>CM065469.1:24368206-29300323 GCA_032872505.1 Leptopilina syphax | reverse complement strand
CGAAATCGCATATGCAAGGATGTCGGAGATAATGGAGTCGGAAAATTGATTTTTTATCAAAAAAGCGCACAAAAAATATATATAGAGAGTGATTTTTCTGGAAATTACAAGTTTTTTATGTTCAAGTATGTTTTTCAAGTATTTTAGGTGGGAATATGTCAAAATCAATTGACTGATTTTTATTCCTTTAAAAAAATTCGATTTTTAGTGTTATTTTAGAATTTTTTTAGTTTTTTTGACCATTTAAGAGACTATAACTTCGAAAATTAAGTTTTTCTGAAAAAATGTTATAGAGAAAAGTTGTTTGTATTTTTCTAATCTAAAATAAAATAAAGTTAAAAATTCTGAAATTTGAAAAAATTGATTTTTTAAAATTTTGAAACTACCGTAGTTTTTGTATTTTTCAACGAAAATGTCTGGTTAACGAACTTAACCTTCATTTTTACACCAACTTTAAGTGTGTTAAATTTAAAAACGATTCGATAAGTTTTTCAAGAGTTATCGTGGGAACAACATATGACCGTCTACAGACGGACAGACAGACAGACGGACAGACAGACAGACACACAGACAGACGCACTCGCCGGACCATGTTTTTCGGACTCAGGGCACCTCAAAACGTAAAGATTTCATAAAATTAGCAAAAGTCAAAATTCGACCAAAACTAATACCTTCTCATGTGATGAGAATGTAAAAAATTTAGTTTTTTGACAGTTTTTAAAAAATAGCTTGAAAAGTTTTGGGTTGGGCAAAAAGTTGTCAACAGCAAAGTTGTAGCTGATGCAAAGCCGAGAAAAAAAAGTCTCTGGTAGCGAAAATCGCATATGCAAGGATGTCGGAGATAATGGAGTCGGAAAATTGATTTTTTATCAAAAAAGCGCACAAAAAAATATATATAGAGAGTGATTTTTCTGGAAATTACAAGTTTTTTATGTTCAAGTATGTTTTTCAAGTATTTTAGGGTGGGAATATGTCAAAATCAATTGACTGATTTTTATTCCTTTAAAAAAATTCGATTTTTAGTGTTATTTTAGAATTTTTTTAGTTTTTTTGACCATTTAAGAGGACTATAACTTCGAAAATTAAGTTTTTCTGAAAAAATGTTATAGAGAAAAGTTGTTTGTATTTTTCTAATCTAAAATAAAATAAAGTTAAAAATTCTGAAATTTGAAAAAATTGATTTTTTAAAATTTTGAAACTACCGTAGTTTTTGTATTTTTCAACGAAAATGTCTGGTTAACGAACTTAGCCTTCATTTTTACACCAACTTTAAGTGTGTTAAATTTAAAAACGATTCGATAAGTTTTTCAAGAGTTATCGTGGGAACAACATATGACCGTCTACAGACGGACAGACAGACAGACGGACAGACAGACAGACACACAGACAGACGCACTCGCCGGACCATGTTTTTCGGACTCAGGGCACCTCAAAACGTAAAGATTTCATAAAATTAGCAAAAGTCAAAATTCGACCAAAACTAATACCTTCTCATGTGATGAGAATGTAAAAAATTTAGTTTTTTGACAGTTTTTAAAAAATAGCTTGAAAAGTTTTGGGTTGGGCAAAAAGTTGTCAACAGCAAAGTTGTAGCTGATGCAAAGCCGAGAAAAAAAGTCTCTGGTAGCGAAATCGCATATGCAAGGATGTCGGAGATAATGGAGTCGGAAAATTGATTTTTTATCAAAAAAGCGCACAAAAAATATATATAGAGAGTGATTTTTCTGGAAATTACAAGTTTTTTATGTTCAAGTATGTTTTTCAAGTATTTTAGGGTGGGAATATGTCAAAATCAATTGACTGATTTTTATTCCTTTAAAAAAATTCGATTTTTTAGTGTTATTTTAGAATTTTTTTAGTTTTTTTTGACCATTTAAGAGACTATAACTTCGAAAATTAAGTTTTTCTGAAAAAATGTTATAGAGAAAAGTTGTTTGTATTTTTCTAATCTAAAATAAAATAAAGTTAAAAATTCTGAAATTTGAAAAAATTGATTTTTTAAAATTTTGAAACTACCGTAGTTTTTGTATTTTTCAACGAAAATGTCTGGTTAACGAACTTAACCTTCATTTTTACACCAACTTTAAGTGTGTTAAATTTAAAAACGATTCGATAAGTTTTTCAAGAGTTATCGTGGGAACAACATATGACCGTCTACAGACGGACAGACAGACAGACGGACAGACAGACAGACACACAGACAGACGCACTCGCCGGACCATGTTTTTCGGACTCAGGGCACCTCAAAAACGTAAAGATTTCATAAAATTAGCAAAAGTCAAAATTCGACCAAAACTAATACCTTCTCATGTGATGAGAATGTAAAAAATTTAGTTTTTTGACAGTTTTTAAAAAATAGCTTGAAAAGTTTTGGGTTGGGCAAAAAGTTGTCAACAGCAAAGTTGTAGCTGATGCAAAGCCGAGAAAAAAAGTCTCTGGTAGCGAAATCGCATATGCAAGGATGTCGGAGATAATGGAGTCGGAAAATTGATTTTTTATCAAAAAAGCGCACAAAAAATATATATAGAGAGTGATTTTTCTGGAAATTACAAGTTTTTTATGTTCAAGTATGTTTTTCAAGTATTTTAGGGTGGGAATATGTCAAAATCAATTGACTGATTTTTATTCCTTTAAAAAAATTCGATTTTTAGTGTTATTTTAGAATTTTTTTAGTTTTTTTGACCATTTAAGAGACTATAACTTCGAAAATTAAGTTTTTCTGAAAAAATGTTATAGAGAAAAGTTGTTTGTATTTTTCTAATCTAAAATAAAATAAAGTTAAAAATTCTGAAATTTGAAAAAATTGATTTTTTAAAATTTTGAAACTACCGTAGTTTTTGTATTTTTCAACGAAAATGTCTGGTTAACGAACTTAGCCTTCATTTTTACACCAACTTTAAGTGTGTTAAATTTAAAAACGATTCGATAAGTTTTTCAAGAGTTATCGTGGGAACAACATATGACCGTCTACAGACGGACAGACAGACAGACGGACAGACAGACAGACACACAGACAGACGCACTCGCCGGACCATGTTTTTCGGACTCAGGGCACCTCAAAACGTAAAGATTTCATAAAATTAGCAAAAGTCAAAATTCGACCAAAACTAATACCTTCTCATGTGATGAGAATGTAAAAAATTTAGTTTTTTGACAGTTTTTAAAAAATAGCTTGAAAAGTTTTGGGTTGGGCAAAAAGTTGTCAACAGCAAAGTTGTAGCTGATGCAAAGCCGAGAAAAAAAGTCTCTGGTAGCGAAATCGCATATGCAAGGATGTCGGAGATAATGGAGTCGGAAAATTGATTTTTTATCAAAAAAGCGCACAAAAAATATATATAGAGAGTGATTTTTCTGGAAATTACAAGTTTTTTATGTTCAAGTATGTTTTTCAAGTATTTTAGGGTGGGAATATGTCAAAATCAATTGACTGATTTTTATTCCTTTAAAAAAATTCGATTTTTAGTGTTATTTTAGAATTTTTTTAGTTTTTTTGACCATTTAAGAGACTATAACTTCGAAAATTAAGTTTTTCTGAAAAAATGTTATAGAGAAAAGTTGTTTGTATTTTTCTAATCTAAAATAAAATAAAGTTAAAAATTCTGAAATTTGAAAAAATTGATTTTTTAAAATTTTGAAACTACCGTAGTTTTTGTATTTTTCAACGAAAATGTCTGGTTAACGAACTTAACCTTCATTTTTACACCAACTTTAAGTGTGTTAAATTTAAAAACGATTCGATAAGTTTTTCAAGAGTTATCGTGGGAACAACATATGACCGTCTACAGACGGACAGACAGACAGACGGACAGACAGACAGACACACAGACAGACGCACTCGCCGGACCATGTTTTTCGGACTCAGGGCACCTCAAAACGTAAAGATTTCATAAAATTAGCAAAAGTCAAAATTCGACCAAAACTAATACCTTCTCATGTGATGAGAATGTAAAAAATTTAGTTTTTTGACAGTTTTTAAAAAATAGCTTGAAAAGTTTTGGGTTGGGCAAAAAGTTGTCAACAGCAAAGTTGTAGCTGATGCAAAGCCGAGAAAAAAAGTCTCTGGTAGCGAAATCGCATATGCAAGGATGTCGGAGATAATGGAGTCGGAAAATTGATTTTTTATCAAAAAAGCGCACAAAAAATATATATAGAGAGTGATTTTTCTGGAAATTACAAGTTTTTTATGTTCAAGTATGTTTTTCAAGTATTTTAGGGTGGGAATATGTCAAAATCAATTGACTGATTTTTATTCCTTTAAAAAAATTCGATTTTTAGTGTTATTTTAGAATTTTTTTAGTTTTTTTGACCATTTAAGAGACTATAACTTCGAAAATTAAGTTTTTCTGAAAAAATGTTATAGAGAAAAGTTGTTTGTATTTTTCTAATCTAAAATAAAATAAAGTTAAAAATTCTGAAATTTGAAAAAATTGATTTTTTAAAATTTTGAAACTACCGTAGTTTTTGTATTTTTCAACGAAAATGTCTGGTTAACGAACTTAGCCTTCATTTTTACACCAACTTTAAGTGTGTTAAATTTAAAAACGATTCGATAAGTTTTTCAAGAGTTATCGTGGGAACAACATATGACCGTCTACAGACGGACAGACAGACAGACGGACAGACAGACAGACACACAGACAGACGCACTCGCCGGACCATGTTTTTCGGACTCAGGGCACCTCAAAACGTAAAGATTTCATAAAATTAGCAAAAGTCAAAATTCGACCAAAACTAATACCTTCTCATGTGATGAGAATGTAAAAAATTTAGTTTTTTGACAGTTTTTAAAAAATAGCTTGAAAAGTTTTGGGTTGGGCAAAAAGTTGTCAACAGCAAAGTTGTAGCTGATGCAAAGCCGAGAAAAAAAGTCTCTGGTAGCGAAATCGCATATGCAAGGATGTCGGAGATAATGGAGTCGGAAAATTGATTTTTTATCAAAAAAGCGCACAAAAAATATATATAGAGAGTGATTTTTCTGGAAATTACAAGTTTTTTATGTTCAAGTATGTTTTTCAAGTATTTTAGGGTGGGAATATGTCAAAATCAATTGACTGATTTTTATTCCTTTAAAAAAATTCGATTTTTAGTGTTATTTTAGAATTTTTTTAGTTTTTTTGACCATTTAAGAGACTATAACTTCGAAAATTAAGTTTTTCTGAAAAAATGTTATAGAGAAAAGTTGTTTGTATTTTTCTAATCTAAAATAAAATAAAGTTAAAAATTCTGAAATTTGAAAAAATTGATTTTTTAAAATTTTGAAACTACCGTAGTTTTTGTATTTTTCAACGAAAATGTCTGGTTAACGAACTTAACCTTCATTTTTACACCAACTTTAAGTGTGTTAAATTTAAAAACGATTCGATAAGTTTTTCAAGAGTTATCGTGGGAACAACATATGACCGTCTACAGACGGACAGACAGACAGACGGACAGACAGACAGACACACAGACAGACGCACTCGCCGGACCATGTTTTTCGGACTCAGGGCACCTCAAAACGTAAAGATTTCATAAAATTAGCAAAAGTCAAAATTCGACCAAAACTAATACCTTCTCATGTGATGAGAATGTAAAAAATTTAGTTTTTTGACAGTTTTTTAAAAAATAGCTTGAAAAGTTTTGGGTTGGGCAAAAAGTTGTCAACAGCAAAGTTGTAGCTGATGCAAAGCCGAGAAAAAAAGTCTCTGGTAGCGAAATCGCATATGCAAGGATGTCGGAGATAATGGAGTCGGAAAATTGATTTTTTATCAAAAAAGCGCACAAAAAATATATATAGAGAGTGATTTTTCTGGAAATTACAAGTTTTTTATGTTCAAGTATGTTTTTCAAGTATTTTAGGGTGGGAATATGTCAAAATCAATTGACTGATTTTTATTCCTTTAAAAAAATTCGATTTTTAGTGTTATTTTAGAATTTTTTTAGTTTTTTTGACCATTTAAGAGACTATAACTTCGAAAATTAAGTTTTTCTGAAAAAATGTTATAGAGAAAAGTTGTTTGTATTTTTCTAATCTAAAATAAAATAAAGTTAAAAATTCTGAAATTTGAAAAAATTGATTTTTTAAAATTTTGAAACTACCGTAGTTTTTGTATTTTTCAACGAAAATGTCTGGTTAACGAACTTAGCCTTCATTTTTACACCAACTTTAAGTGTGTTAAATTTAAAAACGATTCGATAAGTTTTTCAAGAGTTATCGTGGGAACAACATATGACCGTCTACAGACGGACAGACAGACAGACGGACAGACAGACAGACACACAGACAGACGCACTCGCCGGACCATGTTTTTCGGACTCAGGGCACCTCAAAACGTAAAGATTTCATAAAATTAGCAAAAGTCAAAATTCGACCAAAACTAATACCTTCTCATGTGATGAGAATGTAAAAAATTTAGTTTTTTGACAGTTTTTAAAAAATAGCTTGAAAAGTTTTGGGTTGGGCAAAAAGTTGTCAACAGCAAAGTTGTAGCTGATGCAAAGCCGAGAAAAAAAGTCTCTGGTAGCGAAATCGCATATGCAAGGATGTCGGAGATAATGGAGTCGGAAAATTGATTTTTTATCAAAAAAGCGCACAAAAAATATATATAGAGAGTGATTTTTCTGGAAATTACAAGTTTTTTATGTTCAAGTATGTTTTTCAAGTATTTTAGGGTGGGAATATGTCAAAATCAATTGACTGATTTTTATTCCTTTAAAAAAATTCGATTTTTAGTGTTATTTTAGAATTTTTTTAGTTTTTTTGACCATTTAAGAGACTATAACTTCGAAAATTAAGTTTTTCTGAAAAAATGTTATAGAGAAAAGTTGTTTGTATTTTTCTAATCTAAAATAAAATAAAGTTAAAAATTCTGAAATTTGAAAAAATTGATTTTTTAAAATTTTGAAACTACCGTAGTTTTTGTATTTTTCAACGAAAATGTCTGGTTAACGAACTTAGCCTTCATTTTTACACCAACTTTAAGTGTGTTAAATTTAAAAACGATTTGATAAGTTTTTCAAGAGTTATCGTGGGAACAACATATGACCGTCTACAGACGGACAGACAGACAGACGGACAGACAGACAGACACACAGACAGACGCACTCGCCGGACCATGTTTTTCGGACTCAGGGCACCTCAAAACGTAAAGATTTCATAAAATTAGCAAAAGTCAAAATTCGACCAAAACTAATACCTTCTCATGTGATGAGAATGTAAAAAATTTAGTTTTTTGACAGTTTTTAAAAAATAGCTTGAAAAGTTTTGGGTTGGGCAAAAAGTTGTCAACAGCAAAGTTGTAGCTGATGCAAAGCCGAGAAAAAAAGTCTCTGGTAGCGAAATCGCATATGCAAGGATGTCGGAGATAATGGAGTCGGAAAATTGATTTTTTATCAAAAAAGCGCACAAAAAATATATATAGAGAGTGATTTTTCTGGAAATTACAAGTTTTTTATGTTCAAGTATGTTTTTCAAGTATTTTAGGGTGGGAATATGTCAAAATCAATTGACTGATTTTTATTCCTTTAAAAAAATTCGATTTTTAGTGTTATTTTAGAATTTTTTTAGTTTTTTTGACCATTTAAGAGACTATAACTTCGAAAATTAAGTTTTTCTGAAAAAATGTTATAGAGAAAAGTTGTTTGTATTTTTCTAATCTAAAATAAAATAAAGTTAAAAATTCTGAAATTTGAAAAAATTGATTTTTTAAAATTTTGAAACTACCGTAGTTTTTGTATTTTTCAACGAAAATGTCTGGTTAACGAACTTAGCCTTCATTTTTACACCAACTTTAAGTGTGTTAAATTTAAAAACGATTCGATAAGTTTTTCAAGAGTTATCGTGGGAACAACATATGACCGTCTACAGACGGACAGACAGACAGACGGACAGACAGACAGACACACAGACAGACGCACTCGCCGGACCATGTTTTTCGGACTCAGGGCACCTCAAAACGTAAAGATTTCATAAAATTAGCAAAAGTCAAAATTCGACCAAAACTAATACCTTCTCATGTGATGAGAATGTAAAAAATTTAGTTTTTTGACAGTTTTTAAAAAATAGCTTGAAAAGTTTTGGGTTGGGCAAAAAGTTGTCAACAGCAAAGTTGTAGCTGATGCAAAGCCGAGAAAAAAAGTCTCTGGTAGCGAAATCGCATATGCAAGGATGTCGGAGATAATGGAGTCGGAAAATTGATTTTTTATCAAAAAAGCGCACAAAAAATATATATAGAGAGTGATTTTTCTGGAAATTACAAGTTTTTTATGTTCAAGTATGTTTTTCAAGTATTTTAGGGTGGGAATATGTCAAAATCAATTGACTGATTTTTATTCCTTTAAAAAAATTCGATTTTTAGTGTTATTTTAGAATTTTTTTAGTTTTTTTGACCATTTAAGAGACTATAACTTCGAAAATTAAGTTTTTCTGAAAAAATGTTATAGAGAAAAGTTGTTTGTATTTTTCTAATCTAAAATAAAATAAAGTTAAAAATTCTGAAATTTGAAAAAATTGATTTTTTAAAATTTTGAAACTACCGTAGTTTTTGTATTTTTCAACGAAAATGTCTGGTTAACGAACTTAACCTTCATTTTTACACCAACTTTAAGTGTGTTAAATTTAAAAACGATTCGATAAGTTTTTCAAGAGTTATCGTGGGAACAACATATGACCGTCTACAGACGGACAGACAGACAGACGGACAGACAGACAGACACACAGACAGACGCACTCGCCGGACCATGTTTTTCGGACTCAGGGCACCTCAAAACGTAAAGATTTCATAAAATTAGCAAAAGTCAAAATTCGACCAAAACTAATACCTTCTCATGTGATGAGAATGTAAAAAATTTAGTTTTTTGACAGTTTTTAAAAAATAGCTTGAAAAGTTTTGGGTTGGGCAAAAAGTTGTCAACAGCAAAGTTGTAGCTGATGCAAAGCCGAGAAAAAAAGTCTCTGGTAGCGAAATCGCATATGCAAGGATGTCGGAGATAATGGAGTCGGAAAATTGATTTTTTATCAAAAAAGCGCACAAAAAATATATATAGAGAGTGATTTTTCTGGAAATTACAAGTTTTTTATGTTCAAGTATGTTTTTCAAGTATTTTAGGGTGGGAATATGTCAAAATCAATTGACTGATTTTTATTCCTTTAAAAAAATTCGATTTTTAGTGTTATTTTAGAATTTTTTTAGTTTTTTTTGACCATTTAAGAGACTATAACTTCGAAAATTAAGTTTTTCTGAAAAAATGTTATAGAGAAAAGTTGTTTGTATTTTTCTAATCTAAAATAAAATAAAGTTAAAAATTCTGAAATTTGAAAAAATTGATTTTTTAAAATTTTGAAACTACCGTAGTTTTTGTATTTTTCAACGAAAATGTCTGGTTAACGAACTTAGCCTTCATTTTTACACCAACTTTAAGTGTGTTAAATTTAAAAACGATTCGATAAGTTTTTCAAGAGTTATCGTGGGAACAACATATGACCGTCTACAGACGGACAGACAGACAGACGGACAGACAGACAGACACACAGACAGACGCACTCGCCGGACCATGTTTTTCGGACTCAGGGCACCTCAAAACGTAAAGATTTCATAAAATTAGCAAAAGTCAAAATTCGACCAAAACTAATACCTTCTCATGTGATGAGAATGTAAAAAATTTAGTTTTTTTGACAGTTTTTAAAAAATAGCTTGAAAAGTTTTGGGTTGGGCAAAAAGTTGTCAACAGCAAAGTTGTAGCTGATGCAAAGCCGAGAAAAAAAAGTCTCTGGTAGCGAAATCGCATATGCAAGGATGTCGGAGATAATGGAGTCGGAAAATTGATTTTTTATCAAAAAAGCGCACAAAAAATATATATAGAGAGTGATTTTTCTGGAAATTACAAGTTTTTTATGTTCAAGTATGTTTTTCAAGTATTTTAGGGTGGGAATATGTCAAAATCAATTGACTGATTTTTATTCCTTTAAAAAAATTCGATTTTTAGTGTTATTTTAGAATTTTTTTAGTTTTTTTGACCATTTAAGAGACTATAACTTCGAAAATTAAGTTTTTCTGAAAAAATGTTATAGAGAAAAGTTGTTTGTATTTTTCTAATCTAAAATAAAATAAAGTTAAAAATTCTGAAATTTGAAAAAATTGATTTTTTAAAATTTTGAAACTACCGTAGTTTTTGTATTTTTCAACGAAAATGTCTGGTTAACGAACTTAACCTTCATTTTTACACCAACTTTAAGTGTGTTAAATTTAAAAACGATTCGATAAGTTTTTCAAGAGTTATCGTGGGAACAACATATGACCGTCTACAGACGGACAGACAGACAGACGGACAGACAGACAGACACACAGACAGACGCACTCGCCGGACCATGTTTTTCGGACTCAGGGCACCTCAAAACGTAAAGATTTCATAAAATTAGCAAAAGTCAAAATTCGACCAAAACTAATACCTTCTCATGTGATGAGAATGTAAAAAATTTAGTTTTTTGACAGTTTTTAAAAAATAGCTTGAAAAGTTTTGGGTTGGGCAAAAAGTTGTCAACAGCAAAGTTGTAGCTGATGCAAAGCCGAGAAAAAAAGTCTCTGGTAGCGAAATCGCATATGCAAGGATGTCGGAGATAATGGAGTCGGAAAATTGATTTTTTATCAAAAAAGCGCACAAAAAATATATATAGAGAGTGATTTTTCTGGAAATTACAAGTTTTTTATGTTCAAGTATGTTTTTTCAAGTATTTTAGGGTGGGAATATGTCAAAATCAATTGACTGATTTTTATTCCTTTAAAAAAATTCGATTTTTAGTGTTATTTTAGAATTTTTTTAGTTTTTTTGACCATTTAAGAGACTATAACTTCGAAAATTAAGTTTTTCTGAAAAAATGTTATAGAGAAAAGTTGTTTGTATTTTTCTAATCTAAAATAAAATAAAGTTAAAAATTCTGAAATTTGAAAAAATTGATTTTTTAAAATTTTGAAACTACCGTAGTTTTTGTATTTTTCAACGAAAATGTCTGGTTAACGAACTTAGCCTTCATTTTTACACCAACTTTAAGTGTGTTAAATTTAAAAACGATTCGATAAGTTTTTCAAGAGTTATCGTGGGAACAACATATGACCGTCTACAGACGGACAGACAGACAGACGGACAGACAGACAGACACACAGACAGACGCACTCGCCGGACCATGTTTTTCGGACTCAGGGCACCTCAAAACGTAAAGATTTCATAAAATTAGCAAAAGTCAAAATTCGACCAAAACTAATACCTTCTCATGTGATGAGAATGTAAAAAATTTAGTTTTTTGACAGTTTTTAAAAAATAGCTTGAAAAGTTTTGGGTTGGGCAAAAAGTTGTCAACAGCAAAGTTGTAGCTGATGCAAAGCCGAGAAAAAAAGTCTCTGGTAGCGAAATCGCATATGCAAGGATGTCGGAGATAATGGAGTCGGAAAATTGATTTTTTATCAAAAAAGCGCACAAAAAATATATATAGAGAGTGATTTTTCTGGAAATTACAAGTTTTTTATGTTCAAGTATGTTTTTCAAGTATTTTAGGGTGGGAATATGTCAAAATCAATTGACTGATTTTTATTCCTTTAAAAAAATTCGATTTTTAGTGTTATTTTAGAATTTTTTTAGTTTTTTTGACCATTTAAGAGACTATAACTTCGAAAATTAAGTTTTTCTGAAAAAATGTTATAGAGAAAAGTTGTTTGTATTTTTCTAATCTAAAATAAAATAAAGTTAAAAATTCTGAAATTTGAAAAAATTGATTTTTTAAAATTTTGAAACTACCGTAGTTTTTGTATTTTTCAACGAAAATGTCTGGTTAACGAACTTAACCTTCATTTTTACACCAACTTTAAGTGTGTTAAATTTAAAAACGATTCGATAAGTTTTTCAAGAGTTATCGTGGGAACAACATATGACCGTCTACAGACGGACAGACAGACAGACGGACAGACAGACAGACACACAGACAGACGCACTCGCCGGACCATGTTTTTCGGACTCAGGGCACCTCAAAACGTAAAGATTTCATAAAATTAGCAAAAGTCAAAATTCGACCAAAACTAATACCTTCTCATGTGATGAGAATGTAAAAAATTTAGTTTTTTGACAGTTTTTAAAAAATAGCTTGAAAAGTTTTGGGTTGGGCAAAAAGTTGTCAACAGCAAAGTTGTAGCTGATGCAAAGCCGAGAAAAAAAGTCTCTGGTAGCGAAATCGCATATGCAAGGATGTCGGAGATAATGGAGTCGGAAAATTGATTTTTTATCAAAAAAGCGCACAAAAAATATATATAGAGAGTGATTTTTCTGGAAATTACAAGTTTTTTATGTTCAAGTATGTTTTTCAAGTATTTTAGGGTGGGAATATGTCAAAATCAATTGACTGATTTTTATTCCTTTAAAAAAATTCGATTTTTAGTGTTATTTTAGAATTTTTTTAGTTTTTTTGACCATTTAAGAGACTATAACTTCGAAAATTAAGTTTTTCTGAAAAAATGTTATAGAGAAAAGTTGTTTGTATTTTTCTAATCTAAAATAAAATAAAGTTAAAAATTCTGAAATTTGAAAAAATTGATTTTTTAAAATTTTGAAACTACCGTAGTTTTTGTATTTTTCAACGAAAATGTCTGGTTAACGAACTTAACCTTCATTTTTACACCAACTTTAAGTGTGTTAAATTTAAAAACGATTCGATAAGTTTTTCAAGAGTTATCGTGGGAACAACATATGACCGTCTACAGACGGACAGACAGACAGACGGACAGACAGACAGACACACAGACAGACGCACTCGCCGGACCATGTTTTTCGGACTCAGGG
This sequence comes from Leptopilina syphax, assembly GCA_032872505.1. Taxonomy (NCBI): domain Eukaryota; kingdom Metazoa; phylum Arthropoda; class Insecta; order Hymenoptera; family Figitidae; genus Leptopilina; species Leptopilina syphax. The sequence continues at coordinate 29,287,522 of CM065469.1, read as the reverse complement.
CACCTCAAAACGTAAAGATTTCATAAAATTAGCAAAAGTCAAAATTCGACCAAAACTAATACCTTCTCATGTGATGAGAATGTAAAAAATTTAGTTTTTTGACAGTTTTTAAAAAATAGCTTGAAAAGTTTTGGGTTGGGCAAAAAGTTGTCAACAGCAAAGTTGTAGCTGATGCAAAGCCGAGAAAAAAAGTCTCTGGTAGCGAAATCGCATATGCAAGGATGTCGGAGATAATGGAGTCGGAAAATTGATTTTTTATCAAAAAAGCGCACAAAAAATATATATAGAGAGTGATTTTTCTGGAAATTACAAGTTTTTTATGTTCAAGTATGTTTTTCAAGTATTTTAGGGTGGGAATATGTCAAAATCAATTGACTGATTTTTATTCCTTTAAAAAAATTCGATTTTTAGTGTTATTTTAGAATTTTTTTAGTTTTTTTGACCATTTAAGAGACTATAACTTCGAAAATTAAGTTTTTCTGAAAAAATGTTATAGAGAAAAGTTGTTTATATTTTTCTAATCTAAAATAAAATAAAGTTAAAAATTCTGAAATTTGAAAAAATTGATTTTTTAAAATTTTGAAACTACCGTAGTTTTTGTATTTTTCAACGAAAATGTCTGGTTAACGAACTTAGCCTTCATTTTTACACCAACTTTAAGTGTGTTAAATTTAAAAACGATTCGATAAGTTTTTCAAGAGTTATCGTGGGAACAACATATGACCGTCTACAGACGGACAGACAGACAGACGGACAGACAGACAGACACACAGACAGACGCACTCGCCGGACCATGTTTTTCGGACTCAGGGCACCTCAAAACGTAAAGATTTCATAAAATTAGCAAAAGTCAAAATTCGACCAAAACTAATACCTTCTCATGTGATGAGAATGTAAAAAATTTAGTTTTTTGACAGTTTTTAAAAAATAGCTTGAAAAGTTTTGGGTTGGGCAAAAAGTTGTCAACAGCAAAGTTGTAGCTGATGCAAAGCCGAGAAAAAAAGTCTCTGGTAGCGAAATCGCATATGCAAGGATGTCGGAGATAATGGAGTCGGAAAATTGATTTTTTATCAAAAAAGCGCACAAAAAATATATATAGAGAGTGATTTTTCTGGAAATTACAAGTTTTTTATGTTCAAGTATGTTTTTCAAGTATTTTAGGGTGGGAATATGTCAAAATCAATTGACTGATTTTTATTCCTTTAAAAAAATTCGATTTTTAGTGTTATTTTAGAATTTTTTTAGTTTTTTTGACCATTTAAGAGACTATAACTTCGAAAATTAAGTTTTTCTGAAAAAATGTTATAGAGAAAAGTTGTTTGTATTTTTCTAATCTAAAATAAAATAAAGTTAAAAATTCTGAAATTTGAAAAAATTGATTTTTTAAAATTTTGAAACTACCGTAGTTTTTGTATTTTTCAACGAAAATGTCTGGTTAACGAACTTAGCCTTCATTTTTACACCAACTTTAAGTGTGTTAAATTTAAAAACGATTCGATAAGTTTTTCAAGAGTTATCGTGGGAACAACATATGACCGTCTACAGACGGACAGACAGACAGACGGACAGACAGACAGACACACAGACAGACGCACTCGCCGGACCATGTTTTTCGGACTCAGGGCACCTCAAAACGTAAAGATTTCATAAAATTAGCAAAAGTCAAAATTCGACCAAAACTAATACCTTCTCATGTGATGAGAATGTAAAAAATTTAGTTTTTTTGACAGTTTTTAAAAAATAGCTTGAAAAGTTTTGGGTTGGGCAAAAAGTTGTCAACAGCAAAGTTGTAGCTGATGCAAAGCCGAGAAAAAAAGTCTCTGGTAGCGAAATCGCATATGCAAGGATGTCGGAGATAATGGAGTCGGAAAATTGATTTTTTATCAAAAAAGCGCACAAAAAATATATATAGAGAGTGATTTTTCTGGAAATTACAAGTTTTTTATGTTCAAGTATGTTTTTCAAGTATTTTAGGGTGGGAATATGTCAAAATCAATTGACTGATTTTTATTCCTTTAAAAAAATTCGATTTTTAGTGTTATTTTAGAATTTTTTTAGTTTTTTTGACCATTTAAGAGACTATAACTTCGAAAATTAAGTTTTTCTGAAAAAATGTTATAGAGAAAAGTTGTTTGTATTTTTCTAATCTAAAATAAAATAAAGTTAAAAATTCTGAAATTTGAAAAAATTGATTTTTTAAAATTTTGAAACTACCGTAGTTTTTGTATTTTTCAACGAAAATGTCTGGTTAACGAACTTAGCCTTCATTTTTACACCAACTTTAAGTGTGTTAAATTTAAAAACGATTCGATAAGTTTTTCAAGAGTTATCGTGGGAACAACATATGACCGTCTACAGACGGACAGACAGACAGACGGACAGACAGACAGACACACAGACAGACGCACTCGCCGGACCATGTTTTTTCGGACTCAGGGCACCTCAAAACGTAAAGATTTCATAAAATTAGCAAAAGTCAAAATTCGACCAAAACTAATACCTTCTCATGTGATGAGAATGTAAAAAATTTAGTTTTTTGACAGTTTTTAAAAAATAGCTTGAAAAGTTTTGGGTTGGGCAAAAAGTTGTCAACAGCAAAGTTGTAGCTGATGCAAAGCCGAGAAAAAAAGTCTCTGGTAGCGAAATCGCATATGCAAGGATGTCGGAGATAATGGAGTCGGAAAATTGATTTTTTATCAAAAAAGCGCACAAAAAATATATATAGAGAGTGATTTTTCTGGAAATTACAAGTTTTTTATGTTCAAGTATGTTTTTCAAGTATTTTAGGGTGGGAATATGTCAAAATCAATTGACTGATTTTTATTCCTTTAAAAAAATTCGATTTTTAGTGTTATTTTAGAATTTTTTTAGTTTTTTTGACCATTTAAGAGACTATAACTTCGAAAATTAAGTTTTTCTGAAAAAATGTTATAGAGAAAAGTTGTTTATATTTTTCTAATCTAAAATAAAATAAAGTTAAAAATTCTGAAATTTGAAAAAATTGATTTTTTAAAATTTTGAAACTACCGTAGTTTTTGTATTTTTCAACGAAAATGTCTGGTTAACGAACTTAGCCTTCATTTTTACACCAACTTTAAGTGTGTTAAATTTAAAAACGATTCGATAAGTTTTTCAAGAGTTATCGTGGGAACAACATATGACCGTCTACAGACGGACAGACAGACAGACGGACAGACAGACAGACACACAGACAGACGCACTCGCCGGACCATGTTTTTCGGACTCAGGGCACCTCAAAACGTAAAGATTTCATAAAATTAGCAAAAGTCAAAATTCGACCAAAACTAATACCTTCTCATGTGATGAGAATGTAAAAAATTTAGTTTTTTGACAGTTTTTAAAAAATAGCTTGAAAAGTTTTGGGTTGGGCAAAAAGTTGTCAACAGCAAAGTTGTAGCTGATGCAAAGCCGAGAAAAAAAGTCTCTGGTAGCGAAATCGCATATGCAAGGATGTCGGAGATAATGGAGTCGGAAAATTGATTTTTTATCAAAAAAGCGCACAAAAAATATATATAGAGAGTGATTTTTCTGGAAATTACAAGTTTTTTATGTTCAAGTATGTTTTTCAAGTATTTTAGGGTGGGAATATGTCAAAATCAATTGACTGATTTTTATTCCTTTAAAAAAATTCGATTTTTAGTGTTATTTTAGAATTTTTTTAGTTTTTTTGACCATTTAAGAGACTATAACTTCGAAAATTAAGTTTTTCTGAAAAAATGTTATAGAGAAAAGTTGTTTGTATTTTTCTAATCTAAAATAAAATAAAGTTAAAAATTCTGAAATTTGAAAAAATTGATTTTTTAAAATTTTGAAACTACCGTAGTTTTTGTATTTTTCAACGAAAATGTCTGGTTAACGAACTTAGCCTTCATTTTTACACCAACTTTAAGTGTGTTAAATTTAAAAACGATTCGATAAGTTTTTCAAGAGTTATCGTGGGAACAACATATGACCGTCTACAGACGGACAGACAGACAGACGGACAGACAGACAGACACACAGACAGACGCACTCGCCGGACCATGTTTTTCGGACTCAGGGCACCTCAAAACGTAAAGATTTCATAAAATTAGCAAAAGTCAAAATTCGACCAAAACTAATACCTTCTCATGTGATGAGAATGTAAAAAATTTAGTTTTTTGACAGTTTTTAAAAAATAGCTTGAAAAGTTTTGGGTTGGGCAAAAAGTTGTCAACAGCAAAGTTGTAGCTGATGCAAAGCCGAGAAAAAAAGTCTCTGGTAGCGAAATCGCATATGCAAGGATGTCGGAGATAATGGAGTCGGAAAATTGATTTTTTATCAAAAAAGCGCACAAAAAATATATATAGAGAGTGATTTTTCTGGAAATTACAAGTTTTTTATGTTCAAGTATGTTTTTCAAGTATTTTAGGGTGGGAATATGTCAAAATCAATTGACTGATTTTTATTCCTTTAAAAAAATTCGATTTTTAGTGTTATTTTAGAATTTTTTTAGTTTTTTTGACCATTTAAGAGACTATAACTTCGAAAATTAAGTTTTTCTGAAAAAATGTTATAGAGAAAAGTTGTTTATATTTTTCTAATCTAAAATAAAATAAAGTTAAAAATTCTGAAATTTGAAAAAATTGATTTTTTAAAATTTTGAAACTACCGTAGTTTTTGTATTTTTCAACGAAAATGTCTGGTTAACGAACTTAGCCTTCATTTTTACACCAACTTTAAGTGTGTTAAATTTAAAAACGATTCGATAAGTTTTTCAAGAGTTATCGTGGGAACAACATATGACCGTCTACAGACGGACAGACAGACAGACGGACAGACAGACAGACACACAGACAGACGCACTCGCCGGACCATGTTTTTCGGACTCAGGGCACCTCAAAACGTAAAGATTTCATAAAATTAGCAAAAGTCAAAATTCGACCAAAACTAATACCTTCTCATGTGATGAGAATGTAAAAAATTTAGTTTTTTGACAGTTTTTAAAAAATAGCTTGAAAAGTTTTGGGTTGGGCAAAAAGTTGTCAACAGCAAAGTTGTAGCTGATGCAAAGCCGAGAAAAAAAGTCTCTGGTAGCGAAATCGCATATGCAAGGATGTCGGAGATAATGGAGTCGGAAAATTGATTTTTTATCAAAAAAGCGCACAAAAAATATATATAGAGAGTGATTTTTCTGGAAATTACAAGTTTTTTATGTTCAAGTATGTTTTTCAAGTATTTTAGGGTGGGAATATGTCAAAATCAATTGACTGATTTTTATTCCTTTAAAAAAATTCGATTTTTAGTGTTATTTTAGAATTTTTTTAGTTTTTTTGACCATTTAAGAGACTATAACTTCGAAAATTAAGTTTTTCTGAAAAAATGTTATAGAGAAAAGTTGTTTGTATTTTTCTAATCTAAAATAAAATAAAGTTAAAAATTCTGAAATTTGAAAAAATTGATTTTTTAAAATTTTGAAACTACCGTAGTTTTTGTATTTTTCAACGAAAATGTCTGGTTAACGAACTTAGCCTTCATTTTTACACCAACTTTAAGTGTGTTAAATTTAAAAACGATTCGATAAGTTTTTCAAGAGTTATCGTGGGAACAACATATGACCGTCTACAGACGGACAGACAGACAGACGGACAGACAGACAGACACACAGACAGACGCACTCGCCGGACCATGTTTTTCGGACTCAGGGCACCTCAAAACGTAAAGATTTCATAAAATTAGCAAAAGTCAAAATTCGACCAAAACTAATACCTTCTCATGTGATGAGAATGTAAAAAATTTAGTTTTTTGACAGTTTTTAAAAAATAGCTTGAAAAGTTTTGGGTTGGGCAAAAAGTTGTCAACAGCAAAGTTGTAGCTGATGCAAAGCCGAGAAAAAAAGTCTCTGGTAGCGAAATCGCATATGCAAGGATGTCGGAGATAATGGAGTCGGAAAATTGATTTTTTATCAAAAAAGCGCACAAAAAATATATATAGAGAGTGATTTTTCTGGAAATTACAAGTTTTTTATGTTCAAGTATGTTTTTCAAGTATTTTAGGGTGGGAATATGTCAAAATCAATTGACTGATTTTTATTCCTTTAAAAAAATTCGATTTTTAGTGTTATTTTAGAATTTTTTTAGTTTTTTTGACCATTTAAGAGACTATAACTTCGAAAATTAAGTTTTTCTGAAAAAATGTTATAGAGAAAAGTTGTTTATATTTTTCTAATCTAAAATAAAATAAAGTTAAAAATTCTGAAATTTGAAAAAATTGATTTTTTAAAATTTTGAAACTACCGTAGTTTTTGTATTTTTCAACGAAAATGTCTGGTTAACGAACTTAGCCTTCATTTTTACACCAACTTTAAGTGTGTTAAATTTAAAAACGATTCGATAAGTTTTTCAAGAGTTATCGTGGGAACAACATATGACCGTCTACAGACGGACAGACAGACAGACGGACAGACAGACAGACACACAGACAGACGCACTCGCCGGACCATGTTTTTCGGACTCAGGGCACCTCAAAACGTAAAGATTTCATAAAATTAGCAAAAGTCAAAATTCGACCAAAACTAATACCTTCTCATGTGATGAGAATGTAAAAAATTTAGTTTTTTGACAGTTTTTAAAAAATAGCTTGAAAAGTTTTGGGTTGGGCAAAAAGTTGTCAACAGCAAAGTTGTAGCTGATGCAAAGCCGAGAAAAAAAGTCTCTGGTAGCGAAATCGCATATGCAAGGATGTCGGAGATAATGGAGTCGGAAAATTGATTTTTTATCAAAAAAGCGCACAAAAAATATATATAGAGAGTGATTTTTCTGGAAATTACAAGTTTTTTATGTTCAAGTATGTTTTTCAAGTATTTTAGGGTGGGAATATGTCAAAATCAATTGACTGATTTTTATTCCTTTAAAAAAATTCGATTTTTAGTGTTATTTTAGAATTTTTTTTAGTTTTTTTGACCATTTAAGAGACTATAACTTCGAAAATTAAGTTTTTCTGAAAAAATGTTATAGAGAAAAGTTGTTTGTATTTTTCTAATCTAAAATAAAATAAAGTTAAAAATTCTGAAATTTGAAAAAATTGATTTTTTAAAATTTTGAAACTACCGTAGTTTTTGTATTTTTCAACGAAAATGTCTGGTTAACGAACTTAGCCTTCATTTTTACACCAACTTTAAGTGTGTTAAATTTAAAAACGATTCGATAAGTTTTTCAAGAGTTATCGTGGGAACAACATATGACCGTCTACAGACGGACAGACAGACAGACGGACAGACAGACAGACACACAGACAGACGCACTCGCCGGACCATGTTTTTCGGACTCAGGGCACCTCAAAACGTAAAGATTTCATAAAATTAGCAAAAGTCAAAATTCGACCAAAACTAATACCTTCTCATGTGATGAGAATGTAAAAAATTTAGTTTTTTGACAGTTTTTAAAAAATAGCTTGAAAAGTTTTGGGTTGGGCAAAAAGTTGTCAACAGCAAAGTTGTAGCTGATGCAAAGCCGAGAAAAAAAGTCTCTGGTAGCGAAATCGCATATGCAAGGATGTCGGAGATAATGGAGTCGGAAAATTGATTTTTTATCAAAAAAGCGCACAAAAAATATATATAGAGAGTGATTTTTCTGGAAATTACAAGTTTTTTATGTTCAAGTATGTTTTTCAAGTATTTTAGGGTGGGAATATGTCAAAATCAATTGACTGATTTTTATTCCTTTAAAAAAATTCGATTTTTAGTGTTATTTTAGAATTTTTTTAGTTTTTTTGACCATTTAAGAGACTATAACTTCGAAAATTAAGTTTTTCTGAAAAAATGTTATAGAGAAAAGTTGTTTATATTTTTCTAATCTAAAATAAAATAAAGTTAAAAATTCTGAAATTTGAAAAAATTGATTTTTTAAAATTTTGAAACTACCGTAGTTTTTGTATTTTTCAACGAAAATGTCTGGTTAACGAACTTAGCCTTCATTTTTACACCAACTTTAAGTGTGTTAAATTTAAAAACGATTCGATAAGTTTTTCAAGAGTTATCGTGGGAACAACATATGACCGTCTACAGACGGACAGACAGACAGACGGACAGACAGACAGACACACAGACAGACGCACTCGCCGGACCATGTTTTTCGGACTCAGGGCACCTCAAAACGTAAAGATTTCATAAAATTAGCAAAAGTCAAAATTCGACCAAAACTAATACCTTCTCATGTGATGAGAATGTAAAAAAATTTTAATTAGCTATTCGTCGCACCAACGGATGTTGGTATACATATTATACACAACCGTGTTATGCGAAATACTTCACTTTTGTTTAACAATCAAATGCAAGTTCTGCAAAACATATTTTTCTCTCCATATTTTTTCATTTCTCTTTTAATTATTTTTTTCTACAAATCTTTATTCCTCTTTTAAAAACTAGCAATATGTTAGTAAATAACAAAATTATCAACTAAAATTCAATTATTTTGAGGCATTTTAATAAAATTCTTTGCAAAATTTAATTATTTTTATAAATAACAATATTTATCGCAGAAATTCAATTATTTTCAAAAGTTATAAAATTCTTCGTACAAATTTAAAAAAAATTCTTTGCAAAATTCAATTATTTTCAAAAGTTATAAAATTCTTCGTACAAATTTTAATAAAATTCTTTGCAAAATTCAATTATTTTCATAAATAACAATATTCTTCTCAAGAATACAATTATTTTCAAAGGCTATACAATTCTTCGTAGAAATTCAATTATTTAAAAAAATTTTAACGAATATCTCGTCATGAATTCAATTTTCTTCATAAATGGCAAAATTTCTCACCAAAATTTCAATTATTTTCTCAACGATTAAAATAAAGTAGACTTTGCAAAATATCAATTATTATTAACAGTTTTTCGCAATTTAATGATTTTTAATATTTATTATCTTCATAAAATTTAACACAATATTTAATAATTGAAAAGAATTTTTTTAAACAATTCGACGAAAACATTCAATTATTTTCATGAAGAATAAAATTTCTTTTATAAATTCAATTTATTTTCATAGCAGAATTTCAAATATTTTTAATACAATTTAAAATAAATTCTTCGAAAAATGCAATTATTAAATAAAAATTTTATTAAAGCTCGTCGAAAAAATTAAATTTTAAAAAACATTTAATTATTCAATAAAATAATAAAATTCGTTGCAATAATTTAATTATTTTCATAAATAACTTTTATATTGTCACAGAAAATCAATTATTTTCAAAAAATTTTAATTAACTCTGCAAAAGAATTCAATTATCTTGGTAAGCAACAAAATTCTTACGATACACTGAGAAAACTGGAGTATTGGACTAAACATCTGGAGGGACAAATCGTTCATATTTGAGAGTTAGCTATTGGATAACAATCTAAATGTTCAAATATACTATTGACAGATATTCGTGCCACTTCTCTTGGAGGGAAAATGAGTTTATAACAGAGGGACAAACAAACCATCTTGAGAAATCCCTTCCTTATCCGGCGCGAAATGAATAAATATGGCAACCTAACCCCTAAATTAAATACATAAAATGTCAGAAAAATAATTTCGCGCGCATCAGATCGTACACATTTTCTGCGCAACTTTTAACCCTCAGATATAATGGGAGAGAATATACAAGTAGATTTCCATTACCAATTCAAAATTTATTTTAGAAGGACTACTTAACTCTCTTCATAAGCAAAGGAAACATACACTTTTTGAACCTCCGAATTTGACACTCCAGTTTTCTCAGTGTAAAATCAATTTTTTTGAGGGATTTTAATAAAATTCTTTTCTAAAATTCAATTATTTTCATAAATAACAATATTCATCAGAAGAATTCAATTATTTTCAAAAATTTTAACGAATTCAAAAATTTTTATCGTCATAAATTCAATTTTCTTCATAAATAGCAAAATTTTTCACCCAAAAATTCAATTATTTTCTAAAATTTTTAAATAAAATTCTTTACAAAATTATAATTATTTTCAAAAGTATTTCGCAATTCAATGATTTTTAATATTTACTATTTTTATAAAATTTATCACAAAATTTAATAATTGAAAAGAATTTTTTTTAAACAATTTTACGAAAACATAATTCAATTATTTTTATAAAGAATAAAATTTCATTTATGAATTAAATTATTTTCATAGCAGAATTTCAAATATTTTTAATACAGTTTTAAATAAATTCTTCGAAAAATGCAATTATTAAATAAAAATTTTATTAAAACTCGACAAAAGAATTTAATTTTAAGAAACACTTATTTATTCAATAAAATAATTAAATTTGTTGCAATAATTCAATTATTTTAATAAATATTATTTTCAATTATTTTCAAAAAATTTTAATTAACTATGCAAAAGAATTCAATTATCTTGGTAAACAAAAAAAATTCTTAACGTAAATCAATTTTTTTTGAGGGATTTTAATAAAATTCGTTTCCGAAATTCAATTATTTTGATAAATATCAAAATTTATCACAAGAATTCAATTCTTTTGAAAAGTAATAAAATACTTTGCAAAAATTAAATTATTTTCAAAATTTTCGAAAAATTCTCGTCAAGAATTAAGTTATTTTTATGAATAAGTAGCCAAATTCTTCTCAAGAAGTCAATTATTTTCAAAAATTTCAATAAAATTCTTGTCAATATTTCAATTATTTAAACAAACTTTAATTTATTAAATTTTGTTTAAATAGAAGAATTTTATTAAAATTTTTAAAAATGATTGAATTTGAGAGAAAAATTTAAATAATAATTTATGAAAATATTATTATTTTCATAAATTATTATTTAAATTTTTCTCTCAAATTTAATCATTTTTAAAAATTTTAATAAAATTCTTCAAAAGTTGTCATTTATTTTCAAAAATTGTGATAAAATTGTTTAATTCAATAGATTTCTGTAAAATTTAAACTAAATTTCTTAAAATAAATTAATTATTTTCAAAAGTTGTTAATAAAGTTCTTCATAAAAATTCAATTTTAAGAAACATTCAATAAATTATTTATTTTTGTATTTAAATAATTGAATTCTCGTAGAATTTTCTAATAAAAGTTTTAATTCAAAATGAATTTCGGTTGAAATTTTTGATAATAATAGAATATTGAAAGCAATATAGCGTGAATGTTTAGAAATAATTGAATTTTTTGTGCCAGACTGAAAATTACTGAAAAATATTGTAACTGAACATTTAGTTAATTAAATATTAAGTTATTATTTAAAAACATTTTTTAAATAAACTTCAAATTGCAAGAAGTAGTAAAAAATATCGTCGTTCAGACGTTCGAAACTACGGATTATTAAAAATCAGAAAATTTTATAATCGACTCGTGCGATATAATTATTATTTTCTCTAATGCTAACGGAAAACCAAGAATTTTCTCCTGGAAAAAAAATATTATAATTACTCTTAAGTGATTGTTTTCTCTTTATATAAACTGTCCGCAATATATTTAGCCTAGAAATTGACTAGATTATTTAAATTTTTTTCCCCTTGAAACATAAAATATAATAGTTTAGATTGTTGAGAAACAGTATAGTTGAGTTAAAATTTAGCGAATCTGACGACGTACTTATTTTGTATATATACAGAAAAAATGTAAATCTCGAGACATTAAGTTTAATGCCTTCAAAAGATTTTATTGTAAAATATATATTTTTACACTTTTTTTTATGTACATCTTAAATGAGTCTTCCTTAAAGAAAGCAGAAATAATTGAGAATAAAAAGAGGAAAGAATATCTTTTGCTATATTAAATTATTAAATTTCAAGGAAGATATATTTTATATTTTACAGTTAGATTAGAGGAAAATGCATTTAAAATTATAAGTCGTGCCGTATTTATTTGAAAGTTTAGGTTTTTTTTTCTTATATTATGAGGTGATGAAATGATTTTTCTATCTAGTTTTTTTTTCTATATCTTCTCTTTACAGTTTTTAATAAATGAAAACAATGTTCAACAGAGAGAAGAAATATGGATATAAATTTACTGTTAAATTAGATTAATATTTTTTTTTCTCTAATTAAAGTACTTTATTATATATTAATCTCCGAAATTCTAACGGTTTTTAGATATGTGGAACAAAAAATGATCATTAGGAGATAAATGGGGAAAATTACTAAAAGGGAAATGAAAGAAAATTACTATAAAAAAATTATTTTATATGGTCCACTTTCATAAACTCATGAATTAAATTATTCCAGACTTCGCACTCTATAATTAATTTTTAAAAAATATCAAAAAGTAGCTTTCAAACTAAAAAAAAAGTAGTAAAAAAGTAGCTATCGAAAAATTAAATTTGACGACCAAAAAAACTCGTTTTAGACACTTCACAAAACTGACAAAAATTCCATTCCATATCTTTTATTTTCCCGACTTTTTCCTAATTTTTATCAAAAATATTTACTTCTTTCTTATCCTGCTAATAAATTGAATTCCTGCAACGAATTTCTTATTATTCATGAAAGAATTTAAATATTTATAAAAATTATTCAATTCTTGGGAAGAATTTTATAACATTTTTTTAATAATTTATTTCTTTCGACTAATTTTATACAAATTCTAATTCAAATAATTAAATTCCTGAAAAATTTTTATTATTAATAAAAGTAATTGAATTCTTACGAAGGTTTTTACAAAAATTTTTATAAATAATTGAATTCTGTTTGGGAATTTTATGAAAATAATAAATATTAAAAATCATAGAATTGCGAAAAATGTTTAAAAATAATTAAATTCTACAAATAATTCTATTAAAATTTTTGACAATAATAAATTGAATGTCTGTGTGCTATTTTCTTAAATTTTTTGAAAATAATTGAATTCCTTAAAAGCATTTTATTATTTATGAAAATAATTCAATTCTTACAAACAATTTTTTTTAGAATTTTTTAAAATAATTGAATTTCCAAGAAGAAATTTATTACTTTTAAAAATAATTGAATTCTTATGATAACTCCTATATTGTTATTTATGAAAATAATTGAATTTTGCAAAGAATTTTATTAAAATGTCTCAAAATAATTGAATTTCGGAGAAGAATTTTGTTATTTATCGACATAATTGAATTCTTTCGAAGAATTATTTATGCATATAATTAAATTCTTAGAAATAATTTTATTGAAATCTAAAAGAATAATTGAATTATTATTAAAATGAAATATTCGAACAATTTTATTAAAATATTTTAAATTAATTGAATTCCTGTGAAAAATTCTAATATTTTTGTAAAAAATATTGAATTCTTCCAAAGAATTTTAAAAAATATTTCTTCAATAATTTCTTGATTTCTTTTTATTAACCTGACTCAGAGTGATCAAAAAATTCTGATTCTTAATTATTTTCTCAAATAATTCATGTTTTTGAGGAATTGAAATTAAATTTTTAAGAATAATTACATTTTTCGAGCAATTCCTGTAAAATTAATTAAAAATAATTGAAATCCTGCGATGAATTTTATTGTTTATCGACATAATTGAATTTTTCGAAGAATTATTTATGCAAATAATTGAAATCTTGGGAAGAATTTTATTAAAAACTAAAAGAATAATTGAATTATTTCAAAAAAAATTTAATTAAAATTTTATTTAAAATAATTGATTTCTTGCGAACAAATTTTATTAAAATATTTTAAATTAATTGAAATCCTGTGGAAAATTCTAATACTTTTGTAAATAATTGAATTCTTCCAAAGAATTTTAAAAAAACCTTTTTTCGAAGAATTGATATTAAATTTTTTAAAATACATTACATTTTTTGAGCAGTTCCTGTAAAATTGCGTATTAAAAATAATTGAACATGCGATGAGTTTTATTATTTATAAAAATAATTGAATAGTTATTCAGAATTTTATTAAAATTTTCAAAAATAATTGAATTCCTGAGAAGAATCTTATTATTTATGAAAATAATTGAATTACTGCGAAAAATTTTATTAAAATATTTAAAATATTTAAAAAGAATTGAATTTCTGTGAAAAATTTTGTTAAAATTGAAAATAATTGAATTCTTCATAAGAATTTTATAAACATTGTTTTAAATAATTAATTTTTTCGAAAAATTATGAAAATTTTATATTAAATAATTGAATTCTTGTGAAAAAATTTATTTGTGAAATAATTGAATTTTTCGATTAATTAATTTAAAACAGTATTAAAAATAATTAAAAATTTTTCGATGAGTTTTTACTACTTAATTGTATTTATGAAAATAATTGAATTCTTGCTTAGAATTTTATCAAAAATTTTTTTAAAAATTGAATTTTCATGAAAAATGTTATTATTAGTGAAAGTAATTGAATTATTGTGAAGAATTGTATAAAAATTTTGTTAAATAATTGATTTTTTCGAAATTTTTTTGAAATTGCTTTTCTAAATTAATTAGAAATTTTATTGGAAAAATTGGAAATTTTATTGTGGAAATTTGATTATTTATGAAAATAATTGAATTTTGGATGAATTCTATAATTTTTTTTTAAGTAATTGAATTCTTTTGCGAAATTATATGAAAATACTAAATAATTGAAAATTATTGAATTTCGAATTTTTTTTGAAAATAATTGAATCGTTTCAAAGAATTTGATTATAATTTTTGAGTATAGTTTTTTGATTCCTAGTATTAGCAAATTTAAAGTAGTATGGAAATTCTCAAAAGAAAAACAGAAATAGTAATCTAAAAAAAGTACCCAAATAGTAGCATAACGTAAAAAATAGTAAACAGTAGGTTTTAGTAGATGAGTGCGAAGCCCGTTATTCAAAAATAATTTTTGAAAGATTTGAAAATAATTCGAAAAAAGTCGAAAGAGTCATATCCAGAGGCCTGGAATTTGAATTAAACAGACATACAAATCTCGATGAATCGTTATGTTTTTATCATCATTAGAGTTTACACGAGAGAGATCAAGTTTACGATACTTTGATTGTAAATTCTTTCGGAGTTTCCAATTTAAATTGTATCGACAAGTTCTAACATGCACGAACGAACAACAGACTCGCTTTCCAATATTTCGCCGGAATCAACGGCATAACTTTGTTATAACAAAGTCAAGTGAGAAAGTGCATTTGCAAACATATTCTTCTTGAGAATTTAATTAAGGACGCGGCTTTTATATATGTACATATATGTTGACGACAGTTTAACAAGGCACTTAATTCAAGGGAATTAATGATGAACTTCATTTTGGTGTCCCTCTCATGATGATGATATAAATTTTTCGGACGATTAGATTATTACCTCGTAAATTAAGCATATAATTTCAAAACTTTCTATATAACATTATTAACCTGACATTTTAGAAAAAAAGACGTGAACTTTTAAGAAATGCATATGTATGTTTATAAACGTGTGTATGTTGGGAATTAGTCGAACATCTTAGAAATCAAACATATCTTGCTTAAATACCACTTGCTTAAAATCTAGAAAATGTTTTTTGCATAAATGTCAAAACATGAAAGATTGTTTATGGAATATTTCTTTTCTGCTTTTAACTTTTAAATTTACATTTTTTGTTCTTCGCAGATATTTCAGAACTAAAACTTTAAGGATTTTACAAATTCACAGTAGCAAAATTGAGACAAAAAACGAAGCAAAACACTTTTTGCATCGCTTTTTGTCCCAATTTGACAACCTTAGAAAAATTGTGAATAAAAAGAAAGAGAAAAGAGGGGAAAATGCAAATTGAAGTTATCTGAATAGTGTGTAAGGTACAAGTGTGCGAAAAGCCGTTTTGTAATTTTCAACTTGGGGCAACTGGGTGCTGCCAAGCAGGAAATGAATGTCCGTTGTGCTAGCCTGGTGTAGGAAGAGCTAAAGGTAGAAGGGTTAATATCCGCCTCTGTTGCAAGTTACGGAGGGCCAGTGTAATTGGAGAACGACTGAGTACCTACACTTCTGGACTCGATCGAGACAAATTGAATCCAACAATTATGAAATATAACACGCAATATTTAAGACAAGGGACACTATTTTACAAGACATGAACAAACAATTACAAAAGGTTGACACAACAAATTTCATTTTCTTTCTCCCTGAATTTTTCCTGATTTCCAGGCAAAATTTTTACTTTTTCCCTACTGACCCTAAAAACAATTAAGAAAACAACAATAACTTCATTTTTAAATAAATATTTAATCATTATTAATTTTCCTTAGGAATTAAGATTTTCAATAATATTTGAAATTCAACAACTTTTACGAATATTTATTATAAAATAACCGAATGATAAAATCATTATTTTATATTAGAATTGTCACTACTGTAACTTCTTCAAAATTATTTTCATCGTTTCAATTCAATTAATATTTTCTACAATTTTTAACTACAAAATATTCTTTAAATCTTTTCTTCACAAAATGTATTTAATTTCAAAAATTTTATTAAAATTCTTCGAAAGAAATAAATTAACAATTATCAATATTATTTTTAATAATTTTTGAAAAAAGTTCTTTGAGAATTTTCAAATCCATTTGTTTACAATTCAATTTCACGAAATTTCATCGATTATTAGGAAATTCTAAAATTAAATATAACTTAAAAAATAAAAGAAATAAAAATTGAATTTAAAAAAAATTTAATTTAACTTTTTTAAAACAAATCTAAAATTTTAACTGAAATTCATTTCTAAATCAATTTTTATTAGAAAATAATTATTTGAGAATTCAATTATATAAATGCAAAAATAAATAATTTACTGAATAATTGAATGTTTCTTGAAATTCAATTTTCATAAAGAACTTTATCTACAAATTTTCAAACAATTCAATTCTTTTCGAGAATTTGAATAAAATTTTTAAGAATAATTACATTTTTCAAGGGATTTGATTAAAATTGTATTAAAAATAAATAAATAATTGAAAATTATGCCAAAAATTAAAAATAAAATTAATAAATTAAAATTTATGAAAATAATTGAATTCCTCGAAAAATATCATTATTCCCTTACAAATTTTATTAAAATTCATCAAAAGATATCAATGGATATTGAAAATCATTGAATTGAGAAAAATTAAACTTTTTCAAAAAAATTAATTCTACAGAATTGTAAGTTAAAAGTATGAAAAATTCTGATTTTCAAATATTTCAATTTGAAGCCTTTTCAAAATTCAATTATTTCGCAAAATTCACCCTATAATACTTTTAATATTCAATTATTATCTAATATTTTAACTAAAATTCATTTTAAAATAAATTTTTACTAGAAAATTCTAAGAGAATACAATTATTTAAATACAGAAATAAATAATTTTTTATGAACGTTTCTTAAAATTGAATTCTCTTAAAGAATTTTATCAGCAAATTTTTAAATAATTGAATTCTTTCGAGGAATTTTAATACATTTTTTAAAAATTATTGAATTCTTTTGAGAAATTTTATTAAAATAGTAGATTTTGAAAATATTTGAATTTCAGCAAAGAATCTCATTATTTGTGAAATGTAATTAAATTCTTGGAAAAAATTTTTGAAAATAATTACATTTTTGAGGAATTTATTTAAAATTTTATTAAAAATAATTGAAATCTTATGAAAAATATTATTATTTAATTTTTTTAAAAAAATTTTTATGGAAATTAAAATTATTATAAAACATGAATATATCGATAATTGAATTTTTAGAACGAACTTTATTAAATTTTTTAAAAATAATTGAATTTCTGGGAAGAATTTTATTATTTATAAAAATAATTGAATTCTTGTCGTGAACTTTATTAGATTTTTTAAAAATAATTAAATCCTTTCGAAGAATTTTAATAAAATTTTCAAGAATAATTGAATTTATCAAAAAATTCATGTAAAATAGTTTTTAAAAAATTTTAATTAAAATAAATTAATTAAATAATTGAATTCCTGTGAAAATGTAATTATTTATGAAAATAATAGATGAAAATAATTTAAAAAATAAAATTTATTAAAATACAAATTTAATTGTTACGGAAAAAATTTAAGTTCCTACCGAGAAATTTATAATTAAAATTGTGCTAAAAATAATTTAATTCTTCTAAAGAGTTTATTACAATTTTTAGAAAAAATTAAATTCCACCCAGAAATTTTTTTTCATTGTATTAAAATATTTTTTTTAATAATTGAATTTTTTTTGAGAAAATTTTATTGAAATAGTAGATATTGAATATAATTGGATTTCTGCGAAGAATTTTATTATTTTTAAAAACAATTGAATTCGTAACTTTTCAAAAATTCAATTTTTTTTAGTGTTTTTAACTAAAATTATAAAAATTTATGCTATCTATAATACTTTTAATATTCAATTATTACCTAAAATTTTAATTAAAATTCATTTCTAAATCAATTTTTATTAGAAAATTCCTAGGAATTAAATTATTTAAATACAAATATAATTTCTTTATTGAATCTTTGAATGTTTCTTAAAATTTAATTCTCTAGACAAATTGTAATAAAATTTTAAAGAATAATTGCATTTTTCGAGGAATTCAATTAAAATTGTATCAAAAATAATTGAATTTCAGTGAAATTTGTATTATTCATGAACATAATTAAATGTTCGCGATATTGAAAATAATTGTAATTTTGACAAGAATTTTATTACAATTTTTGAAAATAATTGAATTTTGGAGAAGAATTTTATTATTTATAAAAATAATTGAAATTTTTACCAGAATTTTTGTTTTTAATTTTTTAACATAATTGAATTTTTGCGAAGAATTTTATTACTTTCGAAAATAATTGAATTTCCGCATTCGTTTATAACTGCTCAAAAATTCAATTTCTTCTGAATTCTAAAAATTAAATTTTTGCCAATACTTTTAATAAAAATCTCTGATTTTTCCCTGAATTTTCTGACTTCCCTGATCTGTAGCAAAACCATGAATTAATTTGAGAAAAATACTAAAAAAATCACAAACAAAAAGAAAATACTAAATACAGCACAATACAAGATTGAAATCTTCAGAAGAAAATTCCATCAGGCGACAAATTCGAACTATTCTTAAAGAAATAACGCTTTTCATAAACAAGACTCTCTCATATTGCATGTTTATATAAACTCATACACAATTTCCAACATCACTATTTTCTTCCATAATCTTTCAATTTATTCAATTTTCTTCTGAAAAAAACTATTCGAAAGGTATATTGGAATAAGTACGGATGCATTGGAATAAGTAAAAAATATAGACTATCCTTATATGAACTCTGGATTCGAACAGGTTTGAGCCATTAAAGTTTCCCTTGAAAAAATACAACTGACAACTGTATTATTTGTGTCTGAAGACAATATTTTACTTTGCTCGTATATTATTATTTGTCTCGTAAAATTTGTTTCCTTTTAGTATTAATAAATTTTTTTCCCCAAAAAAAAAAGAAGAACTTCTCTCTGCGTGAAAGTCAAGACCAAAAAAAATAAATTCCTCTTTTACAGTGTACCTATAAGGAATTTTATTTTTTAACGAGAGAAAACGTGAAAGTATCGGCAAATAAAAAAAAGGTGCCGTAAAATAGAAATATTCTGGAAGAAAAAACATGGTTGCCACAAAAAATTAATTTTGATTTTCCCTGATTTCCAGACAAAATTTTGCTGACTAAAAACTCTAAAAGTCCTGACTTTAAAGATACTAAAAAAAATGTTATATTACATTTATCTACGAATTTCTCTGATTGTTAAATTATTCGAAAACATCAATAACTTTATTTTTAAATAAATATTTAATCATTCTTATTTTTCCATAGGAATTAGGAATTTAAAAGTTTCAAATTTAAACCTATTCGAAATTCAATAACATTTAAGAATACTGTTATAAAACATAAAAATATCGATCACTCACTTCATGTTTTATAATAATTTAAATTTCCATAAAATTCAAAACGAAATTAAATTATTTACAAAAATTTTAATAAAAATTAGAATTCAATTTTTTTTAATAAATAATACAATTTTTTTACATCAATTAAATTAATTAAAGAAATGTAATAAAATTCGTTGTAAGAATTCAATTATTTTCATAAATAACAATATTTTTCATAGGATTTCATTTACATATTTTTAATACAATTTTACCAAGAATTTCTTAAAAATAAAATTATTATCAAAAATTTTTTACAAGAATTCAATTACATTTCACAAATAATGAAATTCTTTGCTAAAATTCAAATATTTTCAAAATTTACTATTTTAAGAAAATTTTTCAAAAGAATTCAATTATTTTTAAAAAATGTAATAAAATTCGTTACAAGAATTCAATTATTTTCATAAATAATTAAATGCTTTGGAGGAATTCAATTACTTAAAAGAAATGTAATAAAATTCGTTGCAAGAATTCAATTATTTTCAAAAATAATAATATTCTTTACAGGATTTCAATTATTAAAAAAAAAAAATTAATAAAAATTCTTTGCGAGACTTCAATTATTTTCCGAAATAATAAAATTCTTCACAGAATTTCAATTATTTAAAAAAAAAAATTTAATAAAATTATAATTTATAATTCCTCAAAAAATTTAATTCATTTGAAAAACTTTATTAAATTCTTCGAAATAAATAAATTTGTCAATTAAATATTTAGAAAATAAATAAAACTTGAAACAATTTTAAAAAAAATTCAGTTAAACTTTTTCGAAAATTAAATTATTTCTAAAAATTCATGATTTTTTGCTTTTAATATTCAATTATTATCTAAAGTTATCTGAAATTCAATTTTAAATTCATTTTTATTAGAAAATTCTACGAGAATTCAATTATTTAAATACAAAAATAAATAATTTATTTAATAAATGAATGTTTCTCAAAATTGAATTCTCATATAAAGAATTCCGGTAAAATTGTATTAAAAATAATTGAAATTCTATGAGGAGTATTATTATTCATGATAAAATAATTAAATCTCTGTAAAAATTTTTATTAATTTTATGAAAATAATTGAATTATTGCAAAGAAATTTTTAGAAATTTGTAAATATAGTTAAATTCTTGTGAAATTTTTATTATTTATGAAGATAATTTCATATTTGCTTAAATTTTCCAAAAAAATTTTTGAAGAAGAATTTTATTATTTTTAAAGATAATTGAAATTTTGATAAGAATTTTTTTTAATTTTGCAACATAATGGTATTTCTTCAAACATTTGTAACTTATCAAAAATTTAATTTTTTTTTGTTTTTAACTAAAATTCTTCTGTAAATCTATGATTTTTTAATAATTAATTAAATATATAAAAAATTGAATAAAACTAATTTCAGAAGAATTTGGATTATTAAAATATTTCAAAAATCTAAGTTCTTTAAACTTTTTTAATTAAATTCATTCGAGATTGAAATTTTCTAAAATTTCAAAATAAAACTTTTTGAAGTTCATTTATTTATAAAATAATTGTAAACGCAACTCTTTTAAAATTGAATTAATTTTGTAGTATTTAAATAAAATTATTCATGACATAATTCATAATTAATAATTTAATAATTAAATAAAAAGTTTTGATTAAACTTTTTTTGGTAGAAATTCAATTATTTTTAAGACAATTTTAAAAAAATGTCTTGATAAAATTCAAATATTTTAAAGAATTTTTTCGATGAATTCGATTAAAATTCTATATTGCAAATAATTGAATTCCTAAAAAGAATTTTATTATTTACGAAAATAATTGAATCTCCGTAAAAATTTTATTATTTATGAAAATAGTTGAATGATTGCGAAGAAATTTATAAAAAAAAAAATTTGTTATTAATGAAATTCTTGTGAAATTTTTATTACTTTTTGAAAATAATTAAAAGTTTTAGTAGAATTTTATTAAGTTTGTTCTTTTAAATAATTGTATTCTTTTGGTAAATATTGTTAATTTATGAAAATAATTGAAATTTTTTAATGAATTTTATTAAAATTTTTGAAAATTATTGAATCTTGTCGAAGAATTTTGCTATTTATTTATAAAAATAATTGAAATGTTGACAATTTTTTTTTTTAGATTTTTTGAAAATAATTGAATTTCGTAGAAGAATTTTAATATTTCTAAAAGATAATTTAAATTTTGCCGAGAAGTGTTAAAAGTTTTTGAACATAATTGAATTTCTGCGAAGAATTTTATTACTTTTGAAAATAATTGAATTTCTGCTGTCATTTCCCGGTTTTTCCCGGTTAAAAAAAATTCCCTGCCATTTCTCGGTCCAGGCCAACAAAAAAGATACCAAAATTACGAATTTTTTTTATAAATTCTAAACATTTTCTTTTTTTCTAGTATACTTTTTATAAAAATGATGTTTTTAAGAATAAACGAGATGCATAGAATGGGATGGGTGGGGGGGTTAAAGGAGAGAATTTTTCCACGATCTTCATTGCTTTGTCAAGGCTACATTGATAGTCGGGACACGTATGTGGACTTTTAATAAGCCCACGGTCAATTTAACTAAATAACTGGAACAATAATAATCTACGCGGTCAAGAGACAGACATGAGCGACGAATATTGTCCCTAAGCAAGTTCTTCCTGCTTTGTTCGAGAGAGTAGAAAAGAGTAGGTATACTTTTGTCCTAATAGTGAAAGGTCGTCGTCGTCGTTGTCGTCGTCATGCGTTCAGCTCAACCACCATCGATCTTCCTTCTGACATTTGTTCATTGATTCATGGCAAAGTTCGCGATCGAGATTTCAAAACTTTCTATGGCAAAGCCACATGTATAACTTTTGAAATTGTTTCTGAATTTAAAACCGCAAACTGTTCGCAACACTGAATTCAAACATATTATCATCATTATTTCAAATTTCGAATATGGAAATATTAAATTCCAAAATGTTCTCATGCTTGTAATTTTGAATACTCTGAAATATTAAACTCTAAAATGCTTTCATGCATGAAATTTTCAATATTGGAATATGGAAGTATTAAATTAAAATAGTAATTATTGAAATATTAAATTTTAAATTAAAATATTGATAAAAGAATTTAAAACGAATAATTTTTATATAAAAGCTATCACATAATTTTTGAATCCGTATTTTCATATCTTTCCGGCAATTCAGTAATTTATATATTCATAAAGTTCACACGTCAATTACATAATTATTTTCATAATTTTAATTCAATTATTACTTTCTGGAATTTCAGAAAAAAGATAAAGTAACTTTTCCTACTTTCATAGTAAAACCTCAACTGTCAGGAACTTCTGTGCATTTTTGGCAACTTTTACTATTTTCTGAGTCAATTTTGCTACTTCGAAATAAATTTTACAACGTTCAAAGAACATATTTGTAAAAAATTAGTAACATTTACTTCGAACGTAGCAAAATTTACTCCGAAAGTAGTAAAAGTTACCAGAAATGTTTTACAATGAAAGTAGTAAAAGTTACTTTATATTTTTCTCTGTGTAAAATTCTTATTCTTAAAATCAATTATTTTTAATAAATTTGTGAAAAGTTCTTTGAGAATTTTCAAATCCACTTGTTTACAATTCAATTTTATTATTAAATTTCGATTATTCGTAAATTTTTCAAATAATTTTAAAAAACAATTCAATTAAACTTTTCCAAAAAAATTAATTCTACAAAATTGTTAGTTAAAAGTATGAAAAATTTAAATTTTTCAAAGATTTTAATCTGAAACATTTTTAGAATTCAATTATTTCAAAAAATTCACCCTATAATGGTTTTAATATTCGATTATCTAAAATTTTAATTAAAATTCATTTTAAAATGAATTTTTACTAGAAAATACTACGAGAATTCAATTATTAAAATATAACAATAAATAATTTTTTCAATGTTTCTTAAAATCGGATTCTCCTAAAGAATTTTATCACTAAAATTTTAAATAACTGAATTCCTTCGACGAATATTAATAAATTTTTTTTAAGAGTAATTGCATTTTTCGAGGAATAAGATTAAAATTGTTTTAAAAATTATTAAAATTCTGCGATGAGTTTTATTAGTTACGAAAAATAATTGAACTTTTGCAATAATTTTATTAAAATTTTTTAAAAATAATTCAATTCCTGAGAAGAATTTTATTATTTATAAAAAAAATTTAATTCCTGCAAAGAACTTTATTAGATTTTTTTGAAAATAATTAAATTTTTGTGAAGAATTTTAATAAAATTTTCAAGAAAAAAATGCAGTTTTCGAAGAATTAATTTTAAATTATGTTAAAAATAGCTGAAATTCAATTACAATTAAGTATAATTTAATTCCTGTGAAAATTGAATTATTTATGAAAATAATAGGTAAAAATAATATTTTAAAAAATTTGTAAAAATACAAATTCAATTGTTTCGAAAAAATTTAAGTTCGTACGACGAATTTAATTAAAATTGTTATTATTGAAAATAATTGAATTTAACAATTTACAACTTCTCCAAAATTAAATTTTTTTTTAGTGTTTTTAACTAAAATTCTAAACATTTATGGTATAATACTTTTAATATTAAATTATTACCTAAAATTTTAATTGAAATTTATTTATAAATCAATTTTTATTAGAAAATTCCTAGGAATTAAATTAGTATTTAAAGTATTTAAATTATTACAACGAATTTTATTACATTTCTTTTAAATAATTGAATTCCTCCCAGGAATTTTATTATTTATGAAAATAATTGAATTCTTGCAACGAATTTTATTACATTTTTTTTAAATAATTGAATTCTTTTGATAAATTTTATTAAAATAGTAGATTTTGAAAATTCCTGTAAAATTGTATTAAAAATAATTGAAATCCTATGAAAAATATTATTATTTATGAAAATAATTGAATTCTTACTACGAATTTTATTACATTTCTTTAATTAATTGAATTGATGTGAAAAATTGTATTATTTATAAAAAAAATTGAATTCTGGATTTTATTAAAATTTTTCTAAATAATTTAAATGTTATTGAATTTGAAAAAGGTTTAAATTTGAAACTTTTAAATACCTAATTCTTATGGAAAAATAAGAATGATTAAATATTTATTTAAAAATAAAGTTATTGATGTTTTCGAATAATTTTACAATTAAAGAAATTTGTAATTTTTTAATTTACGAATTGAATTGAATTCCTGTGAAATTTTTACTATTTATGAAAATAATTAAATGTTTGTGTAGAATTCTATTATATTTTCTTTTTAAATAATTGAATTCTTTTGGAAAACTTTATTAAAGTAGTAGATTTTGAAAATAATTGAAAATGTTTGAAAATAATTGAAATTTTGCCAAGAATTTTATTAAGCTTTTTAAAAATAATTGAATTTAGGAGAAGAATTTTATTATTTATAAAGAAAATTGAAATTTTGACCTGAATGTCTTTTTTTAATTTTTGAATATAATTGAATTTCTGTCAAAAATTTTATTATTTTTGAAAATAATTGAAATATTTAATATTGAATTGTTAAATTAAAATATTAAATTGAAATATTGATAAAAGAATTTAAATCGAATAATTTTTATATAAAAGCTACCACATAATTTAAAATCCGTATTTTCATCTATCCGACAATTCAGTAATTTATATATTCATAAAGTTCACACGTCAATTACCTGTTTAACATTTTGGTTTTTAAGTTCATCACCGCGTGTAAACGTTTCTCTTTTATTTTCAAATTAGTCCCCCTCCAAATTCACATCATTTTCCCACAGAATTTCTACTCGTCGCTATATTTCTCGAATGAAAAAGAAATGTCATTAATCCACCGAAATTAGTTTCCTCGCTTTCGATTTTTGTCGTTTCTATTTTCAGCATTAATTACTTCTTCAGTTGACACGAACCGTGAAAAATTAAATTTGACTCCGTTATAAAAGGTTTTTTTTATTCAAATTATCAAAAGGCAATATAGAACAAAAAAAATTCTACTAAAAAAATTTCTACTTGAAATTATTTTCAATATCAAAAAAATTCAGTATCAAAAATATTTTGATGTTGAAAATGATGAAAATTATATTGAAAACAATTTTATTTTTTGGTAATTTGATAATTTATAAGGAAATAAGAAAATTTTAATAGTGTGTTAAATTGAAATACATAAAGTCTATACGTTATGAGACAATTGTAAATACAATTGAGATAAGAAGGCGATATGAAACGGAACACAACAGGCCAACTTGAGAGCAAAAACTGTTGATCCCATGAAGAACTATAAATTACAGAACAACTGGATGTAGTTGTGTAACGAGGCAACTAACTCTAATATAAAGGAAAAACTTTTTTTTTATCACTGTCTTTTCTTCAGACCTAGATTCCACGTTTACTATTATCATCCTGTTACATAGTCCATTCAAAACACTAATTAAATCCACTAATAATAGTTAAAGCAAAGAAATGCTTTTTGGAATATTTGCCATTTTATTGTATATACTTTCAACCTTTTTCACAATTTTCAGGCCTTGGATCCACTTTAAGCAGCAGAAAATTACAATTTTTAAAAATAATTGAATTCCTGAGAAGAACTTTATTATTTATAAAAATAATTGAATTCTTATGAAGAATTTTATTATTTATAAAAATAATTGACTTCTTACGAAGAATTTTATTATTTATAAAAATAATTGAATTTTTACGAAGAATTTTATAAAAATCATTTTAAATAATTAATTTTGTTTCTACAAATAGTATGAAAATTGTGTTTTAAATAATTGAATTCCAGTAAAATTTATATTATTTATGAAAATAATTAAATGTTTGCGTTGAATTTTATTAAAATTTTTTTTTAAATATAATTGAATTCTTTTGGAAAATTTTATTAAAATAGTAGATATTGAAAATCATTGAATACAGGAAAATTTTTAAAAATAGTTGAAATTTTATTAAATAATTATTAATTTAAATAATTCTTATTTCTTTTCAAAGGGGAAATAAAATTTTTTAAAATTTCAATTCAAAACCTTCTGAAATTTTAAAATTTTACAATTTTTAAATAAACTTCATCTTTAAATAAAATATTTTTAATAATTTTCCTAAAGTTCAATTTACTAAATTCAAATTATTTAAATACTAAAATTTATTTTTTTTATAACAATTGTACTAATAACTAATAAAATCTAAATTTGAATAAAAAAATTCTAAGAATTACTTTCTTCAAAAATAATTTAATATAATTTTTAGAAGCTAATTTTCATTTTTCATTTTTAAATTGAAACTTGAAGAATTTCCATTAAAATTTTTGAGACTTCAATTATTTTCAAAATTTGTAATTGAAATTCTTCAAAAGTTGTAATAAAAGACTTGAAACAATTAATTATTTTGAATTAAATATTAGGTATTCAAAATTTCAATTATTCAAAATCTTTTTAATTATTTAAATTTATTTAAAGTTGCATTAAAACAAATTGAAATCCTGCGATGAGTTTTATTAGTTATGAAAAAAATTCAATTTTTACAACGAATTTTGTTAAAATTTTTAAAAATAATTGAATTCCAGAGAAGATTTTTAATAATTATTTCAAATAATTGCATTGATTGAGGAATTCATTTAAAGTTGTATTAAAAATAATTGAAATTCTGCGATGAGTTTTATTAGTTACGAAAATAATTGAATTTTTGCAACAGTTTTATTAAAATTTTTGAAAAATAATTGAATTCCTCAGAAGAATTTTATTATTTATGAAAATAATTGAATTCTTGCGAAGAATTTTAATAAATAAAATTATAATTACGGTGACTAACTTCCCTTGATTATTTTCGAAAAATTGAAAAAAAAAATTTTAAAAGAATTTAATTATTTTTATTAGAATAGAAAGAAATTTCAATTATTTCATAAATTTTTAATTATTTGTTTATAAAAATTCAATTATCTTGAAACAATAGAATTGAAAAATTTCAAAAATCTTATTTTTCAGAATTTTCAAAAAAAACTTTGCGAAAACACAATTTTATTAAAAAAAAATGTAAGTGTGTATCTTTCTTCAAATTAACTAATAAAAATTTTAATTATTAATCTTCGCACTTAGGAAACATGAATACATTATAATCTATAATGTGACTCTTTATAAAATTCAATTATTTATCAATTATTAAATTAAAATACTACTTTGAAACTTCGATTTGTTAAAAAGTTTTTAATGAAATTCTTTAACAAATTTATTTATTTTCAGTTGAATTTCACAAAATTTCTATTAATTCGATAATTTTTTAGGGTTCCGTACACCTTCGGTGTATGGACGGAACCCTATTGGTGAGACTCTTGCGTCCGTAGCGAAATCGTGTCCCCCCCCCCTAGCGGCTAAACTATATGACCTAGAGAGCTCAAATTTGGTACAGATACGTATTTTCACACGTAGATTACAGGAAAAATACAGAGAATGTGATTAGAGGTGATGGTCATAGCGTTGTCAAGGAAATAACAAGATTTTTGACCAAAAATGCATAAAAAGTGACCATTCCCCCTCCCTTAACTTCTAAACTATTCAACCTGGAGGGCTGAAATTTGGCATACTGGTGTATTTTAACGCGAATATTACAGGAAAAATATAGAGAACTTTCTATGTATTAATAGCCATAGCGTTGTCAAGGAAAAACGCTTTAATTTCCATTAGATAATTAGATAATGAGATAATGAGATAATTAGATAATTAGATAGATAATTAGATCATTTCCATGAAAAACTTTTAATTTCCATATTATTTGATCTAATTAACTAAAAATTGGTTTATTAGTATATTTTCACTGGCTAAATACAAAAAATTAAAAAAAATTTTTTTTTTAAATTAAAAAAAAATTTTTTTTTTAAATTTTTTTAAAAATTTTTCAAAAAGTCATTACAAAAATTAAATTTAAAAATTTTTTTAAAATTAAAATTTAAAATTTTTTTTTAATTTTTTTTTAATTTTTTTTTAAAATAAAATTAAAAAAAAAAATTTTTTTTAAATAAAATTTTTTTGTAAAAATTTATTTACAAAAATTAAAAAAAGAAATATCAAAATTATATAAGTAAAAACAGGAAAAATAATTTTTTTTTAACGTTGGATTGTGGATTTATTTATTAGGAAATGTATTTATTTAAAATAAAAATAAATAAATAAAATTTAATATTTAAAATATTTGTTGATTTTAAATGACTGTTTTCTCCCTATAATTTCTTAAATAAAAAAAACCGAACAAGTGCGAGTTGCACTCGCACTGAATTGGCGGGTTCCGTACACAAATACAAGAATAATACTAGTGATATTGTATAACAGAAAATAGTAGAATTTTTCAACTTTTGCATTATTTTGAAAATTGAATTTTCGACAATTGGTTAAAAATAAAAAAAAGAAAAATTGAAGTATTATATTTGTTTTATATTATAAGCAATAAGCAGAGGAACCAATTTTGGAACAAATTTTCAAAATATTGGTTTCTTTGCTTAATGCTTACAATATAAAACAAATATAATAAAAAAAATTTTAATTTTTTTTATTTTTAACCTATTGTTGAAAATTCCATTTTCCAAAATAATGCAAAAGTTGAAAAATTCTACTATTTTCTGTTATACAATATCACTAGTATTATTCTTGTATTTGTGTACGGAACCCGCCAATTCAGTGCGAGTGCAACTCGCACTTGTCCGGTTTTTGTTAATAATTATATTTACATACTATATTTGAATCAGTGACTGATTTTTTACTATCAAATTAATTATTTTTAAGTAATTCAAATTTAGAGAACAGTAGGTATAAATATCTACAAAAATTGAAATAAAAAGCGATTTTTTAAAAACAAATTAAAACATAATAAAACTTTTTTTTGATTTGGTGAAAAAATTCCCGGTTTGACATAAAATTCCTGGCTTATTCCTTGTTTTTCCCAGTCAAATTAGATTCCCGGCGATTTCCCGGCTTTCTCTCTAAAATTGAATCAGTGAAATTTGACTGAGAATAAGTGACTCTATCCTTGCGATTTCAATTGGTGAAATTTCACTGAAGATCAGTTGAAAATGATTGAAATTTCAGTGATTTTTCACTGATTGGCCAATTAAAAAATAACTGAAATTTTCAATATGTGTGACAGAAATTTTCAGTAGTTTTCTAATTGTCGAATCAGTGAAAAATGACTGAAATTTCAATAATTTTCAACTGATCTTCATAGAAATTTCACTAATTCAAATCGTGTTGTTTTAACAAAATTTTGGTGTTATTTTAACCCCATTTAAAATGTATATTAATTTAACACCCTCTAGTGATAATTTAACACGCTCTAGGGTTATTTTAACACCAATGAAGTGTTAAAATCACACAGTATCGGTTAAAAATGTTGCGTGTTGTTTTAACTCTACTTTTAGTGTTAAAATAACACTTCTTTTTTCCTGTGTCAGACACACTGTGAAATCTAACCGATTTCCTCTACAGGGAGTCAAAAAAATTAATAAATAAACATTCGTCAGCAAGTGAAGGTTAAGAATAAATTTATCCATCAAACGTCAGAGAAATCATAGAGTTTGGAGTCATAACTATATAAAAGATTAGAAAATCAAATGGAATAAATGCACAAAAAACCACCATTCTTCAGATGTCAAGACAATTTTCACACAGTGTTGCATTGGAGTAATTGGAAAATTTCAATCCAAAAGAAGACAACAACATGTCTCAGACAAGACAAATATATAATTGAAAGCCTTCTAATCGATTGTTAATCGATCTTCGCATTTAAACTTGGATGAGAGTTTTTCTTGTAAACGAAAGAATATAATATAGATCCGCGCGCCTATTCCGTTGATCTGGTTTCACCAGGAGATATCTATCTATATATCTTTTTATCAAGAGACTTGAGGTAGTATATAGTAGTATAGTAGGGCTACAAAGAAGTAACTGTACTTTGCAATTACTCTCTGGCCAGGAGGTAGGTTGGGGAATAAAGAGGAAAAAGATAGAGAGTAGGAGGTAACAGAACACGACGGAAAGAGAGAGGTAGATATCAGGATTTGTTCTCTGAGAAAACCAGTCATTACGTAACTTAGTTAATGCAGGGTTTACCCCGAGTGGCCTGGACTTGGTACAGTTATGTATAACCCGATAAACATACAGATATACATATATATGTGTATATACACAAATCAGAAACAGAAATGCGCAAAAAGGCGAGCAAAAAGGTCCTTCCCGAAAAAGGAACAATCATTTTTTTTCCGAACTAAAAAGAGACATCCGTCAACTGACATTGACATGATGACAAATTAATAATGTACCACGAGGATTATTGTCCACTATCAAGCACAGTGACAATTAACCAGATACTATAGATTCTACTGCAGAGAATAAAACAAAACATGATTCCTCATAGACATTCCGTACTCGTACAGTTCAATGCTATTCCGTTCGATTCTCGGTTGACCGAAAGATACGATTTTAACGGTAAATACTTTCTTTGTTCATTGCTCGATTGGAATATGGACTGACGAGTAAGAAACATATTTGATTCTATAATCACCTCTTTCTATCTACTTTATTATTTATTCATTCAATTCATTCACATTGAGTTGTATTACATTATAATAAAATCCGCGCATATATATTTCTCGGAAGTCTTAATTTTTCAAATAGTTTCGGATAATTAATACATATCCACAAACCTAATGAAACGTAATTACTCTTATTTGAAATTAAATTGAATAAGAATTAGCGTCATAATTAATGTCACGCATGATTCGCGTGTGTGAACGGAGAAAAAAAAAGCCGCGCGAAGATTAATGAACCTCCCCGCGTGAACGAAAGTGCCGCCTGTATATAATTTTTTTTTTTTTTGGGAAAATAAATTATAAGTTGAAATGAAAGCTGTTTAGGTTAATGAACTTTTAGTGACAAATAAATCATGCAAGTTTCAGAAAATAAAACCATTAGATACTGATAAATAAAGCAAATACCTTTCACTCAAGAGGCAATTTAAAGGTGGAATAAATCAAGAGCAAAAGAAAAGAAACGCTTGTCAATCAAATCGTCAAGTTTTTAGAACTACTTCTCAATTACTGAATATTTTATTTACATATATACACAATTTACACACCCGGTGATATAATTGCGAGCACATTTTAAAAAATTTCATAAGAAACCAAGAAGCGAAAGTGATGTCTTCTAATTAATTTTGCTGTATAATTCGATTAAATATTAGCATTACGGATAAATTTTATCGTTTTAATAATTACATCGGTAAATAAGGGTCATTTCAAGTGAATTCATTTGAAATAGATATAAATAGAAAAATAAGAAAATGTATATTAAAAGCGGTAATTATTATCGACACAAAGTTTTAAATCTTTCCTTAACACTAACGCAGACTTCATACTCATCTACTATTTTAATAAAAACTTTTGCAAAAGAATTCAATTTTTTTTCCAAGTTTCAATTTCAAGTTTTTATAAAATTCTTTTCATGTAAATAATAAAATTTACACAGGAACTCAATATTATTTATAACACAATTTTCTCATAAAATTTTTCTAAAAGAATTCAATTATTTAAACAGATTTTTATAAAATACTTTGCAAGAATTCAATTATTTTTATAAATAATAAAATTCTTCTCAGGAATTCAATTATTTTTTTAAATTTTAATAAAATTCGTTGCAAAAATTCAATTATTTTCATAAATAATAAAACTCATGGCAGAATTTCAATTATTTTTAATACAACTTTAAATGAATTCTTCAATAAAATACAATTATTTTTTTAATATTTATTAAAATTCCTCGCAAGAATTCAATTATTTTCATAAATAATAAAATTCTTCTCAGGAATTCAATTATTTTTTTAAATTTTAATAAAATTCGTTGCAAAAATTCAATTATTTTCATAAATAATAAAACTCATGGCAGAATTTCAATTATTTTTAATACAACTTTAAATGAATTCTTCAATAAAATACAATTATTTTTTTAATATTTATTAAAATTCCTCGCAAGAATTCAATTATTTTCATAAATAATAAAATTCTTCTCAGGAATTCAATTATTTTTTTAAATTTTAATAAAATTCGTTGCAAAAATTCAATTATTTTCATAAATAATAAAACTCATGGCAGAATTTCAATTATTTTTAATACAACTTTAAATGAATTCTTCAATAAAATACAATTATTTTTTTAATATTTATTAAAATTCCTCGCAAGAATACAATTATTTTCATAAATAATAAAATTCTTCTCAGGAATTCAATTATTTTTTTTAAATTTTAATAAAATTCGTTGCAAAAATTCAATTATTTTCATAAATAATAAAACTCATGGCAGAATTTCAATTATTTTTTTAATATTTATTAAAATTTTCCGAAAGAATTTAATTATTAAAAAATATTTTGATACAATTTGTTTATTAAAAAATAATTAATTTCATAATTATTTAAAATGAATTTTTAATTACATTTCTTGAAAGAATTTAATAATTTTCAACAATTTTAATGAAATTCTTTGTATAAATTTACAGAATATCAAAAATCTGTCGAAATTCAATTATTTTCAATATATATTATTTCAATAGAACTTACCAAAAATATTTTAATAATTAAAATAAAATTTCTTAATGGAACTTAATGATTTTCAAAATTTTTAACAAAATTTGTTGGCAGAATTCACTTATTTTTAAAATTTGTGATAAACTCTTTAGAAGAATCCAATTATTTTCAAAAACAATGTTAATTAAATTCCTCGTACGAACTTAAAGTTTTCTTTGAGACAATTGAATTTGTATTTTTCCAAAATTAATTTTTTTATTATTTTTATATATTATTTTCATAAATAATTAAATTTTCACAGTAATTCATTTTTTTTAATTAATTGAATTTCAGCTATATTTTTAACATAATTTTAAATTAATTATTTAAAAACTGCACTTGTTATTGAAAATTTTATTAAAATTCTTCAAAAAAATTCAATTATTTTCAAAAAAAAAAAATCTAATAAAGTTCTTTGCAAGAATTCAATTACCTTCTTAAACAACAAAATTCTTCCCATAAAATAAATTATTTTAAGGAATTTTAATATAATTCTTTTCTAAAATTCAATTATTTTGTTAAATATCAAAATTTATTACAAGAATTCAATTCTTTTAAAAAGTAATGAAATACTTTGCAGAAATGAAATTATTTTCAAAATTTTTGAAAAATTCTCGTCAAGAATTCAATTATTTTTATAAATAATAAAATTCTTTTCAGGAATTGAATTATTTTTTAAATTTTTAATAAAATTCGTTGCAAAAATACAATTATTTTCAAAACTAATAAAACTCATCGTAGCATTTCAATTATTACATTCTCATTTTTAAGACAATTTGAAATAAATTCTTCGAAAACTGCAATTATTATTGAAAATTTGATTAAAATTCTTTGAAAAAAATTCAATTATTTTAAAAACTTTTGATAAAATTCTTTATAAGAATTCAATTTTAAGAAATATTCAATTATTTAATAAATTATTAATTTTTGTATTTAAAGTTCAATTCTCGTAGAACTTTCTAATAAGAATTGATTTAAAAATGAATTTCAGTTAAAATTTTAGATAAGAATTGAGTATTACATAATTCTTCAAGAAAAATGCAATTATTCTTGAAAATTTTATTAAAATTCTTCGGAAGAATTCAATTATTTAAAAAAATTTTGATAAAGTTCTTCATAAAAATTCAATTTCATCAAATATTCAATTATTCAATAAATTATTTGTTTTTGTATTTAAATAATTGAATACTCGTAAAACTTTTTCTAAGAATTGATGTATAATTGAATTTATAATTGAAGTTAAAATTTGTGATAATAAATGAATATTAGAAGCACTATATAGTTTGAATTTTAGAAACAATTGAATTTCAAAAGATTTTTTGAATTGAAAACTTTTGAAAATCTGAACGGATGTTAAACTATTATTTAAATTCTTATTTTGTAATAAAATGATTAAAGTTTTGAACAATTTTATTTAAAAATTTCAATAGAAAAATGATTGAGTTTTGGAAGAATTTTGTAATTTTTAGAACTAATTAAATTTCAATAAAAAGGTTTTTTTCATTGAAATGATTTAAAATATTTTAATTCCTGTGGAAAAATAAATATGTTTTAAAACAAATTATTCTATTATTTTGATTTGTAATTCAATTTAGGAATTATGAAAAAATTGAGTCGTCTAATTTAATTTTTCTTTTCAATCTTAAAGCATACTTCTTTGCTACTCTTTAAAAATTAATTATCGAGTGCGATGCCTGGAAAAGCAATTTTTCTTCTTTTTTAATACAACATAAACACGATAAACACTCATAAACGTGCTTGGTTCTTAAGAGTTTCGTAATTCTACGCATTTTACGTGAGAACATGGTAACATACTTATAATATGAAAATATTGATGTTACCCGTTACGTCTCTAATAGTGAAAGGCATAAAAAGGAAAAACATTTTAGTGTATGACCTTTTTGAATATAATAAAACATTTTGCACAATTTTGCACTTGTCGAACCAGTGACCATATGCATTCAGGAAGAAAATACGACAATAGATAGGAAAAAACGGTGAATAATAAACAGTTGAAGGGTTTGAAATATGCACACGCATATTGTGTATATATATGTACAATAAAGGACGAAAGAGAGACAGCAGGTGTTTTCTATGGAAAAAGAGTCAGCTTTGGCCTGTGCGCAAAAGGCGGAAGTTGTAAGGATATAAGTGTGCCACAACTTCTCATAAAAAAAAGAAAAAATACACATACAATCAATACAGCACTCACTTGCTTCATTCAAGGCTCTAATAAATTCAGGCAGATGATTCTAACAACGAGTATGTAATATTCCAATTATACCGTTCAGCTCTCAGCAACTATTAACAATTTAAACTTTCTTGTGATGCACGAATATGATTCTATATCTTCTATTATAAAATTATAAAGCGTTTTCGATTGACTTTATATTTTCAAGTTCAGAATTAAGGGACCTATAATTAGATGATTAACACTGAAATATTTGATGTTGTTTTTTTTTCTGATTTTTCCCTGATCTCCCGAGACAATTTTCATTTTCTTCCCCTGATACTTCTGATAATAGTTTCAATTTTGACTCTTTATAAAATTCAATTAATTTCAAAAAATTTAATCGCAATTCTTTAGAAATTCAATTATTTTCAAAATTTTAAGTTTAAATTATTCAAAAATAATTTTATTTCCAAAATTCTCAATTGTAATTTCAAAATTCAATTCCTTAAAAAATGTCATTAAAATTTTTACAAAAATTCAATTCTTTTAAAAATATAATTGAAAATTTTACAAAAATTAAATGATTTATTTCAAAATTTGAAGTTAAAATTCTTCATAAAAAAATTTATTTTTAAAATTTCTAATTGTAAATTTTCAAAATTTAATTATTTTAGAAATTTTACATAAATTCAATGATTTTGCAAATTTTAATTAAAACTCTTCCAAAATTCAATTATTTTCAAAATTTTAATTTTAAATTCTTCAAACATAAATTTATTTTCAAAATTTTTAATTGTAATTTTTTTAAATTTAAATAAAAATTTTATAAAAATTCAATGATTTTACAAATTTTAAATTAAAACTCTTCAAAACTTCAATTATTTTCAAAATTTTAAGTCAAATTTATTCAAAAATTCATTTATTTTCAAAATTTTGAATTGCAATTTTTCTAAACTTAATTATTTTAAAAATTTAATTGGAAAATTCACAAAATTCAATGATTTTGCAAATTTTAATTAAAACTCTTCCAAAATTCAATTATTTTCCAAATTTTAATTTTAAATTCTTCAAACATAAATTTATTTTCAAAATTTTTAATTGTAATTTTTTAAAATTTAATTTAAAATTTTATAAAAATTCAATGATTTTACAAATTTTAAATTAAAACTCTTCAAAAATTCAATTATTTTCAAAATTTTAAGTCAAATTTATTCAAAAATTTATTTATTTTCAAAATTTTTAATTGCAATTTTTCTAAACTCAATTATTTTTAAAATTTAATTGGAAAATTTACAAAATTCAATGATTTTGAAAATTTTAAATTAAAAACTTCATAAATTTAATTATTTTTAAAATTTTAAGTTAAAATTCTTCAAAAATAAATTTATTTTCAAAATTTTAAATTGTAATTTTTTAAAATTTAATTTAAAATTTTATAAAAATTGGATGATTTTACAAATTTTAAATTAAAACTCTTCAAAAATTCAATTATTTTCAAAATTTTAAGTCAAATTTATTCAAAAATTTATTTATTTTCAAAATTTTTAATTGCAATTTTTCTAAACTCAATTATTTTTAAAATTTAATTCGAAAATTTACAAAATTCAATGATTTTGCAAATTTTAAATTAAAATCTTCATAAATTTAATTATTTTTTAAATTTTAAGTTAAAATTCTTCAAAAATAAAATTATATTTCAAAATTTTTAAATGTAATTTTTTAAAATTTAATTATTTCATAATTCTAAGTAAAATTTTACAAATTAAAATATTTTTAAAATTTAATTGAAAATTGTACAAAATTCATGATTTTCAAAATTTTAACTTTCTAAATTTCAAAAATGTAATTCTTTAGAAATTCAATTATTTTTAAATTTCCCCATTCTAATTATTTAAGATGTCATTATTTTGATACTTAAAATCTAATAGAAAATTATACAAAAATTTTAATAATTTTTCAAATTTTAAATCATAGCTCTTCAAAAATTCAATTATTTTCAAAATTTTACATTAAAATTCTTCCAGATTTATTTATTTAAAAATTTTTAATTTTAATTCTTCAAAATTAAATTTTTAAAAAAATTTAATTAAAAATTTTACAAAAATTTAATGATTTTGCAAATCTTAAATTAAAACTCTGCAAAGATTCAATTAATTTTCAAAATTTTTGAGCCAAAATTTTTCAAAAATTAATTTATTTTCAAAATTCTTAATTGTAATTTTTCAAAATTTAATAATTTTAAAAATTTAATTGAAAATTTTACAAAAATTCAATGATTTTAAAAATTTGAAGTTAAAATTCTTCAAAAATTAATTTATTTTCAGTATTCAATTATTTTAAAAATTTAATTGAAAATTTTTCAAAAATTCAATGATTTTACAAATTTTAAATTAAAACTCTTTAAAAATTCAATTATTTTCAAAAGTTTAAGTTAAAATTCTTCAAAAATTAATTTATTTTCAGAATTCAATTATTTTAAAAATTTAATTGAAAATTTTTCAAATATACAATGAGTTTACAAATTTTGAATTAAAACTTTTTAAAAATTCAATTATTTTCAAAAGTTTAAGTTAAAATCATTCTAAAATTAATTTATTTTCAGAATTCAATTGTTTTTAAAATTTAATTGAAAATTTTACATAGATTCTATATGATTTTACAAATTTTTAATAAAACTCTTCAAAAATTGAATCATTTTTATAATTTTAAGTCAAATTTCTTCAAAAATTCATTTAGCTTCAAAATTCTAAATTAAAATTCCTTAAGAATTCATTTATTTTAAAAATTTTAAAATGGAAATGAAGTTTTTCTTAAAATTGTAGAAAGTAATTGAATTTAGAAGGGTTACATTTTTTAAATTGAAATTTTTTTAATTCCTATTAATTTGCCATAGAAAAACAAAACGGTATTTAAACATTTATTTAACTAAAATAATTTCAGACAAATCTGAATTGAATAAATGACTTGTTCGACATTTTTGTATTTTTAATCGACTAAAGCGATTTGTTTGCTCCTTAAAATCGACCCGAGGTCTGTTTTTACAAAACCGAGAAGAAGACATTTTTCTCGGAGGTTTTATGTTAAAGATACACTTTGGCTTATTTTTTAACTCCCTAGGGAAATAAAGGGAGTAAAATTAGTGACATTTTCGTGTTAAAAAGCCTCAAACAATAGTTTTCGACGCTAACTTCAGTGATATAATAAATAAATTTTGTCTAAATTGTATTAAATCTGATATATAAGACGTACTAAAAATTGCATCATGATACTTATGCCGGTTGTATTATATTTTAAACTTTCACGTAAAGTCTGTTCCATTTTCCCTCCCCCTTATTTATTTCAAGTTTATATAATGAAAAACAATAGTTTATGGATTACATTTTGTATAAATCGCATGTCAAATATGATAAAAAGTGAACGGAACGGAACAGAACGGAATATGAAAATTACGATAGGAAATATATTTATATATAGTGGAAAAAAAGAGAGGGGAAAAAAATGAATGACAGATTACAAGTCAATAGAACACGGGCAAATGTATGAAATGTATGAAATGTATTGGCGAGCAATGTTGTTGCATGCATCGTAATTGTGGATAACCTTTCCTGCGGTCGGATTCGTGAAATTCTTAAGACTTATAATACTTTAGCTAGACGTCTGCCAATGTCATCGAACTCGCGTTCCGTAAACGACCTCGTAAAATAATATGAAAAGAGACAAAAACATTCCTTCATGTTTTACACATTTTTCGAATCATATTCTTATTCTTCTTCTTTTTCTTCTTCTTCTTCTTCTTTTGAGAATAATTCTCCGGAAATATTAATATATATAAGAGAGAGATAAAAAAAAAGTCTGACATTCACCTGCTCTCGCGCTATTTCCACAACAATTCACATCCTGCATTTTACTTATGTACCAGAAATAATGCTGCACGCGCTATTCTAGGTATAATATTACAGAGAGCGATTTCTCTTAATAGAATTTACTTTTTATTAGCAGATTTGTCAGATGCGATGAAATATATACTATTATTTATATTCTTTGTTCTGTAATAATCGAACTTTATCAGGGTTGCCACAAAAACTTAACTTTGTTTTTCCCTGATGTCCAGACAGAATTTTGACTTTTTCCCTGACCTTAAAGAATATTCTGATTCACTTCAAAAATTATTAGATACTCAAAAAAATGTTCTATTTTAATTTTCCTAAAGTTTTGAACGATCAATAATGAACGAAATATTTTTTATACTCCAATATTTTTAAAAATTACTAGACTGAAATGGAAAAATATTGTACCTGATTATTTATTTAGTTAAAAATAATTTAATTATTAAAAAAAATTTTTTTTAATAAAATTCAAATTGAAAGAAGTAATAAAAATATCGTCGTTCGTTTCAACGTTCGAAACTTTAGGAACATCTATTTCATTTATTTACGAATTTCTTTAATTATAAAATTATTCGCAAACATCAATAACTTCATTTTAAAATGAATATTTATTATTATTCTTCCACAGGAATTAAAATTTTTCAAAACATCCAGATTCAAAGCTTTTTGAAATTCAACAACATGAAGATATGTTTTTATAATAATTATTAAAAATAACACAGTGATAAAATTATTATTTTATATAAAAATATTATTACACTCTAACTCTTCTTCGAAATTATTTTCATCATTTAAATTCAATTATTACTATTTTCTAGAATTTTTAAATATAATTCTTCTTTCAATCAATTATTTTTAATAATTTTTGAAAAAATTCTTTGGGAATTTTCAAATTCATTTATTTACAATTCAATTTTACGAAATTTCAATTATTCGGAAATTCGATATTAGAACATTTTTTCTAACAATTTTTTTTAAAAAATTGAAATAAAATGTTAGAAACTAATTAGTTTTACAGAATTTTTAATTTTAAATTATAAAAAATTAAGATTTTCAAAGATTTTAAATTGAAACCTTTTCAAAATCCAAATATTTCAAAAATTCACGCTACACTGGAAAAAAAATTTATTTGATTCAAATAACCGATTAATTGACTATTATCAATTAAATATTTAATTGAATCAAATAAATTTATTAAAGTCAATTAAATGGTATTTGCTTCAAATACTGAAATTGTTGATTCAAATACCATTTAATTGACTCCAATAAATATTGTTTGATTCAAGTTAATATTTAATTGATATTACTCAATTAATCGGTTATTTTATATCAATTAAAATTTTTTTTCAGTGTATAATGCTTTTCATATTCAATTATTATCTAAAATTTTAACCAAAATTCATTTTGAAATAAATTTTTATTAAAAAATTCTACGATAATTCAATTATTTAAATAGAAAAATAAATAATTTATTGAATAATTGAATGTTTCTTAAAATTGAATTTTTATGTAGAATATTATTTACAACTTTTAAAAATAATTAATTTCTTAAGTAATTTTGTTAAAATTTTATAGAAATTTATTGAAATAAAGAATTTTATCACAATTTTTTGGAAATAATTCAAAACTTTTGAAGAATTTTATTAAAATTGTTAAAAATAATTGAATTCATGAGAAGAATTTAAATAATAATAATTTATGAAATTAATTGCATTCATGGGAAAAATTTTATTACATTTTGTTTAAATAATTGATATTTTTACAAGAATTTTATTGAAATTTTTTAAAATAATTGACTTCTTGAAAGTAATTTCGCTATTTATTTATAAAAATAACTAATTTCTTGACGAGAATTTTTAAAAAATTTTGAAAATAATTTAATATCTGCAAAATATTTTATTATTTTTCAAAAGAATTGAATTCTTGTCATAAATTTTGATATTTATCAAAATACTTAATTGAATTTTGGAAAAGAATTTTATTAAAAACCATAAAAAAAATTGATTTTATGGGAAGAATTTTATTGAATTCTTTTGCAGAGTTAATTAAATCTTTTTTGAAAATAATTAATTTTCTGCGACGATATAGAAGTTATTTATGAAAATAATTGAATTATTGCGCCGAGTTTTAATAAAATTTTTAAGAATAATTGCATTTTTCGAAGAATTTGTTTAAAATTTTATGAAAAATATTTGAAATTTTGTGATGAAAATAATTGAATTCCTGAAAGAAATTTTATTCTTTATGAAAATAATTGAATGTTTTCGTAGAATTTATCAAAAAATTTTCTTCAATAATTAAATTTTGGGATAAATTTCATGAAAATAGTAAACATTAAAAATCATTAAATTGCGAAAAACTTTTGAAAATAACTGAAATTTTAAAAAGAATTTTATTTAAAAATTTTAGAAAATAATTGAATTTTTGGTGAAAAATTTCGCTATTTATGAAGAAAATTAAATTCTTCACGAGATATTGGATAAAATTTTAAAAATAATTGAATTTCTACGAAGAATTTTATTAATTTTAAAAATAATTGAATTCTTGTGATGAATACTATTATTTATGAAAATAATTGAATTTTGCAAAGAATTTTATTAAAATTCCAAAAAACAATTGAATTTCAATGAAGAATTTTTTTATTTATAAAGATAATTGATTTAAAAGTTAAAATAATTAAATAATATTAAAATATTCATTCATGTCAAAAGTAGAAAAAAATGGTTGGTTTTGTATTAGAATTCTTTTGTTTTTCTTTAACAAAAAAAGATTGTTATTTTCTTCTTCTTCTTCTTCTTCTTCTCGATTGCGCAAGAAAATATTAAATTCGTATTTTTCTCTCCTCTTAAATTTCCAGGAAAAATGTTTTACATTTACATTTTTGACTTGAGTTTTACGATGGTCTTTAAAAGTTTAAAGATCCTTGCTCCAGTCACTGAGGATCTGATGAACCCTTTTATCTTATTCTCTGAATCCAAGGAGAAGAATGTGACTCACAGGGTTCTATGAATATATCTATTCTGATAGTATATATGCATGAGATAATTTAATAAATTTATTTCATGATTATTAAATTGCGAATATGAAACTTGCAATAATTTTCAATAGTTTATTTACATTTTCTTTTATAACAGTTTTATTATCGATTTTGTGTTTGCTTGATTTCAATATTATATAGGAAATATACGACTTTGATAGGAGAGGATAAAATTATAATTAGAAAATTTATTCTAATAAATAAAGTGGAAAAATACGTTTTGACCTATATAGGGTAGAAGAAAGAACAAAGAGTCTCAATTTTTTTTAAAATAAGTCGAAAAAGTAACGCCTGCATTTTTTCAGAGCATTTAACAAGCAGGAATTTTGAAAATGAAAATATAATTTTATTTCTGCAATTCTAAAACACTTTTAAGGCAAATAAAAGATGCCAACATGGAATTTAAATATTTCATAAATATATGTAATAATTTCAGATAAGAACGGTATGAATTTAATATTTAGTATTTATAAAAAGAAAGATAAATGGACAACGGTACTGTGCGCAGAAAATTAAATAAAGAGTCTAACATTTCTCGACGCGCTTTTCTCGACCAACAGGACAGAAAAATATGAGTTCCGCTTAAAGACCATATATACACCATGCGTTATTCGTTTCTCAACACAAAAAGGAAAAGACCTTTCCTCTCGATTTCCAACGCATCGAGGGAATTTTATTTTATCTACGGATTTATGGTTTATTTTCCTTTTGTAAGTTGTTTTGTCGTCCTTCGAAAGGAATAGAAATCACCTTTTATAAAACGAATCCCTTGATTTAAACTTTAGTCATCTCATGAATTTTTCAGTTTACACGCACTTTTTCTTTTCCACACTTTTTATCTTTTATATCTGATATTAAATACACCTATAATAATAATTATGATCATTGTAAAATTATTCCGGACTTTAAATTATCACTAAAGTAATTCTGATCATTATCATTATCATTATTTTCATTGTGAATAAAAATGCATTTTTTTAAGGGAATAAAATGGGCCCTAAAACATAAGAAAGAAATTTAATTTCAAATTTTTTTAAAAATTCAATTACATGTAAGAATTTTGTTAGGTAAAAAATCTGGTGAATTTTTAAAGTCAAATAAACAAAAATTCGAAAAGAAAAAAATTCGATAAAACAAAAATTCTATTTAATTAGATAATACCGCAAAAAAATGTAAAATATCAAAAGTTGCATTTTTCTAATGTCAAAACATGTAAACATAATTTATTGTTAAATTTCTGAATGAATGAGAAAAATATTTCTTCGACAAAAGACAATATTTTATTGTAGAAGCGCAGGATGCTGACGCTTATCAAAGTACACATTAATGTCCCATATACGTGATCATTCAACATGTCCCGAGAGCATTCATCGTTTGTGCTTTTAATGATAATTGACTTCTGAATAAATGTTTTCAAGCGATGGATATATTAATTGATTTTAATTAACACCTTGTTGCTTGTTCGAAGTAAGCAATTTATTCTAATAAAAACACCGGAATGATGATCAAATTAATAAATAAATGGGGGGTATAGCTATATAAAATAATTAAGAAATACTAAAATATATTCCATTTTGTTCTATAAAGGCTTGATTAAATTTACAAAGTTGGTAAACTAAATGCATATTTGCTTTGAATAGCGTCATAGAATAAGACTCCCTGGTGGTACCTTGCTTTAGCGGATGCTTTAACACCTGTAAACTCGACTGCATTATACCAAACTTTGGAGCCTTTTGTACTGAGCTCTATTCACTTTCCTCCAAAGTTGAGCAAACGCTTTATTTCTTTTAATGTTTCTTTTTCTCATGCATTGTTTTCGCGATATTCAGTTTCCCAAGAGGAAGTCAAATCATATTTTTACAATTCGCTATTCATTAAGACTATAACAAACACTTGCTATTAAATGATCAGTGAAAAATATCAATAAAAATTACGTTTAATGTTCAACGTCCTTTCATATTCTTTTACTTAATTATTGAACTTAATCTCTTTTACAACTTTTTTACCCGGAGAATTATATATGTTAAATTCAACATTCACTATATGAGGAAAATAGTCAATACTTTATTCATGACACACCTTATAAAATCAAACTTAAACTTTCACTGAAGAAACATAATTAAGAAATAAGATTAATCCATAATAAAACTACAACCGGACGTATATATCGCAGTTATATTTTAATTAAACTGTCAACAAGAAATGTTTCCATTTCTTAAAAATAATGAACGCAATAACCTTAAAATGAAAAAAATACGTTAAAATCTCGTTACAATTTAAATTTTACCCGTCAAAAATAGGAACTAAGAGACTTTCTTGTCAGTTATAAACACTTGCCACACTTGCCAGCAAAATTTCCATCAACGAATTGAAAGACATAAAGAAAT
Organism: Leptopilina syphax; assembly: GCA_032872505.1. Classification (NCBI taxonomy): domain Eukaryota; kingdom Metazoa; phylum Arthropoda; class Insecta; order Hymenoptera; family Figitidae; genus Leptopilina; species Leptopilina syphax. Next base: position 29,242,670 of record CM065469.1, on the reverse strand, counting down.
ACAAAGAAACACAAAGAAATTAAATTAAAGTAAATTAAATACACAAAAAAATCAAATATAAAACGTATTCAAATAATAAACATGTCGTTTAAAGTAACAAGCAAGAATAGAAAGGACGCTCAAAAAGTTTGAAGTTGCTTTCCATGTAAAAAAAACAACAACAGTTACCCTGACCTTTACCTATACAAGGTAAAAATAAACAACATGCAACTACAAAGGGAAATAATGTAATAAACGTAAAAATTATATCATTATTTGATATGACACGTGCTTTTTAGAAAGAAAATGATTATTAATATAATAAAAAATTGATAATAACCTCGTATTGCCTCCTTGCCCCAAACGTAATCCACTATGCAGGGAATAAGAACAACACCCACTGTTGCTAAATTACCCATTATTTCATGGTCCACATTGTTCTAACGTGGCAATTTTTCACCCCTCATTTTTTTCACAACAAACATATAACTCGCAATAGAAACATAACCGAACTTCACGACGATCGGTGACACACTGAAAATAAATTCATTTGTGTAGGTGGGGAACTCGACGGCAGTTTTCACCGCTTGGCGGCGCTGCTGTCGGGCGAAAGTTTGAATTTTCTTTTTGGCGCGTAATTTGAATTTCCTTAAAAATGTAATTGATTTAAATTCATTTTTCCTCTCTTGGAAAATTAATACTAAACTGAATTTATTAACAGACTATTAATAATTATACTGTTATTAACAGACTATTAATAATATTTATAATGAGTATAATAGATATTTGGATTTTTATATAAATAGTGTAAAAAATAACTATAGAAAAATCTTCAAAAATTATTTTTAAATAATTTTTCTAATTAAATTTTTGAAATTTACATTTAAAAAGAGTTTCAATAATTGAAATTTTGTAAAATTTAATTGAAAATAATTAATTTTTTTCAAAGTGTTTTATAAAAAATGTTTGAAAATCAACTTTTGAAGAATTTTAATTGCAAATTTTGAAAATAATTGAAATTTAATTCAATTTTAATTAAATTCCTCGAAAGAATTAAATTTTTAAAAAAATTTTTAATATATTTGGAATAAATTCAATTATTTTCAAAAATTTTAATAAATCCTTCGAAATAATTCAATTATTTTTATAAATAGTAAAATTCTTCGCAAGAATTCAATTATTTTTAAAAATAGTAAAATTTTTTGCAGGAATTCAATTATTTTCAAAAATTTCACTAAAATTCTTGTCAAAATTTCAATTATTTAAATAAAATTTAATAAAATTCTTCCTATGAATGCAATTATTTTAATAAATTATTATTATTTAAATTCTTCTCATGAATTCAATTATTTTTTTAAATTTTAATAAAATTCTTCAAAAGTTTTGAATTATTTCCGAAAAAATTGTGATAAAATTCTTTACTTCAATAAATTTCTATAAAATTTTAACAAAATTGCTTAAAAGAAATTAATTGTTTTCAAAAGTTGTAAATAATATTTTTCATAAAAATTTAATCTTAAGAAACATTCAATTATTCAATAAATTATTTATTTTTGTATAAATAATTGAATTCTCGTAGAATTTTGTAATGAAAATTTATTTCGAAATGAATTTTATAAATACTAAATAAATTTTTAAAATTTACAATAAAAAATCAACTTTTAAAGAATTTTAATTGCAAATTTTGAAAATAATTGATTTCTCAAAAATTTTAATAAAAAATCTTCAAGTGTAAATTTAAAAATGGTAATTAATGAAAATTAGCTTCGAAAAATTATATTTTCAGAATTTTTTTCATTCTAATTTTTCAAAATTAAATTATTTTTAATTACATGTTTCTGAAAATTTAAATATATACAAAAAATAATATTAAAATTGTTTTGAAATTATTTTTAACATTTTAACATCATAACAATCATGTTTAAAATTTTTATTCAAAATTCATCAAAAAAAATTTTTTTTTTAATTATACAAAAATTCTTTTGAGAAATTCAATTTTTTTCGAAAAATTACATTACAATTGTATTTAAATTAAAATTTGTAAAAATTTACTTTTTCAGATTTATTAAAATTTTGGAGGAATCACGTTTATATTAATAATTAAAATTCTTTAAAAATTCAATTATTTTTTTAATAGAATTTACCAAATTTCAATTGTTCGAAAATTTTTCAACATGTATGTAATTGAAAAACTATTGTCTTTCATAAATTATTTTAAAAATATTTTTGAAAAATTAATTTTAAGAATTTCTTTATTATAATTTTTTGAAAATTAGGATAACTTAAAAAACATGGACAGTTACAATCGTGATAAAAAATTGAATTTTTGTAATTAAATAATTGAATTTTTTAAGAACTTTCGAAAAATTATTAAAAATAATTGATTTTGAGAAGAAGTTTGATTAAAAATTGTAGAAAATAATTGAATTTTAAGAGAATTACAGTTGTAATTTTTAGAAATAATTAAATTTCAGAAGGTTTTAAATAGAAAATTTCAAAAAAAAATTTTCCCGTATAAAAACAAGTAAGAAGTATAATTAAATATTTATTTAACGAAATTATTCAAGTTTTGAATAATTAAATTTAGAAATCAGTGAAAGATGAGAAAAATACAAAATAAAATTTTTGTCACGACACTGTAATAAATAAACGAGTTTTTCGACTTTTTTTGCACCTTAAAGTCGATCCGAGACATGAATATAACAATAAATTAGGTATAAAATATGGAAAAGTGAATACTCGGTTAAATTTCGATTTATATCGTTTTATTACTTTTTATGTTTATTTTACACAAAGATGTATACGTAATGGTATCGTTTTTTTTTGTATAAATCTCGATATGATCCACAGGGACCTATCATTCCACATATGTAATTAAACAGATAGAGAGAAAGCAACATCTTGCAACATCTTTACTGATCATTAATATTTAAACCAGGTCACGAAAATGCGTATGATGCTTAGAACTCGATAAATCTGCAGAGTGTAAAGGACAGAAGAAAACCTTTCCTAAAGTCAAGTGTGACTAATGGAAATAAAATTGTCTACTATTTTATTCACAATAGGATTAATTTTTTTTCTTTTATTTCACGTCTCATCTATCGTCTTGGTCAGCGTCGCTAGATAATCATTTCAATTTCATCACTTCGATGCTTATTTTACAAAAAAAAAATTTCCATGACATTTTTGTTTTTACAAATGAAAACTTATAGGCTTTATTATTTATTATACCTATTTTCGGGTATTACAGCACAATTTATAAGCCAAATATTTAAGTATTTCGATTTTCGGAAAGACACATTTCAAATATTTTTTTACAATGCATTCGAAAAAACAACCTTAGGTATTTGAAAGTTCATTTCAGAAGAAGGAAATGTCAATTTTTCTAAAAATTTGATAGAATAAATATGTTTTTCGAATGCAGAGTTAACAGAACGAGGAATTTTACAGACATGCCACTTTTTGAACAGATAATTTTTATTTTCCTTTTTTTTATCACAATTATTAACATTAGAGTTGTTTTTTTAAAATAGAATTTTATTCCCTTTCACACATGACCGTAGACAGTAATTTTTTTTTTGGCTGCTGTTTGTTCTGTTAATTAGGAAAATTAAATAAGAATTCATGATTTATAATCATATTTCGCAAATAGAAAATCTTTTTAATCCACCTTTTGTTTTCTCTTCTCTACAATTAAAACTGATATTATGCATCTAAATTTACGCTTCCTCGTTATCTTTTATACATAAATTTGTTACTATGTACGTATCATATGTACAAAAAAGTTCATCATACTTTAATATTCCATACTCGCGATTCTTAAAATCTAAAATTTAACCCCTCAAGCGTAATTTTCGGACGCCTTTATTTCTGAAGAAGAATATTTCCCAAAAGCACTACCTCGATTTCTACGTATAAGTGTTTGTTTGTTTGTTTGTTTTAAATAGAAATAAAAGAATAAGTTATATAATAAGAAGAAATCAAAGGTGATAGCGTTTCACTTCAAAAGTTCAAAAAAAAAAAATAAAATAAAAAAAAAACAGAAATCATCTTACTCTGTGCTCTTGGAAAAAACTGTAACATATACCTTCCATTTATACTTATATATTTATATATATTTTTTCTGTCTACTCAATATGTACATTATGATTTTATGTTTGTTTTTTACAATTTTTCCATTCTTAGCTATATCCTAGGCAATTGCATACAATTTCGTTTGCAACAAAAAAAATCATCTTTTACACACTCACAAAATCTACCAATAATGATATGAATGATTAAACCAACAATAAACTAATCTATTTATGTGATTCACTGGTCTTTAAAAGGCTATAAAATAAAAAAAAGAATTGGTAAACTACTTGAAGAATCAATTGTATATTCTGAAAAAATTAATCATTTCAAAAAAAAAATCTGTATTTTTCTTTTGGACAAAAATTCATTTTTAGACAAAACACTTTTAAAATGTATATAAAAAATCATTACCTTATTTAAGGTACACAAAAAAATCCCAAATCTAGTGAAATGTAAATTTTCCTTTCACTTGTAATCTAAAAAATTTGTTTCTAGACATAATTTAAAAAAAAAAAATCTATAAAGTATCTCAAGCTAACTTGAGTATATTTTGTTTCCAATAACTGATCGTATTTACAAAATAAATATTACATGCTCGAAAATTTTGTATTAAAATTTCTGAGATCGTTTTATATTCCATACACTGTTCCTTTGGAATTTAGTTTATTTCTAAATTTAAAAATTAACGAATTAAACAGAATTTTTAGAATTCCAAATTGGTTTATATTTTCAATGAAGTATCAATTTCTCGAAAGGCCACTTCTCAAGGCCACAAAGTGACAAAAATTATAATCCTTTCAAAGCAAACAGATAAGAAAGTCTTGTCTCAATATTTAAATTGTCATGTAAAACATTTTAAAAAATTCAATTTGACTCAGGACTAAAAAACTGTTCTAAACTTTTGGCCTTTAATAAAGTCTAATAAAGACAGAACTAGTGTATTTCTAACATTTGTTGTTTAAACAAAAACAGATCTCAGAAACCATTCTCAAAAGTGTATACAAATTCTCTTCAATATAAAAATTGAAGATTTTTCTTCCCCCCTCTTTTTTATCTTACAATGAGGCCTCTGCCAATTTTGGAAATTCAAACACGATTGTTTGCATAATTTTTGACAATTCTACAATTCTACACGACGCGATCACGATCAATGAGAAATATTTTACACAATTTCATGTGGCATAATTACAAAAACAAACAAAACTATGTTTTCCAATGTGTACATTAAAAAAAAAAAAAAAATGGTGAAGTACGAATTACAATATTTTTTGCAAATGGATTCGTCGCTGGTTTAAACCCTACTCTTTTTGTAAGGCGATTTTTCAGTCAAAAACGTATTTATACGTTTTTCTTTTAATCTGTTATTTTGAATTAACAAAATCCATTAGAAGCCTTGTGCAGCAACAAGTATGATTTTTCACCGTTCCCCTCAGATTAGAGATTGATTAGAAACTCACCGAAATTTCACGTTACTCGATGAACATTACATTTGGGTATGTAGTCACTAGTGTCGAGAAGCCAGCTTTTTGTTAAGGCGCAAGGATAATGTATAACAGCCTTGCAGCCTCGTTTCACACAACCAATGTTTGCTCCAGTCAAACCGCAAGCATCACAAACAGACTTTGCAGCATCCCAAACTGCTTCTTGTAATCCTGTCACTCTTCCGCCTAAATAAACAAAAATTAATTAGCAAAAATTGTAAAATGAAAAAATAAAAAATAACAAACAGTTTTTGTTGAAAAAAGAAGTAATTTTCTATCGAAACAAATAATTTTTATCGCAACAACATTACCTGCTAAATAAACACCAGCTGTCCAAACTGCACATTGTTCATGTAGCCAAACTTCCCAACGTTGTTCTTCACCAGGAATTAATGTCATGCCCGTAAATACAGTATTAGTACTAGTTTCTACAGAGTTCCTTTTTTTCTTACTCATTTTAGCAGTGAACTGATCGGCCAGTCCCGCGTGCCTTAAACTACGTTTATTTTTTCCACCCTTCTTCTGTTCAGTCATGATTTCTTGCTCGTCTGCTGATACAATTCCATCCTCCAAACGTTCCTTGCCTATTAAATACGGACCGAAAAGATCGCTTAAAACACCAGCTGGAACCTGAAATAAATTATGCATTACAACAATTGCTTTATTTGGTTAAAAATAATTTTTTAATTATAAAAAATAATAGTTTTTTTAATAAAATTCAAATTGAAAGAATTAATAAAAATATCGTCGTTCGTTTGAACGTTCGAAACTTTAGGAACATCTATTTCATTTATTTACGAATTACTTTAATTGTAAAATTATTCGAAAACAACGTTGGTGAAGTTCACAACGTTTATAATCAATGATTTCATAAGAAAAATATTTTTTTAAGCAAATTTTTATTAATTTTTGTATAGAAAATATTTTGGTTAGTTTTTTGAATAATGATTTACAAAAGAAATATTTATGAACAAAAAATTTTATTCTATTTCGTAGGAAAATAATTTCTTTTTTCAATCGTTGATCATAAACGTTGCGAACTTCACCGACGTCGAAAACATCAATAACTTCATTTTTTAATATAAAATATTTAATCATTATTATCTTTCCATAGGAATTAAGATTTTTCAAAACATCCAAACTCAAAGCTTTTTGAAATTCAACAACATGAAGATATGATTTTATAATAATTATTAAAAATAACACAGTGATAAAATTATTATTTTATATAAAAATATTGTTACTATTATTACTATTTTCTAGAATTTTTAACTAAAATTCTTCTTTAAATCAATTATTTTTAATAATTTTTGAAAAAGTTCTTTGAGAATTTTCAAATCCATTTGTTTACAATTCCATTTTACCAAACATTTTGATTATTCAGAAATATTTCAATTAAATATACGTTAGAAAATAAAAACTTCAAATAATTTTTTAAAAAATTCAATAAAACTTTTTCAGAAAGATTAATTGTTCAAAATTGTTAATTTAAAAGTATGAAAAATTCAAATTTCCAAAGATTTTAATTTCAAACCTTTTCAAAATTCAATAATTATCTAAAATTTTAACTGAAATTGATTTTAAATCAATTCTTATTAGAAAGTTCTACGAGAATTCAATATTATTTAAATACATAAATAAATAATTTATTGAGTAATTGAATATTTCTTAAAATTTAATTCTTATAAACAATTTTATCAAAATTTTTTTAAATGATTGAATTTCGAAAATAATAAAATTTTCAAGAATAATTGCATTTTTCTCTAAGAATTATAGAATATTCAATTATTATCTAAAATTTTAACTGAAATTTATTTTTAAATCAATTCTTATTAGAAAGTTCTACGAGAATTAAATTATTTAAATACAAAAATACATATTCTTTTAAATAATTAAATGTTTCTTAAAATTGAATTCTCCCAAAGAATTTTATCAACAAATTTTTAAATAATTGAATTCTTCATAGACGAATTTCAATAGAATTTTTAAAAATAAATACATTTTTTAAGAAATTCAATTTCAATTGTATTAAAAATTATTGAAATTCTGTGATGAGTTTTATTAATTAAGAAAATAATTTGAATCCCTGTAAAAAATTTTATTATTTATGAAAATAATTGAATTCTTGCGAAAAAATTTATAAACAAATTGGAAATTATTGAACTCGTGTGAAATTTTTATTATTTACATGAAAATAATTAATTGTTTACGGAGAATTTTATTTAAATTTCTTTTAAATAATTGAATTCTTTTAGAAAATTTTATTAAAATAGTAGATATTGGAAATCTTTGAATTCAGAAAAATTTTTGAAAATTAATAATTGAATTTCAAAGAAGATTTTTATTATTTATGAAGATAATTGAAATTATGATGAGATTTTTTTTCAATTTCTGAATATAATTGAATTTTAGCGAAGAATTTTATTACTTTTGAAAATAATTGAATTTCTGCAATCATTTGTAATTTCTCCAAAATTTAATTTTTTTAGTGTTTTTAACTAAAATTCTTTTATAAATTCATTAAATAATTTCTAAGTAATAAGTTTATGATGGATCTTGATGAATGAAGTTATGTGAAATAAATTATTGTCAGAAATAGAAAAACTGGAACGTTTTGTATAAGAATTCGTGGCAATTTCATAGTTTATGAGTCAATTAAAATATAATAATATTTTCAAAAAATAAAAATAATCAAATTTTTGAAGAATTTTAATTATAAATATGACCATGATTTATTCGAAGATAATTAAATGTTAAAAATAATTCTAGAATGTTATTATTTTTTGTATTTATTTGAATTTTCGGAAATATGTAATTGAAAATACTGAAAATACTAAATTTAAAAAAATTAGAAGCTAATTTTCATTAATTTTCTTTTTTAAATATACGTTTTAAAGATTTTTCATTAAAATTTTTTATAGGTAAATCAATTATGTATTTTGAAAATTTGCAATTAAAATTCTTCAAAAGTTGATTTTCAAAAATTCTAACAAAATACTTTAAAAATATTAATTATTTTCAATTAAATTTTACAAAATTTCAATTATTCAAAATCTTTTTGATTGTATATTTCGAAAATCTAAATAGAAAAATGATTCAAACATAATTTTTGAAAGATTTGTTTATAGTTATTTTTCGCACTATAAAAATCGAAATGAGTTACATTTAAACTAAAAAATATGATATTTCGTTGTAATATTTGGAAAAAAATTCGAAAAAGTCGCAATTTTTGAAAATAAGTCGAAAGAAGTCTCAATTTTTATAATTTACCTTAAAAAATTTTTTCCTGACATTTCCCTGACTTTACTGACAAAAATTTTATTTCCCTAACATTTCCCTGACTTTACTGACAAAAATTTTGTTTCTCTGACAATTCCCTGACTTTACTGACATGTGGCCACCCTGCTTTTATCCTGACCGTAAAGAATATTCTGATTAAGATTTTCAAATTTAAAACCTTTTCGAAGTTCAACAAATTATAAAAATATTTTAATAAAACATGAAGATTCAATTAATATTTTCAATATTCAAATTAATACGTGTATCAATGCTAGTCAGCTGGTAGTTCTGTTTAATGAACACAACTTACAATATATGATCCAGGTGCTATGTGAGGACCAGCTAGATTTGGGTGTGGTCTTGAAGGATCTCCAGGAACAACTGAATGTGGACCCTGTTTGCAAAATACACAGACCCATGTTGAATCTGTTGTATGTGCGTCGTATCTCGAGGATAACGTTGAACTAAAAAGACCGGCTTTGTTAACCTTCCCTGCAATTAAAAAAAACATCACGAAATTAGTAAAGGTTGTAAATTTTTAGAATGAGTCACAGGGTTGCAACGGTTTTGCTCTTTTCAAATTCCCTGACTTTTCCAGGTTAAAAACGGAATTTTTTTAGATATTTAAAATGAAAATTATTCGAAAATATCAATAAAAAAAAATTCCATTAAATTTATTCAGAAAAATTAATTCTACAGAATTCTTAATTAAAAGTATGAAAAATTCAAATTTAACTATAAAAATAAATATTTTATTAAACAATTAAATGTTTCTTAAAATTCAATTTTCATAAAGAATTTTATCAACAAATTTTTAAATAATTGAATTCTCTTGACAAATTTTAATAAAATTTTCAAGAATAATTGCATTTTTCAAGAAATTTGATGAACATTGTATTAAAAATAATTGAAATTCTGCCAAGAATTTTATTAAAAGTTTTGAAAATAATTGAATTTTAGAGAAAAATTTTATTATTTATAAAGATAATTGAAATTTTGACAAGAATGGTAAAAAAATACTAAAATGTTATTATTTTTGTATGTATTTTGAATTTTTGGAAATATGTATTTGAAAATACTAAAAATATTGATTTTTAAAAAATTAGAAGCTTATTTTCATTAATTTTCATTTTTAAATTTACCTTTACAGTTTTTCCATTAAAATTTTTAATAATTCAATTATTTTCAAAATTTGCAATTAAAATTCTTCAAATGTTTATTTTCAAAAATTGTAGAAAAATACTTAAAATAAATTAATTATTTTCAATTAAATTTTATAAAATTCATTTTGAAATCAATATTTATTAGAAAATTCTACCAGAATTCAATTATTTAAATATAAAAATAAATAATTTATTAAATAATTGAATGTTTCTGAAAATTGAATTTTCTTAAAGAATTTTATCAACAAATTTTTAAATAGTTAAATTCTCTTGACAAAATTTAATAAAACTTTCAAGAATAATTGCATTTTTCGAGAAATTTGATGAAAATTGTATTAAAAATAATTGAAATTCAGCATTGAGTTTTATTATTTATGAAAATAATTTGAATCCCTCTTAAAAAATTTTATTATTTATGAAAATAATTGAATTCTTGCGAAAAAAATTTATAAAAAAATTGTAAATAATTGAACTCGTGTGAAATTTTCATTATTTATGAAAATAATGAAATGTTTGGGTAGAATTTTATTAAAATTTTTTTTAACTAATTGAATTCTTTTCGGAATTTTTATTAAAGTTGTAGATATTAAAAATCATTGAATTGAGGAAAGTTTTTGAAAATAATTAAAATTTTGCCAAGAATTTTATTAAAATTTTTGAAAATAATTGAATTTCTGAGAAGAATTTTACTACTTTTAAAAATAATTGAATTCCTGCAATGATTTGTAATTGCCTCAAAATTAAATTTGTTTTAGTGTTTTTAACTGAAATTATTCTATAAATCCATTATTTTTAATAATAAATTAAATATATTTTAAAAAATTTAACTAGTTTCGGAAGAATTGTAGTTTAAAAATTTTTTTTTTTAATCTTAGTTTGTTTTATATGTTTAATTAAATTGATTTAAAATTAAAATTTTACAAAATTTGAAATCAAAATCTTTTGAAGTTCATCTATGTACTTATGAAAATTGTAAACGCAATTCTTTTAAAATTGAATTAATTTTGAAATATTTAAGTGAAATTAGATTTGAAGAATAAACACAATAACCCTGGAAAACAACAATTTTCCAGGATTTAGATCAACATTCACTGACTTTTCCAGGTTTTTTCAAGGTTTATAAAATTCCCAGACATTTCCAGATTTCCAGGAATGAGGAATAAATTGAGTAGAATAAGGAATAAAATTAGAAGAAAAAGAATAAAATGAGTATAGCAAGTAAAAAATGGAGAATTATAAGAATAAAAAGTGTAAGAATACAAAAGAATAAGATAAAGGATACACTTACCCCGGTAATCAAGATCATTTTGATGACTGAGCCTCTTACTTCGACCTGCGTTTCCATTTCCGACATTTTTCCGTTTCTCTTTACTCTTCTCCTCCTCCTCTTCGCGAGGAACGTTAACAACTTGAATACTTAAAGGACTGTCCCGAGGTCCCTCGACATGAACAACAGGTCCACGGGATCTAATTGAACTCGCATTAGATCCAGAATCGTAGGTCACTTCCCTCAAACCCTCAACTTTCGTCGTCTTTTTCACATTCTTCTTGGAACTGTCTTGTTTCTTATTCCCCTTCGTCGCCTTGCCTCTCCTACCATCTCTCGACTCACCACCCTGACTATCGGATTTGACAGCTTTTCTCTTGCCTCCTCGAACTCTACGCCTCTTGGCCTTCGTGGGTGTTGACTTTGTCTCCACCGATGACGACACATCAGCCAAACTAGTATTCTGCATGTCACTTGTCGACACAATATTATCCGAATTCTCCGTTTTTAGCAAATCATCCGACTTCTCTTCGTCCTCAAGTTTCGGCTCCTGTTTCTCACTCGTCTCAACAATTCCCGCAAACATTTTCTCCAATTCAGATTCAACTTCATTGAAGGGATTCGCATTACCTACTTTTGGACTTGTGACTTTGGAAAATTCTGCGTCGTCACTTGATTTTCTTCTTACTCGTTGATTGACGACTGGACTTAACGTTGGTCCCTCACTACATCTCCGCCTTCTGACTGGTTGATTCTCCTCATTCTTCTCATCAACACTCTCTGCTAAATCTACATCCATTCGTTCAACTAATTTCTCTTCTGCTCTTTGTTCTAATTTCTTATCGACTTTCTCAATTATTGGATTACTCTGACTCACATCTTTAGTTTTTTCTTCAATTTTTTGTTCTGTTCTGTTGATTCGTTCATTGATCAACAGGGGATTTTGAGTATGGTCCATGGGTAAATTAATCTCCATCTCACAACTCCTGGATTCCGTCGGTTCTGTTGGTTCCAATTCCATATCTTCGACTTCTGTTTTTGAATCCTTACTAAGTCTCACTGGCTTTTCTAATTTTCGTTTCCTTCGCTGCTTGGTATTGTCATTTGAGTCCTCATTACTGAACGGAGAAATGACATCCTCGTCTCGATTGGGTGACCTTGATATATGCCGTTCTGGTGACATGCTTTTAACACTGGCGGAATCTTTCTCCTCCAATGGAGTGACAATAACAGAGCCAATAATATTTTCTGTACCGAGTTTTTTATTACCACTTTCTAATTTTTCCAAAAGTGAATCGACACCTTTCTTTCCACAACGTTTCAATGATGTTTTTGGCGATCGAACACTCATGTCTTCAATTTTTCTCTCAGTCTCCAACGATGGTTCACGATGGGGACTGTCAATCATATCCTTGTCCTTTGATGTTAGATTGACAATAACTGGCATAACGTTTCTTGGCACTTGCGCAATAACGCTTAATGTGTCTTTACATTTTGTCACTTCTGTGTCCTTCTTGTCTGACGTGACTCTTTCAATTGTCACATTTGGAGGTAGATTGATAACTTTTTGCACAAAACTGTCAATACTGCTCTCCTTTATTTTATCGTGAAGATTCGAGACGCCCTTAAGATTACTTTCGAAATTTTTGACTGTTATTTTAGGTGTAATTATTTCCTTGGTGGAAAGTGATACTGGCTCACTGAGTGAATTAGGTGTGGGAACTGAGGAACTAATGCCACTGTCGCATGATGTGTCACCGTTCAGAGGTATTGGCGGAGAAATTATATTTCCATTTCGACTGCCCTTATCTATATTGCGAGCAGTTAAACTAATGGGAATATCTTGAGGTATTCGTGAGTAGTTTTCTGCCATTTCAGACGTTGCCGATAGATCGAGACTGCTTTGAACGCCTGGGGCGTTTCTGTACTGATTTTGATTTTGTCGATTATCAACTAACATTTGAAGGCTGAATAAAGGATTGCCGGCTGTGTTTGACGGTGTCATTGTTTTTGCAGGTACTGTTGGCGTGTGCCACGTAGGAGGAGCCTGAGTATGCGCCAATTGAGGTGTAAGTTGAGGTGTTAAATGAGACGCTCGTGCCATTGATGGATGTGTGTAAAATCCCGCTGGATTTAACGACGCACCAGATAACGCCGTTGGATGTATGTTCAACCCTAGAAGAATATTAAAAATAGTTAAAACTCAAATATAAACATTTTCCAATCAAATTGAAAATCTAATCAGGGTTGTCACAAAAATTTAATTTTATTCTTCTCTGACTTTTTTCTGATTTTCAGACAAAATTTTCACTTTTTCCCTGACCGTAAAGAATATTCTGATTAAGATTTTCAAATTTAAACCTTTTCGAAATTCAACAAATTATAAAAAAATTCAATTATTCACTAATTTACTAATTGATTATTCTTGTTTAATAATTTTAATAAAATTCTTCTCAAGAATTCAATTACTTATTTAAATAATTACATTCTTCGTAAGAATTCAATTATTTTTTTAAACAGTAAAAATCTTTCGAAAAATTCAATTATTTTAAAAACAATTTCACTAAAGAATTCAATTTTTTCTTCATTCGACACAAAATCTTTGCAAAAATTCAATTATTTTCAAAAAAATTTCAGAAAAGAATTCAATTTTTTTTTCTTTATTCGATATTAAATAATTGAAAAGAATTTAATTATTTTCTAAAATTTTTATAAATCCTTCGAAACAGATCAATTTTATTTATAAATAGTACATTTCTTTGCAAAAATTCAATTTTTTTCTAAAATTTTAATAAATCTTTCGAAACAATTTAATTATATTTATAAATATTAAAATTCTTTGCAAAAATTCAATTATTATCAAAAAAATGTCACAAAAGAATTCAATTTTTTCCTTAATTCGTTATAAAATTTTTCAAAAGAATTTTCAAAAATTTTAATAAAATTCAATAATTAAATGTCTAATTTCAATTACTAACAAACGATTATTTTAAAAACTTGAAAGAAATTTTTCATAACATTCAATTATTTTTAAGATTTTTAATCAGAATTTTTTAAAGAAACTCCATTATTTTAAAAAAAATTCAAAGAAATTCTTCAAAAAGAATTTAATTAGAATTATCAAAAATGTTAACATATTTCTTCTCAAAAATTCAATTATTTTCCTAAATGATAAAATTCTTCGAAGGAATTCTATTATTATCAAATTTTTTTATAACATTTTTTGCAACACTTCGATGATTTTCAATAAATTAATTTTAAAAAATAAAAATTATTTAAAAAGAAAAATTATTAAAAAAGTAAGGAGACAAAAAAAGCAAACAACTAACTTCAAACTGCGAACAGATTACCGGAATACAACGATTATTAATATAGATATTTAAAAAAGTTCTTGAGAATTTTCAAATTCATTTGTTTACAATTCAATTTTACGAAAAATTTCGATAAAATTCGGAAATTCTTGAAATAAATATATATTAGAAAATAAAAACTTCAAATAATTTCAAAAAAATTGAAATAAACATTTTCAAAAAAATTAATTCTATAGAACTGTTAGTTAAAAGTATTAAAAACTCAATTTTACAAGGATTTTAATATGAAAGCTTTTCAAAATTCAATTACTTCTAAAATTTATTTATTTTAATTTATTTTTAAATCAATTTTTATTAGAAAATTCTACGAGAATTCAATTATTTAAATATAAAAATAAATAATTTATTGAATAATTGAATGTTTCTGAAAATTGAATTCTCATAAAGCATTTTATCAACAAATTTTTAAATAATTGAATTCTTTTCCCGAATTTTAATAAAATTTTTAAGAATAATTACATTTTTCGAGAAATTCGAAAAAACTGTATTATTTATGAAAATAATTGAATTTCTGTAAAAAAATGTTATTATTTATGAAAATAATTAAATCTTTTCGTAGAATTGAATCAAATTTTTTTTAAATAATTGAATTCTTTTGGAAAATTCTATTAAAAATAGTAGATATTGAAAAGCATTGAATTGAGGAAAATTTTGGGTAATAATTTAAATTTTGTCAAGAATTTTATTAATATTTTTGAGGAATTTAATTAAAATTGAATTAAAAATAATGGAAATTCTGTAATGAGTTTTATTATTTATGGAAATAATTAAATCTCTGTAAAAAAATTTATTATTTATGAAAATAATTGAATTCTTGCGAAAAAATTTATAAATAAATCAGAAATAATTGAATTTGTGTGAAATATTTATTAATATGAAAATAATTTTTGAAAAATTTTATTTACACAACTAAAAGAAACTTATAATAGGTCTCGGATCGATTTTAAGGCGCAAAAAAGTCGCTTTTAGTTGATTAAGAATACAAACAAGTAAACTTCTCCTGTAAGTAAATTATTTTTAATAATTTTGCGAAAGTTCTTCAAAAATTCAATTATTTAATAAAAAATAATTGTAACAGTAAATATTCATAATTTTTTATTAGAATTTCTTAAGTTGAATATTATTATTGAAAATATGTTTAGCAAAAATACTAAAAATAGTTGATTTTTTAATAGTTTTTGAAACAATAATTGTTTTTCAATTATATAGAATTGGAAAATTTGCAAATAATTCAAATTTAGTAAAAGATTTTGAAAATAATTGATTTTTAAAAACTTATATTAAAGAAACTCTTAATATTAATTTTTTAAAAATACTTTTTTAAATAATTGTTAAAATTTAACGGATTTTGTAATTATATAGAATAGAAAAATTCACAAATACATATCTTTCGTAAATAATTAAATTTAATAATATTATAATGAAATTCTAAGAATTAGTTTTTTAATAATATTTTAATTTAATTGTTAGAAGCTAATTTCCATTCATTTTGCTTTTAAAATTTTCATTTAAAGATTTTTCACTACAATTTTTGAGAACTAAATTATTTTCAATATTTGCAATAAAAAAATTAATTAAAATTTGCAATTTCAAATTTTAATCAATTTAAAATTCCATTTTTAATAATTTTAATAAAAGTCGTCAAAAAAAAATCAATTATTTTAATTCAAATTATACGAAATTTCAGTTATTTAAAAACTTTTTGAAAATTTAATTACCTATCTAAAAAAAAATTATTCGAAACAAATTATAAAAGTTTATAATGCAAAAATTGAAATAAGTTGCATTTTATACCAAAAAAGTGGTATTTTATTGCAATATTTGGAAAAAGTCTCGAAAAAGTCTCTTTTTTTGAAAGTAAGTCGAAAAAAGTCGCTTTTTCAGAAAATAGTCGCAAAAATGTCTAGAAAGTCGTATTATCCATGGATTGCAATAAATTTATAAACTACAAAAATATAGGTTAGAATTTTTAAAACAGGTTCATTTTCTAAAAAGGATGACACGAAAAACTGTAATTTATGGCTAATAAAAAGTTACTTTAAAAGAAAGAAAAAATCAATGAAACAAAAAAAAATGTAAATAGAAAAAGTAAAGAATAACCTGTGTTTAGTTCAGGTGTATTGATTCGAAAATCTAAAGTACATATTTCTTTTTGAAAAGATAAAAATTGTACAACCAATTTTGAAGTTTTTTTTTAACTACGTTTCTTATCAAAAATTACTTGCGATAAGATAAGCTACAAATGAATGTTTGATCTTTTTTGTTATAAAAATGAAAATATCAAAACTATTAGCAGGTGAAAATACCTTGTCCTTGTGTCATGGTGAGATGATTCCAGACAGTTTGCGGAGGTGGTGTGCCAACCGGTGGCCGACTATGACCAGGATATTGTCCCGACATTTCGAATGTCTCAAAAATTCTTCTCTCCGTATTATCACTAAATAATTCGTTTAACGTTTTTGTATCTAATTTCAATATTTTATCAATGTCACAATTAAAATCTATAGTGCCTTTGAGTAAGTTTAAAGCCAATCTCTCATTAATTTCGTTTTGATTTGAACAAGAAGGCTCGTCAATTGTTAATTTCTGATATTTCAGTATTTCAGTATTTTTCTTGAAAAATGTGTTTGATAGAGATGAATTTTTTGAAATTGTTTGGTGAGAATTAATTGAAGGCCGAGAGTTGTAACTAGAGATTTCTTGTGGTGAGATAAATGATCTTTTGTTTTGATCTTTTGTCGAAGACGTGGCGGTCGATTTTTCACCTTTCTCCTCCAGATTGTATTTTGAATTATAATTTATTAATGGCGTGATAGAAGAAAAAATTGCTTGTTTAGAGACTAAGTCAGATCTTGTTCGATAATTGTAAGCTGGTTCTGTAAAGCCGTCGATACCACAGGAATTGTCGATAATGCTTAAAATTGGATTTACTGTGTTGTTTGTATCGGGTTTCAGTAAGTCCTTATGTGTTAGCAATAATTCTTGATTATTGTTCCAGTAGAAGTTTGTTGGCAGCGCCCCATAAGGCGCATTTCCTTGTATCGAAAACCCTGAAAAATGAAAAAAAAAATTATAAATCATTACGAATTTTAACTTTTTAGTATTTTTACAAGTGCAGGCTTCACAGTGCCCCTAAAAAGTATTTTAGGGGAAACAGGGGACTGAAAATTAAAAAATAGGGGACTTTTAGGAGACCATAAAAATTGGTTAAATAAAGATAAAAATATAATTTATTTATACAGGGTTGCCACAAAAATTTAACTTCATTTTTCCCTGACTTTTCCCTGATTTCCAAACACAACTTTGACTGTTTCCCTGACCCTAAAGAATATTCTGGATTCACTCTAAAAATTATTATAAACTCAAAAAAATGTTCTATTAAATTTATTTACAAATTTCTTCAAAAGTAAAATTATTCGAAAATATTTATAGTTTTATTTAAAATAAATATTTAATCATTTCTTTTTCATTGGAATTAAGATGTTAAAAAATTTCAAATTCAAACCTTTTCAAATTGAACAACTCATAAGAATATTATTATAAAACATAAAGATGACCGACTGACAAAATCGTTAGTTTACTATTATTAGAATATTGTTACAGTAATTTTTTCAAAATTATTTGTATCATTTCAATTCAATAAACATTTTCTAGAATTTTTAACTAAAATTCTACTTTAAATCAATAACATCAATTATTATTCAATTAAACATTTGCAAAAAAATTAATTCTACAGAATTGTTAGTTAAAAGTACGAAAAATAATAAATTTATTCTACGAGAAATCAATTATTTAAATATAAAAATAAATAATATTAAATGTTTCTAAAAATTTAATTTTTACGAAGAATTGTATGAACAACTTTTGAAAATATTTAATTTCTTTTAAGGAATTTAATTAAAATTTTATTGAAATTTATTATATTAAAGAATTTTATAACAATTTTTGAAAATAATTGAAAACTTTTTGAAGAATTTTATTAAATTTTTTAAAAATAATTGAATTCTTGAGAAGAATTTAAATAATAATTTTTGAAAACAATTGAATTCCTGAGAAGAATTTAAATAATAATTTTATTAATATTTTTAAAAATAATTGACTTTTTGAGAAGAATTTAAAAAAAATTTTTGACAATAATTTAATTCTTGAGAAGAATTTTCCTGTCTATTTATAAAGATAATTTAATTCTTGACGAGAATTTAAAAAAAATTTTGAAAAGAATTTAATTTCTGCAAAGTATTTAATTACTTTTCAAAAGAATTGAATTCTTCTGATCAAATTTTGATATTTATCAAAATAATTGAATTTTGGAAAAGAATTTTATTAAAATTTTTAAAAATAATTGAATTTCTAAGAGGAATTATAATAAAATTTTTAAAACTAATTGAATTTCTGAGATTTTTATAATTTGTAAAAATAATTGAATTCTTAAGAATATTTTGATAAAAACTTTTTAAATAATTGAATTCCTTTAAAACTTTTATTATTTATGAAAATAAT
The DNA here is from genome assembly GCA_032872505.1 of Leptopilina syphax. NCBI lineage: Eukaryota > Metazoa > Arthropoda > Insecta > Hymenoptera > Figitidae > Leptopilina > Leptopilina syphax. The sequence goes on along the minus strand of CM065469.1, from coordinate 29,223,556 downwards.
TGAATTTTTAAAACTAATTTTATTAAAACTTTTCAACAAAATTGAATTCTTGTAAAAATTTAATTATTTATGAAAGTAATTAAATTCTTGCATCAAATTTTATCAAAATTTTGAAAAATAATTGAATTTCTGAGAAGATTTTTAAAAAAATTTTGAAAATAATTTAATTTCTACAAAGTATTTAATTACTTTTCAAAAGAAAATTTTGAAAGAAGAAGAAAATTGAATTCGTGTGATAAATTTTTGATATTTATCAAAATAATTGAATTTTGGAAAAGAATTTTATCAAAATTCCTTAGAATAATTGATTTTATGGGAAGAATTTATGCGATTTTGTTGTTTATCGAGCTAATTGAATTCTTCTGCAAAATTACTTGAAAATTTTTGAAAATAACAGATTTTCTGCGACGAATTAAATGTTATTTATAAAAATATTTGAATTATTGCAACGAATTTTATTGTTTTATTGAAGAATTGATTGTTTTTTAAAATTGAATTCTTTCCTCAAGTTTTAATAAAATTTTTAATAATAATTGCATTTTTCTAGGAAGTTTTTAAAAATTTTATTAAAAATATTTGAAATTCTGCGATGAAAATAATTGAATTCGTAAATGAACTTTTGCAAAGATTTTTATAAATTTTTGAAAATAATTGAATTTTTGGCGAAAAATTTTGCTATTTGTAAAGATAATTGAATTCTTGACAAGATATTCGTGAAAATTTTATAAAAATAATTGAATTTCTTCGAAGAATTTCATTACTTTTGAAAATAATTGAATTCTTGGGATGAATATTGTAACTTATGAAAATAATTGAATTTTGTAAAGAATTTCATTAAAAATTCCTAAAAATTATTGAATTTCTGTGAAGAATTTTGTTATTTATCAAGATAATTGCATTAAAACTTTTGTAATAATTAAATAATAGGATTAAAAAATTCATTCTTATCAGAAATAGAAAAAATTTTTGAAGGTTTTGTATTAGAATTAGTGGCAGTTTTATAGTTTACGAAGATAAATTTGGTGTGAATTCATAATTAAAAGATAAAAGAAAAAAATTGGGGAAATTTTGAAAATAGGGTACGTTTAGGGGCCAAAATTAAAAAAAGGGGACTTTTAGGGAAATAGGGGACAGACTGTGAAGCCTGCATTACGAATTTTAACTTTTTAGTATTTTTTACAAGTGTATAAAAATTTGTCATTAAAAAAGTAAAGAAAAAATCATTTACCATTGCTGAAGGCAGCATCAGGTTCGAACAAAGTCACACCATGCTGAAACGATGTTAACTGTCTCAGCAAATGTTCATTAGTGTTTGAAATGTTCCTGTAATTCTGTCCAATGCAGGATAAATAATACCAATTTTGAAGCTCGTTGTCTCTGATCAATTGTTGATTGAGAGCTTTATCCAATTCTGCAAAACAAAATTTTTTTTGTAATTTTGTAACAATTTTCGCAATTTTCAAACAAAAATTGAAAAAAAACAAATGTTTACCTCAAACAAATTCTCATTAAAATACTTTCAACAAAATTAAAAAGAATTAAAATTACAAGGTCTACAAATTAAAAGCATGGAAGGAGCGACTTTTCATTATTGTGAAACTATCATTAGCAGAAGACGAATGTTTACACAATTGTAGTCTAGCAAAACTTGGACAATTTTCCAAGTATGAAAAATCAATTCATTCAAATTAGAACTACTTTTAGTTTTACTTCTCAAAAGAGAGTCAGAAATACAAAGTATGAATATTCAATGATTTCAGTTAAAGAATTTACCAAAGCCTACGCTGTGGGACAGATACGTCCTTTTCCTGTGGGAAAGATACAACTTTTAAAAAAACAAATTTGTGTAGGTTGACATATGCTACAATTTTCTAGTTCTTAAGATGCTGCATTAATTACAGCAATTTTGCTAATAATTTTGTAAATAATTAAAAAAACTATCCAAAGTGTTTACTCCAAAAAATTGTCATTAAAACAACAATAGAGAAATAGTCCGTTTCTTCCGAAAATAATATATAAAATTTAGAAAATCGTTTTTCAAAAACGTTTTCCCTAATTAGGATCCCATTTTAATTGAACCAAAAACTACTTATCGAAAGTCCCCCAAAATTAACATAAACAAGAATTTAAAAATTTCCGCTTTCTTCTCACAGTTAAAATAAATTTACGTTTAACTACAAAAAGGGTATAAATGCAAATTCCGTTGGACGCGAACAGGTGCAAAATCGTGGAAAAAACAAGGGCGGAAAATTCGGCGTGGCGGATGACGTTAACAAACTTGTCGAGAGGAAGAATCGTGATGGAGGTGACGGAGCGAAAAATACATATAGAATTTAGATGAATTCACACGAGTGAGAATATGAATAATTCGTGAGGTTATAGAGAAATTCATAAAATTGCAATGTTCAGAAAATCAAGTGTAGGTGCGACAGGCGCACACATGCAGGCGTGCATAAAAGGTACGCTTATACACGCGGGCAAAAAGGGCCACGTAAGGATTTAAAGAAACACGATATTGGACTTTTAATTAAATGATGATAATCAATTGTATTACTTGTAAAACACAATTTTTTTTAATGACGAACAGCGAATTGTATTTTGATTAACAAAATATCGCCAGAGGGCAACGATGAACGTATTTTTTTGATGTCGTTAAAATCCCAACAGCTTTGTCAATTGTTTTCTATGTTCTTTGACCTGGACACATTATGGAATTGTGTATTGGAAAAAACACAGAAACGCGTGTTTACCGGCACTTGTTCACGCACACGGTATAATCAACGATTCAAACGCACCAACACCCCGACGACATATAGCCGACGGACATGGGTGCCTCTTTCTTTCGCGTAAATCGATGGCCACACTTGATTTCACTAGGCTTTTTTTAATGAGTAAATCCAAATGGAAATCCTGACACTGTTGTAATGCACAAAATGAAGAAGGGAATTTGGCGATTTGATTTCTCGTTATTACACACCTTTCTTTCGAAGTCTGTACAAGTCCGTCGAATATACGATTTTTTTCGGCCAAAAAATCGTCAAGGCATCAACCAAAGCAATGGTGGCCGCAAGTAAGCGAGCTACATAGTGCTGCCAACTTGTGGAGGCGGCGCGAATCATGTTTTTGTATCTCTACTTTTACATTCTTCTTTTTGGCAAAAAAAAATCCAATTTGGAAATTTTATTGTTAATTTTTGTATTCTCTATTTGGAATTCAAATAGTAAAAAATTCTAAATTTACAAATTGGATTTCTTTTTTGACAATAAAAATCCAATTTGGAAATTTTATTCTTAATTTATATTCTCTTTTTGGAATTCAACAGAAAAATTCCAAATTTACAAATTGGATATTATTTTCGACAAAATAAATACAATTTTAAAATTTTATTGTTAATTTTTATTCTTTCTATTTGGAATTCAACAGTAAAAAATTCCAAATTTAACAAATTGGATTTTTCTTGGCAAAAAAAATCCAATTTGGAAATTTTATTCTTAATTTATATTCACTTTTTGGAATTCAATAATAAAAAAATTCTAAATTTACAAATTGGATTTTTTTACCAAAAAAAATGCAATTTGAAAATTTTATTGTTAATTTGTATTCTCTCTATTTGGAATTCAACAGAGTAAAAAATTCCAAATTTACAAATTGGATATTTTTTTGCAAAAAAAATGCAATTTGAAAACTTTATTCTTAATTTGTATTTTCTCTATTTGGAAATTTTTAAATTTTATTGTTAATTTGTATTCTCTATTTGGAATTTAATAGTAAAAAATTCCTGGATTATTTTTTGCAAAAAAAAATTCAATTTGGAAATTTGTAATTTTTATTGTTACATTATATTCACTATTTGGAATTCAACAGTAAAAAATTCCAAATTTCCAAATTTGATATTATTTGACAAAATAAATTCAATTTGAAAATTTTGTTGTTAATTTGCATTCTCTATTTGGAATTCAACAGTTAAAAATTCCAAATTTTATAAATTGGATTATTTATTGACAAAAAAAAAAATTAAATTTGGAAATTAAAATTTTTTTTTGTTAATTTGTTTTCTCCATTCGGAATTTAACAGTAAAAAATTCCAAATTTACAAATTGAATTTTTTTTGACAAAATAATTCCAATTTGAAATTTATGTTTTTGTATCTCTACTTTTACATTCTTTTTTTTGGCAAAAAAATCCAATTTGGAAATTTTATTCTTAATTTATATTCACTTTTTGGAATTCAACAGTATAAAAAATTCAAAGTTTACAAATTGGATTTTTTTTGACAAAATAAATCCAATTTGAAAATTTTATTTTTAATTTGCATTCTTTTTTTGGAATTCAACAGTAAAAAATTCTAAATTTTATAAATTGAATTATTTATTGCCAAAAACAATGCAATTTCTAAATCAAAAAATTTTTTTTTTATTTTTTTCTCTCTTTTCCGAATTCAAAAGTAAAAAATTCCAAATTTACAAATTGAATTTTTTTTGACAAAATAAATCCAATTTGAAAATTATTTTTTTGTATCTCTACTTTTACATTCTTTTTTTTGGCAAAAAAAATCCAATTTGGAAACTTTATTCTTAATTTATATTCACTTTTTGGAATTCAACAATATAAAAAATTCAAAGTTTACAAATTGGATTTTTTTTTGACAAAATAAATCGAATTTAAAAATTTTATTGTTAATTTGTATTCTCTCTATTTCGAATTCAACAGTAAAAAAATCCAAATTTTATAAATTGGATTTTTTGTTGCAAAAAAAAAATATAATTTAAAAACTTTTAAATTTTATTGTTAATTTGTATTCTCTCTATTTAGAAATTTTTAAATTTTATTGTTAATTTGTATTCTCTATTTGGAGTTCAACAGTAAAAAATTCCAAATTTACAAATCGGACTTTTGTTTACCAAAAAAAAAAAAAAAAAAAATGCAATTTGAAAATTTTATTGTTAATTTGAATTCTTTTTGGAATTCAACAGAAAAATTCCAAATTTCCAAATTAGATTTTCTTTTCGACAAAATAAATGCACGTTTAAAACTTTATTGGTAATTGGTTTTCTCTCTATATGAAATTCAACAGTAAAAAATTCCAAATTTATAAATTGGATTTTTTTTACCAAAAAAAATCCCATTTGGAAATTTAGAAATTTTATTGTTAATTTGCATTCTCTATTTGAAATTCAACAGTGAAAAATTCCAAATTTTATAAAGTGGATTGTTTTTTTGCCCATAAAAATTCAATTTGGATATTTTATTTTTAATTTGTATTCTTTTTTTGGAATTCAACAGTAAAAAAAATTCTATGCGATTTGAAAAAGAGGAATTAAATTAGTTTTCATTTCTAAAAACTTTTTGCAATTTTTTGTCAATTGTTTTTGATTTTTTCAATTAATATTTCTCGTGTCTTTTTGTTGAATGTTTCATAAAAATAATTTTTTTGATTGGTTTTGATTGTAATCAGAATCGATTGCTGTTAAGTAAAATTATTCGCATAAATAGAAAGATACAATTATCTTTGTAATTTCTTTTCTTTACAGCAAAAATTAGATGGAAAAATTCTTTTGGAATAATTTTTCGAAAAACCTTTTGGAGTAACCATAAGGATATTTTAGCATTACAGCGTAGTTTGAACAGAAAGTTGGGCGGGCGTAGAAACTACGAGGGCATTTGAAGGTTCGAGGTCACACTATATGTGCGTTTTTCAACGTATGAAGTCCTCACATTCAAAATGGTTAATTAATTCTAAAAATTATTATGTAGAACCTAATTATTTTTTGTAGCATAACAATTATTTTTTTTAATTTTGAATTTTGTCCTTAGATTCAGTATTTTTCGTTTCTCCATATTTTTGCATAGTCAATTTTAAATTTTCAGAAATTACGTAATTAACTTACCGAAATTCAATTTGACAGGATTTTGCATATTTATTTCTTGAAAACGTAAATTCGGGGCAAAAAATTTCACTACATTTTCGGAAGATTTGAAACACTTTTAGTAGAACAAAAAAACTATGGTTGACAATCTGAAAAAAAGTTATTCAAAAATCAGTTCGGTTCAGTAATAAAAATTGTAAATTAAATTATTGAATTATTAAATTTTTAAATATTGCGAAAATTTTCGAAAAATACAGAAGCAATTATTATAATGAACAAATTATAAATAAGTTACCAATTATTTTCAAAAAAGTTCGCGAATACGTGACTTCCGTTGCAGAGCGGATCTTTGATTATTTGCGAATATTTTCCAAATTTTGAAATAATCTTTATCAAAATCTTCGTGAATGAAACACTATTTTTAGCGAACGAAATATTTTCATTCCTTTGTAATGTTGGTTTTTCAAAAACAAGCAATTTTGGAATATTGTTCAAAAGTTTCTATTCGAATGCACGTTTGCGTTTCAGTGCGAGAATCTAAACTGCGTCTCTTGTGATGACCTGCGCATTCGTTGACAGTTTCTGGTAAAACTACATTATTCTTCCAACGTCCAAAAATTAAAAATGGATACACGACAAAAAATAATCTGAATTCCGATTATTTAGGTTTGTAATCGTAACTTTGAAATTTAATTCTCTGACTTGACATTTAACTTGTAAAAATTAAATTTCCGTTTTATTTTAACTGTCGATTCGTTATTTTTCCTATTATTCGATCTGCAATTGAAAGAAATTACGATTTAGTCAATCCAATGATAATGAAAAATAAAAATGAAATAAAAATGAAAAAAATAGAAATAAAAATAATGAAAAATGAAGAGAATAAAATTTACATGTACCAGTTGAATTAGAATTTTAAAAAAAAGATTTAATATTTTCTTTTTATTAACAATACTTCGTAAATAGAATTTCATTGGTGTTTTTCGCCTTTTAATGACCATCTAAACGAGGAACTTGTGGAATTTCTTTAGCTTTGGCGACCGGCAATTGCTCTTCTTTTGCTTCAATCACAGGTTTAACAACAGTTGTTGGAATTGGTTCTCTTTCTGGATGCCAAGGTGGAATAATTTTTGCGTGAAGACGCCACGATCCATAGGTGTGTGTCAAGAATCTCTCGAAGACAATATACTCCAAAACATCTTTTCCGACAAATTCACTTCCGTGCATTAGGCGTCCGAATCGATCATAAACGGCCAAGGACTAAAAAAAGTAATTAATTACGTTAAAATAACAATTGATTTTTTCAAAAAAAAAAAAAAATTTCCAACGAACCTGTTTGGTATGAAATCGTACTGTCACTTGAGCGTACATTTGATCATTTGCACCCTGATGTCGAGCGCGAACTAATCGAGCAGGTTCTAACGATTCGATGAATTTCCACCGAATTTGCTTGTTTTTGATATTGTGAGTCATTGCCTGAAATGATTAATTGAAGATATTGTTCAAAAACGAAAGTAAATCAACTGAAAATGTTAAAAATACCGAAACGATGATAGATTTGATTGTTTTTCCAAAATTAATCAAAACCGGACACTTCTTTTTAAATCGGTTTTGCTTATATTAATAAACTTTTTGAAAATTAGTAGAAATTACTATTGATAGAAAGAAACGATTAACTTTGACTCACCATGTATGCTTTTTCCGTCACATGGTCCGTAAGGTTATCAAAATCTTTCCTGCAAATAAAAAGGAAACGACTTGTTACAAAAAAAAACCGCAAATTTAATCTTCTGTATTTTATGTAGTTAAAGTGTAGATTTAAATATAAATTTGAAATTAAATTTGAAAATAAATAAAAACGTACAAAATAAATAATGAAATATGTGAAAAAACCACGTTATAAAATCGAAATTTAAAATATTAATTTTTTAAAATCGCAGGACTTTAATTATTTACATAAATAATAAAATTCTACACAAAAATTCAATTACTTTTATAAATAAAACAATTCTTCGCAAAAATTAAATTATTTTTATAAATAAGAAAATTCTTCACAAAAATTAAATTATTTTCATAAATAAAAAAAATTTCTAGAAAAATCTCAATTATTCTATAAAATTTTTAAAACAATTATTCCAAGCAATACAATTATTTTTTTTAAATATAATTCCAATTAAATTACTCGATTAATTTAATTATTTTCAGAAATTTAAAATGTTGAGTTTAACTAACAACTCAAGAAAAAGGAAAATTTCATTCAAGGCAATCATTTGAATTTTTATATCTCAATTTTTTTCATTGGATTTTTAATTTCTTTGGACTTTTTGACCAGGACAAAAAATCCAAAAAAATAAGTCCAAAATGAAACTATTTTTTTGGATTCAATTTACTTTGGATTCTTTGGTTTGGACTTTTTGTCCGAATACCATAATTTTGAAAAGTAAGTTATTTACTCTGCTAAAGCAGTGTGTGCTTTAATATAAATATCTCTGGCTTCTTCCGCGAAAGCTTCTTGTGAAAATTCTTCTATGTAGCTCCTAATTTTTCTTATTGAAAGCATAGAAGTTGTTTTCTTGCCAATTGTTGTTGCAGTTTGTTGAAATCCCTGAAACATAATAATCACAGTAAAACATTCAATTATTTTCATGAATAATAAAAATTTTTACTGAAATTCAATTATTTACAAATTTTTTTTTATAAATTTCTTCGCAATAATTCAATTACTTTCATAAATAATAACATTTTTACAGGGATTCAATTATTTTTATAAATAATAAAATTCTTTTAGGAATTCAATTATTTTCATAAATAATAAAACTCATTGCAGAATTTCAATTATTATTTTTAATGCAATTTTAATCGAATTCCTCGAAAAATGTAATTATTCTTAAAAATTTTATTCAAATTCGTCCAAAGAATTTAATGATTTAAAAAATTTGTTGATAACATTTTTTATGAGAATTTAATTTAAAGAAACATGAAATTAATAAATTATTTATTTTTTTATTTAAATAATTGAATTTTCGTAGAATTTACTAATAAAAATGGTTTTAAAAATGAATTTCAGTTTAAATTTTTGATTATAATTAAATATTAAAAGCATTATAACGTGTATTTTTAGAAATAATTAAATTTTGAAAAAGTTTTAAACTAAAATCATTGAAATTCTTAATTTTTCAAATTGTTGACAAAAAATTCTGTAGAATTAATTCTTTTTAAATAGTTTAATAGGATTTTTTTGAAATTATTTCAAGCTTTTATTTTTCAATATAATATTTATATGCAGAATTTTCGAATAATTGAAATTTTGTAAAATTGAATTGTAAACAAATGAATTTGAAAATTCTCATAAAAAAACTCATCGCAGCTGTTCAATTATTTTTTCATACAATTATAATTGAATTACTTGAAAAAAAGTAATTATGTTCATGCAAGTTTTAATAAAATTCGACAAAAGAATTCAATTATTTAAAAATTTGTTACTAAAATTCTTTATGAGAATTGAATTTTGCGAAACATTCAATTATTCAATAAATTATTTACTTTTGCATTTAAATAAATTAAATTCTTGTAGAATTTTCTAATAAAAATTTATTTTCATTTCATAAAAATGAATTTCAGTTAAAATTTTAGATTATAATTGAATATTAAAAGCAATATAGCGTGAATTTTTAGAAATAATTGAATTTTGAAATTAATTTTTTTGAAAAAGTTTAATTGAATTTTTTTTTTATATTATTTGAAGTTTTTATTTTCTAAAATAAATAACTAAAAAAATAATCCTACTGTTTTAGATGCAACTGAAAATTTTCCGTCTCCCTCTGGAGGAACGTAGGCCTCGAAAATGTCACTGGTACAGTTCATAACAATTCCCTTCTCAAAGTCAGTTCTGTAAGGTTTTATGCCAAATTTCTTCATGTAAGAACGTTGCTCTTCTTCTGTAAAGTCATTAGAGTTATTAAGTCTCTTTCTCTCTGGAAGTTCTACTTTAATAACTTTCTCATATCGCTGCTTTTTAAATTTTGGAACCCAGTGTTTCCCCATACGATTTCTAATTATTTCCACTTGTGTCGGCGCTATAAAACATGTTGGCGTTTTCTGGAAAAAAATCCCAAACATAAACACTGTGCTTATGTGAAAATTTCTTATATATTTAATACTTAAATTTAATATCATTTTTATATTCACTTACTTGAATGGCTTTTATCAGCGAAACTCTTGTTGTTAAAAGACCGGCCATTGTTTTTAGAATAATAATTAATAAATTTGATGATACTATTAACAATTAACTATATTTTTAACTACTTAAATTAGATAAATTCTTCACTATCATTTGTTGTTACCGTTGTCACTCTCGAAATTAAAGTTTTATTTATGAAAAATAAAGTGTAGAACGCGTAGAACGTGAAGAACGAAAACAAACATAACCTTATTGTTATGTTGGTATGTTGGTAGGACTGTTCTACGTTCGGTTGATAATGCAGATCCCGTGGTGCAGTAACCGGACGACGATAATGCAGAATAGTACAGTAGTTTCAAAATTGCGCCAAAAAGGAATAGAGAAGTGGAAAATGGAGAAGGTGGTTAAAGGTGGGGATCGTGAATTGTGAATTGATTTTGACATGAAATGTGGGGAATAATGGAACTAGCTTGAAAGACTTTGCGGTCGACATCGGCGATCGGCCGAGTCGTCGGCTCATTACAGTTTTGGCTATGGCTTGTATAGGGTCGACTCGGTTCTGTGCTCGTGCGGAGAAACTGTGCCAATTCGGACATTTTGCCCAGTTTCGAAGGAAAGTTTCTACTGCTTGTGTTAAGTTTCGACAGGTTGTCGAGCAACCTACCAGCCCTCTTCTTCAACACTGCCAGGTACCTTGACAACATTTTTAATCAATTTAACCTTGATCAGTTGGAACCTTTATTGACACACATTCCCCAAATTTAATTTTTTCCAATTAAGTAAATTTTTTAAAAAACGTGACAATATTTCAAATAATTCATTTTTACAGAAAAAAAATTTGACATAACCTTCCGATTTGAATTCACGCGTATTCTACTTTTTTACTTGGGTTGTTCTAACCTAAAATTGCAAAGAACGAAAAATTACAGTATTTTGAATGAATATAATCAAAATATCTTTTGACAATTCAATCACGCGGTAGTTTTTCATGTTATATAAATAGTTGGCAACATTCATTAAAAAGCATATACTTAATAGTAGATAAATTTTCAACCTTACTGTTAAAAAAAAATAAGTTACATAACGTGAAGTGGAATCTGTCAGAACATTTGACGTTTATAAATTTTGAATGAAAAATGTTATTGTCAGTGTTTATTTCATGACAGTAATTATTGATAGAACTCTCTTTTCTTAGTTCGATGATCACACGTGAAAGCCGTGATGTTTATAGTAATTATTCTATTAGAAAACGGAGTGAAATCCGGTAAAGAATTATCTACACGGTAGTATCAGCTGTTTATTTCTAGCAGACGCCAATATAAATGCAGTGTCGTCTGCTCTCTACACATTTATCTTTTCTTCTGCTATATAAATCTAATTTCTCCTCAACATAACGTGGGAAAATTAAATCATTTTTTGAAATAGAAAACAATTGTCAATTTGTTTCTAATTGTCATAATTTTTTATTGAAAATGGATTCATCGCGCATGCGCATTTTTTTACCGCTAATTTTTAAATTTGAATTTTCGAACTGCAATCTATAATTTTGTCATTATAATTTTGATATTAATTTGTGAAAAATACTAAATTGAAAAAATTCTGCATTTATTGTTATTAATAAACTAATTAACATAAGTGAATTTTAGAAAGTTTGCAAAAAAAAAGAACTAAAGAGTAAATATCGACTTATGGACGAATTATGTCAATTTTGATATCGAGGAAAGTTTTTTAAGGATGGTGCAATTTTTGGAATTCATCTTTATAGAATGTGGCCGCACCTGTTTTGAGTTGTGCGTTTATCTCAATGGGCGGACTCCCCTTTAAATTTCCATCGGCGAGTTCATAGTAAAACCGATAGCTTAGTGCTAATCATCATTCATCTTGCGTAATTCCTAAGTAAATGCGACCTGGTGTTAAACACTCTGACCGTAAATCTGGTCCTCCTTCCTCTTTTTCGCCATTGCTACACACATGGTCAATATTATATAATTCTTTTTTTTTACTTTATTTTGTAAAATATTGTCAGTTAACTTCGATTCTTATTTCCCGTAAATTATATACACTTTCATCAGGGTTTCCACAGGTCAGGGAAAAATTGAGGGTTTTTATTAAAAGTACTGGAAAAAATTAAATTTTTAGAATTCATAAGAAAATACTCAGTTTTGTTGTTTTTTTTTGGTCAAAGTTTTAATTATTTCAAAAGTAATAAAATTCTTCGCAGAAATTCAAATATATTCAAAAAAATTTTTTTTAAATTCTCGTCAAAATTTCGATTGTTTTGAAAAATAATAAAATTCTTCTTTGAAATTCAATTATTTTCAAAAATTTCAAGAAAATTTTTGTCAAAATTTCAATTGTTTCAGAAGTAATAAAATTCTTCGCAGAAATTCAAATATTTTCAAAAATTTTTTTTAAATTCTCGTCAAAATTTCAATTATTTTTGAAAAAAATAAAATTCTTTTTTGAAATTCAATTATTTTCAAAAATTTTAAGAAAATTCTTGTCAAAAATTCAATTATTTTCAAAAATTTTAATAAAATTCTTGGCAAAATTTCAATTATTTTTAAAAATTTTTCTCATTTTACTAATTTTCAATATCAACTATTTTAATAAAATTTTACAAAAGAATTCAATTATTTAGAAAAAATTGAATAAAATTCTACGCAAACATTCAATTATTTTACAAAAAAAATTTTTACAGGAATTCAATTATTTACAAATTTATTATAAATTTCTTCGCAATGATTCAATTATTTTCAATAAATAATAAAATTTTTCAAAAGAATAATTCAATTATTTAAAAAATTTTTTATAAAATTATACCCAAACATTAAATTATTTTCAGAAATAATAAAAATTTCATAGGAATTCAATTATTTACAAATTTTTCATAAATTTCTTCGCAAATGATTCAATTATTTTCAATGAATAATAAATTTTTTTTTACAGAGATTCAATTATTTTCATAAATAATAAAATTCTTTTTAGGAATTCAAATATTTTCAGAAATAATCAAATTCATGGTAGAATTTAAATTTTTTTAAATACAATTTTAATCAAATTCCTTGAAAAATATAATTTTTCTTAAAATTTTTATTAAAATTCGTCGTAAGAATTTAATTATTTAAAAATTTATTAAAAAAATTCTTTAATATAAATTAAAGAAACATTTAATGATTTACTAAATTATTCATTTTCTTATTTAAATAGTTAAATTCTCGTAAAATTTTCTAATAAATATTTATTTGAAAATGAATTTCAATAAACATTTGAGATAATAATTGAATATTAGAAGCATTATAAGATGAATTTTTAGAAATAATTGAATTTTGAAAAGGTATAAAATCAAAATTTTTGACAATTTGAATTTATCATATTTTCAGTTAACAATTTTGTAGAAATAATTTTTTCTTGAAATTATTTTAATAAGTAATAAAAATTTGACAGGAATTTAAATTTTTTAGAAAAGAATATTTTACGCAATAATTCAATTATTTTCATAAATAACAGAACTCATCGCACAATTTCCATTATTTTTATTACAATTTTAATCAAATTTTTCGAAAAATATAATTTGTCTTAAAAATTTGTTGATGAAATTTTTTATATAAGAATTCAGTTTTTAAAAAAAATTGAATTATTCAATACACTATTCATTATTTCTATTTAAATAATTGCATTCTCGTAGAATTTTCTAATAAAAATTGATTTAAAATTGAATTTTAGTTAAAAATTTAGATAATAATTGAATATTAAAAGTACTACAGCAGGAATTTTTGGAAATAATTGAATTTTAAAAAGGTTTCAAAATAAATTTTTGAAAATTTAAATTTTTCACACTTTTAACTAACAATTCTGTAGAACTAATTTTTTTGAAAAATTGTAATAGAATTTTTTTTTAATTAGTTTTTTTCTAATATATATATATTTGATTGAAGAATTGCTAAATAATCAAAATTTCAAATTAGAAAATTGAATTAAAATTGAATTGTAAACAAAGGAATTTGAAAATTCCCAAAGAACTTTTTCAAAAATTATTATAAATAATTGATTTAAAGAAGAATTTTAATTAAAAAAATCTAGAAAATAATAATTGAAAAAAAAATTGAAATGATGAAAATAATTTTAAAGAAGTTGCAGTAACAATATTCTTATATTATATAATTTTTTATCACTCGCTGATCTTTATGTTTTCTAATAAATATTCTTATAATTTATTGAGTTTCAAAAGGTTAAAATTTGAAATTTTTTTGAAATCTCAATTCCTATGGAAAAATAATAATGATTAAAGGTTTACTTAAAAATAGAAGTTATTGAATTAAAAAGCAACAATTTTGAGGTTATGTTCGTTATTTTCGGAATGTAAATACACAGGTGGAATGTAAAGTTTTTACTAGAAAAAACTGGTTTAATTCTTCATTAGATCCAAAGATTTCGATAAAAACTGATTTCGGTTTTAAATTATAAGCACAGGAAATGTTAATTAAAATAAAAGTGACACAAACATAACCTTCAAATAATTTTCTTCTTAAGTAGCTTTCTTCAGAGCGTGTCAACAAATTATTTCGTATTTATTATTATTATTATTATTATTATTATTATTATTATTATTATTATTATTATTATTATTATTATTATTATTTATTATTTCGTTTTTTTATTTTATTTTTTTAAGTTGTACACTTTTAATTGTTTTATTCACGGTTTTATTTTAAATTGTTTTATAATTCTTTTCTTCATTTTTCAACAACTTTTTTAACTCATAACTTCTTTAATTTTTAACTTTTTTAATTTTTAACTTTTCTACCTTTTAACTTTTTAAGTTTTAACTTTTCTACCTTTTAACTTTTCTACCTTTTAACTTTTTAATTTTTAACTTTTAAACTCTTAAGTTAAAAACTCTTAACTCTTTTTTTTTAACTTTTTAACTCTTAAGTTTTTTAACTTTTAACTTTTTTTTAACTAAATGTAAATAATTTTTTTCTATTTTTTTTCTCTCTATAAATGAATAGAAGATGGAAACAATGAGGAGGATGTCTCTCTCAAGGGAGATATTATCTGATGTATATATGATGATAGGAGAATATTTGTTATTTGTTGTTTGGAGTTCAATGTTCTTATGGAGGCAAGCGCGTATTCTTTAAGATTTTCATATTGAAACAATATAGACAAAACTTTCCATTTTCTTCAATTTTGATGTGTAATTGACGAGAAACCGGTCGAGCGAATTTTAACTCTATGAGCTAAACATAAGTAGGCTAAATGGCAGAGATCTTTACTCAAGTCTGTTTGGAACGTCCGCTGGCGCTCTTGACTTTCTCGATCACAAACTTGCCTCACTACCTTCATTTCTACGTCTACTCTTACCTACCTGTTGATTATCTACTTATTCCCGCATTATTATCATCGAAAATCTTTTATTTTCCACCAATCAATATATTTGATAAACATTTTTTTTTATTTTTTTTTTCATCCATACTAAACATAAGTACCATATTTATAGTGCGGTATAGTTTTTATACAAAAAATAAAATTAGAGACGAAATTAAAATTTAGAAATTATTAATTTTTTTGGAAAAGTAATAAAAAAAAATTAGAAAACTGAAAAAATTATTTCGGTTTTTTTTATTTTGCGAATCATTTTGAAGTAATTTTTTTTTTATTTCTTAATTCCTAAATTGAAGAGACGAGTTCTCGCTTTCTTCTAAGCGCGAGAGAGTAAGTTCTATCTTATAGAAATAGTACGAAATGAAACCGGCCCACTGTTAGTTGAGAATGTCGCAGTAAATTCCTAAGACTTTCGATCAGTTTGAATCTTTCGATAAGTTTTACTTATAACTGGTCTTCTTTCTCTCCTAAAGCAGAAATTGAAGGAAAAAAAAAAATTATTTCTATAGCGCAATTATTTATATTTCTTCTATTTTTTTATTCATTTTATCCAAATTTTAAACAATTTTCCACTTTCCAAATCGAAAAGTAAATATATTTTAACGAAAAAAAATGCCCGTGAATTTCCTTCAAAATTTCAATTATTATCAAAAATTTTTAAATTTTAATATCTACTATTTTAATAAAATTTTCCAGAAGAATTCAATTATTTAAAAAGAAATTGAATAAAATTCTACGCAAACATTCAATTATTTTACAAAAAAAAAAAAAAAAAATAAAAATTTTACAAGAATTCAATTATTTATAAATTTTTTATAAATTTCTTCGCAGTATTTCAATTATTTTCCAAAGTAATAAAATTTAATTCTTCTCAGAAATTCAATTACGTTGAAAATTTTTTTGAATTCTTGCCAAAATTTCAATTATTTTTATAAATAATAAAATTCTTTTCCTAAATTCAATTATTTTTAAAAAATTAAAATTTTTCTCTCATATTCAATTATTTTCAAAAAATTTAATATAAAATTCTTTTCAAAAATTCAATTATTTTCAATATCTACTATTTTTATTAAATTTTCCAAATGAATTTAATGATTTGAAATTAAATTCTTTTCATAAATAATAAAATTCATTGCAGAATTTCAATTATTTTTAATACAATTTAAATTAAATTCCTCGAAAAAGTAATTATTTTTAAAAATTTTATTAAAATTCGTCAAAAGTATTAAATTATTTAAAAATGTATTGATAAAATTCTTCACAAATAATAAATATTTCACACGAATTCAACAATTTACAAATTTTTTTTATAAATTTCTTCGCAGTATTTAAATTATTTTTAAAAGTAATAAAATTCTTCTCAGAAATTCAATTATTTTTAAAAATTTGTCAATAATTCAATTCAAAATTTCAATTGTTTTCAAAAATTTGTCAAAAATTCAATTATTTTCAATATCTACTATTTTTATTAAATTTAATTATTTTCATAAATAATAAAACTTATCACAGAATTTCAATTACATTTAATACAGTTTTATTTAAATTTATTGAAAAATGTAATTATTTTTAAATTTTTAAAAATTTTATTAAAATTTGTGGAGAGAATTCAATTATTTAAAAATTTGTTGATAAAATTCTTTATGAGAATTCATTTTTAAGAAACATTCAATTATTTTATTTTATTTCTATTTTTTTAGATTTTTCTATTTTTCTATTTTATTTTTTTCTATTTTAATAATTGAATTCTCATAGAATTTTCTAATAAAAATTTGTTTTAAAAATGAATTTCAGTTAAAATTTTAAGTAATAATTGAATCTTAGAAGCATTTAAGGATAAATTAAAATTTTTTACTATTCAATTATTTTCATATTATAAATAATAAAATTCTTTTTAGAATTTTAAGGAACATTCATTTATTCAATTAATTATTTATTTTTGTAATATTAAAAGCATTAGAGCGTGAATTTTTAGAAATAATTGAATTTTGAAAAGGTTTCAAATTAAAATCTTTGAAATTTGCATTTTTCATATTTTTAACTAACAATTCTGTGGAATTAGTTTTTTCCGAGAAAGTTTAATTGCGGATTTTTTTTTGAAATTATTTGAAGTTTTTATTTTTTAATATATCTATATTTAATTGAAGAATTTACGAATAATTGAAAATTTGTGAAATTGAATATTGTAAGCAAACGGATTTTGAAAATTGTGAATTGTCAAAGAACTTTTTCGAAAATTATTAAAAATAATCGATTTAAAGAAGAATTTTAGTTAAAATTTTAGATAATAATTGAATTTTAAAAGCACTACAGCAGGAATTTTTGGAAATAATTGAATTTTCAAAAGGTTTCAAAAGAAATTTTTGAAAATTTGAATTTTTCACATTTTTAATCTAACAATTCTGTAGAATTAATTTTTTTGAAAAATTGTAATAGAATTCTTTTTTTTATAATTAGTTTTTATTTTCTAATATATATTTGATTGAAAAATTGCTAAATAATCAAAATTTCAAATTAGAAAATTGAATTTAAAATTGAATTAAAATTGAATTAAAATTGAATTCTAAACAAATGAATTTAAAAATTATCAAAGAACTTTTTCAAAAATTATTATAAATAATTGACTTAATGAAGAATTTTAGTTAAAAAATCTAGAAAATATTTGAAAAAAAATTGAAATGATGAAAATAATTTTAAAGAAGTTGCAGTAACAATATTCTTATATTATAAAATTTTAATTTTATCACTCGCTAATTTTTAATTATTATAGAAAACATGAAGAAAGCGAGTGCTCCGAGTCGAAGACTCGGAATGATCGATTTCTTTATGTTTTCTAATAAATATTCTTATAATTTATTGAATTTGAAATTTTTTTGAAATTAAATTAAAATATAATAATTAAAAATAAATAATAATAAATAATTAAATTATAATTAAAAAATTATTTTTGAAAAATAATAATTTAATTGAATTGATAATTATATCACCCTGGGATCTGGAACAGTGAGAAGTTACTCTACATTAGCGAAAGTTTTGACTAAAATAACTCAAAGTTTTGCTAATTTAGTGAAATTCGTTGCTATTCCAGAGAAAAATTTTTTTTTTTTCCTTGGAGAAAATTTCACTTGTGACTTAAATTTAGAGAGTAATCTTATTAGAATGTCGATGTACACGTGTCAATTTTTACCTCTTCCATATTCTTTTATATATTGAAGTAACTCTAAAAACGAACAATATTCTTTTTTCATGTAAGTATCTGATTGACCCATTCAATCTCTTTTCTCTTCATGCACATGTTTAAAGAAGGACACATATAGTACAATATACACGTAAAAAAATATTTCACTCTTCGGAACCAAAAATTATAATTACATAACGATATCAATTTTGTTACAACTCAATTTTTTCCTTTTTTTTAACTTCTTTTTTTTTGAGAGACTTTCTGAAGAGAAGAATTTTTATACGCTACAAAACTTTCGCTCACCAATTAATTAAATATTTAATAGCTACTTTAAGCGCAGCTTGATCATAAATATATTTCTGTCAGATGATTTTCTCGAATTAAACACGCGCACGCATCTTTAGCGCAGATTGTCCTAAAAGAAAAGTTTAGTTTCTTCTCCCAAAAAAAGGAGAAGAGAAAAAAAAATGTTCTAAACACAGAAACTCTGTAATCGGTGAAAGTCTTCTTTCTGTTTTATACAAAAATATCGATTTATTGAGGCATATAATTGAAATCTTATTATATTGAATAAAAAAAATACCAAAAGTTGGCATTTTATTTAATTTTCTCTCTTTGGGAAAGATTGAAAAATTAAAATTAGAAAAACTTGTCAAGAATTATGAATTAATGGCAAAGGAAAAGCCGCTCCTAACATTCCTTCTCATGTTTATGTTGGTAATTCTGATCCTCGACAAATGCACCCACATAAATCTTTTCCATATTCTCGACGATATAAAACATAAATTTTTACTTAATTCATTTGATTATATTCCACTCGGCAATTATTGTTTTTTTTCTATTCATTTTGCTTTGAGGGAATATAATTACAAGAAGATTATAGAAATGTACGAACGATAAAATATTCTTCGATCATTTTCATTTTTTTTTTTTTTGTTTGAATTAGAAAATTACGAAACTGGAAAATTTTAAACTTGATTTCAATAGATTTTTTTTTTTTATTTTAATAATATTTTTTTGTATTAATAAAAAATGATTAGTTTATATAACATTGATTCGCAAGGGGAATTTGAAAATTTCTAACAGATTCTGTCGACATCTTCTTTCTTTGAAAAAAAGAATCTTTTATCTTGAATTGACAAACGTGTCACAGGTGTCAGGACTGACGCAAAAAGTCTCGATTCACAGTATTCTGGTCTCGTATGAGTGTACGCATGCAGGTACGTTGAAGAACGCATGAATATTTTCACAATGTAATTATTTATTAACGCAACAAATTATCACGAGCACATACGGATAGTATACTTGTTAAATTATTGGCAATTGAAGTCCCAAAAAGGAACTGTCATCTTTTCGTCTTTCCCTCCCTTCAATGAATTTAAAACTATACTTGAAATTTTTCTTTTTCCCTACAATAAAATTTAAATTACATCAAAATTTTAATTACATTTAAATTGCATAAAAATTTAAATTAAATTTAAATTGCATAAAAATTTAAATTAAATTTAAATTACATAAAAATTTAAATTAAATTTAAATTGCATAAAAATTTAAATTAAATTTAATTACACTGTAAAAAATATTTTCAAATTAGATCAAGTTGGTATTAATTGAGAACCAATTATTTTAGGAACTAAAATTTTCTTTTTTTAATACCTAAAATTTCAAAACAATTTTTTTTATCCTCTTTCTTTTCATTTGATGAGTTTTTTTTACAGTGTCAAATTAAAAATTAAAATTAAATTTAAACGCCTTGAATATTATGAATTTTTTTACTTTTTCGACTTATTTTAAAAAATTGAGACATTTTCTAATTTTCTTTCAAATATTACAACAAAACACCACATTTTTAGTATAAAATGCAACTAATTTCGATTTTTATAGAGTGAAAAATAACTAAAGACAAATTTTTGCAACAATTATTTTTTAACAATTTTTCTAATTAAATTTTCAAAATATATAATTAAAAAGATTTTGAATAATTGAAATTTTGCAAAATTTTTTATTTAAAAATAATTGATTTTCTTCAAGTCTTTTATTAAAATTTTTGAAAATGAACTTTTGAAGGATTCTAATTGCAAATTTTGAAAATAATTAAATTTTCAAAAATTTCAATAAAAAATCTTCAAGTGCAAAATTTGAAATGAAAATGAATGAAAATTAGCTTCTAACAATTATATTCTTAGAAATTTTTCATTCTAATTTTTCAAAATTCAATTATTTTTAATATTTTCAATTATAAATTTCCGAAAATTCAAATACATATAGAAAATAATATTAAAATTTCTTAGTATCATTTTAACATTTTGGAGAAAACAATCATGTATTAAAATTTTTAATTAAAATTCATCAACAAATTAATTAGTTTTTTTTAAATTATACAAAAATTCTTTTAAAAAATTCAATTATTTTCGAAAACTTACATTACAATATTTTAAAAAATCTATTTTTAGACTTATCAAAAATTTTGAGAAATCAATTTCATATTTATTAATTGAAATTCTTAAAAAATTGGATTATTTTTTAAAAATTTTCTCAAATACGATTGTTGTTAAAAGATTTTACCAAATTTCAATTATTTTTGAAAGATTTCATCAAATTTCAATTATTTTTGTAAAATTTTACCAAATTTTAATTGTTTTTTGAAGGTTTTACCAAATTTCAATTTTTTCTAAAAATTTTTACCAAATTTCAATTATTTTTTAAAGATTTTATCAAATTTTAATTATTTTCGAAGAATTTTATCAAATTTCAATTATTTTTGGAAGATTTGACTAAATTTCAATTATTTTTTAAAGATTTTTTAAAATTTCAATTATTTTTTAAAGATTTCATCAAATTTCAATTATTTTTGTAAAATTTTACTAAATTTTAATTGTTTTTTGAAGGTTTTACCAAATTTCAATTATTTTGTAAAGATTTTATCAAATTTTAATTATTTTCGAAGAATTTTATCAAATTTCAATTATTTTTGGAAGGTTTTACCAAATTTCAATTATTTATGGAAGATTTTACTAAATTTAAATTATTTTTTAAAGATTTTATCAAATTTTAATTATTTTCGAAGAATTTTATCAAATTTCAATTATTTTTGGAAGATTTGACTAAATTTCAATTATTTTTTAAAGATTTTTTAAAATTTCAATTATTTTTTAAAGATTTCATCAAATTTCAATTATTTTTGTAAAATTTTACTAAATTTCAATTATTTTTGGAAGGTTTTACCAAATTTCAATTACTTTTGGAAGGTTTGACTAAATTTCAATTATTTTTTAAAGATTTTACAAAATTTCAATTATTTTTTAAAGATTTCTTCAAATTTTAATTATTTTTGTAGAATTTTACCAAATTTCAATTACTTTTGGAAGGTTTGACTAAATTTCAATTATTTTTTAAAGATTTTACAAAATTTCAATTATTTTTGAAAGATTTCTTCAAATTTTAATTATTTTTGTAGAATTTTACCAAATTTCTATTACTTCTGGAAAAAATTTTAATTATTTTTGAAAGATTTTACTAAATTTCAATTATTTAAAAAATTTTCAATTGTATATAATTGAAAACTATTATTTTTAAAAAATTCTTTTTAAATATTTTTCAAAAATTAATACAAAGAATTTTTTTTATTATAACTTTTTGAAAATATACCAAAAAAACATGGACAGACACAGCTACAATTATTATAAAAAATAGAATTTTTGTATTTAAATAATTGAATTTTCGAAGAACTTTTGGAAAATTATTAAAAATTTAACTGATTTAGAGATAATGTTTCGTTAAAAATTGTAGAAAATAATTGAATTTTAGAAGGGTTACAGTTATAAGTTTTAGAAATTATTAAATTTTAGAAGGTTTTAAATTGAAATTTTTTGAATTTTATTTCTTGGTGGGAAAGGAAATAAAAAAGTATTTAAATATTTTTTTGTTCTGCGAAATTATTCGAGTTTTGAGTAATTTAATTTAGAAATTGAATTTAGAAATCAGTAATAAAAAGTCAACTACAGGGAAATAAGAAATAAAATTTTTCGTGACAAGAATTAAATTAACGACTTTTTTTTGTATTTTTAATAATCTAAAGCAACTTTTTTGCGCCACCCAAGAAGAAAAATCATTTCAAGTTTATGTTTTTGTTGTATTTTAGCTTAATTTAAATTTTTCGTGTTTAATTGAAAAATATAATATATTTTTTTACTGATTATTTTAGATGTAAATAAAAGTTTAAACATGTGTAATTTTTTTTTAGAGTTGATTTACTTTGTGCAATTTCTTTTTCGAAAATTACAAACATAACATCAAAAATTTTGTTTCTTAGGTACTTTTCTTCGGAGCGCGTATAAAAAATAATTTTTTTAAGTTAAGTAAATAATATTTCCTTGAAATACTGAAATTATTTTCTCAAATACAATTACTGTTTTGCTATAAGGATATCAAATTGAGATAAAAAACGAATCAAAATGTTGCTTCGCAACACTTTTGATTCGTTTTTTGTCTCAATTTGATATTCTTAGCAAAATAGTGATTAGTTTGATTTGAATGAAAATCGTTTGAAAAAAATGGTTTAAATTAAAAATTATTTGAGATAAAAATTATTCGAAATAAAAATGACTCAAGTAACTATTAATTAAATTAATTAATTATTAATTAACTATTAATTAAATTAATTTGCTACTAGAAGAGTAATCGGTTATTTGAATATTAAAATTTTCTTCATCGCACAATTTAAGAAAATTCCCTTCTAAATAAACAAATAAATAAATTTTCCCTACTTTTGCAATCTTTTATATAATTGGTGAGAAATGTTAAAATAGCAGAAATCTATCTACCTATTAAATATGCGTATTATATTGAAATTCTAATGTGAAAGGTTGCGAAAAGAAGAGATTAGAGTGCGAGATATAATTGTTAATATGTAATAATACTTAAGGGGGTTCGTCTATTCAAACTTATTAGGATATCTCTCCAACTACTCTTAATTAATTACAATTAAACAAAGAGACATAATGAACACAATCTCTCACTATTTATTTATACACAAGCAGACAAGTTTAGAAAAAAAGCAAAATATAATATGTTACAATGTATGTGTGCCATGAAAAAAGCATATTACGTTAATTATTCATACCATATGTAAAAAGGTATGCATTGTGTCAGTAAAATGTATATAGTTGGTCTGAAATTCTTTACTTCTAAGTTCCTACGTAACATTTAACGTAATACAACAAACGTGCAAGGTAAATTTAGTGTTTAACACATTTTAAAAAGTTCCAAAGAATTTATTCTTATTTTTCATTTGTTGTTCTTGGTATTTCATCAGTATTATATTGTAGTCTGAGTATGTGTGTGTTGATTTTGAGCGAAATACTCTTTAACAAATATATATCTTGAGGAGGAGGTGTCTCACTACAATAATCTTTTCTTTGTCTCTCAATAATTTGTCGGCATATACTGTCGGCAATGGGATGTTATTATATTTTCCGTTCATCTTTTTTTTACTCCACCAAGGCTGAATTTCAAAGTCATTTCAAAGTCACTTTTCAAACCTTATGGATGAAAAAAAGAATGCTATCAGAAATTATATGTAAGTGACCTTCAATACTCCGAAACCTCCAGACTTTCTTATTGTATTATTATATTAATATAAGAGATAGGGAGATGATGATGATGATGATGATGACAATAATACGAGTGCAATTTCCAAACGGATTTCCTCGTTGTGCACAAATAAATGGAAAGTAATTAGTCTCCTTTTAGAATGGAAATCGTTTCCAGTTTCGCATTTGAAAAACTACTTTTGGCCTTGAAGTTTTTATTTCTTGAAATGAGGTACATTGAACTACCTTCTAAAGTTATAATGATAGTTGTATTTTTACCAGGCAGTCGATTACTTGTTTCGTCCTGCTTTTTTTACCTCGTTTCTATTTTTTTTCGTATTCTTACTATTTGTTCGTATTCTTACTATTGTTCGTATTCTTACTATTTTTCGTCCTCTTATTATTTTTCGTCCTCTTACTATTTTTCGTCCTCTTACTATTTTTATTAGTTTTACTATTCTTAGAGTTTTTTTCATAATAGATAAATTGTGGTAAATTTTCTTCTTTGAATTGCAGTGAAATAAAAATTTCTTGGTAACAATGATCGATTGCACTCTACTCTCTGCATCTGGATCATTAAAAATTAAAACTGATTTAAATTTAGTGTTTGGCTTTTTGCTAAAGTTAAAGGCTTTTTGTCTCTGTTAAAATTTACTGAGTTATCAGCAGAAGAATTTTTCTCCTGTTAGATCAGTTGAATTTTTAACTGATTTTAAAAGAAAAATATTATTGTCACTATACTTCAAATCAGTTATAATTTTAACTGATTAAGATTTAGAGTATAAAGTTACACAATATTTCTAAGGATGTCAAATTGAGACAAAATGTACTTGATATTAAATATTAACATTCCTTTGACAATTATAATTAACTTATAATATCGGTATCATTATATTATACATTTTAATACATATTTACTTACGAAATAAACTCGAGAGGAAACATAAGTTGCTTAATTCATCTGAAACACAAAAAAAAACTTCATATTAAAATTATTTTTAAAAAATATTGAAAGCAAATAATAATTTCTACCAAATAATTATATTAAATTACTTTTATTATAATCAATATTAAATAATAAATTATAAAACTATTTATAACTAATAATTTATGAATTTATTAATTATAATTTAAAAATTAATTGCATTTTTATAGAGTTTGTGTTTTATAATTTTCATAAAAAGATGAACTTCAAAAGGGTTTAAATTGAAATTTTATAAAAATGAAATTTTAAATGAATTTAATTAGAAATTATGAAGAACTTAGAGTTTTGAAAAATCTTAATAATTCAAATTCTTATGCAATTAGTTAAATTTTATTATATTTAATTTATTTTTAAAAAATAATGGACTTGTAGATGAATTTTAGCTAAAAACAATTAAAAAATTAAATTTTTAGGAAAAGATCCAAAATCATTACAAAAAATCAATTAGGTTCAAAAATTTTCGTCAAAATTTCAATTATCTTTATAGATAGTAAAATTCTTCTACGATAATCAATTATTTTCAAAAATTTTAATAAATTTCTTGGCAAATTTCAATTATTTTCAAAAATTTTAATAAAATTCTTGGCAAATTTCAATTATTTTCAAAAATTTTCCTCTATTCAATGATTTTTAATATCTACTATTGAAATAAAATTTTCCAATAGAATTCAATTATTTAAAAAAAAAATTTAATAAAATTTTACGCAAGCATTTAATTATTTTTATAAATAATAAATATTTCACACGAATTCAATTATTTATAAATTTTTAAATAAATTTCTTCGCAGTATTTCAATTATTTTCAAAAGAAATAAAATTCTTCGCAGAAATTCAATTATTTTCAAAAAATTTAATAAAATTCTTCTCCCAAATTCAATTATTTTCAATATCTACTATTTTAATTCGTGGGAAGAATTCAATTATTTAAAAATTTGTTGATAACATTTTTTATTAGAATTAATTTATAAAAAACGTTCAATTATTCAATATTTTATTTTTTTTACATTTAAATAATTGAATTCTATTGTAATTTTTTAATAAAAATTGATTTAAAAATGAATATTTTAGTTAAAATTTTCAGTAATAATTGAATCTTAGAAGCATTTTAGGATGAATTAAAATTTCTTACGATTCAATTATTTTCATAAATAATAAAATTCTTCGCAGAAATTCAAATGTATTCAAAAAAATTTTTTTAATTCCCGTCAAAATTTCAATTATCTTTAAAAATAATAAAATTTTTCTTTAAATTTCAATTATTTTCAAAAGAAATAAAATTTTTTGCAGAAATTCAATTATTTTCAAAAAATTTAATAAAATTCTTCTCCCAAATTCAATTATTTTCAATATCTACTATTTTAATTCGTGGAAAAAATTCAATTATTTAAAAATTTGTTGATAACATTTTTTATGAGAATTAATTTATAAAAAACGTTCAATTATTCAATATTTAATTTTTTTTTATATTTAAATAATTGAATTCTATTATAATTTTCTAATAAAAATTGATTTAAAAATGAATTTTAGTTAAAATTTTCAGTAATAATTGAATCTTAGAAGCATTTTAGAATGAATTAAAATTTCTTACGATTCAATTATTTTCATAAATAATAAAATTCTTCACAGAAATTCAAATGTATTCAAAAATTTTTTTTTTTAATTCCCGTCAAAATTTCAATTATCTTTAAAAATAATAAAATTTTTCTTTGAAATTTAATTATTTTGAAAAATTTTAAGAAGTTCTTGGCAAAATTTCAATTATTTTCAAAAAATTTCCAAAAGAATTCAATTATTTAAAAAAATTTTTTATAACATTATACTCGAACATTAAATTATTTTCATAAATAATAAGAATTTCATAGGAATCCAATTATTTACAATTTTTTTTATAAATTTCTTCGCAATGATTCAAATATTTTCAATAAATAATACAAATTTTTTACAGAGATTTAATTATTTTCATAAATAATAAAATTCTTTTTAAGAATTTAATTATTTTCATAAGTAAAATTCACTCGTAGAATTTCAATTATTTTTAATTCAGTTTTAATCAAATTTCTCGAAAAACGTAATTTTTCTTAAAAATTTTATTAAAATTCGTGGAAAGAATTCAATTATTTAAAAATTTGTTGTTAAAATTCTTTGTGAGTATTCAATAAATTATTTATTTTTGTATTTAAATAATTGAATTCTCGTAGAATTTTCTAATAAAAATTGATTATAAAAATGAACTTGATAATAATAAATTTGATATAAATGAACTTTAGTAAAAATTTTAGATTATAATTGAATACTAAATGCATTATAGCATGAATTGTTGGAAATAATTGAATTTTAAAAAAGTTTTAAATTAAAATCAGGGAATAGTCAACGAAAAATAAAATAAAATTTTTGTGTTTATCCTAATTTTTGTAAATTTTGCTTTAAAAAAGTGGAAAAGAAGAATTAAATGTTTCTCCTTTTTTCCCTCACAAAACATTAATGTTTTGTGAGTTTTTTTTTAAAACAAGCCGAAAAGGGTAGAATATACATAATTTTAGTTGTTTTAGGGTAGTTTATGAATTTTAGGGGATAAAAATTGCAGAGTAAATTCTTTTCGATGCATATAAATTATTCTGTGAATTTCAACCAAAAAGAGAAGTAATTAAGAAAAATGATTATAAGAATCTAAGAATTAGTAGAGATTATAGTATAATATTTTTGTGCGTAGATTTAAAAGAATATTATTGCTATTATGTATGTACTAAAATGCGTTTATGGGTAGCCATGCAAGACACACTGTCCCACATACCAATCTGCATAACGATGTCTATGGTCATGACATTTATGAATCTTCTCTTACCCAATCGCAATTATCCGCATTAACCCTGAAGGATTCTATTTATTCTACATCGTTTAAAAAGGGGGATTTTAAATGCATCAAATAACTTGATAGATTTTCTCGATGGAGAAAGTTCTTCTATACATATACATATGCTGTCTGAGATTATACATATGTAAACATAAACTTGTAGAAATTTATACCGCTACAATCTATTTAAACACATGTCAAGATCAAGTCATTGATCGTGTATTGTCTTCCATGCACTACGAGTTGCATAATTTTTATTTCCTGTAAATTTTTTAATTTTCACATCAAATGTACATATACGAGTTTCAATTAATTTATTTATTGAATTATTAAAATATTACATGCGGAATTGTGCATAAAACTTATGTATATATATATATATATATATATATATATATATATTCCTTTCTCGCTTCATTTACACTACCGGTCAAAAAGCAACTTGCGGTAATTATTACCAAGTAATTAAGAAAAGAAAGTTTCAGCAATATTTTGCAACTTTGTGCATTATTTTTATACTTTTTCTTTTTTGACATATTTTTAATTTGAATATAATTTTAGAAATCTTTTTTCTTTATTGACAATTTTGTTTTCTTTTTACAAAATTCTGACAATAAACTAATTGCTTATTTTCACAGTTTTTCTGCAGATATCAAAATTGAGACAAAGAACGAATCAAAACGTTGCTTCGCAACACTTTTTGATTCGTTTTTTGTCTCAATTTGATATCTGCAGAAAAACTGTGATTTAATTAAATTTTCTTTTAGTGTATTTTAATTAATATTGCGTCACTTTTTAGTAAAATAAATCACGAAAATTCTAAATCTTTAAAGTTATTTTTGCTCCTCTCATTACTATTTTACAATTATTATTTCAGATTTCGCACTTGATAATTAATTTTAAAAAAGTAGCAAAAAGTAGCTTCAAAATAAAAAAAAGTATAGTAAAAAAGTAGCTATCGAAAAATTAAATTTGACGACCAAAAAAATTCGGTTTAGACACTTCACAAAACTGACAAAAACTCCATTTATTTTCCTGACTTTTTCCTAATTTTCATCAAAAATATAATTACTTCTTTCTTATTCTGCTAATAAATTGAATTCCTGTAACGAATTTTATTATACTCATGATGATCCTAAAGTTCTGAACGTTCAAATGAACGAAATTGATTTATTTTTTTCTTTAATTTGAATATTTATTACAATAATTTTTGTCGATATAAAATAAATGAATTATAAAGTTTCTAAGTGTAAAATTTAAGTTTTTAATTTTTATTGCAAAAAAATAAATTATAAAAACATTTCTAATAAAAAGTGTTTCGTTCATTTGAACGTTCAAAACTTGTGGATCATTACTCATGAAAGAATTTAAATATTTATAAAAACAATTTAATTCTTGCGAAGAATTTTATAAAAATTTTTAAATAATTGAATTCTTTCGACTAATTTTAGGCAAATTCTAATTTAAATAATTGAATTCTTGAGAAATTTTTATTATTCATAAAAAGAATTGAATTCTTACGAAGATTTTTACAAAAAATTTTTTAAACAATTGAATTCTGTTTGGAAATTGTATGAAAATAGTAGATTCTGAAAATAATTGAATTGCGACAAGTTTTTAAAAATATTTAAATTTTAAAAAGAATTCTATTAAAATTTTTGACAATAATTAAATGTCTGTGTGGTATTTTATTAAAATTTTTTTGAAAATAATTGAATTTCTAAAAAGCATTTTATTATTTATGATAATAATTGAATTCTTGAGCACGATTTTATTAGAATTATTAAAAATAATTGAATTTTAAAGGAGAAATCTATTACTTTTAAAAACAATTGAATTCTTTTGACGAACATTGATATTTAGGAAAATAATTAAATTTCAAAGAAGAAATTCCTTATTTTTAAAAATAATCGAATTCTTCTGACGAACATTGTTATTTATGAAAATAATTAAATTTTGCGAAGAATTTTATTAAAATGCTTAAAATAATTGAATTATCGGGAATAATTTTTTTATTTTTCGACGTAATTGAATTCTGTCGAAGAATTATTTATGTAAATAATTGAATACTTGGGAAGAATTTTATTAAAATCTAAAAGAATAATTGAATTATTCCCAAAAAAATTTAATTAAAAATGTATTTAAAATAATTGAATTTCTCTGAAAAATTCTAATATTTTTGTAAATAATTGAATTCATCCCTAGAATTAAAAAAAAAAACATTTTTTAAATAATAGATTTTTTATTAAAAAGAATTGAAATTAAATTTTTAAGAATTGAGCAATTCCTGTAAAATTGTATTAAAAATAATTGAAATTCTAAAAAGCATTTTATTATTTATAAAAAGAATTGAATTTTTGCGAACGATTTTATTTGAATTTTTTAAAATAATTGAATTTGCAAGAAAAAATGTATTACTTTTAAAAATAATAATTGAATTCTTGTGATGAATTTTGTTATTTATGAAAATAATTGAATTTTGCCAAGAATTTTATTAAAATGCCTAAAAATAATTGAATTTTCAGGAATAATTTTGTTATTTATCGACATAATTGAAATCTTTCTAAGAATTATTTATTTATGTTAATAATTGAATTCTTGGGAAGAATTTTATTAAAATCTAAAAGAATAATTGTATTTAAAATAATTGATTTCTTTCAAACAATTATTTATTAAAATATTTAAAATAATTGAATTCTTTCAAAGAATTTTAAAGAAATATTTTTTTTTAATAATTGATTTTTTCGAGGAATTGAAATTAAATTTTAAAGAATAATTACATTTTTCGAGCAGTTCCTGTAAAATTTTATTAAAAATAATTGAATTCCTGCTATGAATTTTATTATGTATGAAAATAAGTGAATAGTTGCAAAGAATTTTATTTAAATTTTCAAAAATAATTAAATTTCTGAGAAGAATTTTATTATTAATGAAAATATGTAATTGAATTGTTGAGAGAAATTTTATTAAAATGTTTAAAATGAATTGAATTTCTGTGAAAATTTTTGTTATTTTTGACAATAATTGAATTCTTGCTTAGAATTTCATTAAAAAAATTTTGTTAAAATTGTATTTCCATGAAAAATGTTATTATTTATGAAACTATTTGAATTATTGTTACGAATTATATAAAAATTTCGTTAAATAATTGATTTTTTCGAAATTTGTTTGAAAATGCCAAATTAATTAAATTCCTATGAAAATTTTATTATTTATGAAAATAATTGAATTTTGGATGAATTTTATAAAATTTTTTTTTTAAATAATTGAATTCTCTTGCCAAATTTGATGAAAATCATAGATATTAAAAATAATTGAATTTCGAATACTTTTTAAAAATAATTGAATCGTTTTAAAGAATTTGATTACAATTTCTGAGAATAGTTTTTTGATTTTTAGTATTTGCGAATTTAAAGTAGTGGAAATTCTCAAAAAAACAGAAATAGTAGCTTTTAGTAGCTGAAATCTAAAAAAGTACCCAAATAGTAGCATAATGTTAAAAAAAAGTAGTAAATAGTAGGTTTTAGTAGATGAGTGCGAAGCTGCGGTAAAAAATTGCGATCATCTTGAACGAGTTCAAAAACTCATTGTGGATCATTAAAATTCTGATGGCGAGTGATGATTATTAAGATGAAGGAAAATGATAAACGAGTTTATGGAAAACGATTTGTGAAAAAGGAGAAGAAATGCGCGAGAAATGAAAATGAATTAATGTAATTATTATGTACATTGTCCTTGAGAGTAAGAAGCGAGCCACGGTCGAAGATCCTTTTTAAAGAAGGGAAAAAAAGAGGCAAATGGACAATTAAAAAATCTTGTTTGGTTTCGTGAAAACAATGTAAACTAATCGACGGGAGATTACGTGCGTTTCCACAAAGAACAGAATAATTGCCTTTGATTATTCCTAACGCACTTTAAATGCCTCGAAATAAATACCGGATTTACTGGCGCGACATTCCAGAGATTTTAATGCCTGGGTGTATGACGTACGTCTTCGTATGTTCTCCCGATGAAAGAAAAATTGTACCGCATTTCATTTTATTATTTTTATTATTATGGTTGTTGTTATTATTTTTATTGTTATGGTTGTTGTTATTATTTTTATTATTATGGTTGTTTTTTTATTATTATGGTTTTTGTATGAAGCTGAAACTGGCACCCAGTTATCAGCAACCAGTTAATTTTTGAAAAATTTTGTGTTGGCAATAAAACAAAAGAAAACCAACGTCAGGCGCTCAGCTGGCTCTAACGGAATGCAAACAATTCAATTAAAATTCAAAAATAAAATAAATATCATTAACAAATACAAATAATATATGATTATTATTTATATAATTACATTATTATATAAATAATAAATAATTGTAGTTTATGAGAAATATTAATATTGTATAATAACATAAATAAATAATTTTATTATTTTCAGGATAAAATAAATTTAAAAATACACAAAATAATTTCTATTTTTTTCCTTGACTAACAATAAATAGTAAAATATATTTTCTTATACTTCGGGGAGTAGAATAAAGTAGAAAAATCACGTTTGGTTAGAAGACGCGAACATTGGGAAGCAAAAAATCAATTTTTTCTGAAAAAAATTTGAATAAATTTATTGAAAAATTTCTAATTTTTTCCTTGATTAAAAATAAGTGGTGCACTATTTTTTCTTATACTTCAGGGAGTAGAATAAAGTAGAAAAATCACGTTTAGTTAGAAGACGCGAACTTTGAATAGCAAAAAATCCATTTTTTCTGAAAAAAATTGGAAAAAATTTTTTCAAAAATTTCTAACTTTTTCCTTGACTAAAAATAAGTGGTGCACTATTTTTTCTTATACTTCAGAGAGTAGAATAAAGTAGAAAAATCACGTTTGGTTAGAAGACGCGAACATTGGGAAGCAAAAAATCAATTTTTTCTTAAAAAAATTGGAAAAAATTTTTTCAAAAATTTCTAATTTTTTCCTTGACTAAAAATAAGTGGTGCACTATTTTTTCTTATACTTCGGGGAGTAGAATAAAGAATAAAATTTTTTCCAATTTTTTTCAGAAAAAATTGATTTTTTGCTTCCCAATGTTCGCGTCTTCTAACCAAATAAGATTTTTCTACTTTATTCTACTCCCAGAAGTATAGAAAAAAATAGTGCACCGCTTATTTTTAGTCAAGGAAAAAATTAGAAGCTTTTGAAAAAATTTTTTCTAATTTTTTTTCAGAGAAAATTGATTTTTTGCTTTCCAATGTTCGCGTCTTCTAACCAAATAAGATTTTTCTACTTTATTCTACTCCCAGAAGTATAAGAAAAAATAGTGCACCACTTATTTTTAGTCAAGGAAAAAATTAGAAATTTTTGAAAAAATTTTTTCTAATTTTTTTCAGAAAAAATTGATTTTTTGCTATTCAAAGTTCGCGTCTTCTGACCAAACGTGATTTTTCTACTTTATTCTACTCCCTGAAGTATAAGAAAAAATAGTGCACCACTTATTTTTAATCAAGGAAAAAATTAGAAATTTTTCAAAAAATTTTTTAAAATTTTTTTCAGAAAAAATTGATTTTTTGCTTCCCAATGTTCGCGTCTTTTAACCAAATAAGATTTTTCTACTTTATTCTACTCCCTAAAGTGTAAGAAAAAATAGTGCACCACTTATTTTTAGTCAAGGAAAAAATTAGAAATTTTTGAAAAAATTTTTTCCAATTTTTTTCAGAAAAAATTGATTTTTTGCTATTCAAAGTTCGCGTCTTCTGACCAAACGTGATTTTTCTACTTTATTCTACTCCCAGAAGTATAGAAAAAAATAGTGCACCACTTATTTTTAGTCAAGGAAAAAATTAGAAGTTTTTGAAAAAATTTTTTCTAATTTTTTTTCAGAGAAAATTGATTTTTTGCTTTCCAATGTTCGCGTCTTCTAACTAAATAAGATTTTTCTACTTTATTCTACTCCTAGAAGTATAAGAAAAAATAGTGCACCACTTATTTTTAGTCATGGAAAAAATTAGAAATTTTTCAAAAAATTTTTTCCAATTTTTTTCAGAAAAAATTGATTTTTTGCTTCCCAATGTTCGCGTCTTCTAACCAAACGTGATTTTTCTACTTTATTCTACCCTCTGAAGTATAAGAAAAAATAGTGCACCACTTATTTTTAGTCATGGAAAAAATTAGAAATTTTTCAAAAAATTTTTTCCAATTTTTTTCAGAAAAAATTGATTTTTTGCTTCCCAATTTTCGCGTCTTTTAACCAAATAAGATTTTTCTACTTTATTCTACTCCCTAAAGTATAAGAAAAAATAGTGCACCACTTATTTTTAGTCAAGGAAAAAATTAGAAATTTTTGAAAAAATTTTTTCCAATTTTTTTCAGAAAAAATTGATTTTTTGCTTCCCAATGTTCGCGTCTTCTAACCAAACGTGATTTTTCTACTTTATTCTACTCCCTGAAGTATAAGAAAAAATAGTGCACCACTTATTTTTAGTCAAGGAAAAAATTAGAAATTTTTCAAAAAATTATTTCCAATTTTTTTCAGAAAAAATTGATTTTTTGCTATTTAAAGTTCGCGTCTTCTAACTAAACGTGATTTTTCTACTTTATTCTACTCCCTGAAGTATAAGAAAAAATAGTGCACCACTTATTTTTAGTCAAGGAAAAAATTAGAAGTTTTTGAAAAAATTTTTTCCAATTTTTTTCAGAAAAAATTGATTTTTTGCTTCTCAATGTTCGCGTCTTTTAACCAAATAAGATTTTTCTACTTTATTCTACTTCCTGAAGTATAAGAAAAAATAATGCACCACTTATTTTTAATCAAGAAAAAAATTAGAAATTTTTCAAAAAATTTTTTCTAATTTTTTTCAGAAAAAATTGATTTTTTGCTTCCCAATGTTCGCGTCTTCTAACCAAATAAGATTTTTCTACTTTATTCTACTCCCAGAAGTATAAGAAAAAATAGTGCACCACTTATTTTTAGTCATGGAAAAAATTAGAAATTTTTGAAAAAATTTTTTTCAATTTTTTTCAGAAAAAATTGAATTTTTGCTTCCCAATGTTCGCGTCTTCTAACCAAACGTGATTTTTCTACTTTATTCTACCCTCTGAAGTATAAGAAAAAATAGTGCACCACTTATTTTTAATCAAGGAAAAAATTAGAAATTTTTCAAAAAATTATTTCCAATTTTTTTCGGAAAAAATTGATTTTTTGCTTTCCAATGTTCGCGTCTTCTAACCAAATAAGATTTTTATACTTTATTTTACTCCCAGAAGTATAAGAAAAAATAGTGCACCACTTATTTTTAGTCAAGGAAAAAATTAGAAGTTTTTGAAAAAATTTTTTCCAATTTTTTTTCAGAAAAAATTGATTTTTGCTTCCCAATGTTCGCGTCTTCTAACCAAATAAGATTTTTCTACTTTATTCTACTCCCAGAAGTATAGAAAAAAATAGTGCACCACTTATTTTTAGTCAAGGAAAAAATTAGAAGTTTTTGAAAAAATTTTTTCTAATTTTTTTTCAGAAAAAATTGATTTTTTGCTTCCCAATGTTCGCGTCTTCTAACCAAATAAGATTTTTTTACTTTATTCTACTCCCAGAAGTATAGAAAAAAAATAGTGCACCACTTATTTTTAGTCAAGGAAAAAATTAGAAGTTTTTGAAAAAATTTTTTCTAATTTTTTTTCAGAAAAAATTGATTTTTTGCTTCCCAATGTTCGCGTCTTCTAACCAAATAAGATTTTTCTACTTTATTCTACTCCCAGAAGTATAAGAAAAAATAGTGCACCACTTATTTTTAGTCATGGAAAAAATTAGAAATTTTTGAAAAAATTTTTTTCAATTTTTTTCAGAAAAAATTGAATTTTTGCTTCCCAATGTTCGCGTCTTCTAACCAAACGTGATTTTTCTACTTTATTCTACTCTCTGAAGTATAAGAAAAAATAGTGCACCACTTATTTTTAATCAAGGAAAAAATTAGATATTTTTCAAAAAATTATTTCCAATTTTTTTCGGAAAAAATTGATTTTTTGCTTCCTAATGTTCGCGTCTTCTAACCAAATAAGATTTTTCTACTTTATTCTACTCCCAGAAGTATAGAAAAAAATAGTGCACCACTTATTTTTAGTCAAGGAAAAAATTAGAAGTTTTTGAAAAAATTTTTTCTAATTTTTTTTCAGAAAAAATTGATTTTTTGCTTCCCAATGTTCGCGTCTTCTAACCAAATAAGATTTTTCTACTTTATTCTACTCCCAGAAGTATAAGAAAAAATAGTGCACCACTTATTTTTAGTCATGGAAAAAATGAGAAATTTTTCAAAAAATTTTTTCCAATTTTTTTCAGAAAAAATTGATTTTTTGCTTCCCAATGTTCGCGTCTTCTAACCAAATAAGATTTTTCTACTTTATTCTACTCCCAGAAGTATAGAAAAAAATAGTGCACCACTTATTTTTAGTCAAGGAAAAAATTAGAAATTTTTCAAAAAATTTTTTCCAATTTTTTTCAGAAAAAATTGATTTTTTGCTTCCCAATGTTCGCGTCTTCTAACCAAATAAGATTTTTCTACTTTATTTTACTCCCTAAAGTATAAGAAAAAATAGTGCACCACTTATTTTTAGTCAAGGAAAAAAGTAAAAGTTTTTAAAAAAATTTTTTCCAATTTTTTTTCAGAAAAAATTGATTTTTTGCTTCCTAATGTTCGCGTCTTCTAATTAAATAAGATTTTTCTACTTTATTCTACTTCCTGAAGTATAAGAAAAAATAGTGCACCACTTATTTTTAGTCAAGGCAAAAATTAGAAGTTTTTGAAAAAATTTTTTCCAATTTTTTTTCAGAAAAAATTGATTTTTTGCTTCCCAATGTTCGTGTCTTATAACCAAATAAGATTTTTCTACTTTATTCTACTCCCAGAAGTATAGAAAAAAATAGTGCACCACTTATTTTTAGTCAAGGAAAAAATTAGAAGTTTTTGAAAAAATTTTTTCTAATTTTTTTTCAGAAAAAATTGATTTTTTGCTTCCCAATGTTCGTGTCTTATAACCAAATAAGATTTTTCTACTTTATTCTACTCCCAGAAGTATAGAAAAAAATAGTGCACCACTTATTTTTAGTCAAGGAAAAAATTAGAAGTTTTTGAAAATTTTTTCCAATTTTTTTCAGAAAAAATTGATTTTTTGATATTCAAAGTTCGCGTCTTCTGACCAAACGTGATTTTTCTACTTTATTCAACTCCCAGAAGTATAAGAAAAAATAGTGCACCACTTATTTTTAGTCAAGGAAAAAATTAGAAATTTTTGAAAAAATTTTTTTCAATTTTTTTCAGAAAAAATTGATTTTTTGCTTTCCAATGTTCGCGTCTTCTAACTAAATAAGATTTTTCTACTTTATTCAACTCCCAGAAGTATAAGAAAAAATAGTGCACCACTTATTTTTAGTCAAGGAAAAAATTAGAAATTTTTGAAAAAATTTTTTTCAATTTTTTTCAGAAAAAATTGATTTTTTGCTATTCAAAGTTCGCGTCTTCTGACCAAACGTGATTTTTCTACTTTATTCTACTTCCTGAAGAATAGGAAAGAATAGTGCACTACTTATTTGTAGTCAAGGAAAAAATTAGAAATTTTTGAAAAAATCTTTTCTAATTTTTTTTCAGAAAAAATTGATTTTTTGCTATTCAAAGTTCGCGTCTTCTGACCAAACGTGATTTTTCTACTTTATTCTACTCCCAGAAGTATAGAAAAAAATAGTGCACCACTTATTTTTAGTCAAGGAAAAAATTAGAAGTTTTTGAAAAAATTTTTTCTAATTTTTTTTTCAGAGAAAATTGATTTTTTGCTTTCTAATGTTCGCGTCTTCTAACCAAATAAGATTTTTCTACTTTATTCTACTTCCAGAAGTATAGAAAAAAATAGTGCACCACTTATTTTTAGTCAAGGAAAAAATTAGAAGTTTTTGAAAATTTTTTCCAATTTTTTTCAGAAAAAATTGATTTTTTGCTATTCAAAGTTCGCGTCTTCTGACCAAACGTGATTTTTCTACTTTATTCTACTCCCTGAAGTATAAGAAAAAATAGTACACCACTTATTTTTAGTCAAGGAAAAAGTTAGAAATTTTTCAAAAAATTATTTCCAATTTTTTTCAGAAAAAATTGATTTTTTGCTATTTAAAGTTCGCGTCTTCTAACTAAACGTGATTTTTCTACTTTATTCTACTCCCTGAAGTATAAGAAAAAATAGTGCACCACTTATTTTTAATCAAGGAAAAAATTAGAAATTTTTCAATAAATTTATTCAAATTTTTTTCAGAAAAAATTGATTTTTTGCTTCCCAATGTTCGCGTCTTCTAACCAAACGTGATTTTTCTACTTTATTCTACTCCCCGAAGTATAAGAAAATATAGTTTACTATTTATTGTTAGTCAAGGAAAAAAATAGAAATTATTTTGTGTATTTTTAAATTTATTTTATCCTGAAAATAATAAAATTATTTATTTATGTTATTATACAATATTAATATTTCTCATAAACTACAATTATTTATTATTTATATAATAATGTAATTATATAAATAATAATCATATATTATTTGTATTTGTTAATGATATTTATTTTATTTTTGATTTTTAATTGAATTGTTTGCATTCCGTTAGAGCCAGCTGAGCGCCTGACGTTGGTTTTCTTTTGTTTTATTGCCAACACAAAATTTTTCAAAAATTAACTGGTTGCTGATAACTGGGTGCCAGTTTCAGCTTCATATATATATTCTAATGATGAATGAGATACGAAAAGTTATTTCCAAGAAAATATTATTATACACGCGTTTATCTTTTATTTAAAATCTCTCGTTTTCTATATTTATATTAATAATGTTCCCTCTCGCGTAAGAATTTGCATGAATTCTCGCAAACGTCTCTCTTGATCGCAGGTACGGATTATCGTAAAAGAGTTGAATAGATTAATGTAAAAAAATGTTGGTTCTTGCGAAAGTTGATGTTTAAAAGGTTTTATAGTAATTCCCTTTAACGATCGTCGAGCCCACTATAGCGTGACGGAATCAATCAACATTTATAGTTCATTGTTTTCAAAGTGAACCATTAAGCAACATCATTTAAAATACTTGTAATGAAATATACTCCTTTGAAAATGTAGTCTGCATCTTATTTGGCAATTCATTGAGAAAATTGAGTAACTTAATTAAGTTACCACAGCTAGTAATCTGTAAAGTTTAGCTAAAAAATCAATTTAGAAAGCATTTGAAAGGGAAGAAAATTATATCTTTGAAAATGATTTATAATCCTCTAAATTTGAGATTAGTTTGATTAATCTTAATTTTCTATCAAAACTTCTACCAACTTCTCTTTCAATGAGAAAGAAAAAATGGAAAAAAAATTTGGAATAAATTGTGTTTACAACATTGGTGGCTAAATTAAGTTGGTTTGTATAAAAAGATAATTGTGGAAAAAAGGAACTAAAGTTTCGAATGTTGTAAACCCAATTTTCGAGGCGATTATTATCATCATTAGAATTACGAAAGAAAATTATTTTCTTTA
Source organism: Leptopilina syphax (assembly GCA_032872505.1). NCBI lineage: Eukaryota > Metazoa > Arthropoda > Insecta > Hymenoptera > Figitidae > Leptopilina > Leptopilina syphax. Next base: position 29,184,004 of record CM065469.1, on the reverse strand, counting down.
ATTGAAACATATCTTATTCAAAGGATGATTAACTGTTGTGTGGGGATAATTTTTTTTCAAAGTTTTATCGATGTAATCTTGAAAATTTATATAGAGAAAAATCAGAAAGGTACGCAGGACGTTTCCATTTGTGTAAAGTACTTCTCGAGAATTCTGAATCATTTAAAGCTTATTCAAGTGCGTCAATGGCTAAAACGCAACTTGCATGAAATGAGTGAATGGATTTTTTTCAACAAGCATCAGACACTGTAGAAACAGTAGGGAAATCCCATGAAGGAAATAATGCCGGTAATCCCTATTACATTCTCATATTTAATGTTTGAATATGCATTAAATTTTTATACTCTATTTAAAGACTTTTTCCCCTCTAATTCTCTAAATCTAAACATCTACATTTAATTAATTATTTAAAATAATGGATTTATTAAAGAATTTTAGTTAAAAACACAAAAAAAATTGAATTTTGAAGAAGTTACAAGAATGATTGCAGAAAGTCAATTTTTTTTTTAAATAATAAAATTCTTCGATAAAATTCAATTATGTTTAAAAATTTTTAAAAAATCGTCAAAATTTCAATTCTATCTATCAATATTAAAATTCTTCTCTGAAATTCAATTATTTTGAAATATTTAATAGAATTCTTGGAAAAATTTCAATTATTTTCACAAATTTTCCTCAATTATTTTTTATATCAACTATTTTAATAAAATTTTTCAAAACAATTCAATTAATTAAAAAAAAAAATTAATGAAATTCTAGGCAAACATTTAATTATTTTTATAAATAATACAAAGTTTACAGAAATTCAATTATTTACAAATTCTTTATAAATTTCTTGGGAATGATTTAATCATTTTCATAAACAATAAATTAAGAACTATCATAAAATTATTACTTATAAATCCTTTAGTGAAGTAATTTTTTTTGAAAAATTTAATTTCGAATCTGTAGAAATTAGTTGAATATTTTAATATAATATATTCAATATTATATCAAATTTTTTAAAGCAATATTCTTCGAAAGAATTTAATTATTTTGATAAATATCGAAATTCAATTATTTTTAGGAATTTTTATAAAAATTCATTGCAAAATTCAATTATTTTCATAAATAATATTATATTCATCACAAGAATTCAATTATTTCCAAAAGTAATCAAATTCTTCGTAGAAATTCAATTATTTTCAAAAATTAAATTAAATTAAATTATTTTTATAAATAGCAAAATTCATCGCCGAAATTCAATTATTTTCAAGAATTTTAATAAAATTCATTGTAAAATTCAATTATTTTCATAAATAATAGTATCTATTCATCACGAGAATCGAATTATTTTTAAAATTAATAAAATTCTTCGTAGAAATTCAATTACATATTTTCAAAAAATTAAAAAAAAATTCTCGTTAAGATTTCAATTACTTATATTTATAAATAGCAACATTTTTTGCCGAAATTCAATATTATTTTTAAAACTTTGTCTTACACGGAGAAAAATTATTTTTAATGATTACAATAGTCTACATTACAGCGCGGATATGTGACCACTTTTTGGAATGATTACGAAGACTATGTAATGTGTTAAGAATTTAGTAGGAACGATTACTATAGCTGTTGTAAGGGATACCTTCACGTTTGTACTCCTTACAACAGCTATAGTAATCATCACAAAAAGTGGTCACATATCCGAGCAGTAATATAGACTATTGTAATCAGTACGAATAAATTTTTCTCCGTGTAATTCAATGATTGTCAATTATTTACTATTTCAATAAAATTTCCCAAAAGAATTCAATTATTTAAAGAAAATTTTAATGAAATTCTACACGAACATTCAATTATTTTCTAAAATAATCAAAATTTCACATGAATTGAATTATTTAAAATAAATTTTAATAAAATTCTACGCAAAAATTTGATAATTTTCAGAAATATTAAGAATTTCATAGGAATTAAATTATTTACAAATTTTTTTTATAAATTTCTTCGCAAATATTCAATTATTTTCAATAAATAATAAATTTTTGTACGCAGATTCAATTATTTTCTTTCATAAAAAATAAAATTCATCACAGAATTTCAATTGTTTTTAATACAATTTTTATCGAATTTCTCGATAAATGTAATTATTCTTAAAAATTTTATTAAAATTCGTGGAGAGAATTCAATTTGAAGAAACATTCAATTATTCAATAATTCACTTGATTTAACAATGAATTATAGTTACAATTTTAGATAATAATTGAATATTAAAAGCATTATAACGTGAATTCTTAGAAATAATTGAATTTAATAAAAAAGTTTCAAATTCAATTTTCAAAGTAATAAAATTCTTCGCAGAAATTCAATTATGTTAAAAAATTTTAAAAAAAATTCTCGTCAAAATTTCAATTATTTTTATAAATATTTAAATTATTCTCTGAAATTCAATTATTGTCAAAAATTTAAAGATGAGACTTGGTAAAATTTCAATTATTTTCAAGAATTTTCCTCTTAATTCAATTATTTTTGTTATTATCTACTATATTTTAATAAAGTTAAATTGAAGAATTTTTGAATAATTGAAATTTTTGGTAAAATGAATTGTAAAACAAATGGTTTTGAAAATTCTCAAAGTAGTTTTTCAAAAATTATGAAAAATAATTTATTTGAAGAAGAATTTTATAGTTAAGAATTCTGGAAAATAATAATTGAATTGAAATGATGAAGATAATTTTGAAAAGTAACAGTAACAATATTCTTTTAATATAAAATAATATTTTATTACTCGGTCGTCTTTAATTATTGTCTTTTGACCGTCACCTTCTTTCGATAGTAAAAAATTATTTCAAAAGAATAATTTAAAGTTGATTGATAGATGTCAAAAAATATAAAATAGATTTCGAAAAATTATGACCGAAGAGATGTATAGAAAAATATATTCTTACATATTTTTCCACTGGAGGTCAAGTGCGATAGACACGTGGCGAAAAGAAAGAAACTTTTGAAAAGAAAGGAAAATTTATTTTTTTCCACTATGATAAACTTGAAATTGCATATAAATTGAAACTGAAAGTAAAATATTTACCATATTTTAATTTGAACATTATTTCAAGAAACTGAAGTTTGTTTTCAACTTTATGTCGACTTTGTTGCACATTTTGTATGTAAATAGGGTTATTGAGAGGACAGTATACGCACTAAAAAAGGGGAAGAAAAAAAAGTGTGAGCCTGTTTAGTAAGCTCTCTATGATATTATGAAGGCAAGAGCGCATCATGCATGTGCAAAATTTAATTCGCAGTCATATCGTCAAGCTCTTTTCAAGGACCACATACTTGCCTATCACGTACGAATTTACGGAAGTCATTTTTGGTTTACTGGGTACCCCAACTGTAAATCAAGCCATGAACTGTAAATCATGCCTTTTTTGTAATTTTAATTTTTATCGTTTGTCTTTATGTACAATTTCCCATGTCCAATTTTGGATTCTATTGGAGGAGTAACGAGGAAACTTTGACAATTAATCTTCATCAAAAATTGTCTGGGGACTTTAGATTTCTGTAATTTTTTTTATTGTTCTATTGATGAAATCCAAATTAGTTAAATTTTTTAATATATGTTTAATTAATTTTAAAAAAATAATTGATTTGTAGATGAATTTTTGCTAAAAACACATTTAAAAAATTGAATTTTCAAAAATTTTAATAAAATTCTTGGTAAAATTTTAATTATTTCCAAAAATTTTCCTCCATTCAATGATTTTCCATATTTACTATTTAAATAAAATTTTCCAAAAGAATTAAATTATTTAAAAAAAATTTTACGCAAACATTTAATTATTTTCATAAATAATAAATATTTCACACGAATTCAATTATTTACAATTTTCTTTTATAAATTTCTTTGCGCAGTATTTCAATTATTTTTAAAAGTAATAAAATTCTTCGCAGAAATTCAATATTACTTTAAAAAATTATTTTAATTTCTCGTTAAAATTTCCATTATTTTTATAAATAATAAAATTCTTCTCTGAAATTCAATTATTTTCAAAAATTGTCCTCTATTCAATGATTTTCAATATCTATTATTTAAATAAAATTTTCCAAAATAATACAATAATTTAAAAAAAAATTCTAATTAAAATTTTACGCAAACATTTAATTATTTTCATAAATAATAAATATTTCACACAAATTCAATTATTTACAAATTTTTTTTAAATTTCTTCGCGCGTATTTCAATTATTTTCAAAAAATTTAATAAAATTCTTCTCCAAAATTCAATTATTTTCAAAAATTTGTTTAAAAATTTCCAGGCTTTACAGTCTGTCCCCTATTTCCCTAAAAGTCCCCTTTTTTAATTTTGGCCCTTAAACGTACCCTATTTTCAAAATTTCCCCTAAATTTCCTCTATTTTTTTCTTTTATCTTTTAATGATGAATTCACACCAAATTTAATAAAATTCTTTACAAAATTCAATTATTTTCATAAGTTACAATATTCATCCCAAGAATTCAGTTATTTTCAAAAGTAATGAAATTCTTCGAAGAAATTTAATTATTTTTATAAAATTTTCACGAATATCTCGTCAAGAATTCAATTATTTTTACAAATAGCAAAATTTTTCGCCAAAAATTCAATTATATTTTCAAGAATTTACAAAAATCTTTGCAAAAGTTCAATTACTTTCAAAAGTTTTTTGCCATTCAATAATTTTCAATATTTACTATTTTCATAAAATTTATCAACAGATTTAATTATAGAAAAAATTTGTTGATACAATTCTACGCAAAAATTCAATTATATTCATAAATAATAAAATTTCATTTACGAATTCAATTATTTTCATCGCAGAATTTCAAATACTTTTAATACAATTTTTAAAAAATTCCTTGAAAAATGCAATTATTATTATTAAAAATTTTATTAAAACTTGAGGAAAGAATTCAATTTTAAGAAACATTCAATTATTCAAATAAAACAATAAAATTCGTTGCAATAATTCAAATATTTTCATAAAATTTAATTAGTCACTGAAAATCAATTATTTTCAAAAATTTTCAAGTAATTTTTTCAATTAGCTCGATAAACAACAAAATCGCATAAATTCTTCCCATAAAATCAATTATTCTAAGGAATTTTGATAAAATTCTTTTCCAAAATTCAATTATTTTGATAAATATCAAAAATTCATCACAAGAATTCAATTCTTTTAAAAAGTAATTAAATACTTTGCAGAAATTAAATTATTTTCAAATTTTTTTTTAAAATCTTCTCAGAAATTCAATTATTTAAAAAAAATTTAATAAAATTCTTCTCAGAAATTCAATTATTTTTCAAAATTTTGATAAAATTTAATGCAAGAATTTAATTACTTTCATAAATAATTAAGTTTTTACAAGAATTCAATTATGTTGAAAAGTTTTAATAAAATTCGTTTTAAAAATTCAATTATTTTCATAAATAATGAAAGTTTTAAAGGAATTCAATTATTTAAAAAGTTTTTATCAAAATATTCTTAAGAATTCAATTAATTTTACAAATTATAAAAATCTCAGAAATTCAATTAGTTTTAAAAATTTTATTATAATTCCTCTTAGAAATTCAATTATTTTTAAAAATTTTAATAAAATTCTTTTCCAAAATTCAATTATTTTGATATAAATCAAAATTCATCACAAAAATTCAATTGTTTTGAAAAGTAATTAAATACTTTGCAGAAATTAAATTATTTTCAAAATTTTTTTAAAATTCTCGTCAAGAATTAAATTATTTTTATAAATAGACAGGGAAATTCTTCTCAAGAATTAAATTATTGTCTAAAATTTTTTTAAAATTCTTCTCAAGATGTCAATTATTTTTAAAAATATTAATAAAATTCTTCTCATGAATTCAATTGTTTTCAAAAATTATTATTTTAATTCTTCTCAGAAATTCAATTATTTTTAAAAAATTTAATAAAATTCTTCAAAAAGTTTTCAATTATTTTCAAAAATTGTTTTAAAATTCTTTAATGTAATAAATTTCAGTAAAATTTTAATTAAATTCCTTAAAAGAAATTAAATATTTTCAAAAGTTGTTAATACAATTCTTCGTAAAAATTAAATTTTAAGAAACATTCAATACTATATTTATTTTTTTATTTAAATAATTGATTTCTCGTAAAATTAAATTATTATTTTTCGTACTTTTAACTAACAATTCTGTAGAATTAATTTTTTTGAAAATGTTTAATTGAATATAATAATTGATGTTATTGATTGAAAGTAGAATTTTAGTTAAAAATTTTAGAAAATGTTAATTGAATTGAAATGATACGAATAATTTTGAAAAAATTACTGTAACAATATTCTTATAATAATAAAATAATGATTTTGTCAGTCGGTCATCTTTAATTATTATAAAACATAAAGAAAAGGATTACTCCGAGTTTTCGACTCGGAGTAATCAATTTCTTTATGTTTTATAATAATATTCTTATAAGTTGTTCAATTTGAAAAGGTTTGAATTTGAAATTTTTTAACATCTTAATTCCAATGAAAAAGAAATGATTAAATATTTATTTTAAATAAAACTATTAATATTTTCGAATAATTTTACTTTTGAAGAAATTTGTAAATAAATTTAATAGAACATTTTTTTGAGTATCTAATAATTTTTAGAGTGAATCCAGAATATTCTTTAGGGTCAGGGAAACAGTCAAAGTTGTGTTTGGAAATCAGGGAAAAGTCAGGGAAAAATGAAGTTAAATTTTTGTGGCAACCCTGTATAAATAAATAATATTTTTTTTTTTATAATTTTTTTAATTTTTATGGTCCCCTAAAACTCCCCTATTTTTTAATTTTCAGTCCCCTATTTCCCCTAAAATACTTTTTAAGGTCACTGTGAAGCCTGAAATTCAATTATTTTTAATATTTACTATTTTCTACTATGTTATTGGCGACAAAATGCCAAATTTGAATATTCATTTGTTGGGGGATTTGAATATGCCAATATTATCGAATGGGAAAATTGTGACACCTCTCTTCCTTCCTTTAATTCTTACCTTTCGCCTAAATTGAAATGAAAATAATTGAATTTTCGGGAATAATTTTTTTATTTATCGACCTAATTGAAATTCTGCGATAAATTTTATTATTTATAGAAATAATTGAATAGTTGCAAAAATTTTTATTAAAATTGTCAAAAATAATTGAGATCCTGAGAAAAATTTTATTTTTATTAAATTAAAAATTAATACTTGATTAAAAATATTACTTATTTTGATAATAATAAACAAGTCATTGGAATCAAGTAAAATTTTATTACTTTACTATGAACAGTGAAGAAAAGAATGCAAAAGAAAACAGCAAGAAAAGAATTACGACCAAAGATAAATAAAGTCATTCTTTTTTTAATGGAAAATTTCTCTACGCTTCTATTCATGTATTGTATAAGAATTTCTAAAAAATAAAAATTGTCAACAGATAAGAAGACTATCTTCGGTATATTATATATTTGTGGAAAGTGTATCTCGACTTTTACTTTCCACTACTGCAATACATTTATTCACGACGAATACTTATAATTTTCAAAAAAGGGTAGTTTTTTATTGTTTTTAATTTTTAATTCTTAACAAAAGTCCCTAAGCTCAGGATAAAATTGTATCTGAATTTTTTTTAAAATTCTACTATAAATGGTTGTACTCAATATTTATTTTTAATATTTATTTTTTACATGCACTGGAAGGGAAATTTTATCTTTCAAGTTTTTTTACTTTCAATTAATTTCTGTCGTATATACAAAGTTGTCAGTATATTATTATAAATGTACGAGGCGAGGTTATTATAAAAATTCTTTTCTATAATTACGTGTGGTATAGGTAAATGATCGAATATACGTCATTTATTAAATTAATGACAGATTATTTGTTGGAAAAAAAGCATATATGTGCTCGGTGTAATTTCTAACGTTATAAAGAATAAGGTATATAAATGTGACTCACGAGCTTTAAAGAATGACATCAAAGAGTCCGAGTGGACGTGATGAGTTCAACTTTTACTACAACTCTCATTTGGATATCGAGGACACACCGATCTAATGTTGTATATACAACAACATATAGGTGAAACGTGCCTTCCATTCTTTAGTGCTGATGATGGGTGCGAAAAAATAAAAAGTTCGTCAATGATAATCACCCTGCACATGTGTGTCTCAAACCTCGATTCCCTTTTCAGCAAACTCACTTCTTTACACTTTTCTCCACTCGCCTTTTAAAATGCAAGTCATCCTTTCGATTTTTAATTTTCATTTCAATGCCTGATGAATTGCTCTATAAAATTATAAATCTAAATAGATAATAAATAACAACTAAATAATAACTAGAAAAAAAAAATTAAATGAAAAATAACAATAAAAATTGTTATTCGTAACTATTTTTGATACATTTTTTGTCTTAATTTAATATCCTTAAAAACTGCGTAATTTTTAAATATCCTTATAATATTTCTATAAACACTTTTCAACGATTGAATGAGGAAAAAAAAATCTTTCTTGTAATTTATTTGATTTATTCTAAATCCATTGCTTTTTAACTCACATAATATCAGGTTAGATATTATGCCATAAAATATTTCACAATGTTCACACAAAAATCCCTTTTTGAATGTTTGACGAACATTATTTCGGAAATACCGAAATTTTATTAAAGCCCTCTGACGTTCGTGAATATATTAAAACGTTAGATAATTAGCATTTCGACTATTTTATGTATCTAACAGGGATAGCGGTTTAATTATAAGTACCTATTATTATTATTATTATTATTATTATTATTATTATTATTATTATTTTGCTATTATCACCATCATTCTTCTTTAAATGAATTATTTTTAATAATTTTTGAAAAATTTCTTTAAAAATTTAAAAATTCTTTTGTTTATAATTCAATTTTAAGAAATTTCATCAATTATTCGGAAATTCTTCATCACATATACCTATATTAGAAAATAAAAACTTCAAATAACTTATTAATTCATTCATTCATTCATTAAAAAAAAATTCAATTAAACTTTTTCAAAAAAATTAAATGTACACAATTTTTAGTTAAAAGTATGAAAAATTTAAGCATTTAAAGATTATAATTTGAAACCTTCTTAAAATAAATGTTTACCAATTGGAATTAATGACTGGCTTTTTGCTTTTGAATTAGTAAATTTTACTATTAAATCAATAGAAACGACTATTTATATAAATAACAATATTCATCAGAAGAAATCAATTATTTTTAAAAGTAATAAATTTCTTCTTGGAAATTCAATTATTTTCAAATATTTTAATAAAGTCGTTCGCAAGAAATCAATTATTTTAAATACAATTTTAATTAATTTTTTTTAAATAATTCAATTTTAGAGTTTAATAAAATTCTTCCCAAGTGTTCAATTATTTCCATATATAATCAAATTCATCGCAGGATTTCAATTATTTTTAATACAATTTTACAGGAATTGCTCAAAAGATGAAATTATTCTTAAAAATTTAATTTCAATTCTTAGAAAAAATTAATTATTAAAAAAAAAATTTTTATTAAATTCTTTTGAAATAATTCAATTATTTACAAAAGTATTAGAATTTTTCACAGGAATATAATTATTTTTAAATATTTTAATAAAATTGTTCGAAAGAATTCAATTGTTTTTGACAATTTTAATAAAAATTTTTGCAACTATTCAATTATTTCTATAAATAATAAAATTCATAGCAGGATTTCAATTATTTCATTTAAATAACAAAATTATTCCCGAAAATTCAATTATTTTTTCAGTCATTTTAATAAAATTCTTTGCAAAATTCAATTATTAAATAATAATATTTATCAGAAGTATTCAATTATTTTTAAAAGTAATAAATTTCTTCTTGGAAATTCAATTATTTTCAAAGATTTTAATAAAATCGTACGCAAGAAATCAATTATTTTAAGTACAATTTTAATTAAATTTTTTTGAAGTATTCATTTGTTTTAGATTTTTTTTAATAAAATTCTTCCCAAGTATTCAATTATTTCCATAAATATTAAAATTCATCGCAGAATTTCAATTATTTTTAATACAATTTTATAGGAATGACTCAAAAGATGGAATTATTCTTAAAAATTTAATTTCAATTCTTTGAATAAATCAATTATTTGAAAAAATGTTTTTTTAAATTCTTTGGAAGAATTCAATTATTTATTTTCAAATATTTTAATGAAATTATTCGAAAGAATTCAATTGTTTCGATAAATAACAAAATTATTCCCGAAAATTCAATTATTTTGAGGCATTTTAATAAAATTCTTTGCAAAATTCAATTATTAAATAATAATATTTATCAGAAGAATTCAATTATTTTTAAAAGTAATAAATTTCTTCTTGGAAATTCAATTATTTTCAAAGATTTTAATAAAATCGTACGCAAGAAATCAATTATTTTAAGTACAATTTTAATTAAATTTTTTTGAAGTATTCATTTGTTTTAGATTTTTTTTAATAAAATTCTTCCCAAGTATTCAATTATTTCCATAAATATTAAAATTCATCGCAGAATTTCAATTATTTTTAATACAATTTTATAGGAATGACTCAAAAGATGGAATTATTCTTAAAAATTTAATTTCAATTCTTTGAAAAAATGAATTATTTTAAAAAATGTTTTTTTAAATTCTTTGGAAGAATTCAATTATTTATTTTCAAATATTTTAATGAAATTATTCGAAAGAATTCAATTGTTTCGATAAATAACAAAATTATTCCCGAAAAATTCAATTATTTTGAGGCATTTTAATAAAATTGTTTGCAAAATTCAATTATTTTTATAAATAACAATATTCATCACAAGAATTGAATTATTTTGAAAAGTAGTAAATTTTTTCTTGGAAATTCAATTATTTAAAAAAATGTTAATAAAATCGTTCGGAAGAATTTAATTATTTTCGAAAAAATTTAATAAAATACCACAGAGACATTCAATTGTTGTCAAAAATTTTAATAGAATTCTTTGTAAAATTTAATTAATTTTGAAAACTTTTCGCAATTCAATGATTTTCAATATCTACTATTTTCATAAAATTTCCAAACAAAATTCAATTGTTTAAAACATTTTTTGTAAATATATTCGTAAGATTTTAATTATTTTCATGAATAATAAAAATTTTTCAGGAATTCATTTATTAAAATTAGTCGAAGGAAATCAATTCTTTCATGAATAATATAATTTTGTTGCAGGAATGAAATTTATTAGCAGGATAAGAAAGAAGTAAATATTTTTGGTGAAAATTAGGAGAAAGTCAGGAAAATAAAATATAGAATGGAATTTTTCTCAGTTTTGTGAAAAGTTTCTAAAACAAGTTTTTTTAGTCGTCAAGTTCAATTTTTCGATAGCTACTTTTTTTACTACTTTTCTAAGTTTGAAAGCTCCTTTTTTAAAATTAATTAACGTGTGCGAAGTCTGTTAATCGAATAAATTGTAGTTCAACCTTTCATTTAAGTATTTGAAGCAAATTTCTTTTAATTGGCTTCAATAAAAATTATTTGATGCAAATAAATATTTATTTGATACAACTTTATTTGATACAAATAAATACAAATAAATATTTATTTGATAATAGCCAAGTAAATTGTTAATTTGAATGCAAATACTTAAAAGAATACTGCATTTTAGTATAAATTGTGTAGTTACTCAGACATTTACTGGAATTCATCAAAACGCGAATCAAGGAGTCGTTACTGAAATAGAAATACACCTTTAAAAGTGCAATATAAACCAGAAACCAAGAACCGATTCACATGCCCTATTACAAATGATAATTTCTCATGTTTCTAACTTGTGAAAACTTTTTTCAATTCTTGATAAAGTCGCAGAGAAAAATCAACCTTCAATTTAAGAAAATCTCCAATCCATTCAGAGTTCTTCTTACGTATTTTTTCCACTTTTTTTCAATTTATATCCACTGATTTCTAAGGATCTCAAATTGAAACCATAAACTGAATCACATTATTGCGATGCAACATTCACTGAGAAAACAATATATATTCGAATCAAACATAAATATTTTTGTTATACAATTAACCAAAAATTATTTTTTAATTAAACATCATTTTTATTCAACACATATAATAAATTTGATTCAATAAAAATTAGTTTTAATTCAATTATAAAATATGTTTAATTAAAATATATTTTTTTGATTAGATTCTTATTTTTGGATTAAAAAAATGTTTCCAAATATTGCAACAAAAAACCAAATTTTTAGTATAAAATGCAACTAATTTCGATTTTTATAGAGTGAAAAATAACTATTGCCAATTCTTTCAAAAATTATTTTTGAAAATATTTTTGAAAAAATTAATTCTTAGGATTTTTCATTTTAATTGTTTCAAATTCAATTATTTTTCAAAACTTCAATTATTTTCAGAACATTTTTTCCAAAATACAATTATTTTTAAAAGATTTTACCATAACTATCAATTATTTTTGAAATATTTTACCAAGTTTCAATTATTTTTGAAAGACTTTACCAAATTTCAATTATTATTAAATGATTTCACCACATTTCAATTATTTAGAAATTTATAAATTGTATATAATTGAAAAACTATTTATCTTTGAAAAATTATTTAAAAATATATTTAAAAAATTAATTTTAAGAAAAAACATTTGACAGTTACAATTTATTAAAAAAAATTAAATTTTTTTATTTAAATAATTGAATTCTAGAAGAAATCGGGAAAAACATTTAAAAAAAGTTATTGATTCAATTTATATACAAATTTTGAGTTATGTAGAATTTTTTTTTTGCGAACTAAGAAACGGTTGTTTGGAAAAAAAATCTTACAGGAAGTTTTAAAAGGAAGATCTTTGATTATAGCGAAAGATTTACAGCAAAAAAAAAAAGTCGATTCGCTTAGAATTTAATAGAATAAATTAAGTTTTGACCTTAGAATTTCTAGCCTTGAAAATTAGAAACAATTCTTTGAAATTTTGAAATACCAAGCACGAGATTTGAAGTCAATGACCCCTGTGAGGAATTGTCTAATGATTTGCATATGATTCTTTTGGACATTTTTTTAAAATTAAAAAGACTCAGAACCACACTAACATTCTAGTAAAAATTTGCATTAAAATCTAAGGCTCCTACGTCTTTTCTCAAAAAGATTATATCCTTAAATCTAAAAGATTCTAATTTTATTTATGAAAAATAGGAAAACAAAAAAATTGTCAGATAAGTCAATGACAGGGAAAAAAAAATTTGGTCAGGAAAATTAAGAATATTGAGACTTTTTGAACTTATTTTTAAAAATAGCGACTTTTTCGATTTTCTCCCCAATTATTGCAACAAATAAAATATCATATTTTTAGTATAAAATGCAACTTATTTCGATTTTTATAGTGCGAAAAATAATTATAAGTAAATCTTTCAAAAATTATTTTTGAATCAATTTTTTAAGATAATTAAATTTTTTAAATATAGGTAGGATCTATAATAAAATTCTTTTTGAATAATTGGAATTTTGTAAAATTTAATTGAAAATAATTAATTTCTTTCAAGTGTTTTGTTACAATTTTTTACAACTTCTGAAGAATTTTAATTTCAAATACATGACAAATAATAATGAAGTTTCAAAAATTTTAATGAAAAATCTTCAAATGGAAATTAGCTTCTAATTTTTAAAAATTCAATATTTTCAGTATTTTTAATTACATATTTCTCAAAATTCAAACACGTACAAAAAATAATAACATTTTAGAATTATTTTTAACAATTTAGGAAAAAAATCTTGTTTAAAATAAAAATTTATAAAATATAATTTATTCAGTGTTTTAAATTTATTAAAATTTCGGAGAAATTATGATCGTATTTGTAATTAAAATTCTTCAAAAATTTAATTATTTTAAAAATATTTTACCAAATTTCAATTATATATTTAATTAAAAAACTATTATCTTTCAAAATTTATTTTAAAATATTTTAAAAAAATTATTAGTTCCAATTATTTTATCAATTTTTCTTTAAATTCAGTTATCTTTGAACAAAATGAATTAAAATTTTTAGAAACTTTTTTTTATACTTACCAAAATTTAGGAGAAAAAAATTTTATCTTTATCAATTAAAATTCTTAAAAAAATTGATCATTTTAAAAAATTTTTCTTTAATTCAATTATTTTTCGAAGATTTTACAAAATTTTAATTATTTTTGAAAATTTTCATCAAATTTTAATTATTTTTGAAGAATTTGACCAAATTTTAATTATTTTTAGAAGGTTTCACCAAATTTCAATTTTTTCTAAAAATTTTTACCATATTTCAATTATTTTTTAAAGATTTCATCAAATTTCAATTATTTTTGGAAGTTTTTACCAAATTTTAATTATTTCTGGAAGATTTTACTTAATTTCAATTATTTTTGAAAGATTTTTCAAAATTTCAATTATTTTTGAAAGATTTCAACGAATTTTAATTGTTTTCGAAGGATTTTATCATATTTAAATTATTTTTGGAAGGTTTTACTAAATTTCAATTATTTTTGAAAGATTTTTCAAAATTTCAATTATTTTTGAAAGATTTCAACGAATTTTAATTGTTTTCGAAGGATTTTATCATATTTCAATTATTTTTGGAAGGTTTTACTAAATTTTAATTATTTCTGGAAGATTTTTACTAAATTTCAATTATTTTGAAAGATTTTTCAAAATTTCAATTTTATTTAGATAGATTTCAACGAATTTTAATTATTTTTGAAGAATTTTACCAAATTTCAATTATTTTTGGAAGATTTTACCAAATTTCAATTATTTTTGAAAGGTTTTACCAAACTTCAATTATTTTTGGAAGGTTTCACTAAATTTTAATTTTATCTAAAATTTTTACCATATTTCAATTATTTTTTAAAGATTTCATCAAATTTTAATTATTTTCGAAGGAGTTTATCAAATTGCAATTATTATTTTTTGAAGTTTTTATTAAATTTTAATTATTTCTGTAAGATTTTACTAAATTTAAATTATTTTTGAAAGATTTTTCAAAATTTTAATTATTTCAGAAAGATTTCAACGAATTTTAATTATTTTTGAAGAATTTTACCAAATTTCAATTATTTTTGGAAGATTTTACTAAATTTCAATTATTTTTGAAAGATTTTTCAAAATTTTAATTTTATTTAGAAAGATTTCAACGAATTTTAATTATTTTTGAAGAATTTTACCAAATTTCAATTTTTTTTGGAAGATTTTATCAAATTTCAATTATTTTTGAAAGGTTTTACCAAACTTCAATTATTTTTGGAAGGTTTCACTAAATTTTAATTTTTTCTAAAAATTTTTACCATGTTTTAATTATTTTTGAAAGATTTCATCAAATTTTAATTGTTTTCGAAGGATTTTGTCAAATTTCAATTATTTTTCGAAGGTTGATGATGTTTAGTTGAAAATTGTGGGAAATAATTGAATGCAGGAAGGGTTATAATTGTAAATTTTAGAAATTATTAAAATTTATAAATTTTACTAATTTTTCGTGAACTCTCCTATTTTTTTGTAAAAAGAATTTTGCCAGAGAAAATAATTTCAATGTCAGTAAATTGTCAGGCAAATTGCTAAACTGAAACTTTTGACCACCCTGTTAATAAAACGCAGGAATAAATTAAAATTCTCTCATTAGCACAATTTTATTTGACACGTATAAAAGTAAATAAAAAATTGTGTAACATTTTCAAAGTCCACGAAAAGTTCTTTGGAGAAAACTTCCCAGTTTTTACAATCGTATAAGAATAATGGTTACGAAATCCCTTCTAGTCATACAAATTTCGAAATATTCTTTTTTTTCACCTTTCCCATGCGTTTTGAATATGGAAATGAAAAATTCAAGGGCAATTTTTTTCTAATAAAAGATTTAGAAGGAAAGTTTTTTGGGAATGTGAATTAATTTTCTGAACTTAGAGGAATATGGGTACATATGGAAGATTGCAAAGCGTTACTTTGAAACTGATTGTGGATCAATCGAAAGAGAAGGAAATTGTAAGAGGGAGAGTGAGATCGTGAGAGCGACCTTGATTCGGTGGCGAAGAGCATGGTACGTTCACCATGGCCAAACAGCATCCACGAGAGAATGCCGCTGGTCAATTCCAGAATGTGGGTCGTACAAGACCTGGAGAAAGTGTATATTTTCCCTCTCCGTCAGACATTTTTGATATTATTTGTAAATTCTTCAAAGGTCGATGCTTTTCATTAAAATTCATACGAATCCTTACGACGTCAAGACTCTCATCATTTTCACTTTCTTTGCGACCATTCTTTTTTTTTATATATTTTTTTTATTCACGAATGGGCACACATTTCTTTCTCTTTCTATATATACAAGAAAGAAGAAAAGAAAATCTGCAGTAACGATTCATATGTTTCTTTTCAATTCCGATTTCTCAAGTATTTGGAATATTCACTGTAAATATGAAATTTACTCCACTTTTGACTGTTAACCGTTTAGAACCATTTTTTGAGAAAAATGTTATGAGAAAATGAGAAAATGATTTTAAACTCTAAAGTTGACATTAAATTGAACCTAAAGTTTTGAATTTAAAAATAGGCCACTTTTCAATCATTTTCGTTTACAATTTTTATAAATAGATGAACTTCGAAAGGTTTCAATTTTAAATTTTTTATTTCAATTTGAATAAATGAATAAAAATTAGAAATTTTAAAGAACTTAGACTTTTGAAAATTTTTATTAATTTTAGTGAAGGAGAATAAAACGAAAACAGAAGAATTACCTAATTCAAATTCTTCTGAAATTTTAATTAAATTTTTTAAATATATACCTACATATTTATTTAATTATTAAAAATAATGGATTTGTAGAAGAATTTTAGTTAAAAAGACTAAAAAAAAATATTGAATTTTGGAAAAGTTATAATTGATTGCAGAAATTTAATTATTTTCAAAAGTATTAAAAATTCCATTATTTTTAGAAATTTCAAAATATTTTCGTCAAAATTTCAATTATCTTTTTAAATAATAAAATTCTTTGTAAAATTTCAATTATTTTAAAAAAATTTCCGCAATTCAATGATTTTTTATATCTACTATTTTAATCAAATTTTCCAAAAGAATTCAATTATTTCAAAAAAAAATTGTAATAAAATTGTACGCAAACATTTAATTATTTTCATGAATAAAAAAAATTTCTCCGGAATTTAATTAATTACAAATTTTTTATAAATTTCTTTGCAATTATTCAATTATTTTCAATAAATAATAAAAATTTTTCTCTTTATAAGCTTTTAATTACTTATTTTTATAAATAGCAAAATTTGTTGCCGAATTTCAATTATTTTCAAAAATTTTCTTTAATTCAATGATTGTCAATTATATCTACAATTTTAATAAAATTTCCCAAAAAAATTCAATTATTTTTTTTAAAAATCTCGATAAAATTCTATATGAAAATTTAATTATTTTCTGAAATAATCATAATTTCACAGGAATTCAATTATTTAAAATAAAATTTGCATAAATTTTTTCTAATTTTTTCATAAATTATAAAATTATTCTTAAAAATTCAATTATTTTCAGGAATTTTAATAAAATTCATTGCAAAAATCAATTATTTTCATAAATAATAGTATTAATCACAAGAGTTCAATTATTTTTTAAATTAATAAAATTTTTCGTAGAAATTCAATTACATATTTTCAAAAAATTAAAAAAAAATTCTCGTTAAGATTTCAATTACTTATATTTATAAATAGCAAAATTTTTGGCCGAAATTCAATTATTTTTAAAACTTTGTCTTAATTCAATGATGGTCAATTATTTACTATTTCAATAAAATTTCCCAAAAGAATTCAATTATTTAAAACAAATTTTAATAAAATTCTACACGAACATTCAATTATTTTCTAAAATAATCAAAATTTCACATGAATTCAATTATTTAAAATAAAGTTTAATAAAATTCTACGCAAAAATTTAATTATTTTCATAAATAATAAAAATTTCACATAAATTCAATTACTTACAAATTTTTTATAAAATTTTTTAATAAAATTTTTCTTTGATATTCAATTATTTTCAAAACTGTTAAGAAGTTCTTGGCAAAATTTCAATTATTATCAAAAATTTTCCTCTGTTTACTAATTTTTAATACCTACTATTTTAATAAATTTTTCCAAAAGAATTGAATTATTTAAAAAGATTTTTATAAAATTATACTCGAACAAAAAATTATTTTCAGAAATAATAAGAATTTTATAGGAATTCAATTATTTACAAATTTTTTATAAACTTCTTCGCAATGATTCAATTACTTTCAATAAATAATAAAATTTGTTTACAGAGATTCAATTATTTTGAAAAATAATAAAATTCTTTTTAGAAATCCAATTATTTTCATAAGTAAAATTCACTTGCAGAATTTCAATTATTTTTAATAAAATTTTAATCGAATTCTTCGAAAAATGTAAACATTAAATAAAAATTATATTAAAATTTGTGTAAAGAATATTGAATTTTAAGAAACTTTCAATTACTCAATAAATTATTTTTTTTTTGTATCTAAATAATTGAATTCTCGTAGAATTTTCTTATAAAAATTATTGATTTAAAAATGAATTTCAGTTAAAATTTTAAATAATAATTGAATGTTAGAAACATTTTGAAATGTATTAAAATTTTTTACAAGAATTCAATTATTTCCATAAATAATAAAAATATAAAATTCTTTTCAGAAATTCAATTATTTTCAAAAATTTTAATAAAATTCAATATATAAGAATTGAATTGTTTTCAATAAAATTTTAATTGAATTCGTCGAAAAAAAATTTTGTAAGAAATCAATTATTCCCATAAATAATTGAATTCTTTGCAGAAATTAAATTATTTTCAATATATTAAAATCTTAAAGAAATAAATTATTTTCAGAACTTTCAATAATTAATTCTTCAAATAAATTGAATTATTTTCAAAAATTTTATTAAAATTTTTGGCAAAATTTCAATTATTTTCAAAAACTTTTATCAATTCAATCAAATTTTTTTTTTACAGAGATTCAATTATTTTTAATACAATTTTAATCGAAGTCCTTGAAAAATGTAATTATTCTTAAAAATTTTATTAAAATTAGTGGAAGGAATTCAAATATTTAGAAATTTGATGATAAAATTCTTTTTGAGAATTGAATTCTTTAAAAAAAAACTCTTAAAATCATTTTTAAAATCATTTTTAAATATTAAAAAACATGAAGAAGATGATCCGAGTCGAAGACTCGGAGTTATTAATTTCTTTATGTTTTACAATAATATTTTTATAAGTTATTTAATTTCAAAAAGTTTGAATTTGAATCTTTTAAAGAATTTTTAATTCCTATTGAAAAATAATAATGATTAAATATTTATTTAAAAATAAAGTTATTGATGTTTACGAATAATTTTACAATTACAGAAATTTGTAAATAAATGTAACAGAATATTTTTTTTTTGAGTATCTTAATCATTTTTAAAGTGAATCTAAAATTTTTAACGAGAAATATTCCTTATTGTCAGGGAAAAAATCAAAATTTTGTCTGTAAATCAGGGAAAAGTCAGAGAAACACGAAATTAAATTTTTGTCGTAACCTTGATTTTTGTAAATTTTTATTCTTGTAAAATCTGTTTCCATAATATTAATAACTTTTGAATCCGGGGGGAAAAGAAAGTTTTTTTTCTACCATACCATCTGTGGCGAAGGAGCATTGAAGACTTTCTTTAAATAACGACATACGCCTAATTATTATTGCGTAAGATATAAAATGTCGACCCGACACGTAAACAAATACAGTCGGAAGAATAGCCTATGAGACAGTGAAAGTATCGACCACTCGCATTTTCAAAAGCAGAGTTCTGTAGACATATATATATTGACAACAAGTTGAGGAATGTGCATATTATGAAATTTGTAAATATGTTGCATTTTAAAATCAAAAATATCCAGAGTCTGTAATATTTTATTCTTTATTAGGAGAAATCCGTTAGCTAATATTGCTTTCTAGTTATTTCTATGTCTGAATTTGCTAAATTCTACTAAAAATTAGTAAAATTCTACTAAGAGGGTGGCCGCTGGACCGGGAAAACCGGGAAATGACAGGGAATTTTTTTAAACCGGGAAAAACCGGGAAATGTCAGTGAATTTTTATCTTGACCGGGATTTTGGCAATTTTTTTTTAAAAACACTGATTATTTTGTAAGAAAAAAAAATATTTATTTTAAGACTTAAATTATATTTCTTTAAAGAGATTAAATGATCTTTTATAAAATCGTTTTATTTTGTCAGGGAATTTTATAAAAAGCAGTGGAAAAGTATTTAGTTTCTAGAATTTATAAGAAAATTATGAATTTTGTTGTCCAACGTAACAGACTTAAAAAAAATATTAGATTTAATTTTAAATTCTTTCTATTTCTAACAATAACTAAACAAAATATAATTTTAATTAAAAATTCGTCGAAAAAATTTGAAAAAAAAATTTCCACATTCCATAAAATAGTGAAAAATAAATCAATTATGATCCCAAAGTTTTGAACGTTCAAATGAACGAAATATTTTTTATTGAAGATATTTTTATGAATTACTAATCACAAAAAAAATTTACAAATTGAAATTTTACGTTTAGTAACTCAGTAATTAATTTTTTGGATGGAGACGCAAAATAATTGTAATAAAAATTTAATTTGTTGAAGAAATAAATAAATTTCGTTCATTTGAACGTTCGGAACTTTAGGATCTTAATCAATTTAAAAAATTTTTTTTTTGCAATAATATTATAACAAAACGAATTTGAATTATTAAAAATTTGAACTAATTAGAACAAAAGTGATACAAAATTTATAAAAATTAATTTTCAAATAATAAATAAAGAAAATAAAAATAAATAAAATTTCTTTTCTTAGAAAATAATGTTTTAAAAAACCGTATTTTGAATTAATATTAATTTTTTTTTTACAATTATTCACAAGCAACTTTTTCTATATTTTAGAATGTTAAATTAATACTACTTATATTAATATAGATTGAATTTTAAAAATTTTCAAATTGAAGTTTTAGAAAAGTTAAATTATAAAAGATTTTAATTAAAAATTCTGAGTAAGTTAGTTTTTTTTAAACATTTTTATTCACTTTTCTTTTCAAATTAGTTATATTTTTAAATATATATAATATTCAATTGAAAAACTTTCAAATTATTCAAAATTCCATGAAATTGTCTTGTAAACAAGTGAATTTTAAAAATATTTTAGTTAAAATTTCTAGTAAATAATTTAATTGAAATTTTGAAAATAATTTCGCGGCTAACTTCTTACTGCCTTTTTTTATAATAAAATTAGCAATTTTAAAAATAATAGAATTTAAAAATTTTCTAATTTAAATTTTTGTTGAAAATGCTAAAAAAAATTCAATTTTGGGGAAATTACAAATAATTGCAGAAATTCAATTATTTAAGAAAAAAAAAATAAAACTCTACTTATAAAATTATTTTTATAAATAACAAAATTCTTCTTCAAAGTTCAATTATTTTCATAAATGTCAAAAAAAATTCTTGTCCTAATTTCAATTATTTTAAAAAATAAAATGCATTTTTCTAATTTCAATGATTTTCAATATTTACTATTTTAATAAAATTTCCCAAAAAGAATTAAATTATTTAAACAAAATTTTAATAAAATTGTATGCAAACATTTAATTATTTTCATAAATAATAAAAATTTCACAGGAATTCAATTATTTTTATAAATAATAAAATTTTTTTAAGGAATTCAATTATTTTCATAAATAATAAAAATTTTTAAGGAATTCAATTATTTTAATAAAAAATAATTTAAAATTCGAGAAAATAATAATTGAATTAAAATGATGAGAATAATTTTGATGAAGTTACAGTAACATAATATTCTTATAATATAAAATAATGATTTTATCTCTCGGTCATCTTTAATTATTAGAAAACATGAAGAAATCAATCACTCCGAGTCTTCGACTCGGAGCAATTGATATCTTCATGTTTTATAACAAATACTTTTATAAATTGTTTCATTTAAAAAATGTTTAAATTTGAAATTTTTGAATGTCTTAATTTCTGTGGAAAATCCTGTTTCAAAAATAAGATTAAAAATAGGAATTGTGCAAATATTTTTCTTCTTCTTCTAAAACAAAATAATAATTTTGTTAAAAAAATTATGCTTCATAAACAAAAATAATGCAAAATTTCCATTTGACAAAACATAATATTTAAAAAAATTTTAGTCTTTTAATGAAAAGAAGTGAAAAAAATTCTGATGATTTCTATTTGTCATTACAATTTTGAATTAATTATAAAATAAAAATAATTATAACATAATAATATAATATACAAATCTATCTAAAGTTAACAAAAAGAAATGTATAAATCTATAAACAAAAGAGAACTTTATAGTGTGAGGGACAGAAAAAGTGAATGAATGAAAGAACATTCAAATTATTATAGTTATTAATTAATTAATTAATTAATTAATTAATATGCTATAATAAATAGTATAGTATATTAATTAGTATAATATTAACTACTATACTATATTAATTAGTGCAGTAATAGTTAGTATAATACTAATTACTATACTATATTAATTAGTGCAGTAATAGTTAGTATAATACTAATTACTATACTATATTAATTAGTGCAGTAATAGTTAGTATAATACTAATTACTATACTATATTAATTAGTGCAGTAATAGTTAGTATAATACTAATTACTATACTATATTAATTAGTGCAGTAATAGTTAGTATAATACTAATTACTATACTATATTAATTAGTGCAGTAATAGTTAGTATAATACTAATTACTATACTATATTAATTAGTATAGTAATAGTATAATACTAATTACTATACTATATTAATTAGTATAGTAATAGTATAATATTAATTACTATACTATATTAATTAGTACAGTAATAGTATAATATTAATTACTATACTATATTAATTAGTACAGTAATAGTTAGTATAATGTTAATTACTATACTACATTAATTAGTATAGTATTAGTTAGTATATAATATTAATTGGATCATATACGAACTTGTGAACCTGAAATGTATACATGACACTTGAAAGGAAAATGTGGGAATTTTCGGTTTAAAAACAGAATTTATTGTATAACTCAATATTGTAGAGATCAAAATCCTGCAAACGTAAGTAGAGCTCGTTTATCAAGATCTTGATGGATTGGGATTATGCAACTTACGTAAAGGTCTTTCAATAGTAAACGTATTCTCCTCAAAGCTTCGTAATCCACCGCGCGGATTCTATATTCAGTTTTTACAGTAAAATTATTTTCTTTCAAAATAAGATCGCAACTCTTAATTTCATCCAATTTAATCTCATTTTACGAATTTTTCTAAATTTCCCAATTAGGTATTAAAATAAATAAAATTTAAAATCAATCTCATTTCAATAAAAAGCAGTTGTCTCTATGAACAAAATATAGAGTATTTTTGCTATAATATTTGTTACAATATAGAAAAAAAATCAGGTTTAGTTTTCTATCGATCAACTACGCTAACAAAATTTAATTGTAAAAACAATTTCCAAAAGTAAAAAAAAAAAACAGTTTTCTTATAACTATTTTTTGGGACTTTGTTTTTTCTGTTTTGTTTTGAATTTTAGGGGAATTTTCTTTCTTTGCCATCTTTATCAGTCAATTGGTTTACACCATATAAAAGTTGACATTTCTCTGTTATAATCATCCACCTTGCGGCATCAGACGCTTCGACCATGTAACCTCACTTTCTCCTCTTACACACGACTGGACATTAACTCAACTTGACTCCCATATTCACCTTCAGTTTCGATCTTCTTCCCATAACAATTTAATTTGCTCTAATGTTGTTCAACTGCCGCGAAAAAAAATACTTTCTTCACTCAAGTGAAAGTAGATTATTCTCTCTGCACTTTATATTTGAAAATTTTCATGCATGACTCGCTGATATGCAATATTTATAAAAGATTCTTTTCAAATTATACAAATTAGTAAATTACATACAATAATTCGATAGAATGAAAATTTTACTGAATAATAATTATTATTATTAGATATTATCCTTAGTTTTATTATTATTATTATTATTATTATTATTATTATTATTATTATTATTATTATTATTTTCATAAATAATATTATTCATCACATGAATTCAATTATTTCCAAAAGTAATACAATTTTTTGTAGAAATTCAATTATTTTTATTTAATTATAAATTAAATTTTTTGTTTTTGAATTTCGCGCCAAAACAGTTCCTTAAATTGCCGCCTAGATGGCATGAAAATTCGCTCACAAACAAGACGAAGTGAATTCGTTTAATGATGGTAATACAAATATTGATATTTCCAAATGTCAAAACAACTCTCGGGATTCTTTTTTTTTCAAGAAATTTTTGAGTCAACTTGATAAATATTCATTTTCTCGGTACAATGAGTTCGATACACTAATAATAATTATCGACTGCAATGCGTGTTTGTCAGGTATAAAAGCGTGTCTAGTAAAATAGAACTGATGACAGAAAGAATTCTCTAAAAATGAAAAATGCAAATATTGAATCGAGTATTTACAAAAAGATTTGAGGATGAAATCTGAATAGACCGCATATAGTTTACATAAGTGACTGTAGGATTCCAGAAAAAAATCTTTTTCACCACAACCTGGAACAGGAAATCTGACTAAAATATATTAGGCAATATCTTAACGTTTGGCCTTTCTGCGAATGCACACGTGATAAAATTTACATTTTCATTGCAAGATTCCCGTTTTAATGATCTAAATCTATAAATATTGTATTTTTATAAAAAGGATATATACTTTTTCATCAATATTCTATTTTTGTTTAAACTTGAAACTTTTTTTCCTCTAGTGGCACAAATTAGCAATTTTACATTATCAGCTTCTGAAATCTAATTCACAGTAAAACGTGAAGTGTTAAAATAACACCAGAATGGATTAAAATAATCTGCAACTGTTTAAACCCTTTTAGGATTAAAATAACACCAGAAAGGATTAAAATAATCTATTTTTGTGTTATTTTTAACTATGAATGAAATTTTACTTTAAATAAAACACCAAAGTCAACGATTTGTAAACATTCAACGAATTTAGCTTCTCCAGGGAGAATAGTAAGTTAGTAAGTTAGTTACTAATTTACTAACTAACTTAGTAATATTGTTACTAAATTCAATTGTGTTCAAAAATTTAAAAAAAAATTCGTCAAAATTTCAATTCTCTTTATAAATAATAAAATTCTTCTCTGATATTCAATTATTTTACAAAATTTTAATCAAATTCTTGTCAAAATTTCAATTATTTTCAAAAGTTTTCTAAAATTTAATGATTTTCAATATCTACTATTTCAATGAAATTTTCCAAAAGAATTCCATTATTAAAAATAAATTTGAATAAAATTCTACGCAAACATTCAATTATTTTCATAAATAATAAAATTTTTTACAGGAATTCAATTCTCTGCAAATTTTTTTTATAAATTTCTTCGCAATAATTCAATTATTTTCATAAATAATAAACTTTTTACAGGGAATCAGTTATTTTTAAAAATAATAAAATTCTTTTAGGAATTCAATTATTTTCAAAATTAATAAAATTCTTCGCAGAAATTCAATTCTGTTCAGAAATTTTTTTAAATTTTCGTCAAACTTTCAATTATTTTTAAAAATTTTAATAAAATTCTTCTCCAAAATTCAATTGTTTTCAAAAAATGTAATAAAATTCTTGATAAAATTTCAATTACTTTCGAAAATTTTCCTTAATTCAATGATTTTCAATATCAACTATTCTAATAGAATTTTCCAAAAGAATTCAATTATTTAAAAACAATTTACACAAATATTTAATTATTTTTATAAATAATAAATATTTCATAGGAATTCAATTATTTACAAATTTTTTATAAATTACATCGCAGTATTTCAATTATTTTCAAAAGTAATAAAATTCTTTGCAGAAATTCAATTACGTTAAATTTTTTTTTAAATTTCTCTTCAAAGATTCAATTATTTTTATAAATAATAAAATTTTTGTAGGGGTGCAATTACTTTCACAAATAATAACATTCTTTTTAAGAACTCAATTATTTTCATCAATAATAAAACTCATTGTAGAATTTCAATTATTTTTAATAAAATTTTAATCAAATCTCTCCAGAAATGTAATTATTCTTAAAAATTATATTAAAATTAGTCAAAAGAATTCAATTATTTAAAAATTTTTTGATAAAATTCTTTATGAGAATTCAATTTTAAGAAACTTTCAATTATATAATAAATTATTTATTTTTGTATTTAAATAATTGAATTCTTCTAACTAACAATTCAGTAAAAGAATTAATTTTGTTGAAAAAGTTTATTTTAATTTTTGTGGAAATTATTTGAAGTTTTTATTTTCTAATAATATATGTTAATCAAAGAATATCCGAATAATTGAAAACTTTGTAAAATTGAATTGTAAATAAATGCATTTAAAAATTCTCAAAGAACTATTTCAAAAATTATTATAAATAATGGATTTAAAAAAGAATTCTGGTAAAAAAAATATTTTCAGAAAAATTAATTTTGGAGAAGTTACAAATTATTGCAGAAATTCAATTATTTTGATAAATAATAAAATTTTTGACAGGGATTCAATTATTTTTATAAATAATAAAATTCTTTTAGGAATTCAATTATTTTCATAAATAATAAAATTCATTGTAGAATGTCATTTATTTTTAAAACAATTTTTATCGAATTTCTCGAATTTGTAATTATTCTTAAAAATTTTATTCAAATTCGTCCAAAGAATTTAATGATTTAAAAAATTTGTTGATAACATTTTTTATGAGAATTTAATTTCAAGAAACATGAAATTAATAAATTATTTATTTTTGTATTTAAATAATTGAATTCTCGTAGAATTTACTAATAAAAATGGTTTTGAAAAATGAATTTCAGTTAAAATTTTAGATTATAATTTAATATTAAAAGTATTATAAAGTGGATTTTTAGAAATAATTAGATTTTGAAAAAGTTTCAAACTAAAATCATTGAAATTCTTAATTTTTTATATTTTTGACAAAAAATTCTGTAGAATTAAATCTTTTTAAAAGTTGAATAGGATTTTTATTGAAATTATTTAAAGTTTTTATTATTCAATATAATATTTAATTGCAGAATTCCCGAATAATTGAAATTTATAAAATTGGATTGTAAACGAATGAATTTGAAAATTCTCATAAAACTCATCGCAGCGTTTCAATTATTTTTCACAGATAATTATAATTGAATTCCTTGAAAAAAGTAATTATGTTTATGCAAGTTTTAATAAAATTCGACAAAAGAATTCAATTATTTAAAAATTTGTTACTAAAATTCTTTATGGGAATTGAATTTTGAGAAACATTCAATTATTCAATAAATTATTTACTTTTGCATTTAAATAAATTAAATTCTTGTAGAATTTTCTAATAAAAATTTATTTTCATTTCATTCATTTCATAAAAATGAATTTCAGTTAAAATTTTATATTATAATTATAATTGAATATTAAAAGCAATAATATAGCGTAAATTTTTAGAAATAATTGAATTTTGAAATTAATTTTTTTGAAAAAGTTTAATTGAATTTTCTTTTATATTATTTGAAGTTTTTATTTTCTTATATGCATTTTATTAAAGAATTTAGAAATAATTGAAATTTCGTGAAATTGAATATTGTAAACAAGTGGATTTGAAAATTGACAAAGAACTTTTTCGAAAATTATTAAAAATAATCGATTTAAAGAAGAATTTTAGTTAAAAATTTTTGAAAATAATAATTGAATTGAAATAATGAAAATAATAATAATAAAATTTTGAAGAAGTATAATATTCTTATAATATAAAATAATGATTTTATTACTTAGTCATCTTTAATTATTATAAAATATGAAGAAATCAATGACTCCGAGTCGAAGACTCGGAGTTATCGATATCTTCATGTTTTATAGTTATAAAAAAATTTAATGAACTAAAATTTCATTCATTGTAAAAAATAACACCAAAATTGATTATTTTAATCTTTTTTGGTGTTAATTTCATCTGCAACAAGCAACACTTTTTAATACCTCACGATTTACTGTGTTTCTATAAAAATTACAACTTCCGAAATTCAATTTTTAACAATTTGAAAAATACCTTTAAAAATTGTTATGCAAATAAATTTTGCAAAGACTCTTTTTTCTCCCCTTTGAAGAGAAGAAAAAAAAACAGGAGGGAACAAAAAAAAAGTTTCATTATATTGTGGAACTATACGGACTCAACGACCTTGCTTTTATTTACGTGCGTAGAAAGTAACAATCAGAGCAAGTAATAAATCCATTGATTACTCCTGGTAAATTGTAGTCTGTTGAAATTGGTCTTTAACCTATGACTGCCAATGTTCTATGAAGCTTAAATAAAAATTTTTCACCATCAATTTGTCCTTCAATGTTGCACGAGGGGGTCCATTAACGGTTGACGATCCAAAGAAGTACGATAGATTTTGCAATATTAGGTGCTGCTGCATGCTCAGTGCAAGTGTTCTGTCGCAATAAACTCAACTTGCACTTGCCTGAGTTAATGAAGTATAAATATAATAGACTATCAGTCTATTATATTTACTTCATTAACTATGAGCTAACTGGTTGTTATTACATTTTTCATTTGAATTTTAAATTCTTCGCAGTAATTCAATTATTTTCAAAAATTTTAATAAAATTCTTATTTCTGTATGTACGTTACACTCTTTTTTCAATTAGAGAATAGTCTTTAATTGTTTTTTTTTCTTTGAAATTAACAAATTTTTTCTTTAAGTTTTTAAAGCGATTTTTTTTTATATCTTTGATCTTCAAAAGGTACCTTAATAATAAAAACACAGTTATCAAATGTGATGAAAAAGCGATGAAACGTTTTTTGTCTCAATTTGATATTTTTAGATAAAAACTGCGTGGATGGCGAAGAAAGAGAAATAAGCAAAATCTTATAGGTTATGTTTGTTCGCTTTTTACCTTGAATAAAGAATATTTTAATAATTTAGATTGAAAAATAATGTTCATTGAATACTTGAAATGAAATAAAGGCTTAAGCATAATTAGTTTGAATTGAGACTTAACCTACTTTATGCATTTGCACTTAAAACATAACAAACATAACCTAGAATTTTTTGCTCCTTAGTCTCCTTAGTTAATTTTTTCCTTTCCTTTTCAAATCTATTTATTAACAATTTAATTTTACGAAATTCCGATTATTCGGAAATTCTTCAATTAAACATATATTAAAAAATAAAAACTTCTAATAATTTCCACAAAAATTCAATTAAACTTTTTCAAAAAAATTCTACAAAATTGTTACTTAAAAGTATGAAAAATTCCGATTTTCAAAGATTTTAATTTGAAACCTTCTTAAAATTCAATTATTTCTAAAAATTCTTGATATAATACTTTTAAAATTCAATTATTATCTAAAATTTTAATTGAAACTAATTTTTAAATCAATTTTTATTAGAAAATTCTACGGGAATTCAATTATCTAAATACAAAAATTAATGATTTATTGAATAATTGAAAGTTTTTTAAAATTTAATTCTCATAAAGAATTTTATAAACAAAATTTTAAATAATTGAATTCTTTTAACTAATTTGAATAAAATTTTTAAGAATAATTACATTTTTGGAGAAATTTGATTAAAATTGTATTACAAAAAAAAAATTGAAATTTTGCGATGAGTTTTATTGTTTGTGAAAATAATTGAATTCCTAAAAAGAATGTTATTACTTATGAAAATAATTGAATCCCTGTAAAATTTTTTTATTTATGAAAATCATTGAATTATTGCGAAGAAATTTATAAAAAAAAAATTGTAAATAATTAAATTTCTGTGAAATTTTCTTCTTATTTTTTGAAAATAATTAAATGTTTATGTAGAATTTTATTAAATTTTTTTTAAATATTGGAATTTTTTTGGAAAATTTGATTAAAATAGTAAATATTGAAAATCATTGAATTGAGGAAAATTTTTGAAAATAATTAAAATTTCACCAAGAATTTTATTAAAATTTTTGAAAACAATTGAATTTTGGAGAAGAATTTCATTAAAATTTTTGAAAATAATTGAATTTTAGAGAAGAAAATTGGAGAAGAAAATAAAAATTGTTTTAAAAATAAATGACATTCTACAATGAATTTTATTATTAATGAAAATAATTGAATTTCTGCAATAATTTGTAATTTATTCAAAATTAAATTTTTTGAAAATATTTTTTTTACTAAAATTCTTCTTTAAATCCAATATTTATAATAATTTTTGAAAAAGTTCTTTGAGAATTTTTAAATGCATTTATTTACAATTCAATTTTACAAAGTTTTATTCGGATATTCTTTGATTAAAATATATTATTAGAAAATAAAAACTTTAAATAATTTCCACAAAAATTAAAATAAACTTTTTCAACAAAATTAATTCTTTTACTGAATTGTTAGTTAAAAGAATTCAATTATTTAAATACAAAAATAAATAATTTATTAAATAATTGAAAGTTTCTTAAAATTGAATTCTCATAAAGAATTTTATGAAAAATTTTTTAAATAATTGAATTCTTTTGACTAATTTTGATATAATTTTTAAGAATAATCACATTTTTGGAGAGATTTGATTAAAATTTTATTAAAAATAATTGAAATTCTACAATGAGTTTTATTATTTATGAAAATAATTGAGTTCTTAAAAATAATGTTATTATTTGCAAAAATAATTGAATCCCTGTAAAAATTTTATTATTTCTAAAAATAATTGAAATGTTGACGAGAAATTAAAAAAAATTTTTAACGTAATTGAATTTCTGCGAAGAATTTTATTACTTTTGAATATAATTGAAATACTGCGAATAAATTTATAAAAAAATTTGTAAATAATTGAATTCGTGTGAAATATTTATTATTTATGAAAATAATTAAATGTTTGTGTAAATTTTTTTTTAAATAATTGAATTCTTTTGGAAAATTTTATTAGAATAGTTGATATTGAAATTCAATTATTTTCAAAAGTAATAAAATTCTCCGCAGAAATTCAATTATTTTCAAAAGTAATAAAATTCTTCGTAGAAATTCAATTCTGTTCAGAAATTTTTTTAAATTTTCGTCAAACTTTCAATTATTTTTAGAATCCAAAAAACATTTACATCTATTTTATTTATTTTTAGAAATAATAAAATTTTTCTCCAAAATTCAATTGTTTTCAAAAGTTTTAATAAAATTACTGGTAAAATTTCAATTATTTTCGAAATTATTGTAAACTTTTATTTTTTATTATATTATTTATTATTATTACTTTTAATTATTATTGTAAATTATTGTAACTTTTTCAAAATTTTCCAAATTATATCGTGCAATTTACGATCTTTTCGTTCTTTTTCTATCAAATTACGGATTTTACGGACCTTTTTTCAAAGAAACTGACTTTTACAGATTTGAAGCAAATTTACGAACCTTTACTGAATTAACGGACCTAGTTCGAGCCCTGTAGTAAATTTGTACCTAAATTTTCTAGAATTAGAGCAGAATTAGTAGACTTTAGTAAAGTCTGATAAAATAGGTTACTTAGAAAAATATTTTTTTTTCTCTTTTTCTATATAAATCGAGAAATAAATTTTCCCGACATTTCTTTGTCGCAGAGAGTTGGGTGTGCCATTCCGATGTTTGCGGGACTTTCTTAAAATATACACACATGAGACGTAAGATAATTACGAAAATGAAGCCTCAGGAAATAAGAGACTCGTGTAACCACTTTTCAACCACATTTTACTACGTGCTAACGCTCATGTCCGAGGCTATAGCATATGTATTCTTTTTGCAACGCCAATTGCGGCTACTGTGCGTGAAAATACATTGAATTGTCATTCATACCCCGGAGAGTGAGAAGGAGAGAGATTTTTAACCTTCTATGATAATTCAAATGCAACAACACTGACGAATATGAATTTGAATTAGCAACTTTCATAAAGTACTTTAAAGAAACTCTTGGCTCGATATTCCATAAACAAATTCTCCGCAACATATATTATTGATTTCGCTATTTTCTCTTTTCTGTGCGGAAAATATAAACATTCGGCTCTTACGTGGCTTTATTACTTTTTCGATAATTATCATTCGGCTATTACATATTTCTTATTATTTTTGTAATTTATTATTTGGTCATTGCGTATTTTTTGCTATTTTTAATTTTTTATACAGTGTCTTAGTTGATCGTTACATATATCTTATTTGGTCATTACATATCTTACTATTACAATTATTATTTTCCCATTAAGTATCTTATTACTTTTATATTTATACAATAATTATTTGCTAATTGCCATTATTTATATAATAGAATATGCAATGTATCTCTCTAAATCTAAATTAATACTGTTTACTATTTGAATTAGTAAATTTTACTAATAAATTACTGACTACTAAACGGTTTTAGATTTTTTTTTACTACATTTTTTTTTAGTGAAAATATTGTTTAGTTTCAATTTAAACAGGAATAAAAAGCAAGTGCAAATTTTTGCGCTGCGACCACGTGGGTTTTCGTCGAAAGTGCCGAGAGATAATTACGCGATTAAACTTGGGTGCGGTCGTTATCTGTAATCAATGCCAGGTGAAAAACCGAAAATAAATAATTGAAGGTTATTCGAAATTTGCTGTTTCACTGTATATATCGTAAATGCGTTTACTACTGTTTATCATATAGTGGAAGCATAACTTTACAAGTGACAAATCATGCGCTTTCAAACATGCTTATTCATTGGACAATTTTTCTTTTCTTTATTCATAAGTGATAAATTACAAATCAAAATTTATTGCCTCACTTTCAATTATTTTTCACTCAATTTTTTCGCCATTAAAAATTTCTCAATATTATGTTTTATGAAAAAAAAACTTCCCCTTTTTATTTTTGACAAATTTTCTGATCCTGTTGCACTGGAAAATCAAAGTCGGAAAACTGCACTTTAAATGCAAAGTGATTGAAAACAGGACTTTATTGAAATCATCCTCGGACTGAATTAATTACTTTTTTAAAATAAAATTTGCAATTTTAAAAATAATAAAATTTAAAAATTTTCTAATTTAAATTATTGTTAAAAACACTAAAAACCTTCAATTTTGGAGAAATTACAAATAATTGCAGAATTTCCCAAAAAAGAATTCAATTATTTAAAAACAATTTTAATAAAATTTTATGCAAACATTTAATTTTTTTCATAAATGATAAAAATTTCACAGGTATTCAATTATTTTCGTAAATAATAAAATTCTTCTTAGGGATTCAATTATTTTCATAAATAATAAAATTAGTTATTTATTTTTATATTTAATTTAAATTATTGAATTCTCGTAGAATTTTCTAGTAAAACTTGATATTAAAATAAATTTTTATTTAAAATTTTAATTAACAATTGAATATTAAAGGTATTAGAGCGTTGTAGAATTTCAATTATTTTTAATACAATTTTAATCCGTATTCCTTGAAAAATTAACATTTTTATTCTAAAAAATTTAATTTATTTTTTTTTTTTTATTCTAAAAAATTTTATTAAAATTCGTCAAAAGAATTCAATTATTTAAAAATTTGTCAATAAAATTCTTTAAAAGAATTAAATTTTAAGAAACATTCAATTATTCAATAGTTATCAATTACCTTTATAAATAATAACATTCTTGTCAGAAATTCAATTATTTTTAAAAACAAAAATTTTAATAAAATTCTTGGCATAATTTTAATTATTTTTAGAAATTTTCCTAATTTCAATGATTTTCAATATCTACAATTTTAATAAATTTTTTCAAAAAGAATTTAATTATTTAAAAAAAAAATTCTAATAAAATTTTATGCAAACATTTTGATTATTTTCATAAATAATCAAAATTCCACAAGAATTCAATTAGTTTCATAAATATCTAATAAATTTTTTTTAAGGAATTTCATTTATTTTCATGAAAAATAATTTAAAATTCTAGAAAATGTTATTGAAAATGTTATTGAAAATGTTATTATTCTTTAAAATTTTATTAAAATTCGTCGAAAGAATTCAATTATTTAAAAATTTTTTAATTTTTTTTTTTTTGAAGTTATTTGAAGCTTTTATTTTCTAATATACATTTTATTAAAGAATTATTTACGAATAATTGAAATTTTATAAAATTAAATTGTAAACAACTGAATTTGAAGATTCTCAAATACCTTTTTTTTAAAAAAAAATTATTGAAAATAATGCCTTTATCGAAGAATTTTAGTTAAAAACACAAAAAAAAATTTAATTTTGGAAAAGTTACAAATTATTGGCAGAAATTCAATTATTTTCAAAAGTAATAAAATTTTTTTCAGGAATTTTATTATTTTCATAAATAATCTATTTCTTTTTAGGAACTCAATTATTTTCATATAATAAAACTCATCGCAGAATTTAATTTATTTTTAAAACAATTTTTATCGAATTTCTCGAAATTGTAATTTTTCATAAAAAATCTATTGAAATTTGTCCAAAGAATTTAATTATTTAAAAATTTGTTGATGAAATTCCATATGAGAATTGAATTTTAAGAAACATTCAATTATTCAATAAATTATTTATTTTTCTATTTAAATAATTGAATTTTAGTAAAATTTTCTAATAAAAATTGATGTAAAAATGACTTTCAGTTGAAATTTTAGATATTAATTGAATATTAAAAGCATTATAATGTAAATTTTTAGAAATAATTGAATTTTGAAAAAGTTTAATTGTATTTTTTTTATATACTTTGAAGTTTTTATTTTCTAATAAATATTTAATTGAAGAATTTACGAATAATTGAAATTTCGTAAAATTAAAAATAAGAATTGTGCAAATATTTTTCTTCTTTTTCTAAAACAAAATAATAATTTTGTTAAAAAAATTTTGATTCATAAACAAAAATAATGCAAAATAAATAAATTTTCTATTTCTTAATCACAGTTGTTTAACAATTTTCTAATTTTGTCTAGAAGTAAAGAACAAAAATCTGCATTAATTTCCATTTGACAAAACATAATATTTAACAAAATTTTAGTCTTAATTTTAATAAAAAAGAAGTGAAAAAAAATTCTGATGATTTCTATTTGTCATTACAATTTTGAATTAATTAGAAAATAAATATAATTAACTATAATAATCTTTTCTTTTGTAAAAGAAACATTACATATTCTATTCTATTTGTCAATTAAAAATTTTAATTGAAAATGAAATTGAAACTTTTTAAATTTTTAGAAAATAAAGGAAAAAAAATTGTATATACTCAAAAAAATGTTCTGTTACATTTATTTACGAATTTCTTTAATTGTAAAATTATTCCAAAACATCAATAACTTTATTTTTAAATAAATATTTAATTATTATTATTTTTCCATAGGCATAAAGAATTTCAAAAATGTCAAATTCAAATCTTTTTAAATTCAATACACTGGGGTCAAAAAGTTTCAGTACATTTGTACTAATTATTGTTAAGTGCTCGCTTCACTTAAAATTCAAATATTTCTGTAAAAATAGATGTAAGAGCTATCAAAGTAGGATCATTTTAAAGTTCAATAAATTTAGAGTCAAGTAGGATAAGATATAACCAATTTAGTAGTGTAAATATTAAAAATATAATTCTTTAAAGTTAGAGATTTTTTGTGAAAAATTGCGATTTTGAAATCTGGAATTCAAGCGTATGCCAATTGAAGAAAAATTTTTTTTAAGTTTTGATAGTTGCACAATAAAAAGTACAAATTTAATTCTTTAATTCTAGACCAAAATAATTCACATATATTAAGTATTTTCTTCAAATTCTATAAAAATAATATCTCTTGCTCTAAATTTTTCGAAGAATATAAATTGCAAATTCGTCGTTTTTATTCACTTGTTCTATCAAATAACCACACTTTTAAAAAATATTGAACCTCTTCATCTTAGAAAATTTAAGATATTTACATGAAATTTATCTCTCTTCTTATTGTTTTACAAATTTTAACTCTATCATTATTCCTTATTTTCTTTCTAGGTGACTATTTTTTTATTTTACAATAACAAAAAGGTGCATATTTTTCAAAAGTGTGGCTAATTAATAAAACAAGTGAACGGAAACGACGAATTTGCAATTAATATTCTTTGAAAAATTTCGAGAGCAAGGGAAGTTATTTTTATAGAATTTGAAAAAATTACTTAATATTTGTGAATTATTTTGGTCTAGAATTAAAGAATGGAATTTATACTTGATATTGTGCAACTGTCAAATCTTAAAAAAAAATTTTCTTTAATTGGCGTACGCTTGAATTCCAAATTTCAAAATCGCAATTTTCACAAAAAATCTCTAACTTTAAAGAATTATATTTTTAATATTTACACTATTAAATTGGTTATATCTTAGCCTATTTGACTCTAAATTTATTGAACTTCAAAATGATCCTAGTTTGATATCTCTAACACCAATTTTTACAGAAATATTTAAATTTGAAGTGAAGCGAGCATTTTAAAGTTATCAGTACAAATGTACTGAAACTTTTTGACCCCAGTGTAACTTATTAATAATTAAAAATGACCGAGTGATAAAATCATTGTTTTATATTATAAGAATATTATTACAGTAACTTTTTCAAAATTATTTTCATCATTTCAAACCAATTACTATTTTCTACAATTTTTAATTGTATTTTATGAAAATAATTGAATTCCTTAAAAAAAATTTTATTATTATTTATAAAAATAATTGAATTATTGCGAAGGAATTTATAGAAAATTTGTAAATAATTGAATTTCTGAGAAATTTTTATTATTTATGAAAATAATTAAATGTTTGCGTACTATTTTTGGGAATTTGAAATTGATTTGAAAATAATTGAATTTTGGAGAAGAATTTTATTATTTATAAAGATAATTGGGATTTTGATGCGAATTTTTTTTTTTTTAAATTTGAAAGATAATTGAATTTTATGAGAAGAATTTTATCAGTCTTGAAAATAATTGAATTTTTGCAATTATTTGTAATCTGAAGTTAACAAAAAACAAATGTATAAACAAAAGACAACTTCAGAATGTGAGGGACAGAAAAAGTGAATGAATGAATGAAAGAATTATGGAACATTCAAATTATTATAGTTAATTAATCTTAATTATTAATTCTTTTATTTAATTAAAGTTCAGTCAAAATTGGACAAAATTAATTAAAATTCAGTAAAACGTAGTTCTAATGTAAACTTTTTTTTGGAAACAATTAAAATTCAGACAAAAGTGTTTCTAATATAAGCGGTTTTAGTTTAAAAAAAGTTTCTTCAAAATTGGTTCTAACGAAAATAATAATTATAATTTATAATAATTATAATAATTTATAATAATTAAAAATGCTTTTAGTCAAAAATGGTCTCAAGTATTTCAAATTCAGTCAAAAAAAAAAAAAAAAAAAAAAAAAAAAAATTGTTTTAATTTAAACGGATTTAGTAAAAAATGGACTAAAAGTAATATTTTTTATTTACAGTCAGTGATTACTGTAACAGACATCAATTAACATTGGTTCGGAAATAAATCTCGATTAGCATATTTCTATATAAAATCACGCGATTTTATCATTTAGCGTGAAAAAACTACTATTTCTTATTTATTAATTTGAAAATAATTGCAGAATTTACGCAGTATAAGTGTATTACAGTTTGATAATAATATCGTTAAATACAAATGTATTAGAAAGTTGCAGAAATTTGCAGAAATTAGCAGAAGTGCTCATTATCACTGCTCATTAAAATTTTTCAAACAAATTAAATTAAAAGAAAAATCTCTTATAATTTATATTTTAATTTTGTCAATATAATGAATTTTTTTTGGAATAGTTTTAGAATAGTTTTTGAATAAACTTTTTTGAATGAATTGCTTGTGTTTTTCGCGCATTTTTCTCCGCATGCAATAAAATCAAACGTCCTTGCAGACGCGATGAGAATTGTTTTGCGAACGAAGTAAAAGTTGGATAGTGAACTTGTCTCGGTGCGATCGAGAGAACTAGTTTTACACACATATTATAACCCATAGAGAATGTAGTTAAAGAGTTTAAGGTGGTTAAAGAAGTTGATACGCATGGACAGACATTTAAAACGGTATTAATTTCTCAATGTTTCATAAACATCCATCCTAAATATAGAGGATATATAGGTAGTTGATCACTTAAATCCTATGAGCATTAACAAACCGCAAAAAACGAGATCACGGTTGGAATATATAGCCACAAGAATTTTATAATTCAAGGAAATCAACATTATTGCTGTTTAATAACAAAACTAGAATTTGAAATTATATTAACTATATTGAGGGCTCTTTCTTAAATTTCAAATTAAATTTTCAAGTCATACGCGCGCATACTTTCATTGTCGCAGTTATGGTACTTTTTAATTTTTAACCAACAATATTGTATGCTTTGAGTTGCCTTTTGAAGCGCAGAAATTTATTTATAATATGCGGAAGCACATGCATTGCATTCAAATCAAGTCTTTTAGTTTGTGGTTACTTTGTTAACCTCTAAGATCATTATAAACTTAACTTGTTGCGAGAAAGTGTATAATGAACAGTGGCAAGAATTTTTGCACTCCACTCTGAAATTGGTCGAAAAAAAAGTGTTTTGCTTAAAAAACACACTAAAAATATTCGTAAAGCACTTTACGTCTTAGAATTTTTTTTAGCGAAAATTGAAAACCCATTTTTAGCAAAAGTAAAAATTAAATTTTTTTTTCAGTTCAGAATTATTTAAATTAACTATCATAATCTTCGTATTTCATTCTTTCATTCTGTCTGTCCACACTTTGAAGTTAATTTTTTTTCCTTTAAAAAATATTGTTTAACAAATCGAAAATATGCAGATATTTTTTCATGATTTAATAATGAAATAGAAATAGAAATTAGAAAAAAAATAATAAAAATAAAATAATAAAAATAAAATAATAAAAAAAAAATTTACATCAATTAAAAAAAAATTATGATTAACAAATAAAAAAAATACCCATTTTGTTTGTTATATATTTTTTTTTACAACAAATTTTGTTTGATCCAAATTATTATGCAAATTATTCTCCTTTTTATAATTATAAAAAAACTAGAAAATTGTCAATTGTTAAAAAATTTTGATTAAGAAGTAGGAAATATACCCATTTTATGCATAATTTTTATTTCTCAATAACAATATTTTGTTAACAAACTCATTTTTTTTCTTTTGGGAAGAAAAACATTAGATATTCCCGTTTCTTAATATTTTTGTATAGAAAATTCTCAATTTTCACAAGAAAATAATTTACATCAATTCCATTTCTTAAAATCAATTGTTTTAATAAAATTCAAAGTTTTTTAAAAATAGAGGAAAAAAAATGTTTATAAATTATACTTGTCAATTAGAAAATTTAATTGAAAATGAAACTGAAAATTTTTGAATTTTTAGAAAATAAAGGAAAAAATTTAATTAAAAAAAATGTTCTGTTAAATTTATTTACGAATATCTTTAATTGTGAAATTATTCAAAAACAATAATTTCTTTTTTAAATATTTTAAATATTTAATTATTATAATTCTTCCGTAGGAATTAAAATTCTTCAAAACATTCAAATTCAAATCTTTTTAAAATTAATCAAGTTTAAAAATATTGTTATAAAAGATGAAGAAATCGATTTCTTCATGTTTTATAATAATTAAAGATGACCGAGTGATAAAATCATTATTAATTCAAATATTATTTTCAAGAATATTTAACTGAAATTCTACTTTAAATCGATTATTTTTAATAATTTTTGTAAAAGTTCTTTGATAATTTTAAAATCCATTTGTTTACAATATTCAATTTTACCAAATTTCAATTATTCGTAAATTCTTTAATTAAATATTTATTAGAAAATAAAAACTTAAAATAATATAAAAAAAAATCCAATTAAACTTTTTCAAAATTTAATTATTTTTAAAAATTTATACGCTATAATGCTTTTAATATTCAATTAATATCTAATATTTTCACTGAAATTCATTTTTAAATCAATTCTTATTAGAAAATTTTACTAGAATTCAATTATTTAAATACAAAAATAAATAATATATTGAATAATTGAATGTTTCTTACCATTTAATTCTTATAAAGAATTTTATCAACAAATTTTTAAATAATTGAATTCTTTCGTCGAATTTTAATAAAATTTTAAAAAATAATTACATTTTTTTTAACATATTAATCCAATTATTATTTTCAAGAATTTTTAACTAAAATTCTTCTTTGTTCTTTCAATCAATTATTTTTAATAATTTTCAAAAAGTTCTTTGATTATTTTCAAAAAAATAAATTTCAAAATTCAAATTGTTACGAAAAATATCATTAAAAATTTTGAAAGTAATTAAATTCTTTCTAGAAAAACAAATTATTTATTAAATAATTGAATTCTTTTGACGAATTTTAATAAAATTTTTTTAGAATAGTAACATTTTTCGAGAAATTCGATTAAAATTTTATTAAAAATAATTGAAATTCTGCGATGAGTTTTATTATTTCTGAAAATAATTGAATTATTGAGAAGAAACATAAAAAATTTGTAAATATTTGAATTCCCGTGAAATTTTTATTATTTATGAAAATAATATTAAACGTTTGCGTACAATTTTATTAAAATTGTTTTTTTAAATAATTAAATTCTTTTGGGTAATTTTATTGAATATATAATAGATATTAAAAATAATTGAAATGAGAAAAATTTTTGAAAACGATTGAAATTTTGACAAGAATTTTATTAAAATTTTTGAAAATAATTGAATTTTGAGAAAGAATTTTTTTATTTATAAAGATAATGATTGGGATTTTGTCGAGATTTTTTTTTGTAAATTTTGAACATAATTGAATTTTGTGATAAGAATTTTATTACTTTTGAAAATAATTGAATTTCTACAATCATTTGTAACTTCTTCAAAATTCATTTTTTTAGTGTTTTTAACTAAAATTCTTCTTTAAATCCATTATTTTTAATAAAATTAATTAAACATATATTGACAAATTTAACTAATTTTAGAAGATTTGTTCATTAAAATTTCTAATTAAATTCATTCAACATTGAAATTTTATAAAATTTCAAATTGAAACCGTTTGAAGTTCATTTATTTGTGGGAAAATTGTTAAGGCAACTCTTTTAAAATTGAATTAATTTTGAAATATTTATGTAAAATTATTCATTAAATAATTTTTGTCGCAGAAATTGAAAAAATTGAAGATTTTGTATTTTTAGAATAAATTCTTGACTTTTCCCTAAATTCCCTATGTCAGAATATATGATTATTATAATTATAATAATATTAAAACTATACATTCCAATTCGTATTTTATTTTTATTGAAAAAAATTTGGAATTTAACATTTTTACGTTCTATTATTTTTAAAATTGCTAATTTTATTAAAAAAAATTGAGTAAAAAATTAGCCGCGAACGTAAGCGGGGGAATTGTTGCTAGTTTTTTTTAAATATTATTTATAATCAATAATTTAAAAATATTCAAGTTTTTGAAAATATATGAACGATTCTTAAGATTTTACTAATAATTATAATTATAAAATCTGAATTAGTTAAAAATAATTATTTTTAATAGTTATTAATAATTATTTTAATAATTTAAAAATTTAGTAATTATTTGAATTAATAATTATTTTTAACTAATTCAGATTTAGAAAGATCAGTTAGGAAGAATTATAATAGATTACGAAACAATTAAAACTTTTAGTTAATATCAATTAGAAGAATTCATTATTTATAAGTTTACATGAAAGTCCACGCACACAATGACTTCAATTATCAAAGAAAAGAAATATAAGATGAAGACGATAATTACGAGAATTACTATAAATTACAAAATAGCCTGTTATCTTAACTTCAAACAGAAAAAAAGAAAAAAAAACGACTAATTATGAAATCACTTTCGTTATCATTATACACATTGGAATATATAAATTTATATAATAAGGTACCCAATATATATATGTATATATGAAAGTTTCACAATATTTAAATCTTGTCAAAATATCCTCTTTCCTATACCCATAATTCAAACTGGTTTCTATAAGGAAATGTGTGCCCTCATTTTTTATGCGTATATTTACAATATTTTCCCAAAAAGAATAAGAAAAAAAAGAAAGTTTTTCTGAGTGAAATTATATACCTATATAAAAAAAAGAAAAAATGAAAAAGTTTTAAGTTTTCATTTCGAAATTCTATAGTCAGTTTCGTTATATTATAATAATCGACTTAATTAAGAGAGAAGAGTTAATTTACAAATTTGTTAATTGTTTTTTTTTTATTAATTTACATTTTGAAAATTATTGAAAATTGTTTTATGACCGTTGGGCAAGAATATATTAATACTATTAATAGTCGAATTAATTTTATAGACGCAAAAATGTTGGAAATAAAAGAAAAGTGATGAAAGAGAAGCACTATAGCAACTTTTAAGTAGTATAAGTCTCGTTACGTCAGACAAGCGTCGCGTCAGTAGTACGAGTCAAATAAGTTCCTCTCTTCTGTAATAATCGTAATTTATTCCCAATTTACTTGCACTTTTATTTATCTTGATAAAGAGCAAATATTTGACTAATTGTTTTTTATTTAATTTTAATTTAATTAATTTTAATTTTAATTGCAGTCTTCATTTAGAATTTTATTTTAATTCTCTTCTCTCTGAATTTTTCTACCTTTTTCCAACTCTCTAAATTTGAATTTATTTGATTTATTTTTGCTTTCGAATTAGTAAATTTTACTAAAAAATTCGGTATATTTTCAAGGACCTTAATTTTTGTCAAGTACTGTTTGTTAATTGTGGCCTTAGGTCCAATAAATTAGTAGAATTTATTATTTATATTAGTAAAATTGCTAATTTATAAGATTTACTAATAAATTAGTAGAAATTATTATTTATTGCTAATTTTATTAATTAATAAATTTTATAATTAATAAATTGCTAATTTTGTAAAATTTACTAATAAATTAGTAGAAATGACTAATTTTTTAGTAAAATTACTAACTAATTACTAATTTACTAATTCAAAAGCAAAAAGTCAGTCGTTGGGTCAAATTAGTATAAACACTTTTTTACTAATTAAAATTTAGAGAGTAAAGATCTCAATATAAAATAAGTTTTGGTTTTAATATTGTAAATTGTAAATTGAAAATTGAAAATCGAAAATTGAAAATTGAAAATTGAAAATTGAAAATTAAAAATTAAAATCATCAGAAGAACTTTACGATGGATAAGAATGTCTTTTAACTGATTTTAAATATTTTTGCGCCTGTGAACTTGTTTATTAAGAGAAAATTTTTAATTTCAGAAACAATCATGTTCGCGAAGTCACAGGTTTGGTGTCGCACGAGCAATGAGTTCAATGCAAACA
This sequence comes from Leptopilina syphax, assembly GCA_032872505.1. Classification (NCBI taxonomy): domain Eukaryota; kingdom Metazoa; phylum Arthropoda; class Insecta; order Hymenoptera; family Figitidae; genus Leptopilina; species Leptopilina syphax. The sequence continues at coordinate 29,140,549 of CM065469.1, read as the reverse complement.
CAACAACCAGGATCATTGCCAGATTACCAAGTCGATCCTTACCAGCTACTCGATGACGATCTCAAATTAATTTACCAAGACATACGACAGGTGAGTGATTTAAAATTCATTTTTTTAATACCACATTTAAAAAAACAAATTTTTGAGTTTAAAAAAAAATATTTATATAAAAAAATATTTATATAAGTGAAGCTAAAAAATTTAGAAAATTTAGCTATTTTAGATCATTTTTAGCTAATTTTTAACTACCTTAGTTAATTTTAATCACTATTATAATTAAATTACATAGATAGTAATTATTTGCCTAAAATATTTCCTCAAATAATGAATATTAATTTTTCGAAAAAATTCAAAAAATGTTTTAAATGACAAAAAGTATTATTTTCATTTGCCCAAGGAATAAGATTAAAATAAATTCAAAAAAAATCTATTTTAGTTTTTTACTGTTGACTAATTATCATCGTTATAAAAATACTCGGCCCTCAAAACAAATAATTTAATAATATAAAATTTACCGTAAAAATACAGTAAATTTAGCAGTAAATTTTAATTACAGAAATTAACTTTCTAAATTTCAGTTTTGTGAAAAGTCCACTAATTTACATTAATAAAAACTTTTACTAATTTCTTGTAATTATTCCACTAGTTAAGTAAAATTTAAATAAAATTTCTACAATTTTGTAACCTCAATATTTTTCAAACAATGATTTACTTTCCAAAATTCAAACAAAATAAATTTAGCAAAAATTAATAAAATTTAAGGTTACTTAGGAACGATTAAATATGATGCAAAAGGGTGGGCGCCAGTCCTAAAAGGACACTCAACAAAATTCACAAAAAGGACAAAACAGATTTCTAAATAATCCCGAATAAACAAAGGCCACCAGGCTAATTACCGGCAATTATTTAAATTAAATTAAATTTATTTATTATCGACACACGAGGCCACCAGGCTAAGTGTCAATCAATAAACAAATACACAACAAAAAGACAAAAACCTTTTGAGACAAACTAATTATCAATACACAAAGGCTACCAAGCTAAGTATTAATAATTTTTGTATTTATCTCAAAAGAAACAGAATCAAAATTAAGACACCAATTTAATCTTCCCAAAATATGTCCAAGCTAGCTACAGTCCCATAACTGGAAAATAGTAGAGGGGGTGATTCGTTATTTAACCAAAAATAAATATCCGCAAAAATTAAGTCAATAAAAATCGAAAATTAACAAAAAGAAATTAACAATTTATTCAGTAAATTAGAATTTCAAGGTTAGACACATAAATTAAATTAAATAGTCATTTTGACAATAATCGCTAATTTTGAGGTTAGACAATAACAAAATTGATGTGATTCTATATAATTTCAAAATTAATTATCGAAACATTTAAATTAAACAAACTGCAAAATTAAGCAAATATTAAACTTATTCTAAAATAGAATAAGGATTCTTTTTCAATTCGAGATATATAGGATGGACAATATGATTGAAATTATAATCTTGACTTTTAGTCAGATCAATGGAAAGAATTAATAAAGGAATGATATCTCAATTAAAGATTTGAATCATTAAATTAAAATTAAAAATAAATAAAAAAAAATAAGACATTATTCAGTCTCGAAAATCAAGAAAATAGAATTAAATTTTGAGATATCATACATAAAATAGAAATTAAATTTGTACCAGAAAATATAAATTCACTGCCAACGAATTTCCAAATTGATAACTCCTCTCGAGATTCCCCAATGGTTTTGACTTAATTCTCCAAATTATTCAAAATTAATTAGATTCTTTAAAAAGAAAAGAAATGACAAAAAAAAATAGATAATAATAAAAAGACGAACTGTCTTCCACGATTTCACAGAAAAGAATGAACAAAATGGCGTTGTTTGTTTATCACCTAGGAAATTCGTTGCCAACATAAAAAAAGAAAGTCACATAACAAAACTAGATTCACGCGACATTAAAACGAATTGTGATTGGTTAATCCAGGAATCTTCTAATTTTCTCACGCTGATTGGTTGGTCCGAACAAAAAGGAAATTTAAATCTTCTTAAAAATGAATTCTTCAATAAAAATACAGGATTCTCGTTATTCTTCATTAATAAATTAATTCGAAAGGAATTATTTTGACGCAAGATGGTAAATTATCAAATCCTCTTCCATATAAAATTAAACGTGGTGAATACCAATTGTTGTAATCCCAGAAGACTAAGCGACACTTACGCACGAAGACTGGACGACTGAATATCTCCCGATCCCAAACTTACATTGATACAGGAACGTGAAAATTATGTGGTTCAATTAGAGTTTCGAGCAAAGCTCTCAAAATATGATAAAGCCTTCCAAGGACAGAAAATTGTTAAGTATTTCTCCAGGAAACGAAGTCGATCTTCAAATGTAAAGTAGTTAAAATACAATAATATTGAGTGGCATCTTAAAAAGATCCAAATCCAAGGGTACGTCAGAAGAATAAGGCTCACAACAATCAGAAAATCCAATAATTCCAAAAAGATAGGTTATGTTTTGACCAGCGGGAAAATCCAAAAAGATGTAATTTTGACAAAAATAGATGAATTGAAATAATAATCGGAAAGTTTCTTGAGATCTTCAAACTTCTTATCTTCAGGCGGTAGACTCAACAATTACAGATAACATTTTTACATGAAACGAAAGAAAGGATAACAATAATTAATTTCTAAATTTGGGTTTTAATTTAATTTTGTCCTATATCTCGAATTGTTGTGAAATCATGGAGTAATTCCCTAGTACGAATAAATAAAATTTTGAATGATAGAAACGCGAAATAACTTTTTATATGAAACTTTGTGAATTGTAAAATAATAAATTTTACAACGTCACAACTCTCCCCTTTTTAAATAGACCAAGAGGTCTCAAAGAAATAAAAATTCAATAAAGAAAATTATAAAATAAATAACCAAAAATTAATATTTCAAACTTTAAATTAAACGTAATGAATCAATTGTAATCGTTTTCAATATAAATTCAGAAAATACCAAAAATTTAGACAAATTAATAAATTGACAAAAATATAAATTATTATTTTGCAAATTTAAATTAATATTTTACTAGACATCGCAAAACAATTTCCAATTTCAAGATTCCAAAACTGAATTAATTTTGTTAGATTTACACAATCAATTATTTTATTTTCAACAAGAAGGGTAAATCGACATTATTCAACAAACTAAAAAAATTAGTAAATTCTCTTATTTAAATGAACTTATTCTGATATTTAAAAGAAGAAAAATTATAAAAGATGTTTACTATATAAAAAAAAAGTCTCTTATTGTTCCTTTTAATTTTTGATTATGTTCAACCCTGTCTCTCTTTGACATTAGCGAAAGGATTATTCGACTATTGAACTTTTTCAGAAGTTTTCGGATTATTTTGGCTTTTTAGATTTATTATTTTTCGAGTTTGACTGAGAATTTTGAGGATTTTTCGATACATTATTTTCTTTTATAGAAAGAACAAAATCTACCAATTTATTAGAATTTGAATAATCTTCTAGATTCACTTCATCCAAAAGATGAACCAATTCTCTTTGATCTTTATTTCTATTGCGAGAAGGTTCCCTATACGCAAGATCAGGTAATAGAGATCTTTCAGGTGATGGTGGAGGTTTATATGATTTACCTACGAAATGACTCTTTTCAATTGAAATAGCCATTTGTTCGAATTGAGCGATGTTGGTAATAGAATATCTCGGGATGACTAATTGAAATCTAGGCAGAAGGTTTCTATGAATAAAACTAACTTCTTCATTTTCCGACAAACGTGGTTCGACGCGATCGAAATAAGATATCATACATGTGAAGAAATCAGCAACACGTTCAAATTCACCTTGAGTCCTCTCATAGATTTCTTGACGCAATTCAAACTGAAAATCTACATCTCCAAAACGTGATCGAAATGCTCTTGAGAAATCAACAAAATTTCTCCAATTATTCCGCATTCCATAAAACCATTTGGAAGCTATTCCCGTAAGAAGAAAAGGTATTACTTTAATTAAAGTATAATCATCTACGCGGAAAATATCTCTTCCATCTTCTATTTTAGTGATAAATGCTTCTGGATCTTCTGATCAAGTTCCTGAAAATTTCAAACCCCATTTTTGCATGATTTCGAGTGTTTTAGCAGCTGAATTACGATAACCTCTATAACTATTTGAGAAACCTTGTCCACGAGAATTATATTCATAGTTCAAATCAGAATCACTATTGCTATCAAAAGAATTTCGTAATTTTTGTTTCGGTTCATAATATTCATTGCGAGGAATATTATACTTTGAATCTTTTTGAAATCTATCTGTCCTATCATTATCAAATCTAGAATCATCATACTTTGAATTATCGAATCTTGAATTGTCATACCTAGAATTGTCAAATCTTGAATCATAACGAGATTCATCAACAATTCTTTCTCTATATCGAGAATTATTTCTATCCCGATAATTATCTCTTTCCTGAAATTCATTTTTGTTTTGATAACTACTTTTCTCTCTAAATTCATTTCTATCCTGATAATCATTTTTCTTTAAAGAATCATTTGATTCAAAATTTGTCCTGTCACGATTTTCCTGATGTTGATTAAAATCGGAATTGTTTTTTTGGGAGCATTATTTTCGGATGTAGAAATTAAATTATTTCCTGCAATGTCTTGTCTAGATTGAAGAGGTTCTGAAATTTCATCAGAAGGACGAAATGTTACCCTACATCTATTTTCATTTTCAATAAAATAATTTCTAGAAACCGTATTTCCAACATTATTTGGAGTTAGATTTAGTGGAACTAAATTCTCATAATTTCTATTTCCAAAATGACTCGAATGAAAAGGATCATCTCTAGGGTAGAAAATTTCAGATCTATAATTTACATCTTCGCGAACAATTAGTCTTTGAGGATTCCTATTTTGATTGATGTTAGTCGGGGAACGAATTCCATTCGAATCTTCATTTAATGAAATCAATTGAGACGAATTTTCGTTATTTTCTAACCTATTAATGTCAGAACTAATTTGTCGTTCAGAATTCGAAAAATTTCTCCAAGAATCAAGAGTCCTAATACTTTCTAAATCATGTCCGTCATGATTTTCTGTCTGATTTAAATTTTGTCCTAAATTTGAAGGTGCTAAATCTTGTTGTTGCAAAAACTTAAAAAGACGATTTCGTTTTGCAGTGATGGCTCCGACAGCAGTCAAGCCTCTATCTCTTAACTCATCGTCAAGTTGATAATTGTTTAAATCATAGATCCACGCGTAAGGATCGTTTGAAGCCATTGTTAAATGAATTTAACAAATCTCAGCCAAATAAAATCCAAATGGTAATTTAAATAAATTTCCCTAAAACAAATTTATTTTAGAAAATATATCAAGATTTCTAAAATAATAAAAATTTTGTTTCAAAAGAAGGAACAATAAGGATAAGGACAAACAATTAGTTTAGAAAGGATACTCGAATTGTCAAATTAATACAATCAATTAATTAATTAAATTATCAATTCAATTTAGCTTTTTGAATAATATCAATTCATTATTCAAATAAATTTTATTTATGAAAAATCATTCATTGTTTATTTTCTGCCAAATTTTTATTTTCAAAAAAAAATAAAAATGATTAATTAAATCATTAATAATTTGTCAAAATAATATATAGAATCACATAACCTCAAAGTTAAATCAAACAATAAATAATATTAAATTTTGATTGACTTTTAATTGGCTATGCCCCCACGTTGGGCGCCAAATTGTAACCTCAATATTTTTCAAACAATGATTTACTTTCCAAAATTCAAACAAAATAAATTTAGCAAAAATTAATAAAATTTAAGGTTACTTAGGAACGATTAAATATGATGCAAAAGGGTGGGCGCCAGTCCTAAAAGGACACTCAACAAAATTCACAAAAAGGACAAAACAGATTTCTAAATAATCCCGAATAAACAAAGGCCACCAGGCTAATTACCGGCAATTATTTAAATTAAATTAAATTTATTTATTATCGACACACGAGGCCACCAGGCTAAGTGTCAATCAATAAACAAATACACAACAAAAAGACAAAAACCTTTTGAGACAAACTAATTATCAATACACAAAGGCTACCAAGCTAAGTATTAATAATTTTTGTATTTATCTCAAAAGAAACAGAATCAAAATTAAGACACCAATTTAATCTTCCCAAAATATGTCCAAGCTAGCTACAGTCCCATAACTGGAAAATAGTAGAGGGGGTGATTCGTTATTTAACCAAAAATAAATATCCGCAAAAATTAAGTCAATAAAAATCGAAAATTAACAAAAAGAAATTAACAATTTATTCAGTAAATTAGAATTTCAAGGTTAGACACATAAATTAAATTAAATAGTCATTTTGACAATAATCGCTAATTTTGAGGTTAGACAATAACAAAATTGATGTGATTCTATATAATTTCAAAATTAATTATCGAAACATTTAAATTAAACAAACTGCAAAATTAAGCAAATATTAAACTTATTCTAAAATAGAATAAGGATTCTTTTTCAATTCGAGATATATAGGATGGACAATATGATTGAAATTATAATCTTGACTTTTAGTCAGATCAATGGAAAGAATTAATAAAGGAATGATATCTCAATTAAAGATTTGAATCATTAAATTAAAATTAAAAATAAATAAAAAAAAATAAGACATTATTCAGTCTCGAAAATCAAGAAAATAGAATTAAATTTTGAGATATCATACATAAAATAGAAATTAAATTTGTACCAGAAAATATAAATTCACTGCCAACGAATTTCCAAATTGATAACTCCTCTCGAGATTCCCCAATGGTTTTGACTTAATTCTCCAAATTATTCAAAATTAATTAGATTCTTTAAAAAGAAAAGAAATGACAAAAAAAAATAGATAATAATAAAAAGACGAACTGTCTTCCACGATTTCACAGAAAAGAATGAACAAAATGGCGTTGTTTGTTTATCACCTAGGAAATTCGTTGCCAACATAAAAAAAGAAAGTCACATAACAAAACTAGATTCACGCGACATTAAAACGAATTGTGATTGGTTAATCCAGGAATCTTCTAATTTTCTCACGCTGATTGGTTGGTCCGAACAAAAAGGAAATTTAAATCTTCTTAAAAATGAATTCTTCAATAAAAATACAGGATTCTCGTTATTCTTCATTAATAAATTAATTCGAAAGGAATTATTTTGACGCAAGATGGTAAATTATCAAATCCTCTTCCATATAAAATTAAACGTGGTGAATACCAATTGTTGTAATCCCAGAAGACTAAGCGACACTTACGCACGAAGACTGGACGACTGAATATCTCCCGATCCCAAACTTACATTGATACAGGAACGTGAAAATTATGTGGTTCAATTAGAGTTTCGAGCAAAGCTCTCAAAATATGATAAAGCCTTCCAAGGACAGAAAATTGTTAAGTATTTCTCCAGGAAACGAAGTCGATCTTCAAATGTAAAGTAGTTAAAATACAATAATATTGAGTGGCATCTTAAAAAGATCCAAATCCAAGGGTACGTCAGAAGAATAAGGCTCACAACAATCAGAAAATCCAATAATTCCAAAAAGATAGGTTATGTTTTGACCAGCGGGAAAATCCAAAAAGATGTAATTTTGACAAAAATAGATGAATTGAAATAATAATCGGAAAGTTTCTTGAGATCTTCAAACTTCTTATCTTCAGGCGGTAGACTCAACAATTACAGATAACATTTTTACATGAAACGAAAGAAAGGATAACAATAATTAATTTCTAAATTTGGGTTTTAATTTAATTTTGTCCTATATCTCGAATTGTTGTGAAATCATGGAGTAATTCCCTAGTACGAATAAATAAAATTTTGAATGATAGAAACGCGAAATAACTTTTTATATGAAACTTTGTGAATTGTAAAATAATAAATTTTACAACGTCACAATTTGAATTAAAATTTTTTAAACTACTTTAGATAAAAGTAGCTGAATTTGGGCAAAAATTTTAATAATTTAAAGTAGTTGAGGACTTTTTACTTTTAGAAGGAATAACATTATAAAAATTCAACATTAAAATATAATAAAGAACAAGTCGAGTAATTAAATTAGAATATTTCATTAAATTAAAAAAATTAATGATATAAAGAACGTGGGTGAAGTTCACAATGTTTATTATCCAGCAGCAATTGGAAAAAAATTGTTTTACTCCAAAAAGAATTTTTTTTGTTTACAAATTTTTAGTTTTTGCATTTTTAATAAATAATTATTGGTACAAATGGTTTTTAGCCAAAAATTTGAGTAGAAAAATATTTTTTCTTCTTCATAAGAATAATCATCAAATTATTAATAATTATTATTAAATTATTAATAATAATTATTAAATTATTAATAATAATTATTAAATTATTAATAATAATTATTAAATTATTAATAATTATTATTAAATTATTAATAATAATTTAAAAAAAATATAGTCTGTTATTAATTTTTAGTCACTAAGCGTAAGCTGTTCTTTCTCTTTCCTCTTCATTAAAAAAGAAAAAAAAATAGCCAACTACAGATGATGAAGAATATTTGTTCTATTCTCTCTTTCTTGATATTATATGTTTTATTAAATAAACAAAAAGCGCGTGAGAACAAATATTTCTAGAGAAATTTCTATCTTCTCACTAAAAAGTGTTGTAACATGCGTCACCTTAAAGAGACAAAATTCAAATTACGCTATAGCTTTATGAATTATTAATGAAATTCTATTCTTAAGTGACATCCAACGAAACTTCATGACTCCAGGAGACAGTATACAATTATTTACTTGATATTGTAAAAAAAATGCGTGTACGAATTTTTGTGCAAAAAAAAGGAAAAAAAGAAAACAATTTCTGAATTTCTTAGAAATTTTTAATTATTTCATTTATTAATTAAAATCCCTGAAGTTAGCGTCAATAAGTATTTTTTTGCACGAAAAAAGTAAAACCGTTTTCTCGAAGATTCTAGGTCAAAAAAGTATAATTTGGAAAAGTTTTAAATCTAGGTGAATAATAGAGGGAAAATTAGTGATATTTTTAACTCTTTGAATCCGAAAAAAATACTTTTCGACGCTAACTTCAGAACTGAAAAAATTTATTTGATTCGTTAAGCGATTACTTTTTTATTTTCAAATAAAAATTTACTTGCATTAAATAATTTTAATAATTAAGTCAACTAAGTATTTGACCCAATAATTTTTGTTTTTAATGCAAATTTATTGAAATAAAGAAAGAAAGAAAGAAGGAAAGAAAGAAAGAAAGAAAGAAAGAAAGAAAGAAAGAAAGAAAGAAAGAAAGAAAGAAAGAAAGAAAGAAATAAAGAAAGAAAGAAAGAAAGAAAGAAAGAAAGAAAGAAAGAAAGAAAGAGAGAAAGAAAGAAAGAAAGAAAGAAAGAGAGAAAGAAAGAAAGAAAGAAAGAAAGAAAGAAAGAAAGAAAGAAAGAAAGAAAGAATGAAAGAAAGAAAGGAAGAAAGAAAAAATTAAAATGAATAAATTGTTTTAATTTTAAAAAATTTAAATAAAAATTATTTGTTGCAAGTAAATATTTATTTGATAATAGAAAAATAATCGGTTATAGAATCAAATAAATTTTTTTTGCAACTGAGAGACAATTATTTATTAATTAATTTATTAAATCGTTCCTTTGAAACAATGCGGCATACAGAGAAAAAGAAAATAATTTCATCGAACCTTAATTATAATTGACACTATATTTACTCTCGTAAATAAATTAAAAAGAAATAAATTGCAATTTCATGGCACATTTATATTTATTATGAATGATTTTAATTTTTAATTCTTATGATTTATATTCAGTGGAGTCAGAAGAAAATAATTTCTTTCGGCCTGTGTAATAATATTTATGAAAGTCAATAATGAATTACTTTTTTTCGCTGTATACATTGTATGAATTAACAGACATTTATGGTTAATGATGAAGATTTATCATTTTTTTCTTTCTTTTTTTTCGACGGTAATTGAATTATATATTGAATTTGAATAATTAGACTCGTGAAGAAGTAGAGTATACATGACGTGCGAGAAATATATGTGAAGAATTTTTTTTTATGAGTAAAATGATCAAGTGCGTGGTTTCTCGGACTGGAAGGCGCATTTCGCTTTCGAACGAAAGCCAGAGAAGCGTGGATTCAGCTTCACGGTCTGCATATGGGCGAAAACTTTTACTCACGGTCGTTCAATCCTATACGCGATGCATATACGCATGTAAACGCGTAGAAAGCACCTTGCACTAAGAATTTGTCTCTCTCTATATTTATATATTATATGTTTACGTCGCAATGACTCTGTGTTTTTTTTCATTTTTTCTTTTTTAAACTATTCGCATTTTTTTTTTTTTTTTTTTTTTTTGAATCACTCAGAAGGTGTTTAATTACATAAGTATTATTTTTAGAGTAGAATTCCACGGATTATCATTTTGTATATATTATTTTTATATTTTTGGAATTTTTGCCTTTTATATTTTTGGAATGTTTGTATTTTATATTTTTGTACTTCAAAGTTTACTCTTTAAATTTGAATTAATTATAATTTGAATCTGTTTTAAATCAGTGACGGAATTTTTGTTTTTGAATCAGTTGACATTTATACTGATTTAATGGTAAAAATTTTTTTTTTAGTGACGAATCAGTAAATTTTATCTAATTCAAAAGCGAGAAATAAAATAATTTACTAATTTATCAGGGGAAAAATAATTTTTTACTGACGAATCAGTATTCAAAAAGAAAAAATCAAATAATTTACTGATTCGTCATCAGAAATATTCGTTTATTGACGAATCAGTGAATCTTAACTGATTAAAAAATAATTAAACAATTTACTGATTTATCAGCAAAAAATAACGAGTTTTCTTTTACTTTATCTGCTTCAAAAGCAAAAAATCTAATAATTCACTGATTTATGAATAGAAAAATTTATTTACTAAAATATGTAAATTTTAATTGATTTAAGAGAAAAAAAATTAAATAATTGACTGATTTATCAGGAGAAAAATTGTTTGTCACTATCGCAGTAAATTTTAACAGATTCAAAGAGAAAATATGAAAAAAATACTGATTTATCAGTCGAAAATTTATTTTACTGACGAATCAGTAATTATTGACTGATTCAAAAATAATAAAACAATTTACTGATTTATCAGGTTAAAATTTCTTTTCACTGACGAATCAGTTAATTTTAACTCATTTAAAAGCAAAAAAATTAAATAATTTACTGATTTATCAATAGAATAATTTGTTTACTGACGAATCAGTAAATTTTACCTGATTCAAAAGACAGAAAATTAATCGGTTTACTTATTTATCAGTAGAAAACGACGAATCAGTTAATTTTGTCTGATTAAAAGCAAAAATAAAATAAATTACTGATTTATCAGTAGAAAAATTTTATTTATAGACGAATCAGTAAATTTTAACTGATTGAAGAGGAAAAAATTAAACAATTTACTGATTTATCAGCAGAAATTTTTTTTTTTTAACAAAATCTAAATTGTTTTTGATTTAAAAGCACAAAAATTACTTAAAATTTTTTCTTTTTAACTGATTCTGATTTAGAGAGTTTGAAAAACAATTTTTTTTTTAAATATTTTAATGATTCGGGTGAAAAAATTTTCGAGTTTAAATAAAAATTTCACTTTTTAATTAAAATAATTACAACTTTTTGAAAATCAATTTTAAAAATATTCGTTAAAATAGTTAAATATTGAGTGAAATATGAAAAACCAACGTTAAGTTAGTGTTAAGTTAGTGACATTAAATTATTGTAGGAGTAATGCTGTACAAGCATTTTGTGAAACTTAATTACAAATACTTGTTTGGAAGGAGAATTTCTCTTTCAAGTGGGAATAATGGAATCACGTTTTTAGCAGATGAATGCAAAGATATGGAAAAAGAAAGAGTAAAGAGGGAAAAAAAAGAAAAAAGATAAAAAGAAGAAACAGAAAAATGGAAAAGGAGAAAAAGAGAAAGAAGACAAGGAGAAAAGAGAGAAATGGAAAAAAAGAAAAGTAGAAAAAAAGAGAAAGGAAAAAAAGCGGAGAAGCAGAAAAGATGAAAAATAGTGAAAAGGAGAAAAAAAATAAAAAAGAGGAAAATACCGGAAAGGGAGAAAAATAGAAAAAAGGAGAAAAGCCGGAAAAGAAGAAAAAGAGAAAAGGAGTAAAAGAGAAAAAGAAAAAATCAGAAAAATAGAGATAAGAAAAAAAATAAGAAGAAAAAGAATAGAGAAAAGGAGTAAAAGAGAAAAAGAAAAAATCAGAAAAATAGAGATAAGAAAAAATAAGTAGAAAAAGAATAGAGAAAAGAAAAAAAAACGAAAATGAGAAAATAGAGAAAAGGAGAAAAATAGAGAAAGAAAAAGAACAAGAAAAGGTGAAAAAAGAAAAGGAAAAAGCCGAAAAGTGGAAAAAATTAAAAAATAGAAAAGGAAAAATAACGGAAATAGAGAAAAATTGAAAAAAGGAAAAAAGCCGGAAAAAAGGAAAAGAGAGAAAAGGAGTAAAAAAGAAAAGGAAAAAAGGAGAAAAATAGAGATAAGAAAAAATAAGTAGAAAAAGAATAGAGAAAAGAAAAAATACAGAAAATGTGAAAAATAGAGAAAGGAAAAAAATAAAAAAGGGAGAAAAAGAGAAAAGGAAGAAAAGGAAGAAAGATGGAAAAAGCTAGAAAAGAAGGGAAAGAGAGAAAGGAGTAAATAAAGAAAGTAAGAGCCGGAAAAAGAGAAAAATAGAGAATAGGAATAGAAACAGAAAAGAAGAAAAATAGAGAAACGAAAAAAACAGAAAAGGAGAAAAATAGAAAAAAATAGAAAAGTAGAAAAATAGAGAAAGGAAAAAAATAAAAAAGGGAGAAAAAGAGAAAAGGAAGAAAAGGAAGAAAGATGGAAAAAGCTAGAAAAGAAGGGAAAGAGAGAAAGGAGTAAATAAAGAAAGTAAGAGCCGGAAAAAGAGAAAAATAGAGAATAGGAATAGAAACAGAAAAGAAGAAAAATAGAGAAACGAAAAAAACAGAAAAGGAGAAAAATAGAAAAAAATAGAAAAGTAGAAAAATAGAGAAAGGAAAAAAAAGAGATAAACCAGAAAAGGAGAAATAATAGAGAAAGAGATTTAGAGACAGAAATAGAGGGAGACAGAGGGAAGACTGCGGAAATAAATGTGAGAGAAAAGATTACATGAATGAATAGATATTTGTGGTGCAATTAGTCGAGGCATCTCATATGTATAAAAAAGCAGGCGTTTTCTTTCGCGTTTGGCCGAATTCCAGAGTGGACTTTCAGGCAGTGCTACGACTGGAATTCGAAGTACGACGATTCTCCATATCGTTTCTTCTCCAACTGTTGCAATAAGTGAAACATTGCGTGTGTCACGTACCAGGGCCGTATATACAATCATCGGTTTCAATCCAAATCGTCCGCAATTGAAATAACTTGCTTTTATTAGAAACCAAACTACAAACGCCTGCACCTCCTTTCCTTTATTCATGTATAAAACTACATCAATGCTGCAGTGACAGTTTTCACTTATCCTTCATATGGCGAGTGATTTTCTTTTATTTCTTTCAATTAATAATAAACATTCATTTCGCAATTTATTGTCAAATTCAGGGCTCGAACTAGGTTCGTAAATCCCGTAAAGGTCCGTAAATTTGCTTCAAGTCCCTAAAAGTCAGTTTAAAAAAAAAAAAAAAAGTCCGTAATTTGATTGAGAAAGGACGAAAAGTTCATAAATTGTACGATATAATTTGGAAAATTTCAGAGAAATTACAAATTATTGGAGAAATTCAATTATTTTTAAAAGTAATAAAATTCTTCGCTAAAATCCAATTCTGTTCAGAAATTTATTAAAATTCTGGTCAAAACTTCAATTATTATCTTTAGAAATAATAAAATTTTTCTCCGAAATTCAATTATTTTCAAAAATTTTATTAAAATTCTTGGTAAAATTTCAATTATTTTCAAAAAGTTTCAAAAGAAAAATTTCCAAAAGAATTCAATTATTTAAAAAAAAATTTAATAAAATTCTACGCAAACCTTTAATTATTTTCATAAAGAAATAAAAATTTCACGGGAATTCAATTATTTTCGTAAATAATAAAATTCTTCTTAGGGATTCAATTATTTTCATAAATAATAAAATTCTTCTTAGAGATTTAATTATTTTCATAAATAATAAAACTTATTGCAGAATTTCCATTATTTTTTAAACAATTTTTATCGAATTTCTCAAAATTGCAATTATTCTTAAAAAAATTTATTAAAATTTGTCAAAAGAATTCAATTATTTAAAAAATTTATTGATAAAATTCTTTATGAGAATTGAATTTTAAGAAACGTGCAATTTTTCAAAAAATTTGTTTTTTTTGTATTTAAATAATTGAATTCTAGTACAATTTTCAAATAAAAATTGATTTTCATTTCATAAAAATGAATTTCAGTTAAAATTTTAGATTATAATTGAATATTAAAAGCATTAAAGAGTGGATTTTTAGAAATAATTGAATTTTGAGAAGGTTTCAAATTAAAATCTTAGAAAATCTGCATTTTTCATATTTTTAACTAACAATTCTGTGGAATTAATTTTTTTTGAGAAAGTTTCTTTGCGAATTTTTTTGAAATTATTTAAAGTTTTTATTTTCTAATATACATTTAATTGACCAATTTACGAATAATAGAAATTTTGTAAAATTGAATTGTGAACAAATGAATTTGAAAATTCTCAAAAACTTTTTCAAAAATGATTAAAAATAATGCATTTATAGAAGAATTTTAGTTAAAAACACAAAAAAAAATTAATTTTGGAAAAGTTAAAAATTATTGCAGAAATTCAATTATTTTCAAAAGTAATCAAGTTTTTTACAGGGATTTTATTATTTTCATGAACAATCTATTTCTTTATAGAAACTTAATTATTCTCATAAATATAATAAAATTCATCGCAGAATTTCATTTATTTTTAAACAACTTTCATCGAATTTCTCGAAATTGTAATTATTCTTAAAAAAATATAATTTGTCCAAAGAATTTAATTATTTAAAAATTTGTTGATAAAATTCCATATGAGAATTGAATTTCAAGAAACATTCATTTATTCAATGAATTATTTATTTGCTTTTTATTTATTTTCAAATAATTAAATAATTTTCTAATAAAAATTGATTTAAAAATGAATTTCAGTTAAAACTTTAGATTATAATTGAATATTAAAAGCAAAATAGCGTGAATTTTAAGGATTTTAATTAAAAACACTAAAAAAAATATTTAATATTGAAGAAGTTACAAATGATTCATAAATCCAATTATTTTCAAAAGTAATAAAATTCTTCGCAGAAATTCAATTATATTAAAAAATTTCAAAAAATTCTCGTCAATATTTCATTTATTTGTTTTAAATAAAAAAATTAAACTAAATTATTTTCAAAAATTTTAATAAAATTCTTGGTAAAAATTTTAATTATTTTCAAATTTCTTTTTCAATTCAATCCTTTTCAATATCTACTTTTTTAAATAAAATTTTCCAAAGGAATTCAATTATTTTCATGAGTTATCAAATTCTTCGAAAAATGCAATTATTCTTAAAAATATTTTACAATTTCAATTAAATTTCTTGAAAGAATTTAATTATTTTCAAAATATTTTTAATGACATATTTTTCGTAACAATTTGAATTTTAAAATTCATTTTTTTGAAAATTATCAAACACCTTTTTCGAAAATTATTAAAATTGATTGAAAGAAGAATTTTAGTTAAAAATTCTTGAAAATAATAATTGAATATTGATATGATGAAAAAATATAATTATTCTTCAAAATTTTATATTAAAATTCGTAAAAAAAATTTAATTATTTAAAAATTTGTAGATAAAATTCTATATAAGAATTAAATTTAAAGAAAACATTGAATTATTCAATAAATAATTTACTTTTGTTCTTCTTCAAAGAATTTAATTATATTTTCAAAATTTTTAATGACATTTTTCGTAACAATTTTAATTTTGAAATTTATTTTTTTGTAAATTATCAAAGAACTTTTTCGAAAATTATTAAAAATAATTTGGTGAAAGAAGGATTTTAGTTAAAAATTCTTTAAAAAAATAATTGAATTGATATGAAAAAAAATGTAATTATTCTTTAAAATTTTATTAAAATTCGTCGAAAGAATTCAATTATTTAAAAATTTGTTGATAAAATTCTTTATGAGAATTAAATTTTGAGAAACATTCAATTATTCAATATATTATTTATTTTTGTATTTAAATAATTGAGTTCTAGTAAATTGCCTTGTAAAAATGGATTTAAAAAAGTTCAATTAATATTTAAAATTTCAACTGATATTCATATTTCAGTTGAAATTTTAAATATTAATTGAACTTCCGAATAATTGAAATTGTGTAAAATTGAATATTGTAAACAAATGGATTTGAAAATTGTAAAAGAACTTTTTCGAAAATTATTAAAAATAATCGATTTAAAGAAGAATTTTAGTTAAAAATTCTTGTAAATATAATAATTGAATTGATAATGATTTTAATTATTATTAATTATTATAAAACATGAAGAAATCGATCACTCCGAGTCGAAGACTCGGAGTTATCGATTTCTTAATGTTAAATTTAATTTATAGTTTTAAGTAAAATGTTCTATTACTATTTGACTCGGGCTGGTTATATATTTTCAGTAATTGGTCCGTAATTTTTCATTGTTTAACCATAAAGTCCGTATTTTTTAATACTTTCACTGCTTCAAGCCCTGAAAATTCTGCTCTGTATGCAGTCAGAAAAAAATTTTTCACTTTTTCACTGAATCTGAATCAGTACCAAAATATTTGAATTAAATTGTCGAAAAACTTATCCAATTTCGATTATAATGTAAAGTATACATTGGAATCAAGGGATTTAAAAATCAAGTTGTGAGTAAGGATTTAACCTTCTGGAAGCACCTACTTTTCTAATGGCACATTGATTCGTGTCGACACAACTATTTTATAATTATAAACTAATTCCTCAGAAATGAGATGCGTCACGCTCTCTTTCCATATCCTTCGAATCAAAGAAATCACCATTATGAATAGTTTTTCTCGTGATTTACGCACAAAAGTGGAAATGGAAAGTTGAAAACAAGCGAATTTTCCCCATTAATTTATTCTTTTTATTTACATTCTATAAAATCCAGTGACCATTGAATATAAATCACAATTTTTTTTTCTTTATTTCTATTTCTTCTTCTATTAAGGAAACTTGTGTTTATATATTTTTTTTAATTTGTATTTGGTATTCATATAAAAATATAAACATAAATACCAATACAAATAAAAAAACAAAGTACAAATACAAATAAAAAAACAAAATACAAATACAAATAAAAAACAAAATACAAATACAAATAAAAAAACAAAATACAAATACAAATAAAAAAACAAAATACAAATACAAATAAAAAACAAAATACAAATACAAATAAAAAAACAAAATACAAATACAAATAAAAAAACAAAATACAAATACAAATAAAAAAAACAAAATACAAATACAATTAAAAAATAAAAAATACAAACACATGTTTCCTTTCGAAAAGAAATAGAAGTTATAACGAAAAAAATTATTTTATTCTTATTTGTAAGCATTTAAGTCGGAATTTTTTGAAACTTTTTTTTTCAACTAGTGATTGATTTGTGACTGCTTAGAAATTGAAAAATTTAATTTAAAATTCAATTGCCCATTAGTGTGAGAAATAGTCAACGAACCGATTACGTCAATTGACGTCAATTAATCAGAGAATGTGACAAAATAGGAGAGAGAATAAGAAAAAAAATAAATATGTTATTATATATATGTATATTTTCTTTTTAAATTTGGAAAAAATGTATTTAAATTTATTCGATTTATGAGAAATTTTGTTATTTTGTACAATTCGAGTCAAGGTCGATGTTACTGTGTTTCAGGAACTTGCAAGTAATACGACATTGGAAGAGCTGAGGACCATAGCGTCGTACTACTTTAGCGGTCAGGGAAAAGCTTTGCGGCCGATGGTTTCAATCCTCATGGCGCGGGCTATCAATTACCACAAGGAAAGAAAGTGAGTCGTGCGGGCATTGCCTTCAATTGACACTCAAGGAATTCTCCGTTTTAAACTTGAACCGTAAATTTTACACGGTTTTTATTTATTTTATTTTTTTTTTTTTTATTAACTTTCAGTTACAAGGAGTAGCACAGATTTACAAGATTTTTGTCTCTGATAAAATGTTATTACATTCTCATCGCATGAGAAAGTAATAAATTTTTTTAAATTTGTTTATGGGAAACGAATAATCGGGAATCGTGGTTGGTCGCCTTATTTTCCTTTATCCCTTTTTACCCCTTCTTTCCTTTTTAACCCTTTTTTGCTTATTTGCTTATTTGCCCCCTTTTCCCTCTTTACCCCCCTTTTTCTCTCTTTATTCTTTTTTCCTTTTTTTATTCCCTCAAATTAATAAAATTCTCTAAAACACCTAAAATTACGCTTATTGTCCCCCTCTCCCCTTTTTTGGAAGAAAAATTTACAAAACTTGTAAAAAAAATCAAAAAAAAAAATCTCAAAATTGCAAAAAAAGAGAAAAAATATGGCATTGTGGATTTTTAAATTTACGAAAGTGTCGACGATGAGTGATCTCACCTATAAAAAAAAGCTGTTTGAAAAAAAAGTCTCAAAAGAAAGTTTCAAAAAAGAGATCCAAAAAACAGGTTTAAAAAAAATTGCCCCCCCCTGGAATTTTTTGTTTCTGAAACAAAGACTAATTATTGTCTTTAATTTTTCGCAAATTGACAATAAACTTTCACCTGCTCTGTATTCCCGACTAGACTTTTAGTCAGAATGATAAAAATACATATATCCAGATTGAATTCTTTGAATTACGTCCATCGTCATCAATGAAAATTATATATATTACTTGTTACTTTCACTTTCTTTAAAGAGGACCGATGTCGAGAGTGGCATCTGCTGTTTAAAATTCAGACTCTTTTGACTTGTGTGTGTATACTATTCGCACCACTAATTGATCATCTTCAAAAATTTACTTGCATTTTTTTTTCCTTTTCTCCCTTCCATTAAGAATTAAAATGAATTTCTAAATCAGAATGGCCGCTGGACCGGGAAAATCGGGAACAAATTTTTCAATAATTGAATTCTTTTGACTAATTTTAAATTTTTAATATAATTTTTAAAAATAATTACATTTTTTTCATCATATCAATTCAATTATTATTTTCAAGAATTTTCAACTAAAATTCTTCTTTCAATCAATTTTAATAATTTTCGAAAATGTTCTATGATAATTTACAAAAAAATAAATTTCAAAATTCAAATTGTTACGAAAAATGTGATTAAAAAAATTTTTAAAATAATTAAATTCTTTCAAGAAATTTAATTGAAATTGTAAAATATTTTCAAGAATAATTTCATTTTTCGAAGAATTTTATAACTCATGAAAATAATTGAATTCCATTGGAAAATTATATTTAAAAAAGTAGATATTGGAAAGCATTGAATTGAAAAAGAAATTTAAAAATAATTGAAATTTTGATCAAGAATTTTATTAAAATTTTTGAAAATAATTGTGTTTCGGAAAAGAATTTTATTATTTAAAAGAAATAATTGAAATTTTGACAAGAATTTTTTCAAATTTTTCAATATAATTGAATTTTTGCGAAGAATTTTATTACTTTTGAAAATAATTGGATTTCTGAATTATTTGTAACTTCTTCAATATTAAATATTTTTTTTAGTGTTTTTAATTAAAATTCTTAAAATTCATGCTATATTGCTTTTAATATTCAATTATTATCTAAAATTTGAACTAAAATTCATTTTTAAATCAATTTTTATTAAAAACTCATATGGAGTTTTATCAACAAATTCCCTAATTAAATTCTTTGGACAAATTTTAATTTTTTTTTAAGAATAATAATTACAATTTTGAGAAATTCGATAAAAATTGTTTTAAAAATAAATGAAATTCTACAATGAGTTTTATTATTTATGAAAATAATTGATTTTCTGAAAAGAATATTATTATTTGCGAAAACAATTAAATCCCTGTTAAAAATTTTATTATTTATGAAAATCATTGAATTATTGCGAAGAAATTTATAAAAAATTTCTAAATAATTGAATTCCTGTGAAATTTTCTTCTTAATTTTTGAAAAAAATTTAATGTTTACGTAGAATTTTATTAATTTTTTTTTAAATAATTGAATTCTTTTGGAAAATTTTATTAGAATAGTTGATATTTAAAATCATTAATGAATTGAAGACAATTTTTGAAAATAATTGAAAGTTTGCCAAGAATTTTATTAAAATTTTTTTAAATAATTGAATTTCGGAGAAGAATTTTATTATTTTTAAAAATAATTGAAATTTTGACGAGAATTTAAAAAAAATTTCTGAACACAGAGTGGGCACTGGATCGAGAAAACCGCGAAATGACAGGGAATTTTTTTGGACCGGGATTTTGGAATTTTTTTTTAAATATATTACACTGATTATTTTGTGAGAAAAAATAAAAATATTTATTTTAAGACTTATTAATTATATTTCATTAAAAAAGATTGAATGATCTTTTATAAACTCATTTTATTTTGTCAGGGAATTTTATCAAAAGTAATATAAAAATATTCAATTTCTAGAATTTATAAGAACATTATGAATTTTGTTGTCCAACGTAACAGACTTAAAAAAAGAAAATATTAAATTTAATGTTAAATTGTTTCTATTTCCGACAATAATTAAACAAAATATAATTTTAATTAAATTCGTCGAAAAAATTTGAAAGAGAAAAAATTTCACATTCCATAAAATAGTGAAAAATAAATCAATTTAAATTTTTTTTTATATAATATTATAACAAAACAAATTTGAATTATTAAAAATTTGAACTAGTTAGAACAAAAGTGATACGAAATTTATAAAAATTAACTAGCAAATGTGATTTTCAATTTACTATTATTATGCAAATTACAAAATTTTTATTTTCAAATATGAATTTTTGATTAATTCTAGACTCAAATTTAAAAAAAATTCAATTATTAACTAATTTACTAATTAATTATTCTTGTTTAATAATTTCTAAAATTTTAATTAATTTTTTGAAAAAATTCAATAATTATATTTATAAATAATAAAATTCTTTGCAAAAATCCAATTTTTTTTTTTTAAATTTCACGAAAGCTTTCAATTTTTTTCTTAATTTGATATAAAATCTTTGCAAAAATTTAATTATTTAAAAAAAAAAATTGAAAGAATTCAATTATTTTCTAAAATTTTTATAAATCATTCGAAACAATTCAATTTTATTTATAAAAAGTAAAATTCTTTGCAAAAATTCAATTCAATCAACTATTTCTACCTATATTATAGATTGTTAAATTAATATTACTAATATTAATATAGATTGAATTTTAAAAAGTTTCATATTGAAGTTTTAGAAAAGTTGAATTGTAAAAGATTTTAATTAAAAATTCTGAATAAGTTAGTTTTTTGAAACATTTTTATTCACATTTTTTTCAAATTAATTATATTTTTAAATATATAATATTTAATGCAAAAACTCTCAAATTATTCAAAATCTCATGAAATTGTCTTGTAATCAAGTGGATTTTAGAAATATTTTAGTTAAAATTTCTAGAAAATAATTAAATTGAAATTTTGAAAATAATTTTTAATAAATTGCAGTAGCAATTCTTAAAAATTATTCGATTTTAAAGGATTTAAAATTTGAATTTTTTTTAAATCTTCCTATGGAAAAATAATGAATAATAATTAAATATTTATTTCAAAAAATCTATTTAAGTTCCAAATGATTTTACAGTTAAAGAAATTCAAAAAAATGTATTATAAACATATTTTGGAGTTTCAATTATTTTTAGTCAACTAAAATATTTTTAGCGTTTGGAAAAAAGTCAAAGTTTTGTCTAAAAAGCAGGGAATTCTTTCAATCATTCATAGAATAATTTATTTTCATAGTTATTCTTTATGACTGACAAAAATAATTCATCACCGGGAAATGACTGCGAACTTTTTTTCATGAAAACAGTGGCCACCCTGAATTTTTAAATTCAAATAAATTTTAAATTTCATTCCAAATCCAAATATTTAAATAATCATTTCTATCAAACGATGCAATTTTTTACTCTCTGAATTTAAATCAGTTAAAAATCATAATTTGAATTGACAATCAGTGACCGACATTTTGCTTCTAAATCACTAATTTTTAACTGATTCAAATTCAGAGAGCACAGAAGTGAAACGACTCCCAATCCACACAGATTTATTTCTCGCGATTTTGTTTCATTAAGCAAGACGTAAAATTCACAGCAGTTTCAAGTGACTCAAAAAATACTTGAAATTTAAGAAGTGTCAAATTATTTTGTCGCTACTGAATGTAATCCAGTTTTTCGACTATATAGTAGGATGCAGAACAGGACGAAAATAAAAAAGAGAGCAAAGACCAATAATGTCGTTGACCGCAAAAAGTCATATTCAGTTTGAGGACACAAATACAAAAAAAAAGAAACAGAAAAGATTATGAAATCTGTATATAGAAATCTATCTTGCAATGGTATCAATTACGGTGCATAGTCTTGTTTAATACTTATGTAAGTATGGAGTGTGTTTGTGTGTTTTTGCACATGAGTGAACTAAACAACGTTCACTGAGAAACACAGCATCCATTACGTTGAGAGTTATTTGAACCGTAAACCCATTCGATAATGTCTTCATACCAGTAATAAATTATCAATAATTACGTGCCATCATAAAACTTTTTAAATATAATATTCTTGTTCAACTCGTGCTTTAACTTCAACTTGACACTTGAGCGTTCATCGACAATATTGTATGATGCGATATTATGCACTATTGTCCTTTCACTCAAAAAACTATATTGCTATTTTCTAATAATCATAAAACTTGTTATGTTGTCTGTAACAATGACAAAATGTTGCGACTATTGTATTGAACAATATCTTCACAGTAAATCGTGAGGTATTAAAAAGTGTTGCTTGTTGCAGATGAAATTAACACCAAAAAAGATTAAAATAATCAAATTTGGTGTTTTTTTACAATTAATGAAATTTTTGTTTATTAAATATTTGTATAACTATAAAACATGAAGATATCGATAACTCCGAGTCTTCGACTCGGAGTCATCGATTTCTTCATATTTTATAATAATTAAAGATGACCAAGTAATAAAATCATTATTTTATATTATAAGAATATTATACTTCTTCACAATTTCATTATTATTATTTTCATTATTTCAATTCAATTATTATTTTCAAAAATTGAAAACTACAATTTTACTTTATATCTATTATTTTTAATAATTTTCGAAAAAGTTCTTTGGCCATTTGCAAATCCATTTGCTTACCATATTCAATTTCACGAAATTTCAATTATTCGTAAATTCTTCAATTAAATATATATTAGAAAATAAAAACTTCAAATAATATAAAAGAAAATTCAATTAAACTTTTTCAAAAAAATTAATTTCAAAATTCAATTATTTCTAAAAATTCACGCTATATTGCTTTTAATATTCAATTGCAATCTAAAATTTTAACTAAAATTCATTTTTATGAAATGAAAATCAATTTTTATTAGAAAATTCTACGAGAATTTAATTATTTAAATGCAAAAGTAAATAATTTATTGAATAATTGAATGTTTCTCAAAATTCAATTCTCATAAAGAATTTTAGTGACAAATTTTTAAATAATTGAATTCTTCTGTCGAATTTTATGAAAACTTGCATGAACATAATTACTTTTATCAAGGAATTCAATTATAATTGTATGAAAAAATAATTGAAACGCTGCGATGAGTTTTATGAGAATTTTCAAATTCATTCGTTTACAATTCAATTTTATAAAATTTCAATTATTCGGAAATTCTGCAATTAAATATATATTGAAAAATAAAAACTTGAAATAATTTCAATAAAAAAACCTATTTAACTTTTAAAAAGAATTAATTCTACAGAATTTTTTGTCAAAAATATAAAAAATTAAGAATTTCAATGATTTTAGTTTGAAACATTTTTAAAATGTAATTATTTCTAAAAATCCACGTTATAATGCTTTTAATATTTAATTATAATCTAAAATTTTAACTGAAATTCGTTTTTAAAACCATTTTTATTAGTAAATTCTACGAGAATTCAATTATTTAATTATACAAAAATAAATAATTTATTAATTTCATGTTTCTTGAAATTAAATTCTCATAAAAAATGTTATCAACAAATTTTTTAAATCATTAAATTGTTTGGATGAATTTGAATAAAGTTTTAAGAATAATTACATTTTTCGAGGAATTCGATTAAAATTGCATTAAAAATAATTGAAATTCTGCAATGAGTTTTATTATTTTTGAAAATAATTGAATTCCTAAATAAATTTTATTATTTATAAAAATAATTGATTCCCTGTCAAAAATTTTATTATTTATGAAAATAATTGAATTTCTGCAATAATTTGTAACTTCTCCAAAATTAATTTTTCTGAAAATATTTTTTTAACTAAAATTCATCTTTAAATCCCTTATTTATAATAATTTTTGAAATAGTTCTTTGAGAATTTTTAAATCTATTTATTTACAATTCAATTTTACAAGGTAAAATTAATTTTTTAACAAAAAAAAAATTAATTCTTTTACAGAATTGTTAGTTAAAAGAATTCAATTATTTAAATACAAAAATAAATAATTTATTATATAATTGAAAGTTTCTTAAAATTGAATTCTCATAAAGAATTTTATCAAAAAATTTTTAAATAATTGAATTCTTTTGACTAATTTTAATATAATTTTTAAGAATAATTACATTTTTGGAGAGATTTGATTAAAATTTTATTAAAAATAATTGAAATTCTACAATGAGTTTTATTATTTATGAAAATAATTGAATTATTGCGAAGAAATTTATAAAAAAAATTTGTAAATAATTGAATTCCTTTAAGAATTATTATTATTTATGAAAATAATTGAATATTAATAATATTGAAAGTTTAAAAAAAAAGTTGCAAATAAACAGATTCAAAATTAGTTGAAAATAAAAAATTACAAAGGAAAAATTAGAAAATTTTCTTCTAAAACTTTTCTTTTTAAGCATTTTCTTTACAATTATTTCTTGAATGAAAAAATCGTCATTTCAAGCAAAAAGAAAAAAATCGTTAGTCATTTACTAGAAACCGGATCGGTTATGTATCTTAACTAGAAAATCGTTTCAATTTTTGCTCGATTTTCTATTTACTCTTGTTTTCTTTATTTTTTCCCAGTGATCTCTTGCCGTCACAACGACAGGTGGCAATGATAGCAGAAATGATCCACAGCGCATCCCTCGTTCATGACGATGTGATCGATCAATCAGACTTTCGCCGCGGGAAGCCATCCATTAACGCACTTTGGAGTCAAAAGAAGGTGAGAAATAATGATTTAGCTAAACTTCACTTTTATTTTAACAATATTTCACCAATTAATTTAAATTTAAATTTTGGACATGTTCCTTTGTGTGTCAACTTGGATTTTTCAAATCCATTTATTTTAAAAAGTTATAAATAATTTAAAATGCAAAATTATGGTCTCAGGATTGCTACGCAACCTGAAAACCTGGAAAACCTGGAAATGTCTGGGAATTTTATAAACCTTGGAAAAACCTGAAAAAGTCAGGGAATTTTATCGAAATCCTGGAAAATTGTGTTTTTCTAAAGTTATTGTGTTTATTCTTGAAATCTAATTTCACTTAAATATTTCGAAATTAGTTGAATTTTAAAACAATTGTGTTTACAATTTTCATAAGTAGATGAACTTCAAAAGATTCTAATTTCAAATTTTGCAAAATTTCAATTTTAAATGAATTTAATTAGAAATATAAAAAAACTTAGATTTAAAAAAAATGTTTAAACTAAAATTCTTCTGAAATTAGTTAAATTTCTTAATATATATTTAATTGATTATCAAATACTTCCTCTATGAGGAAGTAAAATAATGGATATGTAAAAGAATTTTAGTTAAAAATACTAAAACAAATTGGATTTTGAAGCAATTACAAATGATTGCAGAAATTTAATTATTTTCAAAACTAGTAAAATTCTTCTCAGAAATTCAATTATTTTCAAAAATTTTAATAAAATTCTAGGCAAAATTTTCATTATTTTCAAAAACTTTCCTCAATTTAATGATTTTTAATATCTACTACTATAATAAAAATTCCTAAATGAATTCAATTAGTAAAAAAAAATTTTAATATAATTCTACGCAAACATTTCATTATTTTCATAAATAACAAAAATTTTACAAGAATTCAATTATTTACAAATTATTTACATATATTATTCAATTATTTTCATAAATAATAACATTTTTGACAGAGATTCAATTATTTTCAGAAATAATAAAACTCAATGCTGAATTTCAATTATTTTTAATACAATTGTAATGGAATTCCTTGAAAAAAGTTATAATTCTTAAAAATTTAATTAAAATTTATCAAAGAAATTTCAAAGAAAAATATCAAAGAAAATTTAATTATTTTAATAACCTTTGCTACAATTTATTTTTAAAAATTTAAGTATTATTTTCAATACATTTTTAATTAAATTTATTTAAAGAATAAAATTATTTTCAAAGATTTTAATGAAATTCTTTGCGTAACAATTCAATCTTTTTCAAAATAATTTTAATAAAATTCTTCGCAGAAATTAAATTATGTTTAAAAATTTACAAAAATTCTCGTCAAAATTTCAATTATCTTTATAAATAATAACATTTTTCCAAAACACAATTATTTTCAAAAATTTTAATAAAATTCTTGGTAAAAATTTCAATTATTTACAAATTTTTTTTTCAATTCATTGCTTTTCAATATCTACATTTTTAAATATAATTTTTCAAAAGAATTCAATTATTTTCATGAATTATAAAATTCTTCAAAAAATGTAATTATTCTTGAAAATATTTTACAATTTCAATTAAATTTCTTATTATGAAAATTCAATGTTAAGAAACATTCAATTATTTAATAAAATATTTATTTTAAATATATAGTTAAATAATCGAATTCTCGTAGAATTTTCTAATAAATATTGATTCAAAAATTAATTTCGCAAATTAAAATCTTTGAAAATTTGAACTTTTCTTGCTTTTAATTAAGAATTCTGAAGAATTAATTTTTCTCAATAAGTTTGATGGAATTTTTTTTAATTATTAAAGTTTTTAATTTCTAATATATTTAATTGAAGAATTTCAGAATAATCGAAATTTCGTAAAATTAAATTGTAAACAAAAGAATTTGAAAATTTACAAAGAATTTTTTCAAAAATTATTTTTAAAAAATTGACTTGAATTTTAATAAACATTCAATATTATTCAATAAATTATTTATTTGCATTTTATTTGTATTTAAATAATTGAATTCTCGTATAATTTTCAAATAAAAATTGATTTTCATTTTATAAAAATGAATTTCAGTTAAAATTGTAGATAATAATTGAATATTAAAAGCAATATAGCTTGAATTTTTAGAAATAATTGTTTTTTTTTTTAAATATTATTTGAAGTTTTTATTTTCTAATATGCATTTAATTGAAGAGTTTCCGAATAATCGAAATTTCGAAATATTGAATTTTAGACAAATACGGATTTGAAAATTGTCAAAGAACTTTTTCGAAAATTATTAAAAATAATTGATTGAAAGAAGAATTTTAGTTACAGGAAATTTTAATTTTTTTTTTAATTTTTTTTTATTTTATTTTATTTTTTTTTAATTTTTTTTATTTTATTTTATTTTTTTTTAATTTTTTTTTTTATTTTATTTTTTTAATTTTTTTTTTCAATTCTAATTCTTGAAAATAATAATTTAATTGAAATGATGAAAATAATTTTGTAGAAGTACAATATTTTTAAATAAAATAAAATAATGATTTTATCACTAAGCAATCTTTAATTATTATAAGACATGAAGATATTGATTGCTCCGAGTCGAAGACTCGGAGAGATCGATATCTTCATGTTTTATAATAATATTCTTATATTTTATTGAATTTCATATTTTTGATTATCTTAATTTCTATAAAAAAAATAATGATTAAACATTTGTTTGAAAATGAAGTTATTGATGTTTTCGAATAATTTTCGTTTTAAAAATCTGGAAAAATTGCGTTTTTTTTAACCTGGAAAACCTGGAAAAGTCAGGGAATTTGAAAAGAGTAAAAGCTCTTTTGTTCTTTTTTTCAATAAATATTTCTGATTCTAGCCAACACGATAGCCAATATAATTCAGATAATTATATCTATTTATTTATGCATATTTATAAAAAATATGTTTTTATATAAATAAACTGCACAAATGTGCATACCCTAAACTTCCTTGAGAGTCTTGTTTCGAGTTCAAGTTCTTGCTCTCGATTGGCGTAAACGGCACTGTGCACTGTGTCGATGCTGAATAAGTGATCGATGAAATCTTGATGAAATGCGAACTCTCTCGCCCGTCCGGAATGCGACGGAGAAGGAGGTTAATGTGATTCGAGTACATGTGAACCAAACACTCACGTGAATCACGGTCGCGAATCCGCACATATAGACTGCACTGACTGTGTATTGTACTTTCTTTGTGGATCCGGAAGTGAATGGTAACTTGGTAGCACTTCACTCTCGAATCGTAAATCGCTTCTTTGCATTTGGAGACGACCGCGCACGCATAAAAAAAAGAAATTCATTTTGCAAAGTAATGGTCAGTTTATTCCAATTTTTTTTTATTTTTTTTATTTGTATAATGTTTGAGAGCAAACCTCGCGGATATTATGACTTTCGATTTTTTTCGACTATTTTCAGAAAAAGCAATTTTTTTTTACTTATTTTCAAAAATTGCGACTTTTTCGCTTTTTCATCCAAATATTGCAATAAAATATTACAATTTTTAGTATAAAATGTATAATTAATTTCGATTTTTATAGAGGGGAAAATAACTAGACAAATCATTCCAAAAATTATTTTTGAATAATTTTTCTAATTCAATTTTCGAAATATACAATTAATCAGATTTTGAATAATTGAAAATTTTCAACATTTAATTAAAAGTAATTATTTTTTTCAAGCGTTTTGTTTAATTTTTTGAAAATCAACTTTTGACGAATTTTAATTGCAATTTTTGAAAATAATTTAATTATCAAAAAAGGTTAATGAAAAATCTTCAAGTGTAAATTTAATGAAAGTGAAAATTAATGAAAATTAATTTCTAAAAATTATATTAAAATAGATTTGAAAAAAGTAATTCTTAGAATTTTTTGCATTCTAATTTTTTAACATTCAATTATTTTCAATATTTTCGAAAATTCAAATATATACAAAAAATAGTATTATTAACATTTTTCAGAATTATTTTTAACATTTGGAAAACATTTATGTTCAAAATTTTTAATCGAAATTCTTCAAAAAAAAAAATAAATTCAAAATAATAAAAAAGGATTTGTTTGATCCCGTGTATGTTTTGAAATAAATTAATAAATTAGTTTTCTTTAAATTATATAAAAACGCTTTTAAGAAATTCAATTATTTTCGGAAAATTATAATATTTTTAAAAAACTAATTGTTTCATCTTAATTTAGGATTCAATTGTCTTCAAACGAAGTAAATAAAAATTTTTTGAAATTTACTTTCTTATTAAAATTTCGGAAAAATAATTGATTATTTTTTTCAATAATTTTTAAAAAATTCAATTATTTTTAAAACATTTTACAAAATTTCAATTGTTTGGAAATTTTTCAATTGTATAATTAAAAATAAACTTTTGAAGAATTTTAATTACAAATTTTGAAACAATTGAATTCTCAAAAATTTTAATGAAAAATCTTCAAGTGTAAATTTTATAAAAGTGGAAATTAATAAAAATTAGCTTCTAAAAATTATATAAAAATATTTTTGAAAAAAGTAATTTTAGAATTTTTTATTCCAATTTTTTAAAATTCATTTATTTTCTATATTTTCAATGTAGGTAAAAATTTCCGAAAATTCAAATACGAACAAAAAATAGTGACATTAAAATTTTTTACAATTATTTTTAACATTTTGGAAAAAAATAAACATGTTCAAAATTTTTAATTAAATTTCTTTAAAAAATTAATTAGGTTTTCTTAAATTATACAAAAATTCTTTTAAGAAATTGAATATTGTTTTCAAAAAATTATGTTACAATATTTTTAAGAAACTAATTCTCTTAATTTTTTAAGATTTAACTGTCTTCGGACAAAGAAAATTCAAATTTTTTGAAATTTTAATTTTAATTTTTTTAGACTTTCTAAAATTTTGGAGAAATAATTTTTTCATATTTATAATTAAAATTCTTCAAAAATTTCATTATTTTTTACGTTTTTCAAATATTCAATTATTTTTAAAGGAATTTTATCAAATTTTAATTGTTTGGAAATTTTTCAATTCTATATAATTGAAAATCAACATTTAAAGAATTTTAATGTTAAATTTTCAAACAATTGAATTCTGAAAAATTTTATTGAAAAATATTCAAGTGTAAATTTCATAAAAGTGAAATTAATGAAAATTAGCTTTTAAAAATTATATTAAAATATTTTTGAAAAAAGTAATTCTTAGAATTGTTTTATCATAATTTTTTAAGATTCAATTATTTTCGAACAAAGTAAATTCAATTTATTTAAAATTTACTTTCTTTAACTTATTAAGATTTCAGAGAAATGATTTTCATATTTGTAATCATACGTTTTGAAAAACATGATTATTTTTTTATATTTTTCAAAAATTCAATTATTTTTACAAGATTTCACCAAATTTCAATTATTTTTTTAAGATTTTACCAAATTTCAATTATTTTTTAAAGTTTTTTCAAAATTTCAATTATATTTTTAAAGATTTTATCAAATTTCAATTATTTTCAAAAGATTTAACCGAATTTCAATTACTTGGGAATTTTTCAATTATATATGTAATTGTAAAACTATTATCTTTCAAAAATTGTTTAAAAATAATTTTAAAAGTTAGGTAATTTTAAGAATTTCTTTATTATAATTTTTTGAAAATATGCCTTAAAAACTTAAAAAAAAACAAAAAAAAACGTGTGGGCAATTCCAGTTACAATTATTAAAAAAAATTAAATTTTGTATTTAAATAATGAAATTCATGAAAGTCTTTCGGAAAATTATTGAAAATAATTCATTTGTAGATGAACTTTAGTTAAAAATTATAGAAAATAAATAAATTTTTGGAAGGGTTATAGTTTTAATTTTTAGAAATTACAATTAAATGTCAGAAGGTTTTAAATTGAAATTTTTAAATTTTTATTTCCCGTAGAAAAACAAATAAAAAGTATTAAGTATCTATTTAGAGAAATTGTTCAAGTTTTGAATAATTGAATTTGGAAATTAGTGAAAGAGGAAAATCAGAGAAATACAAAATAAAATTTTTGTGACAATATTTAAATAAACGACTTTTTCGACTATTTTTTTTATTTTTATTCAACTAAAACCACTTTATTTTTTTGCGCCTTAATGTCGATCCAAGGTCTGCAAGAGTAGAGAGAAAATAAATGTATTGTTTTCCTTTCAATTTTTTAATTCCGAATTTTGATGATATTTCCTGATTATATATGACATTCGAATAATGAATTTAGAGTTAAATTTTTAAATTTTTAATTTTTAAAAATATTTTTACATTCTTATTACTAATGTGACGCGCATATATTTTCAGGAATATAATATAATTAGAATATCAGAATTTCATATTTTAAATTCATGTATTGATTTCTTTTATAAAAAATTTTCATTACTGATTGATGTGAAATTTATCATTCTATGAATTTTTATAAGGGGAAAAATTCTTTCGAACATTGTCGAGTATGAATATTAAATGGTAGATACGAAATTTTTAATTGAAATTAATACTGAAGATATGTATCTCACTTGTAAATTATGTTTTGTTTTTTAAACGTTCTTTGACATTTTTTTTCTTTTTTACTAAATTTACAATTTTAATCTTATAGTCATTGGTTTATTGGCTATTAAATTAAAAATTGTTTTCCCCCTTAAAAAAATATGACTAACATTTTCAAATTAGAAATAGAAATTGAACATTTAAATTATTAGAAGTAATTTAAAATTTTAATTTTATTAATGAATTTCATTTTTTATTGCTTTTAGGAACTTTATGATTTTTCATTTATGTTTGTTATTGTTTGTATGACTATTTAAAAAAAAAATAGAAAAAAGAGGAGTTTTACGGACTTTGCTCCGTCAAGATAAATATTAATGGAAATTTGTTTTATGCTAATTTTATCAAAAATGAATTAAGGGCTTATTTCTATAAATAACATTTTTTAATTGATTTTTCAAATACGTATTATAAATTATTCAATGAAGTAGAAAAAATAAATTTGAAAAATTGCTTTCAATTTAAATTTTTAAGTTTTCTCTCCTAAGACCGCGGTTGAAGTTTAATAATAATTGTTTCGGTCAGTAATTTCAATCGTGAAATAAACATTTTCCAAATATAGATAAAGATTTTAATTAATCATTTTATTCGTTAATTAGTGAAAAATAGATATTCAACTGAAGTTAAGACTAATTGATTGCATGTTGCAAGCCAAAGTATTGAAATTAATTTTCATTAGGATTTTGCATACAACGAAAGGAAATCCCATATACAGTGTCTAGTTTTCGTAACTCGTTAATTAGAATGTACGAATTAGATTTTATTTTTTTTCTTAATATTCCTTTCAGTTGTGTTTCGCAATTATTTCCAATATTTAATAAATTAAATAATTTCGTTGTTTAATTAGGTAAATAAAAAATGTATTTTTTATACTTCTATTAAATTTTGCTTTTAGAATAGAATTTTTATTTCTTGATACTACAAAATATTTTGTACTTAAATTTATTTTTTTAATTAAATTATATTAATTTTCTTTATTTATATATTTGTATTTTATATTTTTTATTTATTTTTTTATTTTATTTTCAATTTTTAATTTTTTTTTATTTATTCTTTTTTTTATTTATACATTCATTTGTTTATTTATATTTTATTATTTTATTTATTTATAGGGACAAAAAATTATTAAGTTTTTTGTGATTTATATTTATTATAAAAAATATTGTTGAATTTAAAATTTATATAATATATTGATAATATATAATTAGTGAGCTTATTATATGCGAGAGGCGTGCTTGTTACGTATGATAAGAAATACGAGAAAAAAATTTGAGGGAAAATTAAAAAGAAAATGGCAATTCCATTGAGGGATTCAATGAACGGAAACATGCAATAAACTTGACCAGTGCACCTTACCGGCATTACATATAAAAATGAACGTGATACAGATATAATTCACACAACCTGTGATTATATATGTTAAGTACGATCATATCCATCTATATATTTACGCACGAAATCGTGCAAGTGAAAGGTAGTGCATTCAAACGCTAGGTCAAGTACGCGATTCGCTTCAAACATAAAGACTCACGTGAAAATTTTTTAAATTTTACTTTCAAGACTTTCCTCGAGAGATTAAATCTGCCAAAACATTTCGAAGAAAGAAAAATTATCAAAAACAAAAAAAAAAAAATATTAGGAGCACAACTAACTTTTTAGCCTCTAAATTTGAATTAGTAAAAATCTTTAGGTACTAATTTGAATATTAGTGACTGATTTTTTACTTTTAAATTAGTAAATTTTACTAATAAATAGAATAAATTAGAATAAATTATTTAAAACTAATAAATAGTTATTTTTACTAATTTATTAGTAAAATTAAATTCCGTCTGCAGTTTGAAGTTAGTTTCTGTATATGCTTTTGTTTTTTTTTCTTTAAAAAAATAATATTGATTGACAATTCGAAAATATGCAGGTAGTTTTTTCATAATTTATAATAAAATAATATTACTAATTAGAAAATTTAAACAAAATTATGATTAACAAATAAAAAATATACTCATTTTGTTTGTTATAATATGCTTTTTTTCTACAACAAATTTCGTTTGACTGATCTAAATTATTATGCAAATTATTCTCCTTTTTAAAATTATAAAAAATACCAGAAACTTGTTAATTGTTAAAAAATTTTGATTAAGAAGTAGGAAATATACCCATTTTATGCATAATTTTTATTTCTCAATAACAATATTGATTACAAACTAAT
Organism: Leptopilina syphax; assembly: GCA_032872505.1. Lineage (NCBI taxonomy): Eukaryota > Metazoa > Arthropoda > Insecta > Hymenoptera > Figitidae > Leptopilina > Leptopilina syphax. Next base: position 29,106,312 of record CM065469.1, on the reverse strand, counting down.
TTTTTTCTTTTGGAAAGAAAAACATCAAATATTCCCGTTTCTTAATATTTTTGTAGAAAATTCTCAATTTTCACAAGAAAATAATTTACATCAATTCTATTTCTTAATTTCAATTATTTTAATAAAATTCAAACTTTTTTAAAAATAAAAGAAAAAAATGTTTATAAATTATATTTGTCAATTATAGAAAATTTAATTGAAGATTAAATATACTGAAAATTTTTGAATTTTTAGCAAATAAAGGAACAAATTTTATTGAAAAAAATGTTCTGTTAAATTTATTTACGAATATCTTTAATTATTGTAAAATTATTCGAAAACAATAATTTCCTTTTTAAATATTTCAAATATTTAATTATTATTATTTTTCCGTAGGAATTAAAATTCTTCAAAACATTCAAATTCAAACCTTTTTGAAATTTATCAACTTTAAAAAAAATATTGATGACCGTGTGATAAAATAATTATCAATTCAATTATTATTTTCAAGTATTTTTAACTGAAATTCTACTTTAAATCGATTATTTTGAATAATTTTCATAAAAGTTCTTTGATAATTTTCAAATTCATTTGTTTACAATATTCAATTTTACGAAATTTCAATTATTCGTAAATTCTTCAATTAAATATTCGTTAGAAAATAAAAACTTAAAATAATATAAAAAAAATAAATTAAACTTTTTTAAAATTCAATTATTTCTAAAAAATTACGTTATAATGCTTTTAATATTCAATTAATATATAAAATTTTAACTGAAATTCATTTTTAAATCAATTTTTCATAGAAAATTTTACTAGAATTCAATTATTTAAATACAAAAGTAAATAATATGTTGAATAATTATAGATGTTTCTTACCATTCAATTCTCATAAAGAATTTTATAAAGAAATTTTTAAATAATTGAATTCTTTCGACGAATTTTAATAAAATTTAAAAGCATAATTACATTTTTTTATTATATCAATTCATTTATTATTTTTAATAATTTTCGAAAAAGTTCTTTGATAATTTAAAAAAAATAAAATTCAAATTGTTACGAAAAATGTCATTAAAAATTTTGAAAATAATTAAATCCTTTTAAGAAAAAGAAGTTAATTATTTATTGAATAATTGAATGTTTCTTAAAATTTGATTCTTACAAAGAATTTTATTAATAAATTTTTAAATAACTGAATTTTTTTGACGAATTTTAATACAAAATTTTAGAATAGTTACATTTTTCGAGAAGTTCGATTAAAATTGTATAAAAAATAATTGAAATTCTGCGATGAGTTTTATTATTTCTGAAAATAATTGAATTATTGAGAAGAAACTTATAAAAAATTTGTAAATATTTGAATTCCTGTGAAATTTTTTATTATTTATAAAAATAATATTAAATGTTTGCGTACCATTTTATTAAAATTGGTTTTTTAAATAATTAAATTCTTTTGGGTAATTTTATTAAAATAATAGATATTAAAAATCATTGAAATGAGGAAATTTTTTGAAAATAATTGAAATTTTACCAAGAATTTTATTAAAATTTTTGAAAATAATAATTGAATTTTGAGGAAGAATTTTTTTATTTATAAAGATAATAATTGGGAATTTGTCGAGATTTGTTTCGTAAATTTTGAACATAATTGAGTTTTGTGATAAGAATTTTATATAACAGTTTTTGAAAATAATTGAATTTCTGCAATCAATTGTAACTTTTTCAAAATTCAATTTTTTTAGTATTTATAATTAAAATTCTTCAATAAAAATCCATTATTTTTAATAATTAATCAAATATATATTGACAAATTTAACTAATTTTAGAAGATTTTGAATTATTAAAATTTTTCAAAAATCTAAGTTCATTAAAATTTCTAATTAAATTCATTCAACATTGAAATTTTATAAAATTTCAAATTGAAACCGTTTGAAGTTCATTTATTTATAAAAATTGTAAACGCAACTCTTTTAAAATTGAAATAATTTTCAAATACTTAAGTAAAATTATTTATTAAATGATTTATTTATTTTATGATATAGAGTTAAATCTACTTAATTAGTTAATGCCAAAATAAGTGAAAAATTTTTTTTATAATAATTCCATTGGTAAAATTTAGATTTATTTACTTATAGTTAGTTATTTTCTACTAATAATTAGTTATTTTTTTACTAATAATTAGTTATTTTTTTACTAATTGAAATTTTTTACAAGAAAAAGGTCAGATAACAATTTACCCAACAATTAAATATTTTTAACTATAATTCAGATTTAGAGATCAGAATTTAATATGATTGTATTTAATTTATAACATTTTCGAGCATTGATAAAAGTAATGCAACGAAATAAAATAATTCAATTTCATTACACTAGGTCACTATATATAGTTAAACACAGGTCATATTATGCAATTTATGACATTTATATGACTAATCGGATAATTCATAGAATATTTGATGTAAGTTTAGAGTCGAAAGTTGAGAAATATTCTTCTTTTGTATATACAAAACCGTTGTTGCGGTGTAGATAAAAGTTTTGCACTTTTTTATATAATATATCGATAAATGATTGTAAAAGCCACTAAAGGTCATAAAAATCCATATAATCTGAACTGGCAAATTTTCTTCTCTGTTTAATAACGGTGTAACTTAGCAACAAGTACCTATCAAGTAAAAGAAAAATTGTACACAAAAACACTGCGACAAAGTACTAATAAAATCACTAAGAAAGAATACATTATTTCGTAATTGTTTGACATTTTCTGTTGAAACAAACTACATACAAGTTATGTTCAGAAGTTTTTTTTATATTTGTTTTATCCCTATTTTGACATTTGTTAACAAAAAAAAATTTTATTGAGAAATTTGACATAGAACTCTAAGTCTTGAATTAGTAGAATTTTATATAAATATTCCAGGTCTCGGATATTATGACTTTTTCGACTTTTCCTTCAAATATTTCAATAGAATAATTATAATTATAAGAATTATAAGAATTATAATAATTAAATTTTCGAATTATACAATTAAACAGATTTTGAATAATTAAAAATTTTGCAACATTTAATTTAAAAAATTTTTTTTTTTAAGTAAAAAAAAAAAGAAATTTAAAAAAAAAAATTTTTTTAAAGATTTTTTTCAAGTATTTTATTTCAATTTTTTGAAAATCAACTTTTGAAGAATTTTAGTTGCAAATTTTGAAAATAATTATTGAATTCTCAAAAATTTTAATGAAAAATCTTCAAGTGTAAATTTAATAAAAATGAAAATTAATGAAAATATCTTCTAAAAATTGTATTAAAATATTTTCGAAAAAAGTAGTTCTTAGAATTTTTTCATTTTAATTCTTTAAAATCCAATTATTTTCTATATTTTCAATTACATATTTCCAAAAATTAAAATACGAACAAATGATTTTATAACATTAAAATTTAAAACTTTTTACAATTATTTTTAACATTTTCTAGAAAATAATCATGTTCAAAATTTTTAATTAAAATTCCTTAATTAAAAATTTTTTGAGAAATTCAATATTGTTTTCAAAAAATTGTATTATAATATTTTTAAGAAACTAATTCTTTTAATTTTTTAAGATTTAATTTTCTTCGAACAGAGAAAATTCTAATTTTTTGAAATTTGAATTTTACTCTTTTAGACTTATTAAAATTTCGGAGAAATAATATTGTTTGGAAATTTTTCAATTATATATAATTAAAAATCAACATTTGAAGAATTTTAATGTTAAATTTTCAAACAATTGAATTCTGAATAATTTTAATGAAAAATCTTCAAGTAAAAAAATTTAAACAATAAAGTTTGTTAGAATTAGTTTTGACATTTTGAAGAAAACAATCATGTTCGAAATTTTTAATTAAAATTCTCCAAAAAGTTAATTTGTTTTCTTTAAATTAAACAAAAATTCTATTATGAAATTCAATTATTTTCGAAAAATTATATTAGAATAGTTTGAAAAAGGAATTCTTTAAATTGTTCAATTATAGTTTTTTAAGATTTAATTAAATTCATATTTATAATTGAAATTCTTCATTTTTTGTATTTAAAATTTTAAATGAATGAATTCTCAAAGAACTTTTTGAAAATTATTAAAAATAATTGATTCAATGTTTTGAATATTTAATAAAATTATTTTTATAAGAATTTTTTGACAGGAATTCAATGGTCTTAAAAAAAAATTGGTCAGAAAATATTTTGACACTTTTTGAATTTTTGTTTCTTCTAAAAATTGATAGATTTTGAAATCCATACGTAATTTTGTAGAAAATATGTTTTTGTATCTATAAAAAAATTACTGAATAAAAAAATTAATATTTACAAAAATAAAAAAATTACTGAATGAAAAAATTAATATTTACAAAAGTTTTAGCATTTTTTCAAAAAAAAAAGTTGTTTTCAGGTTAAGAATTGAAAAAAATATGATTATTATTATATTTTATTATACGAAAACTCACTTGTTTTTTTTTCTAACTAATTTCAGAACATAAACTTTTTCAAAAAAAATGTTTTATCGAATAAATTCTTAATAATCTTTTGAAAAAGTTTATGTTCTGAAAATAGTTAAAAAAAATGAGTTTTCGTATAATAAAATTTAATAATAATCAAATTTTTTTTAATTCTTAACCTGAAAACTACTTTTTTTTTTAAAAAAATGCTAAAATTTTTGTAAATATTAATTTTTTTTTAGTAATTTTTTTATGGATACAAAAACATATTTTCTACAAAATTACGTATGGATTTTAAAATCTAACAATTTTTAGAAAAAATAAAAATTCAAAAAGTATTAAAATATTTTCTGACCAATTTTTTTATGACCATTGAATTCCTTTTAAAAAATTACTATAAAAATAATTTTATTAAATATTTAAATTATTTTCTTTATATAGTTGAAAATACAGGTTTACCCTTCTCTTGAAAATTTGTATATAAAAAATAATTAAATTTTGAAAGGTTTATAGTTGTCATTTCTAGAAATTACAACTTTTACTGAAAAATTTTTAATTTAATTAGTAAAAGTCTACTAGAAATTTGTAAAATTCTTATAGCAATTAGTAAAATTCTACTAACAGTTAGTAATATTTTACTAGTCATTTAATAAAATTTTATTAATTACAAGTAATATTGTTATTGTTGGACGACTTTTCGTCATTTCATTAGGAACTTTCTACTAATTCAGATTTAAAGAAATGAATTAAATTTGTATACTACTAAAAAAATTGTTTTGATGCAAATAACCAATTACTTGTCTATTAATCAGATAAATATTTACTTAAAATAATAATAATAATAATAATAATAATAATAATAATAATAATAATAATAATAATAATAATAGTAATAATAATAATAATAATAATAATAATAATAATAATAATAATAATAATAATAATAATAATAATAATAATAATAATAATAATAATAATAATAATAATAATAATAATATTATTATTATTATTATTTTTTAATAATTTTTATTTAAATCAATGAAATGGTTTTTTCTTCAAATAATAAAATTGTTAATTCAATTTTCAATTTTCAATTTTTTTTTGTTTTTCTTTTAATTTTCAATTCAGTTTAATTTGAAAAAAATCACTTGATTCAATTAAATATTTATTTCTCTCTCAATTTGAATTAGTGTCTGACTTTTTGCTTTAGAATCAGTAAAGGCCGTAGCAGTATAAGCATGTAAAAAGTGCCCCCTCTTGGATTGGGTCCATATTTAGGGAATAATTTTGACCTATTATGAGACTTATTTTCACCAAGTTTCAACTCGAAAAAAAATTTTGCTTTTGAGTTATACAATTTTTTTGAAAAATTCAAAAAAATTCAAAAATTTTTTTTCCCTCTAAAATGGCTGAACCGATTTTCATGAAACAATTTTTTTTGTACAATACAATATAAACAGTTGATAAAAAAAAATTGTCGACCAAATTCAAACAAAGAAAGTCAGTAAAAAGTCAGTAAAAAAAAATTTTTTTTTAAATTTTTTTAAAAAAAACATTTTTTTTTATTGAAATTTTTTTTGCACCACCGCCATTTTTTTTACATAAGATAATAGTCATTTCAAAAGTAACATATATTTTTTGTAACATGATTGAAAGGGTACTTCATACTTTAAAAAATAAAAATCCAATTTTTGGCCCCTAAATAGTACATATAAACGAGGGGCCAAAATTTTTTAAAATAATATTAAAAATTAATTAATACTTAAATTAAATTTCTAAAGAGTTAATAATATATGCCTGTTTATTGTAAATATTGATTTTTTAGTCAACTTTTCAAAAAAATTTACAAAAAAATAAATTTTTTTTTGAAGTTTTTTCAACTTTGGCATATTTTTTAAAAATTGTAGAAAAAATTTGAAATTCACTTAGATTTAAGTTTTATCTTTAACTTAAGACCAAAAGAGTTTAAAAATTTTATTCGGTTCGTGAGATCCCAATATACATAATTATATAGAAAATATCTACTGCTTTGATTCAAAAATAATATTTGTTTGAATAATTGTGTTTAATTCAAATATATTTTTTGTTTTGGTAAAAAAAAAATATATTTAAAAATGTTATGTTTAATCTAAACTTAAATGTTGATTAGAAATAATTTAAAATCAACCATAAATTATGTTTGAATTGAATATATTATTTCTATAACTAAACCAAAAAATATGTTTGAATTAAACTTAAATTTGTTTGACTGTACAGCAAAGATATTTTAAGTTTGATTTAAACAACATTCTTTTGAATCAAATAAATCGTTTTCTCAGTGTATTTACAAAAAAATTGTGTTTTAAAGATTGACATGTTTTTGGGCCGTGCGCGTGCAGCCGTACCGGTAATTCCCAACGGTACATAGTGTACGTCCATTTACTTTTTTAATAAAAATCTTGTACATACTAAAAAATCAATATTTACAATAAACAGGCATATATTATTAACTCTTTAGAAATTTAATTTAAGTATTAATTAATTTTTAATATTATTTTAAAAAATTTTGGCCCCTCGTTTATATGTACTATTTAGGGGCCAAAAATTGGTTTTTTATTTTTTAAAGTATGAAGTACCCTTTCAATCATGTTACAAAAAATATATGTTACTTTTGAAATGACTATTATCTTATGTAAAAAAAATGGCGGTGGTGCAAAAAAAATTTCAATAAAAAAAAATGTTTTTTTTAAAAAAATTTAAAAAAAAATTTTTTTTTACTGACTTTTTACTGACTTTCTTTGTTTGAATTTGGTCGACAATTTTTTTTTATCAACTGTTTATATTGTATTGTACAAAAAAAATTGTTTCATGAAAATCGGTTCAGCCATTTTAGAGGGAAAAAAAATTTTTGAATTTTTTTGAATTTTTCAAAAAAATTGTATAACTCAAAAGCAAAATTTTTTTTCGAGTTGAAACTTGGTGAAAATAAGTCTCATAATAGGTCAAAATTATTCCCTAAATATGGACCCAATCCAAGAGGGGGCACTTTTTACATGCTTATACTGCTACGGCCTTTTACCAATAAATAGTAATTTTGACTAATTAATAAAAATTAGTAAAAATTAGTAAAAATTAGTAAAAATTAGTAGAAATGACTATTTATTAGTCAAATTTGCTAAAATAAAAGTTATCTAAAACAATTTTCTTGTTCTCAATAAAATGGAAAAATGTCTTGCAATACAACTATAAGAGTCGTTTACATTTCTAGGCAAATGTTTCTCGCGAATGTAAAATTTTGATAGACAGTGCGCATATAAGTGGCGAATAATGTTTGTTATAATCAATTAGAAGATGCGCCACTGGCCTTGTTTGGTAAGTCTTTAACGAGACATTACTTGAGCAAGAGTTGCTTGTTTAGCGACGCGTTAATGCATTACTGTTACACAATTGATTAGTGAGTTCGCGAGATTATGCACATACCTCTCGAGAGTATTATATGCGTCTGGGCACAGTTACGTGTAGCTTTTTTTACATTTTATACATTTATGTATATAATCAGTTTTTTCATCAACTGCTAACTAAATTTCAAGGACTTTTCTTCTACTTTTTTTCTTATACTTTATACAAAATTTCACATATATACAATTTAACTTTTAACTATAAATATATTCCATATAGAGAACTAAACATAAAATTGAATTTTACATCTTTAGTCTTTATTTTTATGAATGTAAGCTTGTTGTTGCAAGACGCATGAAAAATCATGACTTTCAATATTTCCATGTCACATTAGAAAACATTTTTACATATATATAAAAATATTCATGAAATATTTTACTACTGCGGGAAAAATGGCGAGAAAATTCTACTCCACCTCAATTATGTATAATAATACATGGATTATGTGTTTTTAAATTGAATTTAAAGTTTAATAAATTTTTATTGCTGCGAGAGATGAAATTATTTAATTTTCTTTCTGCAATTCCATGCATAGAGAACGAGAGAGTATTCTGAAAATTAAAAGTGCTTTTAAATGTCTCTAAAGTTCTAAAAATATTATGTTAAAAGAGCAACAAAAGAAAATTTTCTCATTTTTTATTTCAATCAAATAAAATTTCCATCTTTCTATTCTCTTTATAAAAAAAAATTTGTCTATAGAGCCGAAAGAGTAAAAAAAAACTTTTATACAGTCAACCAAAAATTATTTTTGAATTAAATGTAATTTTGATTCAGTACATAAGTTTGATTCAATAAAAATTATGTTTAATTCAAGTACAAAAAATAAGTTTAATATTCAAAGTAAAGTTAAGCTACTTAGAGTTTTGAATTAAAAAAAATTTTTTCCAGTAAACGATTAACGAAAGATTTTTGTGGACAAAAAATTCCACGCAGTAAATTGCATTTTTCATCAAATAATAAGAAAATAATAATGAGAAATTTAATTTCGTAAATTGTGATGATAATATAATGAGAATTAAAACTAGGGAGAGAAAATGATTCTTTTTAAATAAGGAACAACGCGCAGTGAATCATTTGAAATGATGTAAGACTATTAAAAACAAAAAAATTTCATAATTCTTTTCTTGTTACATTGTAAAAAAAAAAATTTGACTAAAATTTGATTTGTCTCTTTCTTTCTGGTGACATACTTGAGCAATGCCGGTATTTCGCCTCTTAACTTCGCATTTTATACGTGACGAAAAATCATCTTTTTTCGAAACTCCTGAGGTGGAGATCGCGTGTCAACATATTTATTTACGCTACGATCATTAACATTTTTTTTTTCTTTTTTTGATTTTGACTTTATAATTTATACCGACTTTTCCTTTTCTATTCTTTTTAATGTCTTTTCCGGATATTATCACTCACATCTTGTTTTTATTATATCCTCCCATGTTGCTTTGGGACTTTTTATTATATGGACTTTTATTATCCGAAGAAACAATGAGTTTTCAATTTTTTTTTTTCTTAAATTGAAGATTATTTAAAATAGGATTTTGCTTTTGTTTAAATAAAAAGAGAATTTTACTTTTGTTTTCAAAAAATTAATGAGAATTTTATTTTTCATTCTCGAAAAATAAAAAGAATTTTTTACTCGGAGATAAAAAAATTCAGAATTGAAAATTGACTATACGATAAATAAAAAATGTTTTTTAAATACCAATAAACTGTAAAAATGGACAAGTAATTAGTAAAAGGGCACTTAAAATGGTGATTAATTGAAAAAAAATAATGTTACCCACTCTAATGAAAAAGAAGCAATAAAAAATTATGTTTAAGATAGTCTCACCTTGATTAAAATAATATTCTTCTCTCAGTATTTAAAATCAAAAACAATTTTTATTGAACATTTTGGAGGATATAAAAACTATTAGAAAATTAAAAGAAAATGAAAAAGGAATATTTAATCCAAGGCAAAATAAAAAACAATTATTATTGAACATTTTCAATATTTTATATTCAATATTCAATTTTTAATGATGGAAAAAATTTAACCATAATAAATTTTTAGAAGTAAAAAAAAGGAAATTAAAAAAAATCTTCAATCAAAGATGATTCACAAGTTTTTTAATGAACGAAATATTTTTCATTAAAAATATTTTCTTGAATTATTTCTTTTTTAACAAAAATTAAAAAAACTAAATAAATGACATTTTGAATCTTTATAATTAATTTTTCTTACTTAATTCAAAATTGTCATACAATTTTTTAAACAAAAAAAAATTTTTTAAATATAAAAAATAAATTTTATTAAAGAAAAATATTAACTGTAATAAAAGTAAAAAATAGAATTTAATAAAAATGAATAAATAAAAAAATAAAAAGAAATAATAAATAAATAAATAAATAAATAAAAAAAATAAAAATTAAATTAGAAATTACAATTACAAATGTAATTGAAGAAATGAATAAATTTCAGAATTTTGTTAATAAAAGGATAACCGTCATAAACATATTTTTTAATTATTTTTATCATTAGTTTTTAATTTTTATTATTATTATGATTATTATTATTATTATTATTATTATTATTATTATTATTATTATTATTATTATTATTATTATTATTATTATTATTATTATTATTATTAACTAATATTATTATTATTATTATTATTATTATTATTATTAACTAATATTATTAATTAATTAAATTTTTAAATATAGAATTATTATTTATTATAATTTATAGTCATGTAAACAAATAATTTTCTTAGCTCCCTTTCTTCAGTGAGTGCGCGTCACATATTCAAATTCAAGAGACCTCAACAAAATTGTTTTGATTTGAATGAATGAAAAATTTTGTTTCATTAAGAAATTCTTTTCTACTGAAATTTTTAAATTGCGCATGCACTAAAGAAAAAAAACCGTGAAAAATAAAAAAAGTTTGAAAATTAGAAACTACATTAATTGATGAAACGCTTCTGACACCTATTTATATCCAACAATGTTTCTACAACTCTCTGACATCGTTTTAAAGGATGTCCAGTGAAAGGAAACTTGGATTGGAATCGAATAGGTGCACTTGCTTCGTTAACGGTCAATGCATTTAATGACTAGTCGGTTAAGTGCAACGAAGGCTCGTAAATCGAAATTCCATTCTCTCTCCTTCTATATCGTAATCATGTGTTCACGCTTCCTTTTGCTTTTCTACTTTTACCCATTTTTACCAACAATTTCTATATATATATATATATATATATATATATATATATATATATATATATATATATATAAACATATACATACAAATAACGTCATAAGAGAATCTCCATTCTTTAACTTATTCCAACCAAAGAGACAGCGAAATCTCTTTTCTAAGAAAATTGGAAAGTAAATAAGATTAGTTTGCACTCTTTAATACCAATAATATACTTTTACAAATCTCGTTCATTTATCATCGATGAATTTTCCAAAGTTTAATCGTTTTGTTAGATTCGATTTTTGAAATACAACCATAGGCCTCGGACTTACGCGATAATTTTTTTCACTATCTAGAACTATTTAAATCCATTTATATTAATTTTTAAATTTTATAGACTCAATGTTTGGTTGTAAATAATTGTAGAATTATTTATGTTAATTATATTAATTATTTATTGGCGAATATTTTGAGATTCAACATGGAGTTGATATTCTCCACTTGAGAACGCCAAGGTCACCGCTAGACGGCAGTTCAGTCACTAAAATCAAATTCGACGCCACCTAGTGATGACACTGGCGTTCTCAAGTGGAGAAATTAAACCATTTCATCAAAAATTTCTTTTTCGGATTAAAAAATTCTATTTTGAGATTTTCTTTCAGTAGAAACTGGAATCAATTTTTTTAATTTTCTATTAAAACGAAAAGAAATATTTTAGTAAAAAAGGACTCGAACTAGGTCCGTAAAGCTTCAAGTCCGTAAAAGTCAGTTTTTTTTTAATAAAGGTCCGTAAAGTCGGTAATTTAATAGAAAAAGGACGAAAAGTTCATAATTATTGTAGGATATAATTTTGAGAATTTTATAGAAATTACAAATAATTGCAGAAATTCAATTATTCTCAAAAGTAATAAAATTCTTCTTAGGATTCAATTATTTTTACTAAAAATAAAACTCTTCGCAGCGTTGCAATTATTTTTTGAAATAATAAAATTCTTCTCTGAAATTCAATTATTTTCAAAAATTTTTAAGAATTCTCGTCAAAATTTCAATTATCTTTAGAAATAATTAAATTCTTCTCCGAAATTCAATTATTTTTAAAAATTATCCTCAATTCATTAATGATTTTAAATATCTAATATTTTAATAAAATTTTCCAAAAGAATTTAATTATTTAAAAAAATTTTAATAAAATTCTAGGTAAACATTTAATTATTTTCATAAATTAATATAAAAATTTCACAGAAATTCAATTATTTTGCAAATTGTTTATAAATTTCTTCGCAAAAATTCAATTATTTTCATAAATAATAAAATTTTTACTGGGATTCAATTATTTTTGTAAATAATAAAATTCTTTTTAGGAATTCAATTATTTTCATAAATAATAAAACTCATTGTAGAATTTCAATTCTTTTTAATATAATAAAATTTTAATCAAATTTCTCCAAAAATAAAATTATTCTTAGAAAATATGTTAAAATTAGTCAAAAGAATTCAATTATTTAAAAATTTGTTGATAAAATTCTTTATAAGAATTCAATTTTAAGAAACATTTAGTTATTCAATAAATTATTTATTTTTGTATTTAAATAATTGAATTCTTTTAACTAACAGTTCTGTAAAAAAATTAATTTTCTTTAAAAAATTTATTAGAAATTTTTATGAAATTATTTTTTTGAAGTTTTTATTTTCTAATACTATTTATTTGATAAATTTACTAATAATTGAATGTTTGTAAAATTGAATTGTAAACAAATGAATTTGAAAATTTTCAAAGAAATTTTTCAAAAATTATTATAAATAATGAATTTAAAAAAGAATTTTAGTTAAAAAAATATTTTCAAAAAATTTAATTTTGAATAAATTACAAATTATTGCAGAAATTCAATTATTTTCATTAATAATAACAATTTTCACACGGTTTTTATTATTTTCATAAATAATAAAACTTTTAATTAAAATTCTGCAATAATTTGTGACTTTTCAAAAATTAAATTTTTTGAAAATACTTTCTTTTCAATTATTTTCGTAAATAATAAAAATTTTTACATGGTTTTTATTATTTTCATAAATCTAATTCTTTTTAGGAACTCAATTATTTTCATAAATAATAAAACTCATCGCAGAATTTCATTTATTTTTAAAACATTTTTCATCGAATTTTTTGAGTTTGTAATTATTCTTAAAAAATTAATTAAAATTCGTCCAAAGAATTCAATTATTTAAAAATTTGTACATAAAATTCTTTATGAGAATTCAATTTAATTCAATTATTCAATAAGTTATTTATTTTTGTATTTAAATAATTGAATTTTCGTAGAATTTTCAAATAAGAATCGATTTAAAAATGAATTTCAGTTAAAATTTTAGATAATAATTGAATATTAAAAGCATTATAGCGTGAATTTTAAGAATTTTAATTGAAAACACTAAAAAAAAATTTTTAATATTGGAGAAGTTACAAATGATTAAAAAATCCAATTATTTTCAAAATTTATAAAATTCTTCGCAGAAATTCAATTATATTCAAAAATAAAATTTTTTTCCAAAACTCAATTATTTTCAAAAATCTAAATAAAATTCTTGGTAAAAATTTAAATTATTTTCAAAGTTTTTTTTGCAATTCAATGCTTTCCAATATCTACTTTTTTTTAAATAAAATTTTCCAAAAGAATTAAATTATTTCCATGAGTTATAAAATTCTTCGAAAAATGCAATTATTCTTGAAAATTTTTTACAATTTCAATTAAATTTTTTGAATGAATTTAATTATTTTAAAATTTTTAATGACATTTTCGTAACAATTTGAATTTTGAAATTTATTTTTTTTTTTAAATTGTCAAAGAACTTTTTCTAAATTTATTAAAAATAATTGATTGAAAGAAGAATTTTATAGTTAAAAATTCTTGAAAATAATAATTCAATTGATATGATGAAAATAATTTTCAAGAAGTTTCAGTAACAATATATTCTTATATATAATATAAAATTATGATTTTATCACTCGGTCGTCTTTAATTATTATAAAACATGAAGAAATCAATTACTTCGAGTCGAAGACTCGGAGTGATAGATTTTTTCATGTTTTTTAGTTATCAAAAAATTTAATTTATAGTTTTAAGTAAAATAGAAAATAAATAAAATAAAAACATTTGAATAAAAATAAAATAAAACAGTTTTGATAAAATGTTCTGTTATTTGACTCGGACTGATTATATTTTTGTCGAATTGATCCGTAAATGGTTCAAGCCCTGAAAATGATAGGTATTTTGAGATTTTCTTTCAGTAAAAACTTGAATCAATTTTTTAATTTTCTATTAAAACAAAAAAAAAAATATTTTAGTAAAATTTCTTTTTCCAGAAAATTGAAGAAAAACATAGCTTTTTTAATCCATTGAATAAAAGAATAAAAAAGTAAAATAGAACATAACATAAAAAAAATAAAAAGCAAAATAAATAAAAAAAAGAAAAGAAAAAAGTAAAGAAAAAAATAATAGAAAAGAATAAAGTATAGAAAAAAATAATAGAAAAGAAAAAAGTAAAGAAAAAAAAGAAAATAAATAAAAATAAAGAAAGAAACAAATGTACAAATTTGTAATATTTCTGTTTTTGATTTCAGGTGGCAATGGCTGGGGACTTTATCATTGGTGTGACGGGAATGATGATAGCGCGATGTCGAAATGACAGTGTCACCCTCACCCTCAGTCAGGTATATCCTCAATATGACAATAATTTAAATTAATGATTTTTGCTTCATTAGATTGCAAAGACCAATGTCTTTTTAATGTAAACATAAATCCCATTATAAGAATCATTGACGATGATGAATATTAATAAGCGATTAGAGAGATTAAATCTACATATGTTTGTTTATAGGTATTGACCGACTTAGTGCAGGGTGAATTTATGCAACTAGGTTCAAAAGAAACAGAAAATGAACGATTTGCACACTACCTCACCAAGACGTATCGAAAGACTGCAAGTTTAATTGCAAATTCTTTGAAAGCGGTAAGACTTCTTTACTCTCTTCATAATGTATTTTAAGTAAATATGATTCATCGAAAAATTCATTTTAATACAAACTTGTCTTTTAGCAAACTCTTTGATTTTCTTCTTTTCATTCCTTTTGAGTATGGTAGGGGGTCACTTTTCCCAAACTCATTTTCCCAAAGTAGATTTTTCCCAAAAAATCGTATTCCCAAAGAACTTTTTTCCCAAAAATTTTTTTTTCCCAAAGTCATATTTTCCCAAAATAAAATTGTTCATGAGCTATAATGTAAATTATTTTTTCATTATGTCCAGTGTATAAATATAAATGAAACAATTATAAAATAATAACGAACAAATAAAATTTCAATAAAATAATGTAACAAAATTCTTAGAAAAAGTTTAATTAAAATTTGAAAAAATAATTGAATTATTTCAAAAAAATTTAATTAAAATCCTATTTAAAACAATTAATTTCTTTCAAACAATTTTATTAAATTTTTTAAAATAATCATTCAATTCTTCCATAATGTTTTTAAAAAAAAAACATTTTTTTAAATAATTTATTTTTTCGAGGAATTGAAATTAAGTTTTTAAGAATAATTAAAATTTTTGAGCAATTCCTGTAAAATTGTATTAAAAATAATTGAAATCCTGCTATGAATTTTATTACTTATGAAAATAATTGAATTGAATGGTTTTTAATTTGAATAGAATTTTATTATTATTCTCAAAAATAATTGAATTACAGAGAAGAATTTTATTATTTCTGAAAATAATTGAATTATTGCAGAAAAGTTTATTAAAATATTTAAAAAGAATTGAATTTCTGTAAAAATTTTTATTATTTTTGAAAGTAAGTGAATTCTTCATTAGAATTTTATAAACAATGTTTTAAATAATTATTTTTTTCGAAATATAATAAATATTATGAAAATTTTATTATTTTAAATAATTATTTTTTTCGAAATATAATAAATATTATGAAAATTTTATTATTTTAAATAATTATTTTTTTCGAAATATAATAAATATTATGAAAATTTTATTATTTTAAATAATTGAATTCTTGTGTAAAAACTTTATTTGTAAAAATAACTAAATTTTTCGATTATTAATTTAAAATAGTAATGAAAATAATTGAAATTCTTCGATGAGTTTTATTATTTATGAAAATAATTAAATTCTTGCTTAGAATTTAATCAAAATTTTTTTTTTAAAATTGACTTTTCATGAAAAATTTTATTATTAGTGACAGTAATTAAATTATTGTGAAAAATAAATTGCATAAAATTTTGTTAAATAATTGATTTTTACGAAATTTTTTTTGAAAATTAGCGAATTTAAATAAGTAAAAATTTTCTAAAAAAAAAATATTATTTATATTCTTTGTTCAGAAAGTTGAAGATTATTTTTAATTTAGGTATTAAATATCAATTTTTGCGAAATTAAAAATATAATATAATAAATATAATAAAAAATATAATATAATTTGAAAATTTACTTCTAATTATTAGTTTTTTAGTTATGTGTCATAATAAGTATTTCTTTAAAAATTACATAAATTAAAATGACTTGAAATTGTTTACAATAAACATTGCAATACAACATTCCTGCGCGCTTGCGCGCGGATAATTTGGCTAGTATCTATTAATTTGGGAAAATCTGATTTTGGGAAAAAAAATATTTTGGGAAAAATGTCCTTTGGAAACCACTATTGTTTGGGAAACTTGATTTTGGGAAAAATATCCTCTGGGAAATCGTATTTTGGGAAAAATGTACTACAATCTTGAGTATCTTTCATTTTTTTCTTCCATTTTTTCTTTCTATTTTTTTTCTTTGTTCTTTTGTTTCTATTTTTTTCTTTCTTTTTTTCCTTTCTATTTTTTTTCTTTTGTTTTGGGTTTTGTTTTTTTAAATTTAAATTCTTAATTTTTGGGTTTTTTTTTAAATTTAAATTCTTTTAGTAAAAAATTTCCAGAAATAAAAATTTGTCCGTTGGAGGAAAATTTGTTTTCTTAAAATTTCTACAGTGGGTCGAATATAAAATGTCCTTTCGCTATTTATAAATTTTGGGGACTATTTTAATCTTAGTGAATTAATTTTCTTTTTTTTTTATTAGGTCGCAATGCTGGCGGATTCAGACGAACATGTGACCGAGGTAGCATTTCAATACGGAAGAAATATTGGACTGGCCTTCCAATTAGTGGATGATCTTTTAGATTTTGTTTCCTCGTCAGACACAATGGGCAAACCAACAGCGGCAGACCTTAAACTTGGATTGGCTACTGCTCCCGTGCTATTCGCTTGTGAACGAGTGAGTTGAAAAAAAATTCATTCAATTCGAATTCAATTCAATTATTTATTATTTTAATAATTAATTATATTAATAATTAATTCATAAATTTATTATTTTAATAATTAATTCATAAATTAATTATTTTAATAATTAATTCATAAATTAATTATTTTAATAATAATCTATCTATATTAATAATCGTTGTAGTTTGAATGTCTGCTCACAATATTAATAGTTAGTTGTTGTGTTTTTTTGTGCTTTTTGTGCCACTACTTTTGTAGAAAAAATTAAGAAATTATTTTATTTTACATAATTTTTGCATAGAATTTAATTGCATTTTTCTGAAAATACTTGAATTGTTTCAAAGAATTTTATTAAAATTTTGAATGATTAAATTTGATTCAATTTTTTTTTTATTTTAATTTTTATTAATAATTGAATTAAATCTTGAAATTATTAAGGCTTCTGTAGAGAAATTTACTAAATTTTTTTACAATAATTAAATATTTTCAAAGAATTTTATTAAATATTTAAATAATTGAATTCTTTCGAAGAATTTTATTAAATTTTTTTTTAATTATTCAATTCCAGCGAAGAATTTAATTATTTATAAAAATAATTGAATTTATTAAAAGAATTTTATTATTTAAAATAATTAAATTCTTTCGAAAAATTTGATTATTTATAAAATTAATTCAAATACTATAAAGAAGTTTAACAAAATTTATGAAAATAATTGAATTTTATTGGAATTTTTTAAAATAATAAAATTTTTTCAACGAATTTTATTTAAATTTATAAAAATAATTAAATTCCTGCACAGAATTTTAAGCAACATTTTTGAAAATTGAATTTATATAAAAAGAATTTTATTATTATTTTATGAAAATAATTGAATTTATAAAAAGAATTTTATTATTTAAGAAAATAATTGAATTCTTTCGAAAAATTTGATTATTTATGAAAGTAATTGAAATACTATAAAGAAGTTTAACAAAATTTATGAAAATAATTGAATTTCTGCAAAGAATTTTATTCTTCATAAAAAAAATTAAATTATGAAGAATTTTATCAAAATTTTTGTAATGATTGCATTTCTGCGCAAATTTATTATTTATAGAAGTCATTGAATTCCCAGGAAGAATATTTTTCATCAAGAAATTAATTGAATTATTTTGAAAAATTGTATTAAAATTTTTGAAAATAATTGAATTTCTGGAATAATTTTGTTATTTATAAAAAATAAATAAATTCCTGGAAAGAATTTTGTTGTTGATAATAATAATTAAATTATTATAAAGAATTGTATTAAAATTTTGGAAAATAATTGAATTTTTGGGATAATTTTGTTATTCATAATAATAATTGAATTATTATAAAGAATTGTATTAAAATTTAAGAAAATAATTGAATTTCTGAAAGAATTTTATTCTTTACAAAAATAAATAAATTCCTAAGAAGAATTTTGTTATTCCTTAAAAATAATTCAATTATTATGAAGAATTGAATTAAAATTTTGGAAAATAATTGAATTGCTGCGAAAATTATATTATTTATAAAAAATAATTGAATTCCTGCCAAGAATTTTGTTATTCATAAAAATAATTGAATTATTATTGAGAATTGTATCAAAATTTTTGAAAATAATTGAATTCTTTTGGGAAATTTTATTATTTATGAAATTTATTAGTTTTGAAAATAATTAAATTTGAACGAAAAGTTTAATTATTTTAAAAAAAATTAAATTATTATGAAGAATTTTATGAAAATTGTATAAAATAATTGAATTTTTGTGAAGAATTTTATTGTTTATGAAAATAATTGAATTGTTTGGAAGAATTTTGTGAAAATTTAAAAAAATAATAACATTAATAATGACTAATTAGTTAATTTATGAATAATTAAAATTTTGAATCCGAAATTGTTTAAAAATTGAAATTGATATTTAAAAATAAAAATTTTTGTAATTTGTTAATCAATAATTATAATAGTAATAATAATTTTTTACTTATTATTAATTTTACTTTAATTTTCTTTTTTAGTATCCAGAATTGAATTCAATGATAATGCGCCGATTTCAAGAACCAGGAGACGTAGAGAAAGCATTCGAATTGGTTCATAAATCTCAGGGTTTGGAGCAGACGAGATTTTTAGCAAAAAAACATTGTGTTGAAGCTGCACGTTTTGCAAATACATTAGCCGAGAGTCCTTATCAAAAAGGTCTACTGGTTGTCAGTGACTTAGTACTTAATCGTATGAAGTAGCACACTGCAATAAGTCACTCGAGATTTTATTTTACGCAAATTTCGTTGGATAGAATTTAGATTGTTCTAAATTTATATATAAACAAAAAACGATAGTGCACAAAAGTTGAGAAGAGAAGAAAACTCGAAAAAATATTCAGTGGAGAAGAATTTTTTTTCCTTTTTTTTCTGACACAACATAACATTATTATAAAAGACAATTGAAAGTGTGCGAAGAATACGAAACGCTTTTTAAAGAGCATACACGAAATAAATGAATGAAAGATTTTAGAAAAAATGATGAATGAATGTTGTGAATGTTAAGAATGATAAAAATGATAAAACTGATATAAATGATAAAAAATGATAAAAAATGATGAAAATTATAAAAATGATAGAAATGATAAAAATGATAAAAATGATACGAATGAGAAAAATGATAGGAATGATAGTTATTATACTATGGCTCGTAATTTGGAATCAGTTAGAGATTATGTACCTTTTTTTATATTAATTATTTCAAACCTTATTTTATATTTACCCGTGAATTTCAAACGAGAAATTTCGTAAATAATTTCTGAACTAAGTCTCTTTCGATTTTCACAAAAATATCTGTCGAAATTTAAAGAATTCTTCTTTTCGACAATTTGACTTTTTTTTCATAAAAATAATTTGTTTTGAACATAAAAGAAGAATAGAAAACAAGAGAAGAAAAGAAATAAACAAGAAAAGAAGAATACTTTAAACAGCGTCAATAGAAAATGTCCCTTCAGTAAAAAAATTAACTTATATAATTTAATTCTAAAAAAAATTATTCAAGAATAATGAATAAAAAAAATATTCAATAAGAAACGGAATAAAAGCTAAAAACTCGGTGAAATTTTGAAAATCGAGTTTTCTTGCCGCTCGAAACTGTCATCGAACTGCAATAGTACCAATAATACCAATAGTACCATCGTAACTGCGGAATTTGTGTAATTTTCCTGTAATTTTACTACAATTTTAAATTTAGTATCGAACTCAAAAATGAATGAAAGGGTGTGGAATACTATTTTCTGGGAATAATGACAGTTTATAAGAATTTTTACTATTATAAAAAGGCCTTGAAGTTTTTTTTTGCACCCGATAATCTGTTTTCTTCCAAGAAGAACATTGTAATAAATATACGAAATTAGCGTAGATTTTCTACGCCAGGAAGAGACTCAGAAAAGGGTAAAACAAAAATAAACCCAATCATCATTTTTCGGGTTTAAAAACAAAAAATCGATATATTACATATATTACCTGAGTTTTGTTCGTAACATCGATAGTTAATCTCAATTGTAAATAAATTAACTTATAGATATAATAATAATAATTATAATGTTACTAATAATTGACTTTTTTAAAAAGCGTTCGTTTTCTTAACAAATTTGCAAAAACTAGAAAATAAATCATCTTTTTAAAAATTTTTGTATATCGGTAAAAGAAAATTTCGTCCAAACTCTCGTTTATTTTTTTACATATTATCTAAAATTATAAATTATAAATTATATAAAAAATTTTTTTTTTTTAATTTGGTGATTGATTTTTGTAATTTTTTATATTAATCTAACCTTTTAGAAAACGAGTGCTAATGATTTTGAAATAATTATTAAGTTATAATTGCGTTCACCGCTCTAGGGAGTCTGTCATCGGTAGAAATTATAAACTATGAAAAAAATGTCTTCCTGTAATAAATAAATAAAATGTTCAGTGAACTTTTTTGTACACACTGCAATGGAAAAATTGGCTAAATAGCAGTTTGAATTTTGAAAAGAAAAAAAAATTCCGATATAAATTTTTATTATTGGCATTCATTGTATTTTTTTTTCTTAATCTTGATTATGTATTCTCTACCGTTATAAGCTGGACAGACTAAATGCTCAAATTATTCATGGTTGTATGATTTCGTGTATATGTATATCAACGCGCGGAACGATTCTCTCTTTAAATATTACTTTTCGAAAGTAACGACGCGCTCTAATTCTTGAAAAAAAAAGAAATTTTTTTTGTCTTTTAATATACTCTATACGAAAATAGAAGAAAAAAAATCCAAGTTCAATGAAATTTTAATAAAATTTCAATATTAGTTAGATTTGCGAATTTTCTCTAAATTATTAAATTTCGAGAAAATTAACACGAAAAATAGAGAAATAAATGAAAAAGAGAATCATCCAATGTGTGCATGAAGAAACAAATATATAAATATAATTTTGTTTGCATATGATGTACAATAATCTAATAACTTATATTTATAATAGAATTTAAATAGTGTACATATGAATATTGACAAGCGAGGCACTGTAATATTTTAAGTCGAAAATAATATCAGAAACGCAAAGATTAAAGCACTGAAAAAATTATGCTAATAGGCAATTTTAACATTTGAAAATAATTTCTCTTCAAAATCGTCTTTTGAGACTAATTTTTTCTTGGAAAATATTACGCAAAATATTATTCATTAAACTCTTAAAAATTTTTGAATCATTTTAATTAAAAAAAAATTCTCTGAAAATTATATTTTTAGAGAATAATTTTTTCTTCTATAATATTATTCATTAAACGTTGTTAACAAATTTTTGAATTATTTTTCGAGACTATTTTTTTTTCTTAAAATATTGTAAAATATTATCTTAAAATATTATTCATTAAACTTTGTTAAAAAAAACTCTTGAATTATTTTAATGAATAATTATTTTTCCAGACTATTTTTTCTTAAAATATTTCGTGAAAAATATTATTCATTAAACTTTGAAGAAAAATTCTTCAATTATTTTAATGAATAATTATTTTTCGTAACTAATTTTTTTTTCTCCTAAAATATTGTGAAAAATATTCATTAAACTTTGTTAAAAATTAGTGAATTATTTTAATGATTTTTATTTAAATATTAACAGAAAATAATTAGTCCTCTAAAGTTTTATATTCTTCTATTTACGATGAAAAAAAAATTTATTTGATTCAAATAACCAATTATATTACCGATATTTACTTAAATAATTTTTATTTCAAATAAAAATGAATTTCAAATAATTTTTAACTAAATCAAATAAATCGTACTTTTTGAACCAATAATTTCAGTATTTGAAGCAAACCTACAATTTGACTCGAATAAAAATTAATTGAAACAAAAATTATTTTAGTAAATATTTGCCAATCGACAAATAATCAGTCACTTGAATCAAGTAAATTTTTTCTCACTGTAAAGAAATATTCTGAATTATTGAAGAAAATTTTATTTTCCAAAAAAGAGTTTGATTTTATATTATCTACTTATAGTGTTAATATTTCGTAGGAGAATCTTCTCTTTGTAATTTTACGATAACTTCTTGTAAAATAAAAAATCCCTGTCAACTACTTTCAATTTTTCTGAAAATACTTTTAAAGTACTAGAACAATTGTTAATGTGCCTCAAAAAAAAAAATTCTTTACAGTTGAAAACTCGAAAGATTTTATTGTTGTAATTTAGAAAGAAATCAAAACTATATTCACTTTTTTAATTGTACAATCAAATTTTTATTTTGATAAATATTGTTATTAAAAAAAAAAGAGAGAGAGAGAGAAAAAAAAATGTTACACTAAAAACTATTGTTATACAATTGTATTAATTGTATATTTTACCTTGATTGTTATTGACATGTGTGAAATGCCAACAAATTTGATATATTTAAATTATGAAATGAAAATCCACAATTATTGTAATTAAATTTTCTAAATAGTTACTTATTATTGTAAACCAGTTTATAATTTTTGGCCATGAGAATATTTGTTTAGAAAATTATTGTCTCCACGCACTCTTTATACCTTTAAAACCAAATTTAATACTAGTTTAAAGTATAATGGGAAAAATAATTGACACGATTAAAAGCGTTCAACGTTTTTTAAAGTTGTAACAATGATATAAATTGTAAATAGTAGATAGCCACAAAAGGATTTTAAAAGAAAGCCTTGATTTATTGGGTGTGGGTCACCTTCCTTATTAGTAACGATAACAATTAATTTTAATTTCTTAATTATTGTATCGGGAATTACTAAATCTGTCATGTATATTTTCTTTTTTTGAATACAAAAATCACTAAATTTATTAAACAAATTTCCTTCTTTCTCCCTTTGCGTGTTCCTTGAAAAAAAAATAAATGACACTTTCTGTTTAGTTAACAAATAAATTAATAAGTTAATTTAATAATAATAATTAATAATTTTAATAATTTTAGTTAATAAATAATTTCAGTTTTTTAGATAATAAATAAAATTTTCTTTTTCAAGGAATTCCTTGAAAAAATAAAAAAAACTCTTTAATTAGTTAACAAATTGTTAATTAAATAATTTAATTTTTTTAGTTAATAGATAATTTTAGTTTTTTAGTTAATAAATAAATCTCACATTGAATTGATAAAAAAAGTAAAAAGAAAAAATAAAAATAAATAAATAAATAAAAATAAAAAATTACAAATTATTACTAATTAATATTAATAATATTAAGTAACAATTTCCTACAAAGAAAATTTTGCTGTACAGTAGGCGCCTGAAAATAGGCTTCCAGATATAGTTATATCTAGAAGCCTATGTTCAGGCGCCTACCAGCGTCTACTTTCAATTTGCTCCAAACTTTGAAGTTGTCAACTTCAATAAATTGAACAGAAAATAAAAGTGAAATTCAAATTCAAAATTAAATAACTGAGATGCTTCGAACTTTTAATTTTTCAAATTTACTTCAGATTTTCTCATTTTTTTTACTTCCCGCCGGAAATTTAATTTATCGTCGGCAAAGAAGATTCCGCGAGTTACCAACAGAGACGAAGAATTTTTGCCGCCAATCTAAATTTTTGTGTTTGTGTGTACCTGTGTGTCAGATTCTTCTTCGACTTCTTCGGCGTCAGTTAAATTGAAAATTTATAGTTTTTTTACTCACATTTGAACAATGGCAGGTCTTTTGGATTTGTGCGAAAAGTACTTCGGTGCTCGTGAACTCTACGAAGTGTTGGAGATCCCTAAAACAGCAGATCAAAAGCAGGGTAAGAAATTTTTTCCACCAAACATAACCTCTATTTAGAATAACGCAGTCAATAATATTTAATAATATTTCACAAAGAACAATTTTCTTGTCAATATTCATAATTTAGGAAAAATAATAATTGAAATATTTAGTATACAATCCTTGGGAATTAAATATTCAATTTTTTAATTTTATATGTACAATTGTGTATCAAATTCACTACATTTTGTGTTTGCACGTTCAGACTTGTTTTCTTTTCATAATAGATATTTTTGAAGGTCATAAGCAATTGTTTGATTTTGATTGAGAAGTAATATGATTTTATGTACGATTGTATTGATTCGTATTGTATAATTTTTGCAGTTAAGAAAGCGTATCACAAACTATCTTTACTCGTACATCCTGATCGTGTCGAGGAATCTGTTAAAGTCGAAGCTACGGAAAAATTCAAAGTTCTTGGCAGAATTCATTCAATTCTCAGCGATAATGACAAGCGTAAAATTTACGATGAAACAGGACAATTCGATGAAGAGAGTGATGAAGTTGTCATGCGTAATTGGGCAGATTATTGGCGTACACTTTTTAAACCGATTACAGTCAAAGACATAAAGGATTACGAAGAAACTTACAAGGGATCTGAGGCCGAAATAAAGGATTTGAAGCGAGCTTATATGGACAGTAAGCTGAAAATTAATTAATTTATAATTAATTAGAATTTCTTTCTTTTTTTCTAGTAAGAATGCCATCGGCCGATGGCAAAGATTTTTGCCATTAAATCTTTGTCACTGAAATTAATTACTTTTGAATAAACAAAATTTATTTATTTCTTCTTTAAAATCAAATTTTATTGCAATATTTTTGCATCACTATAAAAAAAATGTAATTCTAAAGTTTTTAAATGTGAAATTTAAGTTTGTAATTTTTATTGCAATCAGTAATTTATTACTTTTCCATAAAGTTTTGAACATTGAAATGAAATTTTTTTTCTATTTAAGGAAAAATAATTAAATGTAAACAATTATTTAAAGTAATTTTAAGCGTCAATTTTTTAATACACAAAATAATTTTTTTTATAAAATAAAAAACAAATTAAAAGAAGTAAAGCAAAGTCATTCACTTAAACGTTTGAAACTTTTGGTCAAGATGTTCAAATGAACGATACATTTCTTACTAAAAATATTTTTATAAATTACTGATTGCAATAAAAAATAAAATTTAAATTCCAGATTTAGAAACTTTAAAAGTTATATTTTTTATGGTAATTAATTAATTTTAATTATTGTAATGGAAATTTAATTTTTGTTTGAATTTGAATTTTTTGGATATTTATTTAGAAACTACTTTGAAAAGCTAAATTTTATTAAAAATGTCTTTATATTTGTTAGCATTTTATTTACTCGTTTTTTATTTCCAATTTATATTATTTGATTTTCATTATATGAAATTTTCAGGCAAAGGCAACATGGACTATATTCTTGAAGCCGTTCCTTTTACAAACTGTGACGAAGAACCTCGTCTTCACGATATTATTCAAGACCTGATCGCACAGAAAGAGGTACCGGAATATAAAGCATTCACTCAGGAAGATGAGAAGAAAAAGCAAAGACGAAGACGAAAGGTTAGTTAAACACAATTTTTTTTCACTGGGGGAAAAAATTCAATGAAATGGAAAAAAGGTGACAAAAAACTGATTATATTATAATTTTTCTCTAGATACTTTTATTGGGTCAATTTTAGTAAAAATGAATAATAAGACAAAAAATTTTGTCTCTTTATTTTTCTTTTACTTTAATTTTCCTAAAGTTTTGACATCCCTAAAATTTCGAACGTTCAATTGAACAATAATAATTTTATTACTGAAATTTTTGAAAAATTTTAATAATTCAAATTCTTCTGAAAATTTTTGGGAAGTTACAAATAATAATTGCAGAAATTCTATTATTTTCAAAATGTAATTAAATTCTTCGCAGAAATTCAATTAAATGGTCAACATTTTCTAAAAGAATTCAATTACTTTCATAAACAATAAAATTTTTTACAGGAATTCAATTATTATCTAAAAATAAAAACAATTTCCGCA
Organism: Leptopilina syphax; assembly: GCA_032872505.1. Taxonomy (NCBI): domain Eukaryota; kingdom Metazoa; phylum Arthropoda; class Insecta; order Hymenoptera; family Figitidae; genus Leptopilina; species Leptopilina syphax. Next base: position 29,079,626 of record CM065469.1, on the reverse strand, counting down.
GAAGTTCAATTATTTTCATGAATAACAAAATTCTTGCCAGGAATTCAACTATTTTTATAAATACTAATACAATTTTCGCAGAAATTCAATTATTTTCAAAAATTTTAATACAACTCTTTATAACAATTCAATTATTTTTAAGGAATAACAAAATTCTTCTTAGGAATTTATTTATTTTTGTAAAGAATAAAATTCTTCCAGAAATTCAATTATTTTCAAATAATATAATTTTTCAAAATATAATTTTTCAAAATAATTCAATTAATTTCTTGATGAAAAATATTCTTCCTTGGAATTCAATTACTTCTATAAATAATAAATTTACGCAGAAATGCAATTATTTTCCAAAATTTTGATAAAATTCTTCATAATTTAATCTTTTTTATAAAAAAAAATTCTTTCCAGAAATATTCATTTATTTTCATAAATTTTGTGAAACTTCTTTATAGTATTTCAATTACTTTCATAAATAATCAAATTTTTCGAAAAAATTCAATTATTTCCATAAATAATAAAATTTTTTTTATAAATTAAATTATTTTCATAAATAATAAAATTTTTTTTATATAAATTCAATTATTTTCAAAAATTTTAATATATTTTTTCGCAAAAAATTCAATTCTTTTAAAAAATTTTGATAAAATTCTGCGTAGGTATTTAATTTTTTTTATAAATTCAAATAAAATTCTCTGAAAAAATTGTATTATTTTAAAAAATTTCAATAAAATTCAATTATTTTCTTTAATAATTAAATTTTTCCCAGGAATTCAATTACTTCTACAATTTTCGCAAAAATTCAATTATTTTCAAAAATTTCTATAAAATTTCTCTATAATTTAATTTTTTTTATAGAAAATAAAATTCTTCGCAAATATTTAATTATTTTCTAAAATTTTTTGAACTTTTTTATAGTATTTCAATTACTTTCATAAATAGATAGTAAAATGTTTCGAAAGAATTCAATTTTAATATAATTATTCAATAAGTTATTTATTTTTGTATTTAAATAATTGAATTTTCGTAGAATTTTCTAATGAGAATCGATTTAAAAATGAATTTCAGGTAAAATTTTACATTAATAATTGAATATTATAAGCATTATAGCCTGAAGTTTTAGAAATAATTGAATTTTGAAAAAGTTTTAAATTAAAATTTTAATTTTTTCATACTTTTAACTAAGAATTCTGTAGAATTACATTTTTTTGGAAAAAGTTTGATTGGATTTCTTTTTTTGTAACTATTTGAAATTTTTTTTCTTATGTATATTAAATTTAAAAATTTCCAAATCGAAAGTTTTGGTAAAATTGAATTGTAAACGAATGAATTTAAAAATTCTCAAATAGATCTTTTTTAAAAAGTATTAAAAATAATTGATTTAAAGAAGAATTTCAGTTGGAAATTTTAGAAAATAATAATTGAATTGAAATGATGAAAATTCAATTACTTCTACACTTTTCACAGAAATTCAATTATTTTCTAAAATTTTGTTAACTTTATAGTATTTCAATTACTTTCATAAATAGATAGTAAAATTTTTTGAAAGAATTTAATTATTTTCGTAAATATCTAATAAAATTAAATTTTTAATTATATGTTTTTTAGTAGATTAAAATATTAAATAAATTTATTTAATAAATTTACTTTTAAAAATTTTATTAAAATTCATCAGAAGAATTCAATTATTTAAAAATTTGTTCATAAAATTTTTTATGAGAATTCAATATTTTAATTCAATTATTCAATAATTTATATATTTAAATAATTGAATTTTCGTAGAATTTTCTAATAAGAATCGATTTAAAAATGAATTTCATTCATTCTGTAGAATTAAATTTTATTTTGAAAAAGTTTAATTGGATTTTTTTTTTTTTTTTTTGAATTAATTGACATTTTTTTTCTTATATTTAATTTAAAAATTGAATTGTAAACGAATGAATTTAAAAATTCCCAAATAGAACTTTTTACAAAAAGTATTAAAAATTTTAAAGAAGAATTTAAGTTGGGAATTCTAGAAAATAATAATTGAATTGAAATGATGAAAGTAATTTTGAAGAAGTTAGAGTAACAATATTCTTATAAAATAAAATAATGATTTTACTACTCTAACACTTTTAATTTGTTATAAAACATTCGTATTAGTTGTTGAATTTGAAAAATATGGCAACCCTGTTTTTCTAAAAATTCAAAATAAAGAAAGTTTGAAAAAAATCTTCGGTAGGTTGAAAATTTGCAGAGTGATTAAAAATTGTATTCGAAAAAATGTGCTCGCGTTTCAATTTTGATGATTGAAAGTCATATAAGGTAGATTATGAGTAATGTCTTGATTTCATAGGTTTCTATTTCAGCCTGTTAATCGCGATCAACAAATATGTAACTTCCGTCAGTTTGAACAAGTATACGTCTACTAATAGTGCTATTTTCCAGCTTCTCTATTTTTACTAATAGTACCTCTTGATGATCAGAAATGCAGTAGGAGGAGAATAAAAGACAAAGTGAGATAGATCAGAAGCGAAGGAGAGAGAGGGAGAATCAGAAGGTGGAAGCAGGGCGGGAGGGGATGCAGCAGTAAATAAATATCTCAGTAACGCTAGAACACAGTTCAGTCCTAAGCGGGTAGCTCTCGATTGATTTATTTATCATTTTTTATCATTGGTTCTCTGTTCGCTCCTTCGATATGATTCTCTAGTATATGTTCAATTATTTTCCAACTGTCATATATTATCTATTTATTATTTTCTAATCATGTAAAAATAATTCTGATGAATCTCTAAATCTGATGAAAAATTTTTACTAATTTTTTCTAAATCTAATGAATCTTTAAATATAATTAAAAGTTGAATAAAAATTATCTAATAAAAATTTGTCTAATGACAATTTGTCTAATGAAAATTGGAGTTAAAAATTAGAATCATTAGAATCGAAAAAGTAGAAACAGTTCAAAGATTAATTGAAGGTGTTGTTGAAAATGGCCCGAACGATTCTGTCGATTTTCGTTCTTCTTCCAGTTGTAATCAGTTACATTGAAGGAGCATGTTTTCATGTGGAAACGAGAGATTTAATGGAGTACTCATGCACTGGTGGTTACGTCACTGACTTGAATGGTATTCCAGAAGGTGTTGAACGATTGAAAATATCGAGAATGCGGATTCCGATCATCACCCCTCACACATTCTCCCGATTCAGCGAGTCTTTGCTGGTTCTCAAGTGCTCGGAATGCGAAATATCGGAAATTGAACCGAACGCCTTTGGCAGTATGACGTACTTGCAGCAGCTGAGTTTGGACAACAATCGACTGTCATCAGTGAAAGCTTCCTGGATAGAGGGTCTCAGGGACCTCAACTACCTGGATCTCACCTACAACCAAATAGAAGAAATCGAAGACGACGCCTATCAGTATCTAGGAGAAGTCACCGACCTCCGACTCTCCGGCAATCGTCTCAAGTGTCTCAATCTAGACGCAATGTCCCAAATGTCAAATCTAAAGCGCATCTTCCTAAACGACAATCCCCAATTCCAATGTCCGAATGCTGTCGTGAAATTCCTCGAGGATCGCAACGTCACCTTCCAGGAGGACGAGACCTGGAAGGACATAACTCACGATACGGTGCCAGCCAGTCGGAACGAGCAACAGGACTGGAGAACGAGACCCTATCCAATCACCACGACACCCGTGTATCGGGAGAGAATCACCGACACCAGGAGACCGGATACTATGGAAACTGTCTGGACCACTCAGCCAGAGACTCATCGTCCCATGACGACGCATATCTGGACACGTCCGGCTCGACCTCCTGTCACCACCGAATCGGATATTGCTCGCGAGGACATGTTCCTATCCCGCGGGGGAAGTGTTCACGAAACGCACACTCCCTCCATGGACCGAAATTCCTGGATGACCACACCGAGATACTGGCCCACCGAACACGTTCCAAGGACTCTTCCCGAAGAGACAGTCTACCCAACGCGTGAAACTTCGCGACCAGTCGCTCCTACCGAACGAATTCACTCGACAGTCTCCAAAGGTGTTTATCAACAACCCAATTATGTGCCTCACGTTACTAACGCTCAGGAAATTGACAACTATCGTCAAGGCGATGAAACCTCCACTGTCTCCAATTTGGAACGAGTGGAAACCGAGAAACCATTGCCAGACTGTGAGAATTCATCCCCGATTATCAATATCAAGAGGGAAATTATTCTCCTCTGCACTCTTTTGCTTATTTCTAAGACTGTCTTTCAAGACATTCTGTAGAGATTCCGTAAAAATTCTGTCAACATCTTGTAGATTCTCTAGAGATTCTCCGGAATTCTCTAGAGATTCTTTAATATTCTCTGTAATTCTTTAGAGATTCTCCATTATTCTCTGGAATTCTTTAGAGATTCTCTATTTTTCTCTGGAATTCTTTAGAGATTCTCCATTATTCTCTAGAGATTCTCTTTTTTTCTCTAATATTCTCTAGAGATTCTCCCATCATTCTTTAGAATTCTCTATAGAGATTCTCTGGAATTCTCCAGATTGGAAATTTTTTTCAACAAACACCAATTTAAAGGAAGCAAAAATAAGAGGAGAAAAAAAATTGGAGATTGGAAATTTTTTTAACAAACACCAATTTAAAGGAAGCAAAAATAAGAGGAGAAAAAAAATTGGAGATTGGAAATTTTTTTAACAAACACCAATTTAAAGGAAGCAAAAATAAGAGGAGATGAAAAAATTGGATAAACAAACGCGAGTGATTTAGCATAATTTTTAACGTGACTTGAAGAATCAATGAAAAACATGGGACCCATGTGACATTGTCATTAAACCTGTGCGCGGGCATTTATATAGTGAAACTTTATGATTCTTTGTGACTAAACAATAACTTTAACAGGTTAATTTTAACGACGTATTTAATGAACGCAATTAACCATTTTAGAGGGCATTATTATTATTAAAAAGAGAAAAACTTGTGCGAGAAAATTTATGCATACCATATTTTATTGTTTTTCTCTTGGTTCGTGACCTTCATTTTCTATGTGGAAGAATTATTTTGGAATTTTTGATGATCGAGAATATTCAAAAACAATGAGGGACCCATGCATTTTTATTTGTAGGTATATTATTTTTGGTTTCCATTAATTCTACTGTTTAATAACCTATTGTTTTTAATTAATCTGTCGTTTTTTATTACTGTTTTATTATTATTTTTTTCTTATTTTCTTCTTATTTTTTTCTTATTATTTTTTTATTACTATTTTCACTGTTTTGTTTCTTCTGTTATTAGTTACTTTTTGTTTAGTTCAGAGTGGGCACATGTCAGTAAAGTCAGGGAAATGTCAGTAAAACAACATTTTTGTCAGTAAAATCAGGGAAATGTCAGGAAAAAAATTTTTTGTCAGGTAAATTTAGAAAATTGAAACTTTTTTCGACTTATTTGGTTATTTTCAAAAATTGCAACTTTTTCGACTTTTCTTCCAAATGCTCCAAGAAAATATCATATTTTTTAGTATTAAATGTAATTCATTTCGATTTTTATAGTGCGAAAAATAACTATAAACAAATCTTTCAGAAATAATTTTTGAATCATTTTTCTATTCAAATTTTTAAAATATACATTTAAAAAGATTTTGAAAAAATAGAATTTTGTAAAATTTAATTGAAAATAATTAATTTTTTTCAAGTATTTTGTTAGAATTTTTAAAAATCAACTTTTGAAGAATTTTAATTGCAAATTTTGCGAAAATAATTGAATTATCAAAAATTTTAATGAAAAATCCTTAAAAAGTAAATTTTAAAATGAAAATTAATGAAAATTAGCTTCTAATTTTTTTAAATTTAGTATTTTCAATTTTTTCAATTACATATTTCCGAAAATTCAAATACATACAAAAAATAATAACATTTTATAATTATTTTTAACATTTTGGAGAAACAAAATCATATTCAAAATATTTTATTAAAATTCATCAAAAAATTAATTAGTTCTTTTTAAATAATACAAAAACTCTTTTAAGAAATTCAATTGTTTTCGAAAAATTACATTAAAATATTTTTAAAATCTAACTTAATTCTTAGAATTTTTTTATCGTCATTATAATATTTAATTATCTTCGAATAAAGTAAATAAAAGTTTACTTTTTTAGACTTATTAAAATTTTGGAGAAATCATGGTCATATTTTATTTAAAATTCTTAAAAAAAATTGATTATTTTTATTTTTTGAAAATATTATACCTTAATAAATTTAAGAAAAAAACATGGACAGTTACAATTATTATAAAATATTGAATTTTCGTATTAAAATAATTTAATTCTCAAAGAACTTTTGGAAAATTATTTAAAATAATTGATTTAGAGATGAAGTTTTGTTGAAAATTATAGAAAATAAATGAAAATAATTGAATTTAGGAAGGGTTATCAATTGTAATTTTTAGAAATTATTAAATTTCATAAATTTTACTCATTTTCCGGAAACATTCATATTTTCCTGTGCAAACAATTTTGTCCGGGAAAATAATTTTAATGTCAGTAAATTGTTTAGTTTAGTTTAGTTTTATCTTCGTTTCATTTTTTTAGATCAGTTATTTTTTCGTTTTATTTTTCCTTCGTTCAATATTTTATGGTTTTATTTTTTCTTCATTCAGTTATTTTTTGGTTTTATTTTTTCTTCGATCAATTATTTCTTGGTTTAATTTTTTCTTCTTTCAATTATTTTTTGATTTAATTTTTTCTTTATTTAGTTATTTCTTCGTTTAATTTTTTCTTCACTTATTTATTTTCTGGTTTTATTTTTTCCTCGTTTATTTGTTTCTTCGTTCAATTTTTTCTTCAATTGGTTATTTTTCGGTTTTATTTTTTTTCGATGAATTATTATTTTTTGGTTCAATTTTTTCTTCTTTCAATTATTTTTTGATTTCGGTTTTTCTTTATTTAGTTTTTTTCTTCGTTCAATTTTTTTTTCATTTAAAATTATTTTCTGGTTTTATTTTTTTTCTCGTTTAGTGTTTCCTATGTTCAATTTTTGGTTCGTTTGGTTATTTTTTGGTTTTAGCTTTTCTTCGTTTAATTTTATTAGCGTTCAATTATTTTTTCTTCCATTCATTCTTTATCCTTCAATTATTTTTTGGTTTCATTTTTTTCTCGTTTAGTGTTTTCTTCGTTCAATTTTCTCTTGTTCAATTATTTTTTGGTTTCATTTTTTCTTCGTTCAATTATTTTCTAGTTTTATTTTCTTCTCGTTTAGTGTTTTCTTCGATCAGTTATTTTTTCTTCGTTCAATTATTTTTTGTTTTTATTTTTTTTTCTTTCAATTATTTTTTTATGTAATTTTTATTTTCATTTTTTTCTTCATTCAATTATTTTTTGTTTTTAATTTTTTCTCGTTTAGTGTTTTTTTCGTTCAGTTAAATTTTGGTTTCAGTTTTTCTTCGTTCAATTTTCTCTTCCTTCAATTAGATTTTGGTTCAGTTTTCTCTTCGTTCAATTATTTTTTGGTTTCATTTTTTCTTCGTTCAATTATATTTTTAGTTCTATTTTTTCTTCGTATAATTATTTTTTACTGTTAATTATTCTTTGTTTATTTTTTTCTTTGTTCAGTTGTTTTTTCTTCACTCAATTATCTTTTGGTTTAATTTCTCCTGGTATAGTACATTCTTCTTATTTTTTGGTTCTATTTTTTCTTCGCCTAGTTTTTTCTCCCTATATTTGCTTTTTCGTTTAGTTCTCTTTTTCCTTTAATATTTAATTTAATTTCTTCACTTAGTTATTTATCCATTCAGTTTTTCTTTGGTCCTTTTTTTCTTCGTCCAGTTTTTAATTACTTTGTTTAGTTTCTAAATACTTTGTTTTTATTTTTATTATTTATTATGAAAATTACTCTTTGTTAAGTACTTAATTACTGTTCAGATTTTAATTACTCCATTTACTTTATTATATTGCCTTGTTGAATTTTTTATTTACTAAATTGCCTTGTTTACTTATTTTTTTACATTCTGAAGGTTTCGTATTTTATTTTTATTGCTTTTGTCTCATTTTTTTTCTCGATTACTTATTTATTGAGTAACATTTATTTATTGAATAATAATCGTTGTTGTTCTCTAATATATATGTCGATCTATTATTGCAAGGAAAATCCGCATTTTCTCAGAGGAAAATTTGCGGTGTATGGAATGTTAATAAAATTTGGATGTTGTCCAAAACGGAATGCCTTCAAGCTTTGTTACGTCTAAACAAAGTATTGACCTGTCTAAAAGGCATTTGAACATTTTACGAGGAAGTTTATCTAGTACGGGTATAATCTTTGATTGTTAATCATAATTTTACATTATGTAAATTAATTGATTAATTAATTAATTGATTAATTAAATTAATTAATTTTGGATTAAATTACTTAATTTAATTAATTTTGAATTCAATTAAATTTTTCTTCTCTCCCCTAATGGAAATTTGGAACTAAATTAAAGTTTACAATTTAAACGAAAAAATTTGATTGAAGAAGAGAAAAAGAATTTTCTCGTGTCACACGCGGAAAAAAGTGTATAAATGCAGTAAGGAGCACTGGCCTCTGTTAACATGCCGATCTATAAAAGTATTGTTGTGTTGAACGCACTCTTAGGCTCGCACAATGTTCTTCACTAACTTCTAGTCATTGCACAGACCTTCGACGTGAGATGAATCTTATTCGATTCGATTGATGCTGAGCAAAAGTCATTGTGCGAATGAATAATTCATGCAATGTAAACAGCAAGAGAACAGAACACATTCATTTATAAGGAATAAAATGTCATTTCAAAAATGCCGAGGATAATTTATTCCAAATATTATTTGTCACAGTTTCTATACATTTTCCACTGATAATTCCGTTTTTGGAGAATTTTTCCCTTTTTTGTATTACAAAGTGAAAATTATAAAGGGAATTTATTTGAGAATTTATTTAATAGTCGAGAGAATTTATCGAAAATATATTTGATAATAAATAGAAGTTATCGAAGTGAAAAAAATTTATCGAAAATATATTTGATAGTAAAGAGAATTTATCGAAAATCTATTTGATAGTAAAGAGAAGTTATCGAAAATCTATTTGACAGTCAAGAGAATTTATCGAAAATCTATTTGGATAGTAAAGAGAATTTATTGAAAATATATTTAACAGTAAAGAGAAATCATCGAAATTCTATTTAACAGTAAAGAGGAGTCATTGAAAATTTATTTGACAGTAGAGAGAATTTATCGAAAATCTATTTATTTCGATGCGAAATATTTCTTTGCTTGAAAGTTATAATGACAGAATATTACTTTTAAACCGACAACTTTTATAAATGACGACTCTAATAACTACATTGTCTCCTTTAATTATTGTCACGACTTAAATTTAGCTTTTGAGTTCAGATAATAATCGCAAAAACTTGATAGACAGAATTTATGAGTTTGATCTTCACAACATTTTACTTGTACAATTATCTCGAAAGCACATTTTTATTTATAAATTTATGCACTGAAATTTTAACAAACTCCAGGCCTGTCAATTGCCATCAATGTCAGACAACAATTAAAAATTTGAATAATCCCAAACAGTTATAATTTCATTCGTCTAATTTTAAATTACATACCCGGAAATTGTATTAATTTTCAGTATACAAAATTAGAATTTCGATTCTCAATTATTTTTGAGAGAATGTAATTTTCAGGGTTATTTTTCGAATTAGTTTTTAGAATCGCCACCTTTAAGAGTATTTTTTATTTTCTATAAATATTTTTTAATAGAAATGCAGTAAATTTTAATAGAAATTAAAAGAATTGAAAATTTAAAAAAGCCGAATTTTTCTTCTCGAAAACTTATTTTTTATTTTTCATTTTTTATTTAATAGAAATGCAGTAAGTTTGGAGTGAAATATAGAAATGAAAAAAATTAGGAAAGGAATTTAAAAAGGTGGAATTTTTCTTCTCGAGAACTTTTCTAGGAAATACTCTCTTAATCTTTATATGAGAGATATGAGAGAAATTGTTATGATTTCCAGTACAAAAGGAGGTGTTATTCTGTATTGTCATTAGTGGTATAAACTAGCCCCACTAAATTGAAATTAATGAGCGACGAGGGTCGCCCTCCATCGGGAGTTGTAATGGAATAATTAGAAATGCCGCACTGCATCGGCTTAATTTATAATAATAATTATTATATAAGGTTTTTGTCATTTGGCAACACTTGGACAAAATTTCGTATATTTTCTCTGCAGCTTCTTCTCTTTCTCTCTCTCATTAGAAACTATAAATATAAAGGCTCAAAACGAGACCACACAGTCAAGTTCGCGATGCCAGATGACTGCCCAGAAAACCATGAAATTCGGACGGAATTCCCATTTCGCGAGAGAATAATCGCTATTTCCACACCCACACTATATTAGAAGAGACAGAATTTTCTAAATCTCATCATTCATCAGTTTGAATTTCCAAATCGAAAAGAAAATCCCATATTTTATAAGATGGAATATTTAATTACGAAATATTTATAAATTATAACATTTGACGAAATCGGTTAAATGCTCATAAAGTTCTGAATGTTCAAATAGAATTTTCTTCATTTCTTCTTTAAATTCAAATTTCATTGTAATAATTTTACGTGTCACGTATCGAGAAAATTAATTATAGAGACAAAATTAAGTTTTCAATTTTTATTGCAATCGGTAATTTATAAAAATATTTCTTTTCTTTGAACGAATATTTTATTTATTTAAAAAAGTATTTCAATTTTAAATACTTTTAAAGTTTTAATTAAAATTCTGAAAAAATTAGTTTTCTGAAAAATCTTAATTCAATATCAATAATTTTTAAATAAAAAAATAAAGTATCATAAAAATAATTCAATTATTATTAAAAACAATGTTTATCAAAAAATTATCAATTTAATGGAAATTTTGTGAAATTGAATAAAAAAATAGTTGAATTTATTAAAGAATTTCATTACAGATTTTTTAAAAATTCAAAATTTCAAAGAAAACTAAAATCATTTGCTTTGATTTGCTTCTTCGATTAAAAATTAATTTTTCTTTTATTGAAAGAAGAAGAAAAATTCATTTAATTCAAAAGAAATTTATATGATTCAAAAAGAATTTAAATTCTATAGGTATTTAGTAACTTTAAGAATTTAATTTTTTGATAGTGACGCAAAATTGTTGTAGTAAAAATTTAATTTGAAGAAGAAATTAATAAATAAACATTCTGAACTTTAGGAACATCAACTCATTGAGTTTAAATCCGCTAATAGTTGGAATAAAGAAATTATTTTTGAAAATTTGAATAAAATTCTTCTTAGAAACAATTAGAAAACTTTTTATAAAATTCTTTGACACAATTCAATTATTTAAAAAATGTTTATAAAATATTTTATGAGAATTCAGTCATTTTCACAAATAATGAAATCCAAATATTTTTAATATCTATTATTTTATTTATATTTATTTACATATACAAATTTATAGATTTTAATAAAATTTCTCAAAAGAATTTAATTATTTATAAAATATTTAATAAAATTCAAAGCGAAAATTTAATTATTTTCAAAAATTTAATGAAATTCAAATAATATCGTGAATATAATAAAATTTTCAAAGTATGTAATTAAATTGTGTGAAAAACAATTTTCAAAAAATTTTTTCGAAAGAAATCAAGTATTTAAATATTTTAATAAAATTCTTTGTAAAAAAGTAATTATTTTCTAAATTTTTGCCAACATTTGTTTAGAATAGTTAAATTATTATTTTCAGAAATAATAAAATTCATCGCTAAAATTCAATTATATTTTTAATCCAATTTTAATCAAGTTATTCGAAATATTTGATATTATTCTTTTAAATTTTTATATTTTTATATTTTTATATTTTTATATTCATTTTTTTATTCAAAAAGAATTCAATTATTTTTACAAATTATAAAAATTTTTTCTGAAATTCAATTATTTAAAAAAATTTAATAAAATTCGTTACAAAAATTTAATTATTTTCATAAATAATAAAATTCGTTGCTGAAATTCAATTATTTTTAATACAATTTTAATAAAATTTCGCGAAAGAATTCAATTATTTTAAAAAAATTTAAATAAAATTTTATATACAAATTGAATTATTTTCAATTTAATTTTAATTTAATTCGTCAAAAAAATTTGCAACAATTCATTTTTTTAAAAATTTTAATAAATTATTCGTAGAAATTTCAATTGTTTTTACAAATAATACAATTCTTTAGATGAATTCAATTATCTTAAATATAATTTTAATAAAATTCTTCAAAAGAATTCAATTATTTTCATAAATAATAAAATTCTTCAGAGGAATTCAATTATTTTCAGTACAATTTTAATTTAATTCTTTGAAATCTTTTAGTTATTTTCGAAAATTTTTCAAACTAATTTACTGATTTTCAAAAATTTAATATTATTCAAATCGAAAATTTAAATAATATCATGAATACCTATAATCAAATTTTTAAAGTAATTAAATTGTGTAAAATACGATTTTCAAGAAATTTTTTCGAAAAAAAATCAATTATTTAAATATTTTAATAAAATTCTTCGTAAACAATTAATTAATTTCTAAATTTTTGACAACATTTGTTTATAATAGTTAATTTTAAGGCTTCACAGTCTGTCCCCTATTTTCCTAAAAGTCTCCTTTTTTTAATTTTGGCCTCGAAACGTACACTATTTTGAAAATTTCCTCTAAATTTCCCCTATTTTTTTCTTTTATCTTTTAATGGTGAATTCACACCAAATTTAGCTTTGTAAACTATGAAACTGCCACTAATTCTAATACAAAACCTTCAAAAATTGTTTTATGTCTGACAAGAATGAATTTTTTAATATTATTTAATTATTCCCAGGCGCGAGCTGACAGTGAGTTCAGGCTTTACGAAGCTTGATTGAGGGTTGGTCAGTATTGGTTGAAGATTGGTGGGACAGCGAAAGCAAGGCTACTTGAGTCCGGAATAGTAACATCGATGTAAACCTGACGCTCAGTCTTTGTTGAAGACTGGCGTTCAGTCTTCAATCAATGCTGCGGAAGCCGAAAGCAGGACTGAACAAGACTGCTTCCACTGTTCCCAAATTTACACGCTTCTCACGCGTTCATTCAATATAACGTGAATATATTAATTATTATTATTAATAATAAACAGTATTGTTATTAATATATATGTATTTACATATTTAATGACAATAAGTTATTATTATAATAATTATATTATTTTCATATAAATATTATATTACTAACAATAAATGTCATTTAACATAATAATATTGAAAAATAATTTTAGCAAAAAAAACACAACTTGTGATAATTTGTACATTTTTTAACTTCATTTTTGACAGACTTTTATTATTATTTACAAACAAGTTCACAAGTTTTTATTCACAACACTTATTAATTATACAGATTAAATAGTAATTTTATTATTTTATGTAACGCTTATAATGAAAAAATCCGCTCGCATGTGGGATCGAACTCATGTCCCCCCGCCCCAGACGCATTCCGGAAGTCCTAGACGCAACCACTTAAACCGCACGGCCACTGAGTCTCGATGAGACCTCGGGCTAATGTAATATATTAATGCCAGTGCCGTATACTTTGTTACTTATAAGGGCAAAGTGAAAACTATGACTAAAATTTTACACATACTAATCCTGAATTATTTTAATTATTAAAAATGAATATTAAATAATTCATAATAAAATTGTAATCATTACAAAATTCAACTTTTAAAACATTTTACAATTAAAAATATTTAATAGATAATTTAATAAACATCGATAAATAATTGATATTTTTTATTATTCAGTAACAAAATTATTAACATTTATTATTAGATATATTAATAATATATTATTTAAATAAATATAATTTGGAATAATAATGAATTATAATGTTAAATATTATAATTATTATTAATTATAATAATATTTATTAATTCAATAATAATTATTAATAACTATAATAATTAATTAATAAATAAATAATAATTAATTAAATTAATATTAAAAGTTAACATAATTAATAAAATTATTAAATATGATGCAGTGTCAGGAATATTTTATTGCACATTTTAATTATTATTTATTAATTATCTATAATAATTTTGAAAACATTTATAAAAAAAATTTTCCATTTAACTTTCTTTAAATATGAATGTTACAAATAATAATATATTTATACTAAATAAATATAAATATTTATTAATCAATTGATAACTTAATGTTAATTATTATTATTATTATTTGAAACAATTATTATAATTATAATTATTATAATATTATTTAATTAAGTGAACACGGTAATAAATAAAGATAAACTGAATATTGAGTAAAGATTGATTCAAGCTTGAATCAAGATTAGATGTTCGAGCTTCACTCATAAAGATTGACCGAGTCTTGAATCGAGCATGGGACGAGCATTGGGTCCAATGTTGAACCAATATTGAACTAATATTGATTGACAGTGATGTAAAGACTGCTTCTACTGTGAGTTACCCACACTGAGCGTTCAAGACTCAATCAACCTTTAATCTATCGTCAGCATTGGTCTTTCGCGCCTGGGTTACAAAAGTTTTAATGCAATTATCTTGATAAATAACAAAATTCTTCACAGAAATTCAATAATTTTGAGGAATTTTTAAAAAAATTCTTTACAAAATTCAATTATTTTCATAAGTTATAATATTCATACCAAGAATTCAATTATTTTCAAAAGTAATGAAATTCTTCGAAGAAATTCAATTATTTAAAAAAATTGTCACGAATATCTCGTCAAGAATTCAATTATCTTTGCAAATAGCAAAATTTTTCGACGAAAATTCAATTATTTTCAAAAATTTATAAAAATGTTTGTTAAAGTTCAATTACTTTCAAAAGTTTTTTGCAATTAAATAATTTTCAATATTTACTATTTTCATAAAATTTATCAACAGATTTAATTATAGAAAAAACTTTTTGATACAATTATACGAAAAGATTCAATTTTTTTCATAAATAAAAAAATTTCATTTACGAATTCAATTATTTTCATCGCAGAATTTCAAATACTTTTAATACAATTTTTAAAAAATTCCTAGAAAAATGCAATTATTATTAAAAATTTTATTAAAACTTGAGGAAAGAATTCAATCTTAAAAAACAATCAATTGTTTATTAAAACAATAAAATTTGTTGCAATAATTCAAATATTTTTATAAATATCTAACATTTTATTCCTCGCAGAAAATCAATTATTTTCAAAAAATGTTAAGTAATTTTGAAAAAGAATTCAATAAGCTTGATAAACAACAAAATCGCATAAATTCTTTCCATAAAATTAATTATTCTAAGGAATTTTAATAAAATTCTTTTCCAAAATTCAATTATTTTGATAAATATCAAAAATTCATCACAAGAATTCAATTCTTTTGAAAAGTAATAAAATACTTTGCCGAAATTAAATTATTTTAAAATTTTTTTTAAAAATTCTCGTCAAGAATTAAATTATCCTTATAAATAGATAGGTAAATTCTTCTCAAGAATTAAATTATTGTCAAAATTTTTTTAAAAATTCTCCTCAAGAAGTCAATTATTTTCAAAAATTTTAATAAAATTCTTCTTATGAATTCAATTGTTTTCAAAAATTATTATTTAAATTCTTCTCAGGAATTCAATTATTTTTAAAAAATTTAATAAAATTCTTCAAAAAGTTTTCAATTATTTTCAAAAATTGTTATAAAATTCTTTAATATAATAAATTTCATTAAAATTTTAATTAAATTCCTTAAAAGAAATTAAATATTTTCAAAAGTTGTTAATACAATTCTTCGTAAAAATGAAATTTTAAGAAACATTCAATATTATTTATTTTTTTATTTCAATAATTGATTTCTCGTAGAATTAAATTATTATTTTTCGTATTTTTAACTAACAATTCTGTAGAATTAATTTTTTTGAAAAAGTTTAATTGAATAATAATATTGATGTTATTGATTTAAAGTAGAATTTTAGTTAAAAATTCTAGAAAATGTTAATTAAATTGAAATGATACAAATAATTTTGAAAAAATTACTGTAACAATATTCTAATAATAGTAAACTAACGATTTTGTCAGTCGGTCATCTTTATGTTTTATAATAATATTCATTATGAGTTGTTCAATTTGAAAAGGTTTGAATTTGAAATTTTTGAACACCTTAATTCCAATGAAAAAAAAAATGATTAAATATTTATTTTAAATCAAAAAAACTATTGATGTTTTCGAATAATTTTACTTTTGAAGAAATTTGTAAATAAATTTAATAGAACATTTTTTTGAGTATCTAATAATTTTTAGAGTGAATCCAGAATATTCTTTAGGGTCAGGGAAACAGTCAAAGTTGTGTTTGGAAATTAGGGAAAAGTCAGGGAAAAATGAAGTTAAATTTTTGTGGCAACCCTGTATAAATAAATAATATTTTTATCTTTATTTAACAAATTTTTATGGTCCCCTAAAAGTCCCCTATTTTTTAATTTTCAGTCCCCTGTTTCCCCTAAAATACTTTTTAGGGGCACTGTGAAGCCTGGAATAAGAGTAGAAGTCAAAATTCTATTTAGAAATCAGTGAGAAATAAAATTTCTGTGGCAAACCTAAATATTTGAAAAAAATTTGAAAAATTCATACAATCCAAGATCTGCAGACTTTGAAAAAATAGACAAATAATAATTTAAAAAGAAGAAGAAGAAGAAGAAGAAGTAGAAGAAGAAAACTCGCGATTTTTAGGAAGTGTTCTCGTACGTACGTCCCTTGTAATTCAATCGCTTTAAAAGATTTCACAAGCGGCAGCTTCAATGAGAGATTACTTGCACCCGAGACGAAGATACGCCTTCAAGATTTTTTTTTACTCTCCACTTGATACATAAGCTAGGCACATTACATATCCTTGACTTCCTCTGCTAGCACTCATTGAACGGAACTATTGTAATGAGCAGCAAGGTTTATCTTTATCTCGATAAATGTTCGTTCTTAATACCCATACACCTCCAGCACTATTACATATTCAATCAAATGTACTTAGAATTTGCTCTAAATACCATAATCATGACTTGTTATCACGATACAATATGAGTATACATACATTCATTTCCTCAGCTTCGCGTGATTTTTCGCTAAAAGCATTTTAATAAAATAATCATAATTTCCGTCTTCCGGATTTTCAGGCTCATGGCCAGTTGTGTCCTCTCTCACTCTCTCACTCTCACTCGACTCAATGTCACAGTCGCGCGAATGCGAAACAAGACACTGCAAGTAATTGAAGAGAACACGTGCTATCTGGGACGCGACAACGCGTTGCAGATGTTCGCGTGCTTTTTACTTGTTGAGTATGTACTTTAATGCCGGTTGCGATGAATTAGAAACAATCCAAGTTATGATATGCTGCTTGCGCCTCGATAATCATTAAACTCGACTTATAAAAGGCTTACACACAGTGTATAATATCGTGATGTCACTCATCTTGTGTCGAGAAACGCACACGTCTAATAACTCGGATGGAGAGAAATTTTTCCAATTCATATTTTAAATCATTCTCACAGAAATGGAACACATTCAATTCTTTTATCCGTTTCAATAATAATTTATTGAGTGAACGGCGTGATTATTCATATAATCGTCTCTTTACGCATTAGCGAGGAGCTAATTTTTAATATAAACCTATAGAGTGTTAGGGAAAACAATTTTGCTTATCATTCATTTCTTATAAACGTCTTGAAAAATATTTGTTCAATTTCGCCGACAAAGTGAAGGAACTAGTGGAATTTTCTTAAATAAACTGACCTTTTGCTATCAAACTGGTTATTTTTAACTAAAATTTAGATTTAGAGATCGTTCTATTCCTAGAGTTGGAATTATTCCTAAAATTAGAAATAGTTCTTTAGACAAGAAATATTCTCGAAAATGTTTAATAAATGGTATTAAAATCAATAATCTCCAAATAAGAAAAATATAAATTAATTTATACTAGTTATTTATTACAATAATTAATAGTCTAATTAAAATTTATTAGTGATTAGTACTAATAGTAATGAGTACTAAGTACCAATAGTACTTGGTACTCAATAGTATTTACTATTATTATTGCACTAATACTAATTAGTATTGTTAATATACTTGCAATTTTTACTAATTCGAAATAATTATTCGCGATACTACTATCAATAGTAATTATTATTATAACTATTATTTATTAGTATTTTTAATAATTATCAGCAATAATAGTACCAATAATAATTAGTATTATTAGCACTAGGTAAAAATTTCAAGATCGACGTATTTTACTAATTTTTACTGGAATTTACTGCAAAAGTAGTAAAATTTATTTCGGAAATATTAAAATTTAATTCTTAATCAGTAAGAAATACAAAATCGAAGCATTTTAATTATTTTTACTAAAATTTACTTCAAGAATAATATAATTTACTGTTGAAGTGGTAAAAATTTTAAGATCGACGTAGTTTACTAATTTTTACTAAAATTTACTGCAAAAGTAGTAAAATTTACTTTTAAATTTGTAAATTTTTGTACCAGACAGTATTTTATTAATTTTTATAAAAGTTTATTTCCGAAATAGTAAAATTTAATTCTTAATTAGTAAAAAATGGAAGATCGAATCACTTTAATTATTTTTCACAAAAATTTACGTCAAAAATAATATAATTTACTTTTGAATTTGTAAATTTTGATACGACAATGTATTTTATTAATTTTTACAAAAATTTACTTTGGAATCAGTAAATTTTACATTGGATTTAGTAAAAATTGCAAGATCAAAGTATTTTCTAAATTTTTACTAAAATTTACTTCGGAAGTAGGAAAATTTACTGTCGAATTGGAAAAAAATTGTGAGAAATGAAGCAGAAATTTGTAACAATTTATATTTTACCCTAAAAGAAGTAAAAATTACATTATTCTTTTTTCCGTATTCAGGGTTGCCAGGCAACCTGGAAAACCTGGAAATGTCAGAGAATTTTGATCGAAATCCTGGAAAATTGTTGTTTTCTAAAGTTATTGTGTATATTCTTGAAATCTATTTTCACTTAAATATTTCAAAATTAATTCAATTTTAAAAGAATTGCGTCTACAATTTTCATAAGTGGATGAATTTCAAGAGATTTTGAATTAAAGTTTTGCAAAATTTCAATTTTAAATGAATTTAATTAAAAATATAAAACAAACTTCGATTTAAAAAAAAAATTTTTTAATTAAAATTCTTCTGAAATTTGTTAAATTTTTTTATATATATTTAATTGATTATTAAAAATAATGGATTTATAGAAGAATTTTAGTTAAAAACACTAAAATAAATTGAATTATGAAGCAATTACAAATGATTGCAGAAATTCAATTATTTTCAAAAATTTTAATAAAATTCTTGGCAAAATTTTAATTATTTTTAAAAACTTTCCTTAATTCAATGATTTTTTATATTTACTACTTTAAGAAAAATTTCTAAAAGAATTCAATTAGTTAAAAAAATTTTAATGAAATTCTACGCAAACATTTTATTATTTTCATAAATAATAAAAATTTCACAGGAATTCAATTATTTACAAATTATTTTCATATATTATTCAATTATTTTCATAAATAATGAATTTATTTACTGAAATTCAATTATTTTCATAAATAATAAAACTCAATGCTGAATTTCAATTATTTTTAATACAATTTTAATGGAATTCCTCGAAAAAAGTTATTATTCTTAAAAATTTTATTAAAATTTATCAAAGAAATTTAATTATTTTAATAACCTTTGCTACAATTTATTTATTAGAATTTAAGTATTATTTTTAATACATTTTTAATTAAATTTCTTTTAAAAATAAATTTATTTTCTAAAATTTTAATGAAATTCTTTGCGTAACAATGCAATTTTTTTCAAAACAATTTTAATAAAATTCTTCAAAGAAATTCAATTATGTTTAAAAATTTACAAAAATTCTCGTCAAAATTTCAATTATCTTTATAAATAATAACATTTTTCTCCGAAATTTAATTATGTATTTTCAAAACTTTTAATAAAATTCTTGGCAGAATTTCATTTATTTTTAATACAATTTTCATCAAATTTCTCGAAAAATGCAATTATTCTTAAAAATTTTATTAAAATTTGTCAAGAGAATTCAATTATTTAAAAATTTGTTCATGAAATTCTTTATGAGAATTCAATTTTAAGAAACATTCAATTGTTTAATAAAATATTTATTTTCATAGTTAAATAATTGAATTCTCGTAGAATTTTTTAATAAATATTGATTTAAAAATTTAATTTCAAATTAAAATCTTTGAAAATTTGAACTTTTCATACTTTTAATTAAGAATTCTATAGAATTAATTTTTTTCAATAAGTTGAATGGAATTTTTTTTAATTATTTGAAGTTTTTAATTTCTAATATATTTAATTGAAGAATGTCAGAATAATCGAAATTTTGTAAAATTAAATTGTAAACAAACACTGCAAAAATAGGTGTCTTTTTTGATATCTTAAAATAAGATGTAAGATGGAAAAATAGTATCTTACATCTTAAAATAAGATGTTTTCTAAAGTATCTTACTGATTTTTAAGATGTTTTATACGTCTTAGATATTTCTTCTATCTTAAAAAAGTAAGATACTTCTGTAAGTTTTTTAAAGTATCTTAAATTAAGATGTTTCTGTTGGAATAAGATGTTTATAGCGATAAGTTACTTGAGAATCGTAAGATGCGCCATAAGTGTAAGTTACTAAAAACTAAGATACATAAAGTGTTTTCCATAAGAGCCCATAGTTAACCTCAAAACTTTTTACCCCAAAAATTCACAGAAAATGTGTACGAAGATACTTTTAACATCTTAAATCAAGATGTTTCAAGTAACTAAAAAGTGTCTACCAAAACATCTTAGAAATGACTACCAAAACATCTTAAATTAAGATACTTCTTTTTGCAGTGAAAGAATTTGAAAATTCACAAAGAACTTTTTCAAAAATTATTAGTAAAAAAATAGACCTAAAGAAGAATTTTAGTTGAAAATTCTAGAAATGAATAATCGTAATGATGAAAATAATTTTTGAAGAAGTTACAGTAACAAAGTAGTAAGTTTTATAATAAAATATTCTTATATGTATTGAATTTCAAATTTTTGAAAATCTTAATTTCATTAAAAAAATAATGATTAAATATTTATTTAAAATTGAAGTTATTGATGTTTTTGAATAATTTTCGTTTTAAAAACCTAGGAAAATTCCGTTTTTTAACCTGGAAAACCTGGAAAAGTCAGGGAATTTGAAAAGAGGAAAAGTGCGGCAACCCTGAGTTGTTCAGTATTATTAGTATACATTCTAATGGTCATCAGTATTATTACTACTACTAATAAAGAGAATTAGAGCGAGTTTCATAATTACATTATTAATATTAACAATTACAATTGAAGTTGCAATTGGATAAATTAAACAATTATTTGCGAAAACATGTGAAGAATCTCGCACGCAATACGTTTTCAAAGAATTAAATTTGACATATTATGTATTTTGAATAATGAGTAATAATTACGTAGTTGCGTTAAATTTTTTCATATTAAATATGATTGTTTGATAATGTTTACTTTTGATTGTCATGTGAGAAAAGGTTAAAAGTAATTGCAGGATGTACGGTAAATCTACGTATTACAGTGGTGAATGATGAGTTGGAATTTCTATCTTTATATTCAGTATGTATCGTTCTTCTATGGAGGAATGGAACAGTTCACTATCAAAGCTTATGTCATAACATGGTATTCAGAATGAATATTTTTCCATTTCATCCATAATTTTGCAATATATACAGCATTCACTTTTTTATTGCATTTTTCGAATTTATCCACCATTTTTCTCTATTTTATTAATGAAAATTTATTTCTCCTCTTATTATCGAATTTATTGTTTCTTCTATTAATTGGTAATTTATTTTCTCTTTTATTAATTGGTAATTTAGTTTCTCTTTTATTAATTATAATTTTATTTTTCCTTTTATTAACTCCTTTTTTTTAGTTTATTACTTACGAATTTATTTTTTCTTTTATTATTAATTATGAATTTATAATTTCTTTTGTTATTTATGAATTTAATTTTTCTTTTTTATTCCGCATTGTTATATTTATCTTTTTTAAATAAATATTTAGTAATAATTTTTCCATAAGAATTAAGAATTTCAAAAATTTCAAATTCGAATCTTTTTGAAATTAAAGAAAACTTGTGAAAAATTGTTATAAAACATGAAGATATTGATCACTCCGAGTCTTCGACTCGGAGCAATCGACATCTTCATGTTTTATAATAATTAAAAATGTCCGACTGAAAAAATCATTATTTTATATTATAAGAATATTGTTACTGTAATTTATTCAAAATTACTTTCATCACTTCAATTCAATTATTGCTTTCTATGATTTTTTTAACTAAAATTCTTCTTTAAATTAATTATTTTTAATAATTTTTGAAAAATTTCTTTAAAAATTTTTCAAATCCTTTTGTTTATAATTCAATTTTATGAAATTTCATCGATTATTCAGAAATTCTTCAATCAAATATATATTAGAAAATAAAAACTTCAAGTAGCTTAAAAAAAATTCAATTAAACTTTTTCAAAAAAATTAAATCTACACAATTTTCAGTTGAAATTATGAAAAATTCAAAGATTATAATTTGAAACCTTTTCAAAATTTAATTATTTCTAAAAATTACAAGCTATAATACTTTCTCTCTAAATTGGAATTAGTAAAAATGTTTACTTATTGAAATTAGTGACTGACTTTTTGCTTTTGAATTAGTAAATTGTACTATTAAATTATTCGAAACGACTTTAGTAAAATCTGCTAAATTCGAATGCAAAAAGTCACTCACTAATTCAAATTAGAAAACATTTTTACTAATTCAAATTTAGAGAGTTTAATATTCAATTATAATATAAAATTTCAATTAAAATTCACATTTTTATTAGAAAATTTTGTGAGAATTCAATTATTTAGATAAAAAAATAAAAAATTTTTTGAAGAATTGAATTTTTTTTTAAATTGAACTCTCATAAAGAATTTTATCAACAAATTTTGAAATAGGTAATTAAAATTCTTTTGTTGCATTTCAATAAAATTTTTAAGAATAATTTCATTTTTCGAGAAATTAAATTAAAATTGTATTAAAAATACTTGAATCTCTGTAAAAAATTTGATTGAATTGAGAAAAGTTTTTGAAAATAATTGAAATTTTACCAAGAATTTTATTAAAATTTTTGAATATAATTTGATTTTGGAGAAAAATTTTATTATTTATAAAGATAATTGAAATTTTGCCTATAATTTTTAAACTTTTGACCATAATTGAATTTCTGCGACAAAATTTTATTACTTTTGAAAATAATTGAATTCTTGAGACGAATTTTAATAATATTTCTTTTTAAATAATTGAATTCTTTTGTGATATTTGATTGAAATAGTAGATATTGAAAATAATTGAATTTTGATAAATTATTAAAATTAATTTTTGAAAATAATTTAATTCTTTCAAGAAATTTAATTAAAAATATATTGACAATAATACTTAAATTCTAATAAATATAAATTGTAGAAAGGCTTTTTAAAATATTATAATAATAATTATAATATAATTATAATATTATAAAAATTATTATAAAACATTCTTCGAAAAAATTCCACTAAAATTGTATTAAAAATAATTGAAATTCTGCGATGAGTTTTATTATTTATGAAAATAATTTTAAGGCTATAAAGTTTTTATTATTTATGAAAATAATTGAATTATTGCGAAAAAAATTGTAAACGCAACTCTTTTAAAATTGAATTAATTTTGAAATATTTAAGAAAAATTAGATTTCAAGAATAAGCACAATAACTTTAGAAAATTTTTTAGGATTCCGATCAGAATTATCTGACTTTTCCAGGTTTTTTCAAGGTTCATTTAATATATAAATTGTAACGAATTTCTGCTTATTTTTTACAATTTTTTCTAATTCGACAGTAAATTTTAGTAAAAATTTAGAAAATACTTTGACCTTGCAATTTTACTAATTTCAAAGTAAAATTTACTGATTCCAAAGTTAATTTTTGTAAAAATTTATAAAATACATTGTCGTATCAAAATTTACAAATTCAAAAGTAAATTATATTATTTTTGAAGTAAATTTTAGTGGAAAATAATTAAAGTGATTCGATCTTGCACTTTTTACTAATTAAGAATTAAATTTTACTATTTCGGAAATAGATTTTTAGAAAAATTAATAAAATACTTTGTCGTATAAAAATTTGCTAATTCAAAAGTAAATTCTACTAAGTTTGTCGTAAATTTTAGTAAAAATTAGTAAACTACGTCGATCTTAAAACTTTTACTACTTCAACAGTAAATTATATTATTTTTGAAGTAAATTTTAGTAAAAATAATTAAAATGCTTCGATCTTGTATTTCTTACTGATTAAGAATTAAATTTTAATATTTTCGAAATAAATTTTACTACTTTTGCAGTAAATTCCAGTAAAAATTAGTAAAATACGTCGATCTTGAAAAATAAATTATATTATTTTTGAGGTAAATTTTAGTAAACAATTAAATTGCTTCGATCTTGCATTTTTTACTAAAAAGAAATTAAATTTTACTGTTTCCGAAATAAAATGTAGTAAAAAATTAATAAAATATTTCGATTCTGCAATGTTTAATTATTCAAATATAAATTTTACTAGTTCCAAAGTAGATTTCAGTAAAAATTAACAAAATACTTCAATCAAAGCAAAATTTATGTCAAAAATAGGAAATTTTACTATTTTTGAAGTCAATTTTTTGAAAGAAGTAAATTTTTTATATTATAAAATATATTTATATTCAAGTTTTGCTTTTAATACAATGTTCCTTAATTGAAACATACTTTCATTTTATTTCATGATTATAATTTTCTTCAAGTGAAATAATTAAAATTTAATTTAAATTAAAAGTAACTGATGTTGATAGCAACATGTCAATCACTGAGTCAGATAATATTTATTACTAAAAATAGAAATTTTTATTACTCGAAGTAGAAATTTTTATTACTAGGAATAGAAATATTTATTACTAGAACTAAAAATATTTATTTATAGAACTGAAAAATATTTATAGAACTAGAAATATTTATCAGACCTATAGAAATATTTATCACCAAAATGAAAAGTATTTATCATACATATTTTTCTCACTAAAATTATTTTAAGATAAGACAAATTTTTCCCTTTCTTGGCCAAAATCTAAATCTTTCTACACTCTTCGTTTTGTTATTTTTTCTATCCAAATCTAGTCCTGCAGAAAATCACGCCCTGACAG
The DNA here is from genome assembly GCA_032872505.1 of Leptopilina syphax. NCBI lineage: Eukaryota > Metazoa > Arthropoda > Insecta > Hymenoptera > Figitidae > Leptopilina > Leptopilina syphax. Next base: position 29,054,298 of record CM065469.1, on the reverse strand, counting down.
TAGAAAATGTCCTTGCGCAGTCTCCTACGGTTAGCGATAAACATTCTAACTTTTCCGCGTCACATAAACATGTTATAAATAAATTATATATTCCATACACTGTCAATCGTAAATGGGTGAACGTTTATATATTCTCTCCTTTCAGAGGGATTCCTGCGTCCTAGAGAGAGAGCTTAACTTTACCGCATAGATATGATCCCACTTTTGTCTCTCTTTGACACCAAATATGGACGGGCAATTTTTTTTACGATTTCTGTCTTTTTTTTTTTATTCATTCCTGATTTACTTGAGCCTTCAGAAATTTTTGCATATTGCAAAATAAACACATATATAAAAAATATAAAAACATTTTGTAAAAAGAGAAACACAGATGGAAAACAAGGTTAACTCTTTTTAAAAATAAAAACCTATTCATTAAATGCAAATTATTTCATATTTTACGCGTCACAAAATATTAAAATGCGTTCTCTATAGATACAATGACTTAATAATACAAGCAACACAAGGTTTTCTTTTTTTTTTCTGCAAAAATTTACCGTTTTTCAACAAGTGGCTACTTTATTCCGTTTATGAAATGACGAGGAGTGATTATGAAGAATGACGAAATCGGTTTGAAACATGATCCGAGATTAATAATTTTTAATTAAAAGATCCGCAAAGTTTCCATGTTTCTAAAAATATGAAAATTGTCAATAAATCTTTTCATTTTCGCAAGAGAAAATAAGATATAAAGAGAGAAAGAGAGAGAGGATTAAATCTCGAAAATTACAAACGGCTTATTGGTTGTTCATGTATACACACCCACGCAATCACTTTGTGAGACACAAGAATCATTGACATCGAGAATGGTATGAGATGAGACAAGTATCTCGTAACTGACGTAATTCTTCACAAACATCGCTTCTCGAAGGAGTTGAGATTGACCGAGATCATTTTTGACTATGACGTTTGGGCTTCCTTATATTATTTTATCTCGTCAGTCACTGACACCATCCTGTCTCGCCAATCGAATTCTGCGTATAACGTTGTGCAATTCCTTCTCGCCTAACATTAGATCTCAGCGAATAGTAAGAGACTTGCCAGAATTTATAAATACCGGAATTTAGTTAGCTATGATTTTTGGAGCAGGTCATGTACGACATTAAGCAATTGGCTATTTGGGACGCATTTTGTCATGTATTTTGTATGGCCTTCAAGTTTCCCTCATAACACAGTTATGAAAACAATTGTTGTTCATGATGACTTCATCGTCATCTTGGAAATAGAGTTTATGACTCTTTGAAAACCATAAAATTCTAAACATACGAAAGTTCATTTGTTTCCCCTTCGAGTATGACGAATTTTAATTCTTTGTCTAGACGTATAAGTGTGTTACCTAAAAGTAATTGGTTTTTTTTTTTTTTTTTTTTTTTTTTGAAAAAATACTCGGTTCAATTACTACTGAATTGATTTAGATGAGGCTATGAGTATTACATACTTGCAAAGGTTGGCAAAAAATTTCATTTAATATTTTCTTTATTATCCCCAGATTTTTATAGAGATTTTTGACTTTTTTCCTCAGGGTTGCCACAGGTCATGATAATCAGGGAATTATTTAGAAATTCTTCAATCAAATATATATTAGAAAATAAAAACTTCAAATAACTTTAAAAAAATTCAATACTTTTAAAAAAAAAATTAAACCTAACACAATTTTTAGTTAAAAGTATGAAACATTCAAAAATTCAAAGACTATAATTTAAAACCTTTTCAAAATTCAATTATTTCTAAAACTTCACGCTATAATACTTTCTCTATAAATTTGAATCTGTAAAAATGTTTATTGGAATTAGTGACTGACTTTTTGCTTTTGAATTAGTAAATTTTACTATTAAATTGGTCGAAACGACTATTTATTAGTAAAATCTGCTAATTCGAATGCAAAAAGTCACTCACTAATTCAAATTAGAAAACATTTTTACTAATTCAAATTTAGAGTTTAATATTCAATTATCTAAAATTTTAACTGAAATTCATTTTTGAATCAATTTTTATTAGAAAATTCAACGAGAATTCAATTATTTAAATACAAAAATAAATAATTTTTTGAAGAATTGAAATTTTTTTTTAAATTGAACTCTCATAAAGAATTTTATCAACAAATTTTTAAATAGGTAATTAAAATTCTTTTGATCCATTTCAATAAAATTTTTAAGAATAATTTCATTTTTGGAGAAATTAAATTAAAATTATATTAAAAATAATTGAATCTCTGTAAAAAATATGATTGAATTGAGAAAAGTTTTTGAAAATAATTCAAATTTTGCCAAGAATTTTATTAAAATTTTTGAATTAAATTGGATTTTGGAGAAAAATTTTAATATTTATAAAGATAATTGAAATTTTGAAGAGAATTTTTTTAAACTTTTGACCATAATTGAAATCCTGAGAAGAATTTAATTACTTTTGAAAATAATTGAATTCTTGAGACGAATTTTAATAATATTTCTTTTTAAATAATTGAATTCTTTTATGAAATTTTATTGAAATAGTAGATATTGAAAATAATTGAATTTTGATAAATTATTGAAATTAATTAAACTTTTGCAAAGAATTTTATTAAAATAATTTTGGAAAAAAATTGAATTGTTAAAAAGATTCAGGGAAAAGTCAGGGATTTTTATTAAAGTACTGGAAAAAATTTAATTTGCAGGATTCATAATTAGTTTTATTTAATTATTTAATATATATTTATTTAACTATAATAATCTGCGTATTTCATTCTTTGATTCTTTCATTCTGTCTGTTCACACTTTGAAGTTAGTTTTTGTGTATGCTTTTTTTCTTTAAAAAATATTGTTTGACAGATCGAAAGAATGCAGGTATTTTTTCATGATTTATAATAAAACAATATTTGAAATTAGAAAATATAAAAAAAATTTTGTTTATTATATGCTTTTTTCTATAACAAATTTCGTTTGATTGATCTAAATTATGCAAATTTTTCTCCTTTTTATTTATAAAAAATATGAGAAAATTGATAATTGTTAAAAAGTTATAATTAAATAGAAAATATACCCATTTTATGTATATTTTATATTTCTCAATAACAATATTGTTCAGAAACTCATTCTTTTCTTTTGGAAAAGAAACATTACATAATTCTATTCTATTTGTCATTTATAAATTTTAATTGAAAATGAAATTGAAACTTTTTAAATTTTTAGGAAATTAAGGAAAAAATTTCTATTTTTATAAAACATGAAGATATCGATGACTGCGAGTCTTCGACTCGGAGTGATCGATTTCTTCATGTTTTATAATAATTAAAGAGGATCGAGTGTTAAAATCATTATTTTATATTATAAGAATATTGTTACTGTAACCTCTTCAAAATTATTTTCTTATTCTATTATTATCTAAAATTTAAATTATAATTAATATTAAAATTCTGCGATGAGTATTATTATTTATGAAAATAATTGAATTATTGCGAAGAAATTTATAAAAAATTTGTAAATATCTCGTAAATATTTGAATTCCTGTGAAATTTTTATTACCTATTCATTCAAATAATGAAATGTTTGCGTCCAATTTTATTAAAATTGCTTTTAAATAATTGAATTCTTTTGGGTAATTTTATTAAAATAGTAGATATTGAAAATCATTTAAATGATGGGAATTTTTAAAAATGATTGAATTTTGTACAAGAATTCTTTTATTTAAAATAATAATTAAGATTTTGTCAAGATTTTTTTCTGTAAATTTTGTACATAATTGCATTTTGTGATAAGAATTTTATTAATTTTGAAAATATTTGAATTTCTGCAATTATTTGAAAACTTCTTTAAAATTCGATTTTTTTAGTATTTTTAACTAAAATTGTTCTATAAATCCATAATTTTTTTTTAAACAAATTTTAGAAGATTTTGATTTATTAAAGTTTTTCAAAAATCTAAGTTCATTAAAATTTCTAATTAAATTCATTCAACATTGAAATTTTAAAAATATTTATTGGAGTTAATTAAATGGTATTTGCTTCAAATACTGAAATTATTCATTATTGGTTCAAATACCATTTATTTGACTCTAATAAATACTATTTTATTCAAGTAAATAAAGTAGAAGAATTTTAGTTACAAACACTAAAAAAATTTAATTTTATAGAAGTTGTAAATGTTTGCAGAAATTCAATTATATTCAAAAATTTTTAAAAATGCCAAGTCAAAATTTCAATCATCTTTAAAAATAATAAAATTCTTCTCCAAAATCCAATTATTTGCAAATTTTTTCGCGATAATTCAATTATTTTTATATAAATAATAAGAATTTTTACAGAATTTCAATTATTTTTAATACAATTTTAACTGAATTCCTCGAAAAATGTAATTATTCTTAAAAATGTTATTGAAGTTTGTCAAAAGAATTAGATTATTTAAAAATTTGATGATAAAATTTTTTATGAGAATTCAATTTGAAAAAAATTTCAATTATTCAATAAATTATTTATTTTTGTATTTAAATAATTGAATTCTCGTAGAATTTTCTAATAAAAATTGTTTTAGAAATGAATTTCAGTCAAAATTTTAAATAATAAATGAATTTTAAAAGCATTAAACAAATGGATTTGAAAATTCTCTAGAAACTTTTGCAAAAATTATTAAAAATAATTGAAAATTATTCATTTATTTCTTTCGAAGAATTTTAATAAGATTTTTAAAATTAATTATGTTTTTCGAAGAATTTACTTTAAATTGTATTAAAAATAATTGAAATCCTGTGAAGAATTTTATTATTTGAGAAAATAATTAAAGTTTTGCAACGAATTTTTATTACTTTTTTGTTTTAAATAATTGAAGTCCTGTGAAGATTATTATTATTTATGAAAATAATTGAATTCTTACAACGAATTTTATTACATTTGTTTTAAACAATTGAATTCTTTTGAGAATTTTTATTAAAATAATAGATTTTGAAAATATTTGAATTTTAGAGAAGGATTTTATTATTCGTGAAGTGTAATTGAATTCTTGCAAAAAATATTTGAAAATAATTACATTTTTAGAGGAATTCATTTAAAATTGTATTAAAAATAATTTAAATCCTACGAAAAATTTTATTATTTATGATAATTATAATTGAATTCTTACAACGAGTTTTATTACATTTTTTTAAGTAATTGAATTGATGTGAAAAATTGTATTAACTATAAAAATAATTGAATTCTTGCAAAGGATTTTATTAAAATTTTTGTAAATAATTTAACTTAATAAAATTTAATTTTATTAAAATTTTTGTAAATAATTTTTTTTTTTTTTAAATTTTATGGAAGTTTAAATTATTATAAAACATGAAGACATAAACATGAAGAAGTTATTGATATTTGAGAAGCATATAACATGAAGACTGGATATATATCTTCATGTTTTATACTAATATTCTTAAAAGTTATTGAATTTCAAAAGGTTTAAATTTGAATTTTTTTAGAATTTTAATTCCTATGGAAAAATAATAGTGATTGAATATTTATTTAAAAAAGAAGTTATTGATGTTTTTGAATAATTTTACAATTAAAGAAATTTGTAAATAAATGCAATAGAACATTTTTTTGAGTATCTAATCAGGGAAAAACAAAATTAATTTTTTGTGGCAACCCTGTTCCTCATCCGAATAATCACTCAAATTTTGATTCTTCGTAAAATTAGGTTTTTAAACAAAAAAATATATTGTTTTTGACATGAAAAAATTTTTTTTCCTTATTTTCGCTCTAAAAAAAAGAATGTTTTATTTATCACGCAATAACAATAAATGTTTTATTTACTGCGCAATAATAAGAAATGTTTTATTTATTATATGATGATAATGAAAAATATTTCATTTATTATGTGATAATGAAAAATATTCTATTCATTATGTAATAATAAAAAATATTTTATTTATTACGTAATGTTAAAAAAATTATTTATTATGTACCCAGATAATCAGCGCACTGGTACCGAGCAGAACTGAAAATTACTTATTATGTGATAATAAAAAATATTTAGTTCACTATACAATAATGAAAAAATATTTTATTTGTTGCGTAATAATAAAAAATATTTTATTTGTTGCGTAATAATAAAAAATATTTTATTTATTGCGTAATTATAAAAAATATTTCATTTGTTCCGTAATCATGAAAAGATATTTAAATTATTCTGTGATAATAGAAAGAAATTGAGTGTAGACTGAGAAAAAGCGTGCTTGCATATTTTGATTCTTGAAAATTGACCATGTGCTCACACTTGATATTATCTCACAGTACATCACACGTTAGGCATTTCTGAGAGGAACAAATTAAACTTATTATAGACTGAAAGTTAAAATTATAACGACAGGTCATCGATTTGTACTGTTGTCCATGTACCGGATGTGCAACTGAGTTCATTCGCAGCAGGCGAAAACAGTATGATTTCGTTATTTATAGAAAACCTTAGATTTCCTCTTGCGAATTTCAAAAGATCCTCCCACCCCCACCCGCAACTCGTAAACAAAATTTAACTTTGATATTAAAATCTTTTCATTTTGGGAAATTGTCTTTAATGTGGTTTTATATATTTCCACATAACTTCTACTAACCTATATTAAATATTTATTCGACAAATATAAGGTCCATTAATATTTATTTGACTTAAATAAATGCTTGGAAAAAATACTTGTTAACAAAAATATTTGCAGGGTTGCCACTGGTTAGGGAAATCAGAGAAAAGTCAGGGATTTTTTATTAAAAGTACTGGAAAAAATTTAATTTTTAGAATTCGTAAGAAAATTCTGAATTTCTGTATCTTTTTTGTTTGCCTCATAAACTATGAAATCACCTTTGAATTCTAATACGAAAACTTCAATTTCGGACAATAATTTCTTTTAAAAAAATTTAATTCTTGAAGAACTATTATAAAATTATTACTTATAAATTGTTTAATGAATAATTTTACTTAAGAGTTTCAAAAATAATTGAATTTTATGAGAGTTGCGTTTACAATTGTTATAAATAATTTAATTTCAAAAGATTTCAATTTGAAAATTTTTGAATTTCAAATTCAATTTTTGATTGAATTTTTAATTAGTAATTTTAAGGAACTTTTGAAAAATTTTATTAATTCACATTCTTCTGAAATTAGTTAAATTAAAAAAATATATACTTAATGAATTATTAAAAATAATGTATTTATAGAAGAAATTTAGTTAAAACACAAAAAAAAAAATTAATTTCGGTGAAGTTACAAATGATTGCAGAAATTCAATTATTTTCAAAAGTAATGAAATTCTTTGTAGTAAGTCAATTATGTTCAAAAATTAAAATGAATTCTAGTTTAAAATTTCAATTATCTTTAGAAATAATAAAATTTTTCATAAAATTCTTCGTAAAATTTCAATTATTTTCCCAAACTTTCCTCAATTCATTAATGATTTTCAATATATCTAATATTTTAATTAAATTTTCCAAACGAATTCAATTACTTAAAAACAAATTTTAATAAAATTCTGCGCAAACATTTTATTATTTTCATGAACAATACAAATTTCACAAGAATTTAATTATTTACAAATTTTTTGTAAATTTCTTCGCAATAATTCAATTATTTTCATAAATAATAAAATTTGTTGCAAAAATTCAATTATTTTAATAACTAATAAAACTCATCGCAGAATTTCAATTATTTTTAATAAAATTTTTAACAGAATTCCTGGAAAATGCAATTATTTTTACAAATTTTGATAAAAATCTTTATAAAAATTTAATTTTAAGAAATATTCAATTATTCAATAAATTATTAATTTTTGTGTTTAAATAATTGAATTTTCGTAAAATTCTTTATGAGAATTCGATTTTATGAAACATTCAATTATTCAATAATAAATTATCTATTTTTGTATTTAAATATAATTGAATTCTTTTAGAATTTTCTAATAAAAATTTATTTAAAAATGAATTTTACTTTAAATTTTAGATAATTGAATATTAAAAGCATTTTATAGCATAAATTTTTACAAATAATTGAATTTTGAAAAGGTTTTAAATTAAAATCTTTGAAGATCTGAATTTTTCATACTTTTAACTAACAACAACAAATTCTGTTATTTTTTTATTTTTATATATTTAATTAAAAAATATAATAATTGGAATTTTGTCAAATTAAATTGTAAAGAAATAAGATATGGATTTGAAAATTCTCAAAGAACTTTTTCAAAAAGTATTAAAAATAATTTATCGACACTTCGAGAAATTTCAATTATTTTTAGTACAATTGTAGTCGAATTCTTTGAAAAATATAATTGTTCTTAAAAATTAAATTAAAATTCCTTAAAAGAATTCAAGTATTTAAAAATTTTTTGATAAAATTTAGAATTTTTTTGCCTGAGGGAATTTTTTAGTTGAACCAAACAAAAATTTGATTAAGTTTATAGCAATGCATTTTATTTGGGACATTTATTCAATAATTATTTTCAAAAACTTTCCTCAATTCAATGATTTTTAATATCTACCACTTTAATACAAATTTCTAAAAGAATTCAATAATTAGTTAAAAAAAATAAAATTCTACGCAAACATTTAATTATTTTCATAAATGATAAAAATTTCACAGGAATTCAATTATTATACATTTTTAATTAAATTTCTTTAAAGAATAAAATTATTTTCAAAAATTTTTACGAAATACTTTGCGTAACAATTTAGTTTTTTTTTTCATAATAAAAATAAAATTTTTCACAGAAATTCAATTATGTTTAAAAATTTACAAAAATTCCCGTCAAAATTTCAATTATCTTTATAAATAATAAAATTTTTCTTCGAAATTCAATTATTTTCGAAACTTTTAATAAAATTCTTGGCAGAATTTCAATCATTTTTAATACAATTTTCATCAAATTTCTTGAAAAAATGCAATTGTTCTTAAAAATTTCATTAAAATTTGTCAAGAGAATTCAATTATTTAAAAAGTTGTTGATAAAATTCTTTATGAAAATTCAATGTAAGAAACATTCAATTGTTTAATAAAATATTTATTTTTATAGTTAAATAATTGATTTCTCGTAGAATTTTCTAATAAATATTGATTTAAAAAGGAATTTCAAATTAAAATCTTCGAAAATTTGAACTTTTCATACTTTTAATTAAGAATTCTATAGAATTAATTTTTCTCAATAAGTTTAATGGAATTTTTTAAAAATTATTTGATGTTTTTAATTCCTAATATATTTAATTGTAGAATGTCAGAATAGTCAAAATTTTGTAAAATTAAATTGTAAACAAAACAATTTGAAAATTCACAAAGAACTTTTTTAAAAATTATTTTTAAAAAATTGACTTGAAGAAGAATTTTAGTTGAACATTCTAATTTTTGAAAATTTTAATTTCTAGGATATGAAAAAATAATAATGATTAAATATTTATTTAAAAATGAAGTTATTGATATTTTCGAATAATTTCATTTTAAAAATCTGGAAAAATTTCGTTTTTTTTCTGGAAAACCTGGAAAAGTCAGGGAATTTGAAAAGAGGAAAAGCGCGGCAACCCTGAAAAATTGATATTGTACAAAATATAAAATTGATGATTGTGGAATATACAAGAGTGCATTCAATTGACAATGACAAAAATTGAAAATTGACTGCATAATGACGAGATAAGTGAAGAAAATGAAAATAAATGGAAGTAGGAAAATGGGTCGTGGTCGAATTTAATAGCATCCTTAAATGTTCAGTTTCCAGATTATTGGTAATTTTACTATCACACTCGATGCTCTTTTGCACAATTAGTTTGAAAAGCGGAAACATTATATCTTCATTTTCTTCATTTTGTAATATGCCAGAACGAAAGGAAAGGGGGATGCGAGTTTAATCCTAAACATTGCCCGCAAGGATTTTATAAAATTGCTCACACACAAAGTGAAGGAACGTATTGAAGAATATGTAATTTAAGATGTTAAGAATTATTATTACAAACTGTAAATGAATGTTTATTAAATCAACTCAGCATAAAATGATTATGAACTGGAACATAATTCAGGGTATATAATATTCGTTCGAAGAATATATACATATACATGACGTAAAAACTATGTCAATGTTAATTCCTCAGCATCCACTTTATAACGTGTAATTATCACCCCAAGTATATGCAATATGAATTCTTTATAAAATATTAAATATGTTTACTTTTCAAAGCACGTAGGAATGTAATGAAAATTGTGCTACTGCGCAATCATATTACTTTTTCCTGGTAATAGACCTCGTGTAAGACGACCCTTTTTGTAAAATTTAAATTTATCAATTGTGCTGTAAAGAAAAAATTTTCTCTCTTTGTTGAGATGTTTTTATTTCCTTGAGAATGGTTCCGGTTAATTAAAGTCGATCAAGATTTTATGTTGACATTGACACTTACGTTGTTCAATATGTTACGCATCATAAAATTTTCGATATATGTTGTCGAGATGAAGGAAATTATAATATCTGAATTTTTATGATCGGACATAAAAATTGTCGTGACGAATTATTTTAACAGAAAAAGGGACGCAATAAATGTTTTCTAAAAATAATTATTGGGGAGGTAAATTTTCCCAGAGGAGAATTTTTTTTTTTTCTTTCGTAATAGCATTTTAAACATTTACTAAAATTTCTCTGGTACTAATATAATTTGCTATTTATATTTAGAGCCATTAAAAACATTTGATTATTAACAATTGTTAATTAATAAAAGATAAAGTTCGCTCGAAAAATAATTTTTCATCTCCTGCTGATTATATTGCACTGTTTATTGTAAACAATTTCAAGTAATTTTAATTTAAGTAATAATTAAATAATTAATTTTCACTAATAATAAAATTTTTCATGATAATTCAATTTTTAAAAAAATTTTTGATTAAATTCTAAACATGAATCTAATTATTTTCATAAATAATAAAACTTATCGAATGATTTCAATAATTATTTTTAATACTATTTTAAATTAATAATCGGAAAATTCAGTTATTTTCACAAATAAAGTTTTCCACTAGAATTCAATTATTTAAACTAATAAAATTTTCATAATATTTATTATATTTCGAAAAAATTAATTATTTAAAACAATGTTCATAAAATTCTTATGAAGAATTCAATTATACTTTAAAAAATAATAAATTTTTTTTACAGAAATTCAATTCTTTTTAAACATTTTAATAAACTTTTCCGCAATAATTCAATTATTTTCAAAAATAATAAAATTTCTACAGGAATTCAATTATTTTTGAGATTTATAATAAAATTCTTAGCAACTATTCAATTATTTTCATAAATAATAAAATTCATAGCAGGATTTCAATTATTTTTAATACAATTTTACAGTAATTATTTTTAAAAACTTAATTTCAATTACACGAAAAAATCAATTATTTAAAAAAATGTTTTTTTAAATATTTTTTAGAAGGATTGAATAATTATTTTCAAAAATTTAATAAAATTGTTCGAAAGAAATTAATTGTTTTAAATACAATTTTAATTAAATAATTCAATTATTTTTAAAAATTTTAACAATATTTTTTCTAAGAATTTAATTATGTCGATAAATAAGAACATTACTCCCGAAAATTCAATTATTTTGAGGTATTTTAATAAAATTCTTTTTAGAATTCAATTATTTTCATAAATAAGAATATTCATCACAATAATTCAATTATTTTTAAAAATAATAATTTTCTTCTTGGAATTACATTATATTTTAAAAAAAATTCTAATAAATCGTTCACAAGAATTCAATTATTTTCAAAAAAGTTTAATAAAATTTCCAAACATTCAATTATTGACAAATTTTTTAATAGAATTCTTTGTAAAATTTAATTATCATTAAAAACTTTTCGCAATTCAATGATTTTTAATATCTGTTTTCATAAAATTTCCAAACAGAATTCAATTATTTAATAAATGGTTTGTAAAAATTTTCGTAAGAATTCAATTCAATTTTTATAAATATTAAAATTCTTTGATGAATAATAAAATTCGTTGCAGGAATTCAATTTATTGAAAAGATGAGAAAAAAGTAAATATTTTTGATGAAAATTAGGAAAAAGTTAGGAAAATAAAAAATATGGAATGGAATTTTTTTCAATTTTGTGAAGTGAATAAAACGAGTTTTTTTTTGACATTGAAAAAAGAATGACAATAACCCACAAAAATTAATTTTCAAAACAAACAAATGAATGCAGATAATTTGCTAACGGAAAGGAAACTTACGATTATTACAATGTATTTATATTTATTTATTTTTTATATTTGTACTATTTTCTATTACTTTCCTACTTATACTTTTTTTAATATTATTTTATTAACATACTAGCCAAACTATCCGCGCGCAAGCGCGCGGGAATGTTGTATGGGGCTGCTTATTTTAAACAATTTAAAAAATTTTAAAGAAATAATTATTATAACCTAACAAAGAGATTTAACTAACTAAAATTTAAATAATTTCACTCAATGGTCTCAATTTAAATAGAATTTACATTACTAGACTTAAACTATGGCTAGAACAATTACAATTAGTATCTGGGTCATCTTTTGCATTGCTTATTTTATAAAGCCATTTTAAATTAAATACTTTTTAAAGAAATAATAATTATTACACACTGAAAAAAGTTTTACTTAAAATAGCGATAAGTTTCTCTAGAATAACGAAAGTATTAATTGAAGCACTGAAAAATTTCGCTACTAAAGTGAAATCTGTAGTTCATCCAGCTAAATATTTTTTGCCGTGCATAACGAAAAAAGAATTAAATTAACATCAGATTTTCTACATTTAAAAAAAACGAATTCAAATAGAAATTAATCATTTTACAACTTAACCAAATTCACCACAGAAATCACTGAATTCGATAATTTAGAAGAAAGTCAGACAAAAGCAGGGTTCCTACAGAATCTGGAAATCATGAAAATGGTATGGAATTTTTAAAAGGCTTCTGGAAATCAGGGAAATCATGGAAAAGGCCTGGAATTTTTAAAAGTTTCTAAATTTTTTCAGTTTTCCATTTTTTCTCTTGAATAAAAATTCAAATAATAATAAAGCTAAATGGCATAAAAGACAAAAAAATGTTGAATTTAAAGCAAATCGATTTTTCGGATTTTTGATAATTTTTAATAATTTTTGATTTTTTACCAAAGAGTCGAGACAATTTAATAAGTAAAGTATTTTCCAAAAGCACAAAAATAATGAAGCTAAATCCCATAAAAGAGAAGAAAAAATTTTGAATTTTAAGAAAATCGGATTTTTGAATTTTTTCGAATTTTTGATAATTGTAGATTTTTTACCAATGATTCGAGACTATTAAATAAGTAAAGTATTTTCCAAAAGCACAAAAATAATGAAGCTAAATCCCATAAAAGAAAGGAAAAAATGTTGAATTTTAAAAAAGACGGATTTTTGAATTTTTTTGAATTTTTGATAATTGTAGATTTTTTACCAATGATTCGAGACAATTTAATAAGTAAAGTATTTTCCAAAAGCACAAAAATAGTGAAGCTAAATCCCATAAAAGTGAAGAAAAAATGTTGAATTTTAAGAAATTCGGATTTTTGAATTTTTGATAATTTTCGATAATTTTAGATTTTTTACCAAAGATTCAAGACTATTAAATAAGTAAAGTATTTTCTAAAAGCACAAAAATAATGAAGCTAAATCCCATAAAAGAGAAGAAAAAATGTTAAATTTTAAGAAAATCGGATTTTTGAATTTTTTCGAATTTTTGATAATTTTAGATTTTTTACCAATGATTCGAGACAATTTAATAAGTAAAGTATTTTCCAAAAGCACAAAAATAGTGAAGCTAAATCTCATAAAAGTGAAGAAAAAATGTTGAATTTTAAGAAATTCGGATTTTTGAAATTTTTCGAATTTTTGATAATTTTAGATTTTTTACCAAAGAGTCGAGACTATTAAATAAGTAAAGTATTTTTCAAAAGCACAAAAATAATGAAGCTTAATCCCATAAAAGAGAGGAAAAAATGTTGAATTTTAAGAAAAACGGATTTTTGAAATTTTTCGAATTTTTGATAATTTTAGTTTTTTTACCAATGATTCGAGACTATTGAATAAGTAAAGTATTTTCCACATTTAAAAGTTTGACATGAAAAAATAAAAAATTCCAATACTTAACCCACAAAATTTAATTTTCAAAACAAACAAATGAATGCAGATAATTTGCTAACGGAAAGGAACTTACGATTATTATAATGTATTATTCTATCTAATTCCAGAATTCAATTATTTTCTACAATTTTTTAACTAAACTTTATCTCAAAATCAATTATTTTTAATAATTTTCGAAAAGTTCTTCGAAAATTCATTTATTTAAATACAAAACTTCATTTTTTTATAATTGTAACTGATCATGTTTTTTTTAAAGTTATTAAGGTGTAATATTTTCAAAAAAAATTATAATAATAAAAATTCTTAAAGTTAAATTTTTAAAAATATTTTTAAATAATTTTTGAAAGAGAATAGTTTTTAATTACAGACAATAATTGTTTGGAAATTTTTCAATTATTGCAAAATTTCCAAACAATTGAAATTTGGTAAAATCTTTTAAAAACAATTGAAATTTTTGAATAATACAAATTATTAATTAACTATAATAATCGTCGTATTCATTCATTCATTCTGTCCAGTCTGTCCACACCTGAAGTTAGTCATGGTTATTCTTTTGTTTTTTATTCTTTTTGATAGAAAATAGAAATAAAATATAAAATAACGATTTTTTAACAAAATTCATGCTTTTGTTTTTTATATGTTTTGATAGATAATAATTATTACATTTCTTTATTTTGTTATTATTTTTTTAATTTAATAATATTATTTTTATTTCTCAAGTAATTCAAAAATATTTTTATTAATCTAAAAAAATTATTAATATTATTATATTATTCATTATTTCTAAAGAATATTCTGATTCACTCTAAAAATGATTAGATACTTCAAAAAATGTTCCATTACATTTTTGTACGAATTTCTTTAAACATCAATAACTTCTTTTCTAAATAAATTTTAATCATTATTATTTTCCTACATGAATAAATTATTTTTAATAATTTTTGAAAATGTTCTTTGAGTATTTTAAAATCCATTTGTTTACGAAATTTAAATTATTCAGAAATTCTTCAACTGAATACGAATTAAAAAATAAATGCTTCAAATAATTTCAGAAAAAAATTCAATTAAACTTTTTTAAAATAATTAATTCTACAGAATTGTTACTTATAAGTATGAAAAATACAAATTTTTAAAGAATTTAATTTGGAACCATTTTAAAATTTAATTATTTCTTAAAATTTATGCTATAATGCTTTTAATATTCAATTATTATGTAGAACTTTAACTGAAATTCATTTCTAAATTAATTTTTATTACATCATTCAATAATTTAAATGCAAAAATAAATAATTTATTGAATAATTAAAATTTTTTAAAGTTTAAGTCTGATAAAGAATTTCATCAAAACATTTTTAAATTCATTTTTTGAAGGCACAAATATGAAATTTTAAGCAAAGTTAGCAAAGCAGTGATATATTTTGTAAATTTCAATTTTTAACGAAATTCATTTTTCTTATTAAATGAATAAATATGCATAATTTCTATTTTATAATCATAATTTTTGCACAAATTTTTTTTTTAAATTTTTGAATTACTTTTTGTGATTAAGTAGTTAAGTGATTAAGTACCAGGTTTTATTGTTAATTGGCATTATTATTAATTATCCATTAATACTAGGAGAAACTACACGCGCGTTTTTTTAGCTGTCACCTGTAATAATTTCAAAAGATAACATTTTTGTAATTTTTCATAAATTTTTCGAAGAATTTTTTATTGAAATTTTGTAAAGATAATCGAATTTCTTTTGAGTAATGATAATAATAATAATAAATTAAATACTTTGTTTGGCGGGCGTGACATTTACTACTTATTTATATTATTTATAAAAAATTTTAAATACAAATTTCATAAAATTCAATTATTTTTTAAATTTTTAAATAAAAAATTATTCCAAAATAATTAATAAAAAATAATTTTTTCTCGATAGTTTTTCAAAAATTAAATTATTTAAAAAAATCAATTTTAAATCTGTAAAGTCTAATTATTATTGTTAAAAACAGGAAGAGTTTAAAATATATAAAATCTTTTCAATGCTGAAAAATAACATTCAGAATTTTCTTATGAATTCTTGAAATTGAATATTATTCCAGCACTTTTGACAAAATTTTCTGACTTTTTCCTGATTTCCCTGAATAAATTTAGAAAAATAGTGATTTTGTGTAGAATTCTTCTGAATAATTGAATTTTTGAATGTTATTGACATGAAAATAATATTAATTAATTTTGACTAGAAAACTATTAGAAACAAAATAACAAATAAATAATTAATTGTAATTAAATGTAATTTATTTTTGATAATTAATAAGTCAAAAATAATGTAATGAACATATTTTTCATTATCGTCTCATTGTCATTCACGCTTTCATTAATTTTCATGTGACATGTAATGTAAAAATTACATTATTGTTATATAATTATGTTAAAAGTGAAACAAGAAACTTCACGCGCGCTTTAGCGCGCGTTATTTGTGCTAGTATAAAAATAATCAAATTTTTATAGAATTTTAATTATATATGAACATTATTTTTCCGAAATTTTAATAAGTCTACAAAGTAAATTTAAAAAAATTTTAGTTTACTTTGGTCGAAGATAAATCAATCTTAAAAAATTATAATAAATAATTTAAGAATTAGTTATTTAAAATATTGTAATGATATTTTTCGAAAATAATTTAATTTCAAAAAAGCATTTTTGTATATTATAATTTAAAAAAAACTAATTAATTTTTTGAAGAATTTTAATTAAAAATTTTGAACATGATTGTATTTTCAAAAATGTTGAAAATAATTCTAAAAAATTTTAATGTTCGCATTATTTTTTTGAGCCTATTTGAATTTTCGGAAATATGTAATATTGTAAATATTGACAATAATTGAATTTTAAAAAATTCAAATAAAAAAATTCAAATAATTACTTTTTTCAAAAATATTTTAATATAATTTTTATAGAAAATAATTTTTTATTTTTAAATTTACACTTGAAGATTTTGTATTAAAATTTTTGAGAATTCAATTATTTTCAAAAATTGTCAGAAAATACTTGAAAAGAATCAAATATTTTCAATATAAAATTTCAATTATTAAAATTCTGTTTAATTGTATTTTTCGAAAATTTAATTAGAAAAATATTCAAAAAAAATTTTCGGAACACAATAAAAATCGAAAAAAGTTGCATTTTATACTAAAATTGTGGCAGTTTGTTGAAAATATTTTATTAAATTTTTTATTAACGTCCATCAAAAATTGTCACTCAAAAAATTCGAGTTTCTCTCTGACGTAAAAAGTTGAAAAAAAATATGCATCATCGTTAGTTCATAAATATTTTTCAATGACTTTAATGTATTGATTATTTGGTTTTTAAAAAGCATTCTAATGGATTTTTTGTTTTTGTTTCTAAATTTTTAGTTTTTCTTCAATCTTTTTTAAATTTAGTTTAATATTTTTTAATTTTTCCTTAATAATTTAATTTTTTCTAAATTTTTAATTTTTCTCTAATAATATTCTTTAAAAAAATTCATTTAAATTAATTATTTCTTTTTTAATTTTTTTTTTAATAATTTGTAAAAATTTTCCTAAATTTTCAATTTTTCTTTAATACTTCTTAAAAATTGTTTCTAACTTTTCGTTAAGTCTTAAATTTTATTTTAATAATTCTTAAATATTGTTTCTAATTTTCCATCAATATTATTAAATTTTATTTCAATAGTTTTTAATTTACAAAACTTAAAAATTATTAAAATAAAAAATTTTTTCTTTAATAATTTCTAATCTTTTTTTTAACAATTTTCTTTCTCTTTTCAGTGGGCCAAGGAAGCTGAAGAGGCTGAACGATTGGAGGAAGAGAAAAAAGCATCGAAAGATGGAATGGACAGTTTGGTGCTTGCAATTCAAAGTCGTAATAAAAATCGCGGCGAACAGTCTGAAAATTTTTTTGATTCCCTCATTGAAAAATATTCAGCGAAGGCTGGTAAAAAATCATCGAAACGAACTGCTTCAAACAGCCCTGCTAAATCGCCCTCTAAGAGCACGAGAAAAAATAAGAAGAAGGCGTAAATTTTAAATTAGAGATGTGTGGAGAAAAAAAAATTATTTTCGTAAATTCAACGCTTTTTTTATTGTCACTTCTTAAGTTATTCTTTTATTAGTCAATTTGGCACTTTTGTAAGTTATATATTTCTAACTCAACTCTATTGTTTAACGATAATATTATTATTATTATTATTATAAACTTTACCATTAAATGCGTATAGTTTTTTGCAAAAAATTTTTTGTCTAAATCTTACTTTCGTCAAATGTAAATAAAGTACCATTCCTTTAAAGGTGGACTGTCTTTGTGTTCAAATCTTAAAATTTAAATCTTAATGTTTGAATCTTAATGTTTGAATCTTAAAATTTAAATCTTAATGTTTAAATCTTAATATTTAAATCTTGAATGTTTAAGTCTTAAAATTATAAATCTCAAAAGTTTAAGTCTTGAAAGTTCAAATCTTAAAGTTCAAATATTTAAATCTTTTAAGATTCTTTTAAAGATCAGAAGAGGATAATTTATTCAGGAAATATTTAGTTTGCTGTATTTATTAATAATCGAGAATTAATATTTATATGCACTAACTACTAAATGACAAAAGAGATTCTATTTTCCGTTTAAGAGTATGTTTACGCATAGATTAAAAATTTCTGTTTATGCTTAAAAAAAGAAAGTATTATTTAATTTATTGTCATTTTTACTTTTTTATGTCAGTCTTTTTACTTTTAAATTTTTCTTTCGAAATCAACAGACTTTTGTTTCTATTTACCGGTGCAGTTAAAATGCTAAAGACTGTTTTATCAACCACAACCAGAATAGAAAACTTCTTTGAAATCTTATCTGTAAGCGAATTTATTAGCAAACCCGCTGGATAAAATAAATGTTAACCCTACGTTTTTTCGCTAAAAAATTCAAAAAAGAAGAAAAAAATATTTTTGCTTATTTGAAATCGAATTTTCTTAAGTATTTTACATTATATAAAAATAAAGAAAATAAAGATGAAGTAAATTTTCCACTATTTATAAACACCTTTTTTTCAACTTCGTAATTGTGAATTATTTTTGTGTATTTATTTTTCCATATGTGTATATTTAAGGGAGATTAACGATAAAGACGCCTTTCAAGAGGCTTCTTTAATGCACTGCTGTAAGTCGGGTAGCGTTTGCCCTCAAATTTCGTGCAGAAAATATAATCTTTGATTCATAAGAATAATAATTAAAAGAGAATTCTATTTTTTAAGAATATTTTTTTTTGAGAGAAAACTGTAAAACATTTGACAATTTTAGTGTCTAAGAATAAATGTTATAAATTTTCGAGATATTGGCGTTGTTTCAGTTTACCAGGTCAGCTGTTATAGTCGATTGTGAAATGAGCGATTCACTTGTTGCATTTTACAGGTGAGGGTCCTCATTTATCACAAGAAGAAAGCAACAAATTTCAAAATTTACAAAATTAAGACAATTTTTAAAATAAATTTTCTAAAAAAAGGTAAATTTTTTTCAACCTTTTCGCAAATGAAACATGATTTAAAAAAGTGTCATTTTTGCCAAAAAGTCCTATTTTTGTTAAAATTAACTTAGTCTTGAATTAATCTAATTTTTCTTAAATATTTCAAAATTAATTCAATTTTAAAAAAGTGCGTTTACAATTTTCATAAATAGATAAACTTCAAAAGGTTTAAATTTGAAATTTTGTAAAATTTTAATTTTGAATGAATTAATTAAATAATAAAAATTTCACAGGAATTCTATTATTTACAAATTCTTAATAAATTTCTTCGCAATAATTACATTATTTTCATAAATAATCAAATTTTTTTACAGAGATTCAATTATTTTCATTCTTAAAAATTTTATTAAAATTCGTCAAAAAAAATTCAATTATTTCTAGAAACTGTAAAAAAATTCTTCTCAATAATTCAATTATTTAATTATGTTTACTAAATTTTACTTCAAAAATAATATAATTTACTTTTCAATTTGTAAATTTTGATACGACAAAGTATTTTATTAATTTTTATAAAAATTTAACTTTGGAATCAGTAAATTTTACTTTGGAATTTTCATAAATAATAAAACTCATCGCAGAATTTCAATTATTTTTAATGGAATTTTAATGGAATTTCTCGAAAAATGTAATTATTCTTAAAAAATTTATTAAAATTCATTAAAGAAATTCAATTATTTTAAAAAGCCTTCCTATAATTTATTTATTAGAATTTAAGTATTATTGCCAATATATTTTTAATTAAATTTCTAGAAAGAATTAAATTATTTTCAATAATTACAATGAAATTCTTTTTAACAATTCTATTTTTTTCAAAATTATTTTAATAAAATTCTTCGTAGAAATTTAATTAATTTCAATAATTTATCAAAATTCAATTATTTTCAATATCTGCCTACTATTTCAATAAAATTTCACAAAAGAATTCAAATATTTAAAAAGAAATATTAAAATTCGTCTCAAGAATTCAATTATTTTAAAAAGTAATAAAATTCTTCGCAGGATTTCAATTATGGTCAAAACTTTAAAAATTATAGTCAAAATTTCAATTATCTTTATAATTAATAAAATTTTTCTCCAAAATCCAATGATTTTCAAAAATTTTAATAAAATTCTTGGCAAAATTTCAATTATTTCCAAAAACCTTTTTTCAATTCAATCAAATTTTTTTCACAGAGATTCAATTATTTTTAATACAATTTTTTTTTCTCAAAAAATTAAATTATTCTTAAAAATTTTATTGAAATTCGTCAAAAGAATTCGATTATTTATATAGATAATACCATTTATCACATCAATTCAATTATTTAAAAAAATGTAACAAAATTCTTTAGAAGAATTCAGTTATTATTATCATAAATAATAAAATTTTGTCGTAGGATTTAAATTATTTTTAATACAATTTTAAATGAATTACTTGAAAAATGTAATAATTTTCCAATATATTTTGCAAGAATTCATTTACACAACACAAATAGTGAAATTCTTCGCTAAAATTCAATCATTTTCAAAATCTATTATTTTAATAAAAATTCTCAAAAGAATTTAATTCTTTAAAAAAAATGTAATAAAATTCGTTGTAGGAATTCAATTATTTTCATAAATAATAATATTCTTCACAGGATTTTAATTTTTTCTTTTTTTTTAAAGTAATAAAAATTCGTTGCAAAACTTCAAATATTTTCTCAAATAATAAAATTCTTCACAGGATTTCAATTATTTTTAATACAATTTAAAGTAAATTCTTCGAAAAACATAATTAATTTTAAAAATCTTATTAAAATTCTTCGAAAGAAATAAATGAACAATTATCAATTATTTTTAATAATTTTCGCAAAAGTTTCTAGAGAATTTCCGAATATCCATTTGTTTACAATTCTATTTTACGAAATTTTGATTATTCCGAAATTCTTCAATTAAACATACATTATAGAAAATAAAAAGTTAAAATAATTTTTAAAAAAATACAATATTAAACTTTTTCAAAATATAATTATTTCTAAAAATTTACGCTATAATGCTTTTAATATTCAATAATTATTATGTAAAATTTTAACAAAAATTTTTTTTAAACAATTTTTATTAAATAATTCTATGAGAATTCAATTAGTGACTGACTTTTTGCATTTGAATTAGCAGATTTTACTAATAAATAGTCGTTTCTATTAATTAAATAGTAAAATTTACTAATTTAAAAGCAAAAAGAAATGAATTTTTAGAAATAATTGAATTTTGAAAAGGTTTCAAATTATAATCTTTAAATGTTTTAATTTTTCAAAATTTTAGCTAA
Source organism: Leptopilina syphax (assembly GCA_032872505.1). Lineage (NCBI taxonomy): Eukaryota > Metazoa > Arthropoda > Insecta > Hymenoptera > Figitidae > Leptopilina > Leptopilina syphax. The sequence continues at coordinate 29,032,342 of CM065469.1, read as the reverse complement.
AAATTGTGTAGATTTAATTTTTTTGAAAAAGTTTAATTGAATTTTTTTTAAGTTATTTGAAAGCTTTTATTTTCTAATATATATTTGATTGAAGAATTTCTGAATAATCGATGAAATTTCGTAAAATTGAATTGTAAACAAAAGGATTTGAAAATTTGGAAAGAAATTTTTCAAAATTTATTAAAAATAATTAATTTAAAGAAGAATTTTAGTTAAAAATTATAGAAAACAATAATTGAATTGAAGTGATGAAAGCAATTTTGAATAAATTATAGTAATAATATTCTAATAATATAAATTAATGATTTTATCAGTCGTTAATTTTTAATTATTATAAAACATGAAGATATTGATTGCTCCGAGTCGAAGACTCGGAGTGATCAATTTCTTCATGTTTTATAATAATTTTTTATAAGTTTGTTTAATTTCAAAAAGGTTTGAATTTGAAATTTTTGAAAATCTCAAGTCCTACAAAAAATAATATTTAAATATTTATTTAAAAAATAAGTTATTGATGTTTTTGAATAATTCTAAACAATTCAAACAATTCTAAATGAAATTAAATTTTGAGACCATTTTTTTTTCTTCAAGGAAAAAATATTTTGTTTCAGAGATGTAGTACAAACAATTTCCTAGTAACACAATTTTTCGGAATTGAGCCCTTTTTAAAAAAAGTGCAATTTTCACTCAAAAAAATACATTTTCGAAATAGAATTAACAATTCGGATGAAATTAAGCTTCGAGACCATATTTTCTTTTCTTAAGAAAAAATAATTTTGTTTTTAGAGAGGAAATGAACCCTTTTTTCCAATTTTGCTTTAGTCTCAAAAGAATTAGTTTTATTAAGTTTCAAAAAGTAAATTTTCGGTTTTTAATTTTTACTGCAATTAGTAATATATAAATATTTTTTATAATGAAAAGTATTTCGTTCATTGGAACCATTAAATCTTGTGAATAATTTTTAAGTTTAGAAAGTAGAGTAAAATATCGTTAAAAAAAAGAAATGTTTCCAACTTGTTCCAGACTTAAAAAAACATTTATAAAACCACAAGGCGTTAATCTAGATCTCAAAAAATATCGTCTACTCTCAAAAATTTTTTTCATATCTATATCAATTTCCTTGATTATTCCCTATTTTTCATTTCTTCAAAAAAAAAAAAACATTTAAAAAATTCAAATTTTGAAAAAAATTTAAATTTTTCGAAAAAAGATAGAGAGAAAGGACTGGAATGTGTTTTTGATGAGAATGTCGATAGTCCAAAGTGTATTAAATCAGATTATTCCAATTTGACAATAAATTTAAAATTATACTGAGATAAAGATTTTCAATTTGAGATATTCAAATTAAATATATAAAATGAATGTTTTAGGAGAGAGATAGTCGAATGAAATCAAGAGCGACACCCGTTATGCTGCGACATCGCATCGTTTACAAGAGTGTGCCACCACTTCATTATAAACACATGCGTGAATGCGTATAAAACTTTAGAATTGTGTGGTACAAATATAGATAGCAAATTGTAAACCACCATTATTATTATATACTATACTATGAAATGTAACAAGAGAGCATGAAGTTTGCAAAACCATTCGAACAATGGAACACAGGGGAAAACAATTTTTACTCGGTTTAATCAACTTGTAATTATATTGAAGTAATTTTATACCTTTATAATCTAATAACCATTCTATATAAGTGAGAAAACAATTACACCTTTTAATTGGAATCAAAAGCCATTCAATTCGAAATAACTCGTTTGGAAATAGCAGATGGGATAATTAGAAACTAGTTATAAACACGCGCCATTAATAATAATAATATAAAATAATTAATTACTATAAATAATAATATTAATTTTTATTACTTATTTTCCTTTTTTTTATTTATTTACCAGCAAATGATCGAAACGCGATTTTTAATTTATTATTATTATGCAAATTAAAAATTTGTTCATTTTTGAATAATTCAAGATTCGAAATTTAAAAAATTCACATAAGTAAATAATTAATTATTATTGTTTATTATCTTCAAGAATTTTAATGAAATTCTTCTCAAGAATTCAATTATTGCTTCCTCATATACAGGAAGGATTGTATTTTCATAAATAATAAATAATAACATTCTTCTGAAAAATTCAATTATTTTTATAAATAGTAAAATTTTTTTTTAAAAAATTCAAATATATTCAATACAATTTTAATTAAGTATCACGAAAGGACTCAAGAATTTTTTTTTCAAATTTTTAATAATATTTTTCGAAACAATTCAATTAATTTCTAAAATTTTACTAAATTCTTCGAAACAATCCAATTATTTTTATAAATATATAAGAAAATTATTCTCAAGAATTCAATTATCTTCAATACAATAATTTAAATAAAAGTCCATAATCAAATTTTTAATTATAATTATTAACAAACACAATTATTTTAAAAAGTTGAAACAAAATTCTTTAATTCAATTATTTTCAAAATTTTCAATAAAAAAGATTAGAATTCAATTATTTTCAATACAATAATTTTAACAAAATTGAATTAATCAAATTTTCAATTATAATTATGAACAGACAAGATTATTTTAAAAAATTGAAAAAACTTCTTTGTTTAATTCAATTATTTTCAAAATTTTCAATTAAAATTATTAGAATTCAATTATTTTCAATACAATTTTAATAAAAATCCATAATTAAATTTTTAATTATAATTTTTAACAAACACAATTATTTTTAAAAGTTGAAAAAAGTTCTTTTGTTTAATTCAATTATTTTCAAAAATTTCAATTAAAATTATTAGAATTCAATTATTTTCAATACAATTTTAATAAAATTCCATAATCAAATTTTTAATTAGAATTATTAACAAACACAATTATTCTTAAAAGTTGAAAAAACTTCTTTGTTTAATTCAATTATTTTCAAAATTTTCAATTAAAACTATTAGAATTCAATTATTTTCAATACAATTTTAATAAAAATCCATAATTAAATTTTTAATTATAATTATTAACAAACACAATTATTTTTAAAAGTTGAAAAAAGTTCTTTTATTTAATTCAATTATTTTCAAAAATTTCAATTAAAATTATTAGAATTCAATTATTTTCAATACAATTTTAATAAAAATCCATAATTAAATTTTTAATTATAATTATTAACAAACACAATTATTTTTAAAAGTTGAAAAAAGTTCTTTTATTTAATTCAATTATTTTCAAAAATTTCAATTAAAATTATTAGAATTCAATTATTTTCAATACAATTTTAATAAAAATCCATAATTAAATTTTTAATTATAATTATTAACAAACACAATTATTTTTAAAAGTTGAAAAAAGTTCTTTTATTTAATTCAATTATTTTCAAAAATTTCAATTAAAATTATTAGAATTCAATTATTTTCAATACAATTTTAATAAAATTCCATAATCAAACTTTTAATTATAATTATTAACAAACACAATTATTTTAGAAAGTTGAAAAAAAGTTCTATGTTTAATTCAATTGTTCTAAAAATTTTCAATTAAAATGAATAATTCAATTATGATGATTAGAATTCAATTATTTTCAATACAATAATTTTAACAAAATTGAATTAATCAAATTTTTAATTATAATTATGAACAGACAACATTATTTTAAAAAATTGAAAAAATTCTTTGTTTAATTCAATTATTTTCAAAAATTTTTAATTTAAATTATTAGGAAAACTGTATTTTTAAAAATCTTAAAGAAATTCTATAAAAGAATTAAATTATTTACAAAAATTCAGAAATTCTATAATAAAATTTTTTAAAAGAATTTAAATTTCTATCAATAATTTAAATAAAATTTTATATAAAATTATTAAATACAAATTATATTAACAAAATCGATTATAATAAAGAATTAAAGGAATTCGAAAGAATTAAATTATTTTCAGTGTTTTAATAAAATTCTTTGAATTAAATAAATTATGTTAAAAAATTATAAGAAAATCCCGAATAGAACTTAATTGTTATCTAAAAATTTAAATAAAATTCAATAATCAAATGTTTAATTTCAATTATTAAGAAACACGATTATATTAAAAACTGAAAAAAAATTCTTCATAAAATTCAATTCCTTTAAAATTGTCAATTATAATTATTAAAGTACAGGTTCAATTATTATTTTTAAAAATAGTAATAAAATTTTAATAAAGTTCTTTGTAAATTTTAATTGTTTTTAAAATTTTCAAATGAAATTATTAAAAAAAAGTGCGGTATTTTGGAGAAATTTTGAAGAAATTCTTCAAAAAAATTAATTATTTTTTTGAAAAATCTAATAAAATTGATTAAAAGAATTTAATTTTCTATTAACAATTTTAATAAAATTATTAATTACAATTATTACAAAACACGATTATATTAAAAACTTAAAAGAAATTCTTCATAAAACTCGTAAATTACTTCAAAATTTTTAATAGAAAATATTTTTAAAAAACTCCATTATTTTTAAACAATTCAATTATTTTCAAAAATTTTAATATAATTCTTGCAAAGAATTAAGTTATTTACGAAAATTTTAATAATTCAAATAATAATATTACTATTGAATTAATAATTCAAATAATATTTAATAAATCAAATAATAATTGAAATAATTCAATTATTTTCAAAAATGTTGATAAAATCCTTCAAAATCCTTTTCAAAGTTTTTGATGAAATTCTTTTAAATAATTTAATGATGTTCAATAAATTAATTTTAAAACTGAAAATATTTAAGGAAAAAAATTAATTAAAAAGATATTAATATAGATTTTATTATCTATTTATTTAAATTCTGTTGTAAGTATATAATTGAATTCTTCCGAAAAGTTTTATCAAAATTTTTATAATTGTTTCAATTAAATTAAATTTGATTTTCAATGAATTCAATTCAAATTTTAATTATTATAATAATAATTAATAATTAATAATTTCAATTAATCAAAATTATTATAAAAGAATTCAATTCTTTCGAAAAATCTTTCGAAAAATTCTATAAAAATTGTATTAAAAATAATTCAATTCCCGAGAAGAATAATTATTATTTATAAAAATAATACAATTCTTGAAAAAAGTTATATATTAAAAATTTTTAAAAATAATTGAATTCTTTCCTAGAATTTTATTGAAATTTCTTGGAAATAAATAATATTAATCAATTACTTAATTAGTGAGTAAATTTGTTCTTTTTAATTTATATTTAAAATTATTCAAAAATTGAAGTGGATGTTTGAAAATAATAAAATTTGCATTTCTTATTATTATCGTTATTATTATTTTTTTTTATTATTGTAAATATTTAATTAATAACATTGTCCAGATTATACACAATTATTTCCATATCATTTATTATTAATAAAACTCAAAATTTACAAGCAATGTCATCTTTATAATCATAATTATATGATTAAAATTGTCTAAAAAAATATTCTTTTGAATAATAATATTATATACGCAAGAAAATATTTATATTTGCTACTGAATGCATTTTTCTAACGACTTAACTGGAATTTTAACAGTGTTAGATAAAATCCATTACTTTATTAGCATTTTTATCATAGAAATAACTTCACGTATTCATATAAATAGATAATCACGTTCCTCAAAAATTAAAATCTTATCTTTATTGATTTAGATGAATTCAGCATTAAATTCTATAATACCAATTTCACATGAAGGAAAAGTCTCATTAAAACTATTTACACTTGACGCTTATATTCAATATTATAATCGCAATAATTAGAAACTTAAAAAAATAAATAAATTTCTTCAAGATTCAAAAAATATTTGCAACGTCTCCATTAAATTTTGTTTAGAGAATTATTTAAAGCTGACAAGAGAGGTATTTTACAGCGTATCATAAATAATCTGATAATCAACCGTAAGGATCGACAAGTATTAAATAAATAAATGCTCAATGAATAATGTGAAAAATACTATATGAGAAATTCCTTTCTAAATAAAATTGCAGATGCGTGAATTTGCGCGTGCAAAAGAAAACTGATTTTAAAAAAGGAAAATCTGTCGCGTGAATAGTGCGGGGAAAAAAGGAAAAATTAATTTTTATGATTCTTTGGATTTGTGTGTATATATGTGTGTAAAATGCATATGAAATGAGATAGAGACGGAGAAGAAAGGAATAAATAAAAAGAAGACCGTTTGTTGACATAGGCAAATAAAGTGCCCCTTTACGAACGGTACACATCGAGTACAATAGGATGTAAAATGATTTATCCTGTTTATGCATAACACGCGTGAATACATTTAAAGTGTATTATTCACTTATAGCAATGGATATAAAAGATGCCCTTCAATTTCTCCAACTCAACTGCTGCATCTTTCTCTGTCCCTTTAATCATTTTCCAATTTCAAAATGCAAAATTATTTTTTATTTTCGACTGTTTTTTTGTTTGTACCTTTAATTATATTCTAATTAAAAAAAAATCATTTTTAGTTCAGTTTTTTTAAGGATATCAAAATTGAGACAAAAAACGAATCAAAGTTGTTGCATCGCAACAATTTTGTTGCGATGCAACAATTTTGATTCGTTTTTTGTCTCAATTTGATATCCTTAAAAAAACTGTGAATTACAAAAAAAGAATGTTTTTCTTTTTAATTTTTTTAATTCACATTTTTTTTAAGAATATTAAATTGAGACAAAAAACGAATCAAAATTGTTGTGATGCAACAATTTTGATAAATTTCTTGTCTCAATTTGATATTCTTAGAAAAACTGTGACGTAATATTTTTGTTCCTTTAATCATTTTCAAATTTAAATAAAAATCACTCCCCAGGTAATTTTTGACCAAAACAACTTTTTTTTTCTAAATCTTTGTAATTAAATTCTCTATCAATCTCTCGAGTTCGATTTTCGAATTTTTGCTTTTAAACATTTTTTTAATAACAATAAGTATTAAAAAAAATCATAAAACAGTAAAAAATATTTTTTTTTAGCTTCATTAATGAAGAAAATTAATCAAAGAACCTATCAAAATTATATTTAAGTGTTTCTGATTCATGAAAAAAAGTGTAACAATTTATTAAATTGTTTAAACACTTAATTGTTGTTATTTTTTTATAAACTAATTCAGACTAGAAATTTGAATTTTTTTCTCAAATATGCAATTTTTCATGAGTAAAACTTCTACTAATGATAAAAACTAATGATAAAAACTTTTCAGAAGAAAAACATCTACTAATAATAAAAATAAAAAATAAATTAATTATATATTGTTTAAACAATTAATTGTTGTTATTTTTTTATAAACTGCACTTAAGGCAAAAGAAATACAGCAAAAAAAATTTCTAACACCAAGTACACTTTATGAGAAAAATAACAATTAATTGTTTAAACAATTTCTAAAAAAATAATTTTTAATTATTTATCATCAGTACATATTTTACTTATGAAAAATTTCCCAATTGAGAAGAAACTAGTAATTTCTTGCCTTAAGTACAGTTCATAAAAAAATAACAACAATTAATTGTTTAAACCATGTTTAATTAATTAATATTTAATTTTTTATCATTAATAGAAGTGTTACTCATGACAAATTGCACAATTGCTGAGAAAAAACTAGAAATTTCTAGTCCGAATTACAGTTTATAAAGAAATCACAATAATTAATTGTTTAAAACAATTTAAAGATTGTTATACTTTTTTCATAAATCAGAAACACTGAAACATTATTTTAATAGGTTTTTTTTAATTAATTTTCTTAATTAATGAAGCTAATAAAAAATATTTTTTACGATTTTATGATTTTTTTAATACTTATTGTTATTAAAAAAAATGTTTAAAAGCAAAAATTCAAAAATCGGGCTCGAGAGATCGATAGAGAATTTAATTACGAAGATTTAGAAAATAGAATGTTTTTTTTTGGTCAAAAATTGTGACCTGTAGAGTGATTTGAAACGAAAAAGTACATTTTTCGCCACTCAAAAATTTTATTATTTTCAATAGGAAAAAATGTTATTTCTTGTTTTTTCTATCGTTGAACAAAAAAAAAAAAAAATTACTAGCATCAAGAAAAATAAAAAAAGGTAAACGAAACATTTTGCAACTTTACTAATAATTTTTTAATAATTTAATAAATAAATTTTAATAATTCTTTTTAATAAAATTTTAAACTAATAAAAACTAAATTAACTAAAATTATAAATAAATATTTGTAAAAAATATTAAAAACTTACAGAGGTGATTCTCAGCCACTTCATGATCTCCATCCTGGAGCTGCATATTTGTCTTCTTGTCATCTTTGGGTCAGAAAAAACACTCACTCCCGATTTTTAGAAATTTTTAACACTCCTAAACCACGATTTTAAAAAAATTCGAATATTCCCGAAACTAACATTAATACATTAATTTTAGATGTTAATAATTATAAATTAATGTTAATAATAATAATCTAATAATAAAATAGTATATTATAAAATTTTTATCAAAAATCAAAAATTGGAATTGAGGGTGAATTTAGAAACACGTGGTCGAACGAAATATGCGCGCGCACTCTAGAAGCGAAAATTTCTTTACAATTTTGAAAATCGAATTTGAAACACGTGGTCGATAGAAAGACGCGCGTCGATAATTTTCAAAATTTTCCACCAATCAAGTACGACCTATGAGACAGGCGTTTGGAGTTTACCTTTCTCCCTCCATTCTGAAAACAAAAAAGTAATTTTCATTATTATTCAACAAAAAAAAACTACAAATATTAAAGTAAGTAAATATTAATATTATTAAATATTATTAACTACAAGATATTTGCAAAATTAGTATAATATTTAAATTTTTAGAATTCATAAGAAAATTCTGAATTTTTGTGTCTTTTTTGTCTGACTCATAAACTATAAATTTACCACGAATTCTAATACAAAACCTTCAATTTCTGACTAAAATTTCTTTTTAAATAACTTAAATCTTGAACAACTATCATAAAAAAAATTAATGAATAATTTTACTTAAATATCTCAAAATTAATTAAATAAAAGAGTTGTAGAAAAAAATTTTGTCATTAAAAATTAACAATTTTCTAGTATATTTTTTATAATTATAAAAAAGAGAATAATTTGCATAATAATTTAGATGAGTCAAACGAAATTTGTTGTAGAAAAAAACATATAACAAACAAAATGAATATATTTTTTATTTGTTAATCATAAATTTTTCTAATTTTCTATAATTTGTAATATTACTTTATTATAAAGCATAAAAAAATACCTGCATATTATCGATTTGTCAAACAATATTAAAAAAAAAGCATACACAGAAATTAATTTCAAACTGCGGACAGAATAATTGAAAGAATACGAAGATTAATACAGTTATAATTATTACCACAAGTATATTGTTACTACATGTATGAAATACTCTAAATATAATATTTCAGAATTTAAATTACAATGTTCGTAAAAATATAACATTGTAATGATATAACACGGTAATAATAATAAAATTACGCGCAGACATTTAAAATTGCAAATAAAAGTTTCAAGGTTGAATATAAGAGCAGGAGGATTCCCGTACAAAATCCCGAATACATTTCCCCGAATGACCTTTTTCCCGAATGTCCAAATTACCGAAATTTTTTTTTCCGAATACCGTTTTACCGAATGCATTTGTCCCGAATCCATTTCCCCGAATATTTTTTACCCGAATGCTAATTTTCCCGAAACCATTTTCCCGAACATATATTTTTCCGAAGACAGTATTTCGAAATTTTTAAACATAAAAATGTTTGTCGAATGTTTTTAAAAATTAAATTCTTGTTACCTTAGCAACGATTGTAAATAAATAAATGGAGTGTCACATATTGCAAAATTATCTAGTTTAAAGTATACAAATTTTTCGATCGATAACAGAATTTTAAGTATGGCAAAAATAGCGGACAAAAAACTTATTCTTGGTGGATATATTTACGTAAAATCTAAAACAAGTAAAGGCCGCACATATTGGGACTGTCGAAAGTTACGGGATAAGGAATGCAAAGCGAGGGCTATCACATCTGAACCTCTACAGGGAGAAAATATTATTGTTTTTAAAGGACCTTCACATGATTTCCCTTTACAGTCTATTCATGAACATCCACCAAATGAAGAAGAATGTAATGCAGAATTGCTGAAAGTATGTGTGAAAAGGAAAGCGGAACTTCATCCAGAACAGCCTCACCAATAATGTGAGCGAGGGTTGGCACAACAGATTCAGATTAGTAATAGGAAAGCATTACCCTGATCTTTATTCAGCTCTTACTGAAATAAAGAAAGAACAGGCTGATACGGAAATCATGATTGCGGAATTGAGTTTGGGAAGAAAAGTCAAAGCTGCTCCTGAACGAAAGTGGCTTGAACATCAACGGCGTATCAAAGGAATAGTTGAACAATATCATCGCTACAGAGAAGACAGAGATGAATTAACTTTTTTAACTGCAATCGCTCACAACATTAACCTTTAATTTTTTGCTTTTATTACCTACTGACACCTTTCATACACAAATTTTTAACAATTTACGCTATTTTTATACAGTACGCATTTTATTTAGTAATTATAATTATTGAAAATTTAATAAATATAATAATTTTTGCAATATTATTTTTCCGGGATCTTGTCCTTTCGGTAAAACTGCATTCGGTGGAATTGTATTCGGGGAAATGGTCATTCGGGATATTGGTCATTCGGTGAAAAATACGTTCGGGTTAATGGATTCGGGAGAATGGTCGGGTACCGAGCAGGAGAGAAGAACAGAGACGGGCGTCTGGTTTTCGTGTAAGTACTACTAAAATTAACTGAATTTTAAATATTCAAATAATAATTTCAAATATTTAAATAATAATGATAAAATTATACAATAATAATTCACATAATAAAATGTTTAAAAACTATTTTATTCGAATAGTATTTACATTTACACCTGTTTATCTAGATTCGGCAAGACTCCTGGTGGCAAGTGGACTAACTAGAAAGTTCTTTCTTTCTATATTTGTCATATATTCCTAAAGTTTCAAACGTCCAAATGCCCATACTTTTATTACTTCTTTTAATTCTTATTTTGTAAGTATATGAAAAAATTAACCCTTTTCGTATTTTCATACTTAAAAAATTATACAAACGTAACCTAAGATTTTTCGTTTCTTAAAAATTTTATTAAAATTCATCAATGAAATTTAATTATTTTAATAACCTTTGCTACAATTTATTTATTAGAATTTAAGTAATATTTTCAATACATTTTTAATTTAATTTCTTTAAAGAATAAATTTATTTTCAAAAATTTTAATCAAATTCTTTGCGTAACAATTCATATTTTTTTCAAAATAATTTTAATAAAATTCTTCGCTGAAACCTAATTATGTTTAAAAATTTACAAAAATTCTTGTCAAAATTTCGATTATCTTTATAAATAATAAAATTTTTCTCCGAAATTTTTATAAACCTTGAAAAAACATGGAAAAGTCAGGGATTTTTTATCAAAATCCTGGAAAATTGTTGTTTTCTAAATTGTGTTTATTCTTGAAATCTTATTTCACTTAAATATTTCAAAATTAATTAAATTTTAAAAGAATTGCGTTTACAATTTTCATAAGTAGAAGAACTTCAAAGGATATTGATTCAAAATTTTGTAAAATTTCAATTTTAAATCAAATTAATTAAAAACATAAAAAAAAATTAGATATAAAAAAATTTTTAATATTAAAATTCTTTTGAAATTAGTTTAATTTTTTAATATATATTTAATTCATTATTAAAAATAATGGATTTATAGAATACAATTTTAATGAAATTCCTCGAAAAAAGTTATTATTTTTAAAAATTTTATTAAAATTTATCAAAGAAATTTAATTATTTTAATAACCTTTGCTACAATTTATTTATTAGATTTTAAGTATTATTTTCAATACTACATTTTTAATTAAATTTCTTTAAAATAAATTTATTTTAAAAAATTTTAATAAAATTCTTTATTTCTTTGCGTAACAATTCAATTTTTTTCAAAATAATTTTAATAAAATTCTTTGCAAAAAGCAAATTATGTTTAAAAATTTACAAAATTTCCATTATCTTTATAAATAATAAAATTTTCTCCGTAATTCAATGATTTTTAAAACATTTTATAAAATTCTTGGGAAAATTTAAATTATTTTTTATACAATTTTCATTAAATTTCTCGAAAAATGCAATTAATCTTAAAAATTTTATTAAAATTCTTCTCAGAAATTCAATTATTTTCAAAAACTTTTCTCAATTCAATGATTTTTTATTTCTACTACTTTAATAAAAATTCCGAAAAGAATTCAATTATAGTTAAAAATGTTTTAATAAAATTCTACGTAAACATTTAATTATTTTCATAAATAATAAAAATTTTACAGGAATTCAATTATTTACAAATTATTTCCATATATTTATTCAATTATTTTCACACTCAAAAAAAAAACTAGTAGATTTGACTACTTTTTAACTACCCTGAGTGATTCAATAGGTCCTCAACTGAATTTAAAAATTTATATTTACTACCGAAAGTAGTAAAAAGAACTAAGAATTTAGTTGATGTAATTAGATTTTGTAGTTGTTTTTGCAATTTAACTACTTTTTTTAGTTATATAAACTATTATTCTTCAACTATATTCAAAGTAGTAAAATCAACTACACAAAAATTGTTAGTAAAACTAAAAAAGTAATTAATTTGACAACTTTCAACTCAACTAGGTAATAGTAGTTAAAGATTTTGACCGAATTTTTTTCAGTGCAAAAATAATAACATTTTTTTACAGGGATTCAATTATTTTCCTAAATAATAAAACTCAATGCTGAATTTCATTTATTTTTAATACAATTTTAATGGAATTCCTCGAAAAAAAATTATTATTCTTAAAAACTTTATTAAAATTTATCAAAGAAATTTAATTATTTCAATAACCTTTGCTACAATTTATTTATTAGAATTTAAGTAATATTTTTAATACATTCTTAATTATATTTCTTTAAAGAATAAAATTATTTTCAAAAATTTGAATGAAATTCTTTGCGTAACAATTCAGTTTTTTTCAAAATAACTTTAAAATAAAATTCTTCACAGAAATTCAATTATGTTTGAAAATTTACAAAAATTCCCATCAAAATTTCAATTATCTTTATAAATAATAAAATTTTTCTCCGAAATTCAATTATTTTCAAAACTTTTAATAAAATTCTTGTCAGAATTTCAAATATTTTTAATACCATTTTCATCAAATTTCTCGAAACATGCAATTATTCTTAAAAATTTTATTAAAATTTGTCAAGAGAATTCAATTATATAAAAATTTGTTGATAAAATTCCTTATGAAAATTTAATTTTAAGAAACATTCAATTGTTTAATAAACTATTTATTTTTATATTTAAATAATTGAATTCTCGCGTAGAATTTTCTAATAAAAATTGTTTTAAAAATGAATTTGAAATTAAAATCTTTCAAAATTTGAACTTGTCATACTTTTAATTAAGAATTCTGTCAAATTAATTTTTCACAAAAAGTTTAATGGAATTTTTTTTAATTATTTGAAGTTTTTCATTTCTAATATATTTAATTGAAGAATGTCAGAATAATCGAAATTTCGTAAAATTAAATTGTAAACAAAAGAATTTGAAAATTCACAAAGAACTTTTTCAAAAATTATTGAAAAAAATTGATCTAAAAAAGAATTTTAGTTGAAAATTCTAGAAATGAATAATCGTAATGATGAAGATAATTTTTTAAGAAGTTACAGTAACAAAGTAGCAAGTTTTAATTATTATAAAACATGAAGAAAGCGATCACTCCGAGTCGAAGACTCGGAGTCATCGATATCTTCATGTTTTATAATACTATTCTTATATGTTATTGAATTGCAAATTTTTGAATATCTTAATTTCTATAAAAAAAAAATAATGGTTAAATATTTATTTAAAAATGAAGTTATTGATGTTTTTGAATAATTTTCGTTTTAAAAACCTGGAAAATTCAGGGAATTTGAAAAGAGCAAAAGCGTAGCAACCTTTCTCTGCATTAAAAAATTGCATTTTATTTCTCAATTGCAAAATTCTCTTTCTATCATTATCATCCCTATAGTTAAAAATTAAAATATTCAAATTCTTTATCTCGTTACAAAAATTCGACTGCGAAACTTTTTCATTCACACAATTTTTTATATTTTTTTTTCTTCCATATAAGATCGTTTTTAAGAAAAAAAAAAAAAAAAATACAGAAATAAAAATAATAGGAAATTGGTACTTTTCGAAGATATTGAAGATGTACACTCTAGTACACCCCGTTGTGGATATAATGTACAATGTACATAAATTCACGTACAGTTCATGAAGCACCCCGTTAAGTCTGATGAGAAAAGAGGACAGAGAACAAAAATGAAGAAAAAAAAAGAAGAACAGAGTGAGACAGAATGAGAAGGAAGGAAAGAAAATCGCAAAAGAAGAAAAAGAAAGAGAGAAGCCCTGTTAAGAGAGAAAGAGAGAAAGAGAGAGCAAGAGGGTGGATGGACGATTCGACGTGAGGAGAATGGGGCAAAGGTGGTGGTGGTGGTGGTTGTTCAGAAGGACGAGGGGTTGGAGGGGAGAGCGACATTCCAGAAGGCGGCGGCGGCGGTTCTCGTGGGAAACCAAAGAGAGAGAGAGCGCGAGATCGTCTCGAAAGAAGAGGCTGCGAACCTCTTCTCTCGATTTATATGATTTAAAAATTCATTCCTAAACTGTTATTAGAGATGACATGTTACTTTTAATAAGTGAATTTCAATAATTCAGAGAATTCAATAAAAATTGAGAAGGTATTGGAAAAATTGAAGAAAATTGAAAAATAAAAATTGAAAAAATATTCAATTTAATATTCAAAATATTCAATTTAATATTCAAAATATTCGATTTAATATTCAAACTATTCAATTTAATATTCAGTTCGCAAGAAGTTCATGTGCGTATATAATTTATATTCATTCGAGTGTTGAAGTAACTCTTCTTTTTTTTTGCAAATTTTCGAAATGCGAAAGTATTTCTTCGCCAGCCCTCCTACACAATATTGCGGAGAAATATTGCATCTGCCGATCCCATTTTCTGTAATCTAATTATCCAAGTGACGCGCGTAACAAGCCAGTCATAATTCACTCGCTGACAGACATCGATTCAGACTTTTTCCCTTTAATCCTTTTTACTTTTATACTTTACACAACAAAATGTTCTCTTTCAAAGGGACGACAAAAAGGATAATACAAATTTTCATCCTAACATCAGGCTTCGCTCTCATCTACTAAAACCTACTATTTACTACTTCTTTTCCGTTATGCTACTATTTGGAAACTTTTTTTAGATTTCAGCAACTATAAAAGCTACTATTTTTGTTTTTTCTTTTTTTTTGACAATTTCCACTACTTTAAATTCGCTAATACTAGAAATGAAAAAACTATTCTCAAAAATTATCTATAATCAAATTATTCTTTAAATCCATTCAATTATTTTCAAAAAATATTCGAAATTCAATTATTTTCAATATCTAGTATTTTCATCAAATTTCGCAGAATTCAATTATTTAAAAAAAAAATGAAATTCATTCAAAATTCAATTATTTTCGTAAATAATAAATTTTTCACAGGAATTCAATTAATTTATAGAATAGCATTTACAAAAAAATTTCGAAAAAATCAATTATTTAACAAAATTTTTATACAATTCTTCATAATAATTCAATTGCTCTCACTAATGATAACATTTTTCATAGAAATTAAAATTTTTTGATAAAATTTTAAACAAGAATTTAACTATTTTCATAAATAATAAAACTAATCGACGAATTTCAATTAATTTTAATAATATTTGAAATTAATTAATCGAAAAATTCAATTATTTTCACAAATAAAGTTTTCCACAAGAATTCAATTATTTAAAATAAAATTTTCATAATATTTATTATATTTCGAAAAATGACAAATTTTTTCAAAGACATTCAATTTTCTTAAAACATTTTAATACAATTTTTCGCAATAATTCAATTATTTTCATAAATAATAAAATTCATCGCAGGTTTTCAATTATTTTTTATATCAATTTACAGGATTTGCTCAAAAAATGTAATTATTCTTAAAATTTTAATTTCAATTCCTCGTTAAAATTGATTATTTAAAAAATGTTTTTTTTAAATTCTTTGGAAGAATTCAATTATTTACAAAAATATTAGAATTCTTCACAGAAATTCAATTATTTTGAAATAATAAAATTGTTCGAAAGAAATCAATTATTTTCAATACGATTTTAATTAAATTTTTTGGATTAATTCAATTATTCTTTTCGATTTGAATAAAATTCATCCCAAGTATTCAATTATTTACATAAATAATTCTTCGAAAGAATTCAATTTTGTCGATAAATAACAAAATTATTTCCAAACATTAAATTATTTTAAGGCATTTTAATAAAATTCTTTGCAAAATTCAATTATTTTCACAAAATAACAATATTTATCAGAAGATTTCAATTATTTTCAAAAGCAATCAATTTCTTCTTGCAAATTCAATTATTTTAGAAAATTCTGATAAAATCGTTCGCAAGAATTCAATTATTTTCATAAACAATGAAATGTTTTTTAGGAATTCAATTATTTTCAAAAAAAAATTTAATAAAATACCACACAGACATTTAATTATTGTCAAAAGTTTTAATAGAATTCTTTGTAAAATTTAATTATTTTTAAAAACTTTTCGTAATTCAATAATTTTCAATATCTAATATTTTCATAAAATTTTTAAACAGAATTGAATAATTAAAAAATTTTTTTGGAAAAATCTTAGTGAGAATTCAATTCTTTTTATGAACAATAAAAATTTCTCAGGAATTCAATTATTTAAATTAGAATTTGCATAAAATTATTCGAAAAAAATCAATTATTTAAAATTTTTTATAATATTCTTCGCAAGAATTAAATTATTTTTATAAATATTTAAATTTTTGTATGATTAATAAAATTCGTTGCAGGAATTCAATTTATTTGCAGGATCAGAAAGAAGTAAAAATTTTTGATGAAAATTAGAAAAAAGTAGGAAAATAAAACATATTAGAATAGGATTTTTGTCAGTTTTGTAAAGTTTCTAAAACGAGTTTTTTTGGTCGTCAAGTTTAATTTTTCGATAGTCACTTTTTTTAGTTTTTAAAAAATTCTTTGAAAGAATTAAATTATTTACAAAAATATTAGAATTTTTCACAGAAATTCAATTATTTTCAAATATTTTAATAAAATTGATCGAAAGAAATCAATTATTTTAAATAAAATTTTAATTACATTTTTTTAAAAATAATTCAATTATTCTTTTAAATTTTATTAAAATGCTTCCCAAGAATTTAATTATTTATATAAATAATTTTTCGGAACAATTCAATTATGTTGATAAATAACAAAATTATTTCTGAAAATTCAATTATCTTGAGGCATTTGAATAAAATTCTTTGCAAAATTCAATTATTTTAATAAATAACAATTTTCATCACAAGAATTCGATTATTTTTAAAAAGTAATAAATTTCTTCTTGGAAATTCAATTATTTAAAAAAATTCTAATAAAATCGTTCGCAAGAATTCAATTATTTTCATAAATAGGTACTTAAATGTTTTTTTTTTTAATTCAATTTTCTTCAAAAAAATTTAATAAAATGCGACACAGACATTCAATTATTGTCAAAAATTTTAATACAATTCTTTGTAAAATTTAATTATTTAAATTAGAATTTGCATAAAATTAGTCGAAAAAAATCAATTATTTTAAAATTTTGATAAAATTCTTCGCACAATTAAATTATTTTTATAAACATTTAAATTCTTTCATGAATAATAAAATTCGTTTTAGGAATTCAATTTATTAACAGGATAAGAAAGAAATAAATATTTTTTGATGAAAATCAGGAAAATAAAAATTATATAGAATGGGAATTTTGACATAGTTTTGTGAAGTGTCTAAAACGAGTTTTTTTTTGTTGTTGAATTTAATTTTTCGATAGCTACTTTTTTACTATTTTTTTTAGTTTGAAAGCTACTTTTTGCTACTTTATTAAAATTAATTATCGAGTGCGAAGTCTGTAACATTTTTGGGTACATAAAAATTCAAAAATTCTCTCAACTATGAAAATATGTCCGCACATCTTTTTTGCATTCATTTTATTTTTGAAAGTTCTGTTTTACTTTTCGGTCTTTTAACCAGATAAACAGAATTTAATTACAATATTTATAAATAATAAAAACATTCGACAGCAATTAAATAATTTGACAGAGTGTATACTAATTTATTTGTCAAGTATGTATATAAGCAATTAGTTGAATCGAATAATCATAAAAAGATGCAGCAAACACAGAAAATTTCCAAACGGTAAAAATTTTTCCGATTCGAAATTTATAGTTTATATATCGTTGCCGATATATAAGTTATTTTCAGAAAAGACCGGTATATTGTATATATATAGGCACCTTTTTTTAGTTACGCGAGATTTCCTGGCAAGACTTGTCCAATAAAACAAGGTCCTGAGAACCTGAATATGATCCGATTGGTAACTATAATGTCCAATGATCGTCAAAGAAGAAATCTTTGCGAAAATGCGTTCCCTTTGATTTTTAACATCTGCGACAAAATTGCAAACTGCGTTTTTTTACTATATGCAATAAATTTGTGAGAAAATCACTATATAGAAATCTAAAAAATTTACTTCGTTTCAACTGTTTTCCATTTTCGAAAAATAAAAATAATGATGAATGATATTAAAAATAGTGAATGATATACACTGAAAAAAAATTTTAATTGATTCAAATAACCGATTAATTGAGTATCAATTAAATATTTATACTTGAATCAAATAATATTTATTGGAGTCAATTAAATGGTTCAATTCATATTTGATTCAATAATTTCAGTATTTTAAGCAAGTATGAATTATGAAGCATTTGATTGACTCCAATAAATATTATTTGATTCAATTAAATATTTAATTCACGATAATCAATTAATCGGTTATTTGAATGAAATAAATTTTTATTTCAGTGTATTAAAAATTAAAAAATAGTGAATTAAATATTAAAAATAGTGAAATGAATCTAAAATAATATTCGACTGGGGGATAATTTGAATTTGAAGAAATGAAATTTAGTGGGATGGAGTGTATGAATAAAAAGAGTAGAGTAAAAATTTCTAATTGAGTATGTACATAAATATTGTATATAGGTAGGAGAAAAATGTATGCACATATGATCTAGGTTTGGTACGGGCAGAGACAAAGGAATGCTTCCTTCCTCTCTCCTTCGACCTTCCCTTGGTCCTGTTGAGAGTTGGAACCGGGGGAGGAAGAAAGAAGAATAAGAGGAGCGAGCGGGACTTATACGCTACTCGGATTCAATTAACTCTCCTCTTTCTTCATCTATACAGGGTGTCCGACACAATCTTCCTGTAGCTACTTTCGCGCCTTTTGCACTGTAATTTTCAACTTACTCCTTTTATTTCTCTCATTTTCTCCATTTCGCTCTCAAATCTCCCTTCAATTTTTACAAAACAGAAAACAAATAATGTTTGTTACGATTTTTAATGCGAGGAAAAAGAATAATTGGCACAATTCTTTTCCCTCGCATTCAAAATCGTAACAAACATTTAAACAAATTAATTTAATAAATACGTTCCTCCGAACGTATCAAATTGATTCCAAACTGGATCAAATTGATAACAATCACTGTTTTCCTAAAAATGTCAAAATGATCCTCAAATGATACAAAAATTGAGATCAAATTCTGATTTGATCCACTTTTTGAGATCAATTCGTTGCAATTTGATATACTTTTAGGTTACCAGTGAATTACAGTGTGGCTGCTAGAGCGGGAAAACCGGGCAATGACAAGGAATTTTTTGCACCGGGAAAAACCGGGAAATGACAGTGAATTTTCATCTTGACTGGGATTTTGGAAATTTTTTTCTAAAAACACTGATTATTTTGTGAGAAAAAATAGAAATATCTCTTTTAAAACTTATTAATTATGTTTCATTAAAAAAGATTGAATGATCTTCTATAAAATCGTTTTATTTTGTCAGTGAATTTTATCGAATGTTTTACTGGAAAAATATTCAATTTCTAGAATTTATAAGAAAATTACGAATTTTGTTTTTCAACGTAACAGAATTAAAAAAAATAAAATATTAAATTTAATTTTAAATTCTTATTTCTTTTTCTAACAATAAGTAAAGAAAATATAATGTTCATTAAATTCGTCGAAAAAATTTGAAAGAGAAAAAATTCCACATTCCATAAAATAGTGAAAAATAAAGTAATTTATAATTTTTTTTTTGCAATAATATTATAACAAAACAAATTTGAATTATTAAAAATTTGAACTAATTAGAACAAAAGTGATACGAAATTTATAAAAATTAACTAGCAAATGTGATTTTCAATTTACTATTATTATGCAAATTACAACATTTTTATTTTCAAATATGAATTTTTGAATAATTTCAGATTCAAATTTTAAAAAAATTCAATTATTAACTAATTTACTAATTAATTACTCTAGTTTAATAATTTCTAAAATTTTAATAAATTCTTTGAAAAAATTCAATTATTTTTAAAAAAATTTCACGAAAAAATTCATTTTTTTCTTTATTCGATAAAAAATCTTTGCAAAAATTCAATTATTTAAAAAAAATTTTTTAAATTGATTGAATTGAGAAAAGGTTTTTGGAAATAATTGAAATTTTGCCAAAAATTTTATTAAAACTTTAGAAAATAATTGAATTATTCAATTATTTTCTAAAATTTTTGTAAATCTTTCAAAGCAATTTAATTTTATTTATAAAAAGTAAAATTCTTTGCAAAAATTCAAAAATTTTTAATACAATTTTAAAAACATTTCATGAAAGAATTCAATTTTTTTTTTAATTTTTAATAATATTTTTCTTAAAACTTCCATTTTTTTCTAAAATTCTAATAAATTTTTGAGAACAATTCAATTATATTTATAAATAGTAAAATTCTTTGTAAAAAATTCAATTATATTCAAAACAATTTCACGAAAGTATTCAATTTATTTCTTAGTTCGTTATAAAAAATTTCAAAAAAATTAAATTATTTTCTAAAATTTTAATAAATTCTTTGAAAAAAATTAATTATATTTATAAATAATAAAATTCTTTGCAAAACTTCAATTATTTTCAAAAAAATTTCAATAAAAAAATCAATTTTTCCTTTATTCGATATAAAATCTTTGTAAAAATTCACGAAAGAATTCAATTTTTTTCTTTATTCGATATCAAATATTTTAAAAGAATTCAATTATTTTCTAAAATTTTTATAAATCGTTCGAAACAATTCAATTTTATTTATAAAAAGTAAAATTTTTTGCAAAAATTCAATAATTTTTAATACAATTTTAAAAACATTTCATGAAAGAATTCAATTTTATAAAAATTTTTCTGAAAAATTCAATTTTTTTTCTAAAATTTTAATAAATCTTTGAAAACAATTTGATTATAATTATAAGTAGTAAAATTCTTTGTAAAAATTCAATTATATTCAAAACAATTTTACGAAAGAATTCAATTTATTTCTTAGTGCGTTATGAAAAATTTCAAAAGAATTAAATTATTTTCTAAAATTTTAATAAATATTCTTCGAAAAAATTAAATTATTTTAAAAAAAATTTCACGAGAGAATTCAATTTTTTTCTTAATTTGTTATATTTTTCAAAAGAATTTTTGGATAAGATTTTTTTGCAACAATTCGATGATTTTCAATAAATTAATTTTTAAAATGGAAATTATTTAAAATGAAAAAATTATTAAAAAAGTTAGGAAACAAAAAAGCAAACAAAAACTATAACTTCAAACTGCGAACAGATTACCGGAATACAACGATTATTATTAATATAGATTTTTAAATAATAAATAAAGTAAATAAAAAATAAAAATAGATAAAATTTCTTTTCTATGAAAATAAATTTTTAAAAAAACGTATTTTGCATTAATATTAATTATTTTTTTACAATTATTTATAAGCAACTTTTTCTGTATTTTAGAATGTTAAATTAATATTACTAATATTAATATAGATTGAATTTTAAAAAGTTTCATACTGAAGTTTTAGAAAAGTTGAATTGTAAAAGATTTTAATTAAAAATTCTGAATAAGTTAGTTTTTTTGAAACATTTTAATTCACATTTTTTTTTATAAATTATAGTTATATTTTTAAATACATAATATTTAATTGAGAAACTTTCAAATTATTCAAAATCTCATGAAATTGTCTTGTAAACAAGTGAATTTTAGAAATATTTTAGTTAAAATTTCTAGAAAATAATTGAATTGAAATTTTGAAAATAATTTTTAATAAATTACAGTAGCAATTCTTAAAAATTATTCTATTTTAAAGGATTTGAAATTAAAATTTTTTTTTGAAATCTTCCTATGGAAAAATAATGGGTAATAATTAAATATTTATTTCAAAAAATCTATTTAAGTTCCAAATCATTTTACAATTAAAGAAATTCAAAAAAATGTATTATAAACATATTTTGGAGTTTCAATTACTTTTAGAGTATAAACTAAAATATTTCTAGGGTTCCAGAAAAAGTCAAAGTTTTGTCTAAAAACCAGGTAATTCTTTCAATCATTCATGGAATAATTTATTTTCAGAGTTATTCTTTATGACCGGGAAAAAATAATTTATGACCGGGAAATGACCGTGAATTTTTTTTATGAAGAAAGTGTCCACCCTGTAATAATTAATTAAAATTTTGAGTCATTTAGATCAGTGACTAACTTTAGACTTTTTTGCTTAGGAAAAAAGGTTTTGATTAAATTTATACTAGATGCATTTAATGATTAAGTAATTTCTGTTTAAACTAACGAGAAATGTATGGTTATAATTAGACTAGAGAAAATTTCTAATTAATACTGAAAACGTTTCTTCAGTGATTTTTTTGGACGAAAATTTTTTGTAAGATCAACTCATCTCTAAATTTAAATTAATATAAATTTTTACGAATTTTAAAAGCAAAAGTCGCAATTTTGATTGAAAGAAGAATATTAGTTGAAGAATATTTTCTCAATATATATTGAGATATATTGAATGTATACTGCAATTTTACTGTCAAAAATTTCCAACACAGCGTTTTTTTTTCGAAATTACATTGAATTCGATATTTGCGTACCCCGAAATAGCGAGGCAGGGACCCGAGACAAGAAGACGACGACGACGACGAGATCGAGGAGGTGAAGAAGAGGCAGAAAGAAGAAGAAGAAGAAGAAGAAGAAGAAGAAGCGTATACCGCAAAACCAGTTCGCGGGTGAGTAAACAAAAAACGAGAAGGAGCCAACGCCGCGGTGCGGCGTAGCCTCGTTGTCCGGAGAGAATCGCTGCTTTATTGCTAATTCGAAGACATTCGCCTGGTAGAAATGAAACTTTATAGTTCGCCTGCGGGCCCGGGTGCAACCACTTTCAATGATGTTCAAGAACCTCCGACTGAATATAGTAACGCCTTCAAAAATTGTTCTTGCGTCGTCGGTAACTTTTCTTTTAACGCAAACATATATATACTATATACTCCGACTGGTGACAATATTGTTTTCTCCTCCAAAATTATATTGTTCTTAGTCATTTTCTTTTCAATTTTTTTAATTCCTTCAAATTACTCTTTTTCAAATTTAACTCTTTTGCATTTTTCATAAAGACGCAATACACTTTCGAAAAAATTATTTTGAGCTAAGTATTGTAGCAATTAAAAAGACTGCTGTCCAAAAGTAAAAACCTATAGTAAGTCGCATTTACCGTAGGAAATTGGTAAATTTGGTTAAATAAAGTAAAAAAGAAAAAGAAAGTTGAATTCTGGTTAAATTTACTAGAATTCTGGTTAGACTAACAAAAATTCTTGGTTCTGGTTAATTTTACCAAAATTCTTATAAAATAAACTGGAATTTTGGTTAATTAACCATACCAAAAAATTATAAATATATTCTAATTGGAATTCTATAGTTAAATTTACAAGAATTCTGGTTAAAATAATCGAAATTCTGGTTAGTTTAACTTGAATTCTGCTTAGATTACATTTAAAATTTTTGTTCTTAATAATAAACCAGAATTCTATTAGTGAATTTAATTAGAATTCTAGTATAAATATAATCAGAATACTGATTAAAGCAATCAGAATTTAGTGAGTATATATTTATCACTTTTATTATATGGTTGAATTAATCAAAATTCTAGTTAATTTTATAGGAACTTTGGTTAAGTTAACCAGAATTCTAGTTAATTTTTTAAAAACGTTTGTTAAATTAACAAGAATTGAAGAAGTCTAAGAGTGAATTTAATTAGAATTCTAGTAAAAATACTCATTAATGTAGTTAAGTAAATCATAATTATAGTGAATTTAACCAGAATTCTATATAGTTATTAGTTCAACTAAAGTCCTGGTTAGATTATACATTTAAAATTTTCATTCTGGTTTAACTAAAAAGAATTCTACACGGAAAAAATTATAAAGTAACTTTTACTACTTTTATAGTAAAAAATTTCCGGTCAAGCATTTCTGGTAATTTTTACTACTTTTGGAGTAAATTTTGCTACGTTCGAAGTAAATATTTGTAAAAATTAGTAAAATTTATTTCGAACGTAGCAAAATTTACTCCAAAAGTAGTAAAAATTACCAAAAATTCTTTACCGGAAATTTTTTACTATAAAAGTAGTAAAAGTTACTTTATATTTTTCTCCGTGTAGTAAATATAATTAGAATTCTGTAGATAGTGTATTTAACATTTCTATTATAGTTAATGAAGTAAAATTCTATGGATTTTAAATTAAATTTTCATAAATATAACCAGAATTTTAGATAAAAAATGTTTAACATTTAATACGCATGGTTAAATTAACCAGAAATGTATAGTTGCTTCAACCATAATTTAAGTATATTTAACCAGAATTCTAGTAAATTTAATTAGAATTCTAGTTAATAGTATCAGAATTCTGGTTAAATTTATTAGAATTCAGGTTAAATTCTAAAATTCTAAAATTTTTTTTTATTTTAGTTAGTACAAACAGAATTTAAGTATGTTTATTTTACCAAATTTTTATTAAATTTAACAAGAATTCTAGTTATATTAAATTTTTTTAGTCTGTTCAATGAATCATAATTCTAGTAAATTAGTTAGAATTCAAGTAAATATAATCAGAATTCAAGTTAGAGTGCATTTAACATTTTTATTCTTATTGTTAATGAACCAGAAGTCTAATAATGAATTTAATTAGAATTCTAGAAAAATACTCATAAATCTGGTTAAATAAATCATAATTCTAGTGAATTTACTAGTTTATTCTATTCTAGTTTTTTTTATTCTAGTATATTTAACCAGAATTCAGGTTTGAGTATATTTAACATTTTAATTATATGGTTAAATTAAGCAAACTGCCAGTTAATTTTATAAGAATTTTGGTTAAATTAACCAAGTTAATTTTAAACAAGAAATGTTAAATTAACCAGAATTCAAGTTAATTTCACAAGAACCGTAATCTAGTGATCTAATAAGAATTTTTTTTAGTGTAGACACTAAAAGAAGTCTGCACTTATTTTTTGTATTATTGGCCGCAGAATTGAGCATCGAGTCAAAATCAAAATAACAATATAGTAAATTAACGTGACCAATCTTGAGAACACGAGTAAAAAAATAAAAAGAAAAATCAATCCTTACCAGAAAAAAGCACTCCTCCTCCTTTGTCATAAAACGAATCTCTCCGAAAAGCTCATTAACTCAAATTTTATAATGTGAAGATCACTCTCAACGCCGCTAAAACAGGTAGAGCCTGTTTGAAACTGGCATAAGTGTCGCTCCCTGAGTAGGAATCAAGTTAGGTGTTAGGGCAGTGGAAAAGGGGGACACAAAGGGGATATGGTATCGTCGTCCTCCCCCTAATTGACAAATTGGAATCTCATTAAAGAAGTCGGTGGAGCCCCGGAGCAGAGAGCCAGACTTCTAGAATGAAACACGCTCTCTCTCTCTCTCTCCCTCATTCTCTCTTTTCTCTCTTTTTAAGAGTTGAGAGAAAGCGAGAGAATACACGGCCGGGGAAAGAAGTCCCCAGTGGAGAAAAAGAAAAAAAGGAGAGAGAAAAGAGAAAAAGAAGAAGAGAAAGAATGAGAAAAAGAAGAAAGAGGAGGAAAGAGTACAAGTCTGTGAGAAGGGGAGAGAAATCAGGGTCTCGTAATGCGAGGACGTCCGACGCTAACAGGCTTGCACTCCTGAGATGCTTGTAGGTTCGTTCGGCTTGCTGTCCTGCCAGCGAATGCCACCCAGGAAGCTTTCGCGCGTGCGCGATCTGTGTGGGCTCGGGTGAAATCGACCACCGGGCCCAGCCGAGTTCGCCCGAGCAGCGACGGGCCCAGTCGAGCAGCTCCGAAGGGAACGTGTCCTGGGCCACCCGGTAGAGCGCGCGCGTGCCGCGTCTTGTGTGGTCCGCTCCTGCATCACTACGTGCGTGCCCCGCAAAATTCACCCAGGGCCGTATTCACTCCCGTTCTCGCCGAATTTTTATACTTCCACTCTCCTTCTCTTTATTCTACTCTACTCTACTTTACTCTCTTTTCTCTGCTTTTTTATCTTTATCTATTTTTCTCTCCTTCTCTACTCTACTCTTTCCCTATTTTTCTCTCTTTCTATACTTTTTTCTTTTCTATATTCTATTCTATTTCTGTACTCTTTTTTCTTTTTTGTATTCTACTCTCTTTCTGTACTCTTTTTTCTTTCTCTATTCTATTCTCTTTCTGTACTTCTTTTTCTTTCTCTATTTTACTCTACTCTTTCCCTATTTTTCTCTCTTTCTATACTTTTTTTCTTTTCTGTATTCTATTCTATTTCTGTACTCTTTTTTCTTTTTTGTATTCTACTCTCTTTCTGTACTCTTTTTTCTTTCTCTATTCTATTCTCTTTCTGTATTCTTTTTTCTTTCTTTATTTTTTTCTTTTTTTCTACTCCTTTTTCTTTCTGTATTCGCTTCTCTCTTTTTTCTACTTTTTTACTATTTTTACTACTTCTGTCCTTTTTCTCCTTCTGTCCTCTTTTCTCTTTTTCTACTTTACCCTCCTTCTCTTACTCTTCTTCCTTTTTCTGCTATTTTTCTTTCTTTCTTTACCCTTCCCTCTTTTCTTTAATTACTCTTCATATAGAAAAAAGGCCAGTATAATTTTTGTTACAGGTAATTTTTACCAATTTCTAATTCACATCGACAGTGGCGCTCTCACCTAGAAAAAAATTTGTATCTAAGAATTTTTACCCAAAAATCAGGGCAAAAATGACCGAAAATTATACTTTTCTTTATCTTTTTCTCTATTTTGATAAAACAGTAGATGAGTAGAACGAACATTTGCTGAAACCTAGTAAGTCGCATTTGCCGTAAGGTTGAAAGTCGCTTACCATGTATAAGCGACTTTCATCCTTACGGCAAATGCGACTCACTAGGTTAATATTTTAATTAACATAGGTATTTAAATCTCAGGAAGAAAAGAAATATTTGTCAAATTGACTTTAAAGAGAGTATACATTTATGAATATTTTTGAGTATATACTTTTTCATGTCCCTTATTTTTTATTTTTTTCTCTCTGTTTCTCTCTTAGTATTCTCCTTGACTCACTCCATCAAAAACCTCTTGACTCGTTCCGCCTCTCGATCTCGACTCGCGCTTCTCGGTTTCTTTCGCGCCGCCTGGCCCGGTGCGACCACGTGCTAACTTACGAGCCACGATCGTTGTACCCGAACTCTTCCAACCACCACCTCCTCTCTCGCCCTTCATCACTCTCGCCGCTTCTCTTTTCTTTTCGATCCTCTTTTTTTCAAACAGTATCTCCTCGTCTACAGTATCATCCTCTCTCCCTCTTTCTCGGCTCGTTATTCTTTTGTTCTTTACGACAGTCCTTATTCTTTTATTATATTTGTGTCTCCACTGTTGCGAACGAAAAAAAAAGAATATCGATCGTCAAATATTTTCAACAGCAAGTTTATTGACTCCATATAGTAATGTATTAAATTACAACTATATATATTGTAATTTCATCTCTAAATACTCTAACTACTTACATTTTCCTCTTGTCCTTGAATGTAAATCGACATATTTGTGAAAATAGTCAAAGAAATGTAGAAAATACTAAAGAATAGATCAATATTGTACTTCAAAGTACCAAAAAATATTAAAAAGTATAGAAAAAATACTAGAGAATACTGAAGAATAATTAAAAAATACTGAAATACTTTAGAATACTACAAAATACTTTAAAAATAATACAAAATACTGAAGAATACTAAAAAGTGCTAGAAAATATTAAAGTATAATAGAAAATACTAAATAATTTTGAAGAATAGGTACTAACAAATACTAAAGAATACTAAAGAATTATTAAAAAATACTGAAATACTTTAGAATACTAAGAAAATACTTTGAAAATACTACAAAATACTAATGAATACTAAAAAGTATTAGAAAATATTAAAGTATAATACAAAATACTAAATAATTTTGAAGAATACTAACAAATATTAAAGAATACTTTGGGAGAGTTAACAAATGATGTCACGAAATTCTTTGAGATTTTCAACCCCCCCCCCCCCCTCTGTCACGCAATTTTATGGAATTTCACATGTAAAAATACATTGTGTCACGTTTAGTAGAGACACCCCCCAAAAAAAACGTGACATTATTTGTGAACGCTCCCTTTAAAAACTATAGAGAATACTAAAGAATAATTAAATAATACTGCAATACTTTAGAATACTAAAAAATATTTTAAAAATACTACAAAATACTAAAAAGTGCTAAAAAATATTAAAATATAATAAAAAATACTAAATAATTATGAAGAACGCTAAAGAATAATTAAAAAATACTGAAACACTTTAGAATACTAAAAAAAATACTTTAAAAATAATACAAAATACTAAAGAATAATTAAATAAAACTGAAATACTTTAGAAATACTTTAGAATATTAAAAAAATACTTTAAAACTATGCTACAAAATACTAAAGAATGCTAAAAAGTACTAAAAAATATATAAGTTTTTACTAAATAATTTTGAAGAATACTAACAAATACTATAGAAAACTAAAATATAATTTAGAATAGTAAAAATTACTAGAAAATACTAAAGAATACTACATAGTAATGAAGAAGTGTTGAAAAATACTAAAAGAATACTAGAAAATATTTAAAATATACTAAAGAATATTTAAAAGTACTACAAAACACTAAATAGTACTGAAGAATACTAACAAAAAATCCGAAAGAATACATAAAAATACTAGAAAATAATTTAAAAAAAATACTGAAGAGGTACTACAAAAGTGAAAAAATACCAGATAATATTTAAAAATTATAAATTACACCAGAAAGCACTAAAGAATATTGAAGAATATTTAAAAAATACTTAAAAGTACTGGAAAATATTAAAGTATTTAAAAAAAATACTAGAAAAAACTTCAAAATAGTAAAAACTACTAAATGATATTGAAAAAGTGATAAAAAAATCTTAAAAAAAGTACTAGAAAATGATAAAAGATACCTATTAAAAAAGTACAATAAAATACAAAAGAGTGCTGGAAAATAATAAAAGATTGTAAAAAATACGAGAAAAAAACTAGAGAATTCTAATATATACTATATATAAATAATACTGAAAATTAATAAGTAATACTTAAAAGTACTAAAAATACTAAAAAATACTAGGGAATACTAAATAATTATACAAAATACTAAAAATATACTTTAAAATATATAGTAAATGTACTAGAAAATACTAAAGATAAATAGAAACACTAAATAGTATTGAAGAATACTAACAAATACTAAAGAATACTTTAAATTACAAGGAAATACTAAAAAGGTGCTACAAAAATATTTAAAAAATACTAGAAAATGCTATAGAATTATATAAATTACACGGGAAAATATTAAAGAATACTTTAAAGTACTAAAAAAATAATAAAGTATTCAGAAAAAATACTAGAATATAATTCAAAATAGTAAAAATAATTAAAAAGTACTATAAAATACAAAAAACAATATACTAAGTTATTCTAAAACATCCTAAAAAATACTAAGGATTACTAAAGAATCATAAAAAATACTTTAAAATATTAACAAATACTATAAAATACTAAATAATTCTAAAAAATACTAGATAATACTAAGGAATACTACAAAATAACTAAATAATACTGAGGAATACTATAAAATACAAAAGATAATACAACTGAATTCTAAAAAATACTATAGAAAATAATAAAGAATCCAAAAAAATCTGGACAATACTAAAAAATACTTAAAAGTACTAAAAAAAAACTAGAAAATATTAAACAATTCCAAAAAACATGTAATTCTGCCAAAAAATTGTCTTTGAATTAAACATAATAATTTTGATTGAAACCATAATAAGGGAGCGTTCACAAATATGATGTCACGCTTTTGGGGGTAGGGGGGGGGGTCTGACTAAACGTGACACAATGTATTTTTCTTTTTTTAATTGCAAAAATTGCGTGACAAGGGGGAGGGGAGGGTTTGAAAATCTCCAAAAATTGCGTGACATCTTTTGTGAACGCTCCCTAAGTTTTATTCAATAAAAATTACGTTTAATTCAATTATTAGGTATAAAATATGTTTAATTCAAACATATTTTTTGGCTAAATATTTTTGAATTAAATAAAACTTTTCTAAGTGTATTTCTTGAAATGAAATAAAGTTGAAAAAAAGTCTTTTTTTTCAAATGTATAAAGTTTGGCATGAATTGTGACTTTCCTGTTGCTATACGCACTTTCCTTATCAGAAGGAAGCAGAAAGAAGCAGAACGTACGGCAGAGTATTCAATTTGAAAAATCTTTCGGCTACTTTACGGTAGGAAACGTGATTCGTCGAATTATTGCTAAAAAGAATATAAAAGAAATAAAAATAAAGAAAGGTGCTTTGCTTAATCGTAAGTGATATTTTAAATTTGTTTAAGTCAGTCTTAAGTGTGCATGTATAAGCTTGTCGTGAAAAGGAGAGAAGGAGCGAGAAGGAGCGAGAAACGAGGTGAAGGGTAAAAAAAAGAGAAGAAAGAGAGAAAGAGTGAAGCTGAAATGGTTCATAGGCGGCTCTTTGAACTTGGTTCTCTCTCGGGATGTCTCGGGACCGACCGGCTTCGTCATTTACATTTTACACGCGAAAATACGGTTTATAGACCGGGCCAATCATCGCGCCCGCTTCTGCCTCGTTTCGCGCTCACACGCGCTCCTCGTGTTCATGCGGACGATGCGGACGATGCGGACGTACGAGTTTACTCGGCAGCATCAGATTCGACTTTTCAGACATTATAACTTGACTTTGATTTATATGACCTTTTTATTAAGTAGGTGGTCACAAAACTCGTTAAATCTTTCCTGAGACAAATGTCAGGTAATTTCATTCTTCGGTTCAGCATTATTATAAATTATCCTTTTACTTACACGAGTGTAAGGAATTTTTATTTTCTCCATTTATGATAATTAATTTTATTTATGCTCAGCACTAGGAATTCAAAATGATTTTTATTTTTTACAAATTTTCATTCGGATTTATATTCTTGAAGAAATTCTCTAGTTTTCTGTATAGAATTTCTTTAAGAGTATTTTTTAGTATTTCATAGTACTTTTTCGTATTTTCTAGTATTTTTTACAATTTATTAGTATTCTTATTCAGTATTATTTATAAAAAAATATGTGTTAAATTTGTTGCGTGTAGTTTTCAGATGGTGTTGTTTTAACACAATTTTGGTGTTATTTTAACCCCATTTAAAATGTATATTAATTTAACACCCTCTAGGGTTATTTTGACACCAATAAAGTGTTAAAATCACACAGTATCGGTTAAAAATATTGCGTGTTGTTTTAACACTACTTTTAGTCTTAAAATAACACTTCTTTTTTCCTGTGTAGTGTTTTATAGTATTCTTTAGTAATTATCTGTGGCGATTACAGCAAAAAAACACAATCCAAAA
The DNA here is from genome assembly GCA_032872505.1 of Leptopilina syphax. Taxonomy (NCBI): domain Eukaryota; kingdom Metazoa; phylum Arthropoda; class Insecta; order Hymenoptera; family Figitidae; genus Leptopilina; species Leptopilina syphax. The sequence continues at coordinate 29,000,319 of CM065469.1, read as the reverse complement.
AATCCAGACCGAAAAATCCAAGAAAAAAAGTCCAAAGTACGAAAAATCCAAAATAAATCAAAACGTCCAAAATAAATAATGAAACATGTGAAAAAGACACGTTTTTGCTTTTTACGCTATAAAATCGGAATTTAAAATTATTTAAAATCGCAGGATTTTAATTATTTACATAAATAATAAAATTCTTCACAAAAATTTAATTATTTTCACAAATAAAAAAAAAATCTTCACAAAAATTCAATTATTTTCGTAAATAAAAAAATTTCTAGAAAAATTTGAATTATTTTATAAAATTTTTAAAACAATTATTCCAAGAAATATACAATTATTTTCAATAATTTTGATAAAATTCTTTACAAAAATTCAATTATTTTTTTCAATATAATTCCAATTTAATTGCTCGATTAATTTAATTTGTACTTTCATCCGAATAATGAGCAACTCAAAAAAAGGACAATTTCATTCAAGGCAACCATTTAAATTTTTTTATGTCAATTTTTCTTATTGGATTTTTAATTTTTTTAGACTTTTTGACCGGGACAAAAAATAAGTCCAAAGAGAAACTATATATTTTTTTTCCTTTTTTTTGATTTCATTTACTTTGAATTTTTTGGTTTGGACTTGTTGTTTTAGACTTCTTGTCCGGATATCATCTGTGGCATTTGTTTAGTATTTTAAAAAATAATAAATACTATCTAGTATTTTTTACTATATTTCAAGTGTTTTGATGTATTTTTAGTATTTTCTAGATATTTTGGATTCTTTAGCATTTACAATAATTCTCCTTAAGAATTCAAGTATTTTCACAAATAAAATATTTTTTTATGGGAATTCAATTATTTACAAAAATTTGAATAAAATTCTTCACAAGAAATCAATTATTTGCATAAATAATAATATTTTCTACGGAATTCAATTATTTTCATAAATAAAATTCTTCACAGGAATTCAATTCTTTAAAAAAATTTTTATAAAATTCGTTACAAAAATTCCATTACATATTTTTATAAAAATAACAAAACTTATCGCAGAGTTTAAATTATTTTTTTTACAATTTTAAATAAAATGATAGAAAATTGCAGTTATTCTTAACATTTTTTTTAAATTCGCCGAAAGAATTTAATTATTTTTAAAAATTATTGATAAAATTCTTCATAAAAATTCAATTTTAGGAAATATTCAATTATTTAATAAATTATTTATTTTTGTAGGTATTTAAATAATTGAATTCTCGGAAAATTTTCTAATAAAAATTTATTAAAAAATTAATTTCACTTAAAATTTTAAATTATAAATGAATATTAAGAGCATTATAGCGTGAATTTTTAGAAATAATTGAATTTTGAAAAGGGTTTAAATTAAAATCTTTGAAAATTTGAATTTACATAGTTACAATATTCTGACGATATATAAAATAATGATTTTATCACTCTGTCATCTTAAATTTGTTATAAAACATGAAGAAATTGATCACTCCGAGTCGAAGACTCGGAGTAAATACTAAAAATACTAAAAATACATCAAAACACTTGAAATATAGTAAAAAATACTAGATAGTATTTATTATTTTTTAAAATACTAAACAAATGCCACAGATGATATCCGGACAAGAAGTCTAAAACAAAAAGTCCAAACCAAAAAATTCAAAGTAAATGAAATCAAAGAAAAAGGAAAAAAATATATAGTTTCTCTTTGGACTTATTTTTTGTCCCGATCAAAAAGTCTAAAAAAATTAAAAATCCAATGAGAAAAATTGACATAAAAAAATTTAAATGGTTTGCCTTGAATGAAATTGTCCTTTTTTTGAGTTGCTCATTATTCGATGAAAGTAATTAAATTAATCGAGCAATTAAATTGGAATTATATTGAAAAAAATAATTGAATTTTTGTAAAGAATTTTATCAAAATTGTTGAAAATAATTGTATATTTCTTGGAATAATTGTTTTAAAAATTTTATAAAATAATTCAAATTTTTCTAGAAATTTTTTTATTCTTTATGTTTTATAATATTATTCTTAAAAGTTATTGAATTTTTGAAGGTTTGAATTTGAAAATCTTATAATTCCTATAGAAAAACAATAGGTAATGATTAAGTATTTATTTAAAAAAGAAGTTATTGATGTTTTTGAATAATTTTACAATAATTAAAGAAATTCGTAAATAAATAATGTAATTCAACATTTTTTTTGAAAATCTAATAATTTTTGGAGTGAATCAGAATATTCTTCAGGGCCAGGGAAAAAGTCAGGGAAAAAAAAAATTAGGGAAAAGTCAGGGAGACACAAAGTTAAATTTTTGTGGCAACCCTGTAAAAGTTACTTTATAATAGTAAACTTTACTTTTAATAGTAAAAGTTTCTTTTTATATCAGTAAAATTAACTTTTATGTTTTATACCAGTAAAAGTTACCTGTAATAATAAAAGTCACTTGCAATAATAAAAAATACATTTCTTCCTAGCACTTTCAATTTCTAGGTATAAACCCAAAGGTCAAAAAACCAAAGAAAATCTAAAATAAAAATAAACTCTATACCCAAAACCCTTCCCCTGGCAACATCACGTTCCTCTTTGTCAACAGCATAGAATTTTAAACTTACACAAACGAAGAAAAAGAGGAATTAATTCCATATCCATTTATGTTTGACTTTATATATATATCGTAATGTCGAATATCATTCGCTCATTAGTGCGTGTACCGGAAAATTACGTAATCCATTGATTTCATTTAAAATTAGAAGAAGGAAACGTCGACGAGAGTGTGCGTATATTACGAATATGGAACTCATAAAAAAGCGCCTTTTTTCTCTTTTATGTATTACTTCACACTCTGCGGTCAAAATTATCATACATTTTGGGTTACGAAACAAGCTCTCTTCCAATATTCGTTTGTCGCTCCATATAGTATATAAATATAAAATAGGAACCCTCATTTAGAAAATGTCCGTAACTAAATGTTGTTGATTCTTTACTCAAACAATAAATTTCTGTTCATAATATAAATGGCTCATAACTACATGTGAGTGTGTTTTAGTTCGATATGATGAATCAGATAGTTTCGGAGTAATAAATAAATTTATTTATTTTTTTACTTTTTTCTTTCATATATAATTTTATTTTTATTTCGTAATTTCATTTCTGTTTCATAGAACAAGTGTTGAAAAATGACTTTCACTCTGAATTCATGTCCTTAAAGAATTCCTAAAAGAATTCAATTATTTAAAAAATTTCTACGCAAACATTTAATTATTTTCATAAATAATAAAAATTTCACAGAAATTCAATTATTTACAATGTATTTTCATATATTATTCAATTATTTTTATAAATAATAAAATTTTTTACAGGGATTCAATTATTTAACTCAATGCTGAATTTCAAATATTTTTAATACAATTTTTATGGAATTCCTCGAAAAAAGTTATTATTCCTAAAAATGTTATTAAAATTTATCAAAGAAATTTAATTATTTTAATAACCTTTTCTACAATTTATTTATTAGAATTTAAGTATTATTTTCAATACATTTTTAACTAAATTTCATTTAAGAATAAAATTATTTTCGAAAATTTTAATGAAATTCTTTGTAACAATTCAATTTTTTTTCAAAATAATTTTAATAAAATTATTCGCAGAAATTAAATTATGTTTAAAAATTCACAAAAATTCTCGTTAAAATTTCAATTATCTTTCTAAATAAATAAAATTTTCCTCAGAAATTCAATTATTTTCAAAATAATTTTAATAAGATTCTTGGCAGAATTTCAGTTATTTTTAATACAATTTACATCGAATTTCTCGAAAAATGTAATTATTCTTAAAAATGTTATTAAAATTTGTCAAGAGAATTCAATTATTTAAAAATTTGTTTTGATAAAATTCTTTATAAAAATTTAATTTTATAAAACATTCCATTTTCATAAATACATAATAAAATTCATCGCAGACTTTCAATTATTTTTAATTTTTAACACAATTTTAATGGAATTCCTCGAAAAATGTAATTATTCTTAAAAATTTTATTAAAATTCAGCAAAAAAATTCAATTATTTTAAAAATTTTATTGCAATTCAGCAAAAAAATTCAGTCATTTTAAAAATTATATTAAAATTCAGCAAAGAAATTCAATTATTTTAAAAACTTTAGCTACAATTTATTTAAAACAATTTAAGTATTGTTTTCAATACATTTTTAATTAAATTTCTTCAAAACATTGAATTATTTTCATAAATAATGAAATTCTTTGTAACAATAAAATTTTTTTCAAAATAATTTTCATAAAATTCTTTGTAGAAATTTAATTAATTTAAAAAATTTGTCAAAATTCAATTATTTTCAATGTCTACTATTTCAATAAAATTTCACAAAAGAATTCAATTATTTAAAAAGAAATTTTAATAAAATTCGAATCAAGAATTCAATTATTTTCAAAAGTATTATAATTCTTCGCAAAAATCCAATTATTTTAAAAATTTTTTTAAATTTCTCGTCAAAATTTCAATTATCTTTATAAATAATAAAATTTTTCTCCGAAATTCAATTATTTTTAAAACTTTTAATAAAATTCTTGGCAGAATTTTAAATATTTTTCATACAATTTTCATCAAATTTCTCGAAAAATGAAATTATTCTTAAAAATTTGATTATAAATTTGTCAAAAGAATTCAATTATTTAAAAATTTGTTGATAAAATTCTTTACGAAAGTTAAATTTTAAGAAACATTTAATTGTTTAATAAAATATTTATTTTTATAGTTAAATAATTGAATTCTCGCAGAATTTTCTAATAAATATTGATTCAAAAATGAATTTCAAATTAAAATCTTTCAAAATTTGAACTTTTCATACATTTAATTAAGAATTCTATAGAATTAATTTTTCTCAAAAAGTTGAATGGAATATTTTTTAATTATTTAAATTTATTAATTTCTAATATATTTAATTAAAGAATATCAGGATAATCGAAATTTCGTCAAATTAAATTGTAAACAAAAGAATTTAAAAATTCACAAAGAACTTTTTCAAAAATTATTTTTAAAAAATTGATCTAAAAAAGAATTTTAGTTGAAAATTCTAGAATTGAATAATCGTAATGATGAAGATAATTTTTTAAGAAGTTACAGTAACAAAGTAGCAAGTTTTAATTATTATAAAACATGAAGAAAGCGATCATTCTTATATGTTATTGACATTAAAATTTTTGAATATCTTAATTTGTTAAATAAAAAATAATGATTAAACATTTATTTAAAAATGAAGTTAATGATGTTCCTTTTTTTAACCTGGAAAAGTCAGGGAATTTGAAAAGAGCAAAAGCGTGGCAACCCTGAAATGTGAAGCTCGCTGAAGAAAGGAAAATGAAAAGCAAAGAATTTTAAGGTTATGTTTGTGTCTTTTGTACTATAATTAACTTTCTGTGTATTTAATTTAAAACTGAAATCAGTTTTTATGGAATTATTTAAGATCTAATTAATACTTGAATCAGTGGTTTATATTTAAAGTTGATCCCCTTTGTGTACTTTTATTCCAAAAGTTACAAACATAACCTCTCATTTTTTGTTTCTTAGATCCCTTTCTCTGGGGCACGTCACAAACATTTTATTAATTTTCTTATTTTACTACTTTTATTATTTTTATTACTTTTATTATTTATTAATTTAATTAATTAATTAATTAATAAAATTTATCAATTTTTTTCAATTATGAACTTTTATTAATTAATTAATAAAAGTTATCGACTTATTTTAATTTTGATCTTTTCTTATTAGTTGTACCATTTCATTAATTTGTCTGGATGCAAGTGGATCGGTTTTGAAATTCGTCCGTCTCTTTCTCGGGAGCGAAGTAATTTATTTTACATTTCTACCTTTTCTAGACCTTTCACAATATTTGGGTGTAGTTTGTGAGATCGCGATGCGGCAGTCTTCTCTCAGTGACTAGATACGGCTTTGAGTCGTCGGTGATGGATGGTTCCCTCTCTGGCCCACGAACTATAGGTAGACCGCCAACTCCAGGGCCGCCGTAAGCAGACTCCTTCTTCCAAAGAAAAGTCAATCATGTCCTCCTCCCTCAACGTGTGTATAACATTCGAGAAGAATGCGATACATAAGACGAGAAGGGGGATCTATTTAAGTAACCACCACGCAACAACAAGTGCATTCTTCAATATCTCCGCACAAACTTTTCTTTTTTATCATTTTATCAACAAAATGCACACTCCCAAATAATACCGCATGGTTGCTACAAAAATTTTTTATTTTTTCCCTGACTTTTCCCTCATTTCAAGACTAAATTTTCATGAGGCAGTAAAATTTTAGTGGTAATTGATTCTTTGTGAAAAGTGTTATTACACTCAAACGTCGGTTTAGCGGACTTTTTGGGTTGTGATTTACGATTTTCTTTGTCCTACCTCGTTAAAGGTGTTCTTAAGGTATTGTTCGGTTTAACGGACGACTTCCCTAGATAGTCCGCTAAACAGGCGTTGGAGTGTATTTATCAAAATCATTGAATAATAATTTATGAAAATATTTTGTTTTTTCTGAATGTTTAACGACAAAATAAGCGCTGTTTTTTTAGGTTATTAAATTGATACCATACCCACACAGCATCGAAAATTTCCTAAAAGTTGAAATTAACATTGATTGCAACCTATTCTTTAGTTTCAAAGCTCATGAAACTTGAAGTTGTTCTTGTCTAATGTTATTCAATGTTTCACGTAAAATTTGATTGAACATTGCAAGAAAGTTTATGAAATTTTAAATCTTCCTGCAATGTTCAGTCAACTTTCGCGTCAAACATTTAATAATATCGCAGGCATCTAAAGAACAACTTCAAGTTTCACGAGCTTTGCAACTAAAGATTTCTAAGATCGCTGTCAAGCTAATTTTAACATTCAGAAAAGTTAAAATTTTAAGCTTTGCATAAATTCGATCCAATTTGGTATCTAGTTAATAAAAATCAATTTAATTTCGGTATCAAATCATTGCAATTTGATAATTTCAGCACAGCTTCTCCAAGGATATCAAAATTGAGACAAAGAACGTATCAAAATATTTGCGAAGCAACGTTGCTTCGCAACTATTTTGATACGTTCTTTGTCTCAATTTTGATATCCTTAGGGAAGCTGTGAAGTAAACTTCAAGTAATTTCAAGTGATTTCAAGTAAATTTCAAGTAAGTAAGTTATGAAATGTTTATACCAAAAAACATATGTAGAGAATTGGATTTGAAATGCAGCGTAAAATTAGATTAATCTAGTGTTACAAGTGCAGTAAGGAAGAGCACAGTTTTACATAATTAGAATTAGAAGAAAAGTGAAGATATCCGTTTTAAGCAGGGGCTTTCCAAGAAATGAAATTGGTCTGCATATTCGAAAGCAGTGCTCTCGATTCTGAAAAGGACTTGAGTGCGATTAGCGCCAATGCAATCCGACTGATTGACTGGATGATGTACCTTTTTCAAGGTAACGCGAGTTCTCGCTGGCGAAGATCTAAAGGAGACGAAGAAAGGCGGAACCCGCCACCGAACACGAGGAACGGAGGCGTTTGAACCAAACGAAAACGAGGGGTTCACATACATATAAATACAAGCGTCGGAGCGCGCGTAAAGGACAGGGCAAATATTTATCATTGGCTGCGTAAAACTAAGGTGCGTTTAGCAAACGGAAGATGCGAGGAAAAACAAACAAGACAAGTATAGAGGAGTAGAGGACGAGGGAGGAAACGGGCAAAACTGGCCAGAACGAGAGAGAGAGAGAGGCGAAAAGAGTCTCTCAAAGGGGCCGCCATGGGGCCCAGAGAGAGGTCCCTGTGCAAAGGCACAAACCCCAATAATAGCACCAGAATTTATATACCTGCACGAATTCGATGGAGTGGGCCCCTGGGGCCAGGGATGAACCACGCAGGGGCACGCAAGGCGACGATCGATGGATCGATTTAACCAGCCATTATTTTCCCCTCCACCTCCTTCTCCTCCTTCTTTTCGATTTCTGTCTATCATCGAGTTCCTTCAGACCTACACTATATACGCCTTTTTTCGAAAAACAATTTTTTTTTTCCAAAATTCAAATGTATTCCGAATTTTGCAAATTTGACCATAAATTTTGGCACGATCCTGCCCAAATGACCAGGTGAAAAAGTTAACGTCAGTTAATGTTAGTTAATGCTACTAACGTTAGACTAACGTTAGGCTAACGTTAGTCTAACGACATTTTTTGGTCACTAATAACAAATTATAACGTTAGTTAACATTATAGTCTAACGTTAGTCTAATGTTAGTCTAACGTTAGACTAACGTTAGACTAACGTTAGTCTAACATTAGGCTAACGTTAGTGAACGTTAGTCTAACGTTAGTAGCATTAGTTAACGTTAGTCTAACGTTAGTAGCATTAGCTAACGTTAACTAACGTTAACTTTTTCACCTGGGTGTGTAGGGCAAATTACGAAATCACGGTCCGATTTTGAAAAAAGTGGTCGTCAGACTGCGTATAAAGCTATGAAAGAAATTTTACTTTGGTACAACTCCTTTCTTTAATTTATAAACTTTAGAATCATTTATTGAGTAAATATAAACAGAATAACTATATATTTTTGACTAAAAACTTATGCAGGGTAGGCACAAAAATTTGATTTTCTATTTCCCTGATTTCCAAAATTTTTAACTTTCTTATCAAAATTTCAATTATCTTTATTAAATAATAAAATTCTTCACCTCAAAATTTCAACATAAGGGGCCGTCCATAAATTACATAAGACATTTAAGGGGGTGGGTGGGGGGGTCAGCAATTTCTTACGAACAATAGAAAAAATAACGCTAATGGTATGTAAAATATTTTACGAGGAAGGAAGGGGAGGGGGAATTTTCCAAAAAAATGTCTAACGTAATTTATAGACAGCCCCTAAACTCTTGTCAAAATTTCAATTATTTTCAAAAATTTTCCTCAATATTCCAGAGAGAGAGAAATTTAAATATCAAGGCTTCTCACTCGATAATTAATTTTAAAAAAGTATATAGCAAAAAGTAGCTTAAAGACAGAAAAAAGTAGTAAAAAAAAATAGCTATTAAAAAATTAAACTTGACGACTCAATTTTTTTTATAATTTCTTAAATTACATTCAAAAATAGAATAATTTTTTAAAATAAATATTTAAATACCTGTTTATTTTGACCACAGGAATTAAAATATTTCAAATGATTTTAATTTAACGGATTTTTGAAATTTATCTATTTCTAAAAATTACAAAAGTAATTCTTTCAAAATTCTAAATCAATTTTTATTAGAAAGTTCTACGAGAATTCAATTATTTAAATACAAAAATAAATAATTTATTGAATATTTCTTAAATTTGAATTCTTATACAGAACTTTATCAACATTTTAATAAATATTTAATTATTCAATAAATTATTTATTTTTGTAGGTATTTAAATAATTGAATTTTCGTAGAATTTTGTAATTATAATTGAAACTTTGAAATGCTTTTCAAAATTTTCAAAGATTTTAATTTTTCATACTTTTAACTAACAATTCAGTAGAATTAATTTTTTTTGAAAAAGTTCAATTGAATTTTTTTAAAAATTATTTCAAGTCTTTATTTTCTAATATACAATTAAAGAATTTCCAAATAATCGATGAAATTTCGTAAATCTCATAAAGAATGTTATTAACAAATTTTTAAGAATAATTATTATAAATTTTTCAAGAAATTCAATGAAAATTAAATTAAAAATACACTCCAATGCCGGTTTAGCGGACTGACTGGGGAATTGTCCGTTAAAGCGAACAATACCTTTAACGAGGCAGGACAAAGAAAATCGTAAATCACAACCCAAAAAGTCCTCTAATCCGGTGTCCGCTAAACTGGCGTTGGAGTGTAATTGAAATTCTGCGGTGAGTTTTATTATTTATGAAAATAATTGAATTAAAAAAAAATTTTTATTTATTTACGTGATAATAATTGAATTTCTGTAAAAACTTTTATTATTTATAAAAATAATGGAATTCAGTCGAAAAAATTTATAAAAAATTTATAAATAATTGAATTTCAGACAAATTTTTATTATTTATGACAATCATTAAATTCTTTCATGAAATTTAATATTAAAAATGTATTAAAAATAATAGTTTTAATTTCTAATAAACAAATTATTAAAAATTTTTTTTTAATAATTGAATTCTTTTGAAGAATTCTAATAAAATTTTAAGGGTGATTGCATTTTTCCAAGAATTAATTACAAATTGTTTTAAAAATAATTGAAATCCTGTGATGGGTTTTATTAGTAATGAAAATAATTGAATTATTGCAACAAATTTAATTAAAAGTATTAAAAATAATTGAATTCCTGAAAAGAATTTTATTATTTATAAAAATCTTTTTAAATAATTGTTTTTTCTTTCGAAAAATTGTATATGAAAATTGTGTTTTCAATAATGAAAATTTTATTATTTATAAAAATAATTTAAAGATTGTATAGAATTTTATGGAACTTTTTTTTAAATAATTGAATTTTTTTGGAAAATTTTATTAAAATGGTAGATATTGAGAATCATTGAATTGAGGAAAGTTGTAACTTCTTAAATATTCAATTTTTTAAAGTGTTTTTAACTAAAATTCTTCTTCAAATCCATTATTTTTAATAATTAATTACGTTTTTGAAGGAAAAACGCTTTTTAAGAGTACTTTTTTAATCTTAAACCTTGTAAAAAATTGAGTCATTTCATCGGTTTTGTGGAAAAAATATTTTTTGATGCTAAACGTCAACGCCAACTTCAGGGACCTAATTAATTAAATATGTATTAAAAAATTGAACTAATTTTAGAAGAATTTGAATTATTACAATTTTTGAAAAATCTATCTTCTTTAAAATTTTCTAATAAAATTCATTTAAAATTATGGAATGTTATAAAATTTTTAATTAATTTGTATATAGTCTATTTTTTTATAGGTTTATCTTTAGTCTTAGCATGAATTTGTTTACTAAATAAATCAAAATTTCCAATCTCGCGGTTAAAGAAATTGAACCATTAAATATGGTACATGTATATCTGCTAGTCCAGAACGTTCCATATAAAACTCTCACTGAATAATTTTTTTCCTGTCGCGAATACGTTCGAAATTCAATAAAATTAAAAGGACGAACCAAATATTTTTGTCAAAATGTATTACTATTTGTTTGAATCAACTAAATTTTGATTGGTCCAAATAAAAGGGGCAAAAAAATTATAGTAGAACATTGATAGCGGAAAAATTAATTATGATATAGTAGAAAATCATTTTTCTCAAAAATCCAAAAATGCGTAATGTTTATAATACATTTTTAAATATCTGTTAGAGGGGTGCTACAAAGGGAATAATTCGGAGAAGATAACTACTTCATATCAGTTACTAAAGATCATTAATTCTTCAGAATCTTCATGCTTATAGTTTGGATTTTGTATTCGGATCGACAAAAGGTTCTCAATCACCATCTGTTACTGATGTACAATATGGATCGAGAAACATATTCTTCGGTATTACAAGGACTATAAAAATCAGAAAAAGAATTTAAAGCATCTGGGAAATTGTTTTTTTTTAAACAATTAGTCGACAATTCTGAAAATTTTATCATTTTCGACCCCCTATTAAATCTAATTCAGTAAAATTCACAACACCGTTTTTTTGAAAGTATCAAATTGATACTAAGCGGATCAAATTGGTGCCAAAAATTTTGGATCAATTTTTTGTTTGATCCACATTTTTGGTATAAATTCTTTGCAACAATAAACAACAATGAATATATAAATTAACAACAATGAATGTTGTTGTTAATGAACGAGAAGAATCAACACACAAAAAAATAAAAAACAGAAAATTGAAAACATCCAATCAAAACTATATCACAGTTTTTCTGAGGATATCAAATTGAGACAAAAAGGAATCAAAACTGTTGCATCGCAACAATTTTGATTCCTTTTTTGTCTCAATTTCATATCCTCAGAAAAATTCTGATAATAAATTGAGAATTTGAAAATAATAAAAAATACAGAAGTATACAATTGACTTTTGATACAAATTGTAATTAATAAATAATTTACAGTCGGTGAAAAAAATAAATATAATTTATGCTTCGTGCAACCTTGCAAAAAAGCAGTGCCAATATAAACATTGACGTAAACTTTGTCTTTAATTTTCAGGTACATAAATTCTCTAAAGCTCGCTAAAGTGAATTGCTTGTCTATAATTTAACCCTCTGAATTCAATCTACTCAGAGCGCGTGACTTATTTATGATTTGTTTAACAGGAGAAGGTAGACTTTAAACAGCAATAAAGGAAAAGTTATCGTTTCATTTCCTGTTGCTGCTATGACATAACCGAGCGCATGTAAAACTTCTCGGGAGTATTTCTTATTATTCGTATTTTAAACTTCAAATAGTCAAAGAAGAAAAAAGTGACCAGTTACTGTTAGTCACGCATAGACTTTGGAAAAAGTAATTCATTATTGGTATAGATTAACTTCTATATGAACACCAAGACACTTATTTATTTAGTTGAAATATGTTTCTTGGTGTGGAAACACTTTTACAAAATATATATATATATATATATATATATATATATATATATATATATATATATATATATATATACTTATTTCAAAAAGTATACTATAATGAAAAAAAGCTGTGTGCAGAAATAGTACGTTAGGACAGGATAATCATATGTTGGTTTAGTGTATAATTTATCACTTTAGGAAAGAATAAAAAATGGAAAAATGGAAACTTATCTATGTGCATTTTTGCACTTTTGCGCTCGACACCTACGTCACTTCCTTCTGTTCGATGAATCACGCATAGATTCCGTTTCTTATACGAAGTCCCAGTGGGTGTGTGCTTCTCCGTGAATGGTGAAGGTGCGACTTTCTTTGACTATTGATTCATACATATGAATATATTCGGTTGTCTAGTACTCATTAACAAAGAAGAGTCTTTGTTTCAACAATTTGACCTTTCCTTTCAATCATTTTTTTCTTTCTTTTCTTTTTTTCTCTCCTTTCTTTTTTTTCTTTTCTATTTTTTTCTCCTTTCATTTTCTTCTTTTCTATATTTTTCTCTTTTTCTTTTTTTCTTTTTCTTCGCTTCCATTTTGTTTCCTCTTCTTTATCATCTTTTTCCTCTTCTTTTTTTTCCTCTCTTCTATTCTTCTCTATTTTTTCTTCTCTATCTGTTCTTTTTTCTTCACCACCGTTTCTTCTTCTCTATCTGTTATTTTTTCTTCATCTCTGTTTTTTCTTTTCTATATCTCTTCTTTTTCTCTTATGTTTTTTCCTTTTTATCTGTTTTTTTCTTCTCTTTCTTTTTTCTTTTCTTCTTTTCTTTATTACGTTTTAATTTATTTTTAAGAAAGAATTTTTTACGTGCTAAATTCATAGTTTAACCTGTGTCTCAAGCAAATTACAAATGAAATTTAGAAAAATCGTATACAAAATACAATTTTCTATCTTTTCCTCTTCTTTGTAATTTCTTATCAAATCGTGAAGTCGCTTATCACTAATCTATGAATACCTGATAATGCATTTGTCGAGTATATCGGCAGTCATAATATATGAATTTATCACTCGACTTCCATATTTCCAAAGAGCAAATAATGTAATTATTTATTTATTTATTATTGCTCTTTTGGTTTTAACATTCACGCTAATCGTGGGAAATAAAATTCAATAATAATATTCAAAAAGTGTTAACTAAAAACAAGACACATTAAAAATTAGGAAAAATAAAATATTGTTAAAAAGAAAATCTTTAACGGAACTCGATTTAGTATTTGAGTTAAAGATCAACTCAAAAAGTGAATAAAATTAGTGATTTGCATTTTTCTATGACAGAAGTTAAAAAAAAGGAATAAAATAATCGCCAATTATAATTTCTGGGTTAAATTCTGATGATCATCTGTCGTAATTCAGTGTTTTTATAATTATATTTTTTAAGAAAGGATAATAAATAATATAACTATATTTCTTTAAAAAAAAAGATGATATATAAGTTCAATTCTTTTTTTTAACTCCCTTTATTTAACTCTAATTTCTACTAATTTTACTAACAAAATTTAATAGTAAAATTGACTAATTTCTACTAATTCCTATATATATTAATCTAACTGACTTTTTGCTTTCAAATTCGTAAATTTTACTGATATATATTCATTTCTACTCATTTCTACTAATTTTATTAATTAAATTTATTAATCTTACTAATTAAATTTATTTAGTAAAATTGACTAATTTCTACTAATTTCTATACTGTAACATTACTGACTTTTTGCTTTTCAATTAGTAAATTTTACTAATAAATAGTAATTTCTTCAAATTTATTAGTAAAATTTACTAATAATTTTTGTAAATTTCACTAATAAATATTCATTTCTACTGATTTCTACTAATTTTACTAATTAAATTTATTAGTAAAATTGACTAATTTCTACTAATTTCTATACTAATTTTACTGACTTTTTGTTTTTGAATTAGTAAATTTTACTAATAAATAGTAATTTCTATAAATTTATTATAAACTTTCATTTATTATTTTATTTAATTTATTATAAACTTTTACTAATAATTTTTGTAAATTTTCCTAATAAATAATCATTTCTACAAATTTATTAATAAAATTTACTAACTCAAAAGCAAAAAGTCAGTAAAATTCGTATAAGGATTAGTAGAAATTAGTAAATTTTACTAATAAATTTGTAGAAATTACTATTTATTAGTAAAACTTACTAATTCTAATTCTAATTTTTAAAAATAAACTTTTTTTCAAAACAAATAGAAAAAAGAAGAAAAAACAAAAAATGAAAATAAAAAATAAAAAAAATTTATTTTAAAATTTCAGCTCTGAAGATATATATAACCTATAAAAAAAATCATTTATAATTGTTCCTAAGTAGTTTGATAATTATTACATTTTCACCAAAATATAACTTTTGGAGTAAAGAATAATTTTTTTTTTTAAAAGAAAGATTTCGATAAGCATTTTGCAATAAACATTTCAATATAGGGATCAGAAAATCATCAAAATTTAAATTCAGATTATTATAATCAGGCAGTTATACACTAAAAAAAATTTATTTGATTCCAAAATAATTTTTATTGAATCAAATATTTGTTATTGATTTCAAAGAATTTTTATTGAATCAAATAATTTTCATTGATTTCAAAGAATTTTTATTGAATCAAATAGTTTTTACTGAATCAAATAATTTTTATAGAATCAAATAATTTTTATTGAATCAAATAATTTTTTATTTGAGTCTGTTAAATTGTATTTGCTTCAAATACTGAAATTATTGATTCAAATATACAATTTAGTTGAATCAAATAAAAATTATTCGATTTAAGTAAATATTTATTTGATAATAGACAAGTAATCGATTATTTGAATCAAATAAATTTTTTTCAGTGTAAAATTGCAAGAGAGCAAAAGAGTAAAATAGCAAGAGAGAGAAAGAAGAAAAGAGCAAAAGAGAAACAGAGTAAAACATCAAGAGAGAGATTAAATAAAATACCAAAAGAAACACAGAGTAAAATAGAAAGAGAGCGAAACAATAAAATACCGAAAGAAACAGTGTAAAATAGCAAGAGAGAGAAAAAATAAAATACGAAAAGAAACACAGAGTAAAATAGCAAAAAAATCACAGAGTAAAATAGTAAGAGAAAGAAAGAAGAAAATAGCAAAAAAGAAACAGAGTAAAACAGCAAAAGGGTGAAAGAATAAAATACCAAAAGAAACACAGAGTAAAATAGCAAAAGAGAGAGAGAGAGTAAAATATCAAAAGAGAGAAAGAATAAAATAGCAAAAGAAACACAGAGTAAAATAGCAAGAGAGAGAAAAAATAAAATAGCAAAAGAGAAACAGAATAAAATAGCAAGAGACAAAAAGAATAAAACAACAAGAGAGAGAGAGAGAGAAAGAGTAGAATAGCAAAGTGAGAAAGAATAAAATAGCAATAGAGCAAGAGAGGAGGGAGGGGGGAGAAAGAGTGAGAGAGAGAGAGAAACAGGAAAAAAGTGAGTGAAGAGGGTACACAGTAAAGAGGGAGAGAAAAAGAAGGAGATGAAATAAATTGAACGAGGAGAAAGCTAGAAGTTGTTGCCTGTTTCCTCTTATACACCTGTCCTCGTTTACCTGGTTCGCCCCGCCCCGACCAATAGCCAGTCGACCGATTTGTGACGTAGTTGTTGGGCACCAAGCTCCCATGGTGGGGGGTTAAAGTACCAGGAGTTGCGGACCACGTTGGTACACAAAAGAGGCGGGGGTGGGGGTGGAAGTAGTGGTGGCAGAAAGGGGCACCCGGTCCGAACTGTTCTGCTCAGCCAAAGGAACACCAAAACCATCCTCGCATTTCCCACCACTGGGTCGTTGCGGGAAAACGTTCCCGAATTTAATTTTTTCGCTCATAAAAAAAAGAAAATTTACAAAACTCTTTCATCGAAATTTGTGTTTTGTGAACGCGCGATCGGTAGTGATTTCTCTGCTTTTTCAGGAGCAATTTTTTGGATTACAGTTAGCAGTCTTTCTTGCTAATAAAGAGATGTTTTTTTTTGTGATTTAATAGAGTGATGTGAGAAATGTAGACACAACGCCAGGGGGTGAAGGATTAAGAGATAGGAAAAAGTTTGGATGTTTAAAAAAAAAGAAAATTTGATAATTTGAGTGATAAGTGAAAATTGTGGATTAGGGGGTGAAATTGGGGGTGGCTTGAAATTACGAAGTTGGGAAGGTCAGAGTGCGCAAGGGTGTGATGCCCTGGTTATGGTTAGGCGTGAGTGAGGTCAGTGGCAAGAGGAGGAGGTGGTCGACGGACCGCGATTGGCGAAAGAATAAGAAGCTGGTAGCATCATCAGCGGCGTCGTCGTCATCATCATTCACGACCCTTAACGTAGTGCAGAGTGCAGCCACCGCGCGGTACCACGAGGTCCGTGATTATGGTGTGTAATCGTGTCCTGGTAGCAAGGCCGGCGTACTTGCACCAGGTGAGTGGCTCCAGGCTGCAGTTTCCGCGTTATCTGAGAATTGTGCTTGTGCTCGTCATCCTCGGGATACCGAGTCCGGGCAATAATCTTGTCCTGGCCTGCGGTCCCGGCAGGGGTGGAGGTCGCAGGCCAACCCTTCGCAAACTCACGCCCCTTGTTTTTAAGCAACATGTGCCCAATGTCAGTGAGAACACCCTTCCGGCAAGTGGGCTCAGCGAAGGTCGCGTGTCTAGACACGATTCCAGGTTTCGGGATTTAGTGCCAAACTATAACACCGACATTATCTTCAAGGATGAGGAGGGCACTGGAGCCGATCGTCTCATGACCCAGGTGAATACGCTTTTTCTTCTCTACAAAATGATGTCTCCCAATATTTTTATTTCTCCTATTTTTTGGTGTTGGTGCAAAAATAACTCTGGTACTGAATCTGAACTGTTGCTGTCATTCTTAATTGAGAAGGACTATTGCTTTCAGATCTAAATAACATTTGTTTTACTCTAAAAAAAAGTCTTATTTTAAAGCCGAAATAAAGTCTTAAAAAATTGCACTCAAAAAATTGTGCTGTATGATTTTAACACCAAAATAGATTAAAATAATCTGTACTAAGTAACTCTATAATGTTAATTCAGCATAGGAAGATCCTTAACATAAAAGATTTTCATTTTGCAAAATGATCTTATGCAACCCAATTTTTTCCCGATTTGCAATAAACCACCATTTCAGATTTTCGAAATGTCGCATTAAAATTATAGATACTCTATAAATTGCTAAATTTCTAAAGTTGCATTTGCTTTCAGTGTAACATTAAAACCACTTAAAAATTATATATGACCAGGAAAAATAGTTGTTATTGGAAAAAATAAATTTTTCCTCAAACATACAAGTATGCTATTTAGCGAAAACCGTTTATTCAACTTTAACATTGTTGCACGCGTGAGTAAACTTATATGCTTGAAATATCTTGTCACACAAAGATTACGATACGATTATCAAGTTTGTTGATTTTGTATATACGTAATATGTACCTACGGTTTCTCACCAAGTAGTAGAAAATAGTTGAAAACATATATTTTATATCTCATCGTAAATTTATCCGCAAAAAAAAATTGCGTTTGCCTCTAGAAAAAAAAAGAATTTATTCTCTTCCAAATTTTAAATATCAGTAAAGAGGCAAAAAAAAATTCCAAAGGGCAAAAAAAATATGTTTTGAAAGGCTCTTTAATGATTAAGGACTTTTAAATCATTAATAATTTAAACGATCTTGAAATTAATTACCACTGTTGACTGTTATTACCTGTCGTTACAGTAAATTTGATTTAAATCAGTTAATGAACGCGTGTCAAGTGTCTGCCTTTTAAAAAAAAACGACTCCCAATGATTTGTGCCTTCCCATTCCTCATTATTCTATATACGCGCAAGTGAATTTTGAAATGTTTGCAATACTTTTTATTTTCAAAACCTTGATTTATGTGGGTCGTAAAATATAATTGGTATCGTTCGATGTTGATTCAAACAATTTTTTTCCTCTTAAAAAAAAACCTACTTCTATAAACAAAAAAAAGCTTCGCAACTTTTTTCTTTCTCGAAAATTTGTTTCAAACAAAAAAAAGTACCTATATCTCAATTTTTTTCTTCTGAAAAAATTTGCTCTTTCAAAGGAGAGGGAAGGAGAATTCTTTTCGAAATTTGATCGGCAGGGAAGTATCGGTTGAAAGCGATCGATTTGACTTCCGTCGCTTCTTCTCAGCCTTACTTCCAGCACCTGTGAAGCCCGCTGGAACATTCGAGTAACGTCGCGTTGGCCACATTCCATACGAGTCATTTATACATATACACACATACTTGTTCATACATTTATCCCGAGTATTTAAACAGCGTCCATTCGTACTTCGTTCACATTGCTTTCATCGATGTTTACCCTTCATTTCGCATACGTTCGAGAGTAAACGTTTTGGAAATCTTTTTTTTTCTCTCTCTTTTATTTCGTCGTTGTTCATACTGCAATTTGAGCAGTGACTAAAAGGAGTTTGACCGAATCTTATACCGCGCCTCGTTTGTTTGTTTATCCATCAAAAGGGGCGCCAATTTCTTTAAAAAAAAAATTCCCATTCAAAGAACATTAATGTCTATAACACAACGTCTTTAAACTCGCCTTTTGTAAAAAGTAAATTTATGGAAATATGACACATATGTCGGAAGGTGAATTAGTTAAAGAGTGAATTTACATTTTTCATCAGCTCGTTCAAATATTGACAGTCTTCAAAAAAAAAGAAAGAAAAAAAAAAGTAGGATGTGGATCAAATAAATCTTTATGGGCAAATTTCGAGCTATTGTGCAAATGTTTGTTTAATCATACAAGGAAAAAAATCTTTTATCGGGAAATTCGATATTTTGAGGGTACTTTTGAAATTCCTGCTGGTCAAATTCAGACGAAACAATGGAAATTTGAGGCGAATGACCACAGATTACAAGTACCGGGGTGTAGACAACGTTCTTAGAATAAAAGTACTGACGTTGTTGCAGTCCAATGAACTGTATTTAATCTGGAATGTTACATGTATTGTGGATGCATAAACTAAGTGCCGATTTGCTACCAAACAGGTGACAATTACCTGTTGTGAACAAAAATTATTCCCTTTCCGCTTTTAAGAAAAAAATTGTTTACACTGTCAGATAAAATGCTTGCACTGCACATATAGACAAAAAATTATACAACATTCTAATAATTTACTCCTCTCTCAAGTTCACTGGAATTCCACACGAGAAAACGCCAGGCAAACATTATCGTTTTGGAGAGATAGGTTTGAAAAAAAAATAATAGGCACTTTAAAGACAAAAATTTTATGCTTATTTAGGACAAGAAAATCTCTGAAAACACCTATTTGATTTATTATTTACACGGTAAAAATTTAACATAATATCTAATTCACGTGAGCAGCGTATGTGCCAACTTTTTTTTCTCGTCTAAAAGGGATGTTTAAAAACAATCCTCTTTCAAGTCGATTGTTAACAATGAAAACAAACGACGATACTTATTTCACTTGTTTGTAATTCAATGTACAGAGTGACAGACGCAATTCGCGTTTCACATTCACAACAACGGAAATAACAGAGAACGACTCGAGACAATGCCTGAAGGTACAAACATTGTCCCCCTGTATTTTTATACAGTAGAGATTGTTTTTTAATGACGAAAAGAAAAAAGGGTAAATTCTTTTCTCCAAAAAGAATCAATAATAATTTTCCATGCTCATTATTCATATATTATTTAATTAATTAATTTAATTTCATGTTATTTAATTTAACCATTCTAGATAAAATAAAAATTGAATATTTAATTTAAACAGTTCCAAAGGTTTTAAAAAATAACCTCGATTTTTAATTTCCAAATTATAATTCAATTTTTTATTTTAGAAACTGACTCAATAAACTTATCAGGGACAAAAATGGTTTTGTGTAAAAGGGATAATCGTTTATCAAAGGTGATTCAAAAAAAAAAAGACTGAACCTCGACCGGCGCCGGATCCGGTGTTTCAAACTGCGTACACTTTCAATTGTACAAATATCATTCAAAGCGATGCATTTTAAAGATAAAAATTTTTTTTTCGAATATATACAGAACTTGAAGAAGTGATTTGCTAATCCATAAGGAAACGAATAACGGATATGATGACAAACATTGGGGAGGGTAAAAATTTGTTATTTTTAACAGGCGATGCTTTTATAAGGTGCGATATCAGAAAAGTTATCAGTCGAATGTGATTGATGGCTAATCGGACTATGTACATTTTTATCAGTATTCTGTGTTAAAAATGCATTCCTCTGTTATTCCCAGACTTATATGAAGTGTAAGTCGAAAAAAATATTTTGTTTCTTATTTTTTGATATACGATTTTACGTTTTATCTCCAGGAGATGTTTTACGCATTTTCACTCAACTTTTTGTTTATCCGTATCTCTCAAGTGTAATATGTGTAGAGTTATAATCACAATTTTATTATCTTGATTTCCTTAACTAGAGGCAGCTTGGATCGCTAAATGATATCAAAAGAATGAAGTTTAGTTTTCAAATGAATAAAGTTCATAGTTGACAAAAGTTTATTGTTTAGTTCTTAAAAGATTAATAATTTGGTTTTCAAAGATTAAAATTTGGTTCTTAAACATTAAAGTTTAATTATCAAGAGATTGAAGTTTAGTTTCCAAAAGATTCCAAGATTCATTTCAAATATTAAGGTTTAATTATCAAGAGATTGAAGTTTAGTTTCTAAAGATTAAAGTTTCAAAAGATTAAAAATTCCCCAACCGGAATGAAACAATTGTACACTTGAGTGTACACCAACTTTTTTCGGATTTAACATATTACAAAAATAAGGCAATAGCTGTTGGCAATATTTATTTAGACAATAATTGCGGGAAAGTATTTATATCCGAGGAATAAAAGGGAATTTTTAAACCTGAAGGCAAAACCGAGAAAAGGAATGAAAATTGCACTACTTAACAAGAGATAAGGAGGTGGTAGGAAGGATAAGAGCGCAGTAAAGCGAGAAAAACAATATCGTATTTTGTAAAGAGCGAAAGGGAAATCAAGTGCAAGCACCGAGAGAGAATCTCACTGCAACATTAGTCAGGAAAAAAAGAATCACGTACATTTTTCCTCCAGACGAATGGACCTATTTATTTACTGTTTTCTTTTTCCTTAAAAACCCATCTTTGAAATAGGGTCAGTGACGTTTTCTTATAATACCTAGGGCATATAGTCCTTGCGCCGCATGAAATAAATAGAGAGGAAAAAGTGTATCCCGACGCTCTAAGTGATTGTGGGTAGGTTTATGGCAGTCATAACCGGTATTTGGTTTGACGAGTTAAAACTCCTCCAATTACGGCAAATAAACTTAATGGCGAGTTTGTCCTACGTCCTTTAATAATCTTTTCGTTGACTTTCCCTCCTTTTTCCTTTCCTTCTTTTTTCCTTTCCTACTTTTTTCTTTCCTTCCTTTTTCCCTTTTCTTTTTCCGAAAGGACAAAAAAAACCATTTTTCCCCTGCCATGTATATGCACATTTGCGCAGCATCCTCGGAAAAATCCAAGCAAGTAGCCAGAAGTTATTGCGGTCTCGAGCAATGCCAACGAGAGTTGCCCTACTCGCGCGGGAAATAATGCCAATTCTAAAGTGTTTCGCGCTGCAATCATTGTAAAATCCTTCCGAGAAACTCTATACTGAATCGCAAAACTCGCATTTCCTTTCGCCAATCTTATGTCCAACTTTAAGATGTTACAAATCTTCAATTCGAAGCAAAGTATATAATTTTTTTCTCCCCCCGCTTCGAAAAGCATTAAAACTTTTTATATGTATACACATTTTCAAAGCCATGGCAGATTTTCTTATCGAGGAGCCCTTAAAGCTATATGTCCGTGCGCGCATACCACATTTTAAGATCCTATAGATTCCATGTGTTCTTTTACTGCGCGCACTTTTTTTTCCTCTTCTCTTTCTATATTACAGTGTTTATTTCCAAACGATTTGCAATAATGTTTTCAATTTTGCTTAAATATGCTGTTATGAGTGTAAATGGTAAAAAGAGGAATTGGATTCTCCACTTGACGATGGATATAAATTTACCATCTTATGAATTTAAATTAGTAGAAGTTTTACGGATTCGATCACTTCTATTATCATTATAAATCTTCTAACTTTGGATCACTGAAGAATTAGTAAAAAGTTGTCCGCATTAGAGAGTACTTCTCCCCATTCCATAGTTTGCCCGTGGTTAAAAAAATACTAAAGGTCTAACGATAAATTCTAAAAATGGCCTGCGTGAGTGACCTTGAAATGAATATTAGTGCGACTCCAGGCGCACATATAATCCTTTGTTTGTGAGAATCAAGAGATGTTGGAGATTGCGCGAACACGCAGTCGAGATCAATTTAATTGTAGTAGAGTGATAAGAGGAATCGAGACAACGAGTCTTGATGACTTGTTGCTTATTATAATAGGAGTCTGGTACATTTGGTATCACGTGGCGCCACGTGCATCGCATTATCAGGTTACCGGTTACCGACGGTCGTCGATCGCTTCGGACATCATTAAACACCGCGATAGTTGAATGTTATATATACTCACGAATACATTAATACTCACAAATACATTATACGAATACAGAATATACATACATGCGGATACAGACTATGTTATACCAACTCACGAATACATTGTTAACGAACTATCCCAAGCACTATCAACTCGTTATCTAACATCAACCAATCGTATAATCCAAGTGACTCGCACCATTCGCACCCGGTTTGCTCTCTCAGCACTATATATACACTCCTCGAGCGAGTACAATGTCGTAAACGCCTGCACCTTACACCTGTCCAACACGAGGTTTATTGCACGCGCGGTATTACGCGACTTTAACCAACGGATCGGAGAGCAACAAATGATACGGTAACAAGACGTCTGTATTTTCCCGGTCATGAATTCCTAACAACGTTCAAAACATACCATTAAAAACTTAATTGGAAGTTACGGCAATTTATTTCCAGTATAAAGTCTACTACACTCTTGGATCGCAACAAACTTCAGATGGATTTACAACATCCAAATATGTCCAGTTTTCTATTGTCTGCTATTGCTCTTAAATTTTCAAGGATTAATGATTGATAAGTTAGAAACATTGGAACACTATTCCAGATTATCTTACAAATCCGTTTGGTACTTTAGGCTCTAGGTTTGTCTCAATGTCAAAAATTCTAAGGACTTATTCTACTAAGAACAAAGTAAAGTTTATTAATTGTACATTTTTCTAGTTCCACTAAAAATTTACTTCGAAAATAGGAAAAATTGACAGAAAGGGTAAAGAAAAGTTAACAGGGTAAAAGGGCACACTAAAAAAACCTGATTCAAACTAGTGGAAGAGTGATTTAACGAGCGTGAAGTATATGCTGCTCGAGCCTCGCGAGAGCAGCAAACTTCACACTCGTTAAATCCTTATTTTCATCACTACTGGAACAAATTTCTACTCTCACTTTCATTTAAACTTTTACTTTCAATCTAAAACTTCACTTCCCCTGTCGAATAACAAAAAACATGAAATTTAGCAAATGAAATGAATCACAGAACACAGAGTATGAATAAATCAGCAAAATCTAAAAATATTCTTATTCTTTGGGTCCAAATCGAGCAATCTTGGAAAGTGGTACATCCAATAAAGGTAGCACACTTAGAACAAATGAGTACAACTAGTCAGTGAGACAGGCAAATACATCTCTCCAGGCTAAAAAGGTGTAATTTTTCACGGGATGTGAACAACAACGAAAATAGAAAGATCCTATACTCGCATATAATAATATGTGCGCGCAGGAATAGTTTCACGTCGAAGGATTTATCTCTTGGGCTCTTTTTCAGGCAAGATAAACAGCGACACGTCGTCTGTCATTTCTTTAACTGGCGACTTGTCTGACCAAACACGACATTTTTCTACTACCGCCGCACAGCACAACGCAAGAGTCTCGAAATCAAGAGTGACAAATAGCATATGAATATCATATCCTCTATATAAATTCATTTCGTAAATGAAATTTTCTCCTCATGTTGAGCTCGGTCTTGAGATTACATAAAGTGGGAAGAGGATAAATATAAGAATGAGCGATTTGTTTCCCTGAAGGGCAAGTTCTTTTTTCAAGAAACAAATGCCCCTGTGGCTTTATATTGTTATAGAAGTATGGTTCGTGAAATGAGCAAAAAAAAGGGGGGGAAGAAAATGCAGTGTAGTCTTATGCCCCCATGGAGTCATGACGTAAGGTCAGCGTTAATCCCGCGCTCATTAGTAACACGTCACGGACAGGCACCCATAAGTAATCTCGACGTGTGCTGTTGCACGCTGCGGCTCCCTCGGGTCTCAGGATCTCTTCTTTTTTTTTAAGTTTCTTTTCGATATCTCTTCTCTCTGCTCGCATTGAAATGGCCGACGATAAAACGCTTCTCCTCCTAATCGCCTATCGAAATCTAAACCCGAATTTATAGCATCGACTTTCATATTACTTCAGGTATATACCAAAGAAACTAATTATCGACTAATTTTACGACTCATACATTGAGAAATTGTTGAGGTTTTTACAGTTTTCATGTTTGACAACAAAATGATTTTTATAACAAAATATTTGATTGATATTTAACAGGGTTGCCACGCTTTTGCTCTTTTCAAATTCTCTGACTTTTCCAGGATAAAAAACAGAATTTTTCCAGGTTTTTAAAAAGAAAATTATTCGAAAACATATTATTAGAATATTATTATAAAACATGAAGATATCGATCACTCCGAGTCTTCGACTTGGAATGATCGCTTTCTTCTTGTTTTATAATAATTAAAACCTGCTTCTTTGTTACTGTAACTTCTTCAAAAATTATTTTAATTATTACGATTATTCATTTCTAGAATTTTAAAAAAATTTTTCTTTAAGTCAATTATTTTTAATAATTTTTGAAAAAGTTCTTTGTGGATTTTCAAATTCTTTTGTTTACAATTTAATTTTACGAAATTTCAATTATTTTTACATTCTTTAATTAAATATATTAGAAATAAAAAATTTCAAATAATTAAAAAAAATTCCATTAAACTTTTTGAAAAAAATTAATTCTATAGAATTTTTAATGAAAAGTATGAGAAGTTCAAATTTTCAAAGATTTTAATTTGAAATTCATTTTTAAATCAATATTTCTTAGAAAATTCTACGAGAATTCAATTATATTTAACTGCAAAAATAAATATTTTATTAAACAATTGAATGTTTCTTAAAATTGAATTTTCATAAAGAATTTTATTAACAAATTTTTAAATAAATTATTCTTTTAACGACTTTTAATGAAATTTCTAAGAATAATTGCATTTTTCGAAAAATTTGATGAAAATTGTATTAAAAATAATTGAAATTCTGCCAAGAATTTTATTAAAAGTTTTGAAAAGAATTGAATTTCGGATAAAAATTTTATTATTTATAAAGATAATTGAAATTTTGACGGGAATTTTTGTAAATTTTTAAACATAAAATTTTAGCGAAGAAAAAATTGTGTTAAATTGTGTTAAAAATAGTTGAAATTCAGCATTGAGTTTTATTATTTATGAAAATATTTGAATAATATATGAAAATAATTTGTAAATAATTGAATTCCTGTGAAATTTTTATTATTTCTAAAAATAATTAAATTTTTGCGTTGAATTTTATTAAAAATTTTTTCAATTAATTGAATTCTTTTAGGAATTTTTATTAAAGTTGAAGATACAAAAAATCATTGAATTGAGGAAAGTTTTTGAAAATAATTGAATTTCTGAGAAGAATTTTAATAAAATTTCTAAGAATAATTGCATTTTTCGAGAAATTTGATGAAAATTGTATTAAAAATAATTGAAATTCTGCCAAGAATTTTATTAAAAGTTTTAAAAATAATTGAATTTTGGAGAAAATTTTTTGATTTACAAAGATAATTGAAATTTTGACGAGAATTTTTGTAAATTTTTAAACATAATTTGATGTCTGCGAAGAATTTTATTAAAACTATTTGGAAAACAATTGAATTGTTTCGCAAGGAATTGCATTAAAATTTTTGAAAATAATTTTATTGTTTAAAGAAATTTAATTAAAAATGTATTAAAAATAATACTTAAATTCTAATAAATAAATTGTAGCAAAGGTTATTAAAATAATTAAATTTCTTTGATAAATTTTAATAAAATTTTTAAGAATAATAACATTTTTCGAGGAATTCCATAAAAATTGTGTTAAAAATAATTGAAATTCAGCATTGAGTTTTATTATTTATGAAAATAATTGAATAATATATGAAAATACTTTATAAATAATTGAATTTCTGTGAAATTTCCATTATTTATGAAAATAATTAAATGATTTGCGTAGAATTTTATTCAAATTTTGTTTAAATCATTGAATTCTTTTAAGAATTTTTATTATAGTAGTAGATATAAAAAATCATTGAATTGAGGAAAATTTTTGAAAATAATTGAAATTTTGCCAAGAACTTTATTAAAATTTTTGAAAATAATTGAATTTCTTCAATTATTTGTAATTGCTTCAAAATTCAATGTATTTTAATGTTTTTAATTAAGATTGTTTTATAAATTCATTATTTCTAATAATCAATTAAATATATATTAAAAAATTTAACTAATTTCAGAAGAGTTTTAGTTTTAAAAATTTCTTTAAATACAAGTTTTTTTATATTTCTAATTAAATTAATTTAAAATTGAAATTTTACAAAATTTTAAATCAAAATCTTTTAAAGTTCATCTACTTATAAAAATTATAAACGCAATTCTTTTAAAATTGAATTAATTTTGAAATATTTAAGTGAAATTAGATTTCAAGAATAAACACAATATAGAAAACAACAATTTTCCAGGATTTCAATCAAAATTCCCTGACCTTTCCAGGTTTTCAGGTTTAACCCTGTATTTAAATCCAAAATTTCTCTTTGCGTAAACCAAATAGTTTTACAAAAAAATATCTTGAATGAAGTTAACGTTATTCTTTATAAGATTCCTCGAAATCAAAATTTTCTCTCTCAGTGAAAAGATAAGAATGAATTCTACTTTGCTTTAGATAAATATTGATTTGCACAAAATGATTTAGACAGAAATGGAACTTTCTAGAATTATACGAATTCATAAAATTCCCAATGAACAAAAAAAGATTTGTCTAACATTTTTCCTTGAGTCGATTTCAACGAAACAAGTTGATGACGTGTCAAAATGTACATGAAGCATGACGTGTGAATGAAATAAAAACATTACATTTATAATCTAATTAAAACTATTACTTCATTTCATGTTTAGAGTTTTGAGTCACGCCGCAACCTGTTGAAACTTGTGCGGAACTTGATAAGCGTATTTCAATTTTATTTTTAGTATTCTTATTATAGTATAGTATTAACATTCTAGTATATATATTTCAAAAGATTAATTTCCATCACGAAGAAGAAGAAATAAAGTGATTATTGAATATTTTTTTTTCTTCCTAAACTATTTTTTAATACATTTTATTTTAATGATTTGTTTCACCACAACCACAGTTTTTCTAAGATTTTAAAATTTGTTAACAAATTTTAAGACACTCTTTTTCTCAATTTGGTAAAGTTAGAAGAACTGTGTCAATATGAGAAAAGAATGAATTTGAGTTTGAAAATTGTAACGAAATTAAATTTGTAGTCGAGAACGTTCGCAAAAGTTTAGGAACACAGATTATTTTTGTATGTTGTACGAATGGGTTTTGACCGTATATTTGAATAAATAAATAAAAATTGAATAAATTTCGAGAATGCGAACGAAGAGGAGAATTTCATTCGGCTTTCCTTTGTCTAACTGAGCCGTCAGAGTGTTAATTAAGGAGTGGGGAGGTCGGTTCGGTTTTTTAAGGTCGAAAACACTTTTACACCGCGTTAGGGCCTATTACCTGCTGAAGACTCTCAGTTTATGCGCCTTCACTCTTCCTTTGCTAATTTGGACACTTCTTCACTAACGGAAATAGTTCGAAAGTTGGTCAAACCATTTCGTGTTATTCGCAAGAACCTTCAGATCCTCCTCCACTGAATTGAAATCAGTAATATTCTCCCTGATTCAGATACTAAATCTGCAAAAAATGAAAAATCTAAAGTTTGTCATAGAAATGTTGTGATTTTTCGAGGAAATGGTAAAAATGTTTTTTGTACGTCGAACATTTTTGAGTGTACAGGTGTTTGAGGGGGGGAATATAAAGGAAAGAGAGAGAGAGAGATGCAAGAAAATCATTAGTAGCCGCCATAGGAAGAGCAAGAAGTTAAATTAATTATTGTGGCCCCGGTGATGGGAACCCGCATTCCAAAACGTCCGCGGGCCGCGAGCCAGTGACGTTTTAAACGATAAATAAAGGGTTCGAGTTCTTCGCGGGGTTGTTTTTCAACGCGCGTGGTCTCCCATTGCAACGTCGCGGAATCCCATCCGAATGGCTCCGCTGCAGTTTTTTTCCTCTCTCAACAATCGCGAAACTCTGTGTGTCCTTCGAATTTCTCAAGGTCCGTTCGCCAAAAGGTGCGCACTTGGATTTTTTCAACTTATTATAACAACAAAATTTCGAATGACAACAAAAATGAAAAAATTAATACAAAACTTTTCATTTTTGCCGAAATAAGTAAGAAAAGTGAATGCAAAAAGGAAAAAGAATTGAGGAATATATATTAGATTAGAGAGATGAAGAAAGAGAGTCGAAGAATTCATAATGGTACCTAAAAGGACGCGTTTAGGTGCCGCCCCATTAATTAGGCCTCTTCTCACGTCTCAAACCCTTTGCTCTCCATGTTTGTATCAAGGGCGCAGCCATTCACAGCTTGCGAAATATTATCCCAGATCTCTTATGGTTTTCTTATTTTTACCTCCATCCGATTCTTTTTTTCTCTCTCTCTCTCTCCATATTGCATACTTTGTTGCAGCAACGATTCCGCGAATTCACTGCGACCAATTATTTGTTCACGGATCGTAAAAGGAATTTAATTACGCATCATGAGGATAATTGTCCTGTTAGCTCGTATGAAATGCGCGTATACAGCAGCTGTTCCCCTCTTAACATTGTTTGTTTAATGCCCTTCGAAAAAAGAAATTACTTTTTCAATCATTTCGTTCATTTGAGAAATATCTGCCGCCAGGGGTAAAAAAATTCGCTTTTAATCTTTAAATGTATAAGAGAGTAAAATGTAAAGGAGTAAAAAGGTAAAGGAGTAAGAGAGTAAAAGAAATGATTAGAGAATAAAATAGAAGAGATTTGCGCCTTTAAAATAAGAAAAGAAAATAAAAGATTTGTCCTGCTGGGAGAATCTAAGGAAAGTGTTTGCAATTGTGCGAGCTGTAAAGTGATCTTCGCGACCACTTCCTGCCTTCGGGGCGACCTAACAGGGGAGATCCAATGACCAGTTTGAGGTCGACGATGACTGACGTGGGAAACGATCGTTACGACTTTTCTTCCCCTCTCTCTCTCTCTCTCA
Source organism: Leptopilina syphax (assembly GCA_032872505.1). Lineage (NCBI taxonomy): Eukaryota > Metazoa > Arthropoda > Insecta > Hymenoptera > Figitidae > Leptopilina > Leptopilina syphax. Next base: position 28,970,297 of record CM065469.1, on the reverse strand, counting down.
TCTTCCCTTTTTTTATTTCTCCTTTCTTCCCCCGCAAATTTTACATAATTTATTTCCTCCTTATCGAGCGCGCGCAGCACCATTATTTATCCCGCGATCGTGCGTCATCCGCTTTCGCAGAATCGTTCACCTCTTGTCAGATATATATGTCGCTTTCATTTCATACCTGCACGTTCTGTCTCTCTCCAGTGGAGCTTTATGTTAATTTCCATGCCTCTGTAATCACTTTTCTTGATATGACTAATTAAAGCCGCTTATCCGGAATCTTGTCGACAAGACATGATGATTTAATGAATTAATACTCACTGTGCTGTGGTATAAACTTAAACTGTGTATAAAATGTGTCTCTGTATGTTATTTGAATAAGAGCATCCAGAACTTAATGAATAATCTTTTAATTCATTTCCATTGTGCATTGTAGGAGATACGAATACAATATCGTTTACAATGCATTATGGTCCATGAGATACACATCCTCCTGCTTGATATTTGCATCCAACTTTTATAAATCATGTCCGAAACGGTAGTAAGAGAGGACAAAAATTACTTTCCCCTCGTCAGGACCCATTTTCTCCTCATGACACAGTAAAAATACGACTTGCAAAAGATTTGTCTTTCAAATAAAAAACGAAATCGTATTTCAAGGACGCACTTGGAGATTGTCTTGAATTTTTACAATTAAATGAAATTTAAAAGTGAATTTTGCTTCTACTAATAAACTTTGAATAAACTTAGTAAACTTTGATCGTAACATAACTTTTACTTTAAAAATAGTAAAAATTGATAAAAATGAGCTGAAGTTCCTGTTTTAGTTTGAAAATAGTAAAAGTTACTGCGTAGATTTATTCCTTGGAGAGAAAATAAGAGATAAATAGAACCAAAAAGTGCGGTGTACAAATATATAGAGAAGTCAATTTATTATCGTCCTCTGAATGTTGTTTGGCACCTGTGAAAAAATGACATATTCCCGATGTCGTCTACAATGACAGGTGAACTACTGATTTCTCTGTCGAACATGAGAACCGCCTTGTTAAAAGGGACGGGCTTGTAATGTAATTATTATCGAATGATTGCCCGATGTCATGTAACGCAAACAACAATGTTGATCAATCTCTAATGTAAATTAAATATTTATACGCCTCGGGAATAATCAGACAAATCTTTCGGAAACCTTACGAATACTCTCTAAATTTAAATAATGTAGCTAAAAATAACTAAATATTAGCAGAAAACAACTAATTATTAGCAGAAAATAAGTATAATTATTAGTAGAAAACAACTAATTATTACCAGAAAATAACTAATTATTAGCAGAACATAACTAATTCTTAGTAAAAAATAACTACACGGAGAAAAATATAAAGTAACTTTTACTATACTTTTATAGTAAAACATTTCCGGTAAAGCACTTCTGGTAATTTTTACTATTATTAGAGTAAATTTTGCTACGTTCGAAGTAAATTTTACTAATTTTTACAAATATGTACTTCGAACGTAGCAAAATTTACTCCAAAAGTAGTAAAAATTACCAGAAATGTTTTACCGGAAATTTTTTTACTACAGAAGTATAGTAATAGTTACTTTATATTTTTCTTCGTGTACTTTTACTAGAAAATAACTAGATATAGTTAAAATGAATAATTAGTAAAGAAATAACTTCGAAAATAGTCAAATTTGTTAAATTGAATTAGTTTTTACAAAAATTTTACTTATTTTGACATAAATTTATGATCCACAAGTTCTGAACGTTCAAATTAACTAAATTTTTCGTTGAATTAAATCACAGTTTTTTTAAGGATATCAAATTGAGACCAAAAAAGAATCAAAAGTGTTGTGAAGCAACATTTTGATTCTTTTTTGAAAAAAGTGTTGCGAAGCAACATTTTGATTTTTTTTGGTCTGAATTTGATATTAGAAAAACTATGATAATAACAATAATAAAAGGCAAAAACGAAATTAAACATTTAGAATCTTTGCAATATTTTTTAATAAATAATGCGATTATTTTACGATAAAAGTTGATGTTGAAGAAAGAATAATTAAATTCCGTTCATTTGGATGTTCATCAAAACATTTTAGGGCCAATTTTCCTAAATAAGTTTTGAACCTTCAAATTAATGTCCGTTCTATTTCAATATAAGTTTAAAAATAACTAATATGCAAAATAATTAATTTTATTATAAAAATAAAAAAAAATTTGTTTAGTAGAAATATTAGTAATATTGCTAATTTATAACTACTTATTGTCAATAATAAAAATATAATCACAGTTAACTAAAAATGTTGAATAAACAAAAAATTTAGTTACATTTTTGGTATCAATTTGATACTTTCAAGAAAACTGTGATTCAAAAATAATAAAATATATTCCCAAAAATATTAAAAAAAGAAATAAAATGTAACGTGCTCTAAAGAAAAGGTACAAACACGAAAACTTTTAGTTTCAATTAAAGAGCCTCACATGCTTCTACACACTGTAAAAAAATTTAGTAAATTCTTTTAACATTTCTTGGATAATTTCTCTAATTATTTTGGGTAAATTTCATTAAAAAACTTTCAATTTTTACCTAATTTTTTTTTACCTAAAAATTTTTTGTTATTTTTTCCGAAAACTTTATATAAAAATTCCAAAATGTTTGAATTTTTACCCGAGAAATTTCAATATGTTTGAGTAAAATTACCAAAAACCAAGTGTATTTTTTCCTAAAAATTTATGGGTATCTCTACACATAACTTTGGGTAAAGATACAAAAGCTTGTGTAATTTTATCTAAAAATTCTTGAGTATTTTTTCCAAAAAATTTATATAAAAATGACAAAAAGTTTGTATTTTTACCCAAAAATTTTTAGGTATTTCTTCCAAAATATTTGGGTTAAAGTTACCAAAAATTTTTTTTGCATTCTTACCTAAAATTATTAGGGATTTTTTCTAGAAGATTTGGGTTAAAGTTACCAAAAATTTTATGTACCTGATTTTTACCCACAAATTCTTGATGTAAATTACTTCCGAAACGCATTTTTGGTAAAATTACCCCCAAAAATTTTTTACAGTGTATCAATTGTCTTTTGAATCCTATATTTATTAAAATTAAAAAAAAAGCAACAAAAGAATTCACCTGTTCTACCTGTTGCAATAAGTCAATAAAGAAAAAAGAGACCGCAAAAAATGCTAATTACCCAAATATTTGGACTTAAAAATTGCGAGAGGGAGAAAAGAGAGATTTCTTCAAAATATAAGTGACAGTCAAATGGAACTAGTTAGATTATTATCCACTGCGATTTAATTATCCTTCAAAAATGCAATTAATTTTTTTTATAAAAATGGTTTAGTTTCTATAAAAACATGTTTTTATAAAAGAGTTTTTATAAAAACTTAATTGCTTTTTTAGTCAACAAAAAAAAGACGGTTTAGTGTTTTTCTACTACGCATATGTAATTTGTCAGGTGTTTCAGTGATTACTGTTCTCGCACGTATATCAGCCTCTCTCGATCAATCACTTAAATTAAGTTTAGGATCAGTGAACGTTATACAGCTTCGCGATTGTCTGAATGAATATGAAAATATACGATCTTACGTGTACTGCGTAGGTGGGCAGTAGGAACAAGCAGCGAACAACGCGTTTATTCAAATACATTCAATTAATTTCCATAGTCCGATAACAATAGCTCCCTGCCGTATGTATCTTTTGCCTGCAAAGACAATCCTCCTTTTCGTTCTATATGTATACATCTCAGTAGACATCAAAATATAATTACAATTTTCATGCAGAATACATATTATAACGCCAGACACGCTATTGTCCCTATTTTTTTCCCAAACCACCCCATACTTTGCGGTAGTTAAACTACAGGAAAGATTTTCTCCTTCTCTCTCATCATTGTATATATAAATTCACCGCAATGCTCCTTTTGTCGAATAAAAAACTGCTTTAATTTCTCGATCTCTCATATATCGAATATTATTAGAATATTTTTTTTGACAATAGTTTTTCACACATTTGATATGAAGGGCACTCTCTCTCTCGATATTCTCAGAAGGGCTTTTTCTTGCTGGGCGATAATTTATATTTGACAGGTTGATTTTTTCTTTCACTACAAATTTACAGGCATGAAATTTAAAGGTGAACAAATATTTATTTGACGGGGACATTGCGATCAAAGGAGCGTGCATTGTTATTAGACAGTATATGATTCGAAAGAACGAGGGAATGACAAATCTTCATGCGGCGACTGGAAAAAAGGGTCTGGCGATTGAAATGCCTGGGCGCAACGAGGGTGAAATTTTCAAACACGTGTCTTCTCTCTCTTCTATCCTTGCGTTTGATTCACCGATTATTTTTGCTTTACCGAAGAAATTCAATTATAAAGCCATACCTCCATTTTATAAGGCTAGGCACGCGTGTGATTCACTGACAAACAGGAACGTTTCACCACACACGTGTGCGCTTCCTTAAATAACATTTTTTTCACCTAATTCGCACTCGATGATTAATTCTTTAAAAAAAGTTGCTATCGAAAAATTAAATTTTAAAAAATGCCTAACAAGGGCACTAATGTATATCAGGGTTGTCACGCTTTTGCTCTTTTTAAATGCCTTGACTTTTTCAGTTAAAAAATCGGAATTTTTCCAGGTTTTTAACTATAAAATTCTTCTTCAAGTCAATTTTTTAAAAATAATTTTTAAAAAAGTTCTTTGTGCACGCAGAGAAAATTGATATTAAATTTTGTAAAATTATTTTACAAATTAGGGAAAAAGTGCAACAATGAAAAATTTTTATGTAAAAAATACTAAAATTTAGGAAAACTTATGTGAAATTTAGTAAAGTTATATTAGAATTTAATCAATATTTTTGCTATTTTGATATAAATGTGACGCGATCTGAAGAAAGGGACCTTAGAAGCAAATCACTTTAAGGTTATGTTAGTGTTATTTTTTTGATGATTGAAAGTTTCTTTATACTTATTGCAAATTGAAATCAGTGTTTATTAAATATTTTAGTTGTAATGAAGACTTAAACATCAATGATTAATATTGACAGTTAATTCTTTTTTTGTATTTTCATTTCAAAAATCGAAAATATAACCTATAATTTTTTGCTTCTAAGGTCCCTTTCTTCAGATCGCGTCACAAATATATTAAATTTCTCATAACTTTTCTTAAATTTTAGTATTTTTTATTAAAATTTCTCATTGTTGCACTTTTTCCCTAATTTGTAGAATACTTTTATAAAATTTAATATCAATTTTCTCTGCGTGTGAATTTTCAAATTCTTTTGTTTACAATTTAATTTTACGAATTTTTGATTATTCTGACATTCTTCTATTAAATATATTAGAAATAAAAAAACTTCAAATAATTAAAAAAAGTTCCATTAAACTTTTTGAGAAAAATTAATTCTACAGAATTCTTAATTAAAAGTATGAAAAGTTCAAATTTTCAATGATTTTAATTTGAAATTAATTTTTAAATCAATATTTATTAGAAAATTCTACGAGAATTCAATTATTTAACTATAAAAATAAATATTTTATTAAACAATTGAATGTTTCTTAAAATTGAATTTTCATAAAGAATGTTATCAAGAAATTTTTAAATAATTAAATTCTTTGGTCGAATTTTAATAAGATTTTTAAGAATAATTACATTTTTCGAAGAATTTGATTAAATTTGTATTAAAAATAATTGAAATTCTGCGATGAGTTTGATTATTTATGAAGATAATTCAATTCCTGAAAAGAATTTTAGTATTTACGAAAACAAATTAAATCTCTGTTAAAATTTTATTATTTGTGAAAGTAGGTAATTGAATTATTGCGAAAAAATTTATAAAAAAAATTTGTAAATAATTGAATTACTGTGAAATTTTTATTATTTTATGAAAATAATTAAATATTAGCATAAAATATTATCAAATTTTTTGCAAACAAATGAATTATTTTGGAAACCTTTATTAAAATAATAAACATTGAAAATCATTTAATTCAGGAAAATTTTTGAAAATAATTTAATTACGGAGCAGATTTTTAATATTTTTAAAGATAATTGAAATTTTGACGAGTTTTTAAAATTTTTTGAACGTATTTATTAGTGAAAATAATTGAATTTTTGCAACGAAATTTATTAAAGTTTTTAAAAATAATTGAATTCTTGAGAATAATTTTCTTACTTATATGAAAATAATTGAATCTTTGCCTAGAATTTTATCAAATTATTTTTAAATAATTGAATTATTTTGGAAAATTGTATTAAAACAATTAATATTGAAAATCATTGAATTTCGGAGAAAAATGTTATTATTTATAAAGATAATTGAAATTTTAACGAAAATTTTTGTGAATTTTTAAACATAATTTAATTTCTGCCAAGAATTCTATTAAAAGTTTTGAAAATCATTGAATTTTGGAGAAAAATGTTATTAAAATTATTTTGAAAATAATTGAATTTCTGAGAAAAATTTTATTATTTACAAAGATAATTGAAATTTTGACTAAAATTTTTGTAAATTTTTAAACATAATTTGATTTCTGACAAGAATTTTATTAAATTATTTTGATAATAATTGAATTTCGGAGAAAAATTTTATTATTTAAAAGAAATAATTGAAATTTTGGCGAGAATTTTTTCAAATTTTTTAATATAATTGAACTTCTGCAAAGAATTTTTTAACTTTTAAAAATAATTGAGTTAAAATAACACCAAAATTGAGTTAAAACAACACTATCTGAAAACTACACGCAACACAATTAACACTTATTTTTTTCTGATAATCGATTTAAAGTAGAATTTTAGTTAAAAATTCTTAAAAATAATAATTGAATTGATAATGATTTTATCACTCGGTCATCTTTAATTATTATAAAACATGAAGAAATCGAGTACTCCGAGTGGAAGACTCGGAGTACTCGATTTGTTCATGTTTTATAGTCATGAAAAAATTTAATTTATAGTTTTAAGTAAAATGTTCTCTTATTTGACTCGGACTGGTTAATTGGTTATATTTTTATCAGTAATTTTTAATTTTTGGTTCGTAAAGTCCGTATTTTTAAATACTTTCACTGGTTCGAGCCGTGTTTTTCAAAATGTGGTAGAAACTGAATAAGGAAAAAATAACATTTTCGAAAAGTGGAGAAATCGAGTATTGCAAGTTGCGCAGAATGGCCATAGTTGCAGTTAGCAACTATGTACCTACGCATGGAGCAAAAGCCGGCATCATCTCGCGAGTTCGATTATGTGTGGGATAATGCGATGAGAACAAGAGAGACGAGGAGCAAGAGAGAAGGACGTAATCTGGTTGGTCCGTGGAGACTTGAACGGGGAAAGGATGAAGGAAGGGCCAAGAGGGCCTCGGAGCCGCCATAATGCATGGCCAAGAAGTGCGCACGGGGTCAAACGGGTCAAAGCAACGTCATGGCGGCTAGGCTTCAGTGCCCGCATCGTCTTTCGCATATACACTCACCTTCACCCTCGGCAAATGCGCGAGTATCAAAAAAAAAAAAAAAAAAATTCCTTATCTTTCGCGTATCTCTGAAAGCGCACTCTTATCCCTTTTAGTTCATTATTACAGGACGGTGCCTTTTGTTCTCATCTTTAAAATTTTCCTCACAGACAAATTTATTCATTTATTTTGTATTGTTCTGCATTTTTGTTTCCATTCTTTATTCATTACCATGTTGTTCTCAATTTTTATATATATTTTTATTGTACTTTTATTTTTTTTTTTTACCTATTTGGGGCTATTCTAAAGAGAATTTTTTTTTGAAAATTTTAACCCTCATCCCGTCGTCTCTCTACTGTTTCATATAATACAGAGTTGCTACGTAACCTACAAACCTGGAAATGTCAGGGAATTTTTATCGAAATCCTGGAAAATTGTTTATTGTGTTTATTTTTAAAATCTAATTTCACTCAAATATTTCAAAATTAATTCAATTTTAAAAGAATTCCATTTACAATTTTCATAAGTAGATGAACTTCAAAAGATTTTTATTCAAGGTGTCTACTGAAAATATGACTTAAAATTCCAGGACATTCCAGGAAAGATTTCTTATTTTTCCAGGACATTTATATTATGTGTAACAGGGTTGCCACAAGTCAGGGAAGTCAAGGAATTCAGGAAAAAGTCAGGGATTTTTACTAAAAGTACTGGAAAAAATTAAATTTTTAGAATTTATAGGAAAATTCTGAATTTTTGTGTTTTTTTTCGCCTTATAAACTATGAAATTGTCAAGAATTCTAATACAAACCTTTCAATTTCTTCTATTTTTGACAATAATTTATTTTTAAATAACTTCGCATAAATTCAATTATATTCAAAATTTTTTTTAAATTCTCGACAAAATTTCAATTATCTTTATAAATAATAAAATTCTTCTCCAAAATTTAATTATTTTCAAAAAATTTAATAAAATTCTTGGCAAAATTTCAATTATTTTCAAAAAAATTCCTCATTTCAATTATTTTCGATATCTACTATCTTAATAAAATTTTCCAAAAGAATTCTATTATTTAAACAAAATTTTAATAAAAATTTAACAGGAATTCAATTACTTACCAGTTTCTTCGCATCAATTCAATTATTTTAAATTTTTTAATGAAGTTTCTCGAAAGAATTCAAATATATAAAGAAAATTTTAAAAAATAGTCTGAAAAATTCAATTATTTAAAAAAATTTGAATAAAATTCTTCACAAGAAATTAATTATTTTCATAAATAATAATATTTTTCTCTGGAATTCAATTATTTTTACAAATAAAATTCTTCACAGGAATTCAATTCTTTAAAAAGATTTTTAATAAAATTCGTTGCAAGAATTCAATTATTTTCATAAATAACAAGAGTTATCGCAGAATTTTAATTGTTTTTATAAAATTTTAAATAAAATGATAGAAAATTGCATTTATTCTTACAATTTTTTTTTAAATTCGCCGAAAGAGTTCAATTATTACTAAAAATTTTGATAAATCTTCATAAAAATTAAATTTTTAAAAATATTTCATATCACGATTAACATAATTTAAATTAACCTACTTGAACAAAAATATTTATTTTATTATAAAAAAAGTTAAAAATCGATATTGTATATACCAGTCTCTTTGATCAAATGACAAATTAAAATTATTTTTTGATGGATCAAAAAAAATTATTTTTTTAAATTTGAGTAAAATTTTTAAATTACTGAATATTGAAAAGCAAAATATGGAAAATTCAAGGACAAAAGTTCAAAATCCAGGACATTTCAGGACATTTTTTCAAATTCCAGGACATTTCCAGGAATTCCAGGACTTCAAGGACCAGTAGACACCCTGTTATTTAAAATTTTGTAAAATTTCAATTTAAAATGAATTTAATGAGGAATATAAAAAATTTCTTCTTAAAATCGATTATTTTTAATAATTTTCGAAAATGTTTTTTGAGAATTTTGAAATTTATTTATTTACAATTCAATTTTACAAAATTTTAATTATTCGGATATTCACAATTATAAATATTAGAAAATAAAAACTTCAAAAAAATAATTTCAAGTAAAATTCAAATAAACTTTTTCAAAAAAATTAATTCTTTTGCAGAATTATATTAAATGAAGAATTCAGTTATTTAATTGAATTCTCATAAAGAATTTTATTAATAAATTTTTAAATAATTGAATTCTTTCAAAGAATTTTAATAAAAATTTTTAAAATAATTGCATTTTCCAAGGAATTGAATTATAAAATATGTTATCAAAAATAATTAAAATCTTCCGATGATATTGCGAAGAAATTTATTAAAAAAATTGTAAATAATTGAATTCTTGTGAAGTTTTCATTATTTTATGAAAATAATTGAATATTTGCATAAAATATTATCAAATTTTTTGTCAATAATTGAATTATTTAGGAAATTTTTGTTAAAATAATAACCATTGAAAATTATTTAATTGAGGAAAATTTTTAAAAATAATTGAATTACGGAGCAGATTTTTAATATTTTTAAAGATAATTGAAATTTTGACGAGTTTTTTTTTAAATTTTGAACGTAACTGAATTTCTACAAAGAACTTTATTAATTTTGAAAATAATTGAATTTCTGTAATCATTTGTAATTTTTTCTAAAATTCTCCAAACTATATCGTATAATTTACGAACTTTTCGTCCTTTTTTATCAAATTATGGTTTTTACGAAAGTTTTTTTTTAAAAAAAACTGACTTTTGCCAACTTGAAGCCTAGTTCGAGTCCTGCTTAATCAAAAAATACAAAAAGCATTTTTTCTTTTTTTTGCTTCCAAATCAATTATTTTTAATTGATTCAAATTTAGAGAGTAGTCTAACTTTTACAATATTTACAAAATAAAATCAAATTGACTCTAAATTAGCGGAATAATTATACAAGAATTTTATTTTTAGCATAATTTTTCACATTCGGATCGTATTAAATAAATAACCAGACTTAATGTTTGGAAAGGAATGTGCGACAACTAATTTTCAAAGACTTTTTTTTTGAAAAAAAAGTCGTGCGAGAAATGGTTTTGAATTTCCAAAGACAAGTTTTATTACCTCGTATTAGAGTTCTCTGAGAGAAGGGAGAGAGAAAGAGTATGAGGAGGATAATGATGATGAGCACATGAGTATCTATTATACACGTAGAGAATAATATGATACAACAAGAATATGTGTATTTGAGGAACATTTAGTTCCCGACGCGACGGCTTCTGGTCAACCATATACACAAGACAAAATCACTATATCTGCCTTGGGTATTTAGTATTAAAAATAATATTGTACATTTATTTTATCTTGACTGCATGGTCATGATCAACCTGCAAGATGGCTTGGCCTACGACCCTAATCATCTTTGTTTTCCCTTTTACTGCCATTTTTGCCGATATCAAAGGAGAAAATAGCATTGAAAGGTCTTGTAAAATCGCGGCGCGTATTGCGTTAACGAACCGAGCAAAGTGAGAATAAAGGAAGAAGAAGAAGATACGGAAAATAAGAATAAGAAGGAGGCGAAAGATGCTTTAGCAAGCTGAGGTGTGAATTTTGCCGACCTTCTCACACCACACCTTTTTGATGCAAGTGTGCACATTGAATGTGAATGTACATGCGCGCATTTGTTGCACGTATATATATATATATGAATACTGGCTATTAGTATACCCTAAGGGAAGGAAAGTACTCGTTCTGCCTTATGAAGATCCCCAAGTTCTCCTCAAAGTCTCGCTATCTCTCACGCCGCGCTTCTTCTTCTTCTTCTTCATTCTTCTCTTTGAGATTGCACACGATTCCAGTGTGCGCGAATAGCGGTTATTCAAGATCATAAATAACATCGAAAATCACCAAATTATCGAATGCCCAGGGCGCCACATTCAATCCGATTGCTTTGCTTTATGAGTTACACCGCAAAACATTTTTTTTCCAAACCTTCTTTATTCGATGCATGCACGTTGATAATGTTTGTTATTTTCAGCATATTTCAATGACATGCTTCCTTTTTTTCTCTCTATATAGTTTCAGATTCCATCTATCATTTACAACTGTCATATTCACTATTTATCATGTTTGTATAATGTTTGTATTAAAGTAACAATTTTTTTGTCGATTAGAAAACAAATTATATATAGATAATCTTAATTCACTTTAATTTTCGACAAATATTTCCAAACATTTCATAAAATCATTCCTGACATTTTTAAAGAACAGAGGATTCTTTTAAAAGCTATTATACTTTTTTCTTAGGTCATCCATAAATTACATAAGGTCTTTTTGGGAAATTTTTACTCAGCAAACCAGCCCCCCTTTGTTAAATCACCCCCCTCCGTTTCTCTAAATATCTTGCATCCAAAAAAATGTCTAGTAGATCTGACTATGTTTCAACTACTTTCAATATTTTAATAAGTCCTTAACTGAATTTAAAAAATTGTTCTGACTATACCACACTCTCTAATCTGTATTATTAGGGAAAAGTTCACCACTAATTTAAAATGTATGAATAGTAATATTAATAATAGAAATAATAGAAAAAAAAATAATAATAGAAAATGAAAAATCTGATTAATTTACAATGAACTTAGCAAAAATTCAAATAAATTAATCGGATTTTTAATTCATAAAATTTTTCCTTTAAAAAATTTCTATTAAGGCATAACTCGCTTTTCCGTAAAAATACTGCGGAACTGATATTTTTTGTTGAAGAAACGAATCAGTTTTTTAAAATTATCCCTTTGATAATAATTATATTTTAGGTACTTATATTGTAATGAATAATAATAAGCGCGGTTCGAAATAATATTTACTTACGAAATAAAAACAAACTGGACAGGAAACACATTGTTTGACTCACCTGAAACAAAAAGAAAAGAAAATATTTTATATTTCAAATTATTATAAAAAAAAAAAACTTAAAACAAATAGTAATTTATTTTAAAAAATTAAATTAAACTACTTCTATTGATTCAATTAACTAGTTAAAAAGAAAAATTAAATAATAATCAGATTTTTGTTCAATTTTTCCTCTTAATTATTGATATTTATTTATTTTTTTCTGTACCTGACAATTATTATATGATATAAATTTTGAATCAACATTTTTGTTAGAACACTATTTTTGTTTTAAAATTTCACGAATTTTCCTAAATTCAAATTAATCTTCAGTAAAAAATTAGTAAATTTACTTTGGACTTGGTAAAATTTCCTCTAAGAATAGTCAAATTTAGTATATTAAAAATTCAAAAAATTGTTATTTCCGGAATAATTTTCCCTGTTTCCGAAGAAAACATCTTTATAAAATCTTTATCAAAAATAAAAAAAAATCTACTTTAGAAGTAATAAAATTTACTACGGAAATAATAATATTTAAAAACAAATTGAATTACGTTCGAGGGAATTTATTAATATTTTTATACAAATTATTTTCATAAATAATACAAATTTCACAGGAATTCAATTATTTTCATATAATTATTCAATTATTTTCATGAACAATAACACTTTTACAGGGCTTCAATTATTTTCATAAATAATAAAGCTCAATGCTGAATTTTAATTATTTTTAATATACAATTTTAATGAAACTCCTCGAAAAAAGTTATTTTTCTTAAAAATTTTCTTAAAATTTATCATAGAAATTTAATTATTTTAATAACCTTTGCTACAATTTATTTATTAGAATTTAAGTATTATTTTTAATACATTTTTAATTAAATTTTTTTGAACAATAAAATTATTTTCAAAAATTTTAATGCAATTCCTTGCGAAACAATTCAATTGTTTTCAAAATAGTTTTAATAAAATTCTTCGCAGACATCAAATTATGTTTAAAAATTTACAAAAATTCTCGTCAAAATTTCAATTATCTTAATAAATAATAAAATTTTTCTCCGAAATTCAATTATTTTTAAAATTTTTCCTCAATGAAATGATTTTCAATATTTTTTAATAAAATTTTCAAAATAATTTAATTATTTAAAAATATTTTTATAAAATTCTAGGCAAACATTCAATTATTTTCATAAGTAAGAAAATTATTCTCAGGAATTCAATTATTTTTAAAAACTTTAATAAAATTCGTTGCAAAAATTCAATTATTTTCATAAATGAATACGTTCAAAAGCTTTGAAAAACTTGGCAAAATTTCAATTATCTTTAAAAATATTAAAAATCTGGTCCGTAATTCAATTATTTAAAAAAAATTTCCTCAATTAAATGATTTTCAATGTTTATTATTTTATTAAAATTTTCCAAAATAATTCAATTATTTGAAAAAAATTTGATAATATTTTATGAAAATATTCAATTATTTTCATAAAATAAAAAAAATTCACAGGAATTCAATTATTTACAAATTTTTTTTGTAAATTTCTCCGCAATAATTCAATTACCTACTTTCATAAATAATAAAATTTTTACAGAGATTCAATTTGTTTTCGAAAATACTAAAATTCTTTTTAGGAATTCAATTATTTTCATAAATAATAAAACTCGTTGCAGAATTGCAATTATTTTTAACACAAATTTAATCGAATTTTTCGAAAAATGTAATTATTCTTAAAAAATTGTATTAAAATTCGACCAAAGAATTTAATTATTTAAAAATTTGTTGATAAAATTCTTTATGAAAATTCAATTTTAAGAAACATTGAATTGTTTAATAAAATATTTATTTTTACAGTTAAATTATTGAATTCTCGTAGAATTTTCTAATAAATATTGATTTAAAAATGAATTTCAAATTAAAATCTTTGAAAATTTGAACTTTTCATACTTTTAATTAAGAATTCTATAGAATTAATTTTTCTTAATAAGTTTAATGGAATATTTTTAACTATTTGAAGTTTTTAATTTCTAATATATTTAATTGAAGAATGTCAGAATAATCAAAATTTCGTAAAATTAAATAGTAAACAAAAGAATTTGAAAATTCACAATGAACTTTATCAAATAAATTATAAAAAATAATTGATTTGAAGAAGAATTTTAGTTGAAAATTCTAGAAATGAATAATCGTAAAGATGAAAATAATTTTTGAAGAAGTTACAGTAACAAAGTAGCAAGTTTTAATTATTATAAAACGTGAAGAAAGCGCGATCACTTCGAGTCGATCCGTTTTTAACCTGGAAAACCTAGAAAAATCAGGGAATTTGAAAAGAGCAAAAGCGTGTCAACCCTGATTTCAAAAATATTTTTTGCTGATGAAATTGACAATTATTTCGTATATGAATAATTCCTGAAAATTTCAAAGATAATTATATTTGATTTAAATATATTGTTTTCTCAGTGTACTTATTCCGAGGTGTAATTTAAAATCCCAAGAAAAATTAACAGTAAAAATTAAAAAATTAAAAAAAAATGTCCTAAGAAGTCACAAAATTTCAAAAACATCAGACGTTTTAAAATAAAATGCTTCAGATTTCTCATTCGCGAACATCGAGGCCATAAGGAAGAAATAAGCATACCCGATTATTTCAATTCTTCCTGCTTCATCATATATACACATGAAATTATTGTTGAGAACAAAATAAGTATTCTCATAGCAAGGGTATATTGTAGTCTAAACACAATATCAAATTCAATTCTTATTTAACTCTGGGAAAAGATATTGGTGCTGTATAATATTCTGGACCAGAGTATGTTTGTGGCGATGACGTTGGTGGTGCGCGGGACCAACGTTAATCGGCATGGCACCTTGTTTATTTTAATCGGCATTCACCAGCTTCGAGATTGTTTCGTCTCGTGCACATGATGTTTAGCTGGCCGCGTTTAATCGCCGTTAACGAGCGGTTATCGTTCGCCAAATGGAATCACGTTAGTGCTAACGAGGCGATTGACCGGAAGTGTAGCGTTCACTTCAATGTTTCCCTCTTCAATAGCAACTTTCTTCACTATTTTTTCGCATCTGTTTTTCTAATATCAAATTGAGACCGAAAAAACGTAAGAAAATTATTGCCTACGTTTTTGGTCTCAATTTGATATTAGAAATACTTGTAATTCTATTCTTTTTTTAATTACACCAGAACCTTGATTTTTCGAACTAGGTTCTGCCGTTGAATTAGTTTGAATAATCGAAGTTCCATTGTATACAGAAAACGACCAAACGTACGTTTCGTAAAAATTTTTATATTTTCGAAACCCAAGTTTTGAATTCAGATCCAAAGATTTATAAGAAGGCAATTTAGTTACGATTGTAAATATAAATAAAGCAGTATAAAAAGCGTAAAAAACTGAAATATTTTATGTATCTATAATATTAGGAATGTTCTTTGGTAACATATTTTCGTTTCATTGAGAAACACTACTATCACATGCGTTGTCAATGCCACGAAATTAGACCGTGAACTAAACTTCCGGAATGTTTTCAAGAAGGAAAAAAAGAAAGAAGTGATTTTTATCTGTCGCTATTTTACAACATGAGCATTAAATTGGAAAGTTCTTCTGAGAACTATTTTTCGAAAAATTCAACACTCGAAAATTTTGAAACGGAAAATGCAATTTTGAGCGGAACGTCTTTCATGGGTTTATATATATGTATGTGACTTTTCAAGATGGAAACAAGCGTGTCGGCACACCTCTAAAAACATGGCACGTTGTTGTCCGGTGACTCTTTTTTTTCTTTCTTTCTTCTCTCTTTTTTTTTATTTCGAAAAGATTTAGTTCAAACTGGAATTGTCGCTTGAACAGCGTGTTTGTTTACGCTTATAGCTTCAGGGCGTCTATTGTAGTTCTCGGCAGGGCCGGAAGGTAGCAAAAGGGGCGCCAAGTTCCAAGGCAGGCTTCCGTTTCTTGACTCCTTGGTGGTTTCTTTGTCCCCCAACACCGTTGGAAAGGTCCGTCTCTCCTTCAATGCTTGTGTGTGCCTACTGTATTAAATCACTACCTGTAGCCTCCCAATAATACGCGATTAGCCACGGAAAAAACAACAGCGACACCATGAAACACCTAATCGTGTTGAAAAGCACCCTCGATTTTTCAAAAAAAGACGAAGAATAAGGGAAAAAAAATTCTCATATGCCAAAGAATACAGTGGAGAATATATAGTTAAAAATTTAGTCTCACCTTCGTCATTACACATCTTTATGTTCGTTTTCCAACATTTGTAATTCTTTATTACCCAAAACTGGTTTCGTTCATATTTTATGCAGTATTAGGAAAATTCTTTGCTTTAACAGATCTCAATTATTTCTGAACAGTTTTTTACTGTTCTTTTTAACTGATGTTTTCGCTTTTGAAATTGAGACAAATTTCAAACTGTTGGTAATACTTAAGTCTCGAACTTAAAGCCCAGAAAAAAATGTACTTGACTCAGAGCCAACACTAAATTATTTATTTCTTTCAAATAAATTTATTTGTATTCAATGCAATTTTACTTGTGTTGAATCAGATTTTACCTGATTCAAAATAAATTTATTAACGTTAAATCAAATTTTACTTGAGTTAAATAAAATTTTACTTGTGCTAAGTAAAATTTATCTAGTTCGAATAAATTTATTTGTATTAAACAAAATTTTATTTTAGTTAAATAAGAATTAAATTTATGCCAAGTAAAATTTTTACTTGTATTAAACAAAATTTTACTTGAGTTAAATAAAATTTTATCTGGTTCAAATAAATTTATTTGTATTAAGTAAAATTTTAACCTAGTTCAAATAAATTTATTTGTATTAAGTAAAATTTTAACCTGGTTCAAATATGTTTATTAGCGTTGAATAAAATTTCACTTGTGTTAAGTAAAATTTTACTCGTATTAGACAAAGTTTTACTGGATGAATTAAATAAAATTTTATTTCGTTCAAATAAATATATTTCTATTAAGTAAAATATTAATAGCGTTAAATAAAAATGTTATCTGGTTCAAATCAATTTATTTCTATTAAGTAAAATTTTAACCTGGTTCAAATATATTTTTTTGTATGCGTAAAATTTTACTTGCGTCAAATAAGAATTTACTTGTGATAAGTAAAATTTATGTAGTTCAAATAAAATTTTACTTGTGTTAAACAAAATTTGTTTTTCACTTAAATAAAAATTAAATTTATGTTAAGTAAAATTTACATGTATTGAACAAAATTTTACTTGAATTAAATAAAAGTTTGCTTGAGTTAAATAAAATTTTAACTGGTTCAAATAAATTTATTACCCAGGTAGAAATTGACGACCGGGATGGTACCGGCCCGGTACAAACGGCGGATTATAAGTGCCGGGGCGGTACCGGCATAAGACCGTCATTTTCACCGGCTTGGTACCGGCAAATTGCCGGATGATAACTACGGCAGGTATCCGGCAAACGTACCGGGCCGGTACCGAATAATCCACCGGGGCGGTACTGGCCCGGTTAATATTTGTAGACATTTAGTGCCGCTTTAATACCGGCACACTACCGGCAGGTAACTGGCCCAGTACCGGCATAAGACCGTCATTTTCACCGGCTTGGCACCGGTAAATTGCCGGATGATAACTACGGCAGGTATCCGGCATACGTACCGGGCCGGTACCGAATAATCCACCGGGGCGGTACTGGCCCGGTTATTGTTGGAAGGCATTTGGTGCCGGTTTATTACCGGCTGCACAACCGGCTAGGTACCGGGCCGGCACTAAAAAACAACCGGTGTGGTACCGGGCCGGTTAAAAAAAATTATATTTCAGTCTGATTAATTATTTAATTATTATTATTATTATCAATGTTATTATTAATTTTAAATTGGAAACAGTAAATATATTAAATGCTGAAACAGAGAAACATAAACAATCATAGAAAAATCTGAAGACTCGAGGAATTGAACTCCGGACCCTGAGGCTGCAAAGTCGACACCACATCCGCTAACCTAAACCTGCATATGGAAAGCAAATGCAAAGTGAGCTTATAAAGTCCAACCGACATTACAGCTGGCAGCAGTACCGGGCCGGCACTAATATTCAACCGGTGCGGTACCGGGCCAGTATTTGTATTTCTAATTTATTTTAATTCAATTTAAATTATTATAAATAAATAAAAATAGTAAATATAAATAATAATAACCGCCCCATTCACCGGCTAGATACCGGGCAGGCACCAATAAGCAACCTACTCGGTAATAATATAATTGCCGGCACAAGTAACTAATTAATTTATTATTAATAATTAAAATAATAAATTAATTAATAAATTAATTTTCAAATTTTTTTTCTTTTCTTTAATTCTTTTTCTGATAGTTTAACATTGGCAAACAACCGGGAGGACACTAGGTTAGTACTAATATTTTTGTCGGCAAAACTTCTGTGCCAGTAGAAAGCATTAAGTACATTTTTGTGCTGGGCCGGTGCTGGGCCGGCACAAATATTATCACCGGAAAATCTCCTTCGGCAGTATAAGACAGAGCGAAATGACAGTACCGGGCCGGTGATACGCCAGTGCTGGGCCGGTACAAATATTGTCACCGGCATATCTCCTTCGGCGGTATAAACCAGAGCGAAATGACAGTACCGGGCCGGTGATACACCGGTGCTGGCCCGGTACAAATATTATCACCGGCAAATCTACGTCGGCGGTATAAAAACAGAAGTAAATTATAGTACCGGGCCGGTGATACGCCGGTGCTGGCCCGGTAAAAATATTATTACCAGAAAATCTCCGTCAGCGGTATAAGACAGAGCGAAGTGACAGTACCGGGCCAGTGATACGCCGGTGCTGGGCCGGTACAAATATTGTCACCGGCAAATCTCCTTCGGCGGTATAAAAACAGAAGTAAATTATAGTACCGGGCCGGTGATACGCCGGTGCTGGGCCGGTACAAATATTGTCACCGGCAAATCTCCTTCGGCGGTATAAAAACAGAAGTAAATTATAGTACCGGGCCGGTGATACGCCGGTGCTGGCCCGGTAAAAATATTATTACCAGAAAATCTCCGTCAGCGGTATAAGACAGAGCGAAGTGACAGTACCGGGCCAGTGATACGCCGGTGCTGGGCCGGTACAAATATTGTCACCGGCAAATCTCCTTCGGCGGTATAAAAACAGAAGTAAATTATAGTACCGGGCCGGTGATACGCCGGTGCTGGGCCGGTACAAATATTGTCACCGGCAAATCTCCTTCGGCGGTATAAAAACAGAAGTAAATTATAGTACCGGGCCGGTGATACGCCGGTGCTGGGCCGGTAAAAATGTTATCACCGGCAAATCTCCGTCAGCGGTATAAGACAGAGCGGAATGACAATACCGGGCCGGTGATACGCCGGTGCTGGGCCGGTAAAAATATTATCACCGGCAAATCTACGTCGGCGGTATAAAAACAGAAGTAAATTTTAGTACCGGGCCGGTGATACGCCGGTGCTGGGCCGGTAAAAATATTATCACCGGCAAATCTCCGTCGGCGGTATAAAAACAGAAGTAAATTATAGTACCGGGCCGGTGATACGCCGGTGCTGGGCCGGTACAAATATTGTCACCGGCAAATCTCCTTCGGCGGTATAAAAACAGAAGTAAATTATAGTACCGGGCCGGTGATACGCCGGTGCTGGGCCGGTACAAATATTGTCACCGGCAAATCTCCTTCGGCGGTATAAAAACAGAAGTAAATTATAGTACCGGGCCGGTGATACGCCGGTGCTGGGCCGGTAAAAATGTTATCACCGGCAAATCTCCGTCAGCGGTATAAGACAGAGCGGAATGACAATACCGGGCCGGTGATACGCCGGTGCTGGGCCGGTAAAAATATTATCACCGGCAAATCTACGTCGGCGGTATAAAAACAGAAGTAAATTTTAGTACCGGGCCGGTGATACGCCGGTGCTGGGCCGGTAAAAATATTATCACCGGCAAATCTCCGTCGGCGGTATAAAAACAGAAGTAAATTATAGTACCGGGCCGGTGATACGCCGGTGCTGGGCCGGTACAAATATTGTCACCGGCAAATCTCCTTCGGCGGTATAAAAACAGAAGTAAATTATAGTACCGGGCCGGTGATACGCCGGTGCTGGGCCGGTACAAATATTGTCACCGGCAAATCTCCTTCGGCGGTATAAAAACAGAAGTAAATTATAGTACCGGGCCGGTGATACGCCGGTGCTGGGCCGGTAAAAATGTTATCACCGGCAAATCTCCGTCAGCGGTATAAGACAGAGCGGAATGACAATACCGGGCCGGTGATACGCCGGTGCTGGGCCGGTAAAAATATTATCACCGGCAAATCTACGTCGGCGGTATAAAAACAGAAGTAAATTTTAGTACCGGGCCGGTGATACGCCGGTGCTGGGCCGGTAAAAATATTATCACCGGCAAATCTCCGTCGGCGGTATAAAAGAAGAAGTAATTTATAGTACCGGGCCGGTGCTGGGCCAGATATTTTTAATTAACCGGCCCGGTACACTCTACCAGTACCGGTAGAAATCCACATTTACCACCGGGCCGGTACTGGGCCGGTATTTATTTCATATCCGGCCCGGTACCTTTTTGCCGGTACCGGCATATGTCCGACTTTACAACCGGTTCGGTACCATGCCGGTCGTTAGTGCTGGCACACCTCCAACTTTTCTGCCTGGGTAGCGTTGCGAATAAAATTTTAATTGGGTTAAGTAAAATTTTATCTGGTTCAAATCAATTTATTTGTATTAAGTAAAATTTGAACCTGGTCCAAATAAATTTATTTGTATTACGTAAAATTTTATTTGCGTTAAATAAAATTTTACTTGTGTTGAGTAAAATTTATCTATAGTTCAAATAAATTTATTTGTATTAAATAAAATTTTATTTCAGTTAAATATGAATTAAATTTATGTTGTATTAAAAAATAAATTACTTTTATTAAAATTTTACTTTTATTAAACAAAATTTTACTTGCATCACATAAAAGTTTACTTGAGTTAAATCAAATTTTAACTGGTTCAAATAAATTTATTAGCGTTGTATAAAATTTTACTTCTGTCAAATAAAATTTTACCTGTATTAAACAAAATTTTACTTGAATTAAATAAAATTTTGTTTGGTTTGAATAAATTTATTTGTATTAAGTAAAATTTTAACCTGTTTCAAATATTTTTATTAAAATTACGTAATTTTTACTTCTGTTAAGTAAAATTTATCTAGTTCAAATAAATTTATTAGCGTTGAATAAAATTTTACTTGTGTTAAGTAAAATTTTACTTGTATTACAAAAATTTTACTTGAATTCAATAAAATTTCACCTGTGTTAAACAAAATTTTACTCGCATCAAATAAAAGTTTACTTGAGTTAAATAAAATTTTAACTGGTTCAAAATAAATTTATTAGCACGTTAATAAAATTTTACTTGAGTTAAATAAAATTTTATCTGGTTCAAATCAATTTATTTGTATTAAATTTAATTTTAACCTCGTTTAAATATATTTACTTGTATTAAGGAAAATTTTACTTGTCTTAGGTAAAATTTATCTATAGTTCAAATAAAATTTTACTTGTGTTAAACCAAACTTTTATTTCAGTTAAATAAAAATTAAATTTAGGTTAAGTAAAATTTTAGTTTTAAACAATATTTTTCTTAAATTAAATAAAATTTCATTTGGTTCAAATAAATTTATTTGCATTAAATATAATTTCACTTGCGTTAAACAAAATTTTACTTGAATTAAATAAAATTTTATTTGGTTCAAATAAATTTATTTGTATTGAATAAAATTTTACCTGTTTTAAACAAAATTTTACTTGCATTAAATAAAAGTTTACTTGCATTAAATAAAAGTTTACTTGAGTTAATTAAAATTTTACTTGAGTTAAATAAAATTTTATCTAGTTCAAATCAATTTATTTATATTAAGTAAAATTTTAACCTGGTTCAAATAAATTTATTTGTATTACTTAAAATTTTACTTGCGTTAAATAAAATTTTATTTTTGTTAAGTAAAATTTACCGAGTTTAAGTTCAAATAAAATTTTACTTGTATTAAACAAAATTTTACTAAAAATAAAACTTTATCAACTTCAAAAAAAAATTTTATATTAAATAAGATTTTACTCGTGTTGCGAAAAAAGTTTTCTTGTATTAAATAGAAATATATTCGTGTTAAAAAAAACTTCATTTAAAACAAATACATAAATAATTTAGTAAATTCTGTGACAAATTAACTTTTACTAGACTCAAACGAATTATATTTAACTTAAATAAAACATTTCTCTGAGTGCATAATAATGAACAACAAATGTTGAACACATTCGTTTTTCTTGCTTTTTTTAATATTATTCTATTACTATCTAAATTACCTTAAATTACCTAAATTTAAAATCCAATTATATAAACAAATAAATTTCAAAAACTGCTACTCCTAATGAAATTTTCCAATTTAACGGTACCATATCTACACATTTAATTTGAATAACACAAAAAGCAAAACTCACTAAATTATCAATCATTTTGAATAACGTTTTTCTGAAAATTAGAAAGAAAGAAAATGTTGGAAAAATATTTTGATGCGTTAAAATGTGAGGCTACAAGCGAGGGTATTTAAAAATGAAAAATCCCCCGAAGGAATCTGGTATTTACTGTGCGCGACTAATCAATTCGAACAAAATATTTGGGGTTTCCATTTTTCTGGAAAAAGGTTTTTTTTTCATTGATGCGCAGAGAGTTCAATCTTGGAAGACATCGTTCTCTATATCTTTTTTCTCCAAACATTTACACTCACCAAAAGTAAGTCGTATATGAGATGGTTTTTCTGAAAGGTTGGGACACCATGAAAAATTGCACAGTTCGATATAGTGTCGATTTCTTTTCCCATCAACGCATTTAAATTCTTTTCCATTCGACACTAAGGAAACCTCGAAGGACTTGCGTTTTCTTCACGCATATATATATATATATGTATACTAAAAATGAAGGATTCAAATGTGAAAAGTTTTCCTTGAAAACTCGTTTTCATGCAGGTGCGCTCAAACAAATGATCCTTTCCATATCTTTTTCAAATATATACTCAACCAAAGTCTTCTCTCGAGTCTAAACAGTGGCTCATCATCCTTCACTCAAAAAGTAAATGAATCGAAAGAGGTTCATTTCCAAGTGTGTATATAAACATTAGAAATTCCTTAGTTTTAAAAATTTACCAAAAATATTATTTTTTTCCTTCATGCTTCATTTATGCTTTCAGAGAAGGACTTTTTATTTTCAGGAAGTGCGTCTGTTGTTTTAAAATAAACTTCGATTTAAGATGTTTTATCTGTTCTGCTGTTTTCTTATCACTTGTGAATGGATTGACAATAAAAGTTTTCTGTTTTCTTGTTTCTTCCCTAATGGAACCCACGCAGACAAATGAACGAAAGAAACGTAGTAGGTGAAGGTGCTATATCCATCATGATCACGTTAGGCTCTTAGAGAAGTTTTATAGCTGTCATAACCAGGTTGTTTATTGCCTCAATAACACTCTGCTGGGCAAAACTCTCCATAGACCGATATAATTCCTTCGTCGTATTTATTTCCGATTTACTCTCTTATTCATTATATAGAGACTCATCTCATAAACTTAATTTTCGTGAGAATTTTTCTACTACATAATTTTAATCTGATTCATCATAGATGTTATGATACCAAACGGCACTTCATTACACTCATTTCATAAATTAATTATTTCAACATTAGGCATAAGACGATAATTGAATTTTATTTTCACAATTTCATTTCATTGATAAAAAGGAAGAATAAGAAAAAGGCGCCAGAAATTTCTTATTGATATTGTTAAATGAAGAGGCAAAGTGCGATAAAATTCCGGTCATTCACGGGGCGGAGTGGAGTTTGAAAATATGTGTCTCGAGCAGAATGAATTGTTTAATATGGTGAAATCGATTTGTCAACCCTTTCAGTGAAAGTATTATGGACACTTTCATTCATTACAAATACTTTAAAAAAACACACTTCAGGACTCGAAACTGTGAAAGTATTTAAAAATATACAAACTTTACGGACCAAAAATGAAAAATTACGGACCAATTATTACTGATAAAAATATAACCAATCCAAATAACACAACATTTTACTTGAAACTATAAATTAAATTTTTCATAACTATAAAACTAAAATTCATTTCTTAATCAATTTTTAATAGAAAATTCTACGAGAATTCAATTACCTAAATATAAAAACATACCCATAAATAATTTTATCAACAAATTTTTAAATAATTAAATTCTTTCGACGAATTTTATTATTCGTGGAAATAATTGATTCCCTAAGAAGAAATTTAATATTTCTGAACAATATTTAATTTTTGCGAAGAATTATATTATTACTCTTGACAATAATAATTGAATTTTTACAAAAATTTGTAACTTTTCCAAAATTAAATTTTTTTTTCGTATTTTCAACTAAAATTTTTCTATAAATCCTTCAATATTTAATTTTACGAAATTTCAATTATTCGTAAATTCTTCAATTCCTAAATATAAATATTAGAAAATAAAAACTTAAAATATTTTAAAAGAATTCAATTAAACTTTTTCAAAAAAATTAATTTCAAAATTCAATTATATTTCTAAAAATTCATGATTTAATAATTTTAATACTAAATAATTATCTAAAATTTTAACTAAAATTCATTTCTAAATCAATTTTTATTCAAAAAAATTTACGAGAATTCAATTATTTAAATATAAAAACATAGATAATTTATTAAATAATTGAATGTTTCTTCAAATTCAATACCAATATATAATTTTATCAACAAATTTTTAAATAATTGAATTCTGAATTACAATTATTACATTTTTCGAGAAATTTTATTAAAATTGTATTAAAAATAATGGAATTTTTTCGATGAATTTTAATAACATTTTTAAGAATTATAATTATTACATTTTACGAGAAATTTGATTAAACTTGTATTAAAAACAATTGAATTTCTTGTAAAATTTTAATTATTTATGAAAATAATTAAATGTTTGGATAGAATTTTATCAACATTTTTTTTTGTTAAATAATTGAATTTTTTTTGTAAAATTTTATTAAAATATAAGACATTAAAAATCATTGAATTGAGGATAATTTTTGAAAGTAATTGAATTTCATAAAAAAAATAAAAAATAATAAAATAAATAAAAAAATTGTAAATAATTGAACTCCTGTGAAATTTTTATTATTTTATGAAAATAATTATTAAAGGTTTGCGTAGAATATTTTATAACATTTTTGTTAAATAATTGAATTCTTTTGTAAAAGTTTCTTAAAATAAAAGATTTTATTAAAATTTTTCAAAATAATTAAATTTCAAAGAAGAATTTTATTGTTTATAAAGATAATTGAATTTTTGACAAGAAATTAAAAAAATTTTTTGAAAATAATTGAATTTCAGAGAAGAATTTTATTATAAAAAATTTGTAAATAATTTAATTCCTGTGAAATTTGTATTATTTTATGAAAATAATTATTAAAGGTTTGCGTAGAATTATTTATAAAAAAAATTTTAAATATTTGAATTTTTTTGGAAAATTTCATTAAAATAGTAAATATTCAAAATCCTTGAATTGAAAAAAACTTTTGAAAGTAATTGAAATTTTTGTCAAGAATTTCATTTCAATTTTTCAAAATAATTGAATTTCAAAGAAGAATTTTATTGTTTATAAAGATAATTGAATTTTTGACAAGAAATTTAAAAAAGTTTTGAACATAATTGAATTTCTGCAATCATATGTAACTTCTCCAAAATTCAATTTGTTTTAGTGTTTTTAACTAAAATTCTTCTATAAATCCATTATTTTTATTATATTTATCCATTATTTGATAATTGAAATTTTTGCCAAGAATTTTATTACTTTTGAAAATAAATTGAATTTCTGCAATTACAAACTTGAAGTAATATTGTAATAAGTGAAGACCCAAAGTGTGTTAAAATTCCAGTCCCATTCACAGGGCGGAGTGGAGTTTGAAAATATGTGTCCCGAGCAGAATGAATTGTGTAATATGGTAAAATCGATTTGTCAACCCTTTCAGTGAGAGTATTATGTACACTCTCCATTCATTCCAAATACTTAAACAAATTAACTTTGAATATAAAATTAAAATTTTTTTTTAGAACCGAAGAATAAATTCTCGATAAAAAAGTAAATACTTTTCAAGCCTATATAGACAAAGAACTTTGATCTTTAAATTTTACAAGTTGTTAGCTGATTAAACATTGAAACTCGTTTTAATTTCGAATTTGGACATCAAACAAATTAACTTTAGAGAAGAATTCGGGACAGCATTTGGAGCTAATTTAAAAAGCATTTTTCTGACGACTTTTTATTATATATTATATAGAGAGAGGATGACTCAAAAGACAAATGTTATGACACACGTAGCTGGAGGTTGATAAATGCGAGTCTTTCAAAAATTGGTGTCTGTTTAGAATATTCATTGAAATCTAAGAGATAAGAGACCCCGGGTAGGATATCGATGCGGAGGAATCGATCTTTTAAGAAAAAGAAAAAGAAAAGAAATCAATAATCGAAGTTGGGTTTTCGGGTTCGGTATCCCTTTAAGGATGTATAGGCCTAAAAAAGAGAGAAAGCGAGAAAAAGAGAAAGAGAGAGGAATCCTTTTTCTGCCGTGGATTTAGGGGTCGGGGATGGCGGGTAGATGGTGAGTAGAGATAAGGAGCTACTTAACTTAACCCTTGCTCGAGCTCGTGCTCTCTTGGAGCAGAGCCAAGCAGGAGGACCTGTGAGACCGGAGGCCACACACCAAGAAAGACTAATAGCTGGGAAGATAACGCTCTTAAACACTTTGCCCAGCCAATACTTCTCTGCAACCTGCTGGTCTCCGCTCGATTAGCTCTCTTTTTCTCTCACGCTTGCAACCATCTCTCTCTCTCTCTCACTCTCTCTCACCAACGGGGTGCTACCTCGCGTCGATAAGACACGTACCAACCAGTTTTTGACTACCAAGCGGCTCCTAGGGCTTTCCATATCTAACGTATGTAATTCCCGAATCACTCGCAGGAGGAAATTTACGATAAAAACACGCTCCACACCTCCAAACTATTGCCTCTAGATTTTTGACCCAAAAATTTCTGCTCCAAAGATACAAGGGTTCAAAATTTAGTTCTGTTTCTCCCTTAAATACTTTTCCCTCATTCTCCAGACAAAATTTTCACTTTTTCCCTGACTTCAAATAATTTCTAAAAAAAAAAATACAAGTATAAACTTTTTCAAAAAAAAAAAAATCCATTTTACAGAATTGTTCAATTATTTCTAAAAAATTCACGCTGTTTTTAATATTCAATTATTATCACAAATTTAAACGACCAAAATTCATTTGTAAAGGAAATTTTTATTAGAAAATTCCATGAGAATTCAATTATTTATACTACAAAAATAAATAATTTTTTGAATAGTTGAATGTTTCTCAAAATTCAATTCTCATAAAGAATTTTAATAAAATTTTTAAGAATAATTGCATTTTTCGAAGAATTTGATTAAATTTGTATTAAAAATAATTGCAATTCTGCAACGAGTTTTATTATTTATATGGAAATAATTGAATCTCTGTAAAAAAAATTTGATTATTTATGAAAACAAATATTGAATCTCTGTAAAAAATTTATTACTTATGAAAGTATAGGTAATTGAATTATTGCGAAGAAATTTATAAAAAAATTTGTAAATAATTGAATTCTTGTGAAGTTTTTATTATTTTATGAAAATAATTGAATATTTGCATAAAATATTATCAAATTTTTTTCAAATAATTGAATTATTTTGGAAACCTTTATTAAAATAATAAACATTGAAAATCATTTAATTGAGGAAATTTTTTAAACATAATTGAATTTCGGCAAATTTTTTAAATCAATTGAATTTTTACAAGAAATTTTATTAAAATTATTTAAAAATAATTGAATTGTTACCCAGAATTTCATTAAAAATTTTGAAAATAATTAAATTCTTTCAAGAAATTTAATTAAAATTGTATAAAATTTTTAAGAATAATTGCATTTTTCAAAGAATTTTATAACCTTTGAAAATAATTGAATTTTTGCCACGAATTTTATTAAAATGTTATTTTAAGTAATTGAATTCCTTTGGGTAATATACTAGATACTAAAATACTGGATATTGAAAATAATTGAATTTCGGCAAATTTTTAAAATCAATTAAATTTCTACGAGGAATTTTATTAAAATTATTTAAAAATAATTGAATTGTTAAGCAGAATTTCATTAAAAATTTTGAAAATAATTAAATTCTTTCAAGAAATTTAATTAAAAATGTATAAAATTTTAAAGAATTTTTTCAAAGAAAAGCATTTTTCAAAGAGTTTTATAACCTTTGAAAATAATTGAATTTTTGCGACGAATTTTATTAAAATGTTATTTTAAAAAATTGAATTCCTTTGGGAAATTTTATCAAAATACTAGATATTGAAAATAATTGAATTTTGACAAATTTTCAAAATTAATTAAATTTCTGTTCAGAATTATATTTAAATTATTTAATAATACCTAATTGAATCGTTAGGAAGAGTTCCATTAAAATTTTTGAAAATAATTAAATTTCTTTAAAGAATTTTAATAAAATTTTAAAGAATAAGTGCATTTTTACCAAAAATTTTTGAAAATAATTAAATTTCGGAGAAGAATTTAATAATTTCTAAAGATAATTGAGAAATGATGACGAGAGTTTTTACAAATTTTTGAATATAGTTGAATTTCTACAAAGAATTTTATTGTTATAATGATTTTAATATTTAATTATTATTAAAAATTTTAATTAATATTCATTATTAAATCAATTTTCATTAGAAAATTCAACTAGAATTCAATTATTTAAATGCAAAAATAAAAAATTTATGGAATATTTGAATGTTTCTTAAAATTCAATTCTCATAAGGAATTTTACCAACAAATTTTTAAATAATTAAATTCTTTTGACGAATTTTAATAAAAATTTTAAGAATAATTACATTTTTCTAGAAATTTGATTACAATTGTATTGAAAATAATTGAAATTCCGCGATGATTTTTATATTTTATTAAAATAATTGAATTCCTGAAACCTAAGAAGAATTTTATTAACATTTTTTTTATTAAATAATTGATTTTTTTTGGAAAATTTTATTGAAACAGTAAATATTAAAAATTCTTGAATTGGAAAAATCTTTTGAAAATAATTGAAATTTTTGCCAAGAACTTCATTTCAATGTTTCAAAATAATTGAATTTTTGACAAGAATTTTAAAAAATTTCTGAACATAATTGAATTTTTGTAATCATATTTAACTTTTCCAAAATTCAATTTTTTTAGTGTTTTTAACTATAAAATTCTTCTAAAAATCTATTATTTTTAATAATTAAATAAATATGTATTAAAAAATTTAACTAATTTCAGAAGAATTTGATTTATTAAAATTTTTCAAAAATCTATAAGTTCTGTTTAAAATTTCTAATTAAATTCATTCAAAATTGAATTTTTCTAAAATTTTAAATTAAAACCTTTTGAAGTTGCTCTATTTATGAAAATCGTCTTTTAATAAAATTCCCTGACTTTTTTCTACTTTCTCTGACAAATTCTACTTTCTCTCCCTTTTCCCTGAATTCCCTGACCTGTGACAACCCTGAAAGAATGAACGGATTTGAACAAACAAATATCCGAATTTTTGAAAATCGATCCCGATCTTTTGAAAATTTAGACTAAACGCAGAGATGACGAGAGAGAGAGGGAGAGAAAAAAAATGAAAGAGAATGATAAACTAAAGCTTGAAAATTTTCATTATTCCCGCAGATTATGCTACATAATTTTGCGATTAACGAATAATATTTGCCACGCGAGAAAGAACGATACGAATGATAATATTTTCCGTAAACTCCTCCTCTGTTTGTGAAAGCGACATGACAGGTGCCAGGTACCCTTTGGGAACCACTTGTATAAACACTTATTTATACAATTTTATTCATGACTCACAAAACGCCATGCAGCCGCATTTACGCCTCTTGAATATATACTTGAATTCTTCTCTCGTTGACCTTTGAAGGTTCTTGTGTGTACATCTAAGCGTAACGGCAATTAATAACGGTATTGTTAAACGGATTTTAATAAATGTGCTATGTCAAGTTTCGTAAAACTCATATTCATATGCGCGCAATGTCTCATAACTCCGCGCAGATGGCAAAGACAAATTTACAAATTTCATTTTTTTCCCCATACGATTGCATAATAAAAATGAGAATTTGTACTTTCCTCAATCAATTTGTACTTTTTGTATTATGAATTTTTACTTTTTGTACAAACTTTTTGTATGAATCTGTACTTTTTTGTGTAATGAATCTCAATCTGTACTTTTAGTATAATGAATTTGCATAGTGAAGTATTAAAACAGAATCGAATTATTCCGAAATATAATAGCGGATTAGAAGAGCTCTGTAAAAATAATTGTTGTTGGTCACGTATATTTTTATTAAGTCGATATATAAGAGACGATATATAAAAGTTCTCGTGAAGAACAACACTTGCGGGATAAAAAATGCTCTTGCAATATACGGTAGTAGTATATAGTTTATGGTCAATGTGCTTGATGTAGTCAGGCTTCTTGTAACATGATCTTGACTCGCTATAATTAAAGTTCTCGATCACCGCTATCTCGTTCATCAGAGAACCGTCAGTTTTCATCACCCCAACCCCCATGAAACATTCCTTCCTTCCTTCCCTCCGCGCACCTCAATATGTCCAGATTAACTTTATTTTATTTTATTTTCTCATACAATTCCCTCCACCAAAAATGGTGCCCGGAATTTATAAATAAAATTCAATTTCACACTATTACCAGTTGTAAAATAATAAGGATAAAATCGTGATAAATTCTCTTAATAGGCTGCTTGTATCTGCGTATACCCATAAAGTTAAGAACGGACACGCGGTTTATGTGAATTGGGGATATAAAATTGTTTCAGATTTCATTCTTAATGAGTCTCTTAATTAACGTGTCGCGATCTATGCAATATTCCCTTTAATTGTCTTGTAACTACATCCAATTTTTGATAGCAAAGAAGAATGCCGATTTGCATTATTTCGTTAAAAAAAATAAGATTTCATTTTCATTTCATTCTTTTAATGTTTATAATACTTTTTATAGTTCATATGTTTTATTTTCTCGAATATCATATCGTTTCGGACAAAAATCTTATTCAGATTCATTTATCTTGAATGTCGACCTGTCATATTGTTTTTTTCGAGTCATGATGATATTGAACAAAACAACTGATGCGAGTGAGTGTGTTATATAGAAATCAATTATCGCAGTCATCATTTTTCCTTATGTTCTATTATATGTCGAAGGTCAATGAGAATGTAAATCCCAAACGATGTAACAGATTATTATTTATAATGCATAATATTTGTTGTCATATAAACGTCAATAAACGCGTGATTTTCTCTTTAATCTGTAATTGATAATCTTGACAATATGCGATCGTTATTGATGACAAATATACTTGTTTATAAACTTGGATCGCAACAATTTTGATACTTTCTTGTCTCAATTTGATATGCTTAGAAAAACTCTGATTGTACAACTAAATTTTTCTATACAAGAAAATGAATGAATGTTATTTTTAGGACCAAAATCAAGTTTTCGGTTGTGCAACTGTTTTAGTATTATTGTAATAAGGAAACTTTTGTACAGCCGGAACCAAACACTAAATGATGACACTTAGAGCGAAGAAACTGATCATAAAATCAAATGTTGAAAATTAAGAAAGAGCAATAAAATTTTACCTGTATGCTCTTCTCGCTCCTTAGCTAGTGATGTGATGAGTACAACAAATTCTTTAGACAAGAGCCTTCGACTTAAGAGCATCCAACAAAGAAGAGCATACTAAAATAACAACCGAATAACTATGTTTTGACCAAAATATGTCAAATATGAAAATAATACACGAAAATTTGATACACCCTCCCCAATTTTAGGTGTCGAATAACATGTGATTGGAAAGTAGACATGAAAGTGGCATGTTTTATGGCTTTTTGAAAACTTTTTTTTTTGTTATATTGGTTTTATGTTTTGAGCTTCTCTCTCCAGATTTCAGGAAGCGGAAAGAAGCCCCGTCGCAATGTCGTCGTCGTGGTCGTCATCATCGTCATCATCCGCACACGAAGCGAAAAATTTCTCTCTCACTCTTGCCGAATCGTATCTCATCTTTAACGGTCCCTCGCCTCGAGTCGCATTCAATTAGCGCTAATTAGCATGGCTTCCTATATGTCGCGCTTGATTGATTTACCTGACGTGCCGTCGCTCGAATCTGCGATTTTAAAAGCACATGGGAGAAACTACTCGTGGGAGAAACGTGACTCGAGAAAGAATTGACTTGGAGACGCGTGGCCTTAGAATCGCTGTTTCTAACGCGGTGTGTCTCGGGGCAATTACACGACTCAAAAGATAAATAGATAGCCGTCGACCCACGCTAAAGTCGGCGTTTCTGTCCCGCCGACGACTGCACCACACACAAACATTTTATATATGTTGCGCGCATATATACATTCGGGTCCTTTCAACAATTTTTAAGACGCCTTTAAAAATCGACAAAAAATGGTAATAGTCATGTAAATTACATTAGGTTCTACTACTTGACACCAAAATATTACCTTCCTTCTTCATTCTCATTGTATTTTATTATTCGACACTCTTCAAAATTTACATTAAACACCTTTAATTTCATAACTGGTTTTCTTTCCATATTTAATTATAATTTTTCTTCGCCTTCCGTTTTCTTTTATTAATTTTACATCGCGGAAAATTCACTATACACGATTCATTTATGATTTTTTCAAGTAGAATTTTTATCTATTACCCATGACAATTCCCATGATTTCCAGATTTTCCGCATGACTTGTAGAAACCCTGTATTAAATTAACAAATGTTTTTTGAGTACAACAACTTTTGTTCCAAACATATTTTGCCCAAAGTACAAATTTTAAGAAATATTTAAGAAGTTCCATTCTTTTCTGAAACGGAAAGTTATTATTACTGAACTTGCAGAATTGTAATCGTAGTGTTATTGATGTTAAATTACCAAACGATTGCCCGCAATGATTTATGACTATTTTATTATATTTGTACAAGCATATTGGCGTTATCAGGTGAAATCGCGAAAGGATTTGCTCTCTCGCGTCTGGTTGAATGTACCATGATTTACAGCAGAATTAATGAGCGATTATTCCGAGCAATTAATTAGTATTCGGCGTCAATTACCGCAAAGCGTTGTACAGACACAGTGCGCTCATGCGCGACTCGACAGTCATCAATTTGCTCCCGTGAGGGGAACTATCCCACCAACACTGCTCGCCGAGG
This sequence comes from Leptopilina syphax, assembly GCA_032872505.1. Lineage (NCBI taxonomy): Eukaryota > Metazoa > Arthropoda > Insecta > Hymenoptera > Figitidae > Leptopilina > Leptopilina syphax. The sequence continues at coordinate 28,936,575 of CM065469.1, read as the reverse complement.
GTCCAGGTTCTCCAGCATCATTAGCACCACAGGGCACCAAAACAGTAATCTCACATTATGCACTTTTACGCTAATTACTTTTTCGCCAAAAAACGAATGTAAAATTCCTCAAAATCATTCTTATATGTCCCGGAGAGAGATTTTACGATTCTAACTGTACATTTTCTTTTTGCAAAATTGTAAAAATAAAAAATTGAAAGGGAAATTAAAATTTTTTTTGCAAATGACAATGTGGTTGATTAATCGTGAATTTGGTGGGGGTACATACTTCCCCTCAGGAGAGCGGATTGATAATTGCCCCTCCCGACAGTAATTGCCCCGCGGGGCGGCTTGACATCTTAATTGCTCGAGGCAATCGCATTGCTGAGTGGTAGCAAGTAATGCAAGTGGGCAGCTACCGTAACGAGGTGATTTTTCCCCCAACACCCACGAGAGACGATTCAATTGCACTTATTCTCTGGCGATTTTAATCTTCCCATAAAGAAGAATCTTATTTTGTCATCCCAGATGGGCATCACTTTGATAAAAATCCATTCGCCTCTAGAGTATAAAAATAAAAAATATTTTAATACCATATTTGAATCTCCTGACAAATTTCGAGCATATCTTTTGGCACAAAATTCTTTGACTTTTTATGCAAACATATATATATCTAAAGAGAAAAAAAAGTATAGTGTTAATTTGAAGTGGATTTTAAATGAGTTTATCTATTATTCAATGTGGCAAAAGCAAAACTACCAGATTTCAAATTATTGACTCTCGAAGGACAAGATTTTCAATTTACATTTTAATTCCTTATTAAACTTGAGGAGATAAAAAGAATCGATAATTATTCACTGTGGAAGCAAGAAAAGCAATCAGGTATAGATTGAAATTGTTGAGTATCAGCATCTTTTTATACTCGAACATCGAAAATCGTTTTCGGCGTGGCGATCGGCTTAATCCTTATCGAATCGACACTTTAAGACGTTGGTACACGAGTGACGCATTCGTGCATGAGTACTCAAGGCATAATTCCATCTTTCTTGCTCGACCGCTCAAATAAACAGCGATTAAATCCTTGTTAAGTCCAAGCACACCGACATCGCATTCCTGTGACGACGACGCAATGTTACGCCCGTGAGAGATTTAAGACTCGCTTATTCATTCTTTCCTCCTTCACTGCAGGCAAGCCGCACGGTTCCTAACAACTGAGAGAGAAAAATAGAGGGATAGATAGCGTCTGTCTATCTATACATATACACAACGAACCCAGAAGAGGAGGTATATATCTAATCTGTCCACTTTGGGTCTCGCGGGTAGCCGTGTTTTGCCCAGGGATCGTGTTAAGGGGATTTACATTCATTTCGAACCTAATAACCCGATCCCTGATCTTCACTGCGATTTCGAACACGATACATGCGGATATTCTCCATATAGGTCTCACACCTTTCTTCCAAAACTGATCTGCCGACTTCAACGTCTGCCAAATTTCACCTCAACAGATTACCAGTTATTTAATTATCCCATATTCTATAATTTGTTTTCATTTGTCCTTTTTAATCCATAGCATACTACACACCTCTGACCGAAACTTTCAAATTTACGCAACTCTCTATATTGGCTTAGACATACCCTTTTACAATCTGTCTAAACTTAATGACAACTGTTTCAAAAATTATGCAACAAAAATGGCTTCGAAGACTTGAAAAAATCGGTTCTTTTGTGTAACGCACCTTTTAAAAAAGGATCGATATTTTTTATTTTGTTTTTAAAATAGAAAAGAAGATGTTTTCCGATGAGTTTGTAAATAGCTGCTTGAGCGAAGCGAGAGCAGCAATTTACAAACTCATCGGAAAACATCTTCTTTCCACACTTGGTGCAAAATGTACACTATTTTTTCCATTGTCAATAATTTCCCAAAAAGAAGAATCATATCAAAATCCTTAAAATCATATTGATAGGAGCATAAATCGAGAAGCTTCATCATAGTGTCATCGTCCTCGAATGATTAGTCGCAAGAATAGACAGTAGACGTTGAGTCAGCGAATGAAATGTGAGAAGGGAAAACGCAGAAATAATATAATATACAAGAAACAAGAGGCGTACAGCAAACAGGACCAGATGGAATTATTAATCGCTGCATATAAAATATCAGCGTGCGTAGGAAGATGATGAAGAAAATTTATCTTGAAGTTCTTGACTATTCGGAAGATAGAGAATCCTGGCGGGATCTTTCTTCCCTTCACTTGAAAGGATTCAAAACGACTCATCGTTGTCGTCGGCACATCATGTATAATCAGAATATATATACATATATATATATATATATTTAACCAGATGCCGATTATTTTTGTCGAAGCTCTTGTTGTGCCATTAAGTACCGTTATCTCAACTCACCGAATATTCGCATTTAAGCTATATATGCGTGACCACCACATAAGCGTGAAATTCTTCAAAAATATACATGTCAGCAAAAACAAGTCGCAAAAATAATCGCCAAAGATTCTCAACAAGGTTTAAATTTTTAAGAGATGCACGATATCTTAAATAGATATAGTGTTTTGATAAATATTTTGATAATTTATTAAATATTGGTGAGACCTTAAATATTACGGGTTAAATACTGGCAAATACTGCCTAAATACTGACAAAAAATGATAAATAGCAGTAAACACTGAGGTAAATATTGGTCTTTTCTGTACCAAACAAAAAAATGTCGTCTTCAAGAGAATTTCATTGCACCTTCACGTGGAAGTTTGCCAACAGGTCCTAATCCCCCTAGCGGTTTCTAATCTGATGCCATTCTCTTTCAAAACCGGCAATAATCTGTTTGAGTCTCATACTCTTTGTATCGTCTTTAAGGAACACTGAAAAATTCTATATATCTTTTACAAGAAAACTACTTCATTAGAACAAAATCTTTTTGGTTTTCTTGACCCAGTCCAAAGATAAGATATGTCGATAGGTTTTTTCTTTTTTTTGCGAAGCGAGAGGTGTGTTACATCTGTGAGTTTCGAGTCTGGGTGCATCCAAGTGTTGCTGATCGGCTTTGACAGTGCGTCATCACCCGTATACTTCGAAGCTCGTGGTCTCATTGACGACGCGACGGGAGTGACGTGCCCAGGGGGCAAAACAACACACTTGGGCCTCCGGTAATCCGTTCCCACAGACAAAAGAGATTCGTGGCCCGTCGCCTCCAATCTTCTTCATCAACATCCTCGTGGTCGTCTCTTCGATGCAGGTAATAAGGATGTAACTTGAGCTTTCCAAACAGTGATGGTCCTCCTCGATCGCCTCCATACGATCATGCTCGCGATCACAATTTTTCCTCGAAATCGCACCTCAAGACAGGATTCTTTCTCTCATGATGCTATAAATATATTTTTCAGCGTAGACTTTTGGTGTGTATTTACCGATCATCATCAGTCTTTGCATTTTCAGATCTCTCAGCATCTCGTTTACTTCTTTTGTTCTGTGTATACTCAATGCGAGCTCGAAAGGACTTTGACTTTATGTATATATGTGCTCTACGATCCTTGATGGACCGAGAGGGAGAGACGCCGACGAGAAATATTAATGCAGTTTATTTTAAATGCGCATGGTAAGAGAAGATGAAAATAAAATGGTAAACGAAAGACAAGGAAGGAGGAACGAAGCGTGAGATAGGTCATCCGGTACTTGGATCGCATCTTTGCCAAGCCGGACCTCCTGAGAGCTCCACAAACACTCAAAAGTCTCGCTCGATTCTCTTTAAAAACCACTGGGCCATTGTTGCCACGTCATCTCACGAGGTTAACACCGTTGTCGCTGTACATATGAGTGAATATATCAAAAGAGGCGATCGATCTCGATACTCGCCTGTGGGTTTCTGACACCGGAAGTCAACTTCGCGTCTCTTCTATACGCACTTGTACGGCTTCTATACTCGATTTTATACAAAAGCTACTCTCGCATATTCATCACTGCATAAAATTAAAATTTCAAGTCTTTTCATAATGGCATGTGCCAACAGTTTTGTTGTGTATAGATGTAAAACAAATTTTATGTTAATGTGCCGGAGAGATGGTGACAGACTTTTGAGAATATGAAGATGGATGAGCATTTTTGAAGGAATGAAGATTAATTAGGGAAGGTGGGAAGAAAAGTGGAAGAATGACTTCCTGCTTTTAATCAGCTGATCGCAGGGCGGATCGTTCAAAGAGAGTCCATAGTGAATGGAACGAAAAGATCTGGTACTGGGCCAGTGGAGACCGGAGATGAGAATACCGCAGGTGGGAGGGAGTCGAAAGGTCGAAAGAAGAACCAAGTGGAAGGTTAGACCCTGAGAAACCGAGAGAGAGACAGAGAGAGGGAGGGAAGGAGCAAGGACGAAGGAGGGAGGAACCAGAAGAGCCAAGGTGGCGGGGGCGGGGCTCACCTCTGGATACTGGAATGGAGCCATGGAGCCAGGCAACCAGCGTTGCTTCTCCATCTTCCTTTATCTCGTGAGTCCACGAACCCAACCCCCTTCAACTGGCCCTCCTTCTGCACATTATAATCTTTTTTTTTCCTTTTCTCGCACTCGTGCCTTCGTCTTTTCATAGACCACTCTCCTCTTCACACCACACGTGATACAAAGATAGCTACCACGCATATTACTTCAGAATTCCACTTTCGAGATCTACATTATTTTTCTAATTTACTCACTTGACTTCATTATATCTGTATTCAATAGCCATCTCCATTCACAGTGAATATCATTCCACCATTATCGCAATTATCCTCCTTTCAATGTTGCCCCTCATCTACTACTTTATCACAAATAGCACAACACTTCATAAAACATAAATTCTTTCGCATCTTATTTTAATCCTAAAGTTAGCATCGATTTTTCGCCAAAAAATAAACTAACCATTTTTTTTAAGGTTTCAGGTTAAAAGTTCACACATAATTTGCCAAACCCAAAAAGATTTAGTTCCTTAAAGATTCATAATACATACTTTCGTTTTAGGTCGATTTTTAATTATTTATTTAAAAAGAGGGATAAGACGGTGTGTTCCCACAGTAAAATAAAATGCTTGTTATACGTTATGGCCTTACAACACCCTTTAAAGTCAGTTCGCGGTGAATTATTATCTTCCACCGATCTACCCATTCTCTCTCCTTCTCTCTATATATATATAAACGCCAGAGAGTCTTGGCGCGCAGAATATAACTAAGTCTCCAAAAGCTATAAGGAATATAATGAAGCAGAAATTTATGGGTTTTATGCATGATAATCTCGCGAGATGTACGCTGAATCAATTTAACGAGACTAGCGAAACTTTATTATAGTTATATAGATCTCCTCGCTGCGGTAAAACTTATTGTAAATTGTAAAATCAACTCAAGACTTTCATCTTATTAAAAAAAAAAAAGAAATCAAGTATACATAAAATTTAATCAACAAAATTTGATGTGATCATAATAAGCGTCAAATTACAAAGTATTTATTTGTATAGACCTTGTGAGAGATTGTTTTCTTTTGACCTTGTCAGGAAAGAAATTTTTTTTATTGTAGACTATACAGTTAATTTTGCATCAAGTGTGGAAAGAAGATGTTTTCCGATGAGTTTGAAAATTGCTGCTCTCGCTTCGCTCAAGCAGCTATTTACAAACTCATCGGAAAACATATTCTTCTCTATTTTAAAAACAAATGTCGAACAATTTTACTTTTCTCATGTGGGACACATGCGTTGAAAAAAAATCCAAAATATTGCATTTTTCTGCCTTGTATGCTAATAAAATGTATACAGAAATGTGTATTTTTTTTGCAGAGTATGCAGCAAAGTAATAAAACATGTGCAGTAAAATGTATCTTTTCTGTATAGAAAGCAGCAAAGTAAAGAAGACCTTTCTGAAAAGAACACTCTCCAGCAGTCAAAAATCCCCTCTCTAATTTCCATTCGCCATATGGAAAGCACAAAAATTAACATCCTAATGACTTGTTGAAGTGCAAAAATTAATGGTTTCCGTTTATTGGATACTTTAACTATATTATACAGTATATTCTTCGTGGAACTATTTAAGGTCAGAGCAAAGGTTATACACGACGACCGAAATGTAACGAGGAGCATCTCTCTCTCTCTCTTTCTCTCTTGTTTAGTAATAAACAGCGGCATTTTCTTTTCAAGTTTAAAAAAGTCGGTGATTCCTGCTTCCTGGGGTTATCTTTTTAGTGAAAAAGAAACAGGGATGTTCTCGCGCACGGTAGTAGGCCACCATCAAGGATATATATGTACCTTTTTTTCCCTAATGGATTACAAGCCGGGCCATTTTTCACTCGAAATGGATTTTCATAAGGGCCGACGGAGATTCTTGGCCTTTGCTTGACCGCCTCTCTTCCCTTTTTTTCCCGTTCTTTCTTTCTTTCTTTCTTTTTTTTCTCTCTTTTTTTATTTAGTGCTTCTTCGTTTTGCTCCTTCCCCTTTCTCACGCGAACGCGACTCTGCCAAAATGTTTGTAAATACATATAAAGTTTTGGGAGGGGCTCGCGGATATCCCGCTGAGCGAACAGGACGCCCCATCGAGCACTCAGTTCGTTTGGCCCCCTCATCGGATTCCTTCCACTCTTTATATAAGCGATCTTAACTTTTTTACATTAAACCACATCGACTCCCATCCCCCCCTCTCTATCTCTCTTCTTTTCTCCATTCCCACAAAAACCACAAAATTCTCCACATTTCTCTAAATATTGTATATGGAGAATCGATTTTTCTTGATGTCAACTTAATACTATTTTTATTGGGTTTTTTGATAGTTGGGTGTTACCTTCCTTCCGCATTTCCTTTGTGCTTTATTTTCTTATTAAAAATTCTTCAATTTTCATTAAATCCTCCACATTTGACATAATGTGATTGTGACTCTAGGTAAAAAAAAAGGAAAGAGGCGGTCAATTTTGTTTATGATTAATTTTCGAATTGATAGGCCGGAAGTACAAAATACTGCGAATGGGACTCTTAAAGATTAATCGGTCTCAAGAGATATTCAACTGAATGAGGTCACTATTGAGATAAACACAAATACTCTAGAGAATAATCCCTTTAGTACAAATTCTCTCATTGACTGTCATTCACAACTTTTAGCATCGCTTTTAGCATCGCTTTTGGCACAACCATGACTCGGCAGATATTTCCAACAAGACATTTTTCCAATATACTAGGATAACATCTTCCAGTATCTTCCAGTAACTCCTGCTAAACATGAAAATATTACTTCTAATTTCGCATTTGAATAATTTGTCCTCGAGTAATAACTCCATTGTGAAGAAATTTTTAGAACGATTGAAATGTCCAACAATGGAAAAAGTGGTTACAGAATTAAAGGGAACCTAAAACTGGTAAACACTCGAGTTTTTTGCCTTCACGCCCCGAGAGTCAATTGCGAGTATTATTCCCTTAATCCGGTCGGGGTGAATGTCAAATTTTTTCGAAACGGATCGCTCACAGGGGAATTAAGGTTCGCATTGAAAATCGAACCAGAATAGTTGTGTGTTGGAAAGTGTCACTAAGCTGTTAATTGTTACCTACTATAGTAACCCATTCATTCACACAAGCAAATCTTGCCCTTGGGACATTAATGGGCAATTGACATTCGCGTTTTATTATAAAAAAAATTCGGACCATCGAATCATTTTACATTTTGGTAACATTGAACGAGAGAATAAGGATCGAGTAGACGGCTGCGCGTTTCCCTTAGGAGGTTTCGAGTCTGGATAAAAGGAAAGACCGGTCGAATGCTTGTCCTGGCAGTCAATAGGACCTAATTGCTTTTACACAAACCATCCTTTAGACATGAGGAACAAATCGCCGCGCGGCCGCTTTTACCGCGTCCATCTTTCTCCCATTCAAAATTCAAAGAATCAAAAAAAAAAGAAAGAAAAGAAAAATACAGAACCCAAAACAACTTCCCAAGTCAGAGAAAGCCAATTCACTTTTTAAGTATTTACAAACAGCTGTTAACTGTGTTTTCAGACAATTCAGATCGTTATGTAAAAAAAATACCTCACTCACGTTCTTGTTACAATTTCTAAACAAGAATTAAACACTTCTCACAAATTATCTTTTGTACATCCTTCGAAAAACTCTGTATCGTTTTCTACGCTTTTCATACTAAAATATTCATTTTTACAATCTTAGCAAAAATATTACGATATTTATATTTATCCATAAATATTTTCTTCTTTTTAGCAAAAATATTTGGATAATTATCAAAATATTTTCTTCTTCAAAATGAAATCTCCTCAATGGGGATTTCATAAAAAAAAGAATGTTCAGATTTGTGCACATCTCTTGAAAGACTTATATTGACGAATAAAGAGAATCATTTACAACTTTAAAAAATGAAGAGGGTTGTAATATGAATATAATAGTTTTCATTTATAGCTTTGCGAGTATATTCGTGAAATGCACATGAGCAGAAAGAAAGTTGCCTTTTTTCGCGTCCACAAGCAGAAGGCAATCATGTTTCTTAAAAATAAAAAAAAGGAAAGAAAAAACAGGTACAGAAACATTTGTCCGCGTTCATGAGGGTAAAAAAGCATTTTGAAACACGATTATCCCGCAGAGCGCTCGAAAATCAAATCCAAGTCTAGCAACTTTTGTGAATGAAAGCCACAATAATATGCGCTACGTTGCACTAGAGAGGAAGAAGAACTCAAGGGGTTTCACTCTCGTGCCCTCGATATAATACACACTATGCGGCATTCCAGATTAGACAAGGTTTCATATGGAAGTTTTGTACTCGCAGTGGCGTAGAAAATGAGGAAGTCGTTCAAAATATAATAATAATAATAATAATAATAATAATAATAATAAAAATAATAAGAATAACAAATAATAATATTAAAAATAAAAAATAATTAAAAATAATAAGAATAACAAATAATGATAAAAATTATAAAAAATAAATAATAACTCAAAAATATACTAAACTTTTGAACGCTCAAATAAACGAAAATTTATTTCTTCGTCAAATTAAATTTTTATTACAATAATTTTTCGTTCACTACCAACAAAAATTAATTATAAAGTTTCTGAATGTAAAATTTCAGTTTTTAATTTTTATATTATGTAATCGCAGTAATTTACAAAAATATTTTTAATAGACAATATTTCGTTCATTTGAACGATCAAAACTTTTAGATATAATAAAAATAAAAGTCTGAAAAAAAGGATTTTAATTTATAAAAAGGGGATTTTTCCAATTAAGTAAAAAAAAAGTTATCCTACATCGCTTTTAAATATTCGATTAGAAATATTTGAAAAGAAATTTTTCAAAACCCGATATTTTCATTCAATTTAATTAATTATCAATTCCAAAAAAAAGTGGAGCTGATATTTTTTGTTAAACAAACGAATCAGAATTTTTAAATGATTTCTTTTGATATATATAATCATATTTTATATACTATATATATATTTTACTTACGAAAAAAACTCATCCTTGATAGAAAACATATGTTGTTTAACTCACCTGGAAAAAAAAGAAAATACTTTATATTAAAATATTATTCTCCAATAAATAAAAAATGAAAATAATTTTATGAATTAAAGTAAAATTAAAACAAAATTTCTCTTAAATAATTTTATTAAAATATTTCCATTAATTGACATTAAAAAATAAATTATAAATTTATTAATTATAATTTTAGGGATCGCACAGTCATTTTTTTATTTAATTTTAAATAAAAAGGGGGATTTTAATTTTTAAAAAGGAGATTTTTCAAATTAATTAAATTATACTTGTACTGTAGTTCATTTTAAAGATTTTTTACCTTCTGTCTTAATTGTAGCTTTTTTTAAATCAGACATTTTTATTCATGCTTTTCTCTTAATTAATTATATTTCTTTATTTTTTCCTTAATTAACAATTTATTTAAATTTTTGAATCAAAATTTTTGTTATAACGCCACTTTTGATTTAAAATTTTATGAATTTGACTAAATCCAAAAATTGAATTTCAGTAAAAATTAGTAAAATCTACTTTGGACTTGATAAAATTTCCTCTAATAGTAAAATTTACAATTAAAAAAATTTTTTTACGGCACAACTTTTACTATTGACGAAGAAAATTTCTTTATAAAAATGAGAAAAATTTGCTTTTAAAGCAGTAAAATTTACTCTGTAAATAATAATATTTACTATCAAATTATACTACGTTCGAGAAAAATTAAAAAAAATATTTTCAAAAATTAACTGTGGAAAAAGTAAAATTTGCTATTAAAAATCTGGAAATAGTACAAATCGACAGTTTAGATTTCGCTTTGCAAATAGTAAAAGTTATTTTATGTTTGTTACTTCTTATAAAAAAATCTCAAAGTTTAAAAACTCTGAGAAAATAATATAAAAAGATTTTTAAGTTTCAAAAAATTAAAACTTTTGCAAAAGTTAGCAAAAACTAAGTAATTTTCTATCTTACAAAAATAAAATGCAAAATTTTTGTAAATTTTTTTTGAAAAATGCGGGAAAAGGGGAAAATATTCATGATTAGAAAGGAGGGGGAGCGGGGGGTAGCTGTTTCAGGGGATTTTATTAAATTTTTTTTAATTGATTAATTCACATTAGTAAAAATTTTTACTAATTTTTAGTCACTTTCCACTAACATTTTAGTAAAAAAAAGAAAATAAAATTACTCTCTAAATTTGAATTAGTAAAACTGTTTCCTAATTTGAATTAGTGGCTGACTTTTTACTTTCGAGTTAGTAAATTTGAGTAATAAATAGTAATTCCTACTATTTTAATAGTAAATTTTACTAATAAATAGTATTTCCTATTTTAATAGTCAATTTTACTAATAAATAGTAATTTCTACTAATTCATTAGTAAAATTTACTCATTCAAAAGTAAAAAGTCAGTTACTAAAAATAAGTAAATTTTTACTAATGCTTGTGTAAATTAGTAAATTCTTAATGATCCTTAAGTAAGTTAGTAAATTTTTAATGATCCTTAAGTAAATTCTTACTAATCCTTATTTAGGTAACTTCTTACTAATGTGAATACAATTTTCTTAAAAATATCAAATTGATTCTAAAGTGGATCAAATTGATGCAAAAAAATGTTGAACAATTTCTGATTTGATCCACATTTTTGGTATCAATCCGTTGCAATTTGATACTTTTAAGTTAACAATGAATTAGTGTCTCAATTTTTACTAAAGTTAGACAGTTTTTCTAAGGATATGAAATCGAGACAAAAAACGAATCAAAAGTTTTGTTTCGCAACGTTTCGATTCGTTTTTTCTAAGGATATCAAATTGAGCCAAAAAACGAATCAAAAGTGTTGCGAAGCAACCGCTTTTGATTCGTTTTTTGTCTCAATTTGACATTCTTAGAAAAACTCTGTTCAGGTTTAATAAAAGCAAACAAAAATCCAAAAATACAACCTACCAAATATACCAACTCCCAACTTTTTCCCACAAGAAAAATCAACTCCCACGCCTCTGGAATTGTGACCTCTAAAGCTCATCTTTTTCTCAAGTCAAAAGACTATGTAAATTTACCTCCACAGCTTCTTCATCTTACTAACATCTCTAATTCGGTCATCATTCTCGCATATGCTATACAGAAGGATGAACGCATCTCTCTCTCAAATAAATATAAATACACACAACTTCTCTCTGACTGCCACAGGTAGCAACGAAAAGAAGGAAAAATATTAGTCGATCGCCGTGACCGGATCTCCTCGAAGCTTGTATTTATACTCTTGTTTGCCCCTTGATTCGCCACGGACTCACCTTTAAAAGTCTGTCGGTTCGCCTGTCACACCGGTCAAAACACGCATTTACTTTTCTCCACCGTCTGTCCTTTACCTGCCGGAGACCACCCTCTGCTTCGTTTTCCTCCCTTGGATTTATTTCAATATTCTTTTTCCAAAACATATATTTTGAGGTCAAATTATGTAACTGGATGTTGGTTCAACTTCTCAAGCAAAAAAACCATTATTTTCTTAAGTAGACGTACCGAATTAAGGCTTAAAAATTTCCATTCTTCAAAAAAAAAAAAAAAAATTATTATTAATGACGTTTGAATGATTATAATATTTCTCTTTCTTTACATGTATATGTATATATAATATTTGTATTCTTTATAAGTCAACCGAAAAATATACTCTAAAGCTCGCTCTAAAGAGCAAAATATATTTTTATAGACAAAATTTCTAGCTAAAAATTTCATATTTTTCTGAAAATATTTTCTATGTGCTTTAGTTTGTTTTTGGTTCAAGAAATTTATATTCAATTCAACACAGAAGGAAATTATCTGCTGGTTATTGTAGCTCTTTTGTTATTAGTAGAAAATAACTTGAAATTCGAAGAAAACGAGAAGCATTGAAGCAAATCTTTTTTTATGCATAACTTATTATTATTAGTTAATATATCATAAAAAATCTTTACTTATCTTTTTATTTCAAAACTTACTAATTTTGGATAAAAAAAAACTATTTATTATTCAAAAAAAGGAAAACAAGTGCTAATGGGAAACTTTGAATGTTTTTCAGAGGTGCAAAGAGAAGCTGAACACTTTAGCAATATCAGTGATGAACCAATGGCCAGGAGTAAAATTACGTGTAACAGAGGGTTGGGACGAGGAGGACAAACATGCCACGGACTCTCTTCATTACGAAGGACGAGCAGTCGACGTTACCACCAGTGATCGCGATCGTTCCAAGTACGGCATGCTGGCAAGACTGGCTGTCGAAGCTGGATTCGATTGGGTCTACTACGAATCCAGATCACACATCCACTGTTCTGTTAAATCTGGTAAGTTACCATCAAAAACATATTAAACCCATTTTAACTATATTAAAATCATTCTAACTAATAAAACCATTCAAACTATTAAAACCATTCTAACTATTAAAACCGTTCTAAATATTAAAACCATTCTGACTAAAAAAACCATTCTAACTATTAAAACCATTCTAACTATTAAAACCATTCTAACTATTAAAACCGTTCTAACTATTAAAACCATTCAAACTATTACAACCGTTCTAACTATTAAAACCATTCAAACTATTACAACCGTTCTAACTATTAAAACCATTCAAACTATTAAAACCGTTCTAACTATTAAAACCATTCAAACTATTAAAACCATTCTAACTATTAAAACCGTTCTAAATATTAAAACCATTCTGACTAAAAAAACCATTCTAACTATTAAAACCATTCTAACTATTAAAACCATTCTAACTATTAAAACCGTTCTAACTATTAAAACCATTCAAACTATTACAACCGTTCTAACTATTAAAACCATTCAAACTATTACAACCGTTCTAACTATTAAAACCATTCAAACTATTAAAACCGTTCTAACTATTAAAACCATTCAAACTATTAAAACCATTCTAACTATTAAAACCGTTCTAAATATTAAAACCATTCTGACTAAAAAAACCATTCTAACTATTAAAACCATTCTAACTATTAAAACCATTCTAACTATTAAAACCGTTCTAACTATTAAAACCATTCAAACTATTAAAACCGTTCTATAACTATTAAAACCATTCAAACTATTTTGACCATTACAACCATTCTAATCATCAAAATATTATAATCATCAAAACCATTGTAAACATTTTAGTCATCAAAATCATCCTAAACACTAATAAAATTTTAACCATTCAAACTATTTTAATCATGAAAATCATTTTAACCATACTAAAAACACTTTAACCATTCTAAATATTAAGACAACATTTTCTCAATTTGATATCCAGGGTTGCCACAAATATTTAATTCACTCTCAAAATTATTTGATACTCAAAAAAAGGTACTATTACATTTATTTATAATTTTATACAAATTTCTCTAATTGTAAAATTATTCGAAAACATCAATAACTTTTAATAAATAATGTTAAACAAAAAGAAATATTAAATATACATTCATACAAAATTACTCTGGTTCAACGAAACTAATGTACAAAATCGAAAAAAAATCAATAACTTCTTTTTTAAATAAATATTTAATCATTATTATTTCTCCCCAAAAATGAAGATTTTAAAAAATTTTAATTTCAAACCTTTTTGAAATTAAACAACATATAAAAAATTTTTATAAAACATGAAGAAATCGATCACTCCAAGTCGAAGAATCGGAATGATCGATTTCTTCATGTTTTATAATAATTAAGATTATCATAAAATTTTTCAAACAAAATTTAATTATTTACAAAAATCCTAATCGAATTCTTCGCAAGAATCCAATTATTTTTTACAAATAGTAAAATATCTCAAAAGAATTCAATTATTTAAAAAAATGTCATAAAATTCGTTGCAAGAATTCAATTATTTTCATAAATAATAAATCGTTTATTCGGAAATTCATTTTTAAATTAATTTTTATTAGAAAATTCTACAAAAATTCAATTATTTAAATTCAAAAATAAAAAATTTATTAAATAATTGATTTTTTGTTAAAATTGCATTCTCGTAAAGAATTTTATCAGCAAATTTTTAAATAATTGAATTCTTTTGACGAATTTTAATAAAATTTTTAAAAATAATCACACTCGTAATCATATTTTTCAAGGAATCCGATTAAAATTATATCAAAAATAATTAAAATCCTGCACTGACTTTTATTATTTATGAAAATATTTAAATTACTGAGAACAATTTTATTATTTATAAAAATGAATTATTGCGAAAAAATTTATAAAAAAATTTGTAAATAATTGAAATTCTGGGAAATTTTTATTATTTATAAAAAAAATTTGTTTGCGTAGAATTTTATTAACATTTTTTTTAAATAATTAAATTTCAATTCAATTCAATTATAAAGATAATTGAAATCGTGACGAGCATTTTTTTCTTAATTTTCGAAAATAATTGGATTTCTGAAAAGAATTTTCTAACTCTTGAAAATAATTTATTTATGAAAATAATTGAATTTTGCAAAGAATTTTATTTAAAATCTAGAAAAACAATTGAATTTCTGGGATGAAGAATTTTGATATTTATCTAGATAATTGATTTCTTTCTAAGAATTGAGTTAAAATTTTGGAAATAATATTAAATACAATATTAAAAAATTCAACTATAATTTCAATAGAATTAAAATTAAAATTGTATTTTAAAAAATAATTGATATTCTGCGATAAGAATTTTAGTAAGATTTTTTTTTAAATAATTGAATTCTTTTGGAAAATTTTATTAAAATAGTATATAGATATTTAAAGTCATTAAATTGAGGGAAATATTATTTTTGAAAATAATTAAAATTTTTCCAAGAATTTTCTTAAAGTTTTTGAAAATAATTGAATTTCGAAGAAGGATTTTTTTATTTATAAAGATACATGCAATTTTGTCGAGAATTTTTAATAATTTTAATAATTTTTTTTTTTTTAATAATTTTTTAACATAATTAAATTTTTGTGAAGAATTTCATTATTTTTGAAAATAATTGAATTTTTGCAATTATATTTGTAACGTCTTTAAAAATTCAATCTTTTTTTAGTGATTTTAACTAAAATTCTTCTATAAATCCATCATTTTTAATAATTCATTAAATACGTATTAAAAAATGTAACTAAGTTCAGAAGAATTTGAATTATTAAAATTTAAAAAAAACTAAGTTCTTTAAAATTTCTAATTAAATTCATTAAAAATTGAGTTTTCTTATGAATTTTAAAAATTTAATTTTTTCTAGTACTTTTATTAAAAATCCCTGACTTTTCCCTGAATTCCCTGACCTGTGGCAACCCTGAATATTCTTACAAAAACTGTGACCATTTTAATCATCAAAATCATTTTAACCACTAAAAACACTTTAACCATTAAAACCTCAGTCTTCCTAAGGATATCAAATTGAGACAAAAAACGAATCAAAATTGTTGCAATGCAACAATTTTGATCATGAAAATCATTTGAATCAAAAATTCAGAATGTAAAAAAAGAATAAAGAGAAATAAATTTCACACTGATGGAAAAAAGGCATTTCGGTTCTAATTTTGTAAAACAAAAAGATATCAATTATAATAGAAATATATCCCCTGCATTGGAACGTGAGAAAATAAAAAGATAAAATTGCAAAAAAAATGTATAATTTTATATGAATAATCGTGTTGCTATACTTGTTTTCGTGAAAATTCAAGTTCGTAAAAAATAATCGTAAACTCTTAACGAGCGAAATCACGGCGAAATGGCAAGAATCTTGGGTAAAGATATCCCTCTGCCGCGTGAGAAACTTAAAGGTGCGCTTACATATATATGTATATATGTACAAAACTGATGTCGATTCACAGTGTGCTGAAAATAGAAAGCAGGAGGGTTCATATGTATATAAGAATGCGATAAAAGACCCTCCCCGCTTGGCTTTTGGAAAGAGAATGGCCTTTTTGAGTTAAGGACTTGTTTGATTTAAATGGAAAAAAACGGAGGAAGCCATGATCAATATTGGTTACATTAAATGAAAGGCGGAGTCAGTATATATTATAGAGGCACTCAAGAATTGTATTTCAATCGATTTTCTTAATTTCTTGATAATTTGACAAGTATAAATTTTATTTCAAAAAAAAAGAAGGCGCACGGTTAGAAAACGATTTTGAAAAATCGTTTTTAAATCTTAAAATTTTTATGCAATATCCCTCTTTATATAGAGACAACTTCGCGAACCAATAATAATAATTTGTATTCGTATTCTTCATAAAAGTTTTCAAACATATAGTTTTTAGTATAAAATATATAAATACACTAAAAAATGTTTTTCAATATTGAAATTTACTTTTGAAAACTTTTTTATGAAGATTGACAATAGTTGTAAAAGTTCGGATCTTAGAATTCTTAACCATGAATAACAGCGATGCAAAATATCACTGCTGCCTATAATGACCATTAAAAATTTAATTGGTCTTTTCTTATGAATAATAATATATCATTTCTCAAACGATTCTAAACTTGTTAGAAATTAATGCCTTTCTGAATAATAATTATCACTCATTTAAAATTAAATTGAACATGTACCATTCTGAATTATCGCATTAAAATTTTTCTCGACACAAATCAACAGTTTTACAAAAGTATATCATACAAAATTTTAATTAGTAAAAATGTTTACTAATTAACTTTTTGATTTTAAATTAGCAAATAGCAAATAGTTTTACTAATAAATAGTAATTTATATACTTATTAGTAAAATTTACTATAATTCAAAAAAAAAGCAAAATAATCAGTCACTAATTCAAATTAGTAAACATTTTTACTAATTCAAAAGAAAGTAATTAAAAAATATCAAAAAGTATCGATATTGAAAATAAATATGAAAATAAAAACAAATAAAAATATATAAATGACGTCAGTGACAAAAAAAATTCTTTAAATACCTCCAATCATCTCATTATTACAATTATCATCATCAATAAATCAACAAAATTGGATAACAAGAACGAAATTCATCGGTAAATATTATTTAATCGCAAAATCGTGACCATTTATCATCATGGCACGAGTGTAATCACGCAAAGTACTACAAATCGCTCCATACAAATGGCTTAATTGATTATTTCACTCTACGATTAAAATTCTTTAGACATTTCGTAATTCTCTTTTTTAATTTTTAATTTTTTAATTCCTAAAATTGATTTTAAAAAAGATATTTATTTTATCAACATGTATCAGTTTTTCCCCCCCCAAAAAAATGTCTGATCGCAAACAATTTTTCAGATTTGCTGGAGAAATGAGTAAATAATTGAAATTGCGCGATAAGATTTCATCGATTCAAGTAACAAGAAATGTTGTTGTTGCAAAATATTTATCTTTTAAAAACCAGCTTTTGAATGTAACATAACTTCCCCGTAAGATATATTAAAGGAAAATATTAAACATAATTCTTGCATCAACATAACAGGAAAAATTTTACATTTAGGATAAATTAATGGAACCGATCTTGATCATAAACTTTCAAAATAACACTAAAATCATCAAAAACTTTTGGAAAAAAGTCTCCAAAAAAAACCGTCTAAAATCAGTACTACACTGAAAAAAAAATTTATTTGATTCAAATAACCGATTATTTGGTTATATTCAAATAAATATTTATTTGAATCAAATAATTTTTATTTGAATTAAATAAATTGTATTTGAATCAAATATTTCAGTATTTGAAGCAAATATTATTTAATTGATTCAAATAAAAATTATTTGATTCAAATAAATATTTATTTGAATATAACCAAATAATCGGTTATTTAAATCAAATAAATTTTTTTTTCAGTGTAACATAAAATAATTTTAAAAGAATAGTAAATTCAGGACAAAAGTACTTAATATATTTAACCTTCGGAGAACACACCTCTTTTTTAGGTTATTTTTCAATGCTCAACCAATTTTGAACTGTTCATCTGCTTAACGTAAGGATTTTTTGAAAATATAGTTTAAACTCTGTAAAATAAGTCTGTGTACTTTAAAATCCTTTTAAAAAATATTAAACAATAGATAAAAAGCTTTTCGCAAAAAGTCGTGGGGTCAAAATGACCCCATGTGTTCTCCGAGGGTTAAGACTCGTTTTGGACTTTAAACAATCATTTTCTTCTGAAACTGGTAAAACTTAGTTTCAAGAATCGTCGAGTAATTTTAAATAATTCTTCAGTTATTGGTTTCGCAATTGTTCAAAGAGTAGCGCTACTTTCTAGAGGACAAATAGAAAAGGCTGCCTTTCTTACCGACTTTGGAATATGAATATCTCCTTTGATACTACAGGTTGCTAAACCACTGATATTGATCAAATTAATTACAAGTTTCTCTAAAAGTCATTATATTATTTCTTAAGATGTCTCTACTAGTTCCTAATACAATTTCGGGGTTGCCACGCTTTTGCTCTTTTCAAAGTCCCTGACTTTTCCGAGTTTTCCAGGTTTTTAAAACGAAAATTATTCAAAAACATCAATAACATATAATAATTAAAACTTGCTACTTTGTTACTGTAACTTCTTCGAAAATTATTTCCATCATTACGATTATTCATTTCTAGATCTAGAAATGAATAATTCATTTTTTTTTCAAAAATTATTTAAAATAATTCTTCCTTAAGTAAATTATTTTTAATAATTTTTGAAAAAGTTCTTTGTGAATTTTCAAACTCTTTTGTTTATAATTTAAATTTACGAAATTTCGATTATTCAGACATTTTTCAATTAAATATATTAGAAATTAAAGACTTCAAATATAATTAAAAATATTCCATTAAACTTATTAAGAAAAATTAATTTTATAGAATTCTTAATTAAAAGTATGAAAAGTTCAAATTTTCAAAGATTTTAATTTGAAATTCATTTTTAAATCAATATTTATTAGAAAATTCTACGAGAATTCAATTATTTAACTATAAAAATAAATATTTTATTAAACAATTGAATGGTTCTTAAAATTGAATTTTCATAAAGAATTTTATAAACAAATTTTTAAATAATTAAATTCTTTGGACAAATTTTAATAAAATTTTTAAGAATAATTACATTTTTCGAAGAATTCGATTAAATTTGTATTAAAAATAATTGCAATTCTACAACGAGTTTTATTATTTATGAAAATAATAAATTGAATTCCTAAAAAGAATTTTAGTATTTACGAAAACAAATTGAATTTATTTTTAAAGATAATTGAAATTTTGACGAGTTTTTAAAAATTTTTAAACGTATTTATTTATGAAAATAATTGAATTCCTATAAGAATAATTTTCTTATTTATGAAAATAATTGAATGTTTACCTAGAATTTTATCAAATTACTTTTAAATAATTGAATTATTTTGGAAAATTTTATTAAAATAATAAATATTGACAATCATTTCATTTAGGAAATTTTTTAAAAATAATTGAAATTTTGCCAAGAATTTTATTAAAAGTTTTGAAAATAATTGAATTTCGGAGAAAATTTTTATTATTTATAAATTATTATTATTTATTTATTATTATTATTATTTATAAATTTTGACGAGAATTTCTGTAAATTTTTAAACATAATTTGATTCCTGCGAAGAATTTTATTGAAATTATTTTGAAAAAATTGAATTGTTACGCAAAGGATTGCATTAAAATTTTTGAAAATAATTTTATTCTTTAAAGAAATTTAATTAAAAATGTCTATCAAAAATAATACTTAAGTTCTAATAAATAAATTGTAGCAAAGGTTTTATTAAAATAATTAAATTTCTTTGATAAATTTTAATTAGATTTTTAAGAATAATAACTTTTTTCGAGGAATTCCATTAAAATTGTATTAAAAATAATTGAAATTCAGCATGAGTTTTATTATTTATGATAATAATTGAATCCCTGTAAAAAATGTTATTATTTATTAAAAAAATAATAAAATAATTAAAAATAAAATAAAATAATTATTAAAAATCATAAAAATAATAAAATATAATAATAAAATAATAAATAATTATTAATTAATAATAAAACAATTGAATAATATATATGAAAATCATTTGTAAATAATTGAATTCCTGTGAAATTTTTCTTATTTATGAAAATAATTAAATGTTTGCGTAGAATTTTATTAAATATTTTTTTAACTAATTGCATTCTTTTAGGAAGTTTTATTCAAGTAGTAGATATAAAAAATCATTGAATTAAGGAAAGTTTTTGAAAATAATTAAAATGTTGCCAAGAATTTTATTAACATTTTTTAAAAATAATTGAATTTTTGAGAAGAATTTTACTACTTTTGATAGTAATTGAATTTCTGCAATCATTTATAATTGCTTCAAAATTCAATTTGTTTTAGTGTTTTTAACTAAAATTCTTCTATAAATCCATTATTTTTAATAATCAATTAAATACTTCCTCTATGAGGAAGTAATATATAATAAAAAATTTATCTAATTTCAGAAGAATTTTATTTTTAAAAATTTTGTTTAAATTTAAGTTTTTTTATATTTCTAATTAAATTGATTTAAAATTTTAATTTTACAAAATTTTAAATCAAAATCTTTTGAAGTTCATCTACTTATAAAAATTTTAAATGCAATTTTTTTAAAATTGAATTAATTTTGAAATATTTATAAGTAAAATTAGATTTCAAGAATAAACTTTATAGAAAACAACAATTTTCCAGGATTTCAATCAAAATTCCCTGACTTTTCCAGGTTGCGTAGCAACCCTGAATTTAAAAAGAACATTCAAATACAGCAGAAATAAATATTTCCAGCAACGAATGCCAAAAGCGAAAAACAATTCAATAAAAACTTTAGTCTCGAAATTTTTGTGATACCATTTTTCCTGAATTGAAGATTTTTGAAGTGACAGTGAACCGCGAAGTTTATGTTTTTTAAAAATTCTTTTTCATCGTTTTCAGATCACGTCAGTTTCTATGACTTGTTCTTGTATATTTATTTACCTACTTATGCACAATCAACGGACCATGTTCATTTTGGACCAGCGTCTCCGATTTCAAAATAAATGCCAATAAAATCGAGGCTGACCTGCCGGCTCGAATTAAAAGTGAGCGCCACATTGGCGCGAAATTGATACGATCCAATGGGCATCATTCACGAAATGCTTGACGGGTGCGATACACGCGTCAATTTTAACACGTGTGTGACCAATTTTTTCTCCAAGCTTTATTCGCTTTTTGAAATTTTTTATATTATTCACACATCACCTAATATTTGAGTGTAATTTTGCAATTCTATTTTCAACTTTATGCGAGAGATCACTATATACATATAGTCTATTTTTGAAACTGAAAACGCTGAAGAAAGGAGCCTAAGAATCAAAAAGTTTTAGGTTATGTTTGTCATTCTAAGGTCCATGTCCTTCTTTTAGAACTCGTCACAAATTATATCAAAAATCGTATACAAAATAAAATTCCGTTTTGAAAAAAGAAAAGGGGAACAACTTTAGATACTTATGAGCCTACAGCAAAAAAGTGCCCAAGCAGCACGGAATATAACCTGAAGATGAAGGGAATATTACATTTCATATTCGGAGTATTCCAGTGGAATGTTCCAGGGATCTTAAAGTAATATTAAAATGTCCGCCCCACAGGAATATTACAAGATAACATTGAGGGAATGTTCCACGGTAATATCGAAGCAATATTCTAGGATGATGTTGACGGAATGTTCCATCGTAATATTAATGGAATATTCCAGGTTCATGTTGAGGGAATATTGAGGGAATGTTCCAAGAATATTCCCTGGGAACATTCCAAAATTTCATACTTTGAAAAAATTTGACTTTTTTTTCTTTTTTTCTTCTTTCTTTAGTAAAAATGAGATTCAATGGCATTTTCAACATATTTAATATTACCTGGGAACATTCCCTCAACATGACCCTGGAATATTCTATTAATATTACGGTGGAACATTCCCTCAACATCATCCTGGAATATTGCTTTGATATTACCGTGGAACATTCCCTCAATGTTATCTTGGAATATTCCTGTGGGGCGGACATTTTAATATTACTTTAAGATCCCTGGAACATTCCACTGGAATACTCCGAATATGAAATGTAATATTCCCTTCATCTTCAGGGTATATTCCGTGCTGCTTGGGTGTGCACAACATTTTTGATATTTGATGATAATATTGAACTTTTGCAATATAACCAAAAGGAAATTCTGACCTTCGAATAAAAATTTTGGAATGTTGGATCATAGCACCACGATTAGGACCTCTGTTCCATGCGAGCTATATCGGTTTCCTCGCATTAAATGAGATTATATTTATACATATGATTTCCCACGGTGACCGGGCCTCATACTTGTCTTTTCGTGTTTGCGTCACACCTTACACGTGGTCAAAACGACAACTCCCGGATCCAATTACCTGATCGAGAAACCGATTGGCTTCAATTTCTTTCAAAAGCTTATACATATATATACCTACATATACTTTGGCGGCGAGTATTATTCACAACTGTGCACCGCAAATGCCAAAGAAATATATAAAATTTTCACATACATATAGCAAGAGATCCTAAAAAGTCTCCAAGTTTTTAAACACCATCTTTCTTTCATAACACTGCAAAGTGATTTTTACCAACAATTTACACAGAAGAAACACAGTCTGTGGAACTGATAATTTAAAATCAATATTTTTGAAAAGTAGCCTATTTTTATAAAACTATAAAATTTTTATTTACTTTTTAAAAGGTTAAGTCATAAACTTAAAGGGCTTAAAATCATATGATTTTAAAAAATTGGAGTGGATAAAATTAGGTCCCTGAAGTTAGTGTCGAGCACGATTTTTATCTCTAAAATCCTCAAATAATAGCAGACTTCGTACTCGATAATTAATTTTAAAAAAGTAGCTTTCAAACTTAAAAATGTAGCTATCGAAAAATTAAGCTTGACGACCAAAAAAAAACTCGTTTTAGACACTTCACAAAACTGACAAAAATTACATTCTATATTTTATTTTCCTGACTTTTTCCTAATTTTCATCAAAAATATTTACTTCTTTCTTTTCCTGCAAATAAATTGAATTCCTGCAATGAATTTTATTATTTATGAAAGAATTTAAATATTTATAAAAATAATGTAATTCTTGCGATGAATTTTATAAAAAAATTTTAAATATGTAATTGATTTCTTTCCACTAATTTTATGCAAATTCTAATTTAAAAAATTAAATTCCTGAGAAATTTTTATTATTCATGAAAAGAATTGAATTCTTACGAAGATTTTTACAAATTTTTTTTTAAATATTTGAATTCTGTTTGGAAATTTTATGAAAATATTGAAAATCATTGAATTGCGAAAAGTTTTTAAAAATAATTGAATTTTACAAAAAATTCTATTACGAACGATTTTTTTAGAATTTTTCTAAATAATTTAATTTCCAAGAAGAAATTTATTGATTTTAAAAATAATTGAATTTTTGTGATAAATATGGTTATTTATGAAAATAATTGAATTTTGCAAAAAATTTTATTAAAATGCCTTAAAATAATTGAACTTTTAGGAATAAATTTTTTATTTATCGAAATCATTGAATTCATTCGAAGAATTATTTATGCAAATAATTGAATTTTTGGGAAGAATTTAATTAAAATCTAAAAGAATAATTGAATTATTTCAAAAAAAAAATATAATTAAAATTAAATTTAAAATAATTATGATTTCTTTTGACCAATTTTATGAAAATATTTGAAACTAATTGAACTCCTTTGAAAAATTCTAATTCTTTCGTAAATAATTGAATTTTTCCAAAGAATTTTA
Organism: Leptopilina syphax; assembly: GCA_032872505.1. Lineage (NCBI taxonomy): Eukaryota > Metazoa > Arthropoda > Insecta > Hymenoptera > Figitidae > Leptopilina > Leptopilina syphax. The sequence goes on along the minus strand of CM065469.1, from coordinate 28,912,400 downwards.
AAAAAATATTCTTTTAAATAAACGATTTTTTCGAGGAATTGAAATTCATTTTTAAAAAATAATTTCATTTTTCGTGAAACTTGATGAAAATTGTATTAAGAATAATTCAAATTCTACCAAGAGTTTTATTAAAATTTGCAAAAATAATTGAATTCCTGAGAAGAATTTTATTATTTATCAAAATAATTGAATTATTGCGAAAAATTTTATTAAAATGTCTTAAAAAAAATTGAATTTCTGCGAAAAATTTTGTCATTTTGAAAAATAATTGAATTCTTCATAAGAATGTTATAAACATTATTTTAAATAATTATTATTCTCGAAATATAATAAATATTACGAAAATTTTACTTTAAATAATAGAATTCTTCTAGAAAACTTTATTTGTCAAAATAATTGAATTTTTCGATTAATCAATTTAAAATTGAATTAAAAATAATTAAAATTCTTCGATGAGTTTTATTATTTATGAAAATAATTGAATTCTTGCTCAAAATTTTTTTTAAAAATTGAATTTCCTTGAAAAATGTTATTATTAGTAAATTTTTGAAAATAATTACAAAGTTGAAGTCCACAACGTTTATCAACGAAAAAACTATATTTAAATGCATTCAAGTATTATTTTTAATTTAACATTTAATTGTAAAATAATTATTATCAAAATATAAACATCAATCTTTTTTTTCTAAATATTTTTGTGACAATATTGCTGCGTATTTTTAATTAATTTACTAAGTAAACAATTTTTCTTCGTTGATCAACGTTGTGTACTTCAACTTGGTAAATAATTGAATCGTTTTGAAGAATTTGATTATAGTTTTTGAGAATAGTTTTTTGATTTCTAGTATTAGTGAATTTAATCCCTTCGCTGTTTGGAAAAATATTTATATGATTGGTCGAAAATGTCCAGCAAAAATTTAGTCGATGTATTACATTTGTTTTTAAATTTTTATATTACTTAAAAATAATAAATAATTATTATTTTTGTATTACTCAATCTAGTATCATCAATACCAATAGTATATGAATAATGATATAAAAAAATTTATTTTATAATTTACATAAGAAATTGCATTTATTTTGCACTAAGAAGTTCACGACCCAACGTTGGGTCGTTAACAGTCTGGGCCATCTTTTTTCACAACCTAACGTTTGGGTTGTTAACAGACAACGGGTTAAAGTATAGTGGAAATTAAAAAAAATAGAAATAGTTGCTTTTAGTAGCTGAAGCCTAAAAAAAGTACCCAAATAGTAGCATAACGTAAAAAATGTAGTAAATAGGTTTTAATAGATGAGTGCGAAGCTTGTAATGGTTTTCGACGCTAACTTCAGGGACATGTGAAAAGTACCCCGACCAGTAAAATTTACCTTTTAAAGTGAAGAACATTTTAAAAATAATGCCCTTTCTCCTGTTTCAGAATCATCATCAGCGGGCAAATCGGGAGGTTGCTTCCCCGGCAAGAGCATAGTGAGGACAAAGGAGGGTACCAAAAAGAGATTAGACGAACTGAAGATCGGCGAAGAAATTGCGTCGCTCAATTCGAACGGCGACATTGTCTACAGTGAAGTAATAAGCTTCATGGATCGACAGCCAACCGAGAAGAGGCAATTCATTCAACTCACAACTGCCACGGGTAAAGTTTTAACCTTGACACCATCACATCTTCTGCCGGTCGAGGGAAAATCGATCATCTTTGCCGCGAGGGTTGAAGTTGGCGATAAAATATTGGTGAGGGATTCCGATGAAGCAGAAAATATGGTGCACGATGCTCTTCGTTACGACAGGATAATTGAAGCGAAACTCGTTCTAGAGGAAGGTGTTTTCGCCCCATTAACTAATGAAGGAACAGTTCTCATTGATGACGTTGTTGCTTCGTGTTACGCCTTAATCGAAAGCCAAACTATAGCCCATTACTCATTCCTCCCTTACAGACTCTGGAGTTATGTAACGTCCGGTGTCAGTAGGTTCGCCAGATTCATCATTGAATCTGTTAAGAGAGAGCCGGAAGTCAGAGCATCGGTAACCACGGAATTGAATTCGATACGGGAACAACCGGAAGGTGTTCTTTGGTACGCTTCTATGCTGTATACCTTGTCCGCATACGTAGTTCCTTCAAATATGATGTACTGAAGAATATTATTGATTCCAACGTGTAAATTTAGAAACGTGAAAGACTGTTAGATATTTTATAGGAAAATAGTGAACACGACCTCTTCCTTAACAGAAATTTCTGTTTAATATTATATTATTATTATATATACATTATTTTATGTGATGTTATTTAAATTCGCCCTACAATCATACATATATATAATTACAATCGCTCAATCCTTTTTTTTTTAATAAATTATACGTATATTGACGTAAAAATATGTACCCAGTGTAAAAAGATCTCTTATTTTGAAGGCGGAAAGAACTGCAAATAGATTCACAGCAAATGTTCTATTAAAATAGTTTGCTTCTCTTTCATTCTTAACTAGAACAAAAAGAGCTTTGCATTGATTTTGTAGAGCAAAATTTTCTCTTACTTTCTTGCGACAATGTTTCTCTAAAATTTTAAACGTTCAAATAAACAAATTTTTTCCCAGAGTTTACAAAAATTACTATGAAAAATGGAAATGTTAAATTAAATTCAACATTTATTTAGTTAAAAATGTATTTTTCTCTTAATATTTATTCACAGTCTCTCTAAGGATATCAAATTGAGACAAAAAATGTAGCAAAATTGTTGCATCGCAACAATTTTTCTACATTTTTTGTCTCAATTTGATATCCTTAGAGAAACAATGTATTAATATAATACTTAAAAGTAGTAACAAAAATTTTGCTTATTTATACGTTCAAAACTTTAAAAACATACAATTTTCAAAAAGTTCTTTATTGGATTTCTAAATGTATTTTATATTTTATAATTTACACTGCTACATACTGCTTCTAAGACAATTTGGTCTTAAAATCCGTAAAAAGCGCAATTTGACTTAAAAACATAGCTTTCTTAAATTAAGGCTCAAGATTTTTATTTCAATTTTTTATTTTTTTGCTCATTTACAGAAATGTAAATGAATTAAGATTCTTGGAATTTTCCAAGTTATTTATAACTTAATTTATTTTTAAACAATTTAATTTCAGTAGCATCTTAAAATAAGATTCTTTTTTACTGTGTATTAACTCACTAAATCTGAAAAAGTGAAAATTCACTTAGAATATGTCAAAAGTCTTTTCCACAAAAATTAATACAAAAATTCATTGAAAATTAGAATATAAAAATATTTTCCAACAATTAAAAATAAGTGATTTTCACTTTAAAAAAATTCGTCAAAGTTCACAACTTTTATGATCAACGAGAGAAAGAAAAAAGAATTTTCCAAACAAGAAGAATACAATTTTTTGTTTCGAACAATTTTTCTTTTTTTAAATTATTCTTGACCAAAAAACTAACGCAAAACATTTTTTATACAAAAATTTATAAAAATTCAATGAAAATTAAAATATAAAAATATTTTCCAACAATTAAAAATAAGTGATTTTCACTCAAAAAAATTTAGCAAAGTTCACAACTTTTATGATCAACGAGAGAGAGAAAAAAAAAATTTTCCAAACAAGAAGAATACAATTTTTTGTTTCGAAAAATTTTTCTTTTTTTAAATTATTATAAACCAAAAAACTATGCAAAACATTTTTTATACAAAAATTTATAAAAATTTAATAAAAATTAAAGTATAAAAATATTTTCCAACAATTAAAAATATTAATTTTTATTAATATTAATTTTTCACTTAAAAATATTCGTCAAAGTTCACAACTTTTATGATCAATGAGAAAAAAAAAATTCCCAAACAAGAAGAACACAATTTTTTGTTTCCAAAAATTTTTCTTTTTTAAATTATTATTGACCAAAAAACTATGCAAAACATTTTTCATACAAAAATTTATAAAAATATTTCTTTTTATAAATCGTTTACAAACGTTGTGAACTTTACAAAAGTCTTCAGAACGTTTGTAATCAAAGATTTAAAAAAAAAATTCTGACGAAAGCAAAATTTTTTGTTGCAAAAAAAATTGTCCTTTTTAAAATTATTTATCAAAGTACTATGCAAAACATTTATTATACAAAAAAAATTATAAAAATTCGAATAAAAATCTAAATATAAAAATATTCTTCTACTTTAAATTATTGAATAAAAAAACTATGAAAAACATTCTTTATACAAAAATTTATATAAAAAAATTCTCTAAATTCAATAAAAATATTTTTTCTTTTCGATCGTTTACAAACGTTGTGAACTTCACAAATATCTAAAAATATCGGTGAAATTCACAACGTTTTCAATCAACGATTAAATAAAAAAACGAATTTTTTTAACCAAAACAAATTTTTTTGTGTAGAAAATTTTTCTTTGCTTAAATTATTAATTCAAAAACGACGTATTCTCAGTGAAATTTTAACCAAAACAAAATTTTTTTATGTAAAAATTTTCTATTCATAAAAAAACGACGTATTCTAAGTAAATTTTCACTTTTTCAAATTCAGAGAAAAACACATAACAGACCCAAAATTTTGAAAATGCATAAGAAAATTAAGAAGAAAAAAATTCATTGTAATTAATTTTGTACGTTGGATGAAAATTATGCAATATTCTTTTCTAAATTTATCTTGTCGTCGAATGAATTTAGAAAGAAAGTCAAAGAAATTTATTTCGATTCTAAATTATTGAGCTAGTCGTCAAAAGTGTGTTGCACAGGTAGATTTATATATAATTATAAATATATATAAATATATTATATATATTAAGATTTTTCTAATAAAATATAATTTTGTAAATAATTTTTTTTTTTATTGTTTATTTAAATTAGTCAAGTTTTATAATTTCCAAAATTCAGACGCAGGACGTATGTTTTTAAAAGATCACTTGTGATTTGACTGATGCGGATAAATAAAATAATAAGACGAAAAAAGAAAATATATATATATTATATTTATCTGCTTCCATTCGTCCAGTGAAATTTTTCTTTTGGGAGTGGATCGCGTTCGCTTATGTCGGGCAATTAATAAATACTAAAGTGCGCTGTAAAGTGCATTTTTTTTATGCCTTTCACCCCATCTGTGGACAATTTTTGCGTGTGTCGAGTATGAGTGTATGATATTTAAGTTGGCCAGTGCCCCCGTTCACCGAGTGACGTGCGTGACGCGTGTATAAATAATATTTTACTTGGATGTACCGAAAGAAAAAAAAAAGAAACCAAGAAGCTTTATTAAAGTTTGCCTGAGAAAAAATGATTGCGTGTGTGTGTGTGTGAGTGTATGATAAGAGTGTAGGAATCAAATGCTCTATTTAATCTGGTCGATCAAAGGTAACATCGTGGGTTAATAAAAAAAAAAAAATATTTCAAATAGAACGCGGGTTTTTTAGAACCTACAAACTTTGTCTCAATTTTTGAGGCAAATAAAATGTATAATCTTATTCAAGTATAGTAATTGTGTATAATTCAATTTTTAACTTCGTAAATATCCCACAAAAAATAGTGAACAAGAAACGTTCAAAACGTTCAAAATGTTCACAAATAAATACTCGCTTTGTGAAACGAAAAAAAAACATACTTCATAAAAATAAAGAATTGCTTTTTTTTTCGATCATCAAAAGTTTGAGTACTGAGTCCTTAGGGTGTGTACGTTATTTATTATTAATATTATCATTCTATTATTAATTAATTAATTATAAATTCGATATAGCAGAAAAAGAAAAGTCAAGCATTCCTTTCGCATTGAATAAAAAATCTAATGAACTCAGAAATATTTTAAATACAGACTTTCTTTTCTTTTTTGCGCAAATATAATAAAAATCATAATTGGATGTTTTTTTTGAATAATTATTGTATTCAATGCCTATTGAAACCGGTGCAACATTTTTTAAGCCCCTAATGATTTATTAGAATGTATGACTTCATTGAAAATGAGTGTACGTTTCTTTTTTTTTAGAAATTATATACATATATGTGCATGAAAGTGTTGAAAAAATATATTTTTACACCTGATTGTCACTTATAGTATAAACAACATGTACATATAATATTCCTATAATATTTATTGTAATTCGCATTGGGATACATAGCATTGAATCGAATTGGACGCACTTTTCAGTGAAAGCCTATTGTTTTTTCCATTTATCATTTTAATGATCAAACAAAAAAATAAAAAATAAATCTTATTTTCTCGAGAATATTTATCATGCGTCGACAAATGAGATGTGGCTCGAATGAGCTTGAGAAAAGCGTAGGCGAAAAAACAGTATTATTTTTTATCATTTAACAATTTCGCCCCGTCTCACTGTACGATTTCAGAAAAAAGAACTCCTATAAGTATGTAAATCAAAAAAATATGTAAAGAAGAAAAATTTCTACAACATAAATTCTATTAATAAATAAATTAATTAATTCAAAAACATTACCCTATCAATACGTAATGAATTTCGATATGTTTACAAAAAAAATGTACTTCTGGATAAAAAAATCTAATTTCATTTATGGAAAATTTCAAACTTGAAAAAATTTCTCTTCTTCTTAATGTCTTCAATAATTATCGACATAATGAATTGAAAAATGTGAATTCTTGTCGTTGTACAGTAATTGTTAAGCTATCGCTCATCTTTTTTTTTCTTTTTTTTCCAATAATCGTTAACAATCTTCGCTCCATTCAAGAATTAATAACTGTGCCCGATTATTGTATATCGATGCATGAGTTATCCCAAAATATTATCTATTATTATATATTATATTATTACCGTAATTATAATTATTATATTTGTACGTAGCTCAAACAAATTGAAATTTATGTATATATCATCGAAAATAGAATTGCATTATAAAAAGATAATTGCTGCCTTTTTTATTTCAATTAACTTTTCCTTTGTACATCATTTTTTTTTTCGAACCATTTTTTAAATCTCATCCCCGGAGAATTTTATGTACTCAATACTTTTTACTTTAAATTTGTCCCACTTACTATAAAAATCTTTTTAATAAATTTTTTTTAATTTTCATTCTATAATCTTGAAACATTTTCTCTTTTAAATTCTTCACTTCATAATTCCGTGAATTTTTTTTTATCCAAGTATAAGAATTTATAAATTTTTTAATAAAGTGATAATTAAAAATGTTGAAGATTGTAATTACACAGTGCAACACATAAAATGTGCACTAAGTTTTGACTTCAGTTTCTGAAAGTACTTATCGAAACTAGCAAAAACCTATTTCAGTTTTGCTAGATTAGCTCGGATTTGAATTTTATCGACATTTGAATTTTTTATTGAATTTTTACATTTTTCAGTTTTCAGATACGGGCGGATGGGAACACTGGCTATTAAAAGTTTATTAAAAAAATTCGCAATGGTCACAATTTGAAAAGCAATAATCCCTCTTTAATTACAGAGAAAGAAAATAAAATTTGGTCAAAAATTGTTCCAGTTACGAATTTTTTTTGACATTTTTACATTTTTCGGTTTTCTGAAACGGGCGGGTGAGAAAGCTGGCTATTAAAAGATTATAAAAAAAATTCGCAGTGGTCACCATTTGATGGGCAATAATTCTTCTTTAATTTCTAACATTGAAAAAAAATTTGGTCAAAAATTGTTCAAGTTATAAATTTTTTTTTGTAATTTTTCAAATTTTTCGGTTTTTCTAATACGAGCGGGTGGGAACGCTGTCTATTAAAAGTTTATTACAAAAAATTCGCAATTATCATAATTTAAAAAGCAATAATCCCTCTTTAAATTCTGATAAAGAAAAAAAAATTGTCAAAAATTGTTTGAGTTATGAATTTTTTTTTTACTTTTCCACATTTTTCGGTTTTTGATAAAGCGGGTGAAAACGCTGGCTATTAAAAGTTTATAAAAAAATTCGCAATGGTCACTATTTGTAGAGCAGTTTTTCCTCTCTAATTTCCGACATTAAAAAAAATTTGGTCACAAATTGTTCCAGTTATGAATTTTTTTTACTTTTTTTGAATTTTCGGTTTTCTGATAACGGAAGTGGGAATACAGACTATTAAAAATGTATAAAAAGAATTCGTAATTGGCACAATTTAAAGAGCAATAATTCCTATTTAATTTCTGCGCAAGAAAAAATATTTGATTTAAAATATTTGGTTTCGAAAAAAGTCAAAAAAATCAAAACCCGCGGTTTGACAGGACCGCGGGTATACAAATATACAGAAATAAATAAATAACACGAATAATTTTTTACCATTTTTTTTCCTTTATCAGAAATTAAAGAAGGATTATTGCATTTTAAAATTTGACCGTTGTGAATTTTTTTCAATAAATTTTTAATAGCCAGTTTTTCCACGTCCGTTATCAGAAAACCGAAAAATGTAAAAAAGTAAAAAAAAACATAATTGGAACAATTTTTAATCAAATTTTTTTTCTTTGACAGAAATCAAAGAAGAATTATTGCTCTGCAAAATGTGACCATTGCAATTTTAAAAAAGAAAAATTTAAAAACCAGCGTTCTCACCCGCCCGGATAAAAAATAAGAAAAATTTGAAAATGTACGAAAAAATTTCATAACTCGAACAATTTTTGACCAATTTTTTTTTCAATGTCAGAAATTAAGGGGGGCGCCTACTTTAGAAGGTAAAAAACTGCGTACATTTCAGGAATTTTTTTCTTAAACACATTTAAATAAATCGATGCGAGATTTAGTGTATGTTTTCTTATATATTTGAACCTTTGAAATATAATTTTGTCATTAAATAAAAATAGAATTTAATAATAAAATAAACGCCATATATATAACGCCTCGCTGCTAAAATTTTCCCATTGCGTACAACCTAGAGCCCACAATTCTTATCTAAAACAAAAAAACAAAATTTTTTCTATAAATATACATTATTGCCTTCTGTATGAATTAAAAGATTTCAATAGAAAGTAAAAACTAAATTTTTTACATGACTTTTAAAAAAAAATTTATTTTTTGCCAAAAAAAATCTCATTTTTTCTTTAAAAGAAAGCATTAAATTTAACTCTATCAAAAACAAATTTAATTCATACAGAAGAGACACTCTTTATCTTCAAAACAAGCCCAAATAGACCCTTATCGGTTGATTAGATTTTTGTCTATCGTGTACGCAAACTACAAAAACAGTGTTTTGAGAAAAACGCGTTTAAAGATTGAAAAACATATATAAATGCTATTTCGCGGCCTCGATGAACGACTATTTTTTTATGTGTAACTCTTGGATAAGAAGAGATTTTACTGATAAATGGTAATTTTAATGGTAGGTGTAATAGTAGATAAGCGCGACAAATTATGAAAAGTATTAGAGACCGCGAGTGGAATCGCGCGCCAGGCCAAGCGCCAGTCCACGCGCTTTATTGCGTTCTACAAGCTGTAACTCGAAAAATACTTTGTATTTTGACGTAATATTTTAAGAGCATATTCTCTTATAGTTGTACTTTCAGTTAAGACAACTTTTAAAAAATCTATTTTTTTGACCCGATAAAGTAGGCGCCCCCTTAAGGAGGAATTATTGCCCTTCAAATGGTGACCAATGACAATTTTTTATTATGAACTTTTAATAGCCAGCTTTCTCACCCGCCCGTTTCAGAAAACCGAAAAATGTAAAAAAGTCAAAAAAAATTCGTAACTGGAACAATTTTCGACCAAATTTTTTTTCTTTTTCTGTAATCAAAGAGGGATTATTGCTTTTCAAATTGTGACCATTGCGAATTTTTTTAATAAACTTTTAATAGCCAGTGTTCCCATCCGCCCGTATCAGAAAACTGAAAAATGTGAAAATTAAAAAAAAAATTCAAATGTCGATAAAATTCAAATCCGAGCTAATCTAGCAAAACTGAAATAGGTTTTTGCTAGTTTCGATAAGTACTTTCAGAAACTGAAGTCAAAACTTAGTGCACATTCGATGACCTCAAAAATGTTGCACTGTGTTATTATTATTGTTTAATTCAAAAATTGTCTTTATTTACAAATAAATTGTATTCATTTATAAATAATTGCATTTAATCGGTTATTATTAATTAATTATTTATTAAATAACTTTATAATTGTAACTTGGCTAACTTTTAATTTTATGATTTTATTATGAAGTAAATTTATATATTAATAAAGAAATTGTATTTATTTATAATTACTATAAAATTTAAATAATAGTAATAAAAAGATATTTTCTTATTACACATTTTTTTACATTAATAAAGGGTATTTTTTGTAAACCCGTTTATGTTGAATAAATAAATAAATAAATAAAATTTTAATTTAATTATAAAGTAAATTTATAAAAAAAATTGTATTTATTTATAATCACTATAAAATTTAGAAGAAGAAATAAAATTAAAATTTAATTATGAAGTAAATTTAAAATTAATATTTTTAAAGAAATTGTATTTATTTATAATTTCTATAAAATTTAAAAAAGAAATAAAATAAAAATTTGATATGACTTTCAACTTCTACTTTTATCTACAGAATACTATGTGACAGGTGTCACGATACGTAATTCTTTTAATATTTACATAAAACAAAGTTTCTTTAAATGGAAATTTATTAAGGGGAGAGTACACCGATATTTTTAACTATATCAAGAAAATATTTAAAATATTCCCTTAAATTATTTTCATGGTAATTTTTTCTGAAGAATTCAATGGTCATAAAATAAAATGATTCAGAAAATATTTTGACTTCTTTGGAATTTTTATTTTTCCAATTCCATTTTTTCATTTCAAAATAAGTCATTTCTTTATTTTTCCATTACATTTTTTCATTTTGAAAATTCATTTATTTATTTTTCTAACTAATTTCACAAATCAAAGTTTTAAAATATTTCTTATTTTTCATATTTTTTTTAGATAAAAGTTAAAAAATTAATTTTTATATAAAAAAATATGATTTTAAACACAAAAAATAAATAAATGAAATTTAAAATAAAAAATTGAATAAAATGGTATTTTTTAACAGACAATTTTTATAAAAAAAAGAACTTCAAAAACAGTTTCAATAAATTTTTTTAATCAATTTTTTTATGGATAAAAAAACATATTTCCTAGAAAATTACGCCTGCATTTCAAAATCTTACAATTTTTGGTAAAAATAATTAAATAAAAATTCCAAAGTGGTCAAAATATTTTGTAAAAATTGAAAATATAAAAAATAAATAAACATTTTATAATCTTCTCACTCAGGGTATTTTACATTTTTTATATCCCTCTAATATAGTTTTGATATACAAATTCTTCAAGAAAGTGAAAAGCAATTTTTTAAGAGAGAATTACCAGTGGAAATGTGAAAGAAGCAGAAAAAAATTTATACAGTGCCATAAAAATTTTAATATTAACCCAGTTTCGCAAGCATATTTGAAAAGTATTCGTTATTTTCTATATATAAACCCATAAATAAAAAAAGGGAACATTTTTCAGCAAATCTAATTTAACTCGTGACTTTTTCTAGAAAAACCAATTTTACCAAATTAAAAGTTAGCCAAGTTACAATTATAAAGTTATTGCTGAAACGTCAAAAAAGTTTCCACCGATAAAGTTGTCACGTAATATTTGAGTCGTGAAAATAATTCCTATGAAGAAAACCAAAATGGACATAAAATCGAAAGGCTTGCCATAAATATTTCATTAAACAACAAAAGAGTAGATCAATTTAAAGCTTCATTACAAATTTTTTAAATAACTTAAATTAAAAAAAATTCGGAGTTTAATGAAAAAAAAATATATTCTCACAGTATAATAAATTATTCAGAGTATAATAGAAAAAAAATGTTCAAAGTTTAATGGGAAAAAGATAAAAAAAAATAAAAAATGAAGAAAGAAGGAAATAATTTGAAATTCGCTGAAACAACAGTAAATAAATTTGATAAATTGACGCGTGTATAATAAATATTATCATACCAAAGTAACAGGAACAAAATGTCAATTTGCAAATCCTGCTTTTTGGGGGAGAGATATAACGAAATAAATAAACTGGGAGTTAAAAAAAAAGAGTAAACGAAAAGTGAAAGCAAATCGATACGAATCTTTTAGGATCTTCACCCTCTCTAATTGTAAAGGAACACGTGGATAAAGCTTGGCATGTTTTCTGAGTCGCAGCAGCCATGCTCCCAACCGAGTTCCAAAAATCGCTTCGTTCGCGAGAAGACAGGAGAAAAAGAGGAGAGAAAGAAGCAGGGCTTCCTCGTGTATCTCTGGCCATATTTCAGTGCGCGCTTTACAAGACAATGGTTTCAAGCGAACAGCGATAAAAATTATTCAAATGAACGTGCCGCTGTAAATTCCATTGAGAATTCAGGCCATTGCTTGACCATACCAATTGCCTCTGCTCTCATTCTCAAATCTTCCAATACTATACTTATAAATATAAACTCGAAATACGAATTAGTCAAAATAAAATACAAAAAACTTCCCGACTAATTAAAACTGCTCAAAAAATGTTCTATTATAAAATATTTAGGTAAATCCCTATTTTAAAAACGCATCGCGGGCATTTCAAGTTTTTCAAATTCTCTAATTAATATAATTACTTGTCAAGTTTCAATCTTCCAATTTAAAGCGGAATTTTTTTCACAATTGGGTAATAATTCTGCTCTTTAAAATAACTTTCAAAAAATACTAAATGTGCGTTAAAACTAAATAAGAAGATAATCAAAAGACTTACCAAACGAAGTTTTCTTAGTTGCTAAACGAAGATCAGCATTCTCCTATATTGAATAATCCTTTGAGATCTGAAAAACAAAACGAAATAAATTTTATTAAAGAAGTGAAACGTACAGATCATGAATTTTTCCATCTTATCTCTAAACCTGAATAGCGAAATTCACAGCGTAAATCAGTGAAACATTTATTGCTGGGAAAATAGTTATAAATTTTCGCTAATTCAAAATTAGAGAGTTTAAATTTAGATATTCACCGTTCTTCACGATTGCTATAAAAATTATATTATTTCCCTGATTTCCAGACAAAATTTTAATAGCGAATTCAAATTTGCAAAATTTCAAACCTTTTGGAATTCAATAGAAGTGTGCAAAAAGCTCATGGGCTGAGCCGAGCCGGCTCAATGTATTGAGTACTCGAAAAATTCGAGTACTCGGGTAAATTCGAGCACTCGAGTGAATTCAAGTAGGGGAGACTATAGGTGCGGTTGTTACGCTGTGCAGTTGTTACAAAAGTAAATATTTCTCTGCCTAATATTTTTTAAATAATTAATAGACCTTTATACTTAACAAAGTAAATTTTTTTAATATCAATTTTATGAGGATTAAGCTTTAAAAAACTGCCTTGGTTGTCCACATTTAGTGTATACTTCTTTAATAAAGTGTTTTATTGTAAAAAATGTACCTGTTGTACAGTTGTTACAAGTGATAATGAGAATAGATATTTTTTCCAAAATTCAAACTAGATTAAAACTAGATAATATACATTTGATTTAATCGTTTGACCAAACAAATTGGATTTCAACTCTAATCACAGTAACTGTTTTTATCAAAATTGTAACAACTGCACCTAGTCTCCCCTACTCGATTAAATTTGAGCACTCTAGTGCAATCGATTACTCAAATGGATTCGAGCTTTTAAATTACTAAAAAAAACTATTAATAAGTAGAAAATTTCGAATTTTAGCGAATTACTGAATCAATAAAGTAAATAAGACTTCAATTTCAAAGTGTATTTCAATTTGCTAAAAATTATATGAATTTTCTCTAGAACTCGAATTTACCCAAGAGCTCGAAAAAATTCGAGTACTCGAAATATACGAGTGCTCGAAAAATTCGAGTACTTGAATTCACTCAAGCACTCGAAACGTTCGAGTACTCGAAATTATTCGAGCTTTTTTCACACCTTTAGAATTCAATATTTCTTACTGTAACTTAACCAAAATTATTATGATTTCAATTCAATTATTTTTTTAATAATTGTTAACTAAAATTCTTTTCCAAATTAATTAGTTTTATATAATAATTTTTGAGAAAATTCGTTAAGAATTATGAAACTGAAGTTGCCAACGTTGATTCAACAAAAAATTTTTTAAAAAAATTTCTCTAAAAAGTTCAGGATAAAATTTTTCTTGTTTATTTTTAACTCAAGTAAACCCTCCAAACCCTAAAATAAAAAAAAGGTGGGGCAGCAGTAGTTCTTATTTATTTCTATAACGGATTTTCTAAAAATCACGAAATTACAACTAAATCAATAATTCCTCGCCTCGGTAGCAATTTTTTTCTTTATTGATAATTATACTTATTCTAATGTCAGAAGCCCTTTAAAAAAATTGCAAAAGGTTCCAAGTCAAGGAAAACGGTGATTTTGGTAGCAAATTTTTTCTTCTGGTAATTATTTATTTTCATGCCACAAGCCATTAAAAAAATTCGAAAATCACTGTTTTTACCGACCGGGAACCTTTTGAAAATTTTTTTAAAGGGCTTCTGACATTAGAATATAAGTGTAATTATTAAAAGAAAAAAATTAACTTGGGTTAAAAATAAATAAGATAAATTTGTATCCTGAACTTTTTAGAGACAATTTAAAAAAAAAATTTTTCGTTGAATCAACGTTGGTAACTTCAGTTTCATTTAAGAATTCAATAATTCAAAGAAAAAAAGAAAGAACACCGAGAATAAAATATTCTATTATTAAGGATGTTGCTCAGCAACATCCCAGCAACATTCAAGGTGGATAAAAGTCCGTAGAAAATAATAGAATATTATAATAAAATAAATAATAAAATAATAGTGTATACTTCTTAAAAGTTGAAATAAAATAGAACTAACTTTTGTTCCGATTGTTTGACATATTCTTCTTTAAATATATTTTTTCTTCACTCTTTTCTTAAAAGTATCAAGTTGCAACGAAGTGATACCAAAAATGTAGATCTTATCAAAACTTGATCCAAATTTTTAGCATCAATTTGATCTACTTTAGTATCAATTTTCAGGGTGGCGAGTTTTTAGTTTTATAGTTTACTATGTCATTAATTATTTTAAACTACAGTTACATTCGCGAAATTAAAAAATTACCATTTTTAGATATTTAACAAATTTAAAGAGCAAATAGTAGAAATAACACAAGAAATTCCCGGTTTAAAAAAAAATTCCCGGTCATTTCGCGGTTTTTCCCGGTCAGCTCGCCACCCTGATTTTATACTGTCAAGAAAACTGTGTTCTAAATCGTTGATTGTGAACGTTATTAACTTCATCAACGTTCTATTCGTTTATAGAGAACTATGATAATCATGATAATTGAAAATAGCTCACCGCGATGTTCATTTCCTGGATCCAATATGTCGCTCTTGTTTTGAAGACGAAGAAAACTCACTCACTCACTCGCGATTTAACAACTGTCGATACCACTTATCAATTTAAAAAAAACTCACTACATATTTCTCTACCGCGATTTAAAAAATTTCGATTATTCCCGACGATATTACTTATACTTCCGAAATTAGTTTTAAAAAGTTTATTTTTCGAATTCGAACACTCCCGACGGTATAAAGTATATAGAAAAGTCCATGTGGTCTAAAAATATTTCCGAAGAAGGCGAATTTTCCAAACACATCTTCTTATTCTTCTTCTACTCATCGTTATTCTTCACTTGGTGGCCTCGAAAATTTCAAGGCAATTGTTTTCAAACACTTCAATTCAAGGCAATCCTGTAGGCATTCACTTTTAGGTTATGTCGATCTTGTTTCAATTTTCCAGGCAATTGTGGCTCATTTCTTCAGTCTTCATTCTTCAATATATTGTTGTTCACACTTTTAGGTTAAATGGCAATTTGAATATGAAGTTAATTCGTATTTAACTTTCAGGAAAATCTTGTAGGTAATCAAGTTCAGGTTACGTCTTACGTCCATCTTGTTTTAATTTTCCAGGCAAAAGTTGTTCAATTTCTTCAGCTAATGGCAATTCGTTCTTAGTCATGTTAAGTTGCATGTCGAATTCATTCAAATATCAATTAATTATGAATTACAAATTAACTCAAATTAATTTGTCATAACTTCGTTAAGATTCCATCAGTCATTTTCATTACTTTCATGTTACTTCAATGTCAACAATTTATTAACAATTTCAGTCCATTTCCATCACTCCCTTTCTCCTTACATAGCCCAGATCTCCAACAATCATTTCTGACCAATAATTTGTATAACTTTCCTCAGACTTCGTCCATTATATAATACATAAAATACAGTTTAGCATCTCTACTTTCTCATCCCCAATAAATTATCACACATAGAATCTAAACATTGTAATACACAATGTAATAAAGTGTCTCTTTCCAATAGTGGAGGTTTAGAGAGTATTCTATTGTGAACAAGTATATTTTAAAAACACATAAAATCTTTTTTGGCCATTTTTTTCTTGAAAAACGTATTAAAATTGAAAAATTTTTCAATGGTTGCGTGTGTGTTTGCAAATTCCCACTTTGAAAATATATGTTTCATTGAAATGCAACATGGTATGCGGGATATTTCATTGATGAAGGCGCTGGTCCGACAGCTGGTCCGTTAACCGCAGGGTCTCCTACATATATCATGGATGCTGAAGATAGATACTGCGTTAAGTCTCCAGAGAGACTCGCCGAAAAGCCAGAAGAGTGTGTATCACGTAGACGTTTGAATATTGTGACTGCTGTTGTGTCAATGACAATGCCGACATTGGGGCGTTTATTGTCGAGTTTGGTTTTTGTGATGGGGACCCACACGGTGGGTGACAAAAGGCCCTTGTCCCATTTAGAAAAGATAGTGCCATGGCGCACGCCCTTTGAAAATTGACTCGAACCGCCGAAAGAATCACTCAAATGTCCAAAAAGTTTTGTCTCATTCTTCAAGGAAAATTGCGTCACATAGAGGAATACGAATATATCACTTGCTCTTCACATTTTTAGATCATTTTCTGCTGATAATTGCGACTTTATACACAAATTAACCTGAAAAATAAGTGTTAAATGTTTATTTGTAAATTTTTGTGTGTTTATTAATGTTACGTAGGGTAAGTGTGCCAATTATGGCGGGTGCTTTAATTATTAATTTAATTATTTAAGAACAAAAATTGATCCGCGCCATAATTGGCACATTTCCATTGAATGCACGTGCTCCAGTTATGGCGCGCAATGTAAACTCAAATACACGTTATTATCCCCGCCGAAATTGACTCAATCCCGCCATAATTGATGTTTTTGATCTTATTTTTTATTGCTTTATTTTGTTTAAATAATTAATTTTTATAAAGTTTTCAAATAATCAAATAATATTTATTGGAGTCAATTAAATGCTATTTTCTTCAAATACTGAAATTATTGGTTCAAATACCATTTAATTCACCCCAATAAATATTATTTGACTCAAGAAAATATTTAATTGATAATAGTGAATTAATCGGTTAATTTAAATAAAATGAATTTTTTTTCAGTTTACTTTATTTAAGTATTATATATACGAGAATATTGTTACTGTAACTTCTTTAAAATTATTTTCATAATTTCAATTGAATTATGATTTTCTAGAATTTTTAATTAAAAATTCTTCTTTATAAATCAATTATTTTTAATAATTATTCAAAAAGTTCTTATTGAGAATTTTCAAATCCATTCCTTTACAATTCAATTTTACCAAAAATTTAGATTATTCGTAAATTCGTCAATTAAAAAAATATTAGAAAATAAAAACTTAAAATAATATTTAAAAAATTCAATTAAACTTTTTTAAAAAATTAATTTTACAGAATTGTATGTTAAAAGTAAGAAAAATTTACATTTTCAAAGATTTTAATTTGAAAGCCTTTCAAAATTCAATTATTTCTAAAAATTAACGCTATAATGATTAATATTTAATTATTATCTAAAATTTTACGAGAATTAAATTATTTAAATACAGAAATAAATAATTTATTGAATAATTGAACGTTGAAAAAATTGAACGAGAAATTTGATTAAAATTGTATTGAAAGTAATTGAAATTCTGCGATGAGTTATATTATTTAAAAAAAAATTTAATTTCTAAAAAGAATTTTATTAATTATCAAAATATTTGAATCCCTGTAAAAAATTTAATATTTATGAAAATAATTGAATTATTAAGAAGAATTTTATAAAAAAAATTTTTAATAGTTGATTTTTTTAAATTTATTACAATTCTTTTGTAAATAATTGAATTTCTGTGAAATTTTTATTTATAAAAATAATTAAATGTTTGCGTAGAATTGTAATAAAATTTTTTTAAACAATTACATTCTTTTTGGAAAACATTAAAATAGTATAAATATTGAAAATCATTGAATTGAGGAAAATTTTTAAAAATACTTGAAATTTTGCCAGCAACTTTATTAAAATTTTTGAAAAGAAAAAATTGAAGGTTATGTATTAAAATTCGTTTAGATTACGGTTTTACTGTTAATTGGTGGTTTTCTACTAATTCAGATTAAGAAAATAAATTAAGTAAAGGAAAAAAGTAACGTTAGGTTAAGGTTTGTACTTACCAATTGTTATATTTGTCGGAAAACAAAATTTTATTAAACTTTGTGAATACGTTTAACAAGTATGACTCTGTTTCTCCCATTGTTACGTCCAGGAACCATAACCTCGATTCCCTGTCAATAATATAAAAAAACATTATTACTTAGAATTGTAATTATCTTGTGTCACTTTTGTTTCAGATTATTCTCAAATGTAAATATATTTCTCATGTATTTACTGGGATATTTATTTTTTGTACATATAGATTAACTACTGTAGGAATTGACCAAACGTAAAGCCAAGAAGACTAGTTTGCAAATGGCAAAGCTAAGTATAAGTTGCAGTGTTTTCCCCACAGAGTGCGCTAGTATCCAATACAAAAAAAATAAAAAGATAATGAAACGAAATAAAAAAATATGAATACTAGATTGTAAAAAATGCTTTAGTATCAATAAGGAAATAAAAGTAAGGTTAGGTTAAAGTTTGTACTCACCAATTGTTATTCATCGCAAACAAAGTTTCACTAAACTTTGAGAATATGTCAAACAAGTACAGCTGAAGTTCTAATTCTTATTGTTACGTCCAGGAATCCTAACCTCGATTTCCTGTGAATCACATAAAGTTAACAGTATTACTTAGAATTGGAATTATCTTTTGTCACTTTTGTTTCAGATTATTCTCAAATGTAAATCTTTTTTTTTAATATACACTGCGAATTTTTAGTAATATAGGTAGGAACTGAGAAAATTGCCGAAATGTAATTGTAAAACTTTCAACCCTTTCAATATTAGTCGCACACTGTGAGACTGTGAGTGAAATTGCAAATGGCGGATCTATCTATGAGTTGCAGCGCTTCCCCTACAGAGTGCGCTAGTGTTTAACACGACAACATATTTTTAAAAGATTAATTATAAGAATTTCTTTGTTATAATTTTTTGAAAATATTATACCTTAATAACTTAAGAAAAACTATAGAGAGTCACAATTATTATAAAAAACTGAGTTTATGTATTTAAATAATTGAATTCTAGATGAACTTTTGGAAGATTATTTAAATTAATTGATTCAGAGATGAAGTTTAGTTGAAAATTGTAGAAAATAATTAAATTCAGGAAGGATTATAATTGTAATTTTTCGAAATTATTAAAATTCATAAATTTTACTCATTTTCCGTAAACATTAATATTTTCCTAATGTAAAAAGAATTTTGTTAGGGAAAGTAATTTTAATAGCAGGAAATTGTCAGGAAAATTGATAAATTGAAACTTGTGACCACCCTGAGAGGTTATGTTCTGTAGGGAATCGCGCAATAATCATTTAAACTACATTTATATAAATTCCAGTAGTATTAATAGTAAATTTATAATACTGTACGCAGAAATATTTAATAAAAATAAATATATTCTAAAGTAATACATTTTTAATAATTCTTACCCGAAGAAGCTGAAGAATAGCGAAGGCAATTGGAATCTCAACAAATCGGATTTTAGGCGGAGAATTTCGATGGATTCCATGTTTCTATATAAACGACAACCTAAACATAAATACATTGTATATTTATTTACAGCACTAGTTTCGTAGAGATTTAAAGTCAAACTACATTCTATAAATTTGAAGGCAAGCACTTTTCCCGTATAAATGTTATTTCAGCTGCTAGTTGGCTATTTAGAAAACATTGGCTTTTCCTCTGCCACACATATGCGGTTGGCTCGATTGTAGGAGTAAAAGGTTCAAGTTTAAGTAGCATATAAACCACTAAAGGTGTCTTTTCATTTATACTGTGCAGGTCTCAGCATGCTGAGCTTCACTTTTGTAGACATAAATCGAGACCGACAAATGGATACACGCGTCCCTCAGCAGGACATATTTTGGATGGAAATCGCGTTTATCGGCTGGTATTTATATGTGTGTGTTGTGTATAATTTTTTTTTCCAACAACACTACATATTGGTTTAGAAAAAAAAAGCTCCACCGAGATCTCGCTGATCGATATCCATTCGATGACCTCGATGGCGATGTCTTTTCCCAATAGACACACCTAGGTCTATTTTTCTACCGGAAATACCAAAAAGAAATATAGGCTTGAGATATCCGTCTCTCTCTCTCTCTCTATCTTACCAGTAGCAATTTTAAAATTCGATGAAGGTTCATTCTTCCTTGAAATTCAGTTTACGATTTGCATATTTAATTAAAAAATGGTGCTACTTTTAAAATTTATGTCTCAAAGGGAGATTAATTTTCATGAATCTTATATAATATATACAACTTTCTATATATTTATTCAATTTTAATATGACTCTAATGAAAGAAGAGGAGTTTCATTCATCTATGCCGCACTAGACACGCGACTTTATGTTTCTTTTTATAGGAGAATATTTAAGGACACTATACATTTTATATGGCAAAAAGTAACAGAGGGAAAATTGTCCCGAGAAAATATGGTTAAATTTATACCGTTACCAAATCTCTATTTGGTATTAGTTTGCAACAAAAAGTTTACAACTCGTCATATAAAGTGTAATGAAAAATATTTAACACTTAAATTTCTATTTTCGGTGAAAATAATATTTTTTTTAGGGTCTAACGGCATACTACATCTAGCGGAACTTGATAGAAATTCACAGTTTTTCTAAGGATATTAAATTGAGACAAAAAATGGATCAAGATACATTTTTTGTCTCAATTTGATATCCTTAGAAAAACTGCGTTAACGTAAAACAGAGACAAGAATGCAATTAGACAGAGTGAACAAAAAATAGCGTTGATATTAAATAAATTGAAACAAATATCACCGGATTAAGAGCATGTTGGCATTAAAGCTCCGACTTTTCGGATGAACCGACGCTACATTTTGAAATTATTGCCAATTTATTAAAACGTTGAATTGAAACTTCGGAAACAACCACCAAATGTGTCGATATCATATGCTTGTAAGTATTTGATGGAAAATATTTTCCCTCCGGCAGAAAATTTTACTGAAATTAATATTTTTATATAAATACATACCCCTTTCTTCTTGCAGCAAAATTATCTTCTGTAGTGAATTCCTCCCATTTTTCTCCCATCGAGATAATAATTATAGTTTCAAAAAAAACTCCTAATTTGAACGAATTGTCCTCTTCCGAGTAGTATTCCTCTTACAATCGCAGTTGGAATACAATTTTAACGATCTGTATAAAACACACGAAAAAAAATAATATTCGAAAATAGATTATGTTTTCAACTTTTTTCGAAAAGTTCAGAAATAAAACAACTGGTTATTAATTCAATAATTGAAGATGTACTTACGTTTGAAGACCCAGCAGTAATTGATCACGTTGCAATTAATTCGATATTTTCATAAGAAAATTAATTTTTTCACTTGGAAAAACGACGATGTACTTGCGGAGACTGCAACGCAGGGTTGCCAGACAAGTACTCGACCGCCCCGCCACTAGTACGAGACAAAACCGCCAAATACCGCCATTTTTTGAATATCTTGGCGCCTATATATAAAATATTATATATAACGATATAAAATAAGGAAAAAATTAAAATGTTAAATATATATAATTTTTTAATAGTAATAATAATAATAATATAAATTTAAGAATAGTTTATTGAAAATTGCACCGATAAAATTCACTAAACTTAACAATATATTAGAAAAAGATTGATTAATATCTACATTGTCACATGGCAAACAAAATGCTTCACACGCTTCACAATTCCGAAATGACCATAAAGTTAAAAGTTCTTAGAAGTAAAACTAGGTGTTAAGGGCTAGTCCCATTTCAGCGTAAACGTAATAGTTTTTCGTTTCATGATGCCGTGGGGATGCATCTTTATGGGTCAAGTGGCGCAATATTTAAAATATACCGCCTAATTGGCCGATACTTTTATTGATACCGCCTGATTGGCGGTTTTCCGCAAAACTGAAATTTCACCCGCCAAATTAACCTTTAATACCGCCTGATTTGCGAGAAACCGCCCAAACTGGCAACTCTGCTGCAACGCCATGCGACTTGTTTCTGACTGACGCCATTGCTGTGACGTCAGTTCGCGCATGCGTCTACTCTGCGCGGTAAGATTCAAACTCGAAGTAATTTCAAAAAGACTAAAAAATAAAATTTCAATATTTAAAAAGAGTAAAAAGTAAAATTTCAATATTTTAAAAGATTAAAAAGTAAAATTTCAATATTTAGAAAAAGTTGAAATTTGTTAAAAAAAAAATTCAATTCAAATATTAAATAATAATAAATATTCATTCAGGGTTACCACAAAAATTAAATTTTGTTTTTTCCTGATTTCCAGACAAAATTTTGTATTTTACCTTGACCCTAAAGAGTATTTTGATTCACTCTCAAAATAGTTGTAAAATTATTCGAAACCATGAATAGCTTTATTTAAAATAAATATTTAACCATTATTATTTATCCATAAGAATTAAAATTTTCAAAATATTACAAGACTATTGTTTCTGTAACTTCTTCAAAATTATTTTCATCATTTCAATTAAATTCTTATTTTCTAGAATTTTTAACTAAAATTCTTCATTAAATCAATTATTTTTAATAATTTATAAAAAAGTTCTTTGAGAATTCTAAAATCCATTTGTTTGCAATTATATTTTAACAAAAGTTTCGATTATTCGGAAATTCTTCAATTAAATTTATATTAGAAAATAAAAACTACAAATAATTTTTAAAAAATTGAATCAAACTTTTTCAAAAAAAAAATTAATTCTAGAGAATCGTTAGTTAAAAGTATGAAAAATTCATATTTTCAAAAATTTTAATTTGAAACCTTTTCAACATTCAATTATTTCTAAAAATTCATGATATCATGGCTTTAATATTCAATTATTATCTAAATTAACTAAAATGCATTTCTAAATCAATTTTTGTTTGAAAATTGTACGAGAATTTCATTATTTAAATTCAAAAATAATTTATTTATTGAATAATTGAGTTTCCTAAAATTGAATTCTCATAAAGAATTTCATCAACAAATTTTTAAATAATTAAATTCTTTCGACGAATTTCAATAACATTTTTCGAGGAATTCATTTAAAATTGTATTAAAAATAATTGAAATTCTGTGATGAGTTCTATTATTTATGAAAATAATTAAATTCTTAAAAAGAATTTTATTTTTTATGTAAATAATTGAATCTCTGTAAAAAATCTTATTATTTATGAAAATAATAAATTTGCTGTGAAAAGATTGATAAACAAATTGTAAATAATTGAATTCCTGTAAAATTTGTATTATTTATGAAAATAATTAAATGTTTGGGTAGAATTTTACCAACATTTTTTTGTCAAATAATTGAATTCTTCTGTCAAATTTAAATAAAATAGTAGATTATATTGAAAATCATTGAATTGAGGAAAAATTTTGAAAATAATCGAAATTTTTTATTAAAATTTTTGAAAATAATTAAATGTCGGAGAAGAATTTTATTATTTATAAAGATTATTCAAATCTTGACAGTAATTTTAAAACAATTTCTGAAAATAATTGAATTCTTATAATCATTATTGTTATTTATGAAAATAATTGAATTTTATTAAAATTTTTGAAAATAATTGAATTTTGGAGAAGAATTTTGAAAATAATTGAAATTTTGTCAAGAATGTTATTAAAATTTTTGAAAATAAATAAATTTCGGAGAAGAATTTTATTATTTATAAAGATTATTCAAATCTTGACGATAATTCTTAAAAAAAATTTTGAAAATAATTGAATTTTTATAATGAATATTGTTAATCATGAAAATAATTGAATTTTGCCAAGAATTTTATTAAAATTTTTGAAAATAATTGAATTTTGGAGAAGAATTTTGCTATTTGTAAAGATAATTGAAATCTTGAAAATAGTTTTCAAAAAATTTCTGAAAATAATTGAACTCTTATGATGATTATTGTTATTCATGAAAATAATTGAATTAAGCCAAGAATTCTATTAAAATTTTTGAAAATAATTGAATTTTAGAGAAGAATTTTGCTATTTATAAAGAAAATTGAATTCTTGAGGATGATTTAAAAAATTTTTTGAAAATAATTGAATTTCTACGATGAATATTGTTATTTAAGAAAATAATTGAATTTTTTAAAGAATTTGATTAAAATTCCTGAATTGAGGACAATTTTTGAAAATAATTGAAATTTTGACAAGAATTTTATTAAAATTTTTGAAAATAATTTAATATCGGACAAGAATTAAGTTATTTAACTAGAAATTATTGTCAGCAATAGAAAAGATTGTAGGTTCTGAATTAGAATTCTTGGTGATTTCGTAGTTTATGAGGAAACAAAATTAGTCACCAAAATTCAGAATTTTCTTTTGACTTCTAAAAATTAAATTTTTTCCAGTACTTTTAATAAAAATCCCTGACTTTTTCCTGACTTTCCTGACCTGTGGCAACCCTGTAATTAATATTTCTATTTTTATTTCAAAAGTTTGAAATTTACTTTTTCCTATGTTATTATTACACACATGATACATCAATGTGAGAGAGAAAATATTGTGTCGCTTTTACAGGAGTCAAAGAAGCAACGACGACGACGACCCTCTGACAGTGCAAAAAATGAGGTTTTCTTTATATATAATATGAAACTGTGACAAATCCAGCATTTATTTGTCAGACGTCCGACAATTCTACTCTTGAAGCTTTTTATTACATATCTGAAAACTAGCCTCTGGCTATTTTCAAAAGGAATATTTCCCCACAAAAGGTAATTTCTTAATGTTAACATGTAATTCCTATTAAAATTAAAAACAAATCAATAGAAATTTTCGCAAATCTCAATTTAGATAAATTTGTTTCTATGTAAAAAATACTATTTCGAAACATTTTCCTAATTTAAAAATTTAGAATTTCCCTTTTTTTAATAAAGTTGTATGTGTTTGTAGAGAAAGTTAATCAGTTTGGAACAGAATTGGTGGGACGTTATGTCGCATCGTGTCCGGGAAGTAGAAGTTATTTTAAAACAAAATTGTGGTTTATGCGTTTTCAACCTATTTCGTCTCGCCTACTATTCGCAATGAATAAAAGACGTTTGTTACCCTCATCCGAAAATCCATCAGGTAACTAATTTGAATTTTAATAATATAAACGAATTTATCACTCGGTTATCAAATTAATTAAATACTGAAGTTCACGATCACTCCGAGTCAGGATCCTGCGACTCGAAGTGATCGTTGACTTCAGTATTTAATTAATTTCAATTTTTTAGGTATTGTTCAAAATATTTTAATAAACAAAATTCAAATTTATACCGATTTCAGGTTATTAATGAAGGGTTGTCACGCTTTTGCTCTTTTCAAATTCCCTGACTTACTGTAACTTCTTCAAAAATTATTTTCATCATTACGATTATTCATTTGTAGAATTTTCAACTAAAATTCTTCTTTAAGTCAATTTTTTTATAATTTTTAAAAAACCTCTTTATGAATTTTTAAATTCTTTTGTTTACAATTTAATTTTACGAAATTTCGATAATTCTGACATTCTTCAATTAAATATATTACTTAGAAATTAAAAACTTCAAATAATTAAAAAAAAATTCCATTAAACTTATTGAGAAAAATTAATCCTAGAGAATTCTTAATTAAAAGTTTGATAAGTTCAAATTTTGAAAGATTTTAATTTCAAATTCATTTTTAAATCAATATTTATTAGAAAATTTTACGAGAATTTAATTATTTAACTATTAAAATAAATATTTTATTAGAAAATTGAATGTTTCTTAAAATTAAATTTTCATAAAGAATTTTATCAACAAATTTTTAAATAATTGAATTCTCTTAAGAAATTTTAATAAAATTTTTAAGAATAATTGCATTTTTTAAGAAATTTGATGAAAATTGTATCAAAAATATTTGAAATTCAACCAAGAATTTTATTAAAAGTTTTGAAAATAATTGAATTTCGGAGAAAAATTTTATTATTTATAAAGATAATTGAAATTTTGACGAGAATGTTATTTAAATTTTTAAAATAATGAAATTTCTTAAAAAAAATTTTTAAACTTATTGAATTTTTATAATGAATATTGTTATTTATGAAAATAATTGAATTTTGCCAAGAATTTTATTAAAATTTTTAAAAATTATTGAATTTTGGAGAAGAAGTTTGCTAAATATAATTAAAATCTTGAAGATAATTTTAAAAAAATTTCTGAAAATAATTGAATTCTTATGATGATTATTGATATTTATAAAAATAATTAAATTTTGCCAAGAATTCTATTAAAATTTTTGAAAATAATTGAATTTTGGGGAAAAGTTTTGCTATTTATAAAAACATAATTGAAATCTTGAGGATAATTAAAAAAACTTTTGAAGATAATTGAATTTCTAAGATAAATATTGTTGTTTATGAAAATAGTTGAATTTTGCAAAGAATTTTATTAAAATTCCTGAATTGAGGACAATTTTTGAAAATAATTGAAATTTTATCAAGAATGTTATTAAAATTTTTGAAAATAATTGAATTCTTATGATAATTATTGTTATTTATGAAAATAATTGAATTTTGCCAAGAATTCTATTAAAATTTTTGAAAATAGTTGAATTTTGCTTGAAAAAGTTTGGGGAAAATAATTGAAATCTTGAGGATAATTTAAAAAAGTTGTTAAAGATAATCGAATTTCTACGATGAATATTTTTATTTATGAAAATAATTGAATTTTGAAAAGAATTTTATTAAAATTCTTGAATTCAGGACAATTTTTGAAATTTTGCCAAGGATTTTATTAAAATTTTTGAAAATAATTGAATATCCTAGAAGAATTTTATTATTTACAAAGAAAATTGAAATCTTGACGATAATTTAAAAAAAATTTTGAACAAAACTGAATTTTTGCCAAGAATAAATTTTTCTACTTTTAAAAATAATTAAATTTCTGTAATCATTTATAATTGTTTCAAAATTCAATTTGTTTTAGTGTTTTTAACTAAAATTCTTCTATAAATCCATTATTTTTAAAAATTAATTAAATATATATTAAAAAATTTAACTAATTTCAGAAGAATTTTAGTTTAAAATTTTTTTTTTAAATCTAAGTTTTTTAATATTTCTAATTAAATTCATTTAAAATTGTAATTTTACAAAATTTTAAATCAAAATCATTTTAAGTTCATCTACTTATGGAAATTCTAAACGCAACTTTTTAAAATTCAATTAATTTTGAAATATTTAAGAAAAATTAGATTTCAAGAATAAACTTTATAGAAAACAACAATTTTCCAGGATTTCGATAAAAATTCCCTGACTTTGCCATGTCTTTTCAAGGTTTATAAAAGAAGGACCTACAGATGAAGATTTGAAAAAATATAAATTTAATTTAGAATCTTCTTACCTGTTAATTAAAGTGTCCGAAAAATGTTTCAGTTTATGGAACCGCATTAGCCGCATTCGTTGTATGTCCTGTGTGTACGTTGTCAGCATTTCGATTGTGTATATGAATATACTATGGGTTCAAAGCATTTTTTTTCCGCGAGCGCCTAGAAATTGGTAAAATGAATTTTAAATTAAAAGGAAAATTTAATCACAAAAACACTCAAAGTAAAAAGGAACAAAAATAATGTTTTCAACAAAATGCAGGTATGAATTGTCGTCGCTTGGTCCTACTTTTATTTTGGCCTTTTGGATTGCTTTCTGAAATGGACGTGCAAATAAATAGCCATTGTCAACTGCGGAGAAAGTATTGGCACTACGAATTTAATCCAACCCCGATAGTAGAGGAGGAAGAATTTTCCGTACCGCCACTAACATGGCTTTTTTTAAATTACTCTTTGCGGCTATCACTTGGGATATCTGAGAGAAAATGCTCACTGCGACCAATTGCCAAATTTATATGGTTGTTTTCCCCACAATCATAATGGCTTCTTCGATTATTGGTAAACTCACTTTTTCTTTCTCCCTTTTATTAATTTCTTCTTTTTTGAACCCTACATATTTTAATTTTTATTAAACTCAATTTAAAATATATCCTTTATACTCTCTACACTGTAGTAATACTCTCTCTAA
Organism: Leptopilina syphax; assembly: GCA_032872505.1. Classification (NCBI taxonomy): domain Eukaryota; kingdom Metazoa; phylum Arthropoda; class Insecta; order Hymenoptera; family Figitidae; genus Leptopilina; species Leptopilina syphax. Next base: position 28,883,929 of record CM065469.1, on the reverse strand, counting down.
AGTTTCGAAAAATTTTAGTAATTCAAATTCTACTGAAATTACATAATTTTTTAATATATATTTAATTAATTATTAAAAATAATGGATTTATAGAAGAACTTTAGTTTAAAGAAACAAAAAAAATTGAATTTTGGAGAAGTTACAAATATTAGGAGAAATTCAATTATTATCAAAAGTAATAAAATTTTTGGCAAAATTCAATTATTTTCATGAATAACAATATTCATCATAAAAATTCAATTATTTTTATAAATAATAAAATTCTTCTCCGAAATTTATAATTATTTTCAAAAATTTTAATAGAATTCTTGGCAAAATTCAATTATTTTCATAAATAACAATAATCATCATAAAAGTTCAATTATTTTCAGAAATTTTTTAAAAACTATTTTCAAGATTTCAATTATCTTTACAAATAGCAAAATTCTTCTCCAAAATTCAATTATTTTCAAAAATTTTAATAAAACTCTTGGCAAAATTCAATTATTTTCATGACTAACAATATTCATTATAAAAATTCAATTATTTTCAAAATTTTTTTTAAGAATTATCGTCAAGATTTCAATTATTTTTATAAATAATAAAATTCTTCTCCGAAATTTAATTATTTTCAAAAATTTTAATAACATTCTTGACTAAATTTCAATTATTTTCAAAATTCTTCTCCAAAATTCAATTATTTTCAAAAATTTTAATAAAATTCAATTATTTTCATAAATAACAATAATCGTTATAAGAATTCAATTATTTTCAGAAATTGTTTTAAAATTACTGTCAAGATTTGAATAATCTTTATAAATAATAAAATTCTTCTCCGAAATTTAACTTATTTTCAAAAATTTTAATCACATTCTTGTAAAAATTTCAATTATTTTCAAAATTTTTTCTAAAATTCAATTATTTTCATAAATAAAAATAATCATTATAAAAATTCAAATATTTTAAAAAATTTTTTTTAAATTATCGTCAAGATTTCAATTTTCTTTATAAACAGCAAAAATCTTCTCCAAAATTCAATTATTTTCAAAACTTTTAATAAAACTATTAGCAACATTTCAATTATTTTCAAAAATTGTCCTCAATTCAGGAATTTTTATAAAATTCTTTGCAAAATTCAATTATTTTCCTAAATAACAATATTTATCGTAGGAATTTAATAATCTTAAAAAAAAAAATATTTAATTATCCTCAAGATTTTAATTATCTATTATTTTATTTATAAATAGCAAAATTTTTCCCCCAAAATTCAATTATTTTCATAAATAACAATAATCATGAAAGAATTCAATTATCTTTATAAATAGCAAAATTCTTCTCCAAAATTCAATTACATATTTTCAAAAATTTTAATAAAATTCTTGGCAAAATTCAATTATTTTCATGAATAATAATAATCATCATAAGAATTCAATTATTTTCAGAAATTTTTTCAAAATTATTGTCATGATTTCAATTATTTTTGTAAATAATAAAATTCTTCTCCGAAATTTAATTATTTTAATAATTTTTAATAAAATTTTTGTCAAAATTTAAATTATTTTCAAAAATTGTCCTCAATTCAATGATTTTCAAAATCTACTATTTTAATTAAATTTTCCAAAAGAATAATTCAATTATTTAATAAAAAAATTTTCAATATAATTCTACGCAAACATTTAATTATTTTCATAAATAATAAAAATTTTACTGGATTTCAATTATTTACCATTTTTTTTATCAATCTTTTCGCAGTAATTCAATTATTTTCATAAATAATAAGATTTTTTACGCAGAGTTTCAATTATTTGCATAAATAATAAAATTCTTTTTAACAATTTAATTAATTTTGGATTTAAATAATTAAATTCTCCTAGAATTTTTAAACAAAAATTGATTTAGAAATGTATTTTAGTTAATTGAGATAATAATTGAATATTAAAGCCCTAGCATGAATTTTTAGAAAAAAATTGAATTTTAAAAAGGTTTCAAATTAAAATCTTTGATAATCTGAATTTTTCATACTTTTAATTATAACAATTCTGTAAAATTAATTTTTTTTAGAAAGGTTAGTTGAATTCTTTTTAAATTGTTTGAAGTTTTTATTTTCTAACATAAATTTAATTGAAGAATTTTCGAATAATTGAAGCTTTTGGTAAAATTGAATTGTAAACAAATGAATTCGAAAATTCCGAATAAGAACTTTTTGAAAAATTATCAAAAATAATTGATTTAAAGAAAAATTTTAATTAAAAATTCTAGAAAATAAGAATTGAAATGATGAAAATATTTTTGAAGAAGTTGCAGTTAATATAAAATAATGATTTTATCACTCGGTCATCTTTGATTATTATAAAACATGAAGAAATCGAGCACTTCGAATCAAAAAATCGGAGTGATCGATATCTTCATTTTTTATTATATAATTTTTATAATTTCTTGAATTTCAAAATGGTTTAAATTATTTGAAATCTTTGAAAATCTTAATTCCTATGGAGAAATAATGTTAACCAATTAAAGAAATGTACGCATTTTACCTATATAATAGTTAATAAGACCTAAAAACGTCTTAAAACCCTAAAAACGAAAACACCTATTTCTTGCAATATAAAACTTATTATTTTTATTTCATTATACTTTTAATTCATACAATTTTCCCCAAATAATGGAATTTAATTTTCGACAATATTTCAGGCTCGGCGAAATTCTATATCAATACTATAAAGGAAATGGTATTGAAAAATAAAAGTGCAGCAAGTCGATTCATTCGTTGGTTTCATGTTCACATTGAAAACATTGTTTTTTTTTGTCTATTTTTTGTCTGAGTGCCATCGAGAGTGCTGATGTGATTATAGAAAATCTTTGAAGCGAATCGAGAAAATAAAAAAATTGTCAATATAGTTTTATTTAGATACCTACATACTTTTACCTTTTTCTTCAAAGATATAATATTTCCTTCTTTTGACAATAATTATTTAATTTTTTATTTTTCTATCTTTCATTATATAAAAAAAACTTCTTTGTCACTATATTTCGGAATATATTTTATATTTCAGCTTTCGTGTTTATTTCTGATATTGTTGTACTGAATATGTTGATTGCTTGCATGGCAAATACATTCACTATATTGAGTGACGGAAAATATTCGAGTCGATTGGACTTTTGATATAGAAAGGAGGTACTTGATAAATTAAAAATAAAAAAAAAAAACTATTTCTATATAGCGTGAAAAAAATATACTGAAAAACATATAAAATGTTTACAAAAGAATTAGAAAATTTAATGAAACGAAGGAATTTATTTTTAGAAATAGAATATATTTCCAGAAAAAGAATATTTTTAGAAATAGAATATATTTCTAGAAATAGAGTATTTTCGGAAATAAAATATTTCACAAAAAATAGAAGAAGAAAAAGAGAAAAAATATTTTCAGAAAAAGAAACAACAAAAATATACAGAATCGAAAGGTGAGATTTAAAAATTGAATACAACGATAATTTTGAATTGTAATTAATTTTCGCAGATGATTGATTGAATTTATATTAATTAAAGTAAAATTTACAGCCATATATGGAGTTTATGGAGCAAACTGTATTGCCTCCTGGTTTCAATCTATTTCCAACACCGGGGGGAATTCACCCAGTTGTTGAATATATCAAGGCACTTGTTAGACCAGACCCAATAAATGCGCCCGATGGAGCATCAAGCGCTGTGTTACACAGTTAGTATCTTTCCTGGTAAATTCTATTAAACCGCATTAATTGAATGATTACGTAAATATACGAAATCCTGTTATGAAATTAGCAACTCTGACGATATTACACACTTCAATACATAATAATTATTATCATCATTTTCAGATGAGCTTCACTACTTTTCGAGTAGAAGAAAACCAATAAACGAAATTGCAATCACTGCAATCTAAATCTGCAACTAAATAAGTCACTAAATAATTCTAAATAAGTAAAAATAAAATAAAAGTCGAAAAGTAGAATAATTAAAATAACTCGAATTTACAAGTTCAATTTATTACTCCCTCATAGGAAAGCCCTTTGTGTTTGTTTCGTAATTGAGAAATTTCATTGCTCGATATTATATCATGAAATGTGTCACACAAACGGCTTCACAGTTTTGATTTCAGGAAAATTGCGTTCTTAATTAACTCTCGCATATATGACGACTGAAAATGTCAATTTTTCAATAGAATCTTATTCATCTTTTCTTAACTCGCAGTTACAGGACAAAAAGAATTGAAAAGAATTCAAGGAAGAAGAAAGGAATAATTCGAGTCAGAAAAATCAATTTTGCTCTACTTTGAAAAAAAGAAACGAAAACAAGAATTTCTTTTTTAACGTTCGATAAATTAATGTTGTGGATATTAGGATCACACCTTCTGTGCGGATTTGATTACAAACCATTAAAAAACACTTTCGTAAAATGGAGAAAAATTGTGCACTGGAAAAAAAATTAATTTCATGATTGATTTTTCATGATTTGCTCTTTTCAAATTCCCTGATTTTTCCAGGATTTCCATGTTAAAAAAACGGAATTTTTCCAGGTTTTTAAAACGAAAATTTTTCGAAAACATCAATAACTTCATTTTTAAATAAATATTTAATTATTATTTTTTTTATAGAAATTAAGATATTCTAAAATTTGCAATTCCATGACATATAGGAATATTATTATAAAACATGATATTACTTTGTTACTGTAACTTCTCCAAAAATTATTTTCATCATTACGATTATTCATTTCTAGAATTTTCAACTAAAATTCTTCTTTAAGTCAATTATTTTTAATAATTTTTGAAAAAGTTCTTCGTGAATTTTCAAATTCTTTTGTTTATAATTTAATTTTACGAAATTTCGATAATTCTGACATTCTTCAATTAAATATATTAGAAATTAAAAACTTCAAATAATTAAAAAAAATTCCATTAAACTTATTAAGAAAAATCAATCCTAGAGAATTCTTAATTAAAAGTTTGATAAGTTCAAATTTTCAAAGATTTTACATGAAATTAATTTCTAAATCAATTTTTATTAGAAAATTCTACGAGAATTCAATTATTTACCTATAAAAATAAATATTTTGTTAAAAAATTGAATGTTTCTTAAAATTGAATTTTCATAAAGAATTTTATCAACAAATTTTTAAATAATTGAATTCTTTTGACAAAATTTAATAAAATTTTTATAAATAATTTCATTTTTTGAGAAATTTGATGAAACTTGTATTAAAAAGTAATTGAAATTTTGCCAAGAATTTTATTAAAAGTTTCGAAAATAATTGAATTTCGAAGAAAAATTTTATTATTTATAAAGATAATTGAAATTTTGTGAATCTTTAAACATAATTCGATTTCTGCAGAGAATTTTATTAAAATTATTTCTAAAAAAATTGAATTGTAACGCAAAGAATTACATTAAAATTTTTGAAAATAATTTTATTCTTTAAAGAAATTTAATTAAAAATGTATTAAAAATAATACTTGAATTCTAATAAATAATTAGTAGCAAAGGTTATCAAAAAAATTAAATTTCTTTGATAAATTTTAATAAAATTTTTTAAGAATAATAACTTTTTCGATGAATTCCATTAAAATTTTATTAAAAATAATTTAAATTCAGCATTGAGTTTGATTATTTATGAAAATAATTGAATCCCTGTAAAAAATGTTCTTATTTATAAAAATAATTGAATAATAATTTATAAAAATAATTTGTAAAAATATTTAAATTCCTGTAAAATTTTTATTATTTATGAAAATAATTAAATGTTTGGGTATAGAATTTTATCAACATTTTTTTGTTAAATAATTGAATTCTTTTGAAAAATTGAATTAAAATGGTAGATATTAAAAGAAATTGAATTAAAGAAAAATTTTGAAAATAATTAAAATTTTGTCAAGAATGTTATTAAAATTTTTTAATATAATTTTCTGAGAAGAATTTTATTATTTATAAAGATAATTGAAATCTTGACCATAATTCTTAAAAAAAAATTTTGAAAATAATTGAATTTTTATGATGAATATTGTTATTTATGAAAATAATTGAATTTTGCCAAAAATTTTATTAAAATTTCTGAAAATAAAAAAAAAATTATAAAAAATTTATTTATAAAATTTATTTATTTAATAAAAAATTTTTATTAAAATTTTGAAGAAGAATTTTGCTATTTATAAAAATAATTGAATTTTGCAAAGAATTTCATTAAAATTCCTCAATTGAGGACAATTTTTGAAAATAATTGAAATTTTGAGAAGAATTTTATTAAAATTTTTGATAATAATTTAATATCGGAGAAGAATAATTTTATTATTTACAAAAAAAAAAATGGAAATCTTGACGAGAATATTGAAAAATTTTTGAAAATTTTTTTTACAGATTGCGGGGTAACCTGAATTTGATTAAAATAACTTAAATAATTTATTTGATTTCAATTAACCGATTTTACTTGTCTATATTATTAATCAAATAAATAATAATAATAAATAATAAAATAAAAAAATAAAATAAATATAACAGAAATAAAATCAAATACATTCAAATGCAAAACGAATATTTAAATAAAAATTATTTGAATATAGTAAATATATTTTTTTTTTTTGGTAATAGACGAATTTATCTTGAATTAATAAATTTGTCAGTGAATCAAATATTTAAATTTACAAAAATTTCATTGATTATAAAGTAAATATTTTTTTTGATTATAAATGAGTAACTATTTTTTAGAATTAAATAAAATTTTTATTGAATCAAATATTTGATTTATTGATTTATAAAAATTGGATTGATTATTTGAATGAAATAAACTTTTTTCATTGTAGAAATTATATCAATTTCCCCATCGTTACAAATACTTGAATGTAAAAAAATGAATTATGAACATCGTTGGAAATTTATTTATAAAAAAAACGTAAAAGAGAACTAGTTAAAATGTAAATTGAAAATAGTATCAAAAAATCCAGTTTTCTGAATTTAACATCTACAATGATAAATTGATAAAGATTTTATTTCAGTAGAGCGTGAATAATTGAAAATATTCTATTACACAGAGACAAAGGTTTCGATTTAATGATCAATAACTGATGACAAGAATAGACAAGGCATTATTGGATCTCACTGCGAAAATTATATTTGTATTGCTATTATTTAAATATTATAGTGTAAAAAAATTCATTTCACTTTATAGAGTATTATTGCAATATTATTGCTATTGCCACTTCAATATTATCGCTATTGTCATTTCAATATTATTACTATTTTCATTTCAATATTATTGCTTTTGTCATTTCAATATTATTACTATTTTTGTTTCAACATTATTACTATTTTTATTTCAATATTATTACTATTGTTGTTTCAATAATATTTTTATTTCAAAATTATCACTATTGTTATTATCATCTCAATTACTATTATTATATTCATCAATTAGCGAAACTAAAAGAAAAAACTAAAAAGGAATTTTTCTAATAATTATTTGGCCTTTGCGACAAAAAAATATCATGAAACATTGTGAAAACGTTTTTCAAATCTCGTTACTTTCTTAAAGGCTCTCAAGAAAGATAAATGGTATTAGTATGTGCCTTGAAAAAAAAATTCCAACCAGAAAGCGCTTTTTACTTTAAATTTTGTTGGGGACAATTCTTTGAATAAAATAAAGATATATAACAATATTTTTATGCTCTATACTTTCATAATCTTCTACTAGAAACAATGTAATGAATTGATAAAATAAATGAATCATTATTTGTTAAAACTACCAATATAAGATTAAGAATTATAATATTTAATTAACTACAAATAAGATAATAATTTTAATCAAAAAAGAAAAAAAATATGCAGAGGCAACGCAGCAGCTTGTTCTAAATTTAAAAAAATATTTTTTATGATGATACACTATTATTCATGCAATCCCCTTGACAAATTTGGGTATCCCTTTGAAGAATGAAAGACATTTGTTAGATGTTGTAAATCATAGTGTTCATTTTAAAGCTGGATTTAGATATACTAAATCAATGTATCAAGAAAAAACTTACTATATTCTTCTACCTTCTAAAATGTAAATTTATACTTTAATGTGAAAAAATACTTCTTTAAATCATCTGACTTGATTCAAATTTCTACTGAATTAAAGCGCTCAATAATTATGAGCGATACTAATTTTTTAAGTAATTATTAACTAGATACAAAAATTATTTAAGTCGTATAAACAGATTTATAATAATTTTTGCTAGTAAAATATAATGACAATAATAACAATAGTTATTAATAATAATAATGATAGTAATAATAATAATAATAATAATAATAATAATAATAATAATAATAATAATAATAATAATAATAATAATAATAATAATAATAATAATAATAATAATAATAATAATAATAATAATAATAATAATAATAAATAATAATAATAATAATAATAATAATAATAATAATAATAATAATAATAATAATAACAGTAACAATAATAAATAAGAATAATAATAATATTAATAGGCCTCAAATTATTCAAAACTTGAATAATTTTATTAAATAAATATCTATAAATACTTCTGATTTGTTAATCCACGGAAAATAAAACTTAAAAAATTTCAATTTAAAATCATCTGAAATTTAATAATTTTTAAAAATTACAACTATAACTCGTCCAAAATTTAATTATTTTCTACAATTCTTAACTAAACTTGATCTTTAAATCAATTATTATTTTTAATAATTTTTCAAAAGTTCTTCAACAATTTAATTATTTAAATAAATAATTAAATTTTTTGATAATTAACGGTTATTATCCATGTTTTTTTTAAGTTATTAAGGTATAATATTTTCAAAAAATTATAATAAAGAATTTTTTAAAAATGTATTTATATAATTTTTGAAAGATACACTTTGAAGTTAGTTTTTGTGTATGCTTTTGTTTTTTTTTTCTTTAAAAAATATTGTTTGGACAAATCGAAAATATGCAGGTATTTTTTCATGCTTTATAATAAAATAATATTTGAAATTAAAGAATTTTTAAATTTAAAAAAAATTATTAACAAATAAATTTTGTTTATTATATCACAAACTAATTCCTTTATTTGCGAGAAAAAACATTACATATTCCCGTTCCGTAATATTTTTGTAGAAAATTCTCAAATTTCATAAGGAAATAATTTGCAATATTTCTATTTCTGAATTAAAATTGCTTTAATAAAATTCGAAGTTTTTTTAAAAATAAAGAAAATTTTTTAAAAAATAAAGAAAAAAATCTTAGTCAAAAAAATGTTCTGTTACATTTATTCACGAATTTCTTTAATTGTAAAATTATTCGAAAACATCAATAATTTCTTTTTTAAATAAATATTTAATTATTATTTTTCCACATGAATTAGGATATTCAAAAATTTTAAAAATTCAAACCTTTTTGAAATTAACCAACTTATAAAAGAATTATTATAAAACATGAATTTTTAATTATTTTTTAAGAAATAATATAATAATAAATAATAATAATAAAATTTTTTTAAGGAATTGAATATTCCTTAAAAAAAATTTTATTATTTATGTAAATAATTGAAATATTGCGAAGAAATTTATGAAATAATTGTAAATAATAGAATCCCTGTGAAATTTTTATTATTTATAATAATGAAACTAATTAAATGTTTGAGTACATTACAATTTTATTAAATTTTTTTTTAATAATCAAATTCTTTCTGGGAAATTTTATTAAAATAGTAGATATTGAAAATCATTGAAATTAGAAAAATGCATTTTATTTTTGAAAATAATTTAATTTTGGGGAAGAATTTTGTTATTTAAAAAAATAATTGGGATTTTGACGAGAATTTTTTGTTTATTTTGAAACATAATTGAATTTTATGAGAGGAATTTTATTACTTTTGAAAATAATTATTTTTAAAATTGCTAATTTTATTTTTAAAAATAGGTAAGAAATTAGGGGCGCGAATTGTTGCAAGTGTATTTAAATAATTTTTGAAAAATAATAATTTTTCAATTATGTACAATTTATTGAAAAATTTTCAAATAATTGAAATTTGTTAAAATTGTTTAAAAATATTTGAAATTTGCTAATATCTTTTATAAATAATTGAATTTTGTAAAGAATTTTAATTATAAATGTGAACACGATTTTTCCAAAATTTTAATAAGTCTAAAACAGTCAATTTTTAAAAATTTTAATTTACTTTGCTCGAAGATAATTGAATCTTAAAAAATTATGATAAAACAATTCTATTATAATAACTACTTTTTTAAAAATGTAATACAATTTTTTGAAAATAAATTAGAATTTTTGAGAACTCAATTATTTTCAAAATTTACCATTAAAATTCTTCAAAATTTGATTTTGAAAAATGTCGAAAAAATCATTATTATCCAAGGCCTGTAAGAATAATAATAATATTCCCCTTTTTTGTTAAAACCGTTTTTTATTATTTTGTAATTCTGATAATAATAAAAAAATTGTATACCTAGGTATTATAATACATATGAATTTAATATTATATTATTATTATTATTATTATTATTATTATTATTCTTATTGTTATTATTATCTCTACGAAACGATCTTAATACACTGAAAAAAAAAATTATTTGAATCAAATAAAAATTATTTGATTCAAATAAATCATTTATTTGGTTATATTCCAATAAATGTGTATTTGAACCAAATACATAAATATTTGAACTAAATATTTTATATTATCGCACCAAATAATTATTTATTTGAATCAAATACAAACAATTCAAATCAAATAAATAGAATATTTGAATCTAATAAATAATTATTTGAATCAAATTCAAAAATTATTCAACTCAAATATATATTTATTTGACCCGAATATTTTACTTAATTGTATCAAATAACTATTTATTTGAATCAAATACAACTAATTCAAATCAAATAAATAGAATATTTGAATCTAATAAATGATTATTTGAATCAAATTCAAAATATATTCAACTCAAATGTATATTTATTTGACCCGAATATTTTATTTAATTGTATTAAATAACTATTTATTTAAATCAAATTCAAATTATTTTAATCAAATAAATCGAATATTTTAATGTAATAAATAATTATTTGAATCAAGTATGAAAATTATTTCATTCAATATTGATAATTTCAACATCAACAAATATTAATAAAAAAATAACTAATTGCAAAAGATAAATACTGATGACAATTCATTGATAGTTCACTTTCACATTTTTTTATACACTTAAACGCAATTTTTATTACATACACATTTGAAAAATCCTAACGCTTGGGGGTACGAACCCACGCCTAACCGAATATTCACGCACCGAAGTCACGCACGCTAACCACTATACTACGCTCGCATGGGACTCTCAAATCTTAAACACTCTCATGTCTCACTAGCTGAAATAAAACTTGTAGAATTACTACAAGGCAGTGAACAATTTTGCCGCTATATTTTCAATACTTTATTCAATGTATATTTACGAATATATTTGAATATTTCTTTAAAAAATCAACTTATTGTAATATTTTTATTTATATATTTTTTCATAATATTAATTATTATGTCAATAATAATAAATTTATATAGTAATAATATAAATTTATTTGTAATAATTATAAATAAAATAAATTTATTGTGTCAAATAATTTTTATTTGCATCAAATAAACGAAATATTTGGGTTAAATAAATGAATGAATAGTTTCAAGTAACTCATTATTTTCGTTTCAAATAATTATTTAATTGATTGAAATATTTTTTTATTTGTCTTGATAAAATGTATATTAGCTTTAAATAATGAATTATTCGGATTAAATACTCCAGTCTATTAGAATCAATAAAATAAATTTACTGAATCAAATAATTCTTACTTGCATCAAATAAATGAAGTATTTGAGTGAAATAAATGAAAGAGCAGTTTCAAATAATTCATTTTTTTCGTTTCAAATAATTATTTAATTGATTGAAATATTTTTTTATTTGTCTTGATAAAATATTATATTAGCTTTGAATAATAAATTATTCGGAGCAAATAATTCCGCTTATTTGAATCAATAAAATAAATTTATTGTGTCAAATAATTTTTATTTGCATCAAATAAACGAAGTATTTGAGTGAAATAAATGAAAGAATAGTTTCAAATAATTCAATATTTGTATTAAATATATTTATTTATTCAATTCAATTAACTATTTATTTGAATCAAGTACGATTTATTTGGTTCAAATAAGTATGATTCAAATAATTGCAGATATTTAAATCAAATACATATTTTTTTGATCCAACTAAAAAGTATTTAAATCAATTAAATATTTTTCAAATAATTTGAATTATTTGAATCAAATAAATTTTTTTTTCAGTGTAGAACGTCAATTTTTTTTCTCTTTCGCAATTTCAGTATCTTACATTATATATAACTTATAAATATACTCAATCTCGATCTTTTTTCTGACCCGAAAAATATTTTCATAGAAAAAGGGAACATATAAATGAAATGATGATAAGAAAGAAAAGATAAAGGTCTCCTCTTAATTTAAATTTTGAACGGTAAAAAAGTTCGATAAATTTTCTTTGTTTTTTTTCGCCTTTAAAATTAATTCACATTAATTAATGATATCTTTTTTATAACTTCATGTACGTTAAATATTCATAATACATTTTACGATCTTTATAAATAATTCAAATTTATAATGAATAATTGAGTAATCGTCAATATACCTATTTATGTAAAATTAATATCGATTTTCAATATAAAGTAAAAAATTTATAGCTTTTAATTTAAAATTAAATTGTCCTTTATATTTCAATTTGAAAATTTATCAGTTTATTTCTTATGTTTGCAAATTATTTTTTAAAAAAAGCTTTTTTAATTAGTTTTTTAATTTAATTTTATTTTTATTTTTATTTTACTTTTCTTTTCCACAACATGAAACTTTTGATATAATATAACTCTCAATTTTAAAAAATCTAATGAAAAAAATTCCCTTCGAATATCCTTCTCAAATGATATTGATCAATAAAAAAAAATTGCGTTTCCCTTCAAGTTTAAGTATAAAGAGAAAAATTATATTTTTATTTTCATTTCAAATGTTATTGAAATTTAATTTCAATCTTAATGTGCATTTCAATTGAGAGAATAATAAATTTCATTCAAGTATATAGTAATTTTTACGATTTAATATAAAAATTTTTATTCCCCCCAACAATAGAATATTTGTAAGTGTTCTAACATCGTGCATTCAACTATATACACACTGATACTTTTTGAGAATATGCGCATTCCAATATCATATCCTGTCGGAAGGACGAATCTCGCTCAGTTTGCACGCGGCTTTCGCGGCGTTCAACGTGAAATTTCACTGTTTAGTAGAAATATTCTTCGAAAAATTCTTCGAAATATTCTTTGAAATATTCTTTGAAATATTCTCCGAAATATTCTTTTTTAAAATGTTACATTTAAACACAACGTTGTATTTTTTACTACAAATAAAGATATCGTATTTATACCGTCGACTTTAGTGTAATTTTTGAAGAAAACAAAACGAAAAATTCTACTCATCGTTATGAGAAATACTCGACTGAACGAAGAAACATGAGATGAAGAAATTTCCCCTTAAAATGTAAGTTAAAATTTTCGAAATACTATAAAATTGTGTTTTATATGGAAATATACTTCAAAAATGTGAAAAAACTAAAAAAAACTGCAAAAAAAGGAAAAATTTCATTCAATGAAATTATTAAAAAATAAATTAAAATTCAATTTTCCATGGAAGAAGGGAAAATAATAACAGATTCCTTTATATATTCATCAAAATATAATTCAACTATTTTCAATAAAATCCTTTTTCCTATTATAAGAAAAAATATTTAAAAACTAAAAGTTCGACGTTCAATAAAATTTAATAAAATTGCAAATTTATTGCAATCGATTTGCATTCGAGAGAACAATATTTTTCCACAATGGATAACAAAAAATGTCACTAAAATAAAATTAATAAAATGAATAAAATTCCTCTAACTCTTCTAAAAATGATCTAACTAAAAGTCCACATTAGAATTTATAATCAAAAAATTTTCTTTTCTCTTTCAGATGCAGGACGAACTTTCTATTTTACTAATAGTAATTTTAGCAATTGGAGGAGCAACACTGATGACTCTCCTATTGAGTTGTTACGCCTGCATATTTCGTGATTTGTGTTGTAAACAAAATGAACAACTCAAAAGAAGAGCAAACATGCAAAGAAGTAATCGTGGTAATAAACAAAATCTATCGGACGCAATAGCAATGAATGATTTGACACAAGGGGAAAGTATGCCCACAGAATCTGAGAAAGTTTAAAATTTTCTAATTCCGCATAAATCGTACAATATAAATCTCGATAAAATAAACAATTTTTTTTTCTTTTGTAAATAATAAAAAAAAAAAATTAAAATGGATTATCTCTTTCTCTAAAAGATAAACCTATCTAATCTAAACTATTTATATATATAAACGTATTTTTAAGTAATTATACGTAATTATACAAAACGTGTTATATATTTACATATATATATATACACACACTCACACTATATGACAGCAATTGTATAAAAAATTTTATGTCGTCTTTGTCATAAAGTACACTATATGGAAATTCGATAAAAGTGGAGAATTTATAACATCCACGTGTTAATGAATGTATAAAAAAATAAATTTATTATTATTGCTCTGCCCAAGTTCTGCTGGGTAGAAATTTTAATTATGTTGGTAACTGCTCTATGACTATTTTTATTATGACACAATCCCCCGATCAAATATTACCTGTCTGGCAGTTCATTTGGTCGTTCAATTGATGTAAAACGGAAAGAACAACCTCGTGAAGAGTCTAGAAGTAAATTATATTCTTTGAATTTTTATTCTAGTTTCCCTATTGATATTTCTTAATATTATTCAACTAATTCTAAACTATTACTGAATTAATACTAAACTAATACTAAACTATTTTATTACTAAATTAATACTAAACCAGGCCTCGGATCGACTTTAAGCTGCAAAAAAAGTCGATTTAAAATAGAAAAAAAGTCGAAAAAGTCGTTTATTTAATTCAGTGTCATCACAAAAATTTTATTTTTTATTCTTCTGATCTTTTACTGATTTCTAAATTTAATTACTTAAAACTTGAATAATTTCGTTAAATAAATATTTAAATACTTCTTGTTTGTTTTTATACGGGAATAAAATTTTAAAAATTTCTATTTAAAACCTTCTGAAATTTAATAACTTCTAAAAATTACAACTTTAATTCTTTTCAAATTCAATTATTTTCTACAATTTTTAATCAAACTTCTTCTCGAAATCAATTATTTTTAATAATTTTCCGAAATCTTAATTTTTGTCAAATAAACAGATTTATTATTTAAATACAAAAAATTCAGTTCTTTATAATGATTCTAACTGTCCCATGTTTTTTAAGTTATTAATTAATTTTCAAAAAATTATAATAAAGAAATTCTTAAAATTAATTTTTCAAAAATATTTTAAAAATAATTTATGAAAGATAATAGTTTTTCAATTATATAGAATTGAAAAATTTCCAAACAATTTAAATTTGGTAAATTCTATTAAAAAAATAATTGAATTTTTAAAGAATTTTAATTATTAATATAAACGCGATTTCTCCAAAATTTTAATTAATCTACAAAAGTCATATGTTATGTTAAAATGTTAAAAATAATTGTAAAAAATTTTAATGTTATTATTATTTGTATGTATTTGAATTTTTGGAAATTTGTATTTAAAAATATTGAAAATAATATAATTCTAAAAAATTAGAATGCAAAAATTCTAAGAATTATTTTTATCAAAAATATTTTTATATAATTTTTTTGTAGCTAATTTTCATTAATTACTATTTTTAAATTTACTCTTGAAGATTTTTCATTAAAATTTTTGAGAAATCAATTATTTTCAAAATTGGCAATTAAAATTCTTTTAAAGTTCATTTTCAAAAATTTTTATCAAACACTTTGAAAAAAATCAATTATTTTCAATTTAATTTTACAAGATTTCAAGTATTGAAACTCTTCTTTTATTGTAAATTTTGAAAATTTATTTAGTAATTTATAAAAATAGTTGAATTGTTTAGAAGAAATTATTAAAAAATTTTAGGAAATAATTGAATTTTACGGAAATATTTGAAAATATTTGAATTCTTCCGAGAAATTCAATTAAAGATGTTTTGAAAATAATTGAATTCCAGCAAAGAATTTTACTATTTATAAAAATAATTGAATTCTTACGAAGAATTTTACCATTTATAAAAATAATTGAATATTGTTTCGAAGAATTTATTAAGATTTTAGGAAATAATTGAATTTATTCGAAATATATTAAAAATTGTTTTAAAAATTAAATTCTTCCGAGGAATTTAATTTCAATTATTTTCAAAATTTGCAATTAAAATTCTTCAAATGTTGATTTTCAAAAATTTTTAAAAAACACTTTAAAAAAATCAGTTATTTTTAATTAAATTTTACAAAATTTCAATATTTATTGAAACTCTTTTCAATTGTAAATTTCGAAAATAAGTTGCATTTTATACTAAAAATTATTGCAATATTCAGAAGAAAAGTCGAAAAAGTCGTAATTTTTAAAAATAAGTCGAAAAAAGTCGAATTTTTTTAAAATAGTCGAAAAAAGTCGAAAATTTTATAATATCCGAGGCCTGCTAAACTATTACTGAATTAATACTAAACCAATTCTGAATACTAAACTAAAACTAAAAATTAATACTAAACTATTACTGAATTAATACTAAATTAATTCTGAATACTAAACTAAAACTGAATTCTAAACTAGTTCTGAATTAATACTAAATTAATACTAGGCTAATAATTAGTTAATACTTAACTAAGACTTAAATTAAGAAACTTAACACTATTAATAAAAATTAAAGAATTTACCTGTGGTTTACAATGTTCCTCGAGCCAACTGAACACACATGCTGATAATTCGGCAAAATTTGCCACGGAAATATTCTCGAATGTGAGAAATAAACGATCCATAATTGCCTGAAACTGAGAAAATTCGTTTCGATTAATTTTCGAATTTCAAATTATTTTTGCAAATATGAACAAATAATTCTTTGCTTTTATTTCCTTAAAAAAAATGAACCACAAGTTTTGAATGTTCAAATAAACGAAATATTTTTCATTAAAAATATTTTCAAAAAATGACTTATTGCAATAAAAATTATAAACTTATTAAATTTAACATTTACAGACTTTGAGGGGCAAAAAAAGTCGCTTTAGTGGATGAAAGATTTAAAAAAAGGCCAAACACTCGTTTATTTTATTTTGTATTGTCACAAAAATTTCAGTCTTGTATTTCCTTGTCTTTTCACTGATTCCAAAATTTAATTATCCAAAAGTTCAATAATTTTATTTTTATAAATATTTAGAATCATTTATTATACCACAGGAATCGAAAATTTACAGAATTTCAATGATAAACAATTTGAAATTAAATTATTTGTGAAAATTAAAAATGTAATTCTTCCAAAATTTAATTATTTTCAAGAATTTTTAACTGAAAAACTGAATTTTTTTGAAGAATTGTATATACAAATATGAAAATTCATTATTTTTTCAAATTTTTTAATGATAAATCTAAGAAAGAACATTTTCTTTCAATTTTAATTTACTTTTTTGTAGATATTTGTAATGTAGGTATATCGAAAATAATTGAATTTCTTAAAAAAAATTTTTAGACAATTAAAAAACTAATCAACTTTTTGAAGAATTTTGAATTAAAAATTTTGAAAATAATTGTTTTTTTTTTAATTTTAATAATAATTCTAGAAAATTAGAATTAAAAAATTCTAGTGGAATTATTTTTTCTAAATATTTGAATTTTCGGAAATATGTAATTGAAAATATAGAAAACAATTGAATTTTGACCTGACTATAACTAAAAAATTCTAATAATTACTTTTTAAATATAATTTCTTAATATAATTATTTTAAAATTAATTTTACTTTTCATTTTTCATTAAAATTTTTGACAATTCAATTATTTTGAAAATTTAAAATTAACAACTGATTTGATTTCAAAAATTTTAATGAAATTGTTAAAAGAAATTTAATTATTTTCAAGTAATCAAAAATAAGTTTTTAAATATTCGACTAGTTATTGATTTCAACAATTTTAATGAAATTCTCAAAAGAAATTCAATTATTTTCAATGAATAAATTTTTTTTAAATATTTGACTAGTTATTTTGTACTCTCTAAATTTGAGTTAGTAAAAATGTTTACTAATTTGATTTAGTTACTGACTTTTTGCTTTTGAATTAGTGAAATTTACTAGTAAATACCTAGTAATTGACATTAATTTAGTAGTAAAAATTACTAATTCAAAAGCAAAAAGTCAGTCAATAATTTAAATTAGTAAACAATTTTACTAATTCAAATTTAGAGAGTATACAATAAAAATCAAAGTAATTTGCATTTTATACCGAAAAAAGTGATATTTTTTTTAGCAATATTTGGAAGAAAAGTCGAAAAATTTGCTTGCATTTTACGAAAATACGTAAAAAATCACCTTTTCTAAAAATAGTCGAAAAAAGTCCAAATAAACCAAATATTCGAGTCCTGCATTTTAAAAAATTTATAATTTATTTTCGACACTTGACATAAAATTCAAATTTAAAGAAATAAAATAAATTTCATTCATTTGAACGTTCAGAACTCTAGGAACATTTATAGAACTTGTTTTTTATCACATATAAATACGTACCACTTGGAATTTTGTTTCATCCGAAACCCGCATTTCCGAATGTCCAGGTTGCGTTTGATGGGCTTTCACAATTTGCTCGTAATTATTTTGCATTATACGAAGTGCAACGACCTCTTTGCGAAGAGCATTCCTCTCGTCTTCCTGCTTCTTTTTTTGTTGAAGAAGAAATTGAATGTAATCAATAGATTTTTGTAGAACAGTTGCCTTTGAAAGTTTATAGCCAGAGGAATCTGTGTGTTGACACGTTGGCACTAAATCTTGCAGGGAATCGTAACCTTTTTTGATAGCATCTCTTCGTTTTTGTTCCGCCTGTGTATGAGCTTCTCTTCTTCGCTCCTTGTAACTAACGGTGGAATTTTTATTGTCACTATCTTCATCCTCTACAAAAAACAAATCACAATTAAATTAAATTTCAATTTTTGAAAAAATTACTCGAAAGAAAGATTCTTTACTAAATCTTCTGTTTTTTTTTTTATTGTTTTTTAACTATTTTTTTTTACTATTATGTCAGGATTTTTATTGTAACTCACCAGTATTGTGAGCTGATGAAGAAGGTGTATTAATTGACCCTGTACTATTACAACGTGTAAAAGCATATCTCTCAGTAGGACTCGAAGGTTCCAGCTTCAAGTCCCCATCAGGTGTTGAATTAGATCTCGTAGCAGGTACTGATTCTTAAAAAAAAGTCAATTCTTTAATACAGGCAAACAATGTAGAAAATCCTTCTTCAATGTTTACATTTTTTTAAGTTCACCAATATTATTTTACGGAAAAATTGTTCCACTTACTCGGTTCATATACATCTTTATTTTGTCCATCGGCCATTATGTGAAATATTTTCTCGAATGTCTAATTTAAAAAGGAGGGAAAAAAAGAAAAAGAAATTTAGAAAGTGTATTAAAAAACTATTAAAATAATATTAAATGCATAATGTATACACGTATACAATAATAAAAGAAAATATCAGCTGATTTGCATTAGAGAAAAAAAAATACTTACAAGTGTGAAAGTTTTTTTTGATGATCTTCAAGACATTATTTCACAAACCAATATGTCAGTTATCAATAAAATAAATATGGAAAAACTAATGCCACATTAAGTACATGTCGCAATAAAAAAGATCATTAGATATGCTCATCTTTTCTCATCTCAAAAAGAAGATAAAATTATCATCCCAGTGACGCACAATAACCAACCCAACCAAACCTAACCTATTTTCCTTTTATGCGACGCCAGCGCCAATCACTGTTTAACGACCTTCACATCAACTTAAAAAAGTAAATACGTACACACGTGGTGTTCAAAAAGTTCTAATTCTCAAAAACAAACTTTCTCTATAATATTTTAAAAAGAAATTAGTGTTCAAAAAGTACGAAAAAAAGAAGTAAACGTAAGTACAAAAGTATTCAAAGAAATATTCCTCAACGAGGTAGCAATAATTGTTTAATTTAATAAATAAAATCATTTATCAATTGACATTTTGTTATTTAACAAATTAATTAACTTTAAAGTTAATTAATTATTCATTATAATAATAATATTCTCATTAATATAAATGATACTAATCAATGAGTAATAACTAAAAGGTAAAATGAGAAAAATATTAAAATAAACGAAATAAACCAGAAATACAACTTAAGAGAAATCATCAACCTTACCGACCAAGTGACACCTGTCAAATGACATTTAAACGATTGCAGGACTCGAACCACTCATGCCTTTTTTCTAAAGGATAAGAATATTGTTATTGCAACTTCTTCAAAATTATTTTCATCATTTCAATTAAATTATTATTTTCAAAAGTTTTAACTAAAATTCGACTTTAGATAAATTATTTTAAATATTTTTCAAAAAAGTTCTTTGGCAATTTTCAAATCCATTTATTTACAATATTCAATTTCACGAAATTTCAATTATTCCTAAATTCTTCAATTGAATGCATATTAGAAAATAAAAACTTCAAATAATATAAAAAAATCATTTGAACTTTTTCAAAAAATTGAATTTCAAAATTCAATTATTTCTAAAAATTCACGCTGTATTGTTTTTAATATTCAATTATTATCTAAAATTTTAACTGAAATTTAATTATTTAAAAACAAAAATAAATAATATATTGAACAATTAAATATTTCTTGAAATTCAATTCCCATAAAGAATTTCATTAACAAATTTTTAAATAATTGAATTCTTTCGACGAAATTTAATAAAGTTTTAAAGAATAATTACATTTTTCGAGAAAATCGATTAAAATTGTATAAAAAATAATTGAAATTCTGCAAATTAGTTTTATTATTTGTAAAAATAATTGAATCCCTAAGAAGAATTTTATTATTTTTGAACAATATTTAATTTTTACGAAGAATATTATTACTCTTGAAAATAATTAAAATTCTCCAATAATTTATAACTTTTCCAAAATTAAATTTTTTTCTTGTTTTTAACGAAAACTCTTCTTTAAATACATTATTTTTTATAATTTTTGAAAAAGTTCTTTGAGAATTTTTAAATTCATTTGTTAACAATTTAATTTTACAAAATTTCAGTTATTCGTAAATTCTTCAATTAAATATATATTAGAAATTAAAAACTTTAAATAATTTTTAAAAAAAATCCGCAATTAAACTTTCAGAAAAAAAAAATAATTCCACAAAATTGTTAGTTCAAAAGATGAAAAATTCAGATTTTCAAAGATTTTAATTTGAAACCTTTTCAAAATTAAATTATTTTTAAAAATTCACGCTCTAATGCTTTTAATATTTAATTATAACCTAAATTTCTAAATCAATTTTTTTTTAAATTCTACAAGAATTTATTTATTTAAATCCAAAAAAATTCTTTTGACGAATTTTAATTAAATTTTTAAGAATTTTTTCGAGGAATACGATTAAAATTGTATTAAAAATAATTTAAATTCTGCAATGAGTTTTATTATTTATGAAAATAATTACATTTCTGAAACAAATTTTATTATTTACGTAAATAATTTGAATCTGTGTAAAAATTTTATTAGGAAACTAATTGAATGATTGCGAAGAAATTTATAAAAAATTTGTAAATAATTGAATTTCTGTGAAATTTTTATTATTTTATGAAAATAACTAAAGGTTTGCGTATAATTTTATTAAATTGTTTTTAAATAATTGAATTCTTTTGGCCAATTTTATTATAAAATAGTAAATATTGAAAATCATTAATTAAGGAAAATTTTTTGAAAATAATTGAAATTTTGTCAAGAATTTTATTAAAATTTTTGAAAATAACATAAATGAATTTTTTCGAAGAATTTGATTACTTTTGAAAATAATTGAATTTCTGCAATCATTTGTAATTTCTCTAAAATTCTCCAAATTATATCGTACAATTTACAAACTTTTCGTCTTTTCTCAATCAAATTACGGATTTTACGGACCTTTTTTCAAAAAAACAGACTTTTACGGACTTGAAGCAAATTTACGGACCTATAGTTCGAGCCCTGCGATTGAAACTTACAAACAAATTATTATTAACTAAATATTAAAGCAAATAAACAAAACAGTGAACTAAATATAGTCTGAAATGCTGGAATAATGAAGATAGTTGAAATTAAATACCTTTAGTACCTGACAAAATTTATTTATTTATTTATTTTTAACATTTGAATGCAATCAAACGTTATTTATGGGAATTTGTGAGATATTTTAAACCGTCGCAGCAAAATATCGACATATATATTAACGACATTTTTTTTTAATAAATTAAAAATAAGTGTGTCCACTTATAAAATAAGCCATGTATGCAATAAAAATGTGAGCATGATGCACGTTTAGTAACGTTTACACTGCTAGTGATGTTAAACATTTCTAATTGAAGTCTTCATATACTAAAACAAGCTTTTTTTCGTTCGACAAAATTTTCTATTATTATTACTAAAAAGAAAATATTTGTATTTTGTTGATATCATTGAGTCGTGGAATTTTTTAGATATTTATCCGTCGCACAAAAATGTTTTTTTTTTGCCCTCAATGGAAAAAAACAAACTTTGTTAAATTTCTTATATTTTCTTTTTTCTCTCCAAAAAAGAATTTTTATCCAGACACTTTTGAGAAACATAATCGGACTTTTTTTTTGGTTAAATTCGGATTTTTATTTCTAGAAATATCCCACAAGAAAAAGGTCACTTACATATAAGTAATAATGTGTCTGAATTTTAGTATATGTATCTCTTATTACACAAACATTTTTTTTTCTCATTCTTTCTTCCCTTTTCTCTGGTAATTCCTGTTTGACTCGATATAAAATTATATATATTTATTTATATATTTTTATATATTTCAATAATTACTTTATTATTAATGTTATTAATATATCTTATTGTTCAATTAGATTTTAAACTAAAATTCTGTGGCAGAGGCCAACATGTACTCCACTTAAATTCATTTATATATATATATATATATTTTTTTTTTATTTATATAATAAAGTATTATTTATTATCCGTATCCTTTCTTTTTTTAATTTTCATATAATCGTGGATAAAACTAACTACTCGTCAGTGATTGGTGCAGAGAATGTAGTATTATTATTCCATCGTCCTGCTATCGAGCATTGCACAGAATTAAAAATTCGTTATACTAACGAAGACAAAGTGCACGTAATTTTTTTTTTAAGAAAGAGATACAGTTGTCAGATTCATTATCAAAATTAAATATACACATACATATACACTTTAAATTGAATATCAATGTGATTCCACAGAAAATAAATCGTAGTACCTTAAAATCGAATTACTTGTAAAGTAATTCGAGAATTAACAGCCCTGCATTCTGTCTTCTTTAAAAACAAAAAAGATTTCTGCAGTCTCAGTTTCTTCTTGTCATTTTTTCACGTGTACAACATTACAATTGAAAATAATTAAATAATTTTTTGTCAGGAGAAAATCAGACCTAAGTTTTTATATTTTGTAATTTTTTTTTTCGAGAATTCATGCGTTTCTATTATTTCTATTATTGAATGTAAAGAAACTTGCTTGAATATAAAAAAAAATATATTCCAACCCATTAATAATTAAATATATATATACGTATCCACTCATTAATTCAGTTTAATTTAAATTAAAGATATTCTAAAATGCAATAAAATAAGATTAAAATAAAAATTTGTGAATTAAAATATTCACAAAAAAAATTTGCTAAACATTTATTCGCTACTAACCAGAGACGCGTGTTGAAGAAATTTTTCTAATAGAGAAAGAAAAGTAATCAGTGGGTAAAAATTGATATGATTATTAATTAATTAGTACGAATAAAGTACGTCTAGAATCAATTTCGCTACCATTCGAGTATTAACTAAAAAATGTTTCGTGTACTTATAAATGGCGATCGAAATTTCCGAGAAAATACAAATGTCATTATTTCTTTTTTCTCTGCACTAAAGGAACAGATTTATATCAATCTTTTTTGCCCTTGAAATGTTAAGAAAGACAGAACTAAATATTCACTTAATTTAAAAAAGAAACACAAAATTAATAATTAATCCAAATATAAATTTTCAACCCCCTTAAATTTCTAAACAAACGTTCTTTTTGATATTTAATGAGACAGAGATTTGTAACATTTTAAACATACATAAATCTGAAAACTGCTTTAGAAACCAAACTTGCAGTTTTAAAAGTACTTTATAGATTCTATCGAAACGGATTAATTTGAACAAACTACTTTTTAAGTTCATAAACTTGAGATCGTGTTCTCAATGAAAAGAAAATTTGATATTTTCATTCTTCTTTTTCCTTAAGAAAATATTCTTTCGAATACAAGAAAAGAAATGTTCCTTGAACTGCAATAACATTGTTTCAATATTTTCATCACACAAACCTTCTTTGAGAAAAAGAAATCACTTGGATTTCAATTATATATTTATCTATAAAAGCCTAAAGTTTGTTTCACATTGTGAAACTTCGTTGCGAAAAATGCAGGACGAGAGGAAAACAAATTTTGTACTTTTTTTGATGATCGCCTATTCATTGACCACGTGAAACTTCCAGCGTTTTTTTTTTGCACAAGAAAACAAAAAATTGAAGACCCTTTAAAGGATTTGATGTACAAAGCATTTTTTTTGTACCATATTCAGAATTAGTTTAAATCTTTGAACGCTTAGTCTGACGAGATTTGGCAGTGCGACGTGGCTTTTTGCAAGCATCATTCAACGACTCATCTGAAGACGCTTTTCTTTTCGATATAACTGATATGGGCGCTTTTGGTGGTGCCATTTCTATTGGAGCAGTGCTTACTTGAGTTGCATTTGTTGATGGTGAAACTGTTTCAATTGGACTATCACCTTCTGGAATTGGTATAAAATCGAAACCCTCACCGAATGCTCCTTCTGGTAGAACGCCTTGATTGGCGAGCGTTTGTAGATCATCAATGGGCAGAGGGATTGATTGTCCACATCCTCCGCAAACTGGAATCGCTGGTGATCTTGATCGCCAGTACTGTAGTTCTGTTTTGCATTTATTTAATTCCTGCAGACAATTGACTCAATATTAGTTTCGAATTAATACAAAATTACTACACGTACTACTGCTAAACTTACTAAACATAATAAAAGAGAATAATAATAATAGAATAATAAAATAGTAATAGAATAATCAGGGTTGCCACAAAAATCTAATTTTGTTTTTCTCTTACATTTTTCTGATTTCCAGACAAAATTTTCACTTATCAGACTTCGCACTCGATACTTAATTTTAAAAAAGTAGCAAAAAGTAGCTTTCAAACTAAAAAAGTATTAAAAAATTAGCTATCAAAAAATTAAATTTGACCAAAAAAATAGTTTTAGAAACTTCACAAAAATTACAAAAATTCCATTCTATATTTTATTTTCCTGACTTTTCCTAATTTTCATCAAAAATATTTACTTCTTTCTTATCCTGCTAATAAATTGAATTCCTGCAACGAATTTTATTATTCATGAAAGAATTTAAATACATATTTATAAAAATAATTTAATTCTTGCAAAAAATTTTATAACAATTTTTAAATAATTGAATTCTTGCGAACGATTTTATTATATAATTTTTAAAAATAATTGAATTTCCAAGAAAAAATGTATTACTTTTAAAAATAATTGAATTCTTGTGATGAATATTGTTATTTATGATAATAATTGAATTTTGCAAAGAATTTATTAATCTTTAATAATTAAATTCTTTCGAAGAATTATTTATGTAAATAATTGAATTCTTAGGAAGAATTTTATTAAAATCTAAAAGACTAATTGAATTGTTTCAAAATTTTTTTAATTAAAATTGTATTTAAAATAATTGATTTTTTTCTAACAATTTTATTGAAATATTTTTAAAAAATTGAATTCCTATGGAAAATTCTAATATTTTTGTAAATAATTTAATTCTTCTAAAGAATTTTAAACAAACATTTTTTTTAAATAATTAATTTTTCCTTATAATAAATATTATGAAAATTTTATTTTAAATAATTGAATTCTTGTGGAAAACTTTATTTGTGAAAATAACTGAATTTTTCGATTAATTAATTTAAAATAGTATTAAAAATAATTGAAATTCTTGAATGAGTTTTATTATTTATGAAAATAATTGAATTCTTGCTTAGAATTTTATCAAAAATTGTTTTAAAAAATTGAAATTCTATGAAAAATGTTATTATTAGTAAAAAAGAATTGAATTATTGTGAAGAATTGTATAAAAATTTTGTTAAATAATTAATTTTTTCAAAAATTTTTTGAAAATGCTATTCTAAAATAATTAAATTTCTGTGGAAATTTTATTATTTATGAAAATAATTGAAATGTGTATTAATTTTATCGATTTATTTAAATAATTGAATTCTCTTGCGAAATATTATGAAAATACTAGATATTGAAAATAAATGAATTTCGAATATTTTGTTGAAAATAATTAAATATTGTATTATTATTTTTTTCATATGCATGAAGATTTTCAAAAATTTGTAATTTTAAACCTCTTGAAATTTAATAATTTATAAAAATTGCTCCCGTAACTTGTTTAAAATTATTTTAATCATTTCAATTCAATTATTCTCTAGACTTTTTAACGAAAACTCTTCTTTAAATAAATTATTTTCAATAATTTTTGACAAAGTTCTTTGAGAATCCAAATATTCAAAGAATAAAAACATGTCATTTAAATTAATTTTGAAATACAATAATTGCTTACAATTGAATTTGACTAAATTTCGATAATTCTGAAATTCTTTAATTAAATATATATTAAAATAATTAAACTAATCTAAAAATTCGTTCTATAATGCTTCTAATATTTGATTACTATCTCAAAATGTAACTGAAATTAATTTTCAGTTTTTTTATTATTTATAAAAATAATTAAATTCCTAAAAAGAATTTTATTGATTATGATTTATGAAAATAATTAAATCCTTGTGAAGAATTTCAATATTTATGAAAATAATTCAATTACTGTGAACGATTTTATAAAAAATGTTTAAATGATTGATTTATTTGGAAAAAATTTATCCAAATTCTATTTTAAATAATTGAATTCCTTTGTATTTTTTATTATTTTTGAAAATTACTAAATGTTTGCGTAGAATTTTATTGACATTTTTTAAAAATAATTAAATTTTTTAGGGAAATTAAATGAAAATAGTAGAAATTGAAAATCTTTGAATTAAGAAGAATTTTTGAAAATAATTGAAATTCTGTCAAGAATTTTATTAAAATTTTAGAAAATAATTGAATTTCGACGAGAATTAATCTATTTATAAAAATAATTGAAATCTTGATAAAAATTTTGTTTAAGTTTTAAAATAATTGAAATTATGCTAAGAATTATATTACTTTTGAAAATAACTGAATTCTTGTGGTGAATATTGTTAATTATGAAAATAATGGAATTTCGCAAAGAATTTTATTAAAATTCCTAAAAATAGTAATTGAATTTCTCTGAAGAATTCCGATATTTATCAAGATAATTGAATTCTTTCAAAGGATTGTGTTAAATTTTTTGAAATATTCAATAATATTAAATACATATTTAAAAATTAAACTAAGTTCACTGAATTGAAATTAAAATTGCTGAAAAAAATTATTATTCTACAGAATTTTCAATGAAAAGTATGAAAAGTTCAGATGTTTCAAAAATGTGAATTTGAAACCTTTTTCCTAATTCAATTATTTTAAAAAATTGATATTATTTGTAGCTTCTCAAAAATTTAATTTCTTTTTGAGTTTTTAATTAAAATTCTTCTGCAAATCCATTATTTTTAATAATTTATTAAATAGACAATAAAAATGTAACTAATTTCAGAAGAATTTGAATTATTAAAATCTTTCAAAAAATTAAGTTCTTTCTATTAAATTCATTCAAAATTCAAGTTTTCTAAAATTTCAAATTGAAACCTTTTGAAATTCATTTATTTATGAAAATTGTAAACACAACTCTTATAAAATTCAATTATTTTTAAAAATTTAAAGTAAAATTATTCATTAAATAATTGATAAGTAATATTTTTATGATAGTTCTTCAAGAATTAAGTTATTTAAAAAGAAATTATTTGTAAGAAATAGAAAAAAATTGAAGGTTTTCTATTAGAATTCGTGATTATTTCATAGTTTAAGAGGTAAACAAAAAAAGACACCAAATTTCAGAATTTTCTTATGAATTCTAAAAATTTAATTTTTTTCCAGTACTTTTAATCAAATTTCCTGACCTCTCCCTGAATTCCCTGACCAGTGGCAACCCTGATAATAGAATAGTAGAATAATAATAGAATAAAGAATAATAACAATAAAGAAATAGGTAATTTGAATCGTAATATTTTCAAGTATTGAAAAGATCTTTTTCGAAGTGACAAAGTTGTTCGCCAAGGACAATGGAATGGAAGTACTCGGACAGGAGAAATTTTTACAGGACTTAGGACTCGGCAAATTTCGTTGATCCTCAACGTATTGGTAAAAACGAGTGTACCTTGGTAAATACCTGTAAGAGTGTACTAAATTTTCTCGATGTTTCTTCATTTTTCTTATCATTTTCATCAAGACGTGTTGCGTACTCGACAATTTGCTTTTGTTGCTCGGCAATTTTCGTCTTACAATTTCGTAAATCTCGACGCATCAATGTCAATTGACTGTTGTACCTCTTCATTCCCTGCTTGATTTTACGAATTCGTTTTCGTAGAACCATATTCGACTGTGGTGGAGCGACATTCGACTCCAATATACCAGGCTCATCCGATGAATGAACTGGTGATCCTTCTTCTCCACTTCCCGATTTTCCTCCTACACTCAACGGTGCATCCAGGCACAAGAAAGGCTGTTTTACAGTATTAGAGGCTAAAAAAGCACAAATAAAAATTAGATTTATTAAGTTATTTATGAATTCATTTATATTAATAAATCAGATTTTAAATATGAGTGAAATTTTTCCAATTTTCACGAGTCTTCAATCGAAGTTTCACGTTTTTTTTTTGAGACTCACAAGATAATGTTCCTGCAAAATCCAAAAAGTCAGCTCCAAAATAAGGAATCTCTGGAAGAGTTGGTTCAATGCGCTCTTTGAAGTATTCCATAGCCATGGTACTCAAATCAAACAATTCGTCGGTCACCTTGTAAGGCCTGGCGAGTTTTGGAGTTACTTTTATGTAGTGAAGAATGCGATACACTTCGTCCAGAATCTAAACATATTAACATTTTTTAATCCAAAGTTAA
The DNA here is from genome assembly GCA_032872505.1 of Leptopilina syphax. Lineage (NCBI taxonomy): Eukaryota > Metazoa > Arthropoda > Insecta > Hymenoptera > Figitidae > Leptopilina > Leptopilina syphax. The sequence goes on along the minus strand of CM065469.1, from coordinate 28,854,464 downwards.
AAAAAGAAATAAATACAGAATAAGAAAAAAATGTGACACGCTCTGAAAAAAGCTACCAAAAAGCAAAGAATTCTAACGTTATGTTTGTTTTTTACTTTAATTAAAAGTTTCTGTTTAATTTAAAACTAAAATCGATTTTTGCATTTTCATTACAAAAATTACAAACATAACCTCAAATTTGTTGCTCCTCAGAAACCATTATTTAGAAAGCGTCATAAATTCAGACAATAAATAAATAAAGGAAAAGAAGGAAAATCTTTAAACATACTTCTCCAGGAAAGAAGCAGCAGTGTTTTCGTTCGATATGTTTACCGAAACTCATTTGCAATAACGTAAGTCGCATGTGCAGGGTTTCTATAATATCTGACTCGCAAGCCAAGGGATGATTTCGTCTTGCTGATTCCCGTCGAGGCATCTGTGCTTTGATAGCTTGAAAACGACTAAGCATCTGCGCTTGGAGTCGTTGAAACGTTTTATTAAGTAATGAGCCACATTTTCGATCCATTTGATGACAGACCTATTGCAAGAGAAAAATTTATCACCAATCGCAAAGAAAATTAACAAAAAAACATCTTTTTGAATCTCTAATTATAATTAAAAATTAAATCAAAAATACAATAATCAGGGTGGTCACAAAATTCAGTTTAATAATTTCCCTGACAATTTACTGACATTGAAATTATTTTCTCTGGCAAAATTCTTTTTACAGGAAAATATTAAACTTTACGGAAAATGAGTAAAATTTGTGAATTTTAATAATTTCTAAAATTTACAATTGTAACCCTTCCTGAATTCAATTATTTTCTATAATTTTCAACTAAACTTCATATCTAAATCAATTTTTTCAAATAAGTTTCTAAAAGTTTTTTGAAAAATAAATTATTTAAATACGAAAATTCAATTTTTTATAATAATTGTAACTGTCCATGTTTTGTTCTTTAGTTTATTAAGGTATAATATTTTCAAAAAAATAAATATAATGAAATTTTTTAAGAATTTTAATTGTAAATATGACCACGATTTCTCCGAAATTTTAATAAGTCCAAAAAAGTAAATTTTTATTTGCTTTAATCGAAGATAATATTAAATCTTAAAAAATTATGATAAAAAAATTCTAAGAATTAAGTATAGTTTTTAAAAATATTTTAATGTAATTTTTCAAAAACAATTGAATTTCTTAAAAGAGTTTTTGTATTATTTAAAAAACTAATTAATTTTTTGACGAATTTTAATGAAATATTAAATTTAAAAAAATTAGAAGCTAATTTTCATTAATTTTCATTTTTAAATTTACGTTTAAAGATTTTTCATTAAAATTTTTGATAATTCAATTATTTAGAAAATTTGAAATTAAAATTCTTCAATAATTGATTTTCAAAAATTCTAACAAAATACTTGAAAAAAATTAATTATTTACAATTAAATTTTACAAAATTTCAATTATTCAAAATTTTTTTAATTGTATATTTCAAAAATTTAAATAGAAAAATGATTCAAAAATAATTTTTAAAAGATTTGTTTATATTTATTTTTCGCACTATAAATTTCTAAAATTTACAATTATAACCCTTTCTGAATTCAATTATTTTCTACAATTTTCAAACACAACTTCATCTCCAAATCAATTATTTTAAATAAATTTCAAAATGTCCTTCTAGAACTCAATTATTTAAATACAAAAACTTAATTTTTTATAATAATTTTAACTATTTTTTCTTAAGTTATTAAGGTATTATATTTTCAAAAATTTTTAATAAAAAAATTCTTACAATTAACTTTTTAAAAATATTTGTAAATAATCTTTAAATGATAATATTTTTTTAATTATATACAATTGAAAAATTTCCAAACAATTAAAATTTAATTCGTTAAAATCTTTTAAAAATAATCAAAGTTTTGAAGAATTTTAATAACAAATAGGAACATGATTTCTTCGAAATTTTAATGAATCTAAAACAGTAAATTTTTATACATTTTTATTTTCTTCGTTAGATTTGTTGAAAATAATTGAATTTATTAAAAGAATAAATTTTTGTATAATTTAAGAAAAACTGATTAATTTTTTGATTTTCAAAGTTGATTTTCAAAAATTTTAACAAAATACTTGAAAAAAATTAATTATTTTCAATTAAATTTTACAAAATTTCAATTATTCAAAAAGATTTTTCTTACAGATATAGTTGAAAAATTTTAATTATCTTAAAAAATGATTCAAATATAAGTTTTGAAAGATTTGCTTAGTTATTTTTCGCACTATAAAAATCGAAATAAGTTGCATTTTTTATACTAGAAAAATGTGGTATTTTGCAATATTTGGAATAAAAATCGAAAAAGTTTGCAATTTTTTAAAAATAAGTTAAAAAAGTCTCAATTTTCATATTTTTCCTGACAAAAATTTTTTTTCTATCATTTCCCTGACTTTACTGACAAGAATTTTGTTTTACTGCCATTTCCCTGATTTTAATGACTTTACTGACATGTGGCCACCCTAAATAAAATATTTTAAAAAAAGCATTTTTTTATAAACATCCAAGAAAAATAATACAAAACTTACGGGTCGTAAACCAGCGATTGTGTTGAAGCTCAAATAACTAAAAATTTTATCCTGAATTTCTTCAGGCAATTGTAGAAGATTTATTTGACACTGAACTGGAGATTCTACAACTTGTAGACCAGTAGATGTGCTTGGTTGTATATTCGTCGGTTGTTTGCGAGGTTGGACATCGCCAACTGTATCGCAAACCGAACCACCAGCACTGCTTCCTCCCATATTACTTGATTGGCGTGTAGATACCATTTTTTCTCTTTTTCCTAACAATCAGCTGCAAAAAAATTTGTTTTTAAAAAATCCACATCACAACAAACACCATTAATTAATTCCTTTTTTTAAATAATATATAGTATTCAACAAAATAAAAAATATTTCTCAAATATTTAACACAACGTGAAAAGATAAATGTTTAAAAATTCAAAAGCAAACGTGAATAATAAATTAAACACACAATAAATAGGCAAAGCAATGAAAAAAGTACAAATAAGGAATACCAAGTACAAATATGATTCAGACACTTGTAAATTAATCAGATAGGCACACGAGTAATTGAAAAAAAATATTATTACAAAAGAGAAATAAGAGAATGATTGTGTTACGATTGAAAAAACACGCGATGAAATTAATGAAATTAATTTTTTACGCAAGAAAAAATGTACAAGCTGTAATCGATGCGACCGTATTGCTGTTGACGTCGCGACTGAATGATTTTGTTGCGAGAAAACATACAACAGTGTGAATTTATAGAAACCTTTTTTTTTACCTAAGTATTGATAATGGGGGAAAATTAAATTTGATTGCTGCAAAACACTCGTAAATGTACTATGGAGGGTAAAGTTTGAAAATCTTGAACCCTCATACCAAATATATCACTGCATCTGCGTTAGTTTCAGCGACATTTTGACGATGCCCCTTCCTAAGTCCAACGCGCGATGCAGAGTTGCTTTCTCGTTTTTCTTTTCTTTTTATCGTTTTTTCTTTCCTACCCCCTCACGTTTATTGGTCCTGTTTTAATGTTCACTTTTTTGTTTTCTGTCCTGAATTTCAAGCTCTCTCAAATATGTTTTACCACGACTCGCACTCTTTTCTTACATTATTTTCACTCGGCAACAACAGAACAACACAGGGAAATTTACTCGTCGACTATTATACATATATATATATATATATATATATATATGTATATCTACACTTCCACAAGTGTGAATAGTGTGAATGTATACAAAGATGGTGTAACCAAAGGGAACGGGAATTTTTGACCTATCCAACTTTAAGACCCTATATCACTTACCTAATTCTGCTGAAGTTGTAATTTGGCTTTTAGCATCAGATTCTTGACAGATCTTTGACTATTCTTGACACAATATCCAAGAGAGAATGATGTACATAAATAATACACTTTTACAAATTTTTTTATCATAAATTGCTAATATGATACACAGGGAAGTTTACTGTCATTATTGTATTAATTAAGAGGAATGAAAATTTGAAAAAAGAGAAAAAATACTGAAGAGTTGAAGGATTGAGGCGATTGAGGTTATAAAGAACTGTTTAACGTTTAATAGTTTAATGACAATCAGTTGACGTTAAGCAACCTCTGTCGGTAAAGCGACTGTCGCCCGGTCGATAATTTACCTTCTATTGTTGTCACTTTAAATAATCGGCGCGGAATTTAAATTCGACCACAAAAATGCCATTTTTTTCCAAGAATCCAAGATTTGTCTTTCGTAGTATTAGTATTTAAAGGTGAAATAAATGTTAGGATGTTTTTGCTTAGAGAGCTCCGAGATCAACGAACTTTGAAATAAACTTTTTGCTGAGTAACAAATTATACATTATATACCTAATCATTTTTCGTACTATAATTTAATAGAACCTGGAATTTTCTTTGATACAAGATACGCTGATGAAAGGTGTATGAATTTTATATGAAAAGACAGACATTTCATGGACAAAATGATACACCTTTAATAACTTCGATAATTTATTAGGTAAGCCTATAAAAATTAAATGTATTTTCAGAAACGCTTTTTCTAAAATAAGAAAAAATGATTATTTTAGTATTTGTTTTTCTTGTATTTTACAATAGAACGTCTCTATTTTCAAGGTCATGCAATTTCAATATTTCCCCGCATTTTTTTTACTCCCCTCCATGTCGTGACGTCACTGGAGGGCCTTCTTTGTCAAACATAACCTTAAAATGTATTGTAATTTCTTATATCAAATTTCTCCAAAGGCTCTAAAGAATTAATTATTAGAGACGTTCCACTGTATCCGGAGAGAGATTTAGTTAATTAATTGCAGAGTTTCGATTATCTCTACGAAAATAATGAATAATTAATAAAAAATATCTTACTCGAAGTAAAAAAACATTTTTGGGAAATACATTACTCTTCCTCAGTCATTTGTCGCAGAACAGTAAAATAGGAAAGTCCAGTTTTTGCCACCTAACAAAAAAAAAACGATGAAATTAAGATTAGTTTTTTATGACAAGACAAAACGTAAAATGAGAAAAATAATTATTTACCGCCGTAAATGTATCTAATGACAACGGAGTAAATTTTCCAACGCTCAAAACGCAAGGACGATGGGATTTTAACATAAGAATGTTAATCGCTTGACGGAAATGTCTTCCTTCATTGTACCATTTCGATTTGTAAATGGCGAGTTTAATAGATTCGCTTTCCAAAATAATTTGATGTGAGGACCAGGCGAAAAAGTAAAGTTGAAGAAAACTGCCAAGAAAATATTCAACGCTCAACATTGTTCCATTAAATGAATTGCCAACGCCCTGATGGAGAGGGGAAAATACACATTGTTTCATTAATGAGCTACTTAGGTAATAACTTTATTTTGTCTTATGAATAAATTTAAATTACTAAATAAGTAAATTATTAAATAAGCAAATTATTAAATAAAGAAATTATTAAACAAGAAAATTATTAAATATGTAAATTAATTAAATAATTAAGCAAAAAGAACTAAAAAATTACAATTTGGTAATTAAATTGTACATACCAAAATTATCTGAAATCCAGAAAAACAAATTTGCATCACAGAAGTGAAAACTTGCCCCAATACACAATAGGAATAGAGATTTTCAATTCGTTCAATATATTTTATAAGCAACTGATGAAATTGAATGCAATTTTTTAATTTTTCGTAACTATTGTTATTCAACTTGCATTTACTTTCACTATTATTCGTTGCATTGCAACTATCTTGTAATTTGTTTTGTAAAATTTGAAATTGACCAGCAGTGAATATGTTGATTAGGAAAAGAAAATTCGCAAATGTTGTACAACAAATACACGTACTGAAAGTTGCAATAGACTTTTTTTTAATTGTCTAGAAATTTTTTATTTTTTCGCTAATAATTTTTAGTATGTTAACTAAATCTGAATTAGCAAATAAAAACTACTCAAAGTTTGCAATTTTGATAAATTGATTTTTTGATACAGTTAAAAATTAGTTATGGACTTTTGCTAATTAACATTTAGATTCTGTGACGCGCTCCAGGAGAAAAAGATTGCTATTTTAAACAAAGATAACAATAAAAATTGTTTTCAATTGTTTTGCAGGGTGTCTTTTCCCGCGTGGAGCGTCAAAATATAAATTGGACATTCCAGGTCTCGCACTCGATAATTAATTTTAAAAAAGTAGCAAAAAATAGCTTAAAAACAGAAAAAAAGTAGTTAAAAATGAGCTATCGAAAAATTAAACTTGACATCTCAATTTTTTTATAATTTCTGAATTACATTCAAAAATAGAATAATTTTTTAAAATAAATAATATTTAAATATCTATTTATTTTGTCTACTGGAATTAAAATATTCCAATGCTTTCAATGTAACGCATTTTTGAAATTTAACTATTTCTAAAAATTACAAAAGTAATTCTTTCAAAATTCAATCATTCTTTATTTGAAACTTATAAATAAAATTATTCAAAACTTTAATCATTTTATTTAATTCTAAATCAATTCTTATTAGAAAGTTCTACAAGAATTCAATTATTTTAACAAAAATTCATTTTTAAATCAATTTTCACTAAAAAATTCTACGGTAATTCAATTATTTAAATATAAAAATAATTTATTGAATAATTTGAATGTTTCTAAAAAATTAAATTCTCATTAAAGAATTATTTCAAAACAAATTTTTAAATAATTGAATTCTTTTGACAAATTTTAATAAAATTTTAAAGAATAATTACATTTTTCGAGGAATTCAATTAAAATTGTATTTAAAATAATTTAAATTCTTCAATGAGTTTTGTTATTTATAAGAATTATTGAGAAGATTACTCTTTTTTCAGTAATTGAATTCCTGGCAAATTTTTACTATTTACAAAAATAATTTAATTTTTGAGAAGAATTTTATCAAAAATTTTTTTAAACAATTGAAATTTTGACAAGTATTTTCTTAATATTTCTATGAACTTAAATAATAAAAATTTTTGCGACCAATTTAGCAGTTTATAAAGATAATTGAAATTTTGATAAAAATTTAAAAAAACATTTTTTAAATAATTGGATTTCTGCAATAATTTGTAACTTTTCCAAAATTGAATTTTTTTTTTGTGTTTTTAACTAAACATCTTCTATATATCCGCATTATTTTAAATAATTTTTGAAAAAGTTCTTTAAGAATTTTCAAATTTATTTGCTGACAATTTAATTTTACAAAATTTTAAGTATTCGTAAATTCTACAATAATTAAATACATATTAGAAAATAAAAAATTTAAATAATTTTTTTAAAAAATCCGCAATTAAACTTTCTCAAAAAAAATTAATTTCACAGAATTATTTTATTAAAAATTATGAAAAATTCAAATTTTCAAAGATTTTAATCTGTAACCTTTTCAAAATTCAATTATTCCTAAAAATTTAATTAATAAAATTTAATTTTTAATTAAATTACTTTTAATATATATTCAATTTATATTCTAAAATTTTAACAGAAATGAATGAAAATGAATTGAAAATAATTATTACACTCTAAGAAACAAATTATATCAAAATTTTTTAAATAATTGAATTTTTTCGAAGAATTTTATTCAAATTTTAAAGAATAATAATTGCGTTTTTAGCGGAATTAATTTTTGTTACCTAACTGTAATAAAGTTTTTAAAATAAACTTTTTTTTAAAATAAATTTCTCTTTGACAAGAATTTTAAAAAAATCTTTTTAAAAAATTTTATTAAAATTGTGTTTTAAATAATTGAATTTTTTTAATGAGAAGAATTTTTTTATTTATAGAAATAATTGAATTCTTGCGAAGAATTTTATAAAAATCTATTTAAATAATTGATTTATTTCGAAAAATATTAGGAAAATTCTTTTTTTTAATATTTGAATGTTTACGAAGAATTTTATAAACATTTTTTTTAAATTATTCAATTCTTTGGGAAATTTTTTATTAAAATAGTAAATATTAAAAATCATTGAATTACGAAAAATTTGTGAAAATAATTGAATCGTTTTAAAGAATTTTATTAAAATTTTTTGAATTTTTTCCAATAACTTTATTAAAAGTTTTTAAAATAATTTTTTTATTTCAACTGTTAACAAATTTAAAGTAGTGTGAATTCTCAAACATGGAAAAAAGTTGCTTTTAGTGTAACAAATAAAAAAAGTATCCAAATATTTAAGTAGCAAATCGTAGAAAAAGTAGTAAATAGTAGGTTTTAGTATAGATGAGTGCGAGGCCTGACATTCAAAAATACCTGCAAGAAGTAAATAATTTCGTAGAAAGGAGTCTCTTTGTAAGGAATATTAAACCACAAATTAAAAGGTAATGTTCTTTCCGAAACATTATTTCCTTCGGATTCTGAAAAAATACATTTCAGAGATAAAAAACAGACGTAATTTTTTTACGATAAAAAAATAATTGCAATATTTGCAATTTTCTTTATAAAGAAATAGAAAAAATGCTCTCAATTTTTTCAATTATCGTATAATATTGATATGATACCTATTATTGGCATTGTGACATAATGCCAAGCGATTGTTTGCAGTAAAGTAGTAAGTCCAATGCAAGAAAAAGTACAAATTTGATTGCACTTTTTCAAAATTATCATATCTCGATTGTTGTACTGAATTTTCCAAAAAGTTTCTTCTGTGTACGAATTAAAATTCAATACTTCATTACGATGATATACAAAGGTTGCCAATTGTCCTAATGTCGAAAAAACGACACTTGCACAAGGAGCACAAAATGTGATAGCCTAAATTATTTTTTCTTTTGAAAATACGCAGTTCCCTGATGAAATTGTCGTCAACGCCGAGTCGAAAAATCGAAAAGAATTATATTTTTTCTGAGATTTTAAATTAAAAAAAAAACACTGCCAAAAAATAATTTATTATACAAAGCTTCTAGAATTAAAATTTCCCTGATATCATCTCTAAAATAAGCGTCGACGCTAACTTCAGAAACTTGAAAATAATAATTAAATCTCAACCTTTATATCACCCCAAGAATAATAGAGATCCATTCCTTCGATCATTGTTGCAAAAACCATTGTGAATATAGTGTAAAATAAGATAAAATTCGACAATAAAATTTGAACTTTATTTTTTGATGGCCACATGCCAATGAGTTGCATAAAGAAACGAATTAATTTTATCGAGAAATAATTGTTGACAAACATTTTTTTTGTACGCTTTTTCTATTCGTTTTATTCTCAAAATAATGAAATAGAAATTTAACTTGGATAAATTCGATCGAACTTTGGAAAGTAAATGATAATATGGGTTTGAAATGTCAGGATATATATGGTGTAATTATTTTTATAGATATCTTTATATGTCTTATAATTTTCTTTGATGAAAATAGTATAATGAATTTTATATGGGGGAAGAAAGGCATTTTTGCTGCCTGGAATCATGCGGTGTAATAATATGTACTTACCTCTACAATGTATACTTTGTCATATTATACTAATTTTCCTTTTACAATTTTCTTATGTTACAGAAGCATTCAATTATATTGAAAACTGGAAATAATTTATTTGAATAATATACGAAATGGAAAGTCATTCACATCATCGGTATGCATTATCATATACGGAAAATCGTGACTCACATGAGAAAAATCGCATTAGAAGCTTTTCGATTTTAAATATATATCTACACTTTATACCGTGGGTGTGAAATGGATTTTCAACCATGTAAGTGCAAATTTATTTTTCCTCTTATGAGGAATTAAATATAATTCCTTTCGTAATTTGTGTATAAAATTTCTTCTTTTGATTTTCGATTGGGAAAATAATCCTTTGATATGTACATTGTTTTAATTGAATACTCTTTTTAGTTTGAACTTTATTTTTATTTTTAACTTTATTTATTTGTAAGTATATTTTTAGTTTTTTAATCTGAATATTTATTTTTTTGAATTGAATTTAATTTAAATGGATAAAACTATTTTGCTTTGGTTTAAAATAAATTTTGCATTCAAAGAAAAAACAGGATTGCCACAGGTCAGGGTTCAGGGAAATTAGGGAATTTAGGAAAAAGTTCAGGGAAAGAAGAGCTGGTTTAGGAAATGAGGGACTTTTTTATTAAAGTACTGGAAAAAATAGAATTCAGGAGAAGTTACGCCAAAAATTAAAAAAATACTCGTCAAAATTACAATTGTTTTCAAATAATAAAATTCTTCTCCGAAATGCAATCATTTTCAAAAAATTTAATATAATTCTTGCCAAAATTTAAATTATTTTTAAAAATTTCCCTCAATTCAATTATTTTCAATATTTACTATTTTAATAAAATTTTCCGAAAGAATTCAATTATTTAAAAAAAAATGTTGATAAAATTCTAAGCAGATATTAAATTATTTTCATAAATAATAAAAATTCCACAGGAATTCAACTATTTACAAATTGTTTATAAATTTCTTCGCAATAATTCAATTATTTTTATAAATAATAAAATTTTTTACAGAGATTCAATTATTTTTATGAATAATGAAACTCATCGTAGAATTTCAATTATTTTTAATACAATTTTAATCGAATTCCTCGAAAAATGTAATTATTCTTGAAAATTTTATTAAAATTCGTTGAAAGAATTCAATTTATTGATAAAACTTTTTATGAGAATTCAATTATAAGAAACATTCATTGATTCCATAAGTTATTTATTTTTGTATTTAAATAATTGAATTTTCGTAGAATTTTCTAATAAAAATTAATTTAAAAATAAATTTCAGTTAAAATTTTAGATAATAATTGAATATTAAAAGCATAAAAGCATGAATTTTTTAAAATCATTGTATTTTTAAAAGGTTTCAAATTAAAATTTTTGAAAACTTGAACTTTTCATATTTTTAATTGACAATTCTGTAGAATTAATTTTTTTTTGAAAATGTTTAATTACATTTTTTTAAAAATTATTTCAAGTTTTTATTTTCTAAATATTTATATAAGTGAAGAATTTCCGAATAATCGAAATTTCGTAAAATTGAATTGTAAACAAATGGATTTAAAATTTCTCAAGGAACTTTTGCAAAAATTATTAAAAATAATTGATAATTGAATGTTTCTTAAATTTGAATTCTTATACAGAACTTTATCAATATTTTTTAGAGTAATTGAATTTTCACGAAGAATTGCATTAAAATTTTCAATAATATTAAATTTATTCAAAAGATGTAATTAAAAATGAATTAAAAATAATTATTACACTCTAAGAAACAAATTATATCAAATTATTTTAAATAATTAAATTTTTTTGGAAGAATTTTATTCAAAATTTTAAGAATAATTGCGTTTTTAGCGGAATTAATTTTTGTCACCGAACTTTAATAAAGTTTTTAAAATAATTGCATTCTTGAAAAGAATTAAAAAAGATCTTTTTAAAGAAATGATTTTTTTCAACAAATTTTATTAAAATTGTGTTTTAAATAATTAAATTTTTTTTAAAAAATGTATATTATTTATGAAAATAATTGAATTCTTTCAAATAATTTTATTAAAATTATATTGAAAACAATTCAATTATTATAAAGAGTTTCATTAAAATTTTTTAAAATAATTGAATTCTTTCAAAGAATTTTATTAATATTTTTAAGAATAGTCTTTGCATTTTTTGCGGAATTCATTTAAAATTTATTGTATTAAAAATAATTGAAATCCTGCGATGATTTTAAATATTTATAAAAATAATTGAATTCTTGCAACGATTATTCTTAAAATTTTTAAAAATAATTGAATTCCTGAGAAGAATTTTATTATTTTTGGAAATAATTGATTTTTTTTCGAAAAATATTAAGAAAATTATGTTTTAAATATTTGAATGCGATTTTATAAACATTTTTTTTTTAAATTATTCAATTCTTTTGGGAAATTATTAAAAATAATTGATAATTGAATTCTTTCGAAGAATTTACTTGAAATTGTATATTAAAAATAATTGAAATCCTGTGAAGAATTTTATTATTTAGGAGAATAATTGAATGCTTGCAACGAATTTTTATTACATTTTTTCAAATAATTGAAATCCTGTGAAGAATTTTATTATCTATGAAAATAATTGTATTTTTGTATCGAATTTTATTACATTTTTTTAGAATAAATTGAATTCTTATGAGAAATTTTATTAAAATAGTAGATTTTGAAAATATTTGAATTTCAGCGAAGAATTTCATTATTTGTGAAATGTAATTAAATTCTTGCAAAAAATATTTGAAAATAATTACATTTCACGAGGAATTTATTTTAAATTGTATTAAAAATAATTGAAATCCTAAGAAAAATTTTATTATTTATAAAAATAATTGAATTAAAAATTTTGTGAATATTCTAATTCCTATATTGGAGTAATAATAATGATTAAATATTTATTTAAAAAAGAATTTATTGATGTTTTCGAATAATTTTACAATTAAAAAAATTCGTAAATAAATGTAATAGAAAATTTTTTTGTCTAATAATTTTTAGAGTGAATCAGAATATTCTTTATGGTCAGGAAAAAATTGTCAAAATTTTGTCTGGAAATCAGGGAAAAACAAAATCATTTTTTTGTGGCAACCCTGAAAAAGTTTGGGCGCAGTTGAAGGAAATTTTGTAGTTGAATCAAACAAATATCCGATAGCAATGCTCATTTTTTATTTAATATTTTTTTCTGAATGTAGTTTTGTATAGTGTAGCAACTACAATTATAATCTTTCATGTTTAAAAAATTCTTATTCAATTTCAGTTTCAGAAAAACCAATTGATTTTCTGCAGCACATGCAACAACACATTCCTGCTCCCATTCCGATGATAACTGATGCAGATAACTATACAATTATTATTGTAAATATTCCATTTTTTCATAAATGAGGTTCTCTTGTGAATAACAATTTTCTCTCTTCTATAAGAAAAAGGTACGTGTATTTTTTTTCATTAGCAATAATCTAAAATCTATTTTTATATGATTCTAGAACTTTTCTCTCAGAAAAGAATATGTGGTTAAATCAAAATACTATTTTGTTGCATAAATATTATTTGATTTATCTAATTTTTAGGTTACTTCGAGTTTATTCTCGTTCTTTTCAGAGAAATTTGTTTACCAAATAAACATTTGGTCCAGTTTCATAAACTTTGTCTCTGAATTCTCTAAATCTGAATTAGTAGAAATTGACTAATTAACAGTATAAAACCGTGAACGATCGTTGGCTCTGTCAAAAAAATTACTAAATATTAATAGAAAACAAATAATTCAATAGTCAAATTTGACTATAATTATTTGTAACAAGAAATTATTAATTGCGCTGTAGACAATAGAAATTTTTTTGCTGCAGACAAAAATCTTATTTTTTTTATAGTTTATTCAACATAACCTAAAAATTACATTTTGTCATTTTTTGAGTGAAAAATTAAATCACTAGTGTTACAAATTCATTTAGTAAACGAATTGGTGCTAATTTGTCAAAAGCGGCTAATTCACGTTTAGAGAGAAAAAAGAATTCGGTAACTTGGAGCAAATTTTTATTTTAAAAATGTTTTTTTTTCAAAATGTACATTCGTGTTTAAATGAAGAGCATTTGTTCAAAGTTCAAACGACGAGATTTACGGAGAGAATAGTTTTTAAAATTTGTTTCTTTCAAACAAATTTTGAAAACTATTCTCTCCATAAATCTCGTCGTCATTTGCATGTAAATTCCCAATATTTCCGAATAATTTACTTTATACCCTGAAAAATACACCAAACCAGAGAAATTATCCCAAAGAGCATATTATCCATTTTATACCATCTTCCAATCACTTCCAATGTTAAATAAGCCAATTTTGCTAAATTTTCAAGTTGGTAATTAAAAAAAATTTTTTTCTAAAACTGCGTCGTTCCTAAAAAAACATTTCCACAACGGACGAGGTGGCCGAGTGGTTAAGGCGTTGGACTGCTAATCCAATGTGCTCTGCACGCGTGGGTTCGAATCCCATCCTCGTCGTATTTTTTTGTTTTTCAACACTGTATTTTAACGTTCTTTCTATAATAATATTAATTTCTATTTATTTTTTTTATTTTTAGAGTTCGAATTTTTCCAAAGGAAGAAGAAGAAGAAGCAACGAGAATCCTTGGGTAGCAAAATTGGGAACAATGTCTGCGGAAGAATTGCATACTTTTCGTACTTTACGAGAAATTTTTTTCGAAAACGGACAAGTGAGTCGAAAATTTATATTTAGACAAAAGTACATTTTATTGCATGATGTGCAAAATATTTTTTCTTTAAATTTTATTACAAACCTTTTTGGGGTAAAATTAGCAATTTTAAAAATAATAGAATTTAAAAATTTGGTATTCAAATTTTTATTGAAAACAGTAAAAAAATCCAATTTTGGAAAAATTACAAATATTTGCAGAAATTCAATTATTTTCAAGAGTGATAAAATTCTTCTCATAAAATTTAATTATCATTCAAATTTAATAATTTTAATTAAATTCGTCGAAAAAATTTGAAAGAGAAAAAATTTCACATCCTATAAAATAGTGAAAAATAAATCAATTTTAACATTCTTTTTTTCAAATATTATAACAAAACAAGTTTGAATTATTAAAAATTTGAACTAATTAGAACAAAAGTGATATGAAATTTATAAAAATTCATTTTTAAATAATAAATAAAGAAAATAAAAAATAAAAAAAATTTCTTTTCTTAGAAAATAAATTTGTATAAAACCGTATTTTGCATTAATATCAATTCTATTTTTTTATAATTATTCATAAGCAATTTTTTCTTTATTTTAGAATGTTGAATTAATATTACTTATATTAATATTGATTGAATTTAAGGTATTTGTCGCGTAAATTCGTTTTCGTCAGATTTTTTTTAAATTTCACATAATCATTCTTTGGATATTTATCTACAAAATAAGGCCTATTAAAATAAAATTGACCGTCTGTCAGTCTCAAAAAATGAAATCAAAGTTTTGATTTTTAACATGTAAGGTATAGGAAAACCATATGAAAACCACAGATTTTTAATTTTTGCACTTATACTAATCGTCAGATTTTTTAGAAAAACTAAAGTTTTATCTATTGAACCAAAATGAACTTTTTTAAAAAAAATGAAAATTTTTCACCGTCTTGTTTAAAAGATATTTAACATCAAACTTGAAAACTTATTTTAACATTTATTGTAAATGACAGGTGAATTCGTAAACGTGGCAATAGCGCTTGTTAAATACTGCAGCTTGTCTGCTACTTTTGGCGCGAAATTTTAAAGACGGCCATACGCCAAACTTGCGACGTTGCCACGATCGTTTTTCATGCGAGAGGTTATGAATATACATTGAGAACATCTGTGTGTCAAACTGTACGTCCGCAAAAGTTTTTCGGAAACTCGCATTCATAATCGTTTCATAAGTACAGTCAACGGATACAAACTTTTGAGAGTGACCAGTCGCGCGACAAATACCTTAAAAAAGTTTCAAATTGAAGTTTTAGAAAAGTTGAATTGTAAAAGATTTTAATTAAAAATTCTGAATAAGTTAGTTTTTTGAAACATTTTTATTAGCATTTTTTTCAAATTAGTTATATTTTTAAATATATAATATTGAATTGAAAAACTTTCGAATTATTCAAAATTTCAATGAAATTGTCTTATAGTGGCATTCCAGGAGAAATTTACTACTTTTCGGAGCACCCTCACCGATTTCTTTCAAACTTGGTAGTATTACATTTGTTGGTCTAAAGTTTCAGAAAATCAATTTTTTAAGTAAAATCAATTGTTTATTTAAAAGTTACAACAATTGCTCAAAATTGTTTAAATGCCAATATCTTTTAAACGGTACAAGATAATTGTTGTTTTCTTTTTTGCTAAACATTCATAAAGATGAGACGCTTCAAAAATGTTATTAACCTTTTTTTCTTATTTTGTTAATTAAAAAAGTTATTTAAATAAATAAAATTAACTTTTGAGCCAGAATTCAAAATTAAATGACTTACGAACCAAAAAATTCCTTGTTTTTCACATTTTTATATTCCGAAGAGAAAAAGTTGTTTGAGTTTTCCAATCACTTATAATTTAAACAATGATTCGCTTGTTTACAATTATTTTGCAACTAAATGATCATCTGTTCTCACCTGCGCGCGACACTGCAACGTCACGTCCGTCTGTCTTCAGAATATATATTTGACAAGCGTGGAAAAATTGAGGTTATGTTTAATCAAAACAACGCATTTCAATCTTTTTAAAGTTTTAGGATATCAGAAAATCAATATCCTAATTTAACTTTTTTTCCATGACTGCTAAAAACTTTAAAAAGATTGAAATGCGTTGTTTTGATTAAACATAACCTCAATTTTTCCACGCTTGTCAAAAATATATTCTGAAGACAGACGGACGTGACGTTGCAAATGTGAAAAACAAGGAATTTTTTGGTTCGTAAGTCATTTAATTTTGAATTCTGGCTCAAAAGTTAATTTTATTTATTTAAATAACTTTTTTAATTAACAAAATAAGAAAAAAATGTTAATAACATTTTTGAAGCGTCTCGTCTTTATGAATGTTTAGCAAAAAAGAAAACTCAATTATCTTGTACCGTTTAAAAGATATGGGCATTTAAACAATTTTGAGAAATTGTTGTATCTTTTAAATAAACAATTGATTTTACTTAAAAAATTGATTTTCTGAAACTTTAGACCAACAAATGTAATACTACCAAGTTTGAAAAAAATCGGTGAGGGTGCTCCGAAAAGTAGTAAATTTCTCCTGGAATGCCACTATAAACAAGTGGATTTTAGAAATATTTTAGTTAAAATTTCTAGAAAATAATTGAATTGAAATTTTGATAATAATTTTTAATAAAATACAGTAGCAATTTTTAAAAATTATTCGTTTTTAAAGGATTTGAAATTTGAATTTTTTTTTAATCTTCCTATGGAAAAATAATGGATAATAATTAAATATTTATTTCAAAAATTCTATTCAAGTTCCAAATGATTTTACAGTTAAAAATATTCAAAAAAAATGTATTATAAACATATTTTGGAGTTTCAATTATTTTTAGAGTAAATTAAAATATTTTTAGGGTTTGGGAAAAAGTCAAAGTTTTCTCTAAAAATCAGGGAATTCTTTCAATCTTTCATGGAAAAATTTATTTTCTGAGTTATTTTTTATGACCGGGAAAAATAATTTAAGACCGGGAATTATGATCTTGAATTTTTTTTTTATAAAAAAAGTGTCCACTCTAAGTCCGGCCATGGTACCCTTAGAGAAAGACGCCTTCCAATAAAATGCTGCACAGCCGCCATTTTGTAATTAAATTTTTTAAAAATATATATTTTGCATATCAATTAATACTCATGGAATAAAACGTACTTTACAGATTTCTGATTGACCATTTCATTGAGCCAAAAAAATTCCTAAAAATTCGCCTATTTTTCGTGAGTTACTTAGGTTTCCCGTTTCCCCCCTTAAATGCGATTTTGTAGATTTTTTGACCCCCTTCCTCCCCTAAATTGGTAACGTAGTTTATGAATGTCCCTTATTTTTTTAATTTCTATAAAATTTTTTTGTATTTTTTTTTGTATGTTTTGTATTTTTTTTTTTAATGAATTAGTAGTAATGTTGTATTAATGTTGTCTCAATTTTGTTTGAATAGCGCATGGATTACAAGAAAAGGAAGCATTGCCTGAAGCCCAGGCGTCGATACATATAGTTCTCGATATCTGCCTTACCAACAAAACTTATACACAAGTTGACATAAGTTTTCCAAAGTTAAGAGACGTGATTATGCATTCTGTCAGAGCTCTCGGATAAATTCGACAATTGTTTTAATTAATTCCTTCTTCAATCATGAATTCATCGTCTTGCAGTGAAATAACACCTCTTTTGAGTGAGTAATTTAAAAAAATTCTTAAAACTTAATAATAGAGTAATAATAAAAGATTTTTCTTTTGTCAAATTCGTCAAATTTTTCATCAATTTTCTCTCTTTTGAAAAAAAATTATAATGAACCTAATTAAAGAATATAATAGGCCTCATAATATCAAATTATATTTGTACATGAAAAACAATTTTCGGTTTTAGTAGATTTTTGTCGTTAGAGATTGTTTATCGGTATAATTAACATTTATTAATAGATTGGTAAATTAACTGATAATGATGATAATGACGATAATGAGTTTAATTATGTAATTTCAAATAAAGCGCGCCTTGAAATAATGACATTTGAATGAAAAGGCGCAAAGATAGTGCGCGAATACAAAAAGGTGAGAAATCATTATAATTTTGTCAACAAAGACTCACATGTTATCATGAATTCCTCAAAATACCTACACAGTCGTGGCAGTCGTGGCCGAGTGGTTAAGGCGTCTGACTAGAAATCAGATTCCCTCTGGGAGCGTAGGTTCGAGTCCTACCGACTGCGAAAAATTTTTACTTTTTGCTTCATAAAAGTATACTCAGCTCATAAATAAATATCATAAGAATACTATATTTTATTTACACAGACATTTTTTTATGTAGATACCTTTTATCTCGAATAAAACAATTCGCAATTAAAGTCAATTTCTTTCACTTTTGAAATTTTTTTTTATTAAAAAGTTGACGAAGGAAATAAATATTATGGTTTTTATTATTTAATATATCACTTACAAGTTATATTATGGTCTTAAAAAAAGAGAGAGAAAGTTGAAAAATTTGTATAAATAATTGTAAGGAGCAAAAACCATATTATTCATTATCTTATAATTCATGTGAAGAATTATTCGTTTTTTTTATTATCACTCTCATGGATGAGTATAAATAAAAGAAACCGCGTCTCGTGACTACTCGTGACTGATAATTCCGCAATATAATCCTCTTAGGCTTCGTTTATAAATTAAATGTTTAACATCTAATTTTTATTTTTAAATTTATTTTAGCTATAAAATTTCAATTTTTGGTTATTTGCATTTAAATTTAATATTTTTAGAAGAAAAAAAGATAAAAGTAGAAAAAAAATTCAATAAGAAAGCAATCTTAAAATTTTTCTTTAACATTTTTAATTTCTTCAATTCAAATACAAATTATTTCAAAGATAATTTAATTTGAATAAAAATTGTTTAATTCAAGTAAATATTTATTTGATAGTTGACAAGTATTCAATTATTTTTAACCAAATAAAGTTTCTTTAATTGTAAGAATACTGCAATTTAACACAATTTTTTCTTGTGAAAAATTCAAATAATTTTCATTCAAATAATGAAATTATTTATTCAAATACAATTAATTTCAAATTCAATTTGATTTAAATAAAAATTATTTGTTTCAAATGAACATTTATTTGACAGTAGACAAGTAATTATTTGCTTAAAGTCCGTAAAAGTCCGTTTTTTGAAAAAAAAGTCCGTAATTTCTTTCAAAAAGGATGAAAAGTTCGTAAATTGTACGATATAATTTTGAGAATTTTAGAGAAATTACAAATGTTTGCAGAAATTCAAATATTTTTAAAAGTAATAAAATTCTTCGCAAAAATTCAATTATTATGTTCAAAATTTTTTTTAATTTCTCGTCAAAATTTCAATTATTATCTTTAGAAATATTAAAATTTTTCTCAGAAATTCAATTATTTTTAAAAAATCTAAAAAACATTGTTAACATTTCAATTATCTTTATAAATAAATAGCAAAATTCTTCGACAAAATTCAATTATTTTAAAAAATGTTATTAAAATTCATTAAAAAATTTCAATTATTTTCAAAATTAACAATATTTATCACACGAATTCAATTATGTTCTAAAATTTTTAACAATTCTCGTCAAAATTTCAATTATCTTTAGAAATATTAAAATTCTTCTCCGAAATTCAATTATTTTCAAAAAATCTAAAAAAAATGGTCAAAACATTTCAATTATCTTTATAAATAAATAGCATAATTCTTCCACAAAATTTAATTATTTTAAAAAATTTCAATAAAATCCATTACAAAATTTCAATTATTTTCAAAAGTAATAATATTCTTCGCAAAAATTAAATATTGCTCAATATCTACTATTTTCATAAAATTTACCAAAAGAATTTAATTGATTAAAAAAAATTTAATAAAATTCAACAAAAACTTTTAATTATTTTCAAAAAATAATAAAAATTTCACAAAAATTTCATTAATAACAAATTTTTTTTTATAAATTTCTTCACAATCATTCAACTATTTTTCATAAATAATAAAATTTTTACGGGAATTCAATTATTTTCGTAAATAATAAAATTCTTTTTAGGAATTCAATTATTTTCAATAGAATTTTAATCGAATTGAATTCCAAGAAACATTCAATTATTCAAAAAATTATTTATTTTTGAATTTAAATAATTGATTTCTGATAGAATTTTCTCTCATAAACATTGATTTAAAAATAGGTTTCAGTTAAAATCGTTGATTATAATAATTGAATTCTTTCGAAGAATTTCATTAAAATTTTTAAAATAATTGAATTTTATCGAGACATTTTTTTAAAATTCTCTTAAAAATAATTGAATTTCTACCAAAAAAAAAGTTTTATCTAAACTTTTTAAAATATTTGAATTTCTGACAAAATTCTGATATTTTTGAAAATAATTGAATTCTTGCGAGGAATTTTATAAAGACTTTTGAAAATAATTGAATTTCTACAAAGATTTTTATTATTTTACGAAAATATTTAAATTCTTGCGAAAAATTTTATTAAAATTTCTTAAAGTAATTGAAGATCTGCTAAGAATTTTGTTATTTTTAATTTATGCCATGAATTTTATTAAAATTTTTAAAAATAATTGTATTCCTGTTAATTTTTTACGAGAATTGAATTATTTTTAATACAATTTTAATCGAATTTCTCGAAGAATGTAATTATTATTAAAAATTTTATTAAAATTCGTTGATAGATTTCAATTATTTGAAAATTTGTTGATAACGATTTTTTATGGGAATTGAATTTTAAGAAACCTTCAATTATTCAATAAATTATTTATTTGCATTTTTGCATTTAAATTTGTATTTAAATAATTGAATTCTAGTAGAATTTTCTAATAAAAATTGACTTTCATTTCATAAAAATAAATTTCAGTTAAGATAATAATTGAATATTAAATGCAATAGAGCGTGAATTTTAAAAAATAATTGAATTTTGTAATTAATTTTTTTGAAAAAGTTTAATTCATTTTTTTTAAATATTATTTTTAGTTTCTATTTTCTAATATTTATTTAATTAAAGAATTTTTAATTTTTTTAATTTTTAATTTATTTTTTTTTAATTTTTTAATTTTTTTTTTTTTTTTTTTTTTTTTTTTTTTAATTTTTTTTAATTTTAGTTGTTCCATACTTATGGGACCAGAGGCCATTTAACCAAAAGAAAGAAAGAATACGAATAATTGAAATTTCGTAAAATTGAATATTGCACTGAAAAAAATTCGGTCGAAATCTTTAACTACTATTACCTAGTTGAGTTGAAAGTTGTCAAATTAATTACTTTTTTAGTTTTACTAACAATTTTTGTGTAGTTGATTTTACTACTTTGAATATAGTTGAAGAATAATAGTTTATATAACTAAAAAAAGTAGTTAAATTGCAAAAACAACTACAAAATCTAATATTACATCAACTAAATTCTTAGTTCTTTTTACTACTTTCGGTAGTAAATATAAATTTTTAAATTCAGTTGAGGACCTATTGAATCACTCAGGGTAGTTAAAAAGTAGTCAAATCTACTAGTTTTTTTTTTGAGTGTGTAAAGAAATTAATTTGAAAATTGTCAAAGAACTTTTTCGAAAATTATTAAAAATAATAATCGATATAAAGAAGAATTTTAGATATAAATATTCTTAAAAATAATAATTGAATTGATAATGATTATAATTATTATAAATTATTTTTATTAATAATTATTATTAATTATTATAAAACATAAAGAAATCGATAACTTCGAGTCGGAGACTCGGAGTTATCGATTTCTTTATGTTTTATAGTTATGAAAAATTGAATTTCTAGTTTCAAGTAAAATATTCTTTTATTTGATTCGGCCTGATTCTATTTTTGTCAATTGGTTCGTAAATGGTCCATAATTTTTAATTTTTGGTCCGTAAAGTCCGTATTTTTAAATACATTCACTGCTTCGAGCCCTGTAATAATCAATAGAATCAAATAATTATTTGATAATTGATAAGTAATTTTTTTTCCATTGTATACGTAGAAAAACACAATAAAAGAGCAAAATTTTCTTTTTATAAAATATTATTTATTAAATCTTTCAAAGTATATAAAATTAACAAACATACTTTTTTCTTTTTTCTCAATATATCTTTTCGTTGAAAAAATTTTTAAAAAATGTTACAATTTTTATACTGTTTAGTCGAGTTATTAAAATATAAATTTTTCTGTATATACATCTATATCTATACGTTTTCTTTGGTTATTTATACAACTTATTAAATACTTCTTTTTAATATTTCTTGTCACATTTTTGTCGTAATACTATATTGTTTTCTTTGAATCTTTATAGTTGCCTTAAAATAACTCTTAGTTTGAAAAAAAAATTCTTAAACATTTTGCTAGAATAATACGAATAAGAATATAATAATCCTAATGATAGAAATTATCATAATGCCGAAAATTTTCATTTTTGGTCATTTTTTTTCTAAAAATCTAAATTGTTTTTAATCTAAATAAAAACAGTTTTCTTTGCGTCTATGAATTTAAAAAAAAAAATATTCATAAAAATGATAATACAACGAATTTTGATTGTGAGTAATTTTTGTTTTTTCTTTACTCGATGGTCAATGATTGTTTTCGTTTGTTCTCTAAATTACATGTTTTGGTTTGTTTCGAATTAGCTGTTTTATTAAACTCGGACTTACATATCAGTTGGAGATTTGGAAGACCTTGATGATGAATTTCACTTTTTTTAAAACCATCCTTTCTTGTCCAACGACCTGTGATAATATCAAGTGCACTCGGAAGATTTTTCTCTTCTGAAGTTGTGCAATTTTTTAAAACATTTTTATTGTTTTGAACACATGAATTTATGTTATTAATGGCAAAATGTTCAGTGTTCTTATCTTTCGTATATTGTGTGTCTTGAGAATCGTTTTTCTCTTTCTTATCATGTTTATCCCTTCCTTCTTTTTCTTTCGTCTGCTCCTTTTCTTTCTCCTCTTCTTTCCCCTTTTTTGTATTCCTTTCTTTTTCTATTTGTATATTCCTTTCCTTCTCTCTATTCGTTGCCTTTTCCTTTTCTTTATTCCTTTCCTTCTCTTTATTTCTTTCCGTTACCTTTTGTTTATTCCTTTCTTTTTCTTTATTCTTTTTTGTCTCCTTTCCTTTGCTTCTTTCTTTCTCCTGCTCTACTCGATTATCCAACTCATTGTTATTGTTGTCGTCTTCGTAATCGTCAATATCAAAGTCATTATCATCGGTATCCGTCTCTTCGTCACTGTCCAACGCGAGTGGATCCTTCTCCCTAATTTTTGGACAGGGCGATCTGGTTGAAAATCCATTGGCTCTGTATCTTTTGACAGCATACTTAATCCCTTTATGAGGTCTATACTCCGTTCTGTATACCGTTCGTTTTCTCTTTTTACTCTCAGGACAAATTATTTCAAGTGGTTCTGGCGATTTTAGTAACCAATCCCTAGATTCTTCTTCAGTTTTCTCCGATTTTCTAGCTTGTGAATCCAACCAGGATGCTGTGATTGATAAAACACGTTCGCCATTCGGTAGTTGAAAATAATTTGGACCTGCAACATTTCCCTCCTTAGTTTTTTCGTATTCACGGAATGGTTTCTTGAGACTCCTCCTTGAAGATTTCACATAATTCTTTGCTGCGTTCGAAGATAAAAAACCGTTTTCACCTTTGGAAGACAAAGTAGCATTAACGGTATTGCATAAAAAATTAGCACTTTCTGGAAAATTGGGCTTCATTCGTAAACTTTTGTCATTTACGTACTGTCTTGTTCCGGCATCATGAAAATTTGAACTCTTTTCCTGTAGAAGATTTTCACTGTCACTGACAAATTTTGGATAATTTGTTGTGTTGCTCATCGACGAATATCCGTTATAACTGTTAATTGTCGGGAAATTTGGATGAAAAGTTTGTCGTTTGTCAAAATTTGCCGTATTCACTGGCATGAATCCCGTATTGCTGTTGTTTGGTGGAAATTTCTCAACTTTGTTGTCTTTGTCAATTATTTGTACCTCGGCTTCAGGTGTGTGCCAGGACCGAAAAAATTTATTCCCAGAATTTTCCGTTGGTTGATTTAAACTTTGATCAGCCTGATAAGAGGGTGGGTAATATTTTCCATCAGGATGATAATTCGCTGAATATGGAACTCCATTCGGAAAATGCATACTCTTTGCAATTTTCTGATCGTACTCTGCGTTTATTTTCATTTGTTCGTACATTCCTTTTGGGTCGGAATATTTGGGCATTTGTCCCGGAAACTGCTGAAATGGCACTTGTTGATTTTCAACCGGTTGATCATTGGGAATTTGACGATTCTGAATATTTTGAATCGCTTCTGGACACCTTTGATGATTCGGAACTTGATATCGTTGATTGTGCAGCGACATTGGATTTGAAACGGTTTATTTCCGGTTTTGGATTTGGCGAATTTTGAGTTAAAAGTTCCTGAGGTCTTTGGTTTTGAAATGATCCTTGAAACTGAGAAGCAATTTGATTGTAATCGTCAATTAATCGAGGAAAGTTTTGCCCTTGCTCGAGTTGTTCGCCACAGAAAGTTTGATCGTAAAACTGAGGATAATTCTGATAGTAATTCTGCAACTCTAAATTTTTCCCATAGGGGGGAAATGGTTGAGAGTATTTGAAAAGATGTTCGGAATAATTAGGCGGTGGTTGTAGATATGGCACATTAGTTTTAGGCACTGTTTTGTAGTCTTGAAATTGTTGCTGATATTCGACTTGTCCGTAATCTGTCTTCATATTTACGGATGGTTGTCCGTAGTAGTCGGAATAATGTGGGGGACTTTTTAGCGATGCCGATAGTTGTGAGAACTTTGGTAATTGCTGCTGGGAGTAGTTGCAGGTCTGATAGGGAGAAATCTGTTGAGGAAAGACTTGAGAATTGGAGAAGTGGGAAAAATTGTCGGATTGGGAATTTGGGGGCAGAGGCGAAAAATTGTTTTGGGAAGTTTCTGGAGAAAATTTAGGCTTAGAACCAGAAGGTTGTTGAATAAATTGAGACGATTGTTGGGTAAAGTTAAGTGGTGAGTTGTGAGAAAATTCGGAACTTTGGGGTAAAAATCCAAGAGGTTGTTGGGTGGATCCATTTTGTTGAGGTAGGACTGGAGGTAAATATCCCTTTGTTTGTAAAAAGTGTTCTGGTCGCTCTTGTGTGAATTTAGGCACTTGTGGATATGAAGGCAACGTTTGATGATAAGTTTGTTGACCAACTCTTGCTTGTTTGTTATTTAGTGTCGGTGGTGGGTTTGGTGTGTTATTTTTTCTCTTTGGAGCTTTTTTAACCTGGTTGCCAGGTTGATTTTTCTTATCAGAATTCTTTGAACCTAGAGGTCTTCCTCGACGTTTCTTAGGCGGAGGTTCGAGTAAATCCAGGAGGGATTGTAGATCCGGTTGTTCTGGCGTCGAATTTGATTGAAGATTCTTCTTATCGATGTTATCACTAGAACATGTTGTCGTCGCTGGTTTGAATGAATTGGTGTCTGGTATTATTGTTTCCGGGAGATTATTACTTCTCTCAATCGTACCACTTAGAAAGGAATTACTGTAATTCAGGGGATAATTAAGATTATCAATATTTTTGTTCTCGTCACTATATGAAGCGGGCGGTACCAAAAAATCGTTTTCAAACGAAAGTGGATCTTGTTGATCCTTTTGTTGATCCTGAGCCTGGTACATGTCGTCCATAAATATATCACTTTCTTGACAATTGTTGAATTTTTGCATCTGTTCTTTCAAGTCAAATGTGGCAATAGATTCCTATACGAACAAAATAAGAGCAATTTAAGATTTAACAAAATAATAAGCAGAGGTTAATTAATAAGAATTCGATTTATTAAGATTTTATAACTTCAATTCGAAAAGAAATTAGCATTTTAACCAGACGTGACAATGAATTACCTTCAATATTGGAGTTTTGCTGATTTCCTGAGAGTAATTTACACAATCACCGCTAAAAGATAGTGAAGTTTGGTTTTCAGATGTCTGAAAATTGTTCTCGTAGCCCATAATCCCTTTGTCTGTAAGTCCTCTTAAATGTGATCTTGAAACTTCGTTACTTAACGAATTAAGATCTGGAGATGAGACAACTGCGCCGTGTGATCTTAAGATTGCCTCTGATGCTAATGCTGGAGAACCAAAGTTATCTTTTCTTTCACTATTATATTGAGTGTGTTTGGTTTCGTTTGCGTCTAATGGTGTTTGAGCGAAACATGCTCCCCTCTCGTCGTACAGGACCATAGCTGAAATAAGGATTAGAATATTGATGATGAAAGGGTTTACGGTACAAGGAGATTATAGATTATAAAATGACCCGAGTCTAACAGAAATTTACAGCACAACTTTATAAATTTAGGAAAAATTCCTGAAATCGGTTGTAGTCGATTTTTACTAACTAACAAATATTGGTAAATATTCCAAATAGATTAAAATCATTCTTTTTTGGTTCAAATAAAAAGTAAAAATCAATGTGAGAAATGAATGGCTATAAAAAAATAATAATTAGGCTCATATTCTTTTAACTGCGGAGTGAAATGAATTCAATTTTAATAAAGACACCGTATATAGAGTTCATGGCTATTTAGTGTTTAGTCTCCGATGTATCAGAAATGTTATTCATTTCACATTTTATGACTTTAGACGGTTGGGACTACGCAATACATTCCTAGAAAGGTAGAGAATTTTTTTTTCATAACAATAAAAAGAAAGAATATTTTTAACTGAAATTTCTATTCATTAGGGGGGAAAAAGTTTTTCTATTTCTTAATTTCACGCTGATAATTTTAATCACATAAAATACATAATTTACATTAGAATTTACAATTCAATCACGATCTTTAAAAAAATAATGAACCAAGTTGTAAAAATTTAGAAGGTCCATTGACCTTCTAAATCCTTCTTTTAATCATTTTATTACACTTGTTAAAAATTTATACTTTTAAGAGCATAGTATTTAATTGTTAAAAATAATTTTTACACTTTTAATAAAAGACTGTAATTATTAATAATTAAGGTATTAAAGTTTATCTATAAACAATTTAAAAGAAACAAATGAAATCATTTCTCGGGATGAATTTCTTTTAGAAGCGTAATGTTCTTAATCAGCATTTTTTTATCTATCAGCATCTCATGTTTCATGAGTTGATGTACTGTATACCTTTCTGCAAAATAATTTGCAATGCTTGAAAATTTGATAAGCACTCTTATTCATTTTTTTTTTCTGCTATAAATAATTATTAATATTTAAAAACATTCATTAAGAATTTCATTAGAAAAAAATCTAAGGCTACATAAACTGAAAAACTACACAAAGAATAGAGAAAATCTCGATTGTCAGTAAAAGTAATTTGCATAAATGAGGACATTTATCAATGTGTGACTAATAAAATAGTAAACTTATGACAAAAGTAGCAAATAATTGCAAAAATAGAAAAAGAGTATAGCAAAAAGAATTCTTTTTAACCAGTGGCAGAATCTATGACAAAAATAGCAGAGAAAATAAAAAATTATTACTGAAAGATGATGATAATAGGCCGAAGAACTTTTAATTGCAATCCGTAGATGAAACTGTTTTGTTATTACATTTTAATTTGTCAAGAAAAACTTTAGATTACTGTACTTTTAAGCAAACTTCAATTGTGTTAATTAGCATCTTCTTAAATTTCAATAACCCCTAAAATGAACGACTGAACCCAATTAATCCCAAAAGAAATCCCAAAAAGACATGTCAAAAATAGTGTTTTTTAAGTTGTATCAAATAATTTTCTATGACAAAAACATATACACATTTATATTTATAAAAGTGTTACTCACTCTGAGCATAAATAATCAGCAACAATTAACATAAATTCCATTAATCGAATTCCACTGTCAGACGATTGTTTAAATCTTTCTAAAATTGTTAATTTGAATCAAAAAATTTACAAACACATCACTTCACTATTATTTTGTAAAAAGAACTGTTGTATCACAATATTTTTCGCTTGAAAATTTTCAAAAGTACCGTCTTAGGTACGTCGTCTCGAGGATCGATCTTAATCTCTCGAGATCTTCTTTGAAACTGATTCTGCTTCTTCTAAACATTCTTTACTACCCATGCTTCTCATTTCCCAACACATAAGAACACAGCTATAAGCTAAGGCCATGGGCCTCTCTCTCTCTCTCTTTCTCTATAGACCCATACCAACCCTGACCACATGGCTCAAGTACTCTAAAGAAAATTTCTGGGAAAACATGTTATACCCTAAAAGATGTGACCATCGATTGAAATTTAAAAGGGCCCCTAACTATACAGCATATACTAAGAACAAAGTGTCGTTATAAATTCTCAGTTTGTAATGGGGGAATTTTTCAGGTCCGTAGTTAGAAATGAAGCGCTTTCATCGACCAACTATTAAGAGATGAAAGTTATATCACAGAAGAGAGAGCAATGAAATGAGAGAGAAAAAACAGATATATATGTAAGGGTAATGTGAGGACTTAACAAACTTGAGAGTCTTAACCCGGATTTCACAAAAATTTTTCGACTCTTGTTGAAAAAAAAAAAAATTTTTTTTTTCAAAGTCTTTCTTTCTTGTAATTACTGAGGAGAATTGAAAATAATTTTTGAGAGAAAAAATTGCATTGTTTCGTTTGCTATTTGATCGGTTGCTTTAAATGTTTTTCACTGTGGGAATAATCTTTAGAAATCCCTTTTGTTCGAATTTGACAATTTTTTTGCAGTGTTAAATGTTTCTATAAATATTTTTAATGTTTTCAAATAGTTTTAAATATTTTTTAATATTTTCGAATATTTTCATGCATTTGAAACATTTAATAAATTCAACTAGAGGAACTAGTAAGGGCAAGCTAGTTCTAGTTAAAATAACCAAAATTCTGTTTATGCCAAGCCAACAAGGATTCTTTTTCTTGTAAAGCAACTTGTGAGAAACACTACTTTTAAAAATTGTATTCTATTTATATTGTATTATTGTATTGTTTTAAAGATTCTATTGTACTATAAGAAGTCAAGAAACTTGATGAATTGGTGTTATGCAAATCGTGTTTGTTAGAAAATAGAAAAGGGATCATTTAGTGCGGTCGAAAATAGGGACTATACATAAATTTTGAAAGAAGGAGAGCAGTGTTTTGACAAAATGCATATATAGTGCGCGATCCTTTTTTTTCAATAGGACCCCTTGTATATATGTTTTTAAAGTGCGAGTGTGTATTTCTTTTGAAACGAAAACCATTTCACAAAATTTAAGAGTCGAGCTGAAAGGCTCATTAAAATATCCATGACATCACACTCGAACGTGTTCGTAAAGCTTTTCCTCTCAATGCTTGAAGGCAATTATTCTTATCAAATTGCAGTTTCAAATTACATACTATACGACACTCATCTTTTCCTATTTTCTGAATTTCTTCATTTTTAACTTTAAAGGTTAAAATTTTTTATGCACTTTATAAAAATTTGTTTCTCTTTCCATTTGGGTTTAATTTATAGATTTTGAATTTGATCCAAGAATTTTTTTTTCATTGATAGAATTATCTAACAAATGAAAAGTTTCTGTAATTTCTGAAATGTAATTGAAATTTACAATTTCTGTATAGTAATACTGGAATATAAGTAAAATAGAAAAATTGTGGAGAATTTGTTACGAATTTGAATAAAGTGCTTCTGAAACAGGCACCAAATTGTGCTTGATGACGGTTTCGTTATTGTCATTACCTGCGCGACTATTTAGAAAGTTTGTATTTGTAAAAGGACGAGGAAGCTCAGGTAACCCAATAGACGGTAGACTAAAAGTCCAATAGACTTGATGAAGTTTCATGAAAAGAGGAAGTATTATGTAAATTAAATTTATAATATTTACCCGACAGTGGGAGATTTCAAATGTTTCCCAACAAAGCCTCTATCTGCAAGGGACAAAAGAACAAAGGACCCCAAACGCAATTTTAGAGGAGACCAGTTTTTCCAAAAATTTACATCTTCTCAAAGAATGCTTAGAATAGAAATTGAAAATTTAAGTTCAAAACTTTTGAACATGTAACATAGTTTCGCTATAAAACTCTTTTCGCAAACTACGCGGATGTAAATTATTAATAAATTTATTTACTCCAATAGTTTACAAGTTTATTTTTTGATTCTTATTTACGAATATAAACTTATTAACAAAGAGGTAATAAATTTCAAGATAATAGGGTAATTTGAAAATTTGTAACTTCTGTCAAAAAAAAAAGTAACTTCCTCAAGGAAAGCACTCAATTATATTAGAACAAATTTTTTTACTGTCGGACTGTAAAAACTTTGTTTCGTTTCCTTTTTCCGTGTGTTGAATAAAAAGAATACTACTCTAATACATATATTGTAGAGTTTGAAGAAAATTTATTATATCAAGGTGCAGAAAAGGTGCTGTAAACTTTTTATTTTCCCATTTTTGTGCACGTAGCCAACACGTACATGTATATGTATAAACATCCTATATTTATTTGGGAAAAGGAAAAAACAGGTGCAGAGCGATAGAATGATATGGATATCTGGGTGAAATTGTTCTTTCTTAAATTTTGAGAAGCTGTCAAGTATATTCTATTTTCAAATTTATACTATATCTATTATAGTATATAAAATTCTGTAATTAATTGTCTTTATAAAAAGGGAGTTCAATTTTGACTCACAGTTCAGGGCTCGAACTCCCATTCGTAAATTGTACGATATAATTTGGATAATTTTAGAAAAATTACAAATGATTGCAGAAATACAATTATTTTCAAAAGTAATAAAATTCTTCGCAGAAATTCAATTATGTTCAAAAATTTTTTTAAATTCTCGTCAAAATTTTAATTATCTTTAAATAAGTAATAAAATTCTTCTACGAAATTCAATTATTTTCCAAAATTTTAATAAAATTCTTGGCAAAATTTCAATTATTTTTAAAAATTTTCCTTTATTCAATGATTTTTAATAGGTATTTACTACTCTAATAAAATTTTTCAAAAGAATTGAATTATTTAAAAAAAATTTTTTAATTTCTACACAAACCTTTAATTATTTTCAAAAAATAAAAAAAATTCACTGGAATTTCTTTATTTACAAATTTTTTCTATAAATTTCTTCCTAACAATTCAATTATATTTTCATAAATAATTAAATTTTTACAGGGATTAAATTATTTTCGTAAATAATAAAATTCTTTTTAGCAATTCAATTATTTTCATAAATAATAAAATTCATGGGCAGAATTTTAATTATTTTTAATACAATTTTAATCGAAATCTTTGAAAAATGTAATTATTCTTAAAAATTTTATTAAAATTCGTCAAAAGAATTCAATTATTTAAAAATTTATTGATAAAATTCTTTATGAGAATTCAATTTTAAGAAATATGCAATTACCTATTCAATACATTTTTTTTGTATTTAAACAATAATTGAATTCTAGTAGAATTTTCTCATAAAAATTTATTTAAAAATGTATTTCAGTTAAAATTTTAGATTGTAATTGAATATTTAAAGCATTAGAGCTTGAATTTTTAGAAATGATCAAGGAGAAAAATATAAATCAACTTTTACTACTTTTATAGTAAAAAATTTTTCAGTAAAGCATTTCTGGTAATTTTTACTACTTTTCGAGTAAATTTTGCTACCTTCGAAGTAAATTTTACTAATTTTTACAAATATTTACTTCGAACGTAGCAAAATTTACTCCAAAAGTAGTAAAAATTACCAGAAATGCTTTACCGGAAATTTTTTACTATAAAAGTAGTAAAAGTTACTTTATATTTTTTCTCCGTGATTGAATGTTGAAAAGGTTTCAGATTAAAATCTTTGAAAATTTGAATTTTTCATATTTTTAACTAACAATTCTGTAGAATTAATTTTTCTTGAGAAAGTATAATTGCGAATTTTTTTTGAAAACAAAAAAAAAATTATTTTTGTAAACTTTACAAATTATTGTAGAAATTCAATTATTTTCAAGAGTAATAATATTCTTCGAAAAAATCAAATATTGTTCAAAAATAATAATAAATTCTTCTTATAGGGATTCAATTATTTTCACAAATAATAAAACTCATCGTAGAATTTAAATTATTTTTAATATAATTTTAATCAAATTTCTCGAAAGAATTCAATTTTTTTTAAAATTTGTTAATAAAATTCTTTATGGGAATTAAATTTCAAGAAAGATTTTCCAAATAATTTTGGAAAAATTTTGAAATATTTAATTGTTCAATATATTATTTATTATTGTTTTTAAATAATTGAATTCTAGTAGAATTTTCTAATAAAAATTGACTTAAAAATAGATTTCAGTTAAAATTTTAGATTATAATTAAATATTAAAAACATTAGAGCTTGAATTTTTAGAAATAATTGAATTTTGAAAAGGTTTCAGATTAAAATCTTTGAAAATTTGAATTTTTCATATTTTTAACTTACAATTCTGATGTAGAATTTGAAAATTCTCAATGAACTTTTTCAAAAATTATTAAAAATAATGTATTTATAGAAGAATTTTAGTTAAAAACACAAAAAAAAAATTAATTTCGGAAAAGTTACAAATTATTGCAGAAATTCAATTATTTTTAAGAGTTACCACCTCATTTTTTCATAGCTATAAATTTATTTTTCAGTAATTATTCTTAAAATTTTTATTAAAATTCGTCGATAGAATTCAATTATTTAAAAATTTGTTGATAAAATTCTTTACCAGAATTGAATTTTAAAAAACATTCAATTATTCAATAAATTATTTATTTGCATTTTATTTTTATTTAAATAATTGAATTCTATAGTAGAATTTTCTAATAAAAATTTATATAAAAATCAATTTCAGTTAAAATTTTAGATAATAATTAAATATTAAATGCAATATAGCGAGAATTTTTAAAAATAATTGAATTTTGATATTCATTTTTTTGAAAAAGTTTTCATAAAATTGAATACTGTAAACAAATGAATTAGAAAATTGTCAAAGAACGTTTACGAAAATTATTAAAAATAATCGATTTAAAGAAGAATTTTAGTTAAAAATTCTAGAAAATAATAATTGAATTGATAATAATTTTTATCACTCGGTCATCTTTAATTATTATAAAACATGATGAAATTGATCACTTCGAGTCGAAGACTCGAAGTTATCGATATCTTCATGTTTTATAGTTACAAAAAATTTAATTAATTGTTTTAAGTAAAATGTTCTCTTATTTGACTCGGAGTGGTTATATTTTTGTCAGTAATTGGTCCTTTATTTTTCATTTTTATTCCGTAAAGTCTGTATTTTTAAATACTTTCACTGGTTCGAGCCCTGACAGTTTTTTAAAAGTAGATATTAAATTTATACAAAAATGATTCAAATTGATGCAAAAAAATTAGATCAATTTTTGATTTGATCCACAGTTTTTGTTCGTTGCAAATTGATACTGTTAAATTAACAGTGCTCCCAATGCGATTGTAGAAATATTTCATTTCAAAATTTAATAAACACGTTTATTAAATTAATCTGTAGACTATTAAACCTGGACTCTATGATGTCTGCTACAAAATTTTAATAGTGTCACTAATAAATTGTTCCAACCAACAGAAATTAATGTAATTGTAAGCTAACTTATTCTCCTCTCCTGTGGCAATTTACTACGAACGCTATTAATATTTTGTAGCAGAAATCGAATAGCCTATAGGATTAATAATCTGGGCTATTAGTGTATTAAATTTTGAAATGAAAATGCCTTCCACTGTAAAAGTCATACCCTTTTGGAGTGAAAGCTAAGGGGAACTATTTTTTCAAAGATTTCAAATTTGAAATGTGCCCCAGAAACTAATTTAATACTAGTGGTGAATAAAAGAAGTGAAATTAGCAACATTCTCATCTCCAAACGCTGCGAATAATAGTTTTCGACGCCAAAAGTTCAGTACATAAAAATATTTTTTGAGTTAAAAACCCAAACTTTCAAAGCTAGCTAAATTTTCTACAGCAGAATATGCGACTAATTGTACAATTTTATTCTCACTGCATCGAATTTTCGTTTAATTCATCAGAATTACAAACATTTAAAACTATAGTCTATCGTTGACTGTTTACCTAAAGTGATAAAAAGTGAAATTTATATCGCCTTGTAGCCGAAAAACCAACCAACTGCCAAACAGATGCCAGTGTGGATAAAAAGTCGCCACTTTATAGCACCATAAACCCGTAAAATAGTTTTACCTTTTCAAATATCGGCATCTATTATCAACTTGAGGTTCAAAACCATAGGGGAAACTTGTTCTTTAAGATGCGGGGAAATTTTTATTTGTCTCGCAATAAAGTTGGAAGGTCGAAAATCCCTTTTAGTTTTTTTTTTCTTGTCTTCTTCCTTCAGAAAAAAGGTACGCGGGTAGGCCTGAGGAAAGAAATTGTCAAGCACACATTTCAAATAACTAAATGGGCAAAAGCAAACTGCGACTGGTTCGACACTTCGATTTTAGAGTCAAGCAGAGTTAGAGTGGGGAGGGGATAGTGAGAGCGAGAGAGACAGAGAGAGAGAGAGTGGAGAAACTTCTCTCTTGCACTCATTGTCCCTATTCTGATATTTGAAAAGCGCTAAAGTGACTCTGGTGACTCACGAGGGGCAAAATTGAGAAACTATGAATGTTAAGGAAAAGGGTGGCTAATTTTCTTATGGCGAGGAAAATCGAGAGGTATTTTCAGGAAAATTTCTTCTTTTGATTCCGAAAGGTAGCTTAATTTTTAGGTTATATATTACTAATGAGATTTTTTTTTGGCTTGGACTACTCTTCAGAATTGTTAGCCAAATCTAATTGTCCTTCGAAGGCGAACGAATTTTCTATTTTAGTATTTTTTTCAGTGATTTCTTTGAAATATGTGGCACGCTCCGAAGAAAGGGAAGCAAAAAATTTAAGGCAGTGTCTAAGTGTTAAGGGCATCCGGGAAAAATCAAGCCCAAAAAGTGTTTTCCCGCGTGTCGTCTCACTCCTAAATAATTAGAGATATTTAGTTTTGATTTATCATGATAATTAGGGTAATTCATGATGATAACGAATATTCTCGAAAATTGCAAGTAATTTTTGAAATAAATATTGAAAAACGAAATTACAAAAGTTGGATTTTTGGCGAAAGTGAGAGGCAATATGGCGGCGAGCACACAGACAAGTGGATCTATGTGTCAGTGGTCAAGGAGGTGGCGCCAATTCTCGGAAGTGGTCGCGAGTTGAACTGAGGGAAATGTATTAACCTCAAATTACTCCACTTTCAATCGTTAATAAAATAATTTCCTCGCAAAATTATTGCAAAAACGGAGAGGGCCGCTCCTCGGAGAGTCTTCCTCTATCACCCCTCCAAATATGAACCCGAAATATTTTATCCTCTCAAAATGAGACGTCTATACTGAACCGTGAAAAACCCCTTTTTTCCGTATATTTAAACAATTTTTTTCAATAATTATTTATCAAAATTTCTCTAAAATCCGAGAGGACCGCTGGTCCCAGAGCATTTCTCTATATTTACCAAAAATTCCCGACTCAAAATATTCTTTTCTTTTTAAATGAGACGTCTATCACGAAACCAGTATTATTTCCCGGATGCCCTTAATTTCAAAGAAAAATGGGTTTTTATCGAATATTTTGGATCTAATGAAGAGTTCATCATTTAACTCTTCATTAGGTCCAAACTATTCGATAAAAACTGATTTTTGTTTTGAATAAAAACACAAAAACTTTCAAGTAAGGTAAAATTGATAAACATAACCTTAAAATGATTCGCTTCTCAGGTACCTTTCTTCAGTGAATGTCATTATGTACTTTTGTATCTAATACAGGATAAAAATGATCATAAAAAATTTTTTTTCCTACATTGTGACTAAATAATAGGAAGATGAGAATTAATTTTTCATAATTAAGTCTTTATCTTAAAGGAGATTATAAACACAAATCTCGTTGTAGATAATTAACCATTATCAGTTTTGGTTCATTCTCTTATCGTATTAGTAGTTAATTAACTTTCGTAGCGAGCAGTTGATTTGTCGAATTGACGCTTCTCGTATATAAATAGTGTGTCTATCAAAAAAATTGAAAATTCTTTAAATGTTTAAATAATTAAAATATTTTAAAAAAAGACAGTGAATCTAAGGAAAAAATTAAATGTCCGTTTAATTGGAAATTATTCTGAAAAACTATGTCATAATAAGTGCTGTTAAAACGATTTTCACAAATTTTGTAAGTTTATTGAAAAAACAATATAGTGTTTGTTCTTTTTTTTCGTTTGGGGGGTTTTATTACAGTCAATTTTGCTTCAAAACAGGAATATTTGTTATTGTTACGAAAAAGTGGGTTTTTATGTTACGATTTGTATGTAAACAGTGCAGATAAAATTTTCAGTGCGATTTCAGGAAATGTTCTTTCATATATATATATATATATATATATATATATAAAGTATAATAAAATTTAGACATTTCGAACGAGGAACACAAATGAATTTATTATCTGATATAAAAATATTCCTTTTGTGATATTAAATTGAAAATTTTACTGTGTAGACATTTTTTTTATAAATATAAATCTCGTTTCGGAATATTGAGTTCAATTTTTGATGACAAAGAAAATTTTGTTTGTTTGTTTAGTATATGTATAGTTTTCTTTTTCTAATAACTATTCATGTGTGTTTATAATTGCATCATAAAGTTCTATACGAAATTTAAAATATTTTGCGATAATTTCGGTGTTTATACTTAATGCACATGAATTACGAAATATTCGTCTTTTTTTTGTTTTCGTTTCTAAAAACGTTACGAACTTCAGTTTCAATTCAAATTAAAAAGACACAATATTTATTAACCAAATTTAACCAAATTCGCTTTTTGTCTCAATTTGATATCAAAATTGTGAACTGATTGAGAGAAAAGAGTTTAGCTTTGAGTTTGTCAACAACCAAATTTTTGACAACGAATTAGTTTCAAGCAACAAAAATATTTTTGTTTTTTGTTTTTGTCCAAACCAAAATTTGTTTGACATAACTAAAGAATAAGAAAGAAACTTTTTGTTCGTGCCAATCAGTTTGGATTTTCTTGATGCGACAAAAACATGTTTTCAGGGTGGCCACATATCAGTAAAGTCAGGAAAATGTCAGGAAAAAAGATTTTTTGTTTTATAACAATACTTTTATAAGTTGTTTAATTTAAAAAAGGTTTGAATTTGAAATTTTTGAATGTCTTAATTCCTGTGGAAAATCCTGTTCCAAAAATAAGATTAAAAATAGGAATATTGTGCAAATATTTTTCTTCTTTTTCCAAAACAAAATAATAATTTTGTTAAAAAAAATTGTGATTCATAAAGAAAAATAATGCAAAATAAATAAATTTTCTATTTCTTAATCACAGTTGTTTAACAATTTTCTTAGAACGAAAATCTGCATAATTTCAATTTGACAAAAGATAATATTTAACAAAATTTTAGTCTTTTAATGAAAAGAAGTGAATGAAAGAACATTCAAATTATTAATAGTTAATTTTCGAAAATTCAAATACATACAAAAAATAATAACATTTTAGTATTATTTTTAACATTTTAGAAAAATCATTTAAAAATATTTCATTAAAATTTATCAAAAAATTAATGAGTTTTTTTTTAAATAATACAAAAACTCTTAAGATATTCAATTGTTTTCAAAAAATTACATTAAAATATTTTTAAAAACTACTTAATTCTTAGAATGTTTTATCATAATTTTTTAAGATTTAATTATCTTCTAATAAAGTAAATAAAAAATTTATTTTTTTGGACTTATTAACATTTCTTAGAAATCATGGTCATATTTACAATATTAAAACTCTTCAAAAATTTGATTATTTTTTTTTAAAATAAGTATTATACCTTTAATAAACTGAAGAAAAAAACATGGACAGTTATAATTATAAAAAATTGAATTTTCGTATTTAAATAATTTAATTCTCGAATAACTTTCGGAAAATTATTATTATATTTAAACTTTCATATTTTCCTAAGAAAAAAATTTTGTCAGGGAAAATAATTTTAATGTCTGTAAATTGTCAGGAAAATGTCAGGGAAATTGATAAACTGAAACTTGTGACCACCCTGGTTTTGATTTTTTAAATACAAATCAAAATTTTACTGACACAAGAAAAATATTTTCTCGAATACCAACCGAATGTTTTGCAGTCAAAATCAAACTCTTCTCTCAGTGCAGACCCAATTTTCTTGAAAGTAACAAATTGATACTAAACCGGATGAAATTGATAGCAAAAATTTAGATCAATTTTTAATTTGACCCACATTTTTGGATATTAATTCGTTGCAATTTGAAACTCTTTAGTTAACAGTAGATTCCTCATGACTCAAGAAGCAGAATCGTACAGAAAAATGTAACATTAGGTTATGAATTATTACAAAATTGTTTTGTTCTTCTTAAACAGTATGAAATAGTTTTTGCTAGATCTATATTTTTTTTCTTGTATTTACAGGAAGAGAAATGAAAACATCTTCACGTTGTGACGTGAAAGATGTCCTTCGGCGAAGGATTCCAATTATTGCGTGGCTTCCCAATTATTCCATCAATAAATTCCTGCAGGACTGTCTCGCAGGATTTACTGTCGGTTTGACAGTTATTCCTCAAGGAATTGCATACGCCATAGTTGCGGGATTACCTGCACAGGTAAGTGTTTATATTTATACACTCTGATTATCTGATTTTTCATTACTTTCCTTCTTCAATAATCCGTAAAACCGTATATACACTGTATGTATGTACTTTACCACACAATTTATTTATTCTTCATTTCATTTACAAGAGTAATGATTTTTGTATTTATATCCCAATCTGTCTATATCATTTTTTCTTCACTATTATATAGTCGATTGATTTTTTCACGAAAAAGTTCAAATTACATATAATATAATGTGATTAAAAACATCTTTCTAATGTTCTGAAGTTCTGAACTTTGAAATTGAATCAATTTTTTTTATTTCTTCTTTTAGGACATTTGAACATTATTCCCCTGGCCAAAAAATCATGTTCGTTCGAAAAACGTTTCATGTCCGCGAAATAATGTTCTAGAATATTATTGGAACCATTCATGTTCTTAAAATGTTTTGGAACGTTATATTTGTCAGAAATGGAACTTTCTAGAAACGTTTTAAGAAACTTTTTGGAACGAACATAGTTTTTTGTACAAAAAGATGATGTCACGGTTTGTGCAAAGCATGTGTTTTAAAACTGTGACGTAATAATTGTTCAAATGCCCATTAGTGGAAATTTCATTGCAGAAATATTGAGTCACTTAACAAATAAATTACAAAGATTCTGAATGTTTAATTTTTTTTTTGCTTTTTGTAAAAGTCGCAGTAATTTTTCATGCCCCTGAAGTTAACGTCGACCCTCAGTTCCAAAAAACTATTATTTTAGGACTTTACAATTACATACAGCTAAAAATGTAATTAATTTTTCTTTATTAATGCCCGGAGAGTTAAAAAATGTTGTAGGAACTTTTTTTAATTCAACAAAAATTGGAAATGCTTGTTTGCTTTTTTGTTTCGTAACTTTTTTTTACTAATTTTTGCTTTTTAAATATTTTCCATTTTAAAATTAAAATATATTGAAAATCATCGAATTGTTGCAAAGAATTTTATCAAAAAATTTGATAATAATAGAATTCCTTCGAAGACTTTTGTTAAAATTTTTGAAAATTGTAATTAAATTCTGTTTGAAGAATTTCTTTGAATTTTTTTTTGAATAATGGAGTTTCTTCAATAATTTTAATTAAAAATTTTGAAAATAATTGAATTTTATGAATAATTTCTTTCAAGTTTTTAAAATAATCGTGTTTGTTAAAAATTGAAATTAAACATTTAATTATTGATCTATATTAATATTATTTTAGAAAATAATTGAATTCTTGCAAAGATTTTATAAATAAATAGGAAAAAAATTGAATTCTTTCGTGAAATTTTTCTGAAAATAATCGAATTTTTGAAAAAAAAAATTCAATATTTATAAATATAAATGAATTGTTTCGAAGGATTTATTGAAATCTTAGAAAATAGTTGAGTTTTTTCGAAAAACACTATTAAAAATTGAATTCTTTCATGAAATTTTATTAAAATTAGGTATTGTATTAAAAATAACTGAATTTTGAAAAGAATTTTATTATTTAGAAATATAATTGAATTTTTGCAAAGAATTTATTAAAATTTTAGAAAATAATTGAATTCTATTGAAATTTTTTATAACGAATTATGAAAAAAATTGAATTTTTTCGTAAAATATTGTTTTGAATATAATTGAATTTTTGCAAAAAATTTTACTATTTATAAATATAATTGAATTGTTTTAAAGTACGTAATAAAATTTTAGAAAATAATTGAATTTTTTTGAAAAATATTATTAAAAATTTTTTTAAAATTGAATTCATTTATGAAATTTTTTTTAAAAGATTTGAATTTTTGCAAAGATTTTATAATGAATTAAAAAAAATTAAATTCTTTCGTGAATTTTTTTTTAAATAATTGAATTTTGCATAGATTTTTTAACGAATTAAGAGAAAAATTGAATTTATCCGTGAATTTTTTTTAAATAATTGAATTTTTGCATAGATTTTATAACAAATTAAGAAAAAAAATTGAATTCTTTCGTCAATTTCTTTTAAAATAATTGAATTTTTGCAAAGAATTTTACTATTTATAAATATAATTGAATTGTTTTGAAGTATGTAATAAAATTTGTAATTGAATTTTTTTGAAAAATATTATTAAAAATTTTTTAAAAATTGAATTCATTCGTGAAATTATTTTTAAAAAATTTGAATTTTTGCAAAGATTTTATAACGAATTAAGAAAAAACTTGAATTCTTTCGTGAATTTTTTTGAAAATAATTGAATTTTTGCATAGATTTTATAAGAAATTAAGAAAAAAAATTGAATTCTTTCTTGAATTTTTTAAAAAATAATTGAATTTTTGCATAGATTTAATAACGAATTAAGAAAAAAATTGAATTCTCACATGAAATTTTTTTTTTAAATAATTGAATTTTTGCAAAGAATTTTACTATTTATAAATAAAATTTAATTGTTTCAAAGGATTTATTAAAATGTTAGAAAATAATTGAATTTTTGATAAGAATTTTACTATTTATTTAAATGAAA
This sequence comes from Leptopilina syphax, assembly GCA_032872505.1. Lineage (NCBI taxonomy): Eukaryota > Metazoa > Arthropoda > Insecta > Hymenoptera > Figitidae > Leptopilina > Leptopilina syphax. Next base: position 28,813,142 of record CM065469.1, on the reverse strand, counting down.
TTGAATTGAAATGTAATTGAATTCTTTTGAAAAATTTTATAACGAATTAAGAAAAAAATTGAATTCTTTCGTGGAATTTTTTTGAAAACAATTGAATTTTTGCATAGATTTAATAACGAATTAAGAAAAAAATTGAATTCTTACATGAAATTTTGTTGAAAATAATTGAATTTTTGCAAAAAATTTACTATATAATTATAAAAAATTGAATTCTTACGAAGAACATGTTATAATTTATGAAAATAATTGAATTCTTGCGAAGAATTTTATTAAAATTTTTGTAATTAATAAACAAGATTAATTAATTAGTAAATTAGTTAATAATTGAATTTCTTTTATGGCTTGAATCTAAAATTATTAAAAATTTCATATTTGAAAACAAAAAAATTTTTTAATTTGCATAATAATAGTAAATTGATTATCAGGTTCCGCGCACTAGCGCGCGTAACATTTTCTAGTATATTTATAAATTTTGATTTATTATTAAGAAAATATTTATTTATTATGTTTCAGTATGGACTCTACAGCAGTTTTATGGGGTGTTTCGTTTATCTTTTTTTTGGAAGCAGTAAAGATATTACCGTAGGTCCGACTGCAATAATGGCTCTTCTTTCTTTGCCGTATGTAAAGACAATGGGTCCAGATGTTGCCGTAAGTAATTATTAAAATTGTCCAGGGAAGAAAATTTTTATTTATCTATTTTCCCCTCTAATAATTTACATACTTTTTTATTTTTCCCTCTAAATAATTTATTTTTCTACTTTTGCCTCTAATAATTTATTTATCTTTCTATTCTTTCCTCTAAATGGTAATCTATTAATTTTTCTATTGTTCCCTCTGAATTATTTATTTTTTACTTTTGCCTCTAATAATTTATTTATTCTTTTATTGTCTATTGTAAATAATTTATTCATTTTTCTACTTTTCCCTCTAATAATTTATTTACTTTTCCATTTTTCCCTCTAAAGAATTGAAGTTGATAATTAATTAATTGAATTAAAAAATTAATTTAGAATTTAATAGAATTAGATGAAATAGAAATTAGATAGAATAAAAAGACAAGACTTTCCTGAAATTTTAGGTTCTCCTCTGCTTCTTAACCGGCTGTTTAATAACTCTAATGGGCGTTTTTCATTTGGGATTTCTCGTGGACTTCATTAGTATGCCTGTAATTTGTGGATTCACAAATGCAGCGGCACTAATAATTGGATGCTCACAAGTTGGAACTCTCTTTGGACTCAGCGGAAGGAGCGAGTCCGTCTATGATGCTGTGATGAAATTAGTGAATAATTTTTCCGAAATAAAATTGTGGGACACAACTTTAGGAATTCTGTGCATTATGGCCCTATTTGGCTTAAAGGTAAAATCTTTTATACTTTTAAGATAAAAAAGAACTCATTTTTGAATAAGATAAAAAAAAATCTAATTAGAAGTGAAAAAAAATGTCACGAAAAGTGACGTAAATTAGTAAGATAATAATTATTGTCGCGGACAGGAATAATAAACATGTTTTTACGTATAAATATACTTTCTTGTAAATCATTCTAAGTCAGCAGTAATTAAAGATTACTGTCAGCAATAAAAAAAGTGATATTTTGGAGATATCGAATCAAAATTAAAATTGCTATTTCATTCTGACAAAATAAGATTTTTTTGTAGTGTTTGCTGTATTTAAATGATCAATTCGTGATTTTACTTTCTTATCTGTAATATGGATATTGTTTAAAAAGATTATAAAGGTGATACAATTGTATCAGTTTTGTGATCTTTTGAGAGACTCTTTAAAATAATAAATGTCTATTCGTTTTGATAAATTTTCAATTATAGTAAATATAAATAACTAATAAGGATATTTGTATAATTAAAATTCACTGATAAAAATCTTTTTCGATTGGAATAGCAATTTCTATACTATTATCAATTATTGTAGTATTATTATTATTACTAGCAAATGTTACGCGTGGAACGTTGTCTTCAATTTATTATTATTAAGCAAATTACAAAATTTTTGAATAATTTCAGATTCAAACTTTCAAAAAATTCAATTATTAACTAATTTACTAATTAATTAATCTTGTTTATTAATTTCAAACATTTTAATAAAATTCTTCGCAAGAATTCAATTATTTTCATAAATTATAACATGTTCGTAAGAATTCAATTATTTTTATAAATAGTAAATTTTTTGCAAAAATTCAATTATTTTTAAACAAAATTTTAATAAAATTTCACGAACGAATACAACTTTTTTCTAAAATTTTAATAAATCTCTTGTAAACAATCTAATTATATTTATAAATAGTAAAATTCTTTGCAAAAATTCAATTATTTTCAAAAAAATTTCATGTAAGAATTCAGTTTTTTTCTTAATTCTTAAATCTATGCAAAAATTCAATTATTTTCAAAAAAAAATTCCACGAAAGAATTCAATTTTTTTCTTAATTCGTTATAAAATTTTTCAAAAGAATTGAATTATTTTCTAAAATTTTAATAAATCCTTCGAAACAATTCAATTTCATTTAAATAAATAGTAAAATTCTTAGCAAAAATTCAATTATTTTCTAACATTTTAATAAATTCTTTGAAACAATTCAATTTTATTTATAAATAATAAAATTCTTTGCAAAAATTTAATTATTTTCAAAAAATTTCACTAAGTAATTCAATTTTTTTTCTTAATTGATGATAAAATCTATTCAAAAATTCAATTATTTAAAAAAAAATTCGCGAAAGAATTCAATTTTCTTCTTAATTCGTTATAAAACTCTTTGCAAAAATTCAATTATTTTCAAAATAATTTTCAATTTTTTTTCTTAATTCGTTATAAATTTTTTCAAAAAAATTCAATTATCTTCTAAAATTTTAATAAAATACATTATAATAATCGTAAGTTTCCTTTCCGTTAGCAAATTATCTGCATTCATTTGTTTGTTTTGAAAATTTAATTTTGTGGGTTAAGTATTGGCATTTTATATATATTTTTTAATGTCAAACTTTTTAATGTGGAAAATACTTTACTTATTAAATTGTCTCGACTCTTTGGTAAAAAATCTAAAATTATCGAACATTATCAAAAATTCAAAAATCCGAATTTCTTAAAATTCAACATTTTTTCCTCTCTTTTATAGGATTTAGCTTCATTATTTTTGTGCTTTTAGAAAATACTTTACTTATTAAATTGTCTCGACTCTTTGGTAAAAAATCTAAAATTATCGAAAATTATTAAAAATTCAAAAAACCGAATTTCTTAAAATTCAACATTTTTTCTTCTTTTTTATGGGATTTAGCTTCATTATTTTTGTGCTTTTGGAAAATACTTTACTTATTAAATTGTCTCGACTCTTTGGTAAAAAATGTAAAATTATCGAAAATTATCAATAATTCAAAAATCCGAATATCTTAAAATTCAACATTTTTTCCTCTCCTTAATGGGATTTAGCTTCATTATTTTTGTGCTTTTGGAAAATACTTTACTTATTTAATAGTTCGACTCTTTAGTAAAAAATCTAAAATTATCAAAAATTCGAAAAAATTCAAAAATCCGATTTTCTTAAAATTCAACATTTTGTCTTCTCTTTTATGGGATTTAGCTTCATTATTTTTGTGCTTTTGGAAAATACTTTACTTATTTAATAGTTCGACTCTTTAGTAAAAAATCTAAAATTATCAAAAATTCGAAAAAATTCAAAAATCCGAATTTCTTAAAATTCAACATTTTTTCCTCTTTTTTATAGGATTTAGCTTCATTATTTTTGTGCTTTTGGAAAATACTTTACTTATTAAATTGTCTCGACTCTTTAGTAAAAAATCTAAAATTATCAAAAATTCGAAAAATTTCAAAAATCCGTTTTTCTTAAAATTCAACATTTTTTCTTCTCTTTTATTGGATTTAACTTTATTATTTTTGTGCTTTTAGAAAATACTTTACTTAATTAATACTCTCGACTGTTTGGTAAAAAATCTAAAATTATCGAAAATTATCAAAAATTCAAAAATCCGATTTTCTTAAAATTCAACATTTTGTCTTCTCTTTTATGGGATTTAGCTTCATTATTTTTGTGCTTTTGGAAAATACTTTACTTATTTAATACTCTCGACTCTTTAGTGAAAAATCTAAAATTATCGAAAATTATCAAAAATTCAAAAATCCGATTTTCTTAAAATTCAACATTTTGTCTTCTCTTTTATGGGATTTAGCTTCATTATTTTTGTGCTTTTGGAAAATACTTTACTTATTAAATTGTCTCGACTCTTTGTTAAAAATCTAAAATTATCAAAAATTATCAAAAATTCAAAAATCCAAATTTCTTAAAATTCAACATTTTTTTCTCTCTTTTATAGGATTTAGCTTCATTATTTTTGTGCTTTTGGAAAATACTTTACTTATTAAATTGTCTTGATTCTTTGGTAAAAAATGTGAAATTATTGAAAATTATCAAAAATCCGAATTTCTTAAAATTCAAAATTTTTTCCTCTCTTTTATAGGATTTAGCTTCATTATTTTTGTGCTTTTGGAACATACTTTACTTATTAAATTGTCTTGACTCTTTGGTAAAAAATCTAAAATTATCAAAAATTCGAAAAAATTCAAAAATCCGATTTTCTTAAAATTCAACATTTTTTCCTCTCCTTAATAGGATTTAGCTTCATTATTTTTGTGCTTTTGGAACATACTTTACTTATTTAATAGTTCGACTCTTTAGTAAAAAATCTAAAATTATCAAAAATTCGAAAAAATTCAAAAATCCGATTTTCTTAAAATTCAACATTTTTTCCTCTCTTTTATAGGATTTAGCTTTATTATTTTTGTGCTTTTGGAAAATAATTTACTTATTAAATTGTCTTGACTCTTTGGTAAAAAATGTGAAATTATCGAAAATTATCAAAAATTCAAAAATCCGAATTTCTTAAAATTCAACATTTTTTCCTCTTTTTTATAGGATTTAGCTTCATTATTTTTGTGCTTTTGGAAAATACTTTACTTATTAAATTGTCTCGACTCTTTAGTAAAAAATCTAAAATTATCAAAAATTCGAAAAATTTCAAAAATCCGTTTTTCTTAAAATTCAACATTTTTTCTTCTCTTTTATTGGATTTAACTTTATTATTTTTGTGCTTTTAGAAAATACTTTACTTAATTAATACTCTCGACTGTTTGGTAAAAAATCTAAAATTATCGAAAATTATCAAAAATTCAAAAATCCGATTTTCTTAAAATTCAACATTTTGTCTTCTCTTTTATGGGATTTAGCTTCATTATTTTTGTGCTTTTGGAAAATACTTTACTTATTTAATACTCTCGACTCTTTAGTGAAAAATCTAAAATTATCGAAAATTATCAAAAATTCAAAAATCCGATTTTCTTAAAATTCAACATTTTGTCTTCTCTTTTATGGGATTTAGCTTCATTATTTTTGTGCTTTTGGAACATACTTTACTTATTAAATTGTCTTGACTCTTTGGTAAAAAATCTAAAATTATCAAAAATTCGAAAAAATTCAAAAATCCGATTTTCTTAAAATTCAACATTTTTTCCTCTCTTTTATAGGATTTAGCTTCATTATTTTTGTGCTTTTGGAAAATACTTTACTTATTAAATTGTCTTGATTCTTTGGTAAAAAATGTGAAATTATTGAAAATTATCAAAAATCCGAATTTCTTAAAATTCAAAATTTTTTCCTCTCTTTTATAGGATTTAGCTTCATTATTTTTGTGCTTTTGGAACATACTTTACTTATTAAATTGTCTTGACTCTTTGGTAAAAAATCTAAAATTATCAAAAATTCGAAAAAATTCAAAAATCCGATTTTCTTAAAATTCAACATTTTGTCTTCTCTTTTATGGGATTTAGCTTCATTATTTTTGTGCTTTTGGAAAATACTTTACTTATTAAATTGTCTTGACTCTTTGGTAAAGAATCTAAAATTATCGAAAATTATCAAAAATTCAAAAATCCGATTTTCTTAAAATTCAACATTTTGTCTTCTCTTTTATGGGATTTAGCTTCATTATTTTTGTGCTTTTGGAAAATACTTTACTTATTAAATTGTCTCGACTCTTTGGAAAAAAATAAAAAATTATTAAAAATTATCAAAAATCCGAAAAATTGAATTTCTTAAAATTCAACATTTTTTTTCTCTTTTATACCATTTAGCTTTATTATTATTTGAATTTTTATTCAAGAGAAAAAAGGGAAAACTGAAAAAATTTAGAATTTTTTAAAAATTACAGGCCTTTTCCATGATTTCCCTGATTTCCAGAAGCCTTTTAAAAATTCCATACCATTTCCATGATTTCCATGATTTCGTGATTCTGTAGGAACCCTGCTTTTGTCTGACTTTCTTCTAAATTATCGAATTCAGTGATTTCTGGGGTGAATTTGGTTAAGTTGTAAAATGATTAATTTCTATTTTAATTCGTTTTTTTTGAATGTAGAAAATCTGATGTTAATTTAATTCTTTTTTCGTTATGCACGGCAAAAAATATTTAGCTGGATGAACTACAGATTTCACTTTAGTAGCGAAATTATTCAGTGCTTCAATTAATACTTTCGTTATTCTAGAGAAACTTATCGCTATTGCAAGTAAAACTTTTTTCATTGTGTAATAATTATTATTTCTTTGAAAAGTATTTAATTTAAAATGGCTTTATAAAATAAGCAATGCAAAAGATGACCCAGATACTAATTGTAATTGTTCTAGCCATAGTTTAAGTCTAGTAATGTAAATTCTATTTAAATTGAGACCATTGAGTGAAATTATTTGAATTTTAGTTAGTTAAATCTCTTTGTTAGGTTATAATTAATAATTATTTCTTTAAAATTTTTTAAATTGTTTAAAATAAGCAGCCCCAGACAACATTCCCGCGCGGATAGTTTGGCTAGTTCAATAATTAAATGTTTAATTTCAATTATTAAGAAACACGATTATTTTAAAAACTAAAAAGAAATTGCTCATAAAATTCAATTATTTTCAAATTTTTTAGTTAAAATTATTAAAGAAACTCGATTATTAAAAAAAAATCAAAGTAATAAATTAGAATTTTCAAAAATTTTAACAAAATTCTTCGCGAGAATTCATTTTTTTTTTAAGTAATAAAATTCTTCGAAGGAGTTCAATATTATTATTAAATTTTTTGATAAAATTCTTTTCAACAATTCGATGATTTTCAATACATTAATTTTAAACTATATTCAAATATAAAAATATATTTTATAACTGTATCAAAAATAAATAAATTACTATATAGTAGTTGTAAAACAAATTATTATAGTAATTTATTTATTTTTAATAAATTATCAAAAATAAATTAATTGTGTCAATAATAATTTATTATTAATTAATTTATTTGAATTAAATAAAGCCAAAAATTAATTATTAATTACATTCGTAAATTTAGTTGAGTTTATTTCATAAAATTGATATTCGGAAATATTAATAAGTTTAAAGTAAGTAATATCAAAATAGTTAGTAAAATAAGATTTTATGAATTATAAATGCGAAAGATTGAATATAATTATACGTTTAATTTATTGAATTTTAATTTGTTATTTTTGTTTGAATCTGGCTCAAATGAAGAACTTACCTGGGAAGAAGTTTGGTTCATCTTTTGAGAAGGTGTTGTGGCTTCTAAGTTTGAGTCGAAACGCCATTGTCGTGATAACTGGAACCATTATAGCTTATTCATTTTCATTGAATAATTCCATTCCATTCAAAATAACTGGAAATATAACTGAGGGACTGCCACCGTTTTCACCGCCGCCATTTTCCACAATTTTCAACAATAAAACATACACATTTTTGGATATGACAACAACGCTCGGCAGTAGTATCGCATCAGTGCCGTTTATTGCAATCTTGGAAAGCATTGCCATTGGAAAAGCATTCGGTAAGTTAGATTTGGAAGATTTTGAATAAATTCAGGAGAAAGAGATTTTCTATATTTCAGTGAAAAATTTGTCCTCTATTAAGACACTCAATTATTTTCAATTATTTCAATTTTTCCATCTCGTTTCCTTCTGGTTATTCAAAATCTTGTTTCTGTAAAATTTCTTAAAAAATTCCTTAATTTCCAAAACATTTAATAAATTTCTTGAAAAATATTCAAATATCTTCTTTAAAACTTAAGAAATTTCAATTATACATTCCAATATTCAATTATTTAAAAAATAATTCTAAAAGTGTTTTAATTATTTCTAAAATTGTCTGTATAATTTATTTAAAAAATTTAATTATTTTCCAAATTTTTAAGAAAATTCTTGTAAAATATTGATTGTTTTCTATAAAAATTAGAAAATGACACAATTTGTTTATAAAAATTTTATGATGTCAATTTTTTAATAAAAATTTTGCAAAATTGAATAACTTCAGATTTTTAAATAATTTCTAGAATATCAACTATTATATTCAAAAATTTTGATTAAAATCTTCGCAAAATTTCAATTATTTTCATAAATAGTAACATTCTTTGGAAGAATTCAATTATTTTTATAAGTAGTAAAATTCTTTATAGGAATTCAGGTATTTTCATTAATAATAAAGTTCTTTGTAGGAATAATTAAATTATTTTTTTAAATAGTAAAATTCATCACAGGAATTCAATTATTTTCAATACAATTATAATAAAATTTCTCAAAGAATACAATTATTTTTAAAAATATTAAATAAAATTCAATTATTTTCAACAGTTTTTATAAAATTTTCAAGAAAAATTAATTATTTTAAACGTTTTAATAAAAGTTTTCGATTGAATCCAATTATTTTGAACATTTTTACACTGAAAAAAAAATTTATTTGATTTAAATAACCGATTATTTGGTTATATTCAAATAAATATTTATTTGAATCAAATAATTTTTATTTGAATCAATTAAATAATATTTGCTTCAAATACTGAAATATTTGATTCAAATACAATTTATTTAATTCAAATAAAAATTATTTGATTCAAATAAATATTTATTTGAATATAACCAAATAATCGGTTATTTGAATCAAATAAATTTTTTTTTCAGTGTAATAAAATTTTTTCAAAACATTCAATTATTTTCAAAAATTATATGATAAAATTCTTCAAAACAGTTTAATTATTTTTATAAATTGTAAGATTTTTCGCAAGAATTCAATGATTTTCATGACATTAATTTTAAAATTGTAAATATTTAAAAAGAAAAATTATTAAAAAAGTTGGGAAACAAAAAAAATAAACAACTAACTTCAAACTGCGAACAGATTACCAGAATACGATTATTAATATAGATTTGTGGACAATTTAAATAATTTAATTTAACTTTGTTGTCTTATTTCCTTTGTTTACTAGTTTTGAGATTATGGCAACTCTGTCTGCCCGCGTTCTGCACCGTGCGGAAATAAAACGCACTTTTCTAAAAAAAAGTTGTAGATGTCTCATAGTGTCGCTTGTTTTCGCATTGTCGATGACAAAAAGTTTTTCGTTTCTTTTGAATAAATCTTTTTGTTGCAGCAAAAGGAAGATCGTTAGATGCCACCCAAGAGATGATAGCACTGGGCCTGTGTAATATCATGGGGAGCTTTGTGAAATCTATGCCTGTGACGGGTAGTTTTACGAGGACAGCTGTCAACTATGCCTCAGGTGTTAAGACACCCATGGGCGGAATTGTCACCGGAAGTATAGTTCTTCTTGCTTGTGGTCTTTTAACATCAGCCTTCAAATTCATTCCAAAAGCAACGCTTGCTGCTGTTATTATCTTTGCCATGTACAATATGTTGGAATTTCACATATTCTCCGTTTTGTGGAAAACAAAAAGTGAGCCGAAAAGTTTATTTTTCTCAATTATTCAAAATTCAAAATCTATTTATTTCTTTTAATTACAATTTTACTTTATTATTCCATATTATTTCATTAATTTACTTAATTCTGTACATAAAATTACAAATTCAAAATTTATTAATTTTTTTTTAATTACAATTTTACTTCATTATTCCATATTATTTAATTAATTTACTTACTTTTCTGCACATTGGTAAGATTGACATTCGCAAATTTCATTTGGTCTTAATTGTACAGGGTGGCCACACAAATTTTATTTTATTTTTCCCTAATTTTCAGACAAAATTTTGACTCTTTCCCTGACTCTAAAAAATATTCTGATTCACTCTAAAAATTATTAGATACTCAAAAAAAAATGTTCTGTTACATTTATTTACGAATTTCTTTAATTGTGAAATTATCTGAAAACGTCAATGACTTCTTATTTAAATAAATATTTAATCATTATTATTATTCCAAAGGAATTAAGATTTTTAAAATTTCAAATTCAAATCTTTTTGAAATTCAACAATTTATGAGAATATTTTTATAAAACATGAAAAAAGTAATAACTCCGAGTCTTCGACTCGGAGTTATCGCTTTCTTCATGTTTTATAATAATTACTTCTTCAAAATTATTTTCAACATTTTAATTCAATTATTATTTTCTACAATTTTTGAATAACATTCTTCTTTACAATTTACAATTCAATTTTACGAAATTTCGATTATTCGTAAATTCTTCAATTAAATATATTATATTAGAAAATAAAACTTGAAATAATTTTGAAAAATTTGGATTAAGCTTTTTGAAAAAAAATTAGTTTTATAGAATTTTTAATTAAAAGTATGAAAAATTCAAATTTTCAAAAATTTTAATTTGAAACGTTAACAAAATTTAATTATTTCTAAAAAGTGCAATTATTAGTAACTTCTCAAAAATTCAATTATTATTTAAAACTTTAATTGAAATTCAGTTTTAAATCGATTTTTATTAGAAAATTCTACGAAAATTCAATTATTTAAACACAAACATAGATAATTTATTGAACAATTAAATATTTCTTAAAATTGGATTCTTCATCTTATACAGAATCTTATCAACATATTTTTAAATAATTGAATTCTTTCGACTAATTTTAATAACATTTTTAAAAATAATTACATTTTTCGAGGAATTCGGTTAAAATTGTATAAAAAATAATTGAACTTTTGCAATGAGTTTTATTATTCATGAAAATAATTGAATTATTGCAAAGAATTTTAAAAAAAGTTTTAGAAAATTGATTATTTTGAAAAAATGTATGCAAATTCTATTTTTAATAATTGAATTCCTGTGAAATTTCCATTATTTTAGAAAATTAGAATTTTTCGTCAAAATTGTTTTTAAACAATTGAATTCTTTTGGGAAATTTTATTAAAATAATAGATATACAAATTATTGAATTAAGAAAACTATTTGAAAATAATTGAAATTTTGCAATTAATTTTATTAAAATTTCTGAAAATAATTGTTATTGATGAATATTGTTATTTATGAAAATAATTGATTTCCTTTGAATGATTTTATTATTTACGGAAATAATTAAATCCCTGAAAGGAATTTTAAAATTAATGAAAAAAATTAATTACTGCGAAGAATTTAATGCCAAATTTTAAAACATTTTAATGGTTCGAAAAAAATTATACAAATTTTATGTTAATAAATTGAATTTCAGTAAAATTTTTTTTTTTTAATAATTAAATATTTGTGTTAAATTTTATTAAAAAATTTTTAAAGTAATTGAATTCTTTTGGGAAATATTATTGAAATAATAAAATATTGAAAATCATTGAATTATGATAAATTTTTTTAAATAATTGAAATTTTGCCATGAATTTTATTAAAATTTTTGAAAATAATAATTGAATTTCGTCGAAGATTTTAATTAATTTTGAAAATAATTGAATTCTTGTAATAAACATTGTTATTTATGAAAATAAATGGATTTTGCAATGAATTTTATTACAATTCCTGATGATAATTGAATTTTGTCAAAGATTTTAATTAATTTTGAAAATAATTGAATTTTGCAATGAATTTTATTGAAATTCCTGAAAATAATTGAATTTTGTCGAAGATTTTAATTAATTCTGAAAATAATTGAATTCTTCTGATGAATATTGTTATATATGAAAATAAATTGAATTTTGCAATGAATTTTATTAAAATTCCTAAAAATAATTGAATTTTGTCGAAAAATTTTATTTTTTTTTTATAATAATTGAATTTTGCAATGAATTTTATTGAAAATCCTGAAAATAATTGAATTTTGTCGAAGATTTTAATTAATTTTGAAAATAATTGAATTCTTATGATGAATATTGTTATTTATGAAAATAATTGAATTTTGTCAAAAAATTTTATAATTTTTTGAAAATAATTGAATTTTTCTGATGAATATTATTATTTATGAAAATAATTGAATTTTGCAATGAATTTTATTTAAATTATTTGATAATTATAACGATAATTAAAATGTTTACGAGAATTTTTAAAAAAATTTTTGAAAATAATTGAATTTCTGGAAAGAATTTAGATATTTATTAATATAGTTGAATTGTTTCAAAGAATTGCGTTAAAATTTTTTAAATTGAATCTAATTTTAACAGAATTGAAATTAAATGTTTAAAAAAATACTTCATTAAATGATTTATAAGTAATAACTTTATGGCAGCTCTTCAATAGAATTAAGTTATTTAAAATAAATTATTGTTAGAAATAGAAAAAATTTAAGGTTTTTTTTTTAAATTCGTGGTAATTTCATAATTTATGAGGTAAACAAAAAGTCACAAAAATTCAGAATTTTCTTTTAAATTCTAAACATTTAATTTTTATCCAGTACTTTTAATAAATACCTGACTTTTCCCTGATTTCCTTGACCTGTGGCAACCCTATGGTAATTAAATAATCAAATGAACAAAGAAGTCAGTTTTTGAGTGTAAAATCTATAGAAAAAGTTTGAAATCAAAAAGTTTCTACATTTTGATTTCAAACTTTTTCTATAGATTTTTTTTGTCAAAGCAGAATCTGCTAGGATGAATAATATGAGAGACACGGTGTATTTTCTTCAAAGGATATAGAGATTTTTTTTATATTGGCATTTTTGTCATTTCTATTTTTTTCCCCTTGACAGAGGTTGACATAATTCCATTGACGGTCACATTGGTGTGCTCTTTAATTTTTGGTCCTGAATATGGGATGCTCGCTGGAATAACGATAAATTTAATGTTGCTGCTTTATTTCACGGCGAGGCCGGGATTAATTATCGAGGAGAGAACAGTTGATGGTTTAATTATTCTTTTTGTATCTCCGAAGCAATCATTGAGCTTTCCGGCTGCTGAATATTTGAGAGAACAAGTCATGTCTTGGTGAGTTCTAACTTTAGTTTTCAACCTTTCGATATCGATAGTTGGAAATTTATCAGAAAGCCGTCGTTTCGTAAATTTTCAAAGAAATTCAATCTCAAAGTATTTCAGGAAAAATTTATCTATACAGGAAGATTGAAGTTTATCTTTTTTTCTGTAAATGTTCCACCGACGATGCAAACTATTTTCAAAAACTTTCTTCCAAATAATCACTTTTAGTAATTAGAAATTGCAGTAATTAAAAGTAATTAGAAAGTGAAATAAAAAAATTTGTTTTTTTATAGGTGCGATGGAAGACGGGAGACAATACCTGTTATTCTAGATGGACGAAATGTAACGCGAATTGATACGACAGTTGCAAAGAATTTAACACTTCTGCATATGGATTTGGAAATGAGGAAGCAAAAGTTAATATTGTGGAAATGGTGCGATGAGGCGAAAAAAACTTTGACATGCTATGATTCAGAAACAGCCAATCTCTTTAGATCGGGAACCCTGTCACAGATATTTTCAGGTAAATGATCAAATTTTAACTCTCGTAAAAATCCCATAATAACGTTATTCACTCTCAGAACTTACAAAGGGTTGAGTAGAGCGCGGATATAAAAGTTCGAAATTCTAAAAATAAAAGTTGTAGCTCTCAGCCACAAAAACCCTTAAGTGGATTTGATTTTATTACGCATTGATTTACGTTTTTATAACTTTCATTCTACCCAAAAACTGTCACAGCAAAAAACAATTTTAAACATATAATTTATTATCCACTATTTCACAATTTTAGATTCTTATTTTTTTTATTATTTTTTTTTCTAACAAGTCCAATAGTTTTAAACTCTAATTTTTATTTCCAATATTTTATTTTATTTCTATTTTCCAAAATATATTTAAAAAAGGAAAAACCCGTAAAAGTAAAAAAAGAAGATTACAGGCCTCGGATAATTCGACATTTTCGATTTTTTCAACAGTTTCCAAAAAAAGCGACTTTCAACAAAATAGAACTTTTCTGCGGTATAAAATACAATTTATTTTGATTTTTATAATATGAAAAATAACTAGTCAAATCTTTCGAAAATTACTTTTGAATGATTTTTTTAAGATTATTGATTTTTTGAAATATAAAAAATTTTTTAAACAATTAAAATTTCTAAACTTTAAACGAAAATAAGTGGTTTTTTTAAGGTTTTCTTTAAAAACTTCGTAAATCAAATTTTAAAGAATTTTAATTGCAAAATTTTGAAAATAATGATTGAGTTCTAAAAATTTGTAATGAAATGTTTCCAAATGTAAATTTGAAATTATTATTATTAATTTGCTTTCCCTGAAAGAAATTTTAAAATTAATGAAAATAATTGAATTACTGCGAAGGATTTAAATGACATATTTTTAAGACATTTTATTTTTTTTTTAATTTATGCAAATTCTATTTTAAATAATTGAATTCAAGTGAAATTTTTTTTTTTAGAAAATAATTGAATATTCGTGTAGAATATTATCAAAATTTTTGTTTAATATTTGAATTCTTTTGGGAAATTTTATTAAAATAGTAGAATATTGAAAATCTTTGAATTAAGAAAAGTGTTTTAAAATAATTGAAATTTTGCCATGAATATTATTAAAAATTTTTGAAAATAATTGAATTTTATTACTTTTGAAAAGAATTGAATTCTTGTGATTAATATTCTTATTTATGAAAATAATTGGATTTTGCAATTTAATTTTATTAAAATTCCTGAAAATAATTGAATTTTGTCGAAGATTTTAATTAATTTTGAAAATAATTGAATTTTGTCGAAGATTTTAATTAATTTTGAAAATAATTGAATTCTTGTGATGAATATTGTTATTTATGAAAATAATTGAATTTTGCAATGAATTTTATTAAAATTCCTAAAAATAATTGAATTTTGTCGAAGATTTTAATAAATTTTGAAAATAAATTGAATTCTTATGATGAATATTTTTTTTAATTGTTTTATTAATAATTTTTGTAAATCAAGTTTTGAAGAATTTTAATTGCAAAATTTTTGAAAATAATTATCGAATTCTAAAAATTTGTAATGAAATGTTTCCAAATGAAAATTTGAAAATTAAAATTAATGAAAATTAGCTTCATAAAATTATTTTAAACATTTTTCAAATAGTAATTTCTAAATTTGCTTTCATTATAATTTTTTTAAAATTCATTCAAACTTTTTTAAGAAATTTTACAAATTTTACAATTGAAATTCTTCAAAAACTTGATTATCTTTTTTATACTTTCCAAAAATTCAATTTTTTAAAAGGTTTTACTGAGTTTTAATTATGTGGAATTTTTTCAATTATAAGTGACAAAAAATCCATTATCTTTCAAAAATTATT
This sequence comes from Leptopilina syphax, assembly GCA_032872505.1. Lineage (NCBI taxonomy): Eukaryota > Metazoa > Arthropoda > Insecta > Hymenoptera > Figitidae > Leptopilina > Leptopilina syphax. The sequence goes on along the minus strand of CM065469.1, from coordinate 28,797,590 downwards.
TTTAAATATTTTAAATAAATTAATTATAGAAATTTTGTTATTACATTTTTTTAAAAATCGATTATTTTAATATTTTCGGTTGAAAATTTTCAATAATTCACTTTTAATAACTTTTCAAAAAAGACCATGAAGAGTTACTGTTACAATTAATATGGAAAATTGAATTTTTGTGTTTAAATAATTGCATTCTCGAAGAGCTTTCAGGAAATTATTAAAAATAATTGATTTAGAGAAAAAATCTTGTTCAAAATTGGAGAGAATAATTTAATTTTTGAACGCGTACAGTTGTAAAATAATATTATTAAAGTTTTGAATAATTGAATTTAGAAATCAGTGAAATGTCCAGAAAATAGAAAATAAAATTTTTCTGGTAGTTCTGAATAAAGACATTTTTGATTTTTTTTTACTGAAACGAAGTTTTTTAAGCTTTAAAGTTGATCCGAGGTCTGAGATTAAAATATTATTTGAAAAAGAAACTTTTTAAAATTTACACAAACAAGTAATTTTTCTTTTATTTTCAGAGGAAAACAACTTTGTTCCAGACAGAGTAGATGTGATAATATAATAATTGAAATTATTATCTAAATTTTATTATATTAATTATTTGCAATTATCTAAATATTCCTAATTGCATGTAAATATTGTTATAGATATTTTTTTAATTACTTTAAAATATCGCCGCTGTTGATGCAGTTACAGTAAATATTTTTTAATATATTTATTTAATTTTTACAAAAAACGAAATGTGACTTTTTTCTCAATCTCAATGTTTCTTTGATAATTTTTTTTTGTCTAATATTTGATTAAAAATAGTTAAATATTCAGACAAAGATTATTTTTCAAGAAAATGTTTTCGTAACTTTGGTGTAGTCAATTTTTGAACAAACTCTACGTTCCATTCCTTGTAGAGTTGAATAATTTGCAAAATTAAAATTTTTATTAATTGAGGGACAATTTTTGAAAATTTAAATTTCGAAAATAACATTTTTATTTATATTTACTTATTCATTTATTTATCATGCAATTTTGTCTATTTTTATTATTAGCTTTTAGAAAAATGGTAAAATTCATAGTTATCAGACAAAATGGTCGAATTTTATTTAAATTGAAATTTATTATCAGAAAAATAAGTAAAAATTCAGAGAAATATTTGACCTTATAAAATTCGATCCACTTGAAATTGGAACTAATGAGTTTTTAGGAAATAATGATGCTTCTCTTGTAGAGCATCCTTCAACTTTTTCTCGTATATAACAATACAAAAAAAAAACACCTGCGCATAATATTTTACACTCTATTGAGAGTAAAATTAAAAAAAAAGATCACATTTTTTTTCTAATACAAATTTTTGGAGATTTTTGATAAAAGCAGGTTTAAAGATAAGTCTATCGTGTCTGCTCGAGGAATGAAGTTGCATTTGCAGAGAGGGTTGATCGATCATCCCTTACAGCGTGTGCGCATCGCAGATGGCGACCGTCGCGACTCTCTCGACTCCCTCTGATAAAATGTAAGAATTACCAGCTACTGAATACAGAAAGCGGGCTACGTCCGTAACAAAAACTTGATATTTCCGTGTGTATGCGGGTTGGAAAATTTCTCCTCATAAAGTTCATTCATCAATTTTTTAATCAGGTTCAAAAGAATCGGAAGGCAAGAAAATGGAAGAAATCATTTGACATTCTCGTTATTCGATGGTCGAGTGTTGATTGAGAGGAATAATCCAAATTCACTCGATAAGGATTCTAGGAAGCAAATGATAACCAGCGAAAGCTCCAATTGGACAATGAAGCAATGCTGCCCTACTGACACCTGTCAAAAAAATACCGGTGTGCTGCCCCAAATTTGGGAAACGCTCATCTCTCAAGGTCTTCATCAAATTGTGAGTGTTTTTTCTGTTTTTTATAGTTTGTAGTAATTCTTTTTCGGCGGTTTGTGTTGTTTTTGTGAAACAATTGTTGAACTTGTTTGTTTATGTACAAGCTTGTTGATATACAATAATTATCGTCACTCTCTTGATTTAATGCTCCTCTGTTTAATTTTTACTCTCGTATTTTCTACTCTTTTTGGAATTAAAAAACAAAAAAAAAGAGAAAAACAAAAAAACTGTGTTCAATTTTTACTCTTGTCTTTTTGGAATTTAAAAAAAATAGAAATAGAATTAAAAAAGAGAAAAACGAAAATAAAAAGGAAAAAAAAACATTTTTTTTATTATTACTCTTATTTTAATCTAGTCTTTTTGGAATTAGAAAACAAAAAAGAAAAAAGAAAAAGAGAAAAACAAAAAACTCGGTTTAATTCTTACTCTTATTTTATTCTACTCTTTTTGATATCAAAAAACAAAAATAGAATTAAATAAAAAGAAAAAGCAAAAATTCCTTTTTTTATATTTACTCTTATTTTCTTCTAGTCTTTTTGGAATTAAAATACAAAAAATAGAACTAAAAAAATAAGAAGAAAAAGAAAAAGAAAGGCAAAAAGAAAATACACTTTTAGATAAAGAAACTCATTTTAGAAAGTAATTTTCATACAAACTATAAGCAAATACATGTAAATAAATAATAATTTTGAATCAAACAATTCTTTATATAGGTAAATTTTTCTCGTTATGCACATTTATTTGCATGAATAATTTAAATTCTACTGTTTGTATTTCAATTGAATGTGTTTATGTTTCATAAGAGATACAAGGGCAAATATATAGAGTGGGAAGAAACTTGTTATATAATTATTAATTTTATTTATTAATAAACAATGCAGAAAAAAGAATCGAGTATTGGATTTAAAAATGTTTTCGGTGAATAAATTTGCGGGGTGGGAATATTTTCGGAAAATTAATTCAATTAGTTTACAAAGTAGAGGAGACAAGGTCTCTGTCAATCCTTAAAATAAACACACTGAGAGAAAAATAACTGGGGTAAATCTCAAGCAGAGGGAAGAACAATTTTTATTCAAATTCTTTGACTTGATAAAATGACAGAGCAATGTCTGGAAATTATAATTTAATATCAATTTATGAATTTATCAATTTTTCAAATTGAGTCAATTATTCGAATCAAAATTAAACAATTAAACAATTAAGCAAACGAAACAATTAAATAGTTAATAAAATCCAAAAGAATAATCGAAATAAATAATCAAATAATTAAAAAATAATAAAAAAAAACAATTGAACAATCAAGAAAATTCAAAAAAAATTTAAATAAAAGAATAATTATGCAATAATAATACATTATGATATTAAATTTATAAAAATGGAAAATTACCTAAAAATACTTTGAAAAAAAAATTTTTAGACTAAATATTTCGACTAAATGAAAATATTTAGACAAAATATTTTTTATACAATTTTTGTAGATACACTCGTTTAACATTATTATTAATATATTATTATATTTGTTTATTTATTTTTATTTTTATTTATTTTTTTTATTTTTTTTCGGAATATTTCAAAAAAAGTGAAAAATAATATTTCAAAAAGTGAAGTTTTAAAAGTGAAACTATACAACATTGATATTATATCAATAAGTCAACTGTTTATTTATGAAAATTGAAGCTTCCGTGAACCATTTTCCATCTGTACTTGCGAACTTTATAAATTATTTACCTACAAGTGTTGTTTTTCTTTTCTAGACTTAAAAGTCTAAAAGAGACACTCCACTATTATGCCTGAGAGAGGTAGAATATCTAATTTAATTTTCCATTTTTTTTCCAACGTTTTATTAAATTTTTTTTTACCTAAAAAAGAGAATTTTTCAACGCGAACATTATATTACTGAAAAATATAATACGTAGCTGGAAATTTTTGCATACAAGAGCGATATTAATTATCGTCTGAAAATATTCAAGTATGTACGATACTCTGTGAGAGTCTTCAGCAACATATAAAAGTTCACTGAACTCAAAAGATTTTTTTTTTTGTTTGTTGAATTTTCTACAGAGACAATTTTTTAATAATGAATTTCAGTCAATCAATTTTTTTGTAATTTAGAATAGCTTTGTGTAAATTTATTATGAAAATATTCAATAAATTTATTATCGAGTTATTATGCAGTGGTTTTTATATTACAAGAATTATAAAGACCGATTAAACCATAAATTTGTGATTAACCAATTTTTTATGTTTAATATTTAATGAAGTATATGTACAGTGGAGAATAATCCGGGGCAAAAGTATATATTATATATTTTTAATCTAAAGGGAATATTTTATTGTCACTTAACGGAGTTGTACGATTTAATGAATTCGTACTAAATTGTATGGTATTAAATAATACTGTAGAATTTCGTGAATTATTATTATAGTAATATTAAATTATAGTCGATTTGGTCCCTTTACTCCAAGTATTTTTTATACTGTACAATTTCTTATTATTTTATCCAATTTTCCGTAATTTATTATTCTAATTTAAAAGTCGAGTGCCTAATAAAGTTAAACGGCAAATTTGACAGTTGTTATAATTTTATATAGGAGCTCTGAAATAATTTATATAATTCAAATTAAATACAATGAGACTGCATAAGGAGATAGTAAATCATTACTAACAAAGTGCTCGAATTTTCTAAAAATAGACCGAATCAATTTGGGGTGAAATTATAAATAAAGTAACTTTACTATTTGCTGTAATAAAAATTTGGTTTTTTATATTTCTAAATAATAATAAGTAATACGGGAAATGAAAAAATTAATAATATAATAAATAATAATATTTTTCCAAACGTCAAATTTCATTTTTATAATTCCAATTTTTTAAAGAAAATCACTAAAGTAGGAATTTCTAATCAGAAAATATATTTTTTAATTCAAGTATGAACTATAAATTTTAGTTTCATTTTAATAACGAAAATAAAAATTTTAATAATAAAAATAAAAAATTCCAATTTATTTTCAATAATAAAAATGAAAATTTCAATTTAATAACGAGAGTAAAAAATTTAATTTAATTTTAATAGTAAAAATAAAAATTCCAATTTAGTTTCAATAAAAATAAAAATTACATTTTACTTTCAATAATAAAAATAAAAATTCCAATTTACTTTTGAATAGTAAAAATAGAAATTTCAAATTTAATTTCAATAATAAAAATAAAAAATAATAAGAATAATGAATAGAAATTTTTTTCCTCTCCATAAAACATGTGTGTTGAGAAAATGAATTCTAAAGTATAAAAAAGTTCTTTCAAAGAAACTGAGAATAGGATTTTTCATTAGGTCAGTGGAAAGACGTTTATTTTCTGAATCAACCGTTTCCATCTAGAAAAAATAAAAAAGAAAAGAAAAAAAAATTGGCGAGAACTTTAAATCATCTTTCTTATCGATGCGAAAGTACGCCTTTAAAAATTTACAGTCTTTATTCACATTTGCAAATTAACAACAAATGTTGATGTGACCTAGAGTTGACACACAAATATTTAAACTAGAATTATAAAAACACTGCAGAAAGTAAAAGGGAGAGAAAAAAACGAGTACAAACTTGCAAAGTGTAGTATAAGTTAAGCAGTAATTGGATGCCCATTGCAAACCTTAGATAAAAGATTCATTAGTCACTTTCTTATCTTGCAAATAGTACTTACTCGAATCTGATGCAAATATTTTATTTTAATTAATAATATTTCTGAAATTTCTATGAATGTTGAGAAAAAAATTACGGAAAATGAAGAAATAAATGATTGATTAATGTTAACTGCGACTTTTTTCGATTTTGATAAAATTTTCTTTGTTTTCGATAAAATGCGACTTATTCGACTTTTCATCCACATATCGCGATGAAATATATTTTTGGTAATTATTTTTTTGCTGTGAAGTGCAATTTATTTCGATTTTATATAGTTTAAAAAATTACTGGAGTCAAATCTGTTTCTTTAGAGAGTCTTACTTTTTTTGGCAGGCTTTTAGCGTATAAAACAACATTTTGTCTTCACTGTAAAAAATATTGTTACATTACAACAATTTGTATTGATTTAGAACAAATTTTTGGTACTAAACTTTTATTTGTTTTATTTTATTCTAAGTATAGTGGAAAAATATCAAATTTCTAGAAAATAGAAATGTTACAAAAATTCTGATTTTTGGAGTCCAATTTTTAAAATACTCAATAAACGTTTTTTCTCCTTGAATTTTTTTACTTTAAAAATTTCAAAAAAAAAACAGATGTTATTGTTTTCAATTATTATAAAAAATAAATTTTTGTTTTTAAACAATTGAATTCTCGAATGATTTTCTGAAAATTATTAAAAACAATTAATTTAGAAAAAAATTTTAGTTAACAATTCTAGAAAATAATTGAAAATATTATATTATTATGAAATGTTTATTAAAAAAAATTGAAGCTTTGTATTTTAATAATTGAATTTTCGAATAACTTTTTGAAAATCGTTAGAAATAATTGATTCGGAAAAAATTTTTGTTGACAATTCTAGAAAATAATTGATTCAAAATTATTATTTTATTATTTATTATTAATTTACAATTTATTGGTAAATATACATATAAATTGCTTCTGTTCAAACAATTTTGTAATTTACATTTTTATTATCTTTTTTCAATTTTCCAATTAACTAATTAACATTAAACTAACGGATGGTAGTAAAAAGAAAAGAACTAATTAAAATTGATGTATGTTGAACATTGATTCGCAATATGCGATGGAAAAAGAGGAAAATATTTTTCAAAAGCTCTCGCTGTTTAACATATTTTAATTTTGCAAAGTGTATTATACATTTGCAAATTACGGCGTGTACTTATTTAATCTCTTACACTACATATAGTTCATCATAAAGCACAAACTTTTCTACATTTTCATTAAAAGATTTAATTACGCAAAAGTTGGCGAAAAAAAATAAAAACTAATGAAATTTCTAGAATTTGAAAATAGAAGCAACAACTTTATTTTCTTTCATGAAAAAAATTCCATGCCTCGAATAATTTTTTAAATTATACAAAAATGCTTTTAAGAAATTCATTTATTGTTTTAAAATTACATTACAGTATTTTTAAAAAACTAATTCTTACAATTATTGTGTCATAATTCTTTAAAATTTAATTATCTTCGAACAAAGTGAATTAAAAATTTTTTAAATTTACTTTTATAGATTTATTAAAATTTCAGAGAAATCATGTTCATATTTCTAATTAAAATTCTTAAAAAATTTGATCATTCTTAAATTATTCAAAAATTCAATTATTTTTAACAGATTTTACCAAATTTCAATTTTTTGGAAGTTTTTCAATTGTATATAATTGAAAAACTATCATCTTTAAAAAATTATTTCCAAATATTTTCAAATAATTAATTTTAAGAATTTTTTATTATAATTTTTTAAAAATATACCTTAAAAGCTTAAAAAAAACAAAGGCAGTTACAGTTATTAGAAAAATTGAATTTTTATTTAAATAATTGAATTCTCGAAGAACTTTCAGAAAATTATTAAAAATAATTAATTTAGTGATGAAGTTTAGTCAAAAATTGTAAAAAAATAATTGAATTTTGGGAATTCAATTAGTAAATTAGTAAATTAGAAAATTAATAATTTTTAGAAATTATCAAATTTCAGAAGGTTTTAAATTCAAATTTTTAAAATTTTACTTCCACTGAAAAAATAAATTCAAGTATTTAAATATTTACATATTTAACAAAATTATTCAAGTTCTGAATAATTGATATTAGAAATCAATAAAAGGTCAGAGAAATACAAAATAAAATTTTTGTGACAAGACTGAGTTAAAAAAACAACTTTTTTTGTATTTTTAATCGTCTGAAATGACTTTTTTGCGTCTAAAAGTTGATCCGAGACTTTTTTTTATTATTAATATTAATAATTGAATAATAATTAAAAATGTAATTAACTAACAATCTATATTAACAATTTAATTAACTAACGATCTAAATAACACTGGTAATTTAATTATAACCAAAATTTCATGAAACATTTTACATTTGAATAAAATAAACATTTACACAATTATTTCAATTTAAATTATTCTGTAAAGACTTCATACATTCATGTTAACATAATTCACTGTGAAACTTGTTAAGATAATTTAAATTACAAAATTGTTTGGACAGGAGTAATTTTAATAATGCTTTATTTAAATTAATGCCTTCCTTGCGCTAAATAAGTTGTTTAACTTTACTGGCCAAGAGTTTACAAGAACTCCTCTGAAGGGGGTGGATTAAGAGTATATAAGGGAGAGAGAGAGAGGGACTGAATTATTTTATTTAGAATATGTGTATATACATATACGTGCATAAGGGAAAAGACATGGGTTAAATCCAAGAGGAAAGCTTGCGAGAGAAAATGTGCATGGGTTATAAACTGCCCCCCAGGATAGTTCCGGAGAAAAAGAATGTCAGGGGAAAAAGCTGGAAAACGACAAAAGAGGAAAAAAAAGAAGGGTTTTAAAAAAGAAAGTATCAACCACTTTATTTTATGTAAGAGCGTTTACTATTCTCTTAGTTACAAAACGGATTTCTACTTGTTAAAGGCGAAAAATTTTCTTTCAAGTTTAAAAAGACAGTTGAAAAAGCACATTTACATATAGTCGAGAGAAATGTTTGTTTTTATTTAATTTTTTTAGTATTATCATTATTATTCTTTTTATTATTATTATTATTATATTTATTCAATTAAATCAAATTTATTCTAATGTTTAATTATTTTTTTGTAATAAAAAGCTTAAATACGAATATTTATTTTCACAGGGTTGCCACAGGTCAGGAAAATCAGATAAAAGTCAGGTAATTTTATTCAAAGTACTGGAAAAATATTCAATTTCTAAAATTCATAAAGAAAATTCTAAATTTTGGTGTTTTCGAAAGAATTTTATTTATCTTGCACTGAAAAAAATAATAGGCAGAATGTGCTTTTTACTAAGGCAATTTTTGCCTAAGTACAAAAGCAATTTACGAAAAGCAATTTTTCCTTTAAGAAAAAGGCAATTTTTGCCTTAGTTAATAAAGTAACAAATTCTTGTCATTTATCAAGTAAATTGTTTACATATGTCAAATCGAATTTTATAATTAATTAAAATAATGGGTACTAAAGGAAGAAATTTATTACTGAAATGAAATCGAGAAAATTTTCTTATTTTATTGAAATATTTAAAGGTACTAATTTCATTTGTTTAATAAAATTGTTTACGCATAAAACTAGACCAGTTTGGTTAAAAAGATTGAAATTGATAAAGTAGTTCTATTATTTTCAATATTTAATTAAAGTAAAATATTATTTGTATAATAATAAAAATAAATGTTCCTTTTCACTCATATTGTAAATATAATTAATAAAAAGGTAAAACATAATTATTTCATATCGTATTTTCTAAATATTCAAATAAAAATTTGTCTTGTGATTTTAACCTTATAAACTAAGGCAAAAATTGCCTTTTTTTAAAGGAAAAATTGCTTTTCGTGAATTGCTTTTGTACTTAGGCAAAAATTGCCTTAGTAAAAAGCACATTCTGCCTATTATTTTTTTCAGTGTGATAAATGTAATTGAAATTCTTCCCAGAAATTCAATTATTTTCAAGAATTTGAATGAAATTCCTTGTAAAATTCAATTATTTTCATAAATAATAGTATTCATTGGAAAAATTAAATTATTTTCAAAGTAATAAAATTCTACGTAAAAATTCAGTTATTTTTAAAAATTAAAAAAATCTCGTTCAGATTTTAATTGTCTTTATAAATATAGCAAAATTCTCCTCCGAAATTCAATTATTTTCAGGAATTTTAATAAAAATCATTGCAAATATAAAATATTTTCATAAATAATACTATTCATCGGAAAAATTCAATTATTTTCAAAAGTAATAAAATTCTTCGTAAAAATTCAATTATTTTCAGGACTTTTAATAAAATTCATTGCAAATATAAATTATTTTCATAAGTAATAGTATTCTTCATTAGAATTAAATTATTTTCATAAATAATAATATTCATCGTAAAAATTCAATTATTATTAAAATTTAAAAAAAAAATCTCGTTAAGATTTCAATTATCTTTATAAATATAGCAAAATTCTTCACTGAAATTCAATTATTTTCAGGAATTTTAATAAAATTCATTGCAAATATAAATTATTTTTATAAATAATACTATTCGTTACAAGAATTCAATTATTTGTAAAAGTAATAAAATTCTTCGCCGAAATTAAATTATTTCCAGAACTTTTAATAAAATTCATTGCAAATATAAATTATTTGCATAAGTAACAGTATTTGTCACTAGAATTCAATTATTTTTAAAAGTAATAAAATTCTTCGTAAAAATTCAATTATTTTCAAAAATTAAAAAAAAAATTTCATTAAGGTTTCAATTATCTTTATAAATATAGCAAAATATTTCGTTGAAATTCAATTATTTTCAGGAATTTTAAAATAAAATTCAATGCAAATATGAATTATTTTCATATATAATATAATATTTGTCGCAAGAATTCAATTATTTGTAAAAGGAATTAAATTCTTTGTAGAAATTCAATTACATATTTTCAAAAATTAAAAAAAAATTCTTGTTAAGATTTCAATTACACTTATCTTTATAAATAGCAATTTTTTTACCGAAATTCTATTATTTTTAAAAAAATTTTCTCCAATCATTTTCAATATTATCTACTATTTTAATAAAATTTCCTCAAAAGAATTACAAAATTTCAATTATTTTGAATACAATTTTAATCAAATTTCTCGAAAATTGAAATTATTCTTAGAAATTTTATTAATATTTGTCGAAAGAATTCAATTATTTAAAAATTAGTTGATAACATTCTTTATGAGAATTCAATTTTGAGTAATATTTAATTATTTAATAAATTATTTATTTCTGTATTTAAATAATTTAATTCTCGTAGAATTTTCAATTTTAATAATCTCCTATAATATTAACATATTCGTCGTCGTTTTGTCGTCCGTCGGTCGTGTTGAAAATTTTTTTTGCCATATTGGATCCGCTATTTTAAATTTTTAAAAAGTGACTTTACACTACCGGTCAAATTGAGAGACCACCCATTTTCAGTCGAATGAAAATCGTTTTAAAACATAAAATTTATTAAAACTAAAATTTTTTTCTGCTTATTTTTTTAACCCCTTGCCTGCGGATGACGTGTATACACGTCATGGCCCAAACAATAAAAACATCTTAACGTATATTCGCAAAAATTCTTACTCGGTGATTTCTGGGGTCGCTGATCACGATTCTGAAGTCAGATATTCAAAAAACATAATTTTTTATCCAAAATGGCCGCCAAAAATTTTGAAAAATTTCAAAAGTAGATAAATTCTCTTAAAAATTCATACTCGGGGGTTTTTGGGGTCGCTGATCACAATTCTGAAGTCCACCAAAAATTTTTCAGAATTTTAAAAGTGGATAAATTTTTCTAAAAATTCTTACTCGGGAGTTTTTGAGGTAGCTGATCACGATTCTGAAGTCAGATTTTCAAAATACATGATTTTTTATCCAAAATGTCCGCCAAAATTTTTTTAAAATATTAATAGTGGATAAATTTTTCTAGAAATTCACGATTCTGAAGTCAGATTTTCGAAGTACATCGTTTTTAATAATCGTCTGCCATATTGGATCTTGTTGAATCATATTGTTGAATTTTAAAAACTTAACATCGGATTATAGCAATCAGCGACCCCGAAAATTTCAGATTAACAATTTTCAGACCAATTAAACCCTCGAGTAACAAATTTTAAACGAATCCAATGAATTTTTCAAAACCATGACCGACATATTGGATCCGCCATTTAAAATTTTAAAAAACTAACACCGGAATCGTAATCAGCGACCCCAAAAACCCCCGAGTAACAAATTTTAAGCGTATGGAATGAATTTTTCATAATCGTGACCGCCATATTGGATCCGCCATTTTGCATTTTTAAAAACTAACGCCGGCATCGTAATCAACGACCTCAAAAAACCTCTTAGTACCTAGTGTCATGAAAATTTATTCACAAGAAGGTCTTACACATTTCGAGACCGTTTTGTTATATTTTAGCTACACACTGAAGGGGTTAAAGATGATAAAATTTTGAACAGAAGAAGATATTTCAGAAGTCGTTTGGCCAATAATTCATTTAGACCTTTACTGCTCGCCTCTAATACATTTATTAATTATATATGTATATATTATTATTATAAGAAGTTTAACTATATATTTTAAACTTTTTTATAAAAATTATTTTCCTTTTTTATTGTAAAAAATCTTTTCCTCCACAATTTATCGAGGCTTATATTTCTAATTTTTTATTTTTATGGTCTTCAGTGGAACAAAAGTCAAACGTTATTGTATCAAATTTATTTTCTACTAACTGAACAAATGCTTTAAGGAAAAGATTTTTTACATTAACCCATTGATGCCTACAGGCAAAGGAATGCAGATATTATAAAAGTAACTATTGAAATCCTGGTATGGGATCTAATGATAATTTTTGTCGTTGAATGTTAAAAAAATATTTTTTTAACAATTTTTTTTTATAAACAAATGAAGAAAAATCGATTTTTATAAGAAACTTATAGCGCTATTTGATTCTACGCTAAAAAACCACTACGAAAACATATATTACATAATTTTTTAAAAAAGACCTATTGGTGTAAAAATGTTATAAACAATTAGCCTGCATTCATATTGTATGAGGTATAAAGATCGTTTTTAAAGTTAAAGATTTTTTTAAACAAAATTAGCTTAATCAAGAGAGTTTTTGACGTTAAAAATTTTTTTAACAAAATTTGTACCTCAAAAACTATTTATGTAAGTAGAAATAAATAAGAAAATGTCTTCCGAGCGAGGAGTATGACGCTAGTAATTAATATTAAAAGCATTATAGCGTGAATTTTTAGAAATAATTAAATTTTGAAAAGGTTTCAAACTAAAATGTTTGAAAATCTGAATTTTTCATACTTTTAATTACAAATTCTGTGAAAATTTGGAACTAATTTCTTTGAAGAAGTTAAATTGAAACTTTTTGAAATTATTTCTTGTTTTTATTTTCTAATATATATTTAATAAAGAATATTCTTTACGGTCAAGGAAAAAGTCAAAATTCTGTCTGTACATCAGGGAAAAGCAAAATTAAATTTTTGTACTAACCCTGTTTTATTTTATTTTATTATTATTTTATTTAAAAAATTTTTTATTTTATTAAAAAGAATTTTTATTTAATATTTATTTTACTTATAGGTATATGGTTATAAAAAATTGTATATGAAACCAAAATATCCGTATTTGAACCTTTTTTATTAAAAAATAATTGAAAACCGTTTTCAATAAAAAGCAAATTAAAAACATTTTTTAACAATAAAAGAATTTTGATTGTAAGTACTAAAATATGGAAAAATTAAAAATAAATAAAATACACAAAATAAGTGAAATTGTTAAAAATTAAATAAAAATGAAAATAATTGAAATAAAAAATGAAAAAGAAATATAAATTTAAAAAAAAACTTTGAAACTAGATACCTACAAGTAATTTATTAAAAAAGATTTTAATAAAAGTAGAATCGAGATAGTCTTCCCAACAACAGAACAATCGATTCTTAATTGTGCAGTTTAATTAAAAAGGATGACGTTGACTTTTGAAAATTTGTTTTAACTCAAAGGCGAAAGTTTTTTTTTCTCTTCTCTATAACATTCTCTTTCAGATTTATTTGAATCAAAGAAATTTGCAATCCTTCTCTCTTTTCATTAAATAAAAAAGTTCAGCGAAAGTTTTTCCCTCAAAAAAAAAAGAATAATCGTTTTAAAGTGAAAGTATTAAAAAATCGTAAAAGTTGTTCAATTTTCCCACTGTTACTTTCAACTTTCAACCATAAAGTTTCACGTTTCAACTTTTAACGCAAAATATAATGTATATCTGTATATGTACATTTGATTCAAAGACATTCTCCATTTCGGAGCTTTTCTTTCTTTTATACTACAAAAAAAATACTTCTTTTACCTACCAAAAGGAAAGAAAAGAAAAAAAATATTAAGTGGAAATAGTTTTCCGGCATTTATTCGGTTCAATTTTATAAAACTTTGTCATGAAAGAAATTTTCATTTTTTTCCGGTTTTATTTTGAATTTATCTAACTTGGGGGAAAAATATACAGTCATTGTAATTCAATTTTTTCACAGGGACGTAATTTTATTTATTTATATTTTGTGTATTTTATTATATAATTTACAAAATATCTGTATTATTAACAATCATTGTATTCTGGAAATATTTTTAATAATTTTTCTTTTTAAATCTTTTGAAGTTTAAAATTAATGTATTGACAATAATTATTGAATTCTTGCAGAATATTTTATCAACAAATTTGAAAATAACTTAAGTCTTTCGAAGAATTTTATCAAAATTTTAGAAAATAATTGAATTCTTTCGATAGATTTCATTAAAATTGTATTAAAAACATTCATTTTCGCGAAGAAATTAAATTATTTTTGAAAACAATTAAACTCTTACAATGAATTTTTATAAAAATTCTTGAAAAAACTTTAAATGTTTTGAAGACTTTCTTTGAATATTTTTTGAAAATAATTGAGTTTTTTAAAAATAATTTTACCTGTAAATTTTAAAAGTAATCGAACTTGAGAAAAAATTTCTTTCAAATTTTTTAAATAATCGGGTTTGTTAATAATTGTAATTAATAATTTTATTATTAAATTTTATTAAAATTATTGATAGCAAATTAAATTCTTTTAAACAATTTTCTAAATGTTTTTCGTAAATAATTAAATTTTTGTAAAGAATTTCTTTAAGTTTTTTTGAAAATAATATAGTTCTGTTTAATAATTATAATTGAAAATTATGAAAATAATTAAATTTTACGAAGCATTTCTTGCAACTTTTTAAAATATATGTGTGTTTATAATTGTATAGAAAATTTTTTGGAAATAATTGAATTCTTTTGAGAAATTTTATAAAAATTCTACCAAAAATAATTGAATTCATGCGAAGAAATTGATTATTTATGAAAATAATTGAATCCTTTCAAGAAATTTTTTTCAAATTGTATAATAATTGTATAATAAT
This sequence comes from Leptopilina syphax, assembly GCA_032872505.1. Classification (NCBI taxonomy): domain Eukaryota; kingdom Metazoa; phylum Arthropoda; class Insecta; order Hymenoptera; family Figitidae; genus Leptopilina; species Leptopilina syphax. Next base: position 28,782,576 of record CM065469.1, on the reverse strand, counting down.
ATTAAAAATAATTGAATTTCTCTGAGAAGAATTTTATCATTTCTAAAAATAATTGAATTCCTGCGTTAAGAAGAATTAAATTTCTTATAAATGAAATTGAATTTCTTTGAAAAATTTTGTACCTAATTTTATGAAAATAATAGAATTTTGTCAAATTTTTCTAAAGTAAGTGAATTTTATCGAGGAATCTTATTAAAATTGTATTGAAAATAATTGAATTCCTGAGAAGAATTTTATCATTTCTAAAATTTTATCCAAATTTCTAAAATATAATTGAATTTTTCCGAGAAATCTTATTAAAATTGTTTTAAAAATAATTAAATTCTTAACAAAATTTATTGCTCAAGAAAATAATTGAAAATTCTTGTGAAGAATTTTACTAAAAATTTTTGAAAATAATTGAACTCTTTTGAGAAATTTGATTAAAATTCTATTTAAAATAATTTAATTCTTGCGAAGAAATTTATTATTTTTAAAAATAATTGGATTTTTTCAAAAAATTTTACTAAGCATAACAAAATATTTTAATAGTTTCAAAGACTTTTATTGAAATTTTTGAGAATAAAAAATTTCGTTAATTAGGAAGTTAATAAATGAATTTTATTAAGTTTCGAATCCGAAATTATTCATAAAATGAAATTGCTTTTTGAAAATAATAAATTTTGCAATTTGCAATAACAATATTAAATTGAATATCGCGTTTCGCGCGTAACATATAACGATATTTATTATATATTATATAATTAATTTATTTTATTTACAATTTCACAATAATAATTTGCCTTAAATTATAAATTTACAGATGGATCTACCGCATCCTTGGACTTAGGATTACTTTAGGTGAGTAAATTTTGTCATATCGATTATTAAATTCCTTTTATTATTTTTTCTTTTTTTTTGGGGAAAAAAAGAAATCCTTTGCGATTGAATTTAATATTTCCGTATTAACAGTTTTCCTATGTTATTTGAATTTCCAGTGAAATGAACAGAAAGGGAGATAATGAAACATTGTAAATGAAAATTCTCTCTCTTTGAAGAGATAGAAGTGAAGGAATTGAAAATTAAAAGCGAAAAATAGCGCAGGTGCCCTTAACTGACAGATTAATGGTTAGAACATATCATATACTTTATGGTGCACTCCTCGACTTGACATCAAATATTTTGAGCAGGGTGCACCAAATTTAGAGCCATTTGCAAAGCTTTCTGTTGCACTATACCTGTCCGTCATGCATTATGACCTGTTTGTTGGGTCATTACTCTCTCTCGCTTTCTCTCTCTCTCTCTACCTTGTCCATAGACAGTAAATAATCCATGAAATTCAGCAATAATCACTTGTTTATCGAACAATTCTCCATTCCCTCTTTTTCTCATTGACATTCAATTTATTGACTTCTGTATTTATATAAAGAGTTAATAATTGATTTTAAACCCTTGCTCTTGATTACAAATTCACTGCTAAATAAATAATTCTGACTAATTTACATTTGTAAATATAAAATAGTAAATAAAAATCCCTCCAACATGAGGAAGCAATAAAATATAATTTTATGGAAATAGTAAATTACAGGGTTTCTACAAGTCATGGAAAACCTGGAAATCATGGAATTGTCATGAGATTTCATTTTCATTCATGGAACCATGGAATCTCATGGAATTTCTAATCGGCTCACGGAATTATTTTAGTTTCTGTTGTAAACCCGTGTGATTGAAATTCGCGCTCCTTTATTACTCAGGGTGATCACAAGTTTCAGTTTATCAATTTCCCTGACCATTTACTGCGGCATTAAAATTACTTTCCCTAACGAAATTCTTTTTACAGTGGGAAAATATTAATGTTTACGGAAAATGAGTAAAATTTATGAATTTTAATAGTTTATAAAAATTACAATTATAACCCTTCCTGAATTTAATTATTTTCTACAATTTTCAACTAAACTTCATCTCTGAATCAATTAATTTAAATAATTTTACAAAAGTTCTTCTAGAATTCAATTATATAAATACATAAAATCAATTTTTTATAATAATTGTGACTCTCCATAGTTTTTTCTCAAGTTATTAAGGTATAATATTTTCAAAAAATTATAATAAAGAAATTCTTACAATTAATTTTTTAAAAATATTTTTAAATAATTTTTGAAATTTTTTCAATTTCGAAAAATTTCCAAACAATTAAAATTTGGTAAAATCTTTTAAAAATAATTGAATTTTTAAAAAGTATAATTGAAAATCATCAAATTTTTAAAGAATTTTGATTATAAGCAGGACCACGATTTCTCAAAAATTTTAATAATTCCAAAAAGTAAATTTTGAATCTTAAAAAATTATTACAAAACAATTTTAATAATTAGTTTTTAAAAATATTTTTCAATGTAATTTTTCGAAAATAATTGTATTTCTTAAAAGAATCAAAGTACTGGAAAAATATTCAATTTCTAGAATTCATAAAGAAAATTCTGAATTTTGGTGTCTTCGAAAGAATTTCAATTATCTTGATAAATATTGAAATTCTACCTAGAAATTCAATTATTTTCAGAAATTTTAATAAAATTCCTTGCAAAATTCAATTTTTTTTATAAATAATAGTATTCATCGGAAAAATCCAATTATTTTCTAAAGTAATAAAATTATTCTTTGTAAAAATTTAATTATTTTCCAAAATTAAAAAAAATCTCGTTCAGATTTTAATTATCTTTATAAATATAAGGATAGCAAAATTCTCCTCCAAAATTCAATTATTTTTAGGAATTTTAATAAAAATCATTGCAAATATAAAATATATTCATAAATATTAGTATTCATCGGAAAAATTCAATTATTTTCAAAAGTAATGAAATTCTTTGCAAAAATTCAATTATTTTCAAAAATAAAAAAAAAATGTCGTTAAATACATAAACTCAATTTTTTATAATAATTGTGACTCTCCATAGTTTTTTCTCAAGTTATTAAGGTATAATATTTTCAAAATATTATAATAAAGAAATTCTTACAAATAAATTTTTAAAAAATATTTTTAAATAATTTTTGAACGATAATAGTTTTTTAATTTTGAAAAATTTCCAAACAATTAAAATTTGGTAAAATCTTTTAAAAATAATTGAATTTTTGAAAAGTATAACTAAAAATGATCAAACTTTTAAAGAATTTTAATTATAAATAGGACCATGATTTCTCAAAAATTTTAATAAGTCCAGAAAATAAATTTTGAATCTTAAAAAATTAAAAAAAAAAAATAAATAAATAAATTAAAAAAAAAATTAAAAAAAAAAAATTATTAAAACAATTCTAATAATTAGTTTTCAAAAATATTTTTTTAGTGTTATTTTTCGAAATTAATTGTATTTCTTAAAAGGATTTTTGTATAAATTAAAAAAACTAATGAATTTTTTTTGTTAAACTTTAATTAAAATTTTGAAACATTATTGTTTTCTCAAAAATGTTAAAAATAATTTTAAAATGTTATTATTTTTGGAAATATGTAATTGAAAATATTAAAAATATTTAATTTAAAAAAATTAGAAGCTTATTTTCATTTTTATAAATTTGCCTTTAAAGATTTTTCATTAAAATTTTTGATAATTCAATTATTTTCAAAATTTGCAATTAAAATTCTTCAAAAGTTAATTTTTGAAAATTGTAACAAAACACTTGAAATAAATTATTTGTTTTCAATCAAATTTCACAAAATTTTAACTATTCAAAAATAATTTTGGAAAGATTTGTTTATAATAATTTTTGGCATTACAAAAATAAAAATAAGTTGCACTTTTTTACTAAAAATTATGGTATTTTGTTGCAATGTTTGGAAGAAAAGTCGAAAAAGTCGCTATTTTTGAAAATAAGTCGAAAAAGTCTCAATTTTCTTAATTTCACTGACAAAAAATTTTTTTTCATGACATTTACCTGACTTAACTGAGAAAAATTTTGTTTTAATGTGTCATGGAAATTTTATCATTTATCACTTGGAAAACATGGAATTTTATAAGGAGAAATTTGTAGAAACCCTGTAAATAAATGTGAATAAATGAAATTTTGCTTATGATTGATTGCAGAAATGGGTACACGAAAATCTGGAAGCGGAGGAGGACGCGGCAATGCAGGAGTTCTCAAGGATAGGGCAAATATGTCCTTTATGCTTGTGGTCATGTTTTTTGCCGTCTTTGGACTTATTGTTTTCACTGAAATATTTCTCATAGACGAAAGGCATGGGACCAATGCGGCAAATGGTGGAGCAATTGCTCACCGAAATGGACATCGATTAGCAGCTGCACCAGATCGTCCAGATTACGAAGAAGTTGGAGTGAGTATTTTCAAATATTTTTCTATTTTATTATTTTTTATTGTCATCTAATTTTTTTTTATCAGTTTCAATTTTTATTCAATTTTTTTTCTATTTTGTTACATAAACAGGGTTGCCACAGTTCAGGAAAATCAGGGAATTCGGGAGAAAGTCAGGAAACTCAGGAAAATGTTAGGGAATTTTAAGAAAAGTACTGTAAAAATATTAAATTCTGAGAATCCATAAGAAATTTCTTGCCAGTGATCGGAAATATCTGGGAAAAATCAGGAAGAGTATATAGATAAAATATACATAAAAGATTTAATTCTATTTCAATTTCTTACTTTGTTTGCCTATATAAATTTTTAAATCGCCACGAATTTCAATTTAAAACCTTACAATTCTTCTATTTCTAACAATATTTTATTTTAATTAAATTAATTCTTGAAGAACTATCACATAAAATAATTACTTTTAAATAATATTTAGAAAATAATTTTACTTAAAAAATCCAAAAAGAATTGAATTTTAAAAAGATGTGTTTACAATTTTTATATAAATAACTGAATTTCAAAAAGTATCAAATTGAAATTTTAAATAATTTTAATTCACAGTTAATTAAAATTTTCAGAAATATTCTAACTCAATTTTCTTTTTTTTTCCTGAATAATTTAATTCTTCAAGAATTTTCTAAAAAAACTATTATAAAAATAATTGATAATTGATAAAGGGGAGAATTTTTCTAAAAATTCCAAAAATAATTGAATTTTAGAAGAGTTGCGTTTACAATTTTTATAAATAATTGAATTTCAAAATGTTTCAATTTTTGAAATTTTAAAAAATTGTAATTTCAAAAAATTTTAATTAAATTAGTTAAATTTTTGAATAAAAAATTAATTCAAAACTTGTCAAATAATTGAAATTTCATTAAATGAAATTATAAAAAAATGGTTTTTAGAATGATTTCAGGTAAACTCTCTTTCTGCTTTTGAATAATTGAATTCTCAAAGAAATTTATCAAATGCGAATAAAAATAAAATTAATATAAATAATTTCAAGGAGAATTTTCGTTAAAAATTCTAGAAAATAATTGAATTTGTATTATGAAAATAATTTTGGAAAAATTACAGTAGCAATTCTTATAAACAATTGAATTTTCGTAGGATTTGAAATTGAAAATTTAGAAAATTTAAATTAAAAATTCTGAAAAAGTTAGTTTCTTGAATAATTTTAATACAAATATTTTTTTTGAAATGAATAAATGAATTGAAATGAAACTCGAATTTTTTGAATATACATTTAATTGAAAAATTGTAGAATTATTGAAATTTCATGAAATTGAATTGTGAACGAGTTAATTTTAGAATTATTTATGGTAAATTTTATTTTTTTCTTTGAATAATTTAATTCTCAATGAATTTTTTCAAGAATTATTAAAAATAATTGATTTAGAGAAGAATTTCAGTTAAAAGTTCTAGTAAATAATTTAATTGAAATTAAAGAAATAATTTTGGAAAAGTTATACAGTTTAAATTTTAATAAATTATTGAATTTCAAAAGATTAGAAATTTAAATTTTTTGAAAATTTTAATTATTATGGAAAAATAATAAAAAAAATAATAGTTATTATTTAATATTTATCTGAAAAAAATATTGATGTATCGAATAATTTTTCAATCAAAGATATTCACAAATAAATGTATCAAAAACATTTTTTTGTTTTATTAATCATTTTTAGAGTGAATCAGAATATTCTTTAGGTTCATGAAAAAAATTAAAACTCTTTCTAGAAATCAGGGAAAAGTCAGGAAAAAATGAAATTGATTTTTTGTGGCAACCCTGATAAATAAAAATTTAATCTCATAAAACAAAGAATTTGTGTAGAAAAATAAATTTTTCTTTACTACTTTTTTTCCGATGGAACTTGAGCGGAGATTGAAAACATTGAGAAGTAATCTTAGAAAAATATCCTGAAATTATTAGTACACAAAATATAATACTTCCATTCTGATTGTTTTCTTACATTACACACACATATATATATATATATATATATATGTCAGTTCAAATATTCGCTTTCACAAAAAAATATTTTTATTGATATTCCTTCTCGTTTTTATCAAAACATTTTTTTCAAACATATAAAAAGGGTTCAATTTCTATTTCAAAGAGATTTGCCAGTCAATTCTTTTTTTTCTGTCAGGTGAAAAAGGATTTTTTTTCCAATAAAAAGAAAATTAAATTCGAAATTGAATCAAAGGACTCCGAAAGAGAAATTTACGAAAAATTTTATTATCCATTGTAAATATTGATAATAATTTTATTTGGTTTCGAAACAAAGAAAAAAAGACAATATAATATGGACGTTGAAAATTGATAGATATTTATTTTAATATATATATAAAAAGAAATTCGATATCAACTTTTTAGAATGATTGAAGAAATAAAACCGCTAAAAACAATGTTTATACATGACAGAGATGAAAATATACGTGAAAATATTTCTCATCTAATTTTTTAGTTCCTGGGAGTAATACCGTTTCATATGTCGAAAGTAAATGTCAACTTTTTTTTTTTTGGACGACGTACAATATTTTTATTTTCGCTCTGTGAATGTACGATATATACATGAATGTATATGGAGAGAGAGAGAGAGGAGAGAGGACAAAATTTGAGGAATGAATTCGCACGGAAATCATACCCCAGAAATCCTCTTCAGCGTGTCTGCATTTTATGTTTGTGTTTACTATTTCGTGATATTCTAGCATGAAAAGTGTAAAAAAAAGGAAAAAAAATGCCTGGCGTTGATCTCGATACAAATTTATCTCACGTGACAGCTGCGCTAACAATTACATACATACGTCTACCAACATTGTCGTAATAAATAATGAATTTAAATTGTCGATGAAAATTATGTGCAATTAAATTGTTAATTTGAATTTGAAATTTAAATTTGTAATTTGTTTTTTTCTAAATTGTAAAATTTACAAACTATAATTACTAAATTGTGGAAAAATAGATTTAAATAGATTTAAAAGTGAATTCGAATTTTCGTAATTTGTATCGAAATTTATTAAGGCAGTCTTTGTTTAATTTGGGAAAATGGGGGAAAAGGAAATTTAGTGGATGGACTTTGGATATAATGAGTTTTCAGAAATTATTCGTGTGTTTCATAAATTTTGGACTTAACTCGCAAAGTGTTGAAATATATATATATTGAAGATTATATTGAGGTGAGGGTAAAGGATGAAAATCTCTGGGGAATAAGGTCCTTAAAGTAGATGAGATGAATCAAGTTTATATCTCAATAAATCGTATAGATTGCTCGTAATCGAAGCTTTAATGTCCTTTGATATTTTCTCTTGAACTAAACTGACATTTCTTGCTTGCAGGCTGAAGATTATAAGGGCAGCTTCGATGATCACGTTGGCTTGTTAGTCCATCAGATTCCACCAGATCCACGAGCTTTGCCGAGCTTACCCCCCAGCTTAGAAGCTCGTCTCCCTCAGCTCGATCAAAAGCTTCGAGTCACGCATGCTGAATGGCTTGCAGTTACTAACACCAGGTTTATAAACTTTCCATTTTACACTGAGTTCAAATTCAAATCTCATTCAAATTCTGCAGTGGAATAATAATTTTTATTTATTTTTAAGTGATTTTTGTCTTGATTCCAAATTTTTGATATTTTCCAATAATTTCAAATTTTTTAATTTTAGAAAATGTACTTTTAAACTAAATTATTCTTTTTTGTTATTTTTGCAATTTTTAATAGAATTTCTCGAAAGAATTTAATTATTTTTAAAAATTTTAATAAAAATCTTCGAAAAAATTCGAATAAATTCAATTTTTCTATAAATAATTAGGTACATTCTTCGCAAGAATTTAATTATTTTCAAAAATGTTGATAAAATTCTTTATAAGAATTTAATTATTTTCGCAGATACAGTTTTAATTTAATTTCTCGAAAGAATTTAATGGTTTTTAATTTTTTATAAGTTTCAATAAAATTCTTTGAAAGAATTTAATTATTTCCAAATTTTCGGATAAAATTTTAATAAGAAATTAATTATTTTCAATCCAATTTTTATTTATTTATTTCATCTATTTAACAATTTTAATATATTTCTCAAAAGAATTCAATTTCTTATAAATAATAAAATTCTTCGCAAAAATTCATTTAGTTTCAAAATTTCTTTTTAAATTCTTTAATAAGAATTCAATTATTTTCAATACAATTTTAATTAAATTCCTCGTAAGAATTCAATTATTTTTATAAATTTCAATAAAATTTTTCGAACGAATTGAATTATTTTTGAAAATTTTGGTAAACTTTTTAATAAGAAATTAATTATTTTCCATCAAATTTTAATAATATTTCTCGAAAGAATTAAATTTCTTATAGATAATAAAATTTCAAAATAATAAAGTTTCAAAAATTTTAATAAAATTCTTTAATAAAAATTCAATTATTTTTAAATACAATTTTAATTAAATTCCTCGAAAGAATTTAAGTGTTTTTATAAATTTCAATAAAATTATTCGACAGAATGTAATTACTTAAAAAAATCTTGATAAATTTTTTCATAAGAAATTAATTATTTTCAATACAATTTTGATAACATTTCTCGAAAGATTTCAATTATTTCGAATAATTTTTAATAAAATTCTTCACAAGAATTTTCATATATTTTCTTATGAAATAAATTTTTTTGCAGGAATTCAATTATTTTCAATACGATTTTTATTAAAATCCTAGAAAAAATTATTTTCAATAGAATTTTTATCAAATTTCTCGAAAGAATTCAATTATTTTGAAAAAATTTTTAATAAAATTCTTCACGAGAATTTTTAATTATTTTTCTGAACAATAAAGATTTTTGCAGAAATTCAATTATTTTTAATGAAATTTTAAGAAGATTTCTGGAAAAAATTCAATTATTTTAAAAAATTTTAATAAAATTATTTATAAAAATTCCATTATTTGCAATACAATTTTAATTAAAATCCTCAAAAAAAATGCAATTACCTAATTACCAAAAATTTAATAAAATTCTTCGTAATAATTCAATTATTTTAAAAAATTGTAATAAAATTCTATGTTAGATTTAAATTACTTTAGATTAAAAATGATAAAATTTACGATAATTATAACTTTGTTTCAACAGAAATATTATTTTTTTTAAAAGTAAAAATTTATTAAGTAGGTAAATTTTATCAGTAAAAGTAGAACAGAAATTTGGAATACAACCATATAATTAAAATAGAGGAAAGATTGAAATTATTTGTCTTTGAATTAAAACTTTCTAATTCTTTATTAATGACTAATTTATTTTTGTTAACAGATTCAAGTTTTTTGTTTATTCGGCCTATTTCGACGACAGAATAGCGGGAGGATCTGGGAATCGAAAAAGTCCTGGATTAATTCGTGTCATAGGGGCAACCAAAACAAAAAGTCCCGAGAGAGTATGGTGTCGTCTTTGGTATTCAGATCAAAATCTCACTTCTTCCACGACAGTTCCTGCCAAAGTTAAGGTGAAGGAAGTATTTTCATTTATCTCTTAATAATAATAATAATAATTTAAATTCTTTCCAAAGAGGGACAATTTAATTGGAGAAAAAAATTTTTTTAAAGAAATTTTAATTAAAGTAATTCAATTTATTAATCTTCTCTGATTTTAATCTCATCTTTAGATTAATCTTCAGACTTCTCAGATTCTATTTTTCAACGTTGGGGAGCAAGTTGACAAAGTTTATAATCAACGATTTGGAAAAATATATTTTTCTACTTAAAATTTTATTAATTTTTGTATAAGCATAGTTTCTAATTCAATTAAAGTAAAATATTTTAAATTAATAAATTAAATAATATTATTATTAATAATAATAATAACATTTTTTAATAGATAATATACGAAAGGAAAATTTATAAACAATAAATTTTATTGTTTTTTGCTTGAAAAAAATCTATTTTAATTCAGTCGTTTGATGATAAACTTTGTGAACTTCACTAACGTAATTTTTTAATAATTTTAAAGTGCATTAATTTTAACCCTCACGGGCTCGAGCCGGGTCCCTCGGACCCGGAGGAAAGTTTTTTTGATCTACTTCCGGTTAAAAAAATATTATTGGAAAATCAACTTCACATTAGGCTTGGGGACGTAAAAACACACATTTTTCATCAATATAAACAATTCTTTATTTATAAAATATTCTGGAAAAATTACCTTTTAAGTCGAACATACGTAAGGGCTCAAGCCGGGTCCGAAGGACCCGGGCTATGAAAAAAAATTTTTAAATTTGCAATTTTTATGCAATATTGGATTTATTTATGGTATTTTTATCAACAACTGCCATAATAAGTGATAACATATGTTTAATACATCGGTAAATTTAATAGAACAAAAAATACACATTAAAAAAATCTTGCTTAATAAGTATGTAGTTCGATTTATTCAAAATGACTCATTAAATTTATTAAACAAATTTTAGTTATATCTTGATTACTTTTTAATATTTAAAATTTTTTATGCAATTATATAATTAAAATTGTATTAAATATGGAAAATATGAAGCACTTTGCTATTAAATTTTATTTTTTTATTGCATTGAAACATCCGGGTCCCTCGGACCCACCTTGTGCGCGCATTTCAAAAATCGAACTCGAGCCTGTGAGGGTTAAATAGTTCACTAAAATTATTTTGAATTTTTTAGGTCATTAGAGAAAATTGGAATTTAAAGTACAGTGCATGCTTTGTAATATGTCCGATTCCAAAAGACTCTCCCACTAAGGAAAAAATACCGGAGACAGTCAGTATTGTTGCCAAACTTCGAGCATCTCCTTCAAATCGCATTTTAGTGCAAAATCGACCACTCGCCAGATCTGTGAATAAAAATAACCTTGCGATTTGCGTCAAACCCTTACACTACGATTACAATCGGGTAAGTAATATTCAATTTTTGATTCTCAATGCAAAAATTTTTCTAAAATCTAATTTCATTCTTGTGTAATTTCAATTTTTTAAAGAAAATTACTAAAGTAAAAAATTCTGGTCAGGAAATATAATTTTTAATTTTTTAATTAAAGTATAAACTGTAATTTTGTTAAAATAACTTATAAATTATTAAAAGAATAATTTTACTTAAAAATTCCAAAAATAATTAAAGTTTAGAAGAATTGCGTTTACATTTTTTATAATGAATTGAATTTCAAAAGGTTTTAAATTTTAGAACTTTAAGAACTTTAGAAAATTTGAATTTTAAATAATATAAAAAAAAATAATTTGAAGAAATATTTTTATTTAATTTTTGTTCAAATTAGTTTTTTTTATATTTAATTCACAAATTTTTTAATAATTAAAATTTTATAAAATTGAATTTCAAAATTATTTGAGGTGAATTTTCTTTTTTTTGAATAATAGAATTCTCAAATATTATTAAATATTTATCTGAATAAAACTATTGAAGTTTTAAATAATTTTACTATTAAAGAAAAAGAAATCAAATTTTTGTAGCAACTTCAAAGAAATTGTAGTCACGAAATATGGTTTTTAATTATATAATTTAAATTTAAATTATAATATTCAATTAAAGGAGAACATTTTTTAGATCCTTTAATTTTTCGAAACGAATGGTGAAAGTAAAATTTAGACTAAACTCTTGTTATTTTAGTTTCAGTAGTAAAGATCGATTTTAGTCAGTCATTTTGACTGATTTGACCATTTTTGTTAAATTACAATTTTTTCTAAAGTTGAAATTTCTTTAAAATTCTTTTCTATAATCTCTCAATTAAAAAATAAGTTTTTTTAATTTTTTAAACTAAAATGAAGTTTTCCTTTTCAAACTAAATATTAATTTGAATGAATAAAAATTTAAGTTTATATAAAAATTGAATTCAAGAGAAATTATACGCAAATTTTTTTTAAAAACTTGCACCTTACGGGTAGCAATTAATATTTTTGTTTGAAAAAAAGGAAAGGTATTGCGAACGTATATAAAAGTCTGAGGTTTTTTATACGCTTTCTTTAATTATGAAAAGCTTTTAAAAATCTACAATTAAGAGGGATTCTTCTTTTTTTTATTTTTTCCCTCTCTTCATGATTCGCGCGAGACAGTATAATAAAAAAGACATTAAATCTTGTGCAGGTTTTGCAATTAGTGGAGTTTATTGAACTGTACAGACTCTTAGGTGCCACTCATGTCACTCTTTACAATGATACGGTTGGTCCTGACGCTGGATGTGTATTGAGATATTACGAGCGAAAGGGTTACGTTACTGTACTCCCTTGGCATCATCTGGATATGATCTCACAGAGGGAGATTCGTACCGAAGGATTATTTGCTGCACTAAATGACTGCCTCTATCGATCGATGTATACCTTTGAGTACGTCGCTTTGGTGGATTTGGATGAGTTCATCATTCCCAGACACGATAATACAATAATCGAGCTTATACGGTTTGTTATCGATTTTCCTCCATTTTCACCCCCTTTAGAAAAATATTTCTTTATTCTCAAAAATTGTTATTTGAGTTTATTTTTAATTTATCAATTTACTATTAATATTATTTCCACTCTGATAATTTTTGTTGTGGCTCATTTTTTTATTACATTTTTTATTAAATTAGTAAAAATGTAAAATTTACTTAATAACTAAACTCGGACGGTACGACTTTTTTCTAATATTTTCTAAAAATGAGACTTTATTCGAATTATTATGAAAAAATGCGATTTTTTCCACGACTTTTTCGACTATTTTCTAGAAATGAGACTTTATTCGAATTATTTTTAAAAAGTACCATTTTTTTTACTATTTTCTAAAAATGAGACTTTACTCGAATCATTTTGAAAAAATACTATTTTTTCAATGAATTTTTTCGTCTATTTTCTAAAAATGAGACTTTATTCGAATTATTTTGAAAAATACGATTTTTTCAACGACTTTTTTTGACTGTTTTCTAAAAATGAGACTTTTTTCGAATTATTTTGAAAAATGCGATTTTTTCAACGACTTTTTTCGAATATTTTCAAGAAATGAGACTTTATTCGAATTATTTTTAAAAAATGCGATTTTTCAACGTCTCTTTTCGACTGTTTTCTAAAAATGAAACTTTATTCGAGTAATTTTGAAAAAATACAATTTTTTCAATTAATTTTTTCGTCTATTTTCTAAAAATGAGACTTTATTCGAATTATTTTGAAAAAATTGCGATTTTTCAACGACTTTTTCGACTATTTTCTAAAAATGAGACTTTATTCGAATTATTTTGAAAAAATACCATTATTTCGTCTATTTTCTAAAAATGAGACTTTATTCGAATTACAAAATATTTTTTCGAATTATTTTGAAAAATGCGATTTTTCAAACGACTTTTTTCGACTATTTTCTAAAAATGAGACAATTTTACAAAAAGTACAATTTTTTAAATATAAAATGTAACTTATTTTGATTTTCATACAAAAAAACTACTCAAATCTTTCAAAAATATTTTTTAAAACATTTTTTTTAAGATAATTATATTTTTAAAATACATTAAGTAAAAAACTTTAAAACTAATTGAAATATTGGTAAAATTTTATTGCAAATAACTGTTTTTTTTCAAATATTTGATTACAATTTTAATTCTAATTTTAATTATAAAAAATTCTAAAGAAAAATCTTTAAATGCAAATTTTAAAATGTAAATTAATAATAATTTGCTTCAAGAAATTATATTAAAATATTTTTGTGAAAAAGTACCTAAAACTTAGAATTATTTGTTATTATTTTTTAAAAATTCAATTATTTGCAATATTTTTAGTTACATATTTCTGAAAATTGAAATATTTAGAAAAAATAATTAGATTCAAACTTTTTCTAATTTTTAAAAATTTAGAGAAAACAATTTTCTTAAATTTTTAAAAAGAATTCTTAAAAAAATTAATATGTTTTTTAAATTGTCTAAAAATTCTTTTATCAAATTCAATTATTTTTGAGAAATATTATAAACAATATTTTTAAAACACTAAATCTTAGAATTTTTTTTATTATAATTTTGTAAGATTCAATTACATTCAAAATAAGTAAAATGAAATTTTTGAAAAATCTTGTTTTTTAGATTTACACCATTAAAATTTTTCACAAATCATATAATTTCAAATTTGTTATTAAGAATTCTTGAAAAACTTGATTTTTTTATATTCTCCAAAAATTCAATTAGGTTCTAAAAAATATTACTAAATTTCAATTATTTCTAAATTTTTCTATTATATTTAATTGAAAAATCTATTATATTTCAAAAATTATTCAAGAATATTTTATTGAAAATTATTTTTAAGAATTTCATTCCCTAATGTAATCTTTTTAAAAAATTATTATTTTTGATATTTTCAGTTACATAATTTTAATAATTCATCTTAATAACTTTCGAAGAAAGAAAAATATGGAAAATATATTAATTTTCAAAATTCTGAACAATTCAGTTATCGAAAAGTTTAAGTAAACTTTTTTTTAAATTCGTTAAATTTTTGAAAACATACATAAAAATTCACTTGAAAAATTTTCGACAAATCGAAATTTCGTTAAATTGTATTGAAAACAATTGAATTTTAGACGTATTTTAAGTGAATTTTTTTTAAAAAATTTAAATTAACTTCTTTTGAAATTAGTTTAATTTTTAAATATATTAAAATTTATTCGAAAAATTTTGGAAAAATCGAAATTTCGTTAAATTAAATTGACAACAATTGAATTTTAGACATATTTTAAGTGAATTTTTTTTTAATAATTGAATTCTTAAAAAACTTGAACAAAATTATTTCAAAATAATTTATTTAGAGAAGAATTTTACTCAAAAATTCTAGAAAATAATTGAATTTTAGAGAAGCTAGAGTAGCAATTTTTAGAAATGAAAAATTTCACAACGTTTCAACTTAAAATTTTTTGAGAACTTCAATTGATCAAGAAGTTTAATTACATTAAACTGTAAATAAAAAGAATTATTGTCCTTTTGAATAATTTTAGTTAAAATTATTATTATTGAATTTTTGAAGAATTCCAATTGTATTTTTTTAGATGTAATGAAATTTTAGATTTTGAAATTCAAATTTTCAAGTTTTAACTTCTGTGAAAGAATATATTCCTATAGTATTTAAATATTTATTTAATAAAATAATGGAATTTTTGAATAATTTACTTCAAACATTCTGAAAAAATTAAAATTTTCAAGTTTCAATTAAATTTTTCAAGGATACATAATTGAATTAACAAATGTAATTTATTATCGGAATAAGAGAAAAAGTTGAAAGCTTTTCTGTAAATTAGGGAAAAGTCAGGGAAATGCATAATACAATTTTTGTGACAATCCGGAATAAAAGATAATACTTTTTTTCGTACTGTGAATCGACTAACAAAACGTTTTTTGTGTTTTAAATTCAATTCGAGGTTTGTAAACATTATTTTGACTTTGCTGATTTTTGTTGTGACTGATTTTTTGTTATCAGTAAAATAATTGAGTAGTAAAAATATTTAAACAATAAAAATGTAAAATTTACATAATAACAAAAAATCAGTGACACAAATTTAGAAAAGAACATTAAAATTTCAAATTTAGTAAACAATTTTCCTTCTTCAGGTGGATGGGCACACGAATCAGCACAAAATCAACGGGAGCATTTTCATTTCAAAATGCATTCTTCTATCTTCAATGGGCCGATGATCCGTACATAGCAAGCAGTCGAAATCCCTCAGAAACTCATCTCATCACATTGAGAAAAACGAGACGTCGATTAAAACTTCATCCACATAAGCAACGATCGAAATACGTTTGCAAACCAAAGGAAGTTGTTGAAGCGGGAAATCATTTTGTCTGGGAATTAATTCCCGGTCATGGAACAGTGAATGTTCCACCTGATGCAGCAATTTTGCATCATTATCGTGTTTGTGAATTTGGTGGGGATGATTGTGTTAAAACTCAATCCGTAGTTGATAAAACGGCCTATAAATATATTGAAAAATTAACAAAAAATGTACATAGAACGTGTAAAGAATTAAGTAGTGAATGTTCTTTACCGGAACTTAAAATAGCATTAAATATATCGAAAAATAATTCCAATAATATTTTCGATAAACGACATAATTTTAATTTGATGAATAAAAAAAATATTAACAAAAATAAACAGAATATCAATAAAGACGATGATGATGATAATAATAGAATAGAAAATGATAGGAAAATTCTTTTACAAAAATTAGCGAATACAATTGATAAAAATCATTATCAAGCTAATGATAATGATAAATTTGATAATAATATTATAATTGTAGTTATTATTCTCATTGCAGTTGCGATAAAACTAAAGTGGATTTTGAATTATTTAAAATGGTGCTAATGAAAACATGTTTTCAAATTCCTTTTTAATATTCAATTTGAATTCAATTTATTTAAGAATTTGTTCAAGAAATATTTATACTGTCATCAATCATGATTTTTGATAAATTTATTTGTACACTATTTTTTAGTCTTTCCATAAAGGCAAAATAATTAATAAGAACATCAAGAGTCGAATTTCGATGTGATTTTCCGAAAAGAAATTTTATGAAAATGACTCGTTGAAAAAAATTGAGACTATTTTTATACAAAAAAACAAAAAGTGGATTATGGGACGAAATTCAATGTTCCAAGTGAAAGCCTTTCAGGCTGTTACACTTTTCACTCTGGTGCTTCTTTAAGATTTTATATATGAAAAAAAGAGGGGAAAGAAAATCGATGAAAATGAGAAAATTTCTCATAAAGTTATTGTTTTTTTTTTTGAGAACATGAGATTTACTGAGAAAAAAAGATTATAACAAGGGCCTGTGGCCTAAAATTTGGTCTATGGTGCATTTTGTAAAAAGAATCAAGAATTTGTAAAAAAAAAAAATAATTAACTGTCAACATTCATGCATATCTATAGGTTCTCTATTGAAGATATAGATTCACTGAAAATATTATATTTTTTTTGTTTAAGATGTCAAGATTCTTAAATGAAGAATAGAATTTTTTCAGTGCTTGTAAATATAAATTTAGACTAAAGAAAAATTGTATTTTAATTAGTTTCTAAGAGAATTTAGATTCGCTTTAAAAATTGT
Source organism: Leptopilina syphax (assembly GCA_032872505.1). Lineage (NCBI taxonomy): Eukaryota > Metazoa > Arthropoda > Insecta > Hymenoptera > Figitidae > Leptopilina > Leptopilina syphax. The sequence goes on along the minus strand of CM065469.1, from coordinate 28,765,193 downwards.
GAAAACTTTTTGAATTTATTGTAATTGTACATGTAAACTGGTAGGATAATTTAATGCCTAAGAAGCAATCACATTTTTCTAGTTGGTCAGAATGAAGTCATTTGCTGTATTTTTGAAATTATTCGAAACATATTTTTATCGTTGCTATCATTAACATTTTTGTTCATATTTCATTAATATTCTTTTTTAACATGTTTTAATATTAATTAGATTCTCTATTACTTTTATATTCTTCATGAGTATTTAGTCTTACTGCAAACTTAAAAAAAATAATTTCGTATTTAGAATTTTCAGCGAATAAATGGTCTTTAAAATTGTATACAATCATTTTTGAAAATGTTAATCTATTTAATGTATATACAAAAATAGTGCACAATTATTATTTTTACAAGTGGACAATTTTAATATACGACTATTGTTATTGTACATATACTTTTTGAATAAAAAATAATTTCCAGTAATTATTTGATAGCATCTAATGAATGTTATGTTTGTTTTAAATTTTTCTATAAAGTTTTCAAAGTTTAAATGAACATTTTTTTCTGTTTAAATATTCTTTAGAAATTACTGTAGATGAAAGAAAAATAATTAAAATTAAATATTTACTTAGTTGAGAATTTTCTGAGTATATAATTTTTGTTTTGACAATACAAAAAATGTTGTTTTGAACGTTGGAAACTTTATAGAAAAAAATATTTGAAAAAAGATATTTTTGATTTTCTGTATTAAAAATTGTATTTATAATAATTATTTATACAAATACAATAATAATTGTAAATTAACAAGTGATTGTAAACTTTCAGTCAAATAGGTTTAAGTTGAAAATGTAATTATTTACAAATTATTGCACACGTCACTCTTTTTTTTGGTAAATTAATCTAAATTTTCAAAAATTAATTATATGGTATGTAATTAAAACTATTTGATTTATTGTTTAAAAATCTTCATCAGAATGATCAATTTTGCTGACAGCACGTTTCTCTTGATTTGGTTTCAGATCAAACTCTGTGATTCCCGTTGGATGAACGGAATTTAGAAGAATATCATCGTCATCATTGTCATCATCATCTTCATCATCTAGATCTCCATCAATGTATAAATCACTATCACTGTCACTTTCATTTGCTTCAAGAACAACTCCACGTTGTCTTCCTGACATACTTCCGTAAATTCTGCGATGTTGGATTCGCATTTTTGAAGCCCTTCCAGTTTCTGTAAATTATTTTTCAATTAATTTCAATTAACAATTTTTCAAGTAATCAATTCTGAAATTTACTAAATTTATTTCTTCTTAAATTTTGTTTAAATTCAATTTAATTAATTTTATTTGAAATTAATTCAATAATAAAATTGAAATTAATTTTTCAATGGAAAATTTTAACAATATAATATTCTAATTATTGTCTACCTCTTGCAGTATTTTCAGGTACACGTTTCTCCATTTCTCCCAGGGCCAAGGGATCCTGAAGATTATTAGTGAAAATAGAATCATTTCCCTCGAGAAGAGTTTCAAAACTCACGTCCTCGGCTCTTAATTGTTCCAATTGTTTTTTAGTCGCAGCTTGTCTGTTTAAATAATTAAATTTTATTTTTTAGTTACAAATAATTAAATAATAATATATTATTTTTTAGTTGAAAAAAATTGAAAAATAATTTTTTTTAATTCTAAATAATTTGTAATTAGAATTAATTACCTTCTTTCGAATCTTTCTTGTTCTACTTTTGTTGTGTCTTCCTGGAGGTGTTCCAAATAAGCCAGGTAGCGAAATTTCTGAAGATAATCTTCATAAAGACTTTTCAATTCAACTTCAAGTCTTTCGAATTCTCCCATAAAAGCTGGCTTAACTTTTTTTAATGTTTGCAATCTCTTTTGATTTCTATCGAGTTCAGTTCGTCTCCTTTCAATTTTAGCATCCAAATTTTGTTCCGTTTCCTGAAAATTAATAATCACTGTTCTATTTAATTTTTAATAATTAATTTCTAACTTAAATAAATTATTTAAAATCGTAATTGTAATTAATATTAAAAACTAATTTCAATCTCAAAACATTAATGAAAATCAAATTTATTTAATTAAAACTTATTTTTAATAAATGTATATTTTAATTTTAATAAAAAAATATTTAAATAAATACATATTGTACTAACAAATATTTGAAAAAATAAATATTTTACTAGCAAATATTTGAATAAATAAATATTTTATTAGGCAAATATTTAAATAAACATATTTTAATGAACAAATATTTAAATAAAGATATATTTTAATAAATAAATAAATATTTTACAAACAAATAATTGAACAAACAAATATTTTACTAACAAATATTTAAAAAAAATGAATATTTGAAAAAAAAATACTTAAATAAATAAATACTTTAATAAAGAAATATTTGAATAAGTAAATGTGTTAATAAACAAATATTTAAATAAATAAATATTTTACTAACAAATATTTGAAAAATAAACTTCTTAATTAACAAATATTTAAATAAAGATATATTTCAATAAATAAATAAATAAATATTTTACAAACAAATATTTAAATAAAAAAATATTTTACTAAAAAATATTTGAATAAATAAATACTTTATTAGACAAATAGTTAAATAAATAAATGTTTGAATAAATAAATATTTGATTAGACAAATAATTTAAATAAACATATTTTAGTGAACAAATATTTAAATAAAGATATATTTTAATAAATAAATAAATATTTTACAAACAAATAATTGAACAAAAAAATATTTTACTAATAAAAAATTTGAAAAATAAATATTTGACTAACAAATATTTGAATAAAGAAATATTTAATAAATAAATACTTTAATAAAAAAAAAATTGAATAAGTAAATGTTTTAATAAACAAATATTTAAATAAATAAATATTTGAAAAAATAAACTTCTTATTTAACAAATATTTAAATAAACTTCTTAATTAACAAATATTTAAATAAATAAATATTTTACTAACAAATATTCTAAAAAATAAATATTTTACTAAAAAATATTTGAATAAATAAATATTTTATTAGACAAATATTTAAATAAATAAATGTTTGAATAAATAAACTTCTTAATAAACAAATTTTTAAATTAATAAATATTTTACAAAGAAATATTTGAAAAAGTAAATATTTTAATAAATAAATATTTGAAAAAGTAAATATTTTAATAAATAAATATTTGAATAAATAAATATTTTAAAAAATCAATATTTTGCAAAGAAATATTTGAATAAATAAATATTTGAATAAACAAATATTTAAACAAATAAATAATTGAATAAACAAATACTTCAATAAATAAATGTTTTACAAAAAATATTTGAATAAACAATATATGAATAAAAAAATATTTAAATAAATAAATTTTGTAATTAACAAATATTTAAATAAATAAATATTTTTAAACAAAATTTTAATAAACGGTAAATTTAATTTTTGAATTTGAAATTTGCGGGGCAGCGCCACCAATCGCAGATTTGGGGAACTACTTTTGGCGGTTACAGTTACTTCTAAACAAATTCTAATTAAAAAAACATACATAAAAATCCAACGGAATTAATTAAATATTAATAAAATTAAAATCTACTTATTTATTTTTGAAGAAATATTTAAGTAAATAAATATATTAATAAACATTTTAATAAATATTTAAAAAAACGAAATCAATTTTTGAATTTGAAATTTCTAGGTGGTGCGCCACCTGTCGATGGCTTGGGGAACTACTTTTTTGGCGGTTTTAGTTATTCCGCTGGTCAAGGAGGCCATTATTGTTTAAACAAACGGCCCCGCAACACTGATCGGAAAAGCAGATAAAGCGTAAGTATTTTTGCATACCTTGACATTGTTTATTTGTTTTCTAGTGTCTTCTATTTCTTTTTTTGTATTATCAATTGTTTCTTTAAGCGCCATCTCTATTTCAGATGTATCGAACTGCCGGGAAACCTTCGAATTACGAATTTCACGGAGCTCAGCTTCCCGCCCGAGTAGATCGAACAATGTTGCACCATTTGTTGTGAGTTCACTTGCCAATTGTCTCGTGGTCTTTAATTCATTTATTTTATCCGAAATGTCGAATTTCAAATCGTGAAATGTTTCTGTACGTGTAGAAGTTTCCGAACTTTTCAATTGGGCCTCGTACAAGAGTTGTGTCACCTTGAGTAGCTCCTGCACCGCATATCCATCGGCTTGGTAAAGTTTCTTTGTATTCAGTTTTATATTTGCTGTTATTGCCTGTAAATAATCTGTTTTTTTGACAACATATTCGATGTGCAATATTTTCAGTTAAGGTATTTTGTGATGTTACAGCTGTCTCATGGATAGTGGCAAAAAAAAGTGAGGTTATGTACGCTTAATGTCAAGATTTCCATGTCGGCGTTGTGTGCGGTCGGAATGAAATATTTTTCTTCGTGATTTAATCGGAATAGTTTTTGATATTTTCATTATTAAAGGAAAAAGTGCTGAAGATTGATACGATAGGAAATAAAAATTGAAAACGATTGTGAACAAGTATTGACAAATTTACCATGAATTCTGCCACTTGACGAATTAAAATCACACGATCCTGTTCGGTGGCGTAGTCGCTTGAAATATTGGAGTCCGGATCGAATCTTTTTACCAACCAAACGAGAATTTCTGCAACCAGGGGAAAATTTGGCGACCGGAAATTGGATAAGGACACTAACCTAGGATATCCAAGGACTCTCAGCATCTCCGTGAAGTCTGCGACAAAGAGGTTAGAAAAATTACTAATAATATTTTTTTCACTATCAACTCGCGGAAGTTTGACTAAATATTTCACTTACTTCGTAAATCACGAAATGACATTTTTTATTAGGAAATACTTGAAAATTAGTGCATTAATCTGATGAAAATAAGGCACAAAGTTTCTTCCAAACTTGCTACCACTTTTCAGGGTTTATTCTGAATTGTTGTGAATTTAACGTTGCTATGGAGATTTCTTGCGCAGGTTAGACACGTGGGTGAGGTATTGTCATGTCTAAAATATTCGATTCTGATCAATCTGATAGAGAATTATTTTCGAAAATTAAAAATTTTATGAAATGATTTATTTATTGATTTTTTGAGGTTAAAGGTGCGATAAAATTTTTACAATTTTGTCCAAAATTATTTTTTTACTCTCGAACAGCTGCGGAAATGAATATTTTCGTAAAAATCAGAACTTTAACAGCATCAGGATTTCTGCACCCAGAGAATTTATTAGAATCATAATAACAAATAATTATTATTTTTCCCTTTGTCTCTCTAAAAAATTATTCGTCCTAAAATTATTCGTCCATCGTTTTTTTTTGCTTTTCATTCCCCTCATAATATTCCAATTATTTTTATTATTTTCTGTTTAGGAAACAAAAATTTCATTTTTATTTATTTGCAATACATTTTTTAATTTTTAATAGTTTTTTTTAAATGAGAATTCTTTAAGCAGACAAACAAATTTTTTAATAATACAATCAAAGTTGAATTTTATTTTTCATTTTCAAAAATAATACTTTAATATAAACACTTTCTTCGACATTAAAGTTTATAAAAAATTAGTTTTACATTTTTTAATTACAGCCAGCAGACTTTTTGCTTTAATTAAAATAAAGATTTTCGTTAATTTAAATTTAAGATTTATTCAGGGAAACTAGAATTAGTTAGGAAAATCAGGGAAAAGTCAGGGATTTTTTATTAAAAGTACTAGAAAAAATTAAATGTTACAGAGTATGTTACAGAGATTCAATTATTTTCGTAAATACTAATAAAATTCTTTTTTTGGAATTCAATTATTTTCATAAATAATAAAACTCATCGCAGAATTTTAATTTTAATCGAATTCCTCGAAAATGTAATTATTCTTACAAATTCTATTATATAATTAGTCGAAAGAATTTAATAATTTAAAAATTTATTAATAAAATTCTTTATGAGAATTCAATTTTGAGAAACATTCAATTTATTATTCAATAAATTATTTATTTTTGTATATAATTGAATTTTCGTAGAATTTTCTAATAAATATTGATTAAAAAATGTATTTCAGTTAAAATTTTAGATAATCATTGAGCATTAAAAGCATTAAAGAGTAAATTTTTAGAAATAATTTAATTTTGAAAAGGTTTTAAATTTAATTCTTTGAAAATAATAATTTTGCAAATATAATTAATTGAAGAATTTCCGAATAAACGAAATTCCGTGTAAAATTGAATTGTAAACAAATGGATTTGAAAATTATTAAAAAACTTTTTCAAAAATTATTAAAAATTATAGATTTAAAGAAAAATTTTAGTTAAAAATTCTAAAAAATAATAAATTATTATTCCCGGTGTCAAAGTATTTTAATTTAATAATTAATAAATAATTGAAATTTAAAAAGAGTCACATTCTAATGTATTCATGTTTCTTAGTGCGAAGATTAATAATTAACATTTTTATTAGTTAATTTTAAAAAATATACACACTTAAAATTTTTTAATAAAATTGAATTTTCGCAAAGATTTTTTTTTTTGGGGAATTCTGAAAAATAAGATTTTTGAAATTTTTCAATTCTATTGTTTCAAGATAATTGAATTTTAATAAACAAATAATTGAAAATTGTTGAAATAATTGAAATTTCTTTACATTCCATTAAAAATAATTAAATTCTTTCAAAGAATTTTATTTAAATTTTTCGAAAATAATCAAGGGAAGTTAACTACCGTAATATTATAATTTTATTTTTAAAAATTTCTTCGCAAAATATTCAATTATTTTCATGAATTGTAAGACTCATTGCAGAATTTTAATTATTTTTAATACAATTTTAATTGAATTCCTCGAAAAATGTAATTATTCCTAAAAATTTTATTAAAATTCGTCGAAAGAAGAATTATTTCTATAAACTGTAAAAAAATTCTTCTCAAGAATTCAATTATTTCCATAAATAGCAAAATTCTTCAGATTTACTTAATTCTTTTGAATATTATTTTTAAAAAAAATTCTTCACACGAATTCAATTATTTTCATAAATTTCCATAAAATTCTTCGCAGAAATTCAATTACCTATGTTTAACATTTTTTTTTTAAATTCTTCTCAAAATTTCAATTATCTTTATAAATAATTAAATTGTTCTCCACAATTCAATTATTTTCAAAAATTTTAATAAGATTCTACGCAAACATTTAATTATTTTCAATATTTTCATAAAAAATAACATTCTTTGGAAGGATTCAATTACTTTTATAAATAGTAAAATTTTTTGAAGAAATTCAATTAGTATCAATACATTTTAATGAAACTAAATTAATTAAATTTTCAATTATAGTTATGAACAGACAAGATTATTTTAAAAAATTTAACAAATTCTTTGTTTAATTCAATTACTTTCTAAATTTTTAATTCAAATTGTTAAAGAAACATTTTTAAAAAATTTAAAGAAACTCGTCAAAATAATTTAATTATCCATAAAAATTCTAATAAAAATTTTGGAAGCCATTTTTAGATTTATTTATGTTTAAAATCAAATAAATTTAGATTTGATGAGAAAAAAATGTTTTATAATAATATTCTTAAAGATTATAGAATTTTAAAAGGTTTAAATTTGAAATTTTTGAATTTATTTAAAAAAGAAGTTATTGTTATTTTTGAATAATTTTACAATTACAGAAATTCGTAAATAAATGTAATAGAACATTTTTTTGAGTATTTAATTATTTTTAGAGTGAATCAGAATATTCTTTCGGGCTAGGGAAAAATAAGAAATTTTGTCTGGAAATGAGGGAAAAACAAAATTAAATTTTTGTAGCAACCCAGATTTAGATACTATTAACTCGTGACTATAAGAATTGAAAATTAGAATATTTAGATACTATTAACATTTATTTGTACACAATCATTTACAGTAAATAATTTCCTTAATTAAAAAAAATTATCAATCCGTCCATTGCCTATTTTCACGATCTTGTGAACTCTTTCTCTTCTCATAAAGTCTTCTTTGAGAGGCTGCAATTTGCCGTTTCCTATGGAACTCTACAGTTTCAACTGGTGTCTCCTTTGGTTCTACTAATGTTTTTCTAATTAAATTCCTCAGTTTTGAAAGTGCATCAACAACGTTGAGTTGTTGTGAACTAGTTAGCTCTGATTTAATAACCAAGAAGCCTTCCTTGTTTATGGAATTTTTACACTAAAAACAAAGTTGTTTTGAAATTTCATTCATTTCTTTATCATTGTAATTCTTTTAATTTTACATTGGAAGAATGTAATTTCCTTCAATTTTTTCAAATATGTATCTTTGAATATTTTTCTTTTTGAAAAATAGTGTTTATAAAAATTATTCTTACCAGTTCTGCTAATTTTTCCTTGATACCTTCATCAAGCCAGGTTGCCTCTTTCAAATGAAATCTTACATCCACTTTGGTGTTAACTTTATTAACATGTTGTCCTCCTGGTCCACTACTTCGACTGTAGGTAATTTTTATTTTGTCCATGGGTATGTAACCACTAAATCTTTGATTCGGATCTTCTGGTACCTAAAAGTGGAAAAATGATTTTTTTAATTTAAAATCATTTTCTTTTCTAAATAAAAAGGGTAAAAAGTATGAAGAATACAGAAAGTAGTAAAAAGTTCTTCTGTCAAAAAGTGAGGTTATGTCACTAGCAAGCAAGGAAAATAAATTTTTCCTTTCATTTGAAATTGTAAAATTAATTTCTAATTTACACTCTATTTAATTTACTCACAAAAGTAGGTGTATATAATCGCAAATTACTCGTTGGATATATTTTATCAAGAGAAAATGCACTTTTGAATGAAACAAATCTTCCAATTATGTTATTGTTTTGCTTATTTATTGCATTACAAAACGTGTTTAAACACTGTCTCCTAAGGAGATTCATTGTGTATTTATTTTAGTAATTTCTCAATATAACAATTTTAGTAAACAATGCTAAAATTCACTAAAAAAATGTGTATAAATTTAACACATTTAACAGAATGTTTACAATGCGGCCATGACACCGTTTTCGATCTTCGACTATCGACTCTATCGACATTAGGGAAATTTTAAATTTAATTTTTTAATTTAACCCTCACGGGCTCGAGCCGGGTCCCTCGGACCCGGAGGAAAGTTTTTTTGATCTATTTCCGGTTAAAAAAATATTATTGGAAAATCAACTTCACATTAGGCTTGGGGACGTAAAAACACACATTTTTCACCATTATAAACAATTTTTTATTTATAAAATATTCTGGAAAAATTACCTTTTCAGTCGAACATACGTAAGGGCTCAAGCCGGGTCCGAGGGACCCGGGCTATGAAAAAAAATTTAAAAATTTGTAATTTTTATGCAATATTGGATTTATTTATGATATTTTTATCAACAACTACCATAATAAGTGATAACATACGCTTAATACATCGGTAAATTTAATAGAACAAAAAATACACATTAAAAAAATCTTGCTTAATAAGTATGTAGTTCGATTTATTCAAAATGACTCATTAAATTTATTAAACAAATTTTAGTTATATCTTGATTACTTTTTAATATTTAAAATTTTTTATGCAATTATATCATTAAAATTGTATTAAATATGGAAAATATGAAGCACTTTGCTATTAAATTTTATTTTTTATTGCATTGAAACATCCGGGTCCCTCGGACCCACCTTGTGCGCGCATTTCAAAAATCGAACTCGAGCCTGTGAGGGTTAATTAATTTAAATTTAAATAAATAATTAAAATCATTTTAAATAAATAATTTTAAAGTATTCAATATTGCACTAAAATATAAACAATTTTTATCTTTTTCAATTGTGAAAATAATATAAAATTTATATATTATAGAAAAGTTGTAGGAAAAATTAAAATATTATTTAAAAAAAAAATTAGTAACGAAAAATTAATAAATTTAACGTTATAATTACAAAAATAATTATAAACGGAAACTTAATATTTAACGTTATAATTAATACAAAATTTATATTTAGAACAGTTGTAGAAAAATTAAAACATTATTTTGAAAATAAATTAGTAACAAACAATTAATAAACTAAACGGTAGAATTAAAAAATTATTTATCAACAGAAAAATAACAATTAATATGGTAATTAATATACAATTTATATTTAGAACAGTTATACTGCGAAAAAATTTAATTAATTCAAATAAACAAAAAATTAATAAATAACATTATAATTAAAAAATTATTTATCAACAAAAACTTAAGAATTAACGTTATAATTAATACAAAATTTATATTTAGAATAGTTACTCTGAGAGAAAATTTAATTGATCCAATAAAATGATTACTTGTTAATTATCAGTAAATATTTATTTGTATGAAATAATTATTAAGTCAATTAAATATTTGCTTCAAATACTAAAATTATTGATTATTTAAATACAATTTATTTCAAATTCAATTTGATTCGAATAAAAATGATTTGTTTCAAGTAAATATTCAGGGTGTCTACTATTTTCGTTCAACAAAATTCCCGGTTATTTCCCGGCTTTGTCATAATTTTTTCCGTTTTTTTTCTCATCAAATTTAAATTTATTTGATTTCGAACATAAATCAATCTACAAATAGCTTCCAAATTTTTTATTAATTTTTTGTATGATTAATTAAATTCTTTTGACGAGTTTCTTTAAATTTTTTGAAAATGATATTTTTTTAAAATAATTTTAATTAAAAATTTGGAAAATAATTGAATTAACCAAAGAATTTTTTCAATTTTTTAAAATAATCTTGTCTGTTCATAATTATAATTGAAAATTTGATTAATTCAATTTTGTTAAAATATATTGAATTTCTGCATAGAATTTTATTAAAAATTTTAAAAATAATTGAATTGTGAAGAACAATTTAATTGTTTATAAAAATAATTGAAATTTTGAGGAGAATTTAAAAAAATTTTTAAATATAATTGATGTTAAAATATATTGAATTTCTGCATAGAATTTTATTAAAAATTTTAAAAATTATTGAATTGTGAAGAACAATTTAATTGTTTATAAAGATAATTGAAATTTTGAGGAGAATTAAAAAAATTTTTTAAATATAATTGAATTTCTGCGAAGAATTTTATGGAAATTTATGAAAATAATTGAATTCTTGTGAAGAATTTTTTTTTAAAAATAATATTCAAAAGAATTTAGCAAATTTCAAGAATTTTGCTATTTATGTAAATAATTGAATGCTTGAGAAGAATATTTTTACAGTTTCTAGAAATAATTGAATTCTTTCAACGAATTTGAATAAAATTTTTAAGAATAATTACATTTTTCGAGGCATTCAATTAAAATTGGATTAAAAATAATTGAAATTCTGCAATAAGTTTTACTATTTATGAAAATAATTGAATATTTTGCGAAGAAATTTTTAAAAATAAAATTATAATTACGGTGATTAACTTTCCTTGATTATTTACGAAAAATTAAAAAAAAATTTAATATAATTGAATTTCTGACAAGAATTTTATTAAAATTTTGGAAAATAATTGAATTTTGGAGAAGAATATTTTTTAAAAATAATATTCAAAAGAATTTAGTAAATCTGAAGAATTTTGCTATTTATATGGAAATAATTGAATTCTTATTAGAATATTTTTTTCAGTTTCTATAGAAATAATTGAATTCTGCAATGTGTTTTACTATCTATGAAAATAATTTAATATCCTATTGCGAAGAAATTTTTTAAAATAAAATTATAATTACGATGACTAACTTTCCTTGATTATTTTCGAAAAATTTAAATAAAATTCTTTAAAAGAATTTAATTATTATTTTTAATAGAATGTAAAGAAATTTCAATTATTTTAACAATTTTCAATTATTTGTTTAATAAAAATTCAATTATCTTGAATCTCTTTATAAAATTCAATTATTAAATTAAAATACTTTGAAAATTCGATTTGTTGAAAAGTTTTTAATGAAATTCTTTAACAAATTTAATTATTTTCTGTTGAATTTCACAAAATTTCTATTAATTCGATTATTTTTTTAAAATTTATTTACATACTATATTTGAATTTTGAAACAGTGATTGATTTTTTACTATAAAATTAAGTATTTTTAATTAATTCAAATTTAGAGTACAGTATAAATATCTATAAAAATTGAAATAAAAAATGATTTTTTAAACACAAATTAAAATAATAAAACTTTTTTGAATTTGGTGAAAAAACCCCCGGTTTGGCATAAAATTCCCGGTTTTACCCGGTCAAATATTAATTCCCGGCTATTTCCTGGTTTTCCCGGTTAGTAGACACCTTGAAATATTTACTTGATTATAGACAAGGGTAGGCGGTCACTTTTTCTAAAAAATATTTTCTAATCCGCCTTTTGTCTAAAAAAAAGCGATTTCTAATGAATTATAATAATTGACGTTAAAATTAAATTAAAGGTAAATAAAAATATAGACGCTTATTATATTTGAAATCATGTATATTTATGTCTTGTAATTGGTATAGAAAGGAATAGTTAATTTTGTTTTACATCAGACAAACAACTCTGGCATTCGGTTCTTTTTTTTTTTGTTTAATATTTTCATCGTGATAGAATAAAAATTAAAAATATACATAGTAACTTACGAAAATATAACGTTTATCCATAAGTAAATAAACAATCATTTAATGTAACGAATCATTCACTCTTAAATTCACAAAAAAAAATATCAATCATTATTTTGGTAAAAATATGAAGAAATATTTCATTGTCCATTCTTGTGCGAATTTTTCTTTTTTAAATCTTGTACAGGCAAGATTAACATATATAATTAAATATAGATTTCATTATAAAAATGAAATTCGATTTTTGTTATGCAAATAAAATTCTGCATCGGATTATATAATACATAATACTTTAATAAAGTATAAGTTTTCAAAAAAAAAAAAACGTATATATAATAGAGGGAAGCGAATTAGTTTTATTTTAGTTTTGACCCGAGTCAAATTCTTATTTTTCGCAAGCATTTTTATCCTGTTTTAGTTTTAGAAGATAAAATTTTATTTTAAATTAGTTTACAAGTATTTTCTCTTTAATTTCCTTTTTAATTTTGTTTATAATTTTCTTTTTTTCTTTTAAATTTTTTCTTTGCTTTGACGATCAATTTTACCTTCTACGGTATTATTTGATGCCGTATATCGTAAATCAAATTTCTAGAGCCAATTAGAATTATAAAATACTAGTTTAGATCGTTGAAGTTAGCGTCGACGCTAAGCGTTGAAAAAGATTTTTTACGAATCCGAAATCTTTTTTCCAAGTTTTTAGGTTAAAAAATATTACTCTGTTAAAGTTTAAAACTCTTTAGGTGAATAAAAGATGTGAATTTAGGAAATTAGTAACACTTTCGTCTCTCAAAGTCTCAAAAAATAGTATTCGACACTGAGCGTCGACGCTAATTTCACGGACTTTAAAATTTTGTAGTCTACAAATTAAATTTAGTTCCCTGAAGTTGGCGTCGACGTTGAGTGACAAAAAAATATTTTTTAGTGTTGAAAATGACACTAATTTTTCTATCGCAGAAAGGAATTTATTTTTGACGCTTGCCGTCGACGCTAGATTCAAAGACCTTTAAATTTTTACAATACTTATTTTGTAATCCTCTCCTTTTATTCTTCATAATTTCTTTCCTATTTATTTTAACTTTTCAGTTCCTTTTTCTAATACTCTTATTCTGATTGGCACTATTTTAAGTAGAAAACGATTATCCTTTTTCTACAATATATATTTGATAAAAATACTTTTTTTGTTTTACAATTCGAAGAAAAAAATCTGTAAAAAGGGTAAGCACTTCTGAGATATTAAGCTAGGCTTATGAGAAGTTGTATATATTTACAAATTTTCGTACATTACATGTTTTTTTTCCCGAAAAACTCGAAAATGGCATTATTGTTCTCGATAAAAAGGTCGACGGTCTTCCTTATAAGTTAAGACTCATCGACGAGATTACGAATCTGCATTTACATTTTTCCTAAATTGGAAGACTAGATTAATATTTCTATATACTAACAGACTTGTATATATTTTTTTTAAGGTATCGACGAGTAATACTTGTATATATAATCTCGCTAATGCCCTGTTTTTATATAACCGATAAAATCGATCTAAAAATATTAACTTTAACTGCTAGATTTTAAAATCTGTATAGACATTTTTATGTCTAATGGCAGTGTAATTTTTTTTGTTTTACGTTTAAAAAAAAGTGTTTTATCGTGTACATTAATTTATTTAAAATACTCATTCGCGAGGATAATTTAATTCCCACGCAAAGAGAGTAAATTGAGAACAATTTTTTCTATACGCATTAGAGAAAATATTTTTAAAAGTTTATTTATTTAAACTTCAATTTCAATTTAATTTCAATTCAATTGCAATTCAGTTTCAATTTATTTTAATTTAATTTTAATTTAAATAATCCAAAAAAATAGTTATTTATAAATAATTTAGCACCTTTGGAAATTGAAGCGAATTTTTGAGAAATTTAGCGAATTTATACTCTACTTGAGTTTATTTTACACCTGAAGTGTTTGATCAAATTTAAGATCAAAGCAAATTAATCATACTTTTCTTCTTTCTGATAAAGCGCGTTGTCATATTTTTGATAATTGGCATTTTTTGACAATTATTCAGAAAGTCGACAAAATCCTCGAGTGTCATCTCGACACTGGGAGGAAATTTTTTCAAAAAGCCTTTCGGCCTCTCATGACTTTTACTCCAAGAAAAATTGGATTTATTTTTCAAACTCCGTGATCGAATTCGTGGTAACCTTCAGCTCCGGTGAAAACTACATCGACCCAAACTCGCATTGCTTCTGAACTCGGTGCCATTAGATGATAAAGTCGCGTTGTCGTTTTTATGATAAATGTCAGTGATGGTTGTGGAGATTTTATCGAATTCATATGATCCACGTAGACTTCCTCGATAGACTGGAAAAGAATTGAAAGAACGTGTCTTAATTTTCTCGTATCGAAAATATTTCCTGTATTTTTAATTTTAGAGAAAAGAATACATATTTGAAAGATAATTTTAAGTTATGATTGTTACCTGGAAATAAATGACTCCGCGAGGTTTCTTAGCATTGTTGTCACTATAATATGACAGTGTTTTCCTTTTTCTATCGAAAACAAACCATCGCTTATTCCAATGATGAAATTTTTTGCTCATTTTTGATAAATATCCGCAGCAACTTGTTATATCAACAGACACATCATGAATTAATGGGAGCTGATGTCCTGCCGTCTCGATATGTAGTCTCAAATCCAGAGATTCTGATTTTATCGGAAGATACCTTGTGAGTGGTCTCTAAATTTGCCCCAAAGAAAAAGTTAATTAGTTGAAAATTAAACATTTAAAATCTTTATAGTTTAGTATTTCAGGGACATAAAAATCATAGTGTAAAAACCGGGAAAAGAGTTTTAATAAAAAATTGAAAAAGTGAGTTGAAAATAAGTTGTTTATTATCTGAATAAAATGAGAATATAGGAAAGAAATTAAGATCGAAATAAACTTGTATACTGTGTACTTTGAGATCGGGATATTCTGTTAGGAAAGTTGTATTTCCTGGTTCATTAAGTTGTTGCTAAAGTACATATAAAAATAAATAAAAGTTACAGCGTACCTGTAGTTTAGCTTTTTCTCGGTGTTTGATAGTTTGCGAAGTTCCTAATGTATCCATTTCACTCGAAGTTTGTGACAAAGGTCGACTTCCATTTCCATCCAGAATGCCAACACTAGTTGTGCTGTAGCGTTCGTTTTCTAAAGAAATTCTTCTATCATCCCTCATCTGTAAGCAAAAAGTATTTCAAAATTAAAAAAAAAAGATTTAAAATCTGGGAAGTATTAAGTAATTAAAATCAAAAGAATATTAATTAAAACTTATAGAAAATATTAATTAAGTCCAATGTTCACAAATCTTAATTCCAGTTTCTAATTTCAATGAGATTTATAAAACTCAACAAACTCGTACACATTTTCCTCGAGATAATAGTTCTAAATAAAAAATGAAGATACTAATTTTGGATTGAGTTGTTTCTTCGCAATTTTAAAATTAACTTTATTGTTTTCAATATTTCATCTTATTCATCATCGCGGGCGAATTGTTTTTCTTGCGGTGACTATTCACATAACAGAAATTCTTATGCATTGCCAGATAATTTTTTGTATGAATGTAAGGTTCATTCTCCAACCTTGAAATTTGTTACATCTTACTGAAAAATATTATAACTTTTCGTCGATTTAAAAGTTAAATAATATTTGCTTTTTTCATAAGTTACCCCGCAAATGTTCAGAAATAAATTCCAACACAAAATCGTACAAAAATACATTCTCTGGATATTACGTGATCCATTAAATTCATGAAATGTTTTATCAAAATCCCACACACGAAATTCAGTGTCAAATTTAATTTTCAATTTATCCCTGAACATCAAAAAGCATCAATTTCAACTGTTATGAAGGAAGCGTTTTTCTGTTATTGTTCGAATACACGGGCGGATGATGTACTTTTTAACAAAGCTGATAAATAAGTGTAGATATAGATGTAGACTAATATATATATAGATTACTTTGCACGTTTCTGAATTTAGCGTCGATTTCGCTAAATTTCACTCAGCGTCAAAAATAGCGATATTTGGGGGTTTTAGAGTTGTTGTTGCAAAATTTTTTGTTATGACAACAAACCTAAATTGTCAGAATAACAAAATAAATTTGTCAATTTTGTTAACATTCCGATTGTCAAACCTTTTTCTCAAAATTTTAATTCAAGAACTGCTTTTACATTGATCTATAAGTAGACATTATTAGATGAGCAACATAATTCAAGGAAAAGAGAACACTTTATTAAAGAAGGTGAAATTAGTTAAACAGCTTAGTGACCGGGATTAATTACAATCACCCGAGTAGTTTGAAGAAGTGAAGCATTTTAAGTTCGTTGACATATAGTCACAGAAGTGCAGTTTCTATAATTAGGATTAATAATGATTATTTAACCAAGAGAAGAAGACCTGTAGGTGGCGGAAATGGGTTTTTGAAGCATATTATTTGTTTCGTACGAAGGATATTAAATGCATATTACTTCTTAAGTAGCTTTAGAGTGATATAACGTAATAATAGCCATGATGAATTTTCGTTTTATGAAACAGATTTATACTCAATCAGTCTGCATTATTTGCTGGAAGAAATAGTATTGTAATTTTTAGACGTAGATAGAATTTCCGTTCGTAATTTTGATCTTGTAGAGGGAAAGTAAAAGTAAAAATAGAAAAAGAATGTATAGAATAAATTTGAGAATAGTGAAGAATTAACCCAAAAATCTAAAAAAAATTACCACAGAATATACCTTCTGGTCCTCGTAGAGGCATGGTTATAAATGTTTTTCAGGTATAAATACAGATTAATGACAAATGTAGACAATAAAGCAGATGTGACAGTTTACCTGTTCTGCTCAGGCTGCACCAGATGTGCTTAAGCTTATCCTAATTATGATAATCCTTCTGTGAACTACAGAAAATTTCAAAATCAAGGGAATTTATTTTTACGATGTCAGAATGGGTTTTCCCCACTTTTAACAATAGAAAACAACGATATTTTTTTATTACTTTATTACCGCGACGATGATTTTTTCAGTTTTTGTCATATTGCTCATAAAAATAAATTCACCCGTGTGTTGGCAAAAAAGAAAAAAAGGAACAATAAGATATCGGACAAAGACGCACGTTTGATTTTCCGTTCTTAAGTTTAGCTCCACTTTTCTCAGAAATGATATTTTTAGTTAAATGTTCTAAAGATTAATTCTTCAGGAGGGAGTTCCCCGGTTAGTGTTCTTTATTTTTGTTGCACATCGTGCAAGAATGCAGCGTGTTAGTCAAAATTTGAGAGACTGTGGAAGTTAATACATAAGTCTCATTCACGTCAACGCACTAAAATTTCAAGACATCCTCGCTGAAAATAGACACTACGTTGTCGATAGATGCTTTATTTTAACTGCTAATAGAATCAGAAAAAGAAACAGTTCTTTAGATAAAAATTTCGTCATTGAGATTTTAAGAAGAATTTATTGGCCGTTTAGCAAATGATACTTTACTTGATTTATTAAATTGATGACTTTTAGTAATTATCTTTAAGATGACAAAATATGTTTACCATTGTGTTACATTTTTTTCTAAATTTTAAGAATCTAGGGATTCATCGTATTAACAAAATATTATATTTACTTCGTTAAAAAATTATATTTTTTTAAAAATGGTTTTCTGACGCATGAGAGTATAATGATTCACACAGATTGTCACTAAACACCTGTCTACATTAATTTTGCCAGAAAATGTTAATAAACACGATAAACTATCTATACTTCCTAGCGTTGAAAATTTACACCTACTTAAAGTCAAACACAAAGTATGTTATATATAAAACAAATTTTTGTTTGCAATTAGTCAAAATGTCATTTTCATTAGTGAATTAATTAGTTGTGAATGTGGGTCAGTTTGTACGATTTCTTTGGTATAATTTCAAAAATGTTTGTCAAAGTACACTATGTACTTATCAACTTGCCTTGTTTTATGGCGATTTGTTTCTATTGAATTATTACAATATTACTTCAGGGTCGAGAAATTTTGAAATCTTGAATCAGTACAAGGGTAAAGCACCCAGTAAGTAAAAATGATGACTAAGATACTTCACAATCACGAGTTCGCAATTATCGTTGACATTTTTGACAAGAGCTCTTAAATACATTATATGCTTAACAGCTCTTATAATAGAATCTTCGTTTTGTTCAAACATTTTAATGATAATCGCGAATTTTCGAAGTGTTTGACAAGTATGTTGGTACCGTTTTTGGAGTTTGACATTTTAGTTACCGACATTGTGAGAAACGTGTATTTAATTTTGTCATCTTAGTTCCAGTAATCTTTTCGACCTTTAGTGCTAGAAACCATAATTTGCGATTTTTGTTCTACAATTTCCGATTATTTTTAGTTATTCAAAAATAGTGTCATGTATGGGACAAATGTGCCATACTTGTACCTAGAAATATACTGTTTGAATATTCATTTCGTGTAAAGATCAAATGCTACTATGGATCATTTTTACTGATTGCAACTTACATTTTAATGTTTGCAGAGTGCCGAAGGTGGGCATTGGACTTGGGTGGATATCAATTTTCGCTAGAAGAATCAAGTCTTCAAAACTTTCTTTTTTTCGTGAATCAAGAAGTTGGAATCTACGTACCACTTGGGTTTATATCAGCATTGCGACAAGAACCAATCTTCAAAATTTTCTTCAGAAATTAGTGCATCAAGGATTCAGAATCAACCTAACATTGGGGTTATTGGGCCAAGAACCAGTCTTCAAGAATTATAGTGCATCAAGAAATCAGACTCAACGTTTATATCAGCACTGCGCTAGAATCAACCTTCAAAAGTTTCTTCAGAATTTATGGTATATCAAGAAATCAGAATCAACGTACCAGTTGGGTTTATATCAGCATTGCGACAAGAATCAACCTTCAAATTTTTCTTCAGAGTTTATGGTACATCAGGAAGTCAGAATCAACCCAACACTTAGGTTCATATTAGCTTTGTGACAAGAACCAGTCTTTAAGAATTGTAGTGCATCAAGAAGTCGGAATCAACGTATCATTTACCGTGGAATGAAGAAGAAGAAAATAGTGAACTTGGGCCAAAGGAAACCTAACGAATAAATCCAGAAGTTTAATGTGAGCTTGTATTAGAATCGAATGCATCAGTGCAATCATTAGCAGAATTTTAAGGACTTCCGATCAGATTCTTCCACCAGCAATACCAACATTACAGCCACTGTATACTAAGAGCAAAGCAGAGAAAGCTACATCAAACTTGTCCAAACGATTTTACTTTGTCGACAACGAAACTTGACAATTGCAGTGTTTGTGCGAACTCGTAAATCCCAACTGAAATGTTTCTATTGTTACGTGAAAACAGTGCTAAATGGACATGAACATTTTCGCCTCCGTATGAATACGTATCAGAAGTTTTAGTTCCATAATGTGCTGCATACAACAGAGAATCAACCAGTGTAAACGCGAACAATAATCTTCAAAGGACATTTCATGTGCAGTATTACATACAGCATCGCACTTGCAGTATACAAAGAAATTGATGGCTGCAATAAGATAAAAGTTGTACAAACGAACTTGGTGCGATTGCAGTGTTTATGTCGACTTATGTGAACAGAAACTTTTTATTATCAAATCAGTGCTAGATAGTCGAAACTTGACAGTTTACATATTAAAAGTGACAACATTAATATTACAATAGTGACATCAATGATTAGCAAAATAATCAAAATGAGACAAGTCAAAGTACTAAGAATCAAAATATTAAGAATTTTACTTGGATAGACTCAGGTATTGCGAAAGTGTACAACACCTGTTCTGTGACATGACACCATTGTGTCTTGTGATAACTGACATGTGTAGTGAAATAGTGTCCCTGTTGTGGGAAGTGTTAGTGCGTGGAATAAATTCGTATATAGTGAAAATTATTGTGCTTCAAGAGGAGTCAAGGATGGAGGATCAAACAGGACAAGGAGTTCCAGGACGAAAACGAGGACCAAGTCGGGCGCAGGAGAAGAAGAGCGAGGAAAACAACTACGACCCAGGAGGACAAAGGAGGGACTACGAGGAAGTCATCATCGGTGAGTACTTTTAACCTCTTCTTTTTTTAGTATAGGAAAAATTATCGCGAAAAATGGACCTACGAAGCAAAATCTTTTAGGTTATGTTTATCGTTTTACTTTTAGTAAAGCATTCTTTTTAAATTTCCGTACAGTAAATACTAATTTTTATTGAATATTTGAAATACAACAAAGGCTTAAACCTAATTCATTTAAATTGAGAGCCAACCTACTTTATGCATTTTTATTTAAAACATAATAAACAAATCCTATAAGATTTTGCTTCTTAGGTCTCTTTCTTCGCGACACGTCAGATATGCGCTTAAAAAATTATAATAGAATTCTTTCTTCTTGGAAAATATGCTTTGTTTATCCCTTCGAGTATTTTATTAGTCCACTAATGGCCTTAAGCTTCGACAGGGGGTTAATTTTATTGTACTTGTAGCCTTTTAACAAAAGATGCACATTTGTTAGTTTTTATAAAATTAAGTTAGTTAACTGAATTTTTGAAGATTTTTTTTTGAGTCTTTATTCTTTCTTCTTCTAAATGATTTAATTGTTTTCTAAGTAATAATAAAAGCTATCAAAGTTAAATTATTGAAATTAAATATTAAAGTAACATTATAATTATTAAAGTTAAATGTTAAAAACTAGAAATGAGAAAAAAATAAGTAAATAGTATTTTAGATAATTAGAAATTTAATGAAAATAGAAACTTACTCGTTTCTTTTTAATGAACTTCTTTTTATTCCTTGTCTTCACGAAATTTATCCACATTAAGGACATAATTTTTGAAAAATACTTTTTTAAAACGGAAATAAAAATGAAATTGTTCTTATTATTTCCAAGAGGAAATTATTTTAAAAATTTTGAAAATAGAGGGAAAAGTAATTAGATATGTGTGCTAAAAATAGTTTTCAAAAGGCACTATTCAAAGCTTAGTGATTAGTTTTATTCAAAAGGATTAATTATTGATAGATAGTTATCGGGTCGAATGTATAGCGGGGACTGAAGTACGCGACGTTCGTTTCCCTGTTATTATTCTGTAAAATCTCGTCCACCTCTTGTGCGCGTGAAAACTCGCCCCCGCCAAACAAATTCATTCATAGCAAATCTACGACGAAATTTAAATTTTAACAATGTAGCGGTACGAAATGTTTTATTGGGAGTAAAAGTAGAATTTGTTCCTCAATTTTAAAAATTTTAATATTTAAAAACTTTTTTCAAAACATTAAAAAGTTACAATTAACTCTGCAAAATCTTCTTCGGGATGATTAAATACGACGAAGTTGAAGTCCTCTACGTTGATCAACGAAAAAAATTTGTTTAATCTATTCGAATATTATTTTTACTTTAATATTTAATTCTATAACAATTATTATTAGAAAATAAACATCAATGACGGGTTTCACGTCAAGTGACCCAGGTCCAAATTTTAAATGTTTGGGATCGGGTTAAAAGTTTGCACAAACAGTAGTCCTATTAGATACAATTAAAAATACCAAATATTATTAATTTATTTAAACAAATATAAAAACTGGAGGGGGTCAAAGTTTAAATTTTTGGTCTAACATGGAATATTTGAAAAATTTGTAGTTTCTTTAAAACAAAACGAAAATACATTTTCTATTTTGGGTTTTTCTGCTGTTTTTCAACACTTTCTAATGGTGTAAACAAATGTAGAGAAAAAAAATTGTTTGACCTTGAAAAATTAAATTAAAAAATAAAATTTCATTTTTTCATCAAATGGACAGTTTTTATTTTTTTAAAAAAAATTTTATCATAAAGGTGAGGTTTTTTCCTAAAAAAAATGTAAAGGTCAAAACGTGGGACAAGAACTTTTAACTGGTCAAAATAAACATTTACTTCTGCAATCCACCGCCCCTGCGCGTTGTTGGGCTGTATATTGTTTATAACAATTGAAATAAATTATTTTATGCTTTATTAATTATCTGGTGGTCATATTGGATGAATTTAAATTGATTTAGATCATGTGCATCAACGGAATAAGAAAATAAACGTCCTTTTTTAAAGAAGTCTATTAATTTGTTAACTTTGATTTAAAAAAAATTATAAATAATAAAAATCCCCAAAATCGGCCTCGAAGGATGTCTTAAGAATTTATTCCTCTTTAATTTAAGACAAAGAACACTCAAATCGGTTAAAAATTGTAAGCTATAGACATTTTTTAATAGTAAATTGTAAAAAAAATTCCACTGTGGACCGGTGCAGTGCAGATGTAAATGCTTTATTTGACCAGTTAAAAGTTCTTGTCCCACGTTTTGACCTATACATTTTTTTTAGGAAAAAACCTCACCTTTATGATAAAATTTTTTAAAAAAAAATAAAAACTGCCCATTTGATAAAAAAATGAAATTTTATTTTTTAATTTAATTTTTCAAGGTCAATCAATTTTTTTTCTCTACATTTGTTCACACTATTAGAAAGTGTTGAAAAACAGCAGCAAAACCCAAAATAGAAAACGTATTTTCGTTTTGTTTTAAAGAAACTACAAATTTTTCAAATATTCCATGTAAATTTTTGACCTGGGTCACTTAACGTGGAACCCGTCCAATCTATTTTTTCTAAATATTTTTGTGGCAATATTATTGCGTTATATTTTATTAATTTACTAAATGAATAATTTTTTTCGTTGATAAACGTTGTGGACTTCAACGTGATTAAATACGTACATTACAATCGGTTTACAATTAAATTACTGTAAATTATAATTATACTAGTAGTGGTTGTTTATAAATAATTGTTAAAGTTAATATTCATTTATTTTGAAATTCTCGATTATTTGATTGACTGTCGCTAGATTCTGTGAAAGAATTTGAGAAACAAGAGTCATTGAGTGTCAGAAATTGACCTTCCTACTATGTGTGCAGGGTTGTCTGCAAAATGTAGACATGACGCGGATACAGTCCAGATGCGAGCCGCTTGCGAAAAACTATGCCGAATGACGAAAACGTTTGTCCTATTTTACAAAATTATTTTTCATTAACAAAATCAAAACATAAATTAAGATGGAAAATTAAACTGAAAATGCAATTGAAATCTTGAATAAATCATATCTTCAAAAAAGATATTTTAATTTCATCTTTTAAACATCTTCTTTTCTTTTTGATAAATTGCGAGTACTTTAGATGTAAAATTTTGTTTTGAAAAATAGAGGCGAATTTATTAGGTTGGAAAGCACGTTCAAGCTTCAATAAAGTTCAGGTGTTGGGTTTCTCATAAGTTTTCATTGGTTTTTCTATATGTATTGCAAATGCAAATTTTGTCGTTAAGTTTTTCGCATCGAAAATTATGGTATTTTTTATAACTCGTTTTATTTCTTCATTTCGGAGTTTTTTATTTGATATTTTTCTCGTTTTATTCGATAACGATCGGAAACGTTTTGAATGAAAAATATTATTAAACTAATATTGATTGGTGGGGAAAAAGATCATATCCGGAAGTTATTAACCGAGTGACTTACATTCACCTAGAAGTGGAAACATGTTACAGGGATTAGGTTTGTTTTTTAGTGTTGACTCAAGGACCTCAACAGGAAGATATTAAAAATTGAATTATTCCTATGAAGTGAATTTTGAAAAGCGCCTTCGCATCATCATAAATAATAAAGTAATAGACTTGTTTTGATATTTTTGACAGTTGAAAATCTATTGTTATTGATTTGTATCTGTACTTTAAAAATTTCTCAGTACAGTAAAATTTCCGAGTAGTAATATAATAAAAATCCAAATCGAGAAAGAAGCCTAAATGTTAACACTAAAATGTCTCTGAGAAATTACGAAATGTAAAGTTGTGAAAAATTGAATGCTTCACACGTGAATTCAAAAGCAGACGTTACTTATGCCAACTATCAATAAACGCCAAGTAAATGAGAAATTCTGAGTGATTGCTATTTACTTATTTATAGTTACATATAATTTAAATTCATTTTGTATGCTCCAGTTGTTGGTCTTTTACGCTCTAGTAATCGTTAACAAAGGTTAACATTTAATTAGTTCACAAATTAAACAATTTATATAATATACTGTGTATACATATTTCGAGAACTAATATTTGTCGACTGGAAGTTTTCTATTATATATACATAACTGGAGGGAAATTTACTTTAGTAAATTTAGGTCCCTTTGAGGGTAAAAATTGTCAAGAAACTTACGTTGTCTGTAGAAAGAAGTGAATATGAATTATTCGATGGTCCAGGACTTGGGGAGGTAAATTCTGAAAGTTTACTCGGCGATATTTTATCACTGGTTGCTCCTTCCGCACCGTCACTACCGCTCCCACTGAAATCATAATAGGACATTCAGTTTTTTAATTTATTTTTAAATTCTATAAATGATTTATTTTCTTATTAAAAAAATAATAAGTAAATAAATTTATTTTATTGTCTGTTAAATATTCATAAGGTCAGGGCTCGAATCAGTAAAACTATTTAAAAAGTATTTTACTTAAAACTATAAATTAAATTTTTCATTATCTATAAAACATGAAGATATTGATAACTTCATGATCGATTTCTTCATGTTTTATAATAATTAAAGATGAGTGATAAAATCATTTACAATTCAATTATTATTTACAAGAATTTTTAACGAAAATTCACCAAGTTGAAGTCCACAACGTTGATCAACGAAGAAAAATTGTTTACTTAGTAAATTAATTAAAAATACGCAGCAATATTGTCACAAAAATATTTAGAAAAAAAAGATTTATGTTTATATTTTGATAATAATTATTGTACAATTAAATATTAAATTAAAAATAATACTTGAATGCATTAAATATAGTTTTTTCGTTGATAAACCTTGTGGACTTCAACTTCGTGAAAATTCTTCTTTAAATATCGATTATTTTTAATAATTTTCGAAAAGGTTTTTTGACAATTTGCAAATCCATTTGTTTAAAATATTCAATTTTACGAAATTTCAATTATTCGTAAATTCTTCAATTAAATAAATATTTGAAAATAAAAACTTAAAATATAATATTAAAAAAATTCAATTAAACTTCAAAGAAATTAATTTCAAAATTCAAACATTTTTAAAAATTCACGCTATATTGCTTTTAATATTTAATAATTATCTAAAATTTTAACTAATGAAATTCATTTTTAAATCAATTTTTATTATAGAAAATTGTACTAGAATTCAATTATTAAAATACAAAAATAAATAATTTGTTGAATAATTGAATGTTTCTTAAAATTCAATTCTGGTAAAGAATTTTATCAACAAATTTTTAAATAATTGAATTCTATCGACGAATTTTAATAAAATTTTTAAGAATAATTACATTTTTCGAGAAATTCGATTAAAATTGTATTAAAAATAATTCAAAATTCTGCGATGAGTTTTATTATTTGTGAAAATAATTGAGCCCCTAAGAAGAATTTTATTACTTTTGAACAATATTTAATTTTTGCAAAGAATATTATTACTCTTGAAAATGAATAAAAGTTTCTTAAAAAAAATCATTCCACAGAATTGTTATAGTTAAAAATATGAATAATAAAAAATTTCCAAAGATTTTAATCTGAAACCTTTTCAAAATTCAATTATTTCTAAAAATTTACGCTCTAATGCTTTTTAATATTCAATTATAATCTAAAATTTTAACTGAAATCCATTTTTAAATCAATGTTTATGAGACAATATTCTACTAGAATTTAATTATTTAAATACAAAAATTACAATTTACTAAATAATTGCATGTTTCTCAAAATTGAATTCTCATAAAGAATATTATCTATAAATTTTTAAATAACTGAATTCTTTGGATGAATTTTATTAAAATTTTTAAGAATTTTTTCGAGGAATACGATTAAAATTGTATTAAAAATAATTGAAATTCTGCGATGAGTTTTATTATTTGTGGAAGTAATTGAATTCCTTAAAAGAATTTTATTATTTACGAAAATAATTGAATCCCCGTAAAAATTTTATTATTTATGAAAATAATTGAATGATTGCGCAGAAATTTATTAAAAAATTTGTAAATAACGAAATTCTTGTAAAATTTTTGTTATTTTTTGAAAATAATTAAACATTTGTAAAGAATTTTATTAAATTTATTTTTAAATAATTGAATTATTTTGGAAAATTTTATAAAAATAGTAAATATTGAAAATCATTGATTGAGGAAAATTTTTTGAAAATAATTGAAATTTTGCCAAGTATTTTATTAAAATTTTTGAAAATAATTGAATTTCAGAGAAGAATTTTATTATTTCTAAAAATAATTGAAATTTTGGCGAGAATTTAAAAAAATTTTTGAAAAAAATTTAATTTTGGAGAAGAATTGAAATTTTGCCAAAAATTTTATTAAAATTTTTGAAAATAATTGAATTTTAGAGAAGAATTTAATTATTTCTAAAGATAATTGAAATTTTGCCAAGAATTTTATTAAAATTTTTGAAAATAATTGAATTTCTGCGAAGAATTTTATTACTCTTGAAGATAATTGAAAATAATTGAATTTTGGAGAAGAATTTTATTATTTCTAAAAATAATTGAAATTTTGGCGAGAATTTAAAAAAATTTTTGAAAATAATTGAATTTCGGAGAAGAATATTTAATTATTTCTAAAGATAATTGAAATTTTGACTAGAATTTTCAAAAAATTTTTAATATAATTGAATTTCTGCGAAGAATTTTATTACTTTTGAAAATAATTGAATTTCTGCAATCATTTGTTATTTACGAACTTTTCATCCTTTTTGAATCAAATTACGGACTTTACGGACCTTTTTTAAAAAAAATGGACTTTTACGGGATTTACGGATTTAGTTCGAGCCCTGTAAGGTGCAAAACTTTGTAAAAATTTCTAATTTTGTTTTATTAAAATTGTGTCATTGAATTAATAAGATGTATATTTTCTATTAAGAGTGTAAAGTTCTACATTATAGTGTGAATTTTTATATTTCCATAAGATCGAGGTTCTTGGATCAACAGGTCGAGATGAGTAGAATACAAGGAGAGAAACTCTCTTGCAAGTAGATATTATTGAAACATATAAAAAAGGTATTTGAAAAATAAAAAAAAGAAGTAACCTCCCGCCATGAAAACCGGTCGGTGATAGATTAAAGACTCAACTCACAAATATCGTCGATGTAAATTTCTGAGGCATCTTTCCACAGGGCTACAGCAATTTTTATTTAGCCAATCCTTGCTCGTTAAATAACATTTGTTACTTGTGATTAAAGTTATTAAGCAACATCCTCTGAGTCTAATCTCATCTCTAACTCCCCTTCGATTCATTTTTCCAACATAACACTTTTTTCGAAATATTCTTTACTCGAAATAATCCTTTTTGAAATATTCTTTACTTGAAGTATTCTTAACTCGAAATATTCTTTTCTCGAAATATTTTATTCTCTAAATATTTCTTTCAAAAAAAATTTCTAATCGCTGCTATCATTTCACATGACAACGCTATTAAAAAATCATAATCACATATGTAAAATCATACGGCGCGTACGACAGTAAGAAATAGTGTCTGGCAGGACTTCAAAATTTAACGATGCTTCGTCATCACTCCCATCGCACTAAGATTTCATTTTATTCATCATTCACGTCAGGATCAAGGACTAATTTCGCTCCCCAACATTTATCACTTTTTCTTATAAACTTTTTACATTTTGATCACATGAGAAGGTATTATTTTTTTTAATTTATAAATTTTGATAGATTACTTGATGATCTATATGAGAGTTCTTATAAATTTTTATCTGCTTGAAATAATTATCACTTGTGACTACATTCGATAAACGACGGCGCGCGGATAAAAATATAAATCAGATAAGAATTGATTATTGTGAATTTTTTTTTTTAAAGCCCATTTATACTATTAAAACCTGAACGAAAATATTCAAGCGTATTGACTTTCGTTTTAGCGTCTTTCAAGTTTACGTGTGAAAGTAAAAAAGTATATTTATACACGAGTATTTCAAGAACAAGGAAAAATGGATAATTTTCATAATTTTAAAAATATTCCATCTCTTGTTGAAATAAAAATCAAATTTTAAAAGTAGAGTACAATCCTTCCTCTAGGAAGCAAAATAAAGTTAATTATTATAAAATTGGTAAAGTTTCATGAAGATTGAAATGGTGACAAATTAAAGTATAGATTATTTTTTATTCACACAATTGACAAGTTGATTTCATTTTCCATTTACTTAGATTAAAAAGTATTAATAAGTTGTTTATCATATCACTTCACTATGCTTATGTATGTAACGTAAATTTAATTTAACGTTAATATAATATTTTTTTTGAGAATCTATGAATAATTTTATTCATAATTTTAATTATGAGGAAAGTTGCTTTGAAAGAAATGTAAGGAAGTCTTGAATATTTCCGTCATCGCGTCACGGTTCTTACTGAGTGCAATTGCTGGCTCGATCTCTATATACATATGTACAAAGATCGGACCTCATGAATTTAATGACATGCTTTGTATATTGCCCATTACCACTGTCGTGCATGTAACTTTATCATACACTGTTAAATAAAGTCTGCAACATATTATAGCACATCCTTTATAGATTAAAAAAAATCTCAAGTGTGTAATGTTTGAGGATCAGAGAGCATATTTTGACATTATTAATGTTTCTAATAATTGTGTTAATTTTCATTGTTTCTAATCTGTCGCAAAAGATAATGAATGATGAATCAGTCCCTCGTTTGTTTTAAACTATAAGTGAAACAGTGTTTTCATAAATTTATGTTTCGTTCTGTTCGAAGTGTTAGATTATTCATTTATTTTCTACTTCTAATAGCGAGTTTGTTTTATTTTTTCAAAAAAGTAACAAAGTTTGAAAACAATTCTTTTTCAATTGAGAGTCATTGGAACGAGAATTTTTACCAAATTACTGAGTATAATTAGATACTGATTAGTTAAAAATCATATGACCAATCGGAGATGGAAAAAACGCTTCTTAAGATATCGTATCTACTGATAACAATTCACTTAAATTTAATAGAGTTTTCTCTTATTGTATCATTATTGAACCCAACAACATTTAGAGAAAGTGAAGTAATCGTTAAAGAATTTTATTATTATTTTTGATGAAATCTATTTGAAACGTAATAAATATTTTGAGCATTACAAAGAGAAATGCAAATTTCGCACACTTGGAAAGGGGGAATTCCACTGTTATGAAAAAGGCGTGATAGTGTCGTTAAAGCAATATACTCTCTCCTTATATGTATTCGGAGTTGCAAATAATTCTCCGCAACTGTGTGATAATCACAAATCAGTAATTTAATAAAATGGGCGTAAAAGTAAATGAATAAAAATAAATAGAGAGAAATAAATTAAAAATAAATAAATAATAAACAGAAATAAACAAGTAAACAAAAAATAGTGTATTTTTAATAAATTACATTATTTTTTTTATTTACTTGAAGTATAAGAAAAGAACATTTTCACTTTGAAATTGAAATCCGATATGTGTGTGCAAGATTCGAAAATGAGATTTTCGTTGTCACGAATTTAAAAATAACTTATTTGCGGAGGAAAAAAAAAATTTTTTTCTTTATAAAATAAAATATCGAAAACGGACAATTTGAAGAAACACTTTTATCGATTCTTTTAGATTCATTTCAACGCACTGAGATAACAATGTTCTCTTGCGGCACCTTTATAACTTAAATTACGTGGGTAGCTATGACAATTCCTCTATCGCTTTCAACAGTAGATAACCACTTCAACGTCGATCGTATACAACTACCTTTTTCAGCAGCAGAAAAGGAGTCCGTTATTTTCAGTAAAACGTGCACTGAATATGTTCTCTCAAGATGATTATTATTCTGACATTAAATTCTATTCCCCTGTGGGTTTTTTGAAACAATAATTTTATTGCTTATCGAGTTTTCGACTGTATAAATTTTTTTTTTCTATTATTGATGAAGAATTATATCTTTTGTTGTAATATATGAAGAAAATAGGATTTTTGGTTGAAATTTTAGAAATGCCTTTTTTTTAGTTTAGTTTTTCTGCAGATATCATATTGAGACAAAAAACGAATCAAAATGTTGCTTCGCAACACTTTTGATTCGTTTTTTGTCTCAATATGATATCTGTAGAAAAACTGTGTATAAAAAAATACCGTTTTTAGTTAGAATGGATAAAAATGCCTTTTTTGGTTAAAATAAATAAATACCTTTTGGTTAAAATAAATAGATACCCAAATTAGAGTAATATAGATATGAAGGGAAGAATAAATGGACTTTAGTCATTTTGAAACTGATAATAGACGGAAAATTTGAATTAAAATTTTCTTACCTTTCGGTAGGACCGTAACTGGATTCCTCTCCGGATTCCACACTATTGAATGAAGTGCAATTCATCTTTCTTTCTTCCCATTGTGAACGCACTTCATCCTGAACTCTTCTTTTCAATTCCTCTACCCTTCGTCGTTCCTCCGAAATCACTTGGCTTCCTAATGAACAAAAAGCTACATTATTAGCGAATCCTTGAAAAAAAAGTCGTATCAAAAGACATTCATTTTATTTTTTCTATATTCATTTTTAAACACAGGTAAAATTTATGTTTGAATCAAATAGTTGTATTTGATTTTATTTGATTTAGTTTAATAAATTTTTCGTTTAAAGAAATAATTTTATCGTTTTTGAAGTAAATTTTTGATTGACAAAACAAATATTTGGTTAAATGACTCAGGGTGGCCGTTGGACCGGGAAAACCGGGAAATGACAGTGAATTTTGATCTTGACCGGGATGTTGGAATTTTTTTTTTAAAAACACACATTACTTTGTGAGAAAAAATAGAAATATTTATTTTAAGACTTAGGTATTAACTATATTTCATTAAAAAAAATTGAATGATCTTCTATATGTAAAATCTATTTATATTTTGTCAGAGAATTTTATAAAAAGTACTATAAAAATATTCAATTTCTAGAATTTATAAGAAAATTATGAATTTTGTTGTCCAACGTAACAGACTTAGAAAAAGAAAATATTAAATTTAATTTTAAATTCTTTCTATTTCTAACAATAATTAAACAAAATATAATTTTAATTAAATTTGTCAAAAAAATTTCAAAGAAAAAAAATTTCACATCCTATAAAATAATGAAAAATAAATCAATTTAAAATTTTTTTTCCCAATAATATTATAATTTATAACAAAACAAATTTGAATTATTAAAAATTTGAACTAATTAGAATAAAAGTGATACGAAATTTATAAAAATGAATTTTTGAATAATAAATAAAGTAAATAAAAATAAATAAAATTTCTTTTCTTAGAAAATAAATTTTAAAAAACTGTATTTTTCATTAATATCAATTAGATTTTATACAATTATTCATAAGCAAATTTTTCGATTTTTTAGAATGTTAAATTAATATTACTAATATTATTATAGATTGAATTTTAAAAAATTTCAAATTGAAGTTTTAGAAAAGTTGAATTTTAAAAGATTTTAATTAAAAATTCTGAATAATTTAGTCTTTAAAAATATTTTTATTTACATTTTCTCAAATTAGTTATGTTTTTAAATATGTAATATTTAATTGAAAAATTTTCAAATTATTCAAAATTTCATGAAATTGTCTTGTAAACAAGTGGATTTTAGAAATATTTTAGTTATTTCTAGAATATAATTGAATTGAAATTTTGAAAATAATTTTTAATAAGTTGCAGTAGCAATTCTTAAAAATTATTTAAATTTAAAGGATTTGAAATTTGAATTTTTTTTTGAAATTTGAATACCCACTGTATGGAAAAATAATGGATAATAATTAAATATTAATTTCAAAAAATCTATTTAAGTTTAAAATTATTTTTAGAGTAAACTAAAATATTTTTAGGGTTTGGGAAAAAGTCAAAGTTTTGTCTAAAAATCAGGAAATTCTTTCAATCTTTCATGGAATAATTTATTTTCAGAGTTATTATTTATGACCGAAAAAAATAATTTATGACCGGGAATGGACCGGGAAATGACCGTGAATTTTTTTTTACATAAAAAGTGGCCACCCTGTAAATGGATAACAATATATTTATTTGGTTGATTCAACTAAAATTTGTCTTTGTGATTAATTAGTAATTTCTGAATTGGTAATGAATTATTTAGTTAAAAAAATAGTTAGTTAATTAATTTAATGTAAAAAGTGGAGAGATGTTAAAAAATACAGAACCTTGTTTTGCTAGATGAAGTTGGCGGTTCCTCTCTATTTCTTTTAACGACTCTATTGTTTTTCTTCCCAAACTACCCTGATTGTTGACTATTGGAGAATCCGTAGTGACTCTTGATATTCTATCAAAGTCTTCTCTACTCGGCGATCGTTTTTCATCACATTCTGGCGCATTTCTTGCTAAACTTTCGAGTTCGTCTTCAATGGCTCGTAATCGATTTCGACCCTGATTGAATAATTCAAAAAGAAGTAAATTAAAAAATTGTAATTTTCTAGATTAACGTTTAAAAAACAGAATTCAAAATTTAAATTAAAGAAAAATACCATTTAAAGTCACAACAAAGGGAAAATAATTCAAATTAAAATTTCAATAGTTTGGAAATAATGTAAATTGGAATATTTGGAAAAAAGTACAATATGTAACAGTAATTATACAGTAAAATAAAATAATAAAATAAAAATAATGAAATAGTGAAAAATATGAAATTAAATTTTTAAAATAGTAAAAGCAAAAAAAAATTATTAATTCTTTGACATATTTTGATTTCTTATTTTAATCAAGACGGATTTTTTTATGCAGTCTAATGTACTGTAATTTAAAGAGACCTCATCAGACATGACCAAGGAATTACATTATGAATAATTAAATGCATATTTTAACTGAAAGGAAGCTTTTAAAAAATGCATTAATATATGAGCTGAATTTAACTTAAAAGCAGTAGCTGACTGCAGCTTTATTGTGTTAAATTATTTTAAAACGAATGCATTTATCACATTAACTTTTGTTGTGTTAAAAATTAGTCTTTGTGCTTGAAATTTTTATTTACTTAAAATTGTAAATTGAAATTGTAAAATTAAACTTAAAATAATTGTATTCTATAAACTTAAATTTTGTTTTTATTATCTAAGATTTAAATTTTTTATAACAGATTCAATTTTTTAATTTTTAAAATTTGTTTCTTAAAAATTTGCTTTTGGTTTTAAAATATGCAATATTTTGTTTGCGTTGGTATAGTTCACAACATTCGTAATCAAAGGTTAATGAAAAAAATAATTTTTTTTGACGGAAAACAATAAAATTTTTATATTTTTGCAAATTTTTCTTTTTAAAATAATCGATACGACAAATTTGAAAAAAAAATTATAAAAATTTGCTTGGAAAAACATTTTTTCTCCTAATTTGTTGATCATAAATGTTGTGAACTGCACGTGGGAGAAGTTTACAACGTTTATGATTCAACAATTCAAAGCAAGAAATATTTTTTACTCAGAAAACAATATTTTTTAACACAAATTTTTATTTTTTGAATTGTTGGTGAAAAATTATTATTACAAAAATTTTGTAGCAAAAAAGAATAGAAAAATGTTTTTTCTAGTAAATCGTTGATAAATAATTAATATGAACGTTGTGAACTTGTCAACGTTTGAACTTCATCAATATTTTTGATTGGCAATTTGGAATTCTGTATAAGTAGTAAAAAGTAATCGAAGATTATTTACAAAATTGGTAATTTAAAGTAGAAAATAATTCTTTATCAACATGTACATACTTCCTCCAGTCTTCTCAGGTGTCCCAATTTTTGTCTCTCTAAATTTTTCGTATCTTTGGTCGCTGAGTTTTTAATTTCAGACTTTTGCGATTCCAAATGTGTAAGTTGAACTTTTCTACTTTCTATCCTCGTTGAAAGTTCACTGAGATACCTAAAACAATGATATATTGCTCGCATGAAACTTTATAGCCTATTGCGGAAGCTTATGGTTCAATCTTTATTATTAAAACTTTATAGACGCTTTCACAAATTATTTCGAAAGATTTCTTCTCAATTTTTAAAGAAATTAACGAAGTTGAAGTCCACAACGTTTATCAACGAAAAAACTATATTTAATGCATTCAAGTATTATTTTTAATTTAATATTTAATTGTAAAATAATTATTATCAAAATATAAACATCAATCTTTTTTTTCTAAATATTTTTGTGACAATATTGCTGCGTATTTTTAATTAATTTACTAAGTAAACAATTTTTCTTCGTTGATCAACGTTGTGGACTTCAACTTGGTGAAATTAATCAATTTGCCTCTTTTTGATTCTAACTTTGATTTCATTGTAATTTTAATGTCACAATTAATGTATTGTTTGGTAAATTAAAAACAACATTTTTTTGCAAACATTGCGATTATAATATTTTTGAAAACAGTTTTAGAAAAATAAACGAATTTGTTTATTTTTCTAAAATTATCTTTGAAAAAATTCTTTGCTTGTATTTTTACCTTTGCAATTCTTCCCTCGTAGCCAATTTACTTGCTTCTTCTTCCAAATGATGGAACTCTAAATCCTCAAAAGCTTTTCTCTCGGTCTCAAAAATATCCTGCTGAGTGCTTAATTTGTCAGTAAGCTCTTCTCGAATCTCGTCATTTATGCAATTTGAAAGTTCATCTTCAAATTCATTGCAAAGATGTTGCGCATTTTGAACTCGTTGTCTTGCTTCCGCTTGTAAATTCGCTTGAGAGGAACTATCCTGCGCCATTTCTCTTTCCAATTCATTTATACGCATCTGAATTTTTATTTTTTCACTTTCATCCTGAGTTACCTTCAAAGACTCCGATTCGTATTCAGCTGATAAAAGAGCTTTTTCCAGTTCGAGCTTAAATAAAGAATTTATGTATGAATTTTTGAAAACTTAAATTACATCTAATTAGTTAGGATATAATATTTTTTAATGTTAATTTGCTCTTAATTATAATTTAAAGTGCAGAATAAGTTAAAAAAAAATTTTATTTTTTGTAGATAAATTTCTCTATTAATTAAGAATTATTTTATTCGTTCTTGAAGTTTTGAACGAATGAACGAAGATTTTGTTAAATGAACGAATTTTGCTAATTTATTTAGTTAGTCGGGGTGGCCACATGTCAGTAAAGTCAGTAAAATCAGGGAAATGTCAGGAAAACAAAATTTTTGTCAGTAAAATCAGGGAAATGACAAGAAAAAAAAAATTTTCCAGGGAAATTAAAGAAATTGAGACTTTTGTCGACTTATTTTCAAAAATTGTGACTTTCCGTTTTTTTCAAATATTGCAACACAATACATTTTTTAGTATAAATTGCAACTTATATCGATTTTTAAAGAGCAAAAAATAACTTTAAAGAAATCTTTCAAAAATTATTTTTGAATCACTTTTTTAAGATATAATTAAACTTTTCAAATAAAAATAAAAATAATAAAAATCTTTTTGAATAATTGAAATTTTCTAAAATTTAATTAAAAATAAGTAATTTTTTTCAAGTATTTTATTATAATTTTGGAAAATCAACTTTTGAAGAATTTTAATTGTAAATTTGGAAAATAATTTAATTAACAAAAATGTTAATGAAAAATCTTTTAAATGTAAAATTTATAAAAATTATCTTCTAATTTTTTTAAAATTCAATATTTTCAATATTTGCAATTACATATTTCCGAAAATTCAAATAGATACAGATAAAAAATAATATTTTATCATTATTTTTAATATTTTGGAGAAAAAATTAATGTTAAAAATTAAAATGTAAAAAAAAAAATTAAAATTAAAAAAAAAATTAATTAATTAATAAATTAATTAATTAATTAGTTTTTAAAATTAAAATTAAATTAAAATTTTAATGTTAAAAATTTTTAATTAAAATTCATGAAAAAATTAATTAGTTTCTTTAAATTATACAAAAATTCTTTAAAGAAATTCAATTATTTTCAAGAAATTACATGAAAATATTTTTAAAAACTAATTCTTAGAATTGTTTTATCAAAATTTTTTGATTCAATTATTTATCTTCGAACAAAGTGAATAAAAATTTATAAAAATTTAATTTTTAAGACATATTAAAAAATTATAAATATTTATAATTAAAATTCTTTCAAAATTTGATTATTTTTATTTATATTTTTTAAAAATTCAATTATTTTTAAAAGATTTTACCAAATTTTAATTGTTTGGAAATTTTTCAATTGTATATTATTAAAAAACTATTATCTTCAAAAATTATTTAAAACTATTTTTAAAGAAATTAATTGTAAGAATTTCTTTATTTAAAATTTTTAAAAATATTTTACCTTAATAACTTAAGAACAAAACACGGACAGTTACAATTATTATAAAAAAATTGAGTTTTTGTATTTAAATAATTGAATTCTATAAGAACTTTCGAAAAATTATTTAAAATAATTGATTTAGAAATGAAGTTTTGTTGAAAATTGTAGAAAATAATTGAATTCAATTAGGGTTATAATTATAATTTTTAGAAATCATTAAAATTCATAGATTTTACTCATTATCCGTCAACTTTCATATTTTTCTGTAAGAAGAATTTTGGCAGGGAAAATAATTTTAATGTCGGTAAATTGGCAGGGAAATGGATAAACTTAAAATTGTAACCACCATGCTAGTATTTTATTTAAAAAAAATTATTGTTTTTATTAAAGAAATTAATTCTTAACTGGGTAAATAGTTTTAATTTACATTATTTTCGATTTTAGTCAGTAAATTTTTTTAAATATTCAAACAGAAACTTTTGTCTAGAACTTTGGGAAAATATTTTTTTTTCAATTTCAATAAAAAATATTGGTTTTCATTTAAAAAAAATTAATTTTC
This sequence comes from Leptopilina syphax, assembly GCA_032872505.1. Taxonomy (NCBI): domain Eukaryota; kingdom Metazoa; phylum Arthropoda; class Insecta; order Hymenoptera; family Figitidae; genus Leptopilina; species Leptopilina syphax. Next base: position 28,727,751 of record CM065469.1, on the reverse strand, counting down.
AACTAAATTAGTATTTAATTTAGATTATAAAAAAATTATTTAGGTTGTTTGAAAGTTCAAAACTTTGGGAAAATACTTTTTTTAATCTTAGTAAAATGTCATATTTAAAAAATTAATTTTTAACTAAATGATTATTTAGTTTACATTATTTGGCAAGTAAAGTAAATTTTGGAAAATATTTTTAAAAAATATGTCGTTTATTTGAATGTTCAAAACTTTAGGAAAATTAATTCCAATTAATTGTTTTAATAGCAATTCGTTATTAAAACCAGAACGAAAAAAAATTGTAATGTAATATTTTGTTAGATTGTGAGATTTGTGGGAGTTAAATACAATGAGGATGTAAACTGAGAGTGGAACAATGTTATATATAGCAAAGGCACGAACTTTGCGTAATTGCAAAAAAGAAAAATAAATATTAGTTTGCCAAACAATGCGAGAAAGGCGCTGATAAGACTCGTGACACGCCCGGTGTATTAATTTCAGACTCTACTGATAATTTATTACAATTCCTGTAGTTTTAATGTTTTTGGGTAATTTCCACTAAATCAAATTAATTAATTAATAAAAATTGTTATTTAATTTTTTTAACTAATTAATAACAATTTTTATTTAATTTCTTCAATTAATTTCCTTTTTGTGATTCAGCTCGAGGGTTAATTTTTTTTTTTTTTACATTAAAAGCAAAAATACACTGAACTATGAATAAATTCGCACCTCTCTATTGATTTCCTCCTCTTGATTTTCTATGTCAGCTATACTTCTTTTGAAGACCTCCATATTCCCGAGGATATGGCGCTTCTCATTTTCCAGAAAGTCCATATACTTTTTTCGATCATCCTCCTCGTGCACCTTCTTTTCTTTATCAGACTTGGTTTCATTCGATTTGGCATTATCCTTTTCCAAGTTGATCCTCTTGGGTATGTTTTGAACTGTGTCATTACACTTTGGCAACATTTTTAGCTGTTCAATTGCATCCAAGAGATCGTCATCGGAAACTAACAATTTGTTATCGATAATCTCACAGGAATTATTGGACTTTATACTTTTTCTCCTCGGCAAAGTATTGGACATTATTTGAATGTTGTTTCGTGGCATTACAACATTCTCGTAAATACTGAGATTTCCATTTAGTGGGGCAAAATTTTCGTAATTTTGACTGTCCAATTTTCTTCCGTTTACTTTACCTGGAAATAAAATTTTTCATTATTTTACTATTAATTATTAAATATGTTATTCATTAAAAATTATTATTAACTAGCAACAACTTTTTTCTTACTTTTTTTAAATAAAATTAGCGACTTTAAAAATAATAGAATTTAAAAACATTTAATTCTAATTTTTGTTGAAAACACTAAAAAATTAAATTTTGGAGAAATTTTAAATAATTGCAGAAATTCAATTATTTTTAAAAGTAATAAAATTCAATTGTGTTCAATATTTAGAAAAAAATTCTCGTAAAAATCCCAATTATCTTTAATAATAACAAAATTCTTCCCAACAGTTCAATTATTTTCAAAAATGTCAATAAAATTCTTGTTCTAATTTCAATTATTTTCAAAAAATCGTTTCATTTTAATGAATTTAATTAATTAAATTAATTTAATTTTTTAATGATTTTCAATATCTACTATTTTAATAAAATTCCTTAAAAAGAATTCAACTATTTAAAACAAATTTTGATAAAATTCTATGAAAAAATTTAATTATTTTCATAAATAATCAAAATTTCACAAGAATTCAATTATTTACAAATTTTTTATAAATTTCTTTGCAATAATTCAAATATTTTCATAAATAATAAAAATTTTTTTTAAGGAATTCAATTATTTTCATAAAAAATAATTAAAAATTCTAGAAAATAATAATTGAATTGAAATGATGAAAATAATTTTGAAGAAGTTACAGTTAACAATACTCTTAAAAATATAAAATAATAATATTATCACTCGGTCATCTTTAATTATTATAAAACATGAAGAAATCGATCACTCCGAGTCTTCGACTCGGAGCAATTGATTTCTTCATGTTTTATAACAATACTTTTATAAGTTGTTTTATTTAATAAAGGTTTGAATTTGAAATTTTTAAATATTTCAATTTCTGTGGAAAAATAATAATAATAATTAAATATTTTATTTAAAAAAAGAAGTTTTTGATGTTTTCGAATAATTTTACAATGAAAGAAATTCGTAAATAAATGTAAGAGAACATTCTTTTGAGTAAAATTTTTTCCTTTGCGATCGAAAGTAAATTTTACTAAATTTTACAAAAATTTACTTCGGAAAAAGTCCAATTTACCCTGGAGATAATAAAAATTGACAGAAATGTGCAAAAATTACTGTAAAATGTAAGGTTTTTTGCCCAGAAAAAAAATATATATTTGACTCAAAGTCTACTAAATTATTTATTCGTTTCTGATAAATTTTATTTGTTCCAGATAAAAATGTTATTTGTACTAAATAAAATTTAAAAACAAATAAAAAATAAATTATTTATTATTATTTATTTTTATTAAACTGAAATTGTTGTTTCAAATATAATTTATTTGATTTAAATGAAAATTATTTGTTTCAAGTAAATATTTATTTGACAATAAACAAGTAATCGGCTATTTAAATCAAACAATTTTTTTTTAGTTTTGTTTTATACTAAAAATATTTTTAACCAATAATATTCTAAGTTTGATTTAAAGTTAAACAAAATATTTTTGTTTCAAATGAATTTTTTCTCTTTGGATCAAATATTTGTTTATTTTTTTAAATAATAAAATATATTTTCCCTAAATTCGAAATATTAAAAAAATTTTCTCTAAAATTTAGAACTAAATGAACAAAAATTTTCCCTACTTATGTTCCTAAAGTTTCGAACGTTTAAACGAACGACAATATTTTTATTACTTCTTTCAATTTGAATTTTATTAAAAAAAACTATTATTTTTTATAATTAAAAAGTTATTTTTAACTAAATAAATAATTTGAACGTTCAAAACTTTAAGAAAATCCCTACTTAAATATTTTTGAAAATTTCTATACAAAAAACAAATAACTCAAATTAAATATTTAGCAAGTTATTTTATTTTTTATTAATATTTTTTTAAATTGTTAAGTTTTTTTTTAATATACAAAATAATTTTTTAATAAAAAAAATACAAATTAAAAGAAGTAAAATATAATTTTCCTGAAGTTTTGAACGTGCAAATGAACAAGTACTTTTTATTTATTTAAATATTTTCAAAAATTAATAGAATAAAATCAAAAATAAAATTAATTTGACTGTTATAAAGTGCAATTAATTTTCGAAATTAACAAATAGAATTTTCCTAACAAAATTTAGAATTCATTTTAAATATGAATAAAAATCGTGTGGTTCCTTTTGAACGCTGGAATTTTTACGAACATAAAAATTGTCGTCGTTCAAAAATTAATAGATTAAAATTAAACATTTTTAGAGAGAAATTAATTTTCAAAATTAACAAATAGAATTTTTCTAACGAAACTCAGAATTATTTTTAAATCTAAAAGAAATCTTTCATTTGGACGTTGAAATTATTAGGGACATAAAAAAATTGTTTTTCAAAAATTACTTATAAAAATAAAATAAATATTTTCATAGAGGACTTAATTTTTTAAAGTAACAAATAGAATTTTTCTAACAAAAATTTAGATTTAAAATATAAACACACTTTTTCTAAGGATATCAAATTGAAACAAAAAAGGAAGGATAAATGTTGCGAAGCAACGTTTTGATTCGTTTTTTTTTTTCTCAATTTGTTATCCTTAGAAAAACTGTAAAAAAAAATCGTTGTTCATTTGAACTTTCGAATCCTTAGGAACATAAAAAAGTTTGTTTATTATTAAACATTCGAATCTTAACCAACATAAAATTTTCCATATAAATTTTAATATTTACCATATATAGATGGAGATTCACTTTTCGATCTTTCGTGAAAAATTTGTGCTTCCTTCGAATGAATACCGTTTTCGATTTTAATATTTTCGTAACTTGGACTCTCAAAATGAGAAGACGTGGTAAAATAATTGGATTGTTCGTTGTTGTAGATATTAGGCCATTTCGCAGTCTGATTATTGTTTGGCGTAGTTGGTTGAGAATCTCTGACAGTAAATTTATTCTCGTTTTCATTGTGAACAATATTTGAGGTATTTTGAGTGTTATTTGACGTCTCTCCATTTTGGAAAGTTATCTTTGAATTTTGAACATTTATGTTCTCATAGGCCGTTGATTTGTTTTCCTTTGATGACTCAAATGCAAAGTGTGGCTGAATTTTTGAAGTGCTCTTTGGACTCCCGAATGGTGAATTGTGACCCGATCTTTTGTCCCTCGTTAAAGAGCCATTTGTCATTATTCTGAAAATTAAAAATCGTTGGTCTAGACATTTCTTGTGAGAGTAAAAATTTTAATGAAAAGTACAAATACAATTCTTGCTCTTATAAATAAGGAAGGAATGGATAAAAATTGTCATAAGAAATGGAAGAATTTTTTTAAATTTGATAAATAAAAATAAAAGAAGATTAAAATTTTGTTTGTTTCTAAAAAATTATGCGTGTCGAGTCTTATTCTTTTTGGTTTCGGAAAAAAGTTCTTTTCGACGACTTAATGCTTTGAAGATTAAAAAATATTAAAAAATAATTAAACCAAATTGATTGTTGTTAAAAATATTTCTTTTATAATTTTGAATCTGAAATAATTGAATTTTTATAAAGAAATTTATCCAAATTTTCCAAATAATTAAATTACTTGGGAAAAATTTAATTAAAATCTTTAAAAATAAGTTAATTCTTACGAGAAATTCGACTTATATAATATTAAAAATATTAAAATTTTTATACAGAGTTTTATCAAACTTTTTGAAAATAATTCTATTTCTACGAAGAATATAATGATTAACATTCTTTAAATAATTAAATTCTTTCGAGAAATTTTATTACAGTTTTTTAAAATAATTCAATTCTTTCGAGAAATATTATTAATTATTAAAATAATTGAAATCTTGGTATAAGGATTTTATTAAAATTCTATAAGTAATAAGGGAATTCTTATAAATAAAGAATTTTACCAAAATTTTTCAAAATAATTGAATTGCATGCACGTTGGGTATATTCACGCACACTACCATGCGTGATTTGCTTGGAATCCATCCTATTTTCGCATGGTGCCTTAGCGAAAGCCACATGAGCCATGGCTTTTACTACAACACCATGCGAAAATAGGATGGATTCCAAGCAAATCACGCATGGTAGTGTGCGTGCAATATACGCAACAGTTCGCTATGTGTGTTTTTAGCACACTATTTTTTTCCGTGTAGGCAAAGAATTAAATTTTTCAAAGTAATTAATTAAATTTTTATGTTATACAAAATTTTCTTGAAATTTTTGAAAATAATAAAATTTTTCAGAAGAATTTTATTAAAATTCTTTAAAGTAATTAAATTCCTGTGAAGAATTTTATTAATTATGAAAATAATTCAATTTTCATAAATACTTTTATCAAAATTTGTCATTATAGTTAGTAATTGAATTTCTGCGAAGAATTTTATAAATTATGAACATAATTGAGATCTTGCTAAGAAATTAATTAGAATTTTCGAAAGTAATTGAATTTTTCCGAGGAATTTAATTATAATTGTATTGGAAATATTTAAATTCTGATGAAGAATTTAATCAAAATTTTTCAAAATAGTATTTTTGTGAAGAATTTTGTCAAATTTTTAAAAATACTTGAATTCTTTCAAGAAGTTTTATTGCAATTTTTTTTAAATAATTTAGTTCTATCGAGAAATGTTATTTGACTATGAAAATAATTGAAATCTTTGTAGGAATTTTATGAACATTCTGTTAATAATAACTGAATTCTTACAAAGAATTTTACCAATATTTTTCAAAATAATTGAATTTCTGCTAAGAATTTTATTATTTAGTCAAAGAATTAAATTTTTGAAAGTAATTAATTAAATTTTTATCTTATAAAAAATTTTCTTGAAGTTTTTGAAAATAATAAAATTTTTGCGAAAAATTTTATTAAAATTCTTTAAAGTAATTAAATTCCTGTGAAGAATTTGATTAATTATGAAAAAAATTCCATTCACATAATTTTTTATTATTATTACATAATTATTTAAATTTTTTATAGTAATTGAATTTTTGCAAAGAATATTATAAATTATAAAAATAATTGAGATCTTGCTAAGAAATTAATTAAAATTATCGAAAATAATTGAATTTTTTCGAGGAATTTAATTAAAATTGTATTGGAAATATTTAAATTCCGATAATGAATTTATTTAAAATTTTTCTGATTAATTGAATTTTTGCGAAGAAATTTGCCAGTTTTCCAAAAATACTTGAAATCTTTTGAGAAATTTTATTAAAATTGTATTTAAAACAATTGAATTCCTGCGAATAATATTATTAAAGTTCTTGAAAACAATAAATAATTGAAATTAATTAGGTAAATTAGTTAATAATTGAAATAAATTAAAATAATAATAAAAATTATATACAAAATTTAAATATTATTAAAAGCAATTGAACAATAAATACAATGAAAATTAATGAATAATTGTCTTACTAAAAATTAATAATTAAAATAGACGAAGAATTAAATTTTACGCCCTGACGATGGAGTAATCTGGAGTCTGCAATACGTTTTTACTTAATTTTACAAATTCATTTTATTTTATTGTGAACCGTTATTTATTTAATTATTTATTAACTATGTGTTATTTATTGCTTTTATACCAAGACGGATTATTTATTTATGGTATGTTTATTTATTAATTTTTATTTTTTATTATTAATTTTTCATAATTGTATTATTATTTTTCATTAATTTTCATAAATTAAATGTTTTATATAGGGATGCTTTATTAATTTTTAATTTGTTACTAATTTCCATTCTTATATTATTGATTATTAATTTAAAAAAATTTTTTTTTATTTTTTTAATTTCTTTTTAGTTTTTAAATTTGTTTTATGAATATTAAGTTCCTTTATAATTTTCTGACTCCAGACTCTACTTCATCGTCAGGTCATAAAATTTAAGTCTTCATCTATTTTAATTATTAATTTTTGATAAGATAATTATTAATTAATTTTTATTTTATTTATTGTTAAATTATTTTTTATTATTTTAATTATTATTTTAATTTTGTATATATTTTTTGGATAGACTCCTTGAAGAGGAAATTATTTAGATTTCGAAACGTTGGAGTAAATAAATATTTTATTCATTGTCCGAATGTTTTCGTTTTATTTGCCTGAATTTATAAAGGATCTCAGATGGTAAATATTTTTTAACTAAAAATTAAATTATAATTAAAATTCATAAACAAAGTTTAAAAAAAAAATTAAATTAATTTTTTTTTGTACTGGCCTCAGAGTTATTGTTATAAAAATTGAATTTGAAGAAAAAATAAATAAATTTCATTTGAAAGTTCAGAACTTTAGGATCATTATTTATATTGAATATTTAAGAGGGAACTGTCAGTTGAGAGTAGATAAATGTATTTATAAAAGAAAAAGTAAATTATCAGGAAAAATATAATTTTTGTTATGTGTATGAGAATTTGAACTTTAAAGATTGTAGAATCTAAATTACCTGTTAGGTTGTCTGGGTTTATCAATAGTGGTCTGTCTCTCGTATTCTGCACACATTGCCAGAATCTCCTCCAGTCTAAGTTTCTCTTGCTTCTCCATCTCTTGTTCTCTCAATCTCTCTTCCTGAGCTTGCTTCCGTCTATTTTCAGCCTCTCTTCTCTTGTTCTCTGCATCAACCTGCCTCTCCCTAAGTTCCTCTAAAGAACATCCGCTTCCTGTACTTGGCGTGGGACTCTTCACACGTCCAAAATTTTTTTTACACTCATATCTTGGATTTCGATTGAATGCCGGACTCATTTGTTGAACTTTTTTCGAATTGAAGGCAAATTCTTGTAAATATTTATTACAATCACCTGCATTATTACGATTATAGAGATTTGGATTTGAACCGAATTTTTCAACTTGAACATATTCGGTGGTTGTTTTGGCGACAATGAGACTTTGACTCATGTCAAATTCGTTACTCAGTCTCTCGAGATCGCCACTGCCTTGACAAATCAAACTTCTTGTCATGAGATCTTGATTTTCGTTGTTGTTGTAATTGAGATTTGCTTTGTAGGCATTTAGATAGCTTTCGGCGGCGGATATTATTTGTATGTGATTGTGATTTGGTGAGGGTATTTGATAGTTTTGATTGGGTGTGTTTGAACGACTGGTGTGAATAATTTCCAGTTTCTTACAATCGGAGGGTGTGTTTGAACGACTTCGGTCGAAATTCGTGAGATTCTGCAGGGGACTTATTGTGTGCTTTGATAGGGAAGCCAGACTCGAGGATCGTGAATGGCCGAGAATTTGATCGGCCGGTACGTTTGTCGTGAGGCCACCGGCTGGAAACACTTTTGGCGAGACACAGTTTCCATTTTGTCTGGCTAACATTTCGAATTTGGTTAATTTACTCAGGAAACCAATTTCCTCGTCCGAGCATGAATTCCGTGGTGATTTACGCGGAGGAACTGGCGGCTTACGTTCCAAATGACTCTCCAAAGTTTCGGAGAGTGAGAACGAAATCGGCGCCATTGATATTCTTGAATTTGGCAGAACGGATCTTAATTGTTTCGCTTCGGCTGGATGATTAAACCTCATGTAATTTGATCTTCCTATTGAAAGCATACAACCTGAAAAATCAATATTTTATCAAGCAAACTTTAGAGTATATTTTAATTAGGGTTTGATAGCAAAGTAATTATATTCCTTTGGGGGGGAAACTGTGGTTTGCTAAAACAGTACATTCACTCTCTCTCATTCTCTGTTCGTAGAAGGGTTTAATTATCAAAGTGAGAAATAGTGTTTGGAAGCTAAATTTAATTTCATATTGAAGGAAAAATGATTAAAGGGAGGAGTGTTTTTTTTTTTTTTTTTTTATTATTATACCTTGGCTGAGTCGAACAGGAGAAGTAACTGGAATTCCATCGATGGATGTGTTCCCATTTATGGGATGAAGTGTGACAACGCCGTTATTGTTTTCGATCATGCAATGAATAGGTTCGACTCCGGTACCGGTGAGTGCTATATCAGCATCTCGATTGCATCCAATAATAATTCTGCCTGCAAAATATGAATTTAAAATTTTTTATAAATTGCGAACAGGAAAAAAATTTGATATACTGAAAAAAATTGGATATAAATAACTGATTACTTGTCTTTTATCAAATATTTACTTCATTTTTATTTCAAATAATTTTTATCTATGTTAAATAAATTGTATTTGAATCAATAATTTTAGTATTTGAAGCAAATGCTTCTAATACTATTATCACACAGATTTTCTGCAGATATCAAATTGAGACAAAAAACGAATCAAAAGTGTTGCGAAGCAATAATTTTGATTCGTTTTTTGTCTCAATTTGATATCCGCAGAAAAACTGTGATAAATTCACAATGTTTATAATACAACGATTGAAAGAAAACAATATTGTTTGTCGGCAAATTTTTATTTTTATTTTTTTTGAATTATTGATGAAGAAATATTACAAAAATTTTGTAGACAAAAATTTGAATGGAAATAAAATTGTTTCTATTAATCGTTTATTATAAACGTTCTGAACTTTACCAAACTCAAATGTTAATGTTAATATGTTAATTATTTTAATTTTGTCAATGTTAATTTTGTCGCCCACTTTTCATGTTCCTAAAATGTTTAGAAACATGAAAAATGAATTCATTTCTAATGAACGAAATTTATTTATTTCTTTTATAAATTAAAATTTCTTTTATTAAAAAATAATTACTTACTACACGGAGAGAAAATTATATTAAATTTTGTAAAAGTATTTCACAATTTGGGGAAAAAATGCGACAAAGAGAAATTTTGATATAAAAAATACTAAACTTTAAAAAAACTTATGTGAAATTTAGTATAATTATATCAAATAATAAGAATTTTAGTTAAATTTTAATAAAACTTTACTAAATTTCATATTATTTCTTTCAGTTTAGTATTTTCTATGTCAAAATTTCGGTTTGTTGCACTTTTTCCCCAAATTGTAAAATACTTTTACAAAATTGAATAAATATTTTCTCTCCATGTAAAAAATAATCACTTATTAAAAAATAATTTGTCGTTTCAAAGTTTTAATTTTTAATTCATGTTTTTCATTTGTAAATGTTTTATAATAATTAATTTTGAAAATATCAGAATAAAAGTTAATCCAATTTTATTATGTCGAATTTTAAATAAAGAAAAACAAATTTAATTTTAAATTCGTTCTAGTCGAAAGATAAAGAACTTAATTTCCATCGAATTTAAACAATTTAAAATTGCATTTAAATAAAAATTATATTTTTGTTACCAAGAAACGATTTAGATAACGTAACCTAAAATTTAACAAATATTTTTCAATGACAAAAAGTTGTAATTTTTATTCAAATGCAACTTTTAATTGTTTAAAAAACCAGAAATTAAATATTTTATTCTTCCACTAAACCTGATTTAAAATTCAATTTCTATTTTATTTTTATTTTAAAATTATTAAAAGAGACATTGGAAAATTTTTTGCTTTGACTGTCCATCAAAAAAATTTTTTGAAAAACTAATATTGAGATCCAACATTCACATTCTATTAAGTTGCTCTGAAAAAAAATTTATTAGATTCAAATAACTGATTACTTGACTATTATCAATTAAATATTTACTTGAATTAAATCATTTTTATTTGAGTCAAATAATATTTTTGCTTTAAATACTGAAATTATAGGTTCAAAATACCATTTAATTGACTCAAATAAAAATTATTTTATTCAAGTAAATATTTAATTGATAATAGTCAAGTAATCGGGTATTTAAATCAAATTTTGTTTTCAGTGTAAGTTAAATTATAAGTTAAGTTGTTTAAAAATTACTTGATACAAATAAATATTTATTTCATAAAGTAATCGTTAATTTAATTCAATTTTTTTTAAATTAAATGCATTTCTATAAAATTGTATAAAAATATATTATATTTTTCATATATATTATTTTCATGTATGCATTTATATACTGCTTCAGAAAGCAAAATTTAAAAATAGTTTTTCTCGGAATAAAAAATTTGATTAATGCAATGGAATTTTGATAAGCAGAAAAATTCACTGAATAGTATTTTTTGCAATTGAGAATAATAATAATAACAATTTTGCAAAAAAAAAAACGAAGGCACGTGTGTGCGCTTTGTGCTGCTGAAATGCTTACTCGACAAGATCGAGTTACCTCGTCTTTTTCTTCGTTAATTTAACTCGCGATTTTACAGCCTCCAGGTTGTAAATATCGGTCACAATCTACACTCTTATTATACATTATTATTATTATTTTTTTTTAATTCAACAAAGAACTTTTGCTTGTAAATTACATTATTATTATTATTATTATCATGTTAAATTCTTCATCATGCTTCAAAAATATTAAAAGCTGCTTGGGATACTTTCTATTTCGTGAGTCGTAAAGAAGATTATTGATTAAATAAGTGTTTATTTTATAAGGCAAATTGAATTTGTTTAAAAAAAACGAACTAAAATTTTATAAAACAAATAAAATTTTAGAAAAACTAACTAAAATTCTATTTTGTTTCAATATTTGATTTTTATTTGAATTCGGATTGATAAATTGATATTGTAGCTAGTAGCGAAGTAGCTAATAATAAAGGAGTCGTATATTGCATATTTTATTATTTATTATCAATTTTGAAATATTGTTTTTATAAACACTTATTTTAAATTGCTAAGGTGAATTTATTAGGTAATAGATTTGAGGTGAAAAAAAAATTTTTTGGTGTTGTCATAGTGAATGGTCTAAAAGACTCTCGAATCAATAACATTCATCACGTGGGTGAAGTCGCTTACCTCTGATCTAACTAGTAATTATGTGAATCGGTATTGGAGTAATCGAATATGTAGAATAGCTCTCGACGTTTACTACACTGGCGGGTAAGAAATTCACCGAGTATTCTCTTGAGAGAGAGAGACCGGGTTTATTTTTGGCGCGGTTGTGCCTCGAACAATTTTCAGTCTTTTTGGAAAAGTGTCTGCAGCCGCGCCATATCCAAAATATTAGTAGAGAGCTGAGAGAACTGGGCAATTGGCTATTATTTTATCCAATTTTATTGTAGAAAATCGAACTATATATTAACTATTTTATAATTTATTAGTGAAAGTTTTGAATAGGTTTTCTCTCTGTATTTAAATTCTCTTTTTAGTGTCGAATAAATATAAATATTATGATAGTAAAATAAATATATAATATTCTCAGAGTTTGCCACGCTTTTGCTCTTTTCTAAGTCCCTGATTTTTCTAGGTTTTACAGGTTAAAAAACTGAATTTTTCCAGGTTTTTAAAAACGAAAATTATTCGAAAACATGAATAACTTCATTTTTAAATAAATATTTAAACAATTTTTTTTATAGAAATTATGATTTTCAAAAATTTGAAATTCAATAACAAGAGTATTGTTATAAAATATGATCCCTCGCTTTCTTCATGCTTTATAATAAATAAAAATGACTGATTGTGAGTGATAAAATCTCGATTTTATATTATAAGAATATTATAACTGTAACTTCTTCAAAATTATTTTCATCGTTTCCATTTAATTATTATTTTCTAGAATTTTTAACTAAAATTCTTCTTTAAATCAACTATTTTTAAAAATTTTGAAAAACGTTCTTTGAAAATTTTCAAATCCATTTGTTTACAATATTCAATTTTACGAAATATAATGAAATTTTGATTATTCAGAAATTCTTCAATTAAATATATATTAGAAAATACAAAATTCAAATTATTTCAAGAAAAAAATTCAATTAGACTTTTTCAACAAAAATTAATGCTACAGAATTGTCTGTTAAAAGTATAAAAAACTTAAATTTTCAAAAATTTTTATTTGAAACCCTTTCAAAATTCAATTTCTAAATATTCACGCTATTAATGCTTTTAATATTCAATTATTATATAAAATTTAAACTAAAATTCATTTTTAAATCAATTTTTGTTAGAAAATTCTACAAGAATTTAGTTATTTAAATAAAAAAAAATAATTTATTGAATAATTGAAAGTTTCTTAAAATTTAATTCTCATAAAGAATATTATCAACAAAATGTTAAAAAATAGAATTTTTTCGTCGAATGTTAATAAAATTTTTAAAATTATTACATTTTTGGAAGAATTTGATTGAAATTATATTAAAAATAAAATAATTGAAATTTTGCGATGAGTTTTATTATTTATGAAAATAAGTGAATTACTGATAAGAAATTTATATAAAGTTTGTAAATATTTGAATTTCTGTGAAATTTTTATTATTAATGAAAATAATTAAATGTTTGTGTAGAATTTTATTGAAAATTTTTTAAATAGTTAAATTCTATTTGAAAATTTAATTAAAATAAATATTAAAAAGTAATGAATTTAGTTAAATTTTTTAAAATATTTGAAAGTTTTGCAAAGAATTTTCAGAAAATTTGTAAGAACAATTTATTCCATTTTTCAAGGAATTCGTTTAAAATGGATTAGAAATAATTGGATTTCTAGAAAGAATTTTATTATTTATATAAAAAAAATTCAATTCCTGGGAAAAATTTTATTATTTATATGAAAGTAATTGAAATCATGTTAAGAATTTTATTAAAATTTTGAAAAATAATTGAATTTCTGAGAAGAATTTTTTTATTTATGAAAACAATTGAATTCTTGCCAAGAATTTTATAAAATTTTCTGAAAATAATTGAATTATTGCGAAGAAATTTAAAAAAAAATGTAAATAATTAAATTCCTGTTTTTATATTATTTCTGAAAATAATTAAATGCTTGCGTAGAATTTTATCAAAAATTTTTAAAAATAATAATTAAATAATTTGGAGAATTTTTAGTAAAATAGTACCTAGATTCCAGATATTAAAAATAATTGAATTGCGAGGAAATTTTTAGAAAATAATTGAAATTTTGACAAGAATTTTATTAAAATTTTGTAAATAATTGAATTTCATAGATGATTTTTATTTATTATTATTTTTTATTTATAAAGATAATTGAAATTTTTACGAGAATTTTGAAAAAAATTCTAACATAATTGAATTTCTGAATTTTAAATTATTTTGTTTACAATTTAATTTTACGAAATTTCGATTATTCTGATATTCTTCAATTAAATATATCAGAAATTAAAAACTTCAAATAATTAAAAAAAATTCCATTAAATTTTTTGAGAAAAATTAATTTTACAGAATTCTTAATTAAAAGTATGAAAAGTTCAAATTTTCAAAGATATATTTTAATAAAATTTTTAAGAATAATTACATTTTTCGAGGAATTCCATTAAAATTGTATTAAAATTATTATTTATGAAAATAATGGAATCCCTGTAAAAAATTACATTTTTCGAGGAATTCCATTAAAATTGTATTAAAATTATTATTTATGAAAATAATAGAATCCCTGTAAAAAAGATTATTTATGAAAATAATTTTTGAAAATAATTTGTAAATAATTGAATTCCAGATGTGAAATTTTTTTATTATTTATGAAAATAAAGAAATGTTTGTGTAGAATTTTCTTAAAGTTTTTGTTACCTAATTGAATTTTTTAAAGAATTTTTGTTAAAGTAGTAGATAATATTAAAAATCATTGAATTGAGAAAAGTTTTTGAAAATAATTAAAATTTTGCCAAGAATTTTATGAAAATTTTTGAAAATAGTTTAATTTTTGAAAAGAATTTTAATACTTTTGAAAATAATTGAATTTCTGCAATCATTTGTAATAATTGCTTCAAAGTTCAATTTCTTTTAGTGTTTTTAACTAAAATTCTTTTAGAAATTCATTATTTTTCATAAAAAATAAAATTGAAATTTTACAAAATTTCAAATTAAAATCTTTTGAAGTTCATCTGTTTACGAAAACTGTAAACACAATTCTTTTAAAATTGAATTAATTTTTAAATTTTTAAGTGAAATTAGATTTCGAGAATAATCACAATAACTTTAGAAAACAACAATTTTCCAGGATTTCGATCAAAATTCCCTGACATTCCCAGGTTTTCCAGGTTACCAGGTTGCGTGGCAACCCTAGTTCTGTATTAGTTGGATTATTTTTTGTTTCATGTTACTTTTTTTTTTATTTTTTTAAGTTCTTCAAGTTTTCCTTGAAGAAATGTTTCTAAAATTCTGATTAGGAATTATTGAATTATTTTTTGTTTCATGTTAGTTTTTTTTATTTTTTTAAGTTCTTCAAGTTTTCCTTGAAGAAATGTTTCTAAAATTCTGAACGTGCATAAATGAACGAAATTTATTTATTTCTTCTTCAAATTAAATTTTTATTACAATAATTTTGCGTCACTATAAAAAGAATTAATTTCAGTGTTTCTAAATGTAAAATTTTAGTTTTTGTTTTTATTACCATTAGTAATTTATAAAAATATTCTCAATAAAAAATATTTCGTTTATTTGAACGTTCAAAACTTAAGGAACATTTGAAGAACTTAATTAACATGGTTTATTAAAGTTAATAAATGACAAGTACGATCCAGTTTAGACATTTCTTTAATAAGATATATTAATAGGAGTATAATAGGCATATAATAAGGGATAATCATATGCTCTTTATTAAGGTATCTTCTATTGAGATGTCTTGATACATTCTAAGTAAAATGCTTACTCATTTTTTATCTTCACTTTCTGGCCTAAACTAAAATGCATATGTGCACTCTAAGCATAGTTTTCTTTGTGGTTATTTTCCATAATGGAACATTTACTGCTGGAAGGCAGCTGCTCTCCAACAAAATACATATATTATATATTGTATATATACTTTCTGTAAGCAACAAGTTTGTTGTAATGCATAAAATTATCTTTACAGTAAGCGGGTGGTCTTAACTCCTTTAAGTGTTATTAACGTTGAATGAACACTTCCTGTATATCTGAGACTGTGATATTCATTTGGAATAAAAAAAAGGAATGCTGTCTTTTGTTTCATTTTTGCTAAATCTGCGTCTTCTTTTCTTTGAATATAACAGCATTTTCAATTCTCCGCTTTGAAATTATTTAATTTAGTTGCTCTCTTATAAGAGAAGAGAATGTTCTTTTGTAAAAATTTTGCGGATATTTCTTTACTTGAAAACCACATAAAATAACAGGAGGATAATAATATTTTTTGCGCGGGGATAATCGAAGGAAATGTCGAATGTATTATAAAGAATTCAATTTTTCGTTCTTATAAGTTGCATATCATGTCAGTCATATATGGAGAAAGTTATCTCCGTTATTTCTCTAGAGACGAATATAAATAACGAGCGGTTTGTGCCGAGCAGATGCTTAAAGGCAAGAATGGCCGTTTTGTTGCAAGCTTTAAGTTTATGTATAATCGACATTTTAATTTGTTAATCTTTTACTAATTAATGCTGGAAAAATTACTAGAACATTGTATAATAAAAAGTACACTAGAAAATATACTGAAAATATACTAGAAACTATACTAAAAATCTACCAGACAATTGAAATTTTGACGAGAATTTTTTTTTAATTTTTGAACATAATTGAATTTTTGCGAAGAATTTTATTACTTCTGAAAATAATTGAATTCTTTTGATGAAAATAATTGAATTTTGTAAAGAATATATATTAAAAAATTTAACTAATCTCAAGAGAAATTAAAATATTAACATTTTCCAAGAAACGAATTAAAAACCCTGAATTTTGATCTATAAACTATAGTTTATAGATCAAAATTCAGGGTTGCCATATAGGTCAGGGAATTCAGGGAAAAGTCAGGAAAAGTAGAATTGGTCAGAAAAGTCAGAAAAACGTCAGGGATTTTTATTAAAAGTAGTGGAAAAAAATAAATTTTTAGAATTCTTAAGAAAATTCTGAATTTTGTTGAATTTTGTTGTCTTCTTTGTTTGCCTATTAAACAATGAAATTAACACGAATTCTAATGCAAAATCTTCAATTTGTTCTATTTCTGACAATAATCTCTTGTTAAATAACTTAATTATTCTTGAAGAACTATCATAAAATAATTATTCATAAATTATTTAATGACTAATTTAACTTCAATATTTCAAAAATTATTTAATCTTATAAGAGTTGAATTTACATGAACTTCAAAAGGTTTCAATTAAAAATTTCATAAAATTATAATTTTGAAAAAAATGAATTAGGAATTTGAAAAAACTTCGTTTCTTGGAAAATGTTAATAATTCAAATTCTCTTGAAATTAATTAACTTTTTTAATATATATTCTTTACAAAATTCAATTATTTTCATCATAAGAATTCAATTATTTTCAGAAGTAATAAAATTCTTCGCAAAAATTCAAATATTTTAAGAAAAAATTATGTTCTCTAAAAATAAATTATTTTCATAAATTTAAATATAATTCTTGGTAAAATTTCAATTATTTTCAAGAATTTTCCTCATAATTCAATGATTTTTGATATCTACAATAATTTTAATAAAATTTTTGCAAAAGAATTCAATTATTTAAAAAAAATTTTAATAAAATTTTCCTCGAATATTTAATTATTTAGATACATAATAAAAATTTCAAAAGAATTCAATTATTTACAATTTTTTTTATAAATTTCTTTGCAAAAATTCAATCATTTTCATAAATAATAAAATTTTTTACAGGGAATTAATTATTTTCCTAAATAATAAAATTCTTTTTAGGAATTCAATTATTTAATTTGTTGATAAAATTCTGTATGAGAAAATTTGTTTAAAAAATTCTTTATGCGAAAATTTGTTTATAAAATTTTTTATGAGAAAATTTTTTATAAATTTCTTTGCAATAATTTAATTATTTTCATAAATAATAACATTTTTACAGGGATTTAACTATTTTCATAAATAATAAAATTCTTTTTAGAAATTCAATTATTTTGAATACACTTTTAATCGAATTCCTCGAAAAATGTAATTAATTAATTAAGTAAAAAAATGTAATTATTCTTAAAAATTTTATTAAAATTCTTCGAAAGAATTCAATTGTTTAAAAATTTGTTTATAAAATTCTTTAAATTAAATTTTTTTTATAAATTTCATCGTAATGATTCAATTATTATATTATTAATAATAAAATTTTTACAAAGATTCAATTATTTTCATAAATAACAAAAGTCTTCACAGAAATTCAATTATTTTAAATACAATTTTAATTGAATTCCTCGAAAAATGTAATTATTCTTAAAAATTTTATTAAAATTCGTCAAAAGACTTCAATTATTTAAAAATTTAGTAAAATTAACTCCTTCCACCTTTAATATTTAAAAATTTTTTGATAAAATTCTTTATGGGAATAAACTTTAAGAAACATTCAATTATTCAATAAATTATTTATTTTTGCATTTATATAATTGTATTTTCGTAGAATTTTCTAATAAAAATATTGATTTCAATATTAATTTTAGATAATAATTGAATATTAAAATTATTAGTGTGAATATTTAGAAATTGAATTTTGAAAAGGTTTCAAGTAAACATCTTCGAAAATTTGAGTTTTTTATACTTTTAACAGACAATTCTGTAGCATTAATTTTTTTGAAAAAGTCTAATTAAATTTTTTTTTGAAATAATTTGAAGTTTTGTATTTTCTAATATATATTTAATTGAAGAATTTCTGAATAATCGAAATTTTTAGTAAAATTAAATTGTAAACAAATGGATTTGAAAATTCTTAAAGTCTTTTATCAAAAATTATTAAAAATAATTGATTTAAAGAAGAATTTTAGTTAGAAATTCTAAAAATAATAATTGAATTGAAATAACAAAAATAGTTTTGAGGAAGTAACAGTAACAATATTCTTATAATATAAAACAATGATTCAGTCATCTTTAATAATTATTACAAAACGTGAATTATAAAACATTATGAGTTATCGAATTTCAAAAGGTTTGAATTTGAAATTTTTAGAAATTTTAATTCCTATAAAAAAATAATAATGATTAAATATTTATTTAAAAAAGAAGTCATTGATGTTTTCGAATAATTTTGTAATTAGAAAAATTCGTAAATATAAATGTAAGAGATAATTTTTATAGTGAATCAGTATATTCTTTAGTGTCAGGGAAAAAGTAAAAATTTCGTCTAGAAATCAGGAAAAAACAAAATTAAATTTTTGTGGCAATCCTGAAATTATTGTTATTAAAAAAATTATGTTCTGCTTTTAGTTGTTTATGCATTTAGTTAGTCTATTGTGTTGCTGTTTGTTTGTTGTTCCTTTGTTTACTTAGAAAAATTGACGGGAATAAAAATGTAAGGAAGGTTTAAAAATTGCACTTGGCACCTTTTTACTCGCCGTACTATTAAAACGATAGGCGACAATTTCAAAGAGGTAAATAAAATTAAATAAAATTTTTATGAAGATAGAAGGTGAGAATATGTAGTATAAATTTTAATGGGCTTCTAGTGAAGCCGCACGTGAAACAAAACAAGTTATAAAAGGCATTTACTGAATGAAAATACATCACATGTGAATTGGTTCACATAAAATAATTTATTATTGTACACGGTGTACATATATATTTGTGGGAACGCTGTAAAAGTTGCTGATGGTTGTTGACTGTATTTAAGTGTGTGCTTAAGGGACACCATACTTCGGGTTATTGTCCTCTATTCTCTGATCGCAATAAATTTTACTTCATCTACGCCCACGCATTAAGCTCTTGTGGCGAATATGCAATATTTGCATGTGTGGAAAAGCATTCTCCTTTCAAATGGACCACTTGCTCTTAAACAATCTTCTTTTTACCGTTCTTTCTTTTTTGTATTATATATGATTTCAAGTTTCTCGCGCACTCTCTTGAAATAACTGATTGGATGTCATAAATTACAGTAGTGGCCTTTATTAAAATCATTTATCAAAAATTATATCTTGATTATATTAGAATCGTAAAATCCGGGTGATGTTAAACTTTTCTTCTTCAATTTGGATTTTCGAAATTAAATTCATTGCTATTAAGTACTAGTGTTTTATCCTGTACTGATGAATTTAATAATTATAATTGTACCTAATATTTTTTATATCAATTTTTTATTTTTTATTTTGTACTTTGAATTCTGAATTTTTAATTTCTAATTTCAAGTTTCAAGTTTCAAATTTTTAATTTAATTAATTACGAAATCTATTTGTCATTTTAACTCGCGATTTCTATTACAAAACGTATTGCGGCAAATGGCGCGAGAGTATTTTTAAAGGCAAATCCACTTAAATGCAGTCTAAGCTATTCGGGGAACGATTATTTCAGGACAAGGTATGTTCAGGTCGCGTGGTCACTAATAAGTCCAAAATTTGATTGAAAAAGGACAAAAAGTTCAAAAATTGTTTAATATAATTTGATGAATTTTACAGAAATTACAAATGTTTGAAGAAAAATTGAATTATTTTCAAGAGTAATAAAATTCTTCGCAAATCAAAACTTTTTAAAAATTCTCGTCAAAGTTTCAATTATCTTGAAACTAAAAATAAATAATAATCTTGAAAATAAATAATAGAATTCTTCTCTGAAATTGAATTATTTTCCAAAATTCCCATCAAATTGTTTGCAAAATTTCAATTATTTTCAAAAATTTTCCTCAATTCAATGGTTTTTAATATCTACTATTTTAATAGAATTTTCCAAAAGAATTCAATTAATTAAATAAAATTTTATTAACATTCTACACAAACATTAAATTATTTTCATAAATAATAAAAATTTTTACAGGAATTCAATTATTTACAAATTTTTCATAAATTTCTTCGCAATAATTCAATTATTTTCATAAATAATAAAATTTTTACAGGGATTCAATTATTTTAGTAAATAATAAAGTTCTTTTAGGAATTTAATTATTTTTACTAATAATAAAGCTCATCGCAGAATTTCAATTATTATTTAATGCAATTTTAATCGAATTCCTCGAAAAATGTAATTATTCTTAAAAATTTTATTAAAATGCGTCTAAAGAATTTAATTATTTCAAAATTTGTTCATGCAATTTTGTATGAGAATTTAATTTTAAGATTTATTAAATTAATAAATTATTTGCTTTTGAATATAAATAATTGAATTCTCGTAGAATTTACTAATAAAAATTGTTTTAAAAATGTATTTCAGTTAAAATTTTAGATTATAATTAAAAAAAAAAAAAAAAAAAAAAAAAAAAAATCATTAAATATAATTAAAAAAAAAATCATTAAAATTATGATGAATTATTATTTAAGAAAACAATTCTGTAGAATTAAATCTTTTGAAAAAGTTTAATTGAATTTTTTAAAAATTATTTCAATTTTTTTTCTAATATATATTTAATTGAAGAATTTCCGAATAATTAAAATTTTGTAAAATTGAACTGTAAGCAAATGAATTTGAATATTCTCAAAGAATTATTAAAAATGATTTAAAATAATGGATTTATAGAAGAATTTTAGTTAAAAACACTAAAAAAAATTAAATTTTTGAGTAGTTAAAAATTATTGCAGAAATTCAATTATTTTCAAGAGTAATAAAATTCTTCTTAAGGATTCAATTATTTTTACTAATAATAAAACTCATCGCAGATTTTCAATTATTTTTCATACAATTTTAATTGAATTTCTTGAAAAAAGTAATTATTTTCATGCAAGTTTTAATAAAATTCGACAAAAGAATTCAATTATTTTAAAATTTGTTAATAAAATTCTTTATATATGAGAATTCAATTTTGAGAAACATTCAATTATTCAATAAATTATTTACTTTTGTATTTAAATAATGTAATTCTCTTAGAATATTCCAATAAAAATTAATTTTCATTTCATAACATTGAATTTCGGTTAAAATTTTAGATAATAATTGAATATTAAAGGCATTATAACGTGGATTTTTAGAAATAATTGAATTCTCAAACGATTTCAAATTAAAATCATTGAAATTCGGAATTTTTCATATTTTTAAAAAACAATTCTGTAAAATTAATTCTTTTGAAAAAGTTTAGTTGAATTTTTTAATAATTATTTCAAGTTTTTTTCTAATATATATTTCATTGAAGAATTTCTGAATAATTGAAGTTTTTAAAAGAATTGAATTGTAAACCAATGGATTTAAAAATTCTCAAAGAACTTTTTCAAAAATTATTAAAAATAATGGATTTAGAAAAGAATTTTAGTTTAAAACACTAAAAAGAAATTTAATTTTGGAGAAGTTAATAATTATTGCAGAAATCCAATTATGTTCAAGAGTAATAAAATTCTTCTTAGGGATTCAATTATTTTCATAAATAATAAAATTCTTCTTAAGGATTCAATTATTTTTACTAATAATAAAACTCATTGCAGGAATTTAATTATTTTTCATACAATTTTAATTGAATTTCTTAAAAAAAGAATTATTTTCATGACAGTTTTAATTAAATTCGAAAAAAGAATTCAATTATTTAAAATTTTGTTAATAAAATTCTTTATGAGAATTCAATTTTGAGAAACATTCAATTATTCAATAAATTATTTACTTTTAAAGTATTTAAATAATGGAATTCTCGTGGAATTTTCTAATAAAAATTGATTTTAATTTCATAAAATTGAATTTTTAGAAATAATTGTATTTTGAAATTAATTTTTTTTGAAAAAGTTTAATTGAATTTTTTTTATATTATTTGAAGCTTTTATTTTCTAATATGCATTTAATTGAAGAATTTAGGATTAATTGAAATTTCGTGAAATTGAATATTGTAAACAAATGGATTTGAAAATTGCTAAAGAACTTTTTCGAAAAAAATAATTTATTTAAAGTAGAAAATTTCTACTTTAAATAAATTTAATTTAAATTAGTTAAAACTAATTAACTAAATTTAATTTAGTTAAAACTTTTGAAAATAATAATTAAATTGAAATGATGAAAATAATTTTGAAGAAGTTACAATAACAATATTCTTATAATATAAAATAAGAATTTTATCACTTGGCTATATCTTTAATTATTACAAAACATGAAGAAATTCATCGACTCGGAGTTATCGATATCTTCATGTTTTATTAGTTATGAAAAAATTTAATTTATAATTTTAAGTAAAATGTTCTCTTATTTGACTCGGACTGGTTATATTTTTATCAGTAATTGGTCCGTAATTTCTCATTTTTGTTCCGTAAAAATTTTTGTTTCTTTGTTTTAATTGCAAACTTTTATTAATAATAATTTATTAATTATTTTTTTTCTCCACAACTGGTTATACCTATATTTTTATCAGTAATTGGTCCGTAATTTTTCATTTTTTGTCCGTAAAGTCCGTATTTTAAATACTTTCACTGTTTCGAGCCCTGAGATCATATCAGGAAATAATTGGGTTAACATAGAAAAAATAGCTTGAATTTTAAAAATGGGAAAAATTTAGTTTTTTTTTAAATTGTGGTTTATTTTTTATTTTACCTTCTGGAATAGGGTGTAATGTCACTGACGTTGAGAGCCTTCCACTGCCACACATTACGAGATGAGGCGCCTCTGTTTGCACACGCAATGCTCGCCCAGCCTCGCGAACTTGCAAGTCCGCAGAAGTCATTTCTGCAAAAAGATAATCTTCTTCATCTCTTCTTATTTTAAGAGTAAAAAAAAAAATAAGTAAATTTAAAAATACCGAGACTTGTCACGTAAGACGTTTTCTGACATGCAAATATGTGTGTGAGTACGTGTGGGTTACTGATAAAGTGCTTGATAACCGCACGTATTATGACAATATTCAAATGAAATAAATTTTTTGTTTGCTCATCATTTTGGTTCCTTGAACTGATTCGTATTTCATCTGAGAAGACACTCGCGCTCTTTTTCTCTAGATAAAGAAAAAAAGAGAGAAAGAACGCGAGTTGTTTTCTAGAAATTTTTTTATTTTTTCTACTTCACTCCTTTTTAGTAAAGGAAAGAAAGATAAAGAAACAGCAAACAAAAATCATTTCTTAGGTATGGTTTTAAAAAATACGTCTTTCACGTTGATTATGTGAAGAGGGTGTAAAGAAGCGTTTTCAAGGTGGAATATGCGAAAACCGGTATTTCTCTCTTTTTGACCTGAACATATTCTCTCTCAGTAATTTTTAATCAATCTTTTTATTTTGTACTTTAACTTCATTGTACCCACATATACGGTTCATGGTAAATCAGTACAACGTTTGCTATAACGTATATATGCAAAGATGATATATCACAATATACACGTAAAACACATACGAAACCTGATGAATACTTAATTTACGGATTCTGAGAGAGGAGAGACGCCTGGGGATATATGTATGCCGACTATATGCATATAGTGTAGGTTGAGTATTGAGAAATAAGTAATATAATTTATAACAAAAATTTTTTTATTGGAAATAAAAATAAAGGATAAAAAGAATAAATTTTTTTTTTTTAGTGAAATTAAAAATATTCTCTGCCTCTAAATCTAATGAAATTTTTTATTGATTTATTTAAGGAATATGGCACACACATCGTGAAAATTTGAAATCTACTTTGAAATATGGAGGAGCAGATTTTTATTGAGTACTTAATTTTCATAATATATCGTCGTAAAAAATCTCGAATTTAAAAAGTCTTAAATTTTAGAGTCTTCTGATTGAGCACTAATTTTTTTTTATAGTTTAATAACTTTTCATCATGATCCGTATAAGTGCCGAAGGTTCAAATGAACGAAATATTTTGTTAATGTTTATTTATTTCTGTTTATTAAAAACAAAATATGAATGATTGTAAAATTATTCGAAAATAGAAACTAAATTTTTAAATCAATATTTCATTATTATTTTTCCATAGGAAGTAAGATTATCAAAAATTTTTAATTCAAATCTTTTGAAATTAAATAATTTAGAAAAATATTATTTAAAAACATGAATAAATCGATAACTCCGAGTCTTCGACTAGGAGTCATCGTTTTCTTCATGTTTTTTAATAATTAAAAATGAACGAGAGATAAATCAGAAATATTTAATCATTTCAATTTAATTATTATTATCTAAAATTTTTAACTAAAACTTTTTTTTAACTTTAAACAAATTGTTAAATAGTTGAATTCTTTTGACTAATTGTAATATAATTTCTAACAATATTTACATTTTTAGAAGAATAGGATTAAGATTCTATTAAAATTAATATTGAAATTCTACGATGAGTTTTATTCTTTATGAAAATAATTGAATTCCTAACAAGATTTTTATTCTTTATGAAAATAATTAAATTCCTAAAAAGAATTTTATTATTTATGAAACTAATTAAATTCCTAAAAAAATTTTATTGTTTATGAAAATAATTAAATTATTTTAAAGACATTTATAAAAAAATTGTAAATAATTGAAATTGAATTCTCATAAAGAATTTTATCCACAACTTTTTGAATAATTGAATTTTTTCGATGAATTTTAATTGTAAATTAAAATTGTATTCAAAATAATTGAATTCCTAACAAGAATTTTAATATTTAGGAAAATAATACATTGTTTTAATTACTTATTAATTTATAATTAATATAATTAATTTAATGATTAATTTTTATTTAAATTGTAGATATTAAAAGTCATTGAAAGGAGGAAAATTTTTGAAAATAATTGAAATTTTGAAAAAAATTTTATACAAATTTTTGAAAATAATTGAATTTTAAAAAAGAATTTTGTTATTTATAAAGATAAATGAATTTTTGACGAGAATATTTTGAAATTTTTTATCATAATTGAATTTTTGCAAAGAATTTTATTACTATTCAAAATAATTGAATTTCTGCAATAATTTGTAAATTCTCCAAAATTCAATTTTTTAAAGTGTTTTTAACAAAAATTCTTCTACAAATTCATTAGTTTTAATAGTTAATTAAATATTTGCGTTAAAAATTCAACTAATTTCAAAAGAATTTGAATTAAAATTTTTGAACAATCTAAGTTTTTAAATTTTCTAATTAGATTCATTTAAATTTGAAATTTTCTTAAATTTCAAATTGAAATTTTTTTAAATTCTATTATTTATAAAAAAATTGTTAACAATTGAATTCTTTTGAAAATTTTTATTAAAATTGTAGATATTAAGAATTATTCAATTATGAGGAAAATTATAATTGAATTCTTATGATGATTATTGTTATTTATGAAAATAATTAAATTTTGCAAAGAATTTTATTAAAATTCCTGAATTGAGGACAATTTTTAAAAAGAATTGAAACTTTGCTAAGAATTTTATTAAAATTTTTGAAAACAATTGAATTTTGGAGAAGAATTTTGCTATATATAATTAATTAAAATCTTGGCCATAATTTAAAAAAAATTTCTGAAAATAATTGAATTTTTGCCAAGAATTTTATTACTTTTGAAAATAATTGAATTTTGCCAAGAATTCTATTGAAATTTTTGAAAATAATTGAATTTTGGGAGAAAATTTCGCTATTTATAATAAGATAATTGAAATCTTGAGGATAATTTTAAAAAAATTTTGATGATAATTGAATTTCTACGATGAATATTGTTATTTATGAAAATAATTGAATTTTGCAAAGAATTGTATTAAAATTCCTGAATTGTGGCCAATTTTTGAAAATAATTAAAATTTTGCCAAGAATTTTATTAAAATTTTTGAAAATAATTTAATTTTGGAGAAAAATTTTATTATTTACAAAGAAAATTGAAATCTTGACGAGAATTTAAAAAATTTTTTGAACATAATTGAATTTTTGCCAAGAATTTTATTACTTTGGAAAATAATTGAATTTCTACGATCATTTATAATTGTTTCAAAATTCAATGTGTTTTAGTGTTTTTAACTATGTTTTATAAATCTCAAAATTTTCTAATTAAATTCATTTAAATTTGAAATTTTCTAAAATTTTAAATTGAAACCTTTTGAAATTCAATTATTTATTAAAAAATTGTAAACGCAACTCTCATAAAATTCAATTATTTTTGAAATTTTTAAGTAAAATTAATCAATAAATAGTTTATAAGTAATATTTTAATGATAGTAATGCGAAGTTGTTATAAAATTTTTAATTGAAGAAGAAACAATTATTTCGTTCATTTGAACATTTTTCATTTTGAAATTTTGAAAATTTGGATTTTTGAATTATTTATTTGGTTTATTTATTATTTATTTATTATTTCGTTCTCATTTGAACGACATTTTTTTATCTTTGAATTGAAAATTTAGATTTTTGAATTATTTATTATTTATTTAATTCTAGAATTTGGTCGAACAAAAATATAAATATGTTAACTTTTGGCTAAATCAAACTTTCTAAAACTTATCTTGATTCTTGATAAAAAAAATGAATCGCTCGTATTGTGAATCAACATTCCAATGGGAGATTAGTAATCGTTATAATTGATTATAAATTAAGACCACATTGACTTTTAACGACCAATCGTATACTTAAGTACAATTCTATTTCGAATCGATATAAACAAATAAATACAAGAACAAAAGTAGTAGCAATGAATACATTTCCAGGAGAAATGAAACAATCATGTTCACTTTCGATGGATGATTGAAAAATGAAAACCACTTCATTTCCTCCACAAGTTTAATAAATTAAAAAAGAAGAATAAATTTCTTGTTGGAGAAATGAAGGCCGCATAGTTGAGAGTTGCCGCATGTTAAAAGGTATCTGTTAATCGACAATTATCAGCAATTATCACTCTATAGTTGTGGTGTCAATGTTAAGAGGAAAATTTTTTTTCGCCAGGATAAGATCTTATTTTCTAGTCCTATTAGAGAGCGTGAGATAAGCTTTTACTCTGATCATGAACGAATTGCCGAAGGCGCACATCTCCACCTCTCGTTAGGCCGCGTGCCAAATGCCAAATGTAAATTTACTCGAATATACTTCCTGGCAAACCGGAAAGAGTTACAAACTTTCACGAGAACAATTTTTTTTTTCCTTTTTTCCCAGATCAAATCTAAATTGAACTTTATGTTCATGTTTATGCGAGCGCGGACACAGTGAGAAAAGCAGATCACTCATATTATAGAAAGTTTTGTCTCTCGCATGATTTTTCCTCAAGCATTGAGTAATTTGATAAATTATTCTATAACGCGACGTATTCATTAAGACCACTTGCTGGCGTTTTTAGTTTTTAACTATAATCGTCAGCAACGTTTATATTGTGTTTGAAAGTTATTTTATCATAAAAGAAGTAATTGTAATTTGTTACTTAATTTGACTAATCAACTTTTTAAAAATTAAAATGCCCGTTTTTTAAAATTAATATTTCATTAAAAATCATTGTCATCCCTGAAATTATAATTTATTAATTTATAAGTTATTATTTATAGATAATTTAATAGAAATTTTTATTTGTTTTCAATTTTTAACTTTTAGTAATATTTCTAACATAAAGTATTTTCTTTTCTTTTTGTTTCAGGTGAGTCAAAAAACATGTTTTCTGTCGAATTTATTTCGTAAGTAAATATATATTGAAATATATTTAATTATATAATTTGTAAGTAATATCCCCTTTTTTAAAAAATATTTACAGGCCTCGCACCTAAACTACACTGAAAAAAAAATTTAATTGATTCAAATAACCGATTAATTAACTATTATCAATTAAATATTTACTTGAATCAAATAATATTTATTGGAGTCAATTAAATGGTATTTGAACCAATAATTTAAGTATTTGAAGCAAATACCATTTAATTGACTCTAATAAATATTATTTGATTCAATTAAATATTTAATGGATAATAGTCAATTAATCGCTTATTTGAATCAAATAAATTTTTTTTTCAGTATATTTACTACTTTTTTTACGATTAGCTACTATTTGAATACTTTTTTTATAAATTTATGACACTAAAAGATACTTTTTTCTTTTCTTTTAAATTTACATTACTTCAAATTCGCTAATAGTTCAAATAAAAAAAATTATTCTCAACAAATTTGATAAAATTCTTTGAAACAATTAAATTATTTTTGAAAAGTTTTTGGAAAATCTTTGTCATGAATTCAATTATTTTCCACAAATAATGGAATTTTTCGCTAAAATTCAAATATTTTCAATATCTACTATTTTAATAAAATTACTCAAAAGAATTCCGTTTAAAAAAAAAAAAAAAATAATAAAATTCTTTTCAAAATTTCAATTAATATCATGAATAATATAATTCTTCAAAGAAATTCAATTATTTGAAATACAATTTTCTAGGAAAAATTTTTAAAAAGTAATGAATTGTTTAAAATATTTTCAAAAAAGTTTTTGTTTATAAGAAATAAAAATAATAAAATTCATCGCAAGAATTCAATAATTTTAAAAAATTCAATAAAAATTGGTTAGAAGAATTCAACTATTTTTTATAAATAATAATATTCGTCAGAGGGTTTCAACTAATTTTAATAAAATTTAAAATAAATTCCTCGAAAAATGTAATAAATTTTAAAACTTTTATTAAAATTCTTCAAAAAAATCAATTTTTTTTCCAAAAGTTTTTGGAAAATCTTTGTCAAGATTCAAGAATTAAATTCTTTTCACAAATATTGAAATTCTTTGCTGAAATCCAAATTTTTTTCTTTATTTACTATTTTTATAAAACTTTTCAAAAGAATTCCGTTTTTTTAAAAAAAATTTAAAAAATTCTTCTCAAAATTTCAACTAATATCATGAATAATATAATTCTTCAAAGGAATTCAATTATTTGAAATACTATTTTCCAGGAATAATTTTCGAAAGAAATTAATTGCTTAAAATATTTTTAAAAAAGTTTTTGTTTATAAGAAATAAAATTAATAAAAAATTCATCGCAAGAATTGAATTATCTTAAAAAATTCAGTAACATTCGTTGGAAGAATTCAACTATTTTTATAAATAATAAATTTATCAGGGGGTTTCAACTAATTTTAATAAAATTTTAAATAAATTCCTCGAAAAATGTAATTATTTTCAAAAATTTTATTAAAATTCTTCAAAAAAATCAATTATTTTTGAAAAGTTTTTGGAAAATCTTTATCGAGAATTAAATTATTTTCACAAATATTGAAATTCGTCGCTGAAATTCAAATATTTTCATTATCTACTATTTTTATAAAACTTCAAAAGAATTCAATTCTTTAAAAAAAATTAATAAAATTCTTTTCAATAATCCAATTATTATTATGAATAATAAAATTTTCACATGAATTCAATTATTTTTAATACAATTTTAAATTAATTTCTCGAAGAATGAATAATTATTTTCAAAAGTTTTATTACATTTCTTCGAAAGAAATCAATTATTTTCCAAAATTTTGATAATATTTTTTATGACTATTGAATTTTAAGAAATAATCAATTAGTCTATCAATTATTTATTTTTGTATTTAAATAATTGAATTCTCATAAAACTTTCCAATAAGAATTGATTTAAAAATGAATATCAGTTAAGATTTTAGATTATTATTGAATATTAAATGAATATTATAGTTAAATTATCGTAAAAATTAAAAATATGTATTCAAATTTTCAATTTATTGGAAATTTTGTCAGCTTTAATTAAATTAAATTTTATATTTAAAAAGAATTATTTTTTTTTCGTTTTAAAAACTATATTTAAATATAATCGCAATTTTGAAGAATTTTAACTGAAAGTTTGAATAATGTATTGTTAATTTCTTTATGGAAATGAGAAAAATGTCGCTACTTTTTTAAAATTAATTATTGAGTGCGAATCCTGTATTTAATATTTATTATAATTCCTGTTTGGTTATAAATATTTATTTAAGTTAAAAAAAACTTCATTCACAACAACCAAAAATAATATATTATAATATATATTAATTATTATATATATAATAATATATAATATTAATATATATAAAAAAAATGTTGTTCAAAAAAATATTTTTCAAAATTATTCAACAAAATCGATTCAAACATAATTTTTTTCCAAGTTGTAAAAATGAATTTCTATTCTATCGTTTCATTTTTCTTTAAAATAAAAAATGAGATTTGTTCTTGTATAATTAAAATGAGACTTTACTGCATGAAAATTTGCAATTATAAAATTAAATTGGAAAATTTGAATAGGAGTAATGCAGCAGTAGCACAGTCAGTAAAGTATGTGTCCTACATGAGCAAGAATATATGGCAAACTATGGACTTGAATCGATTTCTCGATATACACAGGTCACGCTATAAACCATTCGAATTATACCACGCAGAAATCATGTTTATACTGATAATAAAAAATTAACGCAGGTATAATTCTTGAATGCGTATTTTTGCCCGAGACGCGTTGAAATTATTTATATATTAACATTTATTTA
The DNA here is from genome assembly GCA_032872505.1 of Leptopilina syphax. Lineage (NCBI taxonomy): Eukaryota > Metazoa > Arthropoda > Insecta > Hymenoptera > Figitidae > Leptopilina > Leptopilina syphax. Next base: position 28,696,458 of record CM065469.1, on the reverse strand, counting down.
TGATTCTCGTCACTCTCTGTTTCACCGAGAGCTTATGCCACAAAATATAAAACTTTAATTCACTTCTTTCTCTCTATGTAAACTCGTTTTATAATTTAATTTAAATTGGAAAAAAGTGTTTATTTATTTACTGAAATATAAATAAATTTTGAAAATGGAAATTATCTTTAAAAAAAAAAATGGGGTAATATATACAACATTTGCATTATTTCTGCTTTGCTAAGTAAAGAAGTCTATAATTATAAAATGCTTTGTTTTTTTAATTTTTTTGTTTTTAAAATAAACGGTATTTTTATTTTTAAATTTGTTATTACATTTTTCTACTATAGTTAACAATATTTAATATTTAATATCTTTCTTCTTTGTTTATTATATTTTTAACTAAATGTAATGCAAATAATTCGCGCGCTAAAGCGCGCGGCTAACTTCTTCTTGCCTTTTTTTAAGGAATAAAATTATCAATTTTAAAAATAATAGAATTTAAAAATTTTCTAATTTAAATTTTTGTTGAAAACACTAAAAAAAATTCAATTTTCGAGAAATTACAAATAATTGCAGAAATTCAATTATTTTCAACAAAAAATAATACTCTTCTTATAAAATTAGTTGAATTTTCTAAGAAGAGTTCAAAATTTGAAAAAAATTCTCATAAAAATCCCAATTGTCTTTATAAATAACAAAATTCTTCTCCAAAGTTCAATTATTTTTAAAATTTTTAATAAAATTCTTGTTCTAATTTCAATTATTTTCAAAACTTTTTCTAATTTCAATGATTTGCAATATCTACTATTTTAATAAAATTTCCCAAAAAGAATGCAATTATTTAAAAAAAGTTTTAATAAAATTGTATATGCAAACATTTAATTATTTTCATAAATAATAAAAATTTCACAGGAATTCAATTATTTTTATAAATAATAAAATTTTTTTGAGGAATTCAATTATTTTCATAAAAAATAATATAGAATTCTAGAATTGTGCAAATATTTTTCTTCTTTTTCTAAAACAAAATAATAATTTTGTTAAAAAAATTGTGATTCATAAACAAAAATAATGGAAAATAAATAAATTTTCTATTTCTTAATCACAGTTGTTTAACAATTTTCTAATTTTGTTTAGAAGTAAAGAACAAAAATCTGCATAATTTCAATTTAACAAAATTTTAGTCTTAATAAAAAGAAGTGCAAAAAAATTCTGATGATTTCTATTTGTCATTACAATTTTGAATTAATTATTAAATGAAAATAATTATAACATTAATTAATAATAATAAAGTACATGTTCTGATAATCTGATTGCAGTTTGAAGTTAGTTGTTTGCTTTTTTGTTTCTTAACTTTTTTATAATTTTTCTTTTTAAATATTTTCAAGTTTAAAATTAATGTATTGAAAATCATCGAATTGTTGCAAAGAATTTTATCAAAAATTTTGATAATTATAGAATTTCTTCAAAGAATTTTATTATTTAGGAAAATAATTGAATTCTCGCGAAAAATTTTATTAAAATTTTTAAAAATCCTAATTAAATTCTTTTGAAGAATTTCTTTGAATTTTTTTTAAACTATTGGAGTTTCATTAATAATTTTAATTAAAAATTTTGAAAGCAGTTGAATTTTATAAAGAAGAATTTTATTAAAGTTGTATTGAAAATAATTGAATTCTTGCGAAGAATTTTATTATTTATAAAAATAATTGAATTGTTCCGAAGAATTTATTAAAATTTTAAAAAATAAATTAATTTTATATTAATATTTGAAAATTTAAATTCTTTCGAGGAATTCTATTAAAATTGTTTTGAAAAGAATTGAATTTCTGCAAAGGATTTTACTATTTACAAAAATAATTGAATTATTGCGAAAAATTTTACTATTTATAAAAATAATTGAAATGTTTCGAAGAATTTATTAAAATTTTATAGAAATATTTGAAAACAATGAAATTTTTTCGAGAAATTCAATTAAAGTTATTTCGAAAATAATTAAATTTCTTTAACGAAATTTTATTAAAATTAAGTATATTTAAAAATAATTGAATTCATCGCAAGAATGTTATTATTTTTTGAAAATAATTGAATTCTCTAAATTTTTCTTTGTCGAATATATTTAAAAATTGCATTGAAAGTAATTTAATTTTTATATAGAATTTTTAAAAAATATTTTGAGAATAATTGAATTATTTTTAGGGAATTTTAAATTCTTGTTGAAATTGAATTTTATGGAAATTTTTGAAAATAATTAAATTCTTTCGTGTAATTTTATTTAGATTGGATTAAAAATTATTTAATTCCTGCAAAGAATTTTAGTATTAATAAAAATAGTTGAATTGTTTCGAAGAATTTATTAAAATTTTAGGAAATAATTGAAATTTATGGAAATATTTAAAAATATTTGAATTCATCCGAGGAATTCAATTAAAATTGTTTTAAAAATAATTGAATTCCTGCAAAGAATTTTACTATTTATAACAATAATTGAATTTTTTCGAAGGATTTATTAAAATTTTAGAAAAAAATTAAAGTTTTTTGAAATGTGTTAAAAATTTTTTTTTTTTTGTAAAAATTGAATTGAATTTTTCTCTGTGTTGTAATATATTTTTGTCGTTAATTTTATTAATATTCAATTTTTTATTTTATTTGAATATTATTTGAATATTTATTTGAATTTAATTAATATTCAAATATTTGTATTAGAAATATATTGTTCTCGTTGATTTTACTAATTGTCTTTTATGAATTATGTTAGAAGATAAAATAGATCCGAATATTGGTGTTAGCATTGTCTTCTCGCGTCCAGTGAACTAGACAAGTTCAACAGGGCAGACTATAGTATAATCCGCTTAATTAAAGTTGTTTCAACTTGTTAAGATATATTCGCACACTGAGTGAACAACCCTTTTTTATGGTAGCTTCATTGTGTCGACGTACGAGTTAAAAAAAAACTCACTCATATTTTCCAGCACATTGTGTAATATTTATTTTCTACTCTTTTTTCTGTTCTCTATTTTCTCCTTTTTTTTTCTTTCTGAAAAGTTTTAAGAAATTCTCTCGAAATTTTAAATTTCCAGAAGAAAGGATTTACAATTTTAGATTCATTAGTAAAATTAATATATTAATAATAAGGAAAGACTTTAGTGTTAATTTCACTTTCAGACGCTTATTGTACTGTTATCTTGAATTTATGCGAGAATATCATTAATTATACTTATTCTTGAAATAACATATATATTTATTTATAAATTTAACTTGTGATGATGACTCAGAGTTGAAGAGCACTTGTAATTGTTTTAAAGTTGATTATTTATACTTATTAAATTATCCATGACTGATTACGCGTTAATTCATTGGCACAGATTCAAGAAAAGGTCGGAAGGAAGATTTACAGTCGATTAGTTAAGTATGATTACGCGCTTATGTAAATTGATAAGCCTTATTGGTTTTCGACTCATTTATACGAGGAACTCGCCAAGATAATGATTGGTTGTTAGATGTTAGTGTCTAGAAGAATAAGAACATGTAAATAAACACTTCCGGCTATTTTTATTATTTTAAACGCTATAAACTGGGTGGAAAATTAGAATGTCATATTGTTTATTAATTAGCACCTAGGTTTTTTTCAACTTTTCAATTTAAATTTATTCATTTGGCCTCGAAAAATTTCTTTGTTAGGGATAATAATATTAATTATAATAAATCATGGAAATTATAATATTATTATCATTATTTTTATTTTTATCATTTTTCCTATTTTTATTATTACTATTTTTTATTATTTCTACTATTTTTACTATTTTTATTATTTATATTATTTTTATTATTTTTATTATTTTTATTATTTTTATTATTTCTATTAATTTTATTATTTTTATTATTTTTATTATTGTTACTATTTTCAGAGCTCCGATTGTACGACTTTTTTCGTCTTTTCTAAGGAAATGTGACTTTTTTGTGAAAAAATGGGACTAATCGACTTTTTCGAGATTTTTTTTTAGTAAAATGCCACTAAAATTAAAAAATTTTTTTTTAATTTAAAGGAAAAAGTTTGAGTAAAAAAATGTTCTGTTACATTTATTTACAAAATTCTTTCAAATTTGTCGAAAACATCAATAACTTCTTTTTTAAACAAATATTTAATTATTATTTTTTCATAGGAACTTAGATTTTTAAAACATGCAAATTCAAACCTTTTTGAAATTAAACAGCTTATAAAAAATTGTTATAAAACATGACCGAGTGATAAAATCATTATTTTCTATTATAAAAAAAATTTATAATTATTTTTTATGAAAATGAATTATTGGGAAGAAATTAATAAAGCATTAGCAAGTAATTGAAGTTGACAGAAGAATTTTGATATTTACAAAAATAATTAAAATTTTGAGGAGAATTTTAAAAAAATTTTTTTTAAATAATTTAATTTCTGGCAAGAATTTTCTAACTTTTAAAGATATTTTAATTTTGCAAAGAATTTTATCAGAACTTTTAAAAATAATTAAATTTCCAGGATGAATTTATTTTAATTAATAAAAATTATTTATTTTTTATTTTATTTTTTTTATTTTTTTATTTATTTTTATTTATTTATTTTTTATTTTTTTTATTTATGAAGATAATTAAAATTTTGACGAGAACTTTAAAAAATAAAAAAAAAATTAATTGAATTTCTAGGATGAAATTTATTATTTATAAAGATAATTTAAATTTTGACAAAAATTTTATTAAAATTTTTGCAAATAATTGAATTTCAGAGAAGAATTTTATTACTCTCAAAGATAATTGAAATTTTTAACAGATTTTTTTTTGGAAATGTTTAAAAGTAATTGAATTTTGTGCAAACAAATTTTGATATTTATAAACATAATTGAAATTTTGAGAAGAATTTATAAAAAAAAGTTTGAAAATAATTTAATTTCTGCCAAGAATTTTCTTACTTTTGCAGATAATTGAATTTTGCAAAGAATTTTATCAGAACTTTTAAAAATAATTATATTTCCATTATGAATTTTATTATTTATGAAGATAATTGAAATTTTGAACGGATTTTTTTTTAAAAAGTTATTTAATTTTGCAGAAGAATTTTGATATTTATAAACATAATTGAAATTTTGAGAATTTAAAAAAAAAATTTGAAAATAATTGAATGTCTGTAAAGAATTTTCGTAGGTACTTTTGAAGATAATTGATTTTTGCAAAGAATTTTATCAGAACTTTTGAAAATAATTAAATTTTTATGATGAATTTTATTATTTATAAAATTTTGACGAAAAATTTTTTAATATAATTGAATTTTTGCGAAGAATTTTATTACTTTTGAAAATAATTGAATTTCAGAGAAGAATTTTATTAAAAATTGTTTTAAATAATTGAATTTCGGAGAAGAATTTTATTATTTATAAAAATAATTGACATTTTAAAAAAATGTTAAAAATACCTAATTAAAATTTTGCTATGAATTTTATTTAATTTTTTAAAATTTTATTTCGGATTGTTTGATATTAATGTATCTGTTGTCGAGAAATGTGATTTTTTTTACAATTTTAACAATTTCATGTTTTCTTTTTGTCTTTTTTTCTAAGATTTCATGCGACTTTTTTCCGACTTTTATGGTAAATTTATGCGACTAAAGCGACTTTTCTTTAGTCTTAAAGACGATCCGAGCCCTGTATTTTTACTATGTATTTTCATTATTTTTATTATATTTTTCATTTTTATTATTTTTATTATTATAGTAATTTAATTAATTATTCAATTATTTTTTGACTTATTATAGTACATTGAATGTTGAATAAAAAATAGCGTTGCGAATTCAACCTTTAATAAAGGAATTATTTTCACGATCAGATATCATACTCGCGAAGACTGTGATAATAATGAAAACAAAAAAGCGAGCTAAATAAATAAAAGCAAAACTATTTTTATCGCAAGTACAATCTAGAGTGAAAAATTAATGGATACTTTTGTTTTTTTTCGACTATACATACACTTTTTTAAAACTCATTTTACAGGAAAACAGGTTTATATTCCTTACGTATTGGTATCAGTTTCAAGAACTAATGAATAATTCAATACTCGTAATTTATTTCGTAATTACAAAATAAGTGTAATGTTACAATCAAAAAGGAATTTTTAAATTTGAGCTTTTATGTGCGCAATTTTTGATGAAGAATACCTGTACACAATAATATGCTATATAATTATATAAAGAAGAAAAAATTCCTTTTTTTTACAAAACGGTAATATTTTAGAAAAATGTGATTTTGTGTATTAAAATATACAAAGAAATAATAATAATATAAAATATGCTTTTAAAATTAGAATTTTTGACGATTGCACAAATTAATTTGACGTGTTTTTATTTTTCAAATTCGTGCACAGAGCATGAAGTAAAATTGAATTATAAGCATGCTGCTTTCGAAATGAATGATGAGTTGAAATAGATTGAGGAATTTTAGAAGGTATTTCCATCTATCAGGTATAGAGGAATTATTGGATTATCAGGCACAAAATGAGATAACCATGTTAGCTTATAACACAGTTGCAGCAATAAATTGTATCTTATTAGTTATAATTTGAAATTAATATCATCACAGGTATAATATTAATATGAGTCATATATATATTTAATGCTCGTGTATTTTGTGTACATAAAACAAGAAACATAAATAATTTACATATAAACTTTAGTGAAAATTTGAGAACAATTTATTGTTTGACTGGCATTATATAGTTTTTACTGCTATTGGCTGCGATGATATATTAGTAGGAAATTATATGATATAAAATCGTTAATTAAAAATATTTACTATTACTGTAAATTTCAATTTTTTTTCACCATTTACTGTATTAATATTGAATATTAATTATTGATACCTAATTACTGTATTAATTCTTAATATATATAATTTCTGTATTATTAATATATTAGTTACTGTATTAGTTCTTAATATATACAGGGTTGCCAAGTCAGGGAATTTTGATTGGAATCCTGGAAAGTTATTGTTTTCTAAAGTTATTGTGCTTATTCTTGAAATTTAATTTTTCTTTAATTCAATTTTCTTAATTCAAATTTCTTAATTCAATTTTAAAAAAGTTGCCTTTACAATTTTTCTTCGCAATAATTCAATTATTTTCGAAAATAATAAAAAACTATAGATTGACAATTATTTTCATAAATAATAAAACTCATCGCATAATTTCAATTATTTTTAATACAATTTTAATAAAAAACGTCATTATTCTTAAAAATTTTATTAAAATTCATCAAAGAAACTCAATTATTTCAAAAAGCCTTCCTATAATTTATTTATTAGAATTTAATTATTATTGTCAATTCATTTTTTATTAAATGTCTTGAAAGAATTAAATTATTTTCAAAAATTTTAATAAAATTCTTGGCAAAATTTCAATTATTTTCAAAAACTTTTCTCAATTCAATTAAATTTTTTACAGAGATTCAATTATTTTTAATACAATTTTAATCTAATTTCTCGAGAAATGAAATTATTCTTAAAAATTTTATTGAAATTCTTCAAAAAAATTTTAATTACCTATTTAAAAATTTGTTGATAAAATTCTTTAAATGAGAGTTCTATTTTAAAAAAACATTCAATTCTTCAAGGTAAATTATTTTTTTTTGTATTTAAGTAATTGAATTGTCGTAGAATTTTCTAATAATAATTGATTCAAATATGAATTTTCAGTTATAACTTTATATTAGATAATAATTGAGTTTTGAAAAGGTTTCAAATTATAATCTTTGAATGTTTGAATTTTTCATACTTTTAACTTAAAATTGTGTAGATTTAATTTTTTTGAAAAAGTTCAATTGAATTTTTTTTAAGTTATTTGAAGTTTTTATTTTCTAATATATATTTGATTGAAAAATTTCCGAATAATCGATGAAATTTCGTAAAATTGAATTGTAAACAAAAGGGTTTGAAAATTTTGAAAGAAATTTTTCAAAAATTATTAATAATAATAAAGAAGAATTTTAGTTAAAAATTCTGGAAAACAATAATTGAATTGAAGTGATGGAAGTAATTTTTAATTATTATAAAACATAAAGAAATCGATTGCTCTCGGAGTGATCGATTTCTTTATGTTTTATAACAATTTTTTTTCTAAGTTGTTTAATTTCAAAAAAATTTAAATAAAAAATTTTGTAAAATATAAATTTAGTTTTTAAATCCTGAAAAAATTCCGTTTTTTAACCTGGAAAATCTGGAAAAGTCAGGGAATTTGAAATGAGTAAAAGCGTGGCAACCCTGTATATAGTTGCGGCATTAATTTTTAATGTATTAATCACTGTATTAATTACAATTTACTAAATCAGTAAAATTATAAGTTCCAAAAATTTTTAACGATTTTTAACGAATTATTTTATAATTTCATCGAGTTTGTTTTATATAATTTTATATTATTTTATCAGTTTACTATATTATATAACTTGAAATATATTATTCTATAATGTGTCATCAGAGACGTATTTCAGTTTCACTTGACTCATAATTCATCAAAAGTTAATCGACATTTCAAGTTGCATTCGAACAATAAATATACAATTCCAGACAGTTGATCATTCAAATACGTCTTCCATTTCGATCGGGCATAATCAATGTCAATTTTAAAAATGAAAACGAATTGATCGCAGTTGAAGTGTTAAATGTTCTCATCAAAAACTTTATATTTTTTCTTCAAGTAAACTAAAAATATAATAGTTCGTGTATAATTTTTTTCCATAGGATTTAAAACCAGTTTTTTTTTTATTTGGCCTGCAGTGTAAATAATTTAATAGGTCGGAATAAAATTTGCTACTACTTGGATACTTTTTTTTATTTGTTACACTAAAAGCTACTTTTTTCCATGTTTAAGAATTTACACTACTTTAAATTTGTTAACAGTTGAAATAAAAAAATTATTTAAAAAAATTATTGTAATAAAATTAGTGGAAAAAATTCAAAAATTTTTAATAAAATTCTTTAAAATGATTCAATTATTTTCGCAAATATTTCGTAATTCAATAAGTTTTAATATTTACTATTTTAATATAAAATTTCCCAAAAGAATTGAATAATTTTTAAAAAATGTTTATAAAATTCTTCGCAAACATTCAATTATTTTCATGAAAATAAAAATTTTCTCCCGAATTCAATTATTTAAAGCAGAATTTTCCTAATATTTTTCGAAAACAATTATTTAAAAATTGATTTTTATGAAATTCTTTGCAAGAATTCAATTATTTTTACAAATAATAAAATTCTTCTCAGGAATTCAATTATTTTTTAAAATTTTAATAATAATAATCTTTAGAAGAATTAAATTATTTTTATAAATATCAAAAACCATCGCAGGATTTCAATTATTTTTAATATAATTTTAAATTAATTCCGCTAAAAACGCAATTATTCTTAAAAATTTAAATAAAATTCTACGAGAAAAATTCAATTATTTAAAAAAATTTGATATAATTTGTTTCTTAGAGAGTAATAATTATTTTCAATTCATTCTTACTTATACATATCTTGAATGAATTTAATTATTATCAAAAATTTTAATGCAATTCTTCGTAAAAATTGAATTATTTTAAAAAATGTTGATGAAGTTTTCTTTATAAAAATTCCAATTTAAGAAATGTTCAATTATTCAATAAATTATTTATTTTTGTATTTAAATAATTTCATTCACGCAGAACTTTCTAACAAGAATTGATTTAGAATTGAATAAAATAAAATGATTAAAATATTGAATAATTCTATTTATAAATTTCAAGAAAAAAATGATTGAATTTTGAAAGAATTACTTTTGTAATTTTTAGAAATAGTTGAATTTCAAAAATGCATTACATTAAAATCATTTGAAATATTTTAATTCGTGTAGACAAATTAAATAAGTATTTAATTATTTATTTTTAAAAATTATTTTATTTTTTAATGTAATTAAAAAGATTATTAAAAAATTCAGTCGTCAAGTTTAATTTTTTATAGCTACCTTTTTACTACTTTTTTGTCTTTAAGCTACTTTTTTAAAATTAATTATCGAGTTCGAAGCTTGTTATTGTCAAAATATAATATACCCTGAAAAAAAAAATTATTTGATTCAAACAACCAATTATTTGATTATTATCAATTAAATGGTATTTGCCTCAAATACTGGAATTATTGGTTCAAATGTAGCATTTAATTGATTTAAATAAAAATTATTTGATTGAAGTAAATATTTATTTGATATAATATACAAGTAATCGGTTATTTGTTTCAAGGAGATTTTTTTTCAATGTATGGGAAAAACTTGGAATGTGTAAAACCTTTTTAGATTTACATATATATATATTTCGTGCGATTCGCGCCTACACGCTAATTAGTTTGACAAACGTTGAAAACTTTGCGAATTCAATGCATGACGCCCTGTTGCGAAACTAATAGTGATAGTGTGGTCTGCTTGAAGATTCTTAAGTGGTAAGATTGCGTCGTCGAGTATAGAATTTTCAAGTTCTCTCTTCAAGCACTTTTTAAGAGTGCAAGCTCTCTTCTGCCAAAGAAGTAACTGCGAATCTAATGAACGATTCTGCACATGGCAAGCAAAAAGTGTCTGGAACGACGATTTGCTGATGATAGGTTTTCATGCGATGATTTAACCTCTTTATCCTGATTAAAACTCATCTCGACTATATATTTTATTCTCAAAGTGTGGAATTCTTCAAGTAATTCTCTAATTTTTGAAATTTGTAATTTTAATTAGGTCCCTGACGTTGGCATGGACTTTTTTTTCGCGAAACTATTTCAACTCTAGGAACAGCAAAGAATGAAAATGATTTTTAGCATCGAAGCACTGGGATACAGACTTCGCACTCTCGATAATTAATTTTAAAAAAGTAGCTATCAAACTAAAAAAGTAGTAAAAAAGTAGCTGTCGAAAACTCGAAAAATTAAACTTATCGACCAAAAAAACTCGTTTTAGACTATCAACAAAACTGACAAAAATTCCATTCTATTTTTTACTTTCCCGACTTTTTCCTAATTTTCATCAAAAATATTTATTTCTTTCTTATCCTGCTAATAAATTAAAATTCCTGCAAAAAAAAACCCTGCAACGAATTTTATTATTCATGAAAAAATTTAAATATTTATAAAAATGATTTAATTCTTGCGAAGAATTTTAATTTTATACAAAATTTTTAAATAATTGATTTCTCTCGACTAATTTTATGCAAATTATAATTTAACTAATTGGATTCCTGAGAAATTTTTATTATTCATGAAAAGAATTAAATTCTTATGAAGATTTTTACAAAAAATTTTTAAATAATTGAATTCTGTTTTGAAATTTTCTGGAAATATAGTAGATATTAAAAATAATTGAATTGCGAAAAGCTTTTAAAAATAATTAAATTTTACAAAGAATTCTATTAAAATTTAAAATAATTTAAAATAATTGAATGTCTGTGTGGTATTTTTTCATATTTTTTTGAAAATAATTGAATTCCTAAAAAGCATTTTCTTATTTACGAAAAGAATTGAATTCTTGCCAACGACTTTATAAGAATTTTTTAAAAATAATTTAAATACCAAGAAAAAATTTATTACTTTTAAAAATAATTAAATTCTTGTGATGAATATTTTTATTTATAAAAATAATTGAATTTTGCAAAGAATTTTGATTAAAATGCCTCAAAATAATTGAATTGTTGGGAATAATTTTGTTATTTAACGACATAATTGAATTCTTTTAAATAATTATTTATGTAAATAATTGAATTTTTTGCAAAAATTTTATTAAAATCTAAAAGAATATTGAATTATTTCAGAAAAATTTAATTAAAATTGTATTTAAAATAATGCATTTTTTAAACAATTTTATTAAAACATTTAAAAATAATGGAATTCCTGAGAAAAATTCTAATAATTATATGTAAATAATTGAATTTTTCGAAAGAATTTTAAAAAAAAATATTTTTTAAATAACTGATTTTTTCGAGGAATTGAAATTGTATTAAAAATTATTGAAATCCTACAATGAAGTTTATTGTTTATGAAAATAATTGAATAGTTGCAAAGATTTTTATTAAAATTTTCAAAAATAATTGAATTTCTGAGAAGAATTTTATTATTTATAAAAATATATTGAATTATTGCAAAGAATTTCATTTAAATGCCTCAAAATAATTAAATTTTCAGGAATAATTTTGTTATTTATCGACATAATTGATTTCTTTCGAAGAATTATTTATACAAATAATTGAATTCTTCCAAAGAATTAAAAAAAAAAACATTTTTTAAATAATTGATTTTTTTTGAGGAATTGAAATTAATTTTAAAAATAATTACATTTTCTGAGCAATTCCTGTAAAAAAGTATTAAAAATAATTGAAATTCTGCCATGAATTTTATTAAAATTTTTAAAAATAATTATATTTATCAGAAGAATTTTAATATTTATGAAACTAATTAAAAATTTTGGAAGAATTAAAAAAAAAATTTTGAAAATAATAGAATTTGGGAGAAGAATTTTATTATTTATAAAAATAATTGAATTTTTGTGAAGAATTTTATTTAAATTTTTGAAAATAATTTAATTTCTTTGAAAAATGTTATTTTTATTAAAAGTATTTGAATTATTGTGAAGAATTGCATAAAAATTTTGTCAAATAATTGATATTTTCGAATTTTTTTTGAAAATTCTATTCTAAATTAATTGAATTCCTGTGGAAATTTTATTATTTATGAAAATAATTGAATTTTGGATGAATTTTATAATTTTTTTTAAGACAATTTTCATATAAATAATAAAATTCTGTCTAGAAATTCAATTATTTTTAATTCATTTGAAATGAATTCCTCGAAAAATGGAATTGTTCTTATAAATTTTCTAAAATTTTGTAAAATTTAATTGAAAATAATTGACTTCAACCAAGAATTTTATTACATTTTTTAGAGATCAAAAAGAATTTTTAAATAAATAATAAAATTATAAAAATATAAATAAAGTCTTAAAAGAACAGAATAATTTTTCTCGAGAGTTATGAACCAGACAACTATTCCTATCACAAAAAAAATTTTTTGTCATCGTGTAAATGTTTACTAATGACGTAATTGTCACTCTGCTCACTGCATAAATTATAATTATCTTCGACTCAGCACACATGGCCTGCAAGTTTGCACACTCGCAATCACCAATTAATACGCATTCTAGAATGCTGTTTTTGTATTATAAAAAATATCCTCCTTTTTTTCAAAATACAAACAGAAATTTCTCAAAAGTATTATTTAGCAGCACATCTATGCAAATATTGTAAAAATAAATTCAACTTTTAAGTTTTGACGCGTGATATAATGAGAAAAAGAAATAAATTGTCAATCATTCAGATGATACCCGCATCTATTATTGGAACACAAAAATTAACATGAATCTATTTAAAAAAAAAAAAAAAAAAAAAACAATACCGCAATCATAAATACATAAACATTTTATATAATTCATATTTACATTTATGCACATCAGCAATAAATTTACATGTAAATTATTTAAAAGTTCCGGGTCAAGGCAATTATCTTTAATTGATTTTGACAAAAATAAACAATAATCAATGAGAGTTACCGTTCTCGGGAGTAAATTTATTTTAGCATTAAATTAAGCAAGAAAAAGAGTATTTTAATTATTTTCTTGCAATGCCAATTTAACGTTCGATATTTTCAAAAGCAAAAAATGAAAACTAAAACTAAAAAAAGCTCTAGGTATAAAAATTAAAGCACAGAAATATAATAATTAAAATAATATCAAAATTCTAAAAACTCTCAAAATTGATAAATTGAAATACACTTTAAAGATTTAGAATAAAACAACTTCCTTTTTCATTATGTAAAATGAAAGAGAATTCCTGACCGTGGATAAAATGCAAAAAAGAATTATCTGAAAAATTCTGGCTGTGTGACAAAATCGTACAGTATGCAGGTGTTGCAAAAACGAAAAAGTCTTAATGCAATTACAGAATTTTTTTCTTTGTATTAAAACCATAACGTGCTATATAGTTAGTAATACTCTATTTGTTTTTTTCACAAAAAAAATACGAAAAACTGAATATTTTTCCACCACATATGGAGAGAGGAGATTAAAACGAAATTGAAAAAATTGAAAACAAAAGAAAATCCCAACGACTGAATAAAATACGTAAAAATGATATAAATAAATGCTTCCTATTTGTTTATTATTTCTATTTTTTACTTCTATTTCCTACTTGTTTACTATTTCTATTTCTTATTTCTTTATTTTATTTCTATTTCTTATTTATTTACCATTTCTATTTTCTATTTGTTTATTATTTCGATTTCCCATTTGTTTTTTATTTCTATTTCCTATTCGTTTACCATTTCTATTTCCTATTCGTTTGTCATTTCTATTTTCTATTTGTTTATTATTTTTATTTCCTATTTGTTTATTATTTCTATTTTCTATTTGTTCCAAACAATACTTTTAATAACTTTTTGTTACTTAACCTTAAAAATAAAAAATTATGAAAATTTTGTTTATGTAACATTAACGACAACAAAAAAAAAAAACTTTTAATCCTTGTGTTTCTGCATCTATCAATCAGCTGCATCCGGTATATAGCCACACATCCGGTTTCACAAGTAAATCGCGTATTTTATACATTTTTAAATCCTCTCACGATCATCCTAACGTCCACAGTGTCTTTTTCGACCCACCGGGTATATGAAGTGTCATTACAATTTTTCGAAACAATACACTGATATAAATTTTAGTAAAAGACATTTATAAATATTTTCCCAAAATTTTTTTATGCAATAACCCAATTTCAGAGAATTTATTTTTAACAAAAATTCCCTAAAATTTCAAAAGTTCAAATCAACACAATTTGTTAATTTTCTCTTTAAATTCAAATTTTTAAAAATACTTTTCTAAAAGTTGGTAATTAATTTCTCAATTTCTCAATTTTTAACAAAATTTGAATAAAATTCTTCACAAAAAATTAATTATTTTCACAAATAATAATATTTTTCTCCGGAATTCAATTATTTTCACAAATAAAATTCTTCACAGGAATTCAATTTTTAAAAAAAAAGATGTAATAAAATTTGTTGCAAGAATTCAATTATTTTCATATATAACAAAACTTATCGCAGAATTTAAATTATTTTTTATATAATATTTTAAATAAAGTGATAGAAAATTGCATTTATTCTTAATTTTTTTTTTTAAATTCGTCTAAACAATTCAATTATTTTCGTAAAAAATAAAATTCTTCCGAGCAATTCAATTATTTAAAATTTTTTAATAAAATTCTTCCCAAGAATTCAATTCTTGGGAAAATAAAAAAATAAATAAATTTTTTACAGGAATTCAATTGAATTTCAAAAGGTTTGAATTTGAGAATCCTAATTTGTATAGAAAAAAAAAGTTATTGATGTTCTTCAAGGTCAGGGAAAGAGTCAAACTTTTATCTGGAAATCAGGGAAAATTTTGATTTGTTTTTTGTCTCAATTTTCTATCCTTAGAAAAACTGAGCTTGTATAATAGACAATAATTTTGAAGTTTTTGATATTTTTTTGAAATTTGTAATAGAAAATAATTTGTCGGCTTTAATTAAAAATTTTTTGGTATTAAGAAAAAGATGAAAAAAAAATGAAGAAAGATGTACGATATTTAAAAGAAAACTTAATATATAAAAACGTTATAAACAGTGTTTGCAGAGTTTACGGGTGTGAATATAAATCTAGCTTGCGAACTCAACTGTGCATTCAAATTAGAGTTTGTAGAGACCCTGATCTAGCAAAACGTCGCACTGAGCTCCTGCGTATCTATATCATACGGATTTACAAACCCATTCATAATCCATTTATCATTACATCCGGTTACGTGAGCATTGCACTTACTACCATTGCTTTATCATTGATGAAGATGAATCTAAAGTTACCAGTGCATGCAAATATCGGTAAACCAAGAATTCTAAGACCGAAAAGTAAACAATTTTTTATGCAATAAGAAAAATTAACTATATATCTTATTTAAAACTATATTTTTTATTTTAAACAAACTAAATTTATTAAATTCTTCCAATATTAATATTCCAAAAGTGTTGAACCTTTAAATAAATAAAATATTTCTTCAATATATTTTCCGACATTTTAAAAAAATTTTTTTCGATTATCAATTCAATAAAAAATTAAAAATACTACCAAGCTGATATTTTTCGTTAAATAAACGAATCAGAATTTTTAAATTATTCCCTTTATTGTTATATTTACTTACGAAATAAACTCGACAGAAAACATATGTGTTTTTCAACTCACCTGAAACAAAAAGAAAGGAAATTTTTGTTAGAACGCTATTTTATTTTAAAATTCCATGAATTTTACTATATTCATATTAATTCGTATTAATTCGTATTAAATTTCAGTAAAAATTAGTATAAAAAAATATTTATTTCTTATAAATAATTCTATTATATTACTTCTATTTTTGAAAAGGGAATTTTCTAAATCAATTAAATTCTTTTCTTCTTTTCTAATTTTCTTCTACTTTAAATTCTTTTTTTTTTTAATTTTTTCTATTTTTTTTCCTTTCTAATTAAATTATTTTTTTATATATTATAAGGATATTATTATAAAACATGATACTATCATTATTTTATATTATAAAAGTATTGTTACTGTAATTTCTTCAAAATTATTTTCATTTCAATTCAATTCTTCACTTCTAGAATTTTTAACTAAAATTCTTCTTGAACTCAATTTTTTTTATAATTTTGGAAAATTTCCAAATCCTTTTGTTTAAAATTTAGGTAATTTCGATTATTCTGACATTCTTCAATTAAATATAATATTAGAAAATAAAAACTTGAAGAATTAAAAAAAATTCAATTAAAGTTTTTTAAACAAATTAATTGTACAGAATTGTTAATCAAAAAGTACGAAAAGTAAAAGTTTTCAAAGATTTTAGTTTGAAATCTTTTCAAAATTCAATTATTTCTAAAAATTGACGCTATTAGCTTTCAATATTCAATGATAATTTAAAATTTTAACTGAAATTAATTTTTAAATCAATATTTACTAAAAAAAAATCCACGAGAATTCAAGTATTGAAATACAAAAATGAATAATTTATTGAATAATTGAATATTTCGTAAAATTGAACTCTCAGAAGGAATCTTAATAAAATTTGTAAAAATAAGTTCATTCTTCAGAAATTTGATTAAAATTTTGATTAAAAATAATTTGAATTTCTCCAAAGAATTTTTTAAGAATTTTTGAAAATAATTGCAATTCTACAAAGAATTTTATTAAAATTTTTGAAAATAATTGAATTCCGGAGAAAAATTTATAAACATTATTAGAATTTTGACGAGAATTTTTGTCAATTATTGAACACAATTAAATTTCTGCGAGGAATTATATTAATTTTTGAAAATAATTGAATTCTTGAGATGAATTTCATTAAAATTTCTTTTTAAATAATTGAATTCTTTCATGACATTTTATTGAAATTGTAGACATTAAAAACAATTGAAATTTGACAAATTTTTGAAATTTTTGAAATTTCTACGAAGAATTTTATTAAAATCATTTTGAAAAAAAAATTAAATTGTTACAAAGAATTTCATTAAAATTTTTGAAAATAATTTAATTTTTTCAAGAAAAATTTAATTAAAACTTTATAGAAAATAATAATACTTAAATTCTTATAAATAAATTGTAGCAAAGGTTTTTAAAATAATTGAATTTCTTTGATGAATTTTAATAAAATTTTTAAGAATAATTTCATTTTTCGAGGAATACCATTAAAATTGTATTAAAAATAATAATTGAAAGTCTGCGATGAGTTCTATTATTTGTGAAAATAACTGAATTCCTGTAAAAAAATAATATTATTTATGAAAATAATAATTAAACGTTTGCGTAAAATTTTATTAAAATTTTTTTTAAATAATTGAATTCTTTTGAACAATTTTATTAAAGTAGTAGATTTATTAAAAAATCATTGAATTGAGGAAAGTTTTTTAAAATAATTGAAATTTTGACATAAATTTGATTAAAATTGTTGAAAATAATTGAATTCCTAAGGGGCCGTTCATAAACTACGTCACACTATTTTGCATAATTTCCCCCCCCCTACCCACGTTACAAATTTTACATGCTTTAGCGCCATTTTTTCTACAGAACGTCACAAAAAATGAATTCCATCCCCCCCTCTAAGGCGTGACGTAGTTTACGGACGGCCCCTAAGAAGAATTTTACTACTTTTGAAAATAATTGAATTTCTGCAATCATTTGTAATTGCTTCGAAATTCAATTTCTTTTAGTGTTTTAGTAATTAAAATTCTTCTATAAATCCATTATTTTTAATAATCAATTAAAAATATATATTAAAAAATTTAACTAATTTCAGAAAAATTAGAATAATTAAAATTTCTCAAAAATCTACGTTATTTAAGACGATTTCTAATTAAATTCATTCAAAATTGAAATTTTACAAAATTTCAAATTAAAATCTTTTGAAATTCATCTGTACTTATGAAAATTGTAATCGCAACTCTTTTAAAATTCAATTAATTTTGAAATAATTATATAAAATTAGATTTCAAGAATAAATTTTAGAAAATACCAATTTTCCAGGATTTCAATAAAAATTCCCTGACTATTTGAAATATTTTTAAAGAAGGCATTTGTTTACTTGATTCTTTAAAATTTAACATAAACATAAAAAAGTTGATTTAGTCATTTTCCTTGCCAAAGACTAAATTATTGATAATTATAAAGAAGAATAAAGAGAATAAAGAGAATAATGAGAATAAAGAGGAAGATTGTACACAGACTCGCTCTTATTTTTCGCCTACAACAATAATAATGAAAATGAAAGGATATATAAAAGTGGAGAACAGTTATCGCATCGCGTGACAGAAATTGTTCGTGCGAAACTCGGTTCATCCGAGTAGCTGCGAATATATGCGGATCGGTCAGCATCTGGCTGGCAGAGAGTTTGTTACAAATATTCCCGCAGACATGGGACTACTTTAAACTTTAAAGTAGAAGAAGAAGAAGATACGTTTGATGCTAGCTTAAATTTCTTTTTCCCAACTATACTTTACGTCACACGTCACTTGCCAACATTCGCAAAAGACCCAAAGGGTTAAACTTGAAAGTCACACGCCCACTCTTCAAGCGAGTATAATAAACGCAAAGGAGTATCCCAGAAGCTTAAGAGGAGAAAGAATAACTTGCACTTTGTCTTCCTCGCTGACTTCCGTCATGGTTTATAAAAGCCCTCTCCTTGTTCTCATATGTGTTCATGCGTTTAAACTTCTCGTGTGAAACAAATTTTCCGCAAAGGTAAATGAATTCCTACTTCAACATTTTTCTCTTCCAACTTTCTTTTATTATTAATCAAGAGTAATGATTATTAATTTTCATTTTTTAGTTTTAACAACTATTTAAAATATTAGGCTTATAGCATTCATCTACTAAAACCTACTATTTACTATTATTTTTTACGTTATGCTACACTGTAAAAAAAGAGAGTTAAATTTTAACTCCCTTGGGGGGTCTATAAAAGTCGCACCCATTGGGGAGTTAATGCCGGAGGAGTTAAATAAAGAGAGTTAAAATTTCACACCCAAATGCTAACTCCCCATGGAAAAAATAACTCGCGCGGGTGTTGAATGAAGAGAGTTAGAAATTAACTCTCTTTTGGAGTTGATTTTTAACTCGAAAAATTTAACTCCCAACTCCCGAGTCCGTTAACTCCCTAAATTTTTTACAGTGTATTATTTGGATACTTCTTTTTAGATTTCAGCTACTAAAAGCTACTATTTCTGTTTTTTTGAGAATTTCCACTACTTTAAATTCGCTAATACTAGAAATCAAAAAAATACTCTTAAAAATTATAATCAATGTCTTTAAAACGATTATTATTTTAAAAAAATATTCGAAATTCAATTATTTTGAATAACTATAGTATTTTTATAAAATTTAGCAAAATAATTCAATTACATAATTCAATTCCTGGGAAGAATTTTATTATTTATATGAAAGTAATTGAATTCATGTTAAGAATTTTATTAAAAAATTTTGAAAAATATTTCAATTTCTAATAATTTTTTTATTTATGAAAACAATTGAATTCTTGCCAAGAATTCTATTAAGATTGTTTTAAATAATTGAATTCCTGTAAATAATTTTATTATATATGAGAAAATAATTGAATTATTGCGAAGAATTTTTTTTAAAAATTTGTAAATAATTGAATTCCTGTGAAATTTTCATTATTTATGAAAATAATTAAATGTTTGCGTAGAATTTCATCAAAAAATTTTTTAAATAATTGAATTATTTGGAAATTTTTTATTAAAATAGTACCTAGATATTAAAAATAATTGAATTGCCAGGAAATTTTTTGAAAATAATTGAAATTTTGCGAAGAATTTTATTAAAATTTTGAAAATAATTGAATTTCATAGATGATTTTTATTAATTATTATTTTTTATTTATAAAGATAATTGAAATTTTTACGTGAATTTTTTAAAAATTTGTTAACATAATTGAATTTCTGCGAAGAATTTTATTACTTTTGAAAATAAGAATTGAATTTTTGTAATCGTTTGTAACTTCTTCAAAATTCAATTTTTTGTGTTTCTATCTAAAATTCTTCTACAAATCCATTAATTTTAATAATTAATTAAATACCTACATATATTATATTAAAAAATTTAAATTATCTGAGAAAAATTTGAATTTTAAAATCTTTCAAAAATCTTTGCTTAAAATTGCAATTATTTAAACTCTTTTTAATTTCATATTTCGAAAATTTAATTAGAAAAATTGATCAAAAATTTGCCCGCAGTTATTTTTCACACTATTAAAGTTAGAGTAAGTTGCATTTTATGCACTGAAAAGAAAATTTATTTGATTTAAATAATAGATTACTTGTTTATTATCAAATAAATATTCACTTGAATCAAATAAAATCTTTTTGAATCAATCAAATGGTGTTTGCTTCAAACACTAAAATTATTTTAATTTAATTGACTTAAATAAAAATTATTTGTTTGAAGTAAATATTTATTTGATTATAAACAAGCTATTTGAATCAAATAAATTTTTGAATAAAAATCAAATAAAAATTATTTGATTGAAATAAATATTTATTTGTTAATAAACAAGTAATCGGTGATTTGAATCAAATAAATTTTTTTTTGTACTACAAAAATGTATTTTATTGCAATATTTGGTAGAAAAGTCGAAAAAATCGTAATTTTTGAAAGTAGAAAAAAGTCATATCCGAGGCCTGTAACTGTTTAAATTATTATATATTTTTGTTAAACGTTATTTATTTTTTAAAATATTATAACTCAATTTTTAAATTTAATTATTTTTGAAACTCGATTTTTATCCTTTTGTTTGGAAAACGTCCGAGTGAAACTATTTCACAAAAAATCTTCTCCGTCTTTTCAACAGATTTCAATTTTTCCCGAATTATTTTCATTGAAATGAAAGTCGTTTTTTTTTGTTCCGTTTTTTAAATTGCTTCAAGTTTTCTTTTAAAGAATTTATCACCATTCTCAAAAAAATTGGCCAAATACCAAAATTTTAAATAAATTTTCAATACAGTTTCTGTTTATACAGATTTCACTTGTGTGGTATATAGTTGTGACTAGGAGTCGTTAAATAATTTTTTATGGCATTTTATATGAATATAAAATTTGTTTTTATGCTAATGCGATTTGATAGGAAATTTAAAAATTCTAATATATTGGATTTTGAAGTTATGAATAAAGTATAGAGGAGTAGTTTGTTTGGACTGTATCGTATGCTAGAAAAGTTGTAAAACGAAACTACCAGAGTGTATACAGCATCTTCGTGACAACGCTTTCAGCACCTTTGACTTTAGTGTTAAAACTGTAAGAGGTTAAAGACTTTCAAACAAGTTTTGAAAATGAAAAAAAATTCTTAGAGTTCACTTTCTTTGAAACCTTTATCCCGCCTCTTTATGAAATAATCTGAAAGGTTAACACTTTTTTTTGCCAAGCAAGTGTCTATAAATTGAAATAATTACGCAATTTTTTCTATTTACGAAACTTTAATAAGTAGAGAATATATTTTTGTTTTATAACATTATTTGCTATATTTGATTTACTTTTTTTTGAAAGTGATGAATAATTTTTTTTTTTGAGAGTAAGAAATTGAATAAGTTGGAAGTTCTTGTGAACATATCGGAAGTTTTTTTTTGGAGAATCTAAAAAGCAGGGAACATGAAACGCTGATGAGAAAAAGTTGTTTGCTTTTTCTTTACTTGTACACTCCGTCGTTGACAGTTCCAGACATCGCTCGGAATAGAATCCGCAGAGATACGCAAAGTGACGTTTGGTACATTGCTCTGCATAATTGTGGCTATAGAACCGCAACATTCTTGTAGCGGATTATTATCGCGTCCTTGTAGTTCTCAATGAATACATAATTTATTACTTTCCGAAGAGTTACTCGCCGTCTTTCGATATTGCCATCAATTAGACTCTCCTGGCCTGAATCGACCGTGAAACTTATATATATTGCCAGGAGCTTTTACGATTTTACGGATAAATGAACGCATCAGTTTCACATTCCAATGAAATAACTCTCCAATTAACTTAGGTAATTTTAAGCAGAAACGTGTTTTCAATTTTTCGAAATATATATGTATCTCTCCTTCCATGGATTATATAATTTAATTGAAAAATTACAAATTGGACAAAATATTTTATTTCAAATTAAGTAGAGAAGAATATTTTAGAAGCAGTTTTTTCTCATTTTTCAAAATTATCAATTATTACAAATCTAGTGAAATTAACTATAATAATCTGATAATTCTGTCTTTCATTCATTATGACTACAGTTTAAAGTTAGTTTTTGTATATGCTCTCTTGTTTTTTTGTTTTCTTTAAAAAATATTGTTCTACAAATCGAAAATAGGTATTTTTTCATGATTTATAATAAAAAATAATATTAGAAATTAGAAAATTAGAAAAAAAATTATGATTAACAAATAAAAATTATACCCATTTTGTTTATTCTATTGTTTTCTATAACAAATTTCGTTTGACTGATCTAAATTATATATGTAATTATATTTCATTATTATTATTTTTCCGTTATAAGAATTAAGAGTTTCAAAATTTTCAAATTCAAACATTTTTAAAATTAAATAATTTATAAGAATGTTATTTATTATAAAACACGAAGATATCGATCACTCCGAGTCTTCGACTCGGAGCAATCGGTATCTTCATGTTTTAAAATAAATAAAAATGACTTTCTATTTTATATTATAAGAATATTGTAATTGTAACTTCTTCAAAATTATTTTCATCGTTTCAATTTCAATTTTCTAGAATTTTTACCTAAAATTCTTCTTTAAATCAACTATTTTTAAAAATTTTGGAAAAAGTTCTTTTAAAATTTTCAAATCCATTTGTTTACAATATTCAATTTTACGAAATATAATGAAATTTTGATTATTCAGAAATTCTTCAATTAAATACCTATATATTAGAAAATACAAAATTCAAATTATTTCAAAAAAAAAAGAAAATTTAATTAGACTTTTTCAAAAAAATAATTGCTACAGAATTATCTGTTAAAAGTATAAAAAACTCAAATTTTTAAAGATTTTTATTTGAAACCTTTTCAAAATTCAATTTCTAAATATTCACGCTATAATTCTTTTAATATTCAATTATTATATAAAATTAAAACTAAAATTCATTTTTAAATCAATTTTTATTAGAAAATTTTACGAGAATTTAGTTATTTAAATACAAAAATAAATAATTTATTCAATAATTGAAAGTTCCTTAAAATTTAATTCTCATAAAGAATATTATCAACAAATGTTAAAAAATTTAATTCTTTCGTCGAATTTTAATAAAATTTTTTAAATAATTAAATTCTTTTGGGAAATTTAATTAAAATAAATATTGAAAATCAATGAATTCTGTTAAATTTTTGAGAATATTTGAAATTTTGTAAAAAATTTTCAAAAAATTTGTAAGAAAAATTTCATTTTTTGAGGATTTCATTTAAAATGAATTAAAAATAATTGAATTTCTAAAAAGTATTTTATTATTCATATGAAAATAATTGAATTTCCATAAATAATTTTATTACTTATGAAAATAATTTAATTATTGCTAAAAAATTTATACAAAGTTTGTAAACAATTAAATTTCTGTTGAAATTTTTATTATTAATGAAAACGATTGAACTCTTAACAAGAATTCTATTAAAAATTTTTAATTAATTGAATTTCTAAAAAGTATTTTAATATTTATGAAAATAATTGAATTACTGCTAAGAAATTTATACAAAGTTTGTAAATAATTGAATTTCGGTGAAATTTTTATTATTACTGAAAATAATTAAATGTTTGTGTAGAATTTTATTAAAAATTGTTTAAATAGTTGAATTCTTTAGGGAAATTTAATTTAAAATAAATATTAAAAATCAATGAATTCAGTTAAATTTTTGAAAATATTTGAAATTTTGCAAAGACTTTTCAGAAAATTTGTAAAAACAATTACATTTTTCGAGGAATTCATTTAAAATGAATTAAAAATAATTGAATTCATGTTAAGAATTTTATTAAAATTTTGAAAAATAATTGAATTTCTGAGAAGAATTTTATTTTTTTATGAAAACAATTAAATTCTTAACAAGAATTTTATTAAAATTTTTTTAAATAATTAAATTCCCATAAATAATTTTATTATTTATGAGAAAATTATTGAATTATTGTGAGGAAATTTATAAAAAATTTGTAAATTAATGATTTCTTATGAAATTTTTATTATTTATGAAAATAATTATAGGTTTCGGTATTAAAATTTTTGAAAATAATTTAATTGTTTTGGAAAATTTGATTAATATAGTTGATATTGAAAATAATTGAATTTCATAAAAAAACATGATTGTTTATAAAAATAATTGAAATCTTGACGAGAAATTTAAATAAATTTTGAACATAATTGAATTTCCGCGAGGAATTTTACTATTTTTGAAAATAATTGAATTCTTTGGTAGGAAATTAATTGAATTTGTATTGAAAATTATTGAATTCTTTCGAAGAATTTTATCAAAATGTTTAATAATAATTGAATTTTGAGAATTTAAAAAAAAATTATATTTAAAATAATTGAATTTTTGCAATCATTTGTAACTTCCCCAAAATTCAATTTTTTTGAGTGTTTTTAACCATCTATTATTTTTAATACTTAATTAAATATATTTTAAAAAATTTAAATAATTTTAGAAGAATATAATTATTAAAATTTTTCAAAAATCTAAGTTTTTTTCTAGTTAAATTCATTAAAAATTGAAATTTTTTATAATTAGTAAATTACAAATTAAAATCTTATAAAGTTGATCTATTGTAAACGCAACTCTTTTAAAATAATTCAATTAATTTTGAAATATTTTTAAGTAAAATTATTCATTAAATAATTTATAAGTAATCATATTATGATAGTTCTTCAATAATTAAGTTATTTAAAATAAATTATTGTCAGAAATATGTAGAAAAAATTGAAGGTTTTGTATTATAATTTTTTTCAATTTAATAGTTTATGAGGTAAACAAAGCAGACACAAAAATTCAGAATTTTCTTATGAATTCTAAAAATTTAATTTTTTCCAGTAGTTTTAATAAAAGTCCCTGACTTTTCTCTGAATTCCCTGTCCCAGAATATATAATTATTATAATTATAATAGTATTAAAACTATATTCCAATTGATATTTTATTTTTATGAAAAAAATGGAATTAAAATTTTTGAAAACTATATTCCAATTGATATATTATTTTTATGAAAAAATGGAATTAAAAATTTTTAAAATTGCTAATTTTATTTTTTTAAAAAAAGGAAGGAAGAAGTTATCGCGCGAATTATTTGCGAGTTTTCATTATAATTGTTAGATGATGAGATCGATTTTTGTGTCTTCCATACACTTACTGCAAGACATGGGGCAGATCAGTCTTAGAATTTCCATCCTTCTTTATTTTTTCCCCTGTTTTCTAATAATAGACCCGCGGGTAAACGAGCTGCAATGAAACGAATGTGACCCACGGGAGCAAAATAATTCTGGAAATTTTGTGTACGTTTGCTTGTCGAATGAAAGGTCGAGGATTGACTAGAATGAAAGAACCGTAAAAATCTTGTTTCTTTAGAAATTGTGAAGAGTGGGTTTTTTTGTAGTAGTAAAAGAGCGTGGTAGCACTTTTTTTTTAGTAGGCGCTTTATTTGGAGAACTGATGTCACACTTTTGTTTAAAGACACTGTCAATTATAGTCCCACGTTAATTTTTATTCTTTACAACTTGTCATGAGAGAGAAATTTACACCGCGTTTTAAATAAAAGATGAAAACAACAAAAAAAAACTTGAGATTCCTATCATTTTCATTATTAATATGTAGTTGGAAATCAAATTATTATGACTCGCGGTTGTTTAACAATTTAGGTCAGATTCTATTTCCAGTTTTAATCTATATTGTACAATCTTTTGAAATTTGAAAGAGATTTTTTTTTGTGAAATGCGTTTTTTTTTTATAAATTCGACTGTTAGTCTTATATATATACCATTTGTAAACCTAGAAAATACGTTCGTGCCAAATGTATTTTCTGATTTGACGCGAATAAAATTAACAAATGTTTTGGTTTGGAGATCGCAACCTTTGATAGCAAATCTTGATGATCTTGCTCACTATATAGCGAGACTAGTAAAAACAAACATTAGTTCCAAGAAAAAAAATGTTGGCAGTCGAATAATATTTTCATAGTATCTTTACACTTTAGTTCATTACAATCATTTTTGTTTTTTGTTCATTTTTTATCCTTTTAATTATTTTCTATTTTATAGTGATCTCCTAATTAATTTGAAGAAATGAAAATTTGATTTGACTAATTACTTTTAGGTTTAAATCTAAATTAGTGAAGTTCTACTGATGAGCAGGAAAATTAGACTGAATTCCAGTGATTCTGTTCTTATCATTTGAATGTCTAAATCTTGATTAGAGAAATTCTGTTGAAGATCGCAATTAAATTTTTATTGAGAATCGGTAAATCTATTCCTAAATTTTAATTCGTGAATTACTTAAACTATCTAAAACTGTATTAGTTAAAAATAACTAATTTTTAGTAAAATTATGTCTGGCTAGTTTGCTTTCGAAATTAGTAAAAAATAACTAATTTTCAATAAATTTAACAAATTAAATTAGTTAAATAAAATTTTAGTTATTTTGACATAACCTAAAAGTTTATTTAACTGAAAAGATTACAGTCTCCTTATTTACCCTTTTTTTCCTCTTTTATAACTTTTTTGGCCCTTCCAATGTAATAAAATTCCCTAAAACACCTAAAATCATGCATATATTCTCCCCCTTTCCCGGCTATTTTTAAAAGAAAATTAATTTAAAAATTCCCCTTTCAAAAATTAAAATTCACTTTTTTTTAACCATTTCATTAAAAATCAATGTGATCTCTGAAATTGCAATTGATAAATATGCAAAATATTAATTATAAATAGTTTTATAAAATAATATTTTATATTAATTAATAGGAGTAATTTAATAAAATTATTCCTAAGAAATTAATATTTGTTTTTATTTTTTTGATAATAATTCTAATAAAATGTGTTTTCTTTTTTTTGTTTCAGGTGAGTGAAACACCAACTTTTTCTGTCGACTTGTTGTCGTAAGTAACAATATTTTTAAACAAACACAATAATTATATAAATAATTATATTTCATTATTATTATTTTTCCGTATAAGAATTAAGAGTTTCAAAACATTCAAATTCAAACATTTTTTAAAATTAAATAACTTATAAGAATGTTAATATTATAAAACACAAAGATATCGATCACTCTGAGTCTTCGACTCGGAGCAATCGGTATCTTCATGTTTTAAAATAAATAAAAATGACTCGCAACTTTATATTATAAGAATATTGAAACTGTAACTTTTTCAAAATTATTTTCATCGTTTCAATTTAATTATTATTTTCTAGAATTTTTAACTAAAATTCTCCTTTAAATCAACTATTTTTAAAAATTTTGGAAAAAGTTCTTTGAAAATTTTCAAATCTATTTGTTAATTTGTTTACAATATTCAATTTTACGAAATATAACGAAATTTCGATTATACAGAAATTCTTCAATTAAATATATTTTAAAAAATATAAAATTCAAATTATTTTTAAAAAAAATTTAATTAGACTTTTTCAAAAAAATAATTGCTACAGAATTATCTGTTAAAAGTATAAAAAACTCAAATTTTCAAAGATTTTTATTTGAAACCTTTTCAAAATTCAATTTCTAAATATTCACCCTATAATGCTTTTAATATTCAATTATTATATAAAATTTAAACTAAAATTCATTTTTAAATCAATTTTTATTAGAAAATTCTACGAGAATTTATAGTTATTTAAATACAAAAATTAATAATTCAATGAATAATTGAAAGTTTCTTTAAATTTAATTCGCATAGAGAAAATTATCAATAAATGTTAAAAAATTGAATTCTTTCTTCGAATTTTAATAAAAATTTTTAAAATTTTTTTGTGGAATTTGATTGGAATTGTATTACAAATAAAATAATTGAATTTCTAAAAAGGATTTTAATATTTATGAAAATAATTGAATTACTGCTGAGAAATTTATACAAAGTTTGTAAATAATTGAATTTCTATGAAATTTTTATTATTAATGAAAAAAATTAAATCTTTCGTCGAATTTTAATAAAAATTTTTAAATAATTGAATTCTTTTTGAAAATTTTAGAAAAATAAATATTGAAAATCAATGAATTCAATTAAATTTTTGAAAATATTTGAAATTTTGCAAAGAAATTTCAGAAAATTTGTAAGAACAATTTTATTTTTCGAGGAATTCATTTAAAATGAATTCAAAATAATTGAATTTCTAGAAAGAATTCTATTATTTATATGAAAATAATTTAATTCCTGGGAAGAATTTTATTAAAATTTTGAAAAATATTTGAATTTTTATTTTTTTTTTTGAATAATTTTATTATTTATGAGAAAATAATTGAATTATTGCGAAGAAATTTATAAAAAAAATTGTCAATAATTGAATTTCTGTTAAATTTTTATTATTTATGAAAATAATTAAATGTTTGCGTAGAATTTTATCAACATTTTTTTTTTAAGTGATTGAATAATTGAATTGCGAGGAAATTTTTTGAAAATAATTGAAATTTTGCCAAGAATTTTATTAAATTTTTTTTTAAATAATTGAATTGTTTTGGAAAATTCTATTAAAATAGTAGATATTAAAAATCATTGAATTGAAGAAATTTTTTGAAAATAATTGAAATTTTGCCATGAATTTTTAAAAATTTTTGAAAATAATTGAATGCGATAGAATAATTTTATTATTTATAAAGATTATTGAAATCTTGTCGAGAAATTGAAAAAAATTTTGAACATAAATTTAAAATGAATTTCTGCGAGGAATTTCACTATTTTTGAAAATAATTGATTTCTTTTGTGGGAAATTAATTGAAATTGTATTGAAAATTATTGAATTCTTTCGAAGAATTTTATCAAAATGTTTAATGATAATTGAATTTTGAGAAATTTAAAAAAGAATTATGTTGAAAATAATTGATCAGCTTCGTAGTATTTTTATGGATATTCTTATGGATTTTATAATTAAATTGAAAGAAAATGTTATAGAAAACATAAATATTCATTTTGCCAAATTTCTTTTTTAATATTTACAAGCAACAAAGTTTAATAATTTATGCTGACATTGAAAACAATGGTTTCTTACTTAATTTAAAAAATCTTTTTTTAAATTGAATTCCCTTTTTAAAAATTAAAATTCTGAATGTTTAAACGAAATATATTTTATTTTTCTTTAAACTCAAATTTTTTTTTCAATAATGGAAGAAAAAAAGCTTATTTGAAAAATATTTGAATTTGAAAAAAATTCGTTCTTTTGAACCTTCAGAACTTCAGAATATAGAATAATTACATAAGCAGAACTATTGAAAGACTTTATAAACGAAAAAAAATGAAAATAAATAGTTTTTTTCCTTTATTTTTAAAACAAGCGTTTACGTTTTGTGGACAAGCAAAGTAAATAAACACTTGGGTGGATCTTGTGTTAGGTCTCGAGTTCGAAACGATAGGCATGCCTTAGACGTGATTGTCTGAAGGATTTCGGAATTCAATGCTCATCCTGCTCGATGATGTGAGTCACGAGAAGACCACAGGGGAATTTTCTCTGTGAAGTCCGTACACTTATCGTTCGTTGAATAATTCAAGAAAGTACATTTAATTAGATGGGGGTTTCATAATCTTCGAAAATATTTTTTAAAAAATAAGAATGTAAAAAAGTTTTTATGGAAAAAAACTCTGCAGAATCTTAAAGGGATTGAATTTGCATTTCAAGTTTTACGTAAGTTTCTAATTATATTTTCACTTATTTTCCATTTCGTTTTTTAAAAATACAATCGTTCATATATTTTGTGTGCTGAAAAATTATTATTATCTAATGTGCGCGGCTTTCAAGATTTCTTGGAATGATATCTCGAGAATATGGTCTAGTTTTTAAAATTCTAAATAACGCTTTATAAATTTGATTGCGAGTATCAAACACATCAAAGTCTGAATGATATGAGAATGAAATATAAGACACAGATGGTGCAATTAGCTATATGCAAGCTCCAATTGTGCAAATTAACACTAGGATTCTTTACAATGATAAGATCAATATTTATGGCGGAGAAAATAATATATAATCGCGCACGTTTATAATATTTTGAAATATTTAAACCATTTGCGATTTAAAGGAAAAAATCGAAAAAGAGGTTTAGAAAAATTGTTTAGAAATACATGCTCTTTAGGAAGATTGTATTTTTAGAAATAATTGTTGATAGGAAGCAATTTTTTTCTTTTTCAATCATCAATTGACGGTTGTATTAAAGTTAAAAACTATTTCGTCACGGTCGAAGAAAGAATTTCTAATTTCTCCAAAGTATAGTTTTATCAACCGTATTAGAAATTGAACATTAAAAATGATTCGCTCTCTGATTCATCGAAGTAGCCGGATCAACATTTATATATACACTACACTGAGATTACTCGATCTGTGAGAATTAAAAATAAAATTGAAATAAAGTTGTAAAGTATAAAATAGCATAGTAAATATATATCTTTATTGCGGAAAAGATATGTGCATTTAATGACGGTGATTCATGCAAATGAAAATGCTGCGTACACTATTTTAAATTAGCAAATCGTTATGTGTTTCTCCGTTGTTTTGTAATGTAGGATATTCGTTTTATCTCGTATAGTCTTGCAATCTACGTTGAGACGACTCCTTTTATCTTTTTGTTGATAAAAAGCCGAGGAAAAAAAAATCACAGCGTGACTGGATAAAGTGTTTAGGGTGTAAACAATTGTTTGTTTATAATAGTGATACGAGGTTACTGATTCTTCAGAGCGCAACTTTTATGAAATTATTTTTATAAATAAATTTTTATAAAATTAATTAACTATTTTGTAAAATATTGTAATAAATAATTTCTTCTCTAACGCTTGCCTTTTAAAAAATAAAAGAGGGAAAAAATGGACTTTGGCAATAAGAAATAAAAAAAATCAGGGTTGCCACGCTTTTGCTCATTATAAATTTCTTGACTTTTCCAGGTTTTTCAGGTTTAAAAACAAAATTTTTCCAGGTTTTTAAAACAAAATTTATATTTTACAAAATTAAATAATTCAAATATATATTTTTTTTATTTTTTTTATTACATATTTTTTTTATTATATATTTTTAATACATGGAACTTTTATATAATACTGTATTCCGCATTATATTTCTCTTTTTTAAATAAATATTTAATTATTTTTTTTCCATAGAAATTAAAATTGAAAAGATTCAAATTCAAATCTTTTTGAAATTAAACAACTTATAAATAATTGTTATAAAACATGAAGAAATCGATCACTCCGAGTCTTCGACTCGGAGCAATCGCATCTTCATGTTTTATATAATAATAATTAAAAATGACTGACTGGTAAAATCATTATTTTATATTATAAGAATATTTTTACTGTAACTTCTTCAAAATTATACTTATCATTTCAATTCAATTATAATAATTTAGAATTTTTAACTAAAATTCTTCTTTAAATTAATTATTCATTCATTTTTAATAATTTTTGAAAAACTTCTTTAAAAATTTTCAAATTCTTTTGTTTACAATTCAATTTTTCGAAATTTCATCGATTATTCGGAAATTCTTTAATCAAATAATGCTATAATACTTTCTCTCTAAATTTAAATTACTATTTTTTGAAATAGTAATTTTTGAAAATAATTGAATTTTGCAGAAAAATTTTATTATTTATAAAGATAATTGAAATTTTGACGAATTTTATCATCAAACTTTTGAAATAGGTAATTAAAATTCTTTTGACGAATTTCAATCAAATTTTAAAGAATAATTTCATTATTCGAAAAATTAGATTAAAAATTGTATTGAAAATAATTGAACACCTGTAAAAAAATTTCATTGAATTGAGAAAAGTTTTTGAAAATAATTGAATTCCTGAGAATAATTTTATTATTTATATGAAATTAATTGAATTCATGTTAAGAATTTTATTAAAATTTTAAAAAATAATTGAATTTCTGAGAAGAATTTTATTTTTTATGAAAACAATTGAACTCTTAACAAAAGTTTTATTAAAATTTTTTAAATAATTGAATTTCTAAAAAGAATTTTAATATTTATGAAAATAATTAAATGTTTTTGTAGAATTTTATTAAAAATTGTTTAAACAGTTGAATTCTTTTAGGAAATTTAATTAAAATAAATATTGATAATCAATGAATTCAACAGTTAAATTTTTGAAAATATTTGAAATTTTGCAAAGAATTTTCAGAAAATTTGTAAGAACAATTCCACTTTTCCAGGAATTTATTTAAAATGAATTAAAAATAATTGAATTTCTAGAAAGAATTTTATTATTTATATGAAAATAATTGAATTTCTGGGAAGAACTTTATTATTTATATGAAAGTAATTGAATTCATGTTAAGAATTTTATTATTATTTTTTTAAAAAATTAAAATTTTATAAAGATAATTGAAATTTTGACGATAATTTTTAAACTTTAGACCATAATTGAATTTTTGCGAAGAATTGTATCACTTTAAAGAAAATTGAATTCTTGGGACGAATTTTAATAATATTTCTTTTTAAATAATTGAATTCTTTTGTGAAATTTCAGAGAAATAGTAGATATTGAAAATAATTGAATTTTGAGAAATTATTGAAATGAATTAAATTTTTACGAAAAATTTTATTAAAATTATTTTGAAAAAAAATTGAATAATTAAAAAGAATGTCATTAAAATTTTTGAAAATAATTTAATTTTTTGAAGAATTAAAAATGCATATAATACTAAAATTATTTTAAATATATTTTAGGGAAAGGCTTTTTAAAGTAATTGAATTTCTTTGATGAATTTTAATAAAATTTTTAAGAATAATTACATTTTTTGAGAAATTCTATTAAAATTTGTATTAAAAATAATTGAAATACTGCGATGAGTTTTATTATTTATGAAAATAAATGAAAACCTATAAAGTTTTTTTTATTATTTATAAAAATAATTGAATCTCTGTAAAAGATTTGATTATTTTTTGAAAATAATTGAATTATTGCCAAGAAATTTATAAAGAATTTGTAAATTTAATTAAACAAATTCAATTATTTTTATAAATAATAAAATTCTGCGCAGAAATTCAATTATTTTTAAAAAAGTTTTAATAAAATTCTTCAAAGAAATTCAATTATTATTTTCAAAATAGTGAAATTCTTAGCAAAAATTCAATTACTTCCAAGAATTTTAATTAAATTCTTCACAGAAATTCAATTATTATTTTCAAAATAGTGAAATTCTTAGCAAAAATTCAATTATTTTCAAGAATTTTAATAAAATTCTTTATTAAAACTCAATTATTTTCAAGAATGTTAATAAAATTCTTCATAAAAATTCAATTATTTTTATAAATAATAAAATTCTGCGCAGAAATTGAATTATTTTTAAAAGTTTTAATAAAATTCTTCATAGAAATTCAATTATTATTTTCAAAATAGTGAAATTCTTAGCAAAAATTCAATTACTTCCAAGAATTTTAATTAAATTCTTCACAGAAATTCAATTATTATTTTCAAAATAATAAAATTCTTGGCAAAAATTCAATTATTTTCAAGAATTTTAATTAAATTCTTTATTAAAATTCAATTATTTTCAAGAATTTTGATAAAATTCTTCATAAAAATTCAATTATTTTTATAAATAATAAAATTCTTTGCAAAAATTCAATTATTTTAATAAATATTAAAATTATTTTTAGGGATTCAATTATTTAAAATACGATTATGATACCTACAATATTTCCAAAAAAATCAATTATTTAAAAAAACGTTTTCAAAATTCTTTGCCGGAATTAAATTATTTTCAAAAATTTTAATAATATTTTTTATAGAGGTAGGTATTCAACTATTTTCAATAAAATTTTAATAAAATTCGGTTAAAAATTTTTTGTAGTAATTCATTTAGTTTCATAAATAATAAAATTTTTCCAGGAATTCAATTATTTTTAATACCGCTACGAGTTTTATTATTTATGAAAATAATTGAATCTTTGTAAAAAATTTGATTATTTTTGAAAATAATTGAATTATTGCGAAGAAATTTATAAAGAATTTGTAAATAATAGAATTCCTGTGAAATTTTTATTATTTAATGAATTCATTAAGAATTGAAATTTTACAAAATTTTAAATTGAAACCATTTGAAGTTCATCTATTTATGAAAATTGTAAACTAAGTTCTTTTAAAATTGAATTAATTTTGAAATATTTAAGAAAAATTAGATTTGACGAATAGGCACAATAACTATAGAAAATAATAATTTTCCATTTCGATCAAAATTCCCTGACTTTTCGAGGTTTTTTCAAGGTTTATAAAATTCCCTGACATTTCCAGATTCTTCAGGTTGCGTGGCAATTCTGAAAATTTTATTGTAAGTTTCCAATTTGAAAATTTGTTTATGAATATATGTTCCTCTATTGTTACGATCAGAATTTACTTTGCTTAATTTGCTGAGGTCCATTTACTCGCATATTAATGGGAGGAAGGTTCTTATTAGCTTGACTAACTGAACCGGTATTGTAATTAAAATGTGGACATCATACATTCCATAAATGGTGCTCAGAGAGTTAAAAGCACTCGCAGAAAAGTGAAACTGGATCTTATGTATAGTGTTGAGGCAAAAAATAGTTGATATAAAGTGTATAAAAGTCTGCGGGCAGACAAACTCCTTAGAATGTCGTTTTATAGACTCTGGTCGCAAAATCTTGACCTGTCCCACACGACTGGCTTTCTTGGTCATGATCATTGTGTAATAGAAAAATTTCAATCATGTGCTCGATTAAACACGTAAAATATTAATTTTTTTTAGAATAATTCGCCATTAGTCTCGAGTAGACAGAAGTAAAAATTCCTCTTTCTTTATACTGCTCCTCGCACATATTTCAGATTGCGAACTAATAATACTAATTAGTAAATAGTTATACTGATTTTTTTTTTGTTTATGCTGCTAATAATCATTCTGAATTATCAGATTGAAACTTCTGTTTAATTTCAATTATTTTTCTTTTATTTCGATCAAAATTCCCTGACTTTAAAAAAAAAAAATTCGGTAAAGTTCAAAAAGGAAAATGAGTAGTTTCAGAATAAAAAAAATTACTTCTGATGATAAGTCTGAGAAAAAATTATCTTTATAGTAAAAATAAAAATTCGTTTTCCATATTAACAATAATTCTTTTGTTCTCTTTCTGTTTTTTTATGAAACAACAATAAAACAAGGTGACAAAAGAATTTAATATCGAGACCGGTATCTAAGGAAACGTGTGTACTATATTCGATCAAACACGTCGTATAAAACTTTTGTCAGGGTTATATGTTAATTCTTATAAATCCAAAATGGGAAATAAATTTATTATATACAATAAATTTTGATTGACAGAGTCAAGCTACTTATTTGAGGATTAAAAAAAAGGAGCACTTTCTCTTGAAAAAATTTTAAATCTGATTAGTCGTAAATACGATGACTCGTATTATGTAGTTTTGTATGTATATTGTATGTATAATAATTTTTTTTTTCAAATACGAATATTAATAAAAAATAAAGTGCAGATATTTTTAGAAAGTCGCGCTGTTTAGTTCTGAGGACCTTGCGAAGTTTTCGGTTTAGAAAACACGAAAGGTCGTGGTCAGCAGGAACTCAATCCTCTTTTATTCTCTTCGGACATAGAAAGCCTTGTTTCATTCAAACCTTAAGATCTGAAATCTCGGAAAAATTTAAAGGCCTATTCAATACAGATATAGGCGTGGAGTAAAAAAAAATATAACGGGAAAAAGGTATGGAATGTAATGTAGAGTTAAAATTTTTGTAAATGTTGAAAATTTTTATTGTTTGTTGTTGTGGTTTTACTGTTTACTATTTACTATTTCATTTTTAAGATTTATTATTTTATTTTTAATATTTTTAGTCTTTACGTATTTTTAATATTTATTTTTGTTATTATTCAATCCAATTGAAGGAAATGTTTGATTAAATAAAATAAGTTAAACACACTTTGTTCAAAATAATTTGAAACTAAGATTAATGAAACAAACCAGAATATTTGAAAACATAGTTTTTCCCTATAAATGCTTATTTTCAAGTTATTCTAAATAAAGTTTGTTCAACCTAAATAAATATTTGTGTCAGTTTAATAAATTTTGTGCCCGAAGAAAAAAAATTTGGTCAGTTGAGGCAAATTAATTATTAAAAATAATGGATTTATAGAAGAATTTTAGTTAAAAACACTACAACATTTTCACTTTGGAGAAGTTACAAATGATTGCAAAAATTCAATTATGTTCAAAAATTTTTTTAAATTCTCATCAACATTTTAATTATCTTTATAAATCTATAATAAAATTCTTCTCCTAAATTCAATTATTTAAAAAAATTAAATAAAATTGTTGGCCAAATTGCAATTATTTTCAAAAATTTTCCTGAATTCAATGATTTTCAATATGTAATAAAATTTTCCCAAAGAATTCAATTATTTAAAACAAATTTTGATAAAATTTCTACGAAAACATTTAATTATTTTTATAAATTGTAAAAATTCACAAAAATTCAATTATTTACAAATTTTTTATAAATTTCTTCGTAATAATTCCATTATTTTCATTAACTATACAATTTTTTTTACAGAGATTCAATTATTTTCGTAAATAATAAAATTCATCTTAGGAATTCAATTATTTTCATAAATAATAAAACTCATCGCAGAATTTCAATTTTAATCGAATTCTTCGAAAAATATAATTATTTTTAAAACTTCTATGAAAATTCGTCGAAAGAATTTAATGATTTAAAAATTTATTGACAAAATTTTTTATGAGAATTCAATTTTGAGTAACATTCAATTATTCAATAAATTATTTATTTTTGTATTTAATTCATTGTAAAATAAATAAATAAATAAATAAATAATTGAATTTTCGTAGAATTTTCTAATAAATATTGATTGAAAAATGGATTTCAGTAAAAATTTTAGATAATGAAATTCCTTGAAAGAATTTAATTTTCAACTATTTCAACAGAATTCTTTACAAAAGTTCAATAATTTTCACAAGTAATAAAATTCTGCGTAGAAGTTTAATTATTTTTTAAAGTTTTAATAAAATTATTGACAGGAATTCAATGATTATTTTAGAAAATAACAAAATTCTTAGAAAAATTTCAATTATGCTCCAGAATTTTAATAAAATTCAACAAACAAATTCAATTATTTTTATAAATAATAAAATTCTGCGTAGAAATTCAATTATTTTTGAAAGTTTTAATAAAATTCTTCATAGAAATTCAATTATTATTTTCAAAATAGTGAAATTCTGAGCAAAAATTCAATTATTTTCGAGAATTTTATTAAATTCTGCGCATAAATTCAATTATTTTTAAAAGTTTAAATAAATTTCTTCACAGGAATTAAATTATTATTTTCAATAATAATAAAATTCTTAGCAAAAATTCAATTATTTTCAAGAATTTAAATAAAATTCTTCATATAAATTCAATTATTTTTATAAATAATAAAATTCTTTGCAAAAATTCAATTATTTAAATAAATATTGAAATTCTTTTTAGGGATGCAATTATTTTTATAAATTATAAAATTTTGACAGTAATTCAATTATTTAAAATACGATTATGTTACAATTTTTCCAAAAAAATCAATTATTCAAAAAAAGTTTTTCTAAATTCTTTGCCGGAATTAAATTATTTTCAAAAATTTTAATAATACATTTTTTATAGGTATTCAATTATTTTGAAAATAATCGATAATTT
This sequence comes from Leptopilina syphax, assembly GCA_032872505.1. Classification (NCBI taxonomy): domain Eukaryota; kingdom Metazoa; phylum Arthropoda; class Insecta; order Hymenoptera; family Figitidae; genus Leptopilina; species Leptopilina syphax. Next base: position 28,657,977 of record CM065469.1, on the reverse strand, counting down.
CAACTCTATTATTATTTTGAATATAATTTTAATAAAATTCTTCGGAAAAAATCCATTATTATTATTTTTATATAAATAATAAAATTCTTCGCAGTAATTCAATTATTTGCATAAATAACAATATTCATCACAAGAATCCAATTATTTTGAATACAATTTTATTAAAATTTGTCAAATAAATTCAATTAATTAGAAATTTGTTAATAAAATTCTTTATGAGAATTCAGTTTTAAGAAACATTCAATTATTCAATAAATTATTTATTTTTGTATTTAATTGATTGTAAAATAAATAATTGAATTTTCGTAGGATTTTCTAATAAATATATTGATTAAAAAATGGATTTTAGTAAAAATTTTAGTTAATCATTGAACATTAAAAGCATTACAGAGTAAATTTTTAGAAATAATTTAATTTTGAAAGGTTTTAAATTAAATTCTTTGAAAATATGAATTTTTCATATTGTTAACTAATAATTCTTCAAAATTAATTTTTTTGAAAAAGTTTAAAACGGTTTAACAGAATTTTTTAAAAAATTATTTCATGTTTTTATTTTCTAATGTATAATTAATTGAAGAATTTCCGAATAAACGAAATTCCGTGTAAAATTGAATTGTAAAGAAATGGATTTGAAAATTATTAAAAAACTTTTTCATAAATTATTAAAAATAATTGATTTAAAGAAAAATTTTAGTTAAAAATTCTAAAAAATAATAATTGAATTGAAATTATGAAAGTAATTTTGAAAAAGTTAAAGTATAACAATATTCTTATAATATAAAATAATGATTTTATCACTCGGTTATCTTAAATTATTATAAAACATGAAGAAATCGATCACTCCGAGTCTTCGACTCGGAGCAATCAATATCTTCATGTTTTCTAATAATATTCTTAATAGTTATTGCATTTTAAGAGGTTTAAATTTTAATCTTTTGAAGAATTTTAATTCCCATGGAAAAATAATAATGATAAAATTTTCATTTAAAAAAGAAGTTATTGTTGTTTTCGAATAATTTTACAATTAGAGAAGTTCGTAAATAAATGTAATAGAACATTTTTTTGAGTTTCTAATAATTTTTAGAGTGAATCAGAATATTCTTTATGGTAAAGGAAAAAGAAATAATTTTGTCTAGAAATCAGGGAAAAACAAAATTGAATTTTTGTAGCAACCTTGATTTATTTGGTTGATTCAATAAAAATTTGGTTGTTTCAAACAGTAATGATTTTAATTAATATGAATTGATTAGGTAATCATTAATTTAAAAATTGACTTTTTATTTAAATATTTGATTTTTTTTTGTGTTATTTTTGTGGACAGAAATTTAGAATTCACAAATATTTTTCTTCGAGTTTTGTGCCTCCTCTACGAGTTTACAGGCGTTACATACCTTTATCCTTACAGTGTGAGAAGGCCTCTCATATTAAAACCTGTTCGTAAAGGCTCGAAACCGCATAATATAACGGCGAGAGACAGATTTACCACAAAAAAAAAAAATAATAGGAAAATCATACCACAGCTGCTTAATCGATACCAGAAAGTAATTCATTTCCAAGGTCAACTTCAATTCCAAAAACTAGCATACTAATGTAGAGATAACATTTACAAAAGGTAATTAAATTCACTGTGCGTCATTAGTCAAATACGAGAAATCTTCACTTTTCTGTTTATAACTTGAAAACAGTTTTTTTTGTCCTTTTTTTCTATTTTCCTACAGTTGACAATTGTTTTTTTTTCTTTTTTTTAAATTGTGATTAAAAAGAGGAATTGAAATAGGAATTTTTCATTTTTTTTTATTTTTTTCCTTTAGCAAAGAAGTATTTATAGTCTAATTATATAGATTCAAGCGGTAAAGAGATAAGAAACATTGAAATGAGTTGTACTATTACGTCAATCGTGAAAAAAATAGAGAAGAAAAGATTTATTGTAATTCGTGACTTTAGGTTAGAGCATATATTTGACACTGTATATTGCGATGTATGATTGAAAAGCTTGCCTGTATAAACAAATCTTTTCTTTCAGTATTAATACACCTATGTATTGACATCATTAAATAACAATAACTCCAAACCTTTATTGTTTTGGAGTTATTTTTTAATTGATCTCATACTGCGATTGTACATTTCATTCTATTTATTGATTTGTAAAATGATAAAGGAATTTTTAAAAATTGTTCTTCAATGAATCGCTTTTTCTTCAAAGAGTCAATCGATAAACCATAAAACGATAATGTTTGATAAGTATATATAAAGCAATTGAATGAAATGGGCATCGATATTGTCTGACAATGTATATAACTTGTTGCGTAATGTAAGTTGGATAGATTCGTTTTTTTTTTGCTGTAAGATTCAAGGAAACATATATATTCTGTGTTGAGAGAGGTAATTTTCAATTGAAACAAATGTTGTGACTTCATCGATTTTCTGAATTTTGATAAATTTTTTTATCGAATTGTAAGGAGATAATGCTTTTATGTATATTTTGATTGTTGGCAGAATTTATAATGTGGGGTGGAGAAATCGTATGATGTAATTCGCCCGTATAGAGACAATTATCCTAAATGAGCTGTAGTTTTGTCGAATGACGATAACAAAAACTAGATAAAAAAAAAACACGCGAGAAACACTTTCGATTTTATACAATTCTTGCTTAATTAGATGATAAACGTAATAGTGTCAGGAAGGAGTCATCTGAAGAATGAGTAAAAATTTTCTGAACTAATTGTAATTGTATTGCTAATTAATGAAGCAGTAATTAACTTACTTTCGGAAGATGTATCTTTAATTATCCGAATTATATCATGGAGAAAAATATAGTCTAGAGTAACTTTTACTATTTACCAAAACTGTCTCGAACTTCTGCGCATTTTTTTCAACTGTTACTATTCTTAAAGTGAATTAAGTATATGCTACTAAATTTTACTTGGATCGTAGCAACTATTACTCCAAAAATAGTAAAAATTGCCAAAACTGCGCAGAAATTTCTGTCGCGTTTGAACGTTCTGAACTTTAAGGAAATTAAAAATTAAGATCGAAAACTACATTCAAAAATGACAATCGAAGTTTATACTTGAGAATTAAATTCAAAAATTGCATTCGAATTATGAGCGTATTTTTTCAATTCGAAAAATGTTGAGGCTAGAGTAATAAACTTGTATTTAGTATTGACATGTGAAGGGCAATTGGATGTTTGATTTCCCAGTGCAGAATGTATAAATTAGAGGATTGGTATATGGCTATGGATGCAAACATGTGGGAATATGGAAGCGATGCAATTAAACCGTTCGAATGAATGAAAAATGTTGGTCGAAAATGTGTGTTCCCTTCTTGTTTCATGCAAAATGTAGAGGGTGCATTGATCCATTCAAAAATCACATTCTTTTCCCAAGCAGCATCTATATGCAATTTATCACGCGCAGTCCGTTTAGTTCGTGTCTGTATTTTTGAGCATTGTTAATGGACATTGCAGCTGTTCAGGAAAATAGGCAACAAACCACCGAGAGATACATCTGACAATATAATATACGTAATGTCTCTACGTAACGTACTTTCCGAATCAATTTGCAAGTTAGTTCAATTCAACGTTTCTTGGATTTCTCTCTATTTCTCCTCCTTTTCCTTCTCTTTTTCTCCTCTCTCTTTCTCTTCTTACTCTATTCCTCTCTTTCCTTCTCGCTTTTCTTTTCTCTTTATTTCTTTACGAGGAATAAGCATTATCTGTAAATCGGAATTCATTATTTGTTAAACGACTTCTTTGTAGCAATTAGAACAAACGTTGATATGGTAGGAAGGCTATTTACTAATTTAGTATTCCACTGATTATTAAATGGAACTCTTACTTTAGTTTTCTATTGTGTGTCCCTATAAAGGTCTGAGGAGCGTAATTTATTTAATTCTTTTTGCGAATTGAAATGTTGAGAATATTCCGATAGTTTAAACGAAGTATTTTTCCACGGTTGTAATTTTCGAAAATTACTCTCTTTTTGAATTTGAATTGGTTAAAAATAACTATCGGGGAATAATGTTGGGTTAACTTTTGCTGCAGTATTTAGTAGAAAACAATTAATTACAGTGCAACCTCGATTATCCGAACCCCCATAGCATCTAAACTTGCAACAAAATTGACAATATTCTACAAATTTCTCCTTATAAAATTCTATGATTTCTAGGTGATAAAGGATAAAATTTCCATGACACATTACAACAAAATTTTTGTTGGCTTGTAAAAACCCTAAATATTGTCAATGTTGCTGCAACTTTAGATGCAGAGAATTAATTTTTTAATTATCGGTACAAAAATCTTCTAAATTTAAAGAACTTTAAACCCAAACTTTGTTTTCTGTTGAACCCTTTTTTTAACAAACAAGTTTAATATCTTTTGGCAATAATTACCGTATGCACACATACAGTACTTAAATATCTTATTGTTTCTCCTTTTTTTTGCTATTGAAATTCAATGAAGCGAATAATTGATAAAATATCAGGAGCCGTTATGTGCTTACAATGGGAAGGAATTATACTGCAAAATTCTCATTGATGGTTTGATGTTTGTTTTGATTCCCCATTATATATAGTGTTGGGGTATAGGTAAAATGACTTGGCGTTATTCATTATTTTCCTGGTCTTTCAAACATGGATATCTCTATATAAAGCAATGGTCAATCATTTTTCATTTTTTTTCCTCTTTCTTTCTTTCTTTTTTTTTTGTAAAATTGAATGCAGTCGCATTTCTTTTTGTTTTTTGTTTCGCGTGAATGGTCCACCTACGAAAGTGCGAGTTCGCATCAGTTGAACATTCAAAGCACGCGTATGTGTTACAACCGGCCATTGACGTTTATTTATTCCGACTGTACGAAATGCGACACGATTTCGCAATAGCAATACCATGAAAAACATTATTCATTCGTTTTAATTGTAAATAAAAAGACATTTTTCAATGTATCAAGAAAAATTGAGGGGAAAAAGAAAGAAAAATTATAAAAAGCAAAAAAAAAGGAGCAGAAAAAAGAGAAATTGGAAAGAAGAAAAATAAAAGAGAGGAAAAAGAAAGGAAGAAAAAAATTTAGGGAAGAAAGAAAATCTTATTTTGAGATGCGATAATGTGTCTTGAAAATAGAATTTTTAGATGATCCTAAAGTTCTGAACATTCAAGTGATGGAAATTTATATGTTTCTTCTTCAAAATTGAATTTTGAAATTTCTAAATGTAAAATTTGTTTTTAATTTTATTATATTTTTATTTGTAATTTGTAATTTATGAAAATATTTATAATAATATTCTTGTTTTGAATGTTATTTTTTTACTTCTTTTATTTTGTGTTTTTTGCAAACTCTTAATATTAAAGAAATTAATTTTCAATTATAGGTAAAAGTTAAATTTTAATGAATCGTTTGTTTATAGTAATTTTTAAGAATTTAAAAATATTTAAGAAGAAAAATCTTGTTCAATTTGAACGTTCAAACTTGTGGGTCATTTGTTGTTCCTAAAGTTTTGAACCTTTAAATGAATAAATGATCGTCATTTTTGTTCCTTTTAATTTGTTTTGTATTTTAAAAAATATTTTCGGTGTTTAAAAACTGAATTGTCAACTAGTATGTAATTTACATTATTTTCCATTTTATTATGGTAATTTTTGAAAATATTTAAAAATAGAAAGTAAATTCCGTTCATTTGAATGTTAAAAACTAGTGACAAGTATCAAAAGTATTAAAAATACTGCAACTTAAAATAAGATTTCCTCTTTAGAGTAATATGAGAAACAATGCATATTGTTTTTATAAAACTTATATACTTTTTGCATCAATTCTTAGAAATGCTGTACGTTTAATAATTTTTTGAAAAATGTATTTAATTGTGTTATAACAAAGTTTTAAAATAATAAAAGATTTTCCGTTTATTAAAAAAATTTTCGAATCTAAATTTATTTCAAAAATTAGAATCTGAACTAAAGTAAAACAATTTATAATCGGAATAATTGTTTAAATTATAAAATGCAGGAAAATTTAAATTCTCTGTAATAAAATTAAAAAAAAATTCAGATTCAAGAAAAATGTTTGTTTAACAGAAATATTAATAGAATATTTTCGTGAGTGTTTTTTAAAAATACTCGTTTTTTTTTTTTGCTCTAAATATTTAAATAATTTAGAGGAATAATTTCAATATGAACACACGTTTAAGTGGACCAAATGCATGACTCAATGAAATGTTTTTGTTCGTCTGTCCTTTCATCAAGTTTTTTTTCCCCTTTTTGTACACACATTCGTCGTCGTCGTCTCATTGAGTCATTGAAAACACGAAATTTTTTTCTTTTTGACAAGTTCGCATGCGTGTGTAAAATTTGAAAATCTCACATACTAATAATAGGTAAAAATGATCATTAAAACTCACTGTATTAATTTTTCTTTTCGTAAAGCGATACTTGAAATCCAATATATCAGGATATATCCAACCGGCGTCCTGAGATGAAGAAAAAACTATATTCCCATGAAGAGAAGCACTCGTTTATTACAATATACATGCGTATGTATAACGAAATCTTAAATGGCACAGAAAACTTTTTGAAAGAAAACTGGTGAAAAGGCGGGAAAACTCATGTTCACGATATTGCGCGCGCGAATGCGCATTTATCGAAAACAATGGATGTATTTGGATTATTATTTTTTGATATTGACGGAACAGATTTCCGTCAAATGTATTATTTTTGAAGAGAGAATATATAAAAGTATCGCGCGGCGTTGAACACGATGCCGTGGCAACGGAGTGCGAGCTATAGTACAAGTTTTACGTGTGTGTCCGCATTCAGTTTCCCAACAGAAAGTGTATGAGGGGAGCAGGGCAGATGTTCTCGATTCTTACCGATTGACTGCGAAACCAGCCGAACTCCTTCTCTATAGTTATATGGCTCTTTAAAAAGAAACAAAAACAAATGTCGTTTTAAATATCCCGCCAAATTTATTCGTTTAATAACCGTTTTTGGAGTTGACAGTAAAATTTAATTTGGGTTTTCCCTGAATTTTCCATTATTTCCAGATTAAATTTTCACTTTTTCCCTGACCTTAAAACAAATATTCTGATTCACTCTAAAAATTATTAGATATTCAAAAAAATGTTGTTACATTTATTTACGAATTTTTTTTCATTGTAATTTAGATTTTAAAATTTTAAATTCAAACTTTTTTGAAATTCAACAAACTTAGAATAATTAATATTATAATTATTAAAAAACATGAAGAAATCGATGACTCCGAGTCGCTCTAAATTTGAATTAGTTAAAATGTTTACTAATTTGACCTAGTGACTGACTTTTTGTTTTTGAATTAGTAAATTTTACTAATAAATAGTAATTTCTGCTAATTACTTCAAAATTATTTTTATCATTTCAATTCAATTATTATATTCTAGAATTTTTAACTAAAATTATTCTCTAAATCAATATATTTTTAATAATTTGCGAAAAAAGTTCTTTTTGAGAATTTTCAAATCCATTTCTTTACAATACAATTTTATGTGTCGATTATTCGGAAATTCTTCAATTAAATATGTATTAGAAAATAAAAACTTCAAATAGAAAAAAAAATTAAATTGAACTTTTTGAAAAGAATTAATTCTACAGAATTGTTAGTTAAAAGTATGAAAAATCCATATTTTCAAAGATTTTAATCAAAGTTAAACATTTTTTTGAAATAATTTAATTTTATCGACAAATTTTAATAAAATTTTTGAAGAATAATATTGCATTTGTCAAAGAATTGATTTAAAATTGTGTACAAATACTATTGAAGATCTGTGATGAGTTTTATTATTTATAAGAAAATAATTGAATTCCTAAAAAGAATTTTCTTATTAATGAAAACAATTGAATTATTGATAAGAAATTCATAGAGAATTTGTAAATATGTAATTGAATTTCTTCTGAAATTTTTAATATTTATGAAAATAATTAAATTTTTGTGTAGAATTTTATCAAAAAATTTATAAAAATAATTGAATTCTTGCAAAAAATTTTATTAAAAATTTTTTAAAGAATTGAATTTCTGTGAAGAATTTTATTTTTGGGAAAATAATTGAATTCAGGAGAAAAATATTATTATTTATGAAAATAATTAATTTCTTGTAAAGAATTTTATTCAAATTTTTTTAAATAATTGAATTTCTCAGAATTTAAAAAACTTTTTGAAAATAATTAAATTCTATCGAGAAATTTCATTGAAAATTGAAAATAATTTAAATCTGACGAAGAATTTTATTGAATGTTTTTTTAAACAATTGAATTCCTGAGAAAAATTTTATTTTTGAAAAGAATTGAATTCTTGGGAAAAATTTTATATATTTACGAAAATAATTGAATGCTTGCAACGAATTTTATTAAACAAAGTTTTAAAGAATTGCATTTCTGTGAATAATTTTATTTTTGTGAAAATAATTGAATTCAGGAGAAAAATATTATTATTTATGAAAATAATTAATTTCTTGTAAAGAATTTTATTCAAATTTTTTTAAATAATTGAATTTCTCAGAATTTAAAAAACTTTTTGAAAATAATTAAATTCTATCGAGAAATTTCATTGAAAATTGAAAATAATTTAAATCTGACGAAGAATTTTATTGAATGTTTTTTTAAACAATTGAATTCCTGAGAAAAATTTTATTTTTGAAAAGAATTGAATTCTTGGGAAAAATTTTATATATTTACGAAAATAATTGAATGCTTGCAACGAATTTTATTAAACAAAGTTTTAAAGAATTGCATTTCTGTGAATAATTTTATTTTTGTGAAAATAATTGAATTCAGGAGAAAAATATTATTATTTATGAAAATAATTAATTTCTTGTAAAGAATAGTATTCAAATTTTTTTTAAATAATTGAATTTCTCAGAATTTTTAAAAACTTTTTGAAAATGTAATTAAATTCTATCGAGAAATTTCATTGAAAATTGAAAATAATTAAAATCTGACAAAGAATTTTATTGAATGTTTTTTTAAACAATTGAATTCCTGAGAAAAATTTTATTTTTGAAAAGAATTGAATTCTTGGGAAGAATTTTATTAAAATTTCTGAAATAATTGAATTACTTGGAAGAATTTGATTTTTTATGAAAATAATTGAATTGTTTCGAAAATTTTTATAAATATTTTTGACAATAATTGTATTCCTATAGGAAGAATATTATATTTTAGAAAAATAATTGTATTCTATGCATTTTATCAAAATTTTAAAAAAATTGTATTCTCGGGAAAAATTTTATTATTTATGAAAATAATTGATTTCTTGTGAAGAATTTTATAAAAATCTATTTAAATAGTTGAATTCCCATCAAAAAAATTATTATTTGTGAAAATAATTGAATTCTTAAGAAGAATTGAATTGAAAATAATTGAATTCTTAAGAAGAATTGAATTGGAAATAATTGAATTGTATAGAAGAAATTTTAAAAAAATTGGTAAGTAATTGAATTGCTGTGAAATTTTTATTGAAATGTTGTTTAAATAATTAAATTCTTTTGAAAAATTTTATTAAAATAGTAGATATAATAACCATAATTGAAATGAGGAAAATTTTTGAAAATAATTGAAATTTTGACATTAATTTTATTAAATTTTCTTGAAAATAATTGATTTTCGGAGAAGAATTTTATTATTTATAAAGATAATTGAAATTTTGACGAGAATATTTCTAATTTTTTGAACATAATTGAATTTCTGCGAAGAATTTTATTATTCTTGAAAATAATTGAAATTTTCCGAATAATATCATTAAAATTATTGAAAATAATTAAATTCTTTTTAGAAATTTAATTAAAAATTTATAGTAAAATAATTATTAAATTTTAATAAACAAATTATGTCCATTTTTTTATATAATTGAATTCATTTAAAGAATTTTAATAAAATTTTAAGAATAATTGCTTTTTTCGAGGAATTCATTAAAAGATTTTATTATAAATAATTGAAATTATTATTCTGCTTTGAGTTTTGTTATTTATGAAAATAATTGAATTACTGTGAAGAAATGTTGTATAAAATTTTGTAAATAATTGAAGGGCTGTGAAATGTTAATTATAAAAATAATTAAATGTTTATATAGAATTTTATTAACAATTTTTTAAATAATTGAATTTGCCTGGAAAATTTTATTGAAATAGTAGATAATTGAAAATCAATAAATTGAGGTAAATTTTTAGAAAATAATTGAAATTTTGCCAAGAATTTTATTATTTATAAAGTTAATTGAAATTTTGACGAGAATTTTTCTTAATTTTTTAACATAATTGAATTTTTTCGAAGAAATTTTTACGCAGGAAGTAAAAAACTTTTTAAAAGTGATTTTTTAACTTTAAATCTTCAAAAAAATGAATAATTTTGATCAGTTTCATGAAAAAAAATATTTTTCGATGCTCATCGTCGAATTTCTTTAAATAATATTTGCTTCTAATACTAAAATTATTGGTTAAAATTAAAATACAATTTAATTGAATTAAATAAAAATTATTTGATTGAATCAAATAAATTTTTCTTTAGGTGTAAATCAAGGTTTGGAAAAATTTTATTAGTGATTATATGGAAGAATTTTAGAAATAGCTTTGTGGATGAATTTTATTAAATGATAATGAAGAATTTTTTATTATAAAAATTAATTTATTAAGCAGTAATATAAATATAAAAATTTTATCCCCATTGTGTGACAGGGGGATCATTAATTGTATGTGAGTTTAATGGCCACAGGGAAGGTGGAAGGGTGGGAAAATGTTGCAATTCTACAGGTACTTTCCATGGTTCTTTTATGCTTTTCATTTCATTATCATCGTTTGTTGTTGTTTTCAAATATTCCTCAGCAATTGCATTTGGATCCGGCCAATTGTTTCTCGGATTTTCTTCTGCTTGTTTCTTCATGGCGACTGAAATTTAAAAAAAGAATTCCAATTGAAACAGTCGCATTAAAAAAAAATTTATTTGATTCAAATAAATATTTACTTAAATCAAATAAATATTTACTTGAATGAAATAAATATTTACTTGAATCAAATAAATGTTTACTTAAATCAAATCATTTTTATTTAGTCAAATTAAATTGTATTTGCTTCAGATACTGAATTTTTGTTGGTCGAATACAATTTATTTGATTTCTATAAAAATTATTTGTAACAAAAATTATTTAAGTAGATTTTTATTTAATAATAAAAGAATGTAATAATCGGTTATTTCAGTCAAACAAATTTTTTCAAGTGTATTATTTATAATAATACAAATAATTATACACGGTTTAATTTTTTGATTTAAAGATTATGAAAGATATTTTTAAATGCTGTTAATATTTTTTAATATTTCAACGTTTTTATCATCCTTTAATATTTCAATATATTTAATATATTTTAATATTTAAATATTTTTTAATATTTCAATATTTTTAATTTTTTAATATTTTTCAATATTAAAAAAAAATAAATTCATACCAATTTGTCTTAATTCCCCTATCATATTTGGTGTATAATGAGAAAATCTGCAACTATAGCCAAATGGACATTCGCCATTGAGAGAGAATCTCTTACAAGTAATTTTTGCTAGTTCCTCTTTTAAAGTTTCCTCCGGTTCTAGAAGATTTAGAAAAACTGGTTAAATAATAATATTTACAGTTATTTTTAAAAATAATATAAAAAATAATTATTATACCCTTGAACAATCGGTAATGATCCTTTTGTGCATTGACGTGCAGCAAACTCGTCAAGTGCTTTTTTCTTGCCTCTGGATCGTCCTTAAAACTTCTGTCGCAATAATCACAGTAATAACGCTTGACCATTTTGAATGCAATTAAATTAGAGTAATTTTTTTTTTTTTAGAAGAAAACAGAAAAATTATCTAATTTCTTGAAGAAATTATTATTAGGCAAATTGCATTCTAAATTCATATCGATTGTGTCAGTCTGTTTACAAAAATCAGCTGACTGAGAAAGTTGTGCCATCTGAAAGTGAAATGGAAAACTAATTTCAAGCGCGCTAGTTTTTTAAATATTTTTATTTTAAAATATCTTTTCTAAAATTTCTATATTTAATGTTTTTTAAAATTTATTTTCATTTCTTCTACAATTTATTTAATTTCTCCTAAAATTTATTTAATTTTTGCTGAAATTTACTTGATTTTTTCTGAAATTTAAATATTTTATTTTTTATAAAATATCCCGTTTATATATTAAATAAATAAATAACATTCATACATACATATATAATAATAAATAAAATACCTGAACTTATTAAATTTCGTTTATTAATGATAAACACATGGTTACATTTAGTGATTACTTATTTCATGTAAAACAAAATATTTTTTAATTGAAATCTTTTATCAGAGAAAATTTTTTATGTTTCTATAGTTTATTAAGTTTATCTCTCAAGTGGCTTATTTTATTCCCAATCTTCTTGAGAGTCAATATTATCATCAAATTATTAAAACTTTTAACCACGAACGTCATAATAGTATAATATGCAAATTTTTACTATTGAAATTATTGTTCTTTATGCAATAAAGTTTTTACGTTTCAAGTGATAGCATTAAAAAGAAGGAAAAGTTAACTTTTATTCTACAAAGTCAGAAGTATTTACATATAGAAATTGTTAAAACAGTAATTCTTTTTTATGCGTCACAAAACGTTGACATTATCATTCAAATTGCTTTAAAATTTATCTTTTCTTTATTTATTTATTTTCTTCCTTTCTTTTATTTTTTATATTAATTTTTGTACCGAATTTAATTCGTTCAATTTTTCAGTTAATTTCATTTTTATTTTTGCATTTTTGACGCAAAATAATAAATTTACCTGAAACGGTACGAAAATAATTTTTTTTATTTTGGTACTTTAATTACAGATGTTTGAAATTATTTTGGTAAAATATTTTCTTTATGAATATTTTGAGGAAATATCTTAATCGAATATTTCAGTAAAATATTTTAATTGAATATTAAATATTTTAATCGATTATTTTAGTGAAATATTTCAATAAAATAATTTAGAGAAATATTTCAATCGAATATTTTATTCAAATATTTTACTTAAAAAATTTTAATAAAATTTTGTACTATAAAATTATTTATTTTTACTTAATTCAAATTTAAAGAAAATAATAAAAGTTCAATAAGCGAATTTTTCTAAAAAAATTTGAAAATAACTTAAATTTTTTCCTTTCAAAAATAAATTCTTACTTTCGATGTATTCTCATTGGGAATAAAATATCTCAGTTTATTTTTATTTATTTATTTATTCAAAAAAGTATTCTCGTGCGGTAAATTATATCTATATGAGAAACTATATATGATTTAAAGGAGACTAGATTTAAAAGAAAAACTTGTAAATCTAAGCATTTTAGAAGAAAATGTACGTAAATAATATTTTCTGCACCGTGTGCATCATCGATCGAAGTCAAAAAATTCTTTGACGGGCGTCTTCATGAATTTTACAACATGCGCTGTAAAGCCTCATGAAACAAGATTTTCATAAGAAAATAAACTTTTATTGAACGTCGTGATTTATGTTGGATTGAAAATAAAAATCTCAAATTATATTTCAAAATAATAGTGACTAGATAAGGCAAAATAATAATATATACATTATAACAAGGGAATTCAGTCTAAATTTTTTCTTATTAAAATTAAATTTCCTTGTCAAGATTAAATTTGCCAGGGTGGCCGCTGGACCGGAAAAATCGGGAAATGACAGTGAATTTTGATCTTGATCAGGATTTTGGAAATTTTTTTTTAAAAACACTGATTATTTTGTGAGAAAAATAGAAATTTATTTTAAATTTTATTTTAAGATTATTAAATTATATTTCATTAAAAAAGATTGAATGATCTTCTATAAAATCGTTTTATTTTGTCAGGGAATTTTATCAGAAGTAGTATAAAAATATTCAATTTCTAGAATTTGTAAGAAAATTATTAATTTCATTGTCCAATGTAACAGACTTAAAAAAGAAAATATTAAATTTAATGTTAAATTCTTTCTATTTCTAACAATAAAATTCTATTCCCTAACAAAATTATTTTTACAGTAGGAAAATATTAATGTTTACGGAGAATAAGTAAAATTTACAAATTTTAATAATTTCTAAAAATTACAATTATTATAACCCTTCCTGAATTTAATTATTTTCTACAATTTTCAACTAAACTTCATCTCTGAATCAATTAATTTAAATAATTTTCCAAAAGTTCTTCTAAAATTTAATTATTTTAAAATATTTAAATACATAAACTCAATTTTTTATAATAAAATTGTGACTCTCCATAGTTTTTTTTTAAGTTACTAAGGGATAATATTTTCAAAAAATTATAATAAAGAAATTCTTACAATTAATTTTTTTTAAAATATTTTAAAATAATTTTTGAACGATAATAGTTTTTCAATTTTGGAAAATTTCAAACAATTAAAATTTGGTAAAATCTTTTAAAAATAATTGAATGTTTGAAAAGTATAAATAAAAAATGCTCAAATTTTTGAAGAATTTTAATTATAAACAAGACCATGATTTCTCCAAAATTTTAATAAGTCCAAAAAGTAAATTTTGAATCTTAAAAAATTATTAAAAAACAATTCTAATAATTAGTTTTTAAAAGTATTTTATTAATGTAATTTTTCGAAAATAATTGTAATTCTTAAAAGAATTTTTGTATAATTTAAAAAAACTAATTAATTTTTTGATGAATTTTGATTAAAAATTTTGAACATTATCGTTTTCTCCAAAATGTTAAAAATAATTCTAAAATGTTATTATTTTTGGAAATATGTAATTGAAAATATTAAAAATATTGAATTTTAAAAAATTAGAAGCTTATTTTCATTTTCAAATTTACCTTTAAAGATTTTTCATTAAAATTTTTGATAATTCAATTATTTTCAAAATTTGCAATAAAAAATTCTTCAAAAATTGATTTTCAAAAATTGTAACAAAATACTTGAAATAAATGAATTATTTTCGATTAAATTTTACAAAATTTTAACTATTCAAAAGCAATTTTTGAAAGATTTGTTTATAGATATTTTTTGCATTATAAAAATCAAAATAAGTTTCAATTTTTTTACTAAAAATTGAGGGAATTTTGTTGCAATATTTGGAAGAAAAGTCGAAAAATATCAATTTTCTTAATTTCCCTGAAAAAAATTTTTTTCATGATATTTATCTGATTTTACTGACAAAAATTTTGTTTTAATGTGTGATGGAAATTTTATCATTTATCATCTGGAAATCATGGAAAAATCATGGAATTTTATAAGGTGAAATTTGTAGAAATCCTGATTTTGAATTAGTAAAAATTTGAACTAATTAAAACAAAAGTGATACGAAATCTATAAAAATTAATTTTTAAATAATAAATAAAGTAAATAAAAAAAATTTCGTTTCTTAGAAATTTAATTTTTAAAAAACCCTATTTTGCATTAATATTAATTAATATTAATTCGTTTTTTGATAATTTTTCATAAGCAACTATTTCTATATTTTAGAATGTTTAATTAATATTACTAATGTTAATTATATAGGATTTTAAAAACTTTCAAATTGAAGTTTTAGAATAGTTGAATTGTAAAAGATTTTAATTAAAAATTCTGACTAAGTTAGTTTTTTGAAACATTTTTATTTACATTCTTTTCAAATTAGTTATATTTTTAAATATATAATATTTAATTGAAAAACTTTCAAATTATTCAAAATCTCACGAAATTGTCTTGTAAACAAGTGGATTTTAGAAATATTTTAGTTAAAATTTCTGAAAAATAATTGAATTGAAATTTTGAAAATAATTTTTAATAAGTTACAGTAGCAATTCTTAAAAATTATTCTATTTTAAAGGATTTGAAATTTGAAATTTTAATACCTATGGAAAAATAATGGATAATAATTAAATATTTATTTCAAAAAATCTATTTAAGTTCCAAATGATTTTACAATTAGATATTCAAAAAAAATTTATTACATATAAACATATTTTGGAGTTTCAATTATTTTTAGTGTAAACTAAAATATTTAACTAGGGTTTGGGAAAAAGTTAAAGCTTTGTCTAAAAATCAAGGAATTCTTTCAATCTTTCATGGAATAATTTATTTTCAGAGTTATTTTTTATGACCGGGAAAAATAATTCATGACCGGGAATTATGATTTTGAATTTTTTTTTTATAAAAAAAGTAGCGACTCTGAATTTCTCCTATCAAGATTAAATTTTCCCTGTCAAAATTAAGTTTTTCCACGCAATCAAAATTAGGTAAAAATAGTTTTTTTTCGAAAAAAAGTTTGAAGTTGACATTTTTAATGATTTATTATTATTATTTTTTTTTTTACAGAATTTGCTCATAAAAGCAGACACTTTCCGCAATACGAGTGTTAATAATAGTGTGATAGTTAAAAGCATACCCGCAAATTGAAACACATATATATATGAAACATATTTATAAAATGTATGTATGGATTATTGGACTTGTTTCCAAGGAAAATTATTATGGGACTTTGGTTTTTTTTAGACAGTACATAGTTGAATGTTTATTTTTCTAAACGACAATAGTCATAAATGATCGATTTTATATACTTCCTCCGCGAGAATGTTTTTGCAAAGTAGGTATATATATAGTATTCACAGAAATGTGGCTATTTTATATAAGCAATGTTTTTTTTTCTTTATTTTTCTCACGATTAACAATTTTTATTTTTCACATTTAATTTTTGCTTTCTCTCTCTCAGTTGTTAGTTTTTCATTTTTAAAGTGAATTTCTACTTTGCTCGGCGTGCAATTTTATATTATAAGAATTTTTTTTTGTTTTATTTTTTGGAATTGTTTCTAATATAATACGGACCCCTCTAAAATAATTCATCGTAAACAACCAGAAAATTTTATTTTCGACTTTAGTACCACATTTTTAATGTAGGGTACGTTTTTTGTTAGATAGTTTTTCTGCGGATATCAAATTGAGACAAAAGGAATCAAAAATGTTGCCTAGGCAACATTTTTGATTCAATTCCTTTTGTCTCAATTTGATATCCGCAGAAAAACTCTGTTATTCAGTTAATTCAGTAGGTTTTTAGTTATTTTACTTTTAGTTGTTTGTTGGTTATTTTTTCTATTTTGAATTCTGGTGAAGTTGAATTGCTTTAGAGCGAGTTTTAAGATATATTTTTGAACAGGTATGAAATTTTTGGTCTTCAGCTGCTTTGGTCATTGTTTGTCATAGGCTATACTTGAATTTGAAAAAAGTATTAACCGTACAATGCTTGACTTCCTGATGTATGATGTAGAACAGTATAAAAAATTTAGAAATACACATATATAGATAGAGGATAATAAATCTGAAAATTTAATGTCGGAATACGCACTTATGCCTATTTTCTAATTTTTATATATTGTACAGAAAACGATAAAAATATTTAAAAAAATAATAATGGTGAGACGAGAACTTGAATAAGACAACGGATAATATTGCAAAGAAACGATAATTATTATTGAGAAAAGAAGGAAAAATATTTTTGCTTTAATCGATACGGGTATACACATATTATACGCGGTACTTCATCTCACTAGCCGCATTCCTTGGGTTTTCGAACATAGCGGTGTGTAATAAATCAAGGACGCGGCAAACTTCCTTTTAAACTTTCGCAAACTAAAAGCATTTCGCCTCTTTTGGGCAAACTTTCAAATTCGTTCGCTCTTCATTTTTCAGAGTAAGTGCTCTCCATCATTTTTCTTCAATTCACACCTTTGTGAATTTTATGACTACTTCTCTGGATCTTGTCTCATTATAACTGGATCTTAATAAATGACGAGGACTAAGCGAAATTAGGTGAAATTTGTGAATTGGTGTTCGAAATTCGATAATTAAAGAATAGAAATAAGTAAAATTATGCTTCTTGAGTTATTTTGAGTTTCCCAAAAAATGAAAATTAATGGAAAGGTGTGAAAAATTAAGTTCAATTCCTCTTTTGGGGTAGAAAGTAAAATTTTAATATTCGAGGGGAGAAAATCGAAAAGAATATGTTTCGTTGATAAAAGGAAGATTTGAATAAAAGAAAAAAGTTATGTAATAGATAAATAATAGATAAATAATAGGTAAATAATAAATAAATAAAAGATAAAATTAAAATTCAACTCTTTTCGGGTAAGAAGGAAAAAAATGGATGGGGAAAAGTCGAAAAGAATAATAATTTTTATAAAAATCAGAAAAGGAAAGATTTTAAAAAATATAAAGTTCAATTCCTTTTGGGGTAAAAAATAAATATCAGTACTTGAGGAAAAAAATACTGCGAGTTTTATAAAAAAAAGAAGCAAAAAAATGAAAGATTTAAAAAATATTAAGTTCAATTCCTTTTGGAGTAAAAAATAAACATGAATATTTGAGGGGGAAAATAAATAAAAATACTCCGAGTTTTATAAAAGAAAAAAAAAGGAAAGATTAAAAAAAAATAATATTAAAAATTCATTTCCTTTTGGGTAAAAAGTAAATAACAATATATTTAAGAGAAAAAATAAAAAATATAATAAGTTTCATATAAACAAGAAAAAAAAAACGATTAAAAAAAAATAATATTAAAAATTTAATTCCTTCTGGTTAAAATTTATTTCCTTCTGGAAATATCAATTTTTAAGGGTAAATATAAAAAAAAATATAATAAGTTTTATAAAAACATAAAAAAGAAAGATTGAGATAAAAAATAATTATAATTTTAAGTTCAACTCTTTCTGGGTAAAAAGTAAATATATTAGAAGGGGAAAAATAATCAGTTTCATAAAAATATAATAAAAAGGAAAGATTTAAAAAATAATAAATAAATTTCACCACTTTTTTAGGTGAAATAAAAATTGAAACAAGAAAAAGATTAAAAACATAATAATTAAAGTTAGTAATTAATTTACTATTTTCGAGTATAAATAGTAATTATATTGGAGGGGGGGGGGGATCGAAAAGAATATTAAGTTTCCTAAAAATAAGAAAAGGAAAGATTTATAAAAAATTATAATTAAATGACAGCCGTTTTTGGAGGTAAAAATTGCAAATAATAATGAGTTTTATAAAAAATATAATAAAAAGGAAAGATTTAAAAAATAATAAATAAATTTCACCACTTTTTTAGGTAAAATAAAAATTGAAACAAGAAAAAGATTAAAAACATAATAATTAAAGTTACTAATTAATTTAATATTTTCGAGTATAAATAGTAATTATATTGGAGGGGGGGAATCGAAAAGTTATTTTTAGGAAACTTAATAGTTTAAAAAGTAGTTTAAGAAAATAAAAAAAAAAGAATAACTTTCATGAAAACAAAAAAGGAAAGTTTTAAATAAAAAATAATAACAATTTAATTTGACAATAACAATTAAAATTCAAATCTTTTTGGGTAAAAATTTAATTTATCGGAGGGGGAATAAAAAATAATAATAAGTTTCATAAAAATAGAAAAGGGGGATGATTTAAATAAAAAAGAAATTAAAGTTTAATAGGAAAAAATTTGAAGGGGGAAAAGTCGAAAAGAATAATAAGTTTTATAAACATGAAAAATGATTTAAAAAAATAATAATTATAGTTATTTATTAATTTACTATTTTCGAGTAAATAATAATTATATTGAAGGAAAAAAATCGAAAATAATAATAAGTTAAAAAAAAAATTTTAAATAATAATTATTTATAAAGTTTCAATTCTTTCTGAATAAAAAGTAAATATTTATATTTTGAGGTGGAAAATCGAAAAGAAGTTTAATAAAAACAAAAAAAAAAGGAAAGATTAAAAAAAAATAATAATTAAAATTAAACCCTTTTTTAGGTAAAAAGTAAATACATTAGAGGGGGAAAATCAAGAATATTAATGATTTTCATAAAAACGGAAAGATTTAATTAAAAAAATTAAAGTCTCAACTCTTTTTGAGTGAAAAGTAAATATTTATATTTGAGAGGGGGGGGGGTAATCAAAAAGAAATTTTTCAAAAACAAAGAAAAGGAAAGATTTAAAATAATAATTAAAATTCAACTCTTTCTGGGTTAAAAGTAAATAGGAGAGTAAAATCGAAAAAGTAATAATGAATAAAAAGAAAAAGTTAAAAAAACAAAAAAAATTTTTTTTAAACAGAAAAAGAAAGATTTAAAAAAACAAAAAAGGAAAGAAAAAAAAGGAATGATTTTAAAAAAATAACAAAAATTCAACTCCGTCGGGATAAAAAAGTAAATAGAAAAAAATCAAAGCAATGGGTGGGTGGGAGGGGGGAATCAAGAGGGAAAATCGAAAAGAACAATGATAATGAGTATGTTACATAGTTTTTAGGCCTGCTAAAAACAGCGTGTCTCTTATCGGAAAACGACTTAAGTTTTTTTTTTTTTTTTTTCAATTGACTAGAGTCAGAGAATATAAAGACACGATATTTGTCGCTTGGCAGCATCACAACTATACTTTATATATATTTATATTATATATACGTATATTATATATATATAACGTACGACAGTGCTTTTACAAAACGCGAAAATTGCGCTCTAATTATTTTTCAAGCGTTTTTTTTGTTTCTGTTTTTTTTTTCTCTGGATGTTTACAATATTATCACTTTGTAGAATCTAACGCAGAAAAATATAATATTTTCATTTTTTTGTTTGTTTGTTAAAAAATAAATCGTCATCAATACGGCGGAATGAAATTTTATTATTACATCTCATAACATCGAAAAAAAGATGCTTTGTTACATGAATTAATTTCTTTTAAAGTATATATCGGCTTTGTTAGATAGCATATGCGCTACTGGCAATTTTTTAATATACTTGAAAAATTTTAGTTGTTTTACTTTATTCCGAGTTTAATTTGGAACAAGATTTACTAATAACGATTTCAAAATGTGGAGATTTAAAAAAAAATTCATACATATTTTCGGCAAATTTTTTTTCTTTTCTGAAACTGGAGTTTTTTTAACTGCAATTACATAACCGTTATATAAATATGTTATTTCTATTCTCCCTAAAAATAATTCGAAGATAAAATTTATTATTTAGTATTTAAAAATAATTCGGAGATAAAATTTATTATTTTAGTTTTAAAACAAAGTTTTAACAGCAATATATATATATTTTTTTTTGTTTGCAACTTAACAATTAATTAACGTTTGTAGTTTTAACAGAAATTTGTGAATATGTAACAAACTGTTTTTGGTATATTATATATAACAGTTACGCCTCGTGCAAGTATTTAAAAATTTTGTTTTGACTAGATTCGTACTTTTTTTTCTGGTACGAAAAATTATTTTAAAATATATATATAGATTTATTTTTTGTTAAAAATTAGATAAAATATATAAAACTGTTATAATAGAGAATTTCGATAAAATTCTGAGTTTTCTGACAACTATATGTGTTATGGAATGAAAAAATTCATCTTTTGCGATCGCTTATTTTACGTACGTTTTTCTTATCAATAATTGCTGTTTTCTTCCTTACAGTGCAGCTTTCAAATTTCATGTTCTTTATTTTTGGAATAAATTTCTTCTTTTTCTTCTTTTTTCTTTCACAATCTGTGCATAATTTTCTTTTTAAAAAGAGAAATTAATAAAAAAAATATGATTAATTATGGTCTTTTTATGGATTTAAAAGAAGGATACAACTTTTTATCTATTTTTGGAATCATTATATTAAAGTGCAATTCCCTCGATGTAAATACGGTTGATCAATTCTTTTGTTTTGCATATGGCGCGTTACATGAAACGAAGTATTTTCTGTTGGACGTTTATAAGTTATCTCGTCTTTTTTTTTTTAAACGATCAATGTGAAAGCTTAATGTAGGAGAAAGAAAAGACTTTTTTTTTACTGTCAACTTTTTTCCCTTGGCAACGCACAGTCGAGTTTCATAACAAAGTGAATTAAGTAAATTCTAAAATCGATAAATTACATGATATTTTAATTAAAATAACTTAAAATAAATATATTTGAAAATAATAATTAATTTTCAAGAGCATTCAATCACAGCTGTGGTCTTAAGTAATTGGTTTCTTATTTTTTTTTTTATTTTTTTTGTTATAAAGTAACAGTATTAGTTTTTATTATATTTATATATGTATGTATATGTTGAGTATAAGTCGGGAATGTAATTATAATAATCAAATGTATTAGTTTTTATCTTATAGTGCTTCTCATTTTGAGTCATATTTCGTATCAGTTCTACCTCTTTTACATAACAGTTTTATAACTATTTCATTAACGGAAATACAAGATTGGGTTTTAATTTTAACATAAAATAATTTACGTATTTATGTTTAATGGACCGTTTGCAAAATAGTTATGTTACTTCTATATAATATAACTGTTATGAAGCATATACATAACTACATTCTAAAATTGATAATAGACATAGACTGCAAAACAATATTTAAATCCGTTTTCTTTATTTTATCAGTAAAAGCAATCTACAAAATGTTTTATTAATTTAATTTTTTTGTTTTGATGAAAAATATTTTTTTTAATTGACATTATTAATTTTAAAAAGCAATTTTTCTTTTATTATTCTCTTTCAGAAATTTAGGAAAAGGAAATTTAGGAAGAAATTTAGAACACTTATGAAGAACTTATGAAGTATTGAATGAAATTTTTGAAATAAATAATATGGAAATAAAATTATATATTGAAATACTAATACATAAAAATAATAATATATTAAAATATCAATATTCTATAATAGTAAAAAAATAAAATAAAAAATGTAGTTTAGAATAAATGAATATTAATAATAAAAATAATATTTTTGAATGAACAGTATTTTTAAATTTAGTATTAATTTATTTAATTTATTTAATTTATTTAATTTATTTTTGAAAAACTTGTAATGTTAACGATTGTTTATTTTGTTTATTTTATTTATTTATCAATATAGAGAATATAGTAGATTGAGTTTACCACTAAAATAATAAAAAAACACAATTAGAATATTATTTTCAGTGTAGATTTGTTACAAAAATTGCTGAGTCCCATATTTTCTTTTTGAAATTTCCTTGATGATTTTCATTATTTTTTTTTTGCGAGAAATTGAAAATTTTTAAAACTAATGACGAGATAGGAAAGTTTTTTCTTCATTTTTTGTCGGTTTACACGCAAATTTTTTTATAAAAATAAAGTGAATCGAACACAATAATATATTATATTTTATTGAGACGAGATACTCAGCAATAAGAAATGAAAAGAATAATTAAATTTTTGTAACCCCCCATAAAAGTCATGTGGGTTACGCGTGCTCCCTTGGTTTTTGGTGCCCGTTTGGCTGTGTTATTGCTTTTTTTTACTTCTTCACTTCCGGTCCAGCAATGGGCACTTCTTGGCGAACTTTGTGTCCTCGGAAACTAGCTTGAATTTTCGTTGCCGCCTTGTTTAGGTCAGGATCTGATAGGTCAATTCCTTCCAGCTCGTTAACGGCATCGTCCACCTGAAACATGTAATTTTTCCTCTGTCTTTACTAATTGTTGAAATTTAATTGAAAATTCTCTTAATTTTCAATTTAGTTAATTAATTTTTTTAATTTAATATCAATTGTTTACTATTCTTTTTGATCGTTCAACTCAATTTTTTATATTTTAAATAAAAGAAAATATATTTTATATTTATTTGTTAAATAATCTTTAACGTCCGAGATTTTTTTTATAAATATAAGGCAAATAAAACGAAAACATTCGGACAATGAATATAAATATTTATTTACTCCAACGTTTCGAAATCTAAATAATTTTCTCTTTAGGGAGTCTATCCAAAAAATATATACAAAATTAAAATAATAAAAAAATAATTTTAACAATAATATAAAAATTGATGAATAATTTATTTTACCAAAAATTAATAATTATAATAAACGAAGACTTAAATGATATGTCCTGACGATGTCTGGAGTCAGAAAATAATAATGAAACTTAATATTGATAAAATGGAATAAAAATAAAAATTCATTAAAAAAATAAAAATAACTAAATAAATAAAAATGTTTTAAAATTAATAATAAAGGAATTCGTGAAAAATTGAAAATAAAAATTAAATTAATAATTAATAAAAAGATTAGTAAAAAAAGAATTGAATTATAATTAATAAGAATCAATTTATAATAAAAATAAATTTATGAAAACTTAATAAAAAACTAATCAGGGCCATTGTCAGGGCATATAATTTAAGTCTTCGTTTATTTTACATATTAGTTTTTGATAAGATAATTATTCATCAATTTTTATTTATTGTTAAAATTATTTTTTTATTATTATTTATTTTAATTTTGTATATATTTTTTGGATAGACTCCCTGAAGAGGAAATCATTTAGATTTCGAAACGTTAGACTAAATAAATATTTATATTCATTGTCCGAATGTTTTCGTATATTTGCCTTATTTTATATTTACATACTGTATTTTTCTTTTTCAATTTATTCTACTTCAGATATTTAATATTTAATGAAAAAAAAATTAATTAAAAACCCCTTTTTTCTCTTTTCTTTATTTTTATTGTCTTAAATTAATAAAAATCCCCAAAAACACCTAAAATCATGCATATTCTCCCTTTTTCCTCCTTTTTTAAAAAAGAGAAATTTAGAAAAATTGTCAATTTTTCATAAGTTAGAAAATTGTTTAGTTTTGTTAAAGAAAAGAATTTCTATAATTTGGAAACTGGAAAAATTTGATTTTTTTGAAACTTATAAATTTTTTAATAATAATGTAACAAATATAAAATAACTTTTACCATTATAAAGTTAAAATCAAACTGTTTGGAATATCTGTCAACTTATATATATACAATTTCCAAATTTTCAACAGCAAATTTTACAATTTCCATAGTTAATTTTTGTGTAAAAATTTTTTTAATTTACTTCGAACGTTGTACAATTTGTTATTAAATATTATTATTTCCAGAGTAAATTTTACTGCTTCTAAAGTAAATTTTTCTAATTTTTATAAAGAGATTTTCTTTGGAAATAGTAAAAGTTATTCTGGAAATAAAAATTTTTAATATAGTAAATTTTACTATTTTTAGAGGAAATTTTACCAAGTCCGAAGTAAATTTTACTAATTTTTTACTGAAATTTAATTTCAATTTAGTAAAATTCGTGAAATTCAGAGAAAAAAATTGAATAAAAAAGTCCCATTAATTTTTGAAAAATCCTCTTTTTAAAAATAAAAATACCCCTTTTTACCCAATATTACACAAAAAATTCTGCGATTTCTGAAATTATAAATTTAATAAATTTATAAATTAATAGTCATAAATAGTTGCAGATTATTATTTACTCTTAATTAATAAAAGTAATTTAAATTATTAAATTATTTATTTATTATTATTATTTAATTTATTATTTATTTTTATTATTTATTATTATTATTATTATTTTATTTTATTATTTAAATTATTTTTTTCATACACTGAGAAAACAATATTTTTGAATCAAACATAATTTTCTTTATCATACAGTCAACTAAAAATTATTTTTGAATTAAATAATTTTAAATAATTAATTTTTGAATAAATAATTTTGATTCAACAAAATATAATAAAGTTGATGCAATAAAAATTAAGTTTAATTAAATTACAGTGAAACCTGTCGGAATGAAACTCGATTTTTTAAATTTTATTACAGTAAATCCTTAAATTGTTTTATAATTTATTTTTGTAATAATTTATAATTTTACAATATTTTGGAATTAAGTAAAATAATTCTTGTTGGAAATTGTTTAACGTAAAAAAATTTTAAAAATAGAGTTGCATTCCGACAGGTTCGACTGTATAACATATATTGAGTTCAAATATATTTTTTTTGGTTGGCTACTTATTTTTGAAATAAAAAAAAAAAATTTTTCTCAGTGTGTATTAATTTTGTTGATAATAATTTTAATATAAAGTATTTTCTTTTCTTTCTGTTTCAGGTGAGTTAAACACATTATTTTTCCTGTCAGGTTCATTTTGTAAGTAAATATTGATGAAAATGTAAGTAAATATTTAATTATATATTTATATGTAAAAGTTTTAATATTTCGGTTTAATTAAATTTTTCTGGTTCATTCGAACAAATAATATATTTAATTCAAACATAAATTATTTTGGTTTACTGAAAAAAAATTTATTTGATTCAAATGAAAGATTACTTGTCTATTGTTAAATAAATATTAATTTGTGACTTTTTAAATATTATTTGTATGAAATACTAAAATTATTGTGATGACCCACAAGTTAAACGTTCAAATGAACGAAATATTTATTGATTGAAATTATTTTCGTAAATTACTTATTGAAATAAAAATTAAAAACTTCGATTTCTAAATAATAATTTTGCGTCATTATGAAAAAAATAATTATAATTATTTATAATTATTATATAATTATAAATAATTATAATTATTTTTTTATAATGACGCAAAATTATTGTCGTGAAAATTTAATTTGAACGTTCAGGAACTTTGGAATTATAATTCTTAATTAAAACACATTTTTTTCTAATGATATCAAATTGAGTCAAAAAAAAACGAAGCAAAACGTTGCTTCGCAACCTTTTTCTTCGTTTTTTTTGTCTCAATTTGATATTCTTCGAAAAACTTAAAATATTTGATAAATACTGAGATTAATAATGATTCAAATATAATTTATTCGCTTGAAATAAAAATTATTGCATCAAATAAAATTTTTTTGATTTAAATAAAAATTATTTGATTCAAATAAATATTTCTTTGATATTAAAACGTAATTGATTACTTCAATCAAATAATAATAAATTTTTTTTTTGTTTTCTATTTTTATTCAATTTTATTTAATATTCTATTTATTTAACAATTTTCTTCCCTCATTTTCTTTTCATCTGATTTAAGTGGAATGTTGAAAAGGTTTTTAAGAAAACTTTCAATCAATCCATCCCGTGACTTTATGAACTTAAATATATTTTCCAGTGGAGAAGAAGGCTTGCTTTTTGGATACAAAATAAGGTCAAAGGGTCAATTCGTTATTCGTTTACTGTGTCTAGGCAAAAAAAAAAAAAAAAAATTGCAGGAAAAAATATTTTGCGATAATATTTATTTTTGTGATAAGACTTCTATTTGAAGTTTTCGCGTTCAAAAGAATATGGAAGATAAACATTTACATATGCGGAAGAGATATTTAACTTGGAATTGCGTCTCTAGGATTATTTTAGAGAATAGTAGGAATTCTGGTATATTTTACTGTAGTAAAGTAGTATTTATTTACTGTACTAGAATAGTAAAGTAGAATTCTATAGTCTATTAAAATAAGGATTTTATGTCTGTAGCTCATTGATAGTGAGTAGACGAGTAGACATTACATAGATTTTTTGCTCCACCGAATCTATTCTCTATTGTGTGCACAATACGTATATATATACCTCCACTTCAACTCTAATTCTTCACGTTTCGCATGAATATATTTTTATTCAATAACCAGGCTAGCTTTTTTTTTAGAAAAAATTTTTTTCACCAATTCCACATGACGCAAAACGGTGCTGTCAATTTTTTTTTTTTTATTTTTCAGAAACGTTTTGTTCCTTCTCTTTTTTTTTTGTTTTGCAGGTTTGATTAATTTTGCGGAAATAAAAGTGCAACGTGTAAATTTTTATATTTAATTTTTGATAGAAATTCTAATAACTGTTCGGTTATCTTCCTTTCTATTATTAATTTTTCTAATTTGAAAATTCATTTTAATATCCGCCTTCGAGGGCATGTGGAGGACTATACGAGTTTAAAAGTTTAATTCCAACTTCCGGAAATTTCAAATTCGCCAGAGACCTAGAATGATGGGGTAAAGTTTTCAAAGTTAAAAAAAGAGACATCAGGTTGCGGAAAAAAAATTCTTACTTTCGTTGTTTTTTTTTTTTTTTTTTACTGGAACATAGATTAAATATTACACTCTGAAAACAAAATTTATTTGATTCAAATAACAGATTAATTGACTGTTATCAATTAAATATTTACTTGAATCAAATAATATTTATTGGAGTCAAATAAATGGTATTTGAATCATTAATATCAGTGTTTGTAATAAATACTATTTAATTGACTCAAATAAAAATTATTTGATTCAGTTAAATATTTAATTGATAATAGTCAAGTAATCGGTTATTTGAATCAAATTCATTTTTTTTTCAGTGAAGGCTTCGTATCCATTTACTAAAACCTACTATTTACTACTACTATTTCCATAAATAATAAAATTGTGCGCAGAAATTCAATTATTTCCATAAATAATAAAATTTTCTACAGAAATTCAATTATTTCTAAAAGGTTTAATAAAATTCTTCACTGGAATTCAATTATTATTTTCAAAAATAATGAAATTCTTAGCAAAAATTCAATTATTTTCAAGAATTTTAATAAAATTCTTCACAAAAATTCATTCTTTGCAAAAAATCAATTATTTTCATAAATAATAAAATTCTGCGCAGAAATTCAATTATTTTTAAAAGGTTTAATAAAATTCTTCACGGGAATTCAATTATTATTTTCAAAAATAATGAAATTCTTAGCAAAAATTCAATTATTTTCAAGAATTTTAATAATATTCTTTACAAAAATTCAATTATTTTATTAAATAATAAAATTTTTCGCAAAAAATCAATTTTTCCATAAATAATAAACTCATTGCAGAAATTCAATTATTTTAAAAAAATTTTAATAAAATTCGCTGCAAAAATTCAATTATTTTCACTAGAATTTTACAAATTTTTTTTTTTTTTTATTATTTTCATCTATTATTTTTATAAATAATAAAATTTTCACAGGAATGCAATTATTTAATTAATTTTATTTTATTCAATTGCAATTATTTTTAATGCAATTTAATCCTGGAAATTTTATTAAAATTCTTCAAAAGAATTCAATTATTAAAAAAAATTTTGATGAAATTTTTTACTAGAATTCAGTTTCTAAAAAATTCATTTATTCCATTAATTATTTTTGTTATTAAATAATTGAATTCTCGTAGAAATTTTTAATAGAAATTTGATTTAAAAATAAATTCCAGTTTTTTCATGAATAATAGTTGAATATTAGAAGCGTTTTATTATGAATTTTTAGAAATAATTATATTTCTTAAGAGTTTTAAATTGAAATGTTTGAAAATTTTAATTGTTGTAAAACTGTAATAATATTAAAATTTTTATTTTGAAATAAAGTGACTAAAGTTTTGAATAATTTTATTAAAAAATTTCAACAACAAAAAAATGATTGAATTTTGAAAGAATTGCAATTGTAATGTTTAGAAAAATAAATTTCAAAAAAGTCTTTACATTGAAATCATTTTAAATATTTTAATTTCTGTGGAATAATGTATAAGTATTTAAATATTTAAATATAAAAAAATTATTCTAATTTTGAATTTAATTTAATTTAGACTACTAACTGTGTAGTAAAATTTAATTTTTCGATAGCTATTTTTATTCATCTGAAAGCTACTTTTTGATACTTTTTTGGTATACTTTTATGGAGTAATTAAATTATCAAGTACGAAGTCTGAAATTTGTTAGTAAAGCATAAATGTAGAGTTTTGAAAACAGTTTTGAATTTACTTTTAGAAATTTTATTTTAATATTTTATGTTTTAAAGATAATCAATATTTGAATAGGTTTAATTTTAGATAACGAATTTTTGAAGCACATTACGAACTTTATTGGCCGCGTACCATTAGTATGATTTGAAAAAAAGTTCTCGACCACTTTTTTTTCCATTTTCAGAAAGAAAAACAGGCCAAGTTTTCGAGGCTGGCTTTCAAAGTTCCATGAAAATTATCGTCCGCCAACTTTAAAGTCCATGCAAATCAGGTCGCGCAGGAAAAATAAGCGTCGAAAATACGTGGCTTTGTCTGTAAAAATCTGTGACTAGAATCATATTCCAACGGAGTAAATTTTTCCCATTCTTTTGTCTCTACATTAGGAGGGAAAATCTTCCTTCAAAGAAGATTTTCCTTCATTTTTTTTTTTCGCTAAAAACTACTCATACTTTTTTAAAAAATATCATACCATTCTTTTTCTTTGTTAAGAAAATTGGACCATTCTTTTTTTTTCTAAGCAAACGGGTGTATTAGGCGACAAAAGGCAAACATGCAGTAAAGAATCGTTACCATGTAGGAAAAAAAGAAGTGAAAAGAAGAAAAAATAATGTCGGCTATGTAAAAATGCCACTTTTATATACCCAATTATGCAAAGAATTTTTTTTATCGACTTTTAAGTTTAATTAGAATCGAGAGTGAAGTAAAGCTATGTTTTCTTCCTCGCGTGAATGAACATAGTTTCAAGTACCATTAGAAAAAGCTACCCTCTCACATGCAAAGTGGATTAAGAACATGTAAATTGTAATTACACTTGCGCATTTGAATTTCATCGCCTTCCTAACCTTCTCTTATTTTGCTGCTACCCTTCATATTCGCTGTTCGTTTCCAGAGTTAGAAAATTTCGTTCGCTATATATGTGCATATGTATTTGCATACATCACACGTGTGTACATCACACTATATATCTCAACTCTCGATTCTATACAAGGATGCGTTAATTTGTGACAATTACATTTCTGTGGTCGACATGTACGTGATGAAATCATGATGTTTGAAGGCTGTCATGCATCATGTATATGTAATGTTGATGCTTCCTTCTTTTGCGATAAAATTACTGTCTTTATATCAGAGAGACAAAAGTCTTTGAAATTTAACTCTCCGAACTTTGTATATATAATTTAGCAGTACTACAATTCAGTTGAGAAATCGATATTTTCTATTTGACCTGGTAATCGATATTTCAACTATAGGGGTGAATTCTAAACAATATTTCCCATTGGTCTATTTTTTTATACATATTTCTGATTTTCTAATCGAGATTAATTTCTAAATTCTCATCTAATTAAGTGCTCTTCTTTAAAATCTCACACTTTTTCTGAGTATAGCAAATTTGAGACAAAAAACGAATCAAAAATGGTGCAAAGAAACACTTTTCAGGGTTGCCATAGATCAGGGAAGTCAGGGAATTCAGGAAAAAGTCGGGGTAAGTAGAATTGGTCAGGGAAATCAGGGAAAAATCAGAGATTATTATAAAAATTTAATTTTTAAAATTCATAAGATAATTCTGAATTTTTGTTTCTTTTTTGTTAGCCTCATAAACTATGAATAATTACGACGAATTCCTAAGAATAATTGAATTCCTAAGAAATTGTTATTATTCATGAAAAGAATTAAATTCTTACGAAGATTTTTACAAAAAATTTTTTAAATATTTGAATTCTGTTTGGATATTTTATGAAAATATCAGATATTGAAAATCATTGAATTGCAAAAAGTTTTTAAAAATAATTAAATTTTACAAATAATTTTCTATTAAAATTTTCAACAATAATTGAATGTCTACGTGGTATTTTATTAAATTTTTTTGAAAATAATTGAATTTCTAAACAACATTTTATTATTTATGAAAATAATTGAATTCTTGCGAATGATTATATTAGAATTTTTTTTAAATAATTTAATTTCCAAGACAAAATTTATTATTACGTTTTAAATAATTAATTTTTTCGAAATATAATAAATATTATTTTAATAAATAATAAAATTCTTCACAAAAATTCAATTATTTTCAAAAATAATTAAATTCTTAGCAAAAATTCAATTATTTCAATATAAATAATAAAATTCGTTGCAAAAATTCAATTTTTCCATAAATAATAAACTCATTGCAGAAATTCAATTATTTTGAAAGATTTTAATAAAATTCGCTGCAAAAATTCAATTATTTTTAAAAGGTTTAATAAAATTTTTCACAGGAATTCAATTATTATTTTCAAAAATAATGAAATTCTTAGCAAAAATTCAATTATTTTCATGAATTTTAATAAAATTGAACAAAAATATTTAATTATTTTCAAAATAATGAAAATTCTTAGCAAGAATTAAATTATTTTCAAGAATTTTAATATAATTCTTCATAAAAATTAAATTATTTTTATTTTTATATAAATAGTTAAATTATTTTTATGGATTCAATTATTTTCATAAATAATAAAATTTTGACAGTAATTCAATTACTTAAAATACGATTAGGATGAAATTTTTTCAAAAAAAAGAAATGGTTTAAAATAATTTTTTACAAAATTCTACGCCGGAATTGAATTATTTTCAGAATATTTAATAATATTTTTTATTTATTTATTTATTTTCAATAAAATTTTAATAACATTCGTCGAAAAAATTTGGTAGTATTTCAATTATTTTTATAAATAATAAATTACTTTAGATAAATTCAATTATTTTGAATATAATTTTAATAAAATTCTTCGGAAAAATTGAATTTTTTTTCATAAATAGATAATAAAATTTGTGCAGCAATTCAATTATTTTTAATACAATTTTAATCAAAATATATCGAAAAATGTTATTATTTTTAAGAATGTTTTTAACATTGGTGAAAAGAATTAAATTATTTAAAAATTTGTTGATAAAATCCTTTGGATGAATTAAATTTGAAGAAACATTTAATTATTGAATAAATTATTTCTGTTTGTATTTAAAAAATTGAATTCTCGCTGAATTTTTTAATAAGAATTTATTTAATAATGATTTAATAATGATTTTAGTTAAAATTTTAAATAATCTTTTACTTAATTGTTGTAAAACATTAAGGAATTGATTACTTCAAGTCGAAGACTCGGAGTGATCGATATCTTCATTTTTTATAATAATATTCCTATAAGTTATTAAATTTCAAACGGTTTGAATTGTAAATTTTTGAAAATCTCTATACCGTACAATTTAATTAAAACTTTTAATTTTTAATTATAAAAATACCTCTTACTTTTACCATTCGGTTTAACGTTAAAGTACATAAAAAGTTAAAAAAAGATAATCATTTTCCAATTTTCAAGGTTGGCAAATAGCAATAAATTATAATGCCCTCTTATTTAACAATTTATTATTTAAATTTTAAGAATTCATAATAATCAATAAGGCTGTAAAGTTTATTATATATATATATATACGTACACTAAATTTTATCACAAAGGAAAATCAGTTCGGCTTTTGCACATTTTTTTACAAAATATAAAAGAGCAAAGAGGCAATTTAAAATTTATCTCTAAATCTATATATAAGAAGTGGTGGAGGAAAAGTTTAATAATTTTCTTTCCTCTTTATTTTTTTTTTTTTTAATTAAAAACTTTTGTTGTAATTATATTTTAGGTACTTAGTTGAGGTCACTTGTTAAACTTTTTAGTTATCGAGGGTCTTTTGTGGAAATTACAACTTTTATTCTTGTGATTATTGTTCATCATGCTGGTAGGATCTCAACGCTTAAAACATTGAACAATCCTGACAAATCTTCATTTCACTAGGAAACGAGCTGCATAAATTTGCAATATAATGAACAGCCTGGTTGTCAAAATTTACATTTCAAAATGGGATCTAATTGTACTTTATACTGACTGATTTAACTCAGATTGTCTTTTGTTGAATGCACCTTTTTTCCGAAAAGAGGAAGGAAGAGCAAGTAATATTTTCATACGCGATAAATTCTTATTCTGGCACATTTATTTGTTTACATGTTAATTTATTTATGGGTTAATATATTTACATATTATTTTATTCTATAATTTTACAATTGTGGTATTTTTTATATTTTATCCAGCAACCATGTTATGGCAAATAATATAATTGTACTAAATAATAATTATGTTGAATAATAATTGCACGAAATTAAAATACTAAATAATACTTATACTGAATATTACAATTACAGACTTTGCAGTCGATAATTAATTTTAGAAAAGTAGTAAAAAAGTAGTTATCGAAAAATTAAAATTGACAAACAAAAAACTTCTTTTTAGACTCTTCAGGAAACTGATAAAAATTACATCCTATATTTTATTTTCCTGACTTTTTCCTAATTTCCATCAAAAATATATACTTCTTTCTTATCCTGATAATAAATTCAATTCCTGCAACGAATTTTATTATTTATGAAAGAATTTAAATATTTATAAAAAAAAAAATTTAATTCTTATTGCGAAGAATTTTATAAAAAATTTTAAATAATTGATTTCTTTCGAATAATTTTATGCAAATTCTAATTTAAATAATTGAATCCCTAAGAAATTTTTATTATTCATGAAAATAATTAAATTCTTACGAAGATTTTTACAAAATTTTTTTAAATATTTGAATTTCTGCAATGAGTATATTATTTGTGGAGAAATAGAATTTTTGCGACGAATTTTATTATTTTATTAAAATAATTGAATTTTTGTGAAGAATTTTATTAAAATTCTAGAAAATAATTGAATTTTTGCTAAGAATTTCATTATTTTTGAAAATAATAATTGAATTCCTGTGAAGAATTTTATTAAACCTTTTAAAAATAATTGAATTTTTTTGAAGAATGTTATTATTTATTAAAATAATTTAATTTTTGCTAAGAATTTCATTATTTTTGAAAAATAATAATAATAGTATATAGTAGAATTTCTGCGCAAAATTTTATTATTTAT
The DNA here is from genome assembly GCA_032872505.1 of Leptopilina syphax. Taxonomy (NCBI): domain Eukaryota; kingdom Metazoa; phylum Arthropoda; class Insecta; order Hymenoptera; family Figitidae; genus Leptopilina; species Leptopilina syphax. The sequence continues at coordinate 28,623,500 of CM065469.1, read as the reverse complement.
GAAAACAATTGAATTTCTACGCAGAATTTTATTATTTATAAAAATAATTGAACTTCTGTAAAGAATTCTGTTGAAATTGTTAAAAATAAAATTCTTTTAAAATTTAAATGATAGATATTAAAAATCATTGAATGAATGAAGATTTTTGAAAATAATTGAAAATAAATGAATTTTTGAAAAGAATTTTCTTATTTATAAATATAATTGAGTTTCTGACGAAAATATTTTTAATTTTTTTATCATAATTGAATTAAATTGAAATACATTCCAAAATAATTGAATTCATTAAAATTTTTAAGAATAATAATTGAATGTCTGCGTGGAATTTTATTAAATTTTTTGAAAATAATTGAATTCCTAAACAGTCTTTTATTATTTATAAAAATAATTGAATTCTTGCGAATGATTATATTAGAATTTTTTTTAAATAATTGAATTTCCAAGAGGAAATTTATTACTTTTAAAATGAATTGAATTCTTGTGATGAATATTGATTCATGAAAATAATTCAATTTTGCAAAGAATTTTATTAGAATGTTTAAAAAGAATTGAATGTCTGTGAATAATTTTGTTATTTTTGAAAACAATTGAATTATTGAGAAAACTTTTATTAAAACGTTTAAAAAGAATTGAATTTCTGTGAATAATTTTGTTATTTTTGAAAATAATTGAATTATTGAGAAAACTTTTATTAAAATGTTTAAAAAAAATTGAATTTCTGTGAAAAATTTGGTTCTTTTGAAAATTAATTTAATTCTTGCGAAGAATTTTATAAAAATTTTCAAATAATTGACTTCTTTGGACTAATTTTATGCAAATTCTAATTTAAATAATTGAATTCTTGAGAAATTTTTATTATTCATGAAAGTAATTGAATTGTTACGAAGATTTTTACACAAAGGTTTTAATTAATTGAGTTCTGTTTGGAAATTTTATGAAAATAGTAGATATTGAAAATCGTGAAATTTCAAAAAGTTTTTGAAAATAATAAAATTTTTGCCAATAATTGAATTTTTGCGTACGATTTTATTAAAAAATTTTTAAATAATTGAATTTCTTTGAAGAATTTTAATACTTTTGAAAATAATTGAATTTTTGTAATGAAAATATTTATTTATGAAAATAATTGAATTTTGCAAACAATTTTTTTCAAATGCCTCAAAATAATTGAATTTTCGTAAATAATTTTCTTATTTATTAACATAATTGAATTCTTTCGAAGAATTATTTATGTAAATAATTGAATTCTTGGGAAGAATTGGATTAAACTCTAAAAGAATAATTGAATTATTTGAAAAAAAAATTTAATTAAAATTGTATTTAAAAACTATAATATTTTTGTGAATGATTAAATTCTTCGAAATAATTTATAAAAAAATATTTTTATTAATAATTGATTTTTTCTCGAGGAACTGAAATTAAATTTTTAAGAATAATTAAATTTTTTGAGAAATTTCTCTAAAATTCTATTAAAAATAATTGAAATCCTGCGATGAATTTTATTATTTATGGTTTAAAAAACCATTTTTTTAAATAATTGATTTTTTCGAAGAAATAAATTTTTTGAAAGGAATTTTTGAGCAATTCCTGTAAAACTGTATTAAAAAGAATTGAAATTCTGAGATGAATTTTCTTATTTATGAAAAATATAATAATTGAATTCTTGTGAAGAGTTATATTAAAATTTTCAAAAATAATTGACTTCCTGAGAAGAATTTTATTATTTATGAAAATAATTGAATTATTGCGAAAAATTTTATTAAAATGTTTAAAAAGAATTCAATTCCTGTGAAAAATTTGGTTATTTTTTAAAATAATAATTGTATTCTTCATAAGAATTTTATAAAAATTGTTTTAAATAATTAATTTTTTCGAAATCTAATAATAAATATAATGTTAAAATTTTATTTTAAATAATTGAATTCTTGTGTAAAAATTTAGTTGTGAAAATAATTGAATTTTTCGAATAGTTAATTTAAAATAGTATTAAAAATAATTGAAATTCTTTGATGATTTTTATTGTTTATGAAAATAATTGAATTCTTCCTTAGAATTTTATCAAAATTATTTTAAAAAATTGAATTTTAACGAAAAATGTTATTATTAGTGAAAGTAAATGAATTATTATGATGAATATTGTATAGAAATTTTGTTAAATAATTGATTTTTTCGAAATTCTTTTGAAAATGTTATTTTTAATTAATTGAATTCCTGTTAAAATTATATTATTGTTGAAAATAATTGAATTTTGGATGAATTTTATCAATTTTTTTTAAATAAATTGAATTCTTTTGCGAAATTTTATTACAATACTAGATATTGAAAATAATTGAATTTGAATATTTTTTGAAAATAATTAAATCATTTTAAAAAATTTGATAATAATTTTTGAGAATATTTTTTTGATTTCTAGTATTAGCGAATTTAAAGTAGTGGGAATTCTAAAAAAATCATTAATAGTAGCTAATAGTGACTGAAATATAAAAAAAGTACCCAAATAGTAGCATAATGTAAAAAAAGTAGTAAATAGTAGGTTTTAGTAGATGAGATGTTCCTAAAGTTTGGAAAGTTCAAACAAATGTCGATATTTTTATTACTTCTTTCAATTTGAATTTTATTAAAAAAATATTTTTAACTTCATAAATAATCAGCTACAATATTTTTCCATTTAAGTCTAGTAGTTTTTAAAAATATTAGAGTATAACAAAATATTTCGTTCATTTGAGCGTTCAAAACTTTAGGAAAATTAGATGAGTGCGAAGCGTGCAATTATACTTTAATGGACATAATTAAACTGTAAAGAATTAAACTCTTCTGCAAAGAACATGAAAAATGCAGTAGCAAAACACTGGAATGTTTAATGCTAACAGCAGTGTTGTGTAAACAAATTTTTATTCGACACTTGATGCATTGTTTGGATTCGTAACATAACGTTTGATGTATAAACCTTCATAAATTTATTAACCCCCGTAAATCAAAAAAAGACAAGCTCATCGCTTCTCTACAACACCCTTCGAAACAGAATAAATTTCCATTTTCCTAATAGACAACTATAAATCAATCAAAAAATATGTTTTGTTTTAAACCGCGTTTATAAAGCATATTTCACTGAACAAGATAAACTTTTGAAGTACAACTCGAAAGCACTCGATTTATATACGTATACCTACTATATATAATATTAATAATCTTCAATGTACAATGGATCACTTCGATCGAAAGTCACGAAACAGACTTTCCATCAGAGTTCCATATATACTTGCGTAGGGCTTGCAGGAAGCTTGGTTTTGATTAACAATTAGTTCCAACTTCCCTGGAGATTAATTAACTTCTCCATTTACAGAATCTCTCGCGATTTGAGAGATAAATATCAAGAGAAAATTTTGCATATTGTTAATTAGCGGATCATAAGGTTTATGACTCTCTACACAATGTGTAGGGTTTAAAAAGGAACATTTTTTTTTTATTTTGCTACACCAAGTTTTAGAGGAAAGAATGTTTAATCTCTTTAGGAGGAAAAATGTGCTATAAACAACGCTTAACGTTTTCACTTGCACGCTTTTTATTTTTCTTTTATTTTCTTTAGTCATAAAAAGAAAGCGTAAAAATGACAAAAAAAAATGTTTACTAGATGGCTTCAAAATTGTTGAATTTTTTGATAAAATGTTTTTTTAAAAAAATTGAAAAGTTTATGACGATGAAATTTTACAACAAAAACTAATTTGTTTAGAAAAGTAATTTGTTGGGATTTTGTTTAAAAAAAAATGGAAATTTGTAATTTTTGCTGCAGATGTTCGGGGATAAAATAAAATTGATTTCACGAAAAGTCTAAAGTTACTTTATATTGTTTGAGAGGGAGAGGTGAATTTTCATTGTAAAACATGAAGAGTTTGGGAGTTTAATTTTTCTATTTTCTTTCACATTGCTTAAGGTCGTTTATCTTCTTCTTGAGAAAGCCAAAGTGACTCCTTCCTACCGTTTGAAACCAACTGGGAAACTTACAGCCTTTGGCGACGAGAAAGGATTATAGGTTTTCTCTTTACTCTTAACGTAGAGAGGAGCTTCTTTTCAATTTTTCTTTGGTCTTGTCATCCGATATATAACATTAAAATCCAAAAGGGCTTTGTATCTTTCATTTTATCAGACGTCATATGCAATTTTAATAAAAACGGCACTTTATGGTATTATAAAATCGTACATTTTGCTGCGAGTATAGAAATTTTCCTTGTTTTATTAGCAAATTATTTTTAATTATTATCTTTTCAACTGTTATTCTCTTCATTGAAGAGTATTTTTTTTTACTTTTTTTCATTAATACTATTTTAATTATTACCTTTTTCAATTATTATCTTTTTAATTATCTTCCTTTTAATTGTTATTTTACTTTTAATTATCCCGTTAAACATTTTTATTATCTCTTTATTAAGGGTTTCCACAGTCACTTTTTGTTTGACAGTCAGGAAAAAGTCAGGGAAAATAGAATTGGTCAGGAAAATCAGGGGAAAGTCAAAGATTTATATTAAAAGTACTGGAAGAAATTAAATTTTTAAAATTCATAAGAAAATTCTAAATTTTGCTGTCGCATAAATTATGAAATTATCACGAATTCTAATACAAAACATTCAATTTTTTCTGACAATAATTTCTTTTCAAATAACTTGATAAAATTAAATAATAAATAAATTAATAATAATAATAATAAATTCTTGATAAACTATCATAAAATTATTATTTGTAAACTATTTAATGAATAATTTTAGAAAATTTCTATTTTGAAGAAAATTTAATTGGAAATTTTAAAGAACTTACGTTTTTTAAAAAATGTTAATAATTTAAATTTCTTTGAAATTACTTAAACTTTTTAATATATATTCTTTACGAAATTCCATTTTTTTTCATAAATAACAATATTTATCACAAGAATTTAATTATTTTCAAAAGTATGTATATCAAAATTTTTTTTAGAAATTCAAATATTTAAAAAATTTTTTTTAAAAATTATCGTCAAGATTTCTATAATCTTTAAAAATAACAAAATTCTTTGGCAAAATTCAATTATTTTTCAAAATTTTTCTCAATTCAATGATATTCAATATCTACTATTTTAAATAAAATTTTCCAAAAGGAAAAAAATTTACCGAAAAAAGTTTTAAAAAAAAATTCCACGCAAAAATGTAAATATTTTCATAAATGATCAAACTTTCACAGGAATTCAATTATTTTCATTAAATTCCTCTAAAGAATTTAATTTTCAACAATTTCAACAAAATTTTTTACAAAAGTTTAATTATTTTTATAAGTAATACAATTCTGCGTAGAACTTCAATTATTTTTAAAAGTTTTAATAGGAATTCTTGATAGGAATTTAATGATTATTTTAAGAAATAACGAAATTCTGAGAAAAAATTCAATTATTTTCAAGAATTTTAATAAAATTCAACAAATAAATTCAATAATTTTTATAAATAATAAAATTCTGCGCAGAAATTCAATTATTTTAATTATTTTCAAGAATTTTAATACAATTCTTCATAAAAATTAAATTATTTTTATAAATAATAAAATTCTTGGAAAAAATTTCAATTATTTTAATAAATAATAAAATGCGTCGCAAAAATTCAATTATTTTTATTTTTATATATGAATAGTAAAATTCTTTTTAGGGATTCAATTATTTTCGTAAATAAAAAAATTTTGACAGTAATTCAATTATTTAAAATACGATTAGGATAAAATTTTTGCAAAAAAATCAATTATTTAAAAGAATTTTTACAAAATTCTACGCCGGAATTGAATTATTTTCAAAAAATTTAATAATATTTTTTATAGGTATTCAATTATTTGCAACAAAATTTTAATAACAATCATGGAAAAAATTTTGTAGTCATTTAATTATTTTTATAAATAATAAAGTACTTTAGATAAATTCCATTATTTTGAATATGATCGATAATTTCAACTCTATTATTATTTTGAATATAATTTTAATAAAATTCTTCGGAAAAATTCCATTATTTTTATTTTTATATAAATAATAAAATTCTTCGCAGTAATTCAATTATTTGCATGAATAACAATATTTGTTACAAGAATTTAATTATTTGCAAAAGTTTTATTAAAATTTGTCAAAAAAATTCAATTAATTAGAAATTTGTTAATAAAATTCCTTTATGAGAATTCAGTTTTAAAAAAATTGAATTATTCAACAAATTATTAATTTTTTTATTTTAATAATTGAATTCTCGTAGAATTTTCTAATAAAAATTGATTTAAAAATTAGTTTCAATTAAAGTTTTAAATAATAATTGAATATTAGAACCATATAGCGTGAATTTTTAGAAATAATTGATTTTTGAAAAGGATTCAAATGAAAATCTTTGGAATTCTGAATTTTTAATTCTTCTTAATTAAGAATTCTGTAGAATTAATTTTTTTGAAAAAGTTGAAGTGAATTTTTTTAAAAATTATTTAAAGTTTTTATTTTCTAATATATATTTAATTGAATAATTTCCGCGAATAATCATAATTTTATAAAATTGAATTATAAATAAATGGATTTGATAATTTTCAAGGAACTTTGGCAAAAATTATTTAAAATAATGGATTTTTTGAAGAATTTAATTTTATCATTCGATCATTTTTAATTATAAGAAAACATGAAGATATTGATCACTTCGAGTCTTCGACTCGGAGTGATCAATATCTTCATGTTTTATAATAATTTTCTTTTAAGTTATTGAATTTTGAAAGGTTTGAATTTAAAATTTTTGAAAATCTTATTCCTATGGAAAAATAATAATCTGTAAATAATTATTTAAAAAAAAAGTTATTGACATTTTCCATTAATTTTACAATATTAAAGAAATTCGCAAATGTAATAGAACATTTTTTTGAGAATCTAATAATTTGCAGAGTGATTCAGAATATTCTTTTAGGATCAGAAAAAAAAGTTGCAACCCTGTTATTTGGTTACATGTTTTTCATTGTTTATGAGAATGTGAAAAAGGTACGTGTTTTCCTTTTTTTTAAATTGTAATTTTTCCAGGAGAAAGGGAGGTGAAAAATTAGAAAGACAAAAATGACTTTGTTACTGAAATAGCTGCAATATATTAGCACTAAGGTAATAATTCCGACAACGTGTAGAATGAAGGCAAGAATTTAGGGCAGTATTACGGAATTTGTATATACAAGTAGTGCTACTTAACAGTCAGAGTTTGTTGGTTTATCCCTATCGGAAACATAGATTGACGAATCTTTAACTGCTATCTTGGCATTCGAAGGTTTAATACTATATCAATTGCACACACCTATTTAATTCATTCTTACAATTTATATTTTTAACTAAATTCTACTCTTAGAAAATAGAAATACATATTAGCTCTAATTTGAACTAATTCTCTTATGTAACTAATTCTTAACTGACTTGAACTTATTTTTGTTTTAACTTTTCTGGTTTATTTCGCTTCTTTAACTCAATAAACGCAATTAACTAAATTAACTGAATTAACTTATTTTACTTATTCTACTTATTTTACTCATTTTACTTATTTTACTTATTTTAACTTCAACTATCACAATTATTTTCTAGCACCGAAAAGAATTTATTCTGAAATCAAAAGGATTCCACATTGGATCAAATTGATATTTGATAACAAAATTTTTGAACACTTTGTTCGAAATTTTTGATATTAATTTGATCTACTTTGATACCAATTTAAACCACTTTTGTTATCATTTTGATTTAATATGACACTTTCAAGAAAAGATAATATTGCAACGATGAAAAATTGAAAGCACTTATTTAATCCCTCTCGTCATAATCAATTTTTGTAATTAAACAATGAACATGAGTGTTCTAATTAAATTTGACGAAATGTGTAATATTTGAGTATTAAAAATTTATGAAATGAATTTAATTGAAATTTAATTTTAGTCTAAAATGGAAATGTAATATTTAATTTAAAGAGAGACATGTATATGGCGCATGTAGGAATTAAATGATACTTGTGTGTGTATGTGTATGTGGGCAATAATAAACCGGTAAACTGCCGTGAAACACATGATTTCTCATTATTCATTCCATTTGCAATTTTGTAAATCGGTTACCGGAAATAATCATCAAAGGATTTGCAATGTGATGTGTGTGTGTGTGTGTGTGCTTTCTGGAAATTCAACTATGGATTCTCTCGGGAATTCTATACCGGTTGTTGTCGTATATGTATGTCATCGAACATGACCCCAAGTATAGTTTTGGTTCAACTTTGGTCAGTCGTCATTTAAATTATTTGTTTCGAGAATCCTCTGTCTTCTCTCTCTGTCCTTATTTTCATTATTTTTAAATTTTTAATACTTGATGCTTACAGGCTTCGCACTCGTCTACTATAAAACCTACTATTTACTATTTACTATTATTTTTTACGTTATGCTACAATTTAGGTACTTTTTTTTACATTTCAGCTACTAAAAGCTACTATTTCTGTTTTCTTGAGAATTTCCACTACTTTAAATTCGCTAATACTAGAAATCAAAATAAATATTCTCAAAAATAATAATCAAATTTTTAAAACGATTCAATTATTTTCAAAAAATAGTCGAAATTCAATTATTTTCTATATCTAGTATTTTCAAAAAATTTCACAAAAAAATTCAATTCTTTAAAAAAAATTGGTAAAATTCATCCAAAATTCAATTATTTTCATAAATAATAAACTTTCCACAGGAATTCAATTAATTTAGAATAGAATTTTCAAACAATTTCGAAAAAATCAATTATTTAACAAAATTTTTATACAATTCTTCACAATAATTCAAATACTTTCAAGAAAAATAACATTTTTGAAGAAAATTCAATTTAAAAAAAAAAAATTTGATAAAATTCTAAGCGCAAGAATTCAATTATTTTCATAAATAATAAAACTCATCAAAGAATTTCACTTTTTTTTAAAATTTTAATACTATTTTAAATTAATTATTCGAAAAATTCAATTACTTTCACAAATAAATTTTTACACAAGAATTCAATTATTCAAAAGAAAATTTTCATAATATTTATTATATTTCGAAAACATTAATTATTTGAAACAATGTTTATAAAATTTGTATAGAAGAATTCCATTATTTTCAAAAATAAAAAAATTTTCACAAAAGTTCCATTCTTTTTAAACATTTTAATAAAATTTTTTTCAAGTATTTTATGACAATTTTTAAAAATGAACTTTTGAAGGATTTTAATTGCAAATAAAGGTAATTAAATTCTCAAAAATTTAAATAAAATTCTTTACAAAAATTCAATTATTTTTAAAAATAATGAAATTCTTCTCCAAAATTCAATTATTTTCAAAATTTTTTTTAAATTCTCGTAAAAATTTCAATTATTTTTAAAAATAATAAAATTCTTCTGCGAAATTCAATTATTTTCAAAACTTTGAATAAAATTCTTTACAAAAATTCAATTATTTTTATAAATAATAAAATTCTTCTCCGAAATTCAATTATTTTCAAAATTTTTTTTAAATTCTCGTAAAAATTTCAATTATTTTTAAAAATAATAAAATTCTTCTGCGAAATTCAATTATTTTCAAAACTTTGAATAAAATTCTTTACAAAAATTCAATTATTTTTATAAATAATAAAATTCTTCTCCGAAATTCAATTATTTTCAAAATTTTTTTTAAATTCTCGTAAAAATTTCAATTATTTTTAAAAATAATAAAATTCTTCTGCGAAATTCAATTATTTTCAAAACTTTGAATAAAATTCTTTACAAAAATTCAATTATTTTTATAAATAATAAAATTTGTCTCCGAAATTCAATTATTTTCAAAAATTCTTTTAAATTCTTGTAAAAATTTTTAATTATTTTTATAAATATTAAAATTCTTCTCAGAAATATAATTATTTTTAAAAGTTTTAATAAAATTCATGGCAGGATTGCAATTATTTTTAATACATTTTTACAGGAATTGCTCAAAAAATGTAATTATTCTTAAAAATTTTATTTTAATTCCTCGAAAAAATCAATTATTTAAAAAATGTTTTTTTAAAATTCTTTGACAGAATTCAATTATTTACAAAAATATTAGAATTCTTCACAGGGATTTAATTATTTTCAAATAATAAAATTTTTCGAAAAAATCAATTATTTTCAATACGATTTTAATTAAAAATTTTTTCAATACCCGTGTGGAAAAAGCCACGTTCGAGCCCCACAGCTCCGGGGCCCCCGTCGGGGGCCCTCGTGGAATATCCATGAGGAGAAATCCACGAGGGCACCAGCAGGGGCCCCGTTCTTTGCCCTTACGGTTGCCCTGCTCAAAAATTTATCTAAGTTTTAAAAAAAAAATTTTTTTGTTGAAAAACTTTAGTTCAGAATGCATTAAATTACGTTTCAAAGCACCTGAAATAAACATTAAGTGACATTTTTCCAGAAATCCTATCACAAAGTTATGGAAATTTACGAGGGCACCAGCAGGGCCCCTGCTCTTAGCCATTATGAATGCCCTGCTCAACAATTTTTCTAAGTCCAAACGAAAAATTTTTTTTACAACAAAAAATTATTGTTTACTATCATTTTAAACAATGAAAAACACGTTTTTAACAAATATTTAATGTTACTTTTTTTGAAAATATTAAACTTACCTAAGGGCAAATCCATGAGGGCCCACGCGAGGGCCCTCATGGATTGCCCACATCATTAACTAGAAAAAATTTCTAAGTCCAAAAAAAAATTTTTTTTTTCATCAACAAATTAATGTTTATAATGATTTTAAACAATGAAAAACACGTTTTTAACAAATATTTAATGTTACTTTTTTTGAAAATATTGAATTTACCTAAGGGCAAATCCATGAGGGCCCACGCGAGGGCCCTCATGGATTGCCCACATCATTAACTAAAAAAAATTTCTAAGTCCAAAAAAAAAATTTTTTTTTCATTAACAAATTAATGTTTATAATGATTTTAAACTATGAAAAACGCGTTTTTAACACAAATGTTTTGACATTTTTTTTTTTTTGAAATTATAAAAATATTAATTTATGAATATTTATGGTCTATTATTATATTATTGATATTGTTATTATTATTATTAAACTATTTAATTATTTGTCATGGTGTATTAGTGTTAATAAATAATTTATTGAATCATCAAAAGCAAGTCAGCAAGTCACCTACATTACAGCAATAATTTTCAAGTAGGTCCCGTAGCATAGTGGTAAGAGTGTTGTCTGGTAGTCAGTAGGTCGTAGGCTCAATTCCCGCGTGCGTCAGATTTTTTTTTTTTTGGTCACGATTTAATTAAAAAAAGTAAAAATTGTTAAATAAGAATGTTATTTATCAATAATTGGACTAATTTGTTATTAATAAATAATTAATTTATTAATTTAATTGAAAATAAAGTTGAGGGCATTTTATGAAATCCACGAGGGCACCGCGTGGAAAATCCATATGGAATCCATGAGGATTTTCCTCGAGGGCACCCACGAGGGAAAGCATGTCACGCCTCCGAGGGCTCCGCGTGGATTGCCCCTGCGGATTCCACATGGCAAGAGGGCAATCCACGAGGGCCCCGCCGGGGGCCCTCACCATTTTTCTGCACGGGTAATTAAATTATTTTTTTAGATTTTAATAACATTTTTCTCAAGAATTCAAATGTTTAGATAAATAATTCTTCGCAAAAAATCAATTATGTCGATAAATACCAAAATTATTGCCAACAATTCAATTATTTTGGAACATTTTAATAAAATTCTTTGCAAAATTCAATTATTTTCAGAAATAAAAATATTCATCACAAGAATTTAATTATTTTTAAAAGTAATAATTTTTTTTTTGGAAATTCAATTATTTAAAGAAAAGTCTAATAATGTTTTTTTGGCAGTAATTCAATTATTTTCATAAATAATAAAATTCTTCTCAGGAACTCAATTATTTTCAAAAAAAAAATTTAATAAAATACCACACAGACAATCAATTTTATTGTCAAATATTTTAGTAGAATTCTTTGTAAAATATAATTATTTATATTTTTCAAATACTTTTCGCAATTCAATGATTTTTAATATCTACTATTTTCATAAAATTCCAAAATAGAATTCAATTATTTAAAAAAATTTTTGAATATATCTTAATAAGAGTTTAATTCTTTTCATGAATAATAAAAATTTCTCAGCAATTTAATTATTTAAATTAGAATGTGTATAAAATTAGTCATAAGAAAATCAATTATTTAAAAATTTTTATAAAATTCTTCGCAAGAATTAAATTATTTTTATAAATATTTAAATTCTTTCATGAATAATAAAATTTGTTGCAAGCTTGAAGGAATTCAATTTATTAGCGGGATAAGAAAGAAGTAAATATTTTTGATGAAAATGAGGAAAAAGTCAGAAAAATAAAAAATAGAATGGAATAATTTTTGTCTGTTTTGGAAAATATTCTCAAACGAGTTTTTTTGGTCTACAAGTTTAATTTTTTCATTGCTACTTTTTTACTACTTTTTTTTAGTTTAAAAGCTACTTTTTGCTACTTTTTTAAAATTAATTATTGAGTGCGAACTTTGTGCACATTCATATGGTTTGATTCCTTAAATTTTTTATTCTCTTTAATTAAAAATTTAATGTTGTGAAAAATTTTTCTTTAGTGATTTTTACGCATTTTTCTTTGACCCACTTTTTCTTTTTAGTTTTGTAAACTTTTGATATAAATTTTTCCGAGGCTTTTCGAATGAAAATTAATCTGGAATTCAATTTTTTCCTCTTTTTGTTCGCGAAAATGTTTTATTTGAATCGCGTCATGTTTTTGTTTTTGTTTTCAAGTATTTTATGACAATTTTTGAAAATTAACTTTTGAAGGACTTTTCATTGCAAATGAAAGTACATTGAATTATCAAAAATTTTAATGGTGAAATATCTTCAAGTAGTTTTCCGCAAAAAGGAAAGCAATCCCATTTTTTTCTCTTTATGAATAAAAAAAATTTTCCTTTAAAAAAATGTTCCTTTTTAAAAGACACAGATCCTTGAAACAATCGGATAAGAGTATCGTTCCAATATTACGATTATTGGGTGTCATTTTCTTGAATCAATATAATTTCAACGAAGATAACAATAGCTATTGACTGCTCCTGTGAAATTATTGATTATTACTTGCATGTATATGTATATGTATCTATATAAGCTCTCTGGGAATCGTGACATCATTACTGATGTTTCATTAACAAACTGCAATATGAAAAGGGAACTGAGGCAACTATATACCTCTCAACATTCCTCTCTTGAGATTTAAAATTCCAACTTAATGCATCGATCTATTTGTTATAGGTCTCTTTTCTTCGACACTTTAGAATTAAATGTCCTTACGGAGCTCTCTTTCTGAACGTATGACCGTTATTTATTATTCCCCATTCGATATTTTAGAATCTTTTGAGAATTACTTATTAAATCCCCCCTTTAAAATTAAACGGAAATATATTAGGATAACTATTTTGTTGGCTTCGTAAAACTAAGGGAGTACAGCGTATACAAATCAGACGTGTATTGTTATTGAGCAATAAATAATAATTGAAGGATCATTTTCAGTTAATTTAATGCTGCATAACAAAATTTACGGCCTGTGTCCTTATATTGAAAATTAATAAAAAAAAAACTATTAAGAGGGAAAATTTAATATTCACAACTATTTTTTCGTATTCAAGTACTTTTTATTTTTAACTATTTTTTATTTACATACCAATTGTTAAATATATTTATTTAATAATAAACTATTTTTTATATTTAACTATTTTCTAGATTTAACTATTTTCGTATTTACTTAACTATTTTTCGTAATTAACTATTTTTCGTATTTAACTATTTTTTTATATTTAACTATTTTTCCCTGACAATTTACTGACGTTAAAATTACTTCCCCTAACGAAATTCTTTTTACAGTAGGAAAAATATTAATGTTTACGGAAAATAAGTAAAATTCATGAATTTTAATAATTTCTAAAAATTACAATTATAACCCTTCCTGAATTTAATTATTTTCTACAATTTTCAACCAAACTTCATCTCTAAATCAATTAATTTAAATAATTTTCCAAAAGTTCTTCTAGAATTCAATTATTTAAATACATAAACTTAATTTTTTATAATAATTGTGACTCTCCATAGTTTTTTCTTAAATATAATATTTTCAAAAAATTATAGTTTTTCATTTTTGAAAAATTTCCAAAACAATTAAAATTTGGTAAAATCTTTTAAAAATAATTGAATTTTTGAAAAGTTTAATTCAAAATGATCAAATTTTTGAAGAATTTTAATTATAAACAGGACCATGATTTCTCAAAAATTTTAATAAGTCCAAAGAGTAAATTTTGAATCTTAAAAAATTATTACAAAACAATTCTAATAATTAGTTTTTAAAAGTATTTTATTAATGTAATTTTTCGAAAATAATTGTATTTCTTAAAAGAATTTTTGTATAATTTAAAAAAATTAATGAATTTTTTTATGTATTTTAATTAAAAATTTTGAACATTATCGTTTTCTCAAAAATGTTAAAAATAATTCTAAAATATTATTTTTGGAAATATGTAATTAAAAATATTAAAAATATTGAATTTTAAAAAATTAGAAGCTTATTTTCATTTTTAAATTTACCTTTAAAGATTTTTTATTAAAATTTTTGATAATTCAATTATTTTCAATTAAATTTTACAAAATTTTAACTATTCAAAAACAATTTTTAAAAGATTTGTTTATAGTTAATTTTTCGCATTATAAAAATCAAAATAAGTTGCACTTTTTTACTAAAAATTGTGGTATTTTGTTGCAATGTTTGGAAGAAAAATCGAAAAATTTACAATTTTTGAAAATAAGTCGAAAAAGTCTCAATTATCTCAACTATTTTCTACAATTTTCAACTAAACTTCATCTCTGAATCAATTAATTTAAATAATTTTCCAAAAGTTCTTTATTTAAATAAATAAAGAAAAATATTTTATTTAAATTTTATTTTAAATATTTTATTTAAATAAATAAACTCAATTTTTTATAATAATTGTGAATCTCCATAGTTTCTGCTTAAGTTATTAAGGTATAATATTTTAAAAAAAATTATAATAAAGATATTCTTACAATTAATTTTTTACAAATATTTTTAAATAATGTTTGAACGATAATAATTTTTTAATTTTGAAAAATTTCCAAACAATTAAAATTTGGTAAAATCTCTTAAAAATAATTGAATTTTTCAAAATTTCAATTTTTCAAATAAAAATGATCAAATTGTTGAAGAATTTTAATTATAAACAGGACAATGATTTCTCAAAAATTTTAATAAGTCCAAAAAGTAAATTTTGAATCTTAAAAAATTATTAAAAAACAATTCTAATAATTAATTTTTAAAAATATTTTATTAATGTAATTTTTCGAAAATAATTGTATTTCTTAAAAGAATTTTTGTATAATTTAAAAAAACTAATGAATTTTTTTATGAATTTTAATTAAAAATTTTGAACAATTATTGTTTTCTCTAAAATGTTAAAAATAATTCTAAAATGTTATTATTTTTGGAAATATGTAATTAAAAATATTAAAAATATTGAATTTTAAAAAATTAGAAGCTTATTTTTATTTTTAAATTTACCTTAAAAGATTTTTTATTAAAATTTTTGATAATTCAATTATTTTCAAAATTTGCTATTAAAATTGTTTAAAGGGTTGATTTTCAAAAATTGTAACAAAATACTTGCAATATAAATTAATTATTTTCAATTAAATTTTACAGAATTTTAACTATTCAAAGACAATTTTTGAATGATTTGTTTATAGTTATTTTGCGCATTATAAAAATAAAAATAAGTTACACTTTTTTACTAAAAATTGTGGTATTTTGTTGCGCAATGTTTGGAGGAATATTCGAAAAAGTCGCAATTTTTGAAAATAAGTCGAAAAAGTCTCAATTTTTTTAATTTCCCTGACAAAAATTTTGTTTTAATGTGTCATGGAAATTTTATCATTTATCACCTGGAAATCATGGAAAAATCATAGAATTTTATAAAGAAAAATTTATAGAAACCCTGTTTTCGTAATTAACTTTTTTTTGTATTTAATTATTTTTTATATTTAACTTATTTTACATATTTAACTAATATTAGGATTTAATTTTTTTTTGTATTTCACTATTTTTATATATAATTTATATTTTTTTTAAATTAATTACAATTATGTTATATGTTATATTTCTCAAATAAATTACCTATTTTTTTTATGTTAAACTATTTTATTAAAGTATTTTTTTTGAAATATTTTTTTTCTTTATGAAAATTATTCTTATTCTTTATTTTAAATAATTTTTTTAAATTAATTTTTCTATTAATTTTTTTAAATAAAGAATAAACATAAAGAATTTATTTATTTTTTCAAAAAAAAAAATGAAGATAAAGAACAAGAATAATTTTTTTTTTATTGATTTATTTATCAATATACGGTACTAATGTTTTTTTTGTACCATTTAACTGTTTTTTTATATTTACTCACTTTTTTATATTCTAACTAATTTTTAATATTTGATAAAAATTTATTGATTTCATAACTTTTCATTTTCGCCCGTTTTCATTGAAAGGTCAGAGGGCAATTTTTTATTATTTGACTTGCTTATATTACTTTTACTAAATCATCGTTTACAACTACCGCTTTTCCCTTTATTTTCAATGCCGTAAAAAATCATAAAAAAAGCTTGCTTCAAAATAAAGTTGTTACTTAATAATCTTTTTTTTTCCTTTTGCCTTGAAGCGAAAATGGGTATTGTTCTGGGAAATCATGTATGATTTTTATATTAAAATGAAAGATAAATAAAATACAAAAAAAATAGTGAAACAGAGAATTCAATAATCGATCGATTGGAAATTTGTATTTCCGTATACATCATTTAGCTATTATTTTTACTCGCACGTCTCTCGTTGGATGAAATTTATATCTTTTAAATTTCATTTTGATCGAGAAGGAAAAATTTATTTTAGATAAGGTGTTTTTTGCAAAATGGTTTGTAAAAATGCGGATTATTTTTTTAAATGGATTTTTTATTTATTGATTAGTTTTTAATTTTTTATTATTGTAATTTGTTTTTTTTTAATTTAATGTAATTTATTTTTTTAAATTTATTGTTATTAATTTTTTTGTAACTCGATTTGTTTATTTATTTTTTACTTATTTTGTTTTTTAGTAAATTTGCTTCTATTTTTCATTTGTTTTGTTTTTATTCAATTCCTTTTTATTCACTTTTGAAGAAAGAGGCGTTCATCTTTATTATCTCCTAACTTTTTCAGCTTCGTCGAAAATATGATTTATTAGACTTTGAAATATTGAAGTTTTCTCTATAGTTTGGGGGGAAAAATAAGAAAATATGTTTCCGGAATATTTGGATTTTTTATATCGGGCAAATGATGCTATTTGATAAGGAATCTTTCACTATTGGGAATTGTTTAAAAGAATTTCTTCTCACTCTACTTGTTTTGAAAGGAAAGTTTACAAAATCAAAATCTATTTTTTTCGAAGTTTATTAAAAAAATTTATTTACACATTACGAATTTGATTATTTTCTTCTCTTCGTTTATACATATTATTTATTTTCTCCATTACTTTTATATGCAAAAGAATTTTATTAAAATATGCAAAAGAAAAGTTTTGCAATTTTTGCAAACCAAAGTATTGAGATTCATTTCAAAAATGGAAAAATTCTACTTTGAAAAATCTTTTTCAATTTTTAAGAGAGAATTTGTAATTTTGTTTTCTCTTTATTTTTCCGCAAGGAAACTATAATAAGTCCTTTGACTGATAAACGCGGAGTTTGAAAAATGAGAAATTTCGGGAAATCATTGCACGCTCATTACTTCCGAGCAATTTATAATTTTTTTTTTCTTTTTTCGAAAAAAGGAAATAATGTCGCTTAGGTGGCTTCGAGCGAATAAGCTTCAGTTTTCGCTCCTTTGCTCGACAGCAGCCTAAGCTCAGATATATCTAGTCCGATAGTATATCTCCGATAAAGGTTCCATCCCCATCTGTTAGTAGCACAAAACCGGAAGTGGAGTTCGCTTTTACAGTAGTACTGTATCTTCAAGTCTTTCAACCCACCCCCGCTCTGTCATTGTTTTCACAAAACCTGCAAGAGACATATATACCCTTGAAAATGAAATAGTCTGAGAGAAACTGAGAGAGAGAACTGATTCCAAGGTGAAAGGCAAGAATAAAATAAAATCGGATGTGAGCTTCTCCAAAGAAAGTAATGGCGGTTAAATAACTTTAGAAAGAAGAACAAAATGAATCCAATCGATTTATTTTTGTTCACGATGACCTTTTTTCTCCAGCGATCTAAATTCCCTTTTGTACGAAAAAGAAATTTACTTCGTTTCAAGACATTAAATTCTCTTGATATTTAAATTCCTTCTGGATTTATTTTTTTACTGGTTTTCTTTAAATTGTAGGTAGTTTAAGAAATTTCGTTTGAAATATTTTTCCCTTGCCAAATTGGTATTTTTATAAAGCACAATTATTGCCACAGATCAGGAAAGTCTGGGAAAAGTAGAATTAGTCAGGAAAATCAGGGAAAAGTCAAGGATTTTTAGTAAAATTACTGGAAAAATGGAAATTTTTAGAATTCATAAGAAAAATCTGAATTTTCGTGTCTTTTTTGTTTGCCTCATAAACTATGTGAAATTACCACAAATTCTAATTTAATTTTTAATAAAATTTTTGGAAAAATTTCAATTATTTTCAAAAAATTTTCTCAATTCAATGATTTTCAATACCTACTATTTTAATAAAATTTTCCAAAAGAATTTACAATTATTTAAAAGAAATTTTAAAAAAATTCTACACAAAAATTTAAGTATTTTCATAAATAATAAAAAATTTCACAGCAATTCAATTATTTTTATTAAATTCCTCGAAAGGATTTACTTTTCAACATTTTCAACAGAATTCTTTAAAAAAAAATCCAATTATTTTCATAAGTAATAAAAATCTGCGCAGAAATTCAATTATTTTTAACAGGTTTATTAAAACTGGAGAAAAAATTTAATTATTTTTAAAAATAAAATTCTTCTCCGAAATTCAATTATTTTTCAAAATTTGATTAAAATTCTTGGCATAAATTAAATTTTATTCAAACATTTTTTTTTAATTTTTGGAAAAATTTCAATTATCTTTAAAAATAATAAAATTCTTTAAAAAATTCAATTATCTTTAAAAATAATAAAATTCTTCTCCGAAATTCAATTATATTCCAAAATTTGATTAAAATTCTTGGCATAAATTCAATTATATTCAATTTTTTTTTTAATTTTTTGAAAAATTTCAATTATCTTTAAAAATAATAAAATTTTTTAAAAAATTCAATTATTTTTCTAAGTAATAAAACTCTGCGCGCAGAAATTCAATTATTTTTTTAAGTTTTAATAAAATTCGAGAACAAATTCAATTATTTTCAAAAATTTTAATAAATTTCTTGGCAGAAATTCAATTATATTGAAAAATTTTTTTAAATTCTTGGAAAAATATCAATTATTTTTAAAAATTAGAAAATTCTTCTTGAAAATTTAATTTATTTTTAAAAATTTCAATAAAATTCTTGGCAGAAATTCAATTATTTTCAAAATTTTTTTTTTAAATTCTCGTAAAAATTCCAATTATTTTTAAAAATAATAAAATGCTTCTCCAAAATTCAATTATTTTCTAAAATTGGATTAAAATTCGTAGCATAAATTCAATTATATTCAAACATTTTTTTAAATTTTTGAAAAATTTCAATTATCTTTAAAAATAATATAATTCTTTAAAAAATTCAATTATTTTTCTAAGTAATAAAACTCTGCGCGCAGAAATTCAATTACTTTAAAAAGTTTTAATAAAATTCTTCTCAGAAATTCAATTATTTTTAAAAGAAATAAAATTCTTTGCAGAAATTCAATTATAATAGATTTTTTTTTTAATTTTTTAAAAAATTTCAATTATCTTTAAAAATAATAAAATTCTTCTCCGAAATTCAATTATTTTCCAAAATTTGATTAAAATTCTTGGCATAAATTCAATTATATTCAATTTTTTTTTTAATTTTTTGAAAAATTTCAATTATCTTTAAAAATAATAAAATTTTTTAAAAAATTCAATTATTTTTCTAAGTAATAAAACTCTGCGCGCAGAAATTCAATTATTTTTTTAAGTTTTAATAAAATTCGAGAACAAATTCAATTATTTTCAAAAATTTTAATAAATTTCTTGGCAGAAATTCAATTATATTGAAAAATTTTTTTAAATTCTTGGAAAAATATCAATTATTTTTAAAAATTAGAAAATTCTTCTTGAAAATTTAATTTATTTTTAAAAATTTCAATAAAATTCTTGGCAGAAATTCAATTATTTTCAAAATTTTTTTTTTAAATTCTCGTAAAAATTCCAATTATTTTTAAAAATAATAAAATGCTTCTCCAAAATTCAATTATTTTCTAAAATTGGATTAAAATTCGTAGCATAAATTCAATTATATTCAAACATTTTTTTAAATTTTTGAAAAATTTCAATTATCTTTAAAAATAATATAATTCTTTAAAAAATTCAATTATTTTTCTAAATAATAAAACTCTGCGCGCAGAAATTCAATTACTTTAAAAAGTTTTAATAAAATTCTTCTCAGAAATTCAATTATTTTTAAAAGAAATAAAATTCTTTGCAGAAATTCAATTATAATAGATTTTTTTTTTAATTTTTTAAAAAATTTCAATTTTCTTTAAAAATAATAAATTTTTCTCCGAAATTTAATTATTTTCCAAAATTTGATTAAAATTCTTGGCATAAATTCAATTATATTCAAACATTTTTTTTAAATTTTTGAGAAAATTTCAATTATCTTTAGAAATAATAAAATTCTTTAAAAAATTTAATTATTTTTCTAAGTAATAAAACTCTGCGTAGAAATTCAATTATTTTTGAAGTTTTAATAAATATTTTCATAAGTATTTTCTAAAATTTTAATAAATTTCTTGGCAGAAATTCAATTATATTCAAAATTTTTTTTAAATTCTTGGAAAAATATAAAATTATTTTTAAAAATAATTTCTTCTCCGAAATTCAATTATTTTGAAAAATTTTTTTAAATTCTCGTAAAAATTCCAATTATTTTTAAGAATAATAAAATTTTTCTCCAAAATTCAATTATTTTCGAAAATTTTAATAAAATTCTTGTCAAAATTTCTTTAATTTTCAAACATTTCCCTCATTTTAATGATTTTCATTATCTACTATTTTAATGAAGTTTTTCAAAAGAATGTAATTATTTTTAAAAATTTTATTAAAATTCGTCAAAAAAAAATTCAATTTTTTAACAATTTATTGATAAAATTATTTATGAGAAATAAAGAATAATTTACAATTCAAAATTTTGTCTGGAAATTATAATAATTTGAAAATTCAAAATTACAAATTACAAAAAAGTGAATGAAATTTTGTTCAAATCTACAGTTTTTCTGCAGATATCAATTTGATACAAAAAACGTATCAAAATTGTTGCGATGCAACAATTTTTATACGTTTTTTGTCTCAATTTGATATCTGCAGAAAAACTTTGTTGCTTAAAAAATATTAAATTCTTTCGAAGTTGTGTATATGGAGTGGAATTATTCATGTACTTTTTTTATTAGTGAGAATGGAAAATCTTTTCTCGCTCGGTAAATATAGCGAAAGTTAGCTTTTAAAGTTGAAAGTTTTAATGCAGTATTAATCGGATATCGAATGGGTTCGTTGATCCATAATGACTTACATGCAGAAGCCTTCAAAATTCAAAGCGACTAAGTATACTAAGCTTTGACACACTTGCGAAACTTTAGCATTTATTGTTTTTGACACTTTTAATTTAGTAATAGCTTCTTAAACTTTAAGTGCATTTAATGGACCCATTTGCTTGTTTTCCGAGGCAAAAATCCGAAAATAGTTTTTATTTTTTTTTCTATTTTAAATTTTTAATTCTCAACTGTTTATAGTATTCAGTCATTAATGCTTAAATTCTTCATTATCTAAATACTATTATTATCAATATTATTGTTCAAGAAAAGGTTTAAATTTCTGACAATTGTGTCTTCAATTTAAACCGTTTTTTGAAAATTGTTAATCTGAGTGACGATTGTGAAAATTAATTGGAATTAATATTCTTTAATCGAAAAGTTTGCACAACTGCAGAGAAGACAAACAAAGGAGTAGATATTTTGATAAAGACTGTTTTTGTTTAGAAGTTCTGAACTGTTTTTTTTTTTGTTTTTTTATCAAGGTCTGATGATAATGCGGATGAGGTTGCAAGGGTGTCGAGCGGTTACTCTTAAGATTTCTTAAGGTCAAGGTGTCATATAAAATTCAATAAAGCACACACTACACCCAAAGTCAATTTTTATTAAAGGTACTTTCCTCCCTTGAAAGTGGATATGAAGATCTCTAATGTCATTTTGGTATCAGATGTTCCTATTCCCATATTATATTGGCCATGTGAAATTGAAAATCTTTATTGAATTTCCCGAAAATCGTTTCTCAAAAAGAAAAATATCTCATATTTTCACCCGGAAAAAAGAAACAAAAGCTGCATACTATATGGAAAATTTAATAATACCAAAAATATGCCATGGACGGGAAAAAAATTTATTTGATACAAATAACGGATTTCTTGCCTATATGAATATTTTACTTGAAGCAAATAAATATTTACCTCAATCACAAGGGTTCTAACTTTCTTCGCGATAATAGACAAAAGACAAGTAATTAAAAGGAAAGAAATTAATAAAAAATAAAAAATAAATAAGTTTTCTTTTCAGTGTAAAAAGTTCATAAATCGGAAAAAGCGCCTTTTACAATAAGCCATCTAAATTATAGCACTTTATTTTTTATTGGCCGATTAATCATCATTAAAAAAGTGAATGAAACATTATACCAGCTTTATACAATACAGGGTGAAAATTAAAAAGCGATTACAAGATTTGTCTCAGTTAATTCCTCCGGATAATCTTTCGTTCCGGATTATTAGCAAACTCCATACTGGATGAATTATCCTTATTTCTTACCGTTTTTGAAAAAAAGAGATTTCTCACACCTTAAAAATGATCAAGAAAACAACAAGCGAAGTGTTACTATGCAACAATGAAACCTCGAGTTATCTTAAAGAAAAAAGAAAAAACAATGTAAAATCGTTCAAGACAAAAGGACTTAAGAAAAATGGTTCAAGTCTGATCTCGTCCCAATTTTCTCCCACAACTCTTCTGTATAGTTTGAATATTTTTCTTCAAAAATTCCATACAAAAGAAAAAAAAACTATTTTCTCACTCTTTTTACATTTTACAAGTACAAAAGTATTTGCAGGCTTTGCATTCGTCTACTAAAATTTACTATTTACCACTTTTTTTACATTATGCTACTATTTGGGTACTCTTTTTTAGATTTCAGTCACAAATAGCTAATATTTCTGTTTTTTTAAATTTCCACTACTTTAAATTCGCTAATACTAGAAATCAAAAAAATATTCTCAAAAATTATAATCAAATTCATTAAGACGATTCAATTTTTTTCAAAAAATATTCGAAATTCAATTATTTTCAATATTTAGTATTGTAATAAAATTTCGCAAAAGAATTCAATTTATTTAAAAAAAAAAATTGATAAAATTCATCCAAAATTCAATTATTTTCATAAATAATAAAATTTTAACAGGAATTCAATTAATTAAAAATATCATTTTAAAAAGAATTTCGAGAAAATCAATTATTTAACAAAATTTCTATACAATATTCTTTATAATAATTTATTTACTCTCACTCTCAGTAACATTTTTCGTTAAAATTCAATTTTTTAAAATAATTTTGATAAAATTCTAAGGAAGAATTCAATTATTTTCATAAATAAAGTTTTACACAAGAATTCAATTATTTAAAATAAAATTTTAACATGATATTTATTATATTTCGAAAAAATTAATTATTTTCAACAATGTTTATAAAATTCTTATGAAGAATTAAATTATTTTCAAAAATAACCAAATTTTTCACGGAAATTAAATTCTTTTTAAACATTTTAATAAAATTTTTCGCAATAATTCAATTATTTTCATAAATAATACAATTCTTCGCAGGAAGTCAATTATTTTTGAAAATTTTAATATAACTCTTCACAGGAATTCAATTATTATATTTTTCATAAATAAGAAAATTCATCTGAGGATTTCAATTCTTTTTAATACAGTTTTACAGGAATTGCTCAAAAATTCCTTTCGAAAAATTTATTTCTTCGAAAAAATCAATTATTTAAAAAAATGGTTTTTTAAACTATAAATAATAAAATTCATCGCAGTATTTCAATTATTTTCAATACAAATTTAGAGAAATTTCTCAAAAAATGTAATTATTTTTAAAAATTTAATTTCAGTTCCTCGAAAAAATCAATTATTCATAAAAATATATTTTTTTAAATTATTTCGAAGAATTTAATTATTTACAAAAATATTATAGTTTTTCACAGAAATTTAATTACTTTTAAATATTTTAATAAAATTTTCCCAAAGAAATCAATTATTTTAAATACAATTTTAATTAAATTTT
Source organism: Leptopilina syphax (assembly GCA_032872505.1). Lineage (NCBI taxonomy): Eukaryota > Metazoa > Arthropoda > Insecta > Hymenoptera > Figitidae > Leptopilina > Leptopilina syphax. The sequence goes on along the minus strand of CM065469.1, from coordinate 28,598,896 downwards.
TTTGAAATACTTCAATTATTCTTTTAGAGTTTAATCAAATTCTTTACAAGAATTCAATTATTTACATAAATAATTCTTCGAAAAAATTCAATTATTAAAGATAATTACCAATATTATTCACACGAAAATTCAATTATTTTGCGGCATTTTAATAAAATTCTTTGCAAAATTCAATTATTTTCATAAATAATAATTGTCATCACTAAAATTCAATTATTTTCAAAAGTAATAAAATTCTTCGAAGAAATTCAATTATTTAAAATTTTTTTAATAAAATCGTTCACAAGAATTCAATAAATTATTGTCAAAAATTTTATTATTTTTAAAAACTTTTTGAAATTTCATGATTTTCAATATCTAATATTTTCATTAAACTTGCAAACAGAACTCAATTAATTAAAACCTTTGTGTAAAAATCTTCGTAACAATTCAATTACTTTCATGAATAATAAAAATTTCTCAAGAATTCAATTATTTAAATTAGAATTTGCATAAAATTAGTCCAAAGAAGTCAATTATTTGAAAATTTTTATAAAATTCTTCGCAAGAATTAAATTAATTTTCAAAAGAACCAAATTTTTCACAGAAATTCAATTCTTTTTAAACATTTTAATAAAAGTTTTCTCAGTAATTCAATTATTTTCAAAAATAACAAAATTATTCACAGAAATTCAATTCTTTTTGAACATTTTAATAAAATTCTTTGCAAAATTCAATTATTTTCATGAATAACAATGTTCATCACAAGAATTCAATTATTTTTAAAAGTAATAAATTTTTTCTCGGAAATTTATTTATTTATTTGGTATATAAACAAGAATTCAATTATTTTTATAAATAATAAAATGCTGTTTAGGAATTCAATTATTTTCAAAAAAATTTAATAAAATTCCACGCAGACATTCAATTATTTTCAAAAATTTTAATAGAATTTTTGGTAAAATTGATTTATTTTTAAAAACTTTTCGTAATTCAATTATTTTCAATATCTGATATTTTCATAAAATATCCAAACAGAATTCAAATATTTAAAAAAATTTTTGTAAAAATCTTCGTAAGAATTCAATTATTTTCATGAATAATAAAAATTTCTTAGGAATTCAATTATTTAAATTAGAATTTGCATAAAATTAGTCGAAAGAAGTCAATCATTTGAAAATTTTTATAAAATTCTTCGCAAGAATTAAATTATTTTTATAAATATTTGAATTCTTTCGTGAATAATGAAATTCGTTGCAGGAATTCAATTTATTTAGTAGGATAAGAAAGAAGTAGATATTTTTGATGAAAATTAGGAAAATATAAAATGACGTTGGTGAAGTTCACAACGTTTATAATCAACGATTTAGAAGAAAAAATATTTTCTATTCAAAATTTTTACATATTTTTGCAGAAAAAAACTCTCGTGAATTTTTTTATCATTAATTTGAAATAGATAAATTTTTGAACAAAAATATTTTATTTCTTGCAATCGTTGATAATAAACGTTGTAAGCTTCACCGTCGTATAAAATGTGGAATGGAATTTTTGTCAGTTTTGTGAAGTGTCTAAAACGAGTTTTTTTGGTTGTCGAGTACTTTTTTACTACTTTTTTTTCAAATTGAAAGCTACTTTTTTTAAATTAATTATCGACTGCGAAGACGTCTTTCATCATGTTTTGTTATACCTAAAACAAAAGTCTCGCACACTGATGACTTGAAAGTATCAAATTGCAGCGAAATGATGACAAAAATGTATATTGAATCAAAAATTGATCTAAATTTTTCCGTATCAATTTGATACACTTTAGTATCAATATGATACTTTCAAGAAAATTGTGTTTCTTAATAAAGGGATTATTCATGCAAACATTTTGTATACTTTTTAGTCGAAAATAGAAAGAGTAAATATACAGAAAAGAGAAAAAATAAATATGATAAAAAACAGTAAAAAAAAATGTAAATAAAAGAGTAAAAATAAATATAGAGAAAAGAGAAAAAAGAAATAAAAATAAAAAAATATATTAAAGAAAAAAATATAATTCAAACACTATTATGTACATATTCGGCGGTTTTCTCCATGTCTTCTTTTGAAAGAATGAAAAGTCAAAGGCAAAATGTCAGAGGAATTTGGTTGGTATGGAGTAAAAAAGAATGAATATATAAACAGGGTGGATTTTACTCGCGGGGAATTTCAGACCAAAGTTATGCAGCAAAGTCTTGAGAATTTCCTGCAAATACACATATACACACTCACTTGGAACAATGTGGGTCAACATGAGTACTCATGGGCGCTAAATCTTAACTCGTCACTCGAGACTATGGGGGAAACTTAGATGAAATGTCTGAAACGCAATGCTTGCTTAATCGGAAAACATGACAACGGAAATGTAGTTCGACAGGATTACAATTATATCACGTATGTTCCTTGAAAATTAACATTCAACCACTCCCCCTACTTCACTGACATGATTATTCTGCACAAAGTTTCTCTACAGATAATTCGCCTAAACAACAACATGGCAAAAACAGCAGCATGGCAAAAACTATTTCGTGTCTTGTCTGGAGAAATTAACTCCACATTTTTACTGCTTCATAGCTAAATTCAATTTTCGTCAAAAATTTTCATTTTACACTATTCCTTGAAAATCCTTCTCAGGGTGTCTACTATTTTCGTTCAACAAAATTCACGGGGTTTTTTTTTTCTCATCAAATTTAAATTTATTTGATTTCGAACATAAATAAATCTGCAAATGCGGTTTCCAAAATTTTTATTAGAGTTTTTATGAATAATTAAATTATTTTGACGAGTTTCTTTGAATTTTTTTGAAAATAAGGTTTTTTTTTAAATAATTTTAATTAAAAATTTGAAAAATAATTGAATTAAAATTAAACAAAGAATTTTTTCAATTTTTTAAAAAATCGAAAATTTGATTAATTCAATTTTATTAAAATGTCCTAGCAACAATAAATTCGTTACAATAAAGTAAGTAATATCTTACCTTTTTGGAATAAAATTAGCATTTTTAAAAATAATATAATTCAAAATTTTTTAATTCAAATTTTTGTTGAAAACAATAAAAAAAATTAAATTTTGGAGAAATTACAAATAATAATTGCAAAAATTCAATTATTTTCAAAAGTATAAAAATTATTCCTAAAAATCCAATTATTTAATAAAAATTTTTTAAATTCTCTTCAAAATACCAATTTTCTTTATAAATAACAAAATTCTTCCCCATAGTTGAATTATTTTCATAAATGTCAAAAAAAATTCTTATCCTAATTTCAATTATTTTCAACAATAAATTTTTCTCATTTCAATGATTTTCAATATAATCTACTATTATAATAAATTTTTGCGAAAAGAATTTAATTATTTAAAATAAATTTTAATAAAATTGTATGCAAACATTTAATTATTTTCATAAATTAAATTATTTTCATAAATTCAATTATTCAGGAATTCAATTATTTTTATAAATAATACATTCTTTTAAGGAGTTCAATTATTATTTTCATAAAAAATAATTAAAATTTGTAGAAAACAATAATTGATTTGAAATGATGAAAATAATTTTTAAGTAGTTACAGTAACAATATTCTTATAATATAAAAAAAAAGATTTTGTCACTCGGTTATCTTTAATTATTATAAAACACGAAGAAATCAATCACTCCGAGTCTTCGACTCGGAGCAATCGATATCTTCATGTTTTATAACAAAATATTCTTATAAATTTTTGAATTTAAAAAAGGTTTGAATTAAAAATTTTTAAATGTCTTAATTCTTGTGGAAAAATAATAATAATTAAATATTTATTTGAAAAAGAAGTTATTGATGTTTTCGAATAATTTTACAATTACAGAAATTCGTAAATAAATGTATAAAAAAAACATTTTTTTAGTAAAATTGTTTCCTTTATTTTATAAAAATTTAAAAAGTTTCAATTATTGCTTCTTGTAATAGATAAATAGAATTTATAAACACTTTTTTTTCTTAATTTTTAAAAAACTTTGTATATTATTGAAGCAATTGTAATTAAGAAATAAAATTTGTTATAAAAAAGCATATAATATACAAAATTTATTTGTTAATCACAATTTTTTTAATTTTCTAATTTCAAATGTTATTTTATTATAAATTATGGAAAAATACATACCTGCAAATTTTTGATTTGTTAAACAATATTTTTTAAAAAAGAAACAAAAGCATACACAAAAACTAACTTTAAAGTGTGGACAGACAGAATTAAAGAATCAAATACGAAGATTATTATAGTTTATTGATACTAATTGAATTTCTGCAAAGAATTTTACTATATTTATAAAAGTAATTGAATTCTTTCAAAGAATGTTATTACATATAATTATGAAAATAATTAAATGTTTGTGTAAAATTTTTTAAAAGATATTGAAAATAATAATTGAATTATTTTTTAGAATTTTATGGAAATTTATGGAAATAATTGAATTCATGTGAAGAATATTTTTTAAAAATAATATTCAAAAGAATTTAGAAAATATGAAGAATTTTATTAAAATGCCTCAAAATAATTTTGTTATTTATCGACATAATTGAATTATATCGAAAAAATATTTATGCAAATAATTAAAATCTTGTGAAGAATTTTATTATATTCTTAGAAAATAATTGAATTTATATATAAAAAAAAATGTAATTAAAATATGTAAAGAATTTTATAAACATTTCATTAAATAATTGATTTTTTCGAAGAATTGAAATTAAATTTTAAGAATAATTACATTCTTTGAGCAATTCCTGTAAAATTGTATATTAAATATAATAAAAATCCTTCGATAAATTTTATTATTTATGTAAATAATTGAATAATTGCTAAGAATTTTATTAAAATTTTCAAAAATAATTGAATTTCTGTGAGAAATTTTATTAAAATGTTTAAAAAGAATTGAATTTCTGTGGAAAATTTTGTTAATTTTGAAAATAGTTGAATTCTTCATAAGAATTTAAAATAGTATTGAAAAATAATTGAAATACTTCGATGAATTTTATTAATTATGAAAGTAATTGAATTTCTGCGAAGAATTTTATTACTTTTGGATATAATTGAATTATTTCTTAGAATTTTATGGAAATTTATGAAAATAATTGAATTCTTGTGAAGAATATTTTTTAAAAATAATATTCAAAAGAATTTAGAAAATAGGAAGAATTTTGCTATTTATGTAAATAATTAAATTCTTGAGAAGCATTTTTTTTACAGTTTCTAGAAATAATCGAATTTTTTCGATGAATTTTAATAAAATTTTTAAGAATAATTACATTTTTTGAGGAATTCGATTAAGATTGTATTAAAAATAATTGAAATTCTGCAATGAGTTTTACTATTTAGGAAAATAATTGAATATATTGCGAAGAAATTTTTAATTATAAAATTATAATTACGATGACTAACTTTCCTTGATTAATTTCGAAAAATTTAAATAAAATTCTTTAAAAGAAGTTAATTATTTTTAATAGAATGTAAAGAAATTTCAATTATTTCAAAAATTTTTAATTATTTGTTTATAAACAGTCAATTAACTTAAAACAGCAGAAATTGAAAAATTTCAAAAACCTTATTTTTCAGAATTTTCAAAAAAACTTTGCGAAAATTCAATGTTATTAAAAAAATAAATAAAAATAAATAAAAATAAATAAAAATAAATATGCTGAATTGCATTATTTTTTCCACCAAAATTATATTTTATATTTACAAAAATAGTGATATATTTATTTAAAAGTACGATTTTGAAATCTGTTGAAAATCAATTTTAAAAAAGTAATCCTAGTTTTTACTAATTTTTTTGTTCCAAATGGGAACTTTTCGAGATTGTTTATAACTCATTAACTGGTTTATAATTTATTCCCACTGGTTTCCAAGAGTAGTCTTTTTAAAATTAAAAAGTTTTTCTGCTAATAATTTCCCGGAGATAATTAACTTGAGTGTTTGAAAGTGGCAAGTTTCAGTTTTGTGCACTTGGGTGATTATAAAAGCATTTTCGATAATTGATTTATCTTATCTCGAAGTCTTAAAGTTTTTTTTTTCTTCTAAATAACGAAAAAATGATTCATTCCTTTTAGCCCATTTCTCGATTCATTAAAAAAATATACAAAGTAGTTGCTGATAATTGCAAAAAGAATGCTAATGCAAATTGTAATATTAATGTGAAAATAGGTTAAAAATTTTATGTAATTAACTAAATTAACTGAATAAATCTAAAAAAGGTAGAAATCTGGAAATTAATTATTTTCTTTAGCAAGTTGATATTTTTTTACATTAGGATATGGTTTAATTTTCGTTCTATGAGTTTCTTCATTGTGTTGTATATACAACTACTTCAAAGCGTATTTTGACTTTAATTTCTTTTTAAGTAAACCTGGCGGGAACAGAATTAATTATACATCTAATTAACGTTACTTTGAATAACACTACTTCAAAAGAGAAAATAACTTATTTGTCTTTGAAGCTGATGAGCACCCCTAACTTTGTTCTGTCTTACAACAAATATAATTTCGATTAAATTATATACTCGTTGAATAGTGCTTTATTTTTGCTCTTTCGAACTGTAACAATATTCAAACAAGTGGAAAATAATAATTAGACGTTTTTAATTAAAAAATAATAATAATTAGATATTGTGTAATAAGAATAATTGAAATATTCTATCCTGAATTATTTTAACGTGAATTTCGGGCTTTTTCCAAATTGTTTTACAGCTCAAATTTTCCTGTCAAAAGTTTGAGAATAAATTTCTAAAAAGGAATTAGTGTTTTTAGTTAGATTAATTCCCTTGAATTTTTACAATAACAGTATATTTTCACAGGAAAGTAACTCTATGAATTTTCTTTCTCAAATTAAAAAAAATACATAAGTAGAGTTACATTTGCAATTTTTAAAAATAATCAATTATTTATTTTTGTAAGTAAGTAATTAAGTAATTAAGTAATTAAATTCTCGTACAACTTTTTGTTGAGAATTGACTTGAAAAAGAATTTCAGTTAAAATTTTAGAAAATATTTGGAAAAATAGCAGTTCTAATTTTTTTACGTAATTAAATTTCAAAAAGTTTTACATTCAAGGTATTTTGAAATTTTAATTCCTGTTGGATAAATAAATAGCAATAAGTATATTCAAATATTTATTTAAAAAAACTTCATAAAATTTGGAAAAATATATTTAGAAATTTCTTTAGAGCAAAGAAAATTTTATTTGATTCTATAAAAATTTTTATAGAAAGAAACATTTTTTTTTTGGGTGTTTCAAAGAAATAGATTTTTTAATACCAAAGAAATATTTCTTCTAGTTTAGTTTCTAATTCTAGTTTTTTTTCTAGTTTTTTTTTAAATTCTAGTTTTTTTCTAGTTTCTAATTCTAAGAAAATTTATGTTATTTATAGAGCAAATTTCGTGGATTTAAAGAAAATTTGTTGAAATCAAAGAAAAGTTATAATATTTAAACGGAAGAAAATTTTTTTTGGGATCAAAATCCTTTTTTTTTATTGAAAATAAAATTATTTTTTGATGAAACAAGACGAGTCTAAGAAACTGATTTGTTTTCTTACTATTTTTGCATGAAAAATTTAGAAATTATTTTATTTTCCATAATTTTGCGTTAATAAGTGAATTTTTTATTAATTTTTAAGAGAATTTTGTTACTTCTATAATTTTGAATTTAAAAGAAATTAATTTTTAAAAATAATTCAATTTTTTCGGGGAATATAATAAAAGTTTCGTAATTAATTGAAATCTTGTAAAGAATTTTAATCAGATTTTTTAAAATAATTGAATTTCTGCCAAGAATTTCAATTAAATTTTTAGAAATAATTAAATTCCTGTCAAAAATTTTACTATTTATGAAAATAATTGAATTCCTGGGAAGAGTTTCAATCAAATTTTTGAAAATAATTGAATTCCTGACAAGAATTTTACTACTTTAGAAAATAATTTCTGAGAATAATTTCAATCAAATTTTCAAAAATAATTGAATTCCTGACAAGAATTTTACTATTTATAAAAATAATTGAATTTCTGTGAAGAATTTCAATCAAATTTTTGAAAATAATTGAATTCCTGACAAAAATTTTACTATTTATAAAAATAATTGAATTTCTGTGAAGAATTTCAATCAAATTTTTGAAAATAATTGAATTCCTGACAAGAATTTTACTACTTTAGAAAATAATTTCTGAGAATAATTTCAATCAAATTTTCAAAAATAATTGAATTCCTGACAAGAATTTTACTATTTATAAAAATAATTGAATTTCTGTGAAGAATTTCAATCAAATTTTTGAAAATAATTGAATTCCTGACAAAAATTTTACTATTTATAAAAATAATTGAATTTCTGTGAAGAATTTCAATCAAATTTTTGAAAATAATTGAATTCCTGACAAGAATTTTACTACTTTAGAAAATAATTTCTGAGAAGAATTTTATTCAAATTTTTGAAAATAATTAAATAATTGCAGTCAAAAATTTTACTATTTATGAAAATAATTGAATTCCTGGTAAGAGTTTCACTATTTTTTAAAATAATTGAATTCTTTCGGGAATTGTATTGAAAATAATTCAATTTTTTCGGGGAATATAATAAAAGTTTCGTAATTAATTGAAATCTTGTAAAGAATTTGAATCAGATTTTTTAATATAATTGAATTCCTGACAAAAATTTTACTATTTATAAAACTAATTGAATTTCTGCGAAGAATTTCAATCAAATTTTTTAAAATAATTGAATTCCTGCCAAGAATTTTACTATTTATAAAACTAATTAAATTTCTGTGAAGAATTTCAATCAAATTTTTTAAAATAATTGAATTCCTGTCAAAAATTTTACTACTTTAGAAAATAATTTCTGAGAAGAATTTTATTCAAATTTTTCAAAATAATTGAATAATTGCAGTCAAAAATTTTACTATTTATGAAAGTAATTGAATTCCTGGTAAGAGTTTCACTATTTTTTAAAATAATTGAATTCTTTCGGGAATTGTATTAAAAATAATTAAATTTTTTTTGTGGAAAATTAATTGAAATTGTATAAAAAAGAAATTGAATTTCTAAAAAGAATTTTATTATTTTTAATAATAATTAAATTCTTTCGGGGAATTCACTTAAAAGTGTATTGAAAATAATTGAATTTTTAAAAAGAATTATTTGAAAAATAATTAAATTTTACAGAAATTTTTGTATTATAATAATTGTAATAACAATTTATTTAAAAACGAATTTCTCGTAAAATTTTCGAAAAAGTTTTGAATATTAGAAGCGCAATAATAGAAATTTTAAGAAATAATTAAATTTTATATCTTTGATAAAAAATAATAGATATTTTTGATAGAAACGAATAAAAATTTTCGATTAAAAAAATTAAATATTCTTGATAGAAAAAATAAAATGTTTTTTGATAAAAAATAATAATAATTATCCATTTTTTGTAAAAAATGTCCAATTTAAAATTTTCGAAATCGAGTAAATTAAATATTTACACTGAATTGAAGTGCGAATTTTGTTCAAGATCATTAGGAAACATTACCTTTGATATTTCAATGAATAATGTAGACCGTGTTAAAATACAGAAATTACAGTGAATTTTCAAGGTTTCTTGAAACTAAAGAAAACTTGAACACGAGGTATTTCGCTTGAAGCTAAAGTTTTTGACAGTTTCAGCAAATGATAAAAGCTATAAATTTGACTTTGATTTTCCAGTTTAAAAGTTCTTAATCGTGTATATAAAACGAAACTTGTTTCTGACAATTAAATAACGCACACAATTCTAGAAAAGTTATATTCTAAATGAAAAGTTATTTCCTATATACTAAAATTCATTTGATTTAAACAAATCTAAAATTTTTCTCCACAGTGAATGGAAAAATTAAGAGAAAATATTTTTTTCCCAACAGTTCATTAATCTTGTGACCTCTTTTCTCATATAATATTAAAACTTGGTCAATTCAAACTGCTTGCAGTTTTGTATAATAAATGTTTCGTGGTTGGAATTTAAAAAAATTTAATCAATATTCTTATTTTGCTTGGGAATTTTTTTTTTCATCGTATAAGTTGACTATTTGATTTCTTTTTCTTTTTTTTTTAAAAGAGTCATTTTATCCGTCACAATTGCAATATCTCGAGAAATGAAATTGAAGAATCCGATTTGAGAAGAGACGATCTTCTTGTAATTCAAAGTAATAACATCGATCGAAAACTGTAAATGGAACACGAAAGTTCTATCTATCATTTATTTAAGCTCTTTCTCTCTCTGTCTGCTGAATATAAATCAAAGAAATTGTTTCCGAAATAAATTCCTTGTTTTATATGAACGAGAGTAAATTTTCATGAATTCTTAATCTCTGAGATGAAAAAAAAATGTATATTCAATTTATTATCGTAGTTTCTGGTTTACAATTCATAAAATTTGATTTGTTTGGATTTTAAAAGTAGTTGAGAATTTTCTGTAAATTGGCAAGCGGTTGTATTTTACGTGTTTTAACACTGAATAACAGGCAAAACATATAAACATATAACATAAGCAAAACAAAATTGTTTATGGAAATCGCTTTTTGAATATTAAAGATGAAATTTGTTTAAAGTGAAAAAAATCGTATTTGCTTCTACGCGAAGCCGAGAAGGTAATGTTTTGAATAAAGGAAATTTTTTCTTTAATTAAAGAAAAAATTTCTTTAATATGTTTAATGTGAAGAAAAATTTTTTAAAATCAATAAGAACCCTGTCGGCTTCTTATTTCTTTTAAACAAATTTTTCTTTTTAGCAAATAATCAAAGAAATTATTTGTTTCGTGTTTTTATTTCGAGTCGAAAAAATATTTATTTGAATCAAAGAAACATTTCTTTAATTTCTTCACATTTTTCGTCATTTCGAGGTCTTCGGTTCAATTTCCAGTGTGTGCGAGATTTTTTAATTTTAATTCTTAGTATTCTGTGTACCTACAGTATTAATTATAATAATTTAGTAATGAATTTACTACTATTTAATTTAGTAATTAACTTTGTCAAAAACAATGAAAAAGAAATGAGAAAAATATTCTTTTTACTTGTATATTAAAATAAAAGTTTATTTCTTTGATTCCAACAAAAAAAAGTAATAAAATAATTATTTAAATCAAATTTTTATTTCACTATTAAAATTCACAAATTTCTTTGAATCGAAGATTTATCTGAAATAAAGAAACCTTTCTTTTGGTATATTTCAAAGCAAAGATTTCTTAAAACCAAAGAAATATTTCTTTTACTCAACAAAGAAAAGTAATAAAATAATTTCTTTAAATCAAAGAAATTTTTATTTGACTCTATAAAAATGCACAAATTTCTGTGAAACAAAGAAACTTTTTTTTGTGTTTTTTAAAGAAAAAGATTTCTCTAAACTAAAGAAATATTTTCTTTACTTTAGTTTCTTCAATTAAAAATTATTTTTTCTTTGATTTAAAGAAAATTTATTTGATTTATAAAAATTTTATTTGATTTATAGAACAAATTTCTTGGATTTAAAGAAAATGTCCTTAAATGAAAGAAAACTTTAAAGGAAAAAAAATGTTCTTTTGAATCAAAAACTCTCGTTTTGATAAAAAGAAAAATTTATTTTTAATAAAACAAGACGAGTCTAAGAAACTGATTTCTTTTCTTACTATTTTTTGCGTTCGTAAGTGAATTTTTTATTAATTTAAAAAGCAACGTTGTTGTTAAAAAAAAGTATTTTAATTTTTGTCACTTTTATAATTTTGAATCTAAAAGAAATTAATTCTTGAATAGAAATTTGTTAAAATTTTTGAAAATCAAGAATTTTAGTCAGATTTTTGAAAAAAATTGAATTCCCGACAAGAATTTTACTATTTATAAAAATAATTGAGTTTCTGCGAAGAATTACAATCAAATTTTTGAAAATAATTGAATACCTGTCAAAAATTTTACTATTTATGAAAATAATTGAATTCCTGGGAAGAGTTTCAATATTTTTGAAAACAATTGAATTCTTTTGGGAGAAATTAATTAAAATTGTATTGAAATTTATTGAATTCTTCCGACGAATTTTATCAAAATTTTTTTAAAAGTATTTGAATTTTGATAAATTTTTTAAAAATTGTATTGAAAATAATTGATTTCTTTTGGAAGAAATTAAATGACAGTGTTTTGAAAAAAATTAAAATTTTGTCAAGAATTTTATGAAAATAATTGAACATAATTGACTTTCTGCCAAGAATTTTACCATGTATAAAAATAATTGAATTTCTGCGAAGAGTTTCAATCAAATTTTTGAAAATAATTAAATTCCTGTCAAAAATTTTACTATTTAAGAAAAAAATTGAATTCCTGGGAAGAGAAAATTGTATTGAAAATAATTGAATTTCTGCAAAACTTTTACTATTTTTGAAAATAATTGAATTTTTTTGGGGAATTCAGTTAAAATTCTATTGCAAATAATTGAATTCTTATAAAGAATTTTAATCAAAGTTTTTAAAAGTTTTTAAAATAATTGAATTTCTGACAAGAATTTTACTATTTATGAAAAAATTGAATTTCTACGAAGAAAATAAATTGAAAAAAAATATTGAAAAGAATTGAATTCTCTTGAGGAAAGTTATTGAAATTGTATTGAAAATAATTGAATTCTAATAAAGAATTTTGTCCAATTTTTTAAATGTAATTGAAGTCCTACGAGACATTTTATTATTTTTCAAAATAATCGAATTCCTGCAAAGAATTTTATTTATTTAAATAATAATTAAATTCTTTCGAAAAATTCAGTTAAAATTTTATTGAAAATAATTGAATTCTTATAAAGAATTCCATCCAAATTTTTGAAAATAATTGAATCCCTGCGAAGAATTTTATTATTTATGAAAATAATTGAATTTCTTATGAAGAATTTCATCCACATTTTTGAAAATAATTGAATTCCTGCGAGGAATTTCTTTCGCGAAATGTAATTGAAAGTAATTGATGTTTTATGAAAAATTTTATCCAAATTTTTCAAAATATTGAAGTCTGTCAAGAATTTGACTATTTATGAAAATAATTGAATTCTTGCGAAGAGGTTTTGAAAATATTTCTAACAGGTGTCTAAATATTTCTATTTTTTGTCTTATTAGCCTCAGTTGTGTGTTTCTTGCTAGTTAGTTAATTGTAAGAGAGAAATAGTCAGACAATTTTTAGCTGTCGGAAAAGAAAGAGAGAAGAAATAAATAATCTATATATGTTTAAGAGAAAATATTGAGAGGCAGTTGAGACAAATCGAACCGCGCACTGAAATGTGAGAGCAATAATTAACCTTTCGATTCTAATGAAAGACATTCTACTTTTGAAAATAAGTACTTCTTTTTTTATTTCTCGCATTTATATAAAGAATTCTCTCTCTTTCCCTCTTTCTCTACATTGACAGAAAAGCATTTTCTTGGTCTATGAGTTGAAATAAGCGGTTTTATTATATTTTCTTTCATTTTGTTTTTTTTATTATTAGTTTTTGTTAATTAAATTTTTTTCTCGGGAAGAGTGTAGGGCAACACGCCGGAAATATGACGTCTTCCTTTTGTGAGCACGCGAATAGTCGTGAAGGCCACAAAGTGCAAAGTTTTGTGTCAAATCGATATGTTTCAAAATATAAGCAGAGAGAGAGAGAGAAAATGTACTTTGCCAAAACAATTGTTTTGTTCGCGCGACTCTTGTGCATACATATAAGGGGTGTGAATTCTAAATTCCAAGTTATTTTTTGTCTTTTTCGAATGTTTTAGTTTTTGACTGCTTTATATTTGTACTCTTTTTCTTTTTGTATTTTTTTTCTTTCTGCATTTTTTCTTCGTCTTCTATTTTCTTCTTCTTGCATTTTTTTCTCTTTTTGTATTTTCTTTTCTTTTGTATTTTTTCTTCCTACATTTTTTTTCTTCTTGTACTTTTTCCTTTTTTTGTATTTTTCTTCTTTTTGAATTTTTTCTCTGTTTGTATTTACTTTATTCTTGTTTTTTTTCCTCCTGCATTTTTTTTCTTCTTGTACTTTTTTCCTTTTTGCATTTTTTCTTTTTTTGTATTTTTCTTCTTCTTGTACTTTTTCTCTTTTTGTATTTTCGATTCTTCTTGTATTTTTTCTCTTTTTGTACTTTTTTTTTTGTATTTTCTTTCTTTTTGTATGTTTTTCATCCTGCATTTTTTTTCTTCTTGTACTTTTTCCTTTTTTTGTATTTTTCTTCTTCTTGAATTTTTTCTCTTTTTGTATTTACTTTATTATTTTGTTTTTTTCCTTTTTGAATTTTTTTTCTTCTTGTACTTTTTTCCTTTTTACATTTTTTCTTTTTTTGAATTTTTTTTTTGCTTCTTGTTTTTACTTTATTTTTTATTTTCCTTTCTTCTTGTATTTTTTGTCCTCCTGCATTTTGTTTCTTCTTGTATTTTTCTTCCTGTATTTTCTTTCTTTTTATAAATACTTTTTGATTATGTATTTTTTTCTTCCTGTATTTTCTTTTATTGTATTTTATTCTTTTTGTATTTTCTTCCTTCTTGTATTTTTTCTCTTTTTGTACATTTTCTTTTTTTGTTTTTCCTTTCTTTTTGTATTTTTTGTCCTCCTGCATTTTGATTCTTCTTGTATTTTTCTTCCTGTATTTTCTTTATTCTTGTATTTTTTCTCTTTCTGTATTTTCTTTCTTTTTATAAATACTTTTTGATTTTGTATTTTTTTTCTTGTATTTTTCTTCTTCTTGTATTTTTTTCATTTTGTATTTTCTCTATTTTTGTATTTTTTCTCTTTTCGTACTTTTACTTTTTTTACATTTTCTTTCTTTTTGTATTTATTTTCTCCTGCATTTTTTTCTTTTTGTACTTTTTCCTTTTTGCATTTTTTTGTATTTTTCTTCTTCTTGTATTTTTTCTCTCTTTGTATTTACTCTATTTTTGTTTTTTTCCCCTCAATTTTTTTCTTCTTGTACTTTTATCCTTTTTGCATTTTTTATTTTTTGTATTTTTCTTCTTCTTGAATTTACTTTATTTTTGTTTTTCTTTCTTTTTGTATTTTTTGATCTCCTGCATTTTGTTTCTTGTATTTTTCTTCTTCTTGTATTTTTTTCTTTTTATGTTTTCTTTCTTCTTGTATTTTGTCTCTTTTTGTACTTTTTCTTTTTTTGTATTTCTTTTTTTTATTTTTTTTTTCTCCTGCATTTTTTTTTCTTTTTGTACTTTTTTCCTTTTTACATTTTTTATTTTTTTGTATTTTTCTTCTTCTTGTATTTTTTCTCTTTTTGCATTTACTTAATTTTTGTATTTTCCTTTCTGTATTTTCTTTCTTCTTGTATTTTTTTCTTCCTGTATTTTCTTTCTTTTCTCTTTTTGTATTTTCTTTCTTTTTTTTGTCCTCCTGCATTTTGTTTCTTCTTGTATTTTTCTTTCTGTATTTTCTTTCTTCTTGTTTTTTTCTCTTTCTGTATTTTCTTTCTTTTTATAAATACTTTTTTATTTTGTATTTTTCTTCTTCTTGTATTTTTCTGTTCCTGTATTTTTTTTGTATTTTTTCTTTTTTTGTTTCTTCTTGTATTTTTTCTTTTTTTGTATTTTCTCTCTTCTTGCATTTTTTCTCTGTTTGTATTTGTATTTTTTGTTTTGTGTTTTCATTTTTTTATTTTCTGTTTGTGTTTTTATTTTCTGTTTGTGTTTTCATTTTCTGTTTGTTTTTTTTCATTTTCCTTTGTAATTTCATTTTTTCTTTTGTAATTTCATTCTCTTATGGTATTTTCATTTTCCCTTTTGTATATATCTTTTTATTTCACCTTTTTGTCTTTTCTTATATTTGCATTTTTATATTCATCTTGCGAGAGAAGGAAGAGACACTTTTGCGTAAACTTTGAAAGTTCCTCCGCAGTAACGTCGCATAACAGCCATCACTATTCTTTTTTAAAACAAAAAGATTTTTACGCGCTTGTGCCAAAAGCAATGAAATATGTCACCACTTTCTATATATATATGTGTGTGTATGGAGCTTGCGAACTTCGGCTCCAAGTGGGAAATTTCAATTTTTGGCAGGAATCCGTTTTCGCGAATTGAGATGGAATTTCAAACGACTCTTTCAATTGTTGAAGGGGGAGGGGGGAAGGAATATTATATAGAAAAGAAGTGAAAAGAGATTGGAGTCTTTTAAGAGTTGTTACTGAATGTTATTACTCTTTTCCTCAATATCATAATTTTTTTACTGATATTACTCCATTACTGATCGTTATTATTTCTTTAATTATTTCTTCTTCATTGTTATTAATTATTTTTATTATTTATTCTCTATTTACTGTTACAATTGTTTAATTATTCCCATTTCTATTTTTACTGAGATATTTACTACTATTTTTACTATTATTTTTTACCGATTGTTAATTTTTTTACTATTCTCACTATTATTTTCTACGGACTGTTAATTTTTCACTATTCTGACTATTGTTTTTTACTGATTGTTCATTTTTTAAATTTTTTTATTAATTATTTAATTATTGTCATAAAATACGAATTAAAGAAGAATAACAAAAAAATTTTGTCGTTTATTTAAACAGTCAAAAGTTTAGGAATAATTTTTTTTTTATATTTTGATTTATTGTCGTTAATTACGCAAGAAAATAATTGAAAGTTATATACTTAGTACCATTTTTGTACTGAGAGCAGGAAAAAATTTCTTGTTATTAATATGGTAGTAAAATGTTTGTGCATTTAAAGAAAACTTGAGATTATAAAAAAAAATTATTTTTCTAAGAGATCAGGGAGTTTCTAAAAAAAATCTAAATTACCAATTCGTGTTCTTTGAACTTTTCTGAAAAGGTGTTCGTGCATCACGTAAACATAAATCACGTTAAATTATGATTGAGCCCAACAACTTGTGTAAGGAAATACCAGAGTAGTTACCGTTACTTATAGGTAAATTTCAAGTCATTTTTTCTAATTAACGATAATATACTTTACAAACTGTGTGTGTGTGTGTGTGTGTTTGGGTTCTTTCGCTTATTCAAAAAAATCAGGTTCATAAATAAATTCACTAAATAATTTTCCTATATTTCTTTCGCTTATTTGAAAAAAAATCAGATTCATAAATTTTACTAAAATATTTTTTCTAAACTTTAAAATAAAATAATTTCACTTCTTTATTCCTAAGGATATCAAATTGAGACAAAAAATGTATCAAAATTGTTGCGATGCAACAATTTTGATACATTTTTTGTCTCAATTTGATATTCTTCGAAAAACTTTGTTGATAAATTTTTAAATAATTTTCTCAAATAATTGCAATGGTAATAGAATTGTAATTAACTTTTTTTTTAATGCTATCATTGTGCTTTTTCTTGAAACTATTTTGGAGGAAAATATATTTGGCAATTGTCCAGTATAAAGAAATTAGTTCTCTAAAAGAGTTCATTGAGAGTAGAATCACGTAAAGTTGAAATGGAGAATTTTGTGTTTCTTCTCTCATCACCGCGCAAATATATAATAAAATGAGTTTGAAAAATTTCAAATTATTGACAATTGTGACACGATCGTAGTTCACTTTGATTTTTCAAATTCCTGTCACTATTTTACTTTCCTTGACCTAAAATTGACCCGCAAAACTAATGGAAACTACGAGCCAAATACCGGCATAAATATTACCATTGAATTCATCCGTGCCAAAATTTTAGAAGCTTATCTCTTTTATCTATAACGAATACGTCGAGCACTTCCGACTTTACAAATTCTAACCGCTTTTTATCACGATGATATTCCGTGGGGGAAAAAAGTTTCTGATACAAAATTCAATATTGGAATGAGGGATAAATCAAACTTGTCTTTAATACTTTTAATTAATATTTTTTTTTCTTGGTTTTATTTTTTAAATAAGGAGCGAAAAAACTCAAAGTGAGAGGAAACTTGTCCTAATATTTTTTTCTTTCTTTTATTAAAAAAAATAAAAACTTTTTTTCTTGTTTTTATTTTTGAAACAAAGGAGCGAAAAAAATAAAATCTCAAAGTGAGAGGAAAATCTTCTCAAATTAGAAAGAAAAAAATTGAGTGCTCGTAGAAAAAATGTTACAAAAGAAGAAAAAACGTCTAAAATTAAAATCATTTTTTTTCAGCGAGAATATTTTTTTTGGGTTTCTTTTTTTTCTACTTTTCAAGGAAATTTCAACAAGTAATTCGAATATGTACTTCTGGAATTTTGCCGGAAAATCGTAAGGGAAAATAACATAAAAATTCTTTTCAATATAGTTGAGAAAAATTTCTTACAATGTCCTTAAAAGATAAGATTGTTCAGCGAATAAACTTGGTATATCGTAGAAAATTTTTATAAGTTTTTTTTTGAGATTATAGAATAATCCCGGTATATCTTACATGCTTTTCATCATGTCACATAAAAATTCTTTTAGTACGTGTTTGTGAGCATCCTATATAAAAGTCTGAATTTTAAAGTTACCCTGAAATCCGCAGTAGCATTTCAGAGTTTCTGAATAGGATCTTATTATCCTCACTATTGCGAAATGTTCTTTTCTCTAAATTCTCAGTTTTGCAGTTTTTTAATATTTCGAAAATTTCTGAATGTTCTAATGAACGAAATATTTTTTTCAATATTGATTGTTCTAAATTCTTTCTAAATTCTTAATTTTTTTTTTCCTATTATTTTCCTTTTTTTCAAATATTTTTTTGATATAAATTTTCTAAATTCTTTCTAAGTTTCTTAATTTTGTACTTTTTTTAATCATTTTATTGTTTTTGGTACTTTTTTTCATTTTTTAATATTAATATTTTAATATTCAAATTTTACCGACAGTTTAAAATTTAATTGTTTAATCTTTATTGCAATCAGTAATATATAAGAATATTTTTAATGAAAAATATTCCGTTCATTTGATCGTTCAAACTTTATGGATCATATTTTAAAACATTACTGACTAGAATAATAAAAATGCTTTTAATCAAAAATCAATTTTTTTTTCTCATAATTTTACTTTTTAAGTGTTTTGAATTTTAAAATTAATAAAAATTTCAATTTTAAAGCTTTGAAGAGTAAAAAATAACAAAAATTAATTTAACAAAATTGATTTTAATTTTAATAATCATAATTTAATTCATAAATTTAATTTAATATTCTACACCAAGAAAAAAGGTTTTGTTGATTTAAAAAAATCATTTGCTTTGACTTGTTTCTTCGATTAACAATTAATTTCTCTTTGATTCAAAAACAATTTAGTTGTTTGAAAGAAAGTTTTCATTTAATTTTAAAAATTATTTCTTATTTATTATATTTTTTAGATTATTATTTTTATCAATATTAAAATTTCTTTGATTTGAAGAAGAAATTTCTTGGATACAAGGAAAATTTGTTTAAATCATAGAAATTTTCTTTGAATCAAAAATTCTCTTTTTGTTGAAAAAAAATTTTTTTTCAATGAAACAAAACGAGTCTAAGAAACTGATTATTTTGTTTTCTAAATATTTTTAAATGAAAAATTTAGAAATTATTTTATTTTCCATAATTTTGCGTTAATAAGTGAATTTTTTTATTAATTCTGAAAAAAACAACGTGTTTGTTAGAAAAAAATTTAATGTAAGCTTTGTAACTTTTATAATTTCGAATCTGAAATAAATTAATTCTTGAATAGAATTTTCTTAAAATTTTTGGAAATAATTGAATTCTTCTAAGGAAATTTAATCAAATTTTTGAAAATAATTGAATTTCTGCGAGGAATTTCACTATTTTTGAAAATAATTGAATTCTTCTGGAATAAATTAATTGAAATTGTATTGAAAATTATTGAATTCTTCCGAAGAATTTTATCAAAATTTTCAAAGGAATTGAATTTTGAGAAAATTTTTAAAAATTGTATTGAAAATAATTGAATTTCCTGCAAAAATTTTATTATTTTTGAAAATAATTGAATACTTTCGGGGACTTCAGTTAAAATTTTATTGCAAATAATCGAATTCTTATAAAAAATTTTAATCAAAGTTTTTAAAATAATTGAATTTCTGACAAGAATTTTACTATTTATAAAAATAATTTAATTTCTTTAAAGAACTTCAATTAAATTTTTTAAAATAATTAAATTAAAAATTTAATTAAAAATTTAATTAAAAAATTAAAATTGAAAATGAAAATTAAAAAGAATTTAAAATAATTAAATTCTAATAAAGAATTTTGTCCAATTTTTTTAATGTAATTGAAGTTCTGCGAAAAATTTTATTATTTATCAAAATAATTCAATTTCTGCGAAGAATTTTAATATTCATGAAAATAATTGAATTATATTGCAAACAATTTTGTTAAAATTTTTGAAAATAATTGACTTTTTCTAAGGAATTTTAATCAAATTTTTGAAAATAATTGAATTTCTGCGAAGAATTTCACTATTTTTGAAAGTAATTGAATTCTTCTGGGATAAATTAATTGAAATTGTATTGAAAATTATTGAATTCTTTCGAAAAATTGTAGCAAAATTTTTTTAAAATTGTATTGAAAATAATTGAATTTCTGCGAAGAATTTTCCTATTCATGAAAATAATTGAATTGTATTGCAAACAATTTTATTAAAATTTTTAAAAATAATTGAATTTTACCAAAAACTTTTTAAAAATGCATTGAAAATAATTGAATTTCTCAGAAGAATTTTACTATTCATGAAAATAATCGAATTATATTGCAAACAATTTTATTAAAATTTTTGAAAATAATTGAATTCTTTAGAGAAATTTTTTAAAAATAGTTTGAAAATAATTGAATTCCTTCGAACAATTATTTTACTATTCATAAAAATAATTTAATCTAAGATTTTTTATAAAATTTTTTAATAATAATTCAATTCTATCAAGAAATGTTATAATTTATGAAAATAATTGAATTTTTAAAAAGTGTTTTCTTAAAATGTTTGAATTTTTTCCAGAGTTATTTTTAAAATTGCTTTAAAAAATTGAATTCCTAGGAAAAATTGTACAATTTATTTCAATAATTGAATTTTTTCGAAGAATTTTTGTTTTTAATTTTTCAAAATAATTAAATAATAATCATAATAAACGTTAATTACTTGGTAGGTGAATATTGTAAAATTTCGAAGCGGTAATTATTGAAATATTGAAGTTGATATTTGAAAATTTTTGCAATTTGCATAATAATTAATTAATTGAATACCACGTAAAATTTGCCTCAAATTTTCTAGTAGTATGTAATTATAAAAAAAATATTGAATAAATAACAAATAAATAGTAAATATGTAATAAATAAATAATAAATAAATAATAAATATTAATAAATAATTAATAAATAATTATTTCTAAATAATTACATTTATTTTTCGTCCAAGTAGAAAATAAATTGTTACATATTTTTTTTCTCGTCTGGATTTATGATGTGTAAAACAGAAAGTATAATCTCGTGGCAACTATATACATCTGACAAAACAGGAATAAAAAGTTGTAAACAAAGTTTGTTGTTCGAAAATTTAGAGAGTTTATTTATTATTTCAAGAATGGAACAATAAAGAAAAGAGAAGAATTGGATAATTTTTTTTTTTTTTGAAATATTTCAGAGAATAATGATACTTTATCGATATAGGTAGACAAAAAGAATTTAAATGTCAGGCTTTTCGTTTTTCCCCTTTGAATTTTGTTCTGACTTTAAAGCAGGATTAAATTCTGCCTAGAAAGCAAAGCTACCATTCATTGCTGTTAAAGTGATGAAGACAAATTTGCAATTCTATTTGATAATTTAAGCCCTTTCAAGGAGAGGAGAAAAAAAATATTGAAATTTTAATTAAATTCATTTTAAGAAAATAATATTATTTTTTTTTAATTAAAATAATTAGTATTTTTAAATAAAAATGCTCACGGAATAAAAATCAGAAATTCGGATAATTTTTCTCTTTTTTCCATTTCTGTTATATATACAATTTCTGGAGCATTAAAGTTGACATCGTATGCAGAAAATAGTAGGTAAGGAGAAATATTAAGAAAATTATTCTATATTTGCTTCTTATGCTAATATAATTAAAGTCTCATTTGCTAGAAAGCATATTTTTATTTTATCTCAAGAACGCAATTTATTTTTACCGCTGAAAAATACGTCAACGTATTTCTTTCAAATGTAATTTTATCCTTTAAGAAAAGAATATCGCTTTCTTTTTTTTTAAAAAAAAAAGCGTTTCAACAAACTCTCACCCTAGATTCCAATTTGGAAACATTTCTCATTACTTTTCTTTTTTTTTTATTTCTCAAAAATCCCTTGTACTTTATGTTGGTGATTTATTTTAAACTTCATCGGTCGTAATTCGAAAATCGACATTTTCAATCGTGTTTTATTTTATTGTCGTGTGTGTAATAAAAATTCTTTCTCGAAAGGTGCTTTAGACGTTCGCGTTCATTGAAAAGTTTACTCTGCGGAGTAAATTACGTTGACTCGTGATTGGTTCATAATTGCTTCGAAGTGTATTCTGAGAGAATAGTGAAATTTCCCAAAGAAGTTGAATTTTGTGTTCAATTTTTTATTTTTAATTATTTATTTTACTGTATTCTATTCTTTAAATCGCTTTCCTGTTCACCCAGGGAATATTTAAAACAAATATAATTTATTTGAGTTAGGGGAATTTTTTAAACTTTAAAAGATAAAATTGAAATGAGATACTTGAAAATTAAACATTTTTCAAGTTTATAGTAGGTTCTAAATTTTTGAACATTGCAATTTTTGCAGCAGAGAAATGAATTTATTGAGACAATTGACAGTAAGTGAAAAATTAATCTCAACTTTTAATCCTTATTTAAAAAGAAGCATTAGAGCAGAAAATCTTGTTATAAATATAATCTTTTTATACCTTTAGAATTTTTGTTGCCATTCCACTTCAATATTTCCCCAGGCGTATTCAATTCTTATAAAGTTTTTTTTAAAATTATTTTTCCCCCAAGAGTATTTTAAAGAGAATACTATACAGTATAATAATATTTAGTTAACACATTTTATGAAGAATTGTAGAATTCGCAAATTTTTTGTCAGTATTCTTCATTAAGCATTACTCAAAATTACGACCCTAATTTGTAACATCCTCTGAATGGGAGATGTATATAAGAGAAGCCAAGCATTGTAATATTTTGCTGACAGAATACTCATACATCAAGCCACTTTAACATCCGAGAATGGAATTTGTCGACTCCAGCAAACTAAATTCACCTCTATACTGTTAATGTAACTAATTACATAAGCTAAAATTTGTTGAATCACTTTACAAGTAAGAAAACTACTTTACTGCTATAATGTTACTATGGAAACGGTTATTTATCTAAGAGAATAAATATATTTTGTGCTTGTGCTAAATCGTGTCAATATTGTCGCATTGTTCTCTTGCATGAGAGAGAGAGAGAGAGACTGTTATATACCTACATAAACTCTCGTGTAATCGATAAGATCAAGAACAGTACAGAATCCAGTTACAGGATTCAGGGGACAAGATGTCCCCTAAGGTTATGCCTAAATGCACTCAAGCGGATTGCTCAACTATATAGATTACTCAGATTAGAAACCCTCGATATTGGGAATCAACATGGAAAATTTTAATTCCAATCCAATCGGTATTATATAATTTCAGTGCTTCGACCTAGTTCATTGTTTGGGTATTCGATTATATTTTTAAGTAATATGCTAAATTTAATATTATAATCAATTTTCAGGTTTTTTACAAGGCATGGAAATCATTTGGAATGATTATTTTAGTGATAATTTTTATTTTCGAACTGAAGATAAAAAGGAACAATAAGCTTTTGCAGGGTTTCTGCAAGTCGTGGAAAACCTGGAAATCATGGAATTGTCATGAGATTTCATTTTCATTCATGGAATCATGGAAATCTCATGGAATTTCTAATCGGATCATGGAATTATTTTAGTTTTTGTTGTAAACCCATGTGATTGAAATTCGCCCTCCTTTATTACTCAGGGTGGTCACAAGTTTCAGTTTATCAATTTCCCTGACCATTTACTGCGGAATTAAAATTACTTTCCCTAACGAAATTCTTTTTACAGTAGGAAAATATTAATGTTTACGGAAAATGAGTAAAATTTATGAATTTTAATAGTTTATAAAAATTACAATTATAACCCTTTCTGAATTTAATTATATTCTACAATTTCCAACTAAACTTCATCTCTGAATCAATTAATTTAAAAAATTTTTTAAAAGTTCTTCTAGAATTCAATTATTTAAATACATAAACTCAATTTTTTATAATAATTGTGACTCTCCATTGTTTTTTCTCAAGTTATTAAGGGATAATATTTTCAAAAAATTATAATAAAGAAATTCTTACAATTAATTATTTTTAAATATTTTTAAATAATTTTTGAACGATAATAGTTTTTTCAATTTTGAAAAATTTCCAAACAATTAAAATTTGGTAAAATCTTTTAAAAATAATTGAATTTTTGAAAAGTATAAATAAAAATAATCAAATTTTCGAAGAATTTTAATTATAAACAGGATCATGATTTCTCAAAAATTTTAATAAGTCCAGAAAGTAAATTTTGAATCTTAAAAAATTATTACTAAACAATTCTAATAATTAGTTTTTAAAAATATTTTAATAATGTAATTTTTCGAAAATAATTGTATTTCTTAAATGAATATTTGTATTATTTAAAAAAACTAATGAATTTTTTGATGAATTTTAATTAAAAATTTTGAACATTATTGTTTTCTCCAAAATTTTAAAAGTAATTCTAAAATGTTATTATTTTTGAAAATATTAAAAAAATTGAATTTTAAAAAATTAGAAGCTAATTTTCATTTTTAAATTTACCTTTGATAAAGATTTTTCATTAAAATTTTTGATAATTGAATTATTTTCAAAATTTGCAATTAAAATTCTTCAAAAGTTGATTTTCAAGAATTGTAACAAAATACTTGAAATAAATTAATTATTTTCAATTAAATTTTACAAAATTTTAACTATTCAAAAACAATTTTTGAAAGATTTGTTTATAGTAATTGTTCGCATTATAAAAATCAAAATAAGAAATTAAACAGTGTTCAATATTCTTTTTAAAAATTCTCCTCAAAATTTTAATTATCTTTATAAATAATAAAATTCATCTCTGAAATTCAATTATTTTTCAAAATTTTATTTAAATTTTTTGCAAAATTTCAATTCTTTTCAAAAACTCTCCTCAATTCAATGTTTTTCAATATCTACTATTTTAATAGAATTTTCCAAAAGAATTCAATTATTTAAATACAATTTTAATAACATCCTACACAAACATTCAATTATTATTATTTTCATAAATAATAAAAATTATTACAGGAATTCAATTATTTGTAAATTTTTTATAAATTTCTTCGCAATAATTCAATTATTTTCATAAATAATAACATTTTTACAGGGATTCAATTATTTTCGTAAATAATAAAATATTTTTAAAAAACAATTTTGTAGAATTAATGCTTTTGAAAAAGTTTAATTGAATTTTTTAAAAATTATTTCAAGTTTTTTACTAATATATATTTAATTCAAGTATTTCTGAATAATTGAAAGTTTTTCAAAAATTATTAAAAATAAAGAATTTATAGAAGAATTTTAGTTAAAAACACTCAAACAAATTGAATTTTGAAGCAATTACAAATGATTTTTAGAAATAATTGAATTTTGAAATTCAATTTTTTGAAAAAGTTCAAATGATTTTTTTATATTATTTGAAGTTTTTATTTTCTAATATGCATTTAATTGGAGAATTTAGGAATAATTGAAATTTCGTAGAATTGAATATTGTAAATAAATGGATTTGAAAATTGCCAAAGAACTTTTTCGATAATTATTAAAAATAATTTATCTATAAAGTAGAATTTTAGTTTAATCTTTTGAAAATAATAATTAAATTGAAATGATGAAAATAATTTTGAAGAAATTACAATAACAATAGTCTTATAATATAAAATAATGATTTTATCACTCGGTCATCTTTAATTATTTTAAAACATGAAGAAATCGATGACTCCGAGTCGAAGACTCGGAGTTATCGATATCATCATGTTTTATAGTTATGAAAAAATTTAATTTATAATTTTAAGTAAAATGTTCTCTTATTTGACTCGAACTGGTTATATTTTTATCAGTAATTGGTCCGTAAATGGTCCGTAATTTTTCATTTTAAGTCTGTAAAAATTTTTGTTTTTTGTTTTAATTTCAAACTTTTTTTAATTAATAATTTATTAATTATTTTTTTTTCTTTACAATTAATGATTAGAAAGTTAAAATTTATTCACAGGACAATTTAATATCACAGTAAAAATTAGGACTTAATAAAATTAAAATAATTGCAACAAAATTTTGCAACAATTTGTTGTATTGGTGAATAGACAATAAAATTATAATTCGGAATAATTTTCATAATATTGTGGAATTTTTACTCTCTTTTCTTTAGCAGGTAGAGAATATGTATATAAAAAAATTGTGCATTAAATACTTTAGTATATGTTTTAATAGAATGTTTCAAACTTATATAATATACACAACGGAACAAAGTTTACTTGAGAATATATTCTTGAATGTTTTCAAGTATTAAAACTACTTTTATGAAGTTCTAGAAGCATGATTCATTTAATAATTTTATATGCAAGATGATAACTTTTATGAAAATTGTTGTTACGAGTTTATATAGAATAAATAAAATTCTTGAAAGAATAATATTAATCTTCATGAATTTATTTGGTTTCAAGTTTTTTTTTAAATACAAAATTTTGATTCCCTTTCAGTAAACATTTAAAAAAAATTTTTTTTAAAAACATTAAATTCTTCTGAAATGTCTTTTCAAATTCATCGTATAAACTTTGAAATCATCATGAACTTTGATGAAAAACATTGCAATTTTTTTTTTAAATAATTGATCCTTGCAGAATATGTAATTGAATTTATTTTAAACAATTTAATTTTTGAGATTTTCATATTTATTTCTAAATCATTTAGCGCATAATTTTACTAAAATAATAATTTACAAAAAATTATTTAACCTTGGGTTTGCAATCTTTATAAGTAATTAAATTATTGGTTCCAATCGTGAAAGTTTTAATTTTAATTCTTGAGCGATAAAATATTATTTAAATATTTAAATTTTAAAAAAAATTAATGTTTAGAATAACTTTACAATATAAAACATATTTTCAGATAAATTTATATTTTCTTGTGAATATTATTTTTTTTGTGAAATTATTTTTAGAGCGTGTTTGGCTTTAGGGGAAAGGTGAAATAAATAACAATAATAATAGTAATAATAATAAGAGCACAATTAAAAAATACGTATAAAATTCTATAAATATAAAGTATTATAATGTCATCGACCTATTTTCGTATATCATGACATTTAGAAATTGTCGAGATTAACCTACTGAAACTAAATTATAATTAATAGTAATCAACTAGATACTAACACTGGATTAAGTCGCTTTATTGAGATCACAATGAATATATGCAAGGTAGACGATGCTATTCTAACGCAAAAGCGTAATTAGATTATTGTATTGAAAATCATTTTTGTTAATTTTTATTTTCTTCTGCTTCACGAAACATTGTTGAAATTATTATTTTTATAATGTAACTGTAATTTATATTTTATACCACATTAGCAGTGATATTATTAACATTTATTATTATTATCATTTAATTATTTTTAATATTATTAATATTATTATTGCCTACTATTATTACTATTATTATTATTATTATTATTATTATTATTATTATTATTATTATTATTATTATTATTATTATTATTATTATTATTATTATTATTATTATTACTATGATTACTATTACTTTTATTATTATTACTATTATTTTTATTATTACTATAATATATTTTATATTATTGTATAAAAATTATAATGCCAAGAGCAATTAGTTTTATTTTTTTTATTATTACAGACATGTTTCTTGG
Source organism: Leptopilina syphax (assembly GCA_032872505.1). Classification (NCBI taxonomy): domain Eukaryota; kingdom Metazoa; phylum Arthropoda; class Insecta; order Hymenoptera; family Figitidae; genus Leptopilina; species Leptopilina syphax. The sequence goes on along the minus strand of CM065469.1, from coordinate 28,570,991 downwards.
TATAGAGCAACTCTTTAGAAAAGTAAAAATAAAAAAAAACAAGGAATAATGTTTTGCTCGAGAAATACTTGTGCTTTATTTTCGTTGTAAATTGTCGAGTTTACTCTTTACCTTTTTCTTTTGAAATTTCTAAGAAGGGATAGAATTCTTTTGAGCAATTTTTTGATCAAACTGAGCTGATTTTCTAAATTTGAGTATATTTAGTTAACCAGAAAAAAGGAGAAAATATTTTTGAAAATAATACAATTATTATTTGTGATTCTGTGGAAAAGATTAATATTGCAGTGTTGATACTTTTTCTAAAATATTTAATTACTTAGAAGAATTTTATGTTTGGATCAAGTACTGCATTTTGTAGAAAAACCTTATTTTTAGAATTAATAAATCCTAAAAATCTTTTTTTTTCCTTTTTTTCTCCTTTTCCAATTTTTTATCGCCTTAAATTAATGAAAATTCCCAAAAGCACTTACAAAAACTTATAGAAATTGCCTTTTTTGGGGGGAGTTGGAAAATTTTGTTAAAAACTTGAAAATTATATAAAAAGTTTTTAAATTTCCCTCGAATGTAATATAATTTATTATTAAATATTATTTCCAGAGTAAATTTTTCTAATTTTTAATTTTTATAAAGAAATTTTCTTCGGAAATAGTAAAAGTTGTTCTGGAACTAACAATTTTTAATAGTAAATTTTTCCATTTTTAGAGGAAATTTTACCAAGTTTAAAGTAAATTTTACTTATTTTTTACTGAAATTTAATTCGGATTTAGTCAAATTCATGAAATTTTTAAAACAAAAATAGTGTTTGAATAAAAATTTTAATTCAAAATTTAGAAAAATTGGTAACTATGGAGAAGAATAAAGAAATACCAATTATTAAGAGAAAGTATTGATCAAAAAAGTCCTTTTCAAAAATTAAAATTCTCCTTTATACCTAATATTACATAAAAAATTAATTAGAATCCCTGAAATTATAATTGATATAAATTTATAAATTATTATTTATTATTGATTAATAAATGTAATTTAATAGAACTATTTAATAGAAATTATTATTTATTTTCAGTTTTTATTGTTTTATAAAAATTCTAATATAAAGTATTTTCTTTTCTCTTTGTTTCAGGTGAGTCAAATAATATGTTTCCTGTTGAGTTTATTTCGTGAGTAAATATTCATTAAAACACACATAATATTTATAATAAGTAAAACATAATTATCTAAAGAATAATTTAAAAATTCTGATTCGTTTATTTAACGAAAAATATCAGATCTGCAGTATTTCTATTATGGAATTGAAAAAAGAGAAAAATCCCTTTTTTTAAACTGAATTTCCTTTTATGATCTTGAAATTCTGAACGTTCAAATGAACGAAATTTATTTATTTCTTTTGATGGGTCGAAGTTGAATTGAAATTCAACTAAAAGTCGGTTGCTTTTTTTCTTCTTGCTTTTATTTCTTTCCCGAGAATCCATTTTTAATTAACTACTTGTTTCCACTTTGATTCATTTTTGATAAATATTTTTTCAAAATTGATTGGTAAGAATCCATTTTCATTGGATTCTGTAATGAACTCTTTTTTTTGCAAATAGTTCATTTAGTGAAAATTGTTGATTTCTAATATCTCTTTCGCTCCTAATGGACGGCGGCTCTCGCTCCAGATTTTGATTTTCCTAATGCTCTGGATACGACTACGTTGATTAATTTACTTAATTTATTACTCCATTTGTTCTAATTTTCAATCTTTTAGTTTCAAATACTTTATTAGAAGAAGAAGAAGAAAAAGAATTCACTAAAGATAATTTATATCTATAGTGAATTCTTCGTCTAAATCTAAAATTAGATAAAATTATCACTGGATTTGACATAATCCAATTATGAATTATTTCAAAGTATGAATTTCATTTATGCGTAAAATTCTCTCTTTTAATTTATAACGATATGTATGCATATATAGAGAATTGTTTGGTCAAAATCAGTTTGCTAGACAATCAAACTGGAAGTTCACAAATTCTCAAAATGTTCACTTGTAGCCAATAGAATTTATAAATTATTCATAATATGCTTTAACATTCCCTTTGTAATTTGCACATTGGCTGTTATCCCATATCTAATTCTGCCTATCAAGTTTAGTAATCAGTGCAAATGTGTTTGTACACATATAGTACAAACATGAGCACATAGCAACTATCGACTTAAATTATAATTAACAGTTTTTTCTCCACTTTATTTCCTTTTTTCCCACAATTATTGAAAGCTTGTTTTCAAAGTAGTTTTCTTTCTAAACTATCATTTGGAATGATTATTTTAGTGATAATTTTTATTTTCGAACTGAAGATAAAAAGAAACAATAAGCTTTTGTAGGGTTTCTACAAGTCGTGGAAAACCTGGAAATCATGGAATTGTCATATGATTTCATTTTGATTCATGAAATCATAGAAATCTCATGGAATTTCTAATCGGATCATGGAATTTTTTTAGATTTTGTTGTAAACCCGTGTGATTGAAATTCGCGCTCCTTTATTACTCAGGGTGGTCACAAGTTTTAGTTTATCAATTTCCCTGACAATTTACTGACATTAAAATTACTTTCCCTAACAAAATTCTTTCTACAGTAGAAAAATATTAATATTTACGGAAAATGAATCAAATTTATGAATTTTAATAATTTCTAAAAATTACAATTATCACCCTTTCTAAATTTAATTATATTTTTTGTCCTGCCTGCACGGAAAATGTGTTATTTCGTGCACATGAAAGGGGCGCAAAGTAAGTGTTTCCCGCCCAGAGGTAAGGTGAGCGGGCGCAAAATACATTCGCGCCCGCTGACGTCATAGGAGCGGGCGCAAAGTACATTCCCGCCCGCTAACGTCATAAGAGCGGGCGCAAAATACATTCCCGCCCGCTGCCGTTATATAGATGCGGGCGCAAAATATTTCTTTGCTCATTTGTGCATCCAGTGACCTTAACTTTTAGAAAATGACATCACAAGTCATTTTTAGCCATATGGAACAAACAAACAATTCATCCAAATGTGTGTGCACTTAATAACACACTTTCCATGCAGCAGGACAAAAAATGTTGTTCGCAGCACGGGCGCAAAAGGTGATAGTGTCTCAGGCGAGATTATGGGACAACCTCGGCGACCCTACGCATCCTCGGCTTCGCCTCGGTGCTTCAGGTCCCCTCGGTTTCCCTAATCTCGCCTTCGCCAAAATCACCTATTTTGCGCCCTTAATACGAAAATAACTATTACAATTTACAACTAAACTTCATCTCTGAATCAATTATTTTAAAAATTTTTTTAAAAGTTCTTCTAGAATTCAATTATTTAAATACATAAACTCCATTTTTTATAATAATTGTGACTCTCCACAGTTTTTTCTCAAGTTATTAATAAGGTATAATATTTTCAAAAAATTATAATAAAGAAATTCTTACAATTAATTATTTTTAAATATTTTAAAATAATTTTTGAACGATAATAGTTTTTCAATTTTGAAAAATTTTCAAACAATTAAATTTTGGTAAAACCTTTTAAAAATAATTTAATTTTTGAAAAGTATAAATAAAAATGATCAAATTTTTGAAGAATTTTAATTATAAACAGGATCATGATTTCTCAAAAATTTTAATAAGTCCAGAAAGTAAATTTTGAATCTTAAAAAATTATTACAAAACAATTCTAATAATTAGTTTTTAAAAATATTTTATTAATGTAATTTTTCGAAAATAATTATATTTCTTAAAAGAATTTTTGTATAATTTAAAAAACTAATAAATTTTTTGGTGAATTTTAATTAAAAATTTTGAACATTATTTTTTTCTCCAAAATGTTAAAAATAATTCTAAAATGTTATTATTTTTTGAAATATGTAATTGAAAATATTAAGAATATTAAATTTTAAAAAATTAGAAGCTTATTTTCATTTTTAAATTTACCTTTAAAGATTTTTCATTAAAATTTTTGATAATTCAATTATTTTCAAAATTTGCAATTAAAATTCTTCAAAAGTTAATTTTTGAAAATTGTAACAAAATACTTGAAATAAATTAATTATTTTCAATTAAATTTTACAAAATTTTAACTATTCAAAAATAATTTTTGAAAGATTTGTTTATAGTTAATTTTTCGCATTACAAAAATGAAAATAAGTTGCACTTTTTTACTAAAAATTGTGGTATTTTGTTGCAATGTTTGGAAGAAAAGTCGAAAAAGTCTCAATTTTCCTAATTTCCTTGACAATAAATTTTTTCATGACATTTACCTGACTTAACTAACAAAAATGTTGTTTTAATGTCTCATGGAAATTTTATCATTTATCACCTAGAAATCTTGAATTTTTAATAAGGAGAAATTTTTAAAAATTCTCGTAAAAATTTTAATTATCTTTATAAATAATAAAATTCTTCTCTGAAATTCATATATTTTCCAAAATTTTAATCAAATTCTTTGCAAAATTTCAATTATTTTTAAAAATTTTCCACAATTCAATGTTTTTCAATATCTACTATTTTAATAGAATTTTCCAAAAGAATTCAATTATTTAAATAAAATTTTAATAACATTCTACTGAATCATTCAATTATTTTCATAAATAATAAAATTTTTTACAAGAATTCAATTATTTGCACATTTTTTTTATTTTCTTCGCAATAATTTAATTATTTTCATAAATAATAAAATTTTTACAGGGATTCAATTATTTTCATAAATAATAAAATTCTTTTAGGAATTCAATTATTTTTACTAATAATAAAACTCATAGCAGAATTTCAATATTATTTTTAATACAATTTTAATCGAATTCCTCGAAAAATGTAATTATTCTTAAAATTTTTATTAAAAATTGGTCTAAAGAATTTAATTATTTAAAAATTTGTTGATAAAATTCTTTATGGGAATTGAATTTTAAGAAACATTCAATTATTCTATATAAATTATCTGTTTGTATTTAAATAATTGAATTCTCGCAGAATTTTCCAATAAAAATTGTTTTAAAAATGAATTTCAGTTAAAATTTTAGATCATAATTAAATAATTAAGGCATTATAACGTGACTATTTAGAAATAATTGAATTTTAAAAAGATTTTAAATTAAAATCCTTGAAATTATGAATTTTTCATATTTTTAAAAACAATTTTGTAGAATTAATTCTTTTAAAAAAGTTTAATTGAATTTTTTAAAAATTATTTTAAGTTTATTTTCTGTATATTTAATTGAAGAATTTATGAATAATTGAAATTTTGTAAAATTGAATTGTAAACAAATGAATTTGAAAATTCTCAAAGAATTTTTTTATAAGTTATTAAAAATCTTAATTTCCCTAACAAAAAATTTTTTTCATTACATTTACCTAATTTAACTGACAAAAATTTTGTTTTAATGTCTCATGGAAATTTTATCATTTATCACCTGGAAATCATGGAAAAATCATGTTATTTTATAAGGAGAAATTTATAGAAACCCTATTTTGCTTTTTCTCTGATACTTTCCGTAAAAAATTTTACTACGCGAATTTTCCTGTTATAAAACCACTTTTGTTTATACAGCAAAGAAATTGAAATTTAAATTGATTTAACAATTATAAATACTGAGGAGAGTGAGCAGTTGAAAATATCTATTGATTTCCCTTGAAACACACAATCTTTAATTAAAATCTTCACTCGGGTATATATATGTATATATTTCTTTGTACAAAACAGTGAGCCTGCGGAGATAGTTTCACAACTCAAATAACTTTCTGTTTATGTTCACGAGAAAGCTCATGGGAAGTTGCCTTGCAAAGAAATTTAACTGCAAAGCACATCTTTTATTCCGTTTATAATAAGATTTTGCAAAAAAAGGAAAAAAGAGAACTAAATCTCTTTATGAATGTTTTAAAATTTTATTTTTTTTGCTCGAAAAAAGCAAATATGTTTACAAGTACAAATGTGTTTGTTTTAAACAAAAAAATTACCCGCAGCTATATTAGAAAAACATAATAAAATATGTTTCAATTCACGTGAAACGATTCTACTGAAATTCCGTATTTGTATAAAATTCCGCATAAAAATAGAAAATTTCTGCAATGATTCCAATATGCTTGCAGAAATTTTGCTGAATTCCTTACGGAATTTCCGTAGAATCGTTTCAAATAGTCGTTAAAAAATAAAAAATATAAAATTGTTATTTCTTTTTATAAAAAATTAAAAAATTGAAACTGACGGGTAAAATAAAAATTAAAAAACAATTTAATACATAATTTATAAGTATTGTACAAAGATTTTTTTAAAATAATTAAAAATCATTTCATTTGAATTCACTTGAATTATGTAATAAAATTGATCGCTCTTCTGTGACACTCTTTTATGTAAATCCAATAATCTTCTTAAAATAAATGAAGTGGAAAATATTTTAATAACTGTAGAAGCTTTGTAAAAAGTCGCATAAAAAATTTGTAGAAATTACTTCTATTGAAAATTAGCATTGAAAGAAATGTTAATTATTCTTTTTTCTGAAAAAAAGGCTTTAAGTAATTTGTTTTGTTTTTTTTTTTTGAAAAAAATTACTCACCGTTTTCTCGACTTTATTCGCTACACTCTCGACCATTTCCCCAGCTGTTTTGGCCGCTTCGCCAACTGCTGCTACCTTTCTCGACATGTGTCCGCGGAATGAAGCTTGAATTCTAGTAGCTGCGTCGCAAAGCTCTACAAAAGGTTTAACAATATTAATTAAATTGAATTGATTAATTCGTTAATTAATTAATTTGATATGTTGAAATCACGATAAATGTTATTTAAGGAGAGAAAATATTGGATTGAATTAAATTTAGATTTCTTATTTTAATCTGCTTTCAAACTTAATTTGATATTTATAAGAAAATATATTGAAATTCGGTTAAATTCAACTTTCTCTATCTATGTTAATTCAATTCTATTTTTCATTTATTTTAATTCAAGTTTTATTCAAATTTAATTCAAATATGTTTTAATTTTTATGTTTTAAATTTGTTTTAGTTTAAATTCACTTCAAATTTATTTCAATTCAATTTTATTTGGGATTTATTTTAATTCAAATTCAATTCCAATTTATTTTAATTCAATTCTTTTTGGAATTTATTTCAAATCAATTCTATTTGGAATTTATTGCAATTCAATTTTATTTGGAATTTATTTTAATTCAAATTCATTTCAAAATTATTGTTATTCAATTCTATTCGAAATTTATTTTTATTCAATTTTAATTTACAATTTACTTTAATTCAAATTTATTTCAATTCACATTGAATATAAAATTATTTTTTTTTAATTTCAATCCAATTTAAATTATTTTTATTAAATTTTATTTTGAATCTGAATTATAATTAAAATTCAATCTAAATTTATTTTAATTTCATTCTAGTTTGTATTTATTTTAATATCATTCTATTTGGAGTTTATTTGGAATTTATTTTTATTCAATTCTATTTTTAATTTATTTTAATTCAAGTTTTATTCAAATTTATTTCAATTCAATTTTATTTGGGATTTATTTTAATTCAAATTCAATTCCAATTTATTTTAATTCAATTCTTTTTTGAATTTATTTCAAATCAATTCTATTTGGAATTTATTGCAATTCAATTTTATTTGGAATTTATTTTAATTCAAATTCATTTCAAAATTATTGTTATTCAATTCTATTCGAAATTTATTTTTATTCAATTTTAATTTACAATTTACTTTAATTCAAATTTATTTCAATTCACATTCAATATAAAATTATTTTTTTTTAATTTTTTGAAATTTATTTTAATTTTAATCCAATTTAAATTATTTTTATTAAATTTTATTTTGAATCTATTATAATTAAAATTCAATCTAAATTTATTTTAATTTAATTCTATTTGGAGTTTATTTGGAATTTATTTTTATTCAATTATATTTTTCATTTATTTTAATTCAAGTTTTATTCAAATTTAATTCAAATATGTTTTAATTTTTGTTTTAAATTTGTTTCATTTTAAATTTACTTCAAATTTATTTCAATTCAATTTTATTTGGAATTTATTTTAATTCAAATTCAATTCCAATTTATTTTAATTCAATTCTTTTTTGAATTTATTTCAAATCAATTCTATTTGGAATTTATCGCAATTCAATTTTATTTGGAATTTATTTTAATTCAAATTCATTTCAAAATTATTGTTATTCAATTCTATTCGAAATTTATTTTTATTCAATTTTAATTTACAATTTACTTTAATTCAAATTTATTTCAATTCACATTCAATATAAAATTATTTTTATTTAATTTTTTTGAAATTTATTTTAATTTTAATCCAATTTAGATTATTTTTATTAAATTTTATTTTGAATCTATTTTAATTAAAATTCAATCTAAATTTATTTTAATTTAATTCTATTTGGAGTTATTTGGAATTTATTTTTATTCAATTCTATTTTTCATTTATTTTAGTTGAAATTGATTTGAAATTTTGAATTAAAATTCAATTAAAATTAATTTTTATTTAATTTTATTTTGAATTTCTTTTAATTCTAATTTAATTAAAAATTTGTTTAATTTAATTTTAATTCCATTTTCTTTCAAATTAATTTTAATTCAAGGATGATTTAAATTTAATATTTATTAAATTCGTTAAGAAGAGAATTTTTATATTTATTGCAATTGAAATTTATGTTTAGCAATTATTTTTAAATTATTGTTCATTCGATTTTGATATTTAAAAAAAAATTTTTTTCTTCTTCTTCTGTGTGAAATGGAAAATAAAATGAGTTTTTCTCGCAGTAAAAAATTCCAAGTTAGGAACGATTGCTTTTTTTGGTATTTTTTCAAAGTCAGAAATAAATTGAATTTCACAGCAACCAGTTTGTGAGTAAAGCAAATTTTTCTTTGTTAAACATAAAAAAAACGTTTGTTCTTGAAGAATATGACAAAGGAGAAAAAAACAAAAATTTGCTTTTCGTCACAAGCCACTACTGGTAATCGATATTCAATTACTTCCCGTTCACATTAAACGATTGAGTTCTTCCATTTTGTTGTGACTTATCCAGTCGCTGTTTATTCTTAAATTGTCAGATATCTATTAATATCCTGTAAATTATGTTTGTCATAGAAACATAATATTATCTTTTCACTATACCCTTTTTTATATTATTGAGCGAAATTTAATTACGAAATGAATTTATATTTATTACTTCATTTCCCGATGAAAATTAATTTTTTCGTTTTTTTTTGCTACTTTTGTTTCTAAATCTATATTTTATTAATTTTTGTCTCTGAATTTGTTTCTAATAATTTTACAATTTCCATGATTTTTTGTTTCTAAATTCAGATTTATTCATTTAGTTTCTAATTTCATATTTACTAATTTTTGTTCTCAAATTCAGATTTATTAATTTTATTTTCAAAATTTAGCTATATTTATGTAATTTGAATTTGGATTATATTATAATTATTACTAAAAGTTTTACGAATTAATTTTTTGGCTATTACTGTAAAGTAAAATTTAGATTAAATTTTTTAAAGGTTTATTTGCTTATTTCAAAAAACTAAAAATTGTATTCCAGGTTGTTAACATTTTTAATCTTGAAAAATATGTCAACCATATATTATGAAGTGATTAATCTATATTAAAGAGGTAATGAAAAATTTTAAGATCGCAATCCGTCAATCTTCCTTGACTTTTATGATCCTCTTGTGATATATTTTATCGAGAACACGTGATTTCGTGAAAAACTCCCTTCATCATCAATTGGAAAACAGTTTTTTTTTCATCCGAAATTTTTAAAACCTAAATTATCATCCAAAAAACTTTTAACGTATAAAAGAATTGAAATATTTTATATTAAAAATATTTTCAATAAATTACTGCTTGCAAAATAAATAAAAAAAACTCAATTATCAAACTTGAATTAAAAATTAAAAAACTAAAATAATAAATAAATATTTTAAGTTGATAATAATAATGTAATAATTTTAAAATATTAATTATTATAAATAATAACATATTTTTTAATTTATATTTTAAAAATAATATTTAGAAAATTTACTCTCTAAATTTGAATCAGAGACGGACTTTTTGCTTTTAAATTAGTAAATACTAATAAATAGTAATTTTTCTAATTAGTAAAATTTACACTAATTCAATATAGCAAAAAATCAGTCACTAATTCTAATTAGTAAACATTTTTACTAATTCCAATTTTGAGATTATAATTTATTTTTCTGATCCAAACATTTTATTTTTCTGACGATTTTCTTATTATTGTAATAAAATTTTAATTTAAAGAAGAAATAAATAAATTGCCTTCGTTTCAAGATTCTAAAGTTCTGAATGTTTAAAACTTTAAATGAAGAAAATTTATTTATTTCATCGTTAAATTGAATATTTATTACAAAAATTTTGAGTCACTATGAAAAACAGTTAATTGAAAAGTTTCTGAATGTAAATTTTAATTTTTCAACTTTTATTACAATCAATAAATTAAGTAAATATTTGGAAAAAATATGTCCTTCATTTTGAACGTAAAAAATTTATGGAAAGCTTCCTTTGAAGATTGAGAACTTTAGGAACATCTTGAATTTATATTTAAAGAATAAAATTAATAAATATATTGATAGAGACACTAAAATATTCTGAAATTTAATTTCAAATTTTAATAAAAATAAATAATTAATGTTAGAAATAAAAATAAAATATTGAAGTATGTAAATATACAGAAATAAAATAAATAATTAAAAATAAATTTTTCAAATTGAGAAAAATAGGAATTTATAAAATCCAGAGGCAATATTGAACATAATTAGCAGGCATTCTATCCAAGAATTGTTTGCAAAGTTACAATTCGAGGAGCGATGATTGTGAGAGAAGATAGATATAAAGAATTGGATAAAAATGTAGGTCGAGAGGGAATTTTTGAAAAATCGTTTTCTTCAACTGTCATTTAATAGCGTGCAATTTCGCTTCTTAAAATGTAGGTCCCTAGAGGGGGGGGGGTAAGAGGGAGGGGAAGGGGAAAAAAGCTCACCCTTATCGTCCTCGCGAAACTCCTGCAGTAATTGTTCCTTGGTTGGTTCTGAATCTGATTTTGATTCTGTCTGTTTCGTTGAAGTTTCCGTATCTTTCATACTCTTCCTGGCGTGATGGCCACGGAAAGCTGCTTGTATTCTCGTTGCAGCTTCCTCCTCCTCTTTACTTGTTGTCTTTTCCTCTTCCTCGTCGTCGTCGTTGTCGTCTACTGCCTTGTCTTCCTCCTTTTGTTCCGTTTGTCTACTTTCTTTAGACGACACCACGCTCCTGTCGCCCTCAGCTGTCTTCGGTATATCTAAACAGAAATAAAAAAACGTAACTCGTAAAAAATTCATCAATCTCGAAATTTTTTTTTCTTTTGCTTGACCGGATGAGGATATTGTTCACGAAAGTTTTTTTTTGTATTTTTTTTTCTTTTAGGGGAAAAAAATGACTATTTTTTGTATACTCTTTTCATTAAAATTTATTTATTTGTTGATTTATTTATTCATTTATTTATTCATTTATTTACTCATTTATTTATTTACTCATTTATTTATTTATTTATTTATTTATTTATTTATTTATTTATTTATTCATTTATTCATTCATTCATTCATTCATTCATTCATTCATTCATTCATTCATTCATTCATTTATTTACTTATTTATTTATTCACTTATTTATTTATTTATTTATTCATTTATTTATTTATTTATTCACTTATTTATTCATTTATTTATTCGTTTATTTATTCATTCATTTATTTATTCAATTATTCGGTCTTTAACACTCGAATTTTTTAAAGTAATGCGAATTTTGTCGATCCGCCATATTGGATCCGCCATTTTGAATTTTGTAAAATTGACATCGTTCTCTAAAAGTCCTGAAACCCCCCGAATAGTACGAAAAAATTAAACGTAATATTTGTTTACCCAAAGATATAGAATAGAAGAATAGAATTTTTTCTATACTCAAATATTTATTTTTCATTAAAATATTTATTTATTTATTCACAGAAATATTGAATATCTAAAAATGCTAAATTCGAATATCTAGATGAATATATTTATATTTTATTTTATAATAATTATAAATAAATGGAATCACTGAATAAATAAAATTTAGTGAAATTTACATTATTGTAATAATAAAAACTATTTTTTAAATGAAATTTCTAAATATTTTTGATGGAAAAATTTATAATAGACTTTTCTGATCAACTATTTACCGACAAAAAAAAAAAATTGTTAAGAGAAAAATTGTATTGTTTTCTGGGCGTGAAAAATATTTTTTCTATTCAATCGTTGATTACAAACGTTTAAAGTTATAGAATTGTTTATTTTCATTGTAAAAAGCAGGATTTAAAAAATTTGTAATTAAAAATTTTTCCAGAATTTTTCACGAAACAATTCAAAAATTTTTTTTCTCAAATTATAATTTAAATATTGTATTGAAAATAAATTTATTCCTCCCTAGAATTTTATTATTTATGAAAATAATTGAATTCTTTTGATAAATTTTATTCCAAATAATTGATTTTGTCTAAAGAATTTGATTCTTTGAGAAATGATAATTGTAATCGTGCAAATAATTTTATTATTTATGAAAATAATTGAATTCTTTTGAGATTGAATTGAATTCATATAAAAAATTTCATTATTTATGAAAATAATTGAATTCTTTCAAGAAATTTAATTAAAAATTTGTACTGAACATAATCAAATTGTTATAAACAAATTTTATCACAATTTTTGAAAATAATTGAATTCTTTTCAAGAATTTTACTATTCATGACATCAATTGAATTTTGAAAATTTATATTTCAATTTTTTAAAATAATGGAATTCTTTTGAGGAATTTCATGTAAATTATATTAAAAATAATTGAATTTCTGCGAAGAATTTTATTATTTATGAAAATAATTGAATACTCATAAAAATTAGTACATAAATATTTTGAATAAAAATTGAATTCTTTCAACGGAATTTTTAACAAAATTTAAAAATAATAGAATTCTTTTGAGGAATTTCAGTTTTCAATTAAATAATTGAATAATAATTGAATTCTTTCGAGAAATATTATTAAAATTTCATTGAAAATAATTGAATTCTCATAAAAATGTACATAAATATTTTGAATAAATTGAATTCTTTCAACGGAATTTTTAACAAAATTTGAAAATAATAGAATTCTTTTGAGGAATTTCAATTAAATAATTGAATAATAATTGAATTCTTTCGAGAAATTTTATTAAAATTTAATTGAAAATAATTAAATTCTCATAAAAATGTATATAAATTTTTAAACAAAATATCGGAATTCTTTTGAGGAAATTCTCTAAAATTATAGGTATTAACAATAATTGAATTTCTGCGAAGAATTCTATTATTTATGAAAATAATTGAATTCTCATTAAAATTTGTACATAAATATTTTGAATAAATTGAATTCTTTCTACGGAGTTTTTAACAAAATTTGAAAATAATAGAATTCTTTTGAGGAATTTCAATTAAATAATTGAATAATAATTGAATTCTTTCGAGAAATTTGATTAAAATTTAATTGAAAATAATTGAATTCTCATAAAAATGTATATAAATTTTTTAAAAAATATCGGAATTCTTTTGAGGAATTTCAGTTAAATAATTGAATAATAATTGAATTCTTTCGAGAAATTTGATTAAAATTTAATTGAAAATAATTGAATTCTCATAAAAATGTATATAAATTTTTAAACAAAATATCGGAATTCTTTTGAGGAAATTCTCTAAAATTATAGGTATTAACAATAATTGAATTTCTGCGAAGAATTATATTATTTATAAAAATAATTGAATTCCTGCAAATAATTTTAGTATTTATGAAAAATTGAAAATAATTGAATTTTTTTTTGAGAATTTTCATTGAAATTCAATTCTTTTGAAAATTTTTATTCAAATGATTTAAAAAATATTCCAATTCCTTCGAGAAATTTGATTAAAATTTAACTGAAAATAATTGAATTTTTGCGAAAAATTATATTATTTATAAAAATAATTGAATTCCTCCGAAGAATTTTATTATTTATGAAAATATAATTGAATTCTTTCGACAAATTTTATTATAGTAGCATTTTAAAAAATACTTATAGTAAAAATAGTAGAAAATACTAATAGTTAAAAGGAAACTTTTTTAAATTTAAAAATTTTTTTATTTTCAAATATCAATTTCAATTTTGTAAATTGAAATTGATATTTTAAAATAAAAAAATTTTTTAAATTTGTATAATAATGAAACAAATATTGTGTTTCGATTATATTATACATTTATAATATTGCTTATTATAAATAAATGAAATAGTTTTGCCACAAATAATTATGAATTATATATATATATATATATATATATATATATAATTATTTATTTTTCTGTTTAAATTTCTTCTTCCTCCTGAGTATAAATAATAATTTTTTCTACTCACATGTGCGACGTATATATAAAAGAGCATTAAAAAGCAATTATTTGGTTAAAAGAAGGAACATTCTCATTATGCAATATTTTTTTTTTAAAGATAAGAAGAAAGAATATAAAAGAACTGCCATTTGCAGAATAGGTTTATAATTAGGTCTCGCCATATGACAAGCGACAATGTAAACATAGTTCAAAAGCATACATGATATATAGTGTATATGTCTCTGGTTGATTGTGTTGTGTAACTGAAGAGTCGTTTGAGGAAGATTCTAAAAAGACTCGAGTTGTTTAGGGCACAACAAAGAGATGCTGAATCATTGCCATACTATTATGAGAGGCTTGATATGCATTATGTGTGTGAACGCTATACACAAATTCGTTTTTACTCTCAAATATATATGTGTACGACGTAACGTGCACTCGTACTACTTATTTACAAAAAACCAACTCAACGCTTGCTTCTTTGATCCACGGCAAAATCGTCTGGAATCTTTGCACTAAAAAAAAAATTGCAAAAAAAATATTCTTTCTATATTTATAATTATTTTTATGTATAAAGAATATTTCTCCAAAGTATTTTCCTTCGACGCTATTTCTCTCTCTTTTCGGATGTTGAATTAAATTTTCAAATTCGAAATTTCTCATTTATGCGAAAAGCAAGTATTTTTTTTTTTTTGAAAAAGTAAGTTTTTCAAATTTAATGACATACTTATGGTCTTGTTAAAAATTCTTTCGAATTTTTAGATCTGTATACAGCAAATAATGGAGATGTACCGAATAAATATACAAATTAGAATTGAGTTCAAGAAGGTACGTAATTAAAGTTGCGAGAAGTTCTGACAAATTGAAATTACTGAAAGTGGAGAGAGAGAAATCGTGTCATCTATACCACGAAGCAAAAAGTATATCTGAAAAGTTAATTTAATTAAGGAATCTCGAAGCAAAGGTACTCTAATTCTTGTTTTGGTATAAAGTTGACAAAATCTCCTCAAACTTTCTTTTTATAGTTTAGTTAAAACAAAAATTTAGGAAAATTATTAGAAAAGAATGTCGAGAAAAAGAATTATTATTAAGGAAACGAAGAACAAAAAATAACTCAAAGATAAATAAGTAATAAAATAAAAAATAAGTAAGAAAATAAAGAATAATAAAATTAATAAAAAAAACGTAATAATTAATAATTTCAATGCAAAAAAATTAAAACTGTTAAATTTTTCAATCAGTTAAAAATTTTTTAATCAGTTATGAATTTTTTTAATTTAGAAAAAAGCACGAGCCATTGAGAAAATATAAAATAATTATTTAGTAAAAAATAGCAAAAAGTAATTAATTATTAAGTAACAAAAAATATCTAATTATCAGAAAACACAAAAAAGATTTCAAGCTTACTAAAAAACAAAATTAAATTGAAATTCTTCACAAACATAATTTTTTCAAAATTTTAAATAAAACTAGATTTAAAACTTACATATTTATTTAAAGAATATATTTGTGAAATTAAATTAAAATTAATTAAAATTGTTAAAGAAAGAAAATTGTTATTTAAAGTTAATATATTTAAAGAATTTATTTAATTAATATTTATTTTCTCACAGCAATTTAACTTCAATTATTTTTTAACAAAATTTTAGAAAAATTCAATTAATTCAAAAAATTTCAATTACTTATCTTATAAACATTCAATTATTATTAAATATTTAGAATTGAAATATTTAAAAAACCAAATTTTTAAGAATTTCAAATGACACCTCTCGAAAATTAAATTATAACAAAAACAACTTCAAGTATTTTAAAACAAGATTGAATTAAAATTTCGCAGAAACCTAATTTTTAAAAAAAAATTTTTAATAAAATTATTTAAAACTTAAATAAGTTTTTAAATAAATAATTATTATTCATTTCATAAAATGATATTATTCATAAAAACGATTGTTTTTTAATTTCGATCAAAGTTTAAAAAAATTCAATTATTTTAAATAAAATATTGGAAAATTTCAATTTTTTCAAAAAATTTCAAATATATGAAAATTCAATTATGTTTTTAGCGAAATAGAATTGAAATATTTTAAAAACATAATTTCTGACCCTACTTATCTATAAACATTCAATTATCAGCAAATATTTAAAATGAAAATATTTAACAACCTAATTTTTCTGAATTTAAAATGAAACCTCTCGAAAATTCAATTATAACAAACATAACTTTAAGTATTTTAAAACGAAATTGAATTAAAATTTTCGCAGAAATCTACTTTTTAAAAAAATTATTAATAAAACTATTTAAAACTTAAATAAGTTTTTAATTAAATAATTATTATTCATTTCCTCAAAATAATTAAAATTTAAGGAAAGTACAATTATCAAAAAAATGAAAATTTTTCGAAGCAAAAATTTCTGTTTTTTAAAATAATTCAAGAAAATTTTAATTACAATTTTGTGAAAATTAACTGATTGTTAAAAATTTTAATTTTAACTCTTATAAAATTAAATTATTTTAGAAGCAATTTGGACCCTTTCATGCTGCTTTTATTCACTCACGAACAATATGATTACATTCAATTGTGACTCTTTGTAAAATTCAATTATTTGCTACTTATTGCATTAAAATTCTTCTGAAAATTCGATTTCTTAAAAAATCTTTAATTTTCATGTTTCTAAAGTTTCGAACGTTTCAATTTTTCAAATTCGACAATATTTTTTTACTTCTTCAAATTTTATTTTATTTTGTAAGAAAAATTATTTTCTATATTAAAAAAGTTCATTCTTAACTAGTTCAAATTTCCATTTTTAATAATAATTATTAAAAATATTTAAATAGAACGAAAACTTTTTCTATTTAAACCCTTTCAACTTTAGAAAAATATTTCTTTGACAATTTTAATTAATTTCAATTTAATTTCACAAAATTTTTATTTATTTGATAATTGATAATTCTTTAATGAAATTCTTTTTAAATTCAAGTATCTGAAAAAACAGAATTAAAATTTTTCAGAAACTGAATTTTTTCAAAATATTATATGAAACTGTGTAATTAAAACGTTTATATTTTATCATCAAAGAATTGAAAAAGAAAATATTCTTCTACTCAAATTTATGTATGTTTAAAAAATATTTTTCTTAGTGTATAATTTCGGGAAAAAAAATTTGTAAACAAAAAATTCTATCGCGTTTAGGGTGAAAAATATTTTTTTATTTTAATCGTTGATCATAACGTTGTGAATTTTTAGTCGTGAAAAGTATAATTGTAGGTTTAGTGGTAATAAATTTTTAGAAGGAGAAAAAAATTGAGGAGAATTTAAGTTTTTTTAGTTTTTCAAAAATATTTTTGTCAAAAAAGTAATTAAAAAAAGTAATTAAAAAGTAATTCTAGAAATTTGATATTTTTCCATCACTTTTCATAAAATTTCCTAAGAAATTTTTTTTTGTTTTTCCTGACCAATTTTATTTTTCCTAATTTTCGTGAACTGTGGCAAACCTGAATAATGAAGAATACAATAATAATAAAAAAATGTAAAATTAAAATAAAATAATAGAGCAGAATAATAAAATCAGACAAACAATTAGGGAAATTTTTCTTTTTTGTAATTATAATTATACCTAATACAAGAATTTATTATTGAATATTAAAATTGTGAGAAATTTTAAGTAACTCTACTAATTAAATTACACTCTACTACAAATGAGCGTTGTAAAAATGCATTAAAAGACCAATTTAGAAAATGTTTTTATATAAGCCAAGAGTGGCAGAAAAATACTTTTTTTTCGCTCACATTCTACGCTTCGCTATTCGTTTCTTGTGCTCTATGATTGAAACAGCCTTCACGTCAAAGTTTTTTGTCCTACTTGGAAAGGTTCTTGTGACCTTTTGAAGCACTTGGACTTTGGCGAATAAAAGTAAAAAATGAAATGCTTGATAGATGGTTGTTAGAAAAGAAGGAAAAAGGTTTTACATTTTGAGTAAGTTTTTATACTTGACAATTTTTATCATCATTTAATATATAAAAAAGAAGCAGTGAAGTTGTTGTACAAGTGTCTTGTCTTTACACTTACCATAATATAATAATAAATGCACTATATTATAAGAGAACATTATTGACGAAAGAAAACAAAAAAAAAAAAAAATAAGTTCTGCTATCTTTAATGACATAAAAAAAAACTTTACATTGTTACTTATTATTGTGGTAAAAATCAATTAACCTTGGAATTTAAAAATTCAGAGTCCAAATTTTTACTGCCTGACAAATTTCTAATTAGTCATTTTTTCAAACACAGTTTTTATAAGAATATCAAATTGAGACCAAAAAACTAAACAAAATTTTGTCAACATAATTAATTTAATTTGAATATTTATTTTTAAAAATTATTCACTTAAACAGTTTTTTATTTGAAATTTTTAAAAAATTCATTTTCAGAGAAATTTTAATTCCGCTTAAAAAAAAATAAAAAATTAAAAAAAAAAAAAATAAATAAAAAATAAAAAAATAAAAAAAAAAAATTTAATTTTTATGAATTTAAAAAAAAAATTCTAATAAAGAATTATCAATTATCAAATTAATAAAAATTTGGTTTTTTTAATAAAAATTAAATTGAAATTAATTAAAATTGTTCAAGAAATATTTTCCTACAGTTGTGAACCGTCAAATCAATAAAGTCGTCGTTCAATTTAAATATTTTTAATAATTACTGTAAAAAATTGAACAATTAATTAAAAATGAATTTTTTTAAAATGGAAAAAAGTTTTTTCTTATAAAAAAATTAAAATTTAAAGAAGTAAAATAATATCAACGAATTTGAAAAATTAAAACGTTCGAAACTTTAGAAACATGAAAATTAAAGATTTTTTAAGAAATCGAATTTTCAGAAGAATTTTAATGCAATAAGTAGCAAATAATTGAATTTTACAAAGAGTCACAATTGAATGTAATCATATTGTTCGTGAGTGAATAAAAGCAGCATGAAAGGGTCCAAATTGCATATAAAATAATTTAATTTCATAAGAGTTAGAATTAAAATTTTTAATAATTAGCTAATTTTTATAAAATATGAATTAAATATTTTTTTGAATTATTTTCAAAAATAGAAATTTTGAAAATCATTTGAAATTTTGTTGAGAAATTAGGTTTTAAAAATATTTTAATTCTATTTTGTTAAAAACATAATTGAATATTTAGGTGATTGAAATTTTTTGGAAAAATTGAAATTTTCCAATATTTTCTTTTAAATAATTGAATTTTTTAAGAGTTTTATCGAAATCAAAAAACAATTGTTTTTATGAATAATATCGTTTTATGAAATGAATAATAATTATTTATTTAAAAACTTATTTAAGTTTTAAATAATTTTATTAAAAATTTTTGAAAAAATTAGGTTTCACCGAAATTTTAATTCAATTTTGGTTTTTAAATACTTAAAGTTATTTTTGTTATAATTGAATTTTTGAAGGTTTCATTTGAAATTCTGAGTAATTTGTTTTTTTGAATATTTCAATTCTAAATATTTGCTGATAATTGAATGTTTATAAATAAGTAATTAAAATTTTTTGAAATTATTGAATTTTTCTAAAAGTCTACTAAAAATAATTAAATTTATATTGCTGTGAAGAAATAAATAATAATGAAATATTTCTTTAAATAATTAATTAAGTTTTAAATCCATTTTTCTTTAAAATTTTGAAAAAATTACATTTCTGAGAAATTTTAATTCAATTTTGTCTTTAATACTTGAAGTTATTTTTGTTATAAATTGAATTTTCGAAAATTTTCATTTAAATCCATGAGAAATTAGTTTTTTGAAACATTTCAATTCTGTTATTTAATAATAATTGAATATTTACAAACAAGTTGTTGAAATTTTTTGATAGAATTGAAGTTTTGTAAAATTCTATTAAAAATAATTTAAGCCTTTTGAAATAATTGAAACTTTCTAAAATTCTATTAAAAATAATTGAATATTTTCACTGAAAAAAAATACTTTATTAAAATCAATTAAATGGTATTTAAATCAATAATTTCAGTATTTAAAGTAAATAATATGAATTGAACAATTTAATTGACTCAAATGAAAATTATTATATTCAAATAAATATTTAATTGATAATAGTCAAGTAATCGGATATTTGAATAAAATAAAATTTTTTCAGTGTATAAGGATTATTTATAGAACTTTTTGAAAATAATCTTGGAAAATCAGAGAAAAGTCAGAAAGAGAAAATAAATTTTTTAATGCTAACCCGAATAAAAATTCTTTTTCCTCGGTGTGAGAATAAAATTTTTTTTATTTTCATATCTCTCGCCAAAAACAATAATTCTTATATATGCTAATTCAAAAAAAGAGGAAAATTTAACCTTTCACTAAAATGAGCATTTTTAAATTCACTATATTCAAATTGCATAATTTCAATGTTCACTAATAGGCACTAAAAACGATTCAAATTGTTTGGTAAATTTCCAGACAAAAGGATTCTCAAACATGAAAATAAAATGATACTATTTCTTAATTAGAAACCATCAACGTTAACTACAAGGGTTCCCGAAACATGGAAATAGAAATTAATTCCAGTAATTTGTGTTATTGGAGCTCCTCTCTTCCTCCGTTTTTTTTCGAGCAATTAAAACATTGTGCGTTCAAATGGAATTAAAAAAAATAACAGAAGGAAAAAAAACATGAAAAAAGTGTCAATGAAATGAAAAAAAGCAGTAGCAGCACAAAGGCATGTGCCTCGAAGGTATAATCGATAATCTCCTACGATTTATGGCCTGAAATTAGAATCGATTTTTCGAGATGAAACGTTGAGGAATAAATTGGTGTATTACTGAAAAACGATGACGATGAATTTCTGTTATATAAGTGTATTTATAAATACATATGACAGGGGTATTGTGCTTTTACTTTTATCGCACAAATTGACTTCTAAACAGACATGATAGATGTCCTAACAATTTTTTTTTTTTAATGAAAATTTAATGCTATTTTGTTCGTCATCAATTTTTTTTTTAAATTTCTCCCCCAGTGACGTTAATTTGATTATAAAATATTCTCTCGAGTAATGTATTTCAATCTTTCAAATTTTTAATATCTTTTGATTTTTTGCCAATACTCTTCACAAATAGAGAGTCATTAATTTTCATTATTTCAGAATTTAAGAAATTGAAAGATCAATTTTTAATCTTTTGGGAAAATTAATTTTTATAACAATTTGATTTAAATTATTAAATTCTAGCTAAATTAAATTCTAATTCTTTTTGAAAATATTCAATCTTAATTTGATTTAAATTATTATTAAATAGTCTAATTATTGGATATCTAAATTTAAACTAAATTTTAAATATTTAAGAATTAAATAAACCATGGGATAAATCTTTAATTCGTCTTGAAAATAAATTTTAATCTTTATTTTATTCTTTATTTTATTTCTTAATCTTTATTTTAATTTTTAATGAAAAATATTGTTATTTCTTAATGTGTTTAAAATATTGCTGAATTTTTAAATGAAGGAAATTATTAAAATATTTTTTCAATATAAATTTTTGTAGTGAAGTAAAAAAATTTAGTAGAAGTCATAAATATAAATTGAACATTCTATTCTAAAACTTTGTATCGAGTAAATTTAATTAACTACATTTGAATTCACAAAGGAAATTAATAAATTTTGTCGATTTTAATGCTCAAAACTTTGGGGACTTGTTTCAATTTATTTAATGCTCGAAAAAATTCGAAACGTTCATATGAACGAAATATTTCTTCAAATATATGTATTTTCAAAAAAAAAAAAAAATTACTGACTCCAGAAATCGAAAGCGTAAATTAATCATTTTGAAACTATGACTTATTTTTAAATACACTTCGCAGTATTTTATATATTGAGTTTTTTAATTAACAACTAAAAAAAATTAGTTAATCATCTGAATCTTTTTCTCTAAATCTTATTTTTATTTCTCTAAATTTCTGAACGTTAAATGAACGAAATTTTTTATAATAATTGTGACTCTCCATAGTTTTTTCTCAAGTTATTAAGGTTACATTATTTTAAAAATTTATAATAAAGAAATTCTTACAATTAATTTTTTAAAAATATTTTAAAATTAATTTTGAACGATAACAGTTTTTCAATTTTAAAAAATTTCCAACTAATAAAATTCTTCGTAAAAACTTAATTATTTTCAAAAATTAAAAAAACTCCCGTTAAGATTTTAATTATCTTTATTCTTTATAAATAATAGCAAAATTCTCCTCCGAAATTCAATTATTTTCAGGACTTTTAATAAAATTCATTGCAAATATAAATTACTTTCAAATTAATAATAAAATAGTATTCATCGCAAGAATTTAATTATTTTGAAAAGTAATAAATTCCTTCGTAAAAATTCAATTATTTTCAAAAATTAAAATAAATGTCATTAAATACATAAACTTAATTTTTTATAATAATTGTGACTCTTCATAGTTTTTTCTCAAGTTATAAACGTATAATATTTTCAAAAAATTATAATAAAGAAATTCTTACAATTAATTTTTTAAAAATATTTTTAAATCATTTTTGAACGATAATAGTTTTTCAATTTCGAAAAATTTCCAAAGAATTTAAATTTGGTAACATCTTATAAAAATAATTGAATTTTTGAAAAGTATAATTTAAAATTATCAAATTTTTGAAGAATTTTAATTATAAACAGGACCATGATTTCTCAAAAATTTTAATTTGTCCAAAAAGTAAATTTCGAATCGTAAAAAATTATTACAAAACAATTTAGTTTTTAAAAATATTTTATTAATGTAATTTTTCGAAAATAATTGTATTTCTTATAAGAATTTTTGTATAATTTAAAAAAACCAATAAATTTTTTGATGAATTTTAATTAAAAATTTTGAATATTATTGTTTTCTCCAAAATGTTAAAAATAATTCTAAAATGTTATTATTTTTAGAATTGTGTAATTGAAAATATTAAAAAAATTGAATTTTAAAAAATTAGAAGCTAATTTTTATTTTTAAATTTAACTTTAAAGATTTTTTATTAAAATTTTTGATACTTCAATTATTTTTAATATTTGCAATTAAAATTCTTTAAAAGTTGATTTTCAAAAATTGTAACAAAATACTTGAAATAAATGAATTATTTTCAATTAAATTTTACAAAATTTTAACTATTCAAAAACAGTTTTTGAAAAATTTGTTTATAGTTATTTTTTGCATCATAAAAATCAAAATAAGTTGCATTTTTTTACTAAAAATTGTGGTATTATTTTGTTGCAATGTTTGGAAGAAAAGTCGAAAAAGTCTCAATTTTCTTAATTTCGCTGACAAAAAAAACCTGAATTAACTGACAAAAATTTTATTTTAATGTGTCATGGAAATTTTATCATTTATCACCTGGAAATCATGGAAAAATCTTGGATTTTTAATAAGGAGAAATTTGTAGAAACCCTGAAATATTAAAAATTAAAATAAAAAATAGAAATTAAGAAATAAAAAAAAACAATTTGTTTTCGTTTTTAAAAGATATTAATATTTTTTAAAAATCGAAAACAAATTGTTCTACAAAATCAATAGTATTTTTGTTTCTACAAATTTTTTTTTTCGTTTTAAAAAAAAACCCTTTTTTTGAAAACCAAAAAAAAATTTCTATAAACAAAAATACTGATATTCAGTATCAGGAAATTATTTCCGTAAAATAAAGTGACAGGAAATTACTATTGTTCAATCGAGAATAAATTATATATACACCTAACCATTTTAAACATTATTATTTGCAAACTAATGAATATGTGTGGTTTCATCAAACATATTGAAAAATTTATTACACATGAATACAATTTATTTCATGTTATATACTCATGAATGCTCTTCAAAAACAATAAATTTCATATTTCCTTCACAAATACCGATATATATATGTTTGATTTTTGATTTGATATTGCAGATATGCAAAAATAAAAAAAAAGAGAGAGGGAAAATCGTTCATTTCATATATCGCCGGGTGATATTGTATATATATAGAAATCTAAATGTCCCACTCGGGGAAGCGGTTTTTATTCTTCTTTTAGAATTTTTTTATTATTGACTCTCGTTATACGCATCAGCTCGTTATTTCTATTTATAAACCTCAATTAATGGACAAGAGACATTTTTCCAATAAATAAAATTTTTATCAAATTGACTCCAATGATTTATACTTAAACAAAAAACGAACTAAATTTAATGTTGGTGACTCGACATAAAAAAGAAATGTACATAAGAAGTCTTGAAAAAATAATTTTTCGAAATTGAATAAATTGTAGAGGGAAAAATTTATTATATATTAATTATTTTAATGACGATGACAGAAAAATGAGGAGAAATATTTATTCATAAATTCGTTGATAGAAAATTGATTTCTACTATAATTTATTTATTTTTTTAATTTTAATAATATATTTAGTAATAATATTTATTAAATAAATTTGTTAATAGAAAATTTTATTTCATTAATAGAAATATTTATTAACAAATTAGTTAATGAAATATTTAATTAATATTTCCATGAATTCTATCGATGGAAAAAATAAATAAAGATATTTATTAATAAATTCGTTGCTAAACAAATTTTATTTCTATTAATTAATAGAAATATTTATTAATTTTTTTAATAGAAAGTTTGATTAATAAATTCGTTGAATGGCAATTTTATTATTGAACCTAATTGACAAACTTTTGGCTAAATTTTCTCTCGAAGTAATTATTTTTATTTGATTAATATTTTAGAGAGTCTAGTATTTTTAATTTAAAGTTTCGTAAAGTTGTGTATTTTGTTTAAATGGCGTTATAATATATGAAAGACATAAAGCAATTTTTTTAATATTCCGCAATATAAATTAAATTCCTCGGGGATCGTATATCTTGTTGCCCCATGTATATATATATATGAAGCTCATTTTTTAAGGCTAATTTCAAAATTTAAAGTATAATTTGTATTATTTAATGACCTAATTAAGTTCATTGGAAACAGACCACAGGGACTGTGTAAAATTAACAGTAATTTGTTATTGCTTGATTGCTCATAAATAGACCAAAAAAAAATAAATAAATTTTCACTAAAAAATTTTTTCGAAAGAAATTAATTTTCACTGAAAGAAAAATGATCTTTTTACTGAAAGTAAATTATAGACAAATGACTATTTTTTTACTGAAAGTGAATTATAGACAATTTCTTTTCACTAAAAAGCAAATTACTAACCAAAAAAATTATTTTTCTTACTAAAAAATAAATTATAGTCAATTTTTTTTTACACTGAAAGTAAATTATTGATAGATCGTCCAACATCCTTCCGGCAGGACGAAAAAGACTCAGGTGAGTCCCTCCGAAATCACTAAAGAAAACTAACATGGATTAAGATAAATAAAAAATGAAATATATCATTGGAAAGGTAACGAAACAAGCTTTCAGCGCATATAAATATCGAGCTTGTAAGTTCAAAACTAAGGGCTGGGTAGTTTGAAGAAGTTACACGTTCCAAAAATTCACATAATTTTTAGTCACAGAATGACGAAGCCCGGTCCTGCCGGCAGGACGCTTTTCGCTTTATTTAAGAGACTACCTAGCCCAGGTTTATAAATTTAAAGACTCGATATTTACATCATTTGAAAGCTTGTTTCATTACCTTTCCAACGATATATTTAGTTTAATATTTATCTGCTTCCATATTAATTTTATAAAGAAATTTCAAAGGGACTCGCGCCTGAGTATTACTCAGATATACTGAACAATACTAAAAATGAATTATTTTTTAATTGAACAATTAGGTTTCATTCTTTGAACGTTTCTGAAGAGAAAGAGACTTGTCCGGTCAAAAAATATTGATTTTTGGGGATTTTACAATAAATTTACGAAAAAATGTTTTTTTCACTGTTTAGAAACATAGCAAGTTTGAAGGCTTTTAAAAATAGTTTAAATTATTATTTTAAGAAGTAAAAAATATGGATTTTTTCGTCTTTTCGTCTACTTTAATCCCAAGGAGTGCCAGAAAAGAAAAGTTAAATTCCCTTTTTTTAAAAGCCTTTTTTTCGGAACGTCCTTCCGGCAGGACGGGCGCTTGGACGATTTATCATTATAGACTGTTTTGTTCACTGGAAGCCAATTATAGAAAAATTTCCTTTAACTAAAAGTTATTTTTTTTTCAGTAAAAGCGAATTATTGAATATTGAAAAAATTATAGAAAAAAATTTCCTTTAACTGAAAGTGGATTTTTTTCCAGTGAAAGCGAATTATTGACCAAAAAAATTATTTTTCCGTTGAAAGTGAATTTAAAAATGAAAAGTTGATAATTTTCGGATGAATGATCAATGGAGGGTCGAAATTTACATTGCTATAGGTAAATGTAGGTACACTTTTGAAGTTAAACGAAGCGAATGTTTAATCATGTTCCGACGCGTAATAAACAACGGGGTTTCTTCGATTAAACTTTCGTTATCACTAAACATAATCGTTTCGACACTTTTGTTTTGATTAAAGTGACAATTAATTGAATATAGTCAATACTCTCTCTGGAACAAACACGCAGAAAAAAAATAATAAATCTTATTTTTCGTTATTCTAATTTCTAAATAAATAATTTGTTAACCTAAATAAATATTTAATTTTCATTTAAATAAATATTTGGTTTTTAATAAATTTTGCAAATCGAAGAAAGAATTTGATTGTTTCAAACAAAATTTGTTTCTTTATAATTAAAAAACTTAATTTTTAACTAAATATAAATATTCAATAACAATATTTTTCCTTTCAAATTTATTCATTTTTAAAAAAAAATGTTAGAATACAAAAAAAAAGAAATTTGTTATTTTCAATTTTCAAAATTTCAGAAAAATATTTGAATAGAGAAAAATTTTTCTTTCATATTTTAAATATGGAAAACTTTAGACATCTAAAAATCATTTATTCCCGTCAATTTTACATAAAGTTCGAATGTACATCTGAATAATAAAATCAGAACATTTGCTTTTTCAATACGATATTGAGTAATGAAGGGATAAAATAATTTTTCACTGTGCAGAAAAAGCCATTATTCTGCCAGTATACATATTGTGTAACATCTGCTCGTTGAATGGTTCATTGTATTTTTTTTTATAAACTGCGAAAGGCTTACATATGCACCTGATAAAAAATTGATTAAAACGTTCAGAACGGTTTTCTTCTCTTTTTAAACAAAATTTTTTTTTTCGTAATTATTCTTTTCTGTAAGTACATTTTAGGAAAATGTAAAATTTCTCTATTGTCAAAAAGCAAAAAAAGTCTCTTGGGGGTGAAAATGCAAAATTTCCCTATTTGAAAATCTCCCCCCCCCCCTCAAAAAAAATTTATAAAATAAAAAAAATATTTACTAAAATCAACAAAATTATTTTTTTATGTACATTTTAGGAAGAATTCAAAACTTCTCTATTGTCTAGAAGCGAAAAAAACTCTTGGGGCGGAAATGCAAAATTTCCCTTTGCGAAAATCCCCCCCCCCCCCAAATATAGAATGTAAAAATAAGAAAAATATTTACAAAATTCAAAAAAAAAATCTCGTAGAAGTCCGTAAATTTGCTCGAAGTCCGTAAAAATCAGTTTTTTTTAAAAAAAAGGTCCGTAAAGTCCGTAATTTAATTAAAAAAGGATGAAAAATTCCTAAATTGTTCGATATAATTTGGAGAATTTTTAAGAGAAATTACAAATGATTCCAGAAAAACAATTATTTTCAAAAGTAATAAAATTCTTCGTAGAAATTCAATAATTATGTTGAAAAATTTTTAAAAATTCTCGTCAAAATTTCAATTATCTTTAGAAATAATTAAATTCTTCTCCAAAATTCAATAATTTTCAAAAATTTTGATACAATTCTTGGCAAAATTTTAATTATTTTCAAAAAAAATTTTCTTAATTTAATGATTATTAATATCTACTATTTTAAAAAAATTTTTCAAAAGAATTCAATTATTTAAAAAAAAAAGTTTAATAATATTCTACGCAAACCTTTAATTATTTTCAAAAAATAATAAAAATTTCACAGGAATTCAATTATTTACAATTTTTTTTTATAAATATCTTCGCAATCATTCAATTATTTTCATAAATAATAAAATTTTTATCTAGGGATTCAATTATTTTCGTCAATATTAAAATTCTTTTTTGGAATTCAATTATTTTCATAAATAATAAAGCTCATTGCAAAATTTCAATTAATTTTATTACAATTTTAATCAAAATATCTCGAAAAATGTAATTATTCTTAGAAATTTTATTAAAATTCGTCAAATGATTTCAATTGTAAGAAACATCCAATTATTTATTCAATAAATTGTTTTTTTGTACTTAAATTTTTAAATAATTGAATTCTAGTAGAATTTTCTAATGAAAATTTGATTTAAAAATGTATTTCTTTAAAATTTTAGATTATAATTGAATATTAATTAAGCATTAGAGCTTGAATTTTTAGAAATAATTGAAATTTGAAAAGGTTTGAATTTAAAATTTTTGAAAATCTGAATTTTTCATTTTTTTAACTAACAATTCTGTAAACTTAATTTTTTTGAGAAATTTTAATTGCGGATTTTTTTTTTCAAATTGCAGATTGTAAATTATAAACAAATGAATTTGAAAATTCTCAAAGAAGTTTTGCAAAAATTATTAAAAATAATACATTTGTAGAAGAATTTTAGTTAAAAATAAACGAAAAAAAATTTCATTTTGGAAAAGTTACCAATTATTGTAGAAATTCAATTATTTTTAAAAGTTATAATATTCTTTGCAAAAATGAAATATTGTTTAAAAATATTTAAATTCTTTTTAGCAATTCAATTATTTTCATAAATAATAAAACTCAACGTAGAATTTCAATTATTTTTAATACAATTTTAATCGAATTCCTCGAAAAATGTAATTATTCTTAAAAATTTTATTAAATTTCGTGGAAAGAATTCAATTATTTAAAAATTTGTTGATGGAATTCTTTGTGGGAATTGAATTTTAAAAAATATTCAATTATTCTATAAATTATCTGTTTGTATTTAAATAATTGAATTCTCGTAGAATTTTCCAATAAAAATTGATTTAAAAACGAATTTCTGTTATAATTTTAGATTATAATTAAATATTAAAGGCATTATAACGTGGATTTTTAGAAATAATTAATTTTTGAACAAATTTCAAACTAAAATCATTGAAATTTTGAATTTTTCATATTTATAAAAAACAATTCTGTAGAATTAATTCTTTTGAAAAATTATAATTGATTTTTTAAAAATTATTTCAAGTTTTTTTCTACTATATTATTTAATTGAATAATTTCCGAATAATTGAAACTTTGTAAAATTGAATTGTAATCATGAATTTGAAAAGTATCAAAGAACTTTTTCAAAAGTTATTAAAAATAATGGATTTATAGAAGAATTTTAGTTAAAAACACTAGAAAAAAATTTAATTTTGAAGAAGTTAAAAATTATTGCAGAAATTCAATTATTTTCAAGAGAAATAAAATTCTTCTTAAGGATTCAATTATTTTCACGAATAATAAAACTCATCGCAGAATTTTAATAATTTTTTATACAATTTTAATTGAATTCCTTGAAAAAAGTAATTATTTTCATGCAAGTGTTAATAAAATTCGTCAAAAGAATTCAATTATTTAAAAATTTGTTAATAAAATTCTTTATGAGAATTCAATTTTTAGAAGAATTCAATTATTCAATAAATTATTTACTTTTGTATTTAAATAATGGAATTCTCGTGAAATTTTCTAATAAAAATTAATTTTCATTTCATAAAATTGAATTTCAGTGAAAAATTTTAGATAATAATTGAATATTAAAAGCAATATAGCGTGAATTTTTAGAAATAATTGAATTTTGAAATTAATTTCTTTGAAAAAGTTTAATTAATTTTTTTTATATTATTTAAAGTTTTTATTTTCTAATGTGCATTTAGTTGAAAAATTTAGGAATAATTGATAATGCGTGAAATTCAATATTGTAAATAAATGGATTTAAAAATTGCCAAAGAACTTTTTCGAAAATTTTTTTTTTCTCGAAAATACTTTCACTGGTTTGAGCCCTGTCTTTGCGGAAATTTTTCCAAAAAATAAAAATAGAGAATTAAAATTAAAATAAAATAATAATAAAAAATAGAAAATTAGAAATGAAAATTAAAATAGAAATTAAAATAGAAATTGAAATTTAAAACGAAACTTGTCATTGTGGATTTTTCTTTTATTTTTGAAAGTTGACGAACGTAAAATTATCAAATTGCAGAATAAATTAAATTGACAATAATATATTTATGAATGCATAGAGGCAAGTATACTCGTTATCTATTCATTGCGTACGATATATTTTTTTCCATCTTCAATATAAATGTGAGTGAGTGTGAATATAAATGTGTGAGAGTTAAACTTTTCTGAAAGGAATAAAAGTTTGTTCTGAAAGCGCAACTAAAATTTGAATGCACTTGACGTAATACCATGATGGTATACTTTTACAAGTGCAAAAAAATTCTCAACTTGAAAAGAGATTTCTTAACTATACACGACATTAGTCATAATAGATGAGACTTCTTCTCAGATTCTTCCTATACCAACATCCCAAAAGTGTACCTCAGGTGATGCTGCAAAATTGCAAATCTTCTTGCAGGTTACTTTTGAATTTTTTATTGATGTCGCGCTCGAGAAAAATTTTTTCCAAAGTATAATATCACCAGTGTCAGTATAATGTACATCAAGATTATTTGAAATGCATAACAAATTTTTTAGGTAAACAATTTTTTAGAGACATTTTTTTTTAAACAATAAAAAATAACTTTTCTTTTGACAATGAAGTAAGAAAAATTTTTAAATAGTAAGAAATAAGGTAGTAAATTAAGAAGTAGAAAAATAAAATATAAATAAAATAGTAAATAATGAAGTAAAAAAAGAAATAATAAACAATATACAGTAAAAATATAAAATTGTAAATAGTAAAGTAAAAAAATAATGCAGCAAATCATAAAGAAAAAAATAATAAATAATAAAGAAAAACAATTTTAAATATTGAATTAAAATGAAATTCTGAATAATAGTGTAAAAAAATCTAATCAAAAGCGAGTGAAAATTGTAAAATTCAATCAATTTTTTTTGTCTTTGAATGTCTGAAAATTCTTTTGCATTGTATTCGTTTAAATAAAATAATAATTTAATAAAGTTAAATCAGGAAAAATTCATTGAAAACTGGGAATGAATTTTTTTTATTTATTTTTTTTGTGTGGTTTCATAATCAAATTTTCTTGATTGTTTTATTCTTGTTTGGCCACAAACTATCTGGTGAAAAGATAAACTCGGGCAGTCTTTGTTCTAAACACGATTTGGTCTCATTTTCCTTGAACCACTATGTTTTAGCCACAAAATAAAGTTACTGCTGTGCACATATCCTATGCAAGAGAGTTCAGCACGGAAGTAAATTATTTAGTATGAAAGTTTATCAGAGTGGATATTCTGCATTCGACTGACCGAAAAATTGACTCCTAAATCTTTAACACTCCAAATTTCGAAGCAATAAACATTCCTGTAAATTATAAATAAAAGAAATTATAAATAAATAAATTATGAGAAAATAAATTTTAAATTAAAAAAAAAATGATAAAGAAATAAGTTAATAAAGAAATAGACAAATTAAAAATAAAGAAATAAAAAAGTTATAAAGAAAATAAATAAATAAGTTTTTTCACATGAATTTTTCATCAAATTAAAAAAGTTTCATTATTCTAATTTGTTATTAAAAAATCGCTTTTAATTTCAATTTTGATAGATATTTATACTGTTCTCAAAATTTGAATTAGTTAAAAATGATTAATTTGATAGTAAAAAATCAGTCACTGATTCAAATATAGTATGTAAATATATTAACAAAAAATTATCGAATTAATAAAAATTTTGTGAAATTCAACTGAAAATAATTAAATTTGTTAAAGAATTTCATTAAAAATTTGAAAAAATCGAATTTTCAAAGTATTTTAATTTAATAATTGATAAATAATTGAATTTTATAGAATCACATTCTGTATTCATGTTTTTCAGCGCGAAGAGTAATAATTAAAATTTTTATTAGTTAATTTAAAAAAAGATACACACTTAAAATTTTTTGATAAAATTGAATTTTTGCATTGTTTTTTGAAAATTCTAAAAAATAAGATTTTTGAAATTTTCCAATTCTATTGTTTCAACTTTTAAAATACCATTGAATTTTTATAAACAAATAGTTAAAAATTTTAAAATAATTGAAATTTTTTTACATTCTATTAAAAATAATTAAATTCTTTTAAAGAATTTTATTTAAATTTTTCGATAATAATCAAGGGAAGTTAGTCACTGTAATTATAATTTTATTTTTAAAAATTTCTTCGCAATATATTCAATTATTTTCATGAATAATAAAACTCATCGCGGAATTTCAATTATTTTTAATACAATCTTAATTGAATTCCTCAAAAAATGTTATTATTCTTAAAAATTTTATTAAAATTCGTCGAGAGAATTCAATTATTTCCATAAATAGCAAAATTTTTTATATAATTACTAAATTCTTTTGAATATTATTTTTAAAATAAATTCTTCGCAAGAATTCAATTTTTTTCATAAATTTCCATATAATTCTAAAAAACAATTCAATTATTTTCAAAACTAATAAAAAATTCTTCGCAGAAATTCAATTATGTTAAAATTTTTTTTTTAAATTCTCCTCAAAATTTTAATTATTATCTTTGTAAATAATTAAATTGTTCTCCACAATTCAATTATTTTCAATTAAATTTTAATAAAATTCAACGCAAACATTTAATTTTTTTTATAGATAGTAAAAGGTATTGCAGAATTCAATTAATTTTATAGAAACTAAAAAAAATCTTCTAATAAGAATTCAATTATTTCCATAAATAGGAAAATTCTTCAGATTTACTAAATTCTTTTGAATATTATTTTTAAAAAATATTCTTCTCCAAAATTCAATTATTTTCCAAAATTTTAATAAAATTCTTGGCAGAAATTCAATTATATACCAATTTTTTTTTCAATTTTTCGTAAAAATTCCAATTATCTTTAAAAATAATAAAATTCTTCTTCAAAATTCAATTATTTTAAAAAATTTTAACAAAATTCTTGGCAAACATTCAATTATATTCAAAATTTTTTTGTAAAAATTCCAATTATCTTTGAAAATATTAAAATTCTTCTTCAAAATTCAATTATTTTCAAAATTTTATAATAAAATTCTTAGCTGAAATAGTGAAATTCAATTATATTCAAAATTTTTTGTAAAAATTCCAATTACTTTTATAAATAGTAAAATTCTTTGCAGAAATTCAATTACTATCAATAAATTTTAATAAAATTGAATTAATAAGATTTTCAATTATAATTATTAACGGACAATATTATTTGAAAAAATTAAAAAAAATTCTTTGTAAAAATCAATTATTTTTTTAATTTTTAATTAAAATTATTAAAAAAAAAACATTTTCAAAAAATTTAAAGAAACTCGGCAAAAAAATTTAATTATTCATAAAAACTCTAATAAAATTTTTTGAAGCCACTTGTAGATTTATTTATATGTTTGAAATCAAATAAATTTAAATTTGATGAGAGAAAAAAACCGGGAAAAATTAGGACAAAGCCGGGAATTTTGTTGAACGAAAATAGTAGACAACCTGAAACGAGTTGTAACAAAATAACAAATTATAAATAAATAAATAAATTCTAAATAATTTATTAATAACCTTTCAAATATAGTAATTTTCTATTCATCGATACGAGATAAAGTTTGAATTAGATTCAAACAGACACATTTCACTTGTAACGGTATTCGATAAAATTGACTTCTATCACTGATATAAAAAAATTAAGAATTTGTCTGGCAGAAATTTACCTTTATCACTGATTTTAGTTTTAATACCATTAAATTTAATTTATCTTACAAATTTATTTAAAAATTTACAATTTCGTTTTACGTGAAAAATGAATTTTTTTTTTGCATCTTTTACATAAAATAAATTTTTCAATCATTTTGCACAGAAAGAGAAGAGTTATAAATATTTTGTCTGGTTGAATTTTTCATTTTATGCAAAAAAAAAAAGAATTATAAATATTCTGTCTGTAGGAATTTTTTATTCACTTTTATACAGATAAGAAAGAATTAAAAATGTTCTGTCTGGCTTAAACTGATGTGTTCTACTGACACGAGAATTTGAAACGTCTGACTGAAAACTGACATTAAGTACTGAGAAGTTGAGAAAAATTTTTGTTATTTTAACTGATTTCTAGTACCTAATAATGACATAAGAATTAAAAAAAGGAGTAAAATACATTTTAACTACTTAGTAAAATTAAAGGTATTTCAAATCTTGTCTGACTAAAGGTAATTTTTACTACTATTTTGTTTTTTAATTTAATTTTAATTTCTACTACGCAAGAATCTAAAAAGTTTCACGAAAATTTGTTTTTACTACTAATAGTTACAATCTATCGGGGATTTTAATTGACGTCTGACTATAACTTCCTTTTACTACTGAAATAAAAATTATATAAATTATCTTCATTTTTGTCTGATTTAAAATTTTTTATACTACTGATTATTAACAGAACTAAGTAACTTCAACTAGAAACTTAACTATTTGTCTGACACACGAATACTTTTACTACTGATTTTTTTAACTTTAACAATTTTAAATATTTTGTAACTATAAAGGAAGAAAAATAAATGAGAACAAGAATTTAAAGCGTGGTGTCTGACTTACACTGACCTGTACTACTAATAGTGACGAAAAAAAGCAAAAGTCTGACTAAAATACATTTTTACTACTGTTACTACTTGTAAATAGGGATTTTTGAATTACAAGTCTGACTAAAACTGAATTTTATCACTAAGAACAGAAGAATTCAAAAAGTCTGACTAAAACATGGTTTTTCTACTAATATAACAGTTGAATTTTTGTCTGACTTATAATTCACCTATTCTACTTATGACATTTTAACTATTCTGCTAATTTCAAAAGTATGACTAAAATAAGTTTCGACTACTGCTAGTGCAGGTAGGGAATTTTTTATTAATGCCACGTCTGACTAAAACGGTCTTTTACCACTTACACAAAAAAAATTCAAAAAAGTCTGACGAAGACAACTATTTTCTACCTACTATTATATACACTGAAACCCCACTTATTTGAACATGGCCCACGCAATTCGACACGAAGTGTCGCGTTTATTTGTATTTTGGTCGACATAACCTATGTTGGTGACGTAATTCGATAAATTGACATGATTGGTTAGTTTTGTTTGAACTCAACCAATGGGAATGTAAGCATCTTTCCATTGGTCGCGTACTGCGCATGAGCTAAAATAAGTGAGGTTAGGGCTGATTCTAACTACAAATAACTGAAGCAAAAACGGGTTCAAATAAACGCGACTTTAGGTAAACGAGACTTTAAATAAGTGGGGTTTCAGTGTACTACTATTTTCAAATGCTAAAGTTACAATTGCTTCATATTAGAAAATATACTATTTAATTTATTATTCAAATCGCAAACTGTCATGTCTGACTAAACCAGGGAATTACTACTGAATAAAATATTCATAACCTCCATTCCAGCAGACTTTACTCGTACTACTGATTTTCAAAGTAAAATTCTAAATTCCACATGAAAATTCAGCGCACAAGAAATTAAAAACTTTCTGTCTGACTATAATTGACTTGTACTACTTAGAATAATTTTTTTATTTCAATCTTGTTTAGTTTATTAACAATAATTTACTGTATGTTAAAAAATAATTTTAAATTTAATATCGCAGAAGCTTTATTAAATATTAAGAAAATTAATTAGGTATTCAAAAAAAAAAAATTTTTTTAACTTAATAACGAAAAATAATTAATAAAAATAAAAACAAAATTTTTAAGTATTTTTTGTCTATTTTCGTGATTTTATTTCTATTGAATACTTTAAAATTAAATACCAAAGTTACAAGAATATATCTCAGTTACAAGGAAATGTGTCTGACTTAAAAAGTCCTTTTACTACTTAACAGACATTTTTACTGCTTTACAGTAGACAAAAATGAGTGGTATTAAAATTTTTCTTAAAAAATAAAAAAAAATTAACAACTGTTTGTCTGAAAATGTTTTTTACGACTGATATATCTAAAAGTGTAATAAATTTTAACGACGTGTTTTACCAAAAAATGTCTTTTACCACTGACATTAAAGTAATAAATATTTGTAAAGTCTGACGTAAACATACTTTTACTACTGACATTCAAGTCATATGAAGAGTATATTAATATTATAATTCTCGACTTTTTAGAATGATAAAAAAAAAAATTCTTTCACCCTTTTTTATCAAAATATTGAAATTAAAATTTAAAAATTAAAATTTTAAATAAAAATAGGTACGCTTTTTTATCCGAACAGAATAATTTAAATTTGTTAAATTTGAATTTGTAAAAATGTTTACTAATTAGAAATAGTGACTGTCTTTTTTTGCTTTATTTGAATTATAGGAAATTATACCAATAAATACTGATTTCTAATTTTCTACTAATTTTTTTAGTAAAATTTTTAATTTACTAATTCGAAAGTCAGTAATTTTTTAGATTGCACAGGGTTGCCACAGGTCAGGGAAGTCAGGGAAAAGTCAGGGATTTTTAGTAAAAGTACTGAAAAAAATTGAATTTTAAAAATTCATGAAAAAACTCTGAATTTTGATGTTTTTTTTTTGTTTGCCTCGTAAACTATGAAATTACCACGAATTTTAATACAAAACCTTGAATTTTTTCTATTTTAGACAATAATTTCTTTTTAAATAACTTAATTTTACAAGAACTATCATAAAATTATGACTTACAAATTATTTAATGAATCATTTTTACAATTTTCATAAATACTAGATTAATAAAAGAATTTTAGTTGAAAATACTAAAAAAAAAATTGAATTTTCGAAAAGTTTATACAAATAATTCCAGAAATTCAATTATTTTCAAAAGTAATAAAATTTTTCGGAGAAATTCAATTATATTCGAAAATTTAAAAAAAATCTGGTCATTTCAATTATCTTTAAAAATAATAAAATTCTTCTCCAAAATTCAATTATGTTCAAAATTTTTTTTAAAAATTCTCGTCAAAATTTCAATTATCTTTATAAATAATAAAAATTCTTCTTCGACATTCAATTATTTTTAAAAACTTTAATAAAATTCTTGGCAAAATTTCACGGAGATTCAATAATTTACCAGATTTTTAATAAATTTCTTCGAAATAAATTAATTATTTTCATAAATAATCAAATTTTCACAGAAATTCAATTATTTAATATAAAAAATTTCAAAAATTTTTTCGAAAAATATCAATTATTTAAAAAAAGTTTTGTAAAATTCGTCGCAGGAATTCAATTATTTCAAAAAAATTTAACGAAGTTCTTTTAAAGAATTCAATTATTTTTAGAAATAGTAAAATTCTTCACCGAAATTCAATTCTTTTTATAAACTTGAATAAAATTCGTTGGAAGAATTAAATTATTTTCAAAAGTAATAGAATTCTTCGCAAAAATTCAATTATGTTCAAAAATTAAAAAAAAATTCTTGCTAAACTTTCAATTATTTTTATAAACAATAAAATTCTTCACCGAAATTCAATTATTTTAGAAAAATTTTAATAACCTTTTTGGGAAAATTTTTAATTATTTTCATAAATAATAAAACTCATCGTAGGATTTTAATCAATTTTTGATACAATATTTTAACCAAATTCCTCGAAAATGTAATTATTCTTGAAAATTTTATTAAAATTTGTCAAAAGAATTGAATTATTTCAAAATTTGTTAATAAAATTCTTTATGAGAATTCAATTTTAACCAACATTCAAATTATTCAATAAATTATTTATTGTTTAATCAAAATAATTGAATTCTTCTAGAATTTTCTTATAAAAATTGATTTAAAAATGAATTACCGAATAATCGATTTATTATTTATGAAAATAATTGAATTATTGCAACGAATTTTACTACAATTTTTTCAAATAATTGAATTTTTTTGAGAAAATTTACTAGGTACTTTTAAAAATAATTGAATTCTTGCGAAGGATCTTATTAGGATTTTTGTAAATAATAAAATTTTTTTTGAAAAATTTAATGGTTATTTAAATTATAACAAAACATGAAGAAAGCGATCACTCCGAGTCGAAGACTCGGAGTGATTGCCTTCTTTATGTTTTGTTATAATATTCTTAAAAATTTTTGAATTTCAAGAAAGTTTGAATTTGAATGTATTGAAGAATTTTAATTCCCACGGAAAAATAATAATGATTAAATATTTATTTAAAAAAGAAATTATTGATGTTTTTGAATAATTTTACAATTAATGAAATTTGCAAATAAATGTAATAGAACATTTTTTTGAGTATCTAATAATTTTTAGAGTGAATCAGAATATTTTTTAGGGTCAGGGAAAAAGTGAGAATTTGGTCTGGAAATCAGGGATAAATAATATTAAATATTTGTGGCAACATTGTTGCAGAAAAAAATGTCAGTGACTGACTGTCAGTTAAACAGTGATTTTTTAATTGATTAAAATTTAGAAAATAAATAAATAAATTTAGAGAGTAAATTTAGTGGTAAGTAAAAAAAAATTGTTCGACTAAAAATATTTTATAAATATACTTATTTTTAACTGAATTACCTTTAAAACAGGTTTTGTTTTGATTACGTAACAAAATAATATTCCTTCTGATGTCTCAATTGAATCACCTTATATTGCAACCTGAAATCGCTTCAGTTGACTTTTGCATACTAAAGGTTTCAGTTAGTTACGCTACTAGAAAAACGCTCTGATCTGTGCTTACGCACTAAGAGATTTTCTTTGTCACCAAGAATGATGTGAAATCGATTTAAAGCTTTTTACGTTTCAAAAAAGAAAGAAGATACTTTAGTTAACAATTATTTTTTTAATATACAGAATAATGTTAATGATAATTTAAAATTTTATTTAAATATTAATTAAATTTAATACAGATTCAAATAATGTTTTTTTAATAAAATGTGAATTAAAATTAGTAACTGTTGTTACTAATTATAATTCACATTTTATTAAAAAAAAAACATTATTTGAATCTGTATTACATTTAATTATTATTATTTAAATATTTAACTGTCGAATATTAATATATTTAACGGTTATTATTTTAGGGACATAATTTTAACTATTTTCAAAGTAAAACCTAAATTGACAGGAACTTCGACGCATTTTTATTTTGTAATAAAATTCCAGAGTAAATTTTACTATTATCGAGGTATGTAAATGTTTGTAAAAATAAGTAAATATATATTTTTCGAACGCAGGAAAATTTACTCCGAAAACAGTAAAAGTTGCGAAGCAAAAAAAGCGCAAAACTCCCAGGCAAGTTTAGCTTTTAGTTTGTTAATAGTAAAGTTTTGAACATTCAAGTGAACAAAATTTTGAAATAAATTTATTAGTGAATTTAATTTAATTAAAATTTAATTTAATTATTAAACATTAATTAATAAATTATTAAACAATTACGAATAAATAATTTAATTTAACCTAAACATAATTTAATTTCATTTCATTTGAATTTAATAATAGATAATAAATTTATATTTCACTTAAATATAAAACTTATTTGAAATAAAAATTATTCAAGTAAATATTTATTTGCTAATAGACGAGTAATCGATTATTTGAGACAAATAAATTTTTTTTAGTGTAGGAAACTATTTTCAGAAATTAATCTAATAAATTCTCATAAATACAAATAATAATAAATTCTACTAAATTCTACTAAATTCTAATAAATTCTAATAAATTCTAATAAATTCTAATAAGTACAATTAGTAATAAATTTTACTAAATTCTAATAAATACAAATAGTAATTAATTTTACTAAATTCTAATGAAATCTAATAAATGCAAATAATAATAAATTCTGATAAATGAATCTGATAAATTAATCAAAAAAATTAATCTAAAATTACTTGAACAAATTAATCTAACAATTTAATCAAAGAAATTAATCTAATAAATTAATCTAATAAATTAATATAATAAATTAATCTAATAAATTAATCTAATAAATTAGTCTAATAACTTAATCTAAAGAATTAATCTAAAATTATAGATAGAATTTAATCTATTCATCCAATTGAAAAATTCCCTCCAACCCAATTTTTTTCACATATCACGTTTAGATTAATAAATTTTTAGTCCCACAGTTTTTCATAGTTCTAGTTTTTTCCTCCCTCTACTTCAGGTGTTGGTTTATGATTTTATTGAAGCAGAAGGTAAAATTTATTTGCCGCAAAACGAAATTCCCACGGGAAGATATCTGCCTCACATATGAGACATCACGTTCATTTCTATTTGTATTATATAAATGTGAACTGCTTTTTACGCAAATACAACGTTAAATGGCAATTTTTTCGAACAGTTTTCGTGTGTATAAAAATGTACACACTATATATATACGTATATATGTAAGCATACTCTCTCACAAACACACACTTTTACACAAAATACACATTTTTTCACAAACACATTTTGATTGGAGCGGTTTGCAAAAATTCTACTTTTTCTATTTGAATTGCAAACCGGATGAGCCCACTTACTCCGCTGCTATACAGCCTCTAGTCCAGTAGTGGAGGTAATTCACATTTTTTCATGTTATGAGAAAATATTTCTTTCTCGTCATTTGCACAATTTTCTCATATATTTTTTTTTGTGTTCCTTTTTTGCTCTTTTTTTTTTTGTTTTCACACACATTTTGCATATAGGTGCGCAGTATTTGATTCGGTAATAATTCAAAAAGGGAATTCTTTTTTTGAATTTTTCTTTGGAATAATAATTTGATTATTTGTGTCTTTTATATTATTTATAGTTTATGGATATGCTTCCTTAGAAGAAATTATAATTAAAAAATAATAAATATATAGAAATTGTTCTGAAATTAATGTCTCTAAAGTTTCTAACGTTCAAATGAACGAAAATTTTATCCCTTTCAATATTTTTTAATATTATTATCTTTTAATGAGAAATAAAAGATAAATTTAACATACATTAAGAAAATAATTCACTTTTCAATTTGTAAATTAATATTTTCTATCAAAATTCAAATTTAAAAAAAATTAACAAAAAAATTCGTTCATTTGAACGTTCAGAACTTTAGGGACATTGAAATTAAGAAATATATACTTAGCACTTATTTCAGAATATTTTATAATTACATTTAGTGCATTTTTAATTAATTAATATTAATAATTAACAATTATTAATTAATAAACTATAATAATCTTCGTATTCTTTCATTTTTTCTGTCCCTCACACTCTGAAGTTACTCTTTTGTGTACATTTTTATTTTTTGTTAATTTTAGATCGATTGTATTATATTATGTTATTATTTTTATTTTATAATTAATAATTTGCAATTAATTCGAAGAAAATGTTTATTAATTTTTAAAAATTGATTGCTTTTATTTAATATTATTAATATAATATATATATTATATATTATATATTATATATTATATTATTCGTTTTTATTATATTTAAGCAGGAAGAAAACAAATTATTCCCAACATTGTACTCACAGTACTAATTACAATAACTATTTTAGCAAATTTAATTTATTTAAAAAAAAGTCATTGAGAAAAAAAGATTCTGCAAATTTTTTTTTCCTTTTTCTAGAAAATTAAAACGTTGTAACGAAAATTGAGAATTTTTTTTCATTTTTTTTCACTAAAAGACAATAATTTTTGACAAATCGAAATTATGCAGATTTTTTTTCATTTTTTTCTAAACAAAATTAGAGAATTGTTAAACAATTATGATCAAGGGATAGAAAATTTACCTATTTTGCGATTATTTCCATTTATCATTCACAATTTTATTCATAAAATGATCATTTTGTTTTAGAAAAAGAAGAAAAAAATTCACATAATTTTTTTTACTTACATTTTTTTGCATAAAATTCTTTTTTTTTTAAAGAAGAAAATAATTTGCACTATTTCTATTTTTCAATTACAATATTTTTAAACAAAAATTCAAAGATTTCTTAGAAATGAAAACAAATATTGTTTATAAATTTGATTTATCAATTATAAATTTTTTAGTTTCTTTTTTAAAAAAAGGGAAAATGTTTATATTTTTTAATCTCGCAATTAATTCAAAGAAAATGTTTATTCATTTTTCAAAATTTATTGCTTTATTTAATAATATTTGTTTTTATTTAAATTTAAGCAGAAAGAAAACAAATTATTTCCAATATTGTATAAAGTACTAGTTACAAAAACTATTTTAGAAAAATTTAATTTATTTTTAAAAAAAAGTCATTGAGAAAAAGAGATTCTGCAAATTTTCTTTCCTTTTTCTGAAAAATTAAAACTTTGTAACGAAAAGTGGTCGAAAAAATTAACATTGAATTCTGTAACAATCACATGCTGTTTCACATTTTTTGTATAAATTTTCTTTTTTGAAAGAAAGAAAATAATTTGCAGTATTTTTTTATCAAGTACAATATTTTTAAACAAAATTCAAAGATTTCTTAGAAATAAAAGAACAATTGTTTATAAATTTGCTTTATCAATTACAAATTTTTAACCAAATTTTTAGTTTCTTTTGTAAAAAAAAGGAAAAAGTTTAGTATTTTTGAATCTCGATTAAAATAACCTTTTTTAACTAAATTTGAAGTATTTTTTTAAAAAGAAGTAAAAAGCTTGCGGATTATGTATTTTTGAATCCCGATTGTTATCAAAATTTTTATTTTTCCAAAAATAAATAAAAAAAATTTGCCCTAATTTCCATTTTATAACCACAATTTTTGGAGAAAATTATCTAGAAGAAGGTCAAGGGCATCATACATTTCTTTTGAAAATTTTTTTAACTTTTTTGCACTAACGTGGAAGTTTTTAGTAAGATTATTTGAAGTCACCATAAATATTTTTTTTTATATTTTTTTATTTCTATTTGAAATTTATTCTTTATTTATTTATTTATTTATTTACAATTATTGAATCTTTATTACAATTTTATTATTTTTTTTGCTTTCTCTTGATATAAAAAAAAACTTGACGTGTTATTTCAGTTTCTTATGTTACTTTTATTTCTTAATTAATTAAAAAAATTAATATTCTTGATATTTGATATAATTCTTCTAAATTTGACAAAAGTTTTTTTTTATTTTTAGTATTTTTTTTTATAAAATAATGATTTTATCACTTGATCGTCTTTAATTATAATAAAATATGAAGATAACGATCTCTTCAAGTCGAAGACTCGAAGTGATCGTTATCTTCATATTTTGTAATAATTTAGTATTTTTTATATCAAAATTTCACTTTTTCGCTTTTTCCCCCAAATTGTAAAATACTTTTAAAAAATTTAATCTCTCCGTGTGTATGATTTACTAAATAAAAAAATTTTCTTATTTGAAGATATTTGTCTTCATATTTTGTAATAATTTAGTATTTTTTATATAAAAATTTCACTTTTTATTATATTTTGTAATAGTTTAGTATTTTTCCTATCAAAATTTCACTTTTTTCCCCCAAATTGTAAAACATTTTTTTTTAAATTTAATCTCTCCGTGTGTATGATTTACTAAATAAAAAAATATTCTTATTTAAAGAATATATATAGTAAATGAAGGTTTATAAAATATTCTGAAATGCGATAAGCAGAAAATATTCTTAATAGAATAAATGAAAAAAAAAATTTTTTCAACTTTACAAAATAATATTGAAAGCCAAGTGATTTTAACGCTCTGTTTATGAAACATAAAAAAGAATGACAATTTCTTTGATACTTTCTA
This sequence comes from Leptopilina syphax, assembly GCA_032872505.1. Lineage (NCBI taxonomy): Eukaryota > Metazoa > Arthropoda > Insecta > Hymenoptera > Figitidae > Leptopilina > Leptopilina syphax. The sequence goes on along the minus strand of CM065469.1, from coordinate 28,526,711 downwards.
CACTTGTTATAATAGTAAGTTCCTCCTTTTGATCATATTGATCTGGAGAAAAAAATGGCACAAGACGACTATATACCGTTGGCATAAATAATAGTTAATACTTAAATTAAATTTTGTTAAGGTACACCCATCTAACCTTTATGTTTTATACAAACTTTTCAAAAGCACAACTTTTTAATTAATGACTCTAAAACTTTTGTTTTTTAATGAAGCGCCGGTGATAAAAAACGAAATAGAATAATTTACATTTCACTTGTTTTTCCTCAAAAGGAAAAAATAAAATTACTCTTCAAGAATTAAGATATTTTTAGAATCAATTTCTTCCAAGAAATGCATTCTAGTTTCTTGCATCCTAATTTTATAAGAAATAATAATAAAAAAAAATTTGAAGTTACTTTGAATTTTATTAAAATTTATAATATTATTTTGTAGCAGGAAAAAGTAAAAGAGTACGATTCAGTTTAATAAAGAAAAAAAAAGGAACAAGAGAGGGAAAAAAAGTAGCTTTTACAACTCATGACTTTTTAAATTAAATTCTTCTCCGGGGAAATTGTGTGCAACTAAGAATAACATTATAAGGGAACAAGAAAGTGATGAAAGGATAGAGGAATAGAACTTTGACCAGGAATTAAATGAAAATGAAGTTCTCGTAGTTATCTAATGAGAAAATTTATGGTGACTTTAATGCTCTTCTTGAAATCTTCTTTTGTTGCAAATTCAAAAAGAAGGGTGGAAACTATTTTCTTTTTAAAAATTGATAAAAATTTTCAAAATTTTCAAAAATTCGAATATTTGAAATCGAATATTCTTCTTTTCCGAATATAGAATTTTACACTATCGATTCGTTGAATAATTAAATTAAACTCGCGATGCAATTGTATAATTTAAATTTTATTTCTCGCGGCGAACTTCTATTTTGGAGGTTACTTAATAGTTGAGAAATGAAAATTTAATTCAATGAATTCGTAATGATTTCCGATGATCGCGACGCTGTGAAAATACGCTTAGTATTTTTTTTTGCTTTTTCTTTTTTTTTTTTTTTTTTTAAATGGGTCGATACCCCTTCGGCAAAGGGTCGACGTGCATTCTCATATCGTCATTCTCACTCCGTTTACTCACCTCGAAGCTTTCGTCTTTGTATATGTATATAATAATAAATTGTCGCACAGACTTTGTAAGCACGCCACTTTCAATATCTAACTGACAGGTCTTCGCGCTTTGCGATCCCTTTTATAAAGCGAGACGCTCCCGCGACCCTGCGCGGCAATACCACGCAGTCTCAATTCTGACCTATAGATTCTAAAACTTCATCAGAGAGAGAGAAGAACCTGTGCACAACCTGACTGAAGAACACCCTTAAATACATAGAGGGCAATTAGATATATGTGAAAAAAATATCCTTTTTGCCGAAATTTTTTCAACGCAAAAAATTTGGGAGAAAAATTTTTATCTTTATTTTAAAAGCCACATACACACACACACATACACGAAGAGTAGAAGAGGAAGCGAGGCTTTTATGGATTTAACCTCACGGAAAGTGTATGTGGTCAAAACTTTCGACCAATTTACTTTTATATATATAAATTTTTTCTAATGGATTTTTTTTTTTGTTAAGGTTGGATAGATTTATTTAAGACTTGGGTTTATTTAAGTAGACGGTGTAAATGTGTTTTGAGATTTATTTTGTTCTACGACATTGCACATAAAAAAAAGTAATCTCATACATAGAGGAAATATACTCTCAAATTTTTTCTCTCGAAACAAAAGTATTTTACAATGGAAAAAAATTTTATTTGATTCAAATAACTAATAATAATAAACTAATAAATAGTAAAAAGAAGAGAATTAATATTATAATAAAAAGAAGAAAACTATTAAAGTATTTAATAATAAAAATAAATAAATAGAAACTAAAAGATAATAAAAATAAAATAATAAAAAAACCAAAATACATAATAAGAGGAAAAAGAATTAATAAATTATAAAAAAAAGAAAACTAATAATAGAATATAATAGAATATAATAGAATAATAATAGAATAATAAAAATTTATAAATAATTAAATGAAAGAACAGTAAAATGAAATGAACAGTGGAAATATTTTTAAAAGAAACTAACACAGAATGAAAAGAATTATAATTATAATTATAATTAGGAAAAAGAGAACTAATGAATAATAAAAAGAAGAGAATTAATAAAAAATAGAAATAAATAAATAAAGAGAGAAATAAAAAATTATTTTGTTCTATATGACTTGAAATAAAAGTATTATACACTGAAAAAAAATTTTATTTGATTCAAATAACCGATTAATTGACTATTATCATTTAAATATTTACTTGAATCAAATAATATTTATCGGAGTCAATTAAATGGTATTTGAAGCAAATACCATTTAATTGACTCCAATAAATATTATTTGATTCAATTAAATATTTAATTGATAACACAGTTTTTTTTGAAAATATCAAATTGATAACAAAATGAATCAAATTGATTCATTTTCTGAAAATTTGGATCAATTTTTTATTTGATTCACAGTTTTGTATCAATTTTTTGCGATTTGATACTATATTAAATTAACAGTGAATAGTTAAGTAATCGGTTATTTGAATCAAATAAATTTTTTTTTTCAGTGTACTTGAATGAAGAATATTTTTATTCTATGCTAATTAATAATAAAATAAAACAAATTTTTTGAGGTTCTAATGTCAAAAACATTGAAATCAAGTGAAATAAAAATAAGATCAGGGTTGCCAGAGAAAAATTTTGTAATTTAATTAATTAATTAATTAATTAATTTTTTAATTTAATTTTGACTTTTTTCTGATTTTCAGACAAAAATTTTGACTTTTTCCCTAAGGCTAAAGAATATTCTGATTCACTCTAAAAATTATTAGATATACTCAAAAAAATGTTCTAATACATTTGCGAATTTCTTTAAATGTAAAATTATTAAAAAAAAAGTCAATAACTTATTTTTTAAATAAATATTTAATTATTTTTATTTTTCAGTAGTATCTAATTAAGATTTTAAAAACATTCAAATTCAAACCTTTTTTAAAGTCAACAACTTATAATAATTAAAAATAACCGAGTGATAAAATCATTATTATATATTATACGATTATTTGGAAATTCTTCAATTAAATTTATATTAGAAAATAAAAACTTCAAATAATTTAAAAAAAATATAATTACACTTTTTCAAAAAAATTAATTCAACAAAATTGTTAGTTAAAAATATTCAAAAATTCCGATTTTCAAAGATTTTAATTTGAAACCTATTTAAAATTCAATTATTTCTAAAAATGCATACTATAATGCTTTTAATAATCAATTATTTATTATCTAAAATTTTAACTGAAATGCATTTTTAAATAAAGTTTTTATTAGAAAATTCAACGAGAATTCAATTATTTCAATATACAATAATTATTAATTTATTGAATAATTGAATGTTTCTTAAAATTGAATTCTCATAAAGAATGTTATAAACAAATTTTTAAGTAATTAAATTCTTTCGATTAATTTTAATAAAATTTTTAAAAGAATAATAATTCCATTTTTCGAGAAATTTTTTTTTTATTATTTATAAAAATATTTGAATTGTTACTACAAGTAATTTTATTATTTATGAAAATAATTGAATCTCTAAAAAAATTATTATTTATGAAATATTGAAAATAGTAGAATTATTGCGAAAAAATTTATGAAAAAATTTGTAAATAATTGAATTCCTGTGAAATTTTTCATTCTTTATGAAAATAATTAAATGTTTGCGTAGAATTTTATTGAAATTTTAACTAAAATTCATTTTTAAATCAATTTTTATTTGAAAATTCTATGAGAATTCAATTATTTTAAACAAAAATAAACAATTTATTGAATAATTGAATATTGAATTTTCGTGATGAATTTTATCAACAATTTTTTAAATAATTGAATTCTTTCGAAGAATTTTAATAACATTTTTAAGAATAATTACATTTTTCAAGAAATTTGATTAAATTTGTTTTAAAAATAATTGAAATTCTGACATGATTTTTATTCTTTATGAAAATAATTGAATCTGTAAAAAATTTATGAAAATAATTGAATTACTTCGCGAAGAAATTTATAAAAAAAAATTTTAATAATTGACTTCCTGTGAAATTTTTATTATTTACGAAAATAATTAAACATTTGCGTAGAATTTTATGAAAATATTTTTGAATAATTGAATTCTTTTTGGAAACTTTTTTATAATAGATATTAAAAATCATTGAATTTAAATTCAATTTGTATAGGTAATTAAATAATTAAAATTTTGCCAAGAATTTTATTAAAACTTTTAAAAATAATTGAATTTCGTGGAAGAATTTTGTTATTTATAAAGAAAATTAAGATTTTGACGAGAATTTTTATAAATTTTTGTAAACAATTAAATGAAAATGCTTCAATCTGAAATTTCAGAAATTTGTAGACAAGTGGATTTTAGAATAATTATTCAAGGTAAACTTTATTTTTTTTTTGAATAATTGAATTATTCAAAAACCTTCTTAAAGATTATGAAAAATAATTTAACTTCAAAATGTTTCAATTTGAAATTTTAGAAAATTTAAATTTGAAATAATTTTAATTGAAAATTTAAATTTTGTCAAGTTGAATTACAAGCAAATTTCAGAATATTATTTGAAGGTAAATTTTCTACTTTTGCTTAAATAATTAAATTATCGAAAATTTTTAAAAAATAACAAATAATAATTGATTTAAAGAAAAATGTTAGTTAAAAATTTCAAATATAATTTGAATTTTTATAAGAGTTTATAAACTCTAATAATAACAATCTACACAGTAACATGACGAAAATTTTATTGACCCAACAAATAACCAAAATAGATGTGAGGTGAACCAAAAACATTTCGTTTCACAAATATTCGACTATTTCGTTCTCTAAAAGCAAAATAATTTCATTGTAGGCTTTCTGAAATTTACATGCGTGTTGCCACGGCAAAACAAAAGAATATTTTTTTTCTTGTTTTTCTTTTTTTCTTTTTGGAGGGAAAACAAAATTTACTGCACGAGAATAAATTTTTACGCAGAGGGACTTTTCACCTCAGAATCGTGAATCTCCCATTTTCCCTTTCGTGTTGACTTTAAATAACCTTTAAATTTAAATTGAAATTTTAAAGCCTAAAATAAAAACCAAATCAATCAAAATTATAAAATCTCTCTCTTGATTTCGCAGTGATGATAATATTTAAATTCTTATTGAAGCACTTACTCTTTTATCGCTTAATATTGTATATTTAATTATTTATTTATTTTTAGTATTTTTATTTATTTATTTATCTGTTATTGTCTAGACAAATTTTGTCGCTTCAAGCGCGTTTTTTTTTCTTGATAATTATTTAGAAACAGAAAATAGAATATAATTACAATTGATAGTAAAACAAAAAATATCAACTACAAAAAACTGCTGTCAAGTTTTATCACTAATAGTTTTGTAACTGTCAGAAAAATTATAATAAAAGTCAAAAATTAATACAGTAAAAAAATAAAAGACAAAAAAAAAATTAAATATTTTAAGTTAGGATTTGCAAGAAACTGTTGTTTCTTGCAAATCCTAACTTAAAATATTTAATTTTTTTTATAGAAACTAAATAAAAATAATGATAAACATAAAGAGAAATAAAAATAAAATTTAAAAAAGATTAAAAATTGAAAAGTAAAATTTAAAAATAAAAAATTGAAGTCTATAGTTTATATTTTTTTCTTTCTATTACTTGTACCAATATTATTCTAAAAAAATTTAAATTTGAACAAGAAATAAATAAATTTCGTTCAATTCGAATTTCGAACTGTCAGAACTTGAGGGATATTTTATTTTACATTTGATTTAATATTTTTTTATTTTAATATTTAATATTATTTAATTCAGTAAAAGAATATTTTATACAAAATTTAAATTTTTATTGTCTAATAAAACAACAGATAAACGTCACGAGATAGAATTATTTAATACATTTCCAAACTACCCAACACTTTTGCTAGATTCTATATTTGAAATGTTATCAGATATCACATATATAAAACCGATGACCTTATGATATCCCTGCGCTTTTGTGAGAGACAAGAAATGAATATACAAAACTTAATACGTGCTTTTTTTGTGTATTTGTATATATAACTATTGTGCATTTGTCTCATTACACACGTAATAATAATAATACACAAATGCACCTTTTTCTCACCTCAAAAAAAACTATATGAATTATTCATTTAATTTTTGAAGAGTAAAATGTCATTTTTATAATTTATTCCCAAGATTATAAAAAAGGACAAAATAAAAACAAAACTTGAAAAAATTACAATGATCTTATTGCATAATAATTATTATTATTACTATAGGGGAAAAAATTTAATATTCTTGATATAGGAAGTTTTGATTAATGTTTGAAATTATTCAGATGTTAATAAGGTTTTACTGCCTCTTCTCATCTCTTATTCATTATAAGCTCTTGTGCATGTATTAAGAAAGAGAAATCGCTTAGAAAATCGTTGTAGACTCTTGTTATACTATATATATGATTTGCCAAGAAACTGGAGCAATTAATTATAAATCATTTATTTTTTTATTAAATTCATATTAGAAATTAGAAATTAGAAATTACAGTATGTTAATTAGTAATTATGTATGACTAATTAGTTATTTATGCAATTAATTACATATATCGATTGCTTCAATTAATTATTTATTGTTTTATCTTCTTTTTATTATGTCTTCGTTTTTCATTAATTTTATTATTTAATTTTTTATTTCTCTCTTTATTTATTTATTTCAATTTTTTATTAATTCTCTTCTTTTTATTATGTCTTCGTTTTTATTAATTTTATTATTTAATTTTTTCTTTCTTTCTTTATTTATTTATTTCTTTATTTATTTATTTCAATTTTTTATTAATTCTCTTCTTTTTTATTATTCATTAGTTCTTTTTTAATTATTTTTTTTCCTCTTTAAAAAATAATTATGATTAACAAATCAATTTTCTTTATCATATGCTTTTTTTCGATAACAGATTTCGTTTGACTGATCTAAATTATAAAAAAAATTTTCCTTTTTATGAATAAAAAATTTTAAATATTAAATAAAATTGTTAATTGTTAAAAAATTATAATTAAGAAATAGGAAATGCATAATTTCTATTTCTCAATATCAATAATATTGTTCACAAACTCATTCTTTTTCTTTTGGAACAGAAACATTACATATTCCCGTTTCTTAAAAATTTTTGTAAAAAATGTTTTTTTAAAATAAAGAAAAAAAAATTTCTAAATTCTATTTGTCGCAATTAGAAATTTAAATTGAAAATAAAATTTAAAGTTTTCAAATTTTTAGAAAATAAAGAAAAAAAAATGTTACTGAAAAAAATGTTCTGTTACATTTTACATTTGTTTAAGAATGCCTTTAATTGTAAAATTATTCGATAACATCAAGAACTTCTTTTTTTAATAAATATTCAATTATTATTATTTTTCCATAGGAATTAAGATTTTCAAAAATTTTAAATTCAAACCTTTTTGAAATTAAACAACTTATATAATAATTAAAGATGACCGAGTGATAAAATCATTATTTTATATTACACAGAAAGAAAATTATAATAAATTTTGTAAAAGTATTTTAATTTTTTTATTTATGAAAATAATTGAATTATTGCGAAGAAATTTATAAAAAAAATTTTATAAATAATTGAATTCCTGTGAAATTTTTATTATTTTATGAAAATAATTAAATGTTTGCGTAGAATTTTATTAAAATTTTAACTAAAATTCATTTTTAAATCAATTTTTATTAGAAAATTCTATGAGAATTTAATTATTTAAATACAAAAATAAACAATTTATTGAATAATTGAATTTTCGTGATGATTTATATGAACAAATTTTTTTAAAATTTAAATAATAATTTCAAGGAATTTGATTAAAATATGTATTAAAAATAATTGAAATTCTGCGATGATTTTTATTATTTATAAAAATAATTGAATTATCCTAAAAAAAATTTTATTATTTATGAAAATAATTGAATCTCTGTGAAAAATGTATAAAAATAATTAAATTATTTTGCGAAGAAATTTATAAAAAAAAAAAACATTTTAATAATTGAATTCCTGTGAAATTTTTATATTATTTATGAAAATAATTAAATATTTGCGTAGAATTTGATTAAAATATTTTTGAATAATTGAATTCATTTTGGAAACTTTATTATAAATAGATATTAAAAATCATTGAATTGAAATTAAATTTTTATAATTAAATAATTAAAATTTTGACAAGAATGTTATTAAAACTTTTGAAAATAATTGCATTTCGTGAAAGAATTTTGTTATTTATAAAGAAAATTTGTAATTTCTCCAAAATTGAATTTTTTTTAGTGTTTTCATCAAAAATTTGAATGAAAAATTTTTTAATTCTATTATTTTTAAAATTGTTAATTTTATTTAAAAAAAGCAGTAAGAAGTTTATATATTATTTATTATTTATTTTATTTATAATATTCTATTATTAGTTTTCTTTTTTTATAATTTATTAATTCTTTTTCCTTTTATTATGAATATTGTGGTTTGTTTATTATTTTATTTTGTTTTTCTTAATCTATTAGTTTCTATTTATTTATTTTTATTATTTAATAGTTTTCTTCTTTTTATTATATATTAATTCTCTTCTTTTTATTATTTATTAGTTATTTCCTTTTTGTTGTTCATTAGTTCTCTTATTTCTATTATTTATTCATTTTTTTTCTATTTATTTATATTTATCTATTTATTTATTTATTTATTTATTTATTTATTTATATACGAAGATAAACGTGACAAGAATTATTATTTATTAGTTTTTTTTATTATTTTATTTTTATTTATGTATTTATTCTTAATATTTATTACTTTTTCCCTGTTTTTATTCACTAGTTTTCTTCTTTTTATTATTTATTAGTTTTCTTTTTTTATTATTCATTAATTCCCTTCTTTTCATTACTAATTGGTTCTCTAATTTCTATTATTTATTATTTTCTTCCTTTTATTATTTAATAATTAATATTATAAATATCCAGTATTAAATTTCGTATTCTCAAAGCATATTCTGATACGGTCAATATTAATTTGAGTTCTACTGGTAATAGAGAGAAACTTGAATACTTGCACAGGAGTACTTGAATTTAATATTCAAGTCTGTATATTGTATTTAATTATTTCCTATTGTAAATATAACTTAAATGGACACATCAAACTCGCTTCATAACTTCCTTCGAAAATTTCAAAATGTACTTTATTTTCATGGTCACAGAAATAATTATACCATAATTTAACTAAGCTTTTATTATAATTATATTACTTTTCCTGTTATTATTTATTATTATTATTATTATTATTATTATTATTTTTATTATTATTATTATTATTATTATTATTATTATTATTAGTATTATTATTATTATTATTAATATTAGTATTATTATTATTATAAAAATACTATTTCTTATTACACTCAATCTGCATTTCTTTTTATTTCTTTTTTTTTAATCGAACAGTTCAAATTTCTTTTAAAAAAATGAACATAAATATAATAATAAAATAAATAAGTAATAACATAAAATAAAATGAGTAAAAATAAAATGAACAGAATAAGAGAAAAATAAATATTCTCATATAAAAGATTTTCGTAAGCAAAAAAACATTTTAGAAAAATTTAGAATGCAAAAAGTTTCTTCTAACCGAAGAAGTGTACATTTTTCTACTTAAAAAAAAGTAGTGCTTTTAAGAAGGTGGTAAAAGAGCTTATGCTCTCTCGGATTTTAACATCTTGTGGCTTTTTTTAGAAAAACAAGTTTTCATTTTTTTTTGTGTAGAATTTTTCTTGTCAGAAATTTTTTTTCTTTCATAATAATGATATTTTTTTTTAAAGGAAAAATTTATGTACAATTTAAAATAATTTCTTTAAGCAATAAACAATTTTCCAATAAACTAAAATATCTTTCGAACATTTTTGAACAAATTTCAAATAATTTAAATTTAAAATAATTTTCAAACAATTTCAAACGCATGGAGCAAATTTTTTCCGTCTACAAATTAAAGAAATAAATTTGTTTGAAACACGTTTCAAACAAATTTATTTCTTTAATTTGTAGACGGAAAAAATTTGCATAATAATTAAATATATAATTAAATAATAATTTTTCATAAATTATTGGTTCAAATAAATTTTGTTTATTTTTACTGTTAGAATTTTTCGCTGATTGAAAATTACAAATTATGAGAAAGAAGACAAAAGACAAAATTTGCAAATAATTGTTTGTAAATTATTGGTTGATTAAAAATTTAATTTCTCCTCCTTTGAACTCTGAATTGCAAAGAAAAAAGTTAAAAATTGGTGTTAGTGTGTATTTTAAAAATCAACATTTTTTCTTATTCCTAATTGGGAAATTGCAAAAAAAAAAAGAAAAAAAAGAAAAGACTGACAGTCAAAGTGAAATTTGTTTATTCAAGTAGTTGAAATTATGTATTAAGCTTTAAAAGTACTACTACTTGGCCAATCTGCCTGTGTCAATATTATTTCAACTTAATCAATCTATAGCTATATAGTTTACATTGAATTTTCAATTGAAATTCACCGTCACCTGGAGAAACTTTTCTCAAACACTTTGAGCTTTTCTCACTCTGTCGATAAAGGAGAAAAAGTAAAATTGTCGAGCTTTTACCCAGCTTTCAATTTACCGACAGTGTGAAAATTCTATAGTTACCTTATTACTTATTATTTTCTACAATTGTATGCGCAAATGGTAAGGCAGAATACTCATTGTTTTATTTCGATTTTCTTTTATCTTTTATTTTTTTATTTATTTCCATTTTGATTCACATTCAATCCTTCACTTTGATTTCTAGAGCGGGAAATTATTTTCCTTTGTCTCAAAAAGAAATTTGAAACGTGTGCAGCAATAAACAGGGAGTTTTCGGTGGAAAATGAAATTGCATTGTGAGCGATAAATAAAAGTAATAATAACTTTTATATATAACGCAGATTAAAAGATTTCATATTTCTCGGGGGCAAAAGATACAATTACAAGTTTTTCACAATTTTAAGTTGTATTTACTTTAATAAAATTTCTGACAGAAGAGATATAATAACAGTGGCGAAATTAAATTTTTTCATTTTGAAAATTAAAAACTAAAAGTAGAAAGAAAAGAAAATAAATATTAAAGGGATTATTTAAAATACAAATTAAATTATTGATAATTATTTTATTTTTGAAAATCTATTTTTATAATCGTAAACTGAATACTAAAATTGAATTCAGATTTGTTAATTAAATTACGATTTTAAACTTAAATTAAAATTAAATTAAAGATAGAAAAATTAAATTAAAAATAAAGAAATTTAATTAAAAATGAAAAATTTAATTTAAATTTAATCCAAATTATTTATATAAAGTTTTTTGCAAATTAATCAAATTAAAATTTAATGGGAAAAAAATTTAATTCCAAAATTAGTGACTAAATTTTAACCTACGACCTATGAGGTTTATATTGTTAAACAATTAATTAACATTATTAGGTAGAATAGTCATGCTGATAACTTATTCAAAAGTATCGATTTTGTATAAATTACAACTGTCTTTACCTGTTAGAAAAAAGCTCGAACAGGTGTCAGCAACTTTTTTTTTAAGCTGACGTTCCATTAATGAAACCCGCATAAAATTTTTATACCATTGACTCATCATTTGATGAACAAGTTTTTTTTTTAAATAAAGTCAAGAAGATTTTCCATTATCATGAACTTTATAATCACATCGAAAAAGTATTTCAGGGAGAATTTATTAAAAAATAACTAAATAAAATTTGTTACAGTAAAAATTATATTCCAAGTAAAATAATAAAAAAAAAATTTTTGTAAAATTAATTTTAATTTATTCTCTTATTTATTTTGAAGCATTCAAAAAAAAAGTTTACAAAACTCGAACTTAAATATTGATCTTCAAACCTGTAATTTAAGTCTATTTTCAATTATTCATACTTTTAGGTTTTTTTTTCTATTGTTAGTGTTGTTTCTATTGTTAATGTTTTGATTAGCAATAGTAGTTAACTTTCATTCTGAATTGTTAATAAAAAACCTCCAAAGTTTATAATTATTATAATTATTGTATTATTATAGTCAGTCCTCTTGTTTGAAAATTCCTTTTTTTTCCTTTTTTATCGCCTTAAATTAATTAAATCCCCCCCCCCCAATTATGTATATTCTCCTCTTTTTCCTTTTTTTCTAAAGGAAAAATTTTATAAAAATTGACATTTTTTTGTAAGTGGAAAAATTTTTTTGTAAAGAAATTTTTTTCAGAAATAGTAAAAGTTATTCTGGAAATGGCAATTTTTAAAAGTAAATTTTACTATTCTTAGAGGAGATTTTACCAAGTCCGAAGTAAATTTTACTTATTTTTACTGAAATTTAATTCGGATTTAGTAAAATTCATATGGAATTTTAAACCCAAAAGTAGCTCTCTAAATTTGAATTAGTAAATTAAAATAACATTAAAATTAAAATAAAATATTAACATATTAATTTTTACTAATTTATTGGTGAAATTAACTAATTCAAAAGCAAAGAGTCAGTCAATAATTCAAGTTAGTAAATATTTTTCGTTTTACTAATTTAAATTTAGAAAGAGCGTTCTAACAAAATTTTTTATTAAAAAATTTAAAAAAATTGTAGTTTACAGAAAAAGATAAAGAAATATTAATAATTAAGTTATTTAAGTTAATTAAATTAATTAATGAAATCGAATTAATTAATTAAAAAAGTCTGATTTAAAAAAGATGCAATTGAGAGAGAAAATAAACAATCTTGAAAAAATGAACAATAACAATAAAATAAACAATAAAATAAACAATAATTTTTTACTTAATTTGAAAAATCTCCTTTTCAAAAATTAATATCCCCTTTTTTGTGTAATATTGCATAAAAAATTACTGCGATCCCTGAAAATTATAATTGATAAATTTAAAATTATTAGTTATAAAAAGTTTTATAAATTATTATTTAATCTTTATTAATAGAAGTAATTAAATAGTATTTTCTGTTCTTTTTGTTTCAGGTGAGTTAAATAATTTTTCCTGTCGAAAGTTTATTTCGTAAGTAAATATACATTGAAATATATATAATTACATATTATAAATAAATTATAATTATCCAAGCTAAAAAATTCGTTTATAACGAAAAATATCAGATCCGCAATATTTCTCTGGAAATGATAAAAAAAAGGAAAAATCCCCTTTTTTAAAATTTAATTCCCTTTTATGATCCTGAAATTATGACCATTCAAATGTACTAAATTTATTCATAAGGGTTGAAATTAAATTGGAATTAAATTTTTATTACAATCATTTTGAGTCACTATTAAAAAAATTAATTACAAAGTTTTTAAATATGAACTTTTTTGAATTTTAATTAGTCTGTAATTTAGGAAAATATTTTGAAGAAAAATATTTCGTTTATTTCAACAATACTTGCAAATCATTCCCATTTTAAATTTAAAATTCCCTTTTTTACCTGATATTACTTGAAAAGTTCACTGTGATTCATAAAATTATTATTATTAGATATTTATTATTATATAATTATAATTATTCATACTTTTCGTTTTTTGTTCATATTTTAATTTTTAACTAACACTAATAGTTAGCTTTCATTTTTAATTAATAATAAAAATTAAAAAATAATAAATATTTCAATTAACACTAGTACTTTCTAAAACTGAATCAGTGAAATTTGACTGAGAATCAGTGACTCTATTCTCGCGATTTGAATCAGTGAAATGTCACTGAAGATCAGTTAAAATTGATTGAAATTTCAGTCATTTTTCACTGATTGGCCAATTAAAAAACTACTGAAAATTTCAATATGTGTGACAGAAATGTTCAGTAGTTTTTTAATTGTCGAATCAGTGGAAAATGACTGAAATTTCAGTTATTTTTAACTGATTTTCAGTGAAATTCCACTGATTCAAATCGCGAGAATAGAGTCACTGATTCTCAGTCAAATTTCACTGATTTTCAGTGGAATTTCACTGATTCAGATTTAGAGAGTAATTAAGTTTATAATACTGGACCCAGAAAAAAAATAAATTTGACTCAGAACCAGCTAGACTTTTCATTTGTTGCAAATAAATTTTTTTTGGTTTAAATAAAATTTTATTTGCTTTAAATAAAAAATTTATTTAGTTTAAATAAAATTTTTGTTTATGCCGAATAAAATTTTATTTGGTTTAAATAAAATTTTTGTTTATGCCGGAATAAAACTTTATTTGGTTTAAATAGAATTTTTGTTTATGCCGAATAAAATTTTATTTGGTTTAAATAAAAATTTATTTGGTTTACATAAAATTTTTGTTTCTGACAAATAAAATTTTTATTTAAAACAAATAAATAACCTAGTTAATATAATAACCTGAACTCCAAGAAAAATACACTTTTATTTAACTAAAATTATATTTGGTTTAAATCAAATTTTTCTCTGGGTGTGAATTATTAATAAAAAAAAAACCTCTAAAGTTTATTCTTAAAATTCGAATTTCTAGTATAATATTCAAATCAATAGTTTTCATATATAAAAAATTTGATTAATTTCCATGATAATATTACCTTTACCCTTAGACTCTTATAATTTTAATCAGATATATTCGAGAAAATATTAACGAAAAATTAAAACACGAAATTCATTCATTAGAAAGATTTTTTTTTCCCTCTCTAACATATTATTTCTGATTTTAAAACCAAATATTCATACTCCGCAAAACAAAATTCAAATCTCAATAATCTCTGAATCTCTCTTTTAACAAAAAAAAAAATCCCTTTGGCAAAAAAAAAATAAACAAAATTTCTATCTTAAAAATGTATCTCTAGATAGATTAAAATAGAATGAGAAAAGTGTCTGGCTAGAATTATATACACCCTTTTTAACTCGTTCTTTATCTTGTTAGTCTTAAAGCAATCAAGCGAAATTGATTGTAGTCTGGAAATTAATACCTTCTTTAAAAGAAAAAAAAATAATAAAGAAAAGAAAAAAATCTTTTCGTTCATCTAAAAATTTCCGCTTAACGTTTCCCAGTCACTCGCCGCAACAAAAGTAAAGATCAATAATTGAAGCGTACATCGCACATAGTTGACACTTTCGTGTTTAATACTTGTTTTCCATAAATGTGCGCGGCAAGTATCTTGATGCTTTATTTCTAACAATTTTTCTGCAAAAAGCCTTCTAGTAAATTGCTCAATTGTTTTCCTGGAATCGTTGAAAATGTAATACATTTCATATACATTTTAACGAACAAATGAATGTTTCTTCATTTCTGTATTATTAATTAATAATTAGTGGTAGTCTATAATTGGAATAATAATCTGCTCTAAATATTGGAGTAACAATGATTATTAGTATTAATTTAGTTAATTAATTAATCAATTTCCTACGATGTAATAATTATAATTACTTTCTATTTGTAAAAATTGTGTTTTTTTATTTTTTAATTATTTTTACTTTATTTCATATTTTTTTTTTTATATTATTTTCTTTGTTTTATATTTATAATTATTTGAAATTTAGTATTATTTACTTTATTTTATATTTACTATTATTCATTATTCATTATTCATTAAAACCTGAACTGAAGAGGAAATTTAATTATCCATTTAATTATCAATATTATTTATTAATTTCAATTATCTTTATAAATAATAAAATTCTTCTCCGAAATTCTATTATTTTTAAAAATTTCTTAATGACTTTCAATATCTCATTGTTTAAAAAAATTTTTAATAAAATTCTACATAAACATTTAATTATATTTTTATAAATAATACAAATTTCACAAGCATTCAATTATTAAATTTTTTTTTTTAAATTTCTTCGCAAAATAATTAAATTATTTTCAATTTTTCATACATAATTAGTTTTTTTTATAAATTTTTCACAGAGAGAGAAAGTTTTTGAAAAATTCAATTATTCAAAGAAAAATAAATTAAGTTTCCCTTTAATAATATTTTAAAATCCACTTGTCTCCACATTAAATAATATGAAATTTCGATTATTTGAATATTTTTCAATTAAATATGGTATTAAAAAATTTAACTGATTTTAAAGTCCGAAGTTAAAATTATTTGGAATTTAAATTTTCTGAAATTTAAAATTCAAGCATTTTGATTCAATTGTGTAATTTTTAGGAAAATTCTCGTCAAAATTTCAATTATCTTTATAAATAACAAAATTCTTTCACGTAATTCAATTATTTTTAAAAGTTTTAATAAAATTCTTGGCATAATTTTAATTATTTAATTATACAAATTTAATTTTAATTCAATTACAATTCAATGATTTTTAATATCTATTATAATAAAGTTTCCAAAAAAATTCCATTATTTAAAAAATTTGTAATAAAATTCTACGCAAACATTTCATTATTTTCATAAAAAATAAAAACTTCACAGGAATTTAAATATTGGCATTTTTTTTTTCATTTCTTCGCGACATAATTCAATTATTTTCATAAATAATTATTATTTTCATAATTTTTTCACAGAGATTTAATTATTTTTATAAATAATAAAGTTATTTTTAGAGATCCAATGATTTTCATAAATAACAAAAATTATCTCAGAATTTCAATTATTTTTAATACAATTTTAATCAAATTCCACGAAAAATATAAATATATTATTTATTATTTATTGAAATTCTTCAAAAGAATTCAATTATTTTTTTTTTTAATTTGATAATTTGTTTATTAGAATTTAATAACTATTTTCACTACATTTTTCAATAAATTTCCTTGAAAGATTTTAATTATTTTCAAAAATTTTAATATTTTTCGTAACAATTTGGTTTTTTTTAAATTTGTCGAAATTCAGTTATTTTTAATATTTCAATAAAATTTTTCAAAAGAAATCAGTTATTTTTATAAGTAATAAAATTCTTCGAAAAATGCAATTGATTCTTAAAAATTTTATTAAAATTCCTCGGAAGAATTCAATTATTTAAATAAAATTTGATAAAGTTCTTTATAAGAATTCAATTTTAAGAAATATTGAATTTTTTAAAAAACTATATTTATTCCTATATTTAAATAATTGAATTCTCGTAATAGAATTTTCTATTAAAAATTCATTTTAAAAATAAATAAGCAAAATAGCAAAATAGCATGAACTTTAAAAATAATTGAGTTTTAAAAAATTTCAAATCAAAATCTATAAAAATCTGAATTTTTCATACTTTTAACTAACAATTTTGTAGAATTAATTTTTTTTTTTTTTTTTTGAAAAAGTTTAATTGGATTTATTTTGAAATTATTCGTAGTTTTTATTTTCTAATATATATTTAATTTTTATGAATTTCCGAAAAGTCTCAAAGAACTTTTTAAAAAATTATTAAAAATAATTGATGTAAAGAAGAATTTTAGTTAAAAATTCTAGGAAATAATTGAATTAAATTGAAATGATGAAAATAATTTTGAAATTTTTATAAATCTTAATTTCTGTGGAGAAATAAAAATGATTAAATATTTATTTAAAAAAGAAATTATTGATATTTTCAAATAATTTAACAGTTAAATAATTTGCAGAAAGTTATATAAATAAATGTAATTTTTTTTAGAGTGAATCAGAATATTCTTTAGTGTCAGGAAAAAAGTCGAAATTTTGTCTGGCAGTCAGGAAAATGTCAGAAAAACAATATTAAATTTTTGTCGCAACTCTGTAATTTTTCAGTATAAAAAAAATTTTTAAAAAAAAATTCTATTAATTTACTAAAAAATGTTCGAATGCAAATTTCCGCATTGTAATAGTTTAGCATAAATGAAGACGGAACTTGAAATCTAATTTCAAGTTTAAATAGTTTGTTAAAGTATAGAGCTTATTAGTGTGTCTGGCTATATTTAAAAACGCCAAGAAACGTGAATGAGATGACATTGATGAAATAGGCCAATGTCTTGCATGGCTCGACTGCCTTTAGATTGAACCGCACAGGAAAAAAAAAGCTTCTCTCTATACCCAACAATAAGCGTTGGAAGCATAAATTTATCGATTATTTTCAAGAATATATATATATTAGAGAAATAATCATAACTCCCCTGTGTGTAGGTCGTAAAAATATTCAATTCATATGTAATTTAGAATTTATTATGAATCAATTCAATTTTCTGATTCCTTGTATAGTTAGCTTGATGCTTCATTCGAAAATCGATTATTTTTCTTGTTACACGTGTGATTGAAACTATATTGATTAGAGGATCGGTTCAACTGGAAAATTATTTTTTGGCAAAAAAGTTTTAATAAATTTTTAAACGCTATAAGAAAAAAATTTTTGTCACGCCTTACTCTCTGAATTTGAATTAGTAAAAATGTTTACAAATTTGAATTTGACTTTTTGCTTTTGAATTAGCGAATTTTCAGATGAAAAAGATCTATAGAATTTCACTAGAATCATTCTATATGAAATTATTAATTCTAGTGAATATTATATAGAATGTCACTAGAACGATTCTATAATAGAATTTCTACTTGAATTCTACTTAATTTTAATGATTTTTAATTAGAAAGAATATAAATATCGTGAAATAATTTTTTTAACATTATATTATTATTTGGTTACTACAGTAATGACAGTAAAAATTTGATTCATGTTCGTAAAAGTCAGTTTTTTTAAAAAAAGGTCCGTACAGTCCGTAATTTAATTAAAAAAGGACAAAAAGTTCGTAAATTTTACGATATAATATGAAAAATTTTGGAGAAATTACAAATAATTGCAGAAATTCAATTATTTTCAAAAGTAATAAAATTCTTAGCAGAAATTCAATTATGTTCAACAATTTTTTTAAATTCTTGTCAAAATTTCAATTATCTTTATAAATAATAAAATTCTTCTCCAAAATTCAATTATTTTCAAAAATTTTAATAAAATTCTTTGAAAAATTTCAATTATTTTCAAAAAATTTCCTCAATTTAATGATTTTCAATATCTATTATTCTCATAAAATAATAAAAATTTCACAGAAATTCAATAATTTACAAATTTTTTACAAATTTCTTCGTAATATAATTCAATTATTTTTACAAAAAAATAAAATTATTACAGGGATTCAATTATTTTTCTAAATAATAAAATTCTTTTTTGGAGTTTAATTATTTTCATAAATAGTAAAACTCATCGAAGAATTTCAATTATTTTTAATAAAATTTTAATCGAATTCTTCGAAAAATGTAATTATTCTTAAAAAATTGTATTAAAATTCATCCAAAGAATTCAATTATTTAAAAATTTATTGATAAAATTCTTTATGAGAATTCAATTTTAAGAAATATTCAATTTATTCAATAAATTATTTATTTTTGTATTTAAATAATTGAATTCTAGTAGAATTTAGTAATAAAAATTGACTTAAAAATGAATTTCAGTTAAAAACAAATGAATTTTTAAAATTCTCAAAAAACTATTTAAAAAATTATTAAAAATAAGATATTTATAGAAAAATTTTAGTTAACACTAAAAAAAAATTAATTTTTGAGAAATTACAAATTATTGCAGAAATTCAATTCTTTTCAAGAGTAATAGAATCCTTCGCAAAAATTTAATTATGTTAAAAAATAGTAAAATTCTTCTTAAGAATTCAATTATTTTCATAAATAATAAAACTCATGGCAGAATTTCAATTATTTTTAATACGATTTTAATCAAATTTCTCGGAAAATGTAATTATTCTTAGAAAATTTATTAAAAATCGTCGAAAGAATTTAATTATTTAAAAATATATTGGTAAAATTCTTTATGAGAATTCAATTTTAAGAAATATTCAATTATTCAATAAATTATTTATTTTTGTATTTAAATAATTGAATTCCAGTAAAATTTTCTAACAAAAAATTGATTTAAAAATGAATTTCAATTAAAATGTTAGATAATAATTGAATATTAAAAGCAATATAGCGTGAATTTTTAGAAATAATTGAATTTTGAAAAAGTTTAATTGAATTTTTTTATATTATATAAGAATTTTTTATTTTCTAATATATATTTAATTGAAGAATTTATGAATAATTGAAATTTCTAAAATTGAATATTTTAAATTAATGAATTTTGAAAATTATAAAAGAACTTTTTTGGTAATTAATTGATTTAATGAAAAATTTTAGTGAAAAATTCTTAAAACTTATTATTTTAGAAAATTATTATTATTCTTGAAAATAATAATTCAAAAGTAAAAAGTCAGTCACTAATTTAAATTAGTAAACTTTTTCACTAATTTCGATTTAGAGAGTAAGCAAAATATTGTCTTCTTTTTTAAATATTGTCAAAAATGAAGTTTTTTGTCTATTAAATTTGTTCAAAATTCACTATTTCACATTTTTGACACTTTTTTTGAAAAAGATGAAAATTGTGGGCGTTTCCATAAAAGACAATCATTTTTTTCCTATTCTACATCACTAAACACACAATTCATTAATATATATTACTTTGAAATTTGACGTGGTCTTCATGAAGTTTTTTGACTTTAAAGTTTGTCAAAAATATCCATTTTTACATTTTTGGACAGTTTTTTTTTTTGGTAAAAAAAATTGAAAATTGTGAGCGTTTCCGACGAACGAAATAAATTTTTTCATATTCTGCATCACTAAATAAACAATTCTTTAATACAACATTTTAAAATTTAGTGTGGTCTTCCTGAAGTTTTTTGGCTTTGGAGTTTGCCTAAAATTCACGATTTAACATTTTTGTCCGTTTTTTTTTTTGGTAATAAATGCTTTGAATGAAAAATATTTTTTTTTATACAATAAATTTATTTCAAAAATATATAATTATTATGTTTTTGGTTGAAAGAAAAATTTATTATTTCTGAATTAATGGAATTCTTTCGAGGCTATTTATTATTATTTTTAAAAATAATTGGACTTCTGCGTAAAATATTATCAAACTTTTAAAAATAATTGTATTCCTCAGAGAAATTTTAATAAAATTGTATTAAAAATAATTCAATTCCGACGAGGAATTTTGTTAAAATTTTTGTAAATAATACATATTAATTTGTTAATGAGTGAACTTTTTAAAATTTTGATTAAAAATTTGTTATTAAAAAATTGAAGTTGATAAATGAAAATTTAAAAATTTGTAATTTGACTAATAATATTAAATTGAATAATTTCTTTTGCGCGTAACTTTGACAGTTTTGTTGAAAATAATAATTTTTATAATAATCTTAACAATGAGAAAAAGAAGAAGAAATTAATAATAATATTAGTAATAAGAAAAAGAAGAGGAAAATAATAATATTAATAAGAAATAGAAGAAAACAATAATAATATTAATAACAAAAAGAAGAAAAAAATAATATTAATAATTAGAAAAAGAAGAAAAAAATAAGAAGAAGAAAAAGAAAAAAGAAGTAAATAAATAAAAATAGGTAATAATGCTAAAAACTTTAGTAAATTGACGTTAAATATTAATTTATATTTTGCAAAGAAATTTTTTAAAAATGGCCAAAAAGTAGGACAACGACAACAACAATGGTATTACAAGAGTATTATTAATAACATTAAATTAGAAAAATGGAAAAATTTAATCAATATTAAAATTTTCTAAGTAGCATATTGAGTTCAGTATATAAGCTCCTTTTAGTTAAAGTGCTTCTGAATATTTATGCTTGAAAGTTTTTGACAAAATATTTATGAGACAATAATGAAAATATTTCGAAAATGAAATCTCCCCGTTTCTTTGATTGAAAATTTGAATATTTATAATCTCTCGTCGATAAATACCCTGCATTTTGACAGGGACCGTAAAATATCTTCGTCCTTCATATTTCAGAATAAGTCACATAGAGTTAAAAAGGAGAAATTCCTCATGACATTTCTAATTCGCTTATTCCGCATAGCTCTGATAAATGATCAACAGTTTGATTAATTTGTGCATATTTGCTTGGTATTTTTTTCCATTTTCCTCAGCATAAATGAGGTCTTGGATGTATAGTGACGCGCCATTCATTGATCAAACGTGAAGTCGAAATTCTTGGTTCGTTCAGTATATGCAAAAAGAAACAAAAAATTCTTTTTTTTTTTTACACTTACTGGTGAATATACTGCGAATAATGTGAAATATTTCGAAAAGTTATTTGGATTTTAGCCAAAAATTATATAAGTTTATGTCATTCTCATCATATGAATATTAATGTTTTTCGAATAAGTTTAATGGAAATTGAAAATATAGTTTGACTCTCGTCTCTTTCAATTTTGTATCGTACGTGCTCACTTAACTTCGGGTAGATGTCAAAGTTAGTAATAACTTGTATATTTTTTTTTATTTGAATTTAGTTGGAAGCTTTTAATCATTGACGTTTTTAATTAAAAAACACGTTTTACTTTTAATCTTCTCTCAATTAAGTATATAGCAAAGGGAAAATAATTAATTTTCTTTGAATATGAATTCTCTCTTTTATTTTCTTTTTAATAAAGAAGCCAATTTTAATGAATTCGCTAATATACTCGATGGTAAATGAAGAT
This sequence comes from Leptopilina syphax, assembly GCA_032872505.1. NCBI lineage: Eukaryota > Metazoa > Arthropoda > Insecta > Hymenoptera > Figitidae > Leptopilina > Leptopilina syphax. Next base: position 28,504,143 of record CM065469.1, on the reverse strand, counting down.
ACTTCGATTGTTTCTTTAACTTGAATTTTTCATGTCTCTAGAGTTCCCAACGTTCAACTGATTGTGAGCTAATTTATTAATTTTCTTTTTGAATTCGTTAAATCCTGCGAAGTTTTGTTAATTATCAAATGACCGAATTTCTTTGTTATTGAAATATTCTCACAAAAATTATTAAAAGAAAATTAAAATTAATGTAAATAAAATATTTACTTTATTTGAATATTGAATTTGTATTTTTTTAAATTTTCAATTTCTCTAATAGAAAAATTAAAAAAAGTGACAAAAATATTTTTCCACATTTGAACGGTTCGAATTTCAAATTTTATTACATATAATAATATATTGTGTCACGTATTGAAAATTAATTTATAAAGTTTCCAACTATTTTTACGGTTTTTATTTTTATTGCAATTACTAATTGTAAATAATCGAATAATTAAATAAATAAATAATATTGTAAATCAAAAAAATTTTATTAAAAATAATTTAGAAACGAATTTCTGTATTATTTTGAAATAAGCAGGAATAATAATTAAATTCGAAATCACGAGAACATGGAAACGAAATGAAACTCTGCTAATTTACATTGCTGATGGAAAATAAACGTTTTATTCCATAAAAGTTTTTTCCATTATACTGTTTCAGTCAAAGTTTTTAAAAAATAAATTTAATTATAATGAAATTTAAAGTTACATAATTTAAAATAAAAAGAAGAAGAAAATTATTATCGAGCCAAAAATAGTAATAAATTTTAATAAAATCTAAAGAAGGAAAGAAATAAAATTTAAAGAATAGAAATAAAATTGAAAGAAAAGAAATAAAAAAAAGAGAAAAAGGATTAAAAAAAATAGGTAGGTGGTCACTTTTTCTAAAAAGTATTTTCTAATCCTTTTTGTCTAAAAACAAAAAGAACAATTTCTAATGACATTTGTTTTCTAAAAAAAATTTTTCTAACAATTTTTGATTTCTAAACAAAGTTTTTCTAAAAAGTTATAATTTCTAATATTTAATTTCCTGAAATTTGTGAAATTCTACAATTTTGATAAAAGTTAGAAAATATTGTTAAAAAATTACGATTTGGAAATAAAAACTACTTTCCATATTTTCTGTTTCTCAATCACAATTCTGTTCACAAAATTATGAGTTTATATTGTTAATAAATAAATAAATTTCTAATAACAATTTTTTAACAAAATTTTTTTCTTCTTTGAAAATAAAAATTAATAATTTGCATCATATTTATACCAAAATTTTCAAAATTAATATATTTATAAAACATTTTTTTAGAAAATTTTAAATATCTTTAGGGAAAAAATCCCTATAATTTCTATTTGTTAATAACGATTTTTAATTTTTTAACGAGAGTATTTTAAAATTTTGTTAAAAAATTTGCGTAATTTCTCATTTTTATTAGTTTTTGAATCAAATCTCAAGTATTTTTTTTTAATTAAAAAATTTTTATAAATTTTATTTTTTAACCTATTTGATCGTCATTATAAAAATTGAATTTTGTTAGAAAAAAAAATTTTGTTTTTGAAAATTAACTTTATTAGAAAAAGAAATTTTTAGAAAATGACCTTTCTTAGAAAAAAAAATTAGAAAATCACCTTCATTAGAAAAAAGTGTTTTTTAGAAATTCACCTTTATTAGAAAAAAAAGTTTTAGAAAATTAAAAATTTTAGAGAAATTACAAATGATTGCAAAATTCAATTATTTTCAAAAGTAATAAAATTCTAAGCAGAAATTCGAATTATGTTCAACCATTTTTTAAATTCTTGTCAAAATTTCAATTATCTTTAAAAATAATAATAAAATTCTTCTCCGAAATTCAATTATTTTCCAAAATTTTAATAAAATTCTTTGCAAAATTTTAATTATTTTCAAAAATTTTCCTCAATTTAATGATTTTCAATATCTATTATTTTCATAAAATAATAAAAATTTCACAGAAATTCAATTATTTACAAATTTTTTTACAAATTTCTTCGCAATATAATTCAATTATTTTTATAATTTATAAATAATAACATTTTTACAGGGATTCAATTATTTTTATAAATCATAAAATTCTGTATAGGAGTTTAATTATTTTCATAAATAGTATAACTCATCGCAGAATTTCAATTATTTTTTAAAACTTTTAACCAAATTATTAAAAATTTTATTAAAATTCGTCAAACGAATTCAATTATTTAAAAATTTGTCGATAAAATTCTTTATGAGAATTCAATTTTAAGAAACATTCAAATATACAGTAAATTATTTTTTGTATTTAAATAATTGAATTCTAGTAGAATTTTATAATAAAAATTGATTTAAAAATGTATTTCAGTTAAAAACAAATGAATTTTGAAAATTCTCAGAAAACTATTTCAAAAATTATTCAAAACTAGCAACAATTCGCGCGCTAAAGCGCGCGGCTAATTTTTTACTTCATTTTTTAAATAAAATTATCAATTTTAAAAATAATAGAATTTAAAAATTTTTAATTCAAATTTTTGTTGAAAACTCTAAAATAATTCAATTTTGGAGAAATTGCAAATAATTTATTGCATAAATTCAAGTATTTTCAAAAGTAATACAATTCTTCTCATAAAATTCAATTATGTTTAAAATTAAAAAAAAATTCTCGTCAAAATCCCTATTATCTTTGTAAATAACAAAATTTTTCCCCAAAGTTCAATTATTTTCAAAAATGACAATAAAATTTGTGTCCTAATTTCAATTATTTTCATTATCTACTTTTTTAATAAAATTTTCCTAGAAAAATTCAATTATTTAAAAAAAAATTTAATAAAATCGTACAGAAACATTTAATTATTGTCAAAAATATTAAAAATCCCACAAGAATTCAATTATTTAAAATTTTTTTATAAATTTCTTCGCAATAATTTAATTATTTTCATAAATTTTTAATTACTATAAATTATTATAAAACATAAAGAAATCGATTACTCCGAGTCTTCGACTCGGAGCAATCAATATCTTCATGTTTTATAGCAAAATACTTTTATAAGTTGTTTAATTTCAAAAAAGTTTAAATTTGGAATTTTTTAATGTCTTAATTCCTGTGGAAAAATAATAATAATTAAATATTTATTTAAAAAAGAAATTATTGATGTTTTTGAATAATTTTACAATTAAAGAAATTCGTAAAAATGTAACGGAACATTTTTTTTGTGTAAAATTTGTTCCTTTATTTTCTAAAAATTCCAAAATATTTATTTTTCATGAAAATTTGTAATTGACAAATAGAATTTATAAACATTTGTTTCGTTTATTTTTAAAAAAAACTGAATTTTATTAAAACAATATTGTAATTAAAAATTTGAAATAATGTAAATTATTGCCTTATGAAAATTGAAAATTTTCTATACAAAATTATTAAGAAACGGGAATATGTAATGTTTTTTTTCCCAAAATAAAAGAATGAGTTTGCGAGCAATATTGTTATTGAGAAATAAAAATTATGCATAAAATGGGTATTTATTTACTATTTCTTAATCATAATTTTTTAACAAATTTTCTATTTTTTATAAATAAACGAGAGAAAAATTTGCATAATTTCGATCAGTCAAACGAAATTTGTTATAAAGAAAAGCATATTATAATAAACAAAATAGGTAAATTTTTCATTTGTTAATCATAATTTTTTTTAAATTTTCTAATTTCTAATATTATTTTATTATGAATCATGAAAAAATACCTGCGTATTTTCGATTTGTCGAAACAAATTTAAAAAAAAAAGAATACCCAAAAACTAACTTCAGGTGTGGACAGAATGAAATAATTAATAAGACAATTATTATAGTTAATAATGGAATTATTAAAAATAATGGAATTATAGAAAAATTTTAGTTAACAGTAAAAAAAATTTAATTTTGGAGAAATTACAATTCAATTATTTTTATGAATTAAAAAATTTTCATGAATTTTATTTATTATTCATATACCTATTTGATCGTCATTACAAGAATGAAATATTATTAGAAAATTGTTTTTTGAATTACCTTTATTAGAAAAAAAAAATTTTAGAAAAAGAAATTTTTAGATAATGTCATTTATTAGAAAAAATAAAATGAGAAAATCACCTTCATTAGAAAAAATTTTTTTTAGAAAGTCACCTTTATTAGAAAAAAATCCAAAAAGTTTTATAGAAAATTAAAAATTATAAAATAAGTTTTAGAAAAACTGTACCCCAACAAAAAAAATGAAATGAGAAAAGAAATATAAATCTATAAAGAAGGCAACTTTCCGATTCTATAAATAAAAAAAAAATAAATATAAATATAGTATAGAAACAAAAGCAATTGAAATATAATTGCATAGACAAATGTAAACTAAAGTTTAAAAATGTAAAGGTGACATTGTATAAAGGTGAATATTTCAAAGCCAAGGGAAGTTTATAAAAGAAGGAAATATATATTTTTCTAATCTATATATGAAAGTTACTTTTAACAACTCATGTAAAATTGGTCTCATTAATTTTTAGAAGTCACCCTGGCGCTTTTTCTCCTTGAGCAGTAATATTTTTTCCGCTAAGTAAAAGGCCTTTCCTTCCCTCCTTACCTGCTTATATGCCTGCTTCATATAAAACTAATACTAAAAGGTGCAAAAATTTATACCACCTCTCTTCTTTTTTTACCACGCGAATAAATTCGGATGACTTAACATGATTTTACGAGGAGCAAGTGCAATGAATTTAGTTAGTCACTGTCCTGGGGGGGTAGCTTCCGAGGTCTTTGACCGGGGATCGATTTTCCCTTAGTATAACTCTTTCAGCTTGTTTTCATTCGATCGATATGATGATTCGACAAATATCACAAGACCGCACCCTCTCTTTTGATTTCAAAAGCTCTGCGAATTTTTCCGTTCGATTCTCACTTACATTTAAAAGGCAAGGCTCTAACTAGGCCCGTTAATCCTGTAAAGGTCCGTAAATTTCCTTCAAGTCCGTAAAAGTCAGTTTTTTTTTAAAAAAGAGGTCCATAAAGTCCGTAATTTTAATAAAATTGTACGATATAATTCGGAGATATTTTAGAGAAATTACAAATGATTGTAGAAATTCAATTATTTTCAAAAGTAATAAAATTCTTCGCAAAAATTCAATTCTGTTCAAAATTTTTTTTAAAATTCTCGTTCAAATTTCAATTATTATTCTATTATTCTATTATTATTTTTAAAATTATTCTCCGAAATTCAATTATTTTCAAAAATTTTTAATAAAATTCTTGGCAAAATTTCAATTATTTTCAAAAATTTCCCTCAATTCAATGATTTTTAAATATCTACTACATTAATGAAAATTTTCCAGAAGGAATTCAATTATGTAAAAAAATTTTAATAAAATTCTACGCAAACATTTTATTATTTTCATAAAATAATAACAATTTCAGAGGAATTCAATTAGTTACAAATTTTTTAAATAAATTTCTTCGCAATAATTCAATTATTTTCATAAATAAAAAAATTTTTACAAGGGATTCGTAATTATTTTCATAAATAAAATTCATTTTAGAAATTCAATTATTTTCATAAATCAAATAAAACTCAATGCTGAATTTCAATTATTTTTAATACAATTTTAATGGAATTCCTCGAAAAGTGTAATCATTCTTAAAACTTTTATTAAAATTCGTCGAAAAAATTAAATTATTTAAAAATTTTGTTTATAAAATTCTTTACAAGAATTCAATTATTCAATAATTTATTTGTTTTTATTTAAATAATTGAATTCTAGTAGAATTTTCTAATAAAAATTGTTTTAAAAATGAATTTCACTTAAAATTCTAGATTATAATTGAATATTAATAGCATTATAGCTTGAATTTTTAAAAATAATTCAATTTTTAAAAGGATTCAAATTAAAATCTTTGAAAATTTTTATTTTTCATACTTTTAACTAAAAATTCTGTAGATGAATTAATTTTTTTGAAAAAGTTTATTTCAATTTTACTTGAAATTATTTTTTTAAAGTTTTTATTTTCTAATATATATTTAATTGAAGAATTTCCGAATGATTGAAATTTTGCAAAATTGAATTGTAATTGAAAACAAATGAATTTCAAAATTCTTAAAGAACTTTTTCAAAAATTATTAAAAATAATGGATTTATAAAAGAATTTTAGTTAAAAGTCAGTAAAAAAAATTTTTATTTTGGAGAAATTATAAATTATTACAGAAATTCTATTATTTTTAAGAGTAATAAAATTCTTCGCAGAAATTAATATATGTTTAAAAATATTAAAATTCTTCTTGGGAATTCAATTACTTTCATAAATAATAAAACTCAATGCAGAATTTCAATTATTTTTAATACAATTTTAATCGAATTTCTCGGAAAATGTTATTATTCTTAAAAATTTTATTAAAAATCGTCGAAAGATTTCAATTATTCATTTTTTTAATAATTTTTCTTTTTAAATGTTTTCAATTTTTAAATTAATGTATTGGAAATCATCGAATTGTTACAAAAAATTTTATGAAAAAATTTAATAATAATAGAATTCCTTCGAAGAATTTTATAATTTAGGAAAATAATTGAATTCTTGCGAAGAATTTTGTTAAAATTGTTGAAAATTCTAATCAAATTTTTTTTTAAGAATTTCCTTTGAATTTTTTTTTTTAAATAATGGAGTTTCTTTAATAATTTTGATTAAATATTTTGAAAATAATTGAATTCTATGAACAATTTCTTTCAAGTTTTTAAAATAATCGTGTTTGTTAATAATTGAAATTGAACATTTAATTATATAAAATTATTTGTAAATTTTAGAAAATAATTGAATTCTTTTGAAAAATTTTACGAATTAAGAAAAAAATTGAATTCTTTCGTGAATTTTTTTTTTGAAAATTTTTACAATGATTTTTACTATTTATAAATATAATTGAATTATTTCCAAGAATTTATTAAAATTTTAGAAAATAATTGAATTTTTTCGAAAAATATTATTAAAATTTTTTTAAAAATTGAATTATTTCATGGAATTTTACGAGATTTTATTAGAATTGTATTCAAAAGAATTGAATTTTTGCAGTAAATTTTACTATTTATAAATATAATTGAATTGTTTCTAAAGATTTATTAAAATTTTAGAAAATAATTGAATTTTTTCAAAAAATTTTTTTCTAAATTTTTTTTAAAAATTGAATTATTTTATAGAATTTTATTGAAATGTTATTAAAAATAATTGAATTTTTGCAAAGAAATTTACTATTTATAAATATAATATTTGAATTTTTTTGAAGAATAATTTATTAAAATTTTAAAAAATAATTGAATTCTTTCGTGAAATTGTATTATTCAAAAATAATTGAATTTTTGCAAAAAATTTTTCTATTTATAAAAATATTTGAATTCTTACGAAGAATGTTATAATTTATGAAAATAATTGAATTTTTGCGAAGAATTTTTTTAAAATTCTTGAAATTAATAAATATAAGAATAATTAATCAGTTAATTAGTTAATAATTGAATTTTTAAAAATTTTGAATTTGTTATTATTCAAAAATTCATATTTGAAAATAATTAATTTTGTAATTTGCATAATAATAATAATAAATTGAATATCACGCTCCTCGCGCGTAAAATTTTCTAGTCAAATATTAAACTTTGGTGAAGTTTAGAACATTTATAAAATTATAAATCAACGATTTAGAAAAAAATATATTTTTCTATTAAAATTTTTATATATTTTTGTATAAAAAAAATTTTTTATTAGATTTCGGTCAATAATTTGAAAAAGAAACGTTTTTAAACAAAATATTTTAATGTTTTTGTATAGAAAAATTTTTTTCTTTGAATCATTGATCATAAACATTGAGAAATTCACCGACGTAATATTAAAAGCAATATAGCGTGAATTTTTAAAAATAATTTAATTTTTGAATTTATTTTTTCTGAAAAAGTTTAATTAAATTTTTTTTTTATTATTTAAAGTTTTTATTTTCCAATATTATATTTAATTGAAGAATTTACGAATAGTTGAAATTTCGTAAAATTGAAGATTATTATAAACAAATGGATTTAAAAATTGTCAAAGAGATCTTTCTCGAAAATTAATTGATTTAAAGAAGAAGCTCCTTTGGAAATTTAATAGTTTTTAATCCCCCAGATATTTTTGGTATCGATTTCATTTAATTTGGTATCAATTTTGATCTAATTTGGTACCAATTTTCAACCAAAAATTTCGTTTAATTTTTGTTTTCATAATTTTTGAAATCAACTCGTTGCAATTTGATATACTTTCGAGTGTTAACTGTGAATGTAAATTATGATTAAATTTTTTATATAATGAATTTAGAAAATTTTATCCACTTTTGAGTTTGGGAAATTTAATAAATGAAAAAAATTCGTGCCTACGCACATTATTAGAAAATCTCACCTGGACCGTAACAGTATTTTGTCACGCGAGACAATGTATGTATAGTCGACCTGGACTAATAACACGATTGACTTTTGATAGTCGTTGTGTTCCACTTTTTTTCCCCCGACATTCGTTGAACTTTTGTGGATCACGATTTCTAAATCACGCAGGTATGGACATTAAGGGGACATTTCTTTTTTTTTTCTTTTTTTCTCATTTTTTTTAAACTGAAATGTGCTAAATGAGGGTTGAGGGAGAGTGAGGAAAAAAGAAGGTGTGGAGAAAAAGTGGAGCGTGAGTCAAAGACTGGAAAAATGTGCAAGTGCAAATTGAGCCATTAAGCCTGGCGACTGAAAACTATACGAGCGCGTTTACTTTTACAATTAACGCCCAGTTTCCTTTGGCAAAAGTAACATTAAGGTATTGTTAGAGTGAAATTTATCACTCCTGAATGGTTTATTGTTTCTTATTATTATCAAAAGAGGAAATTTTCACTTCCAGTTGCATTTTATTTTTTTTCTTTTATTTTTTTATAAATCTTTTTGAAAAGTATCGAAAAAGATTTTGCTAATAAGAAACTTATAAAAACAAAAGTAAAAAAATTATTTTACATTTGGGAAAAAGTTTTTTGTTAATTTAAAGAAATCAGTTTCTTAGAAACGTTTTGTTTCATTCAAAATTAATTTTTCTTTCAAACAAAAAAAAAAAATTAAAAAAAACAGAAGGGAAAGAGAATAAAAAAATTCCTGTTCTTTGATTTAAACAAAATTTCCATTAGAATTCATCATGAAAGTTTGTACTTTAAATCAAAGAAATCTTGTCATTAACAATATAGGACTAAAGAAACAATTTAAAAGAAATTTTAACAAAAGTATTTAAAAGGAAAAAATTCTTTAAAGGCATTTGAACCATTAAGACGTCACAATTTGTGAAAAGCATGTGTTCTAAAATTTTCACGTCATAATGGTTCGAATACCCTTAAAATAAATAAATTCTTTGAATTAAATAAATTTTTTTAATTAAAAAGTAACTTTTTTTAAAAATAAAATCCTTGTTTTCTTATTTACAAAAATTTGTTTTAATCAAATATATTTTCTTTGAATGAAAGAAAAATTCATTTTCAATCGAAGAAACAAGTCTAAGCCAGTTTTTCTTTAAAATAACAAAAATTCAATAAATTTTCGTTGCATCAAAAAAATTGTCTTTAAATCAAATAAATTTTTAATTATAAAAAGTAATTTTTTTTAATAAAATCATTTTTTTCTTATTTACATAAATTTTTTTTTATCAAAGAGAAATAATTAATTTTCAATCGAAGAAACAACACCAGAAAAACATTTTGAAAGAAATTTAAACGAAAGTATTTAAAAGAAAAAAATTCTTTAAAATATATAAATTGTCTTTGAATCAAATAAATTTTTTTAATTAAAAAGTCACTTTTTTCAAATAAAATCCTTGTTTTCTTATTTAAAAAAAATTGTTTTAATCAAATGTATTTTCTTTGAATGAAAGAAAAATTCATTTTTAATCGAAGAAACAAGTCTAAGCCAGTTTCTCTTTAAAATAACAAAAATTTAATAAATTTTCGTTGAATCAAAAAAATTGTCTTCCAATCAAATAAATTTTTAATTAAAAAGTAACTTTTTTTTAATAAAATCATTTTTTTATTATATTTACATAATTTTTTTTTTTTAATAATAATAAATATTTTTTTAATCAAACATAAATAATTAATTTTCAATCGAAGAAACAAGTCTAAGCAATTTTTTCTTTAAAATAAAAAAAAATTCAATAAATTTTCATTAAAATCAAAGAAATTGTTCTTGAATGAAAGAGATCTTTTAATAGTCCAATAAATTTTGTTTGAATCAAAGAAAAATAATTTTTACGAAGAAACAAGTCTAAGCCATTCTTTCTTTAAAATAATAAAAATTCAATAAATTTACGTTAAATAAAAGAAAATTGTCTTCAAATCAAATAAATTTTTAATTAAAAAGTAACTTTTTTTTTAATAAAATCCTTTTTTTCTCTTTTACATAATTTTTTTTTTATAGTCAAATAATTTTTTATCAGTAAAATAAATTTTCTTTGAGTCAAAGAAAAATTAAATTGCAAACGAAGAAATAAGTCTAAGCAATTTTTTCTTTTAAATAAAAAAAATTCAATAAATTTTCATTAAAATCAAAGAAATTGTTCTTGAATGAAAGAAATTTTTTAATAGTCAAATAAATTTTCTTTGAATCAAAGAAAAATAATTTTCAATCGAAAAAACAAGTCTGAGTACATTCTTTCTTTGAAATAACAGAAATTCAATAAATTTTCATTGAATCCTTTTTTTCTCTTTTACATAATTTTTTTTTATAATCAAATAATTTTTTATCAGTAAAATAAATTTTCTTTGAGTCAAAGAAAAATTAATTTGTAAACAAAGAAACAAGTCTAAGCCAATTTTTCTTTAAAATATTCGAAATTGAACAAATTTTCATTGAATCAAAGAAATCATTTTTAAATCAAATAGATTTTTCTTCATAATAAATTTTTTTTAATCAAAGAAAAAATAAATTTTTAATCGAAGAAACAATTCGAAGTAATTTTTCTTTAAAATAACAAATCTTCAATACATTTTCATTGAATTAGAGAAATTGTTGTTGAATCAAATAAACTTTTTTAAACATCAAATTAATATTTTTTTAATGAAATGAATAATAATTTATTAATAAGTTTTCTTTTTCTTGTTTCTTTTCGTTATTTTTTTTTTTTTTTTTTTTATTGACAATCGAGAATCAATAGGACAATTAATATATGCGATATTACTGTTGCAAAAAATTTATTATTTTTCTTTCAATGTATATATTCTTTGGGGGTTATTTCCAAGTATTGAATTTCTATCTCGCTTTAATCTTTTATCGCCAGCAGCTATTATTGAAAGGAAATAAAAGAAAAGCGATGCAGTTGGCTTCGACAACATATATAAGTCTTGTATATACATATATACGGAGAACTTCATGAAATGGTTTTGTTGGTTTCATAAACACAGTAACCTATCTAGAAGAAGGCCAATCTTGCACGCAATTTTTAAAATGATATATGAATTTATATTTTTTTATATATACGATTCGCGATTATACTATCAAACTTGGAGAAATTTCAACAATTGCATTTTGTGGAAATTAAAGAAGAGAAAATTATTTTTCGATAATTGCTTATAAAGTTTATCTATTCTTTTAGTGAATAAAAATGATAATTTATTAATTTTTTCATTTTTTACCTTTTAATTAAATATTGTTTTTATGATAATTTTAATTTTAATATATTATTTTTGTTAATTTTATTTTTTATTTTCAAATTTTATTGATTTAAATTTTTATTAAATTCAATTGTTATTAATTTTTATTTTTATTATTTTCAATTTGTATTGATTTCAATTTTTATTAATTTCCCTTTTTATTAATTTCCCTTTTTATTAATTTCCCTTTTTATTAATTTGAATTTTTATTAATTGCAATTTAAAATTAATTTCAGTTTTTGGTAATTTCAATTTTTGTTAATTTCAATATTTATTATTTTCCTTTTTTATTAACTTCAATTTTTATTGATTTCTCTTTTTTATTAATTTTAATTTAAAATTAATTAAAATTTTTGTTAATTTCAATTTTTATTAATTTCCCTTTTTATTAACTTCAATTTTTATTAATTTCTCTTTTTTATTAATTTCAATTTTTGTTAATTTCAATTTAAAATTAATTTAGGTCACTGAAGAAGAAAATAATATTTTTTTTTTATTAATGAAATAAATTTTCAATTCAAGAAAATTTGTGATCATTAGAAAAAAGATTATTTTCTGTAAACATTATAAAAATATTCCTCTGATTGCACATGTTATTAATATATAATTGCTACGAATTAGAAACAAAAATATAGACTCCTTTTGAATTCTGCTTGGAGCAAATAATGTCGGGGTAAAGTTTTCTACTTAGCCGTTTTAAAACTTCCAAATGAAAGAAATTCGATATCCCGAGTATTAAACTTTTTTTTGAGAAAAACTTGGCAACAAAAAAAAGTTTGATTTTAAACGAAACTGAATTCACAAAAGATTTTTTTATTGATGCCTTTTGAGGTGAAATTTATAAATATAGACGTAATTAGAAAATTTCTTCATTTTCAATGATCCAGAAATTTTTAACATTCAAATGAACGAAATATCAAATTTTACTTTTAGAAACTTTATGTAATTAATTGCCTAGTTCAAATTTTTATAAAAAAAAAAATTTTCCAATAATTTTACATTGAAAGTATTTCGAAATTTTAAGCAAATAAAGAACAATAACTATTTAAATATTTATTTTACAAAAATGATTGAATTTTGAAAGATTTAATTTAGAAATTCTGAAAAAATTAGGTTTTTCAAAAATAGTAATTAAAATTGTTTGATGATACATTTGAATTCCCAAAAATAATTTAGAAAAATTAAAACAATTGGAATTTTTGTGAAATTTTGTATTTTAAAAAAGAATTTTTCTTCATCTTTAAAAATTATCTATAAATATAATAAAATTGTATTTTTGAAAATACATTATTTTATAAATTAACAAAAATTATTCTATTTAAATAATTCTCGTAGTTAAACTCTGATAGGAATTGATTGAAAAAAATTTAATTTAATTAAAAATAAAAATTAAATTTAAGTTATTAATTTTAGAAAATAACTAAGTATTCAAAATGTTATAAAACAGGAACTTTATGAATTAGTTAGATTTTAAAAAGTTTTTAAATTAAATTCCTTGAAAATTCAAGGAAAGCAAAAGTATAAAAATATTAAATTTTTATTTTTAAAAATTATTATAATGACATTATTTTTCTTAAAAAATTCTTAGTTTTTCAATAATTGTATTCAAAAATTTTTAAAAAATAATTGAATTTTGGAAGAATTGCAGTTGAAATTTTTAATAATTAAATTTCCTGAGGTTTTTTTTTTATTGAAATTAATTGAAATTTTAATTCCAGTGAAAAAATAAATAATAAGTTTTTAATTCTTTGTTTACCAAAAAGTATTGAAGTTTTGAATAATTTAATTTAGAAATTCCGAAAAAAATTGTTTCTTAAAAAAATGTAGTTAAATTTTTTTTTAAATAATATTCTATTTCCGAAAATAATTTTAAAAAATTGAAACAATTAAAAATTTTGTCAAATTTAATCGGAATTATTTTTTAATTTTATTTGTTTACTTTTAAAAATCTATTTTGAAAGAAAATCGTATTTTTGAATGAAGAAATAAAGAATTTTTATTAAATTTCAAAAAGAAATCGTAGACATATGGTTTTTGTACTTTTTTTTGGTATTTAGAAAAATTATTGTATTTAATAGTTTTGAGAAAATATTTTTTCCAGACTCCACTTCTTAATAAACCGCAAATACACAAATACTATATATACTGTTATGGCGAAATTTGCAATAATAAATTTTCCTTTTATAAATTTAAAATGTTCGACATTTTTACAACACAAAATAAAATTGCAGCTTTTCAGTGAAAGCTTTTTGAATAGAAAATAAAATCTGCTGCACTTTGAAAGTAAACTATAGATATAAACTTTTTATTCTCTCTCTCTCTCTCTTACTCTCTAACTATCATGTAACCGAGTTTCCACCGATTGCATTTTAACGCTGAATTTTCACTACATATATCGTTGAATAGAAAAAAAAAATTGTCTGCTTATTTGTTGACATCAATATACAGTTCTAGATTTTTTGAAAAACTTTATTAATTTAAAAAAAGATTTCTTGATTAAAATTTTCAATTTTTGAAATTGAAGATAAAATTTTCCAAAAGAATGTTGAAAATTCGTGTTTATTAAAATTTAGTGTATTTCTTATTTTATGTAGGGAAACAGCAATAATGTTATTCGAGAGGGTTTTTTTTTAAAGGAGACTATATTCTTTTTTATGCTCTTGTAGATATTTGTGAAACTATCGTAAATAATGTCTTGTTACGTATTATAACTTTTTGCATATAAACCAAAGTAGTACACTTGGAAACTCAAAGTTTCGAGTAAAAATCTACTTGGAACTTTTCTCGACAATTAAGGATTGGAGATGTTATATAAACAACTTGGAGAATATTATTAGCATTTTGACACTAAAATTTAAAAAATTTTGTTGATATAGTGTCTGTAAGAAATAAAGCTAATTTTCAGACCATTTCTGCGACTGAAACTGTTTTAGATTCTTAGAAGCATTTTTGACTGAATTTTAACCTGAAAACTAGGATTTTAAGTCCTACAGTTTTTTTTTATTTTTAATTTTTATTTATTTCAATAAATTTATTTATTTTTAATTTTTTTTAATTTTATTTCTTTTTATTTTTTTTTTTGATTTTAATTAATTAATCCCTTTTTTCAATATTTGTTTTTTATGTTTTTTATTTTATGCTTTTTTGTATTTTTTATTTATTATTAATTTTATTATTAATTAATTAATTAATAAATTATTAATTTTGAAAAATTCTATTCCCAGGATGGGATTCGAACTCTGGTTTCTATTTCCATTAACAATGCTCCTATCCACTGAGCTAACATACAGGAACAATGTTTTTTTTTTATTCTAGTTTATTATATATTTTTTTATTTTATTCTATTTTTTATTTATTATTAATTATTTATTAATTTAGAAAAATTCTTTTCCCGAGATGGGAATCGAACCCTGGTTTCTTTTTCCGTAAACAATGCTCCTAACCACGGAGCTAACTTACAGGAGCAAAATTTGTATTTTATTCTATTTTAATCTTTTTTTTATTATATTCTACGCAGATTTATTTCTTGTTTAAATATTTTTTCGAAAATAACTATATTAATTTTTGTAATTTGAAAAATAAAATAAATACAGCATTTATAACATTGAAAATTTTTTTAATATACAAAAAAATATTTTTTAACAAAATATGAATTGAACGAAATAATAAGCAAAAATTGTCGTTTATTTAAACGTTCAAAACTTTAGGGACTAATTAGTGTTTCTAAATTTTATTAGATTATTTAGAATTACTTTCAGGGTTAAATTAATTTCAACAGACCTAGCTGTTTTTTAATTAATTTTTTTTTTGTTAATCAACATTTTTTTTATTAATATTTTTAATTATTAAATTTATTATCTGATTAATAATTTTTTTTTCTTTTATTTAATGAAATTTTATTCTAGAGAATAAAAAATTGACTTTAACTCTTGTTATTTGTGCTTTCATATATACAAAGTGCGACTTCGCAGAAACTTTTTCTTACTTCAATAAACGTGCATTATCACGATAAGTAATCTATACGTTTTAATGTATATAGGTAGAAGTGCACGTATATACCAATTCCCCCGAGGAAATTTACGAGAAATTGTTAGACACGAATAGCATATCTGTTTGATTATCGAGTTAATTTTCGATTACACTTTTAGAAAAATTGAGCAGATATTAGCGGAACCACCAGTGAAATTTTGTTTAATTATGAAAGGCGAAATTTTCCTCGCACAAGACTATGAAAATAGAAAAAAAATGTGAATAAAAGAGAGGTTATTTTCTTAATTTTTTCAGACTTTTTTTAATTGTTATTTAAATTATAAGAGTACAGCTCTTCTAGTTAAAAATTAAATTGCCCCGAATTTTCAAAAATAAATTTTTTATTATCAAACGATTTAACAGACCGAATTTTTTTGTTTCTGTTTCTTTTATTTGCTGTTTCTGAAAAATTACCACTTTTTGCCTCTAATTTTCAAAAATCTTTTTAATTGCAAAAAAAAATTAATACTTTTCAAAAAAAATACAAAAAATAAATTTTTTATGATTGTTTTTTACTTTTAACGATTACTTCTAAAATTAAAAAAAGTTTCGAATCTAATTAATATTTTGGAAAATTTTCACTTTCGTCTCGAATTTTCAAAAATCTTTAATTTAAAAATAAATTATTATTAAATTATGAGAAATTTTCTTTTCCTTTTTTCAACTATTTTCGAGTGAAACACACAGTTAATACCAGTGGATTGCATTTGATTTTGTCCTCATTTGAAATATACAAACGTGTTTGAAACTATAACTGTCAGTCTCGTGTGGCATAAAGCTTATACAGAACTACAAGTCTTGTGCGAGATAATTAGAAGAAGAATTATTCATTCGTAGAATCCATCAGTATACGAGTGGCAGATAACTCCTACTTAATTTTAAACTCGCAAACTTGCTGCATTTTCACTAATCCCTCCTTCATGGAATAATATTTCTTAAATTTATGTAATGCGTTTACTGATATTTTCCCCGTTTGATTTATTTTTCGTTTTAATTAAAAAAAAGTCTGTAAATTATATTAAATATTCAATAAATGAATTAATTAATGTATAATTTATATAGAACATATAATTATAATAACTGAAAAGATAATTAATTTGACTACTAAAAAAATATTTAAAGAAATTACAAATGATTGCAAAATTTAATTATTTTCAAAAGCAATCAAACTCTTAGCAAAAATTCAATTATGTTCAAAAATTTTTTTAAATTGTTCTCAAAATTTCAATTATTTTCAAAAGTAATAAAATTCTTCGCAAAAAATCAATTATGTTCAAAATTTTTTTAAAAATTCTCGTCAAAATTTCAATTATTTTTAGAAATAGTAAAATTATTCTCTAAAATTCAATTATTTTAAAAAATTTTAATAAAATTCTACGCAAACTTTTAGTTATTTTCAAAAATTTTCCTCAATTTAATGATTTTCAATATGTATTATTTTCATAAAATAATAAAAATTTTACAGAAATTCAATCATTTACAAATTTTTTATAAATTTCTTCACAATATAATTCAATTATTTTTATGATTTATAAATGATAACATTTTTACAGGGATTCAATTATTTTTCTAAATAATAAAATTCTGTTATAGGAGTTTGATTATTTTCATAAATATAGTAAAACCTCATCGCAGAATTTCAATTATTTTTAATAAAATTTTAATCGAATTCCTCGATAAATGTAATTATTATTAAAAATTTCATTAAAATTCGTCAAACGAATTCAATTATTTAAAAATTTGTTGATAAAATTCTTTATGAGAATTCAATTTTCAGAACACTGAGAAAACTGGAGTATTGGACTAAACATCTGGAGGGACAAATCGTTCATATTTGAGAGTTAGCTATTGGATAACAATCCAAATGTTCAAATACACCATTGACAGATATTCGTGCCATTTCTCTTGGAGGGAAAATAAGTTTATAACAGAGGGACAAATTAACCATCTTGAGAAATCTCTTCCTTATCCGGCGCGAAATGAATAAATATGGCAACCTAACCCCTAAATTGAATACATAAAATGTCAGAAAAATAATTTCGCGCGCATCAGATCGTACACATTTTCTGCGCAACTTTTAACCCTCAGTTATAATGGGAGAGAATATACAAGTAGATTTCCATTATCAATTCAAAATTTATTTTAGAAGGACTATTTAACTCTCTTCGTAAGCAAAGGAAACATACACTTTTTGAACCTCTGAATTTGACTCTCCAGTTTTCTCAGTGAATCATTCAAATATACAGTAAATTATATTTTTTTTGTATTTAAATAATTGAATTCTAGAAGAATTTTATATTAAAAATTGATTTAAAAATGAATTTCAGTTAAAAACAAATAAATTTTTAAAATTCTCAAAAAACTATTTCAAAAATTATATATTTAAGTGAATTTATCACTTGGTAAAAATTATATAATTAAATTTATTTGACTTGGAAGATTAATAATTTTCTTTTAATTTAATTATTTTAAAAATTATTTTTAAAAAATGGATTTATAGAAAAATTTTAGTTAACACTAAAAAAATTAATTTTGGAGAAGTTACAAATTATTGCAGAAATTCAATTCTTTTCAAGAGTAATAAATTCAATTATGTTCAAATTTTCTTTAAAAATTCTCGTTAAAATTTCAATTATCTTTATAAATAATAAAATTCTTCTCTGAAATTCAATTATTTTCCAAAATTTAAATCAAATTCTTTGCAAAATTTCAATTATTTTCCAAAATTTTCCTCAATTCAATGTTTTTCAATATATCTACTATTTTAATAGAATTTTCCAAAAGAATTCAATTATTTTCATAAATAATAAAAATTTTACAGGAATTCAATTATTTATAAATTTTTTATAAATATCTTCGCAATAATTTAATTATTTTCATAAATAATAAAATTTTTACAAGGGATTCGTAATTATTTTCGTAAATAATAAATTTCTTTTAGGAATTCAATTATTTTTAATTTTTTACTAATAATAAAACTCATCGCAGAATTTCAATTATTTTTAATACAATAATTTTAATCGTATTCCTCGAAAAAATTCTTAAAAATTTTAATAAAATTCATCCAAAGAATTCAGTTATTTAAAAATTTATAGATAATATTCTTTATGAGAATTCAATTTTGAGAAACATGCAATTATTCAGTAATTATTTACATTTGTATTTAAATAATGAAATTCTCGTGGAATTTTCTAATAAAAATTGCTTGAAAATGAATTTCAGTAAAAATTTAAGATAATTGAATAATAAAAGCAATATAGCGTGAATTTTTAGAAATAATTTAATTTTGATTTTTGAAATTAATTTTTTTGAAAAAGTATAATTGAATTTTTTTATATTATTTGAAGTTTTTATTTTCAAATATATATTTAATTCAAGAATTTACGAATAATTGTAATTTGTAAAATTGAATATTGTAAATAAACGGCTTTTGAAAATTGTAATAGAACTTTTTTGAAAATTAATTGATTTAAAGAAAAATTTTAGTGAAAAATTTAAAAATAATAATTGAATTGAAATATAATGAAAATAATTTTGAAGAAGTACAATATTCTTATAATATAAAATAATGATTTTATCAATTTGCCATTTTTAAATATTATAAAACATGAAGAAATTGATAACTCCGAGTCTTCGACTCGGAGTCATCGATTTCTTCATGTTTTATAGTTATGAAAAAATTTAATTTATACTTTTAAGTAAAATGTTCTGGAAGAGCTGAAATGAAAAATAATGTAAGTTAATAATTTTAAATTAAAATTAATTAAATTTATAATTTAAATTAGGACTTATTTTATTAAAAAATAATTTTTTAGATAAAATATAAATTAAACAGAAATAACAAAAAAAAAATCTTTGTTTATTTGAACTTTCGAATCATTAGAAACATTAAGTGTAGAAATTATATTAAAAATCTTATTTATTTGTTACGAAAAATTAAATTAATAATAAAAAAAATATCCTAAAACAATTTAACGAAATTGAAAAGATTTTCTTAAATTAATTTTCCAGATTGAGAATATTTATCATCTCGATTGGTTTATGATCACTGTGTACAGTAAATATCCTTAATATGAGATTTTAATTAAGATAAATTGATGTCTTTTGTAGTGAAAGTTTTGACACGAATTTCATGTCAACTCGAAACTCATGTTTGTTCTCAGTAGCAAGTTTCCATTTTGTGTCAACTTGTCTCACTATTAAACTATAAAAACTCATTCTTTGGACAAGAATGAATAATTACTTATAGTAAAAAAAAAATATTCTATGAAAAAAAATTGTATGAAAAAAGAATTCTGTAAAAAAAATTCTAGATGAAATTTTACAAGAAAATTCTACAGAAGAATTGAATTATTAATTGTCAAAATTAGCAAAATTAAGGACTGTAATTTAAAAAATAAAAAAATAAATAAAAATTTCACATAAATTTGAATTAGTAAAAATTTGTACTAAATTGGAACTAATGACTGACTTTTTGCTTTTGAATTAGTAAATTTTACTACTAATTTAGTAGAAATTACTATTTAGTATTTATTAGTAAATAGTAACTACTAAATTAGTAGAAAATACTATTTATTAGTAAATAGTAACTACTAAATTACTAGAAAATACTAAATTAGTAGAAATTACTAGTTATTAGTAAAATTTACTAATTAGAAAGCAAAATGTTAATCACTAATTCAAATCAGTAAAAATTTTAGTAAAGTAGTAGAAATGTTTAGTAATTTAAATTACTGACTCCCTTTTTGGTTTTAAATTAGTAGATTTTGCTACTAAATAGTAATTTCTACTAATTTTACTAAAATTCACCAAAATGTTTACTAATTTCATACTTTTTGCTTTAGAATTAGTAAATTTTACTAATAAATTAGTAGAAATTATCAAATTACTATTTATTAGTAGAAATTATTACTGATTAGTAAAATTTACTGTAATTCAAAACAGCAAAAAGTTAGTCACTAATTCAAATTATAGTAAAATTTTTACTAAATCAAATTTTGAGAGAACACTCTAAATTAGCAAAATTTAGAACTACAATTTAAATAAATAAAAATTTCCCCAATTTCCAGAGAGTAAATTTCGAAATCAAAACTCCCCAACTTGAAATAATCGTAAAATTTCAAATTTTATTACAAACATTAAATCCTCAAATTTAAAAAAAAAACAACTTATCCAAATGACTAAAATCATGAAAATAATTTTATTATAGATTTCGATTTATTCGTTTATTTGCATATACATATAATATTCTGAAATTCGATGCTTGGCTTTTGAGTTTAATTAAAATGATGGCCCTATTAATTTCATGCATTTCCATTTAATTAAATAGAATATGAAAATATTTGTAACATGTGCAAACACACAGAGTCGACAGTGAGAAGATTCTCTCTAAAAAGGAAATTATATATGGTTACTGCACTTTATCTCAGGTAAACGAATGAAAAAAAAGCAGCCGCGCTGTTAAAAAACAAAGGATGAATTTTCTTTTGTGAAAACACTATATCCCTCTTCATTGTAGATTCTGCTTTAGATTTTATGCTTTGAAGATTAAAAAATCTGTAAAGCTTCAAATGTTATATAATTTTTTCATTTATAATGAGATGATAAAAGACAATTCTAACTCTAAGTATTATTTGTTTTTCAAATGCATACATTCTTTTACGCTTTATTAATTTTTTTAAAATTTTATTATTTACTTTTCTATTATTATTGTTTTTATTTTATTTTTTCATTTTTTTTTCATTTTTTATTTACACAATATTTTTCTGCAGATATTAAATTGAGACAAAAAATGAATCAAAACATTGCTTCGCAACACTTTTGATTCGTTTTTTGTCTCAATTTGATATCTGCAGAAAAATTGTGTATTTAACTTTTCTATTTTTTTAATTTTTTGTTTATTTACACTTTTTATAGTTTTCTACTTTTTATTTATTTACTTTTTTTATTTTGTTCTATATTTTATTTACTTTTTTATTTTTTTATTTTTGCTTTTTATTTATTTACATTTTAATTATTTTTTGTTATTTTTATGATTTATTTTAATTTTTTTATTTATTTACTATTTCTATTTTTTCTACTTTTTATTTATTAACTTTTCTTATTTTGTTCTGCTTTTTAAGGTTTTTTTATTTTAAAAAAATAAAAAATTTTTTCGACATTTTATTTATTTACCTTTTTATTTTATTTATTTATATTTTTATTTATTATTTTCAATTTGTTCTACTTTTTATTTATTTAGTATTTTTTTTATGTTTCTAAAGTTTCCAACGTTCATATGAACGACAATATTTTTTACTACTTTTAATTTCTATTTTTTTTTTAATAAAAAAAATGATTGTGTATCTTAAAAAATGTACTTGTAACTAAACAACTGTTTAATTTTCATTATTATTTTTCTTTTTTTGTATAGTAATTTCGAAGAACATATAAAATATAGAAAAACATTTCTTTCATTTGAACGTTTAAAACTTAAGGAAAATTTTTTTTTATTTTTTCTACTCTTTATCTGCTTAATTCTTTTGTTTTTTCCTATTTTTTATTTGTTAACTTATTTTTTCCTGTTTTATAATTGTTTACTTATTTTATTTTTCTATTCTCTAAGTTCGAATTAGTAAAAATGTTTAGTTACATTTAAATTATAGACTGACATTTTACTTTTCAATTATAGTTAATTTTACTAACAAATAGTCATTTTTACAAATTTTTTAGTCAAATTTACTAGTCAAATTTTCTACTAAATTTTTTAAGTAAAATTTACTGTAGTATAATTTTCTACTAATTATTTTAGTAAAATTTACTAGTATATTTAAGTTAGTTAATAAGTTAGTATAACTTACTACTAATTTTTTAGTAGAATTTACTGGAATTTTTTTTTAATTTTTTCAATAAAATTTAATATTAAAACTTTCTATTAATTATTTTAGTAAAATTTACTGGTAAGTTTAAGTTAGTTAATAAGTTAGTATAACCTTCTACTAATTTCTTAGTATAATTTACTAGGGAAATTTTCTGAATTTTTTAGTAAAATTTACTATAGTAAAATTTTCTAATAAATTTTTTAGTAAAATTTACTAGTAAAATTTTCTACTAATATTTTTAGTAAAATTTACTATGGTAAAATTTTCTAATAACTTTTTTAGTAAAATTTACTAGTAAAATTTTCTACTAATATTTTTAGTAAAATTTACTATAGTAAAATTTTTTACTAATTTTTTTAGTAAAATTTTCTACTAATATTTTTAGTAAAATTTACTATAGTAAAATTTTTTACTAATTTTTTTAGTAAAATTTTCTTCTAATATTTTTAGTAAAATTTACTATAGTAAAACTTTTTACTAATTTTTTTAGTAAAATTTACTAGTACATTTAGGTTAGTTAGAAGTTAGTATAACTTTCTACTAATTTTTTAGTAGAATTTACTAGGAAAATTTTCTTATTTTTTTAGTAAAATTTACTATAGTAAAATTTTCTAATAATTTTTTTATTAAAAGTTACTAGTAAAATTTTCTACTAATTTTTTTAGTAAAATTTAATATAGTAAAATTTTTTAATAATTTTTGTAGTAAAATTTACTAGTAAATTTAAGTTAGTAAGTTAGTTAATAAGTTAGTATAACTTTTAATTCTAAAAATTCTACTAAAAAAATAAGTAGAATTTACAACGTAAATTTACTAATTTTTCTAATAAAATTTACTAGTAATACTTTTTATTAATTTTTTTAGTAAAATTTACAAAGGAAATTTTCTAATTTTTTTAGTAAATATTACTATAGTAAAATTTTCTACTAATTTTTTTAATAAAATTTGCTAGTAATATTATCTTCTAATTTTTTAGTAGAATTTGCTATAGAAATTTTTTTATTTTTTTAGCAAAATTTACTAGTAAATTTAAGTTAGTAAATTAGTTAATAAGTTAGTATTACTTGTAATTATAAATATTCTAATAAAAAATAAGTAGAATTTACAACGTAAATTTTCTAATTTTTTTAAATAAAATTTACTACTAAATTTAAGTTAGTAAGTTAGTTAATAAGTTAGTATAACTTTCTACCAATTTTCTAACAGAATTTACTAGCAAAATTTCCCACTAAGTTTTTAGTAAAATTTACTATAGTAAAATTTTCTGCTAATTTTTTAGTAGAATTTACTAGGAAAATTGTTTAATTTTTTTTAGTAAAATTCACTAGTAAAACTTTCTACTAATTTTTTAATAGGTACAATTTTTTCTACTTTTTATTCATGAACTTTTTAAAAATTTTTTAATTATTATTTATAATTATTTAATTATTTATTATTTTCCATTTAATATATTTATTTAAATATTTCACCACTGTTGTTGCACTTTATTAATTATTTTAAAGTGGAATATTTTATGGGTGAAGTTTATTTAACTGATCAATAACTAATCGTTTATCAGAGTTTGCCTTTTGCCCTTGTCAAGTAGAATGAATTTAACTTGTAATAATCTAAAAGCAGATCACAAAACAATTTATTAACTGAAGATTCAGTGGGAAATAATGCAACGGAGAAGAAATAAGGAAAATATATTTTTATAGCCACATAAAAATTATAGATGTGTAGCCAATTAAATATTTGTTTATCATAATTCATTAGATTTTCATTTCTATTTAGTGTAAATATTTTTTTCCTTTGTATTTTTATCCCAAACAAATAAACAAACTATAAATAGGAATAAAAAAAGTTTATTTTTAGAAAAATTTATATTTATATTGACATTTTGTTTATTTATGTGCATTTTTTATATTTCTAAACATTTTCTATGTTTTTCATTTATTTATTAATTTATTTATTTATAGGTATATTTATTTTTACGTTTATATTTATAAAAATTTCGAGAATATTTTCGATTATTTTTATTAACTTTCTACTATTATTACTATTTTCCATTATTTTCCACTGAATCTTCAGTTAATAAATTATTTTATTATTATTATTCTTATTTCTCTAAATTTAATTTAGTAAAAATATTTATTTAAATAGTAATTTCTACTAATTTTTTAGTAAAATTTACTAATTCAAAAGTAAAACGTGAGTCATTTATTCAAATTAGTAAACATCTTTACTAATCCTAATTTAGAGAGATTATTTTAATTTTTATTATTAATGATTATTTTAATTTTAAGTTTTATTAATATTATATTGAAAAAATAAAAAAAGTTTTCTTTTTCTAAATTCAAAGCGCGGTTTTTAATGATACACTATTTTTCTTCGCTACACATACACATGGAGGCATAATTAATTTTAATCACCTGGCAAAATGGTTGATAATTAAAGTGACAATTATGTTAATCGACTCTTCATTTTTGTTTAGTTCCACTGCGTGAAATTAATGATCGGGTTTTAAAAAATTACTTCACTAGAGTGGCAAAGAAAAATCGATTCCAAAAAAAAAAGAAACGTGTGTATCCTTACCGCCATTCTTAACGTCCTCTTTCGCATCTTCCGCCGCCGGCTGAACAGTTTCCTTACTGGTGTTGCATCCCATTTTGAAACCTGAGTCTTATTTTCTTTTTCACTTTTTTTTTTAGTCAACGAGTCAATAATTTTAAAAAAAGTTTTTTTTTTTCCCGATGGAAAATTAAACCAATTATGTTGTTTTTTTCTTTAAACTTTCTTGTTTCTTATCAAACTATATATACATAATTATTAAATATATAATACTCGCTCTTTTATAATTGAAATTCGTGACAAGCTTTTTTTCTTTTTCTTTTTTCCTGTTGCGTGGGAGGAAAAGGCGACGACTCGTCTGGCGTCGAGTAGAAAAATATATACTATATATTCTGTTTGATTTTTAGAAAAAAAAGAGAAGTATTCAGTTTCCACACTCTGGAAAATGCAATTCCACAATTATTTGGAGTCACACAGTGTGTGTGTGTCTGTGTGTGTGAGAGAGGAGAGAAAAATCACAGATTCGCTTGGATGCCACACTTTCAATATATATCACCTATTTTTTTCCCCCTCGATAATTTTCTCTAAATGGAAAAAAAATTCTTTTATAATATATTGGCGCAAAAATATTGTTTTGTCTGCAAATTATATCTATTTTGCTTTTTTTTTTGTTAATTAAGCTTTATCAAATTTATATTTGATTGACTTATCGGGTTTAATTCCGATTGTGAAATAATACACTTTTAATAATTATATTATCGTGTGGAGAAAATTTGTTTTTGATTTTCTTTTTAATTTGATTTGTTTTAATTAATTTTTTAAAAATTATTTTATTTTAATCACTAATTATATTAATCACTAATTTCGTTAATTATTAATTTTATTAATCACTAATTTTATTTATTATTAATTTTATTCATTACTAATTTTATTAATATAAAATAATAATAATAATAATAATAATTTATTTTTAATTTTATCAATTGTTAATTATTAATTATTAATTTTTACCTTTTTTAATTATTAATTTTTACTTTTTTTAATTATTAATTTTATTAATATTTATTTTTATTATTCAGTAATTTTTATTTATAAATTTTAATCTTTTTTTTTGTAAATTTTACTTATGAATTATAATTTTTTTTTTGTAAATTTTATTTATAAATTAAAATGTTATTTGTAAATTTTTTTTTGTGAATTAAAATTTTATTTGTAAATTTTATTTATAAATTATAATTTTATTTTGTAAATTTTATTTATGAATCAAAATTTTATTTTGCAAATTTTATTTATTAATTATAATTAAATTTTGTAAATTATGTTATTTGTAAATTTCACTTGTAAATTAAATTTTAATTTCTTTCAGTTTATAGGCAGTCCAAGTAGAGGCAATTTCTTTTTGTTAGCATAGTTAGGCTTTTATTTTTTAATTTTATTGTTCTTGTTTTTTTGTTTATTTTTCGCAATATTTTCGAAATACCGGCAGATTGTGCGCTTTGGACGATGTGTGTTAATTAAAATCGAATGAATTTTATTTTTACTTAGGCCTCACGCACACATTTTTTTTTCTTTTGGAACTAGTCAATTTTTTGTTGAGATTTCTTTTTTGTTCCTTCTTTTCTTATTTATTTCTCACTTATTTTTTTTATTTAGGTATTTCTCATTTGTTTTTTCTAATTAATTTCTTATTTCTTTCTCATTTATTTTCCTTATTTATTTCTTAATTATTTTTATTTATTTTTTATTTATTTTTTATTTATTTCTTATTTATTTCTTATTCATTTTTTATTAATTTCATATTCATTTCTTCTTTACTTGTTATTTATTTTTAATTTTTAATTTCTTGATTATTTATTTCCGATTTACTTTTTCCCATTTATTTACTAATTTCCAATTGTTATTAATTTTTTGGTGTGTAATTAGCGTTACTATAAAGTACTACCGGCGAATGATAAAACTAGACGAGATAGAATAGAACATGCCCGTCGCCGTTCGCGGGCCATACTGAAGAGACTATTCGCCGACCCTGCCCTTGCGTCGCGACTGCCAACGTCGATATATATGTATATAGAACTAAAACGCACACACCGAGTGAATCAGAAAAAAAACTACCCTGAACAAAGGATTATTGGATGGCGTATAGCAGAGTCGTTAACGTGGCTTGTACCCCCGTGTTATACACACTGAAAATATGAATTAACTTGATGATAATTTCAGATTAACAATAGGGAGGGGAGGGCAGGGGGGGTAAAGAAATTTATATTCGATATAAATCTGGTAAATTAATATTGTTTGATTTAATAATCAATATTATAGTCACTTATCGCGTGAGAATTTTGTTTTTAAAAAAAAAAAATTATGATTGATTGTTGTTAAGTATTATAATTGTGGACTGGTAGTTTTTTGAGAGAAAATTTGTTTTTTGAGTACTTGATTGGTAATATTGTGAAGTTCACTTCTTCTATGATTGACGATTTATAAAGAAGAAAATATTTTTTTCTATAGATAAATTTTAAGAGTTCTTTTTATTTTATCTAATTTTATTTTTCTATTCTCTAAGTTTGAATTAGTAAAAATTTGTACTAACATTTGAATTAATTACTGACATTTTACTTTTCAATAATAGTTCATTTTACTAACAAATAGTCATATTTACTAATTTTTTAATCAAAATTACTAGTAAAATTTTCTACTAATTCTTTTAGAAAAATTTACTAGTAAACCTTTCTACTAATTTTTTTTAGAAAAATTTACTGGTAAAACTTTCTACTAATTTTTTTTTTAGTAAAATTTACTAGTAAAATTTCTACTAATTTTTTAGTAGAATATACTAGGGGAATTTACTAATTTTTTCAGTAAAATTTACTATAGTAAAATTTTCTTCTAATTTTTTTTAGTAAAATTTACTAGTAAAACTTTCTACAAATTTATTAGTAGAATTTACAAAGGAAATTTTCTAATTTTTTATAGTAAAAATTACTATAGTAAAATTTTCTACTAATTTTTTTAAGTAAAATTCACTGGTAAAACTTTTTAGTGTGTCTACTAATTTTTTTGGAAGAATTTGCTATAGAAATTTTCTAATTTTTTTTAGTAAAATTTACTAGTAAAACTTTCTACAAATTTATAAGTAGAATTTACAAAGGAAATTTTCTAATTTTTTATAGTAAAAATTACTATAGTAAAATTTTCTACTAATTTTTTTAAGTAAAATTCACTAGTAAAACTTTTTAGTGTTTCTACTAATTTTTTTGGAAGAATTTGCTATAGAAATTTTCTAATTTTTTTGGTAAAATTTACTAGTAAAACTTTCTATTAATTTTTTTAGTAAAACTTACTAGTACAACTCTCTACTAATTTGTTTAGTAAAAATTACTGTAATAAAATTTTCTACTAATTTTTTTAAGTAAAATTGCCTAGTAAAACTTTCTACTAATTTTTTAGTAGAATTTGCTATGAGAATTTTCTAATTTTTTTAGTAAAATTTGCTGGTAAATTTAAGTTAGTAAGTTAGTTAATAAGTTAGTATAAATTTCTACCAATTTTTTTGTAGAATTTACTAGCAAAATTTTCTACTAATTTTTTTAGTGAAATTTAATATAATAAAATTTTTTATCAATTTTTTTAGTAAAATTTACTAGTAAAACTTTCTATTAATTTTTTTAGTAAAACTTACTAGTACAACTCTTTACTAATTTTTTTAGTAAAAATTACTATAATAAAATTTTCTACTAATTCTTTTAGGTAAAATTCCCTAGTAAAACTTTCAACTAATTTTTTAGTAGAATTTACTAGTAAAACTTTCTATTATTTTTTTTAGTAAAACTTACGAGTACAACTCTCTACTAATTTTTTTAGTAAATTTACTAATAAAACTTTCTACTAATTTTTTAGTACAATTTACTATGGAAATTTTTTAATTTTTTTTGTAAAAATTACTGTAGAAAATTTTCTACTAATTTTTTTAGTAAAATGTACTAGTAAATTTAAGTTAGTAAGTTAGTTAATAAGTTAATATAACTGTCTAGTAATTTTTTAGAAGAATTTACTAGGGAAATTTTCTAACTTTTTTAGTAAAATTTACTATAGTAAAACTTTCTTTTAATTTTTGTATTAAAATTTACTAGTAATACTTTCTACTAATATTTTTAGTAAAATTTACTAGTAAATTTAATTTTATAAGTTAGTTAATAACTTAATAAGTTAGTATAACTTTCTACTAATTTTTTAGTAAAATTTCATAGGGAAATTTTCTACTAATTTTTTAAGTAAAATTTACTAGTAAAATTTTTTGCTAGTTTTTTAGTAAAGTTTATTAATTCAAAAGCAAAAAGTCAGTCACTATTTTTTATTACTTACTTTTATGTTTTTATTATAAAAAAGGTACATAAATATATATATTTACGTACTTTTTTATTTAATTTTTTAATTTTTATATTTTTTAACCTTCTATAATTAAATTATTTACCAAATGTTGTTTTTCTCTGTTTCAGGTGAGTGAATTATCTATTAAATAACTGAAAGTGTTCTTCTACTTTTCAGGTAATATTTTTAAATATTTAATCAAAGAAAAAAAGTATGGAGTAAATTTATTTCACAATATTTTCTATATAACATTATTTATTAAACCCTTTTTCTTCGATTCGAAAAGGGAGTTTTGTTTATACCTACATGTGCGTGAATATTGATATTCATTGTAGGTTTCTGAACACAGAACTGTATTTAGTGCCACTAATTAGTTAATGACATTGAATAGGCGCAAATGACAAGCTTCGTGATAGTTATAGCCTTGTCCTTCAAGGGAACTTGCTTTAGATATAAAAAAAACACACGCGGGTAAAAATTCTTTTTAATTTAGATTAATATTTATACCTGAAGGGGTGGTGGTAAATATAGAACATAAATTTTTACTATATTGGTATAATAAATTTCATTTTCGATACAGAGAATCATTAATTTTTTAATCACTTTTTGCTTTTGAATTTTTGTAGATTTTACTAATAAATTTGTAAAAATTACTAATTCAATAACATGTAAATTAGCCCACAGTTTTTTTTAAGAATATCAAATTGAGACACAAAACGAATCAAATTTTGAATTACTAAATTTTACTAATAGTAGAATTTACTTTTCATTAATAAATTTTTTAATTCAATTATAAGTAAATTAGCTCACAGTTTTTCTAAGAATATCAAATTGAGACAAAAAACGAAATTGTTGCGATGCAACAATTTTGATTTGATTTTTGTCTCAATTTGATATTTCCAGAAAAACAGTGAGTAAAAATAATTATTAGTAAAATTCACTTTTTTAACAACAAATAAATTAGTAGAAATTACTATCAGTCAAAAGTGTGTATTCTTATATTAATTGTGAATTAGTTGTTCGGATTTTGTAGAAAAAGTACCAAAAAAAATTGTTTTCAATTTTAAAATGTTTTTATTAAATTTATCCAATATATTTAAATCTGTTTATTTATGTGATATTGACATAAAAATTAATAATTTTCATTAATCGAAAATAAAAAAAAAATTTAATAAAATAAATACACGACGAGGATGGGATTCGAACCCACGCGTGCAGAGCACATTGGATTAGCAGTCCAACGCCTTAACCACTCGGCCACCTCGTCATATGTTATCAATAAATTACAATTTTTTTTTCATAAAATATAATTAAGTAGGTAGTAAATTATTTGCGACTTACCTTCAATTAAATGTTAAATATAATTTTCCTTAAACACAATATAAAACATATTGTGTGAAATTAAGTCCATAGTTAATTATATTTTTTGTTTGTAAGATAATATATTTAATTATATTTTATTCATTATTATAATTATAATATACTATGTATTTTGTATATAATTTATTATTAATTATTATTATTATTATTATTATTATTATTATTATTATTATTATTATTTCTTCTACTGTTTCTTTTTCTTCTTCTTTTCAAATCTTTTTAATGCATTTTTTTTTATTTTATTTCATAATTCGAAGCTTTTTTTCAAACACTTTGAACATTTGAAAATTTTTCCACATTTTAAATATAAAATATAATTTGAAATATTTTTAGGTACTCACCTTTAAAAAAATAGAGCTAAAATTTTTTTCGCGTCTACCTACCTTTTAAAAAAGAAATAGCAAAAAATATAACTTCAAATATTTTTTAAGCTAAAAAAATTAGCTAAAAATATAACTTCAAATATTTTTTAAGCTAAAAAAATTAGCTAAAAATATAACTTCAAATATTTTTTAAGCTAAAAAAATTAGCTAAAAATATAACTTCAAATATTTTTTAAGCTAAAAAAATTAGCTAAAAATATAACTTCAAATATTTTTTAAGCTAAAAAAATTAGCTAAAAATATAACTTCAAATATTTTTTAAGCTAAAAAAATTAGCTAAAAATATAACTTCAAATATTTTTTAGGCTAAAAAAGTTAGCTAAAAATATATAGTTTTTTAAATATTTTTTAATCACGCTAAACAGAATTCTAAATATTTCTTTACGCGAAAAAAGTTTAATTTAAAAGTATGTAGTTTTAAATATTTTATTATGGAATAAATTTAGCTGCAATAAATTAGCTATATAGAAGGAGTTTACACCGTAAGCCTTAAATATAAGCCTCCGCGCGCATAAACGGATATACCTCCAGGAGCATATATTTGCGCCTGCGCGAACACGTGGTCAAGGCAAACTCTTTCACAACACAGCTGCAGGCAAACACTTTGCGCAGACGCAAGTATATGCTCATGGAGGCATATCCGTTTATGCTCGCGGAGGCTTATATTTAAGGCTTACGGTGTAAACTCCTTCATATTAGCAATAAATTAGCGTAAAATATTTTTACGTTAAAATAATTAAACTTTAGCTTGAACTATAATTATAGTTTTATAAATTTTTTTTACCCTGAAAAAAAATTAGCTAAAAATATATAGTTTACCTACTTACCTTTTTTTGCAAAAAAAATTATGTCTTAACAAGAATTCTTTATATTTTCCCAAACAGAAATTTTCTTTATTTTCGAAAATTTTTATTTATTTATTCTTATATGTACTTCTTGTATTTCTGTTCCCAAAAAGAGCTGCATACTTCAAAGTGGTCGAAATAATACTGAGACTGAATATAGAATATGAAAAAGAAAAAATTCACAGGACAGGTGTCATTTCTTTTTTATCGATCATATAATGTGTATCACATCAAGTTTGATTTGTCCCGCCTACTATTAAGTGTCATCAAAAATAAAAAAGGAACATTAGCATAATAATAGGTAATGACACTTTTTTTTTTTTTTTGAGAAGTGCAATTTTCTCCCAACGATTAAGCGACATATGTCAAGGGGAAAGTCAACTTTGATAAGAAAAGTTTTCTAACTTGTTTTTCCCAAAAAATTGTCTATTTCTTAAAAGAATTTTTGTATAATTTAAAAAAACTAATAAATTTTTTGATGAATTTTAATTAAAAATTTTGAACATTATGGTTTTCTCCAAAATGTTAAAAATAATTATAAAATGTTATTATTTTTGGAAATATGTAATTGAAAATTTAAACAAATAGAATTTTAAAAAATTAGAAGTTTATTTTCATTTCTAAATTTACCTTTATAGATTTTTCATTAAAATTTTTAATAATTCAATTATTGTCAAAATTTGCAATTAAAATTCTTCAAAAGTTGATTTTCAAAAATTGTAACAAAATACTTGAAATAAATTAATTTTTTTCAATTAAATTTTACAAAATTTTAACTATTCAAAAACAATTTTTGAAAGATTAGTTTATAGTTATTTTTTACATTATAAAAATCAAAATAAGTTGCGGTATTTTGTTGTAATGTTTGAAAGAAAAGTCGAAAAAGTCTCAATTTTCTTAATTTCCCGGACAAAAATTTTTTTACATGACATTTATCTGACTTAACTGACAAAAATTTTGTTTTAATGTTTCATGAAAATGTTATCATTTATCACATGGAAATCTTGAAAAAATCATAGAATTTTATAAGGTGAAATTTGTAGAAACTCTGTAATAGAATTTTATAAACTTCTGTCTAACTAAAATTGACTTTTACTACTGAGACAATATAGAAAAGATTGAGTAAATAAAAAGTTTGACTAAAAGTGGTTTCTACTGCTATTTCTGGTTTCTGTCTGACTAAAGTTGACTTATACTACTTAGGCAACATGTTACAATTAAAATATAATGCCAGGTCTGACTAAAACTAACTTATACTACTGAAAAAACATTCACAGAAAAAACTATTTTTTAAATTTAAGAATATAATTTTTTATGTGTTTGGACGACAGGGAAAATGACAAGTCTGACTTAAAGATTACTTCTACTACTGAAATAACATTTGGATGACGCAATTAAAATGACAGGTCTGACTAAAACTGACTTATACTACTGAAAATACATTTGAACAAGAAAAATTATATGTCTGACTGAAAATGACTTCTTCTACTGAAACAACATTCGAAGGACAAGGAAAATGTCTGGTCTGACTAAAAGTGTATTATACTACTAAAAAAATACATATTGACGACTGGGTAAATGACAAGTGTGACTAAAATTGACTTTTACTACTGGTATTAGTTTAAAATAATTTTCCAGTCTGACTGACAAGTACTTTTCTACTACTGATTTAATATTAAAACATTAAAAAGTTTTGTCTGACTTAAATTGACTTTTACTAGTGCAAAAATATTTCGACGACAGGGGAAAGGGCGCGTCTGACTAAAACTGACTTTTACTACTCAAACACCATGTCGACGACAGGGAAAATGACTAGTCTTGACAAAAATGACTTCTACTACTGAAACGATTTAGAAATCAAAGAATTGACATTCGTTATATTTGTTTATTTGTTATTAATATAGAACTAAATAAATTAAAATACTAAATAAATCACTAAATAAAATAAAATTAATAAATAAAAAAAATACCAGATAAATTAAATATCTGTTATTAATTTCTTACCAAATAGATTAAATATTTATTATTAAATATTTCTTACAAACTTATTAATATTTTTTACTAAATAAATTCAAGCGCAAAATAAATTACTAAATAAATTAAAATTTTTGTTGAAAACACTAAAATAAATTTAATTTTGGAGAAGTTACAAATAATTGTAGAAATTCAATTATTTAAAAAAAAAACGCAAAAATACAAAAAAATACAAAAAAATACGCGAAAATACAAAAAATACAGAAAATAAGGGAAAATACAAAAAAATACAAAAAATACGGAAAAATACGCGAAAATACAAAAAATACAGAAAATAAGGGAAAATACAAAAAAATACAAAAAATACGGAAAAATACGCGAAAATACAAAAAATACAGAAAATAAGGGAAAATACAAAAAAATACAAAAAATACGCAAATTACAAAAAATACGGAAAAATATGGAAAAATAAAAAAAATTCGGAAAAATACGGAAAAATACAAAAAAATTCGCGAAAATACAAAAAATACGGGAAAATACAAAAAATACGGGAAAATACAAAAAATACGAAAAAATACAAAAAATACGAAAAATACAAAAAATACGCAAAAATACAAAAAATACGGAAAAATACGATAAATATGGAAAAATACAAAAAAATACAAAAAATTGTAAACAAAAATTAAATTATTTATAAAAATTAAAATAAAATCCTTCCTAAGAATTCAATTATTTTTACAATTTTTAATATTTTTAACATCAATTCAATTATTAAAAAAAATGTAATAAAATTCTTTTAAGAATTCAAAAATAATTGTAGAAATTCAATTATTTTCAAAAAAAAAAAAAAAATTCTTCTAATAAAATTCAACTATGTTCAAAATTTGAAAAAAATTCTCGTAGAAATCCCCATTAACTTTATAAATAACAAAATTTTTCTCCAAAGTTCAATTATTTTCATCCTAAATGTAAAAAAAAATTCTTATTGTAATTTGAATTATTTTCAAAAATTTTTCTAATTTCAATTATTTTCAATTTCTACTATTTTAATAGAATTGGATGCAAACATTTAATTATTTTCATAAATAATCAAAAATTCACAGAAATTCAATTATTTTTATTAATAATACAATTTTTTAAAGGAATTCAATTATTATTTTTATAAAAAATAATTTAAAATTCTAGAAAATAGTAATTGAATTAAAATGATGAAAATAATTTTGAGGAAGTCGCAGTAACAATATTCTTATAACATAAAATAATGATTTTATCTCTCAGTCATCTTTAATTATTATAAAACATGAAGAAATCGATCACTCCGAGTCTTCGACTCGGAGCAATCGATATCTTCATGTTTTATAAGAATACTTTTATAAGTTGTTTAATTTAAAAAAGGTTTGAATTTGAAATTTTTGAATGTCTTAATTCCTGTGGAAAATCCTGTTCCAAAAATAAGATTAAAAATATAAATTGTGTAAATATTTTTCTTCTTTTTATAAAACAAATTAATAATTTTGTTAAAAAAAATTTTGATTCATAAAGAAAAATAATGCAAAATAAATAAATTTTTTATTTCTTAATCATAGTTGTTTAACAATTTTCTAATTTTGTTTAGAAGTAAATAGCAAAAATCTGCACAATTTCAATTTGATAAAACATAATATTTAACAAAATTTTAGTCTTTCAATGAGAAGAAGTGAAAAAATTCTTATAATTTCTATTTGTCATTTTGAACAAAAAACAAAAGTATAAACAAAAGACAACTTCAGAGTGTGAGGGACAGAAAAAGTGAATGAATGAAAGAACATTCAAATTATTATAGTTAATTAATAAAGAAAATTACTAAATCGAATAAACTTTTAAAATAAGAATTAAAAAAAAATGTGAAATTGAATTTCTTTTACCGACATATATAATAGTGAAAATATCAAGTAGTCTCTTTCGAATCAAAAGAAATTACACTAAATTTCCAATATAATAAAATATTGAGTCTCACACTGTACATAGAATAGAAGGATTGCATATAAATATATAAATACCAGAGGCACTTTGGATGTACTCGTTTAACGTACACTCTAAAGCAAACTTACATTTAGTGAGCTGTCTGTTATCTAGTCTAACATTAAACAGCAACCACGCCATTCCAAGTACACCGATCGAAATTCCAGCAGCGATCATTTAATCTAGCCTATAGTCATTTCTCGTTACTCTAAAGGGTTTCAGAGTCAGACAATGAAAATCCATTTGCGTGGAGAAATAATAAACGATTCTTCCCTCTTCCGTAAGGGAAATCTCTTCATTTCCGATTGTATTAATTGATTTAGCATGCTTAGGAGGAACTTATTCTTCGTTCAATCAAAATTCTAGACTTCATTATTAGCGAGGGGGGGATTTTGTTTAACTTTCGAGAAATTATTATTTTTTACATTATTTTTTTTTCTTGTAAAATAATTTTGTTTTGTACAAAATAAGTTCGTTTTTTCCAAATAAATTTGTTTTTTACAAAATAATTTTGCTTCCTAAAAAACAATTTTGTTTTCGTAAAAAACAATAATTTTGTTTCATACAAAATTAGCTACTGTCGTACCCGTCTTCGACGGGTTTTATTTTCTACCGATACACTTCGAGTGTGTCTACCAAAGTGGAAAACAGGGAAAAAGCCAGGAATTTATTTTGACCAGAAAAAAATAATAATTAATTACCATTAACTATTTCATTAGAAAATATTACTATTTGAATAAGGAAATGACACTTTATTATCAAATTAGTTATGTTTAACTAATTCAAATGCAAAGAACAATGTTTGTCAATTTGTAGAACTTAAATTATTATAATAAAAATTAATTGATATAAAACAACTTTTTATAATTTTTTAAAATACGGATTTTTCTAAAAGCTTTCCCAACTGAACAATTACTTGTCTCTGATCTACCACACAGAGAAAAGCGAGTGTTGTTTTTGATGCGGGTAAATTTTGGTAGGGTAATTTTAGTGAGGATAAATTTTCTATAATAGAAAATTTACCTTATTTTCAGTGTTAAAATAACACTTCCGAGCTAAAGTTTGATGCAGACACTTTTAACACCGAATTCAGTGTTAAAATAACACTCACTTTTTTCTGTGCAGTTCACTTTCTAAGACAGTCACCTTTACTATTTTAATAAATTTTTTTAAAAGATTTCAATTATTTAAAAAAAGTGTTGATAAAATTCTAAGCAAACACTTGATAATTTTTATAAATAATAGAAAATTAACAGGAATTCAACTAGGGTAAACGTACCAATTGTCGAGGATGGTTCCTGTTGTCGAGTAAACAAACTTTGAATTTTATTTAAACAGTGTAGCACATTGTAAATGAAAAAAAGTAATAAATATTATTAATTTTTTATGCGTTATAAATGTGAAAAAAATATATTAATATTATATAAACAAACAAATGGGACTTGGTTAGGTGGCGTGTGTGTGCGTGGTTGGCATTGTACAAGCTGCGGATAATTTGTATCATTTTTGTGTGTTACGAGAGTGCTATTATATTGAGGTGTGTTTTTTCGAATAGAGTGTTGGTTAGTGTTACAGTGAAATTGTAGGCAGATTAATAAAAAGCGAAATTAAAAGGATATTGTCAAATTTGTAAAGTGTGAAAAAAGTGAGGTTAGGTGAAAATTGTCTTATAGTGGC
Organism: Leptopilina syphax; assembly: GCA_032872505.1. NCBI lineage: Eukaryota > Metazoa > Arthropoda > Insecta > Hymenoptera > Figitidae > Leptopilina > Leptopilina syphax. Next base: position 28,466,427 of record CM065469.1, on the reverse strand, counting down.
GACCCTGGTGGCGCATAAAGGAAGTAACTAGTCAGGAAATCGAGGTCGATAAAACAGGCATTTATAATGTCAAGCGCTAGAAGTAAACAAACCCGTCTCACTGTAGATGCGAATGCGAAGAAAGTTAGTTTTTCAAATGATTTATGTGATGAGAGATTAAAAGAGGTTAAGAAAGAAATAAAACTAATGAAAACAGAAATAGAAAAACTGAAGAAAGATAAAATGGAATTAAGAAAAATTGTAGATGAGTTGAAAACAAAGGAAATAGAAAAAGATCAATTAATCTCAGAAATGGGAGATAAGGTAAGCGAGTTAGAAATAAAAATAGCTAAATATTTTGACAGGGAAATAAGGTCCGAAAAAAGTTCATTAAGTGGAACAGGGGATCACGCATCTAGAGGTATGGGTAGTCTAGCTGGCTCAACGTGGAGTATGGGAGGATTGAGTGATTTTGAAGTAAATAAAGTAAAAAGAATGATAGAATTAAATGATCGAAACTCAAGAAAGAATAATATTGTAATCAGAGGAGGGAAACTGGGAAATGAAAATCCGAAAGACTGGGTCATTCAATTTTTGAGGGACAAAATTAATGTAGAGGGGGGAGTTGAAAACGCGTGGAAAAGCGGTCCAGTAATTATTGCAAAAATAGAATCGTGGGAAAAAAAAGGTGAAATCTGGAGAAATAAAGCTAAACTTAAGAGCAGCGAATATTACATTGAACATGATCTCTCCTGGGCAGAAAGAAAAAAGCAAGAGAATATTCTAAAATGGGCTAAGGAACAAAGAGAAAAAGGGGTTGATGTTAAAGTAGGTTTTGGTAAAGTTCGAATAAATGAAGTATGGTCCCTATGGGAAAAAGTTGAGGAAAGTATAAGCAGGGAAGAGATGAGAAATCAAGGGGAAGGGGAAAATGAAGAAAATGGAAATTTTTAAATAATCGGAAGTGGGGAAAAGAAAACATAAAGAGTAAAGGAGAAAATACAAAAGAAAAAGGTTGGAAATTTATGTTTTGGAATTCGGCGGGTATCTGGAATAAAGATAAAGATTTCTGGAAATATGTAGTTGGATTTGACTTTGTTAGCTTAATGGAAACATGGGTAGATGAGAAAGGATGGGAAACACTAATAGGCATTTTACCTCAGTCACACCTATGGGAATATGTACCAGCTACTAAAAGTAAAAAGAAAGGTAGAGCAAAGGGTGGGTTTATTATTGGATTGAGGAAAAGCCTGAACAGGCCTGATAACATTTTGATTACTGTACAAAGGGAGGGGTTAATAAAATCGACAATTAAAATAGAAGGTAAAGATTACATCATATGGTCGGTTTATAACTCTGGAGATTTAAAAAAAATAAATGAAGATTTAGAAAAAGTAATAGAATCGGATACTAATAAACGATTAATTATAGGTGGAGATTTCAATATTAGGACTGGAAATATGGGTGGGAGATTAAATGAAACACGTTTTGGAAGCGATTTTATTAGAAGTAGTAAAGACAAGACTATTAGTAATGAAGGTAAGGAATTAATATATAACGTGCAAAATAAAGGATGGTATTTATTGAATGGGATGTGTGAAGGTGATTGGGAAGGAGAGTACACGTATGTTGGTCCTCGAGGTTGTTCTGTCATAGATTATATTATTGTAGACGAGGAGTGTGTGGATTATGTGAGGAAATTCAACGTCGAGGAGAGAGTGGATTCTGACCACATGCCTCTGTCTCTGATCATCGATGTAAAAGGAAACCAGGATCAATCAAGAAAAGAAGAAAAAAAAGAAAAGGAATTTATTTGCTGGTCATCAGAATCAATTGAAGTGTATCGTGAAAAAACGGAAATTTTGGAAGGTGATACAGGTATATTGGAAAATACAATTGAAGAGAAGTGGTTAAAGCTAAAAGATATCGTCTGTAATGCCATGGTGAGAAAGAAAATTGTGGTAAAGCAAAGAAGGATCGGATATAAGACATGGTGGGATAAGGAGTGTACGAAGGCTAAAAGAAGAGTTAGAAGATTGCACTTCAAATGGAAGAAAGGTCTAATAGAAAGGGAAAGTCTCTGTAATGAAAAGAAGAAAATGAAAGATCTGTTTAAAGATAAAGAAAAAGAAAAAAAAAAGGAGGAAGAAATAGAGTTAAGTAATATAAAGAATGAAAATGAAGTATGGAAGTTCCTCAACAAAAAAAGAAAAAAGAAAGTAAATATTAAAGGTGAAATAAGCTGCGAACGTTGGAAAATACACTTTATGCAATTACTAGAAGGAGATAATAGTTATAGTACAGAGAATAGTCAGAGACAAATTACAGACGAGGAACCGGAGGATGAACCCCCAAATGGAGAAGAGATTGGAAGAGTAGTTATGAAGTTGAAGAAGAAGAAAGCGGTTGGCATTGATGGTATCCCGAGTGAAGCTTGGAGATGGGCAGGTGCAGATGTTAGAAGAAGACTGATTGATTTAATAAGGGAAGTGTGGAAGGAAGGAGAGATTCCTACAGATTGGAAAACAAGCTTTATAGTACCTTAATTTAAAAAAGGAGATAAATCCAAAGAAAAAAACTACCGCGGAATATCATTACTACCATCAGCGTATAAAATATATACAGAATTGTTGAGAAGCAGGCTGGAAGAAGAAATTGAGAAAAAAGGACTTTTACCAGAAACTCAAGCAGGGTTTAGACGAAGGCGTTCGGCTTCGCATCATATTTTTGTATTAAATTATTTGGCACAGGATGCAAAAAAAAGAGGTGAAAAAATGTATGCAGTTTTCGTGGATCTCAAAAAAGCGTTTGACACGGTCAATAGACTCAAACTATGGGAGGTTTTAGAGGATATGAAGATAGATGCTCATTTGGTGAAGAAATTTAAGAAAATATATGAAGAAACGAAGGTGAGGATCAGGAACGACGATGAAATATCTGAAGAATTCTGGGTCAAAAAAGGTGTGAGACAGGGATGTGGTCTTAGTCCTCTGCTTTTCAATTTGTACATGACAGGAATGGATAAAATGTTTAATGCTAGAGGAATAGGAGGTGTTAAAATAGGAAAAGAAAGGATATGGTCTTTAGAATACGCAGACGATCTAGTTTTGTTAGCTAAAAATAAGGTTGCTATTGAAGATATGTTAAGTTCTTTAAGACGTTTTCTAAAAGCCAAAGAATTGTTATTAAGTGTAGAAAAAACGAAACTTTTAGTTTTTAATAAAAAAGGAAATGAAAAAAAAGATAATTTAAAATGGGAAGGTGAAACTTTAGAAGAAGTCGATAATTTCAAATATTTAGGGTTTGTATTTAATAAAAAAGCGGATTATAAGGATCATATTAGAGAACTGAAATTTAAAGGCATAATGGCGGCGAGGCAAACTTGGGGTCTAGGAGAAAGAAGTTGTAAGGGAGATTTCTTGAGAAGATGGAAATTGTTTAAATATTTAATACGGAGTGTTATAGAATATGGGGTTGAAATTTGGGGGTGGGAGGCTAAGAAAGAGTTAGAGAAGATATCCTTGGACTATATCAGATGGGTGCTAAAATTAGATTTCTATACTCCACGATATTTAATTACTAGAGAAACTGCGTTAGAACAATTAAAGATAAATTGGGGACTAAGAGCTGTGAAATTTGAACAAAGAATGAGAAATATGAGCAACAATAGTTTAGTCAAAAAATGTTGGGACGCTTTAAAAGAAAAAGGTTGGGATACACTGTACGGGATTGAGAGGAGGAAATATTATAATAGGAATGGTTTGGGATTGGAAGAAGTAGAGAGACTAATGTATAGAAATTGTGATATTAGCGATAGGATTAGAAAAACCGAACGTGATGTGCAAAGACAAATAGAAGAGAGTAGAATTGATGCTTCAAAATTTAAACATAGGTATAAAGTTATTAAAGAAAACACAGAAAGGCCAAAGTATTTAGTTGATATTAAAAGTGGAGAAGGTTTGAGTTTGATTGCTAAATTAAGATGTGGGAATTTTGAAGAATTTAGAAAATATTGGTTGGATGACGACAAAAGAAAGTGTAAATTTTGTCAAAAAGGATGGGACAGTTTAGAGCACTATGTGCAAATTTGCGATGTAACAAAAGGTTGGTTTGAGGATTTAGGAGATAGTGATGAGAAAAGACTGTACCGATTAACAGATTGTAAAAACGATAATATAAAAGTTAGGATAGCAAAAAAGTTATGGAAGTTATGGAAGGAAAAAGAGAAAATTATAAATAGGTTATAAGAGTATGTGTGTAAAATGATATAGAAATGTATACCAAGTCCACTTCCGGGCCAAAAGGCTGAAGTTATAATAAATAATAATATAAACAAACAAATCAGACATTTTAGACAGTATTTTTTGGTTATTACCATAGTAACATCGACAAATGGAACACCCTCGGCAATTGGTACACTTACCCTATGTACAATTTTTTTTTTAATTTTTGCCAATAATTGAATTATTTGCATAAATAATTAAATTTTTTACCAAGATTAAATTATTTTTGTAAATAATAAAACTCATCATAGAATTTCAATTATTTTTAATACAATTTAAGTAAAATTCCTCGACAAAATTTAAATGAAAATTTTATTGAAATTAGGCGAAAAAATTCAATTATTTAAAAATTTGTTGATGAAATTCTTTATAAGGATTAAATTTTGATTAACATTAACTTATTTAATAAATTATAACATTTTTAAAAAATAATTAAATTCATTTAAGACATTTTATTAAAATAGTAGATTTGGAAAATATTTGAATTTCAGCAAAGAAAAATTAAAAAAATACGCAAAAATACAAAAAATACAAAAAATACGGTAAAATTAAAAAATACGCAAAAATACAAAAAATACGGAAAAATACAGAAAAATTAAAAAAATATTTAAAAAATTTTTAAAAATTAAAAAAATACAAAATATACAAAAAAATACAAAAAATACGAAAAAATACAGAAAAATACAAAAAAATACAAAAAATACAGTAAAATACAAAAAATGCAGTTAAATACAGAAAAATACAAAAAATACAGAAAAATACAAAAAATACGAAAAAATACAAAAAATACACAAAAATACAAAAAAATACAGAAAAATACAAAGAATACAAAAAATATAAAAAATACGAAAAAATACAGAAAAATACAAAAAATACACAAAAAAACAAAAAAATACAAAAAATACGAAAAAATACAGAAAAATACAAAAATTGGATTTTTTTGCAATTTTCCGTATTTTTTCGTTTTTTTTTTTTGTATTTTCTCGTATTTTTTTGTATTTGTATTTCGTATTAGTATTTTTTTTTATAAATAATAAAATATTCACAAGAATTTAACTATTAAAATTTTTTTTTTAATTTCTCGATTATAATTCAATCATTTTCATAAATAATAATAAAATATCTCACCAAGATTTCATTATTTTTATAATTAATAAATCTCGTCGCGCTTCGAGGACCAAATTTAAGGTACCAAATTTAAGGAAAAAATTTTAAAAAAATATTTTGTTGAAAATTGTAAAAAATACAAAATTTTGAAAATTTCAAAATTTTGTATTTTTGTTGTTTATGGGCGAAATGGGCTGCCCAACGAACTCAGGCTTCATTTTTATCGACTAGAAAAGTGTGCCAAATTGCAAGACGATTCATAAAAATTTATTCGAGTTATCGTGGAGACAAATTTTTCTACAGACAGACGACAGACAAACAGACATTGCTAAAAATCGCACAAATCAAAGAATTTCTCATTTTTGATGAGAATGTAATTAAATTGAAAATTATATTAAAAGTCGAGTTACATTGTAATTAAATTAATTCACATTATATGACGAGATTTATTAATCATAAATATAATTAAATCTTGGTAAAAAATTTTATTATTTATGAAAATAATTGAATTATTATCAAAAAAAATGAAAAAAAAATGTTAATAGTTCAATTCCTGTGAATATTTAATTATTTATAAAAGAAAATACTAATACGAAATACAAATACAAAAAAATACAAAAAAATACAGTAAAATACAGAAAAATACAGTAAAATACAGAAAAATACAGAAAAATACAGAAAAATACAGAAAAATACAAAAAAATACAGAAAAATACGAAAAAATACAAAAAATACAGAAAAATACAAAAAATACAGAAAAATACAGTAAAATACAAAAAATACAGAAAAATACAAAAAATACAGAAAAATACAAAAAATACAGAAAAATACAAAAAATACAGTAAAATACAAAAAATACAGAAAAATACAAAAAATACAGTAAAATACAAAAAATACAGAAAAATACAAAAAATACAGAAAAATACAAAAAATACAGAAAAATACAAAAAAATACAGAAAAATACAAAAAATACAGAAAAATACAAAAAATACAGAAAAATACAAAAAATACGGAAAAATACGCCAAAATTAAAAAAATACGGAAAAATACGCCAAAATTAAAAAAATACGCAAAAATACAAAAAATACGGAAAAATACGCTAAAATTAAAAAAATACACAAAAATACGGAAAAATATGCCAAAATTAAAAAAATACGCTAAAATTAAAAAATACGCAAAAATACAAAAAATACGGAAAAATACGCCAAAATTAAAAAAATACGCAAAAATACAAAAAATACGGAAAAATACGCCAAAATTAAAAAAATACGCAAAAATACAAAAAATACGGAAAAATACGCTAAAATTAAAAAAATACACAAAAATACAAAAAATACGGAAAAATATGCCAAAATTAAAAAAATACGCTAAAATACAAAAAATACGGAAAAATACGCTAAAATTAAAAAAATACACAAAAATACGGAAAAATATGCTAAAATTAAAAAAATACGCTAAAATTAAAAAAATACGCAAAAATACAAAAAATACGGAAAAATACGCCAAAATTAAAAAAATACGCTAAAATTAAAAAAATACGGAAAAATACGCCAAAATTAAAAAAATACGCAAAAATACAAAAAATACGGAAAAATACGCCAAAATTAAAAAAATACGCAAAAATACAAAAAATACGGAAAAATACGCCAAAATTAAAAAAATACGCAAAAATACAAAAAATACGGAAAAATACGCCAAAATTAAAAAAATACGCTAAAATTAAAAAAATACGCAAAAATACAAAAAATACGGAAAAATACGCCAAAATTAAAAAAATACGCTAAAATTAAAAAAATACGGAAAAATACGCCAAAATTAAAAAAATACGCAAAAATACAAAAAATACGGAAAAATACGCCAAAATTAAAAAAATACGCAAAAATACAAAAAATACGGAAAAATACGCCAAAATTAAAAAAATACGCTAAAATTAAAAAAATACGCAAAAATACAAAAAAATACGGAAAAATACGCCAAAATTAAAAAAATACGCTAAAATTAAAAAAATACGCAAAAATACAAAAAATACGGAAAAATACGCTAAAATTAAAAAAATACGCAAAAATACAAAAAATACGGAAAAATACGCCAAAATTAAAAAAATACGCAAAAATACAAAAAATACGGAAAAATACGCCAAAATTAAAAAAATACGCAAAAATACAAAAAATACGGAAAAATACAAAAAATACGGAAAAATATGCCAAAATTAAAAAAATACACAAAAATACAAAAAATACGGAAAAATACGCCAAAATTAAAAAAATACGCAAAAATACAAAAAATACGGAAAAATACGCCAAAATTAAGAAAATACGCAAAAATACAAAAAATACGGAAAAATACGCCAAAATTAAAAAAATACGCAAAAATACAAAAAATACGGAAAAATACGCCAAAATTAAAAAAATACGCTAAAATTAAAAAAATACGCAAAAATACAAAAAATACGGAAAAATACGCCAAAATTAAAAAAATACGCAAAAATACAAAAAATACGGAAAAATACGCTAAAATTAAAAAAATACGCAAAAATACAAAAAATACGGAAAAATACGCCAAAATTAAAAAAATACGCAAAAATACAAAAAATACGGAAAAATACGCTAAAATTAAAAAAATACGCTAAAATTAAAAAAATACGCAAAAATACAAAAAATACGGAAAAATACGCCAAAATTAAAAAAATACGCAAAAATACAAAAAATACGGAAAAATACGCTAAAATTAAATGAATATGCTAAAATTAAATAAATACGGAAAAATACGCCAAAATTAAAAAAATACGCTAAAATTAAGAAAATACGCAAAAATACAAAAAATACGCCAAAATTAAAAAAATACGCAAAAATACAAAAAATACGGAAAAATACGCTAAAATTAAAAAAATACACAAAAATACAAAAAATACGGAAAAATATGCCAAAATTAAAAAAATACGCTAAAATTAAAAAAATACGCAAAAATACAAAAAATACAAAAAAATACGCCAAAATTAAAAAAATACGCAAAAATACAAAAAATACGGAAAAATACGCCAAAATTAAAAAAATACGCTAAAATTAAAAAAATACGCAAAAATACAAAAAATACGGAAAAATACGCCAAAATTAAAAAAATACGCTAAAATTAAAAAAATACGGAAAAATACGCCAAAATTAAAAAAATACGCAAAAATACAAAAAATACGGAAAAATACGCCAAAATTAAAAAAATACGCAAAAATACAAAAAATACGGAAAAATACGCCAAAATTAAAAAAATAACCACTCTAAGACTCACATTAGAAAGCCTATGTCCATCTCTTATTTTCATCAATTTTATCTTATTTCATAAAATACACATATATTTGTTCAACTAAAGTAATTTCTTGTTATTTACTACCCCGTCCCTATTTTAATTAATTTTAAAATAAAATCGGGAAACATTAGGGAAATTATAATAATTAGGATCGTAACACTACTAAATAATGTTTGTAACAATATTATCTAAGAAACAAAATTGTTTTGTTGGAAAAAAATTAGTTTATCAGAAAATAGTTTTGTTTCTTACAAAACAATTTTATTTTTTGGAAAATAATTTTGTTTTACACAAAATAAGTTTGTTTTTACAAAAAAATATTGTTTTTTCACAAATAATTTTATTTTTTACAAAATAAATTTGTTTCCTACAAAATAATATTGTTTTTTGGAAAATCATTTTCGTTTTTTACAAAATAATTTTGTTCATTACAGAACAATTTCATTTTCAGTAAAACATTTTTATCTCTTACAAAACGATTTTGTTTCTTAGCAAAAATAATTTTTGTTTTCTACAAAAAAAATTTGACTTTTACAAAAAAAACTTATTTTGTAGGAAACAAAATTATTTTCCAAAAAACAAAATTGTTTTGTGGGAAAAATTTTTGTTTATTAGAAAATAATTTTGTTTCCTATAAAACAATTTTGTTACTTGAAAAATAATTTTATTTTACACAAAATAAGTTTGTTTTTGACAAGAATAATATGGTTAATTACAAAACATTTTTGTTTCTTAAACAACAATTTTATTTCTAATAAAACAATTTTGATTTTTAGAAAACAATTTTTTTTCTTCCAAAACAATTTTGTTTCTATCAAATCAATTTTATTTCTTACAAAACAATTTTGTTTCTTCAATTAGAACCAAATTTCTTTAATTTAGCAATTTTAATTTAAAATACAGTGAAAAAATAATTTTTTTTCCCTTAAATTAATTTGTAACTTTGGTTGGTTGTTAATTCGAATAAAAAAATTATTGTATTTTACGGAATCAATAACTGCTTTATTATAATAATTCCTTGCAATAATTAACTTATTGACAGATTTTTTTTACAAATTTCGTGAAAAATAGATGGAAAATGTTTCACATATCAGAAGTACTGTATTTATAAGCTTCCTCCCTCCGGGCTTTCTTCGCGTTTTGTGCCTCGAACCATTTTTTCTCATAGCCATTGCTACGATCGACACCATCCCATTTTTCATCTGGCAAAATACCGAAGCGATTAGGAGGTGCTGATAGTTGCTGCTTGGTAGCTAAAAACAAAAACAATTGCTATTAATTATTATTATTTTTATCGATTATTTCTTTGAAATTTTTAAAAGAACAAAAAAAAAGAAAAAGAATTTTTTTACAATTTAAATTTATCTCAAATTTTTCAGATATTACTTTTTACTTAAAGGACAATTGCTCAAACACAATATGAATTTAAAATACATTTTTTTTTCGTTTTGAAAAACCTTGAAGGAAATTTTTAAACAAAAAAATTCTTCTTTTCAAAAATAATTTTTTTTTTTGCGTCTAAAAATTAACTATAAATTTAGTGAACTTCAAGGAGGTTGTGAAATAAATTGCACCTGTTTTAATTAGGCCTTGCTCTTCCAATTTATCTCTGCCGAATTGCAACATAGGATCATCATCGCGAATTGTATTTTTCTGCAATCTCACAAGATCCTCATCATCTTCGTATCTAGCTAAAGGCTTCTTCATTTCGTGGAGGTCGTCCCTCAATTTCTCCTCACGATCTTCCTCTTGCTTCAGTCTAAAAGAAAATTCCCACTTATTGTTTCGTTCGATTTTTACTAACAACAACTATTCAATTTAATTAAATTCTTATTAAATTAATTTCAATTTAATTGAATGCTTATTAAATTAATCTCAATTTAATTGAATCTTTATTAAATTCAGTTCAATTTAATTGAATTCTTATTAAATTAAGTTCAATTTAATTAAATTTTTATTAAAGTAATTTTAATTTACCTAATTAAATTTGTATTAAATTAAATTCTATTTAATTTAATTGAATTCTTATTAAATTAAATTCTATTATACGAAACTAAATTGTATCATATTACACAGAATTATATTAAATTAAATTCTTCATTTACCCTCGTCCCCATTTTGCATATTGTTCATTCACTTCTCGCTGTTTTTCCTGTTTTTCACGTTCCACAGCAGCTTCAGCTTGCAAATCTCGTCTTCTTCCAGTTTTTCTGTCTCGAATAACAATCGATTGACCCTGTCCACTTACTTCTGCACTTAACTGAAACAAGTTTAATTAATTTTAGAAAAATACCACACAATTCATTATATATAAATATTATTGATTCTTGATTGACTATAAAATATTTCGAAAAATAGCCCAGAAATTAATGCGAATAAATTAATAAAAATAAAATATACAAAATAATTTTTTTGAAAAAAAAAATACAAATTAAAAAAAAATATATCGTCCTTCATTTGAACGTCAAAAACTTTAGAAACGTTAGAAATAAAATAAAGAATAGTAAAAAATAAACATAGTAATAAAAATGGAATAAATAATAGAAATAAATAAAAATTCAATAAATAATAGCAGTAAATAAAAATTCAGTGAATAATATCAATAAATAAAAATAACAATAGAAAAAAAATAATAGAAATTAATATTCCAGAAATTAATCCGAATAAATATATTTTTTAATAAAAAAATAATAGTAATGAATAAAAAATCAATTCTTCATAATAATTGTAATTGATTATCGTCCTTTTTTATAAAAGTTATTAATTACTGAAAATATTTCATCCAACAAAATTTAAATAATTTTAAATAATTTTTGAAAGTTAAATAGGTTTTTAATTTACACAATTGAAATATTTCCAAATAATTGAAATTTAGTAAAATCTTATAAAAATAAAATTGAAATTTTGAAAATAATTGATTTTTAAAAAATTAGAAGGAAAAAGTTCTAAAAATTAGATTTTTCCAAAAATATTTTAATATAATTTTTAGAAGCTAATTTTCATATTTATAAATTTACACTTGAAGATTTTTCATTAAAATTTTTGAGAATTCAATTATTTTCAAAATTTGCAATTAAAATTCTTTAAAAGTTGATTTTCAAAAATTGTAATAAAATACTTGAAAAAATTAATTATTTTCAGGTAAATTTTACAAAATTCAAACATTTAAAGATTATAATTTGATACCTTTTAAAAATTCAATTATTTCTAAATATTCACGCTATAATACTTTCTCTCTAAATTTAAATTAGTAAAAATGTTTACTTATTGGAATTAGTGACTGACTTTTTGCTTTTGAATTAGTAAATTTTACTATTAAATTAGTAGAAACGACTATTTATTAGTAAAATTTGCTAATTCAAAAGCAAAAAGTCAGTCACTAATTCAAATCAGAAAACATGTTTACATTTAAAGAATTCTATCCACAAATTTTTAAATAGATAATTAAAATACATTTGACGAATTTCAATAAAATTTTTAAAAATAATTTCACTTTTCGAGAAATTAGATTAAAATTGTATTAAAAATAATTGATTCTCTGTTAAAGAAATTTGATTGAATTGGGAAAAATTTTTGAAAATAATTGAAATTTTGCCAAGAATTTTATTAAAATTTTTGAAAATATTTTAATTTTGGAGAAAAATTTTATTATTTATAAAAATAATTAAAATTTTGAAGAGATTTTTTTAAACTTTCTACCATAATTGAATTTCTGCGAAGAATTTTATTACTTTTGAAAATAATTGAATTCTTGAGACGAATTTTAATAATATTTCTTTTTAAATAATTGAATTCTTTTGTGAAATTTTATTGAAATACTAGATATGGAAAATAGTTGAATTTTCATAAATTATTGAAATTAATTAAATTTCTACGAAGAATTTTATTAAAATTAATTTGAAAAGAAAATTGAATTGTTAAAAAAAATTCCATTAAAATTTTTGAAAATAATTTAATTCTTTCAAGAAAATTTAATTAAAAATGTATTTACAATAATACTTAAATTCTAATAAATAAATTATAGGAAGGCTTTTTAAAGTAATTGGATTTCTTTGATGAATTTTAATAAAATTTTTAAGAATAATTACATTTTTCGTGAAATTTCATTAAAATTTGTATTAAAAATAATTGAAATTCTGCGATAAGTTTTATTATTTATGAAAATAAATAAAAACCCATAAAGTTTTTTATTATTTATGAAAATAATTGAATCTCTGTAAAAAATTTGATTATTTTTGAAAATACAATTGAATTATTGCGAAGAATTTTTATAATTTTGAAAATAATTGAATTCTTGAGACGAATTTTAATAATATTTCTTTTTAAATAATTGAATTCTTTTGTGAAATTTTATTGAAATACTAGATATGGAAAATAGTTGAATTTTCATAAATTATTGAAATTAATTAAATTTCTACGAAGAATTTTATTAAAATTAATTTGAAAAGAAAATTGAATTGTTAAAAAAAATTCCATTAAAATTTTTGAAAATAATTTAATTCTTTCAAGAAAATTTAATTAAAAATGTATTTACAATAATACTTAAATTCTAATAAATAAATTATAGGAAGGCTTTTTAAAGTAATTGGATTTCTTTGATGAATTTTAATAAAATTTTTAAGAATAATTACATTTTTCGTGAAATTTCATTAAAATTTGTATTAAAAATAATTGAAATTCTGCGATAAGTTTTATTATTTATGAAAATAAATAAAAACCCATAAAGTTTTTTATTATTTATGAAAATAATTGAATCTCTGTAAAAAATTTGATTATTTTTGAAAATACAATTGAATTATTGCGAAGAATTTTTATAATTTTGAAAATAATTGAATTCTTGAGACGAATTTTAATAATATTTCTTTTTAAATAATTGAATTCTTTTTTGAAATTTTATTGGAATAGTAGATATTGGAAATAATTGAATTTTGATAAATTATTTAAATTAATTAAATTTTTACAAAGAATTGTATAATTTATAAATTAACAAAAAAAAGTAAAAACAAAAAAAAATAATTTGATTTTTTTTCAGTTTCAATTTTCCGTAATTTAATTAAATTTTAAATTTATTACTTTGTAAAATAAAAATAAATACCTTATTGAACATGTCAGCTTCCCTTTTCCTGTGAGCAGCCGTTTCCTCTCGTAAAGCTTTTGCGTCCTGTAATCCCGCTTGTTTACCGTCTAAAGTCTTCTTCATTCGCTTATCCCTGTCGACTTCCGGACTTTTTGATCTACTCTCACGATTCCATCTCGATTTTCTCGGCTGTCTTGACGATGATGCTGCTGCTGCTGCTGGTGACTCTGATCTTCTTCTATTTCTCCTTTCCGGTGAATTCCTCTCGAAATTACGTCTATTGTCGCCTCGCTGCCTGTCGAATCTCTCATTTTTATCCTGCCTTCTCTCCCTGTTCCTGGAACTTTCCACCTCATGATATTTCGAATGTGAATCATATTTTCTTCGATTCGAATCAAATTTCTCGTGTTTATTTCTATTGTCCCTCCGTGGCGGACTCGATTCGTATTTTTTATTCATTCCCCTTCGAGGTGGACTCAGATCTGAATTGTTGTCGTTCTGTCTCGATTTTCTTGGGGGACTTTGATCGGAATCGTAATTTTTGTTTTTGTCCCTTCTTGGTGGACTTAGATCGGAATCAGAATTGTTCGCCTTTTTTCTTGATTTCTCCTTTCTTGGTGGACTTAGATCTGAATCGTAGGTTTTCTTTTTGTCCCTTCTTGGCGGACTGAGATCTGAATCGTAATTTTTCTTTTTCGTCTTCCTCGGAGGACTTGGATCTGAATCGTATTTTTCCTTTCTCGACTTCCTCGGTGGACTCAAGTCGGAATCGTAATTTTTCTTTTTGGATCTTCTCGGTGGACTTTGATCGGAATCGGAATTTCTACTCTTTGATTTTCCTTCTTTAGATTTTCGTGGTGGACTTAAATCAGAATCATAATTTTTCTTTTTCGTCTTTCTCGGAGGACTTGGATCTGAATCGTATTTCTCCTTCCTCGACTTCCTCGGTGGACTCGAATCTGAATCGTAATTTTTCTTTTTCGCCTTCCTCGGTGGACTCGAGTCAGAATCACATTTTGCTTTCCCCGATTTTCTAGGCGGACTCAAATCGGAATCGTTTGACTTCTTTTTCGATTTTCTAGGTGGACTGGAAATATTTCCACTTCTTTCTGGACTCGATTCGGAAGAATCTCTTCGTTTACTCGATTTTTGCTTTTTCTGTCTCGGTGGACTAAAATCGTCGGCAGAATCAGAATTATTTTTCCCCGTCTCTTCTTGTTGCTCCTCCCGCGAATTTTCATCAAAATCATTATCTTCGTCTCTTCTACTGGTCCTCTGCTCCTTAATGCTAATATCACCCATTCCATCGTCAGCAATAATTCTCCATTTACTCTTGTCGGAAAAATCCGTTGGTCCTCGATCATCGACAATGCCGACAATTTGCGGAGCATCCTCTGTGTTGTTTAGAATTTCAAATTCAGCGTCGTCTAGGGGTCTGAGTTTTTGCAGGTCTATGTCGTCATCAATGATTTTCACTCTAGAAAAAACATACTTAAAAATTTTCACAACTGTCGAAATAATTTTTTAAATATATAATTTATGTTCCTAAAATTTTTGAACGTTCAAATAAACGATAATTTTTTTTACTAAAGAATACAATTATTTTTGAAAATATTAATTAAATTCGATTATTTTCAAGAATTTTAATATAAATTCAATTATTTAGAAGAATTTTCATAAAAATTCAATTATTTTCAACAATTCAGATAAAATTCTTCGAAACAATTCAATTATTTTTATAAAATTGTAAATTCTTGACAAGAAATCAATTATTTTTATAAATAATAAAATTCTTCTGAATAATTTAATTATTTTCAAACCAATTTTAATAAAATTTCTAGGAAAATAAATTATTAAAAAAAACTGCATTATTTTCAAGAAAATTGAAAAAAAAATTTTTCAAAACATATCCATTATTTTAAAGAATTTGAATAAAAATCTTACCAATAATTATATTATTTTCAATAAAATTTTAATTACATTTTCTCGAAAGAATTCAATTATTAAAAAAAATGTTGATAAAATTCTTTTAATGAATTCAATTATTTAAATAAATAAATAAATAAATACTTTGCAAGAATTCAATGATTGGCAGTAAATTAATTTTAAAATTAAAAACATTTAAAAAGAAAAATTATTTCAAATGTTAGAAAACAAAAGATCAAACTGCGAACAGATTGCCGGAATACAACGATTATTAATATAGATTGTTTAGAAAATATTCAAACAGAAAAAAAATTCGTTCATTTAAACGTTCAAAACTTTAGAAAAATTATAATTTCATAATTTTCTAATTTATCATTTTTTATAATATGTAATTTTGGGATTTTCTAAAAATGCACAAAGGCAAAATAGGTTTAAAATTTGAGTATAGTGACACTACTCCAACGTTCCGCATGTAATTCATCTAATTACTGTAATTATTCTAATTATTGAAATTACTGTAATTGTTGTTCATTGTGTGTCATTCAATTTTACATGAAAGTGAAATTGTATGAAAATTCACGTAAATATTCCAAATATTTCACGTCCGGAGAGGTTGCTTTTATTGGGAAATTATCAAGATAACCTAAAAATGTAAGAGACAACTTTATAATCGAAGTAAAAATAGTGAAAGGACCATACAGAATACAACTTACGTTTGTACACCTATTTTCTTCTTTTTCTTCTTCTTCTTTTTGTCATCGCCGGAGAGATATCTCTTCAGATATTCTTTTTGATTGATTTTTGCTGTTGACATTGTGATTTTCGTGATTTTACGGAACAAAACATTGACATTTCGAGGTTATGTTATGTTTCTGTCATTCTGTCGTTTCTGTCTTTTGTTTTGGTGGTGGTCACAGTGGTTACCTGTTGAAAAATGTAGTGACAACACTGACCGAGGCGGGGAATTTCAAATGTTTGAATTACTTAATTTCGGTTTATTGTTCATTATTTATTATTTAGTATTTATTTTTTTACTATTTACGGATTATTATTTACTATTTTCTTACTATTCACTATATTTATCATTTACAGTGGAACCTCGATTATCCGAACCTCTGTTATCCGAAACCTCTATTATCCGAACCGAAAATCATTTTATCCGAATTTCTATTATCCGAACTTTTTTTTTTGGCTATCCGAATTTTAAAATTTATTTTCTCTATTTATTTTATTACTTATGTTTGTTTCTGCCAAAAAAGTCTTAAAAAAATTATATATTGTGTTTTATTAATATATTATTATAAATTAATATATATACTTATATATCTTTGAAAAATGTATTAAATTAAATATGTATGTTCAAATATATATATCAAATATATATATGTTCAACTGTCCAATTTTTTTACTTTAATTATGAAAAACATTAAAACCTCTATTATCCGAATTTTCGATTATCCGAATCAGGCCGTGCCTAGGTTAGTTCGGATAATCGAGGTTCCACTGTACTACTTATTTTTTACTACTTACTATTTATTATTTAGGTTTTATTATTTACTCCTTATTATTTACTATTTAGTAAATATTAGTTTATAAAATAAAAATATTAATATTAAATAATAAAATCAATCAAAAGAAGAAAGAACATCGAAATAGAAAAAAACCAATAAAGGAGAAAGTCGAAAAAATCAAAAAGGAAAAAAATCGAAAAAGGGAAAAAATCAAAGGGAGAAAGAAAATCGAAATGGACAAAAATAAAAAGAGAAAAAGTCGAAAAAAGGAAAGAAATAAGAAGAGAAGAAAATAAAAAGAAAAAGAAAATTCAAATAGAAAAAAATTAAAAGAGGAAAAAGTCGAAACAGAAAAAAATCAAAACAGGAAAAATCGAAAAAGGGAAAAAATCAAAAGGAGAAGGAAAATCAAAATAGAGTAAAAAATCGAAAAAGGAAAAGACATAAAAAGAGAAGAAAATCAAAATAGAAAGAAAATCAAAATAGAAAAAAACCAAAAGAGGAAAAAGTCGAAGTAGAAAAAAATCAAAAAGGAAGAGAAAACGAAAAAGGAAAAAAAATCAAAAGGAGAAAGAAAATCGAAATGGAAAAAAATAAAAAGAGAAAAAATCGAAAAAGGAAAAGACATATAGAAAGAGAAAAAAATTAAAATAGAAAAAAATCCAAATAGAAAAAAACCAAAAGATGAAAATGTCGAAATAGAAAAAAAACGAAACAGATAAAATCAAAAAGGAAGAAAAATCGAAAAAGGGGAAAAATCAAAAGGAGAAAGAAAATCGAAATAGGAAAAAATAAAAATAGAAAAAATAAAAATAAAATCCAAATAGAAAAAAACTAAGAGGAAAAAGTCGAAATACAAAAAAATCAAAACAGAAAAATCAAAAAAGAAGAAAAATCGAAAAAGGAGAAAAATCAAAAGGAGAAAAAAATCGAAATAGAAAAAAATAGGAAGAGAAAAAAATCGAAAAAAAGGAAAAGAAATAAAAATAGAAAAAAATGGAAAAATAAAAAAAATTGAAATTAAAGAAGAGATAAAAAATTGAGATGCAGCAGCGAATCAATGGGAATTCCTAGGATTGGCCCAAGTCGAGACCAGGTATATCAGGTAACATCAACGATTGGAGAACCAAGAGCGTGAATGTGGTAGGGGAGCGAAAGTGAACTGAACACCAAGAATGGGCAGGAAGAGGTAGGGTCCTTGATGTGGTCTCCAGCAGAAAGTTTCACGCGCCGATGCAGTTGCCTTTTGACAAGCATGTATGCCACGAATTTTCATTCCAAAAAAAACACAATTAACGTACTTATTATATAACTAAAAAGAAAAATTCAACTCTACTTGCCACCAACACCAAAAAAAAAAAATGGCAAAACGAAAATTCACACCAAGAGACGATAATTCACATTTTACCAGAGACTAAAAAAGTGGAAAAAAGAGAAAAATTTCTTTAAAAAAAAAGAAGAGTGAAGAGATAAAAGAAAAACCGCGTGTTAAAGCTATGGTAAACTAAAACTAGATCCAGAAAAGTGTGATATCTCTCTCCATTAAAAGTTGCATATGAAGTACTCTTCATCCTTGATGCAACATTCAGTGGTCAAACCTCGTAACGATTACAACATCACTGCTTTATTCAAAGTTGGAAAAAGTATAGAATTTCAGAGAGAGAATAAAATATAATCGCCTATATCGAAAATGACTCGCAAGTTGAGTAAATTTTTAATTCTTTTTGATAATACAAATTTACTTTATTTTCCGGGACATTTCTTGTCTGGGAGGGTCCTCATCGAATTGGACGATGAAGCATAGTAAGTTTCAAAGAATTTCATATTTTTCTCTCTTTTTGTATATATGGAAAAAAAATATTCTCTCCGTGACTTTCAAATATTTCTCTAAAATTTTTTAATCATTTTTATTTTTTCTTATTTGTTTAATTGTAATTTAGAAAGTTTATAAACGACAACCAGTTTAGTGTGTTAAAAATTTAATGTAATTCCATTTCGTTATATTTGCGTAAATGCCTCCCACATTTTGTTACATCTGAGACCTTGAAAATTGAAAAACCTATCTCTCATTTGTAGAATTCATTTGTAAAATAGTAGACACAAGGAATTTTTCTTTTAAATTAAATTTAGAAATGTAAATAAATTTTAGTTGATGAATTACACAAAATTATCTTCTTTAGACTGTCATTATTATTATTATTTTTATTATTTTATTTAATTATTTATTTGTAAAAAATATGTTTTATTCAACCTGTCTCAGAGCGATCGTTACCATTTTTTTTTACTATTATTAATTTTATTTTTTTAAATATTATTATAATGAAATGAAATTTTATTCTTTCTAACTTTAAATTAGTAGAAATGTTTACCAATTTGAATTATTAACTGACATTTTGCTTTTGAGTTAGTAAATCTAACTAATCAATTAGTAGAAATTGCTATTTATTAGTAAAATTCAAAAATAAAAATTCAAAAAATGAAACTAAAAAAATAGTAAAACTATTAGTATAAATTACTATATTTATTAGGAAACTTTAAATTTTAAAAATGAAAATGAATAGAAATGAAAATAAGAGAATAATAAAAAATAAATTAGTAGAATGTATTACTTATTAGTAAAATTTACTAATTCAATTAATAAATCTAACTAATAAATTAGTAAAAATGACTATTTATTAGTAAAATTTAAAAATAAAAATAAAAAAAAATTAAATTAAAAAAATAGTAAAACTATTAGTAGAAATTACTATTTATTAGGAAACTTAAAAAATGAAAATGAAAACACATGAAATTAAAAAAATAGTAAAACATAAATTAGTAGAAAGTACTACTTATTAGTAAAATTTACTAATTCAATTAGTAAATCTAATTATTGAATTAGTATAAATTCCTATATTGATTAGTAAAAATTAAAAATAAAAATAGAAAAAATAGCCTAAAAAATAAATTAGTAGAAATTACTATTGATTAGTTAGATTTTTTAATTAAAAACCAAAAAGTCAGTCACTAATTCAAATTAATAAATATTTTTACTAATTCAAATTTAGAGAGTTTGATTCTAATAACCAATTTACTTGCCTATTATCAAATAAATATTTCTTTTAATCAAATAATTTTCCCATTCAAATCAAATAAATTGTATTCAAGCCAATAAATTCAGGAATTAAAAATTAAATCAAATAAATTGCATATTCAAACCAACTACTGAAATATTATTGGTTCAAATACGATTTTAATTGGTTCCAATAAAAATTATTTGAAATGGAAATTATTTAAGTAAATATTTCTTTGATAATAGACAAATTATTGGTATTATTTTGAATCGAATAAATTTGTTTCCATTGTTTATTTTTGTCTTTTAATTTAATTATTTATTATCATTATTATAATTATTTAGCGTCTGCGATTCTTTTTATTGATTTAGAAAAAAAAATTAAATTTTCTTTATCAAGATTCGTATTTTATTATTATTTTATTACACTGCAGATTTTCGTGTGATTGAACTTACTTAATTGATGTCGGGATTGATTTTCCTATATTTGCGAGAGGATATGAATATTTTATTGCCCAGTAAAAATAGTTTCATTGGGTCACATAAGAAGAAATTAATTTAAGAGAATAATATTGGAAATTTTTCTTTATTCTGTGTTTTTGAAAAAATGAAATATTTTTTAACTGTTTTTTGCGTTGAATAATTTTATTTATTATTATTATTATTATTATTATTATTATTATTATTATTATTATTATTATTATTATTATTATTATTATTACATAATTAGTAAAATTAGTAATTGAAAATTAGCAATTAAAAATTAGAATTTAAAAATTATCAATTAAAAATTAGTAATTGATAAATAAAAAACTGGTAATAATCACTAATTCGTAATGTCTATTATTAGTAACTTATTTTTACGATTTGTTTATAACTGTATTGGCATTTAGAGAAAATATTTGCGAATAATTATTACCGTTCGATACGTAACCAATATGCAAATTAAGATGCATCTAAAAAAAGATGAAGTAATGTAATTTAATCGACAAAGGAAAATTTTTCTCAGGTAAATGTATTGTGAGAACTGACGTGTTACATATATCCATACGCGTTGAGAGCGATCACTTTTAGTTTCTATTTTCGAGGACGAAAAATTCAAAAGCAAATTTCATTGTCTCAGATGTAAATTATTCTGAGAGGAAACCCTCAATTATTCTTCTCATCCAGTTCAAGCGATAATTTTAGATGAAAATTATTCAAAATTGTATTTTAATTGTAATATCAATTGTATTTTTGATTTTTTTGATTTTATCTTTATTTAGTTTCATTTTTTATTCTTCATGTATTTTTATTTACATTATATTTTTAATTATTTGTATTTTTTATTGTTCAGTTATTATTTATTTTGTATTTTTATTTGTATACACTTATTTTCTTCTTATTTTTTTATTTACCTATTCTTAATGCATTATTTTTATTTTCATTCTATTTTTATTCATTAATATTAATATTTTTCTTAAATTTTTTTTTTTTTAATATTTTTCGTTAATTATTTATTTTTAATAAAATTTAGACAAGAAAAGTAGTTCGTAAAATTTAAAATATCGATTACAAAAGTTTCTACAAAGCTGTAGAAAAGAATTTTTTATTACCACTTAAAAGTTGAAAAATTTAGAGAAATCTGATAGTCTTATAATTTGCATTTTATCTCGAAAATGAGTTCTTTTTTTTGATAAATTTAACGAAAATTGGGAAAAAGAAAAATTTATTCCATTTTTTTTTAGTGTTTCGGGTTTACATTTTCACGTTATCGGAGAAGGAGTAGTTAGAGTTCGAAGTCATCGGTCCGAAAGGATTTACGATAAGGAAAATTATATCGACTTTCGAATGAGACTTTTGGGAGATCCAGGTAAATTAGTTTTTCAAAAAAGAAATTAGGAATAGCTTTTTCGTGTTAGTAAATAAAGTAAATGATAATAAATTGCACTGAAGAAAAATTTGCTTCAAATAACCGATTTCTTTTTTATTATAATTATCAAATAAATATTTACTTGAATCAAATAATTTTTATTTAAATGAAATTGTTTTTGAAATAAATTTTATTTAAATGAATAATTTCAGTATATTTGAAGTAAATGTCATTTAATTGATTAAAAAAAAATTATTTGATTCAAGTAAATATTTATTTAAATCAAGTAAATTTTTTTCAGTGTATATTTATTTATTTTTGAATAATAATTATTATTTATTTTTAATTATTAATTATTTGCTTTTTGTTTTTTTTTCTCGACTTAGTAATTTATTTTTTTTTCTTATCTATTTATTTATTCATTTTGTTTTTATTTATCTATTTCTTTATTTTGTTTTTATTTATCTATTTATTTATCTATTTATTTATTTATTTATTTATTTATTTATTTATTTATTTATTTATATAATGAGTAACGGACTCGAAGCTCGTTATAATAATTCGTTGAAACTGGAATTCCGAAGTTCACTTTCAAAATACCTCTTGCGGTAATAATTAACCACGGTTGCACTTGGAAAAGCGTAACGTGCGCAGCATAATGATGCAACTTTTTCTTTTCAAATTTTTACGTGACTCAGGTGAGGGACCGTCGATACTGTCACCTGGAATTCACAGTTTTCCTTTCAAGTTGGGATTACCATTAGGATTACCATCGACATTTCTCGGCAAAAATGGTTGGGTTCAGTATTATTGCAAGGCCGCGCTCAGGGAACCTGGCGGATTGACTCACAAGAATCAACAGGTGTTCATTGTCATGAATCCAATTGACTTGAATCTCGAACCTCCGATTTTAGCCGTGAGTAAACAAACAACAACAATCGGAACAAAATGTTTTACAAAAAACATAAATCATAACTTCAATATTTAAAAAAAAATTCTAAAATTCTCATACAATTTATTCTTCTCAAGAATTCAATTATTCAGAATTCAATTAATTTAATAATAAAATTCATCACAGGAATTCAATTATTTTCAATACAATTTTTAATTCTCAATAAAATCTTTCAATTCTGAATAAAATCAAATTTTAATGAATATACTTCAATTAAATTTTTCGAAAGAATTAAATTATTTTTAAAAAGTTTAATAAAATTCTTCGTTGAAATTTAATTATTTTCAAAATTTTTTATAAGAATTCAATTATGTTCAATGAATAACAATTAAAATTGAATTCCTCGGAAGTATTTACTTATTTTCAATACAATTTTAATCAAATTTGTCGAAATAATTCAATTATTTTCAAAAGTTTTAATAAAATTCTTCGAAACAATTCGATTATTTTTGACAACTCTTCGCTGAAATTCAATTATTTTCCAAAAATTTTATAAAATAGTTTATAAAATAGTTTTTAAAATTTAATTATATTCAATACAATTATAATTGAATTCCTCGAAAGTATAAAACTATTTTCAATTCAATTTAATAAAATTATGGGAAATAATTCAATTACATTCAAAAATTTTGATAAAATTTTTTGTAAGAATTCAATTAATTTTAATATAATTTGAATTAAATTCCTCGAAAGAATTCAATTATTTTTTCAATTATTATTTTCGAAAATTTTAATTAAATTCTTGGAAACAATTCAATTATTTTCAATTGTCAGTAAAATGAAATTTTAATTAATGTTCCAATAAAATTTCTGGAAAGAATTAAATTATTTTTGACAATTTTAATCAAATTCTTCGTTGAAATTCAATTATTTTTAAAGAATTTTAAATAATTGTCTATAACAATTCAATTATAATTGAATTTCTCGAAAAAAAACCTACAATTTTCAATATATTTTTAATAAAATTCAACGAAATAATTCAGTTAATTTGGAAATTTTAACAAAATTTCTCTAAATAATTCAAGAATTTTGCATAAATAACACAATTTTTCGAAACAATTTAATTATTTTCAATTCATTTTACAGTTGTCAATGAAATCAAATTTTGATCAAAAATGTTTCAATACAATTTCTCAAAAGAATTAAATTATTTTTGACAATTTTAATAAAATTCTTCGCTGAAATTCAATTATTTTCAATTCAATTCTTCGAAAGATTTCAATTAATTTCAAGATTTTAATAAAATTTTCCTAACAATTTAATTATTTCCATAAATAATAAAATTGTTCGAAACAATTTAATTATTTTCAATTCATTTTTTCAATTGTCAATGCAATTAAATTTCAGACAAGTGATTTAATGAAATTTCTCGAAAGAATTAAATTATTTTTTACAATTTTTTATAAAATTCTTCGCTAAAATTCAATTATTTTCAAAATTTTTTTTTAAATTGTTTATAACAATACAATTACATTGAATTCTCAATTATAATTGAATTCCTTGAAAAAATACAATTATTTTCAATACAATTTTAATTAAATTCTACGAAATAGTTCAGTATAAATTTGAAGAATTTAATAAAATTCTTCGAAACAATTCAATTATTTTGATTAAAAATGAAATTGTTTGAAACAACTCAATTATTTTTATTAATTATGAAATTGTTCGAAACAATTCAATTATTTTCATATATAAATAATAAAATTATTCGAAACAATTCAATTATTATCAATTTTCAATGAAATCAAATTTTAAACAAATTGTTTCATTAAAATTTCTCGAAGGAATTGAAATATTATAAAAAATTTTAATAAATCAATTCGTAGGAATTAATTATCTAATTAATAGTTCATTAATATTAACAGTGAAGAAATTTAAACTAAAAATTATTTTTCTTTAGAAGAGGTCTCTTGACAAGAAGACTTTTTAGAAAGAGAAGAATTAAAGAAAAAAAATTCTATTACTTATTTATTAACATTCGATTAATTTTAATTTTTACTCTTAATTTATAGTATTTAATAATTATAATTAATGGTTAATTAATACTAACAGTGAAATAATTTTAACTGAAAATTATTTTTCTTTAGAAGAGGACTCTTGAAGAGAATATACTTTTTAGAAAGAAGAGAATAAAAAGAAAAAGTTCTGTTAATTTTTTTTCAAGTTCTAATTATTTATATACCTTTACTGTCAATTAATAGTTAATTAAAATTAATGGTGAATTTAAATTAACTAAACATTCTTTCCTTTCATTCTTTAAATTTAAAATACGAGAAATGTTTACTAATTTAAATATTATTGACTTAGTTTTTGCTTTTGAATTAGTAAGTTTTACTAATAAATTATTAGAAATTACTATTTATTAGTAAAATTTACTATTAATTAGAAATTACTATTTATTAGTAAAATTTACTATTAATTAAAAATTACTATTTACTAGTAAAATTTACTATTATTTAGTAAAATTGACTATTTATTAGTAAAATTTACTATTTATTAGTATAATTTACTATTTATTAGTCAAATTTACTATTAATTAAAAATTACTATTTACTAGTAAAATTTACTATTAGTTAGAAATTACTATTTATTAGTAAAATTTATTATTTGTTCATGAAATTTACTATTTATTAGTTAAATTTACTATTTATTAGTCAAATTTACTATTTATTAGTAAAATTAACTATTAATTAAAAATTACTATTTACTAGTAAAATTTACTATTTATTGGTAAAATTGACTATTATTTAGTAAAATTTACTATTTATTAGTATAATTTACTATTTATTAGTCAAATTTACTATTTATTAGTCAAATTTACTATTAATTAAAAATTACTATTTACTAGTAAAATTTACTATTAATTAGAAATTACTATTTATTAGTAAAATTTATTATTTGTTCGTGAAATTTACTATTTATTATTTAAATTTACTATTTATTAGTCAAATTTACTATTTATTAGTAAAATTTAATATTAATTAAAAATTACTATTTACTAGTAAAATTTACTATTTATTGGTAAATTGACTATTACTTAGTAAAATTGACTATTTATTAGTATAATTTACTATTTATTAGTCAAATTTACTATTTATTAGTAAAATTTACTATTAATTAGAAATTACTATTTACTAGTAAAATTTACTATTAATTAGAAATTATACTATTTATTAGTAAAATTTATTATTTGTTCGTGAAATTTACTATTTATTAGTTAAATTTACTATTTATTAGTCAAATTTACTATTTATTAGTAAAATTTACTATTAATTAAAAATGACTATTTACTAGTAAAATTTACTATTTATTGGTAAAATTGACTTTGTATTAGTAAAATTTACTATTATTTAGTAAAATTGACTATTATTTAGTAAAATTGACTATTTATTAGTAAAATTGACTATTTATTAGTATAATTTACTATTTATTAGTAAAATTTACTATTTATTAGTAAAATTGACTATTTATTAGTAAAATTTACTAATTCAAATTAGTAAAAATTTTTACTAATTCAAATGTAGAGAGTATTAGACGAGAACTCTTACAGAAAAGAATCTTTGAAATAACAAGAGAATAAAGAAAACAAATCCTGTTAATTATTTAGTTTTTGCTGTTAATTAATAATGAATTAATATTAATAAAAAATAATTTTCCCCCAAGAAAAGAAAACCCATGAAAAGAAGTTTCTCTCTCTCTTTTTGTCTGAAAAGAAGAGAATAGTGAGAAAAAATTTGCCTATGAATAAGAGTATATTTTTATTTTCTTCTTTTCTAAAGTATAAATATAATGGTAACGAGAGAAAGATGATGTAAAAGTATATAGTGTTTATAATAAGCGGCGGGGAGAGAGAGAGGAAGAGAGAGTATTGTATATCGGTATGTATGATTATATACCTTGTGTAATATTTATGTGCAGCAACCGGCAAGATTAGAGGTTGAACAACGCGTAGGTGTATCTTGTGTCTCGAGTGGACCTGTATTCTGTAGAGTGAGCTTAGATAGAGGTGGATATGTCCCTGGTGAAACTATTGGTATTTCAGCTACTGTCAGCAATCGTAGCAAGGTGTGTGTCCTCATCATCATCATCAATTACACCTCTCACAATATGCATTCTTGGCAAAACAGTGTCAAATCCCATTCATATATCATTTCGCCTTTGCATCATCAATTATACTTTTATACTTTTTCATTATTCAAATCGACAGCATATTTTTTCCTTCGTTTACTGCTCAAATCAATTTTCAATATATTTATCTGTCAATTTATCAAAATTTACAGCTTCTCTATATACTAACCGGGAAATAGCCGGAAATTCTATGCCAAACCGGGAATTTTTTCACCAAATTCAAAGTAGTTTTATTATTTTAATTTGTTTCTAAAAAATCGATTTTTATTTCAATTTTTATTGATATTTATAATGTTCTCTAAATTTGAATTAGTTCCAAATAATTGATTTGATTGTAAAAAATCAGTCACTGATTCAAATATAGTATGTAAATAAGTTTTCAAAAAATTATCGAATTAATAGAAATTTTGTGAAATTCAACTGAAAATAATTAAATTTGTTAAAGAATTTCATTAAAAATTTGAAAAAATCGAATTTTCAAAGTATTTTAATTTAATAATTGATAAATAATTGAATTTTATAGAATCACATTCTGTATTCATGTTTTTCAGCGCGAAGAGTAATAATTAAAATTTTTATTAGTTAATTTAAAAAAAGATACACACTTAAAATTTTTTAATAAAATTGAATTTTCGCAAAGTTTTTTTGAAAATTCTGAAAAATAAGATTTTTGAAATTTTTCAATTCTATTGTTTCAAGATAATTGAATTTTTATAAACAAATAATTGAACATTTTTGAAATAATTGAAATTTTTTTACATTCTATTAAAAATAATTAAATTCTTTTAAAGAATTTTATTTAAATTTTTCGATAATAATCAAGGGAAGTTAGTCACCGTAATTATAATTTTATTTTTAAAAATTTCTTCGCAATATATTCAATTATTTTTATAAATAGTAAAACTCATTGCAGAATTTCAATTATTTTTAATACAATTTTAATCAAATTTCTCGAAAAATGTAATTATTCTCAAAAATTTTATTAAAATTAGTCGAAAGAATTCAATTATTTCTAAAAACTATAAAAAAAATTCTTCTCAAGAATTCAATTATTTCCATAAATAGCAAAATTCTTCAGATTTACTAAATTCTTTTGAATATTAGTTTTTAAAAAATTCTTCACAAGAATTCAATTATTTTCATAAATTTCCATAAAATTCTAAAAAACAATTCAATTATTTTTAAAAGTAATAAATTCTTCGCAAAAATTCAATTATGTTTAAAAATTTTTTTAAATTATCCTCTAAAAATTTTAATTATCTTCATCTGTAAATAATTAAATTGTTCTCCACAATTCAATTATTTTCAAAAATTTTAATAAAATTTGACGCAAACATTTAATTATTTTCATAAACAACAACATTCTTTGGAATGATTCAATTACTTTTGTAAATAGTAAAATTCTTTGCAGAAAGTCAATTATTATCAATAAATTTTAATAAAATTGAATTAATCAAATTTTCAATTATAATTATAAACAGACAAGATTATTTTAAAAAATTGAAAAAATTCTTTGTTTAATTCAATTATTTTTCAAATTGTTAATTAAAATTATTAAAAAAAACATTATTTTCAAAAAATTTAAAGAAACTCGTAAAAAGAATGTAATTATTCATAAAAACTCTAAAAAATTTTGAAAGCCATTTGTAGATTCATTAATTTTCTAGATGTCTGCATTCTATGGGATGAACCACTTTAATTATTTCTTTATAGTTTCGTCAAAAATTTATGGTATTTTTTTTACTGTAGTTTTTTAGTTTTTTTTTTCAATGTTTCAAATGTTCAAAAATCTTGTTGTAATTGTAGAAGAAATGTGATATTCTCATGGTGAATGCTTACTTTCTCAGGTGACAATGAAGTCAACCAAAGCATCGCTCACGGAAACAATTCAATATTTATGTAGGGGTAAAGTACTGGCGAGTGAAACTCGAGAACTCGCGAGTGTTTCCAGGGGGAAAATTAGACCAGGAGAGGGTGAAGAGTGGTTGAATGAACAAATGTACGTTCCACCCCTGCCTCCAACGAACCTGAGAGGCTGTCATTTAATTAATATTCTTTATCATGTTTATGTGAGTACCGAGGGGACATAATTGTACTTATAAATTTTTAACGCACTAATTAATTAATAATTACTAACTATTATTAATTATTAATTACTAACTAATATTTTACTAATTAAATAACAATAATATAATAATATTAATAGTCCTAATAATAATAATAAAAATAACACTAATATTAATTTTAAATTAGCACACTTTATTTAAGCATAGAAACAATTCAATTATTTTTTACAATTTTAATAAAATTCTTTGCTGAAATTTAACTATTTTCCAAAATTTTTGTAAAATTGTTTTAAAGAATTCAATTATATTCAAAACAATAAAAATTAAATTCCTCTGATGAAGCATTCACTTATTTTCAATACAATTTTAATAGAATTTTTCGAAATAGTTTAATTATTTTCCAAAAGTTGTGATAAAATTCTTTGTTATAAGAATTCAATTAATTTTAATACAATTTGCATTAAATTCCGCACGAAAAAAATTCAATTATTTTTTGAATTATTATTTTCGAAAATTATAATACTATTCTTCGAAAC
This sequence comes from Leptopilina syphax, assembly GCA_032872505.1. NCBI lineage: Eukaryota > Metazoa > Arthropoda > Insecta > Hymenoptera > Figitidae > Leptopilina > Leptopilina syphax. The sequence continues at coordinate 28,436,657 of CM065469.1, read as the reverse complement.
AATACAATTATTTTTGACAATTCTTCGCTGAAATTAAATTTTTTCCAAAATTTTTTAAAAATATTTTATAAAAATTCAATTACATATATTCAATGCAATTATAATTGAATTCCTCGAAAATTTAAAATTATATTTTTCAATACAATTTTAATAAAATTTTTGAAATGAATTCAATTATTTTCCAAAAATTTTTTTATAACATTTTTTGTAAGAATTCAATTAATTTTATAATGCAATTTGAATTAAATTCTTCGAAAGAATTCAATTAATTAGAAATTCAATTATATTCAATACAATTATAATTGAATTCCTCGAAAAATATATAGTTATTGTCAATGTAATTTTAATAAAATATTTGGAAATAATTCAATTATTTTCAAAAATTTCGATAACATGTTTGTAAGAATTCAATTAATTTTAATACAATTTGAATTAAATTCTTCAATTAAGAATTCAATTATTTTTTCAAATTATTATTTTTGAAAATTTTAATAAAATTCTTCGAAACAATTCAATTATTTTTAACAATTCTTTACTGAAATTTAATTTTAATCAATGCTCTAATAAAATTTCTCGAAAAAATTGAATTATTATTAATCAAATTCTTCGTTGAAATTCATTTGTTTTTAAAGAATTTTATAAAATTGTTTATGACAATTTAATTTTAATTGAATTCCTCGGAAATATACATTTATTTTCAATACAATTTTTTAATAGAATTTCTCGAAATAATTCAAAAATCTTGATAAGAATTCAATTAATTTTAAATACAATTTGCATTAAATTCCTCGAAAACAATTCAATTATTTTTTCAAATATTATTATCGAAAACTTTAATAATATTCTTCGAAGCAATTCAATTATATTTTTGACAATTCTTGAATTCTTGAATATTATTTTGCAAAAATATTAGAAAATAGTTTATAATAATTCAATTATATTCAATACAATTATAATTGAATTCCTCGAAAGTATAAAATTATTTTCAATTCAATTTTAATATAATTATGGGAAATAATTCAATTACATTCAAAAATTTTGATAAAATTTTTTTTTGTAAGAATTTAATTAATTTTAATATCATTTGAATTAAATTCCTCGAAATAATTCAATTATTTTCAATTATCAGTTAAATTAAATTTTAATCAATGCTTCAATAAAATTTCTCAAAATAATTGAATTATTTTGGACAATTTTAATGAAATTCTTCGTTGAAATTCAATTATTTTTTAATTAATATTTATTTATTACAAAAAAGCGAATCACAAGTGTTGCGAGGTAACACTTTTGATTCGTTTTTTTGTCTTAGTTTGATATCTGGAGAAAAACTTTGAGAATGAAAATATGTAATAATGTTAAAACTTTATGAAAAATATTTATTAAAACACTTTTGAAATTGAATAAAAAGAAACGTATTTTATCGCAGTTCGTTATAAGTCCAAAGAGCCTGGATAAGGAAATAAAACTACAGATTCCTATTGTCCTTGCAACATATCCTCTGAGACAGGAGGGAGCCCCAGTGGGAACAGCTCCATCGAAGAGAGGAGCTCATTATCCGTCGACACTACCAATTTTCAGACCTTGGCTCGATGACAAGGCTTTTGAAATTCAGGAATAAAAATTTTACATAAAGACACACACACGACACTCGTATATTTACATTTTTTTTTTAAAGTAAAACTTAAAGGACTTTCAGTTGTATAATATTCTACAAATACTAAAAGAATTCAGCTTCGCAATTTTAGATATTAACAGACATTTTTTGTACTTTCCTCATGGAGGGAGTATTTTTCAAACTTATACATAATCAATACACGAAACGAAATCTTCACTGTAAAAAAAAATTATTTCATTAAAATAACCGATCTGACTTTTGTCAATTAAATATTTATTTGAATCAAATAATTTTTATTCGAGTCAATTAAATGGTTGAATTCATTCAAATCGTATTTGCTTTAAATACTGAAATTATTGATTCAGAAATTTTATTTCTGTAAAAATTATTTATGATAAAAATTATTTAAGTATATATTTATTTAATAAACAAATTAAACGGTTATTAGAATAAAATATTTTTTTCAGTGTATTAATATTTATATTATATAATATATAATATAAAAAAACCGTATATAATATAAATAATACCTTCTCACGTGATGAGAATGTAAAAATACCGATTTTAGCAAGCAACGTCAATATGTTTGTCCTTATCGAGAAACTGATATCATAATGCTGCAAATAATGCATTTTATACCTCTTCTTTTTTAGAAGAATAATTCTTATTGTCCAATTGATCAATTTATATACAACGATGATCGAATTTTTACAATTGTATTTATATGTTTATACCTCATTTATATGTAATACGTTTACAAATGTTGTTTAAAGACAAAACTGCCATAATTAGTGGGTAAATGAGAGTGTCTTTTAGAATCACTGTTAAAAAAGGAGGATTTAATTTTGTATACTGATTTTTGTACTAAATCGTCATTTAGTTCTATTTTAATACTAAAATCAGTTCTGTTTTTACATGGAAAGAAAAGAAATAATTTTTTTTGAAGGTATTTTACAATTTGGAGAGAAAATGCGATAAAGCGAAATTTTTATTTACAAAAATACAAAATTACAAATTATTTATTCATCTACGGTCATTGAGTCCTAATTATAATAAAAATATACGAAATTTAGTAAAATTTAATTAAAATTTGATATTTGGTATATAATTATTCTAAATTGCAAAGAAAAGATTTTTTCTTTTGTATTTTTATTTCAAAATTCCACTTTTGTAAAATTTTCTCCCCAAATTGTAAAATACTTTTTGTAAAATTTAATATCTATTTTCTTTTCCTGTATTAGCACTTTTCTTTAACAGTGAAGAATTATTGATTTTGTTGTATTAAATATGTGACCAATGCTCTTTGTATTTTATAAGAAAGTGCAATAGAGAAATGTAAAATCTAATGTCAATGTGATTAATAATAAATTAATATTGTACATTGATGAATTTGAAAATGCGATGATTTTACCTCAAAGAAATTAAAGTCAACTCTTCATTTCTTCTTTTAATTTTTCCATTATTTTTTCTATACTAGTGCCAGTGACGAGAATCTTCTTTTGACGACTTCGACAGCCCTGTGGATGAGATGATTTTTTATGAATTATTTTCTTTAAATAAGTTTTTTTTCTATGAATAATTTTTTTTTCAATTGGATTTTTTTTCCATCGAAATGTGGTATTTAATTAGATAATTAAAATTAATTTTACCCTATCCAAGGATACATCTGATTTTCTTAAACCCAAAACAGATGCCATATATTTTACGAGTTCGGTATTCGCTTCTCCTTCAACTGGTGGGGCTGATATCGAAACTCCTACACCTTCTTCGGATATATCTGCAAAAGGAGGAGAAAATTTTTTTTTTTAATTTATCCAAATAGTCAAAATTTCGAATTTTGTATTCTCACCTGTTATATTATTATGTTTTGCACCTGGTTTCGCTTTAATCCTAATTGATATCGTTCCATCTTTCTCGAGAGAAATCGGTCCTTGAGGTTTCTAAAAATATTGAAAATTTCTTCAGTTTACATGGAAAAATTGCTTTTTTTGTTTGGAATTAAATTAAATAATTAAAGTTTTTATTTTTCACTGAAGAAAAAATTTATTTAATTCAAAATAACTGATTTTTTGTCAAGTAAATAAATAAAAACATCCAAGTCCATATTTCTTAAATTTAAGTAAATAAATAAAAAAATTGAAGTAAATTAATATTTATTTGATTCAAGTAAATGAATAAAAAAAAAATCAAGTAAATTAATATTTATTTGAATAATTTCTACTTTAAATATTTCTTACTGAAATCAAATAAATTTTATTTGAACCAATAATTCTAGTATTTGAATCAAAAAAAATTTAATTGACTCAGATAAAAGTTATTAAAGAAAAAATTTATTTAATTCAAATACCCTTTTTTTGGCAAGTAAATAAATATTTATTTGAATAATTTTTATTTATCAAATAAATTTTATTTAAAACCAATAATTTGAGTATTTGAAAAAAATATAAATTAACCGACTCACAGATAAAAGTTATTTCACAAAAAATAAATATTTATTTAACAATAATCGTTTATTTAAATCCAATAAATTTTTTTTTAAATTCCTCTTTCTGTTTGGAATTAAATTGAAATTAAAGTTTTTATTTTACTGAAGAAAAAATTTATTTAATACAAAATAACTGATTTTTTGTCAAGTAAATTAAAAAATAAATAAATTTTGAATATTGAAAAATATTTAAATAAATAAATAAAATAAATAATATTGTTCCTTCAATATATTATATTGTTATTTAAGTTAATTTCCACAAGAATATATTGTGAAAAAATTTTATTTAAATTGAATAAATTTTTTTTCGATAAATATTCAAATTAATTTATAATATTTATAAAAAAAATTGTTTATATTATATTTAATCATTCAGGAAATTTTTTATTTAAATTGAATAAATATTTTTTCTATAAATAAATTCTAAAATTCAATCAATATAAATTGATTTAATTTTAGAATTTATTTATTTACGAATATATAAATAAATTTTGTCTAAAAAAAATATTTTAAAAAGTTAAATTTTAAATCAATATTAAGGGGACAAGTGAAATTTAATTTTTCCGCGATTGGTACGCCTGGCAATTGTTGGTAATGTTTCTGAACCTATCTCAAGTCATTACATATCTGAGAAAACATTGTTTGTGGAAGATGCAAAATTCATATTTAAATAGTTGATTATACTGCAAAAAAAATTATTAGAAACAACATTTAGAAAAAACTGATATAAATGTGAGTAGAAAATTTTTTTTACCTCAATTACTTTCGTCGACACAGACTTTTCATTTTTCTTTGCCACCTTCTTAGACATTTTTTGCACTATTTGAAAATCTAAAACTCTTCTTGTATTTATCAATTGCTTCCCGATTGCTAACATTAAGAAGTTTTTCTTCTTCATAAAATCATAATTTTCTTTATGAAATTTATGTTTCTTTTTGTAATGAAATTTGTTGAAAATTGTTGTCATGTAGTTTCTTAACCTCTACAAGATTTTTTTTTGACATCACGCATGTGCACCAGTTGTGCCAACGTAATTTAACCGGGAAGCATTTAAATTCTTCCTGGTTTTTCAAAAAAAAATTTTTATTATTTTTAATCTTTCCTTATTTTTTTATTATTATTATTTCTTCTCTGTTTTAAGTGAATGAAACGATTCAGTGAAATTATTTTTTACGCTTGATTTGAAATCTTTTTGAAGATGGACAAAATTTGCTTTTTATGCAACAAAAAAGAAAAAAAAAATGTAAGTAGATATTAAATAATTAATATTTTTTTAGAATAATCATGCCTAAGAAATTTGTTGGCGAAAACAGCAAAGCTGTTGCGGCTCGTGCTCGAAAAGCTGCCGTTAAAGAATTTGAAAACTCAAAAAAAGCTCAAGAAGCCGAAGACAAAGCGTGGAAAGATGACGATAAGCAATTATTAAAGAAGAAACAAAAACAGGTTAAATCAGTTATTTTCAATAATTTTTTGAGAATTCAATAATATTCTAGGAAAAAATCAAAGTTCACATATAAATATTTTAACTAAAAATTCAATTTTACGAAATTTGGATTATTTGAAAATTTTTCAGTTAAAATATAATAGTAAAAAATTCAACTAATTTAAAAAAAAGTTAACTAAAAGTTTTTCAAAAATTAATTTCTTCTAAAGTTCTAATTAAAATTATTTAAAATTGAAACTTTTTGAAATTTAATACTTTATGAGAATTGCTACTCTAACTTCTTAAAAATTAATTTCAAAATTTCAATTCAATTATTTTCTGGAATTTTCAACTAAAATTTTTCTCTAAATCTTTTATTCTTCACTAAATTTTTAATACTTTTTGATCAATCAAAATTTCGATTATTCGACAATTATTCAATATATTCAAAAATTCAACTGTTTACAAAAAAATTTAACTAAAAATTCAATTTTACGATATATCAATTATTCCAAATTAATTTTCAGTTAAATATATTCGAAAAAATTAATTAAAAAAAATCAAATTTCATAATAATTCAACTAAAAAATATTCAAAAACTAATTTCTTGAGTATTTTTAATGAAAATTATTTGAAACTTTAATAATTCAATATTCGACAATTTTTTACTTAAATATTTAAAAATTCGACTAGTTTAAAAAAAAGTTTAATGAAAAATTCAATTTTATGAAATTTTGATTATTTGAACATTTTTCAGTTAATATTAAAAAAATAACAATATTTAGTTTACATTCAAAAATTCAACTAATTTTAAAAAAGGAGAAATAAAAAATTTTTTAAAAACTAATTTCTTGAGTATTTTTCAATTAAAATTATTTAAAACTTTAATTGTCTGAAATTTCAATTTAAAACGTTTTGAATTTCTAATGTAATTTTTTCAAAATAATTTTCAAGATTTTAATTCAATTAATTTCTAGAATTTTCAACAAAAAATTCTTCTTTAAATTAATTACAAATGTTAACAATTTTTAAGAAAGTTCTTTGAAAATTTAATTTTTGAAAAAAGAAAGCAATTTCACTTAAAATAAAAAAATATAAACGTAAAAGTAAAAAATATTACTCATTCATAGGAGGAGACGGAGAAGAAACGTCTGGAACAGTTACAAAAGAAAGCAGAGGTCAAAGCTCTTTTAGAAAAAGAAGTATCTTCCATTAAAGTTGGTGGAAAGCAACCATTAGCGAAAGTCACTCGGGCAGAAATTATGGCCGAAACTGAAAAACGTAATCAAGTTGTAATGAAGAAAAAAGAAGAGGAGAAACCAATTGAGGAGAATCTCAACCGAATTATTCTCGAGGGCGAAACAGCTCACGGAATTGACGAGGCCCTCTCTGTCTTGAGGTTAATTTTTCTAAAAACCGACATTTTTAAATTAAAAAAAAATTATTGCATACTAAAATTATTAAAAAAAATCTTATTTCAAATTAAAGTTATTAAAGAGAAATTATTATTTAAAATTAAACTCATTAAGAAAAACTTAGTTCAAATTAAACTTGTTACAAAGAAACTTATTACCAAAAAATATTATTTAGAATAAAACTCTTTAAGAAAAACGTATTTCAAATTAAAATTGTTACAAAGAAACTTATTTCAAATTAAAGTTATTAAAAAAATTAATATTTAGAATTAAACTCATTAGGCGAAAAACTTATTTCAAATTAAACTTATTAATAAAAAAATTGGTGAAACTGACAACGATTAGAATCAATGACTAAAAGAAAAAAAAAATATTTTCTGAAAAATTATAAAGAATAATTGAATTATTGCAAAGATTTTAATTTTTGAACTAATTGAATTTTTCTAAAATTCCATTTAAAGAATTGGATTTTGGAAGAATTTTAGTAAAATTTTCTTAAAGTTCATTAAAAATAATTCAATTTTTGGTGAATTTTATTAAAATTTTTAAAATAATTAAAATTCTCTAAAAATACTTTAAAAATAATTTAATTTTAGAAGAACTTTATTGAAATTTTCTAAAAGTTCATTAAGAATAATTGAATTTTTAAAAAATTTTAATAATTGAATTTCTCTGAAATTCCATTAAAAAATTGGATTTTTAAAGAATTTCAGTAAAATTTTTTTAAAAGTTCATTAAAAATTCTTCAATTTTTGGAGAATTTTATTAAAAATTTTCAAATAATTAGAATTCTCTAAAATTTGATTTAAAAAATTAAATTTCTGAAGAATTTTATTGAAATCTTCTAAAAGTTCATCAAGAATAATTAAAAGTTTTGGAGAATTTGATTAGAATTTTTGAAATAATTGAAAATATTTAAAATTTCATTAAAAAATTGGATTTTGAAAGAATTTTAGTAAAATTTTCTTAAATTTCATTAAAAGTTATTAAATTTTTGGAGAATTTTATTCAAAATTTTGAAATAATTAGAATTCTCTAAAATTTGATATAAAAAATTAAATTTCTGAAGAATTTTATTGAAATCTTTTAAAAGTTTTGAAGAATAATTAAATTTTTGAAAAATTTGATTAGAATTTTTGAAATAATTGAAAATTTCTAAAATTTCATTAAAAAATTGGATTTTGAAAGAATTTTAATAAAATATTCTTAAAAGTTTATTAAAAATTATTCAATTTTTAGAGAGTTTTATTAAAATTTTTGAAATAATTAAAATTCTCTAAAATTACTTCAAAAATAATTTAATTTTGGATGAACTTTATTGACATTTTCTCAAAGTTCATTAAGAATGTTTGAATTTTTGAAAAATTTTAATAATTGAATTTCTCTAAAATTCCATTATAGAATTAGATTTTTAAAGAAGTTTAGTAACATTTTTTAAAAGTTTATTAAGAATAATTAAATTTAAAAAAAAAATTTTTTTAAGTTTATTAAGAATAATTGAATTTTAAAAAAATTTTATTAAAATGTTTTGAAATAATTGAAATTTTCTAAAATTTCATGTAAAGAATTGAATTTTTGAAGAATTTCATTGATATCTTCTAAAAGTTCATCAAGAATAATTAAATTTTGGGAGGATTTGATTAAAATTTTTGAAATAATTGAAAATTTCTAAAATTTTGTTAAAATCAGTTTAATTTTTAAAGAATTTTATTAACATTTTTGAAAACAGTCAAAGGAGACAATTTATTTTATTTTAAAAATTAGGTAAACTTTGAAAAATAAAATACGTAAATTTTTAAGTTTTTAGAATCAAGGTTTTCCTTCTAAAAATGACCTTTTTTGTATTTTTGATCTTCCTTTGAAGTTTTTTTTTACAATAATCAGGGAAACGTTGAATTTCTTTCTGGAATTCAGGGAAAATGTAAATATAATTTATGTGGAAACTGTACACTGAAAAAAATATTTACTTGATTCAAATAACCAATTAATTGACTTTAATAAATATTATTTGATTCAAGTAAATATTTAATTGATTATTATTAATTCAGCAATTATTTGAATCAAATAAATGTTTTTTCCAGTGTATATAAAATAAAAATAAATATTAAAAAAATTAATTTTTCCACAGTGTAAAATCGCCGGAAGTTGACAAACATCCAGAAAGAAGAATGAAAGCAGCCTATACGGCATTCGAGGAGAAAATGATGCCGATAATAAAAGATCAAAATCCAACACTAAGACTTAGCCAATTAAAACAAATTTTAAGGAAAGAATGGATGAAATCGCCCGAGAATCCCCTCAATCAAAGACTCCTGAATAGCTAGTCTTTAATTTTATTTCTAAAAAAGAAACACTGGCAAATTGTGCATATAAAAACGACTGATTTTAATTTTCTTTTATTCTCTTATTTAAAATTATTATCATCGCATCATCAAATGGTTGAGAAATCGTCAAGGAGTATATAAATAGTAATTTAATCTATAACTCAATTTTTTTTCGTTTTGTAAATTAATAATAATTTATTACTCGGTACCGTAAAAGTCGTTAAGTATATAAACATTATTATTACTTTGGTACAAATTACAACGTGCGCACTTTAAATAATATTTTTTACATTTGAAAAAAGGTATTTTTTTTGCCTTTTTTGACACAAGAATTATTACGATGTGACAATTTTGACAAGTGTCTTTTTTTGTGACACTTTTTTGCGTGTCTTTCGTGACATTTACGGCGTCACTTTTGTGAAAAGTGGCATTCGACTCAGCGCGATTGTAAAAAAAAAAAAAAAAAAAAAAAAAAAGAAATGGGGAAATTAAAAAAGAGTATTATATCAGAATGTACAAAAAAACGTGAACTATATCTACCTATCTACAGATTTTTTCGTTATAAAAGTCTTTTAAGTTGGTACAGTAAAAATAATTTATGAAAACAAGAACACTTTTGTTCTTTATTTCTTTGCTTTTTATATTTTTATTGCACTTTTTAGTCACCATCTTTTATTCTTCCAGAGGTCGATGAAACAGTGAATCATATGATTTATTTGATTTGGACAGTCCGTCATTGGTATGTGTCCAGCTGAAGGCAATGCTTCGAGAAATGCCTTGATCATGGTCTGGAAAAATAAAATTCGAATTGATAAAAGGACGACAAATTTGTGAGGACAAGAAGAAATTGAAATACTACTTTTGGTTTTTACAAATTTTTTTAGTAAACTATTAAATTTATTTTAAACATTAAAATTTTTTATATTTCTATTAAATTAGAAAAGACTTTATTTTGGAAAAAAGGCAATTTTCAAAAATAATTGAATTGCAGAAGGTTTTGATAGTAAAATTTTAAAAAATTCAATTGCTGCAAGGAAATTAATATAATAATTATGAATATTTAAAAATTTATTCAAGTTTTGAATAACTTTATTTAAAAAATTTGAAAAAAATCAAAAATTCAAAAAATTTCAATTCAATTACTTACAGATATTTAAATTTTTAGAAAAAATTCTATTAATTAATTTTCGAATGAATTAAAATTTTGTGAAATTGAGGTGAAAATAATTAAATTCGTTAAAGAAAATTTTTATTATTTTAGAAATTTGCAAAAAAATTCTTCAGAAATTTAATTATTTTCAATGGAGTCTTACAAAATTTCAATTTTATTTCAAAAATTTTAATAAAATTTTCAAATAATTCTATTATTCTCAATGAACTTTTAAAAAATTTCAATAAAGTTCTTCCAAAATTAAATTGTTTTTAAAGTAATTTTAGAAATCAATTATTTCAAAATTTTTAATAAAATTCTTTAATATAATTATTCTTAATAAACTTTTAAATAATTTTAATAAAATTCTTCTAAAATCTAATTTTTTTAGTGGGATTTTAGAAAATCTTAATTCTAAAAATTTATAACAAAAATTCTTTAAAAAATCAATTATTTCTAATGATATTTAAAAATATTTCAATTATTTAAAAAAAAGTTACAATAAAGTTCTTTAAAAATTCAATTATTTCTAATGGAATTTTAGAAAATTTCAATTATTTAAAATGTGTAATAAACTACTGATTCTTAAAAAAATTCAATTACTTTAATAGGATTTTAGAAAATTTCAAATATTAAAGAGTTCAATACAATTCTTAAAAAATTCAATTAAATTATTTTTAATGGAATTATAGAAAATTTCAATTATTTTAAAAATTTTCAATAATTTCTTTGTAAACATTTGGGTAATTATTGTTAAAAAAAATAATATATAAATATTTTAAAAACTTAAGTTTTTAGAATTTGAAAGTTCATTTATTTAAAAAACAACTTTGAATTTAAATCTTTTTGAAATTAAAAATTGAACAAAGAATTGAATTGTAATTTTTGGAGAATTTTGTTGGAATTTTTTAAATAATTGAAATTTTCTGAAATTTCACTAAAAATAATTAAATTTTTGATGAATTTTAATAGACATTTTAAATGATTGAAATTTTCTAAAAGTTCATTAAAAATAATTTAATTTTTGGAGAATTTTATTAAAATTTTTTAAATAATTGAAATTCTTTATAATTCCTTTAAAAATAATTTAATTTTGGAAGAACTTTATAGAAATTTTCTAAAAGTTCATTAAGAATAATTGAATTTTTGAAAAATTTTAATAAATGAATTTCTCTAAAATTCCATTAAAAAATTTGATTTGTAAAGAATTTTGGTAAAATTTTCTTAAAGTTCATTAAAAAATATTCAATTTTTGGAGAATTTTATTAAAAATTTTGAAATAATTGTAATTTTCTAAAATTTGATTTAAAAAATTGAATTTCTGAAGAATTTTATTGAAATCTTCTAAAAGTTGATAAAGAATAATTACATTTTTGGAGAATTTGATTGAAATTTTTGAAATAATTGAAAATTTCTAGAATTTCATTAAAAAATTGGATTTTTAAAGAATTTTAGTAAAATTTTTTAAAAGTTTATTAAGAATAGTTAGATTTTTAAAAATTTTTTGAAATAATTGAATTTTTCTAAAATTCTATTAAAAATTGGATTTTTAAAGTATATTTTAGTAAAATTTTCTTAAAGTTCATTAAAAATTAATTCATTTTTGGAGAATTTTATTAAAATTTTCTCAAATTCCATTAAAAGAATTGAGTTTTTGTAGAATTTTATTGAAATTTTTTAAAACTTCATTCAGAATAATTGAATTTTTGGAGAATTTTATTAAAATTTTTGAAAATAGTCAAAGGAGACAATTTATTTTATTTTAAAAAGTAGGTAAACTTTAAAATACGTAAATTTTCAAGTTTATAGAATTAAAGATTTCCTTCTAAAAATAACCTTTTTGTATTTTTGATCTTCCCTTGAAAATTTTTTTTACAATTCTCAGGAAAAAGTTGAATTTTTTTCTGGAATTAAGGGAAAATGTAAATGTGAATTTTTGTGACAACTCTACACTGAAAAAAATATTTATTTGATTCAAATAACCGCAATTACTTGACTATTATCAATTAAATATTTACTTGAATCAAATAATTTTTATTTGAGTCAAATAATTGGTAATTGCTTCAAATATCTACTGAAATTATTTAGTATTTCAAATACCAGTTAATTGACTCAAATAAAAATTGTTTGATTCAAGTAAATATTCAATTGACTCAAATAAAAATTATTTTATTCAAGTAAATATTTATTTGACTCAAATAAAAATTATTTGATTTAAGTAAATATTTAATTGACTCAAATAAAAATTATTTTATTCAAGTAAATCTTTATTTGACTCAAATAAAAATTTTTTGATTCAAGTAAATATTTATTTGACTCAAATAAAAATTGTTTGCTTCAAGTAAATATTCAATTGACTCGAATAAAAATTATTGGATTCAAGTAAAAATTGAATTGACTTAAATAAAAAATTAGTTGATTCAAGTACTAAATGAGTGATTTGAATAAAATAATTTTTTTTCCAGTGTAGACAATAAGAATCGGGAACTTACTCGTTCCATTTGACATTCCTGGACGAGTGACACTTTATTATCCCTGAGTCCGTGTATTAAAAGTGTCGGCGTACAGATCCTTCTATGGAAAACGTAGTCGCCTTCCGGCCATGCCATTCCCTTCAATACGTATTTCATGTGCGAGGGCCATTGTTCCTCTGATTCGGAGCCACAATAAGGATGTTGTCGCCCCCTCGCCGAATACAAAATGTCACGATGAAGTCCGCAGACAAGAAATGGCGTGAGCATTGCCCTCAGACAACAGTGTCCGGCGCTCTCGTTGCTCGGAGGTGCCAATGGCGTTGGTCCACCGCCAGATATTAACACCAATTGATGAATGCTGCTCTCGTATTTGCAGGCCAAGGCCGTGGCGAAGCTACATCTATATGGAAAACAAATGTCTATTTAATCCACTCAATGAGTATATCATTTTATTAAAACACATCACTCCGACCCACGAGAGGCATGTTGCAATTAATAGAGAATAAATGGAATTCATTGTCTCTTTATTGAAACTTCAAGAAGCGTAGGTCGTTTCATTTACACTTCAAGTCATTTCTCATATTTCAATGTGAAACACTCTTTTTCAATTCATCATTTCATTGGGGTTCAATGTGCCAATTTTCTGCGAGGAAAATTTTTTTTTCTTTTAACTCTCTTTACATACAAAAAGCTGAAATATTGTAATAATTAGATAATTTTTCATTTAAAAAAAAACATTTTTTTATTCAATTCATCGTTTCATTAGGGTTCAATGTCCCATTTTTCTGCGAGGAATTTTCTTGTCCTTTTATTCTTTATTGAAAACTTAAAATATTCTAAACAATTTTTCATTTCAATACAAAACACTCTTTTTTGATTCATCATTTCAGTGTCATTTTTCTCCGAGAAAACATTTTTTTCTTTCAATTCTTCAATAAAAAAATTCAAATATTATTTAAAATATTCAAATCAGAAAACTTTCAGCTTTCAGGCAATTTTATTTCAATTCGTTCAATATACTTGAATTTTGAAAAAAAAATTGTATTACAGAATTATCAAATTAATTTAAATTTTGTAGAATTGAATTAAAAAAAAATTAAATTTATACTTTAAATGATTAAATTTTATAATAACGTTCTGAAAGTTATTAATTATAATTAAATTAGAAGTTAAAACAGATTTTAGTAAAAAAAAATTAAATTTTCAAAAATCATTTAACTTTAGAAGGCTTTAAGAACTAACATTTTTTTTAAAAATAATTTGCTGTGAAGAATTAAATAGCAATTAAACATTTATTTTAAAGTTTAAAATAATTTTATTCAAAATGAAAAAAATAAAATTCTAAACAATTTTCGTTACATTTTTTTTAAGACAATTAAATTAAAATATTTTTAATGCAATTTAAGAATAATTCAATAAAACTCTTAAAAATTTCAATTATCAATAAACTTTTAGAAAGTTTCAATTATTTCGAAAATTTTGATAAAAATTAATTATTTTTTTCATAAAATTTTAGAATATTCAAATAAAATTTTTGAAAAACTCAATTGTCTTGAATAGAATTTTAAAAAATTTAAATTTAAGAAATTTAAAAAAAAATTTAAAAAATTCAATTCTTAAATAATTGAACTTTAAAAGAGTTATAAAATTAAAATTTTTGTCAATTAGTTAATATCATAAAATTTTAATTTCCAAGTTTTTTTGCAAAATAAAAGATCCAAAAAGTTTTATTTCAAAATTCTGAAAACTTAAGTTTTTCAAATTATTTAAATTGTATTTTTTAACAAGACACGAATGTTTATAAAGGAGTTATTGAAAACTTTTAAATTAATTAAAAATCTCTAAAATTCTCTATTAAAAATAATTCAATTTTTAAATGTGATTTTTATTTAAGTTTTATAAAATTCTATTAAAAAATAATTAAATTTTTTAACAATGTTATTGAAACTTTTGAAATAGTTGTACTTTTTTAAAATTCCATTAAAAATAATTCAATCTTTGAATAATTTGTATACTGAATTTTTTAAATCATTGAAAATTTACAAAACTCCGTTTAAAATTATTGAATTTTTTTCCGAATTTCATTGAAATACTTGAAATAATTGCAAGTTTCTAAAATTCCATTGAAAATAATTGAATCTTTTAATAATTGCATGTTGAACTTTTTAAATAAAATTTTTAAAAAATTGAAAATTTCCAAAACTCCATTTAGAATTATTAATTTTTTTTTAGAATTTAATTGAAATTTTTGAAATAATTGAAATTTTCTAGAATGTCATTAAAAATAATTGAGAATTTTTTTTAGATTCTGATTAGTATTAAATTTTTAAATAATTGAATTATACTAAAATTCCATTAAATAGAATTGAATTTCTAAATAATTGAATTTTTTTAAATTCCATTAGAAATAATTGAATCTTTGAATAATTTGTATACTGAATTTTTTAAATCATTGAAAATTTACAAAACTCCGTTTAAAATTATTGAATTTTTTTCAGAATTCCATTGAAATATTTGAAATAATTGCAATTTTCTAAAGTTCCATTGATAATAATTAAATCTTTTAATAATTGCATGTTGAACTTTTTAGATAAAATTTTTAAAAAATTGAAAATTTCCAAAACTCCATTTAAAACTATTAATTTTTTTTAGAATTTTATTGAAATTTTTGAAATAATTGAAATTTTCTAGAATGTCATTAAAAATAATTGAATTTTTTAAAAATAGTATTAAACTTTTTGAATAATCGAAATTTTCTAAAATCCTAACAAAAATTATTGAGAATTTTTTTAAGATTATTATTAAATTTTTAAATAATTGAATTTTACTAAAATTCCCTTTAATAGAATTGAATTTCTAAATATATTTAGAAATTCAAAAAATTTTAATTTTTAATTTTTAATTTTTTTTTTTTTTAATTTTTTTAATTTTTTTTTTTTAATTTTAATTTTTTAAAAAAATTTTAATTATAATTAAAATTTTTTTAAATTCCATTAGAAGTAATTGAATCTTTGAATAATTTGTAAACTGCATTTTTTTAAATAATTGAAAATTTCCAAAACTCCGTTAAAAATTATTGAATTTTTTCTGAATTTTATTGAAATTTTTGAAATAATTGCAATTTTCTTAAATTCCATTAAAAATAATTGAATCTTTTTATAATTACATGTTGAAATTTTAAAATTAAATTAATAAAAAATTTCCAAAACTCCATTTAAAATTATTAATTTTTTTTTAAGAATATTATTGAAATTTTCTAAAATGTCATTAAAAATAATTGAATTTTTTAAAGAATAGTATTAAACTATTTACATAATTGAAATTTTCTAAAATCCTAATAAAAATAATTGAATTAAATTTTTGAAATCATTAGATTTTACTAAAATTCCATTAAATAGAATTGAACTTCTAAATAATTGAAATTTTTTTAAAATTTCATGAGAAATAATTCAAACTTTTAAATAATTGTATTAGTATTCTTAATAATTAAAATTTGTTAGAATTCCATTAAAAATAATTGAATTTACGAAGAATTTTTATTGCAATTTTTTAAATAATTGAAATTCTTCAAAATTCCATTTAAAAAATATTTGAATTTTTTTTTGGGCTCACCTGTATTAATTTATTTTAATTATTACTTTAAAATTTTAAATATTAGGAAAAAATTATTATTCTCTCTTTATTATTATTTTTTTATGATTATTTATTATAATTTATGATGAAAACCTGTGGTTTTGAAAATTGTAAAAAAAACATTTAATAACCCCGTCTGCGGATGAAAATTTAAAATACGATGCAATGTGCAGTCATAAAAAAAGAATCTCTCAGACATACATCATATTTGCGAAAGAAATACACGTAAGAGTGCAACGTTCTTTAATATATATTTAATACATCTCTAAAAGTTTCACATCGTTTTCGTATAAATAGACACACCTTTTATTTTAGAAAATCATTGCATTTTTTTTCCTTAGCCCCTATATAGAAACACTTGTAGAGATAAGATATTATATTAAATTGTCAACTCTCGCTCGAAAGTATAAGGAAAAAAGAAATTTCATTTATCGGTCAACAAATTCCGTAGCGTAGAAATTAGTATAGAAAAAAAATTTTGTTTTGAGATTAAATTGCATTTTGATTGCAAATCAATAAATTTTTTTCCTTTTTTATTCTTAATAATGAAACACTTCCTCAATGTCAAATTGGTTGCGGAAAAAAAAACACTTTCGCTGATATCATAGTTGTATTAAAGTGAAAGTATATTATTGATATAATCATAAATTGTTGATGACAGTTTATTTTCATGAAAATTATGGCTTAATTTACATAAATAGCTTATAACTTTCAAACCAGTTCTTTTAACATTAAACAACTGGTTTGGCAATTTTTTTTTTTAATAAATTTTGCAAATAAGTGATTTTAGCGTTTCTTGTAATTACTAGATGAATATTATCGAAAATTTACTATTTTTATTCGTTTAATATTCTTGTTTGGAAAAAAACAACAATTATTACATAAGAAGAAGATGACTATTATTATTATTTTACTAATGAAATTAACAATAATGTATTGATTAATAAAATTTATTAATTTAAATTAGTAATCAGTTTTAGTATTGCAAATTAAGGAGTTAATCGTCAGAATTCATTAACAAAAATATTAAGAGTAAAATAATTTTAATAAAAAATTATTATTTAATAAATTAATTAATTAAGTTAATTAATTATTAATAATAAATATTAATAATAATGAACAATGGTAATTGTTAATAATATTAATGAAACAATACTAAAATCAGATTTTATATTCGAATGTTAATAATAAATAATAGTATTAATATTTAATCGAGTATTTAATAATAATAATAATAATAATAATAATAATATTTTAATATTACCAAAAACAGAATATTTTTTTCAATATTAAAATATTTAAAGCAGTTGATAGTAAATTTGGGCAGGTATATTTTTATTTTAGGCATGCACGTGAGATAAGAAAAAATTTAACCTTTGGCCATCAGTTTGGAATACCGGTTTTAAAATACTCAATCGAAATAATAAAAACGTTTTGATATTTTAAATTCCAAGAAGGGCTTGAATAGATTAATATTATAATATTCCTAGACGCACGTTTTGTCTTGATTACATCTTAATTATCATTGTGACCTAATTATAGGTTTCAATGAACTTTTTTTTTCATTGTGAAAACGAACAGTTCGATAATAAAGAAATATACTCAATATTTCATAAAACAAAGAAAATATTTTTTTCCATTTGACATTTTTCTATTTAACATTCAATTACTTTTTACAAAATTATTAATTTAAATTAAAATTTCTTAAAACTTCAAACATTAAAATTTATTGAAGTAAATTTGAGAGTAAATTTTTTGAAACTAAATTTTTGGAAAATAAATTATAATAATATAAAAAAAATAATAATACCAGTAATAATTATAATATAATAAATTATTTTTAGCGAAATAATAATTTTCGAGAATAAAAAAATAATATTATAGTAACAATTATTTAAGTAACAAATTACTTTTAGCGAAATAATCATTTTCGAGTAATATAAAAAAATATTATAGCAACAAATATAACAATTACCGTAAATAAATTTTCTTTTATCAAACAAATAATTTTTGCGAGAAAAATAAAAAAAAATCGAACCCTAAATAAATAAAAAAAAGAAAAAAAAAACAAATCAATATCTAGAAGTAAATTGCATTTCTTGGAAATTGATTTACAATTGGGTTAAATTTTCATTATATATCCTTCTTTGTAGTTTGTATATCAATTTAAAATAAGTAAGTTTCCGTGTAACTCTTTACGCTATTGAAACTCGCGAAAGTGGAAATTTTAAAATGACGTCAAAATAATTAGTTTTACGAGTAGATTTTTATCTCTGCGAATAATTTACTATTATCTATGGTATTATGCCTTAAAATTCTTTAAAAGCGACTTTTTCTTTTCTTTAAATATATACAAAATTTAAAGTATACAAATTCAATTATTTTTATTTTATATATACGAATAATAGAGATGTTATATGTTCATATCAATTTTCTCTCATCAAAAAAACATAGCTTTATAATGGAAATCGTAAATTATTTTCTAATTAAATAAATTTAATTAATAAATCACAATTTTTTTTCTTCTTCTTCTCGAGAAAAAATGCAGTTTTATTTAAAAAAATTTATGACTTGGAACAAAATTAATTGTTTAATTATTAAAAATATAGAAATAACAAATTGTATAAAATTTTATTTGATGTTCATTAAATTTTTATTATTAATATTATTATTGCTACTGTTACTATCATTTATTATCATTATTATTTTTATTATTATTATTAATTTTAATATTATTATTATTGTTATTCTTATTTTTATAATTATTATTAAATTATCATTTATTAATTGCCTAATTTAAATTTCTAATAAAGAAAATGTAAAAATTAAAAATGCGAATTGAGAAATTTTACTTCTTAAATTAATTTTTAATTTGCAATTAAGATAGAATAATTAAAAATAAAAAATCTCAAATTAATTTTAATTTGCCTTAAAAATCATGTAAAAAAATAAGAAATCTCAAATAAATTTTGATTTGCATTAAAATTTAAAAAAAAGTCAAATTAATTTTAATTTGTAAAAAACGACCTAGAATAAAAAAAATTTTTAAATTTGAAGACAAGGCGAATTAATTTGACTTGTGAAATCAATTTTTAATTTGCCATAAAAAGAAAGTAAAAATTGAAAGAAAATAACATGAAAAAAACAAAAAAAAAAACATGAATTTTAATTTTTAATTAAAAATATAAGTAAAAGTTGAAGAAAATTTGTTGAAATTAAAGAATTAGGAATTAAAGAAATTGACTTGTTGAATAAATTATAATTTATGCAGTAAAATGAACTAAAAATTTTTAAAAAAGTGAAATTAATTTTATTTTACATTAACGATGAGGTAGAAATTGGAAAAAAGTAAAATTAATTTCAATTTGCATTAAAAATAAATTCAAAATTGAAAACAAGACAAATTAATTTTAATTTGTATTAAAAATGAATTAAGAACTAAAAAAAACTCAAATTAATTATAATTTGCATTAAAAATTAATGAAAAATTGAAAAAAATTGTTTGATTTTAAAAAAAGATAAATTAAAGAATTGAATTGCAGTAAAAATTAAGTAAAAAAAATTAAAGAAACTCAATTTAATTTTAAATTGCATTAAAAATGAATTAAACTAGAAGAAAACTCAAATGAATTGCGATTTACATTTAAAATAATGTAAAAATTGATGAAATTTGTTAAAATTGAAAAAAAAAGTTTAAAATTTTAATACCGAAGAATTGGATTTGTCAAATTAATTTTAATTTGCTTTAAAAATGAAGTAGAAATGGGAAAAAAGTCAAATAAATTTTAAATTTGCAATAAAAGTTGAAAACAAAGCAAATTAATTTTAATTTGTATTAAAAATAAATAAAAAATTTTAAAAAACTCAAATTAATTAAAATTTGTCATAAAATTGAATTAAAAATTCAAAAAATTGATTCCAATTGACAAAATGATTAATTGAAGAATTGAATAATTGCAGTAAAATTTGAAGAAACTCAATTTAATTTTAAATTGCATTAAAAATGAAGTAAAAATTGGAAAAACGTCAAATAAATTTTAAATTTGCATTAAAAATTGAAAAGAAGGCAAATTAATTTTAATTTGTATTAAAAATAAATAAAATTTTTTAAAAAACTCAATTTAATTAAAATTTGAATTAAAAATTCAAAAAAATTGATTCAAATTGAAAAAAAGATTAATTGAAGAATTGAATAATTGCAGTAAAATTTGAAGAAACTCAATTTAATTTTAAATTGCATTAAAAATGAATTAAACTTGAAGAAAACTCAAATGAATTTCAATTTACTTTTACATTCAAAATGATGTAAAAATTGATGAAATTTCTTGAAATTGAAAATAGGTTTGAAAGTTTAATTGGATTTGTGAAATTAATTTTAATTTGCATTAAAGATGAAGTAAAAATTGGAAAAAAGTCAAATAAATTTTAAATTTGCATTGAAAAATGAAAAAAAGGCAAATTAATTTTAATTTGTATTAAAAATAAATAAAAAATTTAAAAAAACTCAAATTAATTAAAATTTGTCATAAAAATGAATTAAAACTTCAAAAAATTGATTCCAATTGACAAAAAATCAATTAAAAAATTAAATTGTATTAAATAAGTGAATTATCTTAAAAAACGTTGATTAATTTTAATTTATATTAAAAATGAAGTAAAAATTAAAAAAATTTGTTAAATCAAAAATAAGTCAAACCGAATAAATTGAAGTCAAATTAATTTCAATTTGCATTAAAGACAAAGTGAAAATTCAAAAAAACCTCAAATTAATTTCAAACTATAATTAAAAACTAAACTAAAATTCCAAAAAAAAAACAAAAACTCACCCATAATTGTGTGCCACCAAAACGCATTTCTGCTCCGGTTTAAATGCATAATGATGTAAAACCAAATCAAGATCCTGCAGTAATTTCTCAAAATGATAATCTCTCGATCGATTTGGCGCCGAACTCATTCCATGACCCAATAAATCAGGTGCAACACAGGGATATCCTAAATTTGAAAAATATTCCAATTGATGTGCAAATATTTCAGCCGACGAACCAAAACCATGTATAAATACAATTGTCGGTTTACGATTCCTACGAAAAACAACAAAATCATTTGGATCCGAGCACAATGATTCCACAGCAGTTGAATTATTATTAGGCGCATCAAAATTTGTCCATTGTTTTTTCCTATAATCCTTTAATTCAAGTGGCGATGATGATGATGACGATGATGTTAGATTTGCTGTACATTTTAATGTTCGATGATTTTTATTTGTATTATTGAAACGATTCACTAATTTTTCTTTGAGTACGGACATTCGTTTTGTCTTTGCCTTTGGAGTACTTGTACTTTCTTTGAATTCTAATCGAAGCCTCTCAAAACTTTGATCGTCAACGAGATCTTCGAGTTCGCGAAAATCCTCTGGTATTGAATCAACAGTGTCGAGGGTAATCGTCGATTTTTCTAGGGTTTCAGTCTTTTTTGTTTCGAAAGGCTTTTTTTCAATACTTTGGGGGGTTTTTACTTCTTCTTTTTGTTCCTTTGCTTTGTCTCTACTTTCCTCCGTACTTTTCGATTTTCTTTCCTTTTTTTCTTCTTCTGTATTGTTCGCCTCGTTTTCTCTACTTTTCTCTGTACTTTTCGCTTTTTTTTCTTTTTCTTCTTCTTCGGTACTTTTCGCCTCGTTTTCTCTACTTTTTTCTATACTTTTCGCTTTTTTTTCTTCTTTTTCTTCTTCTGTACTTTTCGCCTTTGTTTCTTTTTCTTCGTCTTCTGTACTTTTCGCCTTTTTTTCTCCTTTTTCTTCGTCTTCTGTACTTTTCGCCTCGATTTCTCCCTTTTCCCCTTTTAGCTTCGATTTCTCCCCACTATCCTCGACTTGTTTATCAATTTTTTCAAATTGATCCAAATGCTCCCAACTTTTGCCGACTGGCGTCCGGCCCAATTTGGCGTCGATTATCTCCAAGAGAGATTCCTCTAAACTCGGTTCCTGTTCCTGTTGAAGTTCGACAGTTTCAACGCTGTTAATTCCCGAATCAATGCAATCCAATTGTTCGAGAATAATTTCCGAGCCAAGTTGACGACGTAGATAGAAATTTAGGGCGTCGGGTTCCTGAGTTGTGCCATCGAAAGCAGGATTCACGTAGCCACTCGTCGATGATGATTTAAAAGTTGTTATTTCACTTTTTTCATCGGGAAAGGCAAAATTAATTTCAAATTTGTCAATTTTCAAATTTTCTGAATTTTCCGAATTTTCTTTTTCCCTAAGACACTTTTTATTATTATTGTCATTAATAATAATATTTTCAGTCGATCTGCAGCACTTCCTGCCCAAGGAATTCCCAGCCTCGGATATGAATTTGATCGTGTCGCTCATAATCTCTTCTAGAAGGTCGTTTATGTAACTGTAGCGAGAAAGAAAAAAAAACAAACAAATCAGTAGTGTTATATTTAAAATAGATATATTTCTGTCTTTTAAATTTGTGAAAAATAAAAATTTTCATTCTTCCGCAAATATAATAATATAGTCGTGGTTAAAAATTTAAATTATATATATACGAAAATTGAACTACTAGCTATTGTTTGTTGGGAAAAAAAAATTCCACAATTTTAGTTGGAAGAAGAAAATTTTTAATTATTGTCACGTTTTTCAGTGTATAATAATTTATTGCATAAATGTTACATAATTTGAGACAGAAAATAATAAAACTAGTTCTAAATTCGTTCTTTATATTTCTTATTTATTTATTACATTCTTTATTTTTCAATCAAATTTCAAATAAAAAAATATAAAATTTCAAAAGAAAGAGAAAAAATTTTCTTTAAAATTCTATTCAAAACAATTAAATTGTTCTGAAGAATTTTATTATTAATAAAAATAATTGAATTCTTTCAGGAAATTTCATTCAAAATAATTAAATTCTTCGAAAGAATTTTATTAATTAGGAAAATA
This sequence comes from Leptopilina syphax, assembly GCA_032872505.1. Taxonomy (NCBI): domain Eukaryota; kingdom Metazoa; phylum Arthropoda; class Insecta; order Hymenoptera; family Figitidae; genus Leptopilina; species Leptopilina syphax. The sequence goes on along the minus strand of CM065469.1, from coordinate 28,413,195 downwards.
ATTTAACCCTTTCAAGGAATTTAATAAAAAAATTGTAATGAACGTAATGAAATTCAAATAAACAAAATTTTAACACAACTTTTTTAAATAATAATTTTATTATAATTATAAAGATAATTCAATTCTTTATAGGGAAATTTTATTGAATTTGCTATTAAAAATAATTGAATTTCTGTGAGGAATTGTTCTATTTATGGAAATAATTGAATTCCAGTGAAGAATTTTATTATTTATAAAAATAATTGAATTTATGCGAAGAATTTTATTATTTATTGAAATAATTGAATTCCAACGAAGAATTTTGTATTATTTTATGATAATAATTGAATTCTTTCGGGAAATTTTATTCAAAATAATCAAAGTCCCCTGAAGAATCTAGTTCATTAAGAAAATAATTGAATTCATGCCAACAATTTTATTATTTATGAAAATAAATGAAATTTTTCGAAAACTTTTATTAAAGTTTATTCAAAATAATTGAATTCTTCTAAAGAATTTTGTTAACTAGGAAAATAATTTAATTCTTTCAAGGAAATCATTTAAAAATTGTAATGAACATAATTAATTTCTAATAAATAAACTTTAACACAATTTTTGAAAATAATTACATTTTTTGGGAAAATTTTTTATTAAAATTCTATGGAAAATAATTATGGATCCCTTGTGAAAAGTATTATATTAGTTATAAAAATAATTCAATTCTTTCGGAAAATTTTATTGAAATTGTATTGAAAATAATTGAATTCCCGTAAAGAATTTTATTATTTAGAAAATTAATTCTTTATTAATATTTTCGAAAATAATTGAATTATTTTCAAGAATTTTACTATTATATTTAAAAATAATTGAATTTTCACGAAAAATTTTTTAAAAATCTTATTGAATTAATTCAATTCCTGGGAAAAATTTTACTAGTTAGGAAAATAATTGAATTTTTTTGGGAAATTTTATTAAAATTGTATTAAAAATAATTGAATTTCTGTAAAGAGTTTTAGTCAAATTAATATTAAAATTTACCAAAAGAATTCAATTATTTTTATAACTAATAAAATTTTTCAAAGGAATTCAATTATTCTAAACAATTTTATTAATATTTTCGAAAATAATTGAATTTATTATTTTCAAGAATTTTACTATTATTTTTAAAAATAATTGAATTTTCACGAAAAATTTTTTAAAAATCTTATTGAATTCATTCAATTCCTGGGAAAAATTTTACTAGTTATGAAAATATTTGAATTTTTTCGGGAAATTTTTTTAAAATTGTTTTAAAAATAATTGAATTTCTGTAAAGAATTTTAGTCAAATTAATATTAAAACTTCCCAAAAGAATTCAATTATTTTTATAACTAATTTTTACTATTATTTTGAAAAATAATTGAATTTTCACGAGAAATTTTATTAAAATCTTATTGAATTAATTCATTTCCTAGGAAAAATTTTACTAGCTTTCTGAGAATAATTGAATTTTTTCAGGAAATTTTATTAAAATTGTATTAAAAATAATTGAATTTCTGTCAAGATATTTTAGTCAAATTAAGATTAAAATTTTCCAAAAAAATTCAATTATTTTTATAACGAATTGAATTCTATTAAAATCTTTTTGATTTAATTCAATTCCTGTGAAAATTTTTTTATTTTATTTGTTATGAAAATAATTGAATTCTTTTGGGAATTTTTATTAAAATTGTATTGAAAATAATTAAATTTCTGTAATAAATTTTTATTATTTATAAAAATAATTGAATCCTTGCGAAGAATCTTATTGAAATTTTTTATGGAATTCAATACAAATTATATTCAAAATAATATTGAATTCTCATAAAGAATTTTAGTCAAATTGATATTAAAATTTACCTAAATAATTCAATTATTTTTATAACTAATAAACTTTTTCCCAGGAAGAATTAATTTTAAGAAGGCTTTCAATTTGAAATTTGTGAAAAAGTCAAAATTTTGTTTGGTAATCAAGGAAAAACAAAACAAATTGTTCCGTCCAACCCTAAGTACTGAATTTCCAAAAGAAATGAAAAAAATACTAAATTTTAAAAAAGAAAACAAGAAAATACCAAATTTCAAGAAGGAAAAGGAAAAAATGCAAAATTTCAAGAAAGAGAAGAAAAAAATATCAAATTTCCCAAAAAAGAAAAGGAAAAAATGCCAAATTTCAAGAAAGAAAAGTAAAAAATAAGAAATTTGACAATATAGAAAAGAAAAGAATAATAAATTTCAAAAGAAAGGGAAAAAAATACGAAATTTAACAAAAGAACAGACAAGAAATTAAAAATACCAAATACCTTTCTAAATCACGAACAATTTTATTTTTAACAGCCACCTCATCATCAACATCATCATCATCACAACACAATTTTTGTTGTTGTTGTTGTTGTTGCTGCAGTGATTTCTCAAAAATTTTCTCATCCCTAATTTTTGTCTCAGCATCAGCATTGTTGACCCTCAAATTTTCTAATGTTATTGAGAGTCTTTTTTCAATTTCAGCAATGTCCTCTCCTGTTTTCGCCTCACAAAGACTCGTTCTAATTCGATTAATCTCTGCAGAAATAATTTGCTCCTCAGTGGTGCTCAGTCTACTAATATTATTCGATTGTCGAAATGAACAACGACAATTGCCCGATGGATGTGGCCTCCTCGACCAACGTGAAAAAAAATTATCATTCACCGATTCCGGTCTATCGTGATCGCTCGTCTCATAAAATCTACCACTTTTCAACGCCGGTCTCAATATTCTCAATGTTCGCCTCGGTTCAACAAAAAAAAAATCACACTCCGGCAATTCCACTTTTCCCGGCCCAATGCGATTTCGATTTCGCAAATATTCAAAACACTTCGAATACCATGGTGGCATCGATCTTGTTTCCATTTCATTGTCCATTGTCACTTATTAAAAATCTTGAAAAGATCTTGAAAATTTCTTGGGGGGGGACTAGATCAAAAATTGTTTTTTTTCTTCTTCATTTGTAGATTTTGTTTAAATTAGAAACTGCTGGGAAAATGTACATTTTTTTTTTGTTGTGGAATGAAAAATTTCCAATGTTGCGGTTTTATTCTTTTTTTGTATTGTTAGTTTTGTGTTTTGTTGTTATTTTTTTTTTTTTTGGTTTTTTCTAAATTCTTGTAAAATCAGCCTTGACCGGTTATGGAGGAATAAAAGACTACCGCGCTTTTCAAGTGGCTCGGGAAGAACTGGAAAAAACGAAAGTATTATAACGTTACGCATGCTCTCCCCATTCACGCTACGATGCCTCATTCAATTCAACAAACGAAGATCAGGAATTTATTATCCGATTCTTATTTACACTTATAATTAATCGGGTAAAAGTTTGCTGTTGAGATTTTCTTTCTTTATAAAGGAATAATATTCTCGGCATTTTGCATTTTCTTTCCTCTTTTTGGAAATTTTCCCCTGTTTTTGGTTCTGTTTTATCTTCTTCTCCGTTTTCTTCTTCTGTTTCTACTTCTACTGCTACTTCTTCTGTTACTACTTCTGCTACTTCTTTTTCTACTGTTACTACTTCTTCTTCTTCTGTTACTATTACTTTTGCTACTTTTTCTTCTTCTACTTCTGTTACTGCTACTACTTCTTCTTTTTCTGCTTCTGTTACTACTTCTTCTTCTCTTTCTTCTTCTGCTTCTGTTATTACTACTACTTCTTCTTTTTCAACTTCCGCTACTGTTTTTTCTTCTGCTTCTATTACTACTGTTTCTTCTTTTTTTCTTCTGCTTCTGTTACTACTTCTTCTTCTCTTTCTTCTTCTGCTTCTGTTATTACTACTACTTCTTCTTTTTCAACTTCCGCTACTGTTTTTTCTTCTGCTTCTATTACTACTGTTTCTTCTTTTTTTCTTCTGCTTCTGTTCCTACTTCTTCTTTTTCTACTTTTTTTGTTTCTACTTTTACTTTTTCTTCTTCTTCTTCTTCTTCTTCTTCTTCTTCTTCTTCTACTACTACTTCCTCCTTTTTTTTCTACCAGAAAAAAGTCGCTATTTTTAACGTTAATTTGAAAATTACTTATCGAAGCCTCTGAAAATATCTTCTAAATCTTCAATCTAGAAGTGAAGTTGAACTTTTCTATTCTATTTAGTTTCCTTAGGATCGTCTTTGTACTCGCAGGAATGTTCTAAGCAACAAACGATGAGTCGTCATTTCTTCTCTCTTTTTGGTAGCAGATATTTGAATATTTTCAAATAATTGTATTTGATTCGAATAATTAAATTATATATGCGATTGAAACAATTTTTATTTGATTCAACTAATTATATTTGAGACAACAAATTTTATTTGATCGAAATAATTATATTTGATCGAAATAATTAATTTCAAATAATTATATCTGAATCGAAAAATAATTATTTTCGAATTATAAAATGATTATATTCGAATTTTGTAAACCGCATATATTATGAATTTTCTCTTCAAAATACAAATATTATTTGCATATTTTTCAAAATCGCGATTATTTGAAAAAAATGTCTCTCAGTCTTGAAAAAATATTCCTCGTGACTAATAATAAATTCTCGATAACAAATTCTCGTTCTCTTAATTCTCTATTTCTCTAATTGTTTTAACTTTTAAATTATTTAAATTTAACAATTTTTAACTTCTTGATGATTGTTCAATAAAAATTGTTCATTGTCCAACAAAAACATTATTTACACGCGCACAAAAATTTTTTTATTACAAATTGTCTTTAGCAATTTTTTTTTCCGTAAATTATTCTCGTTTGAAAATTGTTTTTTTGTTTTATTCTTTTTCAGTTTTATTGTTTATTGTTTTATTGCTCTTCAGTTTTATTGTTTTTTATTTTATTGTTTCATCGTTTTAATTGTTTTTGTTTTATAGTTTATTATTATTATTTTTTTTTTGTTTTTATTGTATTTTTTAAAATTGGTTTTAAATTGTCATTAAAAATTTCTTTTTTCGCGAATTATTCCCGTTTTGAGTATTGTTTCTCACTATATATATGGACGAGGAGAAAAATTGTTGTTGGTATTATACAGGTGCGGAAATTGTGTGAATCATAGGGCGCGCGTTGGCGTGACGCGACAGCAAATATCATCTGCTTGACGAGACCTTTTTGACGTTTCGGCACAATTATTGCTCCTCGTCACTCTCTCTTGTCGTTCACAAGTGCCAATTCGTCGACGATGTGAGGAGTCTATTATTCAAACGTTAAATTACATCTATAGAGTATTTTTTTCATTCTGCTTATATATATATGGCTGCTAACGGGTACACAACTTGTTGCATCGACAGGGTCGCTCAACTTGAATGTTTACATTCTTCTTTTTTTCAAACGAAAAAAAACAGATTTTCTTCTCTCTTCTTTCTTCTTGAAAATTTTGTTCCGAATTTTTTTTTTTTGTTCTTCTCGAATTTTCTGCTTTTGTAATTTTTCACTTTTGGATTTTGTTAGTCTTTTGGAGGAACTTTTGTAAATTTATTTTGTAAGTTTTAACTTTTGTAAATTTTTTTTGTAATTTTTAACTTTTGTAACTTTAGTTTGTAACTTTTAACTTTCTTCACTCTAAACTTTTGTAACTTTCAATTTTTGTCACTTTTAATTTTTGTAACTTTTAATTTTTGTAACTTTTAATTCTTGTCACTTTTATAATTTATTTGTAACTTTTTCTTTTGTAATTTTCAACTTTTGTACCTTTTCTTTTGTCACTTTTAACTTTTGTACTTTTTCTTTTGTAATTTTCAACTTCTGAGATTTTTTCTTTTGTAATTTTTTACTTTTGTATATCAAATATTTTCGATTTTATTTTGTGTATACAAAAAGTACAGTGTTCTTTTCGTATTATTTGCTTTTTGTACTTTTGTAATTTGTAACGTTAATTATATTTTGTTAAAATTTTTCCTCTGTGAAACGAAAAGTTGATTTTATTTTCCCACGAAAAACGAAAAGTTGATTTTATTTTCTCTCGAAAAACGAAAAGTTGATTTTAGTTTCTCTCGAAAAACGAAAAGTTGATTTTAGTTTCTATGCGAAACAAAAAGTTGCTTCTTTTGTAAAACAAAAATGTTGGTTTTCTTTTCCCTTGTAAGCCAAAAAGTCGATTTTTAGTTTCCTTTTAGTTTTTCGATTTTTTAACGAATTGATAATTATTATTATTATAATTTTATATTTTATCGTTCAGTTTCTTAAATTTCTTCTTTTTTTTGTTCGGTTTCGAATAAAATTCCTCCTGTTTGTGTCTTCCTTTTTTCAATTGTGTCGTTTGTATTTTTTATTAGGTACTTTTTATTCTTCTTTAATCTCTTATTTTTATTTATTTATTTTTTCAATTGTTTCGTGTGTATTTTTTTTTATTCTTCTTTATCTTTTTTTATACTTATCTTTTATTCCTGTTTAAAAATCCTTTTTTTATGTCTTCATTTTTTTATTGGAATTATTTATTTACGTTCAAGAAAATGAGTTTATATTTTATTTGGTCAATCTTGTTATTTTTTCTCCGCTGTTTTATCTGCAACAATAATTTTTCCTACTTGAACCTTTCTCTTTTTTATTTCCTTTCTGTTGTATCTTTTTATAACATTCCTATTGCATCCTTCTCTTTTACGCTTTTTCTTTAATATTCTTTTTTTCCTTCTTTGTGTATTTTTTCCCTCTTTACATATTTTTTCCTTCTTCTTATAATTTTTCCATCTTTAAATATTTTTTTCCTTCTTTAAATAATTTTTCTTCTTTACTAATTTTTTCTTTCTTCATATAATTTTTCCTTTTGTAAATAATTTTTCCTTCCGTAACTAGTTTTTCCTTCTTTACAAAATTTTTTCTTGTTTCTTATAATTTTTCTTTCTGTGATAATTTTTTTCTTCTTTACAAAATTTTTTCTTGCTTCATATAATTTTTCTTTCTTTAAATATTTTTTCCTTCTTTACAAAATTGTTTCTTGCTTCATATAATTTTTCTTTCTTTAAATATTTTTTTCTTCTTCACATAATTTTCCTTTCTTTGAATATTTTTCCTTCTTCATGCAGTTTTCCTTTCTTTAAATATTTTTTTCTTCTTCATATAATTTTTCTTCCTTTCAATATTGTTTTCTTCTTTAAATAGTTTTATTCTTTAAATTGTTTTCTTTTTCAAATATTGTTTCCTTCTTTAAATAATTTTTCTTCTTTACAAATTTTTTCCTTCCTTACCCATTTTTCCTTCTTTACACATTTTTTTCTTCTTTACGTAATTTTTTCTTCTTCTATACAATTTTCTCTTCCTTTATAATTTTTTTCCTTTGTATATTTTTTCTTCCTTTGTTTATTTTTTCCTTATGTAATTTTTCTTTCTCTATATAATTCCTTTCTCTCTCTCTCTCTTTCTTTTTATTCTTCTTTCTGCAAATAATTCTTCTTTCTCTCTCTCTCTCTCGATAATTTTTGCCTTCTTTACAAAATTTTTCCTCCTCTATATCCTTTCCTGTATTCCTTCTCCAATAAAATCCTTTCCCTTTTTCTCTCCTTCGCTATTATCATCCACTTCCTTATTCCCTTACATTTTTTCCCATTGTTTCAAAAACAAAACTAACACTCAAAAAACAATTAGATCCTCGATTTTAGTCGACAATTAGAAAATAACGACGATACAGGATATGGTGTTGAATTCGTCGTGAGATTATGTTATCAATAATGAGTAGACAGTGACAAAGGAATTTCAGCATTATGCACTATGCACTCAGCACTTGTTTTTGAATTATAAAAATTTTACACTGTGAAATTAAATATATTTTTATAATTTCGCGATTTAAACACAAACACAATAATATCAAGAGATTCACTTTGGAGAAATTTTAACTTTGGACACATTTTTAAATTTGTTTATTATTGTATTTTTTTTTCTTTAATAAAAAAAAACAAACTCGTAGACTACATTTATATTTATTGTTTATACATATATAGATATATATGTATATAATAAAAGGAGGGAAAAAAAATTGTAAACGCGTTGAGAACGATCGACGTTTATATGCTTAAGATCACGGCAGCCATATAGAAGACCCAGGATCGTAGTCTGGTTAGATCAGGTGGGGCCCAATCCTCCCCCCTTTTCCCACCACCTGCTGCTGCTTTTCTCCTCTCCACCCCCCTCCACCTCTCTTTTTACCGATATACATGTATATATAATAACCCTCATTTTAAAAAGAAACCCAAAAACCTATTAAATTTACTGTTATATTTGGATAAAAGGTTTTTCATATGTGAAAACGATGTTAATTGTGATTAATTGCTTTTAATGAGATTATAAAGAATATTATGCTTGTATTGAATGTTAATTGCATTTTTCGTTATTTATTTGCCTTTTCACTTTATCTATTTATATTTATTATTAGATTATTTATTTATTCACAATATTTGTTAATTTACTTCCATTATTTATTTACACTATTTATTTTTTAACACTATTTATTTATTTACATTATTTATTTATTTACAGTATTTATTTAAACATAATATTTATTTGCTTACATTATTCGTTTACATTATTTATTTATTTACAATATTTTTTATTTACCCTATTTGCTTACTTACTCAAATTATTTATTTACTCAAACTATTAATTTATTCACACTATTTATTTACTTATTTAACACTATTAACTTACTTTTTTACATTATTTATTAATTCACACTATTTATTTATTATTTTATTATTATTTATTATTTATTTATTTACATTATTCACATACTTGCACAATTTATTTATTTACATTTATTGACATTATTTAAAAATAAATAAAAGAAAATTTTAGGAAATTCTTTTTACTTAGAAAAATGTTATTTAAACTTTTATTTTTAATTAATAATTTTATTTAAATAAAATTTAAACTTTATTTTAAAAAATCAATTATTTATTTGTTTGTAAACGGGACGAGCGGTTTGAGTGCAAAAATTGATTTTCAGTTGTGACATAAATTTGGTTTATAAAAAGACAAAAGGAACAGATTTTATTCAATGAGGTTTTGTTTTTTAAGTAACCTGTTGTGCAGCATGCTAATTACTTCTTTATTTTCAACTAAAGCATTTCCGTTCGGTCAACGGTAAATGGCGAATAGATATTAGGGCTGATTGGTACAATTACTGTTCGATGTCCCCATTTTTTTTATGCTTTAATAATTTTCAACAATAATTATAATCACTGTCAATTGAAATTTATGCGCTAATAATTTTTATAACCGAGTTATAATAGATAATTCTATTTTGCAATTTATTCGGATAATTTGACAATAGATGAATTTTATTTTCCTTTTCATATTTCTTTATTATTATTTTTCTTGTTGAATTGAAGAAAATATAACTTTTACTATAGTGATTTTTATGCAATATTTTATATTAGAAAAATAATAAATATAATTAAAGAAATCGAGATAAAAATTCTTTGATTCAAATAAATATTTACTTGAATCAACTAATTTTTTAATCAAATAATAGACGCAAGTAATCGTATATACATACTTGGATTAAAGAATTTTTATTTGAATCGAAAATATTGCATTTGAAACAATAATTTTAGTATTTGAAGCAAATACAATTTATTTGATTTCAAAATAAAAATCAATATAAAAATTACTTGAATCAAGTAAAAATCAAGATAAAAATTATTTGATTCAAGGAAATATTTATTTGAATCAAATAATTTTTATCTCGATTTTTATTTGAATCGAATAATTTTTATCTCGATTTTTTCTTGAATCAAATCATTTTTATCTCGACTTTTATTTAAATCAAATAAATAATAAAATTTATAGAAAATAATGTAAAATAAAAAAAATTTACATAAAATATAATTTTTAATAAAAAAAAATAATTTCCTAATTAACTTGAGTTCATTTTTTGTGTATATAATTATATCTGAATGGTATTCTTTATATAAAAGAAATTTAGAACGAAGATCAATATTTTTAATTTAATTCTAAAGCGAACAGAAGATAACCATTAATTACCCGTCTTATTAAATTTTCCCCTTCTATTGAGTACCATTAGTAAGAATATTATAAGATTAACCATTAAAATTTTTTTCATGGGTTCGAATGGACCGTGTGAGATTTTAGGCTCATTATCGGAATGTGAAAAAAAATTTTTTTTTGAAGTGTTAGATACTTCTCACAATAGAACGATTATAATACAGTGCATCGAACTTTTATAAGTTGAGTAAATCTTCTTTTAATTCTTCCATCGATTTTGTATTTATAATTCTGTAACTTGTATTTATATAGTTAATTTAATTTATTTCATAAAAAATTAAATATAATTTATATTTAATAAAATTTTCTCTTTTTTGATTTTAAAATATTTAATAAATAATTTTAATCAATTTTAATAAATAATTTATTTTTTTATTATTTTATTTTTATAATTTTATTTATTTTTATTTATTTATTATTATAATGTAATGAATAATAATTCTTCTGTTAATAATTCTTTTTATTTTAATTTAATCATTATTTAATGATAATAAATAATATTTAATAAGAAGTAATGAATAAGAGGAAAGTTTAAAATTTTGCGCCAATATTTAAATTGGTAATTTTTATCTCCTCTTATTGGCAGCACTTTCTACCTGAGTATAAATACAAACGAAACGCGTCTCCTCGTCCATTTTGTTGCTGGACTTAGAGCTGAAAACATCTCTCGTGAATTTTTTTCCTTTAATCAAAATTTTTACTAAAATCATGTATTTTCAATTTAGTAATGATAGTTTTTCAAACTTTGTTAGTGGAAATTTAATTAATCAGTGTTTTATTTCTAAAATAATTAATTCTACCACGAAAAAGAGAATACAACGATGAGAGAAAATTCAATGATAGCGTCCTTAATCACGTGGTAAGTAAATTTTCATCTATGTTCTTAAATTAAAATCCATGAACATCCTTCTGAATTAATAAGTTTTTAATAAAATTTTATTGTAAATAAATTGCAAATATTCCTAATCTTTCAAAACGTAGAACATTTTTTTTCTTCTACTTTATTTTAATGATGAAAACTTAGTCTCGTTCGTATGAATTAATGATTACTTACATTTACTGATTTTGCAATTTTTAATTTATTTTCCATAGAGAGAAAGTTTTATTTTTTTGCTTAAAAGAGAAATTTCTTTTCTTTTAAAGGTAATTGGCGAGAATGTCGCTTTTTGTTGAAGATAAACGAAAAAGGTGATAATTTAATATTTAATAAAATATTTTTTGAAGTATAAGAAATTAATTAAATAGTATTTTTATTATTTTGAAATGATGCTATAATAACCGCCCCAGTCTGAATTCCGTGACTGATCGGTAGATTTCTGATAAATTTTTCCATTTTGAAAAAAAAATTTATTTTTAATTAATAGGCATAATTTATCAATTAAATTTGTTTATCGTTTTAGAATCCTTTCAATAAAAGAAGAGATGAACTAGAATTTCAGTGGAAAAAGAATATGGTATGTATTACGAATCTTTCGGTTCGAAAAATACTATTAACTACTTTTAAAATACCTTAAAAATGTTTCTACAATTCTGAACGTTCAATTGAACGAAATTAATATATTTCTTCTTCAAATAAAATTTTTATTACAATAATTTTGCGTCACTAAAAAGAATGAATTTCAGTGTTTCTAAATGTAAAATTTTAGTTTTTTTTTACCATCAGTAATTTATAAAAATATTTCGTTCGTTTGAGCGTTCAAAACTTGAGGAACATCAAAAAAATAATTTTTTCAAGTATTTTTTTTAAAATGATGCCAAAATATCCGCCCCAGTCTGATTTCTGTGACTGTTTGGAAGTATTCTGATTCAATTTCTCTTTAGAAAAATAAATTGCACATTTTCTATTTCGTAATTCTTTTTTAACCAATTTTTCTTTTCTGTTTAGGAGATGAAATGAACTTTAAATTAAATTCATGGAATGAATGGAAACTAAAGGAGAATTCGGTTGTGGATCAAAAGGTATGTATTGCAAAAGAATTTTAATTGACCATATTTTTCGACTATTTAAATATTTACAAAATTGGACAGAAAAAATTAATTATAAGAAAATAAATTTTAATTTTTAAAATGCAAAATTAAATTAATAATAAGGAAATTTTAATTTTTGATAAGAAGTTGAATTAATAATAATAAAATTTTAATTTTTTAAATTAAAAATTAAATTAATACAAGATTTGAATTAATTAACTAAACAAATAGAAATTAAAATTTGTAATTTTTTAAATGATGCTAAAATATCCGCCCCAGTCTGAATTCTATGACTGTTTGGAGAATTCTGATAAAATTATTAAATTTATATAAAATTCTTAATTAGCTATTTTAATGTTTTAAACGCATTTAATTAATAAGTTTGTCATTTTTTTTTTACAGATAGTCGATGTGAAGTCGGAAAATACCGTTTTCAAAAAGGATCCCAACTTTTATACGGTGTGTATTATTTAATTTTTATTTTTATGACAATTAAATTTAAGGTACAAAAATTACCGAATTTATCATTTAAATTTGTCAGTATTTTGAATTTTTTTTTTAAAATGATGAGCTTTTAGTTATCCCTGTCATACATAAATGTGGTGATACATTTATCTGAAATTTTTTAAAAATTACTAATTATTAATATTGTAAAAAAGAATATTTAATAACAAGTATTTTTTTTATTTCAGAGACGATTGAGTATGAGGCGAAGGACTACGAGAGATCATTAGTGGAAAATGGAAAAAGGTATATTTTTTATAATTTCCTAGTTTCGAACAATTTTTAGTTCGTATTTTATTAAAATTAAAATTATTTCGTTTATTCAACAAATTAATTCCTAATTAAGAAAATGTTTATTTTCCATAATTATAATAATTTTTGAAAATATCAATTACAAAAGATTTCAACTTTATCGGAAAATATTTAAATTTAGAAAAAAATTTCGTTTATTTACATTTAATTATATTATTTATACTTAAAATGTTAATTTTTATTTTTACAAACAATATTTTTTATAAATAGTTACAAAATGATGTAAAATAATTTGACAAGCATATGACTGAACATATTTGATGTCACACTTTTAACTGATCTCTCCCATAATTTTGAATTTTACTTTTGAAAAATTACTCCAAACAGAAATTTTATAAATTATCTTTTCTTTTCACAGTTTCTCCTTTTGCTGCAAACTCGGAAATTGTAATTTTTCATCAATCAGCCAGTGAATAAGGTAATTTTTCAAAAATTTCAAATTTCTTGATTTTTTACAATTTCATATCAAAATGATGTTACAAAATTATACGCTATTATGATACCGCATGATTCGCACTTGCCCTCACTGATTATTAATAAAAAATATCAAATTATTTTACCACTTTCCATCTGGAATTTGTCTTAAAATTTTTATTTTTCTTTGTTTCAGATTTATTCTACCGCTACAAGAATATTCTCAAAACGAAAAATTCTATGGAACAATTTCTATATCAATATTTCTATGTAAGTTTAATTTATATCGCATCCTACAATTACATTTTATAATTAATATTAATAATTAAAATTAATATTGATTATTTAATTTAATAATTAGTATTTTATAAATAAATATCGTATAAAAATTTTGTTATTTGCATTCTACACTGGAGAAAAATTGTCTTTATCAAATAATTTTCATTTACAGTCGAACCTTTTGGAATGGAACTCTATTTAAAAAAAATTTTTTTATATTTAAAAATGTCCAAGAATTATTTTCACTTAGTTACAGAATATTGTAAAAATATTACAAAATTATAAAAAAAATTCTTGGTGTTTACTGTTATAAAATTTTTAAAGTAAAGTTGCATTTCGACAGGTTTCACTGTAAATCAATTAAATAATTTGCTTCAAATTATTGATACAATTTATTTGCTTTGAATAGAATAATTTAAGGTACAAAAAATTTTGCTTTAAATAAAAATTATTCGATTCAAGTAAAATATTTTTTTGATAGACAATTAATTGGTTATTTGAATTAAATATTTTTTCAGTGTATTAAAAATATGATGTTTTAATATACGCAATGAATTTCTGTGAACTCAACTCATTTCTGAATTTTTATACAAAATTTATCAAGTATTTTGATTAATAAGACGTAATTTAACAGATAATTTTTTTTATTTTCAGTTGTGGATCCAAGTCGCGGCCCTTTTAGAAATAGTGATGTAGATTGAATTTTAATATTTGTGTATTAATTCGAAATTTATTTTCCAAGTGAATTTCGAATTATCGAAGGAGACATTTTTCCTTTAATAAATGAATTCTTGATAAATGATGGTATTTCTTAATCTCCTCTAAGTTTTTATTTTACAACTCTATACAATTTTAACTATAGTTAAAATTGTATTTTTATTTATTTTTCGTTTTTTATACTTTAAATATTTTATGTTTTTATATTAATTTTGATTTTAGTTATTTTCTATTTCTCAATTTATTTAATTATCTATTAATTTATCATCCTTTAAAAATTAAATTTGCATAGAAAAAATATTTACTGGAAGCAGTTAAAAAAAATTAATTCAGAGAAACGTTTTTATTAAATAAAAACAGAAAGAAAAAATATTCGCCTGCTTTCAGTAAAATTCTAATAAATGGAAATGAAAATCCATTTTCTAATAATATTATAACGCCTTTGATTCTTGATATATCCGTCTGTATATCTATAAATTTATATCTTTGTGATTGATAAAGTTTCATATATAGTGCACACTTTCATTTCTCCTGTGACCGTGAGAAAATAATACATAAAATAGGGCTAAAAGTCGTTTCATTGAATATATCACGAAATATTTAGTTTACTCTTTACTTTAAAATGCCCAGTAGAGTCGGAAATTTACATTTTCACATATACAGGTTCGCATATATTAAATTTCAACTGTGCTGTGAATGTTGCAAAAAAAAAAACGAAAAATGAAATTATTAGACCAGTGTATCTTAAATTTCACATGTGCATGAAATTCAAACCACGTGATACAATATACATAATATAATTCTATTAATCAGTTTTAAAATTTTTGGCATTTGTAAATAATAATTTTTATAATTTAAATTCAAAAGGATTAAATTTTTACAAAGGTGAAACGATGGTTTTGAATTTTTAGAACCTTTTAAATTTAAAATTGAATTAAATCAAAAACTTCTATTGAAATTTAAAAACTTTATAATCAATTTTCCTCTTTTGCTACTCGACGCAAAATTATTGTAATTAAAATTTTATTTGAAGAAGAATTCAATTCAATTCAATTAAAAAATTGAATTGAATTGAATTGAATTTTTCAATTGAATTGAATTGAATTCCAAGAGAAATTGAAATTAAGAATTAGAATGAGAAATTCAATTAAAAAATGCTTAAAATTGAATTTCTATTTTTTAATTAAATTTAATTTCAATTTCTTAATTGAATTGAATTAAATTCCAAGAGAAATTGGAATAAAGAATTAGAAATTAAAATTCAATTCAATTAAAAAATTGAAAATTTTTTTAAATTTAATTTCAATTTTTTAATTGAATTTTATTTAGTTTTCTTAATTGAATTGAATTAAATTCCAAGAGAAATTGGAATAAAGAATTAGAAATTAAAATTCAATTCAATTAAAAAATTTTTTTAATGGAATTTCAATTTTTTAATTGAATTTTATTTAATTTTCTTAATTGAATTCAATTAAATTCCAAGAGAAATTGGAATTAAGAATTAGAAATTCAATTCAATTGAAAAATTTTTTAAATTGAATTTCAATTTTTTAAATTGAATTTCAATTTTTTAATTGAATTTTATTTAACTTTCTTATTTGAATTTAATTTCAATTTCTTAATTAAATTGAATTAAATTCCAAGAGAAATTGGAATTAAGAATTAAAAATTGAATTTCAATTTTTTAATTGAATTTTATTTAATTTTCTTAATTCAATTAAATTTCAATTTCTTAATTGAATTGAATTAAATTCCAAGAGAAATTGGAATAAAGAATTAGAAATTAAAATTCAATTCAATTAAAAAATTTTTTAAATTGAATTTCAATTTTTTAATGGAATTTTATTGAATTGAATTAAATTCCAAGAGAAATTGGAATTAAGAATTAGAAATTCAATTCAATTCAATTAAAAAATTGAAAAAATTTTTTAATTGAATTTTATTTTACTTTCTTATTTGAATTTAATTTTAATTTCTTAATTAAATTGAATTAAATTCCAAGAGAAATTGGAATTAAGAATTAAAAATTGAATTTCAATTTTTTAATTGAATTTTATTTAATTTTCTTAATTAAATTAAATTTCAATTTCTTAATTGAATTGAATTAAATTCCAAGAGAAATTGGAATTAAGAGTTAGAAATTGAAATTCAGTTTTATTAAAAAATTGAAATTCAATTCAATTTAAAAATTGAAATCAAATTAAATAAAAATTCAATTCAATTAAAAAATAAAAATTAAATTAAAATATAAATCAAATCAGTTAAAAAATAAAAATTCAATTCAAGTAAAAAATTAAAATTCAATTCAATTAGGATTAAATTGAAAGTCAAGACTTAAAATTTTACATATTCAATTTATATCCTCGCAAATTTATTTCATTGTGTAAATTAAAACGAGTTACTTTCATTATCACTTCTAGGAGCTTTTGTCCATTAAACAAGTTTTTCTGAGAAATGGAATACAATTTTCAATTCGCAGAAAACATTAACTAATTATAATAATTATTCATAGGTATGTATATACTTTTTTATATGTTTTAAATATTTTAGGTAAAAAAAAAACTCATTTGCGGGTAATTTTCATTAAATTTTATTAAGAAACTGAAGAATTTGGGTGAAAATGCAGAAAATTATTAGTTGTGCTATAACTATTAACTCATCGATAGATGTTTTGTTGAATATAAAGAATAAAAATTCGTTACGGTACATTTCTTTGTGTAACAGGTCATAGTGTTAGTAGTCTTTATACTTAAAGGTAGTAGACAATATCGCTTCTAATGATCTAATAGGAAACTGTTGACTTTTACTTTGTTTGAACAGCAATCATTTCGTTTCACACGAAATAATCATTATACTAAACTTCAATACTGTGATGTGAATTTGTTATTGCAATTGTTATTTATAATAATTTACCTATTTGCATAAATAATTAATTTTTATTAAAATTAATTTTTAAATAATTTATTAATTTATTGTATATACAAAAAATAATTTATTGTTTACATAAATAATTTATTTATTATTTACATAAAACAAGCAATTAAATTATTTACACACTTAATTTATTTATTACTTACATGAATTAGCAATTAATTTATTATTTGTGTAAATAATTCATTTTTTTTGTTGTTAAAATAAACAATTCAATAATTTACTATATTTACAAAATGTAATTAATTTATTGTTTATATTAAATAAGAAATTAATTTATCCACATAAATAATTAATTTATTTATTGTTTACATAAATAATTTGTTTGTTTATTATTTACATAAATAATTCAATATTTTGATAAAATCAGTGTAATATAATCATTAGATTATATCAGTAATAATTAGATTGTATAAAAAATATTTATTCTTCTACTTAATTCATAATGTGATATAAGAAATTCACCCCCAAATTGGTATATATTTGATATTGATACAAATTTCATTGTTATATCTATAAATTTTTAATTATATTTCTACGTGGGTGAAGTTCACAACGTTTATGATCCAACGATTGTAAGAATAAAATATTTTTTACCCAAAAAACAATAGTTTTTGTTTACAAATTTTTATTTTTTGAATTTGTTGATGAATAATTGAATGTCAAATTTCCAGCCAAAAATTTGAAGAGTAAATAGCTAAAATATTTTTTCCTTTTCAAATAAAAAAAATTAACGTAGGGACTCAATTAAAATAAAATTAACTAAAATTAATAAAAGAATTTAAATAAAAATTAATTAATTAATTAATTAAAAATAATTAGAGTTTAAATTAATTGATTGTTTAACATTTTTTGATGTAGTTTTATTATATTTTATATTTATATTTATTTAATTATTATTTATAATAATAATATAATAATAATTATAATTAAATAATTTTTTTGTAGTTCTAGTTTTTTAGTTCTTGCAAGGGTTAAGAAAAAAACTTAATTTCTTTTCATTTTTTTTTTATTTTATAGGTTTATATTTTACAGTTCATGACAGTTTTTTTAACCCCTTGCAAGATAACCCTGATCGCATTGCATAATTTACATGCGGTCTCGAATAATTTAAATAAACACAAGTTTATCATAAAATCGTAAATCTATTATCCACATTGCTAAATATAGAATTTTACTTTCCGATTTAAAACAAATCACAATTTTTAGTATATCATTTAATACCTGAACGAGAAAAGAATTCCTAGAGATTAATCTTTTTAATTTTCAACGTCAATGGTCATTCAATTTTTTTCCATTTTCCAAAAATTAATTTTCTATTCATTACTTTTTATTATAACTAATTAATTTTCTATTATTTATTTTTAATAAATTAATTTTCTATTATTTATTTTCAATTAATTAATTTTCTATTATTTATTTTTAATTAATTAATTAATTTTCTGTTAATAAATTTTCTAATAATTAAATTTTCTGTTAATTAATTTTCTATTAGTTAGTTTTCTAAAAATTAATTTTTTACTATTTATTTTCAATTAATTAATTTTCTATTGATTCATTTTCAAATATTTAAATTTCTATTAATTTATTTTCAAACAATTAAATTTCTAATTTTCTATTAATTAATTTTCCATTATTTATTTTCAGTTAGTTAATTTTCTGTTGATTTTCAATGAATTATTTTCAATTATAATTAAATTGCATTAATTTATTTAAACATAAAATGATGAATAAACAAACGTTAAGCACACGCCTATTTCGAATGTACACAATCCCTTTCGTCCGAAAGGATCAAACTCTCTGGACCAGCAAGACTATAAGAGCTTCAATGTCTGAACAAAGTGGTACCAGTTCTTAACTTCTACCCAGAGCAAGGACAGTTCTAAATTTCAAGCGAAAGTCTGGTGTATTATTATTTGTAAGTATATCAGAGAATTAGTAGATAGATAAATTTAAAAAAAAAAATAGAAAAAAGAAAAACGGAAAATACTTCATTTGTGATTTATTGTAAGCGACATCAGGATGTTGGCCTCAAGTTCAAAGTCGAAGAGAACAACCGCGATTTTCTCACAGTGAGCGACAATATTAATTATACAAAAGAACTTCCTCAGAGTGAGGAGGGAAAAATTAGAGAAAAAAAATCGTAGTGCAAAATATTGTGAACGAGTGTCGTTTTTTAGTGTTTTTTTTAAATAATTGGACGATTTTCATATTTTTTTTATGAATCTTTAACGCGAGTGTTTTTTCTTCAGTATTTGTGCTTTTTTCGAACTCAATACGAGTTTTAAACAATTACTTCTTTTTCGCAAAAGTACAGTAGAACCTCGTTCAACTTTTTTCTTTCTTTTTTTTTTTGGAAAGCTTCTGCCCTTATTTTTTTATTTTTTGTTCTTTTTTATTTATTATTTTTTTTACTCTTATTTTTTTATTTTCTTACTGTTATTTTTTATTATATTGCATTCTTACTATTTTTTACTCATTTTTTATTTTTTTACTCTTATTTCATTTTTTTATTTGTACTATTTTTTACTCTCATTTCTTATTTTTACTCTTATTTTTTATTTATTTTTTTACACTTCAATTTTTATATGGTTACAAAAAAGAATAAGACAATTAAAATTTGCTAATTCTTTGATATTCATTTATGTTTTAGTAGTTTATTGTAAAAATTTT
The DNA here is from genome assembly GCA_032872505.1 of Leptopilina syphax. Lineage (NCBI taxonomy): Eukaryota > Metazoa > Arthropoda > Insecta > Hymenoptera > Figitidae > Leptopilina > Leptopilina syphax. The sequence goes on along the minus strand of CM065469.1, from coordinate 28,393,418 downwards.
CAAATTTATTTTCTCATTTTGATGAAAATGAAAAATGAAACTATAAATAAAAAAAATAAATAAAACAATTTAAAAACATAATAATTTGATTAAAAATCTTGTAAAATTTCAATTTTAAATGAATTTAATTAGAAATATAAAAAAATTTAGATTTAAAACAAATTTTTTAAAATAAAATTTTTCTGAAATTAGTTAAATTTTTTAATATTATCTATATTTAATTGTTTATTAAAATAAATAATTTTAATAAATTTAATAAAAATTCCTAAAAGAATTCAAATTAGTTAAAAAAATTTTTAATATAATTCTACGCAAACATTCAATTATTTTCATAAATAATAAAACCCAATGCTGAATTTCAATTATTTTTAATATAATTTTAATGGAATTCCTCGAAAAAAGTTATTATTCTTAAAAATTTTATTAATATTTATCAAGAAATTTAATTATTTTAATAACCTTTACTACAATTTATTTATTAGAATTTAAGTATTATTTTCAATATACATTTTTAATTAAATTTCTTTAAAGAATAAATTTATTTTCAAAAATTTTAATGAAATTCTTTGCGTAACAATTCAATTTTTTTCAAAATAATTTTAATAAAATTCTTCAAAGAAATTCAATTATGTTTAAAAATTTACAAAAATTCTTGTAAAAATTTCAATTATCTTTATAAATAATAACATTTTTCTCCGATATTCAATTATTTTCAAAACTTTTTATAAAATTCTTGTCAGAATTTCAATTATTTTTAATACAATTTTCATCAAATTTCTCGAAAAATGCAATTATTTTTAAAAATTTTATTAAAATTTGTCAAGAGAATTCAATTATTTAAAAATTTGTTGATAAAATTCTTTATGAAAATTCAATTGTTTAATAAAATATTTATTTTTATAGTTAAATGATTGAAATTCTCGTAAAATTTTCCAATAAATATTAATTCAAAAATAAATTTCAAATTAAAATCTTTGAAAATTTGAACTTTTCATACTTTTAATTAAGAATTCTATATAGAATTAATTTTTCTCAATAAGTATAATGGAATTTTTAAAAATTATTAATATTTTCTAATCTTATTTTTTTTAATTAATAATCATAATTGTTATCAACGATAATTGAGATTTAATTATTTGATAAAAATTGTTTTCAACATTTTTTGAATGTGAAAAATATTTTTGAAAAGAAGTATAAAATATTTTTGAGAAAAATTATAAAATATTTTGCTAAATATTTATAAAAAAATTTTGTAAAGTAATCAGAATAATATACATTTTGTAAAATATTTATAAAATATTTTCAGAATTTTATTCACGCATACCTATACAGAAATATTTATTTCTAAAAGAAAAGTTTTCAACCTATAATTTATATATTCCAGTTACAGATTATTTGTTAATTTTATTTTTTTGAAGTTAAATAATTAATTCCACTAACTTTATAATATCGTAGTAATTTATTCATATTTCACTACAATGGAGAGATAGAAATATTTCAACGATATAATGGAAACATTTTACAAACAAAGTTACATGTTAATAGAAAGAAGGAAATAAATGCGTACCTAAAACAATTTAAATAAAAATTGTTTACTCGCTTGTGAATTTTTATAACATAAAATATACAAAAGGATAATCAGTAAAAGTTGTTCTTTTAATAATGAAAATTATTCGCAATTATTTATTTATGAAAATTATTACAGAAGTTGAAGTTGTTCTCTCAATATTAAAAATTCCTAGTAATATTATTTTCTGGAATATTCTTAAGTCTTTTTAATAATAAATATGTAATTAATTAATAAATAGTAAATAAATATTAATAAATATTCAGAATATAAATATTAATATTAATAAATATTCACAATATAAATATTAATATTATAATAAATATTCACAATGTAAATATAAATTTTTCTAAATAATTATTATTATAAAAATAAATAATGAATATTATTTATTTTCATTTCTAAATTATTATATTTTTTTTTATTTTTATTCTTTTATGCATTTTTTGTGGATGATTTTTATGGTGATTTTATTTTTATGATTTTCGTGAAAAATTCTGGGAAAATTCAAATTTTATGATTTTTATTTTTTTGTGGATCTTTTATTGCCAAACTTTTTAAATTTCAGAAATTTTCATTTTTTCGGATTTTTAATTGTCCGAATTTTTATTTGCCCGAATTTTCATTTAATGGAACTCTTAAGATGACAAAAATATAAAATTTGCAGAATCTTTATTCCTCGTTTCAAAGAGTTTCATATCAAATAGCAATTCGTGCAAATAACTATTTCGGACAAATGAAAATCCGAAAAAATGAAAAGTTTGAAATTTAAAATTTCGACTCATTAAAATTCTAATGTGTGCGATATTTCGTCTAAATTTAATTTTGATTAAATTATATAGAATTCTTGTAAATTAAATTAAATCGAATTAAAGTGATTAATATACGCTTCGCAAATAAAAAAGAATAAGAAATTCAATGATTTAAATTTAAATCGCGAAAATCACTCACGCATATCGATTACCGCATAACCCAATTATAAACACTAGATGTATATATACATAAACCGTTATAAGCGCGTGATCGATAATAAATTATAAATTCAGTAGTTCCCATGACAATGAGGATAGAAAATGAAAGTATCTAGCTAGAGACATAATAGAGTTGGAATAAATTGAAAAGCAATGCTCTATAATACTTCCAATTGTCACTTATGCCTGAAAATTATACAATAACTTTTTATTTGCAAGACTTTTTTCTTTAATTCTTTCTTTGATTGTTGCCAATTTCTCTCTCTATATATAAAATAAGGTAGGCAATCTGCTCGGTTGATTATTATATACTAAACGGAACTGACGTATACTTTTCGATCGATTTCAAAGGAAAAAGAAATTATCCTATTTATTTTTCCTCTCCCCCCCTCCCTCCTCATCAATTGCGGTGTCTTTTTAATTTTCCCTCTAGAATTTCTTGAGAGTAAATATGAAAAGAGAGAGAATGCTTTTTCGCAAAAAAAAAAAGATATCGCTTTCTAATTTATTTGCAATCAAGTACCATAGTAATTAAAAAGTTATCTCAGAGAGGATTTGAAAATATATATATATAACACAATTGTGTAAGCGATATTACAAAATAATAATATTTATATAAAATTAAGTGTTAGATTTTTTTTTTCTTTACACCAAAGACTAAGATTTGCATATTCAACCTTTAATTTTTAATGGATGACTTAATTTGAGTTTTAGTAAAATTAAAATGGTTATTGAAATTAGATATGAAAATTAAAATTGAAATAAATTCAATATTAAAAAGAATTAAATTCAAAATAATTCCAAAATTACTAAAAATAAATTTATTCTGAAAATAATAAGAATTTTATTAAAATGTATATGTATAGATCAATTGAAAATTGAATTATTTGAATAAAATTGAAATTTTGATCCATTGCAATTTTAATCAATTAAAATTTTTAATAATTAAAAATAAAAATTTTGCTAATTTGAAAATTTTAATAATTAAAAATTTATGAAATTAAAATTTTGATAATTTGAAATTTAAAATAATTAAAGTATTAAGTATTAATTAAGGTATTAACTATTAAGTGAAGATTAATTAAAATAATAAATATAATAATCAATTTTAGTTTCAGTCGATTACAATTTCAAATTAAATTTCCATTTAAATTGAAATTTTGATTTATGTAGATTGGAATTTTGGTATTTTCATTAATTAAAATTTTTAATTAAATACAATTTAATAAAATTGAAATTTGGATAATCATAATTTTAATTACATTTAAAATTAATTTTAGTTTCAGATCGATAACAATCTTTAATAAGATTTTGATAAATTGAAATTCAACTCGATAAGATTTACTTAAATTGAAATCATAATAAATTGCATTTTGGAGTAATTAAAATATCAAGAAATATTTCCAGTAATTCAAATGAAGATTCCTTGAAATTTGAACTAAATAATTATTTTAAAACGTTTAAAAATTTCATTATAGTGAAATTTGGGTTAATTAAATCATTTATAAAATTAAAAATCTATAATTATTCTGTGATCCTGAACTCTAATTTAAACTCGGGAATGTTACATTTTATCTCAAATTAATTAAAATTTTTTTCCAACATTCCTAATTTCATTTTTTGCTTTTAACATTGTAAATTCAAATATTCTTTGAAATAGCTCGAAATTTCCAAGAAATTTAATACAAAACCTTCAATTTTTTCTATTTCTGACAATAATTTCTTTTTAAATAACTTAATTCTTGAAGAACTATCATAAAATTATTATTTATTAATAAATTATTCAATGAACAATTTTACTTAAATTTTTTTAATTAATTGGATTCAAAAAAGTTGCGTTTACAATCTTTATAAATAGATGAACTTCAAAGGTTAATAATAAATAATAAATAAAATTCTTGACAAAATTTCAATTATTTTCAAAAATTTTCCTCATTTCAATTATTTTTTTATATCTACTATTTTAATAAAATTTTCCAAAAGAATTTAATTATTTAAACAAAATTTTAATATAAATTTCACAAGAATTCAATTACTTATCAATTTTTTATAAATTTCTTCGCACCAATTCAATTATTTTTAATTTTTTAATGAAGTTTCTCGAAAGAATTCAACTATATTCAGAGAATTGAAAAAAATAGTTCTGAGAAATTCAATTATTTCGAAAAATTTATATAAATTTCTTTTAAAAATTCTATTAACTTAAAAAAAATTTTTTTTAATTCTTTAGAAGAGTTAGTTAATAAAATTGCAATTTTAATAAAATTTTCCTATACAATTCAATTATTTTCAATACAATAAGAATTCAATTATTTTTACAAATAATACTTGTTTCTTATGAGAATTTAATTATTTAAAAAAATTGAATCAAATTCTTCGCAAGAAATCAACTATTTTCATAAATAATACAATTTTTCTCGAGAATTTAATTATTTTAAAACATTTTCATAAAATGCTTTATAAATTTAAAAAATTATAATAAAATTGATCAAAGAATATAATTAATTTCCTAAAATATAAACATTTTTCCTAAGAATACAATTATTGTCAAAAATGTTTGTTAAAATCTTCGAAAGAATTCAATTATTTTCGTAAAAAAAAAAAATTCTTCAAAGAAATTCAATTATTTAAGAAACTTTATTAAAATTCTTCCCAAGATTTCAATTCTTTTCAAAAATAACACTTTTCACATGAATTCAATTATTTAAAAAAAAATTTAATAAAATTCTTCGCCAGATTTCAATTATTTTCAATTTTTTAATAAAATTTCTCGATAGAATTTAATTCTTTTAAAAAAGTTTTATAAAATTCTGAGAAATTTAAATATTTAAAAAAATTTGAATAAAATTCTTCACAGGAAATTAATTATTTTCACAAATAATAATATTTTTCTCCGGAATTCAATTTTTTTTACAAATCAAATTCTTCACAGGAATTCAAGTCTTTAAAAAAAAGTTGTAATAAAATTCGTTGCAAGAATTCAATTATTTTCGTATGAAATAAAATTTTTCGAAGCAATTCAATTATTTAAGAAACTTTAATAAAATTCTTCCCAAGAATTCAATTCTTTTCAAACATAACATTTTTCACAGGAATTCAATTATTTAAAATAAAAAAAATTAAATAAAATTCTTCGACAGATTAAAATTATTTTCAATTTTTTAATGAAATTTAATTATTTTAAAAAAGTTTTATAAAATTCTGAGAAATTCAATTATTTTCATATAAATAGCAAAACTTATCGAAGAATTTCATTTATTTTTTATACAATTTTAAATAAAATGATAGATAATTGCATTTATTCTTAAAATTTTATTTTAAATTCGCCGAAAGAATTCAATTATTTTTTAAAAATTTTGATAAAATTCTTCATAAAATTGCAATTTTAAGAAATATTCAATTATTTAATAAATTATTTATTTTTTATTTAAATAATTGAATTCTCGAAAAATTGAAATTTTGCCGATTTTTGTTCTTTACTTCTAAACAAAATTAGAATATTGTTAAACAACTGTGATTAAGAAATAGAAAATTTATTTATTTTCCATTATTTTTGTTTATGAATCAAAATTATTATTCTGTTTTAGAAAAAAAAGAAAAATATTTGCACAATTTCTATTTTTAATCTTATTTTGGAACAGGATTTTAGATATTATTAAAGATGACCAAGTAATAAAATCATTATTTTATATTATAAGAATATTATCAAAATTATTTTCATCATTTTAATTCAATTATTAATTTCTAGAATTTAAAATCATTTTTTAGGAAAATAATAATTGAATTCCTTTAAAAAATTTTATTATTTATGAAAATAATTAAATGTTTGCATACAATTTTATTAAAATTTTTTTTAAATAATTGAATTCTTTTTGGGGAATTTTATTAAAATAGTAGATATTGAAAATCATTATTGAAATAAAAAAAATGCTTTTTATTTTTGAAAATAATTGAAATTAGGACAAGAATTTTTTTGACATTTATGAAAATAATTGAACTTTGGAGGAGAATTTTGTTATATTTATAAAGATAATTGGGATTTTTACGAGAATTTTTTTTCAAATTTTGAACATAGTTGAATTTTATAAGAATTTTATTATTTTTTTTTGAAAATAATTGAATTTTTGCAATTATTTACGTAATTTCTCCAAAATTGAATTTTTTTAGTGTTTTCAACAAAAATTTAAATTAGAAAATTTTTAAATTCTATTATTTTTAAAATTGTTAATTTTATTTTAAAAAGTTAGTAAGAAGTTAGTTGCTAGTATTTATTTAAAAAAGAAGTTATTGATGAAATAGAATAATTTTACAATTAAAGAAATTCGCAAATATTCGAACATTTTTTGGAGTATCTAATAATTTTTCGAGTGAATCAGAATATTCTTCAGGTTCAGGGAGAAAGTCAGAATTTTTTCTGGAAGTCAGAAAAAAAAATAAAATTTATGTATCGCAACCCCGTTAATTTGTTATAATTAAATTGAAATCGAAAATGAAACTATTCCTTTCACTATATAGAAAAATCAACATAATTAATTATATCAAAAGGTCTCTGTCCATGTATTTTAATAAATAATTCCCTTCAATTAATATATTTACTTTTTATGCATCCATAAATCATTTGTGAGAAAATTGAAAAGTGTTAAATAAATAAATAGAAAACATTTATATTTGAATTAATAATATCGCGAAAGAAAAATGATATATTCCGTTTTTGTATTTTTTTAAATAAATATTCAAGGAGAATAAATGAACGAAATGATTTATCGCAACTCCACCTGATTCGCGACTTTACTTTCAACAATGAGAACGGTTCGTGCTATTTTTTTTTTTTTTTTCTAAACATAATCTTTAAATAAGGATTGGTCACAACTGCTGCATGTCTCACGGCAAAAATGTTAAAAGCCAAACAGTTTTGAGCGTGACTATTTTCCAGGGCAGCATTTATTTCGCAAGCAGGGTTATTGCAATTGTTGAAACTCAAAAATATCCGACTCGACACTTTTAAAAAGTTTCTATATAATGTAAAAGTAAATGCTTTACGTACATTAATAGTTTGTTTGTAATCGTGTTGTATGCATTAATAGCCTTTAACAGTTGTACATTTTTTTTTTTTTTTTTTTGCTAAATTTACTCACGCATATTTGTAAGTGTATTAGAATATTTCTCTCTCTCTCTCTCTCGCTCTCTTTCTCTCTCCATCTATATGTATATTATTTTTTTTCTCTCTCTGTCTCTCTCTCTCTATATGTAGATATATTTTTTTTCTCTTTCTTTCTCTCCCTCTATATATATATATAGCTATATATTTTTTCTCTCTTTCAAGGAGAGAGAGAGAGAGAAAGAGAGAGAAATATATTTTTTTTTCTCTCTCTTTCTCTCCCTCTATATATAGCTATATATTTTTTCTCTTTCAAGGAGAGAGAGAGAGAGAAATATATATCGGTCTGTCTATTATCTGTGGTGGAAAGTGTGTGTATGTAAAAGATAAAAGTTTTTCAGACACCGCCCTTTCAAATCCCCGCGGACTCAAAGTGTATTAGTATGTATGTGGCTTTTACAATTACCATAGGTTATATACTATTTATGAGAAATAATCTACATCTAAAGAAAATCGACAAGGCGTAAAGCAGTTCTCATAGACGAAGGTCTGTTTCAAGAACTATTAGATTTCAATTTATATGTTTAAACTTGATATGAGTGGGTACTGATGAAAATTGTCGTTGGAAAAAAAAATCGCTGGCGAGCTGTTCGCATTTTCTGACATAAGATATTATTATATATTGGAAAAGGAGAAAAATTTGTTCGAATAAATTAAAGGATAATTTGATTGCACCTCGCTTGTTATATGCGTATAATTTAAACATGAGTTCAAATATGTAGTCTTTCAATTTTTTTTTAAACATTATTTTTTTCTCTCTCTTTTTTCTAAACTTTTTGTAATTATTTTCCTTTTTTTCAATATGTTAATTGTTAATTAAATAATTCGCCTCTGAATAAGAGGGAGAGAAGTCATTTTTGAAAATTTATTCTCCTACGAAAACTTTTCTAATTAATTATTTTTTTTTCCCCTCATTTTATATTGAAATTATTTTTGAACCCAATTCTGGTCAGGAAATTCAGGAAAAAGTCATGGATTTTTATTAAAGTACTGAAAAAAATTGAATTTTGAAAAAGTTAAAAATAATAATTGGAGAAATTCAATTATTTTCAAAAGTAATAAAATTCTTAGCAGAAATTCAATTATATATGTTCAAAACTTTTTTTTTTTCTTTTTTTGAAAAAAATTCTTGTAAAAATTTTAATTATCATTAAAAATAATAAAATTCTTCTCCAAAATTCAATTATTTTCCAAAATTTTCCTCAATTCAATAATTTTCCGTATCTACTATTTTAAAAAAAAATTTCAAAAAAAATTCAATTATTTTAAAAAAGTGTTGATAAAATTCAAAGAAAACATTAAATTATTTTCATAAATAATAAAAATTTCACATGAATTCAACTATTTACAAATTTTTTTTTTATAAATCTCTTCGCAATAATTCAATTATTTGCATAAATAATAAAAATTTTTTAACGAGATTCAATTATTTTCATGACTAATAAACTCATAGAATTTCAATTATTTTCAATGCAATTTTAATCGAATTAATCGAATTCCTCGAAAAATGTTTTTTGAATTCCTCAAAAAAATTATTTTTGAAAATTTTATTAACATTCTTCAAAGAAAGTCAATTATTTAAAAATTTAAATACATTATTGTATAAATTTTCAAAAATAATTGAATTTTAAAAAGGTTTTATATTAATATCTTTGAAAATACATATTATATGTATAGAATTATTTTTTATGAAAAAGTTTAATTGAATTTTTTTCTTTTGAAATTATTTCAAGTTTTCTTTTCTCTAAATATTTATAATTGAAGAATTTCTGAATAATCGAAATTTTGTAAAATTGAATTTTAAACAAATGAATTTGAAAATTCTCAAAAAATTTTTGCAAAAAAAGTATTAAAAATAATTGAAATCCTGTGAAGAATTTTATTATTTATAAAAATAATTGAATTCTTGCAACAAATTTTATTATAATATTTTTTTTTTTTAAATTGAATTCTTTTGAAAAATTTTATTAAAATAGTAGATTTTTAAAATATTTTAATTTCCGCGAAGAATTTCATTATTTGAAAAATGTAATTGAATTCTTGCAAAAAATTTTGAAAATAATTACATTTTTAATTGAAATCATACGACAAATTTTATTATTTATAAAAATAATAGCATTCATGTAAAGAATATTGTTATTTTGGAAAATAATAATTGAATTCTTGCAACGAATTATATTAAATTTTTTGTAAGTAATTGAAATCCTGTAAAGAATTGTATTTCTTGTAAAAATAATTGAATTATTCTTGCAACAAATTTTATTCTTTTTTTTTATTAAATAATTGAATTCGTTAAAGAAATTTTATTAAAATAGTAGATTCTGAAAATATTGTTTGTAAAATGTAATTGAATTTTTGCAAAAAATTGTGAAAATAATTATATTTTTCAAGAAATTTAATTAAAGTTGTATTAAAAATAATTGAAATCCTACGAAAAATTTTATTATTTATGATAATAATTGAATTCTTGCAACGAATTTTATTAATTTTTTTTTAAATAATTGAAATTCTGTAAAGAATTTTATTAGTTATATAAATAATTGAGTTCTTGTAACGAAAGAGAATAAAAATAATTGAAATCCGCCTATGGAAATTTTATTATTTATGAAAATAATTGAATTCTTACAACGAATTTTTTATTACATTTTTTTAAATAATTGACTACGTGTAAAGAATTTTATTGAAGAATAGAATTGAATTCTTGCAACGAATTACATTAAATTTTTTTTAAATAATTGAAATTTTGTAAAGAATTTTATTATTTATGAAAATAATTGAATTCTTGTAACGAATTTTATTACATTTTATTTAAATAATTGAATTCTTGAAAACAATTTTTAAATATTTACATTTTTCGATCAACTGATGTAAATTATTGTATTAAAAATAATTGAAATCCTATGAAATATTTTAGTATTTATGAAAGTAATTGAATTCTTGGAACGAATTATATGAAATTTTTTGCAAGTAATTGAAATCCTGTAAAGAGTAAAGAGTTGTAATTGAATTCTTACAACGAAAAAAAAAATAAAAATAATTGAAATCCTATGGAAATTTTATTATATTTATGAAAATAATTGAATTCTTGTAACGAAAAAAAAATAAAAATATTTGAAATCCTATGGAAATTTTATTATTTATGAAAATAATTGAATTCCTATAACAAAAAAATAAGAATAATTGAAATCCTATGCAAATTTTATTATTTACAATGAAAATAATTGAATTCTTACAACGAATTTTTATTACATTTTCTTAAATAATTGACTACATGTAAAGAATTTTATTTAAGAAAATAATTGACTTCTTGCAACGAATTTTATTGTTTATGAATGTAATTGAATTCTTGTAACGAATTTTATTACATTTTTTTTTAAATAATTGTATTCTTGAAAAAAATTTTTAAATATTTATATTTTTCAAGCAATTGATTTAAAATATTGTATTAAAAATAATTGAAATCCTATGAAAAATTTTATTATTTATAAAAATAATTGAATTCTTACAACGAATTTTATTTATTACATTTTCTAAAATAAATTAATTGATGTGAAAATTGTATTATAAAAATAATTGAATTGTTGCGAAGGATTTTATTAAAAATAATTTAATTCTTTTTTGAAAAATTTTATGTAAATTAAAATTATTATAAAACATAAGGATAACGAGCACTCCGAGTCTTCGACTCGGAGTGTTTGTTATCTATATGTTTTTTAATAATATTTATAAAAGTTATTGAATTTCAAAAGGTTTTTATTTGAAAATTTTGAAAATCTTGATTCCTGTGAAAAAATAATGATTAAATATTTATTTAAAAAAGAAGTTATTCTTCTTCTTCTTCTTCTTTTTCTTAAATAACTTGTGGGCTTGCCGAGTGTTACAATAAAAAAAATTCGAAACAAAAATTCAAAAATTTTTGTTGAGTATATCTAATAATTTTTATAGTAAATCAGAATATTCTTTAGGATCAGGGAAAAAATAAAAATTTTGTCTGAAAATCAGGGAAAAACAAAATGAATTTTTTGTCCTACCTGCACGAAAAGTATGTCATTTCGGGCACTTAAAGTGGGCGCAAAGTAACTGATTCTCGCCCGGGGTCAGAGAAGCCGGCGCAAAAGTTCTTTTACGCCCGATGACGTCACACAAGCGGGCGCAAAAGTTCTTTACGCCCGCTTGCTGTACTTTTGCGCCCGCTTCGCTCGTGCCCTCAATGCCATACTTTTCATGCAGTTAGGACAAAAAATTATGTTCGCAACATGGGCGCAAAGGTGATTACGACTTTGGCGAGATTTCGGGACCTCGGGGACACTTTCGCACCCTCGGCTTCGCCTCGGACGCGAAAATGTCCCCTCGGTCCCTTCATCTCGCCATCGTCCCAATCACCTATTTTGCGCCCTTGATACGATAATAACTATTTTGTGTAAATCCTCTGCTGATTTCGACACAATTTCTAATGAATATGAAATTTTTCAGAGAAATTAAGACAATAAGGATTGCAATGAAGCTAGTGTTGATATCGTTTTGCGTGACGTTGGTAGTGGCGGGTCCCACGAAGCAGTCCCACGTCCTGGACAAGAAACAAGTTGACCAACTTATCGAGGGATTAGATTTTGATTATATCAAACAGGATCCGGGATATTCGGCCGAATATGCCGAAGCACCTGTGCCCTTGGCTCAACCAAGACCAAAAACTGGTTTCAGCGTGGGTGGTGGATTAGTGAGCATTGCTCAGGGTGCAGCCAATGCTGCTCACAATTCAGTTGTGAATCAACCTTCGGCTGCTGGACAAGCTGCCTACGTTGCCAAGAACACATTGGCTCAAGCTGCCGCTCAATCAGCCGCAACTGCAGCCGCTGCTCTCGCGGGAAAGCAAATTATCCTCATGGGTCTCGAGCAACAGTCCTACAATGCTCATCAGGCTGTCAATTCAGAAAAAACACAATTGCAACAGGCCCAACGTTCTGCCACTGCTGCTCAAAATTCCGCTCAACAGGCTATGCATCAGGTATTTTTTTTAGGAGTTCCCTGATTTTTCAAAAAAAAAAAAAAAAAAAAAAAATTGACACTAAAAAACAATATGAAAAAAATTAGTTGCTAATTTCGCGTAGCACTACAATTTTCGCAAAAAGAGTTCTAACATGGTATTCTGATAGCTAATTAACTGTTCTAGAGTTCTCTCATAAAAAAATGAATAGTTCCGTAAAATACTAAAAACTATAAAACTTTGAAAAATTTCAAGAACAATTTTTTTTTTCCAAAAAATTAATTCTTCTTGAGTTTTGAGCAGAATTCTGGTGACAGTAATGAGAGTTCTGCACATAATCTCAATAAACTTTTCTTCTAAACTTAAAATAGAAAAAACTACAGAACTATGAAAAATTACAAAAAAAAATTGTTTTTGCAACAATTTAATTCTTTAAGAGCTCTGAGCAGAGTTCTAGTATCAGTAAAAAGAGTTCTATACATATACCCAACAAACTTCCTTTCTAAACTCAAAATTGAAAAAAATACAGAACTTAGGAAATTTTAAAAAATGTTGAAATTTAAAAATTTAGAGTTCTGATTAGAGTTCTGGCATCGGCATAAAAATAAGGCATTACTTGTAGAACTCTTTATGCCGATGCTAAAACTCTCAGAACTCTACATTTTAAAATTTTCAAAGTTCTGTAGTTTTTTCACTTTTGAGTTCAGAAGGAAAGTTTGTTAAGAATATGTATAGAACTCTTTTTACTGATACTCAAAAATCATGAAGAATGAATTTTTTGTAAAAATATTATTTTTAATAAATTGTCAAAGTTCCGTAGTTTTTTCGTTTTTAAGTTTAGAACAGAAGTTTATTGAAATTGTGTGCAGAACTCTGATTACTGATACCAGAACTCTGCTCAGAACTCAAAATGAATTAATTTTTCCCCAAAAAAAAACTATCACTAAAGAACTCACATGACTCGATAAATTACATTAAAATTTTCATAATTCCCTAATTTAATTTTTCTAATTTTATTTTTCAATCCAAACAATATAGTTTTTCGGAATGGAATACGTTTTTTTTACAACTATTTTTAATTTACAATTATTTTCTATTCTATTCATGTGTCAGTTAAATCACTCTTTTAAATTATTTTAAACGCTTTTCTTTTTATAAATTACAATTATTAATGACATTAAAAATAAATAAAGAAATTAATAAAAATTATAAATTAAAATTTCATATTATTTTCTATTATAATAATTTTATTAATTTCTTTATTTATTTTTCTATTTTCGTTTTGTTGATAATAATAATTCATTCATTAATTATTAAAAAGTATGAATTTATAGTAATAAGAACAGATTAAAATTTATATTTAGCATAAAAACAATTTTATATAAAAAATAGTTGCTGTTTTCAGTAATAATTGCATTTTAGAAGGTTTTTAAACAGAAATTTTTCGAAAATTTAAAGTTCTGTATAAAGAAAATTAAAAAAAAAATTATTTAAAAATATTATTTGTGTTTTAAATAATTTTATTAAAAATTCTGAAAAAATTTTGTTTTATGAGAAATTTGAATTCAATTTTTTAAAATTACTTGAATTTTTCAAAAGAAAATTAACTGAAAAGCTAACAAGTTAATTAAAATTTTGTAAAATTTATGAAATAATTGATTTTTTCAAATTTTCGATTCCAAAAAATTGAATTTTTACAATCAAGTGTATTTGAAAATATTTTGAGATAATTGAAATGTTTAAAATACTATTTGAAAACATTTAGATTAACAAATTTATTCAAAATTATGAACACTTGTGTTTTTAAAAAATTTCAGTTCTTTTTCTTTTAGATAACTGAATTTTTAAATAATCAAATATAATTCAAAATTTTATAAATAATTAAAATTTCTCAAAAATTCAATTTGAAACAATTGAATTTGAAAGAATTCAAATTTTATTTAAATTCTATTAAAATTAATTTAATTTTTATGTTCAAATAATTGAAATTTTTTTTGAAATAATTGAAAATTCTTAAAATTTAATTAAAAGTAATAGAATTTTTACTATCAAGTAATTAAAATTTTGTGAATAATTGAAATTTCCTAAACTTTTATTAGAAATAATTGAATTTTTTCAAACCATGTAGCTAACAATTTATGAAATAATTGAAATTTGATAACATTTTTTAAAAAAATATAGGAATTTTTTAAATTAATTCGTTGAAAATTTATTAAATAGTTGAAATTTTCTAAAATTTTGTTGAAAGTAATTGATTTTTTACAATCAAGTAATTGAAAGTTTTTGAAATAATTGAAATTTCCTAATATTTTATTAATTATAATTGAATTTTTATCAAATTTGATTGAATTTATATCTAAAATTCTATTAAAATTTGTTAAATGGAATTTTAATTTAAAAGTCTTGAAATAATAAAAAATTTTCTAAAATTCTATAAAATATTTAATTTTTACAATCAAGTGATTGAAAAATTTTGAAATAATTGAACTTTCTTAAAATTTAATTAAAAGTAATGTAATTTTTACATTAATTATTATTAATTAATTATTAATAATTAATTATAATTTAATTAATTAATAATAATAATAATAATTATAATTAATAATAATTATAATTTAAATAATTAATTATTATTAATAATTAATTATTATTTAATTGAAATAATGGGAGAAATTGGAATTTTCTAAAATTTTATTATAGAAATAATTGAATTTTTGAGAAGTTTTTGAAAAACATTAAAAATATTTTTATTTTCTAAAAATGTTATTAAAATTTTTGAAATAATATAAATTTTTAAAAATTTTATAAAAAATAATTTAACAATAAAATAATTAAAAATTTGAAAATAATTGAACATTACTAAAATTTTAAAATAATTGAATTTTAATTTTTAAGTATCAAATAAATGGAATTTTCTAAAATTCTTAAAAAAAATAATTTGAGTTTTTAAGTCAACAAGTAGAAAATTTTTGAATTAATGAAAATTTGTTAGAATTCTTTAAAAAATAATTAAATTTTTACCTTTAAGTAATTGATAATTTTTGAATTGTATTTTTTTAGAATTGTTTTTTAAGAATTGTATTAAAAATAATTGAATTTTTACAATTCTAGTTTAATTGAAAATTTTTACAATAATTGAAATTTTGCTAAAATATTCAATAGAAAATAATTGAATTTCTAAAGAAGTTTATTGAAATTTTTGAAAATAATCAATAGAAGTTAGCTACTGTAATTATTTTTTTAAAAATATGTTGTCACGTTTAAAGTTTCCGAATTTTTGAATTTTAATATTTTTCAGAGACTGATTTAAGAAGTCACTTTTAAATTATCCAAATTTTTGAATTTTTATACTTTTCAGAGACAGATTTAAGTGGTCACCTTTAAGGTGGTTCATCTCATAGAATGCAGACCTCTAGAAAAGAAATTAATTAACATCTGAGTAATTTAAATATTATTATTAATATAGGGTAAGAGGTTCGGTTGTGGGCATGGTTTGGTTGTGGACACCCCTGCGTAACTTTTCATAAAATACAAATGAATCAAATTTGACAAATGTCAAGTGTGTGTTGTCACCGTATATCCTTTTTGTGCGAATACCAAAGCAAACAGTCGCTTTTTATTTGTTCTGCAAAGATATTTGTTTTCTTACACGTGTGTTTTGACACATTTTTATTATTTCACAGTTTTAAAAGTGCTACAAATCGAAGAGAATTAAACAAAAACGTTAATGCAATGCATATTTACACAGTAAATGTATTAAATTTTGTAATTTAATACCGATTTCCACCAGAATTTTAACAATAAAAATTTTTTTCATTATGTTTCACTGTGGCTGCAAAATTCGGTTGTGAGCACCTAACTCCTTTTTCTTTCAAATCGTTAAATATCGTCGTTGATATCAACATGAGTAATTTTCCCCAGCTATTAATGGTGTTTTTAAGTATTTTTTAGATATTATTGGCCATATCCGCCTGTGAATTCGAATTTTGCACATTGTGATAAGGTTAAAGAATGATATGAAAAGTCGCATCTTCTGTTGTTGTTTCAATGCTAAAGCTTTTGAAATTAATCAATTTTAACTTTTTTTACATATCTGCGGTGATTTTACTTCAGTTCTTTCCATTTTAAACTGATTTTACGATGGTGCTCACAACCGAACCAAAATTTTTTGTTATCCAAAAATAACGATTATACTAAAATATTTATAAAAAGTTTCTAGTTTACGAAATCAATTTATTTTCATCGCCAGTAGTTACCTAAGGTATCTAGCTTTCAATATTCACGCATAAATCCGCATAACATATACTTGAGCCCAAGTTATAACCCAAAAACCAAACTATGCCCACAACCGAACCTCTTCCCCTAGTATTTTCTATAAAAATTAAATTATCAATTTTCATGAAAAAATATTGGCAATCGAAAAATTTATTTATTTAAACAATTTATAAAAGATTCAAATTTTTCATCATATTTAAAAATCTGAACTAAGAATCTGAATGGTGAAGTTGTTGAGAACTATTTTTTGAAGAAAATTAGTCACAATTACATTAAAATCGAATCATTTTTTAAAAAAAAATTCTACAGAAGCGATATGATGAAAAATTTGAATCTTAAGTGTAAATTGTTTAAATAAATAAATTTTTGGATTGTCAATATTTTTTCTTTAAAATTGCTAATTTGATAATTTTAAATTAAAAAAATTGATAATTTCTAATTTTGATAGAAAATACTATTAATAATAATATTTTAATTATTTGAATGTTAATTAATTTCTTTTCTATAGAGGTCTGCAAAATTTCTTTGGATAAAAGTCCTTAAAGTTTCAAAATTCCCAAATTTCAATATTTTTCAGAGCCCGATTTCTTTTCACAGGTGCAAATAATAACAACAGCTTTGAATGCCGCTCAAGTGACATCGGAACACGCGGCTCAGGCTTCCGCCGAAGCCGCTGCCGAATTAGCGGCGCAAACAACAATGCTCGGTCAGGCCAAGGCCAGCGCTCGAGCGATCGACGAGCAATTGGAGGCCGCTAGGGTTGACTTTGAGGCGACGCAAGCTGCCGCTCAAAAAGCAGCGGCCCTCGCTCAAAAGGCGCAGAGCAACGCCGCTGCGGCTGCCGCTCATGCCGCTCAAGCCGCGAGTGAGGCAGCGGCGCACGCCGTCGCCACCAAGAACGACCACGAGGCTCTTCAGAATACTATTCAGAATTCCGTGAAAATGCATCCTTTCGCCAAATTCCTCATTCGCGATTCGATTAATGTGCAACCGAATTCCGTCGCTCAGGACGCGGGTCCAGTGGACCAGAGTGGCCCCCCAAATGGACCGGGCAGCGAAGAAAATTATTCTACGAATTCCTACGAAACTGCCAGTCCCTATACAACGTCCGCGATAGCACCCTCGTCCTATCCATCATCGACGTCCTTAGACTACGATTATAAAAGCTCGCCAAGGGTATTAGACTATGGTTATTAAATTTCATCAATTATTATCATCAATCATTCGCACATCCGGAAAGAAGGTTATCTTCATTTTAGTCGATTTGATGCGCCTCGAAAGCGATTCTTCACATTCCATCATTTGATCTTTTTTTTTTTTGGAGAAAATTCCTTTTTTTTACTCATTTTTCTTTTTTTAATTCTTCTTTTTACAAATTATTCTTTTAATCGATTTTTCTTTTTACCGATTGTTTTATTCAAAAATTGTTCTTTATATCAATTTTTGTTTGTACCAATTATTCTTTTTAGCAATTTTTCTTTTTACCAATTATTTTCAGCAATTTTCAATTGCTATTAATTGTTTTTTTACCAATTGTCCTTTTTACCTATTTTATTTTTTTAGCAATTGTTCTTTTTAGAAAAATATAATTTACGAGACAAAAATAATTTCCAATCAGCACTGCCAGAAAAAATTTTATTTAAATCAAGTATAATTTACTTGAATTAAATATAAAAATATATTTTTCACCCAGAATCAATCAAAATTTATTTGAATCGAATAAAATTTATTTAATCCAAGTAAAATTTTTAGTTCAACCAAATAATATATTTATTTGAAGCAAATAAAAATTAATTTAACTAAATAAAGATTATTTGAAGGAAATAAAACTTTTTTTTGATTCAATACTGTTATTCAAACACGAATAAAATTTATTTCAACCGAATAAACTTTATTTGAAACAAATAAAATGTAAATTAATTCAAAAATTCAAAGTTTTATTTAAACAAATTAAAAAATTTTTATTCAATCAAATAGAATTTATTTTAACCGAATAAACTTTATTTGAATTGAACCACAAAAATTGTTACTTGAACCAAATTTAATTTATTTTATTCGAATAAAATTTAGTTGAAGTAAGGAAAAATTTTTTTTGAACCAAATAAAGTTTACTCGATCCGAATAAAGTTTATTTGAAATAAATAAAACTTTTTTTTGGTGGAAATAAAATTTATTGGAGCCGAATAAAAAAAATTTGTTATTTAAATTGAATAGAATTTATTTGCATTAAATAAAATTTATTTGAATCGAATAAAATTTATTTAAACCAAGTAAAATTTTTAGTTGAAGCAATTAACGTATTTATTTGAAGCAATTAACGTATTTATTTGAATCAAATAAAGTTTATTTGAAGAAAATAAAAATTAATTTAACTAAATAAAGATTATTTAAAGGAAATAAAACTTTTTTTGTGCAAAACTGTTATTTAAACACGCATAAAATTTATTTGAACCGAATAAACTTTATTTGAAATAAATAAAATGTAAATTAATTTAAAAATTAAAGTTTTATTTAAACAAATTAAAAAATTTTTATTCAATCAAATAGAATTTATTTTAACCGAATAAACTTTATTTGAACCGAACCACAAAAATTGTTACTTGAACCAAATTTAATTTATTTTATTCGAATAAAATTTAGTTGAAGTAAGTAAAATTTTTTTTTGAAACAAATAACATTTTTATTTGAATCAAATAACGTTTATTTAAACCAAACAAAGTTTACTCGATCGGAATAAAGTTTATTTGAAATAAATAATACTTTTTTGGTGCAAATAAAATTTTGTCGGCATAAATAAAATTTATTTGAGTCAAAAAAAAAAATTATTATTTGAACTGAATAGAATTTATTTGCACCAAATAAAATTTATTTTATCTGAATAAACTTTATTTAAACTAAGTAAAATTTTTAGTTTAACCAATTAAAATATTTATTTGAATCAAATAAACTTTATTTGAATCAAATAAACTTTATTTGAAACAAATAAACTTTATTTGAAACAAATAAAATGTAAATTAATTTAAAATTTAAAGTTTTATTTAAACAAATTAACAAAGTTTTATTCAATTAAATAGAATTTATTTTAACCGAATAAACTTTATTGGAACTGAACCAAAAAAATTGTTACTTGAACCAAATATAATTTATTTTATTCGAATAAAATTAATTTGAAGTGAGTAAAATTTTTTTTTTGAGTCAAATAAAAAAAAATTGTTATTTGGACTGAATAAAATTTATTTGCACAAAAAAAATTTATTTGATCCGAATAAACTTTATTTGAACCAAATTAACTTTATTTGAACCAAATTAACTTTATTTGAACCGAATCAATTTTATTCGAACAAAACAAAATTTATTTGAACCAAATAAACTTTATTTGAACCGAATAAACTTTATTCGAACTGAACCAAACAATTTTGATTTAAACTAAAAAATTTAATTTGAAGCAATTAAAAAAATTCTTATTAGAACCAAATTAAAAATTATTGCTTTAACCAAATAAAATTTATTTCACAAAAAATAAAAAGTTTCTAAAGCTTCCGAGTAAAATAAATTTTTTCTGAGTGCAAGCAGAAGAAGAAGACAGAAAAAAAACAGTCATAAAGACAAAGAAATTAAAAAATTTCCTAATTCAAAAAAATTTTTTTATCCTTCGAACCAAATGAAAATAGTTTCCAGGATAAAATACAAAAAAAAAAAATATTTGTCAACATTTCTCATTTTGATAATGTAAATTTATAAATTATTCCACATACTAGATATTTGGATAATAATTTTTGGTAGTCTTTTTTTATCAATTTGTGTTGTGCAAATAAAAAAAATATTGTTGCCATTTTATATTTCAATATTATCATTTGTTGACTCTCCTATTAGGTCTTAGAAATAAATGAGAGTGAAAGTCAATGATTCATAAAAAGTGTAGAAATAAAAAAAAATCTATTCGTTACTACACAAGTTCTAATATGCGACCATTACTCATGATAAAATCTTTAAAAAGTAAAAATACAATTCTCTTTACGTCACATTCGATCGAATTCTTTATTTATTCTATTAAATGAAATAATAAATAATATTTATTAGTATTAAAAATAAATCACACAATAAACTCAAATTTATAAAATATACTATTTATTGTTTTTTAGAAAATACAATATTATTATTATTATTATTTTGTATTATTAAAAAAAATATTCTTACAATATTGTGGTATTTACATTTATTTACTTATTTTGATTGCAATTTCTTTAGGTTTATAAAGTGATATAACTGATTTGATTTGATTATATCATTTAGAAATTACCTAATATAATTAATTTTCGTAAATTTTTCATCGAAGCGAAATGAAAAGCATGGTAAATTATAGGAATTATACAATTCTTGTAAATTGCGATAGGTGTAAGTTTTTAAATTATTTTTAAAATAATTTAAATTGCGATAACTACAAGTATTTTTACTTGTAAATATTTTTTTTTGAACAATTTTTTTTAGAAAATGATTATATTGACAAACGCTCAAAGCGCAAATTTATTTCCTCCGATGAATAGGTGACACTGGACTTTGGATTAATTACAAGTGGCACTGGAGTATTTGGTCCCAAAGTCACTCGAAATTTATTCAAAACACTGGCCAGGGCTACTTTTGTTTGTGCCAAACCCATTCTCAGTCCTGAAAAAAATCCAATTGTTTTTGAATATTATTCAAAAATATTTCTTCATATTATGTAAATAAACTCAAAAAAAAATTTATGTTTTAAATACAATATTTGCGGAATAAAAATTTTTATTTATTTCAAATAAAATTTATTCGCTCCAAGAAATTATTATTTGTTTCTGAAAATAAAATTTATTCGCTCCAAGAAATTATTATTTGTTTCTGAAAATAAAATTTATTTGCGCCAAGAATTTTTATTCGTTTCAAATAAATGTTAGGTACATGCGCCAAGAAATTTTTATTTCTTTTATAAATATATGTCCCTTGCGCCAAAAAAGTTTTATTTCTTGCAAATAAACTATTTATACGCTCCAAGAAATTATTATTTCTTTCTGAAAATAAAATTTATTTGCGCCAAGAATTTTTTATTCGTTTCAAATATATTTTATTTGCGCCAAGAATTTTTATTCGATTCAAATGAATTTTATTTGAGCAAAGAAATTATTATTCGTTTCAAATAAATTTTATTTACTGAAACAAATTTCTTTGTTTCAAATATAATTTAACTTATAAATTAATTAACTTATTTATTTATTATAATATATTAATTAAATACTGTAATGTAATTTAATATTTTAATTGTAAAATTACTATATAAAAAATGAACGTTACCAATGCAAATTCTTGGACCTTCGCCAAAGGGTAAATAAGCGTATGAATGTCTAGCGGCAATATTTTCTGAAGTAAATCTTTCGGGATCAAATTTCAAAGGGTCGGGATAAATTTCCGGATCCAAATGAATTCCCAAAACAGGAATTACAACGTCGACACCCTTTTTCACATGTAAATTAGTTGTTGGTAAATCGATATCCTTCGTGCACACGCGATTTAAAATGGCCAACGCTGGATATAGTCTCATAGTTTCTAAAATAGTTTTAATATATTAGAAAAAGTCTCTTAAAAATTAAATACAATATTTTTAACTGCATTATATGTAAAATTTAATATTCGATTTTAATATTTATTTGTATTTAATTTTTATTTATGAAATTGAATTTTTGATATATTTATTTAATTTTTATAAAAATTTTTTTTAATTATTCTCTTTATGTTAAATTTGATATTTGATTTTTATACCTGCATAAAATTAAATAGTAAACTATTAATTAAATTAAATATTAAAATTGAAATAAAATTCAATTAAAATTTTGATTTTTTAATGTTTTTACCAGAAACACATTGATGAAGATACGGCATACTATTCAAACTGTCATAACTGAGTTGTCCATGTTTTTCCAAAGCTAATTTAATTTCTTCCCGAACTTTTTCTTGTATTTCCTGATTAATGGCCAATTCGTATAAACAATGGGAAATTGTTGCCGATGAAGTTTCAAAACCGCCTAAATAGAAAACAAAAGCTTGCGCCGCAGCTTCCAAAAATGTTATTTTACCATGCAGAGAATCTGGAAATAAATTCAAAGGACATTTTTATAATTATTATTTATATTAATTTATTATTTTTTTATTTTATTTTTTTTTAATTTTTCTCATTTATTATTTTTTTATTTTATTATTTACATTCTTTATTTTGTTATTTTTTAAAATTATGTTTTTTTTATTTCGAAAAATAAATTACCCGCTATCGTTGATGTTTCACCATCATCTTCTTCTAAACGTCCATAATTGACAAGTTGCAATAAATAATCCAAAAAATCCTTTCTTCTTACATTATTTTTTAATCTATATTCAAAGGTTTCTGTGAAAACTTTTATGAAAAATTTACTACTACCTCTATCGATGAGGGGGATTTTGAAAAAATCCATAATGCTTGGTCCAAAAAATGCGAGGGCAGTTTTCACTGAACTTATTTCAAATATTTTTTTCCCATAATAGCGAAATTCACTTTGTGGATTATCAAGACTATTTGGATTCACTCCGAATGCTATTGTAAAAATCACATCAGTTGCGTATCTATAAAAATATATATATCTCAAATATTTTATCTACAAATGATAAATGGCAATGAAAACGAAAAAAAAAATTTATTTTATTCAAATATAACCGATCACTTGACTAATTCAGTAATTTTAATTAGTATTATAATTTAATCTGTCAATTAAATTAAAGTAAAATCAATTAAATATTTACTTTAATTTAATTTATCAATTCAAATAAAGTAAAATCAATTATAAATATTTACCTGAATCAGAAATCATTTTTATTTGCCTCAATTAAATGGTATTTGCTTCAAATTTCAAATATTTAAATTATTTCGTAAATAATAAAGTTATAAAATAAAATAAAATAAAATAAAATTTTTTTGACTTAAATTTGATTGAAATTGACTTAAATTTAAATTGATTTAAATACTAATTAATTAATAATAATAGTTACCGTGCCATCATATCTTTCACTTCAATAACTTCCTGATTGTGACCCTCTATAATTTCACACAAATGATCGCCCTTTCCTGTTAAAATTCCAAACATTCCTTTCAATTTTCCCGAAGTAAAAGTTGGCGTCAATTTTGCACGTAAATTTTTCCACTTTTGTCCCGACAGTAGAAAAATGTGTCCCGAGAGAGGATCAAATGATTCATTACAATAAAGACCCCGATCGTGAAAATGTGCGAATTCTTTTGTCAATACCATTTTTACTAAATCAAGATCGGCTATTAGTAAACTTGGTTTGTGTAATGTGTACAGTCCACCATATCGATATTTCTTCAATTTCTTATAGCCTTTCTCAAAACAAACACCTGAAAAACAAAAAAAAATTTATAACAATATTTATTGTGTTTTATTGCCAAAATATTTTTTTTACTTCTTATTCTTTTTTTTCATTTTCATTTCATTTATTCTACTTTATTCTAAAGTTTATTATTTTTTTTCAATCTATTTATATCTATTTATTTTCACTCATTTTATTTGCTATTATTTTCTTATTTTATTAACTATTTGTCCGAATGTTTTCGTTTAATTCTCCTTTACTATAATTCTCATTCTATTTTATTCAAATGTTTTTTATTATTTTCTTCAATATTATTTTTTATTTTTTTACAAAACTTTTTTTTTATTATTCAAATATATTTTAATATTTCTTGATCCGATTTGACTCAATGGCTTTTTATTATTATTATTTTAGTCTAATAGGTACTTATCATTATTTCTTTAAGACTCTTTTTATTTTGATGCATATTAATAGTTTTTTTCCTTTCTTTATTATTTTTTGTTACTATTTATTTTTATTATTATTTCATTCTAGTAGGTATTTCTAATTTTTTCTTTAGGACTCTTTTTATTTTTATGCATATATATTAATAGTTTTTTTTCTTTCTTTATTATTTTTTGTTACTATTTATTATTCTAATATTTATGTTGCAATGAATACCAATGTGCTCTTTTCCAATAACGGCGTTCAAAATATTCCCAATTGGCACTATGGGTTTTATATATTGGACTCCATTTTTTCTCCAATAATTGTAAATAAATAATTTAAAATACAAGTAGACACCAAGGAGCACTACCGTCACAACTCCAAAAAATTCCAGAACAAAACTACTCATAATTATTGACATATTCGTCAATTTTTATTACAATAATTATTTCTCTCATCGATTTTCAAAAACTCATTCAAATTTTTTTAATAACTTATTTAATTTAAATTTAGTTACAACTTTTTT
The DNA here is from genome assembly GCA_032872505.1 of Leptopilina syphax. Taxonomy (NCBI): domain Eukaryota; kingdom Metazoa; phylum Arthropoda; class Insecta; order Hymenoptera; family Figitidae; genus Leptopilina; species Leptopilina syphax. Next base: position 28,368,131 of record CM065469.1, on the reverse strand, counting down.
AACTTAAATTTAGTTACAACTTTTTTAATTTAAATTTATTTACAACTCCTTTAATTTAAATTTATTTACAACACCTTTAATTTAAATTTATTTACAACACCTTTAATTTAAATTTATTTACAACTCCTTCAATTGAAACTTATTTACACCTTCTTTAATTTAAACTTATTTACACCGTCTTAAATTTAAATTTATTTACAACTTCTTTAACTTAAAATTAATTAATAAATTTATTTAATTCTTTATTTATCTATCTATTTATTTATTTATTTTTGAGAATTATACGGAACAATAAATCACAATTCATTTAATTTAAATTTATTTCATCGAGTTAACTTAAATTCATCCACTTAACAAGTAAACACATTATAAATTTTTTTTTTTTTACGTTAATGAAAAAAATTACGTTAGTATTGAAAAATACTAAATTCTTGATTTTTTTTCGCAAAAAAATAATTTTTACAAAAATTTATTGACATTACACGATGAAAATCAAACTAAAACTAGCGTTTAACATCACGAAAGGTTTTGAAAAAAATTTTCTAATAACACACAGTAACGGCATTACTATTAATTAAAGTGATCTGGCAAATTAAAAAAAAATTTTTTGAAGTAAATTGAAAATAAAAACTGCGCATTGCAAGTGATCGTGACTCGAGTTTATATTATATACACATAAGTCGTTATGCCAAGCGATGGAAACGAACTGTTAGGTAAGTTTTATTATAAAAGTAATTTAAGACAAGAGGTGGGTAGTGGGAGGCAGTGCTAGTATTAGGCTACGCTCCTGATAACATATAATGACATGTTTTTTTATTCTTTATGCACTCAACAATTCATGAATCGACGTACTATGGACTTATTTGCACAATTAAGTAATAAGTATTTATCAAAGAATTATGTCCTTTTTGCATAACATTTTTTTTTTTATTATCATTCTCATTTCTTTGTGTGACCTCAGGTTTTTATTCTTTCAAGTAAAACTACGAGTAATTAGTGTTTTATATGTTTAGATTTATACATTTTTTTATGTAAATAGTAACAATTCGCGCGGCTAACTTCTTCGTGCCTTTTTTTTAAAAAATAAAATTAGCAATTTTAAAAATAATAGAATTTAAAAATTTTCTAATATAAATTTTTGTTGAAAAAACGAAAAAAATTCAATTTTGGAGAATAATTACAAATAGTTACAGAAATTCAATTATTTTCAAAAAGAAAAATAAAATTCTTCTTATAAAATTCAACTTTGTTCAAAATTTCAAAAAAATTCTAGTAAAAATCCCAATTATCTTTATAAATAACAAAATTCTTCTCCAAAGTTCAATTATTTTTATAAATGTCAAAAAAAAATTCTTGTCCTAATTTTAATTATTTTCAAAAAAATTTCTAAATTCAATGATTTTCAATATCTACTATTTTAATAAAATTTTCCTAAAAGAATTCAATTATTTAAAAAAAAATTTAATAAAATTGTACGCAAACATTTAATTATTTTCATAAATAATAAAAATTTCACAGGAATTCAATTATTTTTATAAATAATAAAATTTTTTTAAGGAATTCAATTATTAAAAAAAAAAAAATTGAACTACTAAAATTCTCGTGAAAATCCCAATTATCTTTATAAATAACAAAATTCTTCTCCAAAGTTAAATTATTTTCATAAATGTTAAAAAAAATTCTTGTCCTAATTTCAATTATTTTCAAAAAATTTTCTCATTTCAATGATTTTCAATATATAATATTTTAATAAAATTCCCCCAAGAAAATTCAATTATTTAAAAAAAAATTTAATAAAATTGTATGTAAACAATTTAATTATTTTCATAAATAATAAAAATTCCACAGGAATTCAATTATTTTTATAAATAATAAAATTTTTTTAAGGAATTCAATTATTTTCATAAAAAATAATTTAAAATTCTAGAAAATAATAATTAAATTAAAATGATGAAAATGATTTTATCACTCGGTCATTTTTAATTATTATAAAACATGAAGAAATCAATCACTCCGAGTCTTCGACTCGGAGCAATCGATATAATCTTCATGTTTTATAACAAATACTTTTATGAATTGTTTAATTTAAAAAAGGTTTGAATTTAAAATTTTTGAATGTCTTAATTTCTATGGAAAATTAATTAATTTAATTAATTTAATTATTATAATATAATAATATAAAAAATAGGAATTGTGCAAATATTTTTCTTCTTTTTCTAAAACAAAATAATAATTTTGTTAAAAAAATTGTGATTCAGAATCACAAAAATAATGCAAAATAAATAAATTTTCTATTTCTTAATCACAGTTGTTTAACAATTTTCTAATTTTGTTTAGAAGTAAAAAACAAAAATCTGCATAAATTCAATTTGACAAAACATAATATTTAACAAAATTTTAGTTTTTTAATGAAAAGAAGTGAAAAAAATTCTGATGATTTCTAATTGTCATTACAATTTTGAATTAATTATAACATAATAATATAATTTATACAATCTATCTAAAGATGACAAAAAACAAAAATATAAACAAAAGACAACTTCAAAGTGTGAGGGACAGAAAAAGTTAATGAATGAAAGTTAATAAATGAAAGTTAATTAAAAGTTAAATGAAAGTTAATAAATGAAAATTATAACATTCAAATTATTATATAGTTAATTAATTAATTAATATTTTTAAATAAATAATATTTAATTGAAAAACTTTCAAATTATTTAAAATCTCATGAAATTGTCTTGTAAACAAGTGGATTTTAGAAATATTTTAGTTAAAATTTCTGGAAAATAATTGAATTAAAATTTTGAAAATAATTTTTAATAAGTTACAGTAGCAATTCTTAAAAATTATTCGATTTTAAAGGATTTGAAATTGGAATTTTTTTTAAATCCTAATACCTATATATGGAAAAATAATGGATAATAATTAAATATTTATTTCAAAAAATCGATTTAAGTTCTAAATGATTTTACGGTTAAAGAAATTCAAAAAAATGTATTATAAATACATATTTTGGAGTTTAAATTATTTTTAGAGTAAATTAAAATATTTTTTGGGTTTGTGAAAAAGTCAAAGTTTTGTCCAAGAATCAGGGAATTCTTTCAATCTTTCATGGAATAATTTATTTTCAGAGTTATTCTTTATGACCGGGAAAAATAATTCATGACCAGAGAATGGACCGGGAGATGAACGTGAATTTTTTTTAAATAAACTTTTTTATTTTTCAAATTTTTTTCATTTTTTACAGTCTTTATTATTTATGATATTTTTTAGTTTTTAATTTTACTTTTTGTATTTTACAGTCTTTATTATTTGCTACTTTTTTGTTTTTAATTTTACTTTTTTTATTTTTACAGTCTTTATTATTTTTCAATTTCACTTTTTGTAGGTATTTTTTATTTTTACAGTCTTTATTATTTGCTATTTTTTAGTTTTTAATTTTACTTTTACTTTTTGTAATATATTTTTTACAGTTTTTATATTATTTGATACTTTTATCTTTATACTTTTTAATTTTACTTTTTTTTGAGTTTTTACATTTTTTATTTAAATATAACTTTTTAAAATGTTTATATTTACAATCGCTCAAAGCGCAAATTAATTTCCTTCGATGAGTACGTGATACTTGACTGTGCGTTAATTACAAGTGGCACTGGAGTATTTGGTCCTAAAGTCACTCGAAATTTATTCAAAACACTGACCAACGCTACTTTTGTCTGTGAGTAACCAAATCGCATTCCTGAAAAAAAAAATGCGCCAATATTGGTTTTAAAACAATGCTTTTTATATTAGTAAAATAATAAAAAAAAAATTTTTTCTTTTTAAATAAATTTTTATAAAAATTTTATTTTTATGCCAAAAAAGAAATTTCATTTGTTTCGAAATAAATTTCATTTGCGCCAAGAAATATATTTATTTGCTTCAAGTAAATTTTATTGGCACAAACAAATTTTATTTCCTTCTAATTAATTTTATTGGTTTCAAAAACATTCTATTTGTTTCGAAATAAATTTTATTATTTTATTGCGCCAATAAATTTATTATTTTATTCTTTTTTCCAATAAATTTTATTCAGACCAAACAAATATTGTTTGGTTCATATAAACTTTATTTAGTTTAAAAATAAATTTTATTTGCACCAAGAAAGTTTTAGTTGTTTCTAATAAATTTTATTTAGTTTAAATAAATTTTATTCGGTTCAAATTAAAAATATGTTTTGGTTCAAATAAATTTGGTTTATTTTTAAGTAAATTTTCTTTCATTGAAGTAACATTTTTTTTTAAGTGCGAAATTATTGCCGATGAAGTTTCAAAACCGCCTAAAAAGAAAACAAAAGCTTGCGCCGCAGCTTCCATAAATGTTATTTTACCGTCCAAAGAATCTGGAAATAAATTTATATAAATTCAATTTTAGTTATGATTTTTTAAAATGGTAATTAAAATTTTTTGAATATAATTAAATTTTTCGAAATAATTTTAAAAAATAGTAAATTTGCATTAAATTTCAAAAAGAAGACCACCTCATTGTTTAATTAACAATGGGGTGGAAATTTTCTGTTAGTTTTTATTTAATTTAATAATTTTTTTTTTAATTTAATTATTTTTTTAATTTATAAACTTTATAATTTCTGTGAAAACTTTTATGAAAAATTCACTACTACTTCTTTCAATTAGAGGAATTTTGAGTAAATCCATAATACTTGGTCCAAAAAAGGCGAGGGCACCTTTAATTGAACTTACTTCAAGTATTTCTTTCGCCTAGTGACGAAATTCACTTTTTGGATTATCGAGGCTATTTGGATTCATTCCGAAGGCTGTTGCAAAGATGACATCAGTTGCGTATCTATATAAAAAAATATATTATTAATTGGTGATTTAAATTTTTACTACTCTATTACGTAATATATAATAAAAAGTATTTTTAGAAAATAATTTCATAACTTTCTGTTCAAGAAAAATGGAATTCGCCAATTCAGTAAAAAATTCTTTCTGAAAAATTAAAACGAGAGTTGTAATTTAAAATTAATTTAAAATTTTTATTTTTTATATTTATTTTACTATTTTTATTTCACCTTTTTTATTTTATTTCTATTTTATTATTTTTTATTTTACTTCTTTTATTTTTATCTTATACCATTTTTTAATCTACTTAATCTTTTATTTTTATTTTACTTTTAAACTTTAAATAAATCTAAAATCTAATTTAAATTTGAATAGAAAATTATTTATTTAGATATATACAAACTGGTGATAAAACGAATTGATTTATTTTACTTTTAAATTTTAAATTAATTTAAATTCCATTTAAATTTGAATACATGCAAAATAAAAAGATGCAAAATTTGAATGGAAAATTAATTAAATTAATTTCTAAATCAAAACTCTAATTCTTTTCAATTTTGCATTGAAATTTGAATTGATTTTAAATTAACTAAAAATTTGTAATTAGAATTAAAACAAAAAAATAGATTAAAATAAAAGAAGAATACACAAAAAAAATAAAAAAGTAAAATAAAAACAAATAAAAAAGTAAAACATATAATTAATAATAATAATTAAAATAAAATAATAAAAATAATAATTATTAATTTTATAGAGTTAGAAAAATATTTACAGTAAAAAATATTTATAATAAATATTAATAAATATAATAAATATTTATTTATATAATATTATATAATATTAATATAAAAAAAATAAATAAATAAATAAAATAAATAGAAATAAATTAAGTTTAGTGAAACCCAACAAATTTTTTCTATTACTGTCAATTAAAAAATTTTCATTTACAATTTCACCCAAAGAATTTTCACTTCCAAAAGATTTTTAATTTCAATTTTGCCAATTAATTTTTACTTTCAATTTCACCCAAAATAATTTCACTTTCTATGAAAAAATTTTCACTTATAATTTCACCCAAAAAAATTTCACTTTCTTCTAAAAGATTCTTAATTTCAATTTCGACAATATAAATTTTTACTGTCAATATTTCACAAAAAATATTTTCATTTTTAATCAAAAACTTTTTACTTTCATTTTCACCAAAAATATTTTCATTTTCTTTTATAAAAAAATGTCCACTTCAAATTTCATCAAAAATTTTTTAATTGAAAATTAAATGTTTTTTTGGCAAAATTGAAAGTGAAAATTTTTTGAATGGAGGTAAAAATTTTTTAAGTGAAAGTGAAAATTGTTTTGTTAAAACTGAAAATATTTTAAGTGTAATTTAATGTGAAAATTTTTTTTTTTGCATGAAAGTGAAAACTTTTTTTGGTTAAATTGAGAATGAAAATTTTTTGCGTGAAATTGAAAGTGAAAGTTACGTGAACGCACATATGTATTTTTTATTTTTTTTCTTTTATTTCTTTATTCTAATGTTTATTATTACTTTTTACTTATTCTATTTTTTTTCTTATTTTTCACAATATTTTTTAATATTATTCTTTGTTATTTTTCATCCTAATATTTTTTGTTTTTCTTTATTTTAACATTTTTTGTCACTTTTTATTCTTATATTTCTAATTATTATTTTATTATAGGTACTTTTTTTATTTTTTGATGTTTTTTATTTTGATGTTTTATCATTTTTTTCCTTTTTTGAATATTTATTATTTTTTTTATTATTTTCATATATTTTTAATGCAATAAATAGTAAATTATTTTTTATTCTAACATTTTTTGTCATTTTATATTCTACAATTTTTTGTTATTTTTTATTCTAGCACTTTTTGTCATTTTTTATTCTAATATTTTTAATTATTTTTTTATTTGATTATTACTCTTCTTATTTTGATGTTTATTTATAATTTTTTTTCTTTTTTAAAAATATTTATTTACTTTTTGTTATTATTTATTATTCTTTTATATTTATTTTAAATACCAAATTATTTTTCATTCTAAAATTGTTGTCTATTTTCATTCTAATATTTCGAATAATGTTTTAATATTCTTTTTATTTTGCTGTTAATTATTTTTTCTTTTTTTTCCTTTTTTATTATTTTTTTGTTATATTACTTATTATTCTCATTTATGATGCAATAAATACCAAGGTGTTCTTTTCCAGTAACGGCATTCCAAATATTCCCAACTGGCACTATGGGTTTTATATATTGGACTCCATTTTTTTCCCAATAATTGTAAATAAATAATTTAAAATACAAGTAAACACCAAGGAGCGCACTACTGTCACGACTCCAAAAAATTCCAGAACAAAATTACTCATAATTATTGCCATATTCGTCTATTTTTATTAAAAAAATTATTTCTTTCGTAAAATAATTTATTTTTTTCAAAAAATTCAAATTTTTTTATGACTTTTATTTAATTTTAATTATTAAAAAAAGTGACCATTTTTTAAATTTATTTATTTATTTATTTACGAGCACGAATTGAAAAAAATACTAAATTCCTTGTAAATTAATTATTCCTTTCTTGCATGATTTTGGTTATTTTTACAAAATTATTGTATTGACATTAGACGTTGAAAATCAAACTAAAATTAGCGTTTAATAACACGAAATGGTTTTGAAAAAAAATTTCTCTAATAACACACGCAGTAATGGCACTACTATTACTTCAAGTGATGTGGCAAATTAGAAAGAAAATTTTTAAGTAAAATTGAAAATAAAAACTGCGCATTTCAAACGATCGTGACTCAAGTTTATATATAAGTGATGATAAGTCAACGCCAAGCGATGGAAACGCACTGTTAAGTAAGTTATATTATAAAAGTAATTTAAGAAAAGAGTGAGTAGTGGGAGAGGCGGTGTAAGTATTAGGGTACCAAGATCAATTGTATCGCTCCTGATTTTAATTACATGTTTACAGTTTCTATTCTTTATGAACTCAGCATTTCATGAATCGATATAATATGGACTTATTTGCACAATTATTAAGTAATAAGTACCTATTTATCAAAGAATTATGTCCTTTTTGCATAACATTTTTTTTTTTATTATCATTCTTATTTCTTCGTGTGACCTCAGATTTTTTTTCTTTCAAGTAAAACTACGAATAATTAGTGTTTTATACGCTTAGATTTATAAATTTTTCATTTAAGGTGCGAAAATAATTTAAGAATAACTATTTTGGTTATAAATATTAAACTTTTTTTCATTTTTCACAATTTGTATTTTTTACAGTCTTTATTATTTGATACTTTTTAGTTTTTAATTTTACTTTTTGTATTTTTTACAGTCTTTATTATTTGCTACTTTTTAGTTTTTAATTTTACTTTTTGTATTTTTTACAGTCTTTATTATTTGCTACTATTATTGCTATTATTATTACTATTATTACTATTATTTACTTTTTGTATTTTTTATTTTTATAGTCTTTATTATTTGCTATTTTTTAGTTTTTAATTTTTCTTTTTGTATTTTTTATTTTTACAGTCTTTATTATTTGATACTTTTTAGTTTTTAATTTTACTTTCACTTTCTGTAATACATTTATTATTTTAAATTTTTATCTTTACTTTTAAATTTTACTATTTTGGATTTTTGACATTTTTTATTTAAATATAATTTTTTAAAATGATTATATTTACAATCGCTCAAAGCGCAAATTTATTTCCTTCGATGAATAGGTGACACTGGACTTTGGATTAATTACAAGTGGCACTGGAGTATTTGGTCCCAAAGTCACTTGAAATTTATTCAAAACATTGACCAACGCTACTTTTGTCTGAGTGTAACCAAATTTCATTCCTGAAAAAAATTAACCAATTGTTATTAAATAATTCCCTTCACATTAGTAAATAACAAAAAAAATTATTTGAAATAAATTTATATATAAAAATTTTATTCATACCAAAAGACGTTTTAATTGTAAATTTTATTTGCGTCAAGGAATTATTATTTGTTTCAAATAAATTTAAATTTATTTCTTTGCGCCAAAAAATTTCATTTCTTTCAAATAAATTTTATTTGCGCCAAAAAATAATTTTATTTGATTCAAAAAAATTTTATTTGGTTGAAGTAACAATTTTTAATTTAGTTGAAATAAAAATTTTGTTATTTGGTTCAAATAAATTTTATTCGGTTCAAATAACAATCTTTTTAGTTATGAATAAAAATAAATTTTATTATTAATTAATTGCGCCAACAAATTTTTAGGCTACTTTGTTTTAAATAAATTTTATTCAGATTAAATAAATTTTGTTTGGTTCAAATAAATTTTATTTGTTCCAAATAAAAATTTTCTTTAGTTCAAATAAATATTATTTGTGCAAAAAAAATTTTATTTGCAACAAAAAAGTATTATTTGTTTCAAATAATCTTTATTATATTTTAATAATAATATTTTTCCTCAAAAATCGTTTCATATATGTGCAAAAAATATTTTTTATTTGTGCCAAAAAAATTTTTTACGTATATTATTAATTTATTTAATAATAAAATACTTTACAGTTGATATTAACTAGTAAAATGTAATCTAAAATTAATTGTAAAATTACTAAAAATTAAACGTTACCAATGCAAATTCTTGGACCTTCGCCAAAGGGTAAATAAGCGTATGAATGTCTAGCGGCGATATTTTCTGGTGAAAATCTTTCAGGATCAAATTTCAAAGGGTCGGGATAAATTTCCGGATCTAAATGAATTCCCAAAACAGGAATCACAACGTCGACACCCTTTTTCACATGTAAATTAGTTGTTGGTAAATCGATGTCTTTCGTGCACTTTCGATTAAAAAAAGTCAGTCCTGGATACAGTCTCATAGTTTCTAAATTGGAAAAATAAAAAATTTTCAAACTGAACTGGTTAATTAAATTAAATATTTAATTTAAATTAAATTAATAATAAAATTAAGTATTTGAATTAATTTTTTTTTATTTAAACAAAATTTATTTATAGCTCAAAAATAAGGCTTATTCAACAAAATTTGATTCAAACACAACTTTTTCCTGATTGTTTAATAATTATACAAAAATTTTTTAAATTGAATAATTCCTGATTTATATTTTCTTGTTTTTTTGTTTTTTTTTTTTTGTAAATTACCAGAAACACATTGATGAAGATACGGCATACTATTCAAACTGTCATAACTGAGTTGTCCATGTTTTTCCAAAGCAAATTTAATTTCCTCGCGAACTTTTTCTTGTATTTCCTGATGAACAGCCAATTCGTATAAACAATGCGAAATTGTTGCCGACGAAGTTTCAAAACCGCCTACAAAGTAAAGAAAAGCTTGCGCCGCAGCTTCCATAAATGTTATTTTACCGTCCAAAGAATCTGAAAATAAATTTCAACATCAATTGAGAGGAAATTTTTATAATTATTCCTTTTTATTATTATTTTTGAAAATTATTTTTCTTTATACATTTTTCGAAAAATAAATAATAAATTTACCCGCTATTTTCGATGTTTCTGCATCAACTTCTTCTAAATGTCCATAATTAACAAGTTGTATTAAATAACCCAAGAAATCCTTTCTTCTTATATTATTCTTGACTCTATGTTCAAATGTTTCAGTGAAAATTCTCATGAAAAATTCACTACAACTTCTATCGTTTAGGGGAATTTTGAGAAAATCCATAATACTAGGTGCATAAAATGCGAGGGCAGTTTTTGTTGAACTTAATTCAAATATTTTTTTCCCATAGTAGCGAAATTTACTTGTTGGATTGTCAAGACTATTTGGATTTGCACCGAATGCTGTTGTAAAAATCACATCAGTTGTGTATCTAAAAAAAATTTTTTTTTTATTATTTATTATATAAGTTGTTTGTTTAAAATTTATTTCTTTATTATTTATTTTTATTTTATTTAATAAAATTTTTTTTAGAGAAATAATTTATAGTTACCGTGCCATTATATCTTTGACTTCAATAATTTTCTGCTTGTGACTCTCTAAAATAAAACACAAATGATCACTTTTTTCTTTAAAAATACCAAACATTCCTTCCAATTTTTTCGAAGTGAAAATTGGTGTCAATTTTGCACGTAAATTTTCCCATTTTTGTCCCGATAGAAAAAAAATATGTCCCGAGAGAGGGTCAACTGTTTCATTACAATAAAGTCCACGATCGTGAAAATGTTGGAATTTTTCTGTTAAGACCATTTTTACTAAATCAAGATCGGCTATCATTAAACATGGTTTGTGAAATGTATAAAGTCCACCATATCGATATTTCTTCATTTTCTCGTAGGCATTTTCGAAAAAAACACCTGAAATACAAAAAAAAATATTAATAATTTAAAAAATATTCCAATACCTATTTATTATTATTTTTATTCTATTTTTTCTTTATTTTTTATCAATATTTTCTTTGACTCTACATTTTTTAATTGTTTTTTTATTCTACTTTATTCTAATGTTTATTATCATTTTTTTCTTCTACCTTTATTTTAATATTTTTTATTAATATTTTTTTAATTATTTTATTTATGTACTTTTTATTTTTTATTCTATTTAATCATAATTATTTCAGGGCTCGAACTAGGTCCGTAAATCCCGTAAAAGTCTGTAACTTTGATAGAAATCCGTAAAAATTGTTTTTTTTTTAAAAAAAGGTTCATAAAGTCCGTAATTTGATTAAAAAAGGACGAATAGTTCGTATGTAAATTGTACGATACAATGTGGGGAATTTTAGAGAAATTATAAATGATTGCAGAAATTCAATTATTTTCAAAAGTAATAAAATTCTTCGTAAAAATTCAATTCTGTTTAGAAATTTTTAAAAAATCTCGTCAAAATTTTAATTATCTTTAGAAATAAATATAATACAATTCTTCTCTAAAAAACAATTATTTTCAAAAATTTTAATAAAACTCTTTGCAAACTTTCAATTTTTTTCAAAAATTGTCCTCAAGTCATAAATGATTTTAAATATCTAATATTTTAATAAAATTTTCCAAAAGAATTCAATTATTTAGAAAAAAATTTAATAATATTCTACGTAAAAATTTAATTATTTTTATAAATTAATAAAAAAATTTCACAGGAATTCAATTATTTGCAAATTTTTTATAAATTTCTTCGCAATAATTCAAGTATTTTCATAAATAATAAAATTTTTACAAGTATTTTCGTAAAAATTTTTATTTCTTTCTAGGATTCTTTTTAGGAATTAAATTATTTTCATAAATAATAAAACTCATTGTAGAATTTCAATTATTTTTAATTCAATTTTAATCAAATTTATCTAAAAATAAAATTATTCTTAAAATTTTTTTAAAAAATTCTTCGCAAATATTTAATTATTTTCAAGAATTTTAATAAAATTCTGCACAAAAATTTAATTATTTTTATAAATAATTAAATTCTTAGCAAACATTCTATAATTTTCAAGAATTTTAATAAAGTTCAAAAATTTATTTATTTTTTTTTTTTGTGTTTTTTGATACTTTCTCGTTTTTTTTATACTTTCTCAAAATTCTTCACAAAAACTCAATTGTTTTTATAAAGAATAAAATTCTTAGCAAAAATTCAATTCTTTTCAAGAATTTTAATAAAATTCTTCACAAAAATTCAATTGTTTTTACTTTTTATAAATAATAAAATTCTTAGCAAAAATTCAATTCTTTTCAAGAATTTTGATAAATTTCTTTAGAAAAATTCAATTAGTTTTATAAGTAATAAAATTCTTAGCAAAATTTCAATTCTTTTTAAGAATTTTAATAAAATTCTTCGCAAAAATTTAATTATTTTCAAGAATTTCAATAAAATTCTTCACAAAAATTCAATTATTTTTATAAATAATTAAATTCTTAGCAAAAATTCAATTCTTTTCAAGAATTTTAATAAAATTTTTCACAAAAATTCAATTATTTTTATAAGTAATAAAATTCTTCGCAAAAATTTAATTATCTTCAAGAATTAAATTAAATCTTCAAAATTATTTGTACTTAAATAATTGAATTCTAGTATAATTTTCTAATAAAAATTGATTTAAAAATGAATTTCAGTTAAAAGGAAATAAATTTGAAAATTCTCAAGAAAATTTTTTTAAAATTATTAAAAATAATGGATTTATAAATAATTTTTAGTTGACATACTAAAAAAAAATTTAATTTTGAAAAAGTTACAAATTATTGCAGAAATTCAACTGTTTTCAAGAGATTTATTTTCATAAAAATCATAAAAATCATAACAGAATTTCAATTATTTTTAAAACAATTTTAATCGAATTTCTCGGAAAATGTAATTATTATTAAAAATTTTATTTAAAATCGTAGAAAGAATTCAATTATTTAAAAATTTGTTGATAAAATTCGTTATGAGAATTCAATTTTAAGAAACATTCAGTTATTCAACAAATTATTTATTTTTGTATTTAAATAATTGAATTACAGTAGGATTTTCTCATAAACATTGATTTAAAAATGAATTTCAGTTCAAATTTTAGATTATAATTGATATTATTCTTCACAAAAGTTAATTATTATTCAAAAGTAATAAAATTCTTCTTAGGGATTCAATTCATTATTGTCACAAATCACAATTATAATAAAACTAATTGCAGAATTTCAATTATTTCTAATACAATTTTAATCAAATTTCTCAAAAAATGTAATTATTCTTAAAAATTTTATTAAAATTCGTTAATATAATTCAATTATTTGAAAATTTATTGATAACGATTCTTTATGGGAATTGAATTTTAAGAAACATTTAATTATTCAATAAATTATTTATTTGCATTTTTGCATTTAAATTTGTATTTAAATAATTGAATTCTAGTAGAATTTTCTAATGAAAATTGATTTAAAAATTAATTTCAGTTAAAATTTTAAATAATAATTGAATATTAAAAGCAATATAGCGAGAATTTTTAAAAATAATTCAATTTTCAAATTAATTTTTTTGAAAAAATTGAATTCAATTTTTTAAATACTTTCACTGGTTCGAGCCCTGTGATTTTTATTATTTTTTTGTTCTAATATTTCTAACTATTTCTCTAACTCTATTCATTCTGATGTTAATTATTCCTTTTCTTTATTTATGTTCCCTGTTTTAAAAAAAATTTTTTTTTTGTTATTATTTGATATTATTCATAATAATTCATGTTGCAATAAATACCAATGTGCTGTTTTCCAATAACGGCGTTCAAAATATTCCCAACTGGCACTATGGGTTTTATATATTGGACTCCATTTTTTCGCCAATAATTGTAAATAAATAATTTAAAATACAAGTAGACACCAAGGAGCACTACTGTCACAACTCCAAAAAATTCCAGAACAAAATTACTCAAACTTATTGCCATATTCGTTTAATTTTATTACAATAATTATTTCTCTCGATTTTCAAAAAATTATTTAAATTTATTTTTATTCATTTACTAAAAAGAAGGTAACATTTTTAAATTTATTTAAAAATTAGAAAAATACTAAATTCTTTATTAAATTTATTATTTCACGAAAGGTTATGAGAAAAAAAAAAGATTTCTAATAACACACAGTAACGGCACTATTATTAATTCAAGTGATGTGGCAAATTAAAAAGATAATTTTTGAGTTTAATTGAAAATAAAAACTCCGCATTCCAAACGTTCGTGACTTCAGTTTATATATCAGTCGTTATGCCATTAGATGGAAACGAACTTTTAGGTATAAGTTATATTGTTAAAGTAATTTAAGAAAAAAAATTGTAGTGGGAGGTGTTAGTATATTAGGCTCTTAATAACATAATTAGTGTTTTAATTATTAATCTTTTATTTAAGCACAAAAATGTGTCATTTATAATTAAAAAGTACTATTTTAGTTCGAAATATAATTTTAGTTCTTAGACATACGAGTAGAATTATTAATTTTTTTATTGTTCTTCTTTTTACCTTTTTATTTTGTCCACATTATTATTTTTACAGTTTTTTACTTTTACTTCTTTTTAAATTTATTTTCAAGTAATTTTAACTTTTCAACTCTATAATAAACTTTTAATAACGATTCAGTTATTAGACTTTAAAATAAAATACGATTAGAAAATTTGAAAAGAAAGTAAACGAAAAAAAAACGAAAGTTGTAGTAAATGGAGAATTTGCAGCAAATTTATTTTTCTTTATTTCCAATAAATATTAAATGTTTAATAATAAATAATTATTAAATAAATAATAAATAGTGCTATTATTAAATATTGAATAAATATTAAATCTTTAGGAATATCCATTAAAAATTTGATTTTCGTCCTTATTCACACTTTTTCAACTCGTACTTCGAGAGTGTCTGCTCCAAAAACAAGACTTCCTGGATCAACATGATATGGTACTTTTTGATTTGGTCCCAAAGTGTAACGATAGTCTTTCAGTGCATTAATTAAAGCGACTTTTGTTTGCGCCAAACCGAATCTCATTCCTGTTGGAAAATTTCATCTTATTTTAATATATTAATTTCCCAATGTTTGCAAATATATATTATATTTGTATTTTTGTTTTGAACCTAACTTTAAAATTTAATAATTTAAATTTGGAATTTTAGAGAAATATTTTTATAAGAGTCAACATACCGATGCAAATTCTTGGTCCCTCTCCAAAAGGCAAATAAGCATATGGATGTCGATTGGCCACATTTTTTTCGTTAAATCTTTCGGGATCGAATTTCATCGGATCCGGATAAATGTTTGGATCCCTTTGAATAGCAAGAACTGGAATTACTACATCTACTCCTTTGCTTATATGCAAATTGGTAGTAGGTAGATCAATATCCTTAGTGCAGACTCGATTTAGAATTGCCACTGGTGGATGTATCCTTAAAGTTTCTTTCCAACAAAAAAACATTTTTTTTTGTACAATTTTTTCGGAAGTTTATCATTTTCGCAGTTGCAGAAAAATCGCTTTGATTAGATTCTAAATTCTTATTTCAAGTTTTGTTCCAAAGAATCCAAAGTCGTATTTATGAAAATAGTTTAATATTCTTGAAAGTATAAAATTCGTACCAAATCGGATCGAATTGATACCAAAAAATTTGGATCCAATCATGATCCAAATTTTTGCCATCAATTCACTGCAATCTGATAAATCTGAGTAGTTCAAGTTTCTTCCAATGTTCTATTTGTAAAAATAGTTGAGTACTCTTGAAAGTATCAAATTGTTACCAAATCGGATCGAATACCAAAAAGGATCCATTTTTTGATACAAATTCGCTGCAATTTGATGCTTTCTCAACAGTCTTTTTGTTGTTTGAAAATTGTCATAATAAATTTTTGAACAGAAACAGAAAAAGAAAGAAAAAAGACTTCGTCTTTTTTCTTTCTTTTTCTGTTTCTGTTCAAAAATTTATTATCCCAATTGACGAAAAAAGAAATGCTTACCACTGACAACTTTATCGAGATACGGCATATCGTTAAGACATTCATAAGTAAGTTCCCCATATTCTTTCAACTTGCAATGAATCTCTTGACGAACTTTATTCTGTAATTCCTGATATTGAGCCAATTCATAAATACAATTTGTCGCTGTTGTCGATGATGTTTCAAAACCAGCAAGATAAAATACAAAAGCCTGAGCTGCTGCTTCCTCCAGTGTTATTTTACCATCAGCTGATTCTAAAATCGAAAGAAAAAAAAGCATTTTTTTGACAAAAAGTAATTAAAAAAAGAAACAACTTTTTTTTTACCTGAAATACTTGCTGGTTGACCCTCATCTCCCTCAACGCATCCCTTATTCATCAATTGCACCAAAAGATCCATAAAATCCTTTCTCCTCTCATTGTGCTTTGTACGATATTCGGTATTTTTTTTAAAGACAGACATGAAAAATTTTCTCACATCCATTGCAAAAAATGGAACATTGAGAAAATAGAGGACGTGTGGCGCAAAGAAGGAGAGTGTATTTTTCACTGGCGCAGGATCAAAAATTCTTTTACCCCAATAGCGAAATTCACAATCGGGATTTGTTAAACTGTCGCAGTTGACTCCGAACGATGTGCTCATTATCACGTCCGTGGCGAATCTAAAAAAGAATTTTTAATGCGAATCCAGTCGAAAAATGTTCTATTCATTTTTTTTTGTTAAATTTTATTAAACGTTTTTTTTGTTTTATTTATATTTTTTATGTATTTATGTTTTTTATTTATTTATTAATAAGAATTGTTGGCAATTAATTTTTTATTCATATTATTCACTTTACAATTGAAAAGAAACGACTTTATATCATCACCATAAGTACTCTTTTCACTTCGCACGTCGTTTGTGAGAGAACTTTCATGCCGTCTAGGCGGGAATTGAATGAACTAACTTGGCGCGAAATTCAAAAAACAGAAAAAATTTAATTGAATAATAAGTTTCTTTCTCTAAGAAAGCATTGAAATTGAAAATTTAGAGATACGAAAGAAAAGAAAATAGAAGCTAAAAATTAAAAAAAATCTACCTTGCGAAAATGTCTTTGATTTCAAAAACTGCATTATCTTGTGATTTGGTTTTCAAAACTTTATTCAAAATTTCCCCTCTATGCTTAACGGCATCAAACATTTGTTTCATTTTTCCTGATGTAAATGTTGGCGTCATTTTAACACGTAAATTTCTCCATTTTTGTCCAGGCAGAGAGAAAATGTGACCAGTGAGTGGATCCACTTTTTCGTGACAATACAATCCACGATCATGGAAGTGGCCGAATTCTTTGGTCAATATTGTGCGGACAATGTCAAGATCAACAACAACTAAACTAGGTTTGTGAAATGTGTACATTCCGAATATTCGATTTTTCTTGAATTTCTCATAGGCGTCTTGATAACAGAAACCTAAAAAAATTTTTTTAATTATTTCTATTAATTTAAAATACAAACGAATTTAAAAAAAATTTATATTAAAGAAATTAATTTTCAACTAAAGAATGTTTTTTTTTAAATTATGTTTTATTCTAGTATCGGATTTTTTAAAAATAATGAAAGGGAAACAAATTTTTATTCATTTGAACTTTCGAAAAAATTCACTTTATTTCGTTTGTGAGAGAACTTTTATGCCATCTAGGCGGCAATTTTACGAACCATTTGGCGCGAAATTCAAAAAAAGGAAAAATTGTACTAACAGTATATTAATATTATATTAATTATTATTAATATTAATTAAAAATTATACTAATTATTATTAATATTATAATGAAATATTGGACTAATTATTATTAATATTAATTAAATTAATATTAATTAAATTAAAATTAATTAATAGATAATAATTTATTTATTAAAAAAATAGTTGTGCAAATTTCTACCTAACAGTAAAATTCTATTGAAGTTTTTTTTAAATATTATTTAGTTCATAATTCATTTAGTTATATACATTGGCTTATTAACTTCTCTTGCAAATTTGCCAAATAAAAACGAGAAAGAAAAAAAATTAATTGAGACAAGAGAATTTAGTTTAATGAAAAAAAAAAATTGAAAATATACTTCGTCCTTATCATATATTCCATTCAAAATTATAAATTATAATTTACATGCATTGACTCACCCAAGTTTATTTTTCCGGTAACAACTGGAGCGAGATTTCCCATAGGTACCGATGGCTCCAAATAGGGAACATCGTGTTTTCGCCAATAGTTATACAAAACGAGTTTAAAATACAAATATAAGGCACCCAAAGCCAAAAATAATCCAGCCACGAGTTGCATTACAATATAAATAGAAAAAATTGCCATTTTTGAATTTTTTTTTTTTTTTGGTTTTTGTTTTTAGTGAATGAATGAAGAAACTTTGCAAAATGACAGTGAATTTGATTGTCTTGAACTTTTATAGATTTCATTTTGAATTACTAATTGAATATTTAATTATAGTGAATAGACATGCAATTATGTTAAGTGTACTTCTTAGCAGCATTGACAGTGCAAAAATTAATTTCACTTCATCATGACTTTTTCTTAAAAATTTTTCGTCATTAAACGGCATACGTACAACGTTGAGTTGAAATTAATTTATGATTTGAATATAGTGTAATGTGAATTAATTTTATTTATTATTTTTTGTGAATTAGAGAGAATTTATTACCTTATTTATATTGGAAGGAGTATTTTTTAATTTAATTTTCTATTTTTTTATTTATTTTTAATTTTCTATTTACGTTATTTATTTTCTATCTATACGTTAATTATTTTTTATAATTACAAAATTGGGGTATAATGTAACTTTTGTACATTGTATTTAAAGACTGGGTAATTTCAGTAGTAAGCAAGTCATTGTTGCTTGCAATTTAATTCTCTTACAGTTGCATCATATTGAAAATTATTAAATTTATATTTGATAATAATAATTATAATAATCATATATTCTGACTTAGGGAATTCAGGGGAAAGTCAGGAATTTTTATTAAAAGTATTGAAAAAAATTAAATTTTTAGAATTCATAAGAAAATTTTGAATTTTTGTTTCTTTTTTGTTAGAAATTTTAATGAACTTAGATTTTTGAAAAATTTTAATAATTCAAAATCTTCTAAAATTAGTTAAATTTGTCAATAAATATTTAACTAATTATTAAAAATAATGGATTTATAGAAGAATTTTAGTTAAAAACACTAAAAAAAATTTAATTTTGAAGAAGTTACAAATTATTGCAGAAATTCAATTATTTTCAAAAGTAATAAAATTCTTATTACAAAATTCAATTTTATGTTCAAAATTCACAAGAAAATCTCGACAAAATCCCAATTATTATCTTTATCAATAAAAAAATTCTACCTCAAAATTCAATTATTTTCAAAACTCTTAAAAAAGTTCTTGTCAAAATTTCAATTATTTTCAAAAATTTCTCTCATTTCAATGACTTTCAATATCTAGTATTTTAATAAAATTACCCAAAAGAATTCAATTATTTAAAAACAATTTTAATAAAATTGTACGCAAACATTTCATTATTTTCGTAAATAATAAAAATTATTTTTGAAAAATTTAATGAAATTCTTTCAATTTTTTTAAAAAATAATTTTAATAAAACTCTTCGTAGAAATTTATATCATTTCAATAATTAATCAAAATTAAATTATTTTCAATATTTACTATTTTAATCATATTTCACAAAAGAATTCGATTATTTAAAAAGAAATATTGAAATTCGTCTCAAGAATTCAATTATATTTTTGAAAGTAATAAAATTCTTCGCAGAAATTCAATTATGGTCGAAAGTTTAAAAAAAATTCTCTTCAAAATTTCAATTATTTTCAAAAATTTTCTTCATTTCAATGATTTTCAATTTCTACTATTTTAATAAAATTACCTATACGAATTTAATTATTTAAAAACAATTTTAATAAAATTTTACGCAAACATTTAATTATTTTCAAAAAATTTCATGAAATTCTTTTTAAAAATTCAATTTTTTTAAAAATAATTTTAATAAAACTCTTCGTAAAAATTTATATCATTTTAATAATTTATAAAAATTAAATTATTTTCAATATCTACTATTTCAATAAGATTTCACAAAAGAATTCAATTATTTAAAAAGAAATATTAAAATTCGTCTCAAGAATTCAATTATTTTCAAAAGGAATAAAATTCTTCGCAAAAATTCAATTATGGTCGAAAGAATAAAAAAAATTCTCTTCAAAATTCCAATTATCTTTGTAAATAATAATTTTTTTTCAAAATTCAATTATTTTCAAAACTTTTAAAAAAACTCTTGTCAAAATTTCAATTATTTTCAAAAAGTTTCCTCATTTTAATGATTTTCAATATTTACTATTTTAATAAAATTACCTAAACGAATTCAATTATTTAAGAACAATTTTAATAAAATTGTACTCAAACATTTAATATTATTTTCATAAATAATAAAAATTTCACAAGAATTCAAATATTTACAAATTTTTTATAAGTTTCTTCTCAAGAATTCAATTATTTTCAGAAATAATAAAACTCATCGCAGAATTTCAATTATTTTTAATACAATTTTAATAAAATGCTTTGAAAAATGTAACTATTCTAAAAATTTTATTAAAATTTGTCAAAAATATTCAATTATTTAAAAGTTTGTTAGTATAGAAATTAAAAAATTAAATTTTTAGAAACGTGCAATTATTAAATAAATAATTTACTTTTGTATTTAAATAAATAGAATTCTTGTAGAATTTTCTAATAAAAATTGATTTGAAAATGAATTTTAGTTTAAATTTTAGATAATAATAGAATATAAAAATAATTTTTAAGAAGTTGTTATTATAGTAACAATATTCTATAATATAAAATAATGATTTTAACACTCGATCCTCTTTAATTATTTTAAAACATGAAGAAATCGATCACTCCGAGTCTTCGACTTGGAGTAATCGTTTTCTTTATGTTTTATAATAATAACAATATTTTTAAAGTCCATTAATTTCAAAAAGGTTATTAAATTAGAATGTTTTGAAGAATTTTAATTCCTACGGAAAAATAATAATAATAATATTTAAAATATTTAAAAAAGAAATTATTGTTTTCGAATCATTTTACAATTAAAGATATTCGTAAATAAATTTAACAGAAAATTTTTTTCAATAAAATTTTTTCCTTAATTTTATGAAAATTTTCATTTTCAATTAAATTTTGTAATTGATAAATATAATTTATAAACATTTTTTTCCTTTATTTTTAAAAAGCTTTGAATTTTATTAAAACAATTGAAATTAAGAAATAGAATTGATGGAAATTATATCCTTATGAAAATTTAGGAATTTTCTCAAAAAATATTGAGAAACGGGAATTTCTAATGTTTTTCTTCGCAAAAGAAAAAAATAAGTTTGTAAACAATATTTTTATTGAGAAATATAAATTATAAATAAAATGGGTATATTTTCTACTTCTTAATCAAAATTTTTTAACAATTAACAATTTTCTAAAATTTTTTATGAATAAAAAGGAGAATAATTTGTATAATAATTTAGATCAGTCAAACGAAATTTGTTATAGAAAAAAGCACATAACAAACAAAATGTGTATATTTTTTATTTGTTAATCAGAATTTTTTTTTTTAATTTTCTAATTTCTAATATTATTTTATTATAAATCATGAAAAAATACCTGCATATTTTCGATTTGTCAAACAATGTTTTTTAAAGAAAAAGAAAAGCATTCACAAAAACTAACTTCTACTTTTATATTAATACTTATTATTAAAAATAATATTAAAAATTATACAAAAAAGAGCTTGGTTACAAAATTTTTATTTTATTCGAAAGAATCTACAGAATTTTCTTTTTTTCACTGAAATTAAATTCAAATAGGCTCCTGACTTTTCTATACGTACACATGTATTATAACTATTCAGATTTTTCATAACATTTCTACTTTAAGATGAACGCCTACTTTTGGTGCGTAAGCCATTTTCTCATTGTTAATTGGCATTGGTATCGGTGTATTTGATCCTACTAAAACTCTACAATTCCTTAATGAATTTATTATCGCTACTTTTACTTGAATTAATCCGAGTTTCATTCCTGAAAAAATAGCAAAACACCCATTTTTTTAATAAAAGAACATTATTATTAATATCATTTATTTATTTATTTATTTATTTATTTAATTAATTAATTAAATTAAATTAAATTAAATTAAATTAAATTAACGGAACAAATATAAAATTTTATTTCTAAAGTTTTGAACGAAATTTATTTATTTCTTATTCAAACTTCAAATTATATTTTGATTATAATTTAGTAATTAATTTTTAATAATATAATTACCAATACATATTCTCGGTCCTTCGCCGAAAGGTAAAAATTCATAGGGATGCCTAGCAGCGATATTTTCCTCATTAAATCTTTCGGGATCGAATTCCATTGGTTTAGGATATATATTAGGATCCCTGTGAATTCCAAGCACTGGAATGACAATATCAATGCCTTTATTAATAATTATTTCCGTGTCGGGCAATTTTATTGTCTCAGTGCACTTGCGATTTAATAAAGACACCGGTGGATATTTCCTCAAAGTTTCTGTAAAGCAAAAATTTATTTGCAAGTTTATTATTATTATTTATCATTATTTATTAAATAATTACTACTTAATAAAAAAAAATTTTTTTTTTTATAATTAATTAATTAATTTAAGCTATTATTATTTATTTGTTTATGAATCATTCGCAAAATAGTGATCGACTACTGGGTCTTGTAGCTTAATTAATATTAATTATTATAATAATTAAAAAAAAAATCTTTACTCTATAATAATTAACCCTCACGGGCTCGAGCCGGGTCCCTCGGACCCGGAGGAAAGTTTTTTTGATCTACTTCCGGTTAAAAAAATATTATTGGAAAATAAACTTCACATTAGGCTTGGGGACGTAAAAACACACATTTTTCATCAATATAAACAATTCTTTATTTATAAAATATTCTGGAAAAATTACCTTTTAAGTCGAACATACGTAAGGGCTCAAGCCGGGTCCGAGGGACCCGGGCTATGAAAAATAATTTAAAAATTTGCAATTTTTATGCAATATTGGATTTATTTATGGTATTTTTATCATCAACTGCCATAATAAGTGATATCATATGCTTAATACATCGGTAAATTTAATAGAACAAAAAATACACATTAAAAAAATCTTGCTTAATAAGTATGTAGTTCGATTTATTCAAAATGACTCATTAAATTTATTAAACAAATTTTAGTTATATCTTGATTACTTTTTAATATTTAAAATTTTTTATGCAATTATATCATTAAAATTGTATTAAATATGGAAAATATGAAGCACTTTGCTATTAAATTTTATTTTTTATTGCATTGAAACATCCGGGTCCCTCGGACCCACCTTGTGCGCGCATTTCAAAAATCGAACTCGAGCCTGTGAGGGTTAATTTAAACTAATATTAATATTTACTATCATTTTAAAATTAATAATTTTTAGTGATTGCATTATTAATTTGAAATTGATTTGAAATTAATATTTGTTTGTTATTCTGTATTGCTATTTATATAAAAGAAGACAAAAGTACCTAAAATAACTTTGTGAAGGTAGGTCATTTCATTGAGACTGTCATAACTAAGTTCATCATTTTCTCCCAGTTTGGAAAAAATTTCTTTTCTCACTTTTTCCTGCATATCTTGATTAATAGCTAATTCATAAAGGCAAAAGGCTGCTGTTGTGGATGAAGTTTCAAATCCGGCCAAAAAGAAAATATAGGCTTGAGCAGCTCCTTCGGCCATTGTTATGTTTTCATTATTATTTTCTAGAAAAATCACCGATTTTAGTAAAAAGAAAAAAAAATCATTGAAAATTTTTTAAAATAAGTTTAAATGTTTAATGTATTTAAAAATTAAAATATTAATTAATTTTTCCCGCACTCCGAAGAAAAATATTAATTAACTAATATAATAATAAATTTTAATGTTCATTCATTATTGCTGTTCATATTTTCAAAAAATTTTTTTTAAATTTCACGAAAGAATTCAATTAATTTCTAAAATTTTAATAAATCCTTCTGAACAATTCAATTATTATTTTTTTAAATAGTAAAATCTTTACAAAAATTCAATGATTTTCAAATATTTCTATAAAATTCTTCATAACAATTGAATTATTTATCTTAAAATTTTAATAAATTCTTCGAAACAATATTCAACTATTTTTATAAATACAAAAATTCTTTGCAGGAATTAAATTATTTTTAATCAAAGTTAAAAATAAAATCACATAAAAGAATTTAATTATTTTCAAAAATTTCCATAAAATGCAATTTCAACAAGTAATTTAAAAATTCTCTAAATATAATTCAATTATTCTCAAAAATGTTTTTAAAAAATTTTAGATAAAAATTAAATTACTTTCAATGCAATTTTTAAATACATTCGTCAAAACAAAAAATTGAAAGAATTAAATTATTATCAAAAGGAATAATAAAATTCTTGTGATGAATTCAATTATTTTGAATATACTTAATTTTAATAAAATTCTTTTAAAAAAATTCCATTATTTTTAAATATTTCTATAAAATTTTTCATAACAATTTAATTATTTCTTAAAATTTTAATAAATTCTTCGACAAAATTCAACTATTTTTAAAAATAGTAAAATTCTTCGCAAGAATTCAATTATTTTTAATTCACTTTTAATAAAATTCTTCTTCATAAAATTCAATTGCTTTCAAAATTTTCAATTAAAATTATTAAAAAAACTCCATCAGTTTAAAAAAATTCAAAGAAATTCTTCAAAAGAATTTAATTAGAATTTTTAAAAATTTTAATAAAGTTTTTTGCAAGAATTCATTTATTTTTCTAAATAATAAAATTCTTTGATGGAATTCTATTATCATTAAATTTTTTGATGAAATTCCTTGCAACAATTCGATGTACTTTATTGTTATTAATTAATTAATTAATGTTATAATTATTTTTATTTTAAAATTAATTCAAAATTGTAATGACAATTAGAAATCATCAGGATTTTTTCCACTTCTTTTCATTAAAAGACTAAAATTTTGTTAAATATTATCTTTTGTCAAATTGGAATTATTTTTGTTCTTTACTTCTAAACAAAATTAGCAAATTGTCATCATTTTAATTCAATTATTATTTTTAAAAATTTTAAATTATTTTTTATGAAAATAATAATTGAATTCCTTAAAAAAAATTTTATTATTTATGAAAATAATTGAATTACTGTAAAATTTTTAATTATTTATGAAAATAATTAAATGTTTGCGTACAATTTTATAAAAAATTTTTTTAAATAATTGAATTCTTTTTGGAAAATTTTATTAAAATATTAGATATTGAAAATCATTGAAATTAGAAAAATTTTTGAAAATAATTGAAATCAGGACAAGAATTTTTTTGACATTTATGAAAATAATTGTAGTTTAGAGAAGAATTTTGTTATTTATAAAGATAATTGTGATTTTTACGAGAATTTTTTTCAAATTTTGAACATAGTTGAATTTTTTTTTTGAAAATAATTGAATTTCTTAAAAAAAATTTATTATTTATAAAAATAATTCAATTCCTGTGAAATTTTTATTATTTATGAAAATAATGAAATGTTTGCGTACTGTTTTATAAAAAAAAATTTATATTAATTGAATTCTTTTTGGGAAATTTGATTAAAATTGTAAATATTATTGAAAATCATAAAAATTTAAAAAAATGCATTTCATTTTTGAAAATAATTGAAATTATGACAAGAATTTTTTTGACATTTATAAAAATAATTGAATTTTGGAGAAGAATTTTGTTATTTATAAAGATAATTGGGATTTTTTTACGAAATTTTTTTTCAAATTTTGTACATAGTTGAACTTTGTAAGAATTTTTTTTTAAATAATTGAATTTCTGCAATTATTTGTAATTTCTCCAAAATTGAATTTTTCTGGGTTTTCAACAAAAATTTAAATTAGAAAATTTTCAAATTCTATTATTTTTAAAATTATTAATTTTATTTAAAAAAAGTTAGGAAGATGTTAGCCGCGCGTATTGTTGCTAGTTTAAAAATTAAAATAATAATTAATTTTTCTCGCACTCCGAAGAAAAATAGAAGGAAATTATTAATTATATTGAATTTGAAATTAGCTGCGAGGAAAAATATACAGACTAATAAATAGACTGTATAAGGTTCGATTCCTCTTATGGGAATAAAAATTATGTTAATATATATAATTATTGATTTTTGCAACTATTTTTAAATTTTTTAGTGAATTTTTGAATGTGTGGCCACCTTGGGGCCACTTTTTTTTAAATGAAAATTTCAGGTGTTCGCCTAAATTTTATTTTCGATAGTAAAAAATAAAAAAAAAATTTTGCTAAAAATTTAGCTTAATTTCTTTTAACTTTAATTAAATTATTTCTTCGAAATACCTGAAATGCTTCCATTAGTCACATCATTGTCATCATTCACGTGACCTTTTTTCATTAATTGAATAATAAGATCCATGAAGTCATTGCATTTAATATTATTTTTTAGTCGATGTTTAACGGTATTTTCAAAAACTGTTATAAAAAATTTTTGCACTCCCACATCATTGAATGGTATCGAGAAGAAATGCAAAATTTGTGGCGCGAAAAATCCAATTGCATTCTTAAATGTGTGCGGTTCAAAAACCTGTTTTCCCCAATAGCGATACTCATTATCTTTATTTTGCAACGTATTGCAATTCACGCCAAACACTGTGTTCATTATCACGTCAGTAGTGAACCTTTAACATAATGAGGAAAAAAAAAATGTTAATTGAATTGCGTAATTAAAAAATTCCCACATCAAAATTTCTCTCCATTAGAAAAAACTTTCATTTCCATTTCTTAATTCACTTTTAATTATTTTTTAATTACCATTCTTTTTAAATAATTTAAGGAAGAAATTAAAAAAAAATTTTAATTCTATTTTTATTTATTTTATTTTTATTTTTTTATTTTATTTTTTTAATTTTATTTTATTTTCTTAATTTTGATTTAGTGATAAAAAATTACGAACCTTGCGAATAATTCCTGCACCTCAACAATAGATCCACTGTGTGCTTTCTCTTGTAAAAATTGATTTAAAATAATTCCACGATCCTTTAAGCAGCAAAACATTAATTTTATCTTCCCGGGCGTTATTGCCGGACTCACTTTTGTCCTGAGATTTCGCCACTTTTTTCCGGGTAGAAAAAATAAATTACCCGACAATGGATCAACTCGTTCATTACAATAAACACCACGATCGTGAAAACTTTGAAATTCTTTTGTTAAAACACAACGAATTAAATTTGGATCAACAATTAATAGGCATGGCTTATGAAATGTATACATTCCAAAAACTTTATTGTCTTTCATTTTTTCATAGCCATAGGCAAATGTTTCGCCAATGTGACATTTTTTTTGCACAAGTTTGAGAAAATTACCCACAGGAATCACTGGCTCTAAATAGGGAATTCCTTTTTTTCGCCAATATGTGTATAAAACGAACTTGAAGTAAATATAAAAACCACTTAAAATAAAGAATATCACTCCTAAAAGTTTTAATGTGAGAGTACTAAAAATTAATGCCATTTTTAAAAAAAAAACACTTTTTGATTTTTTTTCTTATTTCACTATTTTTTTTTTTTTTTTGTTTATTTTAATAAATTAATATTCTATAATTTTGAAATCCATTGCGATTGAATTTATTTTTCCAAGTGCCATTCGAATTTTTTTTTCGCAGTGAAAATCTGAAAATTAAGTACACTTTGAAATAAATTAATTTCAATAAATTCAGGAAATTTGAAAAATCACGTGAGTGCAGTTCACAACGTTTTTAATCAACGGTTGTGGAAAAAATGTTTTTTACCCAATTTTTTTTTTTTTGTTGCGAACGAACAAAAATTTGGATTGAAAAATATTTTTTCCTTTCAATATTGTTGACTACAGTTGTGAATTTCGCTAACAATCGAATACTTCTTTTCGTCGATCAACACTTTTTTCTTTTGAAAACTATTTTGAAAATTAAATTTTTTTTCAAACTTTGAACAATTTGGTATTTTATTTAAAATTTTTAACTCGTTATGTAAAATCTTTAGAATAAAATTTATAAATACCTGAATGATTACATGAATGATTTTCAAGTGATTGGAAAAATTGAGATTTTGATTGAATGCCCTGGGCGAATAAAGAAGATCTTTTTTTTTCACTTTATCTCCATTTTTATTATCTAATCAAAAGAAATCAAACCAATCGAATATTTTTAATTATGTAGCAAATTATATTTTTTTATATAAATAAAGTTCATTTTTTGTAAATAAAGTAAACAATTTTCACTTTATTTTGAATTTTTTTACAATTTTGAAATTGAATCTGAAATTTAAATAAAATCTGCCAAAAAATTGCAATGAGTTGGCAAAATTTTAAGAAATTGTTTTTACTCTGCGATAGATTAATTGTTTTAGTTAATGATAAGATTCAATAAAAACAATGTCCAATTCATTGATAATAATTACAATCTCACTTCACATTCATTTTTCTATTTTGATTAATTAGACATTTTTTTTTCACTTTTAATTATTGGAAAATATTAAAGAAATAATTAATTCTTAAAAATTGCTATTTAAGATTTAGTGAAAAGATGAAATGTCTTTTATATTATTTTTATTAATCACAAGTACTTAAAGAATTAAAATTTTCATTTCTATAGCGAAAATTTTTATTCGCTTCAATTCTTAGAGAACTGGGTCCAAAGTTTAATTTATTACAAGAGTTGAAAAAACTCATTAAAAATGTGTGCATTGTTTTGTTATTTAATAATCAGACTAATCGTTCACGGATGACAACATAATCCTGATTAATAACTTTCTTTAAAAAAAAAATTACAATTAACAAATAAATTTAAAAATGTAATAAATAATCGTAATTACAAATTTAAATTGACGACAGAATTTTATTTAAATTCGAAAAAAAGATAATAAATATATAAATAAATTTTCGATTTCCAAACAATTTACGATCTTATCAATTTTTTTTAAAGTGATTTCAAAATTAAAATGATGAAATTAAAATTTTTTTGAATTCCTTTTTTGGTAAATAAAGAGTAGAATGTTTTGTTAGTGAAAACATTTTATTAAACTTTCAGAGTTCAGCGATAGAATATTTTTTCAGCAATACAGAATCACATTACTATTTAAGATTCACAATCACTAGCCGCAAAAGAAAAAAATAAAATAAAATACGTGGAAGAATTATTAAGCACGAAATAATTTACATTCTTCTATTGAAAATGATTCAATTATCATTTTATAGACATTCATACTAATAAAGGGTTTTTCTCATTAAAATCATTCAAATTACTTTATTTTCGTCATTTTTCGCTAATAATGACGCATTAGACTGGGAGAAGCGTTCCCCCACCATGCGAGTCTTTATCCCCTCCCTTTGACATTCCACCCAATGAGGAAGCGTGTTTTTACGCGGTGGTGGGACGCTTCTCTTACTTTTTTTGCTTGGTAGCTATTTATTTATTTAGACTTTGCTCTTATCAGCAATAATAATTCAGAAAAAAAACTATTACATAAATCAAAATTCATATTTTCAATTAGCAAAAAATGAATTATAATAAATTAATAAGTAAAAACAATAAACTGAATAACTAAATCAAAATTCATGCTATTTTCTTTTTGCAACAAAATAAATGAGTAAAAATAAATTATAGTAAATAAATAAAAATAACTTAAGCAAATTCCATGCTATTTTCTATTTAAGAAAAAAAATTATAATAAATAAATATAAATAATAATAAATAAATAAGTAAAAATAAAATACAATAAAGAAATAGATAAAAATAAATAAATAAAAAAAGTTAAATGAATAAAAAATAATTAAAAAATAATTATTGTAATTAATCACAGATAATTAATTAAAAAATAACATTTTTTCAATAATTATTTTTACAAATATTTGAATAGTTTTTTTTTCCCAAGCAAATACTACAATTAAAACATCAGTTATCGTAGCCCCCATGTAAATGCTAATTATTTTGTTATTTTACATGTATAATTATACACATATATAAACTTATTTATTAATTCTTATTATATACAGAGTGCAAGTAATAGAACGATGCGTTTTTTTTCCATCTTATTCTGATATACATTTTATAAGAACAATAATTCTATTATTAATAAATTTACTTATTTAAGTTTCTTGGTCTCATTGTGTCGCCAGACTATATCGATCACTTTTATGTTTGCGAAAATGGCAGACTTATATTCTTTTATAATCGGATCTTAACATTATTTATTTAATTATTATTATTGTTATTATTATTACTAATATTATTTTATTATAATATAATTTTATCATTATATTATTATTTTTCTTCATTTAATATTAATATTATTATTATTATATGGTATTGCTATATTATATTAAATTATATTATTTTATATTATTATTATAATCTATTGTTAAATTATGATACTATTATATTATCATATTATATAGTTATTATATTATATTATTATTTTTCGAGATTTATAAAATATTAATATAATATAGCTTACGTATTGCAGAATTAATTACTTTATAATTTTCTCTTCAAATGTTTACTAATTTTAATTAGAGACTGACTTTTTGCTTTTAAGTTTTAAATTTGTAAATTTCACTAAAAAAATAGAAATTTCTTCTAAATTAGGAAAGTTTACTAATTCAAAAGTAGAAATTACTATTTCTAAAATTTATAAATTAAAAAGCAAAAAGTCAGTTGCCAATTCAAATTAGTAAACTAATTTATTAGTAAATTTTACTACTAAGTTAGTAAAAATTACTATATATTAGTAAAATTTCTAAATCAAAAGCAAAAAGTCATTCACTAAGTCAAATTAGTAAACATTTTTACTAATTCAAATTTAGAGATTAATTTTTAATTCATAACTATTTTGAAATATAAAAAAAATAATTCGTTAATAAATAATAATTAGCGCAGTAATAACAGTAATAATAATTACTACTAACATACGAAGGAATTTCTGATTTACAAAATAAATATTCTAAAATTAATTTTTTAATTTTAATTTTTAATTTTTAATTTTTAGTTTTTAGTTTTTAATTTTTAATTTTTAATTTTTAATTTTTAATTTTTAATTTTTAATTTTCTGTTTGTATTTCTTTTACAATAATTTCGTGCACTGATGCATTATTATTATTATTATTATTATTATTATTATTATTATTATTATTATTATTATTATTATTATTATTATTATTATTATTATTATTATTATTATTATTACGTATATAATGAATATATAAAATAATTTTTTAGGCGCTTTAAATTATTTTTCATTGTAAGGAATTCCAAATTTTTTTTTTCTCTTTTTCGAAATTTTATTTTACAGATAGTATCAATAGTATTAATAAATAATTGAGTGTGAATTGCACACTCGAGAAATTAATCCAATCTGAATAGCATCATAATTATATTAAATGTAAATTATCTTAAGATCCGTGGTAATTACAGATTTAATTATAAATTCAGATATAAAGTAGAATAGGAAAAAAAAATTCTTAAAATACATTTTTTAATTATATAACAACAGGGGGGTAATAATACTAATTCTGTATGCTTACTTTTCTATTAATAATAATACGAGGAGAGGCTTAATTCGATTTTTCTACTTTTTCTTTTTTTTCAATTTAATCTAAAGTTCTATAAAATAGTTATTTAACTTGAAGCGGAGAGACAAAAAGAGAGAAAGATTAATAAGAACTTTATTATAGAAGAGGCGAACTAGAGAAAATTTGATTTATTAAATAAAATATTGTCCTGATTTTAAATCATAATTTTTGTCACTTTGTTTGAAAATTTTTATTCGATTTAATTTTTCATATTTTATTTTTTATTAAAATTTTATTGTTTAGAATAATACCGTTCTGATGTTATTAGATATTGTATTATGTGATAGAAAATAATCATTGTTATTATCATTATCATTATTTATTATTATTTATTAATATTTATTATTATATTATTTATTATTATTATTATTATTATTATTATTATTATTATTATTATTATTATTATTACTATTATAGTAAATAATAATAAGAGTTTAGAAATTGTGGAAAGTTAACAATCACTTCGAGAGTCAATGCAAATAAATAAATAATAAATTATTTTTATTATTATTAATTATAATAATAATTATAATAATAATATAATAAATAAAAATTTTTTTTAAAAAATAAAAATGATATTTTATACGAATTATTATTTAAAATCTGGACAATAATTTTCAATTTATTTTCATAGTTTTTTTGTACGTATCAGTTATTTTTTTTTCTCGAAAGTTTATATATTTTTTGTATTTTTTTTTTCTTATAGGAAATAGTAAAAAACTTATTAAGTCACGTGGGAAGAATTTAGAATGTAGTACTTCAGTAATGAAAATATTTCCCGAAATATATTAAACTAAAATATTTTTCTAAACGATTATTAATTTTTTTTTTTAATTTTACAGTTTTCTTTTTCTTTAGATATTTATCAGTTTAAAGTTTTTTTTTCGCAATTTTTGCGAAATTTAATAAATAATTATTTTTATTATACACAATAGTTCATAGTAACCCTCAAGATAAGGTTTAGCAGTTTATAGTTCATATATTTTTCTTTTTAGATATTTAGTTTATAAATATGACACTTTTTATTAGAGCCAACAACAATGAATGGAAAAAAAATATTCGCATCTTTTTGTTTCAGTAAAAGTAAAACTAAAAATACAAAAGAAAAAATTTTTTTTAAATAAAATTATTTATTTAATTAAATAAATTATTATTTTATAATAATTGTGTTGAAAATAATTAATTATATTAATTAAACCCTATTTTAGTTAATTTTGAATTTCTTTTAATTTTTTTAAAATATTTTTTCACATTCATTTTTGTTGATACATTTTTTAATCTATATGTGCAATTATTTATATTATATAAATCGTGCTTACTTTAAATATCTTATAAATATTTTCTTTTAAACTTGAGGGTTATAAATAATTTATAAGAAACATTTTTTCTTTAAACATTTTTCTCCATTTCCGCATAATATAATTTAACGCTTAGCACCATTCCTTTTTTTGGGTTTACAGAAAACGAATTAACTTGATAATAAAGTTTCATCTATTTTTTATAATAATATTTAACAATGATAGTTTAGTAAATATTTTTATATATGTGTTTTTTTAATAATAATAATTATATATCACGTAGCAACAATTTATAATTTTTTTTTTCACAGTAGTAGTAGTAGTAGTAGTAGTAGTATCTTTATACAATATATTGCATGAAATTTTCTCTGGAATAACTGTTGATATTTTTTTATATATTTATATTTTGTTTTTTTTCGTAATCGTGCTTTAAAGTTCGGCCGTGTAAAATTATATTTTTTGGCAATTTGTTTTTTTTTTAAATCACAGTCTTAAATTACTTATTTTAATTTGCATCCAAAAGATATCAAACGATTTTCTTAATTATTTTTTGGAAATGAAACATTTTTTTATTTTTTGAAAATTAACTCTTTTTTGTAATTTACAGTTTTAATAATCATTTTTTTAGTTTTTTAGCTTTAGTTTAGCTAAAGTAGAATCAGGTCGTTTGTTTTTCAATTCAGTGCTATTCTTTTAATCAAGTCTAGTCTTTGGTACAATTTATTATTTCCGATTCACTCATTTTTTGCATTAAAAGAAAAAATCCATTCATTGTTAAGAAAAGAATTTTTAATTTTGAAAGTTAAATATATTTTTTATAGAATTAATTTTTTCTGTTTAATACATTTTTTTATGTGATAAATTTTTTAGTCAATGTATTTTTTTATGTGATAAATTTTTTAGTCAATGTATTTTTTTTATTAAATACATTTTTTATTCATCGATACATTTTTTTATTCAATATGTTTTTATTCAATACATTTTTTTATTCAGTAAATTTGTTATTCAATACATTTTTTATTCAATAAATTTTTGTATGATCAATATATTTTTTAGTTAACAAATTTTTGTATTCAGTAAACTTTTGTATTTAATAAATTTTTGTATTCAATAAATTTTTGTATTCAATAAATTTTTCTGTTTAATAAATATTAAATAAATTCTATTTAATAAATTTTTGTATTGAATAAGTTTTTCTTGTTTAATAAATTCTTTTGTTCAATAAATTTTTTTATTTATAATAAATTTCTTTATTAAATAATATTTTGGAATTTATCGTAAAAAATTTTGTATTACTTTTGGATATAACATTATAGATTTCAACTTTAGTTTTCCTTTTGTTGTTCATTAATATTTTTTTACGGCTTTATGTTAATTCTGTAATTTTTATAATTTTCTTGGTCCTGTATGTATTTAAAATTTCTTAACTTTTAAATAGATTTTTTACCCAACATACAATGTACATAATTTATTATACATAATTACATATAATTTATGTATATTTCAATTTTCTCTGCAATTCATTTTTATATGAATAATTGAATTTTCATTCAATTAATTATTGATTAAATTAGTTAAACTGAATTTTCATTTAATTAATTATTAATTAATTAAATTGAATTTTAAATTTAATTCATAAAATATAAATTTATTTAATAAAATATAAATTTTATTAAATTTTCATTCACAATTAGATTTGCATTTAATTTTATTCGAAAATGAAAATTCTCGTTTTTTGAAATATTAAAAAAATTTTCAACTGTGATGAACAACAATTTAAAGAAAATGTATTTTTTCCTCGACTGTTTTTTTTTTGCATATCAGTCTCAATGGTATATATTTTTTTCCATAAATTTTTTCATACATTTTTTTCATTTTATTTTTCTGAAAGTCTAAATGAGTTGTACTGACTGAAAGACAGTTGTTAAATTTTTCGGAAACGAAGAAGAAACTTAATTTTAACGATATATAAAATATACAAATATTAAAGTATTTTTCTTTTTTTTTACATATTTAATTTGCATTTTTCAGTCTCAATAAAATTTTTCTACCAATTATTTACTTTCTTGGTTTTAACAATATAAAATAGAATATATCTGTTGATAATATTAGTAGAATTAATTCAATTTATCGTCGATAAAATAACATTTTTTTATTCTTGTATTTTTAATTAACAAATTATTACATATTAATTCTTTAAAATATTTTATGATTATGTTTAGTAATTATTTAGTTAAAAAATAAATTAAATTGAAAATTGGACGGGACAATTAATATACAGTATCTTTTTTTTTTTTTGCTTATTTGCATTGCACCATTCACATATTTATAAATTTTTTTATAAACGAAATATTTCGATAGTAAAAATAAATAAAAGGTAAAAAAATCAAAATATCTGAATATAAATATTTTGATAGATTGTGACAAAATTTTGTCAAAAAATGTTGACAAAATTTTGACAAAATTTTGACAAATTTACTATTTGGAATAATAATTTAATAATTTAAAATTTTAATTAATTAATATTTTTTTTTATTTTATTGTAAACGAAACTAAAATTATATTTCGTGTATACGATTGGATAAGAATTTTTTTTCTAGTCGAAGAACTAAGCGCATCTTGAGATTAGATACAATTTGAGTCAATTTATAATTGATTAAAATATTTCATTCCTTTTTTTTAAATAATTATTTTATAATTTATGGAATTTTTTTCAGTTAACTACTGCAATATATAGTGATTTCACATAAATATACTTTTTTTTAATATATTATATATTTAGAGAGAGAAAGAGAGAAAGGGAAACGGTTTTATTTTCTAAAAACTATTATATATTATTTAACCATTTAATTCGCATTTCGTCGTTTCAATAAAATTTATCGGTTGTTAATTGTTATAAATATTCGAAATATAATACATAATAAATTATCGTTATATACAGATCTATCGTATAAAAGGGGGGTAAATAAAATTCAGTTTATGTCGATGAGAGAGATCGAACACAAGTTTTTCTGAATAAATATCGAATCAAATTTTATTCATTGTTTTTAGTCCAAAACGTTTTTTCGTATTTTTTTAAAACGCTTTTCTTGTTTTTTTAAAATATTTTTTCATTATATTTAGTATTTTTCGTAATTTTTTCTTATTTTTCATAACTTACAATATTTTTCGTAATTTTTGATATATTTTTCGCAAATTTAAATTTTTTTAAATGTTTTCATTTGTCCATAAAAATTGTTTTCTAATTTGTTGTTAAATTTCCTTTTTAATTTAATTCTCAAAATTTTTGTTTTTGTTTAAAAATACTATTTTGTTTTTTACTTTGATTTCGAAAATTTGGTTCAAAATTTTTATTCTGCTTTTAAAATTATTTTGGATTTGAAAATTTAGTTTGGAACATTTTTTTTATATTAGTTTTAAAATTATTTTTCTTTGGAATTTTTTCATTTTGCTTTTAAAAATTATTTTTGATTTCGAAAATTTAGTTTTAAAAATTTTCATTCATTGCTTTTAAAATTATTTTGCCTTATAAAATTATTTTTTTCTCTCTTAAAACTTGGAAACTTTTTTTATTTTTCATTTTTTTTTTTGAGAGAGAGGAAAATTTGTTTTAAAATAATTTTGAAAATGGACCCCAAAATAGTATTTATAATAGTTAAAAGAGCTTATTCTTATATTATGATGGAAAAATTCACTAGGCACTAAAGCCTAAACAATCTACAATATTTTCCATCGACCCGTGATAAGATACAAAGTGATTCCAACTTCACTTTGCTTTACAGTTCTTGAGAGATTATAAATTCCTAATAATATAATTTTAAAAACTGAGGTTCGTGTCGCGCAATCTTTTTTTTAAAAAATTATTTTCAATTATTTTGAATTTAATTTCAAAATAAATTTTAAAATAAATTTCAAACTATATTTAAAAATATATTTGAAAATATATTTGAAAATACTCGTTGAAAATGAAGGAAGACTTTATTTTTATAATATGTATACATATAGAAAGAATTTTTTTTTTGCATTGACCTCAGATTTTTTGCAAATGTTGCAAAAAACGTGATATTTTTATTTGGAAGAACTTCGTTATACAGAGGAGTAGAAAAATTTTCTTTTTACTTAGAAGACATTTAGAAATTTATCACAAAATTGTTTTTAATTAAAATCATTTTCTAAAATTCTACATTTTTTCAGGGAAAATTAAAGTCGATTCGAATTTT
The DNA here is from genome assembly GCA_032872505.1 of Leptopilina syphax. NCBI lineage: Eukaryota > Metazoa > Arthropoda > Insecta > Hymenoptera > Figitidae > Leptopilina > Leptopilina syphax. The sequence continues at coordinate 28,330,657 of CM065469.1, read as the reverse complement.
TCATCGAACTGCATCGACTTTAACATTTCCTTAAGTAAACAAAAAATTAAAATAAAATAATTAAAATTCGAATTTGAAAAAAAAAACATTTAGAATTTAAGTAGATTTTGTTTTTAGCGGTTTAAGAAAAATTTTGAAAATTCGAATTTAAAAGAAAAACATTTAGAATTTAAGTAGATTTTGGTTTTAGCGGTCAGACACTTAAACATCAGATACACTACTCGTGCAATCAAAATTATCAGTGAATTCCTAATTATACTAACACACTTGGACTAATTTATATTCTACTTTTACCGCATGTAATTATAATATATATTTATAATATTAATAATATTATAATGTATAGTTCAACAGTATCAAAGCTTGTGCAAGTGCAGGATAAATTATATCATTTATGTATTTAATATACATTTTGTTCTATGCACTTGAACTGCAATAAAACACTACAAAATCGTCTTAAATTTACTATTTTATGGGAAGAGTAGGAGATTCTTTTTTTTACATAGTTTTCGTTTCTCTTTAAAAAAAATTTTTTTTTCAAATCAACATTTTCTTATTCGCTTTGCTTCAGTCAAATATACTTACGTAATTTTTTTTTTTTATTCTGAACAATAATAATTATCTCCAGAATGGAAATAAAAAAACAATAGACTCGAAAGTTGCTGATCAGTAATTAATTAGGTTAATTAAAATGTACTGCAAAATATTTCTGAATGTTCAAATGAACGAAATATTTTCTCAAAAAATAAATATTTCTCATAAATATAAAGATATATTTATTTTTGCAATATATAAATATTTTCGAAATTTGATTTTAATAAAAAGTTAAAAATTTAAACAAATATTTTGAAAGCTTATAAATTAATTTTTAATATTTAACACATTATTTTAATAATATTTTAAAATGAATTTCATTTTTTATAATATTTAAACTATGCATAATAAAAAGTGCACTAAAAAATAAAAAAAAACTGTAAATAAAACATTTTGAATTTGAAATTCAACTTTATGAATTACTTTTTAATACTTAGCACAATTTTATTTTATAATGAAATTAGTTGGCTCCGAGTAAAAAAATTTTCTCCGGGTTTAAAAATTAATTTTTAATTCTTGACAAAATATTATTTTAATAAAATTTGAATTTGAAGAGAATGTAAATAAAATTCCGTTCATTTGAACCCGCAGAATTTTAGGATCATTTGAAAGTTCATAAATTCCTGTAGTGTAAAATATTAATATATTAATTATCAATAATACTAATAAATACTAATAAATATATCAATAATGTAGAGTATAAATTATAAATACAAATATAAAAATAATATATCAATATCCTAATCATATTCAATTCATATATTAATTCCATAAGTCAATATTATTAATATTGATCTTTTATATAAGTTAAATATATTGATAAGAGTAATAAACATTTCGAGTAAAAATGGAATAAAAATATTCATTGTTTTTGGCATTTAAATAGAATTTTCTGTGCCACAATATATATTCTTTTTTCTTGAATTAAATCCGGTTTTTATGCAGTCAGATCGTTTTAATATCAATTTTTTTTAAGTATTTAAAAGTTATTCTTTTTTTTCTTGAAATAATTTTCTTAAAAGTAGGAAAGATTGTTTAGAAATCGTCGGAGAAGAAGAGAGAGAAAGTTTCCATTTACTCTTGAATACTGATAGTTGGTTTAAATATTGGCACAATATGAGCAACACAATTTTTTTTCTTAATTTATACGAATTTTTATTTTTTGTGAATTTTCATTTTTTTAATTATAAGTTTTCATTTTTTAAAATTTTTATACCTATTTCAATAATAATTTAAATAATAAATAAATGAAAATTTCATTTTTTTAGATTTCAATGAATTTTAATTTACTTAATTAGAATTTTTTCAATTTTATAATTTATATAAATTTCTTTTAAAAGGTCTTTGAAAATTAGCGTCGACGCTGAAAGTCGAAAACAATTTTATTATTTTTACCAAAACCGAAAAAATACAAACGTATTTGTTCATGTTCATGTTTTCTAAATTAAAGATGACTGTGAAATAAAATCATTATTTTATATTATAAGAATATTGTTACTGTGACTTCATCAAAATTATTTTCATCATTTTAATTTAATTTTTATTTTCTAGAATTTTAAATTATTTTTTATGAAAATAATTGAATTCCTTAAAAAAAAATTTTTTATTCATAAAAATAATTAAATTCCTGGGAATTTTTTACTATTTATGAAAATAATTAAATGTTTGCATACAATTTTATTTAAAAAATTTTTAAATAATTAAATTCTTTTTGGGAAATTTTATTAAAATAGTAGATATTGAAAATCATTAAAATTAGAAAAATGCATTTTATTTTTGAAAATAATTGAAATTAGGACAAGAATTTAATTAAAATTTTTGAAAGTAATTGAACTTTGTAGAAGAATTTTGTTATTTATAAAGATAATTGGGATTTTTACGAGAAATATTTTCAAATATTTTCAAAATATTTTCAAATTTTGAACATAGTTAAATTTTTTTTTTTTAAATAATTGAATTCCTTAAAAAAAAATTATTATTTATGAAAATAATTGAATTCCTGTAAAATTTTTATTATTTATGAAAATAATTAAATGTTTGCATACAATTTTTATTAAAATTCTTTTTAAATAATTGAATTCATTTTGGGAAATTTTATTAAAATATTAGATATTGAAAATCATTGAAATTTAGAAAAGTTTTTGAAAATAATTGAACTTTGGAGAAGAATTTTGTTATTTATAAAGATAATTGTGATTTTTACGAGAATTTTTTTCAAATTTTGAACATATGTAGTTGAATTTTTTTTTTTTTTGAAAATAATTAAATTCCTTAAAAAGAATTTATTATTTATAAAAATAATTGAATTCTTGTGAATTTTTTATTATTTATGAAAATAATTAAATGTTTGCATACAATTTTATTAACATTTTTTTTAATTATTGAATTCTTTTTGGGAAATTTTATTAAAATATTCGATATTGAAAATCACTGAAATTAGAAAATTTTTTTAAAATAATTGAAATTAGGACAAGAATTTAATTAAAATTTTTGAAAATAATTGATCTTTGGAAAAGAATTTTGTTATTTATAAAGATAATTAATATTTTTACGAGAAATATTTTCAAATTTTGAACATAGTTGAATTTTTTTTTTAAAATAATTGAATTCCTTAAAAAAAATTTATTATTTATGAAAATAATTGAATTCCTGTAAAATTTTTATTATTTATGAAAATAATTAAATGTTTGCATACAATTTTATTAACATTTTTTTTAGATAATTGAATTCTTTTTGGGAATTTTTATTAAAATATTAGATATTGAAAATCATTGAAATTTAGAAAAGTTTTTGAAAATAATTGAACTTTGGAGAAGAATTTTGTTATTTATAAAGATAATTGTGATTTTTACGAGAATTTTTTTCAAATTTTGAACATAGTTGAATTTTTTTTTGTTTTGAAAATAATTGAATTACCTAAAGAAATTTTATTATTTATGAAAATAATTAATTTTTTGCATACAATTTTATTAAAATTTTGTTTAAATAATTGAATTCTTTTTTGGAAATTTTACTAAAATAGTAGATATTGAAAATCATTGAAATTAGAAAATTTTTTGAAAATAATTAAAATTAGGACAAGAATTTTTTTTTACAGTTATAAAAATAATTGAACTTTGAAGAAGAATTTTGTTATTTATAAAGATAATTGGGATTTTTACGAGAAATTTTTTCAAATTTTGAACATAGAATTTTAGAAGAAGAATTTTATTTTTTTTGAAAATAATTGAATTTCTGCAATTATTTGTAACTTCTCCAAAATTAAATTTTTTTTAGTGTTTTCAACAAAAATTTAAATTAAAAAATTTTTACATTCTGTTATTTTTAAAATTGCTAATTTTATTTAAAAAAGGCAGTAAGAAGTTGCTAGTTCTCTAGATAAAGAAAATACGTGGAATTAGTGACTTTTTCGTTTCTAAAAATCTAAAATAATAGCGTCGACCCTAACTTCAGGGACATTTATTTTTGAAAATCCAGATTAATTTTTTTTCGTTGTTACTGTGTAGGATTATTTTTTCTAACATTGATCGTCAGTTACTGTTTTGGTCTACTTTTTTTATTTCAAATTTATTTCAATTTCGATTCAAATAATCGATTAATTGAATTAATTAATTATTTGAATTTTCAATATTAAATTAATTATTTAAAATTCAATAATTTAAATTTTTTCTGTTTGTATAAAATAGAAGAAAAGAATTTAAAAATTATTATCAATAAAAGAAATCTTTCTCTTTCTTGATCTCCTTTCTTCTCCTTTTTTTTGTATGTAAGTGTACATCGATTAGGCACGACATTATTCATTGAATCTAAAATGGTACTCCCAGCATATTTATTATATATGTTATTTTAATTATTTTTATTATTATTATTAAGGAAGTTAAGCATCTTCTGAGTGAGAGCTTTGAGAGCTACGTTTTTTCTTGTGGTTGTCATGATGATGATGATGATGATGTTGATGATGGCGGTGATGATTCTGGTGTTGACGAGCGCGATCTCCATTCGTTGGAGTATCAGTTTCTGGTTGATTTTCGTGACCTACCAGAAGGTCGAGTGTGGCTCGTGTTTCTGGTGATTCTTCGGAAACTGTTTGCGGCAACGGCGTGGCCAAGGGTGATTCACTTGACAGGGGTATGCAGTGTAAAACGTAACACCTAACACCTGCCAATAGAATGCCTGCAAAAATTGTTTTCCCAAATAAAACAATTCATTTTCCCATCAAAATTTCATTTCATTTCGTTTATTTTATTTTTTTCTCTATTCTCTACTTTTTTTTCTTCTCTATATTTAAATTCCAATTAGTTTTAAATGTAGTGAAATTAATTAAAAGTAAGCAACTAATAAATTAGTAGAAATTATTATTTATTAGTAAAGTTTACTAATAAACTTTTTGCTTTTAAATTAGTAAAATTTTAATAATAAATTAGTAGAAATTTCTATTTATTAATAAAAATTTACTATTAAACTTTATGCTTATGAATTAGTTAATTTTACTAATAAATTAGTAGAAATTAATATTTATTAGTAAAGTTTAATAATTCAAAAGCAAAAAATCAGTCACAAATGAAAATTACTAAACAGTTCTACTAATTTAGATTTAGAAAGTAGAACAATATGTTTCTTTATTTTCAAACAAAGTTAAAATCATTTTAACTCAGTGTATTCATTTATTTTAATAAGACCGAAAATTATCAATGATTAAATTAATTTATTCTTTGTATAGAAATGGTGATAATTAATTTTTAATGACGAAGAAAATTTCAATTGTATTTTTGATTAGATTTGTAACAATTTTTGAAAATTATATCAAATTTTTTATTGTTCTACTTTGTAGAATTAAATAGTCATAATTACTTTTTAATATATAGTATAAACATATAATGTTCTAAAGACTTGACATTTAATAGATAACATTAAAAATCAATTTTTACATATATACATAGTTTTTTCAAAATTTTTGTACACATTAAACAAATTGCCGTGAATAAATTTAGACTATTTATAATAATTACCAGTGACAAAATATTTTTTATCTAAATTTTTTCAGTTCTTCTATTGTTTTCTATTAAAATAATAAGACGCACTGAATATAATTTCACTAAAATTTTCAACGTTCAAATGATGGAATTTTTTTTTAAAAATATTTTCCAAAGTTACTGTATTCAATCGAAAAATAACGTAATTATTCAAAATTTGTATAGACTAGAATTTTTTCTATTAATATACAAAGTAATAATAATTAAATAAAAAGTAAAAGAAGTAATAACAAAAATATTGACGTTCAAAACTCTAGAGACATGAAAATAATAGTAAATTCAAATAAATGATTACTTAACAAGAAAAATCCACTTAATCCAAATAATTATTTTTAAATAAATTTCCTTGTTACTTTATTGATATAAATCTTTATTTTATATTAATTAAATAATTAAGTAAATTTTATTCGAAATTTATTTTGACTGACTCGGAAAATTATTCCATGGCAATATTTTTTTCTCGATAATAGTCAAGGAATCGAGTATTTGAATTGGATTTTTAAATAAATTGGTTTTTTCTAATAAATTAGATATATTTTAAATTAATTTAAAAAAATGAATAAATAAAAAAATTTTTTTTAAATAAAAAAAAATGTGAAATAAAAAGTTAGATTGTGGTACGTTTGGAAATTATCTGAAAATTTACGGCGTAACGATTTCGATCGTATAGTGTATAATGGAATGACCTATTTGAAAATTGAAAGTGTATAATTTTTTTTATAACGTCGGGGAAAAAATATCAAAGCGAACTTACCCATAAGAAGCAAAGTAGCCCCAGCTATGAGTAAAGCAAGTCGGTGGTCGGTAGTTGTTGCTCCTGGAGCAAGCTGAACCAAACCGACCACAAGAACTATAGCTCCTAACAAAAGGCAAGATACCACCGCTTGTAAGCCGGAAATCTGAAAACCAAAAAAATGTTTATGCTATATATATATATGAAATTCAATTTTTATATTTTTATTTTTTAATAATTTTTTCATTCTTTCTTCAATTTCTACCTTTTTTCTAGTTCTTTCTAGTTTCCATCTAGATTTTTTCTAGCTTTTCTCTAGTTTATTTTTAGTTCTTTTTAGTTTCTCTCTTGTTTTTTAGACCTTTTCTAGTTTCTCTCTAGTTTTTCCAGATGTCCACTAGTTTTTCCTATATTTTTACAATTTTTTTCAGTTTCTTTTAGAATTTTCTAGTACTTACTAGTTTATATCTAGTTTTTTTCTAGATTTTTTCTAGTTCTTTCTAGTTTTTATTTAGTTTTCTTATAGCTTTTCTCTAGTTTCTTTTCCAGTTCTTTCTAGTTTCTCTCTAGTTTTTACTGTTTTTTCTACTTCCCTTCTACTTAGTTGTTTCAAATTTTTAAATTTTTTTAAGCTTTTCTCTAGTTTGTTCTAGTTCTCTCTATATTTTCTTGCTTTTTTCTAATTCTTTCTATTTTCTATGTAGCTGTTTTGTACATTTTTATTTCTATTTTTTTCTAGTTCTTTCTAGTCTCTATCTAGTTTTTTCTAGTTTTTCTCTAGTTTTTAGTTTTTTCTAGATTTTTTCTAGTTTCTTCTAATGTATTTTAGTTCTTTTTTGTATCTTTCTAGTTTCAACTAGTTTTCTTTATTTTTTAGTAGATTTTCTCTAGATTTTTAGTTCTCTCTAGTTTCTCTCTAGTTTCTCTCTAGTATTTTTTTCTACTTTGTCCAGTTTTTCACCGGATTTGTCGTACTTTCTTCTATTTTTTTCTAATTTTTACAGTTTCTTTCTAGTTTTTTCTGCTTATTTGTAGTTTCTATTCAGTTTTCTTATAGCTTTTCTCTAGTTTTTTCTAGTTTTGATTTAACTTTTCCCCAGTTTTTCCAAATTTTTTTACATTGTTACTAATTTTTTCTATTTATTTCTAATTTTTTCCACTCTATTTCTAGTTTTTTTCCAGTTATATTTAATTTCTTCTAATTTTTCTGAAACCTTTTACTAGTTTTTTCTAGTCTCTATCTAGTTTTTTGTAGCTTTCCTCTAGATTTTTAGTTCTTCTTAGTTTCTGTAGTTATTTCAATTTTTTCTAGATATTCCCTTGTTCCTTGTATTTTTTTCTAATTTTATCCAGTTTATTTCTAGGTTTTTCTAGTTCTTACTAGTTCCTATCTAGTTTTTTTCTAGCTTTTGTCTAGTTTTTTAGTTTTTTCTAGATTTTTTCTAGTTTCTTCTAATGTATTTTAGTTCTTTTTTGTATCTTTCTAGTTTCTACTTGTTTTCTCTATTTTTTGGTAGATTTTCTCTAGATTTTTATTGCTCTCTAATTTCTCTCTAGTTTTTATAGTTTTTTTTAAACATTTTTAGTATTAATTTTTTCTATTTTTTTCTAATTTTTTCGAGTTTTTTCTTGTGTTTTCAAATTAATTTCTAGTTTTATTTAATTTCTTCTAACTTTTTTCTATTTCTTTATAGTCTCTATCTGGTTTTTTGAAGCTTTTCTCTTGTTTTTTAGTTCTTTATACATAGTTTTTTCTAGTTTTTCCATATTTTCCCTAATTTAATCTATTGTTTTTCTAATTTTTAGTTTCTTTCTAGTTTTTTCTTGTTATTCATAGTTTTTATTTCATTCTTTTTTGTAACTTTTCTCAAATTTTTTAAATTTCTTTCTAGTTTGTTTCTAGATTTCACAGTTTTTTCTAGATTTTTAGTACTAATTTCTTCTTTTTTTCTAATTTTTCCAGTTATTTCTATTGTTTTCTACTTTCTTTCTAGTTTTATTTAACTTCTTTTAGTTTTTTCTAAGTTCTTTATAGTCTCTATCTAGTTTTTTGTATCTTTTCTCTAGTTTTTTAGTTCTTTCTAGTTTCTATCTAGTTTTTCCAGATTTGCCCTAATTTCTTCTATTTTTTCTAATTTTTACAGTTTAATTCTAGTTCTTTCTAGTTATTTGTAATTTCTATTTGACTTTTTGTAACTTTTTTTAGTTTTTAGTTCTTTCTAGTTTCTCTCTAGTTTTTTCTGGTTTTTCCAGATTTACCCTAATTTCTTCTATTTTTTTCTGGTTTTTATATTTTCTTTTTAGTTTTTTCCAGCTTTTTTCTAGTTATTTGTATTTTCTATTTGATTTTTTGAGCTTTTTTCTAAATGTTTGTAGTTTTCATTTGATTTTTGTTGTAGCTTTTCTCTAGTTTTTTTAGTTCTTTCTAGTTCCTATCTAGTTTTTCCAGATTTACCCTAATGTCTTCTATTTTTTTCTAATTTTTACAGTTTATTTCTAGTTTTTTCTAGTTATTTGTAATTTCTATTTGAATTTTTGTATCTTTTCTCTAGTTTTTTAGTTCTTTCTAGTTTCTATCTAGTTTTTCCAGATTTGCCCTAATTTCTTTAATTTTTTTTCTAATTTTTACAGTTTAATTCTAGTTCTTTCTAGTTATTTGTAATTTCTATTTGACTTTTTGTAACTTTTTTTAGTTTGTAGTTCTTTCTAGTTTCTCTCTAGTTTTTTCTGGTTTTTCCAGATTTACCCTAATTTCTTCTATTTTTTTTCTGATTTTTATATTTTCTTTCTAGTTTTTTACAGCTTTTTTCTAGTTATTTGTATTTTCTATTTGATTTTTTGGAGTTTTTTTCTAGTTATTTCTGTTTCCATTTGATTTTTTTGTAGCTTTTCTCTAGTTTTTTTTAGTTCTTTCTAGTTTCTCTTTAGTTTTTCTCCACTTTTTACAGTTTTTTCTAGATTTTTTCTAGCTTCTTCTATTTTTTCTAATTTTTTCCCGTTTCTTCTGATTCTTTCTAGATTTTTTATTTTTTTCTAGATTTTCTCTTATTCTTCTCTAGTTTTTTATTACTCTTTCCAAAGAATCATTGCAATACTAGTGCACAACTCTTTCTTTAAATTTATAGTCCCTTTAGCTCATTTCCATTCTTTAAACTCTTATATTTAGTACCAATTTAAAACCTTCCAATAAGGAAAACTGTACCAAGTTTAAGTACACCTTTGTAATTTCAAGCATTATTTAAATTTAAGTCTATATAAGCAGTAGGTTGTAAAAATCAAATATTTCCACACTTGTGAAAATCCTTTTTTTAATTTTTTTCTTTCTTTCTTTTTGGAATAAAATTAAATTTGAAAATCTTCCAGCTTTTTAGAAATATACAGTATATATTGTAATTTTGCTTCATTTTAGTGCACTCTTCTGGAAACATTTGCCGCTTGAAAGTGTTCACAAGTTAATGCATATAAGGGTTGAAAGCTTTCTCACATCCCTCCTGAGGTTTTTGAAGTAGACATATATGTATCTCTCATATTATATACATATATATGCATATTTTCCATTACGCGCACATTTGCGCGGCAGTGTGCTAAAAATTATTTATTCGCTGACATGATTCTTTTCTTCAATTCACATGCATAGATTTTGATAATTCGATTATGAAAAATACAAAAATCGATCTTTAATGTCCAACTTTTCATTGTATTCAAATTTTTACTTTTTATTTTTGCTTCCACTTTGATTTTTATTTTTACTTTACTTTTATTTTTACTGTGCTGTATTTTTATTTTCACTTTGAAAAATAAAAAGTGTTGGTTGAAATGAAAATGAGAATAAAAATCTATCAAAATAAAAATTAAAGTGAAAATGAAACTGAAAATGAAAAGCTATCAAAGTGAAAATGAAAATGAGTGTAAAAATCTATCAAACTAAAAATGAAAGTGACAAAGAAACTAAAAACACCGAAAGTATATTTAAAAATCTATCAAAATAGAAATTAAAATGAAACTGTGAAAGTAAAAAACCTGCCAAAGTGGAAATGAAAGTGAATATAAAAATTATCAAAATGAATGTGAAAGTGAAAATGAAATTTAAAGTAGAAATTTCACAATCAGTGAAAGTTTTTATCAGAAACTGAACGAAATGGAAAAAGTTTTTAATAAAAAATAAATTAAAACCTTATTTTATTAAAAAAGTTGTAATAAATTTTAACAAAAATAAATTTTTAATTTCTTATTTATAATCCAGAAAAATTTAGAGAAGTTCATTTAATATTCTCCCATATATAAATGTGGAAAAAAACACATTTTAATTCCTACCGGAGGAAATGAATAAATGACTTCTGATTTTTTTTGTTTTTTTTTTTTTGTTTTAAGGGGAGAAGAAGAAAAAAAAAGTTTGTTCGATGTTGTATTGTGCTATAAAAAAATTTACCTTGCCGCATAGATAAAGCTCAGGCATTGGATCAAGGTGAGCATTATGACTGTGTGGACTTGGAGTAGGTGGTGATCCCTGAAGGGGTGGCATCCATTGGCCCCCTATGTAAAGCTGGCTTGGTCGCTTCAACCTTTTCTCTTGTCTTCTCCTCTCGTGACGAACAGCCACGGCTGGCATTGCTCCGATCATCCTAAATTATTAGAGAAAAAAAGAAAAATTTCAACTTCATTTCATTTAAATTAACCACCTATTTTCTTTCCTATTCTTTCGTCTATCTATATATCTCTTCTATTCTACAGTCAATTTCCACCCATTTTCTTATTAAAGTTCATATCAAATATTTTATATAAAAAAAGTTTGTCTTGTATGAAATCTTTTTTTTTAAATTAGAATATTTTATATCTGTAATTTAATTAAATTGAACTAAATTAATTAAAAAAAAGAAATTTATTTTAATAACTTTCTCTCTTAATTTTGGATTAGTAAAAATGTTTACTAATTTCAATTTATTTACTGACTTTTTGTTTTTGAATATTAGTAAATTTTGCTATTAAATTAGTAGAAATTACTAATTGTTAATAAAATTGACTAAAAAATATTTAAATAATTAAAAAAAAAGTAAAATTTACTAAATATTAAAATTTTTACTAGAAATTCCTAATTTATTATTAGAAATTACTATTTATTAGTAAATTTTACTAAACATCAGTAAAATTTACTAAATATTAAAATTTTTACAAGAAAATACTAATTTATTAGTAAAGTTGACTAAATACTGAAATCTTTACGGAAAATTACTAATTTATTAGTAAATTTTACAAAATATTAATAAAATTTACTAAATATTGAAATTTTAAAAAAAAATTACTAATTTATTAGTAAAATTTACTAAATATTAAATTTTTTGAGAAAAATTACTAATCTATTAGTAAATTTTACAAAATATTAATAAAATTCACTAAATATTGAAATTTACTAAATACCAAAATAATTGAAATAATGAATTAAAAGAATTTACTAAATATTGAAATTTTTACTAGAAATTACTAATTTATTAGAAGAAATGATTAAATTATTAGTAGAAATTACTATTTATTAGTAAATTTTTCTAAATATTAGTAAAATTTTGGTAATAAGTATTGAAATTTGTACTAGAAATTAATATTCATTATTAAATTTTCCTAAATATTAATAAAATTGACTAAATATAGAGAAATTTTAACTAGAAATTGTTAATTTAATTTGTAAAATTTACTAAATACTGAAATTTTTACGAAATATTACTACTTTATTAGTAAAATTTACTTAATATTGAAATTTTAAATAGAAATTACTAATTTATTAGTAAATTTTTTTAAATATTACTAAAATTTACTAAATATTGAAATTTTTACTAGAAATTACTAATTTATTAGAAAAATTTACAAAATTCTGAAATTTTTACGAAAAGTTACTAACTTATTAGTAAATTTTACTAAATAATTAAAAAATTTAATTTCTAAATTAAAATTTAAATAAATAAATTTCTACTAGAAATTATTATTTTACTAGTAAAATTTACTAAATACTGAAGTAATTTAAAATAATGAATTAGTAAAAATTACTAAATTGTTAAATTTTTACTAGAAATTACTATTTTTTAGTTCATTTTTTTAAACGATTTGGGTACAGTTTTTCTAAAACGTATTTTTTAATTTTTTATTTTCTAAAAATTTTTTTTCTAATAATGGTGAATTTCTAAAAAACTTTTTTCTAATAAAGGTGATTTTCTAATTTTCTTTCTTCTAATAAAGGTCATTGTCTAAAAATTTCTTTTTCTTATAAAGACAATTTTCAAAAAAAATGTTTCTAACCATATTCAATTTTTGTAATGACGACCAATAGGTATAGGTATGATTAGAAAATAAAATTTACGAAAATTTTTTAATTCTTTAAAAATAAATACTTGAGATTTCATTAAAAAATTATAATAAAAAATAGAAATTATGCAATTTTTTTAACAAAACTTTAAAAAAAGTTAAAAATGAAATTAAAAATCGTAATTAAGAAATAGAAATTATAGGGATTTTTTCCTAAAGATATTTCAAATTTTCTGTAAAAGTATTTTATAAATAAATTAATTTTGGAACTTTTAGTATAAAAATGATGCAAATTATTATTTTTTTTCCAAGAAAAACAGAATTTTGTTAATAAATTGTGATAAAAAATAGTAATTTTATTAAAAAATTTTTCTTCTTTTTTAAAAAGAAACTTATAATTTTATAAACAAAATTGTGATTAAGAAACAGAAAAAATGCAAAATAATTTTTATTTCTTAATCTTAGTTTTTCTTAAAACAATTTTCTAACTTTTATCAAAATTATGGAAATTTTCAAATTTTAGGAAAATAAATATTAGAAATCATAACTTTTTAGAAAATTTTTGTTTAGAAATCAAAACTTGTTAGAAAAACTTTTTTTAGAAATTGCTTTTTTTAGACAAACAGGATTAGAAACTATTTTTTAGAAGAAGTGACCACCTACCTTTTTAAACAATATTGAAATTTACTAAATTTAAAAATTTTTACTAGAAATTACTAACGTAGCAGTAAAATTCACGAGATAATGAAATAATTGAAAGTAATGAATTAGTAAAAGTTACTAGTAACTGAAATAATTGAAAATTTCGAAATAATAAAATTTACTAGATACAGAAATAATTGAAAATTTTGAAATAGTAAAATTTACTAAAAATTAAAATAATAGAAAATAATGAATTAGTAAAGTTTACTAAATATTGAAATTTTTACTAGAAACTTCTAATTTATTAGTAGAACTGACTATAGTTTTTAGTAAAATTTATTATTAAACTTATTATTATTATATTTTTTATTATTATTATTATTATAATTATATTATTATTATTGAGTTTTATAAAGTTATTAAAAATTTTTTTTCCAAAGGAAAAGCTTCAACATTCTGTTTACATAAGCGGTATTTTATTTAATTTTCACCTGAAGAAGAAAAGTTTTTCCTTTCCTATATAGAAAAAGGATTCATATCTCAACACAAAAATCGTCGAGTCAGCAAAGAAGAATAGACGTGAATTTTCTTATTTTTTTTCTCGACATAAAATCATAAATTCTTTTCGAATTTTTTTTTTATATTTATATAAAAAGGAATCATTCAAGTGAAAAATACTTTGAGTAAAGTTTAAAGTTTTCAAATATGTATTTCATATAGGAATTACCTCTTTTTCCATTATTTTCTAAAGCTCTCGTAAATTTTACTTATGTTCATTCAAGCTTCTCGAAACGAGAATTGAAAAATCCGTATACATTCCAAAGGTATAGGAGGAAACATTGTTCTATTAGTTATTTATTTTGGTACTTTACACTTGAGAACAATTTTCGAAATGTTGAAATAAAAGAGAATTTTTCCACACGAAATCTGTAGTTTGGTGCTTTTCACTTTATTACCGAGAATAATAATCTTTGAAAAAGAGAAATAGAAGTAGAAAGAATTTTTCGGTATTTTTTTTTATTTTTAATTCTAACTGGAAACAATTTTTGAAAGAAAAAAAAATTAAAACAAAAATATTTTTCTGAAAACGGTGGAAAGAAGAAAATTTGAGAAATAATTTTTTTATACTTCACACTTTAAAAGTGGAAAGAATTTTTGAAGAATAGAAATAAAAATAAAAATTAAAATATGTTTCCATTTTTTTGTATTTTACACTTTACAACTGGAAACAATTTTCGATAAGTAGAAATAAAAATTAAAATAAAAATACAAAAAAAAACAGTAGAAATTTTTATCGTTTTTTTTTTTGTATTTTTATTTTAATTTTTGTTTTAAAAAAATGGTATAGAAATTTCTACCGTTTTCTTTTTGTATTTTTATTTTAATTTTTGTTTTAAAAAAACGGTATAGAAATTTCTACCGTTTTCTTTTTGTATTTTTATTTTAATTTTTGTTTTAAAAAAACGGTATAGAAATTTCTACCGTTTTCTTTTTGTATTTTTATTTTAATTTTTGTTTTAAAAAAACGGTAGAAATTTCTATCGTTTTCTTTTTGTATTTTAATTTTAATTTTTTTTTCTAGTTTTCGAAAATTGTCTCCAGGTAAAGTGTGAAGTACAAAAAAATATTTCTGAAAATCTGTTCTTTGCACCGTTTTCAGAAACGTATTTTTATTTGGATTTTTATTTACATTGTTCAAAAATTATTTCCACTTAAAGTGTAAAGTTCAAAAAAATTATTTCTCAAAATCTGTTCGCAAGAGCAGTAGATTTTGATGAAGAATTTTTTTGAACTTTACACTTTACAACTGGAAACAATTTTCGAAAATTAGAAATAAAAATTCGAAAAAATGTGGAAAGAACAGATTTTGAGAAATAATTTCTTGCATTTTTGCTACAAAGAGTATAATTATTATTATTGAATTTCTTATAATTTGATTAGAGTTGAAAATAAAATAATTGAAATTGCTCTGATACATAGATGCGGGTATAGAGAGAGAATTAGAAATATAGGAAAACAAAGTTGGGGGTTTGAGGGGAAAAGCAAAACTCGGAGGGTTCGGGAACCAGGAGACGCTATGAACTTTAGTGACCTCGCGTGACCCCGTCGGTCGATACGATTCTAGGCACCCCTCCACACCTTCGACACTCCCATAGAGAGAACATCACCTGGAGGATTCTTGCAATAAATCCCATGGCTACCATAATCTTCCTTCACTATCTCCCAATTGTTATATTTATTAGACATGTTTATTTATTATGTTACGTGTGTCTGTGTTTTTCGATAATTTTGCAAGCACGAAAATTCAATTCGGCTCATGAAATTTTCCGACATATTTCATCTATTTTATATTTTTTATTATATATACATGCACGAAATAAATTTTTATTTATATATTTTTCTATTTTTATTTTCTATTTATTTATTTATTTATTTCTCAAATTTTATCTTTGTTATACCTTTTAAAGGTCCACCATTATTATTATTTTTTTTATTTATCTATCTTTCTTTTTTTTTTTTTTTTTGTTTTTTATGGTCCATCAATATTATTATTAATTCTTTGTATTTATTTATTTATCATTTTTATTTTTGTTACCCTTTTATGATCCACCATTATTATATTCAATTTCTATATATATTTATTTCTCAAATTTTATCTTTGTTACCTTTTTATGATCCACTATTATTTTTAATCATTCCATTAATTTTCTATTTGCATTTTTTATTTATTCATTTCTCAAATTTTATCTTTGTTACCTTTTTATGATCCACTATTATTCTTAATCATTCAATTAATTTTCTATTTTTTTTCTGTATTAATTTTCTATTCATTTCATTTATTTATCATTTTTATTGTTTTTAGCCTTTTGTGATCCGTGATTTTTACTCAATCTTTAACTTTCCGTTGGTAACGTAATTATTCGCCACGCCATGACATCAACTCACTGGGTCAATTTGACCCAAACTTTTATCATCGTGATATTTAATGAGCAGTGAGTCCATCTTTTAAAATTAAATTAATAATAAATAATAAATCACTCCTAGTCCGGTTAAGAAAAAATATAAATTAATCCTAATAATAATATTTATGAAAAAAAATTAATTTAATTTAATTAATTATATATTTATTAGTATTTAATTACTATTTATTAGTAACATTGACTAAATATTGAAGTTTTTACTAGAAATTACAAATTTAATAGTTGAAATTACTAAATTATTAGTAAAAATTACTATTTAATATTTATTAGTAAATGTTTCTAAATATGAGTAAAATTTAGTTAAATATTAAATTTATTAGTAAAATATTAGAATTTTTTAATATAGAAATTACTATTTATTAGTACATTTTTCTAAATACTAGTAAAATTTAATAAAAATCGAAATTTTTACTAGAAAATTTTTACTACTAATTTATAAGTGAATATTACTATATTTATTAGTAAAATTTACTAAATACTAAAATAATTGAAAATAATGAATTGGTTAAAATATACTAAATGTTGAAATTTTTACTAAATTATACTAATTTATTAGTAGAAATTACTATTTATTAATAAATTATACGTAATATTAGTAAAATTTACTAAATATTAATATTTTTACTAGAAATTACTAATTTATTAGTAAATTTTACAAAATATTAAAATTTTTACGAGAAATTATTCATTTATAATAAAATTTACTAAGTACTGAAATAATTAAAATAGTGAATTAGTAGAATTTACTAATTATTGAAATTTTTACTAGAAATTACTAATTTATTAGTAGAAATTACTAAAATTATTTGTAGAAATTACTATTTATTAGTAAATTTGTCTAAATATAAGTAAAATTTACTAAATATTGAAATTGTTAAAGGAAATTACTATAATTTATTAGTAAAATTATTTAAATACTGAAATTTTTGCGAAAAATTACTAGTTTATTAGTCAATTGTTCAAAATATTAATGAAATTTGCTAAATATTGAATTTGCTAAATTATACTAATTTATTAGTAGAAATTACTATTTATTAATAAATTATACTAAATATTAGTAAAATTTACTAAATATTAACATTTTTACTAGAAATTACTAATTTATTAGTAAATTTTACAAAATATTAAAATTTTTACGAGAAATTATTCATTTAGGTATAATAAAATTTACTAAGTACTGAAATAATTAAAATAGTGAATTAGTAGAATTTACTAATTATTGAAATTTTTACTAGAAATTACTAATTTATTAGTAGAAATTACTAAATTATTTGTAGAAATTACTATTTATTAGTAAATTTGTCTAAATATAAGTAAAATTTACTAAATATTGAAATTGTTAAAGGAAATTACTATAATTTATTAGTAAAATTATTTAAATACTGAAATTTTTGCGAAAAATTACTAGTTTATTAGTCAATTGTTCAAAATATTAATGAAATTTGCTAAATATTGAATTTTTTACTAGAAATTATTAATTTATTAGAATAATTTACTAAATATTGAAAATTTTACTATAGTAATTACTAATGTATTAGTAGAGATTACTATGTCTTGGTAGAATTTACTAAATATTGAAATTGTTACCAGAAATCACTAATTTATTAGTAAAATTTACTAAATACTGAAATAATTAAAAATAATGAATTAGAAAATTTTACTAAATATTGAAATTATTACTAGAAATTATTTATTAGTAGAAATTACTGAATTATTAGTAAAAATTACTATTTATTAGTAACAGTTTTTAAATATTAGTAAAATTTAAGTAAATATTAAATTTATTAGTAAAATATTGGAATTTTTACTATAGAAATTACTATTTATTAGTAAATTTTTCTAAATACTAGTAAAATTTACTAAATATCGAAATTTTTACTAGAAAATTTTTACTACTAATTTATAAGTAAATATTACTATATATTAGTAAAATTTACTAAATACTAAAATAATTGAAAATAATGAATTATTAAAATTTACTAAATATTGAAAGTTTTGCTAAATGTTACTAATTTATTAGTATAAATTACTAGTTATTAGTAACTTTGACTAAATATTAGTAATGTTTTACTCAATATTAGTAATGTTTTACTCAATGTTAGTAAATTTTACTAAATATTAGTAATTTTTTACTTAATATTAGTAAATGTTACAAAATATTAATAAAATTTACTAAATATTGAAATTTGTATTAAATATTGAAATTTTTAATAAATATTGAAATTTTTACTAGAAATTACTAAATCATTAGTAGAAATTACTAAATTATTTGTAGAAATTATTATTTATTAGCAAATTTATCTAAATATTAGTAAAATTTTCTAAATGATGAAATTTTTACTAGAAATTACTAATTTATTAGTAAATTTTTTCAAAATATTAATAAAATTGATTAAATATTGAAATTTTTACTTGAAATTATTAATTTATTAATATAATATACTAAATAGATGGGTACTAAAATAATTCAAAATTGAATTAGTAGAATTTACTAATTATTGAAAATCTTACTATAAAAATTACTACTTTATTAGTAGAAATTACTCTTTATTAGTAAAATTTACTGAGTATTGAAATTAATATTATATACATCTGCGAAATACGATGAAAAAGTAAAAAAAAAAAAAATTTTTCAACTATCAAGAAACTGAAAAAAAGAAAAATGTGGAAAAATAGATTATTAATTAGCGAAATTAAATGTATGACTTGATAAAGTTTTAATCTTTGTCACTCAAGACAGAAACCCTCTTCAAACAAAAGCTTTCGACATTTCAGAAAGAAGTGCACTGAAGATGAACTAATAATAATTTCACTTGGGAACAAAAGTGAATGAAGCGCAAAAAAGAAAAACTTTTCTATATATATTTTTAAAACGAGACAAAATTTTTGTTTTATGAAGAAAAAGGAGAAACTTTTCTTATTATTTGATTTTTATGTGTGTGTGTGTGTATAATTATTTGATTAAGTCAAATTACACTTGCAGAAAATTCATACATTTATATTTCTTATATGTTTGAATAATATGTACATCATAAGCATGTTACAGTGAAATAAAAGAGATGAAAACTTGAAAATGAAAATGTCAAGAATTGTAAAAGCTTCTTTAATATATTAGCATATTATAATCTACTCGGTCATATATTTTTCGAGAGATTATTTTTCTTCTAACGTATATAAAATAATAATTTTATATACGTTAGAAAAAAATAATTAACAATTTTAAAAAAATATTAATAATAATAATAATAATAATTAATAAAATAAAAAGAATGTAAAATAATAATAATTATTTTATATACGTTAAAAAAAATAATTCTTACATACGAGAAACAACATTTTTTTATTTTCTCATTATTTTTAAATTGATATAGATATTTCTTTGAACAATAAATATTTTCTAAATACCTAAACTACCCTCTAAGTTTGAATTAGAAAAAATATTTACTAATTTGAATTAGTAACTCACATTTTTTCTTTTAAATTATTAAATTTTACTTATAAATTAGTAGAAAAGAAAAAAAAAATATTTGTCGTTTTTTTCGCAAAAGTTAACTGTTAAAAAAATCATTAGAGTAATTTAATTTACATACGGAAAATTAAACGTATTCAACTTTTTCCTGATTTTAAGAAAATTAGTTTTCGAATTGGTTAACCGACTGTAGGAAATTAACGGAAATTAAAAATAAACGGAAACGAGAGGGGAAAATAATTTTTCCCTGGCGAAATGAAACAATAAACTTTTAGTGATAAAATACACTTTAAAAAAGTAGTTGGTCCTAAAATTAACATTAAAGATAATTGTTTTCGAAACATTATTACCAATAATCTGGGGTAAATACCTTTTATTTTCTACCCTATTTCTTTTATTTTACTTTTCTTTTTTTCCCCTAAAAACTGAAAAAAAAACTCTTTAGTCTAATAAGCACTTTTATGTAAATAATTAAATTATTATTTATTTATCAAAAATAGATCATTTTTATTTTATTATTATTTCTTTATTCTATATCTATTTATTAATTTTCTTATCTATATTTACTTATTAATTCTCTTATCTATTATTTGTTAATTTATTTAATTTTTATCTTCATTCATTAATTTTTTGGTCTTTATTTATTAACTTATTTTTTTATTTATTTATATACTAATAATAATAATAAATAAATAAGTTTAAAAATTGAAGAAGATTAATAAATACTAAAAATTATAATGAAAAATAGAAAATGAAATAAAATATGAGGAAAAATTGATGACAAGAAATATTTTTTGTAGACAGAATATATACATTTTGTGATAATTTTCGATGATCTTATCGTTCCTCTTCCTATATTCACCATTTAGTTGACTCACGATAATAATTTGAATTTTTCACATTGAAAAATCGTTATTCTTTAGGTCGACATAAATTTTCTATACGTCTCGTAAATTTAAACTCGTGTAAAACTCTTATGTTTGGCCTTTAATCGCATATAGGTATCAAGATGTTGCAAAACTTTTCTTTAATAGTTAAAGTGCGTTCGATCTTTATCCCTTATTTTAGTGGCAAACAATATATTAATGTGCTTTTAAATATTCCAGTGCGCCTACTTTATGTTCTATTGTCACGAACTTTTCAATTTTGTTTCATTTTCTTTTCTTGGAAAAATTGATTTTTTTTTGAGAAACATTTTTTTTGTTTCGTTTTAGTTTTCTTTTTTCGTTTCTTTCTTTTCTTATTTTCTGTTTTTTCCTGTATTTCTTTTTTTATTTTTTACTTATATTTTTTTTTCCTCTTCCTTTATTTTTCTTTTGCTTTCTCTTTTTCTTTTTCTCTGTTTTTACTGTTTTCTATTTTTCTTCTCCTCTTTTTCTTTTATTTCTTTCTTTTTTCTATTTTTCTTTCCCCTTTTCTTCCATTATTTTCTCGTTTTTTTCCTTTCCTCTGTTTTCTATTTTTCTTTTCCTCTTGTTCTTTTATTTCTTTCTTTTTCTTTTTCCTTTTTTCCTTTTCTCTGTTATTTTTTTTCCCTCTTTTATTTTTCTCTCTTTTTCCTATTTTTTTCTCTTTAAAAAAAAAAAAAAAAAAAAAAAAAAAAAAAAAAAAAAATTGAGAATATACTTTTGTATTTATCAAATTTCTCCCAGTGACACACGTGTTTTGTAAAGTAATTTTACGTCACAAGGGAAACAACCCTTGTGAATCAAGTTTTACCAAACTAAATCTCTTAAGCTTTTTTATAAAAGAAAAACTTCCGAGGAAATACGATTTGAAAAAAACTCTACATGTTCTATTTTCGTATATTTGCAGATTCTTCTTCAAAATTACGTAACTGTCTAAATGATTTAATAATCACAAGGAAACGTTTCGTAATAAATTAATTCGTCTTTTAGCAAAAAGAATAATTAATTTGCAATTAAAAAAAAAAAATTTGTAATTCTTTCAATGGCAATAATAGGTTTATTTAAAATAAAAAAATTGATTCTCAAAAATTTAAATAAAATTCTTTTAAACGTTTCAATTATTTTCAAAAATGTTTAAAAAATATTTCATGAGAATTCAATTATTTTCATAAATGATAAAATTTTTTATTATTATTTTTAGCATTATAAATAAATAAAAGAATAAATAAATAAATAAAAGAATAAATAAATAAATAAATAAAAGAGTAAATAATATATAAAAATAAATTAATACAGACAAAAAAATTAATAAATAAATTAATAATAATAAAATTGGTTAAAAAATAATTTCGAAATTGTTATGCAAAACCATTTATGCAACACATTCTCATTCTAAAATCGATAAACTCTTCTTCTTTGTTTGTTTAATAACTTTTTTCTGAAATGAAACTATCCAATGAATTGGAATTGACGGGGCAAATGAAATTGACACTTAAATTTAAATTTGCATAATGAAAGAGTAAATGTTTGATGAAAATAATCAATTAAATTTGCAGTTTTAATTTACATATTAGGCATATAGTATACTTGATGTATAGAAGTATTTTTTCAAGTATTTTTTTTAAGCAAAAAAAAAAGAAATAAATTTACACGCATCTCAAGTGTTAGAGTAAATAAAAGAAAAGAATATAAATATTTAGAGCGTATCATAAATCTTTATTCTCGAAAATTCGTGCGTCAGATTGTATATCAGTGGTACAATAGAGAAATGGCATCAGAAAGCTTACAGGTATAATATACATGTATATATAATTTTGCTGGAAATTTCATATTTATAATTATAATTATACATGTCTTTTGTTGTTATCGTAATGTAATATTAATTATAACAATTTTAACTCTTTGTACATTTATAATGAACCATATATATATATCCATATAAACACAATTATATTATGGAAAATATATTTATGTTTATATGTACAATAATATTATTGTAATAGTAGTATAAATATATAGGTATCATGGGAAAATAAACTATTAACAGCTATCGCAAGTTCGATTTTCAATGCATATTTATATTATTTAATTAAATTTTTGTTTTATAGTTAGTTGTTGCTCTGATTAGAATTTTATTTTCTTACATGATATATCGTGTGATATGATTGCGCAAAAATTTTTCCATACGAAAGGAAAAGAAAGGCAGTTGAGAAAAGTGAGTTTTTATTCACAGTTGGAGGAAAAATATTTTCAATTTTTGCCGTTAAAATACAACCGGTAATATTTTTCTTTTATTTTAAAGTTTTTTTTTCTTATGAACTTTTGGCGATTTTTTGCAATTTTCACCACGAAATTTTTCGTTTCTTTTACAAATATTACCAGTAATATTTTCACGTGGGGAATAATAATATTTTTTTTTATAATATAAAATTGAAAAAGATAAACTCCGAAAGGTTATACATGAATATAAAATAAAAAAATAAATAAATAAAAATTGAAAATAATAATTATAACAATAAAACTTTTGATCATAAACGACAATCGAACAATAATGATAGTATCCAATAACAATGAACATTAATAAATTAAATCATTAACAGAATTAATTTATAATTATTTTATAATGTAATTATGTAACAATGTAATTATACTCTTAATACAATTTGATGAGTAGTATTTATAGAAAGTGAAAAACTTTTGTTTCTTTTTTTTTGATAATGCATTATAGTATATATAAAAGAACTTTTGTTCTAAATATATATAACAAAGTTTCATTTCATTTACTTCGTTTCTGTATTTTTCTTCTTTCTCTCTTCAGCTTTTTCGCAATTATTTTTTTATTTATTTATTTTTTTATTTCCTTTTTGTAAATATAAAGAAGAAACGTCATTTATTTATTTTTCTACATTTTCTTCAATAAATATTCTCGAGAAATGTCAATAATTAATTTTGCCCTTATTTCTTTTATAATGTTTATATGTACACCTATAAATGAAAAATGATTTTTTAAATTTAAGAAATTTTAATTTTAAACATTTTTGGTTTTATAAATTTTAATAAAAAAAATTTTATGTTTAAAAAGTTTGAATTTAAACGCAATTTTAAACTGGAAAAAATCTAAATTTAAACAATTTTTGGCTGAAAAGATTTAAATTCAAAACATTTGAAGTTGAATTAATTTATAATTTAAAATATTTTACATCGAAAGATTCTAATTTTAAATATTTTAGGTAAGAAAAAATTTTAATTGTAAATATATTTTAAATCGAAAAAATTCTAATTTAAAATATTTTAAGTTGAAAAAATTTTTATTTCAAATATTTTAAGTTGAAAAAATATTGTTAATCGAAAAAATTCTAATTTAAAATATTTTAAGTTGGACAAATTTTTATTTTAAATATTTGAAATCGAAAAAATTCTAATTTAAAAATTTTATATTGAAAAAATTCGAATTTAAATTAATTTCAACTAAAAAAGATCTAATTTAAAATGTTTCACACTGGAAAAATTTTAATTTGAAATATTTTAAATAGAAAAAAATTTAATTTTAAATATTTGAAGCTAAAGAAATTTTAAATTAAAATATATTAAATCGAAAGAATTTTAATAATTGTAAGTATTTTTAATCGAAAAAATTCTAATTTAAAATATTTTAAGTTGGACAAATTTTTATTTTAATTTAAAATGATTTAAAATGAAAAAAATCTGATTTGAAATATTTTAAGTAGAAAAAATTTTAATTTTAAATATTTGAAACTAAAGAAATTTTAAATTAAAATATATTAAATCGAAAGAATTTTAATAATTGTAAGTATTTTTAATCGAAAAAATTCTAATTTAAAATATTTTAAGTTGGACAAATTTTTATTTTAAATATTTGAAATCGAAAAAATTCTAATTTAAATGGTTTTAAACTAAAAAAGATCTAATTTAAAATGTTTCAAACTGGAAAAATTTTGATTTAAAATATTTTAAATAGAAAAAATTTTAATTGTAAATATTATCAAAAAAATTCTAATTTAAAATATTTTAAGTTATAAAAATTCTAATTCAAAATATTTTAAGTTGAAAAAATTCTCCTTAAAATATTTTAAGTTGAAAAAATTCTACTTTAAAATGATTTAAAATGAAAACAATCTGATTTGAAATATTTTAAGTAGAAAAAATTTTAATTTTAAATATTTGAAGCTAAAGAAATTTCAAATTAAAATATTTTAAATCGAAAGAATTCTAATTTAAAATATTGTAGGTACGAAAAATTTTAATTAATAATATTTTAAGTTAAAATAATTCTAATATAAAATATTTTAAGTTTTAAAAATTTTAATTTAAAATATTTTATTTTGGAAAACCTTTAATTTAAAATATTTTAAGTTAAAAAAATTTAAATTTGAAAAAGTTCATTTTATATTTTTAAATTATATTTTTATTATTAATTATTAATTATTTATTATTTATTATTTATTATTTATTATTATTAATTATTATTTTTTAAATTATATTTTAAAAATTAAAGATTAAAATTAAAAATTAGAGTTAAAAATTAGAATTAAGAATTAAAATTAATGTAATGAGAATTAAAAATGAGAAGTAAAAATTAAAATTTTTAATTTAATTTAAAAGATTTGATGACAATCGTTTGACTTTTTCGTGATATAAAAATTGTGGTTCAAAGTCTCACAAAACTGTAGAGTATTCGCGCTTAATTTATACACTAGAGGTATAAAATAGAATAAATTTTTTTTTGTCACTAAGTGATAGTTATTTACATTTTTTGCAAGGTTAATAATACAAATAATGCAGTAATGAGAAAATTATGCGCCTTTTTTTAATTTATATTAAACTGGATAAATTTCATCCCCCTTTTTTTTTGTTTATGAATGAAAAGCAGTTAATTGTGTTTGTGATTAGAGAGCCAGGAAAATTAAAATTATTTCGCATAGGAAAATATATGTTGTTTTTTTTCAACATGCTTATACATATGTAATTATGCAAATGTTCATATGCACAGTATTGTTATTAACTAATGACCATTGCGTTCAAAATAATGAGCGCGAAAAGTTTCTAAAATACATTTTTTAATGGGACAAAATTAGGTTTAATTGTAATTAGTAATTTAATCATTAATTTAGTCCTTTCTAAATAATTTAATAAATTACAAAACTTAGCTGTTTTTTATTAACATTTTTTTCCTTTTTTTAAAACTTAAATTAAAGAATTAAGAAATTATTTTTAGTTTTTAAAAAAATTAAAAAAACAATAAACAAATAGTTTTCTTTTATTTCTGTAATTGAATGCAATTTTTGCTTCAAAGATATAACTTTTCGAAACTACATATATAACATGTGTTATGTTATAATGTCCCCCAAGTTTGAATTTATAAAGTAATATACATGTGTGATACACTGGCTTATGAATATATAGTGTTCGGTATTGAAATCAGAGAATTGTAAAATCAGATAGACGTATAGTGAGAACTTAAAGTCCCTCATGAATAGAAACATATTTGAAAACTGATTCTAATAATGGAATTTACTGTCTGATCTGTGATATTTTTCACCTGTGATACATTGGCATATGATAAATTTTTCTTTCTCACACATTTGTGGCACTCTGCTTTCGAAAAAAAATACTTAATTCTATATTATTTTCAAACTTGTCAAAATTTTTATTTTGACACTTGTGCAATGAAAGGAAATTTTTTGTTTATTCAAATAATCGTTTATTTGAATTTTTACTTTTTTAAATCAAATACAATAAAACACAAATAATAATAAATACTTAAATACATTTTTAAAAATAGTTATTTAATATAACAATTAAATAATAATTATTAATTAATAATTAAAATATAAAACTCTGTTAGCGTCGAATTCTGTAAGTGACGCTCTCGCCTAGAGACGAGAAATTGCTGCGCGCGCAGTTTCCCTTCTCCAAGGGGGCGTGGCTTAGGAAGCAACTCGTCAGTAGAAAAGGTATGAGTGTATTAATTACTTTTAATTTCTAACTTTTTTTATTTTTAAAATCAAATAATAAATATTTGATCAAAAAAAGTATTCAGTTTTTCAAATATTTCAATAATTATAATTCGATTGCATTAATAATCATATTAATAACGAAAAAAGTAAACAATGAATAAAAATTAGTCAAAAATAATCCAAAAAATAAAATTTATTTTAATAAATAAATAATAAAATTTACTTTTTATATTCTATTCTTGGACGTAGAGGACTTAGTAATTAATAATTAAAAATTAAAATAAAAATTATTTGATAAAAAAATAATATTGACAAATTGAATACGAATGTAAATAATTATTTTTGATTTTCAATTGTAAAAATGATTGTTTGTTTAAAAATTTGATTTAAAAAAAATAAGAATATAATGTTATGTGCAACAGGTGCAGTAACGTATTTTACCTTTGATAATTAAAACACTAAATAAGTATCAACTGATTATCGGCTTGTTGATGCAAAAGTAATTGCTAAAATTGCTCATTGCAAACTTCATTAAACACAAGTTAAAATTGTGTTGATTGTTTTTTGTTTGAAATATGAATGCACAATTCATTTTAAGGATTCAATGTCTACAATTGCATTTTATGTAGGTAATAGAATTCTTTTTCAATCTCTTATTATATAAATCGTTCTAAAATCATATTTTTGCAAATTAAATTGTAAAAAAGAAATTTCTTCATTATAATTTTCAATAATTATTTTTTCTTTTTGAGTAATTATTTATAGTCTCGTGAACTTTAGTAAATAAATAAATAGTGTATTTAGTTTTTTATTGAATTAAAAAGAAATAAATTTTTCTACTCAATTTTCAAATAAAATTCGTCTTTAATTTTTTTTTTAAACAGATTTTTTCTTTCATTTTTTTATTAAAACAAAAATTTGTCTTTAATGTTTAATGTAAAAAAAATGTTGTCCTCAGTTTTTTATTTAAAAAGAATTTGTCTAATTTTTACTTTAAAATTTACTTCAAATTGTCTTAGTTTTTAACAAATAAAAATTTGTCTTTAATTTTTTTAAAGGAAAAAAAACTTTTATTCTCTTGCTTCTTGACGAGATGAGAGTAAATTAAATGAAAACTTGTCAATAAAAATTCTTTCATATAGAGAAAAGTTTCATAAAAGAAAAAAAATTGTGAAAATTCTATTTGACAATCAGTGGAATTGAGTTATAATAAAAATTTCTTTTTTGAAACTTTTGCATTTCTTGTTTAAATTTCTACATTATTGAATAATTTTTTTTTTCACTTTTTTTCCACATTGTGCGAAGTAGTATAGGTACAAAAAATTCTAATATCTATTTTTATTGTTGGCTTTTTTTTATTTCGATCTAAGCAAATAATGTGCATTAAGAGCAATTCGCAATACACCACAAATTGAAGCGAATTTCTTCAAATATTTCGAGTTTTATTTTATTGTATAATACATTTGATTTGGTGCGAGTTATTTTTTTCGGATCACAGAATTGTAGCGCTCGAGCATGATAATTTTTCATTTTTTTTTTTTTTTTAGTAAAATTTCTTGTTTTTCGAAGACGATTCTGTCAGTAGAACAAATTAATTTCCAACACTATCTTTTTAAATTACTTAAATATTAATTAATAATAATATCAATATTAATAATAAGAAGAAAAAGAAAATAATAATAATAAGAAAAAAATATTTTTCTACAAAAAAAAATTTAAAAATTTTAATAAAAACTATGAAATTAATTTATTAAACTTATATAAATGAATGAAATTAATTTTCTTATCAAGTATTATTATGATTATTTTCCTATTGTACGGAATGAATAAAATAGAGTGAAAAGATAAAATAGACGAAAATCTCGTTTTCGTGAATCTTGTCATGATACGATCACATATACATTTGAGAAAGTTTAATTAGTTCATGAACAGAAGTTTATGTACAATGTGCTCGCAAATGTCAAAGGAATATACAATTCTTAATTTAATTTTATACATATAAATAACATTACTAATTTCATAATATAATAATAATATAATAATTTTTAACAATTTTGTTTAAAAGGTAAAAAATTTCTAGTTCTTTATAAGTATACAATAGAAAGAGATTTATAGCGAGTGTAATACTATTAGAATAATTTTTTCATAAACTTACACAGTAAATATTAATTTTTTATTAATTAATTAGTCAATTTTATTTTACTAATTAATTAATTAATTAATTTCACTTTTTTTAATTAATTAATCAATCATTTTTTTTAATTAACTAATCAATCATTTTTTTAATTAATTAATCAATCGTTTTTTTTTATTTTACTGATTAATTAATTTATTTAATTCATTAATTAATTAATTTTATTTATTTCATTAATTAATCATTTTTGGTTCTTCTTATAGTTAAATAGGAAAAAGGGAAAATTGTGCAAAAAGTATTCTGATTTAATGATGTCAGAATTTGAGTAAAAATCGGTTCGAAATTTTTACATTTATATACCTTTGGTTTCTAGTTTTGTTTTCGTCTTTTTTTTCTAGTTTTTTTGTTTGTATATTTGTATATATATAAACATCTTTTTTGAAAGTTTTATATAAAAGCACTGCAATACGTATATATTTTTGAAAAAAGCGTTTTTTTTTTTTTTTGCTAAAAACTGTCAACAAAAAAAAGTGTCATTATCGTAATAATTGTACGTTACGTTAAATATAAAAAAATGAACTAGAGATTTTTTTATACACATGAAAATTTCAAGCGCTTGTTTTATAATTACATCGCAGAAAAGATTTTTTTTTTATTAAAAAGTAGTGAAAGTTTAAAAATTGACTTTTCTAAATTTTGTGTATTAAAAATTTTTTCTTTCTAAATTTTTTTGATATTTTTCTTTCATTGTTATACAATTTTTTTTATTGTTATACACTTTTTTTTATTGTTATACAATTTTTTCATTGTTATACAATTTTTTCATTGTTATACAATTTTTTCATTGTTATACACTTTTTTTATTGTTATACAATTTTTTCATTGTTATACAATTTTTTCATTGTTATACAATTTTTTCATTGTTATACAATTTTTTCATTGTTAAACAATTTTTTTCATTGTTATACAATTTTGTCATTGTTATACAATTTTTTTATTGTTGAACAATTTTTTTTTATTGTTACACAATATTTTCATTGTTACACAATTTTTTCATTGTTAAACAATTTTTTACAATTGTTACACAATTTTTTCATTGTTAAACAATTTTTTCATTGTTAAACAATTTTTTTCCATTGTTACACAATATTTCCATTGTTAAACAATTTTTTCATTGTTAAACAATTTTTTCCATTGTTACACAATATTTTCATTGTTAAACAATTTTTTTTATTGTTATACAATAGTTTTATTGTTCAACAATTTATTTTTGATATACAACATTTTTTTTGTTCAACAATTTTGTCATTGATATACAACATTTTTGTTATTTCTATCCTTTTTTTCAATTGTTGTACATTTTTTTCCATTGTTATACAATATTCGAAATGTAGATTATTTTTTATTTATTTTTTTTTTTTGAGTTTTTTTCCTAATTATTTTTTAAATTAAAATTCAAATTAAATTTTACAAATGTGATATATTTCAAACGATTCGAATAAGTAGATATTTGCGCGAGTAGAGGTAAAATTTTTTTTAAAGTGAAAAATAGAGGAATATTCCAAATAATAATTATTACAATATGATTTGTAATTCATGGTTCGACCATGCCTCCTTTATAAGAAGGGATATTATTTATTTATATAGTTAATACCTATAAATGATAAATACGTACAAGAATATTTATACTATTGTGAATATTTTACAGTTTCATGATACATTTTCGAACCCTGAAATATGTTTTTCTAGAGAAGCAAAAAATTATTGTGCCATATATATATATAATACGTTGAATGTCCCTTACGATTAAATTTAATTTTAGTTTGATTTATTTTATAAGGGGGGATGGAAGACAAATTAAAAAAAAATTTGAACCTGATATTTTTGTAATACTAATGATCAACAAAAATGAAAAAAAAAAATTTGACTTTAGAAATTAAATAGATTAATGAAGGAAGCGATTCGTATATTTTGGCAAATATTTTCTCTTAAATACTGTATTATATAGTTTATTAAATGTATAATCGCGAATGTTTTGGAATATAATACTAAAATGCTTATGCTTGAAAAATTCTTATTTTTTAGTTTCGTAAGTTTTAAATAATATATACATCATGGAATGTATTTTCTTTTATATGATGATGAAAATTAGAATGTCTCAAAAGAAGTCAATTTTTTTAATCGACTTTTTTTTCAAAGAAAACAGTTTTATTAAAACTATTTGTTAGGTTCGTGTGTATTTAAAAACTGATTGTTTTAAATACACTAGTTTTAATTAAACAAATTAGATTCTCTAATACTCTTTAATTTATCACAGATTTTTTTTTTATTTTCGGCTCTTGTCGCAAGAAAACGAATAATTTATTTATTAAATAGTAAAATAATTATTAATTTTTTAAAAACAACAAAAAGATTTGAGACATTCTAATGCTTTAAGTCAAGAGACTTTTATAAAACAGTGTGTGAATGAATTCTTTACTTTCCACGCAAAATTCTAAACAAAGCAGAGATGCAAAATTTTTGATAGAAATCTTTAGAAAATTTACAATTTTTAAGTAATAATTTTCAAAAAGTGAATGATTATTATCAAATAGATTAAAATTTATTATTTAATTTATTATTATTTATTATAAGGTATAAATTAAAAATTATAAATATATTAAATATTACTTAAGTACTTAAGTTAATATAATTATAATATAACTAGCTGTCGTACCCGTCTTCGACGGGTTGTAGTTTCTGATAATGCACTTAACAGTGTATCTACCAACCTAGAAAACCGGAAAATAGCCGGGAATTTGATTTGACAGGGAAAAAATAATAATTAGTTACTATTGACTATTTCATTAGGAAAATAATACCATTTGAAACAGTGACCGACTTTTTATTATCAAATTAGTTATTTTTAACTTATTCAAATGCAGAAAACAATATTTCTCAATTTGTAGTACTTCAATCAATATAATGTATTTAAATCAATCTAAAATTTCCTCCAGTTTTTTGAGTTATAGTACAGTCTAATTCGAACTAATTGTATAGCAAGTAGATCCAGTTTTTCTCGGTTACATTAAATTCCCTGATATTTTACGTCTTTTCTGGTTGGTAGACACACTGTTAAATGTATTATTAAAAAAAAACCCGTCGAATAAACCAGGAAAAATTTGGATAAAGCCGGAAATTGTTTTAACCAATATAAACACCGTGTTTAACTTTTGTCTTTACATTGATCAAGATATCTCTAAAAGTTAAATCAGAGAGCCCACAAATACTATACTGAATTAAGCTTCATAGCAATTGGTATCAATTATAATTTTTTCAATTTTTTGATATTCAAAACATTTTTATACTTACATCTTCGTTATAAGAAAGTATTTTTGAAAAATTATGCTAAAATGTGACTAAATAACATGTAATATTCAATTATATAAAGTTTAAAAGCTATCCATTAAAAAATGTAAAATTTAGAAATTTTCGATTTTTTAAAAATATTTTTATATTTCCATTTTAGTTACAAAGTATTATTTTTTGCAAAATTATGCTAAAATGTTAATAAATAACATGTAATACTCAACTATAGAAAGTTTAGAAGCAATCCATAAAAAAATATAAAATTTAGAAATAATTTGTGTTAAATAAATTCATTTATTAGAGTCAAGTATTTATTTAATTAATCCAATTAAGATTTATTTGATTTAACTAAATAAAATTATTTAAACAAAATAAATTTTTATTAGATCGAAATAAAAACTTTTAAATAAGATATTATATTACTATTAAGTATTAACGTAACTTACAATCATAGCCTTATCCGATTAAAAAATATTAACTTGAACGAAAGTTATGACATTTTTCCAAAAAATTCGAAAAATCAAAAAAATGCAAATTTTTTATCTTTTGTAAAATAAATGCAAAACTATCATTAGCTAACTTTTTCAGATAAATAAAACCCATTTCTACAATAAAATTTTTAAAAAAGACGTATTTTGAAATTTTTTTTCGTTTTTTTAGATCAACTTTTTTCTAAGAAAATAGTGATTTTTAAACTTTAAGCAAGCTTTTCAGGAAAAGTTATTAAAGTTTTTTATTTAAAGATCAGTATGTAAAGTAAGAAATTTGCTACATTAAACAAAAATAATTAAGCTAAATGCCATAAAAAAGAAGAAAAAATGTTAAATTTTAAGAAATTCGGTTTTTTGAATTTTTGCTAATTTTCCATAATTTTAGATTTTTTACCGAAGAGTGGAGACTATTGAATAAGTAAAGTATTTTTTAAGAGCACAAAAATAATAAAGCTAAATGCCATAAAAAGAAGGAAAAATGTTGAATTTTAAGAAATTCATTTTTTTGCATTTTTGCTATTTTTCCATAATTTTAGATTTTTTACCAAAGGGTGGAGATAACAAATTAGGTTAAGTATTTTTGAAGAGACCAAAAATAATGAAGCCAAAAGCCATAAAAGAGAAGAAAAAATGTTGAATTTTAAGAAATTCCGTTTTTTGAATTTTTGCTAATTTTCCATAATTTTAGATTTTTTACCAAAGGGTGGAGACTATTAAATATAAGTAAAGTATTTTCCAAGAGCACAAAAATAATGAAGCTTAATGATATAAAAGAGAAGAAAAAAATGTTAAATTTTAAGAAATTCGGTTTCTCGAATTTTTGATAATTTTTGATTTTTTGCTAAAGGGTGGAGACTATTCAAATAGTATAATTATGCTACCGAAATAGCTAATGGTTACTAATTATTAATTTTCCGGTGAAATTAAATTCCCGGGTATTTTTGATTTTCCAGATTGGTAGAAACATTGTTAAATGTATTGGTAGAAACTAAAACCCGTCGAAGACGGGTACGACAGCTAGTGCTATATATTATCAAAATTTTTAAAATTCAAAATTAATCTTTTGAAATAATTATTGTCATCAATTTTACTTAAATTTGATACAGGGTTAATTTTAGTATTTTTTATTACAATTTAGTCATCAGAATGAAATTTGAGTTTTTCATTTTTTGATCATTAATTAATGTAATATAATAGCAATTTTGAATTCTGTGCAATATACTGACAAAAGTCTCATATTAATTATATGGATATTGTTAATATTCTGACCTAATAGAATTTTTTTAAGAAAGTAAACTTATGATTTCAACAACAAATTTTTATTGTTGACCTAAGAAATACAACCGTATAAAAATTAATTACAAAAAAATTTCAATTTTTAAACTTTTATTTTTATTTAATTTTTCAATATTTAAATCTAACACTTTTTATTTGTTATTCAAAATTTTATTATTCTGACGATTAAATCTTAATAAGAAACACTAAAATTAACCCTGTACCAAGTTTAAGTACAATTCACTAAAGTATATGAAAAAACTAAAAATTTCGAATTTTCGAATTTTTGAAAAAATGGCATAACTTTCGTCCATATTAATATTTTTTAATCTACTATCGCTAGGATTTTAAGTTAGGCTAATGCCTAAAAGACTGCCAAGTTTCACTTCAAACGATCGAACCGTTTTTCCGTGATACGCGGTCGAAAATTTGCGGACATACATACACACATACACACATACACACATACACACATATACACATACACACATAATTTTCTTAATAGTATTTTCGCATTCCTTTGAGTGTAAAAATAAGGAATATAATAGAAATTTTGAATTCTATGCAATGTACAGACAAAAGTCTGATTTTATTAATAAGGATAATTTAATTATATTTTAATCATTCCTTTATTATTAGACAAATTTTTATAAAAATTTCTAGATTTTCCTACAGTCGACTCTCGATAAATTGAATCTCAAGGAACGTGAATAAA
This sequence comes from Leptopilina syphax, assembly GCA_032872505.1. Lineage (NCBI taxonomy): Eukaryota > Metazoa > Arthropoda > Insecta > Hymenoptera > Figitidae > Leptopilina > Leptopilina syphax. The sequence goes on along the minus strand of CM065469.1, from coordinate 28,296,065 downwards.
ATTCCTAGAGTTTTATTTAAATCGAATGCTTCAAGTATCAATAATTTTTTTAAGAGACCAGAAAACATTAAATTTACCGAGACATTAAATTTATTTAAAGTTTAATTATTAACGAGAGTTGACTGTTTAAATTTTTCAGTGAATTTTATATAAATATTAAATAAACTTTTACACGGAAAAAAAAAGTTCCCAGATATTTCAGGAATTATTTCCTAACTCTTGGATACGTGGTAACAGCTCTGAACTAGCGTCGAACATTCAATGGTAATCAATGAATGTTTGAAAGAAATTCGGGAACTGTATTAGAAAACGCTGTAAATAGTCCAATAGTCTTTTTTTCATTTCTTTCTCATGTAAAGTCCATGGCACTGGCCGCAACTGTTTCTGAAATTTTCGGGAACTCGTCAAGGAATCTTGGTGCGCAGAAACTGTGCGCACCAGTCTCAACGTCAGTAAGACTTGCGTGCCTTATATATTTATTTTATGCTGAGGTATTTAACGCTCCTGTTTAGCTCACGTGGATAAGACGCCGGACTTCTATTCCTCGGGTACGCGAGTTCTGTTCCAGCCGCCGTCGATTTTTCTCTCATATGGTTTTTTCTATTTCAGAAACTTAATAAAAAATAAAAATTGTATGTGATCTTCAAGGATAAATGTGTGTGTGTGCGGACGTGTCAAGGAGGGGAAGTGGGAGGGGGGAAGCAGAATCCATTTTTTCTTGCATTCGCCTAACTTTTCGATTTTCTTGAACAGTTCCCGACTTTTTCAAGAACAGTTTGCCGAGAAGTGGTGAAATAGTTATAATTTGTAGAGAAATAGTAAATGACATATTTAAACGAGGCAACCTTTAGTTCTCTGTGAACTACCCACCGTATCCAAGAGTTAAGAACGAAGTTCCCGAATAATCTTCGAACTTTTTTTTTCCGTGTATATAAATTTCTATATTTATTTTTCTATAGAAATTTTTATAATAATAATTATAATTAGTTATTAAAAAGTATCGCTCAGTTAAGTACTCGATTAATTAAAAATTAATTAAAACTAATAAAATAAAATTCTCATCAAAATTTACACACTGCTTTAAAAAGTAAGAAACATTCATAAACACTGTAGTTATTTTTTTTTCTATATAAAGTGGAAATGGCCCTCGAGATACGATTCTTTGCTTTAACTCATCTTTGAATTTTGTAAACTATCATTCAATCATCGTTCAGAAACTAATTAGTCTTGGTCCTTGATTGCCTCTCGTTACAGTGTACACGATTGCTTCACTATCTCATAACAGCATTGAAGCAAAACGCGATTTATTTTTCGATATTACTCCTATATCAGTTCCTATAAAAGAATTTTCTCTTCCAATTTTTTTTTTCCTCCCATTTCTATCTCGCGTAAAACATCCATCGTGGAGTAAATAAGCATAATTTCTTCGTTCAACATGCAAATTTAAAGCTTTAAGAATATCTTTTTCCATCACTTTATAAATATATGTATATATATAACTTTCATCAAATTACAGGCTACAAGTTTTTTTTTTCATTACAAAACTCGTCATAAACTTAAAAAGCTCTCTGTTGACGAAACTTTTTTTTTTTTTTTTTTTTTGCAACGTTCAGTTATACACCTGGATATTATACAAATAACAGGGAGAGACATTTTAATATTACGTTCTATGAATAAAATTTATTGAAACTCGAAGAGAAAAATAAAGGGAAAACATTTTGTTTTAGTTTTATTAGTAATTTTTATTTGAAAGCTTTTTTAATTGAAAAAAATTTTTGACTAAAAACATTTTTCATTTAGAAAATTTGTTAATAAAGACATTTTTTATTTAAAAACAAGTTTTATTAAAAACATTTTTCAATTTAGAAAATTTGTTACTAAAGACATTTTTTATTTAAAAAAAGTTTTACTAAAACCATTTTTTATTTAAAAAGCTTTTTTTAAAAATATTTATTTTCAAAAATATTTACTAAAAACGTTTTTTTATTAAAAAAGATTTTTACTAAAAACATTTCTTATTTAAAAAAGTTTTTACTGAAAACATTATTCATTTAGAAAATTTGTTACTAAAAACATTTTTTATTTAAAGAAAGTTTCAATAAAAATATTTTTCATTTATAACGATTTTTACTAAAAACATTTTTTATTTATAACGATTTTTACAAAAAAACATTTTTTATTTGAAAAAAGTTTTACTAAAACCATTTTTTATTTAAAAAGCTTTTTTTAAAAAACATTAATTTTCAAAAATGTTTACTCAAAACATTTTTTATTAAAAAAGATTTTTACTGAAAACTTTTCTTATTTAAAAAAGTTTTTACTGAAAACATTTATTATCAAAAATGTTTACTATAAACATTTTTTATTAAAAAAGATTTTCACTGAAAAAATTTCTTATTTAAAAAAGTTTTTATTGAAAACATTTTTCATTCAGAAAATTTGTTACTAAAGACATTTTTTATTTAAAAAAAGTTTCACAAAAAATATTTTTCATTTATAAAGATTGTTACTGAAAGCATTTTTTATTTACAACGATTTTTTACAAAAAACATTTTTAATTTGAAAAAAGTTTTACTGAAACCATTTTTTATTTAAAGAGTTTTTTTTTAAAAACATTTATTTTCGAAAATGTTTACTAAAAGCATTTTTTATTAAAAAATATTTTTACTAAAAACATCTCTTTTTAAAAAAAGTTTTTACTGAAAACATTTCTATTTAAAAAAGTTTTTACTGAAAACATTTCTATTTAAAAAAGTTTTTACTGAAAACATTATTCATTTAGAAAATTTGTTACTAAAGACATTTTTTATTTAAAGAAAGTTTTAATAAAAATATTTTTCATTTATAACGATTTTTACTAAAAACATTTTTCATTTATAACGATTTTTACAAAAAAAAACATTTTTTATTTGAAAAAAGTTTTACTAAAACCATTTTTTATTTGAAAAGCTTTTTTTTTAAAAACATTAATTTTCAAAAATGTTTACTAAAAACATTTTTTATTAAAAAAGATTTTTACTGAAAACATTTCTTATTTAAAAAAGTTTTTACTGAAAACATTTATTATCAAAAATGTTTACTAAAAACATTTTTTATTAAAAAACATTTTCACTGAACAAATTTCTTATTTAAGAAAGTTTTTACTGAAAACATTTTTCATTCAGAAAATTTGTTACTAAAAACATTTTTTATTTAAAAAAAGTTTCACTAAAAATATTTTTCATTTATAAAGATTTTTACTGAAAGCATTTTTTATTTATAACGATTTTTTACAAAAAACATTTTTAATTTAAAAACAGTTTTACTATAACCATTTTTTATTTAAAGAGCTTTAAAAAATATTTTTACTAAAAACATTTCTTTTTAAAAAAAGTTTTTACTGAAAACATTTCTATTTAAAAAAGTTTTTACTGAAAACATTTTTTACTTAAAAAAGTTTCCATTTAAAACATTTTTATTTAAAAAGTTTTTTACTTACAAAATTCTTATTAACAAAATTTCTACTATTAATAAATTTAAAAACATTTCTATTAAGAGAAATTTTTGAAGAAAAACTAATTTTTAGGAAAATTGAAATTAGTCGATTAATTAAAAATTTATTTATGTATAATAAACAAAATGTTTCATATTTGAAAGAAGGAAAAGCGCCGAATATCGTCTCGCGTATTATAATTATTTTTATATAATTATATTAAATAATTTTGTTTTTTTTTTAATTTGTAATTTAAAATGTATTTCGCGAATATGAATCGCTGCTAACTTCCCGTTTTTTTTGTTGCTTTTAATAAATCAGGCACATATCTAAAACATTTTCACGTTGCTTTTAATAATGGTTAATTAACGGCAAGGCACAAATTTCAATTTATATTAGATTTCCTATAATATACATTATTAATCTAAGAGAGTAGATTCAAATTACAGAATAAAGAGAAGGCAACTAGTTTATGATACGTACACTATTATTACATTATAGTAATTCTCGAACTTGCGTATTGTATTGTTTTTCTGTTGTTTTAAAATTTTTTATTAAAAAAAAATTCTTTCTCTAAATTATTACTGCAAGCTACATATTTTTTCGAAAAATGCGTTTAATTAAATTTTAAGACTATATATTTTTTCAATTAAAGTATTTAAGAAACCTTAGGATGGTTTATGAATGTGAATATATTCGAATTATAATTTTTTTTCTGAAATTATTTTAATTAATTAATTTTCATTATTAATTAATAATTATCCAATTAAATAAATTTCGTTCATTTGAACGTTCAAAACTTTCGGGACATGAATAATAATTAATAATTGTTTAATAATATTATTTAAGAACTATTCAGTAATTATTTTTATTTTTTTAATTTAACAAATATAAGGAACAAGCCCTTTAATAATATTTATTTAGTAATATTTTTGTTTATTAATTAAATTTAATAATAATTATTTAATAGTATTATGTTCTGAATGTTCTTTTCTCTCTTGACCCGTTTGTGCAATAATAAATAAATAAATAATTTAATAATACAGTATTTAATAATAAAATTATTATTTTGAAATTAAATTCTAAAGAAAAAAATTTCTTGTACTAAAATTATTAATTAAATTCTTTTGCCCTTTATATTAAATTTATAAATGAATAAATAAATATGTAAATAAATATGTAAATATATTAATAAATATATAAATAAATATATAAATAAATATATAAATAAATATATAAATAAATATATAAATAATAAAGAGAAATAATTAATATATTAAAAGAAATAATTTTCAATAGAAATAAAATGTGTCAGAGTGACTTAAATTGTAAAAGTAAATATAAATTAATTCAAGTAAATATTTTTTCTATTACTAGGAAAATGGAATGTAAACTGAATATATAACGATACCTCTGTTAGCGTCGAACTCTATAAGTGACGATCTCGCCTAGAGACGAGAAATTGCTGCGCGCGCAGTTCCCCTTCTCCAAGGGGGCGTGGCTTAGGAGGCAACTCGTCAGTAGCAGAGGCATGAGTGTATTAATTTACTTTGAAATTGCAATTGTTTTTAATTTTAAAAATTCCGTTAAATTGCTAGTATCATTATTTAATAAATTCACCCAATTTTTAATTATTCATTTATACAAAAATCATTTAATTATTTTCTTTTCATCATTAATTATAAAACATTTGTGAATATAGAATAGATTCTCCAAACAGGAATCATTCCAAACTTGCCGTTAATTCACTTTATTTTTCATTATTATTCATTATTCCCTTTTTTCTAAAGTCCGCTATTCGGCGTTTCTCTACTAAACTACACAGAAACAGTCAGTAAGTAAAAATTTACAATTATTAAATAAATTATTTGAAATTTACAATAATTAAATAAATTATTTGAAAATTAATAGCTAAAATGATTTTTCTAAATTGTTGAATGAAATCTAAATAAATAAATAAAAGATTGTTTTTAAATGGTAGCTAAATAAATGTTTTTCTTTCTCTAAAAATTGGTAGCTAAATGAAACTTTTTTTTTTTAAATGGTAGCAATGACTAATAGTCTCTAGAATACAATTCCAGAACTTTTTTTTTATGCACCCAACGACGAAATAAAAATGCTCGATCAAAAATTAATTGAATTTTCCCCGGTATTGTTTGCTAAAAGAAAAAAAAAGGAATCAAGAGCCTATTCATAAAAAAACTTCTTTTACTGTTCTTAAAACGGAATAAAAGTCTATAATCTTTTATCACTTATAATACCCTATTCATCGCCCTCAATAACCTTAATCCCAAAAGCCCCTAATTGGACGAAATATTCAGCCTTTTACGATCAAACTCGAAATCCTTTCATTGTCAAACTCGGGAAACAAAATCGTCTCTCTGCGATATATAATTCTCATAATTTTTCATATCTCTATTTATCACAATAGTGATGAGACATATCCATATTTTTTTTTCTGAATATACAGAGCTTAGACAAAAGTTATTTTTTTAGTAAACATTATGGCAGTTTTGCCTCTCGATTTTTTTTTGCGACATTAAGAAACATGATTCGACTTATTCTTGTCTTAGGTAATACATATTTTTTTAGTGATAATGCAGCATCGAGAGAGAGAGAGAGATAGAGAGAGAAATGTATAACATAGTTGTGTATTTAATTGTACACTATTTTTTGTATAGAATTTTGTAACCAGGAAGAACCAGAGGATGACCGGACCACTACTAGTGGTAGCAGCGTCTAGTTCTTGCTGCAAGGGATTTAATTTAATTTTCTAAAGTACAGCGCTGAAATACACTTTTTTTTGAAGACATTCGTTGTAGAGCTATACATCAAAAAACGGACTTCGATTTAAATTCGAGAGACGTGAACATAGAGTGGGAGGCGTTCGGTAGACTGACGCTGCGGATTGTGAGTGCCATTCTGCCTGCAGTGTTTTGAATTCGCCTGAATGAGCTCCCTTGTTTCGCTGGGAGAACCAGGACTGATACTGTTTGTTGTCGACGTCTCGAAACGATCGCTGATCGCCTCCTCCTCGGTGATTTGCTCGAGAAATAAATTCGATTGAATTGGTATTTGATGGTCCCCGTTTGATACTGAGGGTGATGTTGGTGAATATGCTGGCGGGGGACTCCTGGGCAATGATATGGAACTCTTGTCGTCGTCTGGGGTTTGAATGGAACCGGACGATGTGGTGGTTCGCATTTGTTTGGCGCGACGTGCGTGCCGTGTGGTGAGGCCACCGGTTTCCACGTCTCTCTCGAGACGATGACCCGATCTGGATCTGGTCAATTGTCGTTGGACGTATTCCTCGAGATCGGATTCCTCGCGTCGGGCAATGACGCGATTTAGAATAATGAGGAATATGCCAATGAAGACGGCAAAGAGACCGGTAATGACAAGTTCATTCCACCAGTTGCCGGTTGTCTTTGTGCCCCAGGATGAGAGATCGCTGGGTAGTAGTCCACTGGCGAGGAGGAATGCTCCGAGTACGACGAATACGACGCCAATGTGAAGCATTCCAATTGATGTGACGACTTTTGAGTCGACCATACTTTGTCCGGCGGCACGATGAGAATTGGCGGCTTTATGATGTCTTGGATGATGATCCAAGGAGCCGGTTGACGCTCTTGGGGATGTTAAACCACTTTCGCCTGATTGAATGCTGAAACGACGTTCTCGAGCGCGACGCTGCTCGTCCCGACGCTTTCGTTGACGCTTGATGGCCAAGGCCGAATGCAATCCCACCGCGTGCATCCTGCAACACCGGAAACACAGTCTTCTCAGTGTATTTCTAATCTGAGGGGGTGCTTTTGTTTTTCTAATTCAATTTTTTTTTTTTTTTTTTAACCGTTATTGCCCTTGATATTTCGGGCATTTTTTTATTCTTTCATACAAAAATTAAAATAATTTACTCTCTGAATCTAAATCAATTTCAATTTTAAGTGACTTTTTGCTACGTCAACTTGGTAGAGGGAGACAAGTAGTCTCTATCGTCCCCTCTTCTTTCCTCGTCTAATGACGCATGCGCGGTAATGAATGTTTTTGTAAATTTAACTGAGAACCGAGTAAATAAGTAAAACAGTAAATAAAAAAATATAAATATATATAAATAAATAAATATATAATAAAAATAAATAAATATATAATAAAATAAAATAAATATATATATAAATAAATATATAATAATAATAAATAAAAATAATAATAATAATAAATAAATAATATAAAATAAAAAATGCGAAAAATTGATATGAAAAAAATAGTATTATGTAAACGCCAATTTTTTTGTTACTGCGCAAGCGTTATTAGACAAGGAAAGAAGAGGGGACGGTAGAACACTACCTGTCTCTTTCTATAGAGTTGATTCGCTCTCATATTTAAACCTTCATTATATTTCAAATATTAAATGAAAATAATTTTTCTTCTTAAATCCTAAACCTGAACTGATTCAGATTTAGAGAGCATACTCTTATGATTGAGAAAATTATGGTAACCTTTTAGTAATTAATTTAATTATATAAAATAATTTTTTTCAACATATTTTCTTTTATATTATTTTTTTAATCATTTCTTTTTAAATTATTTCTGTAAATTATTTCTGTAAATTATTTGTTAAAAATTATTTTTAATAAATTATTTTTTAAAAATTATTTTTAATAAATTATTTTTTTTTAATTATTTTTTTTTAATTAATTTAAAAAATTATTTTTAATAAATTATTTTTTTAAAATTATTTTTTTAAAAATGATTTCTTTATAAATCATTTTCTTTCATATTGTTTTTTCTGTTTTAATTATATTTTATTTTTAAATTATTTTTCAAAACTCAGATATTTTAGAACTGCAGTTGGAGGAATTCGAAATGAAATGAATGGTCAGGTATTTGAAATTGAATTTTTCTGAATAGCCACACACTAGAATTTATAAGAGGAGGAATTCCTTTTTACGAATGTAAAGAATTTCAAGCTTTCTCTATCATATATATATATATATATATGTATGTATGTAAAAGTCAATAAATTGGCACGCTTTCAATTTTGTTATTGAAATTGCAAAATTTCCATTTGTTTTCTAATTCTATTTTATTTTGATTTCGAGTCTCAATTGACATTTTTAAATAAAAAATAATTTTAAAAAAGTGTAAATTTTTAGTTTAAGACAAAATAGAAATAAGTAAATAAAAATAAATAAATATTAATAAAGAAAAATAAATAAATATTAATAAATATAAATAAATAAATATAAATAAATATAAATAAATATAAATAAATAAAAATAAATAAAAATAAATAAAAATAAATAAAAATGAGTAAAAAAAAATAAGAGAAGAAGTATTAAGAAAAAATCTAATAAATAATTCCATGATTTCAAATTTTTGTCTATTAAATTTTCCTGAATAGAAAAAAATTGACATATATTAAAATACAAAGAATGCAACGCCATTTGATATTTAAAAAAAGAAAAGTGTCGTCGCGTCGCGTCTTACTTTTTTAATGCAATACAATTTTTTTTTCTCCATGAAATATGAATTTTTTTATTATTTGATTAAAAGAAAAAAAAAGTGGAAAATGAATATTAAAAATTAAGTTAATATTTCTGAATATTAAAATCAAGTTTTCATCGTGATGAGAAATCGTGCCTTGAATTTATTGAAACTTGTAGATTTCTTTTTTTTTTAAGAAGGAACGTGTATTAAGAAATTTAAAATTAAAATAAGAAAATAGGAAAGGAATGAAATTTTTTTTTCTCCCGAAATATTTGAATATTTTTTTTTTTTTTTGCACGTTCCAAAAAGAGAATAACAAAAAAGAAAAAAGGTGTATTATAAAAGAATCGTTTTTTATCGATTCTTATTCACTGATTTTTGACAATATGTCAAGTGGAGAAGAACATCTTTTATCCACTCTTTTTTTTTCTTATATACAAACAGGTCAAATGGAGCATAAAAAAAAGAATATTCTCCCACATTACTCTTTATCTGTCAGAAACATTCTCTATTATCTTTTTTTTTTGTTTAAAAAAAAAATAAAATATATTTCTCACCATCATGGTGAATGGTTTTTTTTTTCTATATAAAGAAAAGGGAAACGTTTGGCTGATAATTTACTGGAAAATTGAGAATTTTATTTTTATTTTATTTCAAGTAATAATTGAGAAATAATAATAATTAAGAAATTAAGAAAATTGTTAAATTTTTTTTTTTAAATTTTATCTTGAAATTTCTGTCTTGTATATTAATAATGTATCTTTTTTTTTGCAGATGACGATCGATTTTTTATGGTGCAACTATTAATAAAGGTGAGAAATAGAATCTCGATTATATTATTTTTAATATTTAAAATTAAACTGCAAAAAGTGAGTTTAAATTTTGTTCGCTTATTTACTAAAATGTTAATTTAGAACTGCACGTATCCATCAAGTGCCACTAAAACATTTTAAGTGAGACTTAATTTAGAAACTGCCAAATGCATAATATTGAAACATTGATTAATATTCCTGACTTTGTGCGTTTGTTTTTAAATAATATTTTGAAATATTCATATTTTACAATACGATTCCAATACAATTATTTTTATTTTATTTTTATATTTTTTTCTCTATTTATATTCTATTAATTCTTTATTTCTCAATATTTATATTTATATTCTTTATTTCTCTTTATTAATATTCCATTTATTCTTTATTTCTCTCTATTTATATTCCATATATTCTTTATTTCTCTCTCCATTTAATATTTCATAGATTCAAAAGTTAAAATATACTAATTAATTTTTCAAACATTCGAAAATTAGAAATTTAAAATTTACTCGTTCGATAATTATTTTTAATTGGAATTGTCTTTTATTTTTTCGCTTTTTAATTTTCTTCAATTAAGTCTCTTGTTATCGATCCTCATCCATTTTCTATTATATTATTTTTTTAAATTTTTATGTTGCTTTTAATTGGATTATTTATTTATTTTTTTTTTTTTTGAAAAAATTATCATGCTTACTAAAAAAGAAAAAAAAAGAAAAAAATAAAAAAAATCGAAAATGAATCATGAAAAGAGTCAAAAAAACAAATTAAAAAAAAAGAGTCAAAAAGAAACTAAAAATAAAAATAAACTAAAAATAAAATAGTTCCGTCTACTTCTGTAAAAGAAATAATTCCAGTATATGAAAATAATTGGGAGGGAGGTAAAGTTTAATTTTAATTATTAGCAGAATTTTTTTTTTTTTTTTTTTTTGAGGGGGGTAAAATATGAGTTTTGAAAAATATGAATTTGCCCTGTTATCGGCGTTACAGGATGCACTGCGATGGATTTGATTATGCTGTTTCTGTAACGATTAGTAGTAAATTTTTAATTGCCACATCACGCTTCATCGCATCAATTTAATATAAATTCATTCAAATCTTTCATTTCTGTTTTTCACTCATATAACAGTTTACAACTTAAATATATATGATGAACATACACCCAAATTCATGCGACACATTTTTTTTTAAATAATTAAAAAAAACCGCTCACATTATTGTTTGAAAATAATTTTTAAAAAAATACATTATTTTTTGAAAATATTTTTTAAAAAATACATTATTTTTTGAAAATAATGTTTAAAAAACACATTATTTTTTGAAAATAATTAAAGAAAACGCATTATTTTTTGCAAATAATTTAAACAACAATACACATTATTTTTATTAAATATTAAAAAAAAATTCTAGAGATTGAATTTTATATTACTTTTTTTTTATATCCCAAATGGAAATTTATTTCACATTTTCGGTATTTATTAAAATTAAAAAAAAAAAAAAATACTGCAAAAAATTTTTTATAATATCCATAAATGGAAATTTATTTGCCATTTTAGCATATTTATTAAAATTCGAAAAAAAATAAATGTTGTAAAGTTTAAATTTTCTCTCTTTTTTTTTATCAAAATGGAAATTTATTTTACTTTTGCCATTTGGGAGTGAAAATAAAACCGAGGGGAATTAAATTTGGAATAATGCCAAATATATCATTCTTATTGTTTCGTAAAATATTATTTTTTTAAATCTAATTATGACAAGAGTGGAAAATAAATCTTACTTTCATAACCATTTTTGACTAAAACCACTAAAACTATTTGAATTACAACCAGTTTTGATTGAATTTTAGCCTTAAAAATATTTTAAATGATAAAAATTCTTTGCTTTAAAAAATTAGGTTTAAAAATATTTTTAAGGCTAATATTCAATGAAAAATGGTTGTAAAATATTTTTTGGGTTGAAATTTTTGTCGTAAAAATATTTTTAGCCTGGCAATCTTAGCCATAAAAATATTCAAAAAAAAAATTTTTTTTTAAATTCTTTTTTGAATTAAAAAACTTTTTTGAATCAGAAATTTTCTTTGAATAAAAAATCATTTTTAATATAAAAAACTTTTTTGAATCAGAAATCTTCTTTGAATAAAAAGTCTTCTTTGAGTCAAAAATCTTCTTTGACTCAAAAACCTTTTTTCAATCAAACATCTTTTTCTTTTAAAGGAAAATTGATTTTTAATGAATAGCTAAATCGTATAGACAATTAAAATTAAAATAAACATTTAATGCAAATGATATAAAATATATTTAAAATTTTTTTTTTCAATTTTAAATTAAAAAAAATTTTTTTTTTATTTTTTAAAAACGAAAAATAGAATTTTTTTTCTTGCTTAGCGAGTTTCTTATGGACAAGATCAAACGCACTTTATATAGAAAAATGTTATAAAAGAAAGTTGAGAATTAAGATAACACGTCTCAAATGAAATGTTAAAAAAAAGTGTCTATCTGAAAATATGGGTCGAGTCTCTTTTTTTTAATAAGACTGTTCTATTCATTTTTTTTTGTTTTGTTTTTTTTTATTTTCTTTTTGCTGTTAGGGAATAATAATCTGTTCCAAGCCACATTTTTAGCTCCTTTTTTTCACCCCCATATAAAATATAGGACCACACACGAACTCGTTCATCAAAAGGCTCATTGTTGTTCAGTTATACTCAGATGTCTTTTATGTCGACACGTGTTCACAAATGAAGTCTCTGGCTTCATTGTACTATATGAGTAATTATCTATCTCTCTAACAAAATGTCTTTATCTTTTTTCAAAAATCTTCCAACTTGCCGCATTACTTCACAAAAAAGAAAAATTTTCTTATTTTTATCTTATTTACCTACTTTATTTGTATTTATGTTATAAACTGAAAAAAATTTATTTGATTCAAATAACCGGATTACTTTTGACTATTAACAATTAAATATTTATACTTGAATCAAATACTTGTTATTTGAGTCAATTAAATTTTATTTGCTTCAAATACTGAAATTATTGGTTCAAATTTACGTAATTTACTAATTTTTTTATTAAATAAAAATTATTTGATTCAAATAAATATTTATTATTATTTATTATTAATAGTTTTTTTCTAATTTTCTACACGAATTCTAGTAAATATTGTAGAATTTTGTAGAAAAAATAGAGAGTAAACAAAAACCGTATTCACTTCATTTCATTTTGTTTGCTAATAAAATTCTATTGAACTTTTCCTATATCAAATTTAATTTCAATTAAATGATTGGGGTACAGTTTTTCTAAAATGTATTTTTTAATTTTTTTTTAAAACTTTTTTTTCTATATAATAATGATGAATTTCTAAAAATCATTTTTCTAATGAAGGTGATTTTCTAATAAAGGTAATTTTCAAAAAAAAAATTTCTAACAATATTCAATTTTTGTAATGACAAATATTAAAAAATAAAATTTATGAAAATTTTTGATTTTCTAAAAAAATACTTGAGATTTCGTTAAAAAATTGTAAGAAAAAAATATAAATTATGCTAAATTATTTAACAAAATTTAAAAATAATCTCGTTAAAAATCTTAATTAACAAATAGAAATTTATATTTAATACATTTTTTTATATTAATTTTATATTAATAAATTTATAAATATATTAATTTTGGAAGTTTTAGTATAAAAATGATGGAAATTATTTCTTTTTTTCAAAGATGAACAGAATTTTGTTAAAAAATTGTGATTAGAAAAGAAATAGGAATTTTGCATAACTTTTTTTTCTTTTTCAAAAAGAAGCTCATAATTTTGTGAACAGAATTATTGTGATTGAGAAACAGAAAATATGCAAAATATTTTCTATTACCTGAACTTAATTTTAACAATTTTCTAAAAATAGCAAAATTATAGAATTTCACAAATTTTAGGAAAATAAATATTAGAAATTTATAACTTTTTAGAAAAACTTTTTATAGAAATTAAAACTTGTTAGAAATACTGTTTTTAGAAAACAAATTTCATTAAAAATCGCTTTTTTAGACAAAAAAATTAAAAAATATTTTTTTGGAAAAAGTGACCAACTACCAAATTAAATTTGTATAATGATCAAATTTAATATAAATTAAAATTGTATAATGATCAAATTTAATATAAATTAAAATTGTATAATGATCAAATTTAATATAAATTAAATTTGTATAATAATCAAATTTAATATAAATTAAATTTGTAAGGATCAAACTGAATATAAATTAAATTTGTAAGGATTGAATTTAATATTTTAAATTATTTTTAATGATCGTTGTAAAAAAAAAGAATGAAAACGAAAAATAAAAAATTGAAAATGAAGAAAAAGAGAAAAAAATGTGAATGAAAAGAATTTTGATATTTCGTATGTTGAAAATCTGGAACGTACTACTGTCTTTTTATCGATTCGCATGAAAATTAAAGTAAATTGCCCCACTTTAAGATTTTTACTATCCATTTTATGATTAGTTGTTTATGACCACCGATATACTATATATATACCCTGGTCATTAAAATCCAACTTCTCAGAAGTTCAAAAATATTTTTTTTTTTCGATAAAAATTGAATTCTCTCTTTGAAAAAAATATAGGGAAAAGTGTATCAATTGCTGTGGGTGCTTCAGTTACTGCGTTTTTGTGAAAAATGTAATTATTTATTACTTAAGAAAATACAAAATATTTACGAAGTATTTACAAAATATTTCTAAATTATTTACAAAATATTTACAAATTATTCACAAAGTATTTATAAAATATTTAAAAACTATTTCCAAATTATTTACAAAGTATTTACAAAATATTTACAAAATATTACTCTCTAAATTTTTATTAGTAAAAATATTTATTAATTTGAATTAGTGACTTACTTTTTGCTTTTAAATTAGTAAATTTTACTAATAAATATTAATTTCCACTAATTTATTAGTAAAATTTACTAATTTTAAACAAAACGAAAAATTTACTAATTCAAAAGTAAAAAATAAGTCAATAATTTGAATTAGTAAACGGTTTTACTAATTAAAAAATAAAAATGACTAATTATTAGTAAAATCTACTAATTCTAAAGCAAAAAGTCAGTTTATAATTGAAATTAGTAAAAAAAATATACTAATTCAAATGCAGAGAGTAGGAAACTTTATTTTGAACCATTCTTGATACAACTATCTATATAAATATTTATATTTAAATTTTAAACTTTAATTACTTTGATTATTTTACTTTATAAATTCTGATAAACCACAGTAATTAAAACATGCATGTGCTTCAATTAAAGCGAGCGAAATAACATCACAGAAAATTAGAGGGGATTATTTTAACACCAAAGTGGAATAAAATAACTGTAACACTTTAATCCTTCCAAGAATCATAATAATCCTCTAAAAGGATTCTTTTTTTCAAAATATAGTTACAAATAATTTGGTTTTGATTTAGAGGTAAATATTCTTGTCGCATACGAATGGAGGATTCCAAATTGAATTCAAAAATAGATTATTTTAATCTTTATTAGTGTAATTTTAATCTGCAAAGCTTTTTAATACCTCATAGTTTACTGTGTATGTGAATATTATATAAACGATATCTTTGTCGCAGTAATTTAAATTAAATTTATTTAAATTCTCTATTTTTATAGAATAATTTTTAGAAAAATTTCTTTTGTTTAGAAAAATTGAGAGAAAACTATTTTAATGAATTTTAAGTTCTATTTCTTTGATGTCAGTATTTTTTTCTATACAGAAAGTAAAATCTTTACAAAAATTCAATTATTTTTAAAACAATTTGAATTGAATTCTTCGAAAGAATTCAATTTTTTTTTAAATTTTAATACATTTCGAAAAAATTTAATTTTTCTAAAATTTTAATAAATCATTAGAAAAAATTAAATTATTTTCATAAATATAGTAAAATTATTCGCAAGAATTCAATTTATTTTATAAATAGTAAAATTCTTTGCAGGAATTCAATTATTTTCAAAACAATTTTAATTGCGAATTCCTCGGATGAATTCAAATATTTTTAAATATTTCCATAAATTTCATTTATTTTCTAAAATTTTAATAAATTCTTCGAAACAATTCAACTATTTTTATAAGTATTAAAATTCTTTGCAGGAATTAAATTATTTTTAATTCAATTTAAAAAAAATTTGCACGAAAGAATTTAATTATTTTCAAAAATTTCCATAAAATTCAATTTCAACAAGAACTTAAAATTCTCTAAAAATAATTCAATTATTCTCAAAATATTTTCAAAAAATTCTATATAAAAATTAAATTACTTTCAATGCAATTTTAAAATATATTCGTCAAAAAAATTGAAATTATTTTCATAAATAATAAAACTTATCGAATGATTTCAATTATTTTTAATACTATTTTAAATTAATAATCGAAAAATTCAGTTATTTTCACAAATAAAGTTTTCCAACTAGAATTCAATTATTTAAACTAATAAAATTTTTATAATATTTATTATATTTCGAAAAAATTAATTATTTAAAACAATGTTCATAAAATTCCTATGAAGAATTCAATTATACTTTAAAAAATAATAATTTTTTTTTACAGAAATTCAATTCTTTTTAAACATTTTAATAAACTTTTCCGCAATAATTCAATTATTTTCAAAAATAATAAAATTCTTGTATGAAATTCAATTTTTTTTGAGAATTATAATAAAATTCTTAGCAACTATTCAATTATTTTCATAAATAATAAAATTCATAGCAGGATTTCAATTATTTTTAATACAATTTTACAGGAATTATTTTTAAAAACTTAATTTCAATTCCACGAAAAAATCAATTATTTAAAAAAATGTTTTTTTAAATATTTTTTGGAAGGATTGAATAATTATTTTCAAAAATTTAATAAAATTGTTCGAAAGAAATTAATTGTTTTAAATACAATTTTAATTAAATAATTCAATTATTTTTAAAAATTTTAACAATATTTTTTCTAAGAATTCAATTATGTCGATAAATAAGAACATTACTCCCGAAAATTCAATTATTTTGACATTTTAATAAACTTCTTTTCAGAATTCAATTATTTTCATAAATAAGAATATTCATCACAATAATGCAATTATTTTTAAAAATAATAATTTTCTTCTTGGAATTACATTATTTAAAAAAATTCTAATAAATCGTTCACAAGAATTCAATTATTTTCAAAAAAGTTTAATATAATTTCCAAACATTCAATTATTGACAAATTTTTTAATAGAATTCTTTATAAAATTTAATTATCATTAAAAACTTTTCGCAATTCAATGATTTTCAATATCTACTATTATCAAAAAATTTCCAAACAGAATTCAATTATTTAAAAAATGGTTTGTAAAAATTTTCGTAAGAATTCAATTCAATTTTTATAAATATTAAAATTCTTTGATGAATAATAAAATTCGTTGCAGGAATTCAATTTATTGAAAGGATGAGAAAAAAGTAAATATTTTTGATGAAAATTAGGAAAAAGTCAGGAAAATAAAAAATATGGAATGGAATTTTTTTCAATTTTGTGAAGTGAATAAAACGAGTTTTTTTTGACATTGAAAAAAAAATGACAATAACCCACAAAAATTAATTTTCAAAACAAGCAAATGAATGCAGATAATTTGCTAACGGAAAGGAATCTTACGATTATTATAATGTATTAATGTATTAATATTAATTAATAATTATTATAAATTTCTAGATTATGTTTATAATTTTTGGAGTAAAAATAAAGAAAGAAAATTAATTACTATTAAAAATTATATTGTCTTCATTACCTTCGAAATATTCAATAAAAACTGCTTTCAAATTTACATAATTAAAAAAGAACTTTCAATCAAGATAAATATAAGACAAAAATAACCTTTAACTTTGCTTCTTGGCTATCTTTCCTAAGAGGGTAGAACATTTTTATTTTATTTTAAACTTTAAATTATTTTCTTTTAATTTTGAATTATTTAATTTTTTTATTTCATTTTTTATTTTTTTTATTTTCATTATGACAATTTCTTTGGATAATTTATTCAAAACGAGAAAATGGGGAGAAAATAAGAATTTCATCATTATACACCTGGACAACCATTTGAAAAAAGAAAAATAGAAAAAAAAAAAAAACTTTCGACTACTGCGAGCTTGATCAATAATCTCTCCCTTTCCTCTGCTTCTTGGAAAGAACGCAAGCACGTGCAATGTAAACGTTCGATATACACGTCTGTATATATATAGAGAGAGATAGAAGGAACTTTATACAGTGACAGTGTTGACTTTTCTATGTGTATCGAGCTTGCACGGCGCCAAGACGCATCGTTTTGCCGTCGCATGCGTGAAAAAATGAGCATGACGACGGCAGGACGCCAAGAAATGGTTCACACAAGTGAACTTCAGTTTATAAGTCCTTGCTTCTATCCGCAAAGGTTATATTTTAATGGGTCTAGGACGCGGAGTGAAGAAAATGGCAAAATGCGTAGAATATGTTTTCTCTTCCTACTTCCACTATATACTAAAAAGTATACAATTTTTAAAATCTTTTTTCTTTTTCTTTTTCTTTCAAAAATATTGTTTGACAGATCGAAAAAAATCCAGGTATTTTTTTCATGATTTAAAAAATATAATTAAGAAAAAAAAGAAATAAAAAAAATAAAAAGAACAAAAAAACAAAAATTAAAAAAAAAATAATTAAATTAAATATTTAAAAATATAAAAAAATATTTGAAATTAGAAAAAAAAAATATTTGAAATTAGAAAATATAAAAAAATATTTGAAATTAGAAAATATAAAAGAATTAGGATTAACAAATAAATTTTCTGTATTATATGCTTTCTTCTATAACAAATTTCTTTTGACTGATTTTAAATTATGCAAATTTTTCTCCTTTCTATTTATAAGAAATAGAAAATTGTTAATTGTTAAAAAATCATAACTAAGAATTAATTCTTTCATAATTTATATTTCTCAATAAAAATATTGTTCAGAAACTCATTCTTTTCTTTTGAAAAAGAAACAAATTACATATATTCTATTCTATTTGTCAATTAAAAATTTTAATTGAAAATGAAATTGAAACTTTTTAAATTTTCTAGAAAATAAAGGAAAAAAATTTTACTTAAAAAAAATGTTCTCTTACATTTATTTACGAATTTCTTTAATTGTAAAATTATTCGAAAACAATAATTTCTTGTTTAAATATTTAATTATTATTTTTCCCTGGAAATTAAGAATTTCAAAAATTTCGAATTCAAATCTTTTTAAATTCAATAACTTATAAGAATATTTTTATAAAACATGAAGATAGCGATTGCTCCGAGTCGAAGACTCGGAGTGATCGATTTCTTCATGTTTTATAATAATTAAAGATGACCGAGTGATAAAATCATTGAATATTATTACAGTAACTTTTTCAAAATTATTTTCATCATTTCAAATCAATTATTATTTTCCACAAATTTTTAATTATTTTTCATGAAAATAATTGAATTAGCAACTATGTAATTATGTATGTGTATGTATGTACAAAAAAATTTTTTTTTCAAAACTAAAACAAAAAAAAAATATTTTTTTTAAATTTTAAAAAAATTTTTAAAAAATTTAAAAAAAATTTTTTAAAACTTGTTTTAGTTTTGAAAAAAAAATTTATTTAAATTAATTTAGAAACTATATAATTGAATAGATGTATATGTGTATGTATGTATATCTGTGTGTATATCTAGATATAGATAAAAATCTATGTGTGTGTGATTAGCAATTAAATTGTGATTACCTTCCTTTTAAGTCTAATCCTATTTACTTGCGGAATGAAAGCTAACGAACGCCTCCTTTAGAAAGCCCTTGAAAGTTCCTTTCAGGAAAAATTTATTTAGAATTCTTCCAAGATAAATGTCCTCTGATATCTCTTGAGGATTTATTCGAAGGCTTATAGAAATTTTCTCCACGTGAAAATTTCTAGTAAAAAGATTTCCGAGCTTATTATTTCTTACTTATTACTATTATTACTATTGCAATTATTACAATTATTATTACTATTATTTTTATAATAATAATTATTTAATTAAATTTGGACGGACAAAAATTATTATTATTATTAAAAAATAATAATAATTTAATAATAATAATAATAATAATAATAATAATAATAATAATAATTGAATTCTCGAGAAGAAATATGTTAAAATTTTTTATAATTCTAATTAAACTCTTTTTGGAAGAATTTCTTTGATTTTTTTTCAGGTTCAAATTAATAGAAGTTCTTTAAAAATTTTAATTAAAAATCTTAAAAATAATTGAATTTTATGAACAATTTCTTTCAAGTTTTTTAAATAATCGTGTTTGTTAATAATTGAAATTAAACATTTAATTATATTGAATTTCATAAAAATTTTTGAAAATTCTTTTGAAAAATTTTATAACGAATTAAAAAAAAAATTGAATTCTTTCGTGAAATTTTTTTGAAAATAATTTAATTTTTGGCAAAGATTTTCATTATTTATAAATATAATTCAATTGTTTTGAAGGATTTTTTTAAAGTTTAAAAAATAATTGAAATTTTGCAAAGAATTTTACTGTTTACAAATATAAAAAAAAAAAAAAAAAAAAGAATTTAAAAGAAGAATTTATTAAAATTTTAGAAAATAATTGAATCCTTTGAAATTTTTTATAACGAATTAAGAAAAAAAATTGAATTCTTTCGTGAAATTGTTTTGAATATAATTGAATTTTTGCAACGAATTTTACTATTTATGAATATAATTGAATTGTATCTAAGGATTTATTAAAAATTTAGAAAATAATTGAATTTTTTCGAAAAATATTATAAAAAAAAAAAAATGAAATTCTTTCATAAAATGTTATTAAAATTGTATTAAAAATAAGTGACTTGTTGCAAAGACTTTTACTAATTTCAAATATAATTGAATTTTTTCGAAGAATTTATTAAAATATTAGAAAATAATTGAATTCTTTTGAAATTTTTTAATAACGAACTAAAAAATAAATTGAATTCTTTTGTGAAATTTAGAATGTTGGTAAAAAAAACGATCTCCAAAAGGACATGTCAATTTTTTTGTGAAATTGTTTTTAATATAATTTTTACAAAAAATTTTTCTATTTGTAAATATTATTGAATTGTTTCGAAAAATTTATTAAAATTTTAGAAAAAATTTGAATTTTTTTGAAAAAATATTACAAATTAAAAAAAATTGAATTCTTTTATGAAATGTTTTTAGAATTCTATTGAAAATAATTAAATTTTTTGCAAAGAATTTTATTATTTATAAGTAAAATTGAATTGTTTCGAACGATTTATAAAAATTTTCGAAAATAATTGAATTCTTTTGAAATATTTTTGATATCGAATAAAGAAAAAATAATATTAATAATTATTATTATCTGTTATTTATCACTATTAGAATAATTTTTACGAATTTAGTCCTTTTTTACTAGCAAATAGTAATTTTTTTTTACTAAAAATTAGTAAAAAACTGTTAATAATTCAAAAGTGCTAAGCGAATCCGTACTATTTCATTATAGTAGAAACTACTAATTGAGATTTAGAGAGTAGTACACGACTCAAATTATAATTAATATGTAAAGCTTTTCCGCGCTTAAAGATAATTTTTGAATCGATGCCAAAAATTTACCCATCCTTTCTTCTATTTTATATATATTTATAATTATATATTTATAAATTGTAGAATTTAAATATTAAAAATTTATTTTTTCTCCGATTATAAATTTGTGCAAAATGATCATTAAAATAATTGTAGGTGTATAATAATTTTATAAAATTTATAATTATTTTGTATCGAATTTTTTTTTTGAATATTTTCTTTATTCAAGAATATTGAACTTTGGTAATGAACGAATGTTTTTCTTCTTAATTATTTTTTGAAAAATGACTATATACTGAAATAAAAAATCATCGATAAATTAAAGAGAATAATTTTTGTAATCTACAAAGAAATATTTTATTCAAATAATACAATAAATTATTTGTAGCTTAAATTACTTTTTAGTAGTAAAAGTGCGTTATAGTCAGACAAATGTGTTGAAAATGTAAAAGTTTCCCATTACACGATTTTTATTGAAACAATTTTTTTTTAGTTAAATATTTTTATTTACTAATGTTAAAATATACATTTTGCTCTGAGTAGAAAATACACGTTTCAGTAAGACAAACATGTTTTTTTTCGTCTTTTTTTAAATTTGTCATTTTATTTTCAGTGGTGAAAGAAATTTTCCGTCAGACAATAAGGTTAACAATTTTTATTTTAGTATAAGGAGTAGAAGTAACTTCTAGTCGGACAAAGCGGTTTTTACTTATTTTCAGTAGTAGAAGTGCATTATAGTCAGACTCCGTTGAAATTTACATTTTGCTCGAAGTAGAAACAACCGGCTCTAGTAAGACAAGTTGTTTTTTTTTAGTTTTTGTTTCTATTCGTCTTTTTTACAAATTTGTGATTTTATCTTCAGTAGTGAAAGTAATTTTCCGTCAGACAATACGGTTTATAATTTTTTTTTTGTATTAGCAGTAGTAGTAGAAAATTCTAGTCAGACAAAGCGTTTTTTACCTATTTTCAGTAGTAAAAGTGCGTTATAGTCAGACTACATTAAAATGAACCTTTTTTTCTCCAAGTAGTAAATACCAGTTTTAGTAAGCCAAGTTTTTAGTACTTTTTTATTCTTTTTCAATTTTTTGATTTTTACATCAGTAGTGAAACTAATTTTCAGTCAGACAATATAGTTTACTATTTATATTTTAGAATAAGTAGTAACAGTAAATTCTAGTCAGACTTCAGTTTAAAATAGTAAAAGTTAATTTTCAGTAGTAAGCGTCGATTTTGGTCAGACCGTAGTAAAAAAAAAAGTAAAAACGTAGAAAAAAGAGTTAAAACTAAAAATAGAAAGAAAACTGAAAAGTAAAAAAATAGAAACACAAATTAAAAGTAAAAAAAGTAAAAAAAAAATTAATCGGAAAAAATAGTAGAAAATAGTAGGTAATGAAAATAAAATGAAAATGTAAAGAAGTAAAAATAGTAAAAAAAGCAATAAAATTGGGAAACAAATCGAAATTTGTTTCTCCTTATCAGAAAAATAGAACAAAGTGCACTTTGCATGAGGGCTTTTGAGGTGTTTTGGCAAGATGACACTTTGAAGGTAAATGTTCGATGGGTAAATGAACCGAACTATTTGTGCAAAGCAACCTGTTGAGAGTGATTCGTGTGTGTATATATATATCTATTTATAGAAAATACTAGAATTTTACAAAAATAAACAAGAAAAAATTCTTTAAACTTTCTTTAGATTTTAAAAAAGAAATTCTATTTTTAAATTTCTCGTCTTGTTTTCTGACTTCATGAATATATATATAAGTATACTATATAGGTTGGTGTGTGTATATAGAGACATGAATTATATATATTTTTTTACAAATGAAATTGCATTTCCATGTATATACCTATGTAAGATAACAAGAGACCAAATTGGAATGAGATCCATTTAGAGTTCACTGGAAGTTAATAAACCCAACAGCTGCAAGGCGTGGCAATTGGAAGCAATGGGATTTCAGAAATTAATGTTAGACATGGATATTAGTATACACGTTATTATTTGTACTGCACAATATTATCAAATAATAACATCAGTTGCATGAAAATTCTACTTGTATCAAACATTTATTTATATTTTGTAATATTTTCTTTTTTAATTCACAGGTTTTTCTGCGGAGATATCAAATTGAGACAAAAAACGAATTAAAAATAAAGTTGCGAAGCAACGTTTTTTGTCTCAATTTGATATCTGCAGAAAAATTATGTTAAAATCAAATTAAAATTTTTAATAAAAATTAAATTAAAATTAAAATATTAACAATAATGAAAATAATATTAACAACAATAATTGTAACAATTCGTAATAATAATTGTCTGATCAAAATCTACCTTTACTACTGAAACTGAAATTCTACTATTTTATCGACTAAAAGTCTGACCGAAATTTGCGCTTACAAATTTATTTCCACTTTATAATTTACAGTTAAAATAATTTAAAACATTAAGAAAATTTCTTGAAATTTTTTTTAAATAAAATAACCTTGAAAAAATCTGGAAAAGTCAGGGAATTTTGATCGAAATCATGAAAAATTGTTGTTTTCTAAAGTTATTGTGTTTATTCTTGAAATCTAATTTTACTTAAATATTTCAAAATTAATTCAATTTTAAAATAATTGCGTTTACAATTTTGATTTTGCTTTAAAATTTTGTAAAATTTCAATTTTAAATGAATTTAATTAGAAATATCAAAAAATTTTGATTTAAAAGAAAATTTTAAAAACTAAAATTCTTCTGAAATTAGGTGAACTTTTTAAAATATATTTAATTGATTATTAAAATAATGGATTTATAGAGAAATTTTAGTTAAAAACACTAAAACAATAATTAAATTTTTAAGCAATTAGAAATGATTGCAGAAATTCAATTATTTTCAAACGTATAGTAAAATTCTTCTCAGTGATTCAATTATTTTCAAAAATTTTAATAAAATTTTTGGCAAAATTTTAATTATTTTCAAAAACTTTCTTTAATTCAATGACTTTTAATATCTACTACTCTAATGGAAATTCCTAAAAGAATTCAATTAGTTAAAAATAATTTTAATAAATATTCTACGCAAACATTTAATTATTTCCATAAATAATAAAAATTTCACAGGAATTCAATTATTTACAGAGTATTTTCATATATTATTTAATTATTTTCATAAATAATAAAACTCAATGCTGAATTTCAATTATTTTTAATATACAATTTTAATAGAACTTCTCGAAAAAAGTTATTATTCTTAAAAATTTTATTAAAATTCATCAAAGAAATTTAATTATTTTAACAACCTTTGCTACAATTTATTTATTAGAATTTAAGTATTGTTTTCAATAAATTTTTAATTAAATTTTTTTAAAGAATAAAATTATTTTCAAAAATTTTAATGCAATTCTTTGCGTAACAATTCAATTTTTTTTTCAAAATAATTTTAATAAAATTCTTCACAGAAATCCAATTATATTTAAAAATTTACAAAAATTCTCGTCAAAATTTCAATTATCTTTATAAATAATAAAATTTTTCTTCGAAATTCAATTATTTTTAAAACATTAAATAAAATTCTTGGCAGAATTTCAATTATTTTTAATACAATTTTTATCAAAGAAATTCAATTATTTTAAAAAACCTTTGCTACAATTTATTTATTAGAATTTAAGTATTATTTTTAATACAGTTTTAATTAAATTTCTTCAAATTATTAAATTATTTTCAATAATTTTAATGAAATTTTTTGTAACAATTCAATTTTTTTTAAAAATAATTTTAATAAAAATTCTTTATAGGAATTTAATTAATTTCAAAAATTTGTCAAAATTCAATTATTTTCAATGTCTGCTATTTCAATAAAATTTTACAAAAGAATTCCATTATTTAAAAAGAAATTTTAATAAAATTCGTCTCAAGAATTCAATTATTTTCAAAAATAATATAATTTTTCGCAGAAATTCAATTATACGTTTAAAAATTTGCAAAATTTCAATTATCTTTATAAATAATAAAATTTTTCTTCGAAATTCAATTATTTTTAAAACATTAAATAAAATTCTTGGCAGAATTTCAATTATTTTTAATACAATTTTTATCAAAGAAATTCAATTATTTTAAAAAACCTTTGCTACAATTTATTTATTAGAATTTAAGTATTATTTTTAATACAGTTTTAATTAAATTTCTTCAAATTATTAAATTATTTTCAATAATTTTAATGAAATTTTTTGTAACAATTCAATTTCTTTTAAAAATAATTTTAATAAAAATTCTTTATAGGAATTTAATTAATTTCAAAAATTTGTCAAAATTCAATTATTTTCAATGTCTGCTATTTCAATAAAATTTTACAAAAGAATTCCATTATTTAAAAAGAAATTTTAATAAAATTCGTCTCAAGAATTCAATTATTTTCAAAAATAATATAATTTTTCGCAGAAATTCAATTATACGTTTAAAAATTTGCAAAATTTCAATTATCTTTATAAATAATAAAATTTTTCTCCAAAATTTAATAAATAATTGAATTCTCGTAGAATTTTCTAATAAATATTGATTTAAAAATGAATTTCAAATTAAAATCTTTGAAAAGGGTATAGCCGGATAAGTATGCAAAAAGTGCCCCCGCATGTATTTTATTCATAATTTATCCATACATTCCTACCCACTTAAAGATAACATTCTGAAAGTTTGAACTCAAAATTCGCTTTTTTGGGGGAGTTATGGAGGGGGAAAGAAAAATCAAAAAATGCGTTTTTCTCGAAAACTACTGAACCGATTTCAATGAAATTTAAATATGTTATAAATGTCAACAAAACAGTTTTAAAAAAAAATTTTCAAATTTTTTTTTCAAAAAAATCCAAAAAAATTTTTTTTTGAAATTTTCAAAAAAAATTTTTTTTTCTTTTTTTAAGAGCGACACCTGCCATTTCTGTACTATTTACTCGTTAAAGTGTCTATTTTCAGAAAAAAATTTTTCTCAATTTTTTTTTGAGGTGCGTGATAGTGAAAAAATATAAAAACCACAAGTGGGTTATGGAGTTATAGAGGGGGAACGAAAAAACAAAAAACTTATTTTTCTCGAAAACTACTGAATCGATTTTAATAAAATTTTAAGAGGTTGTAAATATAGATAAGACGATTTTAGTAAAAAAAATCAAAATTTTTTTTTCAAAAAAAGTCAAAAAAATTTTCTTTTTGATATTTTCAAAAATTTTTTTCAGGGTTATTTTTTGAAGTGAACACTTTTTCTTTTATTGTAAAAAGTACCTTATAATGTCCCCTTTAACATATATTTTTATTAAATTTTTAAGAAATATAGTTTTTGAGAAAAAGGTCAAAAACCATGGTCATGCTATTTGTCACGTACGGTAATGCACATATATGCATATGGGCATTTTTATGTGATAGGGTATAGCCGGATAAGGATAGAAAAAGTGACCCAAATTTATTTTTCCTATTCATTTTACCCACAAAATAACTTTTTGAAATTTTTAACTCAAAATTTTGAGTTTTTTGAACTTATGGAGAGAAAAAATCAAAAAACGCATTTTTCTCTAAAACTATTGTATGCATTTTTATCAGTTTTGGATTTGTTGAAAAGACAATTAAAGAGATCAAAAAAAAATTTCAAAATTTTTTTTAAAAAATTCCAAAAAACTGTTTTTTAAAAAATTAAAAAAAATTTTTTTGGTTCTATTAAAGTGACATTTTTATGTATTTTCTCATTTCAGTCTCTTATGTGATCTACTTAATAAAAAAATTTTGCCTGACATGATTTCAGTGTGTGTCACGGTGAAAAACCAGATAAAAATGTACCGGGTAGGGTTTTTGAGTTATTTACTGTTACACACACTGAAATCATGTCAGGCAAAATTTTTTCATTAAGTAGATCACATAAGAGACTGAAATGAGAAAATACATAAAAATGTCACTTTAATAGAACCAAAAAAATTTTTTTTTAATTTTTTAAAAAACAGTTTTTTGGAATTTTTTAAAAAAAATTTTGAAATTTTTTTTTGATCTCTTTAATTGTCTTTTCAACAAATCCAAAGCTGATAAAAATGCATACAATAGTTTTAGAGAAAAATGCGTTTTTTTATTTTTTTCCTCCATAAGTTCAAAAAACTCAAAATTTTGAGTTAAAAATTTCAAAAAGTTATTTTGTGGGTAGGAATGAATAGGAAAAATATATTTGGGTCACTTTTTCCATAGTTATCCGGCTATACCCTAACACATGAAATTGCCCATATGCATATATGTGCATTACCGTACGTGACAAATAGCATGACCATGGTTTTTGCCATTTAATCAAAAACTGTATTTTTTAAAAATTTGGAAAAAATATATGTTAAAGGGGACATTATAAGGTACTTTTTACAATAAAGGAGAAAGTGGTCACTTAAAAAAATAACCCTGAAAAAAATTTTTTAAAATTTGAAAAGATTTTTTAAACTGTACATTGTACCCACTTCCCAGGGGGAAATTTCCCACTGGCATGGTACCGCGCCAGTACAAACGTCGGTAAGACTGTACTGGCATGGATCCGCCTGACGACCAGATCGGTGCAAATAATGTACTGGAACCTGACAATGTGTTGTAGTGGCTACACGTCTGGCTCGGTACAGATTTAATACCGCTAAACATCCGGCGTTGTACCGGCATTCGTCCGCCAAACATCCGGCGTTGTACCAGCATTCGTCCGTCTGGCAACCAGGACGGGCAAAATTTTGTTCCGAAAGATAACTTTCGACTGGCGTTCTACTGGCATTCGTCCGCCTAGCAAGCGACGCGGGCCAAATTATATTCTCTATTGAAAAATAAAATAAAAAAAATATTTAATTAACTATGCATGGTGCATGTTAATTAATATTTGTTTACAGATCATTTGAAACATTTTTTACACATTTAACATTTTTTTTTACACATTAAAATTCTAAACGCTCGCAGGGGGATACGAAACCCAAGCCTATCCTAATCTACGCACCGAAGTCTAATACGCTAACCACTACGCTATTCGCTCGCTTGCGGATGAGAGCAAAACAAAACCCATATACAGTACCGCTAGGGAGCAAACAATTTTAGCAACTTATATACAACAATAAATAATAATTTAAAAACAAATTGAATATTTTAGCATTTTATGAATATTATGTAAATAAATCTAGTGTTTTATATTTATAAATAATTAGCTGTATACTTTATTTAAATTCAAAATTTTTAGTAAAAATCCTTAATGAGTAACGAAATTTGGACTTGAGTCAAACTTAAATCAGTAACTATTAAGGAAAAATTAATATAATTTACCAGATATTTTTTGATCAAATTTATTTATTTATTTATGTAAAGCTAACTTCACTATGAAAAAATTGATACAGGACTGTACATATAATTGTAATGTAATAAACCTGAAATTTTATATTAAAAAAACAATTTAATACTATTCTTTTTAAGTTTTCATTGATTGAACATAATTTTTTTTTAATTCAGTTAAATTTAATTAATTTATAATAATTATTATAGAAACTTGAATATAACAAAAAAAATTAAATATTTAATTTATTAATTCTTATTAATTAATAAATAAATAATAAATATTATTAAAAAATATAATTATAACCTATTTTTCAAATTCATTCATTTTTACAATTAAATTTTATATTCTTGCATTATTAATTCCTTCTTTAGTATTTAAACTTCAAAAAATTCTCCTATACAAAAATTTTTACAACGTAAAGGATTTAAAATTTTTATTACTTTAATTATTATCTTATCCATTTTATTTAATCAATTTTTATTGGAAACAATAAAAATATAGCTAAATTTCCAGTTTGTAAAAAATCTATTTTAGACGATTCTAAATAATGTGTTGATTAAAAAAATAATTATCCTATGAAAGCATTAAATTGTTTTGAAAGAAAAGATAACAATTACCATATTCTTAGCTTATTATTATCAATTAAAATCTTATTAATAATAATATAAATTATTTAGTTCTCAGTCAGTAGAATGCCTGTACCGCTCGGGTCGTTAGACGGACGAATGCCAGTACAACGCCGGTTGTTAGTTGGTATAAATTTTGATCCGGCGTCGGATCAAATCTTGTACCGCGCCTGTAGTGCCGACAGTAGAAAGAGTGTACCGAAAGTCGCATCCGCCTTTGTACCGCGCCAGCAGAAATTCGCATCCGAATCGGTACAAACTGCCTGTACTGATATTGACTCTCCAATTCAACCGGCGCGGACGCTAGACGGTTGGACGATCCGGCATTCGCCCGACTTTTCCCCCTGGGTTGCGGTTTTTATTTTTTTTCACTATCACGCACCTCAAAAAAAAATTGGGAAAAATTTTTTTCTGAAAAAAAACACTTTAACAAGTAAATAGTAAAAAAATGGCGGGTGTCGCTCTTAAAAAAAGAAAAAAAATTTTTTTTTGAAAATTTCAAAAAAAAATTTTTTTTGGATTTTTTTGAAAAAAAAATTAAAAAATTTTTTTTTTAAAACTGTTTTGTTGACATTTATAACATATTTAAATTTCATTGAAATCGGTTCAGTAGTTTTCGAGAAAAACGCATTTTTTGATTTTTCTTTCCCCCTCCATAACTCCCCCAAAAAAGCGAATTTTGAGTTCAAAATTTCAGAATGTTATCTTTAAGTGGGCAGGAATGTATGGATAAATTATGAATAAAATACATGCGGGGGCACTTTTTGCATACTTATCCGGCTATACCCTTTGAACTTTTCGTACTTTTAATTAAGAATTCTATAGAATTATTTTTTCTCAATAAGTTAAATGGATTTTTTTTTAATTATTTGAAGTTTTTAATTTCTAATATAATTAATGGAAGAATGTCAGAATAATCGAAATTTCGTAAAATTAAATTGTAAAGAAAAGAATTTGAAAATTCACAAAGAACTTTTTTAAAAATTATTTAAAAAAATTGACTTAAAGAAGAATTTTAGTTGAAAATTCTAGAAATTATATAAAAAATAATGATTAAATATTTATTTAAAAATGAAGTTGTTGATGTTTTCGAATAATTTTCGTTTTAAAAACCTTCAAAAAAATTCTGCTTTTTAACCTTAAAAACCAGAAAAAGTCAGGGAATTTGAATAAAGGAAAAGCGTTGCAACCCTGAATACGTTAAAAAATTTATTTGCACGTTATAATTTATATGTAAAATTAAATTCCGAAATTAAGTTAATTTTGAATTTTTTTTTAAATAATGTATTTTCTTTAATAATTTTAATTAAAAATTTTGAAACTAATTGAATTTTATAAAGAATTTCTTTCAAGTTTCTTAAATAATCGGGTTTTATTGATAATTGAAATGCAAACATTTGATTATTGTATTTTATTTGAAAAACTGTAATTATTTACGAAAATAATTGGAATAAAGTATTTTTTCGAAAAAATGACTATTCTGTTTCCAATAATAAAAATGAAATAATGATTATTTTTCATAGAAAAATTAACTTTATTTCGAACTTGGCCATATTGTACACATTGTTCCATCTATGAAAACTTTTATACAATATATGCCCGCGGAAAATACGTTAACCAGAGATCAAAGGTTATTGTCAAGCAATTCCTTCTCGTTATTCTCTTCCTCTTCAGTAAATGTTAAATTTTTTTTTATAACTTCGATCGAAAATACGGACACATATATAACAAAGCTGATATAAAAATATTCTTACGACATACAAAATTGAGGCGCAAAAAAAAAAATTTCCTTGTAATATGAATGTATAAAAGGAAAATTATTAAAATTATTCCCTCTCTGAAAAATACATCAGAACATATTTTTCTATACCAGTAAATTGAAAATATAAAAGAAAATTCTTTACGGCAAAGATAATATAGATTTTTAGTAATATTTAATTGGAAAAGTTTTCCAAAAATGAACCTTTCTTCTAAATTTTTAGAAGAGAAAAAAAATAGTCACCTTTTATTTTCTCTTATCTGCAAATTCAGGGGAGTATAGAATAGTTATAGTGTTGAAACTCTCTCGAATTCTTAAAAGTTTTAATACGAAATCGTAAAAGTGAATTTCACTCGCAATCAACTGGAGCTTTTCAGGTCTTGTAGTTTTACTGTGGAAGTAGTAAAAGTACGTTTTAGTCGGACAATGTAGTTGGAAATTGATGCATTTTAGTAGTGGAAGTAAATTTCATGTCAGACATGTTTAAGTTTGTTGTAATTTCACTGTCACAGTAGTCAGAGTGTCGCTTTAGTGAGACACAATAGTTGCAAAACGAGAAATTTCCCATTTAGTAGTAAAGGAAAATTTTAGTCAGACGCATTTTGTATACATTGTCACTTTCAGTAGTAATGGAAAAATTATAGTCAGACGTATTTTTTTATATATTGTCACTTTCAGTAGTAATGGAAAATTATAGTCAGACGTATTTTGTACATTTAGTCACTTTTAGTAGTAAAGAAAACAATTAGTCAAAAGTATTATATATTTATTCGCACTTTTAGTAGTAAAGGAAAACTTTAGTCAGACGTATTCTGCACTTATTGTCACTTTTAGTAGTAAAAGAAAATTTTAGTCAGACACATTTTTTTTTCTGTTGATTTTCAATTAAATCTTTTTGAGCCTAGTAGCTAAGACAGTATTTTGTCGGCCCATACGGTTTATATAATGTTAATTCAGTAGTAAACGAAAACTATAGTCAGACGTGTATAAATTATTAATTTCAGTAATTAAAATAATTCTTTTGTCAGACAATAAAATTTTTCAATCCTATCACACCAGTAGTAAAAGTATATTTCAGTCGGACAATGTGGTTTTCATTTATTTTCAGTAGTAAAAGTACTGTTTAGTCAGTCAATGCGGTTTTAATTCATTTTCAGTAGTAAAAGTACTTTTTCGTCAGACAATGCGGTTTTAAAGTAATTTCAGTAGTAAAAGTATATTTCAGTCAGTCAATGCGGTTTTAATTTATTTTCAGTAGTAAAAGTACTTTTTAGTCAGACAATGAGGTTTTAATTTATTTTTAGTAGTAAAAGTACTTTTAAGTCAGACAATGCGGTTGTAAAGTAATTTCAGTAGTAAAAGTACTTTTTAGTCAGACAATGCGGTTTTAATTGATGTTCAGTAGTAAAAGCACTTTTTAGTCAGACAATGCAGCTTTAAAGTAATTTCAGTAGTAAAAGTATATTTCAGTCAGTCAATGCGGTTTTAATTTATTTTCAGTAGTAAAAGTACTTTTTAGTCAGACAATGTGGTTTTAATTGATGTTCAGTAGTAAAAGTATATTTCAGTCAGTCAATGCGGTTTTTATTTATTTTTAGTAGTAAAAGTAATTTTTAGTCATACAATGCGGTTTTAAATTAATTTTAGTAGTAAAAGTACTTTTTAGTCAGACAATGTGGTTTTAATTTATTTTCAGTAGTAAAAGTATATTTCAGTCGGACAATGTGGTTTTAATTTATTTTCAGTAGTAAAAGTACTTTTTAGTCAGACTTTAGTTTAAATTAGTATAATTTTACTTTTAGTAGTAAGCGCAGTTTTTTGTCAGACTTTTATTCAAAATAGTAAAATTTCAGTTTCAGTAGTAATCGTAGATTTTTGTCAGACATTTGTTTACAATAGTGGAAATTTAATTTCAGTAGTAAGTGTAAATATTAGTCAGACAATCCATTAAAATGTCACTTTATTACTTTCAGTAGTAAAAGTCGATTTTAGCCTGACAGAATAGTTAATATTGTAAAATTTTAATATCAGTAGTAATATTCTACTTTAGTCAGACCCTCTCGAGTACAAAACAATTATTAGATAAATAACTTCAAGAATAATAAACTATAAATATAAATATATTAAATATAGTGTAAAAAATATGAAAATAAAAATAAAAAAAATAAATAATAAAAAAAAATTCATTTATTAATTAAATAGTAAAGATTTTACTAATTTTCAGATAAAAACTAATAATTTTTACCAGAGTAAAGATTTTAGAATTTTTATTTTCTAAATTTTACAAAATTACGAAATTTTAACTATATAACTTAATTATTTTTTAGAAAGAAAATTATGTTGATTATGTACTGAAAATAAAAAGTTTTTTTTTATAAAATTACTAACTTTCTACTATGAAATAAGTAGTTTCGTACTAGAAATTAGTTTTTTGCTATAATTAATTTTCTACTATAAAATGAGTGTTTTTTTTATAAAAAATTAGTTTCCTATTAGAAAAATAATTATTTTGTATAGTAACAGTTTATTAGTTTTTTTATTAAATATTAGTTTTTTCACTAAATAATTAGAGGTTTTTTCAAAAAAAAAAGTAGTTTTCTACTATAAAATTAGCAGATTTCTAAAAAAAAAAATTTAATTTAAATAATTTTTATTTTCTAAAAAAAAATTTCGTAAGTTTCTAAACTTTAATTAGTTTTCTACTATAAAACTATAGTAGTTTTCTAATAACAAAATTATTCTTTTTTTTTACTAAAAAATAACAGGTTTTTTCAAAAAATTAATTTTCTACTATAAAATTAGTAGAGTTCTAAGAAAAAGCTTAATTTAAAAAACTTTTATTTTCTACAAAAAAATTGGTAATTTTCTGAACCAAATTTGTATAGTTTTAAAAGAAAAGTTAATTTTCTACAATAAAAATATTAATTTTATACTAAAAATGAGTAGTTTATTACCTACTACAGTAGTTTTGTAATAAAAGTTATTATTTATTTAATTTAATTTTCTAAAATAAATTAGTTGTGTCATAAAAGTTAGTAATTTTCTAAAAAAAATTAGTTTTCTACTATAAAATTAGTAGATTTCTAAGAAAAAAATTTAATTTAATAAATTTATATTTTCGTTAAAAAATTAGTAATTTTCTAAAATAAATTAGTTTTCTATTATAAAACTTGTAGTTTTCTATTATAAAACTTGTAGTTTTCTAATAACAATTATTAGTTTTTTAATAAATATTAGTTTTTTTTACTAAAAAATGAGAGGTTTTTCAAAAAATTTATACATATAAATATTATATTATATATTATATTTTTTTTTTTTATTTTTCTACTATAAAATTACTAAAATTTCTAAGAGAAAATTTAATTTAAATAATTTTTATTTTCTTTAAAAAAATTGGTAATTTTCTGAACAAAATTTGTAGTTATTAAAGAAAACTTAGTTTTGTACAATAAAAATATTAATTTTAATTGTTAAACAAATAACTTCAAGAATAATAAAACATAAATATAAATATATGAAATATAGTATAAATAATTTAAAAATAAATATAAAAAATGTAAATAAAGTATCAAATAAAAATAATTAGAAAAAGGAAAATGTAAAAAATATTAAACAAAAAATAGGAAAACAGAAATTAATAAATAGTAAATAAAAAATAAGAAAAAATATTGAACAATTAAGTCGGAGATAATAAAAAATATTAAATAATATAAAAATAAATATAATCAAAATTAAAAATATATAAGTTTAGTAGAAATTTGCAGATCTCGCCAGTTTATTCAAATAATTTATTTTGTCAATTACAGAAATTCTCCGATTTTAAAATGTAAATTTTTCTCACGACATTAAAATAACAATCAAAAATGTCAGCTACAAACATCAATCACGAGAGTTAAAAAAATTTAACGTCCACGTCAAAAAATACATATATGAATATACTATTTTCCCACTATCAGCAAATATTTCAAGCACCCACCATTCTAAAAAATTATTCAATTTCAATTTCTAAATAATTCTACTCAAAAACAAATTTTACGCAACAAAATGAATCAGAAAAATTAATAACAATTAAAAATAGTTAAAAATATTCAATAAAATTATTACAATTAATAATTAAAACAAAGAGAGAAAAGAATATTTTTTTTCTAAATGAACAAAGTAAGAAATTTTTTTTTTTTTATTCAACATTAGAAAGTGAGATGTAAATTTTTGAAAAAGTTTTCAAAGAACTTTTTTTTTCTCAATGTGCAAGCAATATATATCTTTTCAAGGTCATATTTAACAATAAAAGATAATTGTAATGCGAATTGAGAGAGCCATCAGGGAAGAAAGACCATTCAAAATGAGGGATGAGATATTTATGTTAAAATATGAGGGATATAATAGAAAAATTGTGAAGATGATGAGAAAAAAAATTGTATTTGACAGTAAAAGGTGTCTGGTGGCTAAGTAGGGCAGTTTCAAGAGAGAGAGAGAGAGAGAGAGAGAGAGAGAGACAGAAAACTGTTGCTTCACATCCAATCCTTTATAATTCATCTCTTGAATCACAAAACACAGTTTCCCATCATTGTAGGTCATTTTACTGAAAATGTAGCATCTCGTCAAAGTGATTACCTTCATTAACCCGGTATCCAGGGTCTTGTACAACAAGAGCTTCATCGCTATCGGACACTATTTTTTTGATAACAGTTTTGTAATTAAATATCCATTCTTTTTAATTTTTAATCACTTTTTTTGGGATTTTAATTTATTGTCGAAATTGAATTCTTTTTTTTCATTTTCATCTTATTTTGTTATATTATTTTTGTTACTTTTTTTAATAATTTGAAATAGTCATTTATATTTACAATTACAATTTTTCGCAATTTTACAAATAAAATTGAAATTATAATATTTATAATTTGAATTCAATAAAATTTTACAATTTTCAATTGAATTTTACAATAAAAGTAAAAGTTAAAGTTCCTGGTTTATAATTTCCCAATTAACATTTTTTTACATTTTTTTTACAATTCTACAAATATAAAATTGAAAATTAAAATTTACAATTGGAATTTTTCATTGACAATTAAAATGTAAAGTTAAAATTTTATAACTAGAATTTTTACAATTTTAAACTTTTTTAACAATTTTTCTACAATTTTTTTACACTTTTACAATTAAAATTAAAGTTTTACAAATTATTTATTTAACATAACTTAACAATTGGAATTTTCCATTGACAATTTGAATTAAAAGTTAAAATTTTTAGTTTTAATTTTACGATTTTAAATTTATTAGGTACAATTTTTTTTACAGTTTTACAACTAATATTAAAATTTGAAAATAAAATTTACAATCGTAATGGTCCTTTGACAATGAAAATTGAAAGTTAAAATTTTATACTTATTTTACAATTTTGACCATTTTTGACAATTTTACATCTATAAAATTAAAATTAAAATATTTACAATTGGAATTCAATAAAATTTTACAATTTTCAATTAAATTTTACAGTAAAAGTAAAAATTAAAATTCCTCGTTCATAATTTTCCAATTTACTTTTTTTTACATTTTTTTTACAATTCTACAAATATAAAATAAGAATTAAAATTTACAATTGGAATTTTTCATTGACAACTAAAATATAAAGTTAAAATTTTATAGAGGCTAGAATTTTTATAATTTTAAACTTTTTTAACAATTTTCTCCAATTTTTTACAATTTTACAATTAAAATTAAAGTTTTACAATTTATTTATTTAACATATGAACTTAACAATTGGATTTTTCCATTGACAATTAAAATTAATAATTAAAAGTTAAAATTTTTAGTACAAATTTTACGATTTTAAATTTTTTACAATTTTTTCACAGTTTTACAGCTACAATTTGATAATAAAATTTAAAATCGGAATTGCCATTTGACAATGAAAATTGAAAGTTAAAATTTTATACTTATTTTACAACTTTGACAATTTTTTACAATTTTAAAATTCAATTTAAAATTTACAATTGGAATTTTTCAGTGCCAATTAAAATTAAAACTTAAAATTTATAGTTTTTAATTGTACGATTTTTAATTTTTTTACAATTTGACAACTAAAATTTAAATTTGCAATTAAAATTTACAATAGGAATTTTATTATCATTTGATAATGAAAATTAAATGTTAAAAATTTATACTTGTTTTACAATTTTTCCAATTTTTTCCAATTTTTTTCATTTTCTTGAATTGCCATTTGACAATGAAAATTAAAAGTTAAATTAATATATAAAGCAAAATTTCTAGTTTTTTACCATTTTTTTTACAGTTTTACAACTAAAATTAAAACTTGATAATAAAATTTACAATCGAAATTGCCATTTAGCAATGAAAATTGAAAATTAAAATGTTGTACTTATTTTACAATTTTGACAATTTTTTTTACAATTGTTTACAATTTTACAATTAAATTTAAAATTTACAATTGGTAATTGGTATTTTCCAGTGGCAATTAAAATTAAAACTGAAAATTTATAGTTTTTAATTGGACGATTTTTAATTTTTCATAATTTTACAACTAAAATTAAAATTTACAATTAAAATTTACAATATGAATTGTTCTTTGGCAATGAAAATTGAATGTTAAAATTTTATACAATTTTTTCATTTTTTGGAATTGCCACTTGACAATGAAAATTGAAAGTTGAAATTTAATACATATTTTACAATTTTAACAACTTTTTACAATTATTCACAATTATTTACAATTTTTTACAATCTTACAACTAAAATTAAAATTTACAATAGGAATTGTCCTTTGGCAATGAAAATTAAATGTTAAAATTTTATACAATTTTTACAATTTTTTTTCAATTTTTTTCATTTTTGGAATTAAAATTAAAATTCCCAATAATTAGAATTTTTCATCTATATAATTAAAACGAAAAGTTAAAAATTTCACCCAATGTTTGAAATGCACAATATCGGAAATAAACAAAATTATCCGCACGATAATTAAAAATTCACAATCACAAATTATTAAATTTTTCTTTCTTTATTTTTAATTAATTTTTTTCATTTTCTAATAAGCATTTAGGATAAGAATAATTTATGTTTGAAATTATTTATTTTATTTATTTTTCTTTTCACTTTATTTATTTCTGATTTTTTATACTTTATTGTAAATAATATTTATTACTTTCTAGTCTCTAAATTTAATTTAATAATTGAGTTGAAAAAGTTGGAAATATAATACATATAATAGTAATTATTATATTAAAATAAATTAATAATTAAATATGTCAATAAAATTTAGTAAAAAGGAAAAATTTACAGATTTGAAAAAATTTATATTTTTAACCCAAATAAACTGCTATCGAAAATAAATGAAATGTTAATTAAATTTAGTGAAACGGAAAAATGTACCAATCACTCAGATTTAAATAAATTTTTTTTTAATATAAAAATAAACTCTATTTTTTTTTTATTAACTGGGAGTAATTGATAAGTTCCTCACGTGCTCTTCATTATAAAATATCATCGAGTGATAAATTCATTTCACCAATTAACCTAATTTATACCAGATGTAATTTCATAATTATTAAATTAATTAAATAATTCGAATTCTTTTTTTTTAATTACTTAATTATTAAATCATTAAATTATCATTATTATCATTAAATTGAAAGTATTATTAATAATTTTATATTAAAATTTATTAAAATTATTAAATTTTTTACTTATCATCTAATAATTTTAATTAATTTGGATAAATTTAATTAAATTATTAATCAAATATCATATTATCTTTTGTTTGTATTGGCGATTAAATTATTTTATTGTAAAATACTTCATTATAAACTTTATTCAAATGTAAAAGCCGAGAGTTTTTTTTTCCCCAAATATATAATTAATAATGAAAAAGTTTCGCTTACACGGTGATTTGTGATTATTAATTCTTTGTACTTTTTTTAATCTGAAATGATCTATCAAAGGCGTACCTTTCAACTGAATTGAAAATCAACCTTTAATGAAAATTGAGAGGTACAATCAAAAATATTACCTATACACATTCTGAATTGATTTTCATTCAAATGAAATATAGAGTTAGAAAGATTTTTTTTTCTCTTGAAAAAAATGCTCTTCAGAGCATTTTTTAATTTTTGCTAAATTTTAATTTTAGCAAAAATTAACTATTTTTTCCAATATTAGAAAAAAATTATAATACAGAAAATCTGTTTTTCTTTCATTATTTTATTTTTCTTGTAGAAAAATTATTATATTATGGAAAAATTGTTTATAATTTTCCTTTAGAAAATATTTTTCATTTTTCTTTAATTCTTATTTTTGAAAAATTATAATGTAGAAAAATTATTTAAGTAATGTTTCATTCGAATGTTTTTTTATTTTCAAAAGACACGAAATTAAAAGTTAAAAGAGAACTTTTAGAGAAATGTTATTTTTTTATTTTCAATTTTTTTTTTTTTTTTTGCTCGTGTAAATGTTTCTCTATCTCTCTCTCTTTTTCTCGATGTTTGTGTATAATTTCTCAGAGATATCAGATTGAAGGTATTTTCTGTAAACAGGACTTTGATTCGATGTGAAAATCCATAAAGTGTTTCTAGCTTCTAATCAATTCAATTAGCACTGTGAAAACTGGCACCGGAAGATGTATCTCTCTGTCGACATGTTTGCACGTCATAAATAGGTCATGCGATTGACCTTTGCAATTGCAAATCAAAACCTAATTAACATTATAATTCGCCAATTCCCCTGCATCAGAAATCGCATTATCTAGTTGTCATAACATCTTTTTTAAAAAATTATTAAAAAAAAAAGAAACACTTTCGTATTCTCTAAAACTGAAATTAGCAGATTTTTACTAAAATCAAACAATTTTTAGTAAAACTCTAAATCTAAATAAGTAGTTTTCTACTAATATTACTCTCTGCATCTGAATTATTAGTTTTTTTTTACTAATCAATTAGTATGAATGCGTTAACAATTTAAATAGTATTTTTAAAATCTGAATTAGTACTTTTCTATACTATAATTGAGTTAGTAACAGTTTTGACTAATTTTTTAGTTGTTTTTTACTAATTTCTAGAAAAAAACTAGTAATTCATGTAGTAAGTTGGATTACTAATGTTAAATAGTAAAAAATACGACTTACTATTAAATTCGTATTTTTCTACTAACAATTAGTAAAAAGAAAAGGTAGAAGTTAGAAAATTACTAAAAATTAGTCATAACTTTCACTAATTTTTAGTAGAATACTAAAAAAACTTAAATTAAATACTTATTTTTTAGCAGAAAAATACTTTTTTTTAGAAAAATACCAATTTTTCAGTAGAGAAAAGTTTTTTTTTTTTATTCAATTAAACTTGAATAAAACTAATTCAGATTTCGAGAATAAAGAGTACCGATTCATTTATTAACTGAATAGTAAGGATTTTACTAATTTTAAGGTAAAAACTAATAATTTTGACTGTAAAATAATGAAATTTTAACTATAATCTAATTTTTTCAAAAAAAAAAAAAATTTTGTTGACTTTCTACAAAAAATTAGTTTTTTTTAATAAAAAATTAGTAGCTTTCTAAATTTATTAGTTTTGTACTAGAAGTTAGTTTTTTACTTTGAAATTAGAAATTTTCTATACTATAAAATTAGTTGTTTTTTCATAACAATATTAGTTTTCTATTTTAAAAATAATTGTTTTTTCCATACCGTAACAATTATTATTTTTTTATTAAATATTAATTTTTATTTTTTTCAAAAAATTTGTTTTCTACTAAAAAAATTAGCAGATTTCTAAAAAAAAAAAATTCAGTTCAAATAATTTTTATTTTCCAGAAAAAAATTTGGTAAGTTTCTAAAATAAATTAGTTTTCTACTATAAAACTAGTAGTTTTTAATAACAAAATTATTAGTTTTTTTATTAAATATTCGTTTTTTTACAAAAAAACTAATAAAAAATTTGTTTTTTTTAAAAATTTGTTTTTTCAAAAAATTTGTTTTTTACTATATAGCAAATTTTTAAGAAAAAAATTCAATTTAAATCATTTTTATTTTCTATAAAAAAATTTGGTAAGCTTCTAAAATAAATTAGTTTTCTAATAACAAAATTATTAATTTTTTTTATTAACTAGTAGTTTTTTACTAAAAAAAAATAAAAGGTTATTTCAAAAAATTTGTTTTCTACTATAAAACTAGTAGTTTTCTAATAACAAAATTATTAGTCTTTTATTAAATATTAGTATTTTTTATTAAATTATAAGAGGTTTTTTCAAAAAATTTGTTTTCTACTATAAAATTAGTAGATTTTTGAGAAAAAGATTAATGTAAAAAACTTTTATTTTTTACAAGAAAATTGGATTTTTTGAGAACAAAATTTGTCGTTTTAAATGAAAAATTAATTTTCTACTATAAAAATATTAATTTTGTACTAAAAATGAGTAGTTTATTATCTACTACAAAATTTTTACTTTTGTAATAAAAATTAGTAATTTTCTAAAATAAATTAGTTTTCTACTATGAAATAAGTAGTTTTCTTATAGAAAAAAGTTTAATTTAAAGAATTTATATTTTTATTTAATAATTAGTAATTTTTTGAGCAAAATTTGTTGTTTTTTCAATTTGTAGTTTTCTAATATTAAAATATTAATTTTCTACTATAAAAATGAGTAGTTTTTAATGCAAAATTTGCTGTATTCTAATAAAAATGAGTAATTCCCTAAGATAAATTTGTTTTCTACTATAAAAAAAAATTGTTATTATATACTGTAAAATTTGTAGTTTTCTAAAAAAAAAAAATTAGTAATTTCATAAGATAAATTAGT
The DNA here is from genome assembly GCA_032872505.1 of Leptopilina syphax. Classification (NCBI taxonomy): domain Eukaryota; kingdom Metazoa; phylum Arthropoda; class Insecta; order Hymenoptera; family Figitidae; genus Leptopilina; species Leptopilina syphax. Next base: position 28,254,202 of record CM065469.1, on the reverse strand, counting down.
TTTTAACTATAAAAATAGTATTTTTTTTATTAAAATTAATTTTTTATTATAAAATTAGTAGTTTAATAATAATAATTATAGTATTCTAGTATAAAATGGGTATGTTTTCTAAAATAATTATTTAGTAAAGAAAATATTTAATTATAGTTATAACTAATAATGTTTAAAATAAAAAAATTAAATTTTTTGTAATCAAAAATTACAAAAAAATTGAAAAACATTCATAATCTTTATAATTTATTTTCTTAAATGCCTTGGTGCAGTATTATTGCAATAAAATTTTAATCTGAGAAAGAATTAAATATATTTCGTTCTTTTTAATATTAAGTTTATAGCCTTTCGTCTCTGAACTTGATTATTATTATGTTAACTGTCTAATTAGAAAATTAATTAATTTATTTATTAATTTATTAATTAATTTATTAATTAATTTATTAATTAATTTATTAATTAATGTATTAATTAATTTATTAATTAATTTATTTATTTATTAATTTATTAATTAATTTATTAATTAATTAACCAACAAATTAATTAATCAGTAAACCGAATTATTAATTTTATTAATGAATTAATATTCTAATAATTATTGCATTAAAGAAGGAAATTAATAATTTCTTTTTCACCTTTTTGTATTTACCAGGAAAATATTTTATTTAACATCGGGAAAATTTAATTAGCCACTTGTTTCTAATGTCATAAAGAGGTAACACTCAGGTCTGGTTAAAAGTTGAGTGTTCTTAGGAAAAGAAGAAGATTGCTTAACGTTGGCAAAAGCTTCGCTTTATTATATATATTATATTATACTTGAAAAAAAACTTGATCAAGTCGTTGAGATATATTTTTTTTTATACCAGTAAAATATTTTATACTAAATATTTTGAGTGGCACAAATTATTATTCATACAAAATTGTCACATTTTTATTTCTCTCTTCCTTTTTGATATAAAATGCAGTTTGACCTAAAAATTAAAAATACTGGAACATAAAAATGTTGAAAAATTCATAATGTATATGTGTGTAAATAAAGTTTCATTTTTATGACTATTACACTTCTGTATGTTGTATATTTGTGAAACTGACTCGAATGGAATTTTAAAATGCACTCAATTTGAAAAAAAAAAGAAAAAGAAATTTTAAGGAAGAACACTTGTTCCAATTGAGAATGAAAATGAGTGTATAATGACTAAAAATGTGTAGGACTCTTAAAAAAAAATTACAGTTTTTGAGATTTTTGTACAATTGTAACAAAACTCGACCTCAAATTACTCTCTCTCTCTCTCTCTTTTTCTCCGCAAAGAATGACTTTAAATTCAAATTACAGAAAGTAAGACAAAAGTAGTTTTCGAGTTGTTTTAAAACGAATTATATATTTCTCGCGCGGTGAAATTTTCCATATTTTAACTCTCTTTGATATTGAACTTTTAAATTGTTTAAGACGGAGGGAAAATTTATTGCAAACTCACTGGTGATAAAAAACTTTTCACACATATTTTTTTTTTTTTTTATTATATTTATTTTGGTTATCTCGAGGTGAAGTAAACTTTTTCTTTTGAAATAAGATATATTAATTTTAATTAAAGTCAATTTTAGTTTGGACTGAAAAGTTTTTTTTTTTTTTTTTTTTTTTTGAAAAACGCAGCTTTATCATATTTCTTTTTTACAACGAGACAAATCGCATTTTCCTGTCTATTAAAACACACAAGTTTACTCGTTTAATGAAAAGTTTTTCTCAACAAAACAGGATATTTGCATAATAAACGAAAATTAATTCTTTATTTTCATATGGAAAAGTTGTAATATAAAAATGAGAAATAATTTTATTTTAATGCGCAAAGAAATTGAAATACTTGAAGAAAATAATTATCAGGAAAATTAATTTCTTATTGAAGTAATTTTTTAAATTTAATTTTAAATAAAAATTAATTTAGAATTAAAAAAAATTGTTTAATTTTTAATAAAAATTAATTTAGAATTAAAAAAAATTGTTTAATTTTTAATAAAAAAATTAATTTCAAAGTTTAGAATTTAAATTTTCTTACGATTTCTCAAATATAAAGTTAAAATTAAAATTTTTTACAATTAAAATTAAAATTTACAATTGGAGATTTTCATTGGCAAATATAATTAAAAGTTAAAATTCTTTAGTAAAAATTTTACAATTATAATTTTTTTACAATTTTTTTGCAATTTTACAAATAAAATTAAAATTAAAATATTTACAATTCGAATTCAAAAAAATTTTACAAATTTCAATTCAATTTTACAATAAAAGTAAATGTTAAAATTCCTTGTTTATAATTTCTCAATTAAGTTTTTTTACATTTTTTTACAATTCTACAAACATAAAATTGAAATTAAAATTTACAATTAAAATTTTTTATTGACAATTAAAATACCTATGAAATTAAAATTTTGTAGTTAGAATTTTTACAATTTTAAACTTTTTTAATAATTTTCTACAATTATTTACAATTGAAATTAAAGTTTTACAATTTATTTATTTAAATATTTATTTATTTAACATATGAACTTAACAATTAGAATTTTCTATTGACAATTAAAATTAAAAGTAAAAATTTTTAGTTTTAATTTTACGAATTTAAATCTTTTACACTTTTTTTTACAGTTTTACAACTAAAATTAAAACTTGTTAATAAAATTTACAATCGGAATCGCCATTTGACAATGAAAATTGAAAATTAAAATTTTATACTTATTTTACAATTATACAATTTTTTACAATTTTCCATTTTTTTACAATTTTACAATAAAATTTAAAATTTACAATTGGAATTTTCCAGTGACAATTAAAAATAAAAATAAAAATTTATAGTTTTTAATTGAACGATTTTTAATTTTTTTATAATTTTTTTTACAATTTTAAAACTAAAATAAAAATTTGCAATTAAAATTTACAATAAGAATTCTTTTTTGACAATGAAAATTGAATGTTAAAATTTTATACTTGTTTTACAATTTTCACAATTTTTACAATTTTTTTACAATTTTTTTCATTTTTCAGAATTGCCATTTGACAATGAAAATTGAAAGTTAAAATTTTATACCTATTTTACAATTTTGACAACTTTTTACAATTATTTACAATTTTTTTCAAATTTTACAATTATATTTAAAATTTACAATTGAAATTTTCCAGTGACAATTAAAATTAAAACTTAAAATTTATAGTTTTTTAATTGTACGATTTTTAATTTTTTATAATTTTTTACAATTTTACAATTAAAATTAAAGTTTGCAATAGGAATTGTCCTTTGTCAATGAAAATTAAAAGTTAAAATTTTATACAATTTTTTTTACAATTTTTTCTTTTCAACTTTTTTTCATTTTTGCAATTAAAATTAAAATTCACAATAATTAGAATTTTCCATCGATAATAATTAAAATGAAAAGTTAAAAATTTCACCCAATATTTGAAATGCACAATATCGAAAATAAACAATATTATCCTCACGATAATTAAAAATTCACAATCACAAATTAAAAATAATTTAAAAATCCTTTTCAAAAAAGAAGCACCTAGAAATTATAAAATTGAAAAATAAAAATTTCTTTTTTAATTAAAAATTATTTTCTTAAAAATATTAGAACATATTTTTTCCCTTATTAGACAATTGTTCAAATTATAACAAGATCAACACAGTCTGTGACGTAGTTTTCCTTATTAGAGAGAAAGGAGAATAATTCAATGATGACAGGAGAAGATAATTTAAATGCAAAACTTTTCCTTTTTTTTGATTAATTGTAATTTACTTGGAATGTTATCATTTAATTATTTAACAAGCTTGCACAATACGTTATAACTTTTCGGAAACTTGAAACTGAAGCTTGTTATGATATTCAATTATCTCTCCTTGCTGTTTAATGAATAGTTTCTAAATCACTTTAGCTCTAATATCGAAAGTTTTTCACTTCTAATAAATAAACAATAATTAATTTTCCTTAATTAAATCCAGTATAAAATATATCAATCAACTATATGTATATATTCATAATTTATAATTATTTATAATTATTTATAATAAGTTCATAATTATTTTATTTTTTTTATTGGCCTAATGGACAAAAAAAGGAATTTAAACGTCTTTTATTTATAATATTACTATTAGTTATTTATATTATTAATCATATATATATTATTATACTAATAATATTTGTGGTAAAATATAATAATAAATTCAAATTATAAATATTTTTCTAAACATACAAATAATGCAGTAATTAAGTAATTAAGTTATTAAGTAATTAAGTAACTAAAATATAAAATTACAATTGACGTGAATTGTGCTAAATGGAATTGACCGAAAACGTTTGTGGAACGGTGCGGAAACTGATTTAAGAATTCATGGCTGTCATTCCTCTGTTTTGTTTACTTTCATTAGACTTACAAAGTTTATAAATTCCTAACTCGAATCATTAATCTTAGAAAATCCTCTTCTCAAATCTCTATAAATAATTTTATAAAAAGAAAAATTCTTTAAATTAAAAAAAATCTTTAAATTTAAAAAAAAATCTAAATTTTTTTAAAAGGCGTCTTTTCTAAATTTAAAATTACTGGTAATTTTCCCTTTTTTAGTTTTTCTATATTATATTTAAAGAAACGATAGGAAGAAAATTTTTCTTCTTTTTTTTTTCTTTTTGTCGAAAAAAATCATAAACACTTGAAACATTCACTCCATTCCATTTATAACAGACAAATAAATAATAGTTTTTGCTTCAGAGTTGAGATATCAATACAAAGACTTCACTTTTCATTACGAAGAATGTCCATATATTTTTATTTTTATTTCTGTATTTTTATTTTTTTTTTAACAAATTGCACTTTCGAAATAAATATTTCTGATTTTTATAGAGATAATTTGTTTTACTTTTTAAAATTTTTTTTTATTTTTATTAAATATTCATTACATTATTTGAATTAAATAGTTATTTATTTATTAAAATTAAATATTTGTTTTATTTACTTGCTGCAATATTTTTTTATTTTCAAATTTATTATTTTTTATTTACCTATACTGAAATTATATTTTATTTTTAACTCTTTATTCTTATTTTGTCAATAAAAAAATTGCAGTTTCAAAATCAATAATTGTCAATATATTGAAATGAAAACTTTTGTACTGGAAAAATATTCTTTTTTTAAATTACATGTTTCATTAAAAATCGAATTTCAAATTTGAAATTGTTCATGTCAATTAAAAGTATAAAGAGAATAAAAAAGTTTGTATAGTTGAAAATTATTTTTAAAAATGATTATAAAAAATGATTCACGATTTAATATTTATAAAAATTTACATTACTAATGCAAAATTTACACTGAAAAAAGAATTATTTGATTTAAATAATTAGTTGTTTATTACCAAATAAATATTCTGCTGAATCAAATAAATATTTATTTGAATCAAATGAATATTTACTTGAGTCATATATTTACTTGAGTAAAATATTTACTTGAATCAAAAAAATATTTTCATGAGTCAAATCAATTTTCACTTGAATCAAATCAACATTTACTTGAGTCAGATAAATATTTACTTGAGTCAAATCAATTTTTACTTGAGTCAAATCAACATTTACTTGAATCAGATAAATATTTCCTTGACTCAAATAAATATTTCCTTGACTCAAATAAATATTTACTTGAATTAAATAATTTTTATCTAAATTAAATAAATTCTATTTGAACAAGAAATTCCGTACTTGAAGTAAATACCATTTAATTGACTTAAACAAAAACTATTCAATTGAAAACTAATTGATACAAAAAAATATTCATTTGACAAATAATCGTTTATTTCAATTAACTCAGTAATTACTTGAAACAAATAATTTTTATTTAAATCGAAGAAATTGTATTCGAATCAATATTTTCGGTAAAAAATCATTTCATAGATTACTTTTTACAAATAAATATTTTTTATAAAAAAAATTATAAATAAAAATTATTTGATAAAAATAAAAATTTACTTGAATCAAACAATTTTCAAATCAAAAAAGGTTTTTTTAAATCAAAGGTATTAGAACCATTAATTTGAAGCAAATTTGAAAATTAAAAAAAATTTATTTGAAGCAAAAATACTATTGACTTGACTTAAAATTTATTTTATAAAAACAAAAATTACTTGATACAAATAAATATTTTTGTTTGTTATTAAAAAAAAATTATTTGATACAAAAAAATATTTTTTTGTTGGATATAAAATTTATTTGATACAAATAAATATTTTTTTTGTAGGAAATAAAATTTACTCGATAGAAATAAATATTTATTTGATAGAAATAAAAATTTTGACACAAAAAAAAAAATTTAATTGATAGAAATAAAAATTTTGATACAAAAAAAATATTTATTTGATAGAAACAAAAAAATTTGAAACAAAAAAAATATTTTCTTCCTACAAGCAAAACTTATTTTAAATTTTTAACATAAATAAATATTTATTTCTCAACAAATGTTTTAGTAATTTTGATTATTTAATTTATTTAATAAACGTTTACCTGAATCAAATAAATATTTATTGTAAAACAATAGACAAGTATAATGATTTCCATGAATCAAATATAAATTTTCTTATTCCAGTGCAGATATTTCAAACAGTTGAAGTCGATTACTCCAAAATTAGCAGCAATGTAAATAAATGTTGCAATTTTCTTTTATATACGAACCAAAAATCGTGTTTTCTCCATAAATAATAACTCAACTCCAAAAAAAATATATATTTTTTCCCTTTTTTTTTCTTATTCATTTTTAAATAAAAATCCTCACCTGGCTGTTAGCGATAAACTTGGCACTTAAAAAACAACCTTCTTGCGTTATCTTCTTTCTTTCAAGCCATGAGCTCAAAAAATCACCACTGCGTAGAACGAACGCCCTTTTTACAATTGAAAATTACATTTTCCACGAATACCGGTATTTTCTTTCTCCCGTCGAATCGAAAAAATTCAATATCAAAGAAGGAAATTTCTTTTTTTCCCCTTGTTTTTCTTCTTATTGGGGAAAAAAATCTCTCTCTCTGTCAAAGGAACACGTGAAAGGGACTTTTGAAGAAATTGGGAATTATTTTCGTATTTTCGTATTTTTTATTTTATTATTTCTCGGAAACGTGCTCGTTTCTTTATTATTGTTATTGTATTTTGCTTTTTGTGTCGTTATAACTTGCGGTTCCCAAAAACACTTAGCCCCCCCTTTTGTGCGCGTTCTGTCCCTCTCGGCAGTTTAGGGACGAGTAAATTCGTCTCGATCCGGACAAGACGAGTCTAGAACGCGCCTTTCAAAAGCTCCGCGCAAGCTCAGAACCCCGAAAGCCAGCAGCAGATTAAAGCGAATATCTCCTGTCGGTTGCCTCCTATTGTTTGTTCATATTTGCAAGTATCATAAATTCTTATTTGCATTTCAAGCAAGCTTTGTGACACACAGTGCAAAAAAAAAAATTCACTTTTCCATTTTTTCCCTTTAATTTTGTCAAAAAAAATTTATCAAAAACGGATTTTTTCAGGAAAGAAACATCGAGAGAAAAAATTATTGTCTGTCATTGACCTTTAGTCTCATTAACATCGAAGGGAATTATAAAATAAATATAAATAAATAAAACTAGGGGGAATAATAATAATTAAATAATAATTAATAATATTTAAATAATAATTAATAATAATTAATAATTAATTGAATAATAATAATTTTTATTTTTTGTTTCTTTAATTTTTATTTTTTGTTTCTTTAATTTTTAATTTAATTGTCAGAAAAAATTATTGTCTGTCATTGACCCTTTTTCAGAATTTATTAAAATTATGAGAATATTAAATCAATAAAACTAGAAGAAATTTAATTAATTTTTTGTTTTATTAATTTTGTTATTTCTTCAATTTTTTTATTTTTTATTTTGTTATACAATTTTAATTGAATTCCACGAAAAATCCAATTATTTAAAAAAAATTATATTAAAATTCTTCGAAGGAATTCAATTATTTTAAAAAATTATGTCAAAATTCTTCGAAGGAATTCAATTTTAAAAAATTATATTAAAACTCTTCAAAGGAATTCAATTTAAAAAAAATTATCATAAAATTCTTTAAAGGAATTCAAATTATTTTCAAGAAAATTAAAATTTCTTCTCTTGAATTCAATTTTTTTGATAAATAATAAAGTTCTTTGCAGGATTTCAATTATTTTCATTACAATTTTTATTGAATTCCTCAAAAAATTCAGTTATTTAAAAGTTTTTAACATTAAAATCTTTGAAAATGTTAATTCCTGTAAAATTGGAAATGAAATATTTATTCTAAAAAATAATTAATTATTTTTCTAAAAATTTATTTAAGTTTACAATAATTTTATTCAAAGACTTTAAAAAAATATCATGAATTTTGGAAAAATTGCACTTATAATTTTTATAGAAATAGTTAAATTTCAAAAGGTTTTTTTATTGAAATTGAAAAAAACAGAATAAAATTTTAATTCCTGTGAGAAAATAAATTTAGTATATAAATAATTCTTTCACAAAAATTGAATAAGTTTTGAATAATTTACTTTTAAAATTCTGAAAAAATTAAGTATTTGAAAAATTGTAATTTAAATTTTTTTTAAATAGTTGAACTCTTTTAAAGAATTGTTTTTTTTTTTTGACTTTCCTCAATTAATTTTTAAATAGAATTATTCAAACTAAAAATTTCGAAAATAATTGAAGTTTAGAAAAATTTTGAATTTAAATTATTATCAGGATAAGAAAAAAACTTAATATTTTTTGTGGAAATCAGGAAAAAGTCGGGAAAAATTTATTTAATTTTTTGTTTCATTAATTTTTTTCTTTTTTCAAATTTTTTTTTTCTTATACAATTTTAATTGAATTCCTAGAAAAATTAAATTATTTTAAAAAATTATATTAAAATTCTTTGAAAGAATTCAATTATTTTTAAGAAAATTAAAATTTGTTCTCTTGAATTCAATTATTTGGAGAAATAAAAAAGTTCTTTGCAAGATTTCAATTATTTTTATTAAAATCTTCATTGAATTCCTCAAAAAAATTAGTCATTGAAAAGTGTTTACATTAAAATCTTTGAAAATGTTAATTCCTGTAAAATTGGAATTGAAATATTTATTCTAAAAAAAAATTAATTAATTATTCTTTTAAAAATTTATTTAAGTTTACGATTATTTTATTCAAAGACTCTAAAAGAAATATTAAATTTTGGAATAATTGCACTTATAATTTTTATAGAAATAGTTAAATTTCAAAAGAGTTTTCGTTGAAAGTGAAAAAAAAGAAAAAAATTTAATGAAAATTTTAATTCCTGTGAGAAAATAAATTTAGTATTTAAATATTTTTTCCACAAAAATTGTTTAAGTTTTAAATAATTTAATTTTGAAATTCTGAAAAAAAGAGTTAAGTATTTGAAAAATTGTAAATTAAAAATTTTTGAAAATTTTTTTTCATTTTCCTTAATTAATTTTTATAGAGAAATATTCAAACTAAAAATTTGGAAAATAATAAAATTTTAGAAAAATTTTAAAATTAAATTATTATTCGAAAAAGAAAAGAACTTAATATTTTTTCTGTGAATCAGGAAACAGTCGGAAAAAATTTATCTAATTTTTTGTTTCATTAATTTTTTTCTTTTCTCCATTTTTTTTTTACATTTTCTTCTACAATTTTAATTAAATTCCTCGAAAAATCTCCAATTATTTTTAAAAAATTTATTATAATTCTTCAAAAGAATTCAATTATTTTCAAGAAAATTAAAATTTTTTCTCATGAATTCAATTTTTTTGATAAATAATAAAGTTCTTTGCAAGATTTCAATTATTTTCATTACAATTTTTATTGAATTCCTTAAAAAATTCAGTTATTTAAAAGTTTTTAACATTAAAATCTATGAAAATGTTAATTCCTGTAAAATTGGAATTAAAATATTTATTCTAAAAAATAATTAATCAAATAAATAAAACTAAAGGCGAAATTTATAAAATTTTTAATTTCTTTTTAAAATTTAATTTGATTGTCAGAAAAAATTATTGTCTGTCACTGATCTTTATAAAATTTGATAAAATTAGGGGAAAATAAAAATAATTAAATAAATGAAAACAGAAGAATATTTATTTTTTTGTTCCTTTAAAATTTAATTTAATTGTCAAAAAAAATTATTGTCTCTCATTGATTTTTTTAACAAATTTGTCAAAAAATAAAAAAGTAAATAAAATTATAAATAAATAACAATAAATACTTAAAACAAGGAAAAAAAATTTTTTTTGCTCCTTTAAAATTTAAATTAATTGTCAAAAAAAATTATTGTCTCTCTCATTGATTTTTTTAGAGGATTTGTCAGAAAATCGGAAAATTAAATACAAAAGTAAATAAAGAATTATAAATAAATAAAAATAAATACTTAAAACTTGGAGAAAAATTTTTTTTGTTCAAAATTTAATTTAATTATCAAACAAGAATTATTTGTAATTATTATTATTAAAATATAATAATTAATATTAATAATAATATAATAATAATTATTATTATTATTATTATTATTATTATTATTATTATTATTATTATTTTTACCATCTTATGATAAGAATTATTTGTCATTGATTTTTTTTTAAAGCACAGTTTTTCTAAGGATATCAAAAATTGAGAAAAAAAGGAATAAAAAAAGTTGCTTCACTTTTTTGATTTCTTTTTTTCCCAATTTGATACTCTTAAAAAACTGTGAGGATTTTTTTTTAAAATTAGAGAAATTTAATATATAGAAATAAATAAAACGAGAAAATTAAATTTTAATTATTTATTTAGAATTTGACTTCATTTTCCCTTTGTTTAGAATTTAATTTAATTTTTGTTTATTAAAGAAGTTTCATATTTTTTTTAATGCGTTGAATTAACGTTCTTTAATTTACATTTTTTTTTTTTTTTATGAAAGATCCCTTTTTCGAATAATGCATCACAGCGGGTGTTAAAAGCATTTTTAATACTACCCTGACTACTTATTACTATCGCCAATGAAATTTTATGCTTTTAACGTCTAATTGCATGTAAAATTACACTTATTACATTTTTTTTTGTTCAAAATTTAAAGAGTATATCTAAAATGTAATAATCGAGATTGCCTTTGTCACTATGAATTAATTACATAATATACAATTAGTAAAAGAAACCTAATTAATAATTACTGTAATCAATTCACTTATCTATCAAATATTGCAAAAATTGTTTTCACTTTTCGTGCTTAGTGAAAAAAAAAATTAAAAAATAAAAAAGTAAAAAAATTAAATAAAGGGAAAAAATAAAGAAAATAATAAAGTTAAAAAAATAAATTAAAGAAATCAAGTAAAATAAAAAATACAATAAAAAAATTAAATTAAAACTAAAATAACAAAAATAAAAATGAGAATGTAATGAATTTAAATAATATTAAAATTAAAATCAATAAAAAAGGAGGAAAATAAAAAATACGAGTAAATCGAAAAACTATTTCTTAATTTCAAATTATGGTAATTTTATTCATTTCCTAGATTCCTAGTAAATTTTCATCAGTTTCCTATTTTTTTACTTTTTTTCTATTTTCTTCTTTTCTTTGCTCAAAATGAATGAAATAAATTTTAGTCAGGAAATGAAATAACAATTTTTTTTTTAAATTCTAAAAAAAGGAACCATAATAATTTGTTTTTAATTCGAAAAGTGGATTTTATATTTGAAAAAAAATCAAAGATAAATAAAATAAAAAGAAATAAACGTTAAATCGTCAAATTTTATTAATAATTAATGTCAAGGATATAATTTTTTTTTGTACCATTTTAATTTTTTTCCATCATTTTAAAAATTTATTTTTTCTATCACTTTTTATCCATTTTTTGTAATATTTTTTATATCTTTTTGTACGTCATTTTTTTTAAGTAATGATTTAACATTATACTTATCCCCAAGGAAATAATCTCCCTAAAATGTCAACAAGACAGCAAATTTATTAAAAGAAGAAAAATTGAAAAAATTTCCTTAAAATATCAACTAGACAGAAAATTTGTTAACCAAGAAAAGAAAAGGAAGAAAAAAATTCCTTAAACAATCTATTACACAGGAAATTTGTTCGGGGGAAAAAATGAAAAAAATTGTCCCTAAAATATCAAGTGATGAGGAAATTTGTTCAAAAAATAGAGAAAATTTCCCTAAAACATCAACTAGACAGTAAAATTTGCTTCAAAAAGGGAAAAAATAAGCGAAAAAATTTTCAAATATTTATTATTCATGAGATTTTTTGTTCCCTACATTATTAGAGTACACACACAGTTGTTCAAGGTAAAAGAGAACAAATAAAAATTGTGACAAATTTCAGAATCCAATTTTTCACTGCGCGCAATTCTTGTGTCTCATTAAAAATGCAAGGAAAAAATTTTAGACTTCTAATAATGAAAAAACAGAAAAATTGTATAATTATTTTAGTAAAATTAATCTATTGGATTTTTTTATTTTTTTTAAAGGTAAAATAATTTTTTTTAATAGAAATATTTTTATTTTTAATATTTAAATTTAAATATTTTAAATAAATTGTATTAATTTGAAAAAGTACTCGCTTGTATAATTATGATAGCAATAAAGATATTAAGATAATTTAGAAATATATAATTTGGAAATAATAAAAATATATAAGAAAAATGTAAAAAAAAAATTTTTAATAATTAATTGAACTTAGATTAAAATTTTTCTTTACAAATTTGATCTATTTGTATAATAAAAAATTGTAGATAATATTTATTTTTGAAAATATTTTTTTATATTATGTAATATTTGTAATAGTGAAACTTAGTGACACCTACAGTATAGGGTCGAATTATACACTGAAGAAACCCCAGTGGATAACAAAGATTTCGTGTTGAATAATAATTTTCCATTCGAATCACAAAATGGAAGAATAATTACAAAAAATTTATAAATTTAAAATAAATCAATAAACAAAATAATTTTTTAATTCAATTCAGAGAATGAAAATTTATCTTCTTTTTTTTTATTTCACTAAACTAAATTAAATACGAATTTAGTATTAAATAAAATAATTTAATTTAAATAGAATTTTTCAAAATTATAAAGATTATTAAATAAATTTTAAAAGTAAACAAATGTTACATTGTTAATTAATTAATTAAAAACGTGTTAATTAATTAAATCATTAATTTTTAATTTAGAAATTTTTTCAAAATTTTAAAAAAGTAATTTCCCTCAAGTTTTAAACGTTCAAATAAAAGAAATATTTTTTTCGGTTTTACTTTTAAAAATTACTAGTCTAAACTGAAAAATTTTGTAATTCAACATTTTTTCTTCATGAAAATTAATTTTTTAATTATAAATAACAATATTTTTTGTAATGAAATTCAAATTAAAGGAACTAATAAAAATATAATCGTTCGTAAATTTAAGGACATAAAAAATAATTTAAAAAATCTGCAAAGGATTTTTTTTCCAATATGGATTAATTCAATTAATAAAAATTAATTTTTTTCATAAGGCAATTTTTTTATTTTCGCGAAAGGAAAACATATTTTTCTATAATTAATTAATTATACATTGTACATTTTCTTCCATTATTCTACATCCGCACAAAAAATTGGTATATCAATATTTTTTTTACAATTAAAAAATAATGATTCAAAATATTTCCTTACTATATAATAAAATTCTCGAAAAATGGTAATTTTTAGCTTAAAATAGACAATTGTTTTTATTTTTTATTTTTTTTTTTTTTTGTTTTTTACAATTTGTTGTGCAACTACAAAATTATGAAAATTTTGCATTACAGTATTTATACATAAACATGTATATTTTATTACTACTATTTTTTCACAGCATTTATTGACGCAATTTTTCCTATTTTTAAGAATTTGTCTATTATAAATATACTTACAGCAAAAAAAAAATTTACAAAAGCCTTTGAACATTTTTAACAATTGATAATAATTATAATTATATCGTAACTTGTTTTATTATACTTGATGCGAAGCTATTAAAATATTATCTCTTTATAAAATAATGTATGTATACTATTTTTTTACTTCTAAAAAATTTAATTTAATTACTCTTACAATGAAAATTTGCTAATAATAATAATAATAATAATAATAATAATAATAATATATAAATCATTGTATTATTCTAGTAAATATTGTCATAATTAACTACACTGCTTATCTATATTTTAATTTTCCTTTCTTTTCAATTTTCAAAGGAAGTTAAAATGTTTTATATAAAAATTAATAATTGTCAGCGTGAAAGCACTAATCTTTGTTTGTGAGTCAATGTTTACTATTTAAAATAATTAAAATTAATTATTTAAAAAATTTTATTTATTATTTATTCGAAATTATTTCTAAATAACTCTAATAATTTTATTTATTTATTTGAAAAACATACGGGCAAAATTCAAAATTATTTTTGCGTTTTTCTAATTTTTAGGTTTATTCGAAATTTTTTTCAAAATTACTCTATAATTTTCAAATTTATTCAAAATTATTTTTGCTTTTCTCTAATTTTCAAGTTTATTCGAAATTTTTTTTTAATTACTCTAATTTTTGAAATTTAAATGTATTCAAAAGTATTTTTAAAATTACTCTAATTTTCAAATTCAAAAGTATTTTTAAAACTACTCTAACTTTCATAATTTTTTAATAATTTAAATATTCTCCTTACGGTTTGTTGAGATTTGAGAATATAATAATTTCTTTAGGAACTTTATATATATAATATATTAATTAAAATTTATACTAACTATTGTCTGCATTTTCGATCCGAATGATATTGTTTAACTAAACGTCTTATAACATTTTGATAAATTCTGGAATTTCTCCTCTCCTGGGCACGAATTAATGGCATTTCATTGTTACTCGAAATTGTTTTGCGTTTTATTCCGGGTCTGTGCACCAAAAAAGCGCCGTCCAGAATTATAAGACGATAATTCATGAGGCACATCTCAAACATCTGGAATATTATAATTTATAATTAATCCAAATATTAATAATTGTTTACATTTTGAATTTTTTTTTTTTATATTTTTCTTTCTATTTTACTTTTTAGTTTTTTTCATTTTTTATTTATTTCTGCGCAAAATATTGTTTGTAAGGTTTATTTGTTTATTTAATTTTTATTTTTTTTTATCTAATTTTTTGTATAACATTTTTTTTATTTAACACTTTTTGTAATTTTTTGTTCTCCTAAATATTTTTTTTTTCATGTACAAGATATTTTTTATAATTTTCTTATTGCTATATATTTTATATTTTAGTTTCTTTTTTAGCTACAAAATATTTTAATACATTTGTTTAGTTTATTTCTATTTTATTTTTTACGCTTTTTATCAAAAAATATTTTTTGTAATTTTTTTTCTGTTTTCTTTCTATTTTAGTTTATTATCTACAAAATAATTTTCTATAATTTTTTGTCAGTTTTCTTTCTATTTTATTTTTTCGTTTTAATATTTTGTGTATCCTTTTATTTTTTCCTTTTTTTTATCTATAAACTTTTTTTTAGTTTTTTAGTTTTTTTGTCTACAAATTATTTTTTTGTAATTTTTTTTTACTTTTCTTTTTATGTTAGTTTTTCGTTTTTTATCTACAAAATATTTTTTGTAATTTTTTTTTTTTTAGTTTTGCTAAAAAAAAGTTTTTGCTTTCTATTTTTTCGTGTTTATATCCATAAAATATTCTTTGCTTTTTTAAATAGTTTTCTTTTCATTTTTTTTTTTTTTGTATCTACAAAATATTTTATTTATAGAAATAAGATAATTTTAATTAATATTTTTCGTATAAATATTAAATTTGAATTAAATAACAATAATTATATTTAGAAAATTTTTTCTATTTTCAGAATGGATAGAGAAAGGGAGAGAGAAGAAGATTAAAAAAAATTCAAGAAGTGGAATTCTACTGTAAGTTTTTAAAACTCTAAAAATTATTTCATTTTAATTATTTATAATAATTTACATATTTTTTTATATGCATAATTTTTTATATTTATGTGAAAAGTTTTTATCCTTCGGCTTAAGTTTTCTTTTCTTCTTCTTCTTTCTATTTATTCGTAATTTCATCTAAAATTGAAGCTTAAAATTACCTGAGCCATTTTATCTTGACGACCCTCCCACGTCATATCTTCCGTGTAAAGTGGATCATTTTTAGTTCCAATAAAAACTGGCTCCCATCTGTGATTAGGAATTTCCCTTCTTGTTATAATAAACGGCTTCACTTTACCAGAATTAGGTCGTAGTAACCATCGTGTGAGTCCTGGAAATCTTTGACAGTGAGAGCAGACGTATCTTTAATTTCACAAAAAAATATTTTTTATTATTATTTTTCCCATTTTATTTACTTTTTATTATTATTATTACTATTATAGTATTTCTAATACTCTCTTTTGAATTACAGTCAAACCTGTCGGAATGCAACTCAATTTTTTAAATTTTATTACAGTAAAAAATCATTAGAAAATTGTATTTTAAATTTTAATTTAATTTTGTAACATTTTTACAATATTCTGGAACTAAGTGTAAATAATTCTTGTTGAAAATTTTTGAATACAAAAAAATTTTTATAATAGAGTTGCATTCTGACAGGTTCGACTGTAGTAAAAATGTTTTTTAATAAAATTCCTTCAAAAAAATCAAATAATTGTTAAAAATTCAGATAAAATTCTTCAAAACAATTCAATTATTTTTAAAAATTAAAAAATTCTTCGAAACAATTCAATTATTTTTATGAATAAGAAAATTCTTCGCAGGAATTAAAATATTTTTATAAATAATTAAATGTTTCAAAGGAATTCAATTATTTTCAATACAATTTTAATAAAATTTTTCGAAAGAATACAATTGATTTTAATAATATTATTTAAATTTAATTATTTTCAAGTGTTTTAATAAAAATTCAATTATTTTCAACAATTCTGATAAAAAATTCTGCGAAACAATTCAATTATTCTTATAATTTGTAAAATTCTTGGTAAAAATTCAATTATTTTTGTAAATAACAAAATTCTTCAGAAAAATTCAATTATTTTTAATTAATAATAATTAATAATAAACACGATTATTGTAAAAACTTGAATGAAATTCTTTACAAAATTCATTTATTTTCAAAATTTCAGTAAAAATTATTTTTTAAAAAGTTCATTATTTTAAAGAATTTTAATAAAACTCTTGCCAAGAATGAAATTATTTTCAATACAATTTTAATTACATTTTCTCAAAAGAATTCAATTATATGAAAAAATGTTGATAAAATTCTTGAAGTGATTTCAATTATAGTCAAATTTTTTTATAAATACTTTACAAGTATTCAATGATTTTCAGTACATCAAAAATTTAATTATTTCTAAAAATAATTGAATTATTGAATAGAATTTTATTAAAACTTTTTAAAATAATTAAATTCCTGGCAAAAAAAATTTATTATTTCTGCAAATAATTGATTTTTTGTAAAATTTTAAAGAATAAGTGAATTATTGAGGAGAATTTTATGAAAATTGTATTTAAAATAACTAAATCCCTGTGAAAAATTTACTATCTATTGATATAATTGAAATTTTAGAAAGAAATCATTTAAAAATGGAATTTAATATAAGTGAAATTCTGATAAGAATTTTATTATTTATATAAAAATAATTGAATTCTTTTTACGACGATTTTCATTATTTATAAATTGACTTTTTGCAAAGAATTTTATTACAATTATTAAAAATAATTCAATTCTTGATAAATTCAATTAATAATTCAATTGATAATTCCATTACTTTCAAAAATTTTCAGTAAAAATTATTAAAAAAACTCCACTATTTTTCAAGAATATTGAAATAAACTATAAATTTTTAAAAACAATTCAATCATTTTAAAGAATTTCAATAAAAATTTTGCCAAGAATTATATTATTTTCAATGCCATTTTAATTACATTTTCTCGAAAGAATTCAATTATTTTCTTAAATAGTAAAATCTTTGCACAATTTCAATTATTTTCAAAAAAATTTTCCGAAAGAATTCAAATTTTTTCTTAATTCATTATAAAATCTTCGAAAAAATTCAATTACTTTCGAAAATTTTCACAAAAGAATTAAATTTTGTTCTTATTTCGATATAAAATATTTCAAAAGAATTCAATTATTTTCTAAAATTTTATTAAATCTTTTGAAAAAATTCAATTATATGTGTAAATAGTAAAACTCTTTGCAAAAATTCAATTATATTTAAAACAATTTTTAAAAAAATTCAAAAGAATTCAATTATTTTCTAAAAATTTATTTAAATTTATTTTCCAAAAATTTTTTGCAAAAATTTTAATTATTTTTAATACAATTTTAATAAAATTTAATAAAAAATTTAATTAAAAAAGAATTTTCATAATATTTTTCAAAAAATTTCAATTATTTTCTAATCTTTTAATAAATCCTTCAAAACAAATCAATTATATTTAAATAAATATTAAAATTCTTTGCAAAAATTCGATTATTTTCAAAAAAATTTCACGAAAGAATTTAATTTTTTTTTTAATTCGTTATAAAAATTTTTCAAAACAATTGAATTATTTTCTCATATTTTAATAATATTCAATAATTAAATGTTAAATTTTAGTTATTAATAAACACAATTATTTTAAAAAACTTGATAAAAATTGTACATAAAATTGAATTATTTTCAAAAATTTTAATTAAAATTATTAAAGAAACTCCATTATTAAAAAAATAGATTCAAAAAAATTTTTTAAAAAGAATTTAATTGGAATTTTCAAAAATTTTAACAAAATTCTTCTCAAGAATTTTATTATTTTCCTAAATAATAAAATGCGTCGAAGGAATTCTATTGTTATCAAATTTTTTTATTATATTTCTATGCAACAATTCGATTATTTTTAATTCAAAATTTAAAATTTAAATAAATAAATTTAAATTTATTTATTTAATAAATTTAATTAAAATTTAAAATTTTTAATTTTTAATTGAAAATATTTATAAAGAAAAGTTATTAAAAAAGTTAAGAAACAAAAAACCAAACAACAACTAACTTCAAACTGAATATTAATTTCAATATTAAACTATTACCGGAATATAACGATGATTAATATAGATTAGGGGAAATTACTATTTATTATAGTAAAATTTACTATTTCAAAAGAAAATATAGTAATTTCCACTTTTTTGGTATTAAAATTCACTGATTAAAAAACAAAAAGTCAGTCACTAATTTAAATAAGTAAAAATTTTTACTAGTTCAAATTTAGAGAGTAGTAATTTTTAGTCCAAGCCAACAATATTAATTGTACTTTGATAAAATTTGATAAATTTTCACAGTTTTTTCTAAGGATATGAAAATTGAGACAAAAAACGAATCGAAAGTGTTGCGAAGCAACATTTTTGATTCGTTTTTTGTCTCAATTTTGATAAAATTAATTTATATATAAAAAAAAAGAATTTTTTCAAAACTGGAGCATAATTATTATTTATTGAATTATTATTAATAAATTATTGACATGCCTGTGAAAATAAACAGCCGATCCAACTCGATGTGCGGTGAGCAGTTGATTTTTATTGCTCGGCGGCTCCTCATTAGCTTCAATTTCAAAAACGGGGAGAACAAAGACGACATTATTTCTCGTCGATCGTTCTTGGAGCATTTGCTGAAAGCCCGAAGCCATTTTTGCACTCGGCAGAAGTTCTATGTCGGAGACGAGGACACGATCAGTTTGTGCTTGTACACGAGCAATGTTCCTCGCAACATTTATCGGATACGTCATTCCCCTTTGTTTTCTTTCGGTCGCAGCTTCCCTCCATTGAAGATCCGAAGCCGCACAATCTCCCTTGAAGCGACTAAAGTCTCCTAAAGCCGGCGGTCGGCCAGCAGGGAATATTAGATGAACTGAAACCTGTCAAAATTTATTCCAAGAGGTATTAAAGATATTAATCTTTATTGCTTTCATTATTATTATTATTATTATTATTATTATCAATATTTTTAATATTATATTTTTATTAATATTGAATTTTCCTGGAATTATTCACAAATCATTGTCAATCATAAGCAAGTCATTTTACTATTAATATTATTAATTATTTTTTATTATTATTACTACTACTAGGTACTATTATTATTTATTATTATTGTATTATAATAATTTAATTAATTGAAATTTAAATAAATTATAATAATCGCCATAATCTGTTCTCACGTGAAGTTAGTGTTATTTTATTCAAACTTTTTGTTTTATAGTTCGAATTGTTATGTCAAAAGGTTGACAGTTAATTTTTTAAATAATAAAATAAGTGGAGTACGAAAATTTAACCCCAATTTCAAAAACTCAATAAAAAGGTTCAATTGCAATTTTTAAAAATAATTAATTATTCTATGAATTTATGTATTTAATTTAAATACATTTTTGTATATTTTAAATAACTGAATTTTGATATGAGTTGATTATCAAAATTATTTATTATTGATTTAAAAAAGAATTTTAGTTAAAACTTATAATAATATTATTTAGAAATTCTAAAAAATAATTGGATTTTAAAAGACTTGCAGTTGAAATTTTCATAAAAAAATTTTCCAATTGTTTCACATTGAAAGTATTTCGAAATTTTAAGCAGCAAATAAAGATTAATAAGTATTTAAATATTTATTTTACAAAAAAGATTAAAATTTGAAACAGTTGGAAATTTTGTAAAATTTTATATTTTTTCATCTTTAAAAATTATCTATAAATTATAATTGGATTTTTGAAAATACATTATTTTAAAAATTTACAAAAATTATTCTATTTAAATAATTCAATTCTCGTCGTTTAATTCTGATAGCAATTGATTAAAAAAAATTCAGTTTAAATTTTAGAAAATAATTGAATATTTAAAGCGTTATAATTATAACAGGAATTTTAGGAATTGATAAAATTTTAAAAGGTTTTTAAATTAAATTCCTTAAAAAAGTTAAGGGCAGCAAAAATATTCAAATATTAAAATTTTTATTTTAAAAAATTATCAATTACCTATAAATACATTATTTTTCTTTAAAAATTCTTAAAGTTTTTCAATATAGTTTTATTCAAAAATTCTAAAAAAAATAATTTAATTTTGGAAGAATTAGTGAATTACAGTTGAAACTTTTAGAAATAATTAAATTTCATGAGGTTTTCCATTGAAATTATTTGAAATTTTAATTCCGAAAAATTGTTTCTTGACTTCTTTGAGGAGGTACTCAAATTTTTTTTTTAAATAATTGTATTTCCGAAAATAATTTTAAAAAATTGAAACAATTGAAAATTTTGTCAAATTTCATTGAAATAAATTTATATTTATTTATATTTTAATGACTTTTATGTGTTTACGAAAAAATTCAATTATTTTCTAAAATTTCAATTTAATTGAAAATTATTTTATTAAATAGTAAAATCTTTTCAAAAATTCAATTATTTTTAATACAATTTTAATAAAATTTCATGAGAGAATTCAAATTTTTTTTATTTTTAATATTTTTTGAAAAAATTCAATTATTTTCTAAAATTTTAATAAATATCCTTTAAAACAATTCAATTATTTTCAACAGAAGTTTAAGACAATTTCAAAAGGATTGAATTATTTTCTAAAATTTCAATAAATCATTCGAAGCAATTCAATTATTTTTTTAAATATAGTAAAATCTTTGCAAAAATTCAATTATTTTCAACAAAAATTTTAATAAAATTTCACGAAAGAATTTAATTATTTTCTAAAATTTCAATTTAATTATTTTTTTAAGCAATAAAATGTTTGCAAAAATTCTACTATTTTTAATACAGTTTTCATTAAATTTCATGAAAGAATTCAATTTTTTTGTAAATTTTATTTTCTGAAAAAATTCAATTAATTTTAATACCTACAATTTTAATAAAATTTCATGAAAGAATTCAATTTTTTTTGAATTTTCAATATTTTTCAAGTCTTTAATATTTTTCGAAAAAATTCAATTATTTTCTAAAATGTTAATGAATCCTTCGATACAAAATTCAATTATTTTTAGAAATAGTAACATTTTTGGCAAAAATTCAATTATTTTTAAGACAATTTTAATTAAATTTCATGAAAGATGTCAAATTTTTTTTTAATTTTCAATATTTTTTGAAAAAATTCAATTATTTTTAATACAATTTTAATTAAAAATTCATGCAAAAATACAATTATTTTCAATACAATTTTAATAAAATTTCATGAAAAAATTAAAATGTTTTTTAACTTTCAATATTTTTCGAAAAAATTCAATTTTTTTTTATACAATTCTAATTAATTTTCATAATAGAATTCAATTTTTTTTAATTTTAATATTTTTTGCATAAATTCAATTATTTTCTAAAATTTTAATAAATTCTTTGAAACAATTTCATTTATTTTTGTATGTAGTAAAATTAAGCGCAAGATTAAATTAATTTTTGTAAATAATAAATTTTCTTCTTAGAATTCATTCATTTGTTTGTTTTGAAAATTAAATTTTGTGGGTTATTGTCATTTTTTTTCAATGTCAATAAAAAACTCGTTTTATTCACTTCACAAAATTGAAAAAAATTCCATTCCATATTTTTTATTTTCCTGACTTTTTCCTAATTTTCATCAAAAATATTTACTTTTTTCTCATCCTTTCAATAAATTGAATTCCTGCAACGAATTTTATTATTCATCAAAGAATTTTAATATTTATAAAAATTGAATTGAATTCTTACGAAAATTTTTACAAACCATTTTTTAAATAATTGAATTCTGTTTGGAAATTTTATGAAAACAGATATTAAAAATCATTGAATTGCGAAAAGTTTTTAATGATAATTAAATTTTACAAAGAATTCTATTAAAAAATTTGTCAATAATTGAATGTTTGGAAATTTTATTAAACTTTTTTGAAAATAATTGAATTCTTGTGAACGATTTATTAGAATTTTTTTTTAAATAATGTAATTCCAAGAAGAAAATTATTATTTTTAAAAATAATTGAATTATTGTGATGAATATTCTTATTTATGAAAATAATTGAATTCTGAAAAGAATTTTATTAAAATACCTCAAAATAATTGAATTTTCGGGAGTAATGTTCTTATATTTATCGACATAATTGAATTCTTAGAAAAAATATTGTTAAAATTTTTAAAAATAATTGAATTAATTAATTAAAATTGTATTTAAAACAATTAATTTCTTTCGAAAAATTTTATTAAATTTTTGAAAATAATTATTCAATCCTTCCAAAAAATATTAAAAAAAACATTTTTTTAAATAATTGATTTTTTCGTGGAATTGAAATTAAGTTTTTAAAAATAATTCCTGTAAAATTGTATTAAAAATAATTGAAATCCTGCTATGAATTTTATTATTTATGAAAATAATTGAATAGTTGCTAAGAATTTTATTATAATTCTCAAAAATAATTTAATTTCATAGAAGAATTTTATTATTTTTGAAAATAATTGAATTATTGCGGAAAAGTTTATGAAAATGTTTAAAAAGAATTGAATTTCTGTAAAAAAAATTTATTATTTTTTAAAGTATAATTGAATTTCTTCATAAGAATTTTATGAACATTGTTTTAAATAATTAATTTTTTCGAAATATAATAAATATTATGAAAATTTTATTAGTTTAAATAATTGAATTCTAGTGAAAAACTTTATTTCTGAAAATAACTGAATTTTCGATTATTAATTTAAAATAGTATTAAAAATAATTGAAATCATTCGATAAGTTTTATTATTTATGAAAATAATTAGATTCATGTTTAGAATTTAATCAAAAATTTTTTAAAAAATTAAATTATCATGAAGAATTTTATTATTAGTGAAAATTAATTATTTAATTTTTACTTGAAATTGTTTACAATAAACAGTGCAATATAACATTCCTGCGCGGATAATTTGGCTAGTATGATAATAATAATGAAAATTAAATTTAAGAAGCAAAAATTTTTCTTGTCAGAGAAAAGAAAAATTAGAAGGATTTAACATTTATAAGGGATTCAAAAGTGAGAAAAAATAATAAAAGAAGAATAACTTGAGGGATTTAAAATTTTTAAGAGAGTCATAAGTGAAGGGGGTTGGGACAAGTCACACTCAGAAAGTCTCCCCCGGACAAGTCCTCCCAGGACAAGTCTCCACAGAGACATAACTCCCCATGGGACAAGTCTTCCCATGGACAGCTCCTCCCAGAGGACAAGTCTTCCCAGGGACATCTCTCCCCAAATGTAAATATTAAAAGTAAATAATGCCATGGGTGGACAAGTCTCCCCGGGACATCTCTCCCCAGTAAAAATTATATATTAAATCGGTGGCACATTCAGGACAAGTCTCCCGAGGACAAGTCTCCCCGGGACATCTCTCCCCAGTGAAAATTGTTTATTAAAACGGTGGCACATTCAGGACAAGTCTCCCCAGGACAAGTCTCCCCGGGACATCTCTCCCCAGTAAAAATTGTTTCTTAAAACAGTGGCAAATTCAGGACAAGTCTCCCCAGGACAAGTCTCCCCAGGACAAGTCTCCCCGGGACATCTCTCCCCAGTAAAAATTGTTTATTATAACGGTGGCATGTTCAGGACAAGTCTCCCCAGGACAAGTCTCCCCGGGACATCTCTCCCCAGTAAAAATTGTTTATTAAAACGGTGGCACATTCAGGACAAGTCTCCCCGGGACATCTCTCCCCAGTTAGAATTTTTTATTAAAACAGTGGCACATTCAGGACAAGTCTCCCCGGGACATCTCTCCCCAGTAAAAATTATTTATTAAATCGGTGGCACATTCAGGACAAGTCTCCCCAGAACAAGTCTCCCCGGGACATCTCTCCCCAGTAAAAATTGTTTATTAAAACGGTGGCACATTCAGGACAAGTCTCCCCGGGACATCTCTCCCCAGTTAGAATTTTTTATTAAAACAGTGGCACATTCAGGACAAGTCTCCCCGGGACATCTCTCCCCAGTAAAAATTATTTATTAAATCGGTGGCACATTCAGGACAAGTCTCCCCAGAACAAGTCTCCCCGGGACATCTCTCCCCAGTAAAAATTATTTATTAAAACGGTGGCACATTCAGGACAAGTCTCCCCGGGACATCTCTCCCCAGTTAACCAGTTGACTGTTGCTGACGCATATATGCGCAAAACTAAACTGGCCAAAAGTGGTTCATGACGCATATATGCGCAACTTAAAAAAGGTAATTAAAAACTACTTAAATGTTCCTAAAACCGATTACTCGGGGGTTTTCGAGGTCGCTGATTACGAATATGATATTCGTTTTCCAAAATTCAAAATAACTGGTTCAATATGGCGGATAATTTTTTAAAATTTATTGAATTTGTTTGAAACTGGTTAATCTGACATCAGTATGATAATTTTTGGTGAAATCAAATTTCGATAAATACCTTGAAAAAATAATGACAGATTCGTAATCAGCGACTCTAAAAACCTCCGAGTATTCAGTTTCAAGCCATTATAATTAATTTTTTATTTTGTCGTCCGCTATATTGGATCCGCCATTTTGAATTTTGGAAAACTAATGTCAGATTCGTAATCAGCGACCCTTAAAACCCCCGAATAACAAGTTTCAAGCAAATTCGACGAATTTTGAAAAAATTTCCGCCATCTTGGATCCGCCATTTTGAATTTCGAAAAACTGATGTCAGATTCGTAATCAGCAACCCCAAAAACCCCAGAGTACTACGTTTCAAGTCAATCTGATCAATTTTGCTTCCTCGTGAGGAAGCTTTGTAGTCGTTTAATTTACAAAATTTTTAAAAATCCTTTTAACAAATTTTCTTCTATATGGGACTATGTTATATAAGACCCTGAACAATTGTCCGGATGTATGTATGTGTGTGTATGTGTGTGTGTGTGTGTGTGTGTGTATCCCGATTTTTGTGAACACGATAACTCGAAGAGGTTTTAACGAATTTGGCTAAAATTTACCAGGTATATTTATCATAAAAATATCTCGAAATGGATTGATAGACTTTAAAAAATTCTCAAAAAAAAATCTTTTTTGACTTTTTTCTAAAAATTTTTTATTTCAAAAAAATTTTTTTAAGTTGTTTATTGAAGTTTTTTTTTTTTTTTATTGTTTATACTCCTGCCCTATTGGCCTTACGCACTTCGACAAGAGTCCCCGAGAAATACTTTTTTGGATTAAGCATAACCATTCTACTTTAGAAATTTTTCTATATATTAACCTAATTTTTCGTCTACAGCCGACTTTATTAGGAGTACTCGCATTGACCACCCGTCAATGGGTTTTCTCGCCAGAGAAGAGGAAAACTGTAGAAAACCTCTCTGAGTACAACCGGTTTATCGACAGTCGAGTTCTAATGGTGTGTACCGGACAATAATCGACGGTGCACATCATTATACCTCGACGTCAAACCTCCCGCTCAGATTGTCTCACGTGCCGGAAAAATACCAAGCCAAGTGGGCGCGAATCAAGGGTACTTATACCCTTGGTCCTTAAACGACCGCCAATGCGAGGCATCTATCCGACTGAGCCAATCTGTCGGTTGTTTATTGAAGTTAATATATAATAAAATCTTATTCTTTGCATCAAGACGAATCGATTGGTATATAAGAAGTATAAATTGTATGAGAATTTATAGAGTTAATTACAATTAAAGCTGAAAAAATCGCATTTTTTATCAAAAAAATGAGTTCTTTCCGCAAAATTATGTTGCTGTGTAAGAAAATCTTACTCATTTATTTCTAAAATCTTATTCATTACACCAAGACGGATCGATTGGTATATATAAAGTATATGTCTTACTTAAATTAATAGAATTAAAACCAATTATAGACAAAAAATTTGCACTTTTAATAAAAATTCATTTTTTCTTAAAAATCATGTTGCTGTACAATAGAATGTTATTATTTATTAAAAAATAAATCAAAAATCTTATTCTTTGTATCAAGACGAATCGATTGATGTATATAAAGTATATATTCTATTGAAAATTATAGAATTAATTACAATTAAAGTTGAAAAATTCACTTTTTAACTAAAAATTTTTTTGTTTATTTAGATTCATATTACTGTATAAGAAAATTTTATTCTTTCTATTAAGACGAATGAACTTTATTTTATAAATGTTAAATTGTATTAAAAATGATTTAAAAATGAAATATATTTATCGTTAATGCTTCCTTCGCGAGGAAGCAAATTTTTTTTGCTGATCATAAAGAGGAAGCAAAATGTTCATGTAATGAACATCTGGATTTACAACTTGTTTTATTTTGTTGTCCGCCATATTGGATCCGTCATTTTGAATTTTGGAAAACGAATATCATATTCGTAATCAGCGACCTTGAAAACCCCCGAGTAATCGGTTTTAGGAACATTTAAGTAGTTTTAAATTACCTTTTTTTAAGTTGCGCATATATGCGTCATGAACCACTTTTAGCCAGTTTAGTTTTGCGCATATATGCGTCAGCGACAGTCAACGGGTTAACTGGGGAGACTTGTCCTGGGGAGACTTGTCCTGAATTTGCCACTGTTTTAATAAACATTTTTTAACTGGGGAGAGATGTCCCGGGGAGACTTGTCCCGGGGAGACTTGTCCTGGGGAGACTTGTCCTGAACATGCCACTGTTATAATAAACAATTTTTACTAGGGAGAGATGTCCCGGGGAGACTTGTCCTGGGGAGACTTGTCCTGAACATGCCACCGTTATAATAAACAATTTTTACTAGGGAGAGATGTCCCGGAGAGACTTGTCCTGGGGAGACTTGTCCTGAATTTGACACTGTTTTAATAAACATTTTTTAACTGGGGAGAGATGTCCCGGGGAGACTTGTCCTGAATTTGACACTGTTTTAATAAACATTTTTTAACTGGGGAGAGATGTCCCGGGGAGACTTGTCCTGGGGAGACTTGTCCTGAACATGCCACTGTTATAATAAACAATTTTTACTAGGGAGAGATGTCCCGGAGAGACTTGTCCTGGGGAGACTTGTCCTGAATTTGACACTGTTTTAATAAACATTTTTTAACTGGGGAGAGATGTCCCGGGGAGACTTGTCCTGAATGTGCCACCGTTTTAATAAACAATTTTTACTGGGGAGACTTGTCCTGAATGTGCCACCGTTTTAATAAACAATTTTTACTGGGGAGAGATGTCCCGGGGAGACTTGTCCTGGGGAGACTTGTCCTGAATGTGCCACCGATTTAAAAAATAATTTTTACTGGGGAGAGATGTCCCGGGGAGATTTGTCCTGGGGAGACTTGTCCTGGGGAGACTTGTCCTGAATGTGCCACTGTTTTAATAAAAAATTCTAACTGGGGAGAGATGTCCCGGGGAGACTTGTCCTGAATGTGCCACCGTTTTAATAAACAATTTTTACTGGGGAGAGATGTCCCGGGGAGACTTGTCCTGGGGAGACTTGTCCTGAATGTGCCACTGTTTTAATAAACAATTCTAACTGGGGAGAGATGTCCCGGGGAGACTTGTCCTGGGGAGACTTGTCCTGAATGTGCCACCGATTTAATAAATAATTTTTACTGGGGAGAGATGTCCCGGGGAGATTTGTCCTGGGGAGACTTGTCCCGGGGAGACTTGTCCTGAATGTGCCACCGTTTTAATAAACAATTTTTACTGGGGAGAGATGTCCCGGGGAGACTTGTCCTGGGGAGACTTGTCCTGAATGTGCCACTGTTTTAATAAACAATTCTAACTGGGGAGAGATGTCCCGGGGAGACTTGTCCTGGGGAGACTTGTCCTGAATGTGCCACTGTTTTAATAAAAAATTCTAACTGGGGAGAGATGTCCCGGGGAGACTTGTCCTGAATGTGCCACCGTTTTAATAAACAATTTTTACTGGGGAGAGATGTCCCGGGGAGACTTGTCCTGGGGAGACTTGTCCTGAATGTGCCACTGTTTTAATAAACAATTCTAACTGGGGAGAGATGTCCCGGGGAGACTTGTCCTGGGGAGACTTGTCCTGAATGTGCCACCGATTTAATAAATAATTTTTACTGGGGAGAGATGTCCCGGGGAGATTTGTCCTGGGGAGACTTGTCCTGGGGAGACTTGTCCTGAATGTGCCACTGTTTTAATAAAAAATTCTAACTGGGGAGAGATGTCCCGGGGAGACTTGTCCTGAATGTGCCACCGTTTTAATAAACAATTTTTACTGGGGAGAGATGTCCCGGGGAGACTTGTCCTGGGGAGACTTGTCCTGAACATGCCACCGTTATAATAAACAATTTTTACTGGGGAGAGATGTCCCGGGGAGACTTGTCCTGGGGAGACTTGTCCTGAACATGCCACTGTTATAATAAACAATTTTTACTAGGGAGAGATGTCCCGGGGAGACTTGTCCTGGGGAGACTTGTCCTGAACATGCCACCGTTATAATAAACAATTTTTACTAGGGAGAGATGTCCCGGGGAGACTTGTCCTGGGGAGACTTGTCCTGAATTTGTCACTGTTTTAATAAACAATTTTTTTCTTAGGGAGAGATGTCCCGGGGAGACTTGTCCTGGGGAGACTTGTCCTGAATTTGTCACTGTTTTAATAAACAATTTTTACTAGGGAGAGATGTCCCGGGGAGACTTGTCCTGGGGAGACTTGTCCTGAACATGCCACTGTTATAATAAACAATTTTTACTAGGGAGAGATGTCCCGGGGAGACTTGTCCTGGGGAGACTTGTCCTGAACATGCCACCGTTATAATAAACAATTTTTACTGGGGAGAGATGTCCCGGGGAGACTTGTCCACCCATGGCATTATTTACTTTTAATATTTACATTTGGGGAGAGATGTCCCTGGGAAGACTTGTCCTCTGGGAGGAGCTGTCCATGGGAAGACTTGTCCCATGGGGAGTTATGTCTCTGTGGAGACTTGTCCTGGGAGGACTTGTCCGGGGGAGACTTTCTGAGTGTGACTTGTCTCATATTCGGGAGAGATGTCCCGGGGAGACTTGTCCTGGGGAGACTTGTCCTGAACATGCCACCGTTATAATAAACAATTTTTACTAGGGAGAGATGTCCCGGGGAGACTTGCCCTGAATGTGCCACCGTTTTAATAAACAATTTTTACTGGGGAGAGATGTCCCGGAGAGACTTGTCCTGGGGAGACTTGTCCTGAATTTGACACTGTTTTAATAAACATTTTTTAACTGGGGAGAGATGTCCCGGGGAGACTTGTCCTGGGGAGACTTGTCCTGAACATGCCACTGTTATAATAAACAATTTTTACTAGGGAGAGATGTCCCGGGGAGACTTGTCCTGGGGAGACTTGTCCTGAACATGCCACCGTTATAATAAACAATTTTTACTAGGGAGAGATGTCCCGGGGAGACTTGTCCTGGGGAGACTTGTCCTGAATTTGACACTGTTTTAATAAACATTTTTTAACTAGGGAGAGATGTCCCGGGGAGACTTGTCCTGAATGTGTTACCGTTTTAATAAACAATTTTTACTGGGGAGACTTGTCCTGGGGAGACTTGTCTTGAATGTGCCACCGTTTTAATAAACAATTTTTACTGGGGAGAGATGTCCCGGGGAGACTTGTCCTGGGGAGACTTGTCCTGAATGTGCCACCGATTTAATAAATAATTTTTACTGGGGAGAGATGTCCCGGGGAGATTTGTCCTGGGGAGACTTGTCCTGGGGAGACTTGTCCTGAATGTGCCACCGTTTTAATAAACAATTTTTACTGGGGAGAGATGTCCCGGGGAGACTTGTCCTGAATGTGCCACCGTTTTAATAAACAATTTTTACTGGGGAGAGATGTCCCGGGGAGACTTGTCCTGAATGTGCCACCGTTTTAATAAACAATTTTTACTGGGGAGAGATGTCCCGGGGAGACTTGTCCTGGGGAGACTTGTCCTGAATGTGCCACTGTTTTAATAAACAATTCTAACTGGGGAGAGATGTCCCGGGGAGACTTGTCCTGGGGAGACTTGTCCTGAATGTGCCACCGATTTAATAAACAATTTTTACTGGGGAGAGATGTCCCGGGGAGACTTGTCCTGGGGAGACTTGTCCTGAATGTGCCACTGTTTTAATAAACAATTCTAACTGGGGAGAGATGTCCCGGGGAGACTTGTCCTGGGGAGACTTGTCCTGAATTTGCCACTGTTTTAATAAACATTTTTTAACTGGGGAGAGATGTCCCGGGGAGACTTGTCCTGGGGAGACTTGTCCTGAACATGCCACTGTTATAATAAACAATTTTTACTAGGGAGAGATGTCCCGGGGAGACTTGTCCTGGGGAGACTTGTCCTGAACATGCCACCGTTTTAATAAACAATTTTCACTGGGGAGAGATGTCCCGGGGAGACTTGTCCTCGGGAGACTTGTCCTGAATGTGCCACCGATTTAATATATAATTTTTACTGGGGAGAGATGTCCCGGGGAGACTTGTCCACCCATGGCATTATTTACTTTTAATATTTACATTTGGGGAGAGATGTCCCTGGGAAGACTTGTCCTCTGGGAGGAGCTGTCCATGGGAAGACTTGTCCCATGGGGAGTTATGTCTCTGTGGAGACTTGTCCTGGGAGGACTTGTCCGGGGGAGACTTTCTGAGTGTGACTTGTCTCATATTCAAATAAAAGAAGAAAAATGTAAGAGATTTAAAATATTGAGTTAAAAGTGAAAAAAATAATAAAAGAAGAAATAAATTACAAAATTTGAGGGATTAAAAAATTTTAAGTGCGAAAAAAATTAATGAAAGAAGAAAAATGACCTTGGACATGGTTGGTTCGCAGTAGCAGGCTCGATTTAGAAGTGCGACTGCCAAACCGGCATCGAGTCCGGGTGCAAAAATGGAAAAACTTAAGGGTCCCTCCCATCGTTTTGCGAGTTCGACGATCGAGTAGACTTGATCGGCAGTCGAGTGGGTACAAAGTGTGATTTTGGGAATTTCTTTTGCTGTTGTTGATTCTTGGATAATTAGAGGAAGAATTCTGTAAGGCCCTTTTATTCCAGCTTCAGGAGTGCCACTGATTTTTGACTGTAGGAAAAAAAATTCTTGAGGTAGATTGTAGTGCCAATTGCAGAAACTTGTATTTTCTGGCTGTCTTCCTGACATATAGGAACCGGCGGCGTAGAGGGGAGCACCTGAAAAAGATAGTTTTCTATAAAGATAGTTTTTTTTTAATTTTTAATATTTTTCAAAAAAATTCAATTATATTTTCTAAAATTTTATTAAATCGTTCAAAACAATTCAATTATTTTTTTAAATAGTAACAATTTTGTTGCAAAAATTCAATTATTTTTAATACAATTTTAATAAAATTTCATGAAAGAATTCAATTCTTTTTAAATTTTCAATATTTTAAAAAAAAATGAATTATTTTCTAAAATTTTAATGCATCCTTCGATGTAACTCAATTATTTTCAACAAAAGTTTAATAAAATTTCACAAAAGAATTCAATGATTTCCTAAAATTTCAATAAATTTTTAGGAAAATTAATCAATTCAACTATTTTTCTAAATAGTAAAATCTTTGCAAAAATTTAATTATTTTCAATGCAATATTAAAAAAAATGTCTTGAAAAGATTAAATTTTTTTAAATTTTCAATATTTTTCGAAAAAATTGAATTATTTTTTTAAATTTTAATGCATCCTTCGATGCAATTCAATTATTTTTTTTTTAATAGTAAAAATTTTGTCAAAAATTCAATTATTTTTAATACAATTTTAACAAAATTTCATGAAAGAATTGAATTTTTTTTTAATTTTCAATATTTTTCGAAAAAAAATCAATTATTTTCTAAAATTTTAATGAATCTTTCGATACAAATCAATTATTTTTATAAGCAGTAACATTTTTTGCAAAAGAAAATTAAAAAAAAAATTTTAATGAAATTTCCCCAAAGAATTAAACTATTTCCTCTTTTTAAGTAGAAAATGTCGAATATGGTCAAGACAATATTTCGAATGTTAGTGTCCTTTTTAAGTAGAAAATGCCGAAAAAAGTCAGACTAAATATTGAAAATGTATTTTAAATTTCAGCTGAAATTTAAAATACATTTTGCAATATTTAGTCTGGCTATTAAAGTAAAAAATGTTATAAATCAAATTCTCTTTAAGAAATTTTAAATTTATTTTGGAAAAAATATTTACAAAATTTCTATTTGTTAAAAACGATTGTAAAAATTATTCGAAAACATCAATAACTTCTTTTTTTCAATAAATATTTAATCATTATATTATTTTTCCACAGGAATCAAGATTTTCAAAAATTTCAAATTCGAACTTTTTTGAAATTTAACAATTTATAAGAATATTTATTATAAAAAATGAAGAAATTAAATATAACCGAGTGATAAGATCATTATTTTATATAATAGAAATATTTTTACTGTAATTTTCTCAAAATTATTTTCATCATTTTAATTCAATTATTGTTATTTTCTAGAATTTTTAAATAAAAGTCATCTTTAAATCAATTAACTTTATTAATTTTTGGAAAAATTCTTTTAAAATTTTCAAATTCATTTACCATTCAGAAAATTTTCAATTGAATATATGTCTTAAAAAGTAAACACTTTAAATAATTTCAGAAAAAAATCCAATTGAACTTTTTTAAAATAATTAATTCTACAGAATTGCTGGTTATAAGTATGAAAAATTAATATTTTTAAAGAATTTAATTTGAAACATTTTCAAAATTCAATTATTTCTTAAAATTCATGCTATAATGCTTTTTATATTTAAATATATTATTTGAATATTTTGAATAATTTAAATAATAAATATTCAAATCTAAAAGTTTAACTGAAATTCATTTTTAAATCAATTTTTATTAAAAAATTCTACGAGAATTCAATTATTTAACTATAAAAATAAATTTTTTATTAAACAATTGAATGTTTCTTAAAATTGAATTCTCATAAACAATCTTTGTAAATAATAAAATTCATATGAAAATGAGGAAATTTTTTTAAAATAATTAAAATTTTGCCATAAATTTTATTAAAAATTTTTTTAAAAATTGAATTTTGACAAGAATTTTATTAAAAATTTTTTAAAAATTTGAATTTTGCCAAGCATTTTATTAAAAATTTTTAAAATAATTGAATTTTGACAAGAATTTTATTAAAAATTTTAAAATAATTGAATTTATGCATTAATTTATAATTTTTCAAAAATCCAATTAAAATTTTTAAAAACCTAACTAATCTTTAAAATTTCTAACAAAATTCATTGAAAATTGTTATTTTAAAAGTTTGACAGTTAATTTGCAAATAATTAAATAAGTGGAGTAAGAAAATTTAACATCAATTTCAAAAACTCAATAAAGAAGTACAGTTGCAATTTTTAAAAATATAATTAATTATTCTATGAATTATTTATTTTTGTAATTATATAATTGAATTAATTGATTTAAAAAAGAATTTTATAATTAAAACTTTAGAAAATAATTAAAATTGTTAAAGTAGGATTCTTTAGAAATAATTACAATTCATGTAAAATTAATTTTACAAAAATGATTGAAAAATTGAAAGATTTAATTTCGAAATTCTGAAAAAAATTAGGTTTTTGAAAAATAGTAGGTAATTAAAATTTTTTAAAGATATACTCGAATTCCAGAAAATAATTTTAAAAAATTGAAACAATTGTAAATTTTTATATTTTAAAGAATTTTATTTTTCATTTTTAAAAATTTTCTATTGGTAATTAATTAAATCTTAAGAGGTTTTTAAATTAAATTCCCTGAAAATTGACGAGAAGCAAAAGTATAAAAATATTACAATTTTTATTTTAAAAAATTATTAATTACATTATTTTGTATTAAACTTTTAGAAATAATTAAATTTCATCAGGTTTTTCATTAAAATTATTTGAAATTTTAAATCCTGTCTGGAAAAATAAATAACTTTTTAAACTTTTGTTTAACCAAAAGTATTGAAGTTTTGAATAATTTAATTCAGAAATTCCGAAAAATTGTTTCTTGAAAAAATGGAATTAAACATTTTTTTTTGAAATAATTGTATTTCCGAAAATAATATTAAAAAATTGAAACAATTGAAAATTTTTGTCAAATTTCATCGAAATTATATTTTAATGAATTTTATTTGTTTACTTTTAAAAACTACTTGAAGGAAAAAGTCCCGTATTGTGTCAGAAAATAAGTAACTCTAAATAGTAGTATAGTCCTATATATAGTCAGACAAAATTGGGAGTTTAATTAATTAAATCTAAAAATTATTATTTAAAACAATTTTTTAAGGGAAAAATTCCGTATTGTGTCAGACAGATTATTTCGTCACTGAAAAATAGTAGTAATCAGTAGTAAAGTCCTGTGTATGGTCAGACAAAACTGCCGAGTAATTATTAATTATTAATAATTAATATTTTCTAAAGGACTACTTTAAGGAGAAAATTCTCTATTGTGTCAGACGTGATATTCCATCGAAAGGAAACAGTAGTAAAGGTTTATGTACAGTCAGACAAAATTCTGAGACAATTTAATTAAAAATAAGAAAATTAATAAAAATTTTTTTTTTACTTTTTTTACTTTTTCCAGGAAAAAATTCCCTATTGTGTCAGACATAACACAACGCTGTGTTAACAGTAATCAGTAGTAGAGTCATATGTATAGTCAGACAAAAATAATGCGCGATTAGTTAATATTTCAAAATGAACAACTTCTTCAAGGGAATAATTCCGTATTGTATCAGACATAATATTTCGTGAAATAGTTATAAACGTAAAGACAAAATTATACAATTAATTAATATTTCATAAAAAAAAAGTTGTTCAAGGGAAAAATTCCGTATTGTGGCAGACAAAATTTCCTTTTATACTATAATCAGTAGTAAGGTCCTGTGTATGGTCAGACAAAATAGACTCTACGATTAATTATTGTCTCCTAAAGACTTCTCTAAGGAGAAAATTCTCTATTGTGTCAGACATAATATATCATCGCTCAGTAATAAACAGTAGTAAAGTCCTGTGTACAGTGAGACAAAATTAGAAAAATAATTAATACTTCTTAATGACTTGTTGAAGTAGAAAATTCCGTACAATGTCAGACTTTCATCAGTGGTAAGGTCCTGTGTATTGTCAGACAAAAAATACGATTAATTAAAATGAAGAATCAATTTTTTCTTCAACGTTAGGAGAAAATTGGAAAAAATACCCCTTCTTCAAGTAGAATATTCCGGGTATAGTCAGACATTCGAAAAAAGTCAATATATTTGCTTCGCAGTAGAGAAATTCGTATTCTATCAGACAAATACTTATTCTATTATTATTATTATTATTATTATTATTATTATTATTATTATTATTATTATTATTATTATTATTATTATTATTATTTATATTATTATAAATAAATAAATAAAATTTATTTTTATCATTTCGATTATTCATTACTAGAATTTTCAACTCAAATTCTTTTTTAAATCAATTTTTTTAAATGATTTTTAAAAAAGTTCTTTCACAGTTTTCAAATCTTTTTGTTTACAATTTAATTTTACAAAATTTCGATTATTCTGACATTCTTGAATTAAAAATACTACTAGAAATTAAAAACTTCAAATAATAAAAAAAAATTCCACTAAACTTTTTGAAAAAAATTAATTCTACAGAGTTTTTAATTAAATCTATGAAAAGTTCAAATTTTCAAAGATTTTAATTTGAAACTTTTTGAAAATTCAATTATTTATTAGAATATTCAATGAGAATTCAATTATTTAAATACAAAAATAAATATTTTATTATATTAGATAAATGTTTCTTAAAATTGAATTTTCATAAAGAATTTTTTAAAAAAAATTTTTAAATAATTGAATTCTCTTGATAAATTTTAATAAAATATTTTAAGAATATTTATTCTTAATTTATTTATTCGAGAAATTTGATGAAAATTGTGTATTAAAAATAATTGAATAATAATTTTGTTATTTATAAAGATAATTGAATTTTGACGAGAATTTTGGAAATTAATTAAATTTCTATGAAGAATTTTTTTAGAATTATTTTCCAAAAAAATTGAATTGTTACAAAGAATTTTATTAAAATTTCTGAAAATAATTTAAAATTTTTAAAGAAATTTATTTAAAACTGAATTGAAAATAATACTTAAATTCTAAAAAATAAATTGTAGCAAAGGTTTTTAAAATAATTGATTTTCTTTGATAAATTTTAATATTTTTAGAATAATTATACATTTTTCGAGGAATTCCATTAAAATTGTATTAAAAATAATTGAAAGTCTGCGATGAGTTTTAATATTTATGAAAATAATTAAATGTTTGCGTAGAATTTTATTAACAATTTTTTTAACTAATTAAATTCTTTTGGATTTTTTGTTATTAAAGTATAGTAAATATTAAAAATTATTAAATTGAGGAAAATTTTTGAAAATAATTAATCAATTCTATTTTTTAATTTCAATTGTTTTAATAAAATTCAAAGTTTTTGAAAAATAAAGGAAAAAAATGTTTATAAATTCTATTTGTCTTTTAGAATATTCAATATTGAAAATAAAACTGAAAATTTTTGAATTTTTAGAAAATAAAAGAAAAAATTTTTTTTAAAAAAATTTTCTGTTAAATTTATTTACGAATATCTTTAATTGTTAAATTATTCGAAAACAATAATTTCTTTTATAAATATTTTAAATATTTAATTATTATTTATAGAATTCATTTTCAAATCAATTTTTATTACAAAATTCTACGAGAATTTAATTATTAAAATAAAAAAGTAATCAATTTATTGAATAATTAAATGTTTCTTAAAATTTAATTCTTATAAAGAATTTTATTATAACAAATTTTTAAATAATTGAATTCTTTTGACGAATTTTAATAAAAAATTTTAGAATAGTTACTTTTTCAAGAAATTCGATTGAAATTGTATTAAAAATAATTGAAATTCTGCGATGAGTTTTATTATTTATGAAAATAATTGAATTATTGAGAAGAATTTTATAAAAAATTAGTAAATATTTGAATTCTTTTGGGTAATTTTATTAACATAGTAGACATTAAAAATCATTGAAATGAGGAATGTTTTTGAAAATAATTGAAATTTTGGCACAGAAATATTAAAATTTTTGAAAATAATTGAATTTGAAAGAAGAATTTTTTTTATTTATAAAGATAATAATTGGGATTTTGTAGAGATTTTTTTTTTGTAAATTTTCAACATAATTACATTTTGTAATAAGAATTTTATTACTTTTGAGAAAATAATTGAATTTCTGCAATAATTTCTAACTTCTTCAAAATTTAATTTTTTTTTTAGTGTTTTTAACTAAAATTCTTCTATAAATCCATTATTGTCAATAATTAATTAAATATTTTCAAACATATTTTAATAAATTAAATATTTTTAAATTTAACTAATTTTTTAGAAGATTTTGAATTATTAAAATTTTTCAAAAATCAAAGTTGTTTAAAATTTCTAATTAAATTAATTTAAAATTGAAATTTTACAAAATTTCAAATCAAAATCTTTTGAAGATTAACTATTTATGAAATTTGTAAACTTCTAAAATTGAATTAATTTTGAAATATTGAAGTAAAATTAGGTTTCAAGAATAAATACAATAAACAATTTTCCAAAATTTCGATCAATATTCCCTGACTTTTCCAAGTTTTTCAAGGTTTATAAAATTCCCTGACATTTCCAGGTTTTCCAAGTTTGCAAATTGCGTATTGAATCAAATAATATTTATTGAAGTGAATTAAATGGTATTTGAACCAATAATTTCAGTATTTGAAGCAAATATGAATTGAACCATATTTAATTGACGTCAATAAATATTATTTGATTTGATTAAATATTTAATTGATGTCAATTAATCAATAGTCAATTAATCGGTTATTTAAATGAAATAAATTTCTTTTTCAATGTAATTAAAAATAATTTTATATATTATATGTGAAATTAAAAAAATAATAATTCAAAAAGTGCAGGAAATGTTTAGTCATAAAACTACACTCACAAAATGAATAATCAAAATAAAATAATTAAAATAAATAAAAAAATTTCTGGAAATAAAAATTGATATTAAAAAAAAATTCCTAATTCAACACAGAAATGAGCGGAGGAATATTGATCGTTAGAATATATTTTCCTTCACGTTAAATATGCGATAAATCTTATAAGCGTTTTAGGAGAAGGGGGAGGAGGGGGGGGGGGTAATTACAGCGGTAATTAGGGCTATTAACTACGGTAATTTAACATCTCTGAAGCTCGCACCAGTCGGTACTTCCTGTTGCAGATGCGCATTTTCCGATCTCTCTAAACGTTCCTCCCTGATTGAAATTGGTTGGTTGAGGCCTTTATCAAGAAGCACTCGTGTTGTGAGGAAAATGAAAAAAACCAAAACACACCAGGTGATGAGCAGTTTGTACCATCGTGTGCGCATGTCCCAAATTTTATTTGTGATGGTGTGTGTCTTACATGCGAAGCGATGAAAAAATTTTCCTCCCAAGATTTATTATATTTCCCTCAGGATCATTTGAGGATATTTTCTTTTCTTCACTTCAACCCATTTGTAGGCTTCTTTTTTTTTTGTTTTTTCCTCTTCTTACGTTCACTGTCACTCACATGAAAATAACAAAACAAAAAAAAATGGATGGAAAAAATTGTATTCCTCCCTCTCCTCTCTCTCTCCCTCTGTGGGAGGGATAAGAAACTTTACATTTATGGTAAATTGCGCACGCGCCAACAATTTAATTTTCAGGGCCGTGGAAATGAATTGTGCCTCTAAAGCAATTTCACTGTTGTTGGAGCTCAATTATTTTTTTTAATTTTTATAAATTATTTTTCTTCATACGTTTTTTTACAACTTATTTTAAAATATTTGATAACAATTACAATTATATTATTAAAAACATGGAGATAATTGAAAATAACCGAGTAATAAAATCATTAATTTATACAATAAGAAATGATTTATTGAATAATTGGATGTTTCTTAAAATTGAATTCTCATGAATAATTTTATCAAAAATTTTTTTAAATAATTGAATTCTTTCGACGAATTTTAACAACATTTTTAAGAATAATTATATTTTTCGAGAATTTCTTTAATTTCAAATAATTCATTATAACTGAAATTCATTTATACATCAATTTTTAGAATTAGAAAATTCTACGAAAATTCAATTATTTAAATAAAAAAATAAATAATTTATTTCTGTCTTTGTTTCTCAAAATTGAATTTTCATCAAGAATTTTATCAGAAAAATTTTAAATTCAATTTTTTCGACGAATTTTAACAAAATTTTTAGAATAATTACATTTTTTGAGAATTTCTTTAATTTCAAATAATTTATTAACTGAAATTCATTTTTAAATTAATTTTTATTAGAATAAATTCTACGAAAATTCAATTATTTAAATAATACAAAAATAAATAATTTATTGAATAATTGAATGTTTCTTAAAATTAAATTCCAATAAAGAATTTCATCAATAAATTTTTAAAAAATTAAATTCTTTCGACGAATTTTAATAAAATTTGAAGAATAATTACATTTTTCTAGGATTTCGATTTTAATTATTTTTAATACAATTTTAATTCT
This sequence comes from Leptopilina syphax, assembly GCA_032872505.1. Classification (NCBI taxonomy): domain Eukaryota; kingdom Metazoa; phylum Arthropoda; class Insecta; order Hymenoptera; family Figitidae; genus Leptopilina; species Leptopilina syphax. Next base: position 28,213,687 of record CM065469.1, on the reverse strand, counting down.
ATTAAAAATAATAGAACTTCTGCGATGAGTTTTATTTATATTATAAGAAATAATTTATTGAATAATTGAATGTTTCTTAAAATTATGAATTCTCATAAATAATTTGATCAACGAATTTTTTAAATAATTGAATTCTTTTGACGAATTTTAACAAAATTTTTAAGAATAATTACATTTTTCGATAATTTTTTTAATTTCAAATAATTTATTAAAATTCAATTATTTTCAATACCTACCTATTATTTTAATAAAATGAAGAAAAAATAAAATAAATTTCCCAAAGGAATTCAATTATTTAAAGACATTTTTATGAAATTTTCCTCGAGAATTAAATTATTTTTTTAAATAATAAAATATTCTTCTCAGGAATTCAATTATTTTCATAACTATAAAAAAAATCATCGCAAATAGATTTGAAAATTCTCAAGGAACTTTTGCAAAAATTATTAAAAATAATTGATAAATTAATAATTAAATTCTTTCGAAGAATTTTAATAAAATTTTTGAAAATAATTTCATTTTTCGAAGAATTTACTTAAAATTGTATTAAAAATAATTGAAATCATGTGAAGAATTTTATTATTTAGGACTATAATTGAATTCTTGCAACAAATTTTGATTACATTTTTTTTTTAAATAATTGAATTCTTTTGGAAAATTTTATATTAAAATACTAGATATGGAAAAACATTGAATTAAATTTTGAGGAGAATTTTTAAAATTTTTCGATCATAATTGAATTTCTACAAGGAATTTTATTATAGTTTTGAAAATAATTGAATTTCTGCAATTATTTTAAACTCTTCAAAATTAATTTTTTTTAAAATGCTTCTAACTAAAATTCTTCTTTAAATCAATTATTTTTAATAATTTTTGATAAAGTTCTTTGAGAATTTTCAAATCCATTTATTTACAATTATTCAATTTTTCGATTGTTCGGAAATTTTTTTAATAAAATATATATTAGAAACATAAAAAACTTGAAATAATTTCAAAAAAAAATTTAAATAAACTTTTCCAAAAAAAATATTTCTATAGAAATAATGAAAAATTACGATTTTCAAAGATTTTAATTTGAAACCTAGTTTTCAAAATTCAATTATTTCAAAAAATTCACGCTTCAATGTTTTTAATATTTAATTATTATCTTAGAAATTTAACTTAAATCCATTTTTAAATTAATTTTTATTAGAAAATTCCACGAAAATTCAATTATTTAAATACAAAAATAAATAATTTATTGAATATACTTGAATATTTCTTAAAATTGAATTCCTAAAAAGAATTTAGCTATATTTATAAAAATAATTGAAATCTTGACGAGAATTTATTTAAAAATTTTTAAAATAATTGAAATTCTGCGCGATGAAATTTATTATTCATAAAAACAATTTAATTATTACGGAGAAATTTTTAAAAAATTGAAAATAATTGAATTTCTGTGAAATTTTTCGAAAAAAATTGAATGTCTGAGAAGAATTTTCTTATTTCTAAAGATAATTGAAATGACGAGAATTTTTTTAAATTGTTGAACATAATTGAATCTCTGCGTAAAAAATTATGTTATTTTTGAAAATAATTGAATTATTACGGAGAAATTTTTATAAAATTGAAATTTTGACAAGAATTTTAATAAACTTTTTGAAAATAATTGAATTTCAGAGAAGAATTTTATTATTTATAAAGATATAATTGAAATTTTGACGAGAATTTTTTTAAATTGTTGAACATAATAAAATGTCTTAGAAGAATTTTATTACTTTTGAAAGTAATTGAATTTCTGCAATTATTTGTAACTTCTTTATAATTCAATTTTTTTTTTTTAGTTTTTTAGCTAAAACAACAATTTTTTATTAATATATAAATAACTGTTGTAACAATTTTTTATATTAATGAAAAATAGTTGTGGTTTTAGTTAAAAAATACTTTTAAAAAAATGAAATTTTTTTGTCAGTGAAATTCTACATTAATTCAAAGTAAAAAAAAAAATAAATAAAGTAAAAAAAGAAAAAAAAAATCCCTCAATGAATTAAATTCAGAAAAATGTTGACTAACTCAGATTTATAGTGTATTCGTGATAAGTAAATAAATAATAACCCTTTAGAAAAATCATGACAAATATTTTTACCCCACTCGTAAGTTATGAAAGAAAAGTCAAAGTAACATAGTTATTTTTTTTTTTTTTAAGTAAAAGAGAAAAAAATTGTGTAATTAATCAAGTTTATTCAAGGGAGGGAAGTAGAGTCGTTAAATATATCGTCAACATATATATTTATATAAGTTTGGATGTGTAAAGATAGGAATTATGACTTATAAGATCCCAATGGGAAATTAACCATTGGCGCAATAATGGTCCTATATTGGGAGCCAGCAGTACCAATGATGGTGCAATAATAGCAACCAATATTGGGCCACTATTGCCAGAGTCTTGGGATGATCACGACTTTGCCAAGCATTGGCAGCCAATATTGGATCACTATTGGCTGCCAAGACAAATGCCGGACTTTCCAAGCCTTGGATATTCATTGGCAACAAAGATTGGACCAATATTAATGACCAATTAATTACCAATGCTTTAAAATTAAATTAATGCTTGGTTATTTATTGGTTACCAATACTGAACCAACGTTTGAAATCAATATTTTACAAATACCAACACATAATAAAAATTTTTCAAAAAAAAAAAAAAAAAAAAAAATTAAATTATTAATCTAAAGAAAAAAAAATTAATTTCATTAGAACACTGAACACTCTGTTGAAAACAGAATGTGATAAAAATCAGACAAAGATAATATTTGTCTAAGTTTGAGAATGCAAGCGTCTCTCCTTATATAGAACTGGTAACACCACTTGCTAACGAGAGGAAGAAACTTTGGCGCACCCTGGTGGCACTTATACAAAGTAATTTCGAGCATATACTTTGAAGCAGCGCGGGACATTTCAAAATCGAACACCAGGGTGCGCCAGAGCTTCTTTCACTCACTAGCAAGTGGTGTTACCAGTTCTATATAAGGAGAGACGCTTGCATTCTCAAACTTAGACAAATTTTGTCTTTGTCTGATTTTTATCACATTCTGTTTTTAACAGAGTGTTCTAATTAAATTAATTTTTTTTTCTTTAGATTAATAATTTAATTTTTTTTTTTTTTTTGAAAAATTTTTGCTATGTGTTGGTATTTGTAAAATATTGATTTCAAACGTTGGTTCAATATTGGTAACCAATAAATAACCAAGCATTAATTTAATTTTAAAGCATTGGTGAATAATTGGTCATTAATATTGGTCCAATCTTTGTTGCCAATGAATAACCAAGGCTTGGAAAGTCCGGCATTTGCCTTGGCAGCCAATAGTGATCCAATATTGGCTGCCAATGCTTGGCAAAGTCGTGATCATCCCAAGACTCTGGCAATAATAGTCCGATATTGGTTGCCAATGTTTGACCAAGAAAAAACTGTTGGCAGCCAATATTGGTCCATTATTTAGCCAATGGTGAGCATTGGCAATTTCCCATTGGGATGTTTATAAATACTATTTCATTGATCTGAGGTCTTTGCCCGTATGGATCAATAAATCAAGCTCATTACTTGTTCTAAAGGCCAACCAACGAAAATCTCAAAATAATTTATCAACTTTGAAGGTTTCCGCAACTAAAATTTAATGACAATAATTTCTTGCAATCACAGTTTGTAAACGTTATCAATTTATCGTCACACGATACTATATTTGGAGAGAGAAAGAGAGAGAGAGAAAATAATTTTTTACTTCCATATATATATATAATAAAAAATCTTTGATTATTGTTACGGATGAGTGCAGTGTGTGACCCAGTTGAGATTATTACTTCGATGATTTATGATGTACTTCTTTAATGGCTTTTTGAAATTAACACACAATGTTAGCGCATAGAAAAAAGTCGAACATTTTTATCTTTTAGTTTAAATATAGAAATTTCTGTTTACTTTATTTTATTTTTTCTTTCAATTTTTCTTTTTTTTTTTATTTTTTCTTTTTTTTTCTTTTTCTTTTTTTTTGATACTTTGTTTCTATTTTTACTTTTCCACTTTTCTTTTTATTTTTTTATTTTTTTATTCACTTATTCCTTAATTGCCTATTATTCAATTAAATTTTCTCTTATTTTTTCTACTTTTTTAATCACTTTTTTTTTACTTTTTCTTTATTTTTCATTCGCACTTGATTCCTTAATTGACTATTATTTAATTTCATTTTAATTAATCTGTATATAAATTAAAATCACATTTATGCACTCGCAATTGCATTTTCCCCGTTTATGTGTAGTATATATTTACTTTTTGTTCGGAAAAAAGTAATTATCGTGCGAGAGAAACGGGAATCGATAATGGCAAAAAAAAAGAAGAAAAAGAAAAATGAAGCAAAAGTTCGCAATCACGACTAGTGTCAAGAAACTTGACGAGAAAAACGAACAACAATTTCTCACTCGGTGCTATTGAACTCGTTCGTATCGAAATGAATTATAATTTTTTGGGAGGAAAATTTTTTTTTACGTTTTTCATTTTATATTTTCGGGAATTTATTTTTCATTGCGATAAAAATCATTTTGGCGAATTTAATTTATATGTTTGTAACATTCACTAAATTTGAATTAGTAAGAATTAATTAATTAATTAAATTATGAATTAATTAAGTAAGTAAATAATTAATTAATTAAATTATTAATTTATTAATTAATTCATTAATTAATAATATATTAATCGCCGTATTCATTCATTTATTCTGTCTCATTCTGTCCGCAGTTAGAAGTTAGTTTCTGTATATGCTTTTGATTTTTTTTTCTTTAAAAAATATTGTTTGACAAATCGAAAATATGCAGGTATTTTTTCATGATTCATAATAAAATAATATTAGAAATTAGAAAATTTAAAAAAAAATTATAATTAAAAAATGAAAATATACTTATTTGTTTATTATATGCTTTCTTCTCTAAATTTCGTTTGACTGATCAAAATTATGCAAATTTTTCTCCTTTTTATTTATAAAAAATAGAAAAATGTTAAAAAATTGGAATTAAGAAATAGAAAATAAATACCCATTCTTATGCAATAATTTTTATTTCTCAATAACAATATTGTTCACAAACTAATTCGTTTATTTGGGAAAAAAAAACATTTCATATTCCCATTTCCTAATATTTTTGTAGAAAATTTTCAATTTTCATAAGAAAATAATTTACATCATTTCTATTTCTTAATTACAATTCTTTTAATAAAATTCAAAGTTTTTTAAAAATAATAGAAAAAAATGTTTATAAATTCTACTTGTCATTTAGAAAATTTAATTGAAAATGAAACTAAAAACTTTTGAATTTTTCGAAAATAAAGGATTTCTTCATTTTTTATAATAATTAAAGATGACCGAGAGATAAAATGATTATTTTATATTATAAAGAATATTGTTACTGTAACTTCTTCAAAATTATTTTCATATTCAATTATTATCTAAAATTTTAACTAAAATTCATTTTCAAATCAATTTTTTATTTGAAAATTCTATGAGAATTCTATTATTTAAATACAACAGTAAATTATATATAATTTAAATGATTCTTAAAATTTAATTATTCTTATAAAGAATTTTATTACCAAATTTTTAAATAATTAAATTCTTTTTGACGAATTTTAATAGAATTTTTAAGAATAGTTTCATTTTTCAAGGAAATCGATTAAAATTGTATATTAAAAATAATTGAAATTCTGCGATTAGTTTTATTATTTATGAAAATAATTGAATTATTGCCGAGAAATTTATAAAAAATTTGTAGGTAAATATTTGAATTCTCGTGAAATTTTTATTATTTATGAAAATAATGAAATGTTTATACGTAAAATTTTATTTAAATTGTTTTTCATTAATTGAATTCTTTTGGGTAATTTTATTAAAATAGTTGAGATTGAAAATCATTAAAATGAGAACATTTTTTAAAAATAATTGAAATTTTGTAATAAGAATTTTATTCTTTTGGAAAATTTTATAAAAATCGTAGATATTGAAAATCATATTAAATTATGAACCATTTTTAAAAGTAATTGAAATTTTTCCAAAAATTTTCATAAAATTTTTGAAAATAATTGAAATTTGGCGAAGAATTTAGCTATATTTATGAAAATAATTGAAATCTTGACGAGAATTTATTTAAAAATTTTTTAAATAATTTTAATTCTGCGCGATGAGTTTTATTATTCATAAAAATAATTCCGCGTAAAAATTATATTATTTATGAAAATAATTGAATTATTACGGAGAAATTTATAAAAAATTGAAAATAATTGAATTTCTGTGAAATAATTAAATTTAAATTAAATTAAATTTAAATTAAATTTAATTTAATTAAATTAATTCAATAATTAAATATGTTTGCGTAGAGTATTATTAAAATTTCTCTTAAATAATTGAATTTTTTTGACGAATTTTAATAAAATTTTTAAAAATAGTTCATTCTTCAAGGAATTCAATTAAAGTTGTATTGAAAATAATTGAAATTCAGCGATGAGTTTTATTATTTATGAGAATAATTGAATTATTGAGAAAAACTTATACAAAATTTCTAAATAATTGAATTCCTGTGCAATTTTTATTATTTATGAAAATAATTAAATGTTTGCGTGCAATTTTATTAAAATTGTTTTTAAATAATTTAATTCTTTTGGGTAATTTTATTAAATTAGTAGATATTTAAAATCGCATTGAAATGATGAAAATTTTTGAAAATAATTGAAATTTTGACAAGAATTTGATTAGAATTTTTAAAAATAATTGAATTTTGAAGAAGAATTTTATTACTTATAAAGATAGTTGAGATTTTGATAAGATTTTTTTTCAATTTTGAACAAAATTGAATTTTGTGATAAGAATTTTATTGCTTTTGAAAATAATCGAATTATTTTTAAAATTGCTAATTTTATTTAAAAAAAGTGAGTAAAGTTGAATGTTTAATTAGTTTCATTTCAAGTCTATATTATTATTATAGTTTATTTTAAAGCTTTTCGACCGCAAAAAATAACCATTTTTATACTAATTTATTAGTAAAATTTACTAATTAAAAAGCAAAAATAATTAAATAAATAAAAAACTTAATATAATAATAGAGTAATTTTTTTTTTTTTTTTTTTTTAAATATAATAATGAATTAAATAAAAATTCACTGTTATTAAACAATAAAGGGATAGAGTATTAAAAATATAAGATGCTAAACAAAATAAAGTGATAATAAAAAAAGCATAAAGTGCTATAAAGAACAATGAAACCTTGGAGACTTGCTCAACACACGGTTTCCGCTTTAATGTAACAATAACGCAAGAAAAGTGTTTCGCTATTTGAATGCTAAGCTTTTGTATAAAGCAGATAATTCATATGCAAAGCAATAGTGTAAAGACCGAACAGAACGTTGTTCCATCATTGATTATAAGGCTGCAGCTAATTATAGTAAGCCGATAGGAGGAGAATATCCGACTCCCTCCTTTCGCATCATAAGCCAAAAGCATAAACTTCCAATCCTCTGCCAGTCGTTAAATCGCGAAGCAATTTGAATTATCGCGTCTGCGGCGGACTTTCCGCGCTTTTCTTTATTCTTTATCACTCTTTCTCTCTCTCTTTTTCTCTTTTATTCACTTTTCTCATTTTGCCCCCCCCCCCCTCCCCCTCTTTAAATCAATTATTTCTAATAAAAAATCAATTTTATGAATCTTCACATAAAATTCTCTTTTCCCCTTTTTTTAATCTTTGTTTGTTCAAAAAAAAAAAAAATTTCATTTCCGTCCTTATTAACATTGTTTGCATACTTCACTTTTAAAGTTGTAATTACAGTGTAATTTGCACCTAATAAAAAATTACTGTTTTCTATTCTTAGTTTTTTCTTTTATTCTTTTCTGCTTCATTTCAACGAAAACTAGTGAATTCTATGGGAAAAGAAAATTTATGTAAATTTCCGAAAATATTGGTAAAAAATATTTATATTTTAAATATAGATAATTAATTTTATTCAATAATTAAATTAATGAATTTTTAATTATATTATTCATTTTAAAATTTTTATTAAATTAAATTACTCTTTTTTTTAACTAAATTATTAATTCTGAGAATAGAAGTTGGTCTGGTGGGTAGCGTTCTCGACTCGTGTACTGAAGTTCGATGGTTCGAATCCTGCCAGTGGTGAAATTAAATTATTAACTTTTATTTAAAATTAAATTTAATTATTAATTTAAAATTGAATTATTAACTTAAAATTGAATTATTATTATTATTAATTAATTATTTACTATATTAATCGCCGTATTCATTAATTCATTCATTCATTCTGTCTCATTCTGTCCGCAGTTTGAAGTTAGTTTCTGTATATGCTTTTGTTTTTTTTTTCTTCAAAAAATATTGTTTGACAAATCGAAAATATGCTGGTATTTTTTCATAATTCATAAAAAAATAATATTAGAAATTAGAAAATTTAAAAAAAAATTATAATTAACAAATGAAAAATATACCCATCTTTTTATTATATGCTTTTTTTCTATAACAAATTTCGTTTGACTGATCTAAATTATTATGCAAATTATCCTCCTTTTTATTTATAAAAAATACTAGAAAATTGTTAATTGTTAAAAAATGTTGATCAAGAAGTAGGAAACATACCCACTTTATGCATAATTTTTATTTCTCAATAACAATATTATATTTACAAACTCATTTTTTTCTTTTGAGAAGAAAAACATTAGATATTCCCGTTTCTTAATATTTTTGTAGAAAATTCTCAATTTTCATAAGGAAATAATTTGCATCAATTTCTATTTCTTAATTACAATTATTTTAATAAAATTCAAAGTGTTTTAAAAATAATAGAAAAAAAATGTTTATAAATTCTATTTGTCATTTATAAAATTTAATTAAAAATGAAACTAAAATTTTTTGAATTTTTAGAAAATAAAGGAAAAAATGTTATTGAAAAAAATATTCTGTTAAAATTTACGAATATCTTTAATTGTAAAATTATTCGAAAACAATAATTTCTTTTTTAAATAAATATTTAGTCATTACCTATAATTTTTCCATAAGAATTAATATTTTCAAAAATTTCAAATTCAAACTTTTTTGAAATTAAAAAACTTTTAAAATATTGTTATAAAACATGAAGACATTGATTACTCCGAGTCGAAGACTCGGAGTGATCAATTTCTTCATTTTTTATAATAATTAAATATGACCAGGAGATAAAATAAAATTTGTTTCGAAAAAATTTATGCAAATTCGATTATTATAAATAGTGCAATTACTTTGAATTTTTTTATTATTTATGAAAGTAACTGAAAGTTTGCGTAGAATTTTATAAACATTTTTTTTAAAATAATTAAATTCTTTCGGGAAATTTTATAAAAATAGTAGTTATTGAAAATCATATTGAATTATAAACCATTTTTGAAAGTAATTGAAATTTTGCCAAGAATTTTCATAAAATTTTTGAAAATAATTGAAATTTTGCGAAAAATTTAGATATTTATAAAAATAATTGAAATCTTGACGTGAATTTATTTAAAAATTTTTTAAATAATTGAAATTCTGCGCGATGAGTTTTATTATTCATAAAAATAATTGAATCTCTGCGTAAAAAATTATATTATTTATGAAAATAATTAAATTATTGCGGAGAAATTTATAAAAAATTATATATAATTGAATTTCTGTGAAATTTTTTGAAAATAATAATTTAATGTCTGAGAAGAATTTTGTTATTTCTAAAGATACCTAATTGAAATTTCTTTAAATTGTTGAACATATAATTGAATCTCTGCGTAAAAATTATATTATTTCTGAAAATAATTGAATTATTTAGGAAAACTTATAAAAAATTTGTAAATATTTTAATTCCTGTGAAATTTTTATTATTTATGAAAATAATGAAATGTTTGCGTAAAATTTTATTAAATTTCTTTTAAATAATTGAATTTTTTTGGGTAATTTTTATTAACATAGTAGATATTAAATATCATTGAAATGAGGAAAATTTTTGAAAATAATTGAAATTTTGACAAGAAATATTAAAATTTTTGAAAATATTTGAATTTGGAAGAAGAATTAATAAATTAAATATTTTTAAATTTAACTAATTTTAGAAGATTTTGAATTATTAAAATTTTTTAAAAATTTAAGTTCTTTAAAATTTCGAATTAAATTCATTTAAAAATTAAAATTTTATAAAACTTCAAATTGAAGCCATTTGAAGTTTATTTATTTATAAAAATTGTAAACGCAACTCTTTTAAAATTGAATTAATTTTGAGATATTTAAGTAAAATTATTCATTAAATACTTTATTTATTTTTTGATAGTTGTTCAAGAATTAAGTTATTTAAAAAGAAATTTTTGTCTGAAATTGAAAAAATGAAAGGTTTTGTATTAGAATTCGTAGTAATTTTATATTTTATGAGTCAAAAAAAAATTTGTTAATTAATAAAATTAAAAGTAAATAATTAATAATTAGTGAAGTAAATTATTAATCAGTAAAGTAAATTATTAATCAATGAAGTAAATTATTAATTAGTAAAATAAATTATTAATTAGTAAAATAAATTAATTAGTAAAATGAATGATTAAGTAATAAAATAAATCATTAATAATTAAAAAATGAAAAGTAAATTCCCACTTTGAAATGCAATAGAAAAAATGAAAAATTGATAATCGATTGAAAAGTAGAAAAATTTGCTGTTTATATAAAGGATTAAATTCAGAGCAAGTGTTAGTTAAACATTGCGAAATGAGATGAGGTAATATTGTTCGATTAACTCAAGACGCGTGTCACAACACCTAATTCAACTTCTCCTCTATAAACACGTGTATTTTGTTAATGAAAGAGCATCAACACTGTGCTTTGGTTAGCCATCAGCAGCAAGAGTGTAATTAAGTCGAATAAAAATAGAAAACTATTTTTTTCTCATTTGTCTCACTAAGTTGAAAAATTTTTATATACTCGCGGAATATTTTTTGAAGATTATGAAATTTTTTCTTAATTTTAACCATTTTTTAATTACTTCTATATATATATATATATATACCCGTGTGGAAAAAGCCACGTTCGAGCCCCACAGCTCCGGGGCCCCCGTCGGGGGCCCTCGTGGAAGATCCATGAGGAGAAATCCACGAGGGCACCAGCAGGGGCCCCGTTCTTTGCCCTTACGGTTACCCTGCTCAAAAATTTATCTAAGTTTTAAAAAAAAAAATTTTTTGTTGAAAAACTTTAGTTCAGAATGCATTAAATTACGTTTCAAAGCACCTGAAATAAACATTAAGTGACATTTTTCCAGAAATCCTATCACAAAGTTATGGAAATTTACGAGGGCACCAGCAGGGCCCCTGCTCTTAGCCATTATGAATGCCCTGCTCAACAATTTTTCAAAGTCCAAACGAAAAATTTTTTTTACAACAAAAAATTATTGTTTGCTATCATTTTAAACACTGAAAAACACGTTTTTAACAAATATTTAATGTTACTTTTTTTGAAAATATTGAACTTACCTAAGGGCAAATCCATGAGGGCCCACGCGAGGGCCCTCATGGATTGCCCACATCATTAACTAGAAAAAATTTCTAAGTCCAAAAAAAAAATTTTTTTTTACATAAAAAAATTAATGTTTATAATGATTTTAAACTATGAAAAACGCGTTTTTAACACAAATGTTTTGACATTTTTTTTTTTTTGAAATTATAAAAATATTAATTTATGAATATTAATGGTCAATTATTATATTATTAATATTGTTATTATTATCATTAAACTATTTAATTATTTGTCATGGTGTATTAGTGTTAATAAATAATTTATTGAATCATCAAAAGCAAGTCAGCAAGTCACCTACATTAAAGCAAAAATTTTCAAGTAGGTCCCGTAGCATAGTGGTAAGAGTGTTGTCTGGTAGTCAGTAGGTCGTAGGCTCAATTCCCGCGTGCGTCAGATTTTTTTTTTTTTGGTCACGATTTAATTAAAAAAAGTAAAAATTGTTAAATAAGAATGTTATTTATCAATAATTGGACTAATTTGTTATTAATAAATAATTAATTTATTAATTTAATTGAAAATAAAGTTGAGGGCATTTTATGAAATCCACGAGGGCACCGCGTGGAAAATCCATATGGAATCCATGAGGATTTTCCTCGAGGGCACCCATGAGGGAAAGCATGTCACGCCTTCGAGGGCTCCGCGTGGATTGCCCCTGCGGGTTCCACATGGCAAGAGGGCAATCCACGAGGGCCCCGCCGGGGGCCCTCACCATTTTTCTGCACGGGTATATATATATATATATATATATATATATATATATATATATATATATATATATATATATATATATAATATATATATATATAATATATAATTTATAATTTTTGTTTATTTTTATCATTTTTCATTTTTCATTTACTTATAAAATATTTTTTTTTTCATTTTTTGCATTCGAGATTTTTATGTACTTTTTTTGTATCTAGTAATTGAAAATAATTTTTAAACAAAACAATTTTAATTTATTATTTTGTTTGTGATTTTTTTCATTTGATAGGAAATTTTTATTTTCAACTTTGGTTATTTTTTTACATTTATATTAATGGAAAATAATATTAAAAATAATTTTGAAACAATAATTTTCATTTATTTTTATCATTTTCATTATTGCATTTGATTCAATCAGAAAATATTTGTATTTTATTTTTCAAATTCGATATTTTAATTTTCAACTTTAATTTCTTTTTACATTTATAAATTGAAAATAATTTTGAAACAATAATTTGAATGAATTTGAATTTATTTCAATGAAGAAATATTTTTATTTTATTTTTCAATTTCAAAAGTTTAGTATCAAATTTAAATTACTTCTTTATGTTCAGTGATTGAAAAATATTTTTAAACCATATAATTATCTTTTTTTTACTTTTATCACTTTTTATTTCACTTATTTATCATTATTTTAATCATATAAAATATTTAATTACATTTGTCAATTTCGAAATTTTAATGTTAATATTTAATTGTTTTTTTTGTATTTAATAACTGAAAAAGATTTTCAAACCATAATTTTCAAATATTTTTATCATTTTTTATTCCACTTTTACTTTATTTCACTAATTTGTCATTCGCTTATTCAGTTTAATCCTGAAATTAATAGTTAATTAATTATTAAACTAATTATTTAATTTAAAGTTCAATTTATTATTTCAACTAAAATTTTCCATTAAATGTTTTAATTCAAATGTAATTTAGTATATATAAATTCATATTTAGTTGGTCATGTAAATTAATATTCGATTTAACATTGAAATCTTTATAAATATTTTCAATTTTAAAAGCATTTCATTATTGAGGAAAATAATTAAATTCTTGCAAAGAATTTTTTTTTAATTTTTGAAAATTCCAATTAAATTCTTTTTGAAGAATTTCTTTGAATCTTTTTTTAAATATGTAATGGAGTTTCTTTAATAATTTTAATTACAAATTTTGAAAATAATTCAATTTTATTATAATTATTGAATTTTATTAAAATTTTAGAAAGTGATTGAATTCTTTTGAAAAATGTTATAACAAATTAAGAAAAAAGTTGAATTCTTTTGTTGAATTTTTGCAAAGAATTTTACTATAATTTTAAATATAATTGAATTATTTCGAAAGATTTTTTAAAATTGTATTAAAAATAATTGAATTTATGCAAAGAATTTTACTTTTTTTTTAATATAAATATAATAGAATTTTTTCGAAGAATTTATTTTTAAAACTTTATGAAATAATTAAATTTTTTCTATAAACATTATTAAAATTTTTTTAAAAATTTAATTCTTTCGTGAAATTATTTTGAATATAATTGAATTTTTGATAAGAATTTTATTATTAATAAATATAATTGAATTATTCGAAGAATTTATAAAGATTTTAGAAAATAATTGAATTCTTTTTTATAACGAATTAAAAAAAATGGAATTCTTTCGTGGGATTTTTTTTAAAATGATAGAATTTTTGCAAAGAATTTTATTATTAAAAAAAAATAATTAAATTTATTTCTAAGGCTTTATTAAAATTCTAGAAAATAATTATTGTATTCGTTCGTGAAATTTTATTAAAATTTTGTTTAAAAATAATTGAATTTTTACAAAAAATTTTTACTATATTTATAAAAATAATTGAATTCTTACGAAGAATGTTATTAATTTATAAAAATAATTGAATTCTTTTTTATAACGAATTAAAAAAAAATGGAATTCTTTCGTGGGATTTTTTTTAAAATGATAGAATTTTTGCAAAGAATTTTATTATTAAAAAAAATAATTAAATTTATTTCTAAGGCTTTATTAAAATTCTAGAAAATAATTATTGTATTCGTTCGTGAAATTTTATTAAAATTTTGTTTAAAAATAATTGAATTTTTACAAAAAATTTTTACTATATTTTTAAAAATAATTGAATTCTTACGAAGAATGTTATTAATTTATAAAAATAATTGAATTCTTGTGAAGAATTTTAAAAAATAGTTTTGAAATTATTAAACAAGAATAAATTAGTAAATTAGTTAAAAATTGAATTTTTTTAAAGTTTAAATATGAAATTATTCAAAAATTCATATTTGAACATAAAAGTTTTTGTAATTTGCATAATAATAATAATAAATCAAAAATCACGTTTCCGCGCGCTAACGCGCATAAGCATAACATTTGCTAGTTAATTAATAATTATAAATTAAATTAATTATTATTCGATATTAAATTTCATATTATTCAGTTTGTTATGCAATTTGATATTTAATTTTAAATTCAAAATTTGTTCAATTTAAATTTTTAACATTAACATTAAAATTGAAATTAAAATCGATAGAATGAAATTAAATTCGCCCAATTATACTGATAAATTATCATATTACAGATTTTCCCCCAACAATCTTTTTTACATAGAAAAAAATGTATTAACCCAGAAAGTACTTATATTATACTGAAAACCATTATATATACCTCAGGGAAATAAAGGAGAAAATTCAATTAAAAATTGAAATCAGTGAAGGATCTGCTGAAAATATTGTGTAGAACTTAACTGGAGAAATAATAATAGAGTTATTGTCTCGCGTGCATATTATAATTCTCCTTTGCAAGGTCATACATTTGAGAGAATAAAAATAAAAAGAAAGAAAAAAAAAGAAGTACAATATTAAATTAAAATTGATATACCTACCAAAGCAAAGGTGTAAAATTGTATACATAATATAAAAGTGTGTGGTGCGTGGTATATAGTAATTGTTTATGAACGTCCCCCTTTTTCCGGCACCGCCGACGCGGGACGTCTCGACGCTGTCGCGCAGAGACGTCTTGGACGTCGTGACGTCCAGAGAAACTCTGCCTCGTGAATTTATATCGCGCAGACGTCATGCTCTCATCGAAAAAACAAAACCGGTTACCGCGAATTGTACACGAAAAAAGCGTTGTTACTTGCGTAAAAATCTTGTACACCCAAGGCAAGTATCGAAGGAAAGTGTTGGAAAAAATTTACGACGACGTGTAACTGAATTTCATCTGACAATGACGGAACGAAGAAATAAGGATGACGATGAAGATGATGCCGATGTTATGTGTGCCACAGGTAGATTTTTATTTATTCTCAAAACAATCCTTTTATTTTTCACTTTTTCATTATTTAATATTTACTATTTTTTATTCCAACTGTTACTATTTTTTTCTTTTTTAACTTTTTTTATTTTAATTATTGTCAATTTTATTGTTTAACTAACATTAGTGTTATTACTTTATTAATTTTTATTTTATTTTCTTAATATTAACACTCTATTATTTTATTTAAACTTATTATTTTATTAATATTAATTTTCTTATACTATTAACAATAATTTTATTCTCTCTAAATTTGTATTCGAAAAATTGTTTACTAATTCGAATTAGTGACCGACTAATTTGAATTAGTAAATACCAAAATATTTTACTAATAAATTAGTAGAAATTAGTATTTTTTTAAAAATTTACTAATAAATTAGTAGAAATTAGTGTTTATTAGTAAAAATTACAAATAAATTAATACAAATTAGTGTTTATTAGTAAAAATTACAAATAAATTAATACAAATTAGTGTTTATCAGTAAAAACTAAAAATTACTGATTGAAATTAGTGACCGACTTTTTGTTGTAGAATTAGTAAATTTCACTAATAAATTAATAGAATTTACTATTTATTAGTAAACTTTACGAATTCAAAAGCAAAAAATTGATTAATAAGTTAGTAGAAATTACTATTTATTAAAAAATTTACAAATAAATTAGTAGAAATTACTATTTATTAAAAAATTTACTAATAAATTTATAGAAGTTGCTATTTATAAAAAAATTTACTAATAAATTAGTAGAAAATACTATTTATTAAAAAATTTACAAATAAATTTGTAGAAATTGCTATTTACCAGAAAGGCTACTAATAAATTAGTAGAAATTACTATTTACTAGAAAGGTTACTAATAAATTAGTAGAAATTACTATTTCTTAGCAAAATTTACTAATAAATTAGTAGAAATTAGTGTTTATTAGTAAAAATTACTGATTTAATTTAGTGACAGACTTTTTGTTTTTGAATTAGTAAATTACACTAATAAATTAATACAATTTGCTATTTATTTGTAAACTTTACGAATTCAAAAGCAAAAAATTGACTAATAAGTTAGTAGAAATTACTATTTATTAAAAAATTTACAAATAAATTAGTAGAAATTACTATTTATTAAAAAATTTACTAATAAATTTATAGAAGTTGCTATTTATAAAAAAATTTACTAATAAATTAGTAGAAAATACTATTTATTAAAAAATTTACAAATAAATTTGTAGAAATTGCTATTTACCAGAAAGGTTACTAATAAATTAGTAGAAATTACTATTTCTTAGCAAAATCTTCTAATAAATTAGTAGGAATTAGTGTTTATTAGTAAAAATTACTGATTTACAATAATTAAATTAGTGACTAACTGATTTTTTTTTGTATTAGTAAACTTTACTAATAATTAGTAGAAATTATTATTTATTAGTAAACTTTACTAATTTAAAAGCAAAAAAATAGTCAATAATTCAAATTAGTAAAAAATTTTACTAATTCAAATGTCGAGTGTTACTTTATTAATTTTATTATTTTGTTGACATTAATTTCAAAATAAACAATTAATAGAAAATTTCTTATAAACTATTATCCAAATCAAAGCGACAATACAGAATTTTATTTAATGTTTTGATTTTTTCGAGTTTTTTTTAAAAATTAGATTCGTAATTTTAATATTAAATTTGTACGAAAATATTTAGTTCATTATTTTAAGAAAAAAAAGACAATATTTCGTTTCATTTGCATTTTTTTTATATTATTTGAAAAATTGTTAAATATTTACGTAAAAAATATTTTATGAAAATTAAAGTAAAATATAATAATAATAATAATAATAATAATAATAATAATAATAATAATAATAATAATAATAATAATAATAATAATAATAATAATAATAATAATAATAATAATAATAATAATAATAATAATAATAATAATAATAATAATAATAATAATAATAATAATAATAATAATAATAATAATAATAATAATAATAATAATAATAATAATAATAATAATAATAATAATAATAATAATAATAATAATAATAATAATAATAATAATAATAATAATAATAATAATAATAATAATAATAATAATAATAATAATAATAATAATAATAATAATAATAATAATAATAATAATAATAATAATAATAATAATAATAATAATAATAATAATAATAATAATAATAATTAAATGCCTGTTACTAAAAAGAATTTCAAAATTTGTATCTAATGTGTAAATTTGAGAAAATATTAGCTAAATAATAGTAATGACAATAATAATGTAATAATAATTATTATAAAAATAATTGTAAAAAATAATCATAAAAATAACAATTCTAAAATATTTTCTTTTAATATATTTTATGAATTAAAGTATTAATAATATTGAAATGCATGATAAAAATAATTCTAAAATTATTATCTAACAGATAAAATTGAAAAAATGGTTTAATAATAATAATAATAATAATAATAATAATAATAATTATAATTATAATTATAATTATAATAATAATAAATAATAATAAAAATATTATAAATAAATGACAAATGTTGAGTATCAAACAAGACATTTAAAACCACTTTTTTTTAAATTTTTGTACAAAAAAAATTTAATTCTGTTTAATTTGTTTAAGAGTTTATTTATAAAGAAAAAATATTGTTTGCGTAGTAGAAATAACAAGCGGCTAGAAGAAAAAATTTTTTTATTTGTTTTCTTGTATTATTGATTTAGTTCGATTGTGAATTGAAAATGAAGACATGTCCTATTACTAGTTTTTATAAACGAAAAAATTATTTGTGTTAAGGGGAAAAAAATTTTTTATATAAAATAATGAAAAGTCATTTTAATTTATTATTCATTAGAAAAAAGGGGAATTTTTTTTAAAGTTGAATACAAATAGAAGTCAAGAAACTATTGAAAATTATACAGAAAGATAGTAAAAAGAAAATAATTCCATATAATTATATAAAGTATACAAATAATAATTATTAATATTAATAAATATTAACAAAAATAACAAAACAATACCAATAACAAAAAAAATACTAATAAATTATTGAAAAAAAATTTATTTGATTCAAATAACCTATTATTTGTCTGTTATCAAATAAATATTTAGTTAAATCAAATACTTTTTATTTGAATCAATTAAATATTATTTGCTTTTAATAAAAATTTTTTCAGTGTAATATTTGTTTTTTGGTGCATTTTTCTAATTATTTTGTAATAAAAAACTTTATTTAGGCCTTTTATTGGAAAATATTTATTATTAATTATTAATAATAATAAATAATAATAATAATAATAATAATAATAATAATAATAATAATAATAATAATAATAATAATAATAATATTTATTATTAATTATTAATAATAAATTAGGCCTCTAATAAATTTGCGATTAAATGCATCACTACCATTTGTAATTTATTTGCAGAAGAAATTAAATTTTGATATTAATTCACAATTTTTTTTTGTTTTCATTATTAGTTTTTTTTTTTTTTATTTTTTTTTTTTGAGGTCATGAATTTAATGTAAAAACAATTTTGAACAAGAAAACAAAAATGAACTAATAAGGAAATATGACGAATGTATTTTGTAATATTTTAATGTTTACTTGTTTAATTTAATGGAAAATGAAGCATTCCTCAAACTTAGCAACAAGTGTTGGAACAGCTGATGTGTAATCATCATTTGAGAGATAATTTTTGTTTGTTATTATACCATATAGTAACTCATAAAAATAGTTATACAATTGTTATATAATTCACTATATATCTATACAATAGAATATAGTTAAATGGAATTTTTCTTGTGCTTTAAAATAATTTAAACAACAATAATATTTTGATGAATTTATCACTCGATTGAGAATTAATATAGGTGAAAAATTATTATTTTAATTTAAAAAAATAATAAATTAAATAAATTAATTAAGTAATAAAAATAAAACTATTATTTTCCAAATAATTTTGCCATTGGAATATAAATTTTTTCATTTATTTTTCGAGAAAAATGTTTACTATTTAAAATATTTATTTGCTAACGAATACTTGAAAGGAATCCAATAATTAAAATAATTAATAATTATTTATAATAATTATTCTTGCTGCGAAAGAAAAATATTTTTCAAATTATTTTGCCTCTAGAATAAAAATTTTCATGTATTTTTTTGCAAATTAAAAAAAATTTTATTCTTTAAATTTTAAAATAATTCTTTGCCAAAGAAATTGAAAAGAATTCTATAGAAAATATGAATATGTATGTTCTTGTTTAGTACGCAGTTTATAAAAGGGAAAAATCAATAATTCTTTTTTTGTTAATTCTATTTTTATCGAAAAAAAAAAATTTCACTTTTTTCTAAATATTATATTTTTCTATAAAAGTGCATGTCATTTCTATGTACAATTCCAATTAATTTACTAAAGGAAATTGATTTTTTCAATATTCTTTATTGATTTATTATTATTATTTATTATTCACATTTAGTTTCAGAAAAATATTTCCTTATTATTATTTTAACAATTTCTATTTTTCTATTTTAATAGAGTAATAATAATTTAATAATAATAACAATAATAAATAAATAATAATAATAAATAAATAAATAAATAATTCATATTTAATGTTTAAGAAAAATAGTAAATAATAAATAATTAATAAATAATCATTGATAAAAAATAATTAATTTAGATGATTTTCTATTTGTTTTCATTTTTATTTCAATAGAAAACCAATAAGTAATTATTTAAATAAAGTAGTAATTATTTGTTTTAATTTGATTTATAATTAATTTCTCTTATTTATTTCTGAATATATCTTGCAGTAACTATTAGCATTATCGATAAAAATCATATTACTTTGGAGCTTGATCATCAGCCAAATGTAATAGAAGGTAAAAAAAAAATTCATGGTGTGCAATAAATTGAAAAAATGGCACTTTTAATGTTCTCTCACAATTGTTAATGACACTGATTTTATCACACTAAAGAAATAATAATTAAAAAATCAATTCTCGGCATTTTTCATTTTTTTTTCTTTTTTTTTAACTAGAAAAAAAGTAATATTAATTAACTAGAAAAGTTAATTAATATTTAAATTTTATTGCTTGGAAATATTATTAATTGGTAAGAAATAAATTTCCTTAAAAACCATAAAAAAGTAGAAGATGAAGAAAATGATCGAAAAAAATTGTAAAAATATCTTTTACTTTGTTATTCAATTATGAAAAAAATGATGAATTTTAGAGAAGCAATATTTTTCTTGGTACATTTTTTGTACTTATATCTATGCAATTGTACTCACACACCACGTGCATATAACCAATACAAGTGTTTATATAATTATCACTTTTTCTAGTATTTTTAAGAGTGGACTTTTTTTACGAACACTGTATACAAATACAAAAGCAATTTGCATATTTCAATTCTATTTTTAAAATTATTGCAATTAAAATTATGAAATAGTTGTTTGTCAAAACTCAAAATGTATTTCTTTTTAGATTTTATCAAAAATTTCTTGACTTTGGAATGAAAATTTAAATTTCTATTTTCATTTCTATTTCAATTTATATTTTTATTTCTATTTTTAATAATTAATAATTAATAATTACTAATAATAATTAATAATTAATAATTACTAATAATAATTAATAATTAATAATTAATAATTAATAATTAATAATTACTCTTTTCATACTCTTTGGAATGAAAATTTTTATTTCTTTTTAAATTTCTATTTTTAAAATAATTAATTTTTAATAAATAATAATTAATCATTTTTAATTATATTATCTTAATTTCTATTTTGATAATAATTCATAGTTAATAATTTCTATTTTAAATAATTTTTATTAAAATCAAAGAAATTTTATTTGAAACAACAATTTCAGCATTTTTGAGAAAAAATAATTTAATTTATTTAAATAAAAATTATTTTGATTCAAGTAAATAATTATTTGATAAAAAGTTCAAGTATTTAAAGAAAATAATTTTTTCACAAAAAAAAGACGTAAAATTATAGAGAGAAAAAATTAATATTGAAAATTTTTCTTTACAATTAGTAACACCCACAACAATTTCCGAAGAAATTTCCTCACGATTAGATTGTGAAGCTAATCATTTTCAATCATCCACGACAAAATCAACGGGAGTTCAAACAGCTCATGGACTACCTTACATGCTACGTGTTCTGCCAAAAGTGAGAGATATTGTCGATGAGGAAAATTCGGCAGATCCAAAAAAATCCTCGAGATTGTGGAGGCACCTCAGATTTTTGGGGAGACTGTCTCTATCGCAATTTGGTAAATGAACTTTTTTTTTCTTTAATATAAATTTCACTCAATGCCCGAAAATTAATAAATTAATAAATAAATTAATTTAAATTAAATTGATTAATTGAATTAAATTAAAAATTAAATTAGTCAAATTAATTGAATTAATTAATTTAAAAATTAAATTAGTCAAATTAATTGAATTAATTTAATAAAAAATTAAATAAGTCAAATTAATAGAAAATTAAAATTAAAATTAAAACAATTATTTAAGAAAAAAATCATTTACTGAAAAAAAGAGGAAAATATTTTAGAATTTTCTCCAAAATAAAAAAAAAATATTTCAATAAATTTTTTAAATTCGAAAGAATTTAAAAAATTCATTGGGATATTATTTTTTTTAATAATAAATTTAATTGGACGCATCTTTAAAAAAAATAGTATAAGTCTTTTTCTTTAATGCAGTCAATTGATTGGCAATGACTGTCAGGTATACACAATATAGTTTCAAACTATGCATGACAATCAATATTAATAATTTTTTTAAAACTTGTCATATTCCTTTGAACATATAAAGTTCTTGGATGAAAATTATGATCTACTTTTCAACTTGAAAAACAATGGAATTATTAACTATATTTGTACTCATCATTTCTTATTAAAATCTATATAACAAAATTTTTTTACTCCAATTTCTCTAGAATAAATTTCTAAAATCGAAAACACTCGCTTTTGTCTGTTAAAGATGGAAAAAAATGTGAAAATTTGATTATTTTATTCAGTGTTGTCAGAATAAAATTATTTGAATGATTGGAATTTAATTAAATATTTTCGAAAGTAATTACATTTTTTCGAGGAATTTAATTAAAATAATTTTTTTTTAAATAATTCTTACAGTTTTTTTTTAGTAAAATTGTATAAAAAATTCAATTATTTACAAAAAACGTCACTTAAAATTGTTAGAAAATGAAAATTCTTGACAAATTATATATTTTTACGTTTATATTTAAAATTCGTCAAAAAACTTGATTATTTTTTAGTATTTTCCAAAAATTCAATTATTTAAAAAAAAATTTTAGTAAATTTCAAATAATTGAAAAATTTCCAACTCCATAAAATTAAAAAATCTATTATCTTTCAAAAAATATTTGAAAATAGTTTTAAAAAAATAATTCTTACAATTTTTGTCATTACAATTGTTTAAAATTAAATTATATTAAATACTTTTAATTATACATTTTCAAATTTGCAAATTCGAGTATGTATCTACCAAATTTGCATTAAAATCTTTTTAAAAATTAAATGTTTTAGAATTTTTATTCAAATTTTGGAGAAATCAATTAATTGAAAAATTCTTTAGTAAAATTCTTTAAAAAATTACTTAGTTTCTTAAAATGACCGAAAATTTTTTTAAAAAATTCAATTACTACAATTCTAAAAAATAATTAAATTTTGAATAAATTTGACATTTTTTTAAATAATTGAATTTTAATTGAATTTTATTTAAATAATTAATATTAAACTTAATTAATTAAAAGAATAGGAAATAAATGAATTTTATGTAAATATTTGAAAATAATTAAATTCTTTTGAGGAATTCTATTAAAATTGTTTTGAAAAAAAATTGAATTTCTGCCAAGAATTTTACTATTTAAAAAAATAATTTAAATGATCGAAGAATTTATTAAAACGTTAGGAAAAATTGAATTGTTTTGAAGAATTTTATAAAAAATTTTGAAAATAATTAAATTCTTTCGAGAAATTCAATTAAAGTTGTTTCGAAAATAATTGAATTTCTGTAAAGAATTTTATTAAAATTAAGCATATTATTCAAAATAATTGTATTCATCAGAAAAATTTTTTTATTTTTTGAAAATAATTAAATTCTTTTAATTTTTTTGACGAATATATTTAAAAATTGCATCGAAAAAGTAATTTAATTTTCATATAGAATTTTTTAAAATATTTTGAGAATAATTCAATTATTTTTAGATAATTTTAATTTCTTGTTGAAATTAAATTTTATGGAAATTTTTTAAAAATAATTAAATTGTTTAGAACGATTTCAATTATTTTTAATACAATTTTAAGGTAAACTCTTCGAAAAATGTAATTATTTCCCAAAATTTTATTAAAATTCTTCGAAAGAATTCAATTATCAATTATTTTTAATAAGTTTTGCAAAATTTTCTTGACAATTTTCAAATCCATTTGTTTACAATTCAATTTGACAAAATTTCGATTAATCGAAAATTCTTCAATTAAATATATTTAGAAAATAAAAATTTGAAATAATTTTTAAAAAATTCATTTGACCTTTTTCAAAAAAATTAATTCTTCAGAATTGTAATTTAAAAATAAGGAAAATTCAAATTTTCAAAGATTTTAATTTAAAACCTTTTCAAAATTCAATTATTACTTAAAATTGTATCTAAAATTCATTTTTGAACCAATTTTCATTAGAAAATTTGTATGAGAATTCAATTCTTTAAATAAAAAAATTAATAATTTATTTCTGTTTTTGTTTCTGAAAATAGAATTTTTATCAAGAATTTTATCAACAAATTTTTAAATAATTGAATTCTTTTGACGAATTTTAATAAACATTGTAAGAATAATTACATTTTTTTATAGGAATTCGATTAAAATTGTACCTTTTTAAAAATAATTAAAATTCTGCGATGAATTTTATTATTTATGAAAAATTCCGAATTTCTAAAAATAATTTTATTATTTCTGAAAAAAATTGAATTTTTGTGAAAAATTTTATTATTATTCTTGAATATAATTGAATTTTTACTAAGAATTTCATTATTTTTGAAAATAATTGAATTCCCGTGAAGAATTTTATTATTTTTGAAAATAATTGAATTTTCACAAAGATTTTACTATTTAAAAAATAATTGAATTGTTTAGAAGGATTTTAAAAAATTTTAGAAAATAATTGAATTTTTTCGTGAAATTTTACTATTTTCAAAAGTAATTGAATTCTTCCAAAGAATGTTATTTATTTATATAAAAATAATTGAATTCTTGCGAAGAATAAAATTATATTAAAATTTTTGAAAATGTAAACAATAATAATTTATTTTGTACTTAATAAGTGAATTTTTAACATTTTTATTATGAAATTATTTTTAAATTTATATTTGAAAATAAAAAAATTTTGTAATTTGCATAACAATAATAAAATTGCAGTTTATGCTTTTCTTCCAAATATTGAAAACAAAAAAAAAAGTTGTTTTTTTGTAAAAAAAATTGTAAAGTAAAAAATTCGCCTTTTTTGAAAACAAAAAATAAAGTCCAATCTGAGACAATTAATTTAGAAGGGAAATAAAAGTAGAAAGCAAAAAAAATAAAAAAGAATAAAATGAACAATATTCTCATCACAAAGGTCTAGCCTGGCTCTTGGCATTTTGGGCAGTCGCCGGAGCAGCGGCATTCTACATGACAGAGGGTCCACGTGAACGAGAACAAGTTTTAAAGTTAAAAAATATTCAACGTGACCTGGCAGTTGGTTTGGCCACGGAATTAAGGCTATTGAAAGCCGAGGAGGATGAGATGGAACCACTTTGGAGTAACAAAGTTAAACAATACGTGGATAAACACGAAAAAGTTTTATTACTCGCCGTGAATGCTGGCTATGGTGAGGGTGGTCAGAGTGGACAACTTTGGAATTTTTCCGGTTGTGTATTATTTGCAATTGCCCTCATCACAACGCTCGGTAATTCCTCTTTATCTCCTCATTAATTTTCCAATTTCATCCAAATATAATTATTCTCCAAATTTATCATTAAATTTAGTGAAATCAGATTATGTTCCCGCTCAGGTTTTGGAGCGCCAGTTCCACGAACAACTGCAGGTCGAACGGTGGCGGTAATTTTTGCCGCCATTGGAATTCCAGCTCACTTCCTATTAGTATTAAACGTTGGCCTATTGCTGGCAGTGAAACTTCAACGATATGGCATTAG
Source organism: Leptopilina syphax (assembly GCA_032872505.1). Lineage (NCBI taxonomy): Eukaryota > Metazoa > Arthropoda > Insecta > Hymenoptera > Figitidae > Leptopilina > Leptopilina syphax. The sequence goes on along the minus strand of CM065469.1, from coordinate 28,187,796 downwards.
GCGGAAAATTAAACACAAAGACGTCGAAATGATGGACTCGTTGCCGATTCCACGATGGGTGAAGGCTGTACCATTTTGCTGTATAGGTGAGAGAAAAACTCTCTGTTTTCCTTTTTAAAATTAAAATTAATAAAAATTAATTCAAATTAATTAAGATTATTAAAAATTAATTAAGATTCATTAAAATTAACTAATTTTAGAACTCTGTTTTCCTAAATTAGTATTTCTTCCTGTAAATTAGTATTTCCTCCTAAAAATTAATCAGGGTTGCCACAAAAATTTAATTTTGTTTTTCTCTCTTTTTCCCTGATTTCCAGACTAAATTTTGACATTTTCCCTGACCCTAAAAAATATTCTGCGATTCACTCTAAAAATTATTAGACACATGAATTTCTTTAATTGGATTCAATATTATTTTTACAAGTAATAAAATTTGTCACATGAATTCAATGATTTAAAAAAATTTAATAAAATACGTTTTAAGAATTCAATTATTTTCATAAATAATAAATTTTTTCATTGGATTTCAATTATTTTTAAATATAATTTAAAATGAATTTTCCTCGAAAAATGTAATTATTTTCCAAAATTTTTTGCAAGAATTCAATTACATTTCACAAATAATGAAATTCTTAGGTAAAATTCAAATATTTTTAAAATTTACTATTTTAATAAAATTTCTCAAAAGAATTCAATTATTTAAAAAAAAATGTAATAAAATTCGTTGCAAGAATTGAGTTATTTTCAAAATTTCAATTATTTTTCTAAAATTTCCTCAACTCAATGATTTTTAATATTTATTATATTAATACAATTTTCCAAAAGAATTAAATTATTTAAAAGAAATTTTAATATAATTCGACGCAAAGTTTCAGTTATTTTCATAAATAATAAAAAATTCAAAGGAATTGCACTATTCATAATATAATTTGCATAAATTTCTTCGTAATTATTCTTCAAATTTTATTAAAATTTGTCGAAAGAATTGAATTTCAGTTAAATTTTTAAGATAATATTTGAATATTAAAATATTAAGAGGTTTCAATTTAAAATTTTTGAAAATCGTAATTTTTCATACTTTTAGTTAGCAATTCTGTAATATTATTCTTTTTGAAAAATTTTAATTGAATTTTTTTGAAATTATTTCAAGTTTCTATTTTCCAATATATATTTTATTGACAAATTTCCGAATAATCAAAATTTCGAAAAATTGAATTGTAAATAAATGGATTTGATAATCCTCAAAGAATTTTTTCAAAAATTATTAAAAATAATTGATTTAAAAAAGAATTTTAATTAAAAACATTAAACAAAATTAAGTTTAAAGAGTTTAAAATAAGTGCAGAAATTTAATTATTTTCAAAACTAATAAAATTCCTTGTAGAAATTCAATTGCGATCCAAATGTTTTAAAAATTCTACTCAAAATTTAATTAAATGATTTTCTGTATCTAGTATTTTAATATAAAATTTTCCAAAAGAATTCAATTATTTAAAAAAAAAATAATAAAAATTCGTCCCAAGAATTCAATTATTCTCCTAAATAATAAAATTCTTCACAGGATTTCAATTATTTTTAATACAATTTTAAGTAAATTCTTCGAAAACTGTAATTATTTTCCAAAATTTTATTAAAAATCTTCGAAAGAATTCAATTATCAATTATTTTTAATAATTTTTGCAAAATTTCTTTGACAATTTTCAAATCCATTTGTTTACAATTCAATTTTACGAAATTTCAATTATTCGAAAATTCTGCAATTAAATATTTAGAAAATAAAAACTTGAAATAATTTTTAAAAAATTCAATTGAACTTTTTCAAAAAATTAATTCTTCAGAATTGTAAGTTAAAAATAAGAAAAATTCAAATTTCCAAAGATTTTAATTTAAAACCTTTTCAAAATTCAATTATTATTTAAAATTGTAACTAAAATTCATTTTCAAACTAATTTTTATTGGAAAATTGTACGAGAATTCAGTTATTTAAATAAAAATATAAATAATTTATTTCTGTTTTTGTTTCTGAAAATTGAATTTTCATCAACAAATTTTTAAATAATTGAATTCTTTTGACGAATTTTAATAAATTTTGAAAGAATAATTACATGTTTTTTAGAAATTCAATTTTTTTATTATTTTTATGAAAAATTCCGAAATTTTAAAAAGAATTTTATTATTTTTGAAAAAAATTGAATTTTTGCGAAGAATTTTATTATTTATAAAAATAATTGAATTTTTGTGAAGAATTTTATTATTATTCTTGAATATAATTGAATTTTTTACTAAGAATTTCATTATTTTTTAAAATAATTGAATTTCCGTGAAGAATTTTATTATTTTTGAAAATAATTGAATTTCTGCGCAGAATTTTATTACTTATGAAAATAATTGAATTTTTGTAAAGAGTTCTGTTGAAAATTAAATTCTTTTGAAGAATTTAATAGAAATAATTCAATTTCTGTGAAATTTTGATGAAATTAATTAAATGTTTGCGTAGAATTTAATTACATTTTTTTTTAAATAATTGTATTCTTTTGGAAAATTCTATTAAAGTTGTAGGTATTTGAAAATCTATGAATTGTTGAAAATTTTTGAGAATAATTGAAGATGTAGAAATTTATTGAATTGAGGAAAAATTTTGTAAATAAATTAAAGATCTTAAAATTTCATTGAATTGAGGAAAATTTTTCAAAATAATTGAAATTTTTTAAAGAATTTTATTAAAATTTTTGGAAATAATTAAATTTTGAAGAAGAATTTTATTATTTATAAAGATAATTGAAATTTTGACGAGAATTTTTGTACATTTTTGAACATAATTGAATTTCTGCGAAGAATATTATTATTTTTGACAATAATTGAATTGTTTTTTGGAAAATTATAATAAAATGTTTAACATTAATTTCAATTTCCGAGAAATTAATTTCAAAGTAATTGAAATCCTGCGATGAATTTTATTAGTAATGAAAATTATTGAATTTTTGCAAAGAATTTTGTCTGAATTTTTAAAAAATAATTTAATTCCTGAGAAGAATTTTATTAAAATTTAAAAAAATAATTGAATTCCTGAGAAGAATTTTATTAATTAAAAAAAATAATTGAATTCCTTTGGGGATTTCTATTGAAATAGTAGATATTGAAAATGATTGAATTTGAATAAATTTGAGAATAAGTTAGTTAAAAAGAAATTCTTGTCAGAAATGGAAAAAATTTAAAGCATTGTATTAGAATTCGTGGTAATTTCATAGTTTGTAAGGCAAACAAAAAAGATACTCAAATTCGGAATTTTCTTATGAATTCTAAAAATAAAATTTTTTTCCAGTACTTTTAATAAAATTCCCTGACTTTCCCATGATTTCTTTGACCAATTGTACTTTCCCCGACTTTTCCCTAAATTCCTTGACCTGTGGCAACTCTGATGTACTTCTTCCTGTAAATAATATGATTTAATTAAATTTAATATTTCATTATCAGCTGTGTATTATTTACTGGGGATAATATGCTTTGGAGCGGCGAGAATGAGACCGGTTGCCGCTTGTCTTCTGTTTCCTCTGGATTTTACAGCTGCCGGTGGATTAGCAACAACTTCCGGTCACGTTAGAATATTATATGCTCTCTATCTCGAAGGCGCCGTCACGATAGCAGCGGTTGCAGTCGCAATTTTAAAAGTTTCAGCCTCGCAAAGTTTAACCAATATCGGACTAAAATATGGCCTATTAACTCATGCATAGAAACGGTTTTAAATACATTTTCCATATGAAAATATCTCTCGAGATAACACAACGATTTTACACAAAATCGTCATTTAGATTCAAAAAATTTTCACCAAAAAAAAAGATAAAAAAAAAAAAGAATTCGAAAAGAATTAAAAAAGAATCAATTATCAATATCGGAAAGTCAGGGTTTTTTCTCACAAGACTGTTTCGAAAAAAAAGACCAATATAATTTTTAAAGAATAATTGACAACCGTTGTCACAAAATTTACACGAGCTTTTTTTTCCTTTTAAAGAAAAGCTGTTTTTTGACTGAAAGAAATAGTTTGATTTTTGTATATCGTGATAGAAAATAGAATTGTAAAACGATGTAGATCGTTGCGTTGAATAAAAAATGTGTTTTTTGTTGAAACTTGAATATTTTTAATTTGTACGTATATAAAAGTATCTATTTTCTTTGTTTCGTTAAAAAATTGTATTTTATTTTTTTCAGAAACATTTTGGTAACATTCTATTATTTAAAACAATTTTTCTAAGATCAATTTATACAACTTTTCAGATACTACATTTTTTTTTTTGAAGAGAACGAGATGGAAAAACAAATCAATGCCGAGTTGTAAAAATTTATTTTTAGCTAATTTAATTCATTTCAGCAAAAAAGTTTTTTTTTGTCATTCTTCAAAATCTACGGAAGGATATAATATCCTTTTTTTCTAAGTCCTGACTTTAAAATATATTTGAATATTTATATTTTAATTTTTTAGATAAAAAATACCAATTTTTTTGAAATAAAAAAAAAAAGGGAAGAACAGTAAAAAATGAGAAAAAGAGAAAAAGAGACGAATAAACCATTTACAATAGCGTGTTCGATATAAAGTTTGGTAAAAATATAAAGTCTAACGTACTTAATGTGCTTTTCACTGGAAAGTTCCGAAGTTGACAAAAAAATGAAATCAACTGCTTTTGAATATCTACAAATTAGGGCATCTTTCGTCGTTGTTTCTTCATGGCGTTCTCACTTTTATTTTTATCTTCCGAAATTGAACTGTCACCCTTGGATTTATCGCCAGGACCCTCTGGTATTGATTGCAAGGGTTGTTTTGAAACTGGCTGGTCATCTAGAGCTGCCCTCAAAGCCTTCACAAGCTCCACAGGTCCCTCAAAAATTTCTTTTGTTCCTAAGGAAAAATAAATTAAATTAAATAAATTAAAATTTAGAATTTAGATTAAAATTAGATTTATTAATTTTTTCTTATTGATTAACTAGTAAAAATTATGCGCGAAACGCGATAAATTTCATTTATTACTATTATTATAAAAATTTTTTAAAAAAATGTTTTTTCTATTCTCGGACGTAAAAGATTGATTAATATTAATTTCAATTTTGGAATAATTTCAGATTCGAAATTTCGAAAAAAATTCAATTATTGACTAATTTACTAATTAATTATTATTTGTTTTCAAAAACTTGAATAAAATTTTTCGCAGAAATTCAATTACAATTTTCAAATACAATTTCAGTAAAATTTCTCAAAAGAATTCAATTATTTTTCAAAATTTGATAAAATTCTTCGAAAAAATTCAAAATACTTAGAAAAATTGTTATTAAATATTTTATAAGAATTGAAATACTTTCAGTAGAATTTTAATAAAATTCCTCGAAAAAAATCAATTACTTTCGGAAATTTTAATAAAATTTCAATTATTTTAATAATTTATAAAAATTTTCACAGGAATTAAATTATTTTATAGAATTTTAATAAAAAATTCTTAGTAGAAATTCAATTACTTTGAAAAATTATGATAAAATTATTTATGACAATTGTATTATTTTAATAATTTTCATTTTTAATAAATAAATAAAAATTCTTCGGAGAATTTAAAATTTTAATTATTTTAATGAATTTTAATAAAATTCTTCGCAGAAATTCAATTATTTTCAAATACAATTTCAGAAAAATTCCACAAAAGAATTCAATTATTTTTCAAAATTTGATAAAATTCTTCGCAAAAATTCAAATTATTTTGAAAAATTTGGATTAAATTCTTTAAGAGAATTAAAATATTTTCAATAGAATTTGAATTAAACTCCTTGAAAAAATTCCATTACATGTGAAAATTTTAAGAAAATTTCAATTATTTTAATTATTTATAAATTTCTTCGGAGAAATTTAATTATTTTAAAGAATTTTAATATACAATTATTAGTAGAAATTCAATTAAATTGAAAAATTATGATAAAATTATTTATGACAATTGTATTATTTTAATAATTTTCATTGTTAATAAATAAATAAATAATTCTTCGGAGAAATTTAAATATTTTAATGAATTTTAATAAAATTCTCGCAAAAATTTTATTATTTTGAAAAATTTCAATAACATTCTTTATAAGAAAAAAATTTAATTCTTTTCCTAAATAAGAAAATTTTTTGCGGAAATTCAATTATTTTCAATACAATTTGAGTAAAATTTCTCAAAAGAATTTAATTATTTTGAAAAATTTGATAAAATTTAGAAAAAAAAATTATGAAAAATTAAAATAAAATAAATTTATAAAAATTCATTAATTTTTATACAATAATAAAATTCTTAGCAAGATTTCAATTTTTTTTAATAATTAATAACATTTCTCGAAAGAATTTCATTAAATTAAATAATGATAGGTAATAAAATTTTTCGAAAAAATTCGAAAATTTTGATAAAACTCTTTTCAAGAATTTAAATATTTTTAATATTATTTTAATTAAATTTCCCGTAAGAATTAATTTGTTTTTAAAGATTTTAATTAAATTTTTTGCAGGAAATTTAATTATTTTGAAAAATATTGATAGATTTCTTAATAAGAATTCATTTGTTTCAGATTCAAAATTATAAATGAAATAAATAAAGAAATAATATAAAAAAAATATTTTTAATTGAAAACATTTTGGTATTTTGTAATCTTCAAAGCATTAAATTTAAAATTACATGATTTAGAATTTAGTTTCGTTACTTTTTCTCTAAAATAAGTAAATCCTGTTCTTATTACGTCCTATTTTTCACGAATTCTATTTAAAGTTGTAGTTCTTCAAAAATCATAAATCCCGGCAATAATTCCAATGAAGGGCGAAAATTAAAAACCAGTACGATCGGGAAACACGTCGACTAACAAGATGAACCTGCACCGGAAATAAACAACTCACCTACTAAAATCTTATCCAAATATCGCCTTCTTGACCTTATCGAGTAGACCTTCAGGGCGACTCGCTTGAGTTTGCGCCGACGTGCCTAAAAAAAAACCAATTTGTTTTTTTTTCTTTGAAGAAAATTTAAATTTAAATTTTTTAGCAAACTCTTTGCTCAAGTTCGTCTTTTTTCTTAAAAAACGAAACAAAATAAAAATTTGCAAAAAAAAAAAGATTGATGAAACTAAAGGCACAGATACATTTTTCAAAAACTGCTTTATTTCAAAGCACAAAATGTACACGTTGGGAAAACTCAAGCGATGCTCTAATGTATCATTAAAAAAAAAGTAACGATCATTGCATCGCTGTCAATTGATAAATAAACGATAAACTAATTTCTTTTTTTAGCAGCTGTGCAATGCTCGTGACATCAAACTTTTATTTTTTTTTCTTACCATCCTTCTTCGACGCCACACCCTGAATCGTTCCGGGCGTATCAGCTTCAAGTTCAGCGTACGCTTGCAATAGGGCTTTCTGCTTTTCCGTCAATTTCGTCGGTATTGTAATTTTTATATGCACATAATGATCACCATAACCCAGTGAGCTCACTTTCTTCAGGCCTTTTCCAGTTAGACGAATTTGCGAATGAGACGAAGTTCCCGGCGAAATTAAAATCGTCTGATCCTCATAGATACCCTCAACTCTTATTGTACCGCCGAGAATTGCTTGCGAGAGGGAAACTTTAGCGTCCGTGTGCAAATCGGCACCGTCCCTTCGGAAATATCTCGATTTTTCCACTCGGAATGTCACGAAAACTTCCTTATTTCCCACAGCCATTCGAATTGTTTGTCCATCCTCGACGCCAGCCGGCACCGGAACTGTGACTTTTTTTCTTTGAATCTAAAAAAAGGGGGGAAAATATTCGTTAAATTTTTTTCTTTTTTCAATTAAGAACTTACGTTCGTAATCATTTTTTTCTTTTTTCGAACTTACGTTCTTAATCGAAAAAAGAAAAAAATGTTTCGAAAAACTTACCGCTTGTCCTTTTCCCTCACAATTATTGCAAGGGAATTTTATGTACACTCTAGATCCGTGACAATAACGACAAGTAGAACGCATTACAAAGGGACCTGTACTAATAGTTTCCATTCCTGTTCCATTACAATAATGGCACTTGATTGCCTTTGTTCCTAACTCACAACGAGTGCCTTGACATTTTGGACAAGTATCGACAACATTTAGTTCAATGTCTTTATTAACTCCACGAGCCGCTTGAGAAAAGGTAAGATTCATTATCACCTGTAAAACAAAAGAGAATTAGACTAGTTTTTTTCACAAATCGAAAAAATATACGTACTTTTAAATAAAAATATTCGGAAAAAATTAATTAATCCTCAACAGGCTTCGAACTCGATAATTCATTTTAAAAAAACTAGCAAAAAAATAGCTTTAGAAACTGAAAAAAGTACTAAAAGAGTAACTATCGAAAAATTAAATTAGTACATTCAAAAATAATATTTTTTAAGTAAATATTGAAATGCCTATTTACTTTTCCACGGGAATTAAAATATTTTTAATGATTTCAATGTAAAGTTTCTTTTTTAAATTTAACTATTTTTAAAAATTACAACTGTAATTCTTACGAAAATCAATTATTTTCTTGTTGTAAACTTCACTTTCATGTAATTTTTAAATGAATTTATTCAAAACTTTAATCATGTTATTTCAAAATAAAATTTTTAATAGAAATAGAAGAAAATTTAAAATCCGTATGAGAAATTTAATTAAAATTGTACTGAAAATAATTGAATTCTTCTATAAAGAGTTTTAATTACAGTTTTTGGAATAATTCCAATTTTCGAGGAATTTATTCAAAATTATATTAAAAATAATTGAATTTGTACAACGAATTTTATTTTTAATTTTTAAAAATAATTGAATTGCCAAGAAGAATTTTATTATTTATAATAAAAATAACTGAATTCTTTATTAATTTTAACTTTAACTTTATTAATTTTTTTAAATAGTTGAATTCTGTGCAAAGAATTTTGTAAAAAACTTTTTAAATTTAATTGATTTTTCTTTTTAAATTTTATAAAAATTGTGTTTTAAATAATTGAATTCCACTGAAAATTTTATGATTTATTGAAATAATTGAATGTTTTCAAAGAATTTTATAAAATATTTTTTTATAAATTGAATTCTTTTGAAGAATTTTAATATAAATTGTAAGAATAATTGCAATTTTCGAGGAATTTATTTAAAATTGTATTAAAAATAATTGAAATTCTGCGATGAGATTCATTATTTATGAAAAATTCCCAATTTCTAAAAAAAATTTTATTATTTTTGAAAAAAATTGAATTTTTAGGAAGAATTTTATTATTTACAAAAAGAATTGGATTTTTGCAAAGAATTTTTTTTTTAATTTTTGAATATAATTCAATTTCTGCGAAGGATTTTATTATTTATAATAAAAATAATTGAATTCTTGCAAAGAACTTTATTAATTTTTTTTAATAATTGAATTCTGTGCAAAGAATTTTATAAGAAAGTTTTTAAATAATTGATATTTTTCGGAAAATTTTATTAAAATTGTGTTTTAAATAATTGAATTCCTCCACTGAAAATTTTATGATTTTCATATATAATTGAATGTTTTCAAAGAATTTTATAAAATTTTTTTTAAATAATTGAATTCTTTTGAAGAATTTTAATAAAAAGTTTTAAGAATAATTTCCATTTTCGAGGAATTTATTCAAAATTGTATTAAAAATAATTGAAATTCTTGCGATGAATTCTATTAGTTATAAAAATAATAATTGAATTTTTGTAACGAATTTTATTTTTAATTGTTAAAAATAATTGAATTTCTGAAAAGATTTTATTATTTATAAACATAATTGAACTTTTGCAAAGAACTTTATTAATTTTTTTTAAATAATTGAAATTTTTTAAAAATGTTATGAAAATTGTGTTTTTAATAATTGAATTCTACTGAAAATTTTATAATTTATGGAAATAATTAAATGTTTTCAAAGAATTTTATAAAATATTTGTTTTTAAATAATTGAATTATTTTGGAAATTTTTTTATTAAAATAGTAGATATTGAAAATAATTGAATTTCGAAACATTTTTGAAAATAATTGAATCGTTTGAAAGATTGGCAAATTTAATGTAGTGCAAATTCTCAAAAATGGATAAAAAGTAGCTTTTAGTGTAACAAATCTAAAAAAAGAATCATTGATTAATTAAGTTATCATTAATTAATTAATTAAATAGTCATTAATCACCTCTTGTGCTGCTCCATAACCATATCTCGAATCAGCCAAATCCTCATAATCAGCAAAAGCTGAACTATTGAAGCCAGCTTCTCCAAATATTTTTCTAAATAATTCCTCAGCATTAATTGTCGATTTAAATTGCCAATTAAAATCTCGGTGATTTTGATTTGCCTGATGTGCTGCTCCACCTCCCATTCCCATTTGCTCTGATGTTGCACCCCATGCATCGTATTCTTTTCTTTTAGCGTCATCACTCAGTACTTCATAAGCCTCGGAGACTTCTTGGAATTTTTTACCCGCATTCGGATCACTCTTATTTGTATCTGGATGATACTTTTTTGCTAATTGATAGTAAGCCTTCTTTATATCCTTTGCCGATGAATTTCGAGACACACCCAATATTTCATAATAGTCACGTTTCTTTAAAAGTTTATTTGTCACATGAAATTCTCTCCTTTGCTGTGTAAATTTTTCTATTCGATCTGAAACATTATTTTGAAAAAACTGTAAAGAAAATTCTCTATTCTCGAACTTATAAACATAAATAAATTCGTGACAATAAATTCTATTTATAATAAATCGAATGAATAAATTCTATATAAATTCGTAAAAAAAGATTCTAGTATGTTACAATTATATCATTAAATAAATAATTTATATCAATGACTTATGAAATTTAGTTCTAAATATAAATGTTAAGAACAAAAATCGAAGAATTTTGAGGTTATAACCACGAATTTGCAAAAATATAAAATTTACTTATTAACATTGATTACAATATTTTTGAATCAAACTAAATTATAATCCAGAGCTACAAATATTTTATTCTGGATTATTTTCTCTATATTTTATTTATTTTGCAATTAATTTTCTTGAATTTCACAAAGTTCACCAACGTGGTATTAAGGTTATAAGTACAAAAAAGTATGACAACACTTTTCACTGAGTGTTAGTAACTGAAAATAATCTCGTATCAGAGTGCAAGTTAATTTCAAAAATTCCAAATTTATTAAAATAGAGAAAATAAGGAAACATTCACGAAACTATATGATGTAATCTAAAAAAACTCGTGCATTGACACGAAGTATAAGTGATTTACATTTTTCTTGATTTTGACGATTCCAGACATCGACACCCAATGCTACAGTAGCAAAATATCGTTGACAGGAATTGCAACGTTGTAAAATACCACTTCGTAATTTATTTGATTTGGAACACGTTATTAAATTCAGATTTTTCGGATTAAAAATCGCCGTGAGTCCTTTACCGGTGGCCATGTTCGTTAAAATACGCATGGCGATTCCAAAGGTCACGTGACATTAGGAGCAGATGACAATTTTTTGTATAGTTCACACTCAGTTAAATTAATGCAAAATGAGACTGTCACTATTAATCACGTTCAATTGAAATGTTGGTAAATTTTTAAATGTCTTTCCTTTATTTTGTATCCGAAGAAAAGTATAATTTTATTTTTATTTACAAAAATGCAGAAATTTAACCTCAATGACATGCGCAAACACGATTCTGCGCAAATGCGATGCGCGTGGGAAAAAATGACAGCGCCCTCTTTATTTTTTGACAGGTACTAAAAGTGACAGCTGGTCTGGTACTGATACTGGTAAAAATCGAGGTTAATTTTGTTCTGTTATTTTGTGCATCTTGTTCTTATAAAAGGAACAATTTTATTTACATCAGTCACTTAGAACAATTTTTCATAGGCAATTTTATTAATAAACAATGGCGTAAGTAATTTTTACAATTGAAAATATTGGAAATATTCTAAGAAATTGACTTTTGAATCACTGGACTTGAAACATATGTTTTTCAACATATGATTTACTGAATTTTTAATTTTTCAAATGTCAATAGAGATTTTTAATCAAATAGACTAAATATCGTGTTATAAATTTAACTGTAATCAGGCCTCGGATATTATGACTTGTTCGACTATTTTCAAATAATGAAACTTTTATCGACTTATATTAAAAAATTACAACTTTTTCGACTTTTTTTTACAATGACAAAATACCACATTTAGAGTATAAAAACTGCAACTTATTTCGATTTTTATTAGTGTGAAAAGTATAATTTAGAAAAATCTCTCAAATTAAATTATTTTTGAATAATGTTTCTAATTAAATTTTCGAAATATACCATTAAAAAGCTTCTGAATAATTGAAATTTTATAAAATTTAATTAAAACTAATTGATTTTTTCAAGTATTTTATTTATAAATGTTGAAAATCAACTTTTGAAGAATTTCAATTTGCAAAATTTGGAAAAAATAATAAAATTTAATTCTCAAAAATTTTAATGAAAAATCTTCAAGTTTAAATTTAATAAAAATGACGTTAATGAAAATTAGTTTCTAAAAATTATACTAAAATATTTTTGGATAAAGATAATTCCCAGAATTTTTTCATTCTAATTTTTAAAATTCAATTATTTTCAAAATTTTCGATTTCATATTTCCGAAAATGCAAATACATACAAAAAATAATAACATTAACGTTTTTTAGAATTATTTTTAACATTTTCTAGAAGATAATCATATTCAAAATTTTTAATTAAAATTCAAAAAAATTAACTAGACTCTTTTTAAATTAAACAAAACTTCTTTTTATAAATTCAATTATTTTCGAAAAATTACATTACAATATTTATAAAAAAAACTAATTCTTAGAATTGTTTTATCACAATTTTGTAAAGTTCAATATTACCTTCGAACAAAGTAAATTAAAATTTTTTAAAGTTTACTTTTTTTAAACTTATTACAATTTTAGAGAAATTATTTATAATTAAAATTCTTCAAAAATTTGATGGTTTTTTATATTTTTTAAAAATTCAATTATTTTTCAAAGATTTCGATCAGATTTCAATTTTTTTTCAAAGATTTTACCAAATTTCATTTTTTTGACATTTTTTAATTGTATATAATTGTAAAACTATTGTCTTTAAAAAATTATTTTTAAATATTGTTAAAAAATTAATTCCAAGAATTTCTTTATTAACATTTTTGAAAATATTATACCTTAATATCTTTTAAAAAAATGGACAGTTTCAATTATTATAAAAAATTGAATTTTTGTATTTAAATAATTTTGAATTCTCTCAGAACTTTCGGAAAATTATCAAAAATTAATAAAGATAATTGATTGAGAGACAGAGTTTAGTTAAATATTGTAGAAAATAATTTAATTTTAGAAAGGGTTATTAGTTATAATTTTTAGATATTATTAAATTTCAGAAGTTGAAATTTTTAAAATTTTATTTCCCATGAAAAAAATATGTATATAAATAATTATTTATCAAAATTATTCAAGTTTTAATTAATTGAATTTAGAAATAAGTGAAGAATCAGGGAAATACAAAATAAAATTTTTGTGAAATTATATAATGGATAGTGTCAATTTTCTTTAAATAAACTTTTTTATTTACAGATCAAAAGTCACTTTCAAAATCACTTTGACATCAGATCCAAAGTTGCCATTTAAAGTGTAAGTTTCTTTTTTACACCAAACATAATAAGTAGTTTCGGTAATTGAATAATAGAAAAAATATTTAATAAAACAAAATAAACAATTCAATATGATTGATGAATTCGATGATGTTCTGGAAGTATTCGTCACATTTTGCAAAATAATTGACGAACCGCCTTTAACCGAAAGTATGGAGAAGCAGGACTTTGTGAAAATTTACGATTGCTGTGAATTTATTGAAAACTTTCTAACAAAATTAAGGGAACAAGAAAAAGAAGTAGAATTCGAAAAGTATTTAAATTACCGACTTTCCACTACGTATCAATGTTCAAATTTCGAGAAAGCTTGTGACAAAATGCTCGAAATATTAATGAAAGACTCACGTGTTTCAACGAGGAAAATTGATATATTATTCAGTATTTATATTCAACGTTTCGGTCAAGAGAGATTTCGCACATTTTTAGATAGCAACTTAAAAGATGCAATGTATTCAAATTTAATATTAAATTCCCTAGCGGAGCAACAAGTTCCAATTTCTGAATTACGTGACGACGCAATATTTTTCACCTGGGATAAGCAAGTGACTAATGGAAAAATAATTGAAGTTGCTCAATATATTGACAATATGTTGGACGATAATCAAGTATCGAAACTTATTGACGGATGTCTAAACAGTAAAATGAAACCGAAAACAAAAAATCTCATTATGGAGAGATTTACATTGAGAGCATTTGAAAATAATAGGAAATTTTTTCAAGAAATTCTAGAAGTTGAACCCACGAAACTTGTGAAAATTCTCCAGGAAAATTCGAAATTTTGTACAAATTTTTTAGATACTGTCTTTTATTTTGGACGTTCAATGTTTTTCCAGGAGGGAAATTGGATTTCAGAGGAGGGTGTTCAGTATGAGGATATTGCGAAAATTTTCCGAATTCTTCTAACTGAATCAAATGAAATTAGTTGTCAGACACAGAGGCAATTGAATATTGCCAAGGAAATGGATGGGAATTTTTGGGAGGATATTGAAAGAGACTGCGTTCGTTTATATATTGTGAAAAATGTCAATTAGGGTTTAAATAATTTTCTCTCGTGTAAAATAATTTTTCTACAATTATAGAATATTTCTAATAGTAATTATGCTAGTATGTTAGACGTTATGGCATATTTAAAAAAAACAAATATATCATTTTAGATCAGCAAGAAAGAAAAAACACATTTATTACACTAAAAAATTAAAAAAATTTAATGTTATTTAGAAAAATAAAAATTTGTTATGGAATAATAGAGTATTTTTTCTACAATCTTTTGGGTATTTGTTGCAGACTGAGCGTGCCAGAAAATACACCTTTTACAGCGGTGTTAAAGTTTGCTGCGGAGGAGTTCAAAGTAACCCCAGCTACGTCAGCAATAATAACTGACGATGGTGTGGGAATTAATCCACAGCAAACAGCGGGTATGTAAAAAAAAAGAAAAAAAATTCATTCGTAAAATGAAAATTATGATTGTAATTAAAGTTACAACTGTAAGAATTAAAATTACAATTGTAATAATCAAAATTAAAATTATAATTGTAATTAAAATTATAATTATACAATAATAATCGAGTTAGAAATAAATTTGAAATTATAATAAAAAATTGTTTCCATTAATTGCAGGAAACGTCTTTTTGAAGCATGGCTCAGAACTTAGACTAATACCCAGAGATCGTGTTGGTGGAATTAGTTGACTATAGATAGAAAATAATTATAATAAACAAATGAAATAATTTTATTTTAATATTCCGTTAAATTTATTCTTCACTACGAACTTAAAATAAATATCCATTTCCTAAAAGATTGAGTTTTTTTGAATTCAACTAATCTACTCGTACTTATAATTAAATTATATAAGTAAAGAATTTTTTTAATACAAAAAAGTATTTTCATTGTGAAGAAAATGTCTTTTCGTTTAAATAATATTTAATCTATATTTGTAAAATAATTGTTATAAATTTTGAATATCTGTTCGCAATTTTAAAATAGTCTTTTTTCTTTACTTTTTTGTTTCTTAATTTTTAAAATAATTTTTTTCCTTTTTAGAAATGTTTTGTTTCAAATTATTTTATAATTATTCAACTTATTTTTAGTTCCATTAAATTAAAATTTAATAAAATTTTTGAAAATAATTCAATTCTTCAGAATAAAAATACCGAATTGAAATTGTATTGAAAGTAATTGAAGTTTTTTAAATAGAATTTTATCTAAATTTTTTTTAAATAATTCAATTCATTCGAAGAACTTTATTATAGTTTATAAGAAATAATTAAATTTCTGATGATCCCCAAGTTTTGAACGTTCAAATGAACGAAATATTTTTTATTGAAGATATTTTTATAAATTACTAATCACAAAAAATTTAAAAACTGAAATATTTACGGTTAGAAACTCAGTTATTAATTTTTTGGGTAGTGACGCAAAATAATTGCAATAAAAATTTAATTTGTAAAAGAAATAAATAAATTTCGTTCATTTGAACGTTCAAAACTTTAGGATCTTAATTTCTGAAAAAATTTTATTATTTATGAAAATAATTGAATTTTTAAGAAGAGTTCTATTAAAAATTTTGAAAATAATTGAATTTCTGCAAACAATTTTATTATTTATGAAAATAATTGAATTTCTTATGAAGAAGTTTATTAAAATATTTGAAAATAATTGAAATTTTTCGAGAAATTTCATTAAAATTATAACTAGGTATTGAAAATAAGTTTATTCTTTTGTGAAATTTTATTGAGATTGTATTAAAAATAATTTTATTGCTGCGACGAATTTTAATAAATTTTTTTTAAATAATTGAATTCTCAAGCAGAATTTCATTATTTTTATAAATAATTGAATTCTTGGAAAGAAATTTATTAAAATTTTTGAAAATAATTGAAATTTTCGAGGAATTTCATTAAAATTTGTAATGAAAATAATTGAATTTTTTCGAGAAATTCAATTACAATTGTATTGAATATAATTGAATTCTTATAAACAATTTTATAAAAAAATTGTTAAATAATTGAATTTCCACTCAGAATTTTATTATTTACAAAAATAATTGAATTTCTTACGAATAATTGAATTTGTACAATGAATTTTGTTATTCATGAAAAGTTAAGATTTAAATGAAGGGAGAAAATTGAAAAATATAATTTGAATGGTAGGAATACTTTATAGATGAAATACATGTAGGGTACAAAGTCAATACAAATAATTTTTTATATAAAAAGTTGAATCAGGTATAATAACTCAGCATTGTCTCCTCAAAGTTGGTGCAATTATTAATATTAGACAACGTGAGTCTTTACAGAAGGAAATATTCCTTATTTTGGAAAAAAGGTATAAAATACGTCTTTCATTAACTACATGTTTACAGTTCAAGACACTAAAAATTAATGCAAATCGTTAATACTATTAAATGCAGTGTCTTTTTTTTAAATTAGCTTACGAAGCTTTTTTTTAAAAAACATAATTCTTCCTCACATTTCAAATTTTTCATTTCAAAAAAATTACAATAAATAAATACAGTAAAAAAATTTTTTTTTCCACATTCAGTTGAAAACACAATTCTAAATGTATTAATATTTTACGTTTTACGTAGAATTATACAATTTCATTAATTTGTCAATTGTCAATTTTTCAAATAATTTTTCACATAATTTTTCAATTTAGTTTTTAATTATTAATTTTTCAATTAAGTTTTCAGTTAAGTTTTCAATTTATAGTATTTTAGAAATATTATTATAAAATGAAATACTTTTTCAAGACCTGAGTACCATGAAATTTTTGGCACTTGTTTATTTATTACGGAAAAACCGTCAACTACCAAAATGGAAATGAAAATTTCTTTCTCATAATAAAATACTTCGTAGCAAAAATGTTTTTATCTTATTCGGTTACATATTCAAAAATGTTATTGTATCGAAACAATGTAAAAAGTGGAAAATAGACGCGACTCTTGAGATGCACAGTCCACTCATTATCTATTATAATAATTATTTCTTAAATATATTGTGTGGTACAGTTTCTGATTATTATTATTATTATTATTATTATTATTATTAATAATATTATTATTATTATTACTATTTTTGTTAAGCATATTTAATAATTATCAGTATTTTCTTAATTATTGATAATTTTTAATATTTCTCGTTTACTATCTTATTTATCGATATCTTCCCTTCTTAGAGTAATAAATTTTTAGTTCAGTATGTGCGTGTAGATTCATAAGGTATAAAGATTTTCATCCAGTAACAATTACTAATATCACACATTTGATATAACTTTACATCAATGTGATTGCAATGATGCACATTTTCTTTTTCTTTCTTTTCTTTTTATTTTAGTATATAAAACTAAGATACCAATTTGATAAATATATTTGTCATTAAACATTTTGACAAACTTAATTTATCAAAATAATTATAAACGGATACATTTTTTTTATAAAGAATAAAAAATTGCGTTTTCAATATTTTCAATTGCACACATACCTTTAAATTAAATATTTTGATTTTTAAAATTACAATTAGAAATTATATTCAAATCCATTTTTTACGGTTTTGTTATCTATTTTATTAAAGTCAATACTTTAATAAAAGAACTGAATTAAATTCCTGTTGAATTTTTACATGAAAGTCGAGAATAATCGATTTCGAAAGACTTGAAATTTTTATAGTTTCAGATGAGTCGCCTTTTTTTCGCTATAAATAATATTTGATTTAATCTAAAAAGTTCCCAATACACTAATGTATAAGATTCGTACACTATATTAATGAGTTATTGGTTTTTTAATATTAGGCATAATGGAAAATACTAAAAAATCACCTCCAGACTAGAGCTATAATCACGTATGATTTCTTTTTAACTTCATTCGTTATACGTCAAAAAAAAAAAAAAAAAAGGAAAAAAAATCCCATCGAAAGAAATATGTATTAAAGAAAAATGGTACTTGTTTCTTTTTGACTAAATATAAATTTCATTGAGCAAAAACATTGTCAATAATAAAAAGTTTGTCTTGGACATTATTATTTACTAACAGTTTGAGTAACCTACATATTATAAATATTAACTTAACTTTCTTTTTTACGCTAATTTACCTGTCGTTTCACAATTCAATTAGGCGTAAAATAGTTTGGCTACTCTATGGAACAAATGTAAATTCAAAAAACAAAAAATACATTTACAATTAGACAAAAATGATTTTAAATAGAAATTGAAACAAAAAATAATTGCTGCAAAAAAGCAGGAATAAATAGAAAAATACATTTATGGCACGGCCCAGAAAACAGAACCATTCGAAGTTTAAAAAAAAATTAGTACATAATTAGACAATTCAAATAGCAATTTCTACTAATTGTCAATCAGTTTAATCAAGGATAAATTAATCTATCACCGAATTTCGTGACTTGCTCTCTATATTCCATGTTGCATTCAATCATCCTGGAAAAAATCGTTTATTTTTAATTAATATCAAATTAAGCTTCATTTTTTAATTAATAAACTGAATTTTATTCCCTAATATTTCTAATAACAGGGTTGCCACAAATATTTAATTTTATTTTTCTCTGATTTCTAGTCAAAATTCTCACTTTTTCCCTGACCCTAAAAAATATTCTGATTCACTCTAAAAATTATTAGAAACTCAAAAAAATATTCTTTTACATTTATTTACATTTATTTATTTTATTTTACATTTACAAATTTCATTAATTGTAAAATTATTCAAAAACATTAATAATTTATTTTTTAAATAAATATTTAATCATTATTATTTTTCCGTGGGAATTAAAATTCATCAATACATTCAAATTCAAACCTTTTTGAAATTTGCTATAATTTAAATTATCATGAAATTTTTCAAAAAAAATTTATTATTTACAAAAATCCTAATAATATCCTTCGCAAGAATTCAATTCTTTTTAAAAAGTATAGTAAATTTTCTCATAAAAAAATTAAAAATTAAAAAATTAAATTAAAAAATTTTCCCAAAAATGTTATTAAAATTTTTCTAAAATAATTCAATTTCGGTGAAGAATTTTATTATTTCTAAAAATAATTGAATTTTTGAAAAGAACTTTGTTAAATTTTTTTTAAATAATTGAATTTCTGCGACGAATTTTACAAAATTATTTTTAAATAATTGATATTTTTCCAAAAATTTTTTGAAATTTTTTATATTGAATAATTGATTTTCTGTGAAAATTTTATTACTTATGAAAACAATAGATTTATTTCGAAGAAATTTATTAAAAATCTTGTAAATTATTGAATCCCTGTGAAATGTTGCCAAGAATTTTATTAAAGTTTTTAAAAATAATTGAAATTTTGACGAGAATTTTTAATAAAAATTTTTAAATAATTTATTATTAAAGAATTTTATTATTTATAAAGATAATTTAAATTTTGACAAAAATTTATTTAAAATTTTTGAACATAATTGAATTTCTGCAAAGAATTTTATTACTTTTGAAAATAATTTAATTCTTCCAACGAATTTTATTCAAGTTTATAAAAATATTTGAATTTCGGTGAAGAATTTTACTATTTCTAAAAATATAATTGAATTTCTGCGTAAAATTTTATTACTTTTGAAAATAATTGAATTTCTAGAATTATTTGTAACTTTTCCAAAATTCAATTTTTTTTTAGTATTTTTAACTAAAATTCTTTTATCAATCTAATATTTATGAAAATTGTAAAAATGATTAATTAAATAATTTATAAGTCATAATTTTATGATAGTTCTTGTAAAATTAAGTTATTTAAAAAGAAATTATTGTCTGAAATAGAAAAAATTCAAGGTTTTGTATTAAAATTCGTGGTAATTTTATAGTTTACGAGGCAAACAAAAAAAACATCAAAATTCGGAGTTTTTTCATGAGTTTTTAAAATTCAATTTTTTCCAGTACTTTTACTAAAAATCCCTGACTTTCCTGACCAATTTTACTTTTCCTGAATTCCCTGACCTGTGGCAACTCTGTAATAGAAAAAAATTATTTTACCCATTCGTGTTCGTCCACACCATCCATTTGATCTTGCTCCAAAGGACACTGAATAACTTCTCCCAAAAGATTGCTCAAAGTTTTTTGAATCTGTCACAAAAATAAATTTATGTAAAATTAAAAGGAAAATATATTTTGAGAAAAATAATTTAACAGTAAATTTCATTAACTATTTAATTAACATTTAATTTAATTACCTCATTTGTTTTAGAATGACTAGTGATATCTTGATTCCATCCTGACCTATTGAATGGCTGTGATGAATTATGAAAATTTTGCTTTGCAGCTACAGGAGCTGTGACAACAGCTTGTCCTTGATTTTCAGTCACTGGTGACAAAATGAAAAACCAAACGTAAATAAACTACAGAAAATTAAAAGACTACTTATGATTTTTCTTTTTCACATATTCGATAGACGTTTTTCTCTCTCTTTGTCGTTTGTAAATATAAGGAAGAAAAAAATTGAAAGCATAAAAATTAAAAGAAGTTGAATCATAAATTTCTAGCAAAAAATTCTAAATTAAAATACTAACAACAATCCATTCCCGGTGGTTTGAGGCTGATTCTTGTTGGTTGTTTATTTCCTCCTTCAAACCATTCGCCGGAAGTCATTGTGTATTTCCAAGTGATTTTCGTCGGTGGGAAAAGATCGTCTTGGAAAAGTTCACTCTGTGGAAAGAATTTATTTTTAGAAGACATTATTTAAACTTTTAAAGAAAACATTATTTACAAAAAAAGTTTATTTATGAATATGAATATTTATGAAAACATTATTTATAGAAAACAAACATACGAAAAATAATTTTTCGATTGAAAAAGAAAAATATGAAGATAACTTACTTTGATTCTTGGTACTGTAAAACTCAATGGCTCTATGGTGTTATTTGTGAGCCTCAAAGCAGAAGCGAATTCAACACTCGCGACGTCGCATTTATTTTTCGGTAGGAATGACAGTCCCTGATGTAAAGTTGCACACCGATGATGACTAAGAGGACAACAGTAAGGAGCTTCCTCAGTCACTTCGAAAGCGTAAATTGTCGAATCGCCCTGAAAAATTAAAATTATTTTTAATCATCACATATTTGCAACATATTTTTTTATTTCATGTTCGTTTTTCATTTTTACTTTATATTTTTTTTTTTATTTTATTTGTGTACTACTTCTTAAAATAAAAACAAAGAAAATAAATATAAATAAAGAACTAAACAAAAAAAGAAAAATAATAAATAATACATACCCGACCAGTGAGGAATAAAGTCGAACTATCCTCGTCGTAGAATGGCATCAAAATTGCCGGCGATACATCCAAACCAACTGTATTCAATGAAGAGTTAAGATTATCCGCCTTGAAAACCATAATTTGTCTTTCTGAAACTCTGAAATCATTTTAAGTTATTTTTAAATATTCAACGCACTAAACTTGAAATATTTTTAAACAAATTTTCTAAACGTAATAAATTATGATTCACTTCGTTTCAAATGTTCAAATGTACGAAATATTTTCTATTCAAAATATTTTCATAAATTACTGATTGCGATAATCTTCTATATTAATAATCGTTGGTTAGTTGCTGTTTGCTTTTTTGTTTCCTAAATTTTCAAATAATTTCTCTTTTCAAAATTAATTTAATTAAATTTTTTTAAATTAATGTACTGAAAATCATTGAATTCTTGTAAAGTATTTATAAAAAAATTTGAAAATAATTGAATTTCATGAAGAATTAAATTATTTTCAATAATTGTAATAAAAATTCTTTAGACAAATTATAAATAATAATCGGCCTACGTATCTAGGCCTTTTCATTATCCTACAAAATATATAATACGGTCAAACAAACAAAAACTACTATAAATAATAAAAATTTTCGTAAAAAATTCAATTATTTTTTTATAAATAGTAAAATTCTTAACAGGATTTCATTTATTTTCAATACAATTTTAATTAATTTCTTCCAAAATTCCAATTATTTTTAAAAATCCTGTGAAAATTCTTTGAGAAAATTCAATTATTTAAAAAAAATAATTGAATTTTTCACAGGAATTCAATTATTTAAAAAAACTTTTAATAAAATCCAATTCAAGAATTCAATTATTTTTAAAAATAATAAAATTTCCACTGCAATTAAATTATATATATTTTATATAATTATATATATATTTTTTCGCAGGGATTTACTGAAAATCATTGAATTCTTGAATTGAATTTTATTAAAAACTTTTGAGAACAATAATTGAATTCTTTAAAAATTGTATTACAAACTTTAAAAATAATTAAACCTGTTAGAGAAATTATATTAAAATTATCTTAAATATAATTGAATTTTGCTTCCCCAAAGAGGAAGTATTTTCCTAGAAATTTAATTGATATTGTATTGAAAATAATTGAATTTCTCAGAAGAATTTTATTATTTACAAAAATAATTGAATTCTAGCCAAGAATTTTACAATTTGTAAAAATAATTGAATTGTTTGGAAGAATTTCAGATCAGAATTGTTGAAAATAATTAAATTTTTATTAAAACTCTTGAAAATAAATGAATTTAAATAATATTTTTAAAAATAATTGTATTCTTTCGAAAAATTTTATTAAAATTGTATTAAAAATAATTGAATTCCTCCGAAACATTTTATTATTTATGAAAATATTTGAATTCCTTTGTAGAATTTTATTATTTATATTATAAAAATATTTTAATTCTTGTAAAGAATTTTCTTATTTTTGCAAAAATAATTGAATTCTTGCAGAGAATTTTACAGTTCATAAAAATAATTTAATTGTTTCGAAGAATTTTATAGGAATTTTTGTAAATAATTTAATTTTTTTTAATGAATTTTATTAAAAATTTTGAAAATAATGATTTTTTCAAAAGAATTTTATTTAAATTGTTGAAAATAATTGAATTTATATTAAAATTCTTGAAAATAATCCAATTTAATTAATATTTTTAAAAATAATTGTATTTTTCCGAGAAATTTTATTAAAATTGTTTGAAAAATAATTGAATTGCTCTAAAGAATTTTATTATTCATGAGAATAATGAAATTCTTGAGACAAATTTTATTAAAATTTTTGAATAATAATAAACAAAACTATTTAATATTATGTACTTAATAAGTGAATTTTTAAAATTTTGAATCTATAATCATTCAAAAATTGATGTTTATTCTTGAAAATATAAAATTTTTTAATTTACAAAAATAATAAGAATTATTGAATACCGCGTTCCGCGAGCGTATCATTTGATAGTTAAATATAAATAAATATAAATAATTTCGTACTTTTTGTACGAAAGGGCTTGTCTCGTTAATAAATAAATTAATTAATTAAAAACTTAAGTTTTACGTTTAGAAACTGTAATTAATTTTTTTAATACTGAGGCAAAATTATTGTGAAACAAATTCAATTTGAAGAAATAAATAAATTCGCTTCATTTGAACGTTCGTAACTTGGAGATCAGGATAAATTACAGATTTAAATTTTAAAATTAATAATTGTTTTACGTACTTGTCAAATCCCATGACAACCAAATAGCGTCCATCGAGTGCCCAGACAATTCTCGCTCCCCTCGTGCCCACTGGACCTTTGCCCTCGCGAATCGGCGAGTCATTGCTTCTTGGTTTGTATATTCGTATTTTGCCATCCTTACAAGTACTGGCGAGATACTGTCCACATGGAGACCACGCGAGACTGAAAATTTGATCCGTATGTCCCGTGAGTGTAATTTTTGCCTTGACAAATTCACCGGAAGTTAAGGGTTCCAAATCCCAGATTTTCACGCTCATATCATAGGAAGCCGATGCCAGAACATTCAGCGCTAATGGATGGTATTTAATGAGATAAATCTTGTCCGTGTGCGCCTCAACAGTAAAAGCTGGCTCGTTAGTTGGTTCCGTTAAACCTGTTGCTGGAATCTCCCACAGTCGAATCATTCCATCGTCACAAGCTGCAAAGCAAAGTAAACAATTCACTGTTGAATCAAATTTTTCTTTCAACTCGAGTAAATTAATCGAAATTTAATTTGCTACAGAGCAAATTAGTCTATTCTGTGTTCAAAGAAATTTTCTTTTAACTCGATTAATTTATTCCAAACCGAATCGATTTTCAGTCAATTTAAATTTTCTTTCAATTCGTGTTTAATCCAAATTTAATCAATTTAAATTTTCTTTTCAATTCCAGAATTATTCGAATTATTCGTGTTATTATTCGAAATTTAATCAATTATGAATTAATTCAAATTTTCTTTCGATTCCAGTAATTTATTCAAAATTTAATCAATTTCGAATTAAAAATTTCATTACAATGTTGATATTTATAACCAATGAAAAAAGAAAAGGGAAAATAAAGAAAAGAATTTTTTTAACAAAGAAGAAAATATTTACCGACAGCAAGTCGTTGATTGTTAAATGGATCCCATTGGAAATCCATAACAGTTGCGCCGTGCACTAATGCAGGCATGACACCATCCGGCAGTCTTCCAGTTTTTTTTAATTCTAAAACTGCTATTTTACCACCTGGTCCACTTAGAGGCACTGCCACTCGATCCGCATTTGCTGAAAAATTAAAGATATATTCAATTTGATTACTTTAAATATTTAGAATTTTACAATTATTATTATTCATAAGATAATTGAAAATAAATCACTAACCATGAAATCCATCGCACTCTCCTGATATTTGTCGACTGATATTCCGAATATTTTCGATATGAGTTGATTTATGACCTGGAGTTCCTTTCAAGTGTCTAAATTTCGAAACTCGGCCTGCAAATTAAAATTAGTTAATAATTTAATTATTTAATAATTGTAGTAATTTAATAATAATATAGTAATTAATTAATAATGTAGTAATTAATTAATAATTTCTTAGACTTCTGTCAAGATAGAATAATAACAAAAATTAATTAATCAAAATTGATTCAAATGAAAAATAATAATTTAAATTGTAAATTTGTTATTTACAAAAAAAAATTCTAAAACTATGTAGAATCAAAAAATTAGTTTTTAGAAATTTTATATCAATTTTGTTCTCATTACTTCAAATTTTTACTGATTCGGACTTAGAGAATAAGATTTGTGATACAATTTTTAAAAGAAAAATTTAGAAATAATTTTTTTTTATAATTTTGCGTTAACAAAAGGAAATATTTTTATAATTTTAAAATACATTTTTCATTAAATAAATGTTATAAGTTTTGTAACTTTTTTAATTTTTATTCTGAAATAATTAATTCTTGCATTAAATTTTATGAGAAATTAGATTTTTTAAAAATCATTTCAATTCGAAGAATTTTATCAAAATTTTTGGAAATAATTGAATTCTTTCAAGAAATTTAATTAAAATTTCTGAAAATAATTAAATTACTTCGAGAATTTTTATTAAAATTAAATTGAAAATAATTGAGTTCAGACGAAGAATTTTATTATTTATAAAAATAATTGAATTCTTACGAAATATTTCTAACTTTTCAAAATAATTGAATCTGTGTGGAGAATTTCATTAAAATTTGTGAAAATAATTGGATTATTATAAAAATGTTATCCAAGTTTTAAAACGTAATTGAATTCTTTCAAGGATTTTATCAAAATTTTTGAAAATAATTGAATTTTTACGAATAATTCTATTAAATTTTTTTTAAACAATTGAAATCTTGTAACGAATTTTATTAAAATTCTATTGAGAATAATTTAATTCCATTAAAATTTTTGAAAATAACTAAAAAAGTTTTAAACTGTTTTGAAAATAATTTAATTCCAATTAAAATGTATGAAAATAATTTAATTCCTACGAAAAAATTTATTACCTATATATAAAAAAATTGAACTCTTGCGGAGAGTTTCATTAAAATTGTATTAAAAATAATTGAATTCTTACGAAAAATTTTATTACTTTAAACAATAAATGAATTTTTGCCGAGAATTTATTAAAATTTGTGAAAACAGTTCAATTCTTTTATTAGAAATTTGATTAAAATTTTTGAAAATAACTAAATTGTTTTACGAATAAGTCTGTATAATTTTTTTGAGAACAATTGAATTTTTTCAGGAATTTTCTGAAATTTGTATTAAAAATAATTGAATTTCATTAAAATGTATGAAAATAATTGAATTCCTACCAAGAAATTTATTATTTTGAAAACTACTTAAACTCTTGCGGACAGTTTTATTAAAATTGTATTAAAAACAATTGAATTCTTACGAAATTTTTATTACTTTTCAAAATAATTGAATTCTTGCCCAGAATTTTATTAAAATTTCTAAAAACAATTCAATTCTTATTAAGAATTTTATGAAAACTTTTTAAAATAACGGAATTTTTCCTCGAATAATTTTATTTAAATTTTTTTTAAAACAATTGGATTTTTTGAGAAATTTTCTGAAAATTGTATTGAAAATAATTGAATTTCATGAAAAATTATGAAAATAATTGAAATTTTATAAAAATTAGATATATTGGAAATAATTAAATTTATACGAAGATTTTATGAAAATTTTTGCAAATAATTGAATTCCTGCGAAGAATTTCATTAACATTTTGGAAAATAATAAACAATAATGATTAATTAATTAATTAGTTATAATAAGTGAATTTTTTAAATTTTGGTTCCGAAATTATTCGAAAATAAAAAATGTTGTATTTTGCTTATTAATAATTAATTAATTAATAATTTTGTAAATATACGGAAAAAATATGGAATAACTTTTACTATTTACAAAATAAAAACTAAATAGTCTGGAATTTCTGCCCATGGCAACAACGCGATTTACAACTTTTATTATTTCTAAAGTTAATTTTGTAACGTTCAAAGTAAATTTTACCACAATGCTGACAAAAATTTACTTCGAATGTAATAAAATTTACCTTGAAAATACCAAAAATTGTAAAGCAGAAATGCAAAAAAGTATCTATTTAGTATTTACTGTAAAAGTAGCAAAAAGACACTTTCTTCGTTTTTACCATGTAAACAAAAAATGAAACCAAATTATCAAAATTCAATTTACCGAAAACAGTAGATGTTCGTTTCGGAGTAGGCGTGGGTTCAGGCTTCTCCAGCTTAGGATCCATGCTCTGTTGTCGTAAAATTGGAACACTCTTCTTAACTTCCTCCTCCTTGATAATTTCATTTTTCGTCTTGAAGGAATCCCTTCGTCTCAATGGTGTTGGCGATCCCATTGCCTTCTCCGCTAAATTGCCATCTGTCACTGACACCGAACGACTCTCATACAATCTTCTTCTCTCGGCAATTGAATTTCTATTCACGTTTCCTCTCTCAAAATTCCCTGAATCCTCATTCTCAGGAGATTCATCTTTTACTTTCGACTCAAACAATTTACGTCTCTCCGCAGTACTCGGTGTTTTTGGCTTATATCCAGAATCACTGGAGTTCGCGTCCTCCTCTATGGAACTCGAATCACTTTTTCCATTTTCAACCTCCTTCACTCGATCATTCTCTAAAGTTGGCGATTTTTCTGCATCAGTCTTCTCTGAATTGGCCTCCGTCTGTATGTTGCAGTCATTTAAATAGCCATTATTTTCATTTGTCGGTGCCACGGGCACGGAAAATACTTTATCGAAAGAGAATTCCTGGTTACCAGATTTCGCCTGGAATGGTTTCGGTCCTAGGCGAGGCTGTGACACAAAAAAAAAAAAGATTTTCAGCGATAGAATTAACATTAACGATTTAATGAATAGAGAATAATTTAATTGTTGGAATAGAATAATTAACGAATAAAGAAAAATGTAAATTGTTGGAATATTTAGAATGAAGAATCACACATTCATACACGCAAAAATTTTAACAAAAAAAATTGTATCCTCAGTCGAACCTTGTATCCTCCGACAATGTTTGGATTAACGGACGTTACCACGGAACCAGGACTCGGAGTAGTTCGAGGACGTGCGACAGGTTTTGGTTCCTCTTCAGAAAGACTATTTGCACGTGAAGCACGAGGCAATGGTTTCGGTGGCGTTGGATGAGCACCATTTTGTAATTTAAACTTTTCATCTTCCTTATCAGTCTTCTCCAATTTTTCTGGCTTCTCTGGCTTTTCTGTTTTTTCCGGTTTCTCCATTTTATTTGCCTCCTCCTCCTCCATTTCTTCGGCAAACTTTTCAATTTTTGGATCCTTCTCTTGAATGATGGCTTGCACTTTCGAATAACCTTTTGGCGCTGTGATGGCAATTGACTTTTGCTGTCGAGTCATCTCCACTTTGATTTCCGCTTGATTATCTTTCAGCGATGATAAATTCCCTTTGTGTACCTGAACGTAATTAAGTTCCTCAGTGATTTGGCGGCATAATTTTTTTTTTGTTTTTTTCAAATAGAAATTAGCTTTCACACTCTATACAGGAAGGCGTATTTTTATAGAGAAGATACACAACGAAATAAAATAACACAATATTTACAAAATCATAAGACTAATCAGAATCATAAGACTAATCGTAATCATAAGACTAATCATAATCATAGGACTAATCATAATCAAAATCATAAGACTAATCATAATCATAATAATGAAAAACATACAATGTACAAATATACAAATTATTTACAAATTATAAGTCTCAGTTTTACAATTCTTACTGAATTTTTCTTAAATCTAAAACAGAAGGAAAGCAAACAAAATAAAGAAACAAACGCACATTACACTAATAAAGTAATTTTAGATGTTTCGGAAAATATTATTCAAAGTTAGTAAATTTTTTTTATTTTTGCTACTCTTATTGTAATTTTTTGTGTTAATTTACACAATATAATTTAATATTATTTTCGAAAACATCGGTGTTTATAATTATGTACATAAAATAATATCACTAATCAGATACATACAACCAATTACCCACACGCAGTAAAATAAAAATGTGAGATTAATAAATAAGCGAAAATCTTATATTAAGAATACATTAAAAGTAAACATTGAAGCTGAATTTACAAAATCATGCAAAATGTGAAACATAATTTAAATACAAATAAGAAAAACCTCTGAAGATAATCCTAAAGTTCTGAATGTTCCAATTTCTTTTTTTTTTCTTTTTTTTGGCGAACGAAATTTATTTATTTGTTCCTCAAATTAAATTTTTATCGCAATAATTTTGTGTCACAATCGAAAAAAATTATAAACTTTTTAAATGTAAAATTCAAGTTTTTAATTTCGTAATTGTATAATTGAAGTTTCTACTTTCGTAATTGTAAAAGAGAAATTTTTAATTTTACATTTAATTATTGCAAACAGTAATTTATTGAAAATATTTTCAATAAAAAATATTTCCTGCATTTGAACGTTCAGATCTTTGTTAATCGTCTCTTAAGAAAGAATCAGATAAACAATCGAAACAAAAATTTTTCTATTTTAAAAAAAGAGTCATTTTTTGAACGTCTGTCCGATTCTTAACTTTTTACTACTAAAAAAATTTACAAACGAATATTTTTGTTGTAGACACGATCCTAAAGTTCCAAAGACTCATGAACGACGATATTTTTATTACTTCTTTTAAATTTAAATTTTATTTGCAAAATATTATTTTTTATAATCATAGACATAATTTTTATACTAAATAAATTATTACTTCTTTTAATTTGAATTTTATTTGCAAAATACTACTGTTTTTTTATAATTAAAAACTTATTTTTCAACTAAATAAATTATTACTTCTTTTAATTGGAATTTTATTTGCAAAATATCGTTTTTTGTAAATAAAACTTTAATTTTTAACTAAATAAATTACTACTTCTTTTAAAAAAATTTTAAAAAATAAAAAATTAATTTTAGTTATGCAAAATATTGCTTTTTGTAAATAAAAACTTAATTTTCAACTAAATAAATTATTACTTCTCTTAATTTGAATTTTATTTGCAAAATATTTTTTTTTATAATTAAAGACTTAATTTTTGACTGAATAAATATTAAGTTACTGAATTTTTCCCTTCGGTCGAATAATTTTCATAAATATTGAAGCAAAAAAAAAATATTTCGTTCATTTAAACGTTCGAAACTTTAGAAAAAAAATTTGTAGACAAAAATATTCATTACCTTATGTGCTATTAATTTTGTTTTCAAATTCCAGATCAAAATCAACTTACCGTCATTGCCTCTTCGCCTTTTGTTCTCTTGGAGGGATCCAGAGAAATTTTCGGAACTTGTTCATCATGTCCCTTAATCCATGCAGCGGCGGTGTTACTACTAACACAACCGGTCGTATCAGGATAAATATCCGCGTGGAAATCTCGGTAAGTCTGAAAGAATTTTTTAAAATTTAATAAATTAATTATAATTTAATAAATTAAATATAATTTAATAAATAAATTGAATATTTATTAATTTTAATAACTATTTCTTTACCAGGATGTCAAAAAAATATCTCTCTATCATTGCTCCTCTAAAATTGCCAAAACTGAATTTTTCCTCGTAAAATCGACATATTTTTTGAACAATTAATTTTTTGTTTAAAATATAAAACATTCGCAATTATTTACAATTTAATTATTTAATTACAATATTAATTATTTACTGATCTAATTATTTACCCTTTATTAATAATCAATATTGTCAAAGTGTAAATAATTATTTAAGGTCATAAAGTTGATTATAAACTGTGTTTAGATTTGAGTGCAAATGTTGTTCTTTAAATAAAAAAATGTACAAAACAAACTATGATAAGATTAGCAGAAAAAATACAAATATTGGACTTTAAATAAAAAATTAATATTTTCGTATTTTTTATTTATTAAAATAAAACCTAAAAATTGAGAAAACGTTATCAAATTTGATCTTACTTTTCGTGGAACTTGATACATAATGGGAATGACCATATTCGACGTTAACTGCAATAATCTGTTAACTTCTGCCTGCATCACGTTCAATGCTCGTTTTGGCACTAAGCAAACACCTTTAGTTTGCTCTCCGCTGTGACGAATTCCCTCCACGAGATAGGGATCTTTTTCCGTTACTTCCATATAAATAATAGTGGTATCACCTTTGCCGGCCAGGAAAAGCATGTTCGTGTCCGGATCGAAGAGAGGCATTAATATTCTGTTTAAGAAAGAAATCGATTATTTTTATTAAGCGAATTATTTATTTCTCATCAAAATAGAAGAAAATTTCTATTTATCTTTTATAAGATAAAAAAAATCATCTTTTTTTTTTAAAAAAGCTTTAAAAAAGCTTCCGCATGAGGAAGGAAAAAATTTACAAAAAGCAAAAAATGAATAATTTTTTGCAAACATTTTTTTTATCACTCACCCTGTGCTGCAATCGAGCTCCAGAGTTTTGATCGGATCATTGAGATTTCTCAAATCCCTAATGCAAACTTGACGAAGTCGTGCCGAATCAAAGCCGGTGGTTAATAAACGATCGCCGTTACCCAGCCAAACGATTCTCGAATCTTTTATACTTTGGTGACTCGGCGATGAGTTGACGATATTTTTCGGTGCTCGAGGATCAATAATTCTTATCTGTTTATCCTTACAAGATGTCGCGAGCATTGTGCCGTCTTGCTTCCAACTCACGGATTGTATCACGTCCGAATGCTCAGTAGTCGCTGTAAAAAATTAAAGAGTTCTTTATATTATTGACGTTGGGTTTCTTTCACTTTTTCAAAATTTAAATTTTCAATAAATTATAGTTTTTTTTTAGAAATTAATTAGAATTATAAATTAATTTAGAATTACAGAAGAATTGATTTCAGGGTTGTCACGCTTTTGCTCATTTCAAATTCCCTTGCTTTTCCAGGTTAAAAAAAAGGAATTTTTCCAGGTTTTTAAAACTGTTTTTTAAAACCGAGTCGAAGACTCGGAGTGATCGATTTCTTCATGTTTTATAACAATTTTTTATAAGTTGTATAATTTGAAAAAATAAAGAATATTGTTACTGTAAATTATTCAAAATTATTTTCATCACTTCAATTCAATTATTATTTTCCAGAATTTTTAACTAAAATTCTTCTCTAAATGAATTATTTTTAATAATTTTTGAAAAATTTCTTTGAAAATTTTCAAATCCTTTTGTTTACAATTCAATTTTACGAAATTTCATCGAAATTCTTCAATAAATATTAGAAAACAAAAACTTCAAAGAACTTGAAAAAAATTCAATTAAACTTTTTCGAAAAAATAAAACCTACACAATTTTTAGTTAAAAGTATGAAAAATTTAAACTTTTGATCATGATTGAATTTTAGCGAAGAATTTTATTACTTTTGAAAATAATTGAATTCTTGAGACGAATTTTATTGAAATTTCTTTTTAAATAATTGAATTTTTTGTGAAATTTTATTTTATTTTATTAAACTTTAATTAAAAATAATTGAATTTTGAAAAATTTTTGAAATTCATTAAATTTCTACGAAGAATTTTATTAAAATTATTTTTTAAAAAAAATTGAATTGTTATAAAGAATTTCATTAAAATTTTTGAAAATAATTTAATTATTAGAAGAATTTTACTACTTTTGAAAATAATTAAATTTCTGCAATCATTTGTAGTTGCTTCAAAATTCAATTTATTTTAGTTATTAAAATTTTTTTAAAATCTAGGTTTTTTAAAATTTCTAATTAAATTAATTTAAAATTGAAATTTTACGAAATTGTAAATTAAAATCTGTTGAAGTTAATTTACTTATAAAAATTGTAAACACAACTCTTTCAAAATTGAATTAGTTTTGAAATATTTAAGTAAAATTAGCTTTTATTTAGATTTGACGAATTTTAATAACATTTTTAAGAATAATTTCATTTTTCGAGAAATCAAATTAAAAAAGTACCTATTAAAAATAATTGAATCTCTGTAAAAAAAATTTGATTTAATTCAGAAAAGTTTTAGAAAATAATTGAAATTTTGCCAAGAATTTAATTAAAATTTTTGAAAATAATTGAATTTTAGAGAAGAATTATATTATTTATAAAGATAATTGAAATTTCGAAGAGAATTTTTTTTGAAACTTTTGACCATGATTAAAGTTCTGCGAAGAATTTTATTATTTTTGAAAATAATTGAATTCTTGAGACGAAATTTATTAAAATTTCTTTTTAAATAATTGAATTCTTTCGTGTAATTTTATTGAAATAGTAGATATTGAAAATAATTGAATTTCGATAAATTATTTAAATTAATTAAATTTCTACGAAAAATTTTATTAAAATTATTTTGAAAAAAAATTGAATTTTTAAAAAAGTTTTCATTAAAATTTTTGAAAATAATTTAATTCTTTCAAGAAATTTAATTAAATTTCTTTGATGAATTTTAATAAAAATTTTAAGAATAATTTCAATTTTTCGAGAAATTTTATTAAAATTGTATTAAAAATAATTTTTATAATTGATAATATTTTGTAAATAATAGAATTCCAGTGAAATTTTCATTATTTAATTAATTCATTCAAAATTGAAATTTTACAAAATTGCAAATTAAAACCTTTTGAAGTTTATCTATTTATGAAAATTGTAAACACAACTCTTTTAAAATTCAATTAATTTTGAAATATTTAAGAAAAATTAGATTTCAAAAATAAGCAGAATAACTTTAGAAAACAATAATTTTCCAGGATTCCGATCAAAATTCCCTGACTTTTCCATGTTTTCAGGTTGCGTGGCAACCCTGGATTTATAGAATCAATTTAGAAATTAATGTTCCATAAAAAATTCATTTCTAATAAAAGAAAATAATAAAAACGTACAGAAAAGTTCTTTTTGAGAAAGAACGTCCCAAAGGGAGAGATTGGTGTAGGAGACGGTAGTTAGAAGATGTTCTGCTGTGGGATGCCAACGAACCACTTCGACTCGTCGTTGTCGATGGGAAAATGTACATTCGGGATTGCAAAGTGATTCCTCCAGTCCACTTTCCGGAATGTGCCACAATTTCACCTATTGTTAGAATTAAGAAAAATTAATTTTTCGTATTTTACCAAATTTGTCGTATTTTTAATTCTTTTGTTGTATTTTTTAGTTTGTCTGTCGTAATTTCAGTTCATTTGTCGCATTTTTCGTTCCTCCGTCGCATTTCTAGTTCCTTCGTCGCATTTATAGTTAATTTGTCGCATTTTTCGTTCATTTGTCGTATTTCAGTTCATTTGTCAAATAAACGGTCTTTCTGTTGCACTTACAAGACAATCCTGAGAACCAGTTGCAAGTAAACCGTCATGAAACGGTGAAAAGTCCATGTCAGTTACTGTATCCGCATGGGCGTGCAATAAAGGCATCGTCTTGCTTTTTCTACCGCAATCTTCTAACGGCAACACTGCTAGACTAGATCCTATTAAATAAAGACATTTTAATTAAACTTAATTCATTAAATTAGAAAATTAATAAAAAATACAATCTTTCGTCTCTAAGGCAAGCAAAATTACACAAAATTTGTAGAATTTAATTTAACTTGAATACCAAATGTATAATCAAAATTCAAAATACGTTTGACAAGTCTTCAAAAAAGAAAAAAAGAGTTACCATTGTGGTCGACATTGAATGCCATAAAAGCGGCGGAAGCTGCAATATTATTGCCGTATGTTTGATACGATCCGACGAAAATATCACGGATGCAAGATTCTGGCTTTGGTACAATAGGCGCAGCATTTTTGTATTTCGATGCCTTAAACCGCCAAGCCATGTTGCGATTTCCACTTTTTACAGCCTAGCACTCTCTTTCTTGATTCATGTAATCTGGAAAAAATTCGAAAACATTTAGAAATTAAAATTCAAAAAACTTGAAATCAAAAAAATTTGAAGACAAAATTTTTAAATACTTCAGATTTTAATTAAAAATATACATTGTTGCTCCAATTTCGGCTGAACAAATAAAAAAGAAAGCTTAAAAAAAGAAAAATAAATAAACAAATAAATAATTAAACTAATAAAACAAAAGAATGGAAAGAAAAAGGATTTCTGACGCATTAAATTGGTAGATATTTAATTATAAATTCCAATTTTGATAATTCATAATTAAAATCATCTGCTTAGTTTTCTTCTTCCAATACAAAAGAAATCGATATTATTATGTAAATAAATTTACACGTGAATAAGTTCACTTCAATCCTTTTAGTGACCATGACCTTCAATTTATTTCCTTTTAAATATTATGTAAAATATATAAAATTCTCGCAATTTTTTTTCCAACATAAATTGAAACATTTATCCTATTTTTACCCAATTCAAGCATAAACATTATTTTGGTGTTAAGTTTCCAGAAACCGGTTTGTTAATCTATTTGCATTTATTTTCTTTTTAATATAGTTCACAAGGAATTGAAAAAAAAGTATTGAAAATAAGAACCTTGTAATAATTATAAACCCTCATATTAAAAAAAAACAATACAAAAATAGTTTGTAAAAAGGGGAATAAAAAAAAATAAAACACTTTCCTTGAGAAATATTTAAATATAGATTCTTTCTTTTTGTGGAAAAAATCCGAAAATCAATTAATAAAATAATAAAACACCCTAAAAAATCAAGAAATTCAGTAATAAAATACTAATAAAATTTGAAGCTTTTAAGAATTAACAGAGCCGGCAGGAGGAAAAACTGCATGACTAATAATTTCTTTTTTTTTTGGGGGGGTGAGGGTGGCACCCCACCCTTAGTTTCTAACACTGACACTGAGTAAAATTTTTCAAATATACAAAAATGTTGAAGATGAAAATTTACGTGCAATTAATATTGTTTAATAATTAAGAATACTCACGAATTATTAGTTATAAACAATAATGGCACACTGTTGACAAATATTGTAGAAATGATTTGAAAATTCAGTAAAAAAAAGCAGTATATAAACACACGGGTAGTGGCAGGCGTCTGTCGGGATGACAGCCGGAAACGGGAAACCTCCCCTTCTTTAGAGACACGTTCTCTGTCCTTTTCTAAAACAATGGGAAAATCGCAACTCTCCTTGTCCCACGTGCGATAAACCCCACCCTCGAATTATAGTTTCAAACCCAACTCCGAAGGAAAATCACCGACACGTGCCGCACATTTACAATACCACAAAATGTAATTTTCATTTCAAAAAACCTTCGTTTGGTAAGCGTATAGAAGAGAATTTCGTTTTGATCGACACTTTCTGCTTTGCTGGTAAACTACCGATAAAATTTAGGGTATGTAAATATTTATCAGGAAGATTAATGCCAGTCTTTACATTTTTGTTTACATGTATATTTTTCCTAAAATTATAAAAATTGTAGTTTGTAGTTACGAAGAATCCATTTTACTTTTTTTTGGTGGATTATTCCTTTAGAAGAACTAATTGTACTAAGGGCATCACTTTTAGAGATGAAAGATCTGCCAAAATTGCCTAAAATCGAAAAGAATATATTTTTTGGTACTTTTTCGAAACTCAACTACTGAGAGAATTAAAAAATTATAAATAGGAACAGCGACAGAATTTATAATTAAATAGATTTAGGATTTGAAAAGCAAACAATAAGACAGCTCGGTATGGTGTTGAAACATGCAACAGGGGTTTCGACTGAAAAATAACAATTGAAAATTACCTCAACATTGCTTAATGTGTTAACTTGCATTATGTTTTCCTTCCGGAAACTTAGAATCGTCACGGCGAAGAGTGGAATAATTTCCAAGGAATCATAGCCCAGAATCAAATCCCACAAGTATAGTAATTGCTCCGGTGGTAGGTAACCACTGAATCCTCTCATCAACCATTTGAATACAATTTTGACTCTGAAATTCGAAAATTTTTCTATAGATTTAAATTCGTTTTCTCTAGACTTAAATTCGGAAATCTGTATATTTTCATAGATTTAAATTCGGTTTTTTTTTATTATCAGACTTCGCACTCGATAATGAAATTTAAAGAAGTAGCAAAAAGTAGCTTTTAAACTGAAAAAGTAGTAAAAAAAAGTAGCTATCGAAAAATTAAACTTGAAGACCAAAAAATACTCGTTTTAGACACTTCACAAAACTGACAAAAATTCCATTCTATATTTTATTTTCCTGACTTTTTCCAAATTGTCATCAAAAATATTTCTTTCTTTCTTATCTTGCTAATAAATTGAATTCCTGCAACGAACTTTATTATTTATGAAAGAATTTAAATATAATTATAAAAATAATTTAATTCTTGTAAGTGAAGAATTTTATAAAAATTGTTAAATAATTGATTTCTTTCCACTAATTTTATGCAAATTCTAATTTATATAATTGAATTCCTGCGAAATTTTTATTATTCATGAAAAGAATTGAATTCTTACAAAGATTAAAATTTTTTTTTTTTAAATTGAATTCTGTTTGAAAATTTTATGAAAATAGTAGATATTGAAAATCATTGAATTGCGAAAAGTTTTTAAAAATAATTAAATTTTACAAAGAATTCTATTAAAATTTTTGAAAATAATTT
Organism: Leptopilina syphax; assembly: GCA_032872505.1. Lineage (NCBI taxonomy): Eukaryota > Metazoa > Arthropoda > Insecta > Hymenoptera > Figitidae > Leptopilina > Leptopilina syphax. Next base: position 28,149,789 of record CM065469.1, on the reverse strand, counting down.
AATTCCTAAAAAGCATTTTATTATTTATGAAAATAATTGAATTCTCGCAAACGATTTTATTAGAATTTTTGAAAATAATTGAATTTCCAGGAAGAAATTTATTACTTTTAAAAACAATATTGAATTCTTGTGATGAATATTGTTATTTATAAAAATAATTGAATTTTGCAAAGAATTTTATTAAAATGCCTCAAAATAATTGAATTTTCTGGAATAATTTTGTTATTTATCGACATAATTAAATTCTTTCGAAGAATTATTTATGTAAATAATTGAAATCTTGATAAGAATTTTATTAAAATCTAAAAGAATAATATTGAATTATTTAAAAAAAAATTGCATATATAAAATAATTGATTTCTTTCGATCAATTTTATGATAATATTTGAAAATAATTGAATTCCTGTGAAAAATTCTAATATCCTTGTAAATAATTGAAATCTTCCAAAAAAATTTTTAAAAATCATTTTTTTTTAATAATTGATTTTTTTGAGGATTTGAAATTAAATTCTTAATGATAATAAAATGTTCTTACATGTTTTGATCAATTCCTGTAAAATAGTATTAAAAATAATGGAAATTCTGTTATGAATTATATTATTTATGAAAATAATTGAATAGTTACAAAGAATTTCATTAAAATTTTCAAAAATAATTGAATTATTGCAAAAATTTTATTATTTAAGAAAATAATTGAATTATTGCGAAAATTTTTATTAAGATGTTTAAAAAGAATTATTGAATTTCTGTGAACATTTTTGTTATTTTTGAAAATAATTTAATTCTGTATAAAAATATTATAAAGATTCTTTCAAATAATTATTTTTTTCGAAATATAATAAATATTATGAAAATTTTATTTTAAATAATTGAATTCTTGTGGAAAACTTTATTTGTGAAAATAATTGAATTTTTCGATTAATTAATTTAAAATAGTATTTTAAAAATAATTGCAATTCTGTGATGAATTTCATTATTTACAAAAGTAATTGAATTCTAGCCAAGAATTTTACAGTTTATAAAAAAAATTTAATTGTTTTGAAGAATTTTTGATCAGAATTATTGTTGAAAATAATTGAATTTTTATTAAAAATTGAATTTCGAATATTTTTTTGAAAATAATTGAATCTTTTTAAAGAACTCGATTACAATTTTTGAGAATAGTTTTTTGATTTAGAGTATTAGCGAATTTAAATTAATGGAAATTCTAAACAAAAAACAGAAATAGTATCTTTTAGTGGCTAAAATCTAAAAACAAAGTATCCAAATAGTAGCGTAACATAAAAAAGTAGTAAATAGTAGGTTTTAGTAGATAAGTGCGAAGCCAGTATTATAGACTTCACGGATATTTTCGATTTTTTAAATCTCGTAATACTTACGGATGAATGTGAATATTTTTGAAATGCGCCCAAAGTTGAGGCTCGTGACACTGCAGAAGTCTCTCGAAGAGAAGACAAAGAGCAACGATTCCCTGTCCGTGACTCGATACAGTGTGAAGGCGAAACCAATAACGCAAATAAAATGCACGAAATGTGTAATACATTGCGCAAGGATCATCATACAAGTAGCAAAATGGACTTCCTGGAGAGAAAATTGTTTTCTTTTTTATTACGATTGTCGACTTTTCATTTAGCAGAAGAGAGTAATTCAGATGTTTTGACATCTGTCATAGTCAATATTATACATTCGTTAATTTGAAGTTTGAACAATATTCAATAGTCGTCCGTCAAGAAGAATACGAGACTTTTGTTTTGCACTAACCATACATTGTGAAACCATGAAACGGAATAACTCCACTAGGTGGGAAAACTAAAGTATTTTCCAAAGTCGTCGGTTTCCCTTGCAAAACGGCGTGAATAACTTGACCACCTGCGCTTCGATCCGTTGTGACAGGTGCCAAAACTTCCGAATCCCTCGAAAAACAAAGCATTGTTTGGTATAAAATGTCTTCAAATACGAAATATTGATCATCATTTCTAGCCGTTAATTGAACGTCCTGAAATAGCAATTAGCAATTAGTATTTTTAGTTCAGAATTTTTTTTAGTTTTCTGCTAATTTTCAAATTTAGAAAACCTGACTCACCTTAATGATTAATTTATCCACCATTATATCATACTGAGCAACCAATCCTTTTAATTCGCTGTAGTATTCAATATCCTGGGAAAAATCGAGTAATATAAAAAGAGAAATTATAAATCCGAATAAAACAGAAATTCGATTCCAAATTATTTGATTCAGAATAAAAATCTATATTAATAATCGTTGTATTCTGGTAATCTATTCTCAGTTTGAAGTTAGTTGTTGTTTTTTTTTTTTGCTTTTTAACTTTTTTAATAATTATTCTTTTTAAATATTTTCAATTTTTAAAATTAATGTATTAGAAAATCACTGAATTCTTGCAAATAATTTTGTCAAAAAATTTCAGAATAATTGAGTTTCTTCGCAGAATTTTATTATTTATGAAAATAATTTAATTCTAACGAAGAATTTTATTAAAATTTCTGAAAATTCTAATTAAATTCTTTTTAAAGAATTTCTTAAATTTTTTTTTTTAAATAATGGAGTTTCTTTAATAATTTTATAATTAAAAATTTTGAAAATAATTGAATTTTATAGTCAATTTCTTTCCAGTTTTTAAAATAATCGTGTTTGTTAATAATTGAAATTTTAAAAAATAATTGAATTATTCAAAACATTTTATACCGAATTAGGAAAAAAATTGAACTCTTTCGTGAAATTGTTTTGAATATAATTGGTTTTTTGCAAAGAATTGTACTATATTTATAAATATAATTGAATTGCTTCGAAGGATTTATTAAAATTTTAGAAAATAATGAATTTTTGCAAAAAATTTTACTATTTATAAATATAATTGAATTCTTTCGAAAAATATTATATTATAAATTTTAAAAAAATTGAATTTTTTCGTGAAATTTTTTAGAAAATAATTGAATTTTTGCAAAGATTTTATAACGAATTAAGAAAAGCAGTTATTAAAATTTTAGAAAGTAATTTTATTCATTGGTGATATTTTTTTTTTAATTTTGTTTCAAAATAATTAAATTTTTGCAAACAATTTTACTATATTTGTAAAAATAATTGAATTCTTACGAAGAATTTTATTATTTATGAAAATAATTGAATTATTGCGAAGAATTTTATTAAAATTTTTAAAATTAATAAACAAGATTAATTAATTAGTAAATTAGTTAATAATTGAATTTTTTTAAAGATGAATCTGAAATTATTCAAAAATTCATATTTGAAAATAAAAAATTTTGTAATTTGCATAATAATAATAAAATATAAATTCAATTCTGAATAGAAATTCAATTAAAAATTTTGATTCAGAAAAGAAATTAATAATAAAAAATAGAAATTCGATTTCGAATAGAAATTCTATTCAAAATTTTGATTCAGAACAGAAATTAATAATAAAAAGTACAAATTCGATTCTAAATAGAAATTTGATTCAAAATTTTGATTCAGAATAGAAATTAATAATAATATAAAAATTCGATTCCGAATAGAAATTCGATTAAAAATTTTGATTCAGAACAGAAATTAATAATAAAAAATAGAAATTCTATTCAAAATTTTGATTCAGAACAGAAATTAATAATAAAAAGTACAAATTCGATTCCAAATAGAAATTCGATTCATAATTTTGATTCAGAATAAAAATTAATAATAACATACAAATTCCGAATAGAAATTCGATTCAAAATTTTGATGCAGAATAGAAATTAATAATAAAATAAAAATTTGATTCCGATTAGGAATTCGATTTAAAATTTTGATTCAGAACAGAAATTAATAATAAGAAATAGAAATTCTATTCAAAATTTTGATTCAGAACAGAAATTAATAATTATTAAAAATACAAATTCGATTTCAAATAGAAATTCGATTCAAAATTTTGATTCAGAATAGCAACTTATAAAAAAATATAAATTGGATTAAAAATTTTGATTCAGAGTAGAAATTAATATTGAAAAATACTAATTCGATTCAAAATTTTGTGATTCAGAATAGCAACTGATAAAAAAATATAAAATTCGATTCCAAATAGAAATTCAATTAGAAATTTAAATTCAACTTCAAATAGAAATTGATAAAAGAAATAGAAATTCAATTCAGAAAAGAAATTATAATAAAAAAGAAAAGATATTCGATTTAGAATGGAATTTAGATTTAGAGTATAGAAAATAAAAGAAAAATTCGATTGTTAAATTATACATTCTCCTTGAGGATTGTTCCCAAAATTAACGACCAAATTCGACTTCTCAATGCAATTGGACATCCGCGTTTTAAAAATTCCTGAGCAAGTGGCGAGTGATTTGACTTGAGAATTTTTTCTCCCAATTCAGTTCTTTCGTCTTCGTAAGTTGCATAATTTCCAATTGCCGGCATGTTTGGATTAACACCCAATAATGGTGCCCCATCGGCAATATCCGTGTATATAGCTCTCTATATTGCATAAAAGTTTAATTATTATAAAGCATAATAAATGGTTTTTTTCTTTCATAAATATACATTTCTCTATACTCACCAATTCCTCCAAAGTTTTCACTCTAATTTGTATGTGACTGAATTCCCAATTCGGCTCATTTCTAATATAAAAACAAATATTTTACAAAAAGAAACTGTCATCGCGACACAAAGGAACGGGATTTAAAAAATCAAAATTTATAGGTTATGTTTACAATCTTTTGACGAAAGCCGATTGTAAACATAACCTATAAATTTTTTTTTTCTTCCGTCCTTCCTTCTTATTTAATAAACATGAAATTTCGCATAAAATCGAAAATAATTATTCTGTAAATTTTTGCTTTTTTTCCCTTCGTAACGTCAAAAATAGAGAATGAAAATTGAAAAAAAAAATTGAGTTTTTTTGTACAGGAGTCGGAAAATTTTCTTACAGTTGCTTTTTGAATGCCGGATCACGTATTGAATATAAAACTTCTAAAAAGTCCTTCGGAGCATACAGAGGTCTATATTGCGATAAATCTGAAAAATTTTACTTTTTTCGTTACATATAAAATTATAGAAATCAAAATTAACTTTTTGTAAATAAAAAAGCTGCGCGTCTACCGATATCGTAGGTACTAAGTTCGTTCCACTTTTCCAACAACTGTTCCCTTTCGGAATTGGGACGAATCCGGGCCAATGGGACATTAAGTTCATTGCACATGGAATTTAAAGATTTTTGAATTCTCCGTTCCCATTGAATTTGCGTTTTCTTCAAATAACTCAAATCAGCATCGCCAATTGGTGTCTCTATTTTTGGCTGCAGTGGCCCCTTTGAAAACAAACGGTTTTCTATTTTTATTATAAATATATTTTATCTTACTGATACGTTTAGAAATTAGGAAAATTAGAATAGAATTAGAATAAAAATTTTAGAATTTAGAGGTTATATTGGTAGTAAATAAATGGAAACCCCATTTTGTCCGCAAAAAGGGCCCACTTCAAAATTTTATTCTTAAATAAAATTAACAATATTTAACTATTTTTAGCAACTTTCGGATAATTGTGATCTCTACAGTGGCATGAGTTTAAATGATCCATTTACAAATCGTAAAAGTTGAAAATTGAAGTAAATTTCGTGTTTTTGTAAAATTTCCCTATAATTAGTGAAGGAATTAAAAAAACCAACTAAATCCCTCTCGAGTTTAATAAACTGCGCAACTGCTTTGGCGCGTCTATCAAGGTACGCTTGCGCAATTGTGAAAAGTTGCTTGTCATGATTGCAGTCATGGCGTCCGTTCAGCGCAAAGTAGGCTGAAGCGTCGGTTTCACTCGCATATTCTCCGATTTCCGCCATTTTTGATGCCACGTTTTATGCCCTCGTTTGCCAGAGACCCTCCAGCCGGGGTCGCTGCGCACGCCAAGTGACGCGCAAAATATGTCACATGATAGTGGGAGAAATCGTTCTCTGGCAAATGGGAATATCAGAACCAGATGCATTTTGTTATTTCCGATGAAAATGAAACTTGAGATTCTTTTCAATTTTATACCGAAACATTTTGCATTTTTTTCAATATTTTCTTCAAAGATCTAGTTAAAATATCCACTAATTGTAAATATAAGGAAAAAATGAAAATTTATATAAAAAATATACACCATTTTAGGAACAATTTTCCCTACTCCACTTGGAATTTTCCAACTTGAATATTTATCGGAAAAATCCTTTTGGCGTAATTCCAACACTTGTTTACAATATTTCAACTTGGAATGAAGATAAAATTTTTGTGCGAAACCTTTTTTGTTGCTAATTGACACTAATTAACATTGAAAATAAAACTCACCTTCGAGCGAGCCCAATGAAAAACCGTATTTCGTATTTCCGATTCGAGTCCATTTGCCTTTATTGCATCAAGTAGAGAATTTCGGAAATCTTCCTTTTGGACAGATTTCGATGCGACCAACTTCTGTGTCAAATTAAAATTTTTGTTTACATATTTTCAGTGCTTAAAAATATTGAAATGAATGAAACCTAACCTGTAATTCTTTATAGAGACTTTTGTAATTCTCCATATTCTGAATATCTTCCGTCAATTTTTTGGTATTTTTATCAAAATTATCCTCTTTGTCCTGCATTGTAAATATAGTCAAAGAATTTAAGAAGAAATAATTCAAGAAGCCATTTGTAAATAAATTTTCTTCCCGCTGTATCTAAGAAATAATGCGCAAATTGCTGCGCAGAAGTAGAGAATTCGTAGCCATTGACACGTTTGCCATCTATGATCAAAAACTATTGTATAAAGCCCCATGGCATTCCTGAAAACCACATTTTCATCTTTTATAATATAGTTTCAAGTTCTTAATTAACTATATATTTTGGAAAAAAAATCCAATACAACTTTTCAAAGCATTTTAGTTCGCGCCTCTTTTTTGCGCAAACTCTCTTGAATGCGCAGTTGCATTGTGAGATTTTCATTAAAATCAGTTTCGCGCTTGAAAGCAGAAGTTTCAGTGGAATTGTGAGTGTGGTTGAGGTTTTTTTTTATCGGGGTTCGTGTTTGAACCATTTCGAGGATAATGTATGAACTGATCGTACGTTTGTGTGTCATTATTAAAGAGAAGAACATAAATGTGCCTTAAATCTAAACGTCTTGATTTTGTGCAAGTTATGCACATACTCGACCGGTCACTCTCCTCGGCAATGGCGGTGTCGTCTTCTCTATTTTGAAAGATTCTTTTCGTGTAAATTTACATTAAATAATCATCATCATGGATATCGCAAGCATGCTCGAGGTGCAAGTGAACGAGGTGAACGAGCCCGACATCAAGGAAAATTGTAAGTTTTTCAATAATAAATGACCTTTTAACTTGAAAGAGACAAAAATCCTAACCTTTATTTTTTTTCCAGTAACACCCAGTGCGACATTTTCAAGGGCTCCATCACCTCCCGTGAAACCGTATTCTCAAGAGGAAAACAAATACTTCTCAATGATGTATGGTCTAGGTGGGTTTTTACATTTTAATTTACCACTAAAATTCTTATTTAATAATTTTAAAACGTATTTCTTTGTTCGTTGTTAACCAACTGTTGTCAGGTGGTATTTTTGTGATTTCGTATTTTTTAAAGATATAATCATTTTCAATTGATCATTTCATCATTTAATGAAAAAAAATTCTATTCTAAATATGAACTTTACTGTCAAAATCTAATTTACAAAATAGTTTCCTTAGTTTCCTAATAAAAGAATAAAATAGAAATTAAAATGAGTATAACAAAATTTTCAAAAAGTAATAAGTAATTTTCCTTAGAAAATTTGGAAACAAAATAATGTTTGTTACCAAAAAAATTAGTGGTCTCTAAATTGTTTGTGTACTTGTTCCACTAAATAATTTAATCGTATTGGCGAACTAATTTACGTTCCATTTGACTTCAAACTCTTGCACAAAATTATATTTTCTACTGAACAATTGTCAAAAAATAGACATTCCTAGTAAGCAATTTGGTTTATTTCAAATACTTAACTATCGAAATCGTTTACAATTTTATCGAAAATGTTTATAATTACAATCATTTTTAAATATAAAATTATAAAAATATAAATATAAAATTATAAAAATATTACAAATATTAAACAAAAATGTTTTTAAACACAAAAACAATTTTTAAACTGCGCCAAAAAAATATTTTGCAAAAATGAAGCAAAGTGACAATGAAGTGATTTGAAACAAGTTTTAGAAGAAAATAATTAAGCAGGTAGGTAATAGAAATCAATATTCTATCATATTGTTGAATAAATTTTTGATAATTTATCCTATTTTGTTTTTCCCCTAATAATTAACGAATTTTTGATAATTTACAACTTTTTTGTAAATTATGTTTGTATAGTTTTCGACTCTAATTCGCTATTTGTTTATCTAATTAACAGAATAGAAATTCAATACTATTCTTTTATAAATATTTAAGGAGATTTTTTTTTAAATGTAAATATAGAAAATGAATAATTTCGTGTCAAAATCCTTGAGTGACGCGTCACTGCACAACCCTGTAGGCTTTTTCACCGCCTTGCGCTTAATTTCATTTCACAAATGAGTTTCTAACCTCAAAAAACGAAAACAACTTTTGTTATACATATCTTTCTTGCTCTTTTGTAAATAATATTTGATTTCTGTCACAAAGTTCTTTCAAACATGAAATTCGTTTATAAAATAGTGAATAGATTTCCAGTGGATAAAAAAATGGTAAAAATTTGTTTTTTTCTCAAGTGTTTAAACAATTAGTGTAAATTTAGTTCTTTTTATTCCTTTTTTAAAAATACGTTTTTCTTTTGTTTTATTTAAATTTGCTATAGTTAATTAATAAAATTGTTCGTTTAGTAAACATTTTTTCAAAAAATACATTTTTCCATTTACAATGTTGAAACTTTTCTCATTTTCAAAAGCAAATATCTATTTTATTTTTTAGGTGCTGTGAGTGGATTTTCAAAAACTTTGTAAAATGAATACTTCGAGATAAGAAGAAAAAGTAATCGAGAATATTCTAGAAGAACAGTGTGTCAACAATAGGGGGAAAAAATACATTTTACTAAGATAATTTAAAAGAGAAATTTAAAAAATGGATTTGATTGAAAACGGACATTTTTTAAACAATTACGATGCGTTCAACGAGACGAAAACCGAAATTACGTTGGAAGAACAAGAAGAAAGAGAAATTCGAAACATTATTCAATTGTACAGGAACAAAAAATATTCCTTTAAGGAAGCACATGAATTAAGTGGTATTTCGAGAACAAAATTCATGAAACTTTTAACAGACGAAAAGAATAAAAGTGACAGTGCCCCGAACTCTTTTTCCACTTTATCAGAAATTAATTTATCAACAAAGGCAAAAATTGAGGAAAAATTAATTGCCAGCATAAACTATTTACAAAATGGTATGTTCGACGTGGAAGACATGGATATAAAAAATTTGAAATATGAAATTCTTTTAGAATACAACATCAAGTGGACTCAAAAAGGTGAAGTTGGAAAAGTTTGTGAAAAATCGTTTATTGAAAAAAATAAAAAATGTTTAAAATCACCTTCGACAAAGGAGTATTTATTGGGAAAAATGAATGATTACTTTAATACATTCACGAAAATTTACAATAATGACAATATTGACTCGACGAGAATTTATTATTTGGAAGTTACAAAATTGGCGAATCAATTTCTCTTGATTTATTGCGTGAATGCCACAGGTTGTCGTACGCAGAATCCAATGATAATCATGAATGAATCACCAGAAAGCAATAGTTTGAAAAATGATTCCGAATTGTCGAAACAATTTTTTATTGTAACCTCTCAAATGGGTAAATTAACATATGAATTATTTGCCTATTGGTTGGAGAGTTTTATAGTAAATTCCAAAGTCACGCCGGAGAGGAAAGTTATTTTATATCTCGATGGAAATAATTCCAAATGTAAATACTATAAAAGTATACAATTAGCGATTAATAGTGGAATTATTTTAATTCAAGTTCCCACTTATAAAACAATGCATCTACAACCAATTTTAATGACACTTGTCAAATCTTTCATCACAATATACAATTTGACTGTCAAAAATTGGTGTCGTGACAATATTGAACAACCTATTAGTTTGAAAGTCTACCTGAATTTGTTACTGAAAATTTATGAAGAAGAGAATGAAGAAGATGAAACTATTTCGCTTGGTTTTAGAAATCAAGGTATTTGGCCATTGGATAAAAGTTTGTTTTTTAGTTCCTTTGAAGGATTGATGGATCAATTGGGGCAAACGGAAGATTTTTTTAAAGAAACAGAATTTAATGCTGATATTTCTAAATCATCGAAAAATACTCCTAGTGAAATTAAAAATAAGAAAAGTAATTTTACCGAGAATTCAGAAAGTTCAAGTGCAGCCATTGGTAAGATGTAATAAAAATAGTATTATTTAATAAAAATTGATAAGTTAATAAAGTATTTGTAAAAAAAACAAAATAAAAATATGAGAAAAAGAACGAATGTATTTTATTTCAATTTTAGGAAAAAGGAAAGACCAAAATTCGAATTTAGTTTTCCAAATATTAATTTCTCGTGTTTATTTACAGACATATCATCAGTCCGATTCTCGAGAGTTCACTGCACAGGCTGCGATATTCACCTTGGATCGGCCCCCGCACAAGTTACCAATATGTTTGAACATCCAAAATTACGAACTCTCTTGTGCTTGAAATGCTACGAATTTTACGGCGATGGAGACTTTGAGCAAGGTAAAGTTTGTAATCTTTAAATTTTAGTTATGAAATAATCAGAGTTGCCACGCAACCTGAAAATCTGGAAAACCTGAAAATGTCAGGGAATTGTATAAACCTTGAAAAAACTTGGAAAAGTCAGGGAATTTTGATCGAAATCCTGGAAAATTGTTGTTTCAAAACTAATTCAATTTTAAAAGAGTTGCGTTTACAATTTTTATAAGTAGATGAACTTCAAAAGATTTTAATTTGAAATTTTGTAAAATTTCAATTTTAAATGAATTTAATTAGAAATATAAAAAAAACTTGGATTTAAAAAAAATTTTGCAAACTAAAATTCTTCTGGAAATTGATAAAAATTTTTAATATATTTAACTAATTTTATTAAAAATAATGAATTTATAGAATTTTGTTTAAAAACACTAAAACAAATTGAATTTTGAAGCAATTACAAATAATTGCAGAAATTCAATTATTTTCAAAACCTTTACTCAATTCAATAATTTTAATAAAAATTCCTAAAAGAATTCAATTAGATAAAAAAAATTTTAATAAAATTCTACGCAAACATTTGATTATTTTCATAAATAATAAAAATTTCACAGGAATTCAATTATTTACAAATAATTTTCATATATTATTCAATTATTTTTCATAAATAACAATATTCATCACAAGAATTTAATTATTTTCAAAATTAATAAAATTCATTGCAATATTCAATTATTTTGATAAATAATAATATTCATCATAAGAATACAATTGAAGGGCTACATAAAATAAGGGGACAAACGCGAGGCTTGGAAGGGATACTACCAGTCGGGTAGCAGTGACAAGCCTTAAGCCGCTCGCTGCTACGTGACTGATATTATCCTTTTCAACCACGCGTTCGTCCCCTTATTTTATGTAGCCCTTCAATTATTTTCAGGAATTTTGATAAAATTTTGCCCAGAAATTCAATTATTTTCAGGAATTTAAATAAAATTCATGTCAAAATTTCAATTATTTTCAAAAAAATTTCCTAATTCAATTAGTTTCAATATTCTACTACTTTAATAAAATTTTCCAAAAAGAATTTAATTTTTAAACAAAAATTTTGATAATATTCTACAAGAACGTTAAATTATTTTCCAAAAAGAATAAAATTTCCACAGGAATTCAAAATTTAAATTAGAATTTGCATAAATTTTTTTGAAAAATAAAATGTTTTAAAATTTGGCATTAAATTCTTCGCAGTAATTCAACTATTTTCATAAATTTTAAAATATTTTTCAGGGATTTGATTATTTTCATAAATAATAAAATCATTCGGAGGAAGTTCATTATTTTTATAAATAAGAATATCCATCACAAGAATTGAATTATTTTCAAAAGTAATAAAATTCAATTAATTTCAAAATTTTAATAAAATTCATTGCAAAATATCAATTATTTTCAAAAAATTTCATCGATTCAATGATTTTCAATATCTATTATTTTAATAAAATTTCCCAAAAGAATTCAATTATTTAAAAACAATTTTGACAAAGTTCTACACGAATATTCAATTATTTTCTAAAATAATGGAAATTCATGGTTGCCACACAACCTGGAAAACCTGGAAAACCTGGAAATAGCATGGAAATTGAAAAAGAGTATGGAAAACCTGGAAATAGTATGGAATTTGAATGAATTTCTGGGATTTTTTTTTGGATTAATGAAAGATATTAAGAAAAATTCCATTCAACATGTTATTTTTTTTTTAAATGTTAACATGCAATTTTCCTTTTCCATGTTATCTTCTCTTTAAATTAATTTAATTTTTCTTTTTAATTATTGATTAAACTGTGGAAAATGTTAAGATTGTTCTAAAAAAAGGATTTTATGTCTTTATTAGTATTACGATTGTCAAAATTTTTTGTTACTAGTTGCTTTTTTGTTCAAGATTTTGAACAAAGTTTAAAGATGAAAATTATTTAATTTAGACATGATTATGGCTGATTCTTCTGAAAGTGACATTTTTTATATCTCGATTAATTTTATAAAATCTACTCTCTAATAATATTATTAACCATTTTCATAGTAAAAATTTAGCATTTACTTATCATTAAAAAAAATTAAACAATTTTATTTAACTGAATTTATGAAACAGCTAAAATAATGTCATCTCCAAAGTCTTTTTAACATGTCTCCAATAGGACTTCTATAAGAAAACTAAATTCACGATGATTAATAAAATGTTTTTATACATTGAAAATATTTTTAAAAAATTAGAATGCACATTAAAATAAAGTTAAAGGTCTGATGTTTAATTTTTCTATATATATTATATATAAAAAGGAGGAATATTATTGCTTTCATAAATATTCAAATTTTACATATTGGCCCGAGTAAAATTCAAAGAAGAAAAACTTAAATATTTTCAAATTAATTTTGCGCAACTTAAATTCTTACTCTTGAGTATGAAATAAAGTAGTTTGAATAGAAAAAACCATAAAAAAATAAATTGAAAAATCGAATATCAAAAGTATTACTTTCAGAAAAATAAACATGCCTGTGATTTTAACTGTTTAAGAAAACATTAATTTATAACTATATAATAATGAATATTGTTAACACTGTTTTGTAAAATACTTGTTTTTCATCACAAATAATTCTTAAATTTTAACCTGGAATTTTTAATATTTTTAACCTGGAAAACCTGGAAAAAGCCTGGAATTTTGAAATCTAGATTTTGTGGCAACCATGAAATTTCACAGGAATTCAATTGTTAAAAATAGAATTTGCGCACAAATTTTTTCGAAAAAAATCAATTATTTGAAACTTTTGTATAAAATTCTTTGCAATAATTCAATTATTTTCATAAATAATAAAACTCATTGCAGAATTTCAATTATTTTTAATACAATTTTAATGGAATTCCTCGAGAAAAGTTATTATTCATAAAATTTTTTTAAAATTTATCAAAGAAATTTAATTATTTTAATAACCTTTGCTACAATTTACTTATTAGAAAAATTCTTAAAAATGTTATTAAAATTTGTCAAGAGAATTTAATCATTTAAAAATTTGTTGATAAAATTGTTTATGAAAATTCAATTTTAAAAAACATTGAATTATTTAATAAAATATTTATTTTTATAATCAAATAATTGAATTTTCGTAGAATTTTCTAATAAATATTGATTTAAAAATGAATTTCAAATCAAAATCTTTCAAAATTTGAACTTTTCATATTTTTAATTAAGAATTCTATAGAATTAATTTTTCTCAATAAGTTTAATGGAATTTATTTTAATTATTTGAAGTTTTTAATTTCTAATATATTTAATTGAAGAATTTCAGAATAATCGAAATTTCGTAAAATTAAATTGTAAACAAAACAATTTAAATATTCACAAAGAACTTTTTCAAAAATTATTAAAAAAAATTGACTTAAAAAAGAATTTTAGTTAAAAATTCTAAAAATGAATAATCGGAATGATGAAAATAATTTTTGAAGAAGTTACAGTAACAAAGTAGCAACTTTTAATTATTATAAAACATGAAGAAAACATAAATCGATATCTTTATGTTTTATAATAATATTTTTATATGTTATTTAATTTCAAATTGTTTAAAATCTTAATTTCTATGAAAAAATAGTAATGATTACATATTTTTAAAAAATGAAGTTATTGATGTTTTCGAATAATTTTACAATTGAAGAAATTCGTAAATAAATGTAATAGAACATTTTTTGTGTGTATCTAATCATTTTGCGAGTGAATCAGAATATTCTTTAGAATCAGGGAAAAAGTCAAAGTTTTGTCTGTAAATCAGAGAAAAGTCTGAAAATCAGGGAGATATTTAATTTGGTAAAATATAAATGTAGTTTTTAAAGCTTGGAAAAATTAAGTTTTTAAACCTGGAAAAGTCAGGGAATTTAAAAAGAGCAAAAGCGTGGCAACCCTGATAATATTTTCAGTTCAATTTAATTGATTCAATTGAAATAATGCATTTAAATGTTTCACTTTAATTCGCAAATGGATTTTCCACATTGAAATTGAATTCATTTTGCAGGGGACGATCAGACCGATATGTTTTGTCGATGGTGTGCCAATGGTGGAAATCTCTACTGTTGTTCCGACTGTAGTAACACATTTTGTTCGAAATGTGTCAAGAGAAATTTTGACGCAGTAATAGCAAAGAAAATAGAGGACGACGAGAAATGGAAATGTTTCGTCTGCGATCCAACTGATATCTATCCAGCACGATCACTTTGTCGGGCGATAATTCAACACGTACAGACTGTATGCAGGTGAATTGAAAATTTACTAAATTTTAAAGAAAAGGAATTTTCAATCCTTTTTCAGGGTTTAATTAAATTTTTGTGACAACCATTCTTTTTTTAATGCTGCTTTTTCGTATGGAATTTATTGTAATCAAATTTTTTTCCCTGTTTAGAATTCTCCAAAATGACAAGACAATGAACCAGGACGAAGTTGATGAAAAAATGAATTTAGACGAATCTCGATGCTGCAGTCGAAAAAGGAAACGAAAGAGACGAAAAACCGGATCCGGCTCTGAGGATGACGACGATGAGACGTACAATCCCGTACTCAGTGAAATGCCACAAGTTAAGAGACGTCGCACTAGAAAAAGTGGTCAGGTCGCCACACCAATTCACACCAACGGCTCAGTGAATAATCAATCAGACGACGATAGTTCACTTCTCGCTGGTGATAACGATCTTCTCGCTGCATTGATACCCTGTGAACAAACAATGACTGAAGGTGACACTGCACTACCTTTTGGAAGTCCAGTAAAGGTACAACCGCAACCTTCTAAAGTTATAACAACTGACAAACTTAAAACGCAAATTCTTTCTAATAACACAAAACCCAATCAAACGTCGTCCCCAGTTCTAAATTTACTGAAACCAATGAAAGTGCGCAGATTAACCCCCGTAACTTCAGTACCTCATTCGCAATTAAGAACAACCCTCATAAATCCCCTCTCTCAACAACACTTGAGACCAAACATCACTGGTCCAACCGCACAAATTCAGATAAGACAAAACATGGTGCGTCCTATCTCTCATCTACAACCAAGAGCAATGCTAATTCAAAAACGTCCAAATCGACCAATGGTCTCGATACCACAACCCCGAACTCCAGGCTCAGTCCTACAGACAAAACCAAGAATTCTCCTACCAAAATCCCGCCAATCAAACACCTCCACCGCCCCAAATATCATCGACATTGAAAGTGATTCCGACGAAGGAGTCGAAGTCATCGGCGCCAGTGATCGAGTAACCCGCAATAAAAGTGCACAAATGAGTAAAGAAGATCAAAAGACAAATAAAAATTTCGAACAATTAATTCTCAATCAAAAGCACGATATCGACATTGAACTGCAATCGCTAAGGAAAAAGTTCAATTTCGTCCTCTCCGATTCGCCGAGTAAACCCGAGAAAGTAACCACCGACGAGGCGTCTCTAAAAATGAAAAAATTCCAACAAGTCATGCGAAAGACATTATACAGACTAGCACAAATAAACGATCGAGTAGTCCGAGAGTATCACAGTTGGAAGAAGCAAACAACCCCCGAAGAGGAGGAATCCGAGAAGAGCAAAGTCGACTACTTCCCCACCAAGAATCCCGACGTATCACTAGAAATGATCTGCGTTCGCGATTCCGAATCGGAAAGCGACGGCGAAACCCCCAACGAAGGAACAATTCTCGAGGCGAGCAATTTGGAAGCAAATCAATTGAATTGCTACAGCAATCTCACGTTATTCAGAAAAAAGCGCATGGTCGAGCAGGGCGTCGGCGACGACTCAATCGAAAAGCACGACAAATCGGTCCAAGCCTACGACGTCCGAACACGGGACTATGAAAAATCAATTGGCTATTCTCTGCTAATGAAAGCCGAGTACGATCCCAAGACTGAGAAGGAGGTGTTGAAACCCGTCGAAGTACTGAATGAGCATTTCGGAAAATTCCAGGAGCAGTACATTTTTCATTTACAACACATCGAGGAGAATGGCATTAAAACGACTGAGGATCTGGAGAATCTACCCGATCCGAACGAAACACCGCTCAAGGATCTCATCGAGGCGAATTCGCCGTTCATTGCCGAAATGCTGGAGAATATACCGCCGACGATTATTAATGGAAGTGCCACCGAGTCAGAGGCAATGGAGACGGAGACTAAAGAAAACTCCGACGAAGAGATGCCCTTGGAGGAAATTGAAAAAGACGCGCCTCTAGAAACAATCGAAGAAAAAGAATCGTCCGAAGACGAAAAAGACGAGGAGAACGAAGAAGAAACAGAAAAAGAGAAAGAGAATGAAGAAGACGAAACGGAAAAAGGAGAAAAAGGAGAAGAGAACGAAGAAACAGAAGATAAAAGCGAAAGTCCCGAACATTTGGATTCAACCGCAGCGACTTCGAAGGCAGTCGAGGAATTAGTGAAAATGGTAACAAAACTCTCGGACGAATTGAAATCGAGTAATAATTCACCGGAAAATACAACATTGAGTTCTGTTTCCGAAAAAAATGAGTCTAACGATGAAAAGAGAGGTGGTGATCATGATAAGGACGAGGAGACAATTCTCGCTGTTCGAACACTTGTCGAAGAAGAGAATAATAGTGGTAATAATTTTACTAAAACAACAACCGAAACAACAACAACAACAACAGAAACCAGTGCGATTGAGGAGTGTAACTTTCTTAATTAATTTTCTTTTGAGACACTAAATGCAAAACATTTAATTTAAGAAAGTGATTTATATAAAAGCAAATAGTCGTAAAATTTATATAAAAAAAAGAAAAACAAAAATTTTTATGTCTTAAAAATGTTAAGATAATTAAGTGATTATTTGGTTTTGGTAATAAATAATTTACCATTTTTTCTCTGGACTTGAATCGAAATAATAATTAATCCTTGGTAAAATTTCTATTGAAAACAATCGTGATTTTTATATTTTTATTCAATTATTCAATTGGGTAAATTTTGAAACTGTATTTTCATTTTCGAAATTATACCCCCAAGGAATGTGAATTAGATAAAAGAAACTAAGAAAATAAATTCAAAGTAAAAACGATTTTTTTTACCGGAAAAAGTGGAGTAACTTTTACTATTTACAAAAGTACATAAAAACTAAATTTTCTAAGTTCAGCGATTTTTTTTCCTTCTGAGTAAATTTTTGCTAAAAATTAGATTTTTGTTGAAAAATAAATAAAATACTCTTCGTAAGTAGCAAAATTAAATAGTAAAAATTACAAAGCAGAAACGGAAGAAGTTCCTGGTGGTTTTTTTTTATTACGAAAATAGTAAAAGTAACTCTACCTTTTTCCGTGTATTGGAAAGAAAACAATTTGTTTCCTTTTCTAAAATAGCGATTTTAGTTTGAATTTACGTTCCTTATTGTATTAAGAAATTATTGTAGAAGAAATTAAAAATAATTTACGAAATATGTTTTCGTGACAGTGAAGAAATTCGTTTTTAACAATTGAAAGACTTGAAGAAAATATTAAATTTTCAATAAAGCATATTTCATTAAAACAATTTTTACTTGTTTAAAAGAAAAATGTTCGTGCAGTTGATTTGGAAATGAATTTTTCTCATTGTAGGTATTTATAGAAAAATTAAAAATTAAAAAGTCCGAAAAATTACCAGAAACTGTAAATTTTTTTAATTTCATTGAAAATACATTCAGGAAAAAAGTTTTTGTTAATTTAAAGAAATCATTTACTTTTACTTGCTTCTTCGATTGAAAACTAATTTTTCTTTGATTCAAAAAAAGTGTCTTATTAAAAAAAAAATGTTTGATTTAAAGAAAATGTCTTTAGTTCAAAAAAAATTCTTTGATTCAAAAACAATTTATTTGTTTCAAAGAAATTTTTCTGTTTAAATTAAAGAATTATTTCTTTGACTCTATATCAATGAAAAAATTTCTTTGATTCAAAAGGAATTTGTTTCAAAGAAATTTTACCCTTTAAATTAAAGAATTATTTCTTTAACTCTATCAATAAAAAAATTTCTTTGTTTCAAAGAAATTTTCCTCTTTAAATTAAAGAATTATTTCTTTAACTCTATATTAATAATAAAATTTCTTTTACTTAAAGAAAAATTTTTTTTTATTCAAAGTAAATTTTGTCTAAATAAAAGAAAAGTTGTTTAAATAAAAAAAAAATGTTTTTCGAATTTTTCTTTCAAAGAAAAATTTATTTTCAATGAAACGAAACGAGTATGAAAAATTGTTTTCAATAAATTAACAAAAACTTAATTATGTGTAAACGAAAAGAAAAATTTCGGTTCACCGTTAATTTTGTCTTTTTCCTAATAATCCGAATTTTGAGAAAAAATTCTATTCGATTTAAATGTCGAACTTTGAAAACTATGAAATATGATTGAGCAATAAGGAGATAATTTAAGAAGAAGAAAAAAAATAGAAATAAAAAATAAATTTCAAAATAATTTGAAATCACAGGCAAATGATTGTAAATATTCTGCTAGAATACTCAGATTTTTATTATTTGCTTCTTTTTTCCCTTTGTAAAAAATATAAAATGGTGCATATTAGTTTCTAGGTTCAAAAAAAAAAAATTCTCCAATGCAAGCAAAAATAATTTTTTCCTAACTTGAACTGTGATTTTTAACACAATTTATAAGAAAAAAATTACTCCACGAAATAAGTAATTTGTATATAAAAATATTTCGTAGATGAATAAAAGAATATTAGAAAAAACGTGTACATATAGGAGAACAGAAATAAAAAAAAGTATAATATTTTTATCGAATGCTACAAAGTATACAATAATAAATTAGTAAATTTAATGAAAAAAATCATTTTTTTGCAATTTTTGTTTAGTAAGACTAGAAAAAAAGTTAATATTTTTATATGTTGTCCAAAATAATATTTTTTAAAATATAGAAAAAAAATTTGCGTTTTATTTTATAAAAATAATCTACGTTATTTTAAGTTTATTAAACATTTTTGTTTGCATTGGAAAGTTTGGTAATGAGTGTCATTTTAAATTAACTCCTTTTTGCTATGTGATCATAGTGAAAATTTTTCTTTATTTTCTATTTAATTTTGTACTAATTAAAATTTATTATACGTTCGATGAAAATTATCGATTTTCACATTCTGGAAAAATATATATTTGTCTCGAAGTCTACTAAATTGTTTATTTCTGTTAAATAAAATTTTTATTGAAAAAAGAAAATAATTTCGTAGGCTCTGTGACATATTTTTATTTGACTAAATATATTTAAATAAAATATTTCTCTGGATGAATAGAAAAATTATTATTGAATTTAATAATGACTTAATTCAATAATTTTTCTATTCAATTTTCATCGAACTGACAATTAAAAATACCAATCAATGAAGACTAAAATATAAACTGGGGAAAGTGTATTAATTTAAATTAAAAGTATATTTAATGTACTATTTTTGTCATATTATATAGTAAAATTAGTGAATTCAGTTTAGAAGAAAAGAGAATCGATTTGATCTATTATTAAAAATCGTTTTTGAATTTATAAAGTTGAGTGTTGGACATGATTGAAGAATAATTTCATTCGCAAAGATTTTCAAAATATTGATTGTGAATTAATATGCAAATTTAGTAAGATTGTGAATTATGAATGACATGAAAAGTACTAAAATATTTCTCACTTTTATACTCTTTTTTTTGTTTGTGCATAAAAAATAGATTATAATCGCTGTAAATTATTCAGTCTCATAAGTCAATTGTTACTCATGAGTTTCAATTTTCTTTATCGATAAGATTTAATTTCAGTTTGTAAATACTTGAATTTTGTTTTCATTACTGCATCATATATACAATATATATTAATTAATATAACGTAAAATTAATTCTATTTTACTGCCCTCTCTTTTTAATGAATAAATAATGAAAATGTGCAAATTGTTTTACAAGGTCAATTTTTTTCTGTCTAAATAAATAAATATATATATATATATATAAAGAAACGTATATAATAGAAATATAGAAAATATTACATATAATGTGTAAGGAGAATTATGCACACGATATTTCATACCTAAAAAAACGTGTAAAGTTAAGTGAAAATTGATTGTCTGGAAAAAAAAAGTGTACGTTGAGAGAGTGTTTAGTATTGTAAATTTGCCTATATAGTAAAAGCAAGAGATTGTTTTTGTTTATCTGAAAATATTTTTTTTTTAAATTTAGGCCTATATTAGAATCTTGCTCTTCTATAATAAATTTACTATGAATTAAATGTGTTTTTCTCTGTTCTTTTTTAGAAATAGACTATTGAGAAATAATCCATAGATATTTAAGTAGATTTCTTTTTGGAAAGTAAAAAGGCAAACGAATTTTTCTTCTTTTCTTTTTTATTGAACACAATTTTTTTTACACACTGAAGGATCGTACATTAAATATTCGTTGTGAATTCACCAGAGTCATTATCTTGACAATTGACAATGGAAACTGAATTTTTAAAACGAGTCATGACATTTAAAATTTTTCTCAAAATCGTTCAACAATTTATAGCCAATTTTATTTTTTACAAATAGTATTTTTAATATATTTTTTCATTTTGTTTTTATTTATTTTTATTTTTTTATTTTTCAATTTAGTATAATAAACGAAAAAAAATTAAGGAATATAAGAATTTGAAATGATATGGCTTTCAATTTAAAAATTCAGGCACACTGTGAAATTCAAGTACATATCCCAATAATCGACATCAAGTAGCAGTGCTTGCATCTCCATCTTTGGAAAGTATAAAAATATTAAAGCATACGTACAATAAATAGATATAGATATGTACCTGACTTAATGCGTAATTTTTAATTATACTTAATTTTTAATTAATACGATTAATATATAGAATATTCATACATTAATCATTAATATATTAACGCTTTTTCTTTATACGATTTATAAATGCATTTTATCGAAAACATATATAAATAAGGGAAGAAAATTCTGCAGAATTAGAATTAGGCAAAAAAATTAGAATTACAATAAAATCCTCCATTTCATATCCTAAGGATTCTAAGGATATTTACAAAATTATCAACAAAAATCTTTCAAATATTTAAAGACAAATTGTTTAAATTTTTGCTACAATTAAATTAAAGCAAAATAAATTTTTGCTATAATTGAATTAAAACAAAATAACGAATTTTTGCTATAATTAAATTAAAGCAAAATAAACGAATTTTTGCGATAATTAAATTAGAATAATCGGAATTTTGCTACAATTAAAGCAAAAAGAAATAAAAAAAAATGAAGTGACTCATAATAAATTGATTATAAATTAGAATACGAGCCTTTTAAACTAAATTATTAGTTTTACAGTCAATATAATTGAGATTCTCGTTTTTATACGTATACAAAACTGTATGAAATCTAATATTTTGTAAAATTGTTCAAGTAAGAAAATAATTTCTATCACGCTCACAATTTTTCAATTCATTCACTCAGCATTTATTGAAACATTCAACAATTTTCTCTATCTTGCAAAATAGCACTTTCTATTATGTTTATGACTCTTTATAGTGTTTATAAATAATGCACTTACTGTAGAAATAAAAAATACTTCCTCTATGAGAAAGCGAAAAAAAATAGAAAAAAATACGAAAACAATCGTGGAAAGTACAATTTTCGATGTAATTTTTTCCAAAAAACAGCACAAAATGCAGCGTTCTTTGAAAAAATTAAATATATTATTTATATTTTAATTAAACTGTGATCACTCGATGTAAGATTCAGAGGAAGTTAAGAAAACTTTAGCACCAACTAAAAAAAAAGAATCGCCTCTTCAATATCGAAACTCTCCCTTTTTAGCCATTCCATTGTGATAGACTCTTAATGGCGTGTAACTTCCATTTCCATTCATTGCTGAAAAGATAAATTTAAAATTATTATTTTATGAAAATTTAAACTACAATTTTTTCTATAAAAATTGGTAAAAAATTTTTAAAAAATTGGATTTTTTAAACTGAACTCAATGATTATAGTGGTTAACATTTTTTTGACGACTATAAATTTTTATCTTTAGGTTCTTTCCTAAAAATTGGTTAAAATTCTAAAGAACATGATTTTTAGACTAAATTTGATGATTTTAATGGTAAAATTTTTTGGCGACTGTGAATTTATCTTTAGAAAGTTCTTTCCTAAAAAATTGGTAAAAATTATTTAAAAAACTGTATTTAATGATTTTTAGTGGTTAAAATTTTTTTGACGACTATAAATTTTTATCTTTAGAAAGTTCTTTCCTATAAAAATTGATAAAAAAATCTAAAAAAAACTAAATTTTTTAAACTGAATTTAATGATTTTAGGGATAACATTTTTTTTACTAAAATTTATCTTTAAATTAACAATTATTTTTTTTTGTATTCGTACTTACTCTGTTCATATTCTTCAATTGCAGCTTAAATGATAAAAAAATGAGAGAAATGAAAAAAATTGAATGAAAATGAAGTGAATTGATTGTTATTATTATTTTCTTGTAATTTTTCAGTACCTTGAACAACAGACGGTTGTTGACGTGTTCCCTGAACATTTTGGGCATGACATTTTGGTTTCAAAAGTCCATGATAGAGAATAAAATAAATAATTGCTATTATAGCTGCAGATCCAGCCATGCAACGATAAACATACTTGAGAGATTCGACGATATTTGATTCGTTAATATCGACGTATGCACCAATTACGGCTCCGAGTGCGCGACCTAAAAAAATGTTTCGAAAATTTCTTACTATTTTCTTACTTTTTTTACTACTAAATTTTTACTATTAATTATTACAAAATTAAAAAAAAACTTTTACAGCTATTAGTAAAAACTAAAAAGAAATTTTGCATCTATTACTAAAAACTAAAAAAACTTTTACATCTATTAGTAAAAACTAAAAAAAACTTTTACATCTATTACTAAAAAGTAAAATATTAATTTACAAAAAAAGGAACTGCGAAAAAAAACTCTTTTAGTTTTCAGCGGTAAAGAGAAGGTTTTAGTTTTCTTTTTATGAAAATACAAAGAAATTTTTGTTTAATTTGTAACAAAAAGGAAAAACTTACCAATGCAAAAGTGGGCGATCACAGGCAAGGCTTGAGCGGTAACCGTCATATTGCGAGGTACTAAATGTCTTAAATAGAGAATGGCAGTGACCCACATAATGCCCAGGGTGAAAAGCTCCAGAGCTTCTGAGATCAGCGCCCACCAAGGATCAGGTACCAGACTTAAACCAGTGAATCTAGAATTTTTGTTATTTTTTTTAAATTTAATTTAATGGACTGTTCATTAAATATTTTTATTTTATTCAATATTGAATATTATTAATATTGTAGTAATTATAAAAAAATAATAATATAATAGTAGCAAATAAATAAAACAATTTTATTTTACTTACTTTACATTAATAAATAAATAACAAAAATTATAATAACAACATCTAATTAAAATTGTAATAATTAAATCATTAACCAAAATTATAAGGAAAATATCTGATCGAAAAAAATAAAATATTAAAAATAATAATACCTGACAATATAAATGGTGAACGCTAAAATAAAAAGGTTGCTATGTCCACAGTAATCAACCAAGTGCTCCGACTTCCAGAGGAAGAGTAAAGTTGGTAAGGCCCCGACTGTCAGGACAATTCCTATTGATAGTTCATCGCCATTGAGTTGTGTGAGATACCTGAAAATGTTTAATCGCAACAAATTATTAATCAAATTGGTTACTTTTTAGAGAACAATTTTTTTCCGAATTCTCATTGAATGGAAAAGTATCATTTTATTTTAGAAAGTTAATATAATTTTGTCATTAAAGCAAAGTAAGGAAACAATCGAATTCAAGGAGGAGGCTTACAAAGGAAGATAAGTGTCCATCGCACTCCAAAATATTCCCATTATGATGAGTACAAAAACAAGAGCCGCTGTTTCGCTACCATATCTTTTGACGGCACTCATTGGAAGTGCAAGCATTCCGCACCTCGTTTGCCACCACCATTCGGGGGGACTCAATGGCATTCCTGAAACGGAACAAGATTTTTATTTTAATACACAAGTAAACTATTTTTCATTTACTAATATTTTAATACTACAACAAATTATTTCTTATTCACTAATATTTTAAAACTACAACAAACTATTTTTTATTCACTATATACTTTAATACTACAACAAACTATTTTTTATTTACAAATATTTTTTTAAATAAACTAAATAAATAAATATTTAACACAACAATTAAAATATTTTCTTCTCCTAGTAATAATTTATTAGTAAAAATTCATTGTTATTTTTTAAATTTAAATTACTTTACTTATTTAAATTTTTCTCTCGGTGATGCTTTTTATATTTACCGTTTGCAGAAAGGGCGACGCACGCTGCAAGAAGAACCAAAACGCAATGAAGAACAATTGGCAGATAGTACATTGAGCTTTTCGGGACAATAGTGGTCAAATATCCGGTCAATGGACCAAAGAGTGCAAAACCCAAAGAACCAAAAGCAAGTTGTCGTCCGACGTCGCCTCTTCCGCAAGAAGTTTCTCGAGTTGCTATCACAACCGCCGCATCCAACAGTGCAACAGCGGCTGTCGGGAAAATATCAGCCACCGATCGAATCACCAGGTACATCCAAAATGTCAACTGTGGATTTCCTATTATTTGACCACATAAACTTTCTTCAAGCACGTTTCCTGAAAAATTACACAAATTTAATTAATTTTCCCAAAAAAAAAGGAAAATTTCTCTAAAAAAGAAAAAAAAAATTGCACCTTCTTCAGGCCTTAGACTTTTTTTTTACTATTTTCAAAAAATGCGACTTTGAGTTATTTTCAAAAAATGTCACTTTTTCGACTTATTTTCAAAAATTGAGATTTTTTTTACTTTTCTTCCAAATATTGCAACTTGAAGAATTTGCAATAAGAAATTTTTAAATTTTAAATGTTTAGAACTTATCAGAAAATTCTGAATTTTTGTGTCTGTATTTTTTTGGAAAATTTTAGTTTCAGATCTCTTGAAATTAGTTTTAATTTAAAAAATTTTAACGCAATTCTTTAAAAGAATTCAACTATCTTAATAAATATGTACTAAAATTCATTTCAGAAATTCAATTATATTCAAAAATTTATTAAAAATTACGTTCAATAAATTTAATTATCTTTATAAATAGCAAAATTCTTCGCCAAAATTCAATTATATTCAGAAATTTTTATAAAATTCATTGCAAAATTCAATTATTTTCATAAATAACAATATTCATCACAAGAATTCAATTATTTTCAAAATTAATAAAATTCTTCGACAAAACTCAAATAGTTTCAGAAATTTTAATAAAATTCACTGCATAATTCAATTATTTTGATAAATAATAGTATTCATCATAAGAATTCAATTATTTTCAGGAATTTCAATGAAATTCATTGCAGAATTCAATTATTTTCATGAATAACAATATTCATCACAAGAATTTAATTATTTTCAAAATTAATAAAATTCATTGCAAATATTTTGATAAATAATAGTATTCATCATAAGAATTCAATTATTTTTAGGAATTTTGATAAAATTCTGCCCAGAAATTCAATTATTTTCAGGAATTTCAATAAAATTCATGTCAAAATTTCAATTATTTTCAAAAAATTTTCTTAATTCAATTAATTTCTACAATTTTAATAAAATTTTCCAAAAGAATTCAATTTTTAAACAAAAATTTTGACAATATTCTACAAGAACATTCAATTATTTTCCAAAAAAAAAAAAATTTCATAGGAATCAATATTTAAATTAGAATTTGTATAAATTTTTTTTAAAAATCAAATGTTTTAAAATTTGGCATCAAATTCTTCGCAGTAATTCAATGATTTTCATAAATTTTAAAATATTTTTCAGGGATTTAAATATTTTCATAAATAATAAAATCATTCGGAGGAAGTTAATTATTTTCATAAATAAGAATATTCATCACAAGAATTGAATTATTTTCAAAAGTAATAAAACTCATTGGAGAATTTCAATTATTTTTAATACAATTTTAATGGAATTCCTCGAAAAAAGTTATTATTCTTAAAAAATGTATTAAAATTTATGAAAGAAATTCAATTATTTTAAAAACCTTTGCTGAAATTTATTTTTTAGAATTTAAGTATTATTTTCAATAAATTTTTAATTGAATGTCTTAAAAAAATTAAAATTATTTTTAAAAATTTTAATAAAACTCTTTGTAAAAAATCAATTTTTTTCAAAATAATTTTAATAAAATTCTTCGTAGAAATTTAATAAATTTCAAAAATTTGTCAAAATTCAATTATTTTTAATGTCTACTATTTCAATAAAATTTCACAAAAAAATTTAATTATTTAAAAAGAAATTTTAATAAAATTTGTCTCAAGATTTCAATTATTTTCAAAAGTAATATAATTCTTCGCAAAAATTCAATTATGTTCAAAAATTAACAAAAATTCTGGTCAAAATTTCAATTATCTTTACAAATAATAAAACTTTCTCCGAAATTCAGGTACTTTCAAAAATTTTAATAAAATTCTTGACAGAATATCAATTATTTTTAATACAATTCTCATCAAATTTTTTGAAAAATGAACATTTCCTTAAAAATGTTATTAAAATTTGTCAAGAGAATTCAATTGTTTAAAAATTTGTTGATAAAATTCTTTATGAAAATTCAATTTTAAGAAACATTCAGTTATTCAATAAATTATCTATATTTCTATTTAAATAATTGAATTCTTGTAGAATTTTCTAATAAAAATTGATTTAAAAAATTAATTTCAGTTAAAGTTTTAAATAATAATTAAATTTTGGAGAAGTTACTAATAATTGCAATTTTAAGAAATACAATTGAATTTTGTAAAGGTTGCAAATTAAAGACTTTGAAAATTTCAATTTTTCATACTTTTAATTAAAAAAAAAAAAAAAAACTATGAAACTATAATTTTTTTCAAAAAGATTAATAAAAATTTTTAAAAATTATTTCAAGTTTTTATTTTCTAATGAATATTTAATTGAAGGATTTTCGAATTATTGAAATTTCGTATGATTGAATTGTAAGTAAATGAATTTGAAAATTCTCATTTTCTTTTTGAAAAATTATTAAAAATAATTTATTTAAAGAAGAATTTTATTTAAAAATTCTAGAAAATAATGATTAAATTAAAATGATGTAAATAATTTTGAAGAAGTTGCAGTTAATAGGAAATAATGATTTTATTACTCGGTCAACTTTAATTATTGTTAAACATGAAGAAAGCGATCAACTCCGAGTCGAAGCCTCGGAGTTATCGTTTTCTTCATGTTTTACAATAATATTTCTATAAATTATTTAATTTCGAAAGGTTTGAATTTGAATCTTTTGAAAAATTTTAATTCCTTCGGAAAAATAATAATCTTTAAATATTTATTTAAAAATGAAGTTATTGTCATTTTCGAATAATTTTACATTTAAAGAAATTCGCAAATGTTGTAGAAAATTTTTTTGAGTAATAATTTTCAGAGTGAGTTAGAATATTCTTTATTGTCAGGAAAAAAGTCAAAATCAGCCAGGAAAATGTTTGGAAATCAGGGAGAAGTTGGGGAAAAGCAAAATTAAATTTTTAGAACTTATTTTATTTAGAATTTTTTTTCTAAAATTTAGAATTTTTAGAAATTAAATTTTTGTTCTAAAAATTGAATAAATACTGATAAGAAACAATAATTTACCAGGTGTGGTGTAAGGATCTTCCAATTTGCATTGTACCGAGCAGGACTTGTTAATTTCCATAGTTTGCAGACTGGAAGGAATTCGACAACTGAAGTAATCAGAAACAGGATAAGCACACCACTCGTCAACTTCTTCGGTGTTGGTCGGTTGCCCAAGGGTGGCATTAACTGCAATTCTCTCCGTATTATTGGTAAAGGCATGACAAAGTTTTCCCTCTTCACCATTTTTGTAACATATATGAGGTGGAGTTCTGTCCATGTTGATGGATAGCAGCGATTTTTTTTCATACTGCTCCTGTAAAGCACAACCACTTGCCAACTTTATATTCCATTCCATAAATTTTATTTTACAACCAAACTACTAGAAAAAATCCACTTGAAACTAAAAGCATAACTACAATTTTTTAAACTAATTAAATAATTAATTAAATTAAAACCACTCTAACTCTTCTATTAATACTCCACCATTTTTCAGTCGCAAAAAAATTTTTCAAAATTTATCTTAGAAAAGATTTTTAAATTTATTTATGTTCCATTTCCCACGGTCCTTAGGGACCAACTATGTAATTATTAAATTAAAAGATTCGATAACAGAAAATAAATTTTTATTTTATTTGAATTCTAAAGAAACAAAATAAATCGTTTTTTTAATTAATTATATTAATGTTTTTGTTCTTTTTCCAGTTTTACCTGCAACAATAATTCGGGAACAATGAGCGGAGCGACAGTGATATCGCCACTTCCGTCCTCAAGTGAATATTCAGTGTTTCCATCTGAGAATTGTCGATTTACTTTCGCCTTCTTTGGAGTGCAGATATACTGGCATTTTGTCAAGACAATTGTCCCGAGACGTTCTTCAGTCCAACGATGACAATCTTTTGTATCTTTACATCGCTCCTGATAAATAATGGCGCCATTCTGATCGCAGGAAAAATTCAACGACGGACTTCGCTCCTGAGAGAGTTCAATTTTCGTCGCCGGCACCAGGAGTAGAAGGGCATAGAAAAGTGCTGAGAATACACAAGCCACGGCTATCATTACCCGAAGATAGCGACCTGTCGATGATTTGTCATTTGAACCCTGATGACCTGCCATTTTGTCAGCCAATGGCCCGGCAATTAATGGTCCCAATATTGCCACCACTGCCGATGCCATTGACACTATTCCTATTTTATTTCTCGTCAATCCCACCTCCGTCATGTGAAGCGGGAGAAAAGGAAATAGGCAGCCCATTCCTGTAAGTTTCAAATTTTGAAATTAAAAATTATTATCAGACTTCGCACTCGATAATAAAATTTAAAAAAGTAGCTTTCAAACTGAAAAAAGTATTAAAAAAAGTAGTAATCGAAAAATTAAACTTGACGAAAAAAACTCGTTTTAGACACTTAACAAAACTGAAAAAAATTCCTTTCTATATTTTATTTTCCTGACTTTTTCATAATTTTCATAAAAAATATTAACTTCTTTCTTTACAACAAATTTTTTAAGTAATTGAATTCTGTTTGTAAATTTTATAAAAATAGTAGATATTAAAAATCATTGAATTGCGAAAGGTTTTTAAAAATAATTAAATTTTACAAAGAATCCTATTAAAATTTTTGACAATAATTGAATGTCTACGTGGTATTTTATTAAATTTTTGCTAACGATTTTATAAGAATTTTTGAAAATAATTGAATTTTGCAAAGAATTTTATTAAAATGCCTCAAAATAATTGAATTTTCGGGAATAATTTTATTAATTATCGACATAATTGAATTCTTTAGAAGAATTATTTATGTAAATAATTGAAATATTCGTAATAATTTTATTAAAATCTAAAAGAATACTTGAATTATTTCAAAACAATTTTATTATAATTGTATATAAATTATAAAATAATTGATTTCTTTCGATCAATTTTATTAAAATATTTAAAAATAATTGAATTCCTGTGGAAAATTCTAATATGTTTGTAAATAATTGAATTCTTACAAAGAATTAAAAAAAAAAATTTTTAATATATGATTTTTTCGAGGAATTGAAATTACAATTTTAAAAATAATGACATTTTTCGAGGAATTCGATTAAAATTATATTAAAAATATTGGAAATTCTGAGATGAATTTTATTATTTATGAAAATAATTAAATATTTGCAAAGAATTTCATTAAAATTTTCAAAAATAATTGAATTCCTGAAAAGAATTTTACTATTTATGGAAATAATTGAATTATTGCGAAAACTTTTATTAAAATGTTTAAAGAAAATTTGAATTTCTGTAAAAAATTTTGTTTTTTTTTAAATAATTGAATTCTTTATAAGAATATTATAAAGATTGTTTTAATTAATTAATTTTTTCGAAATATAATAAATATTATGAAAATTTTCTCTTAAATAATTAAATTCTTGTGGAAAACTTTATTTGTGAAAATAATTGAATTTTTCGATTAATTAATTTATAATAGTTTTAAAAATAATTTGAAATTCTGCTGTGAATTTTATTATTTAAGAAAATAATAATTGAATGGTTGCTAAGAATTTTATTAAAATTTTCAAAAATAATTAAATTCCTGAAATGAATTTTATTATTTATGAAAATAATTGAATTCTTGCTTAGAATTTTAACAAAAATTTTTTTTGAAAATTGAATTTCCATGAAAAATGTTATTATTAGTGAAAGTAATTGAATTATTGTGAAGAATTGTGTAAAAATTTTGTTAAAATAATTGATTTTTTCGAAATTTTTTAAATACTATTCTAAATTAACTGAATTCCTGTAGAAATTTTATTATTTATGAAAATAATTGAATTTTATCAATTTTTTTTTAAATAATTGAATTCTTTTGCGAAATTTTAAGAAAATACTAGATATTGAAAATAATTGAATTTCGGGTATTTTTTGAAAATATAATAGAATCTTTTTAAAGAATTTGATTACAATTTTTGAAAATAGTTTTTTGATTTCTAGTATTAGCGAATTTAAAATAGTGGAAATTTTAAAATAGTTTTAATTAAACAGAGTGCTTTGAGTGTTTAAATACCTAATTAATACTGTTTCTCTTTCTTTTATAGGAGATAAACGAATAATATCCTAACTCGACGAAATCAATGTTAATTGATAAGTTTTAAAGGTTTTTCATCACGTTTTTGTAATAATACACCCTGGAGATAATTACTCATTGATTTAGGGTGAGTGCTAAATATGGGAGTAATCCATTAGACGCTAATGATCGGAGGGATCGTAAAGAGAAAGAGAACACAATGCTATAATGCATAAGTAAGTGAGTGTTAAGGGGAATAATTTTTTTATTACTATACTTTATAAAGCAAAGAAGAATGTTCTTCCTGCAAATAATTATTACACTGCATTGTAGTAAAACTTTTATGAATGCTGATGAAAAAAGAAGAGAAATTATTCTCTCTATTAAGAATCTACATATTAATAATCGTTTGATTCGGGTAATCTGTTCGCAGTTTGAAGTTAGTTATTAATTGCTTTTTTGTTTCCTAACTTTTTTAAAAATTTCTCTTTTTAAAAATTTTCAATTTTAAAATTAATCTATTGAAAATCATTG
Source organism: Leptopilina syphax (assembly GCA_032872505.1). Taxonomy (NCBI): domain Eukaryota; kingdom Metazoa; phylum Arthropoda; class Insecta; order Hymenoptera; family Figitidae; genus Leptopilina; species Leptopilina syphax. Next base: position 28,117,818 of record CM065469.1, on the reverse strand, counting down.
AATTCTTATACAAAGAATGTTATCAAAAAATTTGAATAGAATAATTGAATTCATTCGAAGAATTTTTTTATTTATGAAAATAATTGAATTCTCGCGATGAATTTTATTAAAAATTTTTTAAAAATCCTAATTAAATTAAATTTAATTAATTAAAGTTTTGAATAATTTTATTTACAAATTTTTCAACAACAAAAAATAATTGAATTTTGAAAGAATTAAAATTGTAATTTTTAGATATAGTTGAATTTCAAAAAGGCTTTACATTGAAATCATTTAAAAATATTCTAATACTAGTGGAAATAGAAATAGGTATTCAAATATTGACTTAAAAAATATAATTTTATTTTTAAATGTATGTAATTTAATTTAGAAATTATGAAAAAATTGAGTCGTCAAATTTTATATTCTTTGGTAGCTAATTTTTTTACTACTTTTTGAAAAAATTAGCTAATTTTTGCTACTTTTTGAAAATTAATTGGTGAATACGAAGCCTGTAAAGAATAAAAAAAAATAGAAAAGAATAGAAAAAATTGAAAAGAGTAAAGAATGGAAAACAATAAAAAAATAGTATAGAAAAAAGAATAAAGAAAATAAAAAATAGAAGGAAAAAATAGAAAAACAAAACTAAACTAAAAAAAAATATTCGTCTTACCTCCGAAAAAAAGGAAGAGAAGACATTTTAGCGATATGAGATTTGGATTGAAAAATTTCTTCCTCGAAGGCTCCTTGGGCAAATCCGTAGTCGACGTCATATTTTCCCCGAGTCCAAATAAAATTTCTATTAACACTTCAGTTTCTCTAATTAATTCATTATATTAATTTTTATCGCAACTGAAACGATTTGTCCCTTTTTCCATCTTCACAGTTTTACTGCAATCTGCAAAAAAAATTAATTTATATGTTAATTAACAAAATAGTCAGAAAAAAAAGTAATTGATTTTGACATTTAGTTTTTCAATAAAATTTCAATATTATCATGTATAATATTTGAATTTATTAATAGCGACTTCTGAATAAAGATATGACGAAACTTTGAATTATACGTAATCGCCGAATAATACTACTTATGATTCCTTTTATATAGAGTCAGATGTATATGACTTTTATAAGCTCATGAGAAGAAATTATGATACCTGTCATTATCTAAATGATCACGAAGTCACTATATATGTATATAATTATGGCATTTGTAATAAAACTATCAATTTAATGAACACGTGAATATAATAAACATTTAAAGTTCCTATAGACATGTTTATTATATTCCCGTTATTTATTAAACTTTTCACATTTAGAAATCGAGTTTCCTTTAAATATTTTTATTCTTTTTCGAATATAAATTGGAATTTGTATTTTTTTTAACAAATTTGTATTTTTTTCAAATTAATTTTTATTTTTTTAACGAATTTGTATTTTTTTTCGAATATAAATTTGAATTTGAATTTTTTTTAATATAAATTTGAATTTTTATTTTTTCGAGTTTATAAATCTGAATTTGAATTGTTTCAAATGTATTTCTATTTTTTCCGATTATAAATTCGTATCTGTATTTTTTTCGGAATATAAATTTGAATTTGAATTTTTTCGAATAAATATGTAAATTTTTTGGGGAATATAAATTTAAATTTGAATTTTTCGAATAAATTTGTATTTTTTGGGGGGAATATAAATTTGAATTTGAATTTTTTTAAATAAATTTGTATTTTTTCCGAATATAATTTCTAATTCGTATTTTTTCGTATATAAATATGAATTTGAATTATTTCAAATATATTAGAATTTTTTCCGAATATAAATTCGAATTTGTATTTTTTTTGGGAATATAAATTTGAAATTAAACTTTTTAGAAAAAATTTGTATTGTTTTGGGGAATGTAAATTTGAATTTAAATTTTTATGAAAAAATTTGTATTTTTACGAATATAAATTCGAGTTCGTATTTTTTCGCATATAAATCTGAATTTGAATTGTTTTAAATGAATTTGTATTTTTTCAAGTGAAATAGTATTTTTTCCAAATAAAAAATCCAAATTTGTATTTTTCTTTTAATATAAATTTGAATTTAAATTGTTTCAAATGAATTCGTTTTTTTCTCCGAATATAAATTCGAATTTGTATTTCTTTCGCCTATAAATTAGAAATTTTTTTTTTCAATATAAATTCAAATTCGTATTTTTTCGAATGAATTTGTATTCTTTTTCGAATATAACTTCGAATTTGTATTTTTTCAAACGAATTAGTATTTCTTCCCGAGTATAAATTCGAATTTCTATCTCTTTTCGCATATAAATCTGAATTTGAATTGTTTCAAATGAATTTCTATTTATTTCCGAATATAAATTCGAAGTTTTATTTTTTTGCGACTCTAAACTTGAATTTATTTCTTTTCGAATATAAATTCAAGTTTGTCTTTTTTCCAATAAAAAATTTTTAACGAATAAAAATTATTTTGAATGTTACAGGTGCGAAAGAGGAATCAGCGAAGAGTTATGTGTCCCTTATAGGGATTTTGATTAAATTTTACCCAGAATTTCTGCTCCAATTAAGAGTCGTTCGCATTGTTATACAAATTGGACAGTGCTTCATAAATTTTAACAACTGAAGGGAAGTACGCTACATAACGGGTAAGTGTTGATCTTAACAAGCTTACGTCCTACACTTTATTTTCTAACATTTTATATATATGTACCTTTCTCAAATTTCTCACAATTATGCTTTGCCTGCAAATTTCATTTTTCATACAAAAAAGTTACTTTTTTCAAAATAATCTGCATTTTTTCAATTTTAATCATAATGATAATAATTAATTATTACTACTATTTATTTTTTTCTTGGATTTTTGAATATTATTGATAATAGTAATAAAAATAATAAAAATAATAATAATAATGTCAACAACAATACTGATAGTAATAATAATAGTAAAACAATAATAATAACAATAATGATAGTAATAATAATAATTTTTCTCCCAAAATTTTTTTTTCCAGCAACAAAGTAATATCGAAGAGTTTTCGAGAAGAATACACGGCTCTCTCTGCTTTAAGGCCTTTAAGTGCTTATAGAATTCGAAACAATAAGGGACGACCAGTTGATCCATCCATCCATCCCTTATTTTTGTCGCAGCTCTTCAATATTTTAGCGCCTCTTCTCGAATTGCAAGACTAAGATTTCCTCTCAGGGCATTTTGATAAAGAAAGCACAAGTGTAGAAGTTTGGCTGGAGAGGGGAGAATGAAAAAAGATACCCAAAGGAGCGGAATAAAAAGCGAAAAAGATATAGAAGAATCTGTTGATTAAGGATCCAACTTTCCCTCCGTCGTTTCATTGAATTCAACAAAAAAAAAAGTTCGTAACAATTCTCTCAATTTTTTCTTAGTAATTTTTGAAAAAGTTCTTTTTGAGAAATTTGATGAAAATTGTATTCAAAATAATTGAAATTCTGCCAAGAATTTTATTAAAAGTTTTAAAAGTAATTGAATTTCGGAGAAAAATTTTATTATTTATAAAGATAATTGAAATATTGACGAGAATTTTCGTAAATTTTTAAACATAATTGGATTTTTGTCAAGAATTTTTTGTTCAAATTATTTTTAAAAAAAATTGAATTGTTTCTCGCAAAGAATTTCATTAAAATTTTTGAAAATAATTTAATTCTTTAAAATAATTTTTCAAAAAGTTTTTTTTGTGAATTTTCAAATTCTTTTGTTTAAAATTTTATTTTACGAATTGTCGATTATTCTGACATTCTTCAATTAAATATATTTAGAAATTAAAAACTTCAAATAATTAAAAAAAATTCCATTCAACTTATTGAGAAAAATTAATTCCATAGAATTCTTAATTAAAAGTATGAAAAGTTCCAATTTTCAAAGATTTTAATTGAAATTCATTTTTAAATTAATATTTTTTAGAAAATTCTACGAGAATTCAATTATTTGACTATAAAAATAAATATTTTATTAAACAATTCAATGTTTCTAAAAATTGAATTTTCATAAGGAATTTTATCAACAAATTTTTAAATAATTGAATTCTCTTGACAAATTTTAATATAATTTTTAAGAATATTGCATTTTTTGAGAAATTTGATGAAAATTGTATTAAAAATAATTGAAATACTTAAATTCTAATAAATAAATTGTAGCAAAGGTTATTAAAATAATTAAATTTCTTTGATAAATTTTAATAAAATTTTTAAAAATAATAGCTTTTTTCGAAGAATTCCAGTAAAATTGTATTAAAAATAATTGAATCCCTGTAAAAAATTCTATTATTTATGAAAATAATTGAATAATATATAAAATTAATTTGTAAATAATTGAATTCCTGCGTGAAATTTTTATTATTTATGAATTAATTAAATGTTTACGAAGAAGTTTATTAAAATTTTTTTTAAATAATTGAACATAAATTTTATTATTTATTAAGATAATTGAAACTTTGACGAGATTTTTTGTAAATTTTTGAACATAATTGAATTTCTGCTAAGAATTATATTACTTTTGATAATAATTGAATTCTTGAGACGAATTTTATTAAAATTTCTTTTTAAATAATTGAATTCATTTGTGAAATTTTATTGAAATATTAGACATTGAAAATAAATAAATTTTGACAAATTTTTGAAATTAATTCAATTTCTACGAAGCATTTTATTAATATTATTTTGAAAAAAATTGAATTGTTACAAAGAATTTCATTAAAATTTTTGAAAATATTTAAAGTCTTTGAAGACATTCAATTAAAAATTTATTGAAAATAATACTTAAATTCTAATAAATAAATTGTAGCAAAGGTTTTTTACAGTAATTGAATTTCTTTGATGAATTTTAATAAAATTTTCAAGAATAATTACATTTTTTCGAGGAATTTCATTATAATTGTATTTAAAATAATTGAAAGTCTGCGATGTGTTTTATTATTATTTATGAAAATCATTGAATTGCAAAAAAGAATTTTATTATTTATGAAAATAATGAAATCTTTTTAAAAAAATGTTATTATTTATGAAAATAATTTGTAAATAATTGAATTCCTGTGAAATTTTTATTATTTATGAAAACAATTAAATGTTTGCGTAGAATATTATTAAAAATTTTTTTAAATAATTGAATTCTTTTGGAAAATTTTATTTCAATAGTAGATATTGAAAATCATTGAATAGAGGAAAATTTTTGAAAATAATTGAAATTTGCCAAGAATTTTATTAAAATTTTTGAAAATAATTGAATTTCTGAGAAGAATTTTACTACTTTTGAAAATAATTGAATTTCTGCAATCATTTGTAATTGCTGCAAAATTTAATTTTGTTTTAGTGTTTTTAACTAAAATTCTTCTATAAATCCATTATTTTGAATAATCAATTAAATTTATATTAAAAAATTTAACTAAATTTCAGAAGAATTTTAGTTTTTAAAATTTTATTTAAATCTAAATTGTTTATATTTCTAATTAAATTCATTTAAAATTGAAATTTTACAAAATTTTAAATCAAAATCGTTTGAAGTTCATCTACTTATGAAAATAGTAAACGCAACTCTTTTAAAAACCCTGATTACTTTATTTTTACTAATATAATTATAATAATAATTATTATTTAAATTTCGAAATTATGTCCCTTTTGAACGTTCAAATGAACGTTTTATTTATTTAATTATTATTATTTTATTATAATCAGTATCATCGTAACATTATTTGAGCCGTTCGCTAGAAAAACGACTTAAGTCGACTTAAGCGGTTTTTAAAAATTTTGTTACTAGTGCATTCTACAAGACATATAGATTACATATATCAAGTTTCTAAAGTTGTAGGTCACTATTTATGAATTAATTGAGGTGTTTAAACTTCCTGGGTCCTGAAATTGAAGCACTTACGCAAGCGCGCGTTCACGTCCTCTGCTACCGCGTACAGTGGGAAGAAATGCAGTGTTTTGGACAAAATTCTGCCGACAATACAAATCTCCACCGATTTCAATTTTCTTTTTTTTTAAATACTAAAGAAGGTTTTTCCTATAAGCCTTCACTGCTATAAATTTGAAATTTTCAAAAATTTTGGATTATTACAAAAGCGAGTAATTTTTTCATTTTGTTAACTAAACTTGTGCATTATAATGTTGATATTTAATTGAATATTACTAAAAAATATATCGTAAGACTTTTTAGAATAATAAATATGTTTTAATACATTAAAATAAAAGTGTTCTTTTATAAAATACTTAATTTTGTTTCATTTTTAGTGGTTCGCTGGAAAAACGACTTAAGTCATTTGTTATAAAATAATGTTATTAAAGTAGCAAAACATTGTTTACTCGACCTTCTTTTCTTTTAAAGAATTCTTTGATAATACCTTTGTATTGGGAAAAATGATCGATATAATTAATACGTAAATTATATTAGTAATTCGTTTCTGAATCTTTAATTTAATTTTTTCGTCAAAAACTTAAGTCGACTTAGGTCGTTTTTCTAGCGAACGGCTCATTTGTTATTGTTATTATACGTTTTCTATATTATCATAAGGAATGATAAAATGTTATGACTAATAGTGACATAATTTATCTGAAAGGATTAATTTGAAACTTCAATAAAGATTATTGGACATTATTAATTTTTTCTTCTTTTTTTTTGTTAAAGTATCAGAATACGGATAAGAGAAGAAGAGGCGACGAAGCGTTATATGAACTGGAAAAGAGAGGAAGCAAGAGAGGTCGATGACAAGAAGAATAAAAAAGGGACGAAGAATTTAATTAATGTGGGTCATTAATAAAACATCAATGCAACTCTATTCAGGTGCACGATACCGATTTCAGAACTAACATATCCGGAAGTCAAACGTTCCGATTTCTGAGAATATGATATTTAATATCTTGAATTACAATCAGATAGGTATTTATTTTTTTACCATTAATTTTAGAATTCAAAATTCTCCCTCTTTGTAATTTGAAAAATCTCCCCATTTTTAATTTAGAAATTAAATTTTTATTTAATCTTTTCAATTAAAAATTTAATTTTTAATAACTCTTTTCAATTGAAAGTTAAATTTTCAATTAATCTTTCGAAATAAAAATTAAATTTGTAATTTAATTTCATTAGTAAAAATAATATAAATTATTTCAAAAAGCAAAATATCGCTTGACTTTTTTTTGGAAAAAAATTACTAAAATTGAATATTTCATTATCATAAATATTAATATGAAAAATTGATAATATAGCAGAAAAATTTTTTATGCTTGTTTTCAAAAGTCATTTACTTGAAATCAGTTTCATCTGAATATTTACTTTATCTTTTCGAGAGAACTCTCGTCGTACAATTCCGCCGAAGTAAAATTCTTTTCCTTCTATAGAAATAATTTTAATTATCTTCCGGTAAGAAAGCTGTAAAAGTTTTCACGCTCCATACAAAAAAGGTTAATGAAAAAATAAAAATGTTAATGTTCCCAGTGGGAGAATGAACTAAACTTTTATTACGTTATGAAATATATGAATGAAATATGCGATTATAAAACAATATCTGTGAGAATAAAATAAGTTCCTTTTTTATAGACTTTTTTCAACAAAAAAAAATTCGCCAAAAGAAAAAAAATTATTTCAAGCAAAAATCTGATTTTAAATCATTTTATTATTTAATTTCCACCTAGATTTATTTTTTATTTATTTTTTAAATTTATAAGCGGGACAAGATTTTCAAAAAAAATTTGTCAAAAGAAAAAAATTATTTGATGCAAAAATCTGATTTTCAATCATTTTATTATTTTTATCTCATTATTTCATTTCCACCTAGATTTACGGGACAAGAAAAGATTTAAAAAAAAGGAAATTACATTTTTCATTACTCTATTATTAATGTAACAAGTAGTCCACAGACAATTGTGCAAATTGAAGTAAACCTAAGTGATGTGGACTATTTTCCAAGATATTTAATGAAATGTTGACATTATTATACGAACAACAAGAATAATTTAATAATTTTCAGGTCAGAAAGGAGTTGTTCAACCTGACTAGCATGTAGAACAGAAAATAATTCAGAGAGAAAACTTGATTTTCCTGTTGATGTATTCGACCCTATATTGTTGGCAAAAGAGTGGAAAATAATAATATAAAATATAAAAAAAATCTTGTCATCATTTTAATTGAGATTTCAATTAAATCTGAATATTTTTTAAGAAAACAAAAAATTTACTGGCTCGAAAAATAATCAACTTTCACCGTTTATTTTTGCAGATGGTCCAAACATGAGAGCGAATTTTTCTTTCTTCTCTTTGGAATCAAACTCACAACTGGTCTGTAATCGACTGGAACTTACAAACATACAATTGTATCACTCTGTCGGTTCACGTTGTCAAACCAGTTTTGGATACCACTTTTTAATTTCTCCGTAATGATCATGCTTTCAGGTAACGCTCTTTTATTATAATTGTTATAAACAATGTTTTTCTTGACTAGACATGACATAATCAAGAATAAAATTAAAATTTAAAATTATTTAATTATTTTTATTCATTTACTTAAATATAATAATTTTTTTCGAAATTTCATAGATGGGAATTTTTATTTTACAGGCTCAGGGTGATCATAAAAAAAATTCAAAGATTTTAATTGAAACCTTTTCAAAATTCAATTATTTCCAAAGATTCACGCTATATAATGATTTTATTATTCAATTATTATCTTAAAATTAAACAGACATTAATTTTCAAATCAATTTTTATTAGAAAATTCTACGAGAATTCAATTATTTAAATACAAAAATAAATAATTTATTGAATAATGAAATATTTCTTAAAATTTAATTCTCATATAAATAACTTTATTAAAATTGTTAAAAATAATTGAATTCTTTTGAAGAATATTATTAAAAATTTTGAGAACATTGTATTTTACGAAGAATCCATTAAAAATGGTGTTAAAAATAATTGAAATTAAATTAGATTCAATTAATTAAATAATTGAATTCTTTTGGAAAATTTTATTGAAATAGTAGATATTGAAAATAATTGAATTTCGATTAATTTTTAAAATTACTTTCCACGAAGAAGTTTTTTTTTACATTTTTTTGAAAATAATTGAATTATTGCGAAGAATTTGATTAAAATTTTTGAAAATAATTGAATATTTTCAATTTCATTAAAAGAATTTTAATCAAATTTTCAAGAATAATTGCATTTTTCGAAGAACTAATTAAAAATTGTTTTAAAAATAATTGAGATTGAATTAAATTAATTAAAAAGTTGAATTCCAGTGAAAATTTTATTATTTATGTAAATAATTGAATGCTTACAAAGAATTTTATAAAAATTGATATAAATTAATTAATATAATAAAATAAAAAAATTTTTAATTAAAATAGATATTGAAAATAATTGAATTGTTTGAAAATCTTTTCTTTAAAATTTGTTGAATTGTCTCTAAGATTGTATCAATTTTATTAAAATTTTTGAGAATTATTTTTTTATTTCAAATTTATTAGTTTCTCTATTTTTTATTCAATTCTATTTTTCTAATTTCCTTTTTATAAATTCATGTGATTGCAATTTTTGTTTTCAATTTTATTTTTAAATAGTAAATGATACGCGCGCTAACGCACAAAACAAATTTTTGAAATTAATTAAATTTCTACGAAGCATTTTATTAATATTATTTTGAAAAAAAATTGAATTGTTACAAAAAATTTCATTAAAATTTTTGAGAATAATTAAATTCTTTCAAGATATTTATAGTAAAAATGTATTGAAAATTTGAAAATAATTATTAGGTTCTAATAAACAAATTATATCAAAATTTTCTAAAATTGAAGTCTTTTGAAGAATTTTAATAAAAATTTTAATTACATTTTTCGAGGAATTTTATTATTTTTGAAAAAAATTGAATCCCTTTACAATTGTATTATTTATAATTCAATGTTTGCGAAGAAATTTATAAAACCTTGTAAATAATTGAAATCCTGTGAAATTTTTATTATTTATGAGAATAATTAAATGTTTGCATAATAAATTTTATGAAATTTTTTTTTTAAATTATTGAATTTTTTTGGAGAATTTAATAAAATTTTTAAGAATAATGACATTTTTCGAGAAATTCGATTCAAATTTTATAAAAAATAATTGAAATTCTGCGATGAGTTTTATTATTTATATAAATAATTAAATTTATGAAAAAAAATTTTATTACTTATGAAAATAATTGATTTTCTAAAAAGAATTTTATTATTTAAATTTATAAAAATAATGCGGAATCATTGCGAAGAAATTCTTAACAAATTTGTAAATAATTGAATTCCTGTAAAATTTGTAGATAGTAGATATTGAAAATCGTTCAAATTGAGAAGAATTTTTTTAAATAATTGAAATATTTGAAACTTCTCCAAAATTCAATGTTTTCTTAAAGTTTTTAACTAAAATTTTTCTACAAATCCTTCATTTTTATTAATTAATTAAATATGTATTTAAAAAATTAACTAATTTCAGAAGAATTTGAATTATTTAAATTTTTCAAAAATCTAAGTTCTTTAAAATTACTAATTAATTTCATTCAAAATTGAAATTTTCTAAAATTTCAAATTCATATCTATTAAAATTCATCTATTCATGAAAATTGTAAACGCAACTCTTTTGAAAATGAATTAATTTTGAAATATTTAAGTAAAATTATTCATTAAATAATTTATAATAATAATGTTATGATAGTTTTTCAAGAATTCAATTCGTGTGATGAATTTTTTTAATTATGAAAATAATTAACTTCCTCCGAATGTTTTTATTATTTATCAAAATAATTAAACCCCTGAAAAATATTTAAAAATTTTTGAAAATCATTGAATTACTGCGAAGAATTTAATGCCAAATTTTAAAACATTTGATTTTGCAAAAAAATTCATGCAAATTCTAATTTAAATATTGAATTGCTGTGAAATTTTTGATTTTTTTGGAAAATAATTGAATGTTCGTGTAGAATATTATCAAAATTTTTGTTTAAAAATTGAATTCCTTCGGGAAAATTTATTAAAATAGTAGAATCAGTAGAATATTGAAAATCATTGAATTAGGAAAAATTTTTGAAAATAATTGAATTTTGCAATGAATTTTATTAAAACTCCTGAAAATAATTGAATTTCTGGGCAAAATTTTATCAAAATTCCTGAAGATAATTGAAGTCTTGTGATGAATACGATTATTTATCAAAATAATTGAATTTTTCAATGAATTTTATTAAAACTCCTGAAAATAATTGAATTTTGTCGAAGAATTTTATTAATTTTGAAAATAATTAAATTCTTGTGATGAATATTGTTGTTTATGAAAATAATTGAATTTTGCAATGAATTTTATAAAAATTTCTGAATAGAATTGAATTTTGGCGAAGAATTTTGCTATTTATAAAGATAATTAAAATGTTGACCGGAATTTTTAAAAAGTTTGGAATATATAATATTGAATTTCTGGAATGAATTTTAGTACATATTTATTAAGATATTTGAATTCTTTCAAGGAATTGCGTTAAAATTTTGATAATTGAAACTAATTTCAAGAGATCTGAAATTAAAATTTTCGAAAAAAATACAGATACAAAAATTCTGAATTTTCTTATGAATTCTAAAAATTTAATTTTTTACAGTACTTTTAATAAAAATCCCTGACTTTTTCCGGATTTCCTTGATTTGTGGCAACTCTGTAATTACAAATTTTCGACTGAATTTATGGAAAGAATGAAAAAAAAAATTGAAAAGAATGCAAAGAAAATGTGAAGAAAAAATGCTGAAAATGGATGAGGGAAAATTGGCTTTAGTACTTAAGCGATGATGCTGACTGGGTAAATGAATTAACTATGTAACCCACTTTCTTTCAAATTACATTGGCTTTTGTGACAAGGTGAACATGTGAAGACGTGAGCAATGCACACAAATAAGAATCTAAAATATATCGAGATTGATGAATATGCCTCCAGGACTTTCTTCCCTTTCAGATCAATGGGAGGATAGGGTAAACATTTCAAGATGAATCTCGAAATTGCGAAGAAGAAACTTGAGAACGTCTCTCGAGACCACGGTATTGCTTGAGATTTGGCTTAGATTTTATTTTCAAAAGTGGCACATACAAAAAAACTCTACTTTTACCATGAAAATAGAGGTAAATATTTCGCCATATTAATTCACTTATTGTCTGTGAAAGACAATTTTTTTTTACTATTAAATTCAATATTAAATTAAATTATGTAAATATTAAATTAAATCAGGATTGCCACAGGTCAGGGAATTCAGGGAAAAGTCAGGGATTCTTATTGAAAATACTGGAGAAAATTAAATTTTTTAAATTTATTAGGAAATTCTGAATTTTTGTGTCTTTTTGTTTGAATTATAAATTATAAAATTGCAAAATAATTCAAATACAAAACCTTGAATTTTTTCTATTTCTGAAAATAATTTCTTTTTAAATAACTTAATTCTTGAACAACTATCATAAAATTATTACTTATAAATTATTTAATGAATAATTTTACTTAAAAATTTCAAAATTAATAAGATTTCAAAAGAGTTGTGTTTATAATTTTAATAAATAGAATGAACGTCAAAGGATTCAATTTGAAATTTTAGAAAACATCAATTTTTAATGAATTTAAATAGAAATTTTAAGAACAACTGATTACAGAAATTCAATTATTTTCAAAAGTGATAAACTTCTTCGCATAAATTCAATTATGTTCAAAATTTTTTTTAAATTCTCATTAACATTTCAATTATCTTTATAAATAATAAAATTCTTCTCCAAAATTCAATTATTTTCAAAAAATTTAATGAAATGCTTGGCAAAATTTCAATTATTTTAAAAAATTTTCCTCATTTCAATTATTTTTAAGATCTACTATTTTAATAAAATTTTCCAAAAGAATTCAATTATTTAAACAAACTTTTAATAAAAATTTTACAAAAACTCAATTACTTATCAATTTTTTATAAATTTCTTCGCACCAATTCAATTATTTTTATTTTTTGAATGAAGTTTTTCGAAAGAATTCAAATATATTCAGAGAATTGAAAAAAAATAGTTTTGAAATATTCAATTATTTCGAAAAATTTGAATAAAATTCTTTTAAAAATTCTATTATTTAAAAAAATTCTTGACAAAATTCTTTACAAGATTCAGTTAATAAAATTGCAATTTTAATACAATTTTCCTATACAGCTCAATTATTTTCAAAACAATTCTTCTAAAGAATTTAATTATTTTCACAAATAATACATTATTTTATTTAAAAAAATTTGAATAAAATTCTTCGAAACAATTCAATTATTTTCGTAAAAAAATAAAATTCTTCGAAGCAATTGAATTATTTAAGAAACTTTAACAAAATTCTTCCCAAGATTTCAATTCTTCTCAAAAATGAAATTTTTCACAGGAATTTAATTATTTAAAAAAATTTTAATAAAATTCTTCGCCAAATTTCAATTATTTTCAATTTTTAAATTAAATTTCTTGATAGAATTTAATAATTTTCAAAAACTTTTATAAAATTTTAAAAAATTCAATTATTTAAAAAATGTGAATAAAATTCTTCACAAGAAATTAATTATTTTCATAAAATAATAATATTTTTCTCCAGAATTCAATTATTTTCACAAATGAAATTCTCCACAGGAATTCAAGTCTTTAACAAAAAGTTGTAATAAAATTCGTTGCAAGAATTCAATTATTTTCGTAAAAAATAAAATTCTTCGCAAGAATTCAATTAGTTTTAAAATTAATAAAATTCTTCGACAAATTTCAATTATTTTCAATTTTTTAATGAAATTTATAGATGGAAATTTAATTATTTTAAAAAACTTTTATAAAATTCTGAGAAATTCAATAATTTTAAAAAATTTGAATAAAATTCTTCACAAGAAATTAATTATTTTCATAAATAATAATATTTTTCTCCGAAATTCAATTATTTTCACAAATGAAATTCTTTACAAGAATTCAATTATTTAAAAAAATTTTAATAAAATTGTCTACAAGAAATTAATTATTTTTATAAAGAATAATATTTTTCTCTGGAATTCAATTTTTTTCACAAATGAAATTCTTCACAAGAATTCAATTCTTTAAAAAAAAGTTGTAATAAAATTCGTTTCAAGAATTCAATTATTTTCGTAAAAAATAAAATTCTTCGAAGCAATTCAATTATTTAAGAAACTTTAATAAAATTCTTTTCAAAAATAACATTTTTCATAGGAAATCTATTATTTAAAAAAAATTTAATAAAATTCTTCGACAAATTTCAATTATTTTCAATTTTTTAATGAAATTTATGGATGAAATTTAATTATTTTCAAAAACTTTTATAAAATTCTGAGAAATTCAGTTATTTAAGAAACTTTAATAAAATTCTTCCCAAGTTTTTAATTATTTTTACAAATGAAATAAAAAAGTAATAAAATTCGTTTCAAGAATTCAATTATTTTCATAAATAACAAAATTTATCGCAGAATTTCATTTATTTTTTATAAAATTTTAAATAAAATGATAAAAAATTGAATTTATTCTTAAAATTTTTTTTTAAATTCGCCGAAAGAGTTCAATATTATTTTTAAAAATTTTGATAAAATTATTCATAAAAATTCAATTTTAAGAAATATTCAATTATTTAATAAATTATTTATTTTTGTATTTAAATAATCAAATTTTTGAAAAATTTTCTAATAAAAATTGATTAAAAAATGAATTTTACTTAAAATTTTAAATTATAATTTGAATATTAAAAACATGCTGTAAATTTTTAGAAATAATTGAATTTTGAAAAGGGTTCAGATAAAAATCTCTTTGAAAATTTGAATTTATAGTTACAATATTCATGTTTGATAATATTATTCTCAAAAGTTATTGAATTTCAGAAGGTTTCAATTTGAAAATCTTAATTCCTATAGAAAAATATTAGGTAATGAGTAAACATTTATTTAAAAAAGAAATTATCGATGTTTTTGAATAATTTTACAATTAAAGAAATTCGTAAATAAATGCAATACAATATTTTTTTGAAAATCTAATATTTTTTTGAGTGAATTAGAATAATCTTCAGGGTCAGGGATGAAGTAAAAATTTTTTTTGGAAATCAGGGAAAAGTCAGGAAAAAACAAAATTAAATTTTTGTGGCAACCCTGTAAATTAAATAACTATTTCCTCGAAAAGGATGAAAGAAAATTGTTTGAAAATAGTTCGAGAATTTTTATTTTGTTAATTAGTTTCGCTAAAAATCGAAATTTTCGATATAATATTGTTCACCGGCTAATAACATAATATTGACAAGAAATATCCAACCAGAATGCAATTTAGAATAAAAATAGGAATAAAAATTGAAAAAAAGTATATAACCGAATGTTTGAAAGAGGCTGACAATTCTGAATTGATTTCCAATAGTATCTTATTAAAAAGAACGAAATTGAATTGTAACAATATAAACGAAGTTGAAGTCCACAACGTTTATCAACGAAAAAAATTTATTTAATGCATTCAAGTATTATTTTTAATTTAATTTTTAATTGTAAAATAATTATTATCAAAATATAAACACCAATTATTTTTCTAAATATTTTTGTGTTAATATTTATGCGTCATTTTTAATTAATTTACTAAGTGAACAATTTTTTTTTTCGTTGATCAACGTTGTGGACTTCAACTTGGTCAATATAAATTGAAAAGTAAAAAAACCGAATAAAAATATTTCTGTCACTTTTTGCAAAACAAAAAAAAAAAATGAAATAAATTCAATTACAAATTAAAAAATTGTAATTGAATTTATTTCATTTTTTTTTCTTTTGCAAAAAGTGACAGAAATATTTTTGCTTAGAAAATTGCTTGGAAAAAATGAAATAAATTCAATTACAAATGAAAAATTTGTATTTGATTTTATTTCATTTCTTTTTGTTTTGCAAAAAGTGGCAGAAATATTTTTGCTTGCAAAATTATTTTTATATTTAATTATTTATTGTTATAAATAATTATTTATTTATAAATTAAAAATAATTATTTGTCTATTATTATAAATAATAATTATTTATTTACTGGAATAATATTGAAATAATGATATTTCCTTGGGCACAATTAACTATTTGAACCCTCGGTAACGATCCAATTTCAACAAGGATGTGATTGATACCGAGATAAGAATCAGAAGCGACATAATTGATCACTTTATTTTTTTGGTCTCATCTTCTCTATATTTACAATTAAATGTCCGCCTCTTTCATTCAATCAACGTGGACAGATGATCTGGTTAAAAGTCATTTACAACGATTAACAATCACGTTTACAATGGGAAAGGAAATTCATATTAATCAATTGGAATGCAATAAATCACAATAAAACTTCTCTTGTTTCTATATAAAATGGGGTTGAGTCAAAACTTTAATAAAATATAAAAAAAAATTTAAAATATATTCAAGAAAAAAATTATTTTTTTTAACATTATATTGATAATCAAAAATATAATAATTATTAATAATATTGTAAATGTAAAATTGGTAATTAGTAATCATTACACAATTATTAGCAAAATGATAAAAAAAAATTTTTTTCAAATTTTTTTGATTCAAATTTTTTTGAACAAAAAAAACAAATTTTTTTTTCTCAACAAAAACAACGAACATTGTTTTTGTTACACAATTACTTTTAAATGTTGTCAGATAAAAGAAAATATTACCTACGAACAAGAATTAGCTAAATAGGTTAACGACGTTGTGTGGAATAGTCTCATTACTCTTTTCCACATATTTCAAGTGTAAAATTGTAATTTTAACTCTATTTTGAAAATAATGATCCGATAATATTACTCAAGTGAAAACTATGAAAATTTATTCATAAAAAATTTAAATTGTCAAAAAAAAAATAAATAATCTGTTTGTTTACTTTCTTTTGTAGTATTTTTTTAAAACAGGATTATAAATTTATGGGAAAAAAAATGTTTGAAAATGGAACATTTCTAATTAATAATTCATCAGAAAAGGATTTCACGCAATAAATCAACATTTATTTATCCTTTCTGGGCAGCAATTTTCTTGCACCATTTATACAAACCGGTTACTTCTTTCGTTGAGTTGTATTATTTTTAAAACTACTTTTGAAAAATGTTGGCTAAAAATAAATTTTCAGTTTTCCATAAATATAGATATACGTGGAAAAAAGCAGTTATTAATATACAACTGAATTCTGTTTCAAAATAGAAATGTTATAAATAGAACGGATAGAAAATTCATATTTCTGGAGAGAAAAATCGATTAAAAATTTATTTATTTCGGGAAATTGAAATTATACATTGTTCATTAAAATGTGGAAAAGAAAATTTTGTTACGAAATATAATTGTAATTGTAAAAAAATGTAAAATTAATTGCAAAATTGGATTCCCTTGTCCTAATTTGAAATTCCTAATTTCAGAAATTCCTAAAATTTTCCTAAAAGTTGTAATTTCAATTGTAAAATTAATTCTAAAATTATAATTGCGATTGTAAATTTAAAATTTTTTCAATATTAATTATAAAATAGAAATTGCAACTGAAAAACAGGGTTGCCACAGGTCAGGAAAAAGTCAGGGATTTTCATTAAAAGTACTGGAAAAAATTAAATTTTTAGAATTTATAAGAAAATTCTAAATTTTTGTGTCTGTATTTTTTTTTGAAAATTTTAGTTTCAGATCTCTTGAAATTAGTTTCAATTCTTAAAAATTTTAACGCAATTCTTTGAAAGAATTCAACTATCTTAATAAATATGTACTAAAATTCATTCCAGAAATTCAATTATATTCATAAATTTTTTAAAAATTCCGGTCAACATTTTAATTATCCTTATAAATAGCACAATTCTTCGCCGAAATTCAATTATATTCAAAAATTCTTATAAAATTCATAGCAAAATTCAATTATTTTCATAAATAACAATATTCATCACAAGAATTCGATTATTTTCAAAATTTATAAAATTCTTCGACAAAATTCAATTATTTTCAGGTGTTTTAATAAAATTCATTGCAAAATTCAATTATTTTGATAAATAATAGTATTCATCATAAGAATTCAATTATTTTCAGGAATTTCAATTAAATTCATTGCAAAATTCAATTATTTTCAGGAATTTTAAAAAAAATTCATGGCCAAATTTCAATTATTTCCAAAAATTTTTCTTAATTCAATGATTTTCAATATTCTACAATTTTAATAAAATTTCCCAAAAGAATTCAATTTTTAAACAAAAATTTTGATAATACTCTACACGAACATTCAATTATTTTTCAAAAAAATAAAAATTTCACAGGAATTAAATATTTAAATTAGAATTTGCATAAATTTTTTTGAAAAATAATGTTTTCAAATTTGTCATTAAATTCTTCGCAGTAATTCAATGATTTTCATAAATTTTAAAATATTTTTCACGGATTTAATTAGTTTCATAAATAATAAAATCATTCGGAGGAAGTTAATTATTTTCATAAATAAAAATATTCATCACACGAATTGAATTCTTGAAAAACTATAATAACATTATTATTTATAAATTATTTAATGAATAATTTTACTTAAATTATTTCAAAATTAATTGAATTGTAAGACTTGCGTTTACAATTTTCATGAATAGATAAACAACTTCAAAAGGTATTAATTTAAAATTTTATAAAACTTCAATTTTCAATGAATTTAATTAGAAATTTTAAAGGACTTAGATTTTTGAAAAATTGGAATATTTTAAATTCTTCTGAAATTAGTTAAATATTTAATATAAATTTAATTGATTATTAAAAATAATGGATTTATAGAAGAATTTTATTTAAAAACACTAAAAAATTTGCAATTACAAATGATTACAAAAATTCAATTATGTTCAAAAATTTTTAATAATTCTCATTATTATTTCAATTATCTTTATAAATAATAAAATTCTTCTCCTAAATTCAATATTATTTAAAAAAATTTAATAAAATTTTCGTCCAAATTGCAATTATTTTCAAAAATTTTCCTGAATTCAACGATTTTCAATATCTACTATTTTAATAAAATTCTTCCCAAGATTTCAATTCTTTTTAAAAATAACATTTTTCACAGGAATGGAACTATAAAAAAAATTTAATAAAAGTCTTTGCCAAATTTCAATTATTTTCAATTTTTTAACGAGATTTCTCGATGGAATTTAATTATTTTCTAAAAATTTTATAAAATTTTGAGAAATCCAATTATTTAAAAAAATTCTAATTAAAATTCTTCACAAGAAATTAATTATTTTCATAAATAATAATATTTTTCTCCGAAATTCAATTATTTTCACAAATGAAATTCTTCACATGAATTCAATTCTTTAAAAAAAGAGTTGTAATAAAATTCGTTGCAAGAATTCAATTATTTTCATAAATAACAAAACTTATCGCAGAATTTCATTTATTTTTTAAACAATTTCAAATAAAATGATAGAAAATTGAATTTATTCTTAAAATTTTTGTTTAAATTCGCCGAAAGAGTTCAATTATTTTTAAAAATTTTGATAAAATTCTGCACAAAAATTCAATTTTAAGAAATATTCAATTATTTAATAAATTATTTAATTTTTTATTTAAATAATTGAACTCTCGAAAAATTTTCTAATAAATATTGATTAAAAATGGATTTCAGTTAAAATTTTAGATAATCATTGAACATTAAATTAATAAACGAAATTCCGTCTAAAATTGAATTTTAACAAATGGATTTGCAAATTATTAAAAAAAATTTTCAAAAATTATTAAAAATAATTGATTTAAAGAAAAATTTTAGTTAAAAATTCTAAAAAATAATAATTGAATTGAATTGATGAAAATAATTTTGAATAATTTATATTAACAATATTTTTTTATAATATAAAATAATGATTTTATCACACGGTCATGTCTAATAATTATTCTAAAACATGAAGAAATCGATCACTCCGAGTCGAAGACTCGGAGTGATTGATATCTTCATGTTTTATAATGAATATTCTTTAAAGTTATTGAATTTTAAAAGGTTTAAATTTGAAATTTTTGAAAATCTTAATTTCTATGGAAAAATAATAATGATGAAATATTTATTTAAAAAAGAAATTATTGTTGTTTTCGAATAATTTTATAATTGAAGAAATTCGTAAATAAATGTAATAGAACATTTTTTTGAGTATCTAATCATTTTTAGAGTGAATCGCAGAATATTCTTTAGGGAAAAAGTAAAAAATTTGTCTGGAAATCAGGGAAAAGTCAGGGATAAACATTAATTCGCGTATTAAATTACCACGGAGTAAAATTGATTATTAAATTGGGGAGAATCCATAAAAATTAATAACCCTTCATTAACCCAATTCGGATCTGAATTTGCGTGTCAAACAGAAATCAAAAATAAACATATATAGATATCATAAACAAAAATACACTGCTCTGAAAGTTATCATTTGTGTCACGTAATTGTGCGTGAAAAAAGAAAATTTATTGTCAAAATGCGTGCTCTCATCAAACATTAACCGTGTATCTCTCAAATTTTTCCTAATATCGTAATTAAAAATTCTTTCAAAAGAGAAAAAAAACAAATTTTTCGGTCTGGAAGGAAAAAACTTATCCTTCATATTTTAATATCTCATAATACAATTTTTTTTTATTAGTCGCAGAAGTCCAATTATGCTGACATAAAAATTTTTAAATTAAGTAATTTCTCTCGATTTTCTGAGAACGATTAAGTGTGAATTTTTTCTTTTTTAATTTCATTTCTCACTGCGGCGTGTATAGAGCGTATAAACAACAAGAAAAGATTTGTGAAAGGTGGTTGTAATAATTTACATTACAAAGTAATTGTTTATGAAAAGAGAGCACATAAAATATTTCAACATATCTAGAATTGTAAATTCCTCATGAAACATTCACTTTGCGAATTATAGATTTATGCTGAAAAAATTATGTTATAACCAAAACTGTAATATTTACTATGACAACTGATATCACGTAGAATAATAATTATAATTTAAAGAAAAAATGCGAAATCAAAAATCTAAATTTTAATTTTGATCAGAAAATTAAGTTGGAAAAAAAATATCCAATTTCAAAAATTCGACCAATAATTAAAGGACGAAAGTTAAAAAAATATGGATTAAAGGCAGTAAAATTTCAACATTCAAATTAATTAATTAATATTGAATTAAATTAAAAAAGGAAAAATTTTTAATTTAAAAAAAAAATTTCGAAAAAATTTGATCAATTTTAATAATTAAAGAAATAAAATAGAAAACTACGGAATATAAAAAGTAAAATAAGAACAAAATTAATTAAGTAAATTCCTAATTGAATTTAATTGAAAAGGAAATATTTTCAGTTTCAAAAATTCGATAAATTTCAGTAATTCGGGAAATAAAATAGAAATATAAATTTAAAAAAAAGAATAAATGAACATTTCGATTAATTGAATATTTTTTTTCAGATCATCGAGTTCCACCTGAGGAATGGATTTCAAAGAAATTGACTACATTGCGAACTTCACAATTGACTTACGAGAAGAATTATTTTTAGTTGAAATATTATTAGGCGAGGCGATAATGTTTGGGTTGAAAGCGAATATTTACTCATGATTTTCGGCGACTGCAAAACGTCCAGGGTCGAGTAGTTTAAACCCGGCGATGACGTTACATAGATAGTAAAATTTCCATATATTTATTCACTCCTGGTTTCAAAAAAAAAAAAAAAAAAAAAAAACCCATAAATACGTAATTATTCTAGTTTGCAGATAGTATAAATTTTATGCAAACTATAACTGTTTGTTCGAAATGTGTATAGAAAATACGTTTATGCAAAATGAGGTAAAATATATTATCATGTTATTAAGTTACTATATTATTATTATTATTAATATTAATACTATTATTATTATCATTATTATCATTATTATTATATTTTTATTATTATTATTATTATCATTATTATTATTATATTTTTATTATCATTATTATTATCATTATTATTATATTATTATATTACCATTATTATCACACAATTTACAAAAAAAAATTATTTTCCTAAAGTTTTGAACGTTTAAATGAACGAAATTTTTCTTCTATTAAAATATTTTTGAAAATTACTCCAAAAAAGAAAAAAATATTAAAATTTAACATTTAGTTAGTTGGAATTTAATTTTTCTACTATACGAAATAATGTTAAAAAATATTCTGGATTTTTTGTCTCAAGTCTTCTTGATTTTTTGTTAAAGAAAAATAAAAATACATTGATGTAAGAAAATGTCATTTATTTGAACGTTCAAAACTTTAGGAACATAAAAAATGCGATATTTTTTTTTACGTTATGCTAACAAACATAAAAAAAA
Organism: Leptopilina syphax; assembly: GCA_032872505.1. Classification (NCBI taxonomy): domain Eukaryota; kingdom Metazoa; phylum Arthropoda; class Insecta; order Hymenoptera; family Figitidae; genus Leptopilina; species Leptopilina syphax. Next base: position 28,095,499 of record CM065469.1, on the reverse strand, counting down.
TTTTTTCAGGTCTTTATGCAAGGATTTTATGAGTACTTTCTATGAGGATAAATCTTATTGTCACTGAAGAAATAGAAGAAGGTTCGCCAGGTGCCAGCTACCGCAAAAGCAAAAGTATTAGAATTTTCATTTCTAAAGCTTCATTCAAATTTAAAAATCTCCTTGAAATTTTCACGTCATGTGTAAAAGACGCACTGAAAACAGTGAATATGAAAAAAATACGCTGTGTTCTCTATTATAAAAAAGATTTTTTTTTTCGTTTCAAAAAAAAAAAAAATATTAAAATTTTACGATAATAAAATATTTATATTTTATACTGAAAAAATTTATTTTATTCAAATAAACAATTGTCTATTATCAAATAAATATTTCTTTGTATTAAATATAATTTTTATTTGTAAATAAATAACTAACTAAAAAAATAATTAAATTTGTTTATTAATAATTTTTTATTTAAGTCAATTAAATGGTATTTGGTTCAAATACAATTTATTTGTATTAAATAATTTTTATATGTCATTTTTTAATTTGTAAATATTTTGATAATAGACAAGTAATTGTTTGCTTGAATCAAACAATTTTAACTTAAATCAAATTTGATTTTATTATTTATTATTATTATATTTATTTATTTATTTATTTATTTATTTATTATTATTTTATTGTTTCTTAACGTTGATTTAAATAAAAATTATTTGATTCGAATAAATATTTATTTGATAATAGACAAGTAATTAATCATTTGAATTAAATATACATTTTTTCAGTTGTAATAAATGTAATTATAATAAATAATATTTTTTAATTAAAAATAATATAATAAATAATATTTATTAATTAAAAATAATATAATAAATAATATTAATTTGGGAATAAATAATAAAGTAACAAAAAATTCTGTTGAAGGGCAATTGAAATTTGAAATACATTTTATTAAAATTTATTAATGCAATTTCAAATGTATAATTTAATTTCCCAAAATATTTAAATATTCCAATTTGTTAAAATATTGAAAATTTAGAATTTACAAATTAAATACTGTAGAGAATTTTTTAGCGCCTGTGCGAATAAAATTCATCCGTGGCAATAATGTCGCATAGTGATGAACAGTATTTTTTTCAAGGAAGAAACCCAGTTTCTTATTCAAAGGGACTATAATACGCATTTGCTCAATTTGTATATTGATCGTTCATTCAGAACGTGAATTCTGGACCATGCGAGTTGCAGTTTTGATGATTATGCACTGGGTCATAAATACGATACCTTCAATTTCTATGCTCTTCTTTATTGTGCAGGGGTCGTTAGAAACACTATTTTTCACAATTTTTTTTTTCATTTGAGCATGTTCCTTTGCCCTTTATTTCTTTTGTTTGCACTTCGGTTTAATCTCTTAATAATTATACGCTTTTATAAAAATATACGAAAAATTTACATGAAAAAGAAATTTCAATTTTTTTTCAACAGAATTGTATAATTACAAATTTTTTATTTATTTATTCACAAATTAATATTATTTTATTATCAAATAATATTATTTATATTAATTATATTATTAAATAAAATTATTTATTAGATTAATAATTATATTATTAATTAACATTATTTATTATTAAAAATTTTTAATACAATAATTTGTCTCAAGAACTTCATTATTCTCATAAAAAATTGAATTCTTTAGAGCAATTCAATTATTTTTAATACAAGTTTAATAAAATTTCTCGAAAGAATACAATTATTATTAAAAATATTAATTAAATTCGATTATTTTCAAGAATTTTAATATAAATTCAATTATTTTAAACAATTTTCCTAAAATTCTTTTTAAAAAATCATTATATTCGAAATTTAAAAAAAATCCCTTCAAAAAATTCAATTATTTTCAAAAATTCAGATAAAATTCTTCGAAACAATATTTAATTATTTTCATGAATTATAAAACTTCTCCACAAGAATTCAATTATTTTTATAAATAAAAAAATTTTTTGCAAGAATTCAATTATTTAGAAAAATAATAAAATGTTTCGGAGGAATTCAATTATTTTCAATAAAATTTTAACAAAATTTCTCGAAAGAATACAATTATTTAAAAAAAATATTATTTTCAAAAGTTTTAAAAAAAATTCAATTATTTTCCAGAATTCTGATAAAAAATTCTTCGTAACAATTCAATTATTTTTATGAATTATAAAATTTTTGTCAAGAATTCAATTATTTTTGTCAATAATAAAATTCTTCTTAAATTATTTTCAATACAATTTTAGTTAAATTTCTAGGAAAAAATTCAATTATATTCAAGAGATAATTTTAATAAAATTTCTCTAACTGGTTCAATTATTTTTAAAAATTGTAATAAAATTTTTTTAAACAATTCAATTGTTCTCAAAAGTTTTTAATAAAATTCTTTGTAAATTTAAATTATTTCCAAAATTTTCAATTAAAATTTTTTTTAAAAAAATTACATTATTCTTACGAAATGTAATAAAATTTAAAAAAAAAAATTATTGTATTCCAGCGAAAATTTAATTATTTATAAAAATAATTGAATTCTTGAATTGAATTTTATTAAAAATTTTTTAAATAATTGAACTCCTGTAAAAAATTCAATTATTTTTTAAAAGAATTGAATTTTCTATGAGAATTTTTACAAGATTTTAATTTCGGCAAATAATTTAATTTTTGCAAAATTTCAAGAAATTAGTGAATTTTTTAGAAAAATTTTATTAAAATTGTATTTAAAATAATTGAATTCCCTGTAAAAAAATTTACTATTTTATTTATATAATTGAATTCTAACGAAGAATTTAAGAATAATTTAATTTTCTGTGGAATTTAATTAAAATTGTATTTAAAATAATTGAATTCCAGCGAAAATTTCATTATTTATGAAGATAATTGAACTTCTGTGAAAAATTCAATTATTTTTTAAAATAATTGAATTTTCTCGGAGAATTTTTCCAAGATTTTAAAAAATAATTGAAATTTTCGAAGAAATCAATTAAAATGTATTGAAAATAAGTGAAATCCTGATAAGAATTTTATTATTTATATAAATAAATTGAATTTTTTTACGAAGATTTTTATTATTTATAAATTTACTTTTTGCAAAGAATTTTATTATAATTATTGAAAATAATTAAATTCTTGATAAAATTCAATTACTTTCAAAATTTTCAGTAAAAATTATTTAAAAAAAAAACTCCACTATTTTCAAGAATATTGAAGTAAATTTTTAAGAACAATTTAATTATTTTAAAGAATTTTAATACAAAATCTTGCCAAAAATGAAATTATTTACAATACAATTTTAATTACATTTTCTCGAAAGAATTCAATTATTGAAAAAAATGTTGATAAAATTCTTGAAATAGTTAAGAAACAAAAAAGCAAACATTAGTTAACATTTATACAATTTAATAATAATAATAATAATAATAATAATAATAATTAATAAATAATTGTTAATAAATATAATTGCGAAAATATTTCATGTTTTAGTGTGTCTATTACGAAAATGTACAGACAAATGCGAATTTGATGTTTTCAGGGGGGGCACCACTCGAGACCATCAATCTTTTTTTAAAGTTCAGTCGTCGATGCCTACGTTCTGTTTGGGAGAAAAGTTGTCTGCGCCACAAAAGACTAGTCAACATCAAATTGAAAGCAAAAAAAAAGAAAAAAAAATACTAGGCCTCCTGTGGAAGCTTTTGAACTAATGCTTTCTTTGTTGGGACTCGATGTATTCTCTGGAGTATAAATCCTGCGACAATGAGACACGAGCTCATTCCGTTAGCCGGATGACGATATCATCGTTTGACGAACATGCGGGTTTAAAAAAAAAATGCTACTCGCGGAAATGTTCACTCAAATCTAAATCTGTATCATTAATTTCATTATCATTGAATCCCATAGTTTTTTTCTTTTTAATAAGGTAAAGTATTTTGGGAAATTTTTTTTTCGTTTCTTTTTGGAAATTTTCAAGTTGTGTGAATGAATTAAATTAAAAATTCTTTTTTTGGAAATTTTTAAATTGTCCAATTGTCTTAATGAATTAAATTGAAAATAGAAAAATTCGATATTCTATAGTTTTATTTGTTTTTTTAGTTTCTCATAGAGGAGAGAGTTAATAAAAATTAATTAATGAATTGCAGATAAGAAAAAAATGATGGTGACTTGCAAATGAAGAGAGATTCTAATGAACCATCATTCTACGCCTCCCAGGAAGACTTTAATGAAACTATTGCTACCAAGGCTTTCCTACTTCTACGGACCATGACCTAATTAAGTTCGTTACATCATTGATTGAAATCAGGATTCGAGAGATAGTTTCTCATATGTGTTTTGCAGCAACAGTTCATCACATAACGGCATTTATCAAATTGTTACAATCATCTTCTTTCATTACTCAAAAACGAAGGGAAAAATTTATTTTCCTAAAGTTTTATCGAACGTTGAAGAGAAAATTTTTTTTCCTATTTAAATATTTTCGGGGAAAAAATTCAGAGTTGCCACGCTTTTGCTCTTTTTAAATTCCCTGACTTTTACGGGTTTTCCAGGTTAAAAAACGGAATTTTTTCAGGTTTTTAAAAACGAAAATTATTCAACATCAATAACTTATTATTTTTTCATAGGAATCAGGATTTTCAAAAATTTCAAATTCAATAACATAAGAATATTATTAGAAAACATGCTACTTTGTTACTGTAACTTCTTCAAAAATTATTTTCATCATTACGATTATTCATTTCTGGAATTTTCAACTCAAATTCTTCTTTAAATCAATTTTATTAAATAATTTTTGAAAAAGTTCTTTCACAGTGTTCAAATCTTTTTGTTTACAATTTAATTTTACAAAATTTCGATTATTCTGACATTCTTCATTTAAATTTATTAGAAATTAAAAACTTCAAATAATTAAAAAAAATTCTATTAAACTTATTGAGAAAAATTAATTCTATAGAATTCTTAATTAAAAGTATGAAAAGTTCAAATTTTCAAAGATTTTAATTTGCGAAAAAGAAAATTCTACGAGAATTCAATTATTTTTTAACTATAAAAATAAATATTTTATTAAATAATTGAATGTTTCTTAAAATTAAATTTTTATAAAGAATTTTATCAACAAATTTTTAAATAATTGAATTCTCTTGACAAATTTTAATAGAAATTTCAAGAATAATTGCATTTTTCGAGAAATTTGATGAAAATTGTATTAAAAATAAATGAAATACTGCCAAGAATTTTATTAAAAATTTTAACAACAAATTTTTAAATAATTGAATTCTCTTGACAAATGTTATTAAAATTTTTAAAAATAATGGCATTTTTCGAGAAATTTGATGAAAATTGTATTAAAAATAATTGAAATTCTGCTAAGAATTTTATTAAAAAAATTTTGAAAATAATTGAATTTCGGAGAAAAATTTTATTATTTTTAAAAATAATTGAAATTTTGACGAGAATTTTTGTAAATTTTTAAAAATAATTTGACTTCTACGAAGAATTTTATTAAAATTATTTTGAAAAAAATTGAATTGTTACGCAAAGAATTTCATTAAAATTTTTGAAAATTCCCGATTTTTCCCGGCTTTTTTTGTCATCAAATTAAAATTTATTTGATTTCGAAAATAAATAAATCTACAAATAATGGCTTCAAAAATTTTTATTAGAGTTTTTAATTGAATAATTAAATTTTTTTGACCAGTTTCTTTCAATTTTTTGAAAATGTTTTTTTTTAATAATTTTAACTGAAAATTTGGAAAATAATTGAATTTCTGCATAGAATTTTGCTATTTATAAAAGTAATTAAATCCTTCCAAAGAATGTTATTATTTATGAAAATAATTAAATCTTTGCATAGAATTTTATTAAAATTTTTGAAAATTTTTGAAAGAACTTTTTTCTATTTATTTATTTAGTAAATAGAATTGTGGAGAACAATTTAATTATTTACGAAAAGAATTTTGCTATTTATGGAAATAATTGAATTCTTGAGAAGAATTTTTTTTTACAGTTTTTAGAAAAAATTGAATTCTTTCGACGAATTTTAATAAAATTTTTAAGAATAATAACTTTTTTCGAGAAATTCCATTAAAATTGTATTAAAAATAATTGAAATACAGCATTAAGTTTTATTATTTCTGAAAATAATTGAATCCCAGTAAAAAATGTTATTATTTATGATAATAATTGAATAATATATGAAATTAATTTGTAAATAATTGAATTCCTGTGGAATTTTTATTATTTATGAATTAATTAAATGTTTGCGATGAAGTTTATTAAATATTTGTTTAAATAATTAAATATAAATTTTATTATTTATTAAGATAATTGAAACTTTGACGAGAATTTTTGTAAATTTTTGAACATAATTGAATTTCTGCTAAGATTTATATTACTTTTGAAAATAATTGAATTCTTGAGACGAATTTTATTAAAATTTCTCTTTGAATAATTGAATCCTTTTGTGAAATTTTATTAAAACAGCCAGACATTGAAAATAAATAAATTTTGACAAATTTTTGTAATTAATTCAATTTCTACGAAGAATTTTATTAAAATTATTTTGAAAAAAAAATTGAATTGTGACAAAGAATTTCATTAAAATTTTTGAAAATAATTTAATTCTTTAAAGAAATTCAATTAAAAATGTTTTGAAAATAATACTTAAATTCTAATAAATAAATTGTAGTAAAGGTTTTTTTTTTAAATAATTGAATTTCTTTGATGAATTTTAATAAAATTTTCAAGAATAATTACATTTTTCTAAGAATTTCATTAAAATTGTATTTAAAATAATTGAAAGTCTGCGATATGTTTTATTATTTATAAAAATCATTGAATTTCAAAAAAGAATTTTATTATTTATGAAAATAATTGAATCTTTGTAAAAAAAAAATGTTACTATTATTTATGAAAATAATTTGTAAATAATTAAATTCCTGTGAAATTTTTATTATTTATGAAAACAATCAAATGTTTTCGTAGGATATTATTAAAAATTTTTTTAAATAATTGAATTCTTTTGGAAAATTTTATGAAAGTATTAGATATTAAAAATCATTGAATTGAGGAAAATTTTTGAAAATAAGTGAAATTGTACCAAGAATTTTATTAAAATTTTTGAAAATAATTGAATTTCTGAGAAGAATTTTACTACTTTTGAAAATAATTGAATTTCTGCAATCATTTGTAATTGCTTTAAAATTCAATTCGTTTTAGTGTTTTTAACTAAAATTCTTTTATAAATGCATTATTTTTAATAATCAATTAAATATATATTAAAAAAATTTAACTAATTTCAGATGAATTTTAGTTTTTAAGTTTAGTTTTTAGTTTAAATTCAATTATAGAAAGGAATTAATTTTTTAAATTCGCAAAAAATATTTTCTATGACAAAAATCCTCGTTTATTTGAACTTTCGAATCTTTAGAGACTTTACTCGTAATTTTGTTATTTTATTTTATTATTTTTTTATCAGTATTATATATTCTTCCTGCGCATTAACTGATGAAGAGATAAAATTTTTTTGTACAGTTTCGAGCTAAAAAATTTAATGTCTATAGCCATTTGTATACGCATTTGATAGTCATTTATATATTTCTGCTTTCCAGTGCTCTTTGGGGAAATAAAAAGATAATTCCCGCTGGAATCGCCCTTTCTCTATATTTCTTACGCCCTTTTCAATGAATATACACGTAGATGCATTAAAGTTATACTACTCAGACATAAACACTCGTGGATTCTATAACGGAATCGCGAATACTCAAGAGTTTCCTGGCAAAAGTAAAAGAGAAGCAAATGTACACACAGGGCTGGACAAATCGCACCAACACTCAAAGAGGTCTCGGAAAGAAAAGGAAAAAAATTTACATTTTTTGTCTCGCTATTTAAAATCGATTTGCCATAAAAAAAATTCATAAGAAAAATTGAAATTTCTTCGAAATTTATAACATTTGTTAATTAATAACTAATATAATAATAATAATAATCAAAATAATAAAAATAACTAAAAAATAATAATAATGATGATGATAGTAACAAAAATAATAATAAAAATGAATAGGTAACTAATTCTAATTAGTAATTAATTAATCTAATTACTAATTTTTCAAAATTTTGAAAGCTAAGAAAATTGTTCCTTCATTTGAGAGTTCAAAATTTTAGGGTGAAGAATTAATTACTATTTCGTACCACTAATTGATATTTTTTAATTAATTAAAAAATAATTACCATTTAGTAATAATTTTCTAAGGATTTATCAAATTGAGACCAAAAAAAAACGTATCAAAATTGTTGTGAAGCAACGTTTTTTTTCTCAATTTGATAAATTCGTAGAAAAACTGTAAAAATAAAAAAAAAGGTAATTATTACTATTAATTTACAGTTTATTCTCTTTAACGAAACTATTTATTAGCAATATTAATAATAACAGTTCATTACGAATAACTGAGTCGCATGTATATTATTAAAAAAAAAGTGCAGAAAAAATATTACTCCGAGAATAAATTTAATGACAGATATTTATACTGCACAAATGAAAAAATTACAGAGAGGATATAGATTTAAAAATCGCTCTATTTATAATTCTTTTCCGTCTATTGTTGTCGAGGCAATTATTATGTGTGTCTTTGAACCCCCTTTTTTTAATCGTCTTTAAACATTTGTATCAGTGCGGTAACCTCGAGTTTTTGTGAGCGAAATAATTTGAGTTTTTATTTTTTTATTTCTTTTCTTTTCTTTTTTTTTAAGTACCATAAGCAAAATGTGCTCACGTCATCTTCGTTCAACCGTTAAAACGTCCTCTCTCGCGCGTATACAATCTTTCTTTCTATTCGAGGGGAATCCACGCGTCTGGTTCTTTTGCAAAACCCTTCCGGCATTAAATGAAATTCATCCGATTCATATACATATATATAAATTTTATCCCCTCACCGTGTATATAAAGGAGGATGATGACAAATGTTCAGGAAGATATTTGAAACTTTTTATTTTTTGTACATAATTTTAAAATTTATTGTGTAATTATTTATTATTGCTCTAATTATTACTTTATTATTGTCATTATTTTTTACTAGTATTATTATTATTATTATTATTATTATTATTATTATTATTATTATGCAAATTACACAATTTTTTATTTTCAAATATAAATTTTAAATAAATTTCATAATCCAAATTTAAAAAATTCACTTATTAAGTACAAAATAAATTATTATTGTTTATTTTCAAAAATTTTAATATAATTCTTCGCTAGAATTCAATTATTTTTAACTATATTTTAATAAAATTTCATGAAAGAATTCAATTATTTTCTAAAATTTTTATAAATTCTTCTAAATAATTAAATTATTTTTAAATGGTCAAATCTTTGCAAAAATTCAATTATTTTCCATAAAATTTCACTAAAGAATTCAATTATTTTCTAAAATTTTAATAAATCCTTCTAAATAATTCAATTATTCTTTACATACGTAAAATCTTTGCAAAAATTTAATTATTTTCAATAAAATTTCACGAAAGAATTCAATTATTTTTTAAATAGTAAAATCTTTGCAAAAATTCAATTATTCTCTAAAATTTTAATAAATCCTTCTAAATAATTCAATTATTTTTAAATAGTAAAATCTTTGTAAAATTCAATTATTTTCCATAAAATTTCACTAAAGAATTCAATTATTTTCTAAAATTTTAATAAATCCTTCTAAATAATTCAATTATTTTTTAAATATGTAAAATCTTTGCAAAAATTTAATTATTTTCAATAAAATTTCACGAAAGAATTCAATTATTTTTTAAATAGTAAAATCTTTGCAAAAATTCAATTATTTTCTAAAATTTTCATAAATTCTTCGAAACAATTCAATTATTTGTAATAATAATAAAATTGTTCGCAAGAATTCAATTATTTTCAAAACAATTTTAATTATTGAATTCCTCGTCAAGATTCCAATATTTTCAAATATTTACATAAAATTCATTTATTTCATAAAATTTTAATAAATTCTTCAGAACAATTCAATTATTTTTATAAATAGTAAAATTCTTCTCGGGAATTCAATTATTTTCAATACAATAATTTTAATATAATTCTTCTTCAAAAAATTCAATTGTTTTCAAAATTTTCAATTAAAATTATTTTTAAGAAAACGCCATTATTTAAAAAAAAAATTCAAAGAAAATTCAATTCAATTATTTTCATAAATAAAAAATTCTTTGAAGGAATTCAATTATTCTCTTGAAATTTTTTGATAAGATTCTTTGCAAGAATTCAATGATTTTCAATACATTAATTTTAAAATTGAAAATATTTAAAAAGAAAATTTTTTTTAATAAGTTAGAGAACAAAAAATAATCAACAATTTACTCTTAATTTTTAATTCAATCAGTCAGTTTTTTGGAAATATTTATATCGACAATATTATTTTGTTCATTTGAATTTTTTATTAGTTCAAAATTTTTTGAGAATTTTATTCTTTGAACTTTTTTATTTCCTTTTTTGTTAGTATATTTCATGTTTAGACACATTCGTCTCTAAACATAATTAAAAATTTTTTAATGAGGTGAATCGTATGAATAATTTGAAAAATAATTACGATCGTTAAATTTTTTTTAAATTGCAGAGTGAAGGAGAAGAAAAAGAAGAAGAGGAAGAAGAAGAAGAAGAAGGAAAATAAGTAGAAGAATAGAAGTTTCAGACAAAGACGTAATAATAAAAGTAGGAAAAAAAGAATACATTTTCTAAATCGAAGTAAAAAATGGAAAAAATAAAGAATATATTTTCTAAATCAAAGTAGAAAATGGAAAAACAAAATAAAAAGAAATATATTTTCTAAATCAGAGGAAAAACTAGAAAAAAAATAGAATATATTTTCTAAATCAGAGTAAAAACTGAAAAAAAGAATATATTTGCTAAATCAAAGTAGGAAATGGAAAAACAAAATAAAAAAGAACATATTTTCTAAAATCAGAGGAAAAACTGGAAAAAAAAGAATATATTTTCTAAATCAGAGGAAAAACTGAAAAAAAAGAATATATTTTCTAAATTCAAACTAAAAAAATAGAGAAAGAATGACTGAAAGAAAAAAATTATTTGCAAAAATCGATAAAGAAATGGGTTTAAAAAAATGAAGTAAATATTAAAAAATTTGATGGAATCCATTAGTGAATCTAGTTTTACTATCACGTTAAAACTATAAAATTAATGTTTTATTCGAATTTTTATTGTAAGTATTTTCCCCATGGAAAACTATCGTTATATTTCTCGAGAAGAATCTTCAGATGTGAAATGCTTCAAGAATCTATTCATACTTATATCTTTAAGGATGTAGTGATGATGCAATATCCTTTTTCTCTTTTCTAGTCCTGCTTCCTCTATCCCTTCACTATTTCTTTTTTTACTCTTTTTCCCTTCACTATTTTTTTCTACTTCTTTTTCTCCTTCACTATTTTTTTTTCTTTTTTTCCTTCACTATTTTTTTTCTTTTTTCTACTTCCTCTTCGCTTTATATATTTACCATTTTTTTCCAAAAAATCACACTCAATTCTAGTATTCCCATTAATATTTTTTTCATCTGCACTTTTACTGATAAATTCACTTCGAAAATTTGAGTTCAAGCATAAAAGTTCCTAATCGAAATAAATAGAATAAGATATATATAAATGGAAATAAATATGAATTCAATAAATATAAATTTTTGTAAATAAATAACGAAATAAATAAATAGGTATAATAAACGTGAATATAATAAATACAAATATCTAATAAATATTATAAAATAATAATTAATAATAATAATAATAATAACAAAACAGAAATTTACTTTTAAATAAAATAATAATATTTTAAAGTTGTAAAAATATTTAGTTGTTGAATTTAGTTACAGAATTGAATAAAAAAAATAAAAAGAAAATAAAAAGAAAAAAAAATAATAAAAATAAACTAATAAAATAGTAATAAAAATAAATACAATAAAGAAATAACAGATTTTGATTTCTTTTATTGAAATTAAATTACTTTTTAGTAAATTTTTTACTAATTTTTGTTTTTCATTTCGCAGATTAAAGAAAAGCGGAGGAATTCGAGGATTTTGAAAGATGTTTGTCTCGTCGTTTCTTTTTAAAATCACATTTCTCGAATCGACTTTATGATCGTCTGTACATGTGACGATTATCTACTGCGGCAAAGTGGTGATACGTTTATATGGTGAGAGGTCTACGTACGCGAAAGGTACCGAGGGCAAGTGACCAGGAGAAAGAAAAAAAAATCAAGACAAAGAATCAGGAGGTAGAGCAACTGCAAAAGAACCTGGGAAATGCTCACAGTGCTTAACATTTCTCAAACCGTCTCTTCCGTGTTTTTACAATGCTACTGCGTTTACATTTTGAAGAAAGCTTCACGTTTATATTTACACATTCATTTTATAAAGCGAATTTTCAATGATCGCGAGAAAAACGAGGAAAAATTTTCGAAAATTCCTCTTATTGCGAATTTCGAGTTTTTGATAATTAAAATTCTCTATTTCAATTTGTTAAAAATTATTTTACTTTCTACAATTATTAGAAATAGAAACAGAAAAGTAGAAATAAAAATTTATCTTTAATTAGTTGTTCAGTAATTTTCATTGTTTTTACAAAAAAATTAGAAATAGTAATAGAAAAATAAAAATAAAAGTAGAAATAGAATTAAAATTAAAAAATGAAAAGTAGAAAAAGAATTGAAAAAAAGTAGAAGGAGAAATAGACAAATATTACAAAACGAAATTATATTTTATTTCCGGGATCATTAACAACAAAAAAATATTCGAAAGGACAAACTCTCTATCGTCGAAATACCGTGACATTTTCAATTAGAATTCGTCCCCATTTTCGAGGTCTACAATGGTATTCGACATTTGTATAGTTAGATAGAGTAGATAATAATAAAAGCGAACCAACATGTGCCCGCTATTCTACATATATATAATGTATACTCGCTTCGTTACTCCAGAAACTATATTATATCGTTCTACTTCGTCACATGCTCATAAACTTATTCTCATTATTTATGTACAAAAAACTTTATTAAAATTTCAATGAATTTATTTATTTAAATAAATAATTTCAATTTTTTTCTCAAGAACAATAATTTCACAGAGAGAAAATTTCTATGTTTTCAAAAAACGATTTAATAATACAAAATGTTTGATGTTAATGTTTTTTTACACACGTGTTATATACGCACACTTATCGTTGAACTCACGCGGAACATTAAAAACGACAATTGTGCGCGAAAACTTTTTATTGCCGCAAAGAGAAAGAGAGCGAGTATAGTGAATGTCGTCGACGGGCGACGAAGAACCCTTTGAATTGCACGGAGAAAAAAGAAAAGGGGTTTGTAAATTAAAATGCAGTTTGATGAAAATCTTGAAGCGAATACAAAAAACAAAAAAGATTTACCCACTCTGTCTCAAGTTTTCTTGGGATTATTTCCAGAAAAAAGGATTTTGCATTTTTATGGAGCTAATTGACGATTTGCTTGAAAATAGAAAAATCGTTTTTGATAGAAAACAAGAAAGAAAGAAAAAGAAAGAAATATAAATACTTTTATTATTTTCAGAAATAAAAAAGGTCATTTGTACAATTTTTACGATTTTTACTCGAAAATAGAAATTTTTTTGATCGAAGAAGAAAATAAAAGAAAGAAAGAAATATAAATACTTTTATTATACTATTTTCAGAAATAAAAAAGGTCGTTTGTACAATTTTTACTCGAAAATAGAAAAATCGTTTTTGATCGAAGAATAAAAAGAGAAAGAAATATAAATTATTGAATTTAATTACAGAAACAAAAGAGGTCATTTATAAACTTATCTCTCGTAATAAAATATTAAAATTACATTCGCAATGTTCGATAAAGCAAAAAGGAGTCGTTCTTCTTTAAAACTGAATTTATTATCAATTAGCAGAAATTTCAGAAAAAATAAGGTCTTTATATTAATTATAATAATAAAAATTGTCTCACTGGGAATAATTTTTTTCATTGATTTACGAAGAGACAAAACAGGGAAAAATCACTCGAATTGATTCATTAATAGAAAAAGACGAAAAAAAAATCACTTAAAAGGATTCGAAAACAGAAAGAAGAAAAAAATCACTAGAATTGATTTATACATCGAAAAAGACGAAAAAATCACTCAAACGAATTAATAAACAGAAAAGGATAAAAAAAACCACTCAAATTGATTCAAAAACAAAAGATTAGAATAAAAAACACTCAAATAGATTCAGAAATAGAAAAAGACGAAAAAAATTATTCAAATAAAATTCATAAATAGAAAAAGACGAAAAAAGTGAGTAAATGAATTCATAATTAGAAAAAAATAAAAATAATCACTAGAACGGATTAATAAACAAAAAAGACGAAAAAAAATAACTCGAATTGATTCAAAAACAGAAAAATACGCAAAAAACACTAAAATAAAATTCATAAATTGAAAAAAACGAAAAAAATCAATCAAACGGATTAATAAACAGAAAATGACTAAAAAATCACTCGAATTGATTCAAAAACAGAAAAATACGCAAAAAACACTCAAACATAGATTTAGAAATAGAAGAAGACGAAAAAAATTATTCAAATAAAACTCATAAATTGTAAAAATCGAAGAAAATCATTCAAACGGATTAGTAAACAGAAAATGACGTAAAAAATCACTCAAATGGATTAATAAACAAAAAAGACGAAAAAAATCACTCGAATTGATTCAAAAACAGAAAAAGACGAAAAAAATCACTCTAACAGATTCAGAAATAGAAAAAGAGGAAATAAATTATTTAAATAAAATTTATAAATGGAAAAAATCACTCATACGGATTCATAAATAGAAAAAGATGAAAAAAATTATTCAAATAAAATACATAAATTGAAAAAATCGATAAATATCACTGAAACGGTTTCATAAATAGAAAAAAGCGAAAAAAATCAGTCAAATGAATTCATAAATCGAAAAAAAATCACTCAAACGGATTCAAAAATAGAAAAAGACGAAAAACAATTACTGAAGAGCTTAAAATAGTTTCGTAAATTGATAACAATTCGTGAGATTGCGATCATCGCACATTACTGACAATCAGTGTCCAGTGAATGGACCTGAGAACTTTTGAGATTAATCACACAATTCACAACCTCGATAAAACGATATATATATTTAAATCGCTCTCTAAAGTTATATTTACAAGTACGAATTCATTTGTTGAACAAGTTTCCCATTTAACGTTTCTCTTTGAAGTTCATTTCGACACAATCTATAGAATTCAATAAAACTACCCCTCGTGCAATATATACAACTGCCACCGTTTTTTTTTTGGAGGGGTTCGTGCTTCCGGAATTTTCAACGCTGCCAGAGGACTCGTGCAAAAACCTTCGTCACCATCATAAGTATAATATAAGTTTGCGTGTCAAAGTCAATTCAAAAGGGAGAAAGACTTTTTTTTTAAGGAAAAATGATAAAGAGATTCAGTGAATCGCTTTTTCCACTAGAATGTTTCGTGAAAAGAAAGCATTAAGAATAAATATGTGCGCTGAAAGAAAAGAAAAAAGAAATAAATAGCATTGCGACTGTATTGAATTTGAATTTTAAATTCGAAATAAGAAAGTCATACATTTGCTATCTTTTTTTATTTTTTTTTTAATATTGAAAATAGGATTTTTTTACCGTTCTTTCCTTTTTCTATTTTATTTTCAAATTGACGAATAATTTTCCAATTGTTTTTAAACAGAAATAACAATAAAGTAAATAAAATAAATAAGAATGATAAACAGAAAGAATTCTTTTCATTCAAAAAATGAATTTCTTTTCAATTTTTTTAATAGTTTCGTAAGTATTTATTTTTTATTACTTTTATTTTTCTTTCAACGATAAAAATCTGACAGTTCGAAATAAATGTTTTGCGTTCACTAAACGCAATTTCGTCAACATTTTGTCTTTTGAAAACTCAAAAGAATTCGAAAAGCAAATTCAAAAGAATTAATAATAAATTAATTCAAAATTAAGTAAACGTCGTGTACTTAATTTTTGGTAAAATACGTATCAGCGAATAAAAACAAGAAAATAGTTGAAATTAAATATTGTTAGCTAAAGATAATCATGACAAAAAAATAAATGTCAAAAAGAAATAAAACTAAAAACAATATGCGGTCAAATTAAATAAGGAAGTAGGTAATAAAAATTATATCTCATGTTGAAAATAATTGTGTGACTTACTTGGATATTGAAAAAGACGAATATAATATGAAAATAATCCAGACAAATTGATTTGCACTGTTTTTGAATAATTTAATGTCCTTCATGCACTAATTGTCAAAATGCAATGGCAAAAAGCAGGCAAAAGTTTGGAAACACGCACTTGATGATAAACACTATAAGGGCAGCAAGAAACGATGTTTACTGTAGCAAATCTACCGCAAGACTGTTGCGTCCCGGCTTTTACTCGTGAAGTCGTGAGCTTGTCGTTCTCCTCTGCATTGCTTCTCTGCAAAAGTCGATGACAATTTAAGAAAAATTGTATTTTAAAAAAAAATACATTTTTTCAAAACACAAAAATTGTAATATATTTTCGCGAAATTCAATTTTGCTTTTTCGTACGTAAAAAGTAAATATAAATAAATAAGTTAGTAAAGTAAATTAAGTAAATAAATAGCGGTAATAATTATCATGTCACAAATTAATAACTAATTGTTGTTAAAAAAAGGAAACATTAATCAAAAATTAATTTGGAAATGATAAATATTGACTTAAGTACGATAGTACTCAAGTCAATATTTATCATTTCCAAATTAATTTTCACCGACTTACGAATAATTTAAGTAAACACGTCTATAATTTATACCCAGAAATAGTTAATTGCTTAATCATATTTTAATTTCTAACTCTTTTAATCTTTTAATTAAATAAAGAAAACGTTGACATTTTTCTTTTATTTTTAGGTTATGTTCGTCAACAACAATAAACAAACGAAACTAACCTCATTTCTCCTTCCCTTTACTGAAGAACCAGGAGAATCTGGCGAAATACTTATATTTTTATTAAACCAAGTAGAAAAAATAAAATATACACTTTTATTTTTCGGGAAAACACGGTTTTTTCTCTTTTCAAATTTAAATGTACAAGTTACGATATTCGATAGAAGAGAATCGATAGTGCGCGCACGGGCCACGCGCATAAACTGCACTGCGCATGTCCGCTACATTTTATTTCATTTCCTGTTCCTTTTGTGGATTTACATGTATACGCCATTATGGATTCGTTAGTAAATTATGCTAGTGACGGTGAAAACAGTAATAATTCTGTCGATGGAAAGGTAAGAACACGATAAATTTTGTTTTTCTAATCCAAAAAAACAATAAATTAGTAGAACAAAAAAACTTTAAAGAACAAAAGTATTTTACGAACATGTCGAGGTGAAAATAAGTGTCAAACAGTAATTTGCAAGGGATTTTAATTAGTATTCTTTATTTTTAGTTTTATGTTTAATTGGTTTAATACATAAAAATCGATCGTTTATGTTAAATATAAAATTCTCAAAGTGTGTCAAATACAAGGTTTTATTGATTTAACAAATTTTGTTTTCTATTTACATTATGTCACGAATAGTAAATATAGACAATAATTGTGTATGTGAAAGAAAAGTGTCCCTGATAGAGAAGGAATCTCACTGACATTAAATTATTCAGGCTTCACAGTCTGTCCCCTATTTCCCTAAAAGTCCCCTTTTTTAATTTTGGCCCCAAAACGTACCCTATTTTCAAAATTTCCCCTATTTTTTTCTTTTATCTTTTAATGATGAATTCACACCAAACTTAGCTTTGTAAACTATGAAACTGACACTAATTCTAATACAAAACCTTCAAAAATTTTTTTTTTTCTGACAAGAATGAATTTTTTAATATTATTTAATTATTACAAAAGTTTTAATGCAATTATCTTGATAAATAACAAAATTCTTCACAGAAATTCAATAATTTTTAGGAATTTTTAATAAAATTCTTTACAAAATTCAATTATTTTTATAAGTTACAATATTCATCCCAAGAATTCAATTATTTTCAATAGTAATGAATTATCTTTACAAATAGTAAAATTTTTCGCCAAAAATTAAATTATTTCCAAAAATTTCTAAAAAATCTTTGCAAAAGTTCAATTAATTTCAAAAGTTTTTTGCAATTCAATATAATTTTCAATATTTGCTATTTTCATAAAATTCATCAACAGATTTAATTATAGAAAAAATTTGTTGATACAATTCTACGAAAAAATTCAATTATTTTCATAAATAATAAAATTTCATTTACGAATTCAATTATTTTCATCGCAGAATTTCAAATACTTTTAATACAATTTTAAATAAATTCCTTGAAAAATGCAATTATTATGAAAAATTTTATTAAAACTTGAGGAAAGAATTCAATTTTAAGAAACATTCAATTATTCAAATAAAGCAATAAAATTCGTTGCAATAATTCAAATATTTTCATAAATCGCATAAATTCTTCCCATTAAATCAATTATTCTAAGGAATTCTGATAAAATTCTTTTCCAAAATTCAATTATTTTGATAAATATCAAAAATTCATCACAAGAATTCAATTCTTTTGTAAAAGTAAATTTTAATTGAACTCGACTATTTAAAAATATTTATTATGCAGAAAACATTTTTCTATTTAGATAGTCTAATTTTGGTAAAGGAGATCAAATTACTGATTGGAGAGTATTTATTCTGTTTTCAAGATGTTTGCTGAAGAAAGTGGCAGTCTAACGAACAGAAGGGCCAGTGATGCTAATTACGATCCAGTACAAATGGACATGAGTGAGGTATAACGAGTAT
The DNA here is from genome assembly GCA_032872505.1 of Leptopilina syphax. Taxonomy (NCBI): domain Eukaryota; kingdom Metazoa; phylum Arthropoda; class Insecta; order Hymenoptera; family Figitidae; genus Leptopilina; species Leptopilina syphax. The sequence goes on along the minus strand of CM065469.1, from coordinate 28,076,632 downwards.
ACAAATTTTCTTTCTTTACTTAATTTTAAGAAAAAAAAAATTGGACCTTGACCAAGTCAATAATTAGGATTTTTCCTCTACCCATTTCGGCATTTATTAGGGTTGCAATTTTTTTCTCCTTTTTACTAAATAAAAGAATAGAAAAAAGGTAGACTAAACAAAAATTTTGACTAAATTGTCAATTTGAAGAAAAATGTTGAAATTCGAAAGAAGGGAAAATTTTTCTTACAATTGGACAACAATTTTTATAAGCAAAACTCGACTTTAGTAAATGATTGAAAAGAAAAGTGGCCTTTTAAATAATGACGAATGACATAACTGACAGGCATTATTATAAAAAATTTAAACTATAAGTAAAATGGGATTAGTGCCATTTCGTGAGAAAATATTAACACGTAGCTCTGTTGGTAATACATGATAATACATCTACGCACCTCGGCAAGGTCAATGCTGTGCGAGGGTCTTTCAAGACTACCCCCCAAGTCCTAACCTGAAGACTGAGGTGAGTAGAGGATTTTCCTGGAAAAAGGTAACACTAACACGAAAAAAAACCGCTCTAAGCCTTCAAAATAAACAAAAAATTTTCCTCAATTCTGAGCCAAATTGACAAGAGACCCTTAATTTGGATTCTTTTTTTCACAAAATTTACCCAGGGTGAACTTTAAAAAATTATTCCTAACACAAAAAAAAATACAAAAACACTTTGCATGTACCTCGTAATGAATGTTTTTTACTTTTTTTTTTTCTTAAAATATTCAAATTAACAATTTTTATACATAACAGGAAAATTAATAAACGGGAACTCATTAACAATTTAATTTTTACTTGACAATATCAAGTACTCAAAATAGAGAAAAAAAACAAAACAAAAAGAAAATTAAGTTCAGTTGAAAAGAGATACAAAAAATTTGTGACATGAAAAAGATTTTTCACTAAAAATAATTTCTTTTCATTCTCTAGGAAAGCAACAATAATAATACATCGGACGATTCAAATAGCGAGCGTGGAAATAATTCTCCACCAAATAGACGAGATTCAAACATACCAAAAAGAGATTCGCCCGCAAGATCTCCACCACTGAGGTATTATAAAATTATTGTCAATTTTTAAATTGTCAGGGTGGCCACATGTCAGTAAAGTCAGGGAAATTAGAAAATTGACACTTATTTTCAAAAATTATTGCGAATTTTTCAACTTTTTTTAAAAATATATATTCCAAACAAAATACAAAATTTTCTTTTATAAAATGCAACTTAATTCGATTTTTATAGTGCGATTCAAAAATTATTTTTGAATCATTGTTTAAAAATAATTAAAATTTTCAAATTCTATCTATAATACAGGGTGTCTACTAACTGGGAAACAGCCGGAAATTTTTTCACCAAATTAAAAAATGTTTTATTATTTTAATTAATAGATTTACTAAATTTTTTTGAATATTATTTTAAAAAAGAATTCTTCACAAGAATTCAATTATTTTTATAAATTTCCCTAAAATTCTAAAAAAAAACAAGTCAATTATTTTCAAAAGTAATAAAATTCAATTATATTTAAAAATTTTTTTAAATTCTCCTCAAAATTTCAATTATCTTTATAAATAATTAAATTGTTCTCCACAATTCAATTATTTTCAAAAATTTTAATAAAATTCTACGCAAATATTTAATTATTTTCATAAATAATAACATTCTTTGGAAGGATTCAATTACTTTTATAAATAGTAAAATTCTTTGCAGAAATTCAATTAGTATCAATATATTTTCATAAAATTGAATTAATCAAATTTTCAATTATAATTATAAATAGAAAAGATTATTTTAAAAAATTGAAAAAATTTTTTGTTTTAATTCGATTATTTTCCAAATTTTTAATTAAAATGATTAAAAAAAACATTTTTTTCCAAAAAGTTAAAGAAAATCGTCAAAAGAATTTAATTATTCATAAAAACTCTAATAAAAATTTTTGGAAGGCATTTGTAGATTTATTTTTGTTCGAAATCAAATAAATTTAAATTTAATGGGAAAAAAAACCGGGAAAAATTATGACAAAGCCGGGAAAAACCGGGAAATTGCTTCTAATTTTTTAAAATTCAATATTTTCAATTACATATTTCCGAAAATTAAAAATTATACAAAAAATAGTAACATTCAAATTTTTTACAATTATTTTTAATATTTTGAAGAAAAATCATGTTCAAAATTTTTAAATAAAATTCTTAAAAAAATTAATTAGTTTTTTTTCAATTATACAAAAATTCCTTTAAGGGTTTCATTATTATAATATTTTTTGAAAATTTTATACTTTAATAAGTTATGAAAAAAACATGGGAAGTTACAATTATTATAAAAAATGGAGTTTTTGTATTTAAATAATTGAATTCTAGAAAAACTTTTGGAAAATTATTTAAAAATAAGAAGAAATTATTAAAATTTTAGAATATAATTGAATTTTTTTTTTTGAGTATTTTATGTAAATATTAGAAAACAATTAAATTCTTTCGAGGAAATCTATTACAATTGTATTGAAAATAATTGATTTTGTGAGAAGAATTTTATTATTTACAAAAATAATTTAATTCTTGCGAAGAATTTTACTATTTTTAAAAATAATTCAATTCAGGAAGAGTTACAATTGTAATTTTTAGAAATTATTAAAATTCATAAATTTTACTCATTTTTCGTAAACTTTCATATTTTCCTGTAAAAAGGAATTTTGTCAGGGAAAATAATTTTAATATCAGTAAATTGTCAGGAAAATTGATAAACTGAAACTTGTGACCACTCTGATTGTCAAATTTCAATTTTCATTAGAATTAGAAAAAAAAAATTGTGACTCGCTGCAAAACATCCGAAGAAAAAGTACAAAATCATTTCAAAAGTTATGTTTGTATTTTTTACCTTAATTAATATTTTTTGTGTTTAATTTACCGCTAAAATAGATTTTTATTCACTATTCTCATTCTAATAAAAAAAACTTGAACCTCATTTCTTTATATTCAGTGTTGACGTATTTTTATTCAAAAAATTACAAACATAATCTAAAATTTTTTGCGTTTCTTCGGAGCGCGTCACGAATTTTCAAATTCAACGGTTTCTAGAATAATTATATGTGGCGAACTTAATTCATTTAATCTCCGAAGTATTTTTCTTAATTCTTACACTTGTCTTTAGAGGATTAAGAAAAATCTCCCAATTTTAAAAAGGAAAAAAACGATTCAAGTTCGAGAAAAATATTTCAATATATTTCAAAATAATAATACAATACAAATAATAATAAAAGCTATAATAATGATAGTAATAATAAGAATAATAATAATAGAAATAGTAATAATAATTGGGAACAGATTTTTTCCCAAGGAAATGAATTAAGTTCAAAAGCAAAAAGTATTCTCGCTCTCGAGCTGAATAATAACACAAAATCTGTGTGGTATACCCCTGCAGAACATAATCCTTTTACAGGCACTCAGAAAGCGAGAAGAATACTCAAGAAGATTCAAAACGAAGCGATCGTTATGGAAAAGGTAAACAATCAACAGAAAGAAGTCGCAAATCCTCCCACGACGAGAGAAGACGCGATTATAAAGACAGTAAAGATTATAGAAAATCCCGTGACGATGATCGAAGATCGCGCGACAACGATAGACGAAGGGACAAAGATAGAGTGTCATCGAGTCGAGACGAACGCGACAGAAGTCATCGTGACGATCGAAGGGATAGAGATCGTGATCGTGACCGTGATCATGGAAGAGAAAAACGAAGGGACAGAGATCGTGAACGTGATCATCGTCGTCGTTCAAGGGATGATCGCTCCAAGGATCGACATCGCGACGAAAAATCCACTTCTCATCACAAGGAGAGTGAACGAACAAGATCGAGATCAAGATCGAGGGAGAGAAATCAGTCGAATTACAATAGATCGATGAGCTATCGAGAGGAGAAGAATAGAAGTAAATTGGCTCAATTGGAGAAATTAGGTATTGAATTAAAAACACCTGAGAATGAATCGGGTGTTATTAATCCACAGGAGCAACATTTTTACAATCCACTCACAACAGCAACGCAAGGGAAATATGCCGAACAAATTCAAAAGAGGAAATTACTCTGGGCTCATAAGGTGAGAAATTTTGCTTTCATCTATATTAATAATCGTTGTATTCCGGTAATCTGTTCGCATTTTAAAGTTAGTTGTTGATTGCTTTTTTGTTACCTAACTTTTTTGAAAAAAATTTCTTTTGAAATATTTTCGATTTGAAATTTAATGTATTGAAAATAATTGAATTCTTGCAAAGTATCTTATCAAAAAATTTCAAGAGAATAATTAAATTCCTTCGAAGAATTTTTTTTATTTATGAAAATAATTAAATTCTCGCGAAGAATTTTGTTAAAATTTTTTAAAATTCTAATTAAAAATTCTTTTGAAGCATTACTTTTAATTTTCTTAAAATAATGGAGTTTTTTTTAATAATTTTAATTGAAAATTTTGAAAGCAATTGAATTTTATTAAAATTGTATTCAAAATAATTGAATTCCTGAGAAGAATTTTATTATTTATAAAAATAATTTAATTCTTGGAAAGAATTTTACTATTTTTAAAAATAATTTAATTGTTCCGAAGAATTTATTAAAATTTTAGGAAATAAATGAATTTTATGTAAATATTTGAAAATAATTAAATTCTTTTGAGGAAATCTATTAAAATTGTTTTGAAAAGAATTGAATTTCTGCAAAATATTTTACTATTTATAATAATAATTGAATTATTGAGAAGAATTTTACTATATTTATAAAAATAATTGAAATGTTTAGAAGAAATTATTAAAATTTTAGAAAATAATTGAATTGTTTTGGAGAATTTTATTTGAAAATAATTAAATTCTTTCGAGAAATTCAATTAAAGTTGTTTCAAAAATAATTGAACTTATGTAAAGAATTTTATTATTTTTTTTAAATAATTGAACTCGTCAGAAGAATTTTATTATTTTTTTTAAATAATTGAATTTGTCAGAAGGATTTTATTATTTTTTTAAAATAATTGAATTCAACAGAAGAATTTTATTATTTTTGGGAAATAATTGAATTCTTTCAATTTTTTTGACGAATATATTTATAAATTGCATCGAAAGTAATTTAATTTTCATATAAAATTTTTTAATAATATTTTCAGAATAATTGAAATATTTTTAGAGGATTTTAAATTTTTGTTGAAATTAAGTTTTATGGAAATTTTTTAAAAGATTTAAATTCTTTCATGTAATTTTATTTAATTTGTATTAAAGTTAATTTAATTCCTGCAAAAAGTTTTAGGAAATAATTGAATTTTATGGTAATATTTAAAAATATTTCATTTCTTTCGAGGAATTCAATTAAAATTGTTTTGAAAATATCTAATTAGATTCCTGCAAAGGATTTTGCTATTTATAAAAATAATTGAAATATTTCAAAGAAATTATTAAAATTTTAGAAAATAATTGAATTGTTTTGGAGAATTTTATGGAAATACAGTAGAACCTCGGTTATCCGAGCCTCGATTATCCGAGATTCCGGATTATCCGAGGCACTAAACATGCTCGGATAATGCGGAATAACTCGGATAAAACGGATCGAGCGACTAAATTTGGAAAATAAATTTTACAAAACCACTATTTGTGATCATTGCATTTAAAATTTCGTCCATTTTTGTCATTTAATATTATTCTAACACTTTAAACGCATGAAAAATAATTAAAAATTTTGAAATTTTCATTGGTTCCGTGTTATCCGAGTTTTCGATTATCCGAGGTACCTCTTCCCCACATTACCTCGGATAATCGAGGTTCTACTGTATTTGAAAATAATCAAATTCTTTCGAGAAATTCAATTAAAATTGTTCTAAAAATAATTGAATTTCTGTATAGAATTTTATTAAAATGAAGTATTTTTAAAATAATTGAATTCATCAGAAGAATTTGATTATTTTTTAAAAATAATTAAATTCTTCAGAAAAATTTTATTATTTTTTCTAAATAATTGAATTCTTTTAATTTTTTTGACGAATATATTTATAAATTGCATTGAAAGTAATTTAATTTTCATATAAAATTTTTTTAAAATATTTTGTGAATAATTGAATTATTTTTAGAGAACTTAAAATTTTTCTTGAAATTAAGTTTTATGGAAATTTTTGAAAATATTTATTTAAATTGTATTAAAGTTAATTTAATTCCTGAAAAAATTTTTAGTATTTTATGAAAATAATTGATTTGTTTCGAAGAATTTATTAAAATTTTAGGAAATAATTGAATTTTATGGAAATATTTTGAAATATATCAATTCTTTCGAGGAATTCAATTTTTGAAAATAATTGAATTCCTGCAAAAAAGTTTACTATTTATAAAAATAATTGAATTATTGCGAAGAATTTTACCATATATAAAAATAATTTAATTGTTTCGAATGATTTATTAAGATTTTGGAAAATAATTGAAATCCTGCAAAGAGCTTTACTATTTATAAAAATAATTGAATTGTTTCGAATGATTTATTAAGATTTTGGAAAATAGTTGATTTTTTTCGAAATACAATACAAATTTTTTTAAAAAAATTGATTTCTTCCGTTTAATTAAATTAAATGTTTTTTTTTGAAAATAATTGAAATCCTGCAAAGAGTTTTACTGTTAATAAAAATAATTGAATTGTTTCGAAGGATTTATTAAAATTAATAATTTTGTGCATTTTTCTCGCTTCAGAAACCGGATGAAAGTAAAACTTCAACGACAACGACAACAACATCGAATACTTGGGTGGGCACAACATTCACGCACGATCAAGATGGAAAAGTGACGGCGAAATTCAAACGGCTAATGGGCATCAAAGGCGATTCGCCCGCGAATACAAATACAGAAGGTTCAAAACCCGATATCCTTAAAAAACAGGAAGAAATGTTCACCAACATGGAACAACAATACGAAGTAGCTCGTGCTACAACACACACGCAACGTGGCGTTGGACTTGGTTATGCAACAGGAGGCTATCAATTTCCACGATAAAATTTATTCCCTCCGTTAGAGAATGCATTTTCACTACTATATTTAGAAATTATTCGCCAAGTTGTATAAAAAAGAAGGAATTTTTTTTTGGTTTGTATGCTGTGTGTGAGCGGAATGATTGTTATTATAATTTAAGTTAAACTCTAGAACAATAATCGAATTTCAAATTTAATTTTTCATTTTATTTGTCTTTTCGGCAATTTTTGGCGCAAGTTTCACTAATGCATTTTCACTAATTACATAATTTACCAGTTATTATGTACAGAGACGCGTTAAATGAAAAAGTAATTGATTATAAACACAGTTGATTATTCGTATTCAAAGTGATATTTCATCGTATTATTACCAGTTAAAAAGAGAGTGATAAGTATTTTCTTTAAAAAAAAAAGTCTCATTGTCCTCAGATTTCAAATTTTGAATTGAGAAAAAAGAAAAATGAGGAAGCCAGATGATAGGCATTATTATTGTAATTTAACAAAGGCTTTCAATAAAAATTTGGAAATATTCAACATAATTTTCTTGTTTCTTTTAGTTCTCGGCAATTTTTAATTATTTGCAAATCAATATATTCTCAAATATTAAACAATCTATATTAATAATCGTTGTAGGTATTCCGGTAATCTGTTTGTAGTTCGAAGTTAGTTACTGTTTTCTTTTTTGTCTTCTAACTTTTTAAACAATAATTTTTCTTTTTAAATGTTTAAAATTTTTAATTTAATGTACTGAAAATCATTGAATTCTTGTAATGTATTTATAAAAAAATTTGAAAAAAATTGAATTTTATGAAGAATTCAATTATTTTCAATAATTGTTATAAAATTCTTTGCAAAAAGTCAATTAAAAAATAATAAAAAATCATCGTGAAAAATTCAATTATTCTTATAAAAATAATAAAATTCTTATCATAGGCTTACACTTATTTTCAATACAATTTTAATTGATTTCTTCGAAAATTTCAATTATTTTTTAAAATCTTGGAAAAATTCTCCGAGAAAATTCAATTATTCTAAAAAAATAATTGAATTTTTCACAGGAGTTGATTTATTTAAATAACTTTTTAAAAAATTCAATTCAAGAATTCAATTATTTTCATAAATAATGAAATTTGCGTCGAAATTCAATTATTTTAATTGAATTGTAGGGAAAATTAAATTATTTTTAATTTCTTGGAAAGAATTTAATAATATCAATAAATAGTCAATTCTTCACAGGAATTCAATTATTTTAAATACAATTTTAATGAAATTCCTCTCAAAAATTCACTTATTTTAAAAAATTTTCTAAAAATTCAATTATTTGTAGAAATAATAAATTTTTTCACAGGGATTCAATTATTCAAAAAAGTTTTAGTAAAATTCTATTCAAGAATTCAATTATTTTCAAAAATAATTAAATTGTCGATGTACTGAAAATCATTGAATTCTTGTAAAGTATTTATAAAAAAAATTGAAAATTAAATTGAAATATTAAAATATATTAAAATTATTCATAGAAAATTAAATTCTTTTAAACTATTGTATTAGAGTTTTTGATACCTAATAATTACAATTTTTTTTAGAATATTTATTAAATTTCGTATAAATAATTAATTTTTTAAAAGTAATTTTAATTGAAAATTTTGAGAATAATTGAAATTTACAAAAAATTTTATTAAAAACATTTTAAGAACAATTCAATTATTTAGAAATTTTTTATTAACAATTCATAAAAATAATTGAATAATTGTTTCGAAGAATTTTATCTGAATTTTTGAGAATAATTGAATTTTTTTAAGGAATTTTATTAAAAATTTAAAAATTTTGAAAATAATGATTTTTTTTTAAAGAATTTCATCAAAATTGTTGAAAATAATATTGAATTTAAATTAAATTTATTTAATTTCATTAAATTCTTGAAAATAATCGAATTTAATTAATATTTTTAAAAATAATTGTACTCTTTCGAGAAATTTTATTAAAATTGTATTGAAAATAATTAAATTGCTCTAAAGAATTTTATTATTCATTATGAGAATAATATTAAATTCTTGAGAAAGATTTTTTGGTGAATAAAAACAAGATTATTTATTTTAAGTACATAAGTAGGTACTTAATATGTGAATTCTTTATATTTTGAATCTGTGATCATTTCAAAAATTAATATTTTATTATTGAAAATATATAAAATTTTTTAATTTTGACAAAATAATAATAAAAAAAAATAATTGGCTAGTTTTAAATATACGCGCGCGATTAAAAGAGTTTCCGTTCAAAGCTCGCCTCTGATTGGTGACTGATACAAGCAAGAAGAGAGCAGGTGTTATTTTTTGTGACAGCTGATAGGTAAATTTCCACGAAAGCAGCTTGCAAATTTCTTGTTTTCAACCAATCGCAGTGTCGCTTTAGAAAATTAGTATTAATTTCAAACTTGTTTATCAATATGGCCGTTCAGTTGTAAGGACGTTTAAATTTGTCCGTTGAAGTTAAAAGTTTGTTCGAGTCTAGTAAATATCCGTAGAGGAATTTCGCGTAATAAATTTTTCGTTAGTTAAGTGCTTTATTAATTTGTGTTTCTTGTGATCAGTGAATTAAGAACCAGTCATCATGGAGAATTTCCTGAAAATCGAGAAAATTGGAGAAGGTTTGTAAATTGCTTTGTCTGTTTTCATAATCACGCGTGCATTATCAAATTTATAATAAATAAAATATTTTTCTTTCTCCCCTACAAATTATTTTCTTACATTATTCTTTATCAGACGACTATCTATTCATTTTCCCTAAAAACTTAACGTCGAATTCAAATTTTATGTGAAAAATAAATACATTAAAACATTGGACACTTTAGAGGTTATTTGTCAGTTGTATTTTTTCGTTTTCCTTGGTTTCCTTCAATCCCTTCAATTAGGGATTGAAGGAAAATGGAAAATTAGAAGGATTTTTACGATCTTGATGTAAATTATATGTAAAATTGGTGAAATTCGTGAAATTGAAAGAATTTAGGTAAATGATGGAAAATGTTCCGTTTTCAGGAACCTATGGCGTTGTATACAAAGGTAAACATAAAAAAACTGGTGAAATAGTTGCAATGAAAAAAATTCGTTTGGAAAGTGACGACGAGGGTATTCCATCGACAGCAATAAGGGAGATTTCTCTCTTAAAGGAACTTAAGCACCCAAATATTGTCAGCTTATTAGATGTATTGATGGAGGAATCAAAACTTTATTTGATTTTCGAATATTTGACGATGGACTTGAAAAAATATATGGATACGTTAGGCAGTGGAAAACTTATGAATCCTTCAGTAGTCAAATGTTACTTGTATCAAGTAAGTAAATAAACTGTTTTTCTAAAACTTCCTAATTTTCATTAATTCAGGTCTCGGATATTATAATTTTATCGACTTATTTAGACTATTTACAAAAAATGCGACTTTTTTCGACTTTTCTTCCAAATATTGCAATAATTTTTGGTATAAAATGCAACTTATTAATAAATTTTCTAATTAAATTTTCGAAATTTACAATTAAAAAAAGTTTCAATTGTAATTGAAATTTTATAAAATTTAATTGAAAATAATTGATTTTTTTTCAAAGTGTTAATAAAAATTTTTTAAAATCAACTTTTGAAGAATTTTAATTGCAAATTTTGAAAATAATTGAAATTGAATTCAATTTTAATTAAATTTCTCGGAAGAATTCAATTTCTAAAACAAATTTTAATATATTTTTAATAAATTCAATTATTTTTATAAATAGTAAAATTCTTCGCAAGAATTCAATTATTTTTATAAATAGTAAAATTCTTTGCAAGAATTAAATTATTTTCAAAACATCTTTAATTGAATTTCTTGGAAGACATCAAATATTTCCATAAAATTCAATTATTTCCTAAAATTTTAATAATTTCTTCGAATCAATTCAACTATTTTTATAAATACTAAATAAATTTTCAAAATTTACAATAAAAAAGAGTTTCAATAATTGAAATTTTGTAAAATTTAATTGAAAATGATTGATTTTTTTCAAAGCGTTTTATAAAAATTGTTGAAAATCAACTTTTAAAAAATTTTAATTGCAAATTTTTGAAAATAATTGATTTCTCAAAAATTTAATGAAAAATCTTCAAATGTAAATTTAAAAATGGTTATTAATGAAAATTAACTTCTAAAAATTATATTAAAAATATTTTTAAAGAAAATAATTCTTAGAATCTTTGCATTCTAATTTTTTAAAATTCAATTATTTTCGATATTTTCAAATACAAATTTCAAAAAATTCAAATACATACATACAAAAAATAAAAAACATTAAAATTGTTTACATTTATTTTTAACATTTTAATAACATATGACAATCATGTTCAAAATTTTTAATCAAAATTCTTGAAAAAAAATTTTTTTTTTAATTATACAAAAATTCTTTTAAGAAATTTAATTGTTTTGGGAATTTTTCAATTGTATATAATATTTAAAAACTATTATATTTATAAACCATTGTAAAAATATTTTTGAAAAATTAATTTTAAGAATTTCTTTATTATAATTTTTTGAAAATTAATTAATAAATTAAAAAACGTAGACAGTTACAATCATTATAAAAAAATTAATTTTTGTATTTAAATAATTGAATTCTCTAAGAACTTTTGGAAAATTATTAAAAATAATTGATTTTGAGAAGAAGTTTGATTAAAAATTGTAGAAAATAATTGAATTTTAAGAGAATAAAGTTGTAATTATTAGAAGTTATTAAATTTCAGAAGGTTTTAAATAGAGTTTTTGAAAATTTTATTCCCATATAAAAACAAACAAGAATTTAGAAATCAGTGAAAGATCAGAAAATACAAAATAAAATTTTTGTGACGACACTGAATTAAATAAACGACTTTTTAGACTTTTTTTCTATTTTAAATCGACTAAAGCGACTTTTTTTTGCACCTTAAAGTCGATCCGAGGCCTGTTAATTAAAAATTGTATTTTCCATATTTTAAAAATTAAAAAAAAATTAATGAAAATACATACACGAAATATACTTTAAATATTTATTTGTAATGTTTATGCAATTTATTTATCTTTATTTATTTATTTTTAATGTACTTAATTAATTTTTAATTTGTTAACTTCAACATTTAATTAATTTGAAAACCGAGTGATAGAATCAACATTATTATTAATTAATTTTTATTTCTTTCTTTATTTTTAATTTATTTAATTTAAATTTACTTTCTTAATTTTATTTCTAATATTGAAATACTTAAAAAAATATAACATTTTCAGATCACAAAAGCCATTCTTTTTTGTCATCAACGCAGAGTATTGCATCGAGATTTAAAACCACAAAATTTACTCGTTGACAAATCGGGTGTGATAAAAATTGCTGATTTCGGTTTGGGAAGAGCATTTGGAATACCCGTGAGAGTTTATACTCACGAAGTGGTCACACTTTGGTATCGGGCACCAGAAATTCTTCTCGGTGCCACAAGATATTCGTGTGCCATCGATATATGGAGTATCGGTTGTATTTTTGCGGAAATGGCAACAAAGAAACCTCTGTTTCAGGGTGACAGCGAAATCGATCAATTATTCAGAATATTTCGGTAAGAAATCAAAAGTTTTCATGATTTTTTTTCTCTTTTTAAATATTGCAAAATAATTTTCACTTTCATTTTTTTTTTATTACAGTGTTTTGAAAACGCCGACTGAAGAAATTTGGCCAGGCGTATCACAATATTCGGATTACAAGGCCACATTTCCAAATTGGAAGACAAATAATTTGGAGGAACACGTTAAAGTTTTGGACGTCGATGGAATTGATTTATTGCAAGAGATGTTGACCTACGATCCAGCGCACAGAATATCGGCACGAGCTGTACTTCAGCATTCATTTTTCGAGGACATTGAGTGCGAATTCAAAGAAGCCAAAATACCGTTCGTTTAAGAAGTTAGGTTATTCCAATTACTTATAAAAATGTATTTATATTCTTCTTTCCAAAATTTTCTTTTTTTTTAGTAGACTTTTACATAATTTATCGAGTATAGACATTGTTATAAACATAAATCAATGCGGGAAATAATTATTTTTAATTATTTTAAGTGATATTCTTAGGTATTTAAAATAGTAATAAGGGAGACACAAGTTTCATAAATACATTTTTTCATTTTTTTTATATATACAAAAAAGTAAGGAAAGTAATTTAAATTTATTTCTATTTTGAAGATGAGGATAAGTTTAAAAAAAAACTTGTTTTATGTATTGGCTGGCACTGCTCAAAAAAACAAAAAAAACATGTTTTTTGAATTACTAACTTAATTAAATTGATTTTCACCGAAGGTGAAATTTACAATAGAAGTGCTAGCTTTAAAAAATGCTGCATATAATGAAACTTAAAATTTATCGAGTATAGTCTTCGTTTATGTAATGGGACAATTTTTAAATGAATTACAATGTAAATATTGTTTAAGAAAAAGGTACATTTTTATAAGTTAATTCTTAGTGTTTGTACTTTTATACATAAAATATATAAAATTCATTCTATAATACAGTGATTGTAAATTCTTCTCAGTTTTCTTTTTCGAATTTTCCACTTTTCGAATTCTATTTCGGATTTTATAAAAACAAATTTTTGATTGTCAATAACAAAATTTGCGAATTTCTTATTTTATTACAACTGAATCATGATTGCACTTGAAGGTTTTATTATTGAACAAACGAGATAGAGGAATTGAAGCAAATGATATTCGTAGAATCTAATGATGTTAACTGAACTCGATGCGTCATCAAAGTTATTAAACATATATGACACATTTGACTTCAAAATAAATTTTCTTTTTGATTTATCTCAAGTTCAATAAACTATTGCATCCCTGCAATACAGTAAAATAAAAATTAAATTTTACATTTTTTAAAATGCAAATTTTTCAAATTTTGCATAAATTTTTATTTTTATTTTTATTATTTTTTTACTAATTGTCTAAATCTATTTTTAAATGGTAAAATCTATTTTTTAAAAAATGTTTCCTTTCAGAATATTTTAGATTCTGATTATATTCAGAAGAAATGGATTATCCTGGAAAAATAGAATTCCCTAATATTGTTTTTTTTTAGCATTCTGTTTTATTCTTACATAAAATTTGAGAAAACATGTTTAGCGTGAACGAAACTGTTTTTCGTTTTTTTGAAAAAAAACACGTGTGTTTAAGAGTGGCTGCGCGAAAACTGTAATTATATGGTCTTAGTGGGGGAGTTGTATAAATATACCTTCTCCGTTGAAAGTTCTGTTTACAAGTTCAGTAACAAGACCGGAGAACTCTGGAAAGGAGCAATGGCTTCAAAGTGAGTATACAATAAAAATTAAATTTCTCAACTGTGTTTTTACGACCGTCTACTAATTATTTCTTAACTGAAAACTAATTTTCCAAGAAGAAAAAATGACTCATGCCAATTCAGTTTTAATATTTTAAAGATAATGTTTTATTAATTACTTCTTAATGACTCATTCCGTGTCATTTCTTTTTTCTACTCAATTATTAAGCTTTCTTTCAAGCATTTTCTATCCAAACAATAAAAATTTAAACAATTTTTCCATCAAGTAAAATATTTCTTTAAACAGTAAATACTTTTTACTTTTTTGTTTCAAAATTAATTTTTTTATTTAATATTTTCGAAAATATGAAACTAATAAGTATTTTTTTACCATTTTTCAATTTTCTTGTTACATTTATTCTTCTTATGGAATATTTTTAATTCAAATTGTATTAAAAGAGTAGAAATAAAAAAGTAAAAAATCGTTTTTTTATTTGATGATATTTTGTTATTTTAATTCTTGATGGTAATAAAAAATTTTGGCCTTCACGCCATCGGTTATAATGATTATCAAAGCTGTTTTGATGTCAACACGGTTCTTTTTTAAATAGAGGGGTCATCTAGATCACACAATGTGTTCAATTAAAAATGAAAATTTCTGTAAAAATAATACAATAATAAATTGGAGATAATTCGTCATTTTTTCAAATTCGTCATTTTTGAACTTAATTCGTTATTCTAAAATTCCCACACTCATGAGTTTATTGTGTTAGGATGACTCAATAAAGATACTTTGTATTTTATTTGTATATACTGAAATATAATTTCGTACAAAGAAAAAGTGAATTTTCCTAAAAGAGTTGAATTAAACAAGAGAATTATGTCAATCTAATTAAAAATCGTACTTTTTTTATTTGAAGAAATAAAATCTATTTCCTCTTATTTTTCAATTTCCCATGTCAATTTGTATTTTCTCTTCTGGAAGAAAGACAAATTATTTTATTCAATTTTAGAAATTGACAATTTGAATTTTTATTTTATACAATTTTGTTATAAATTTGTAAAATTATTTGTACAATTTTAATACAATATTAATTATTAATAAAGATTATTTTTTAAACAGAATAATTCTGGTGTTCTGCGTAATATTCGCATCATGGGTGCAAATCGATGCTCATTCGTACAATTTAGGGAATTGTCCGAATGTCGAACCAGCTACAGCATTTCAAATGAGCAAGGTAAAGAATTTTTTATTTTCAAAATATAAATTTTTTGTTCGTATTTTATTTATTCTAAATTTAATTTTTTTTCAAAATAAAAATCCCAAAAATAATTATAAGACAACAATAAATAATTTACTGTGTTTATTTTTCAGTTCCTTGGTGTTTGGTATGTAATTCAAAAAACATCAACAGCCAGTAAATGTATTTCTTATAATTACACTCGTGGCGAAGAACCTGGAGAATATGTAATAACTCAAGATTCCGATGTTCCTGTTTTAGGTGAGAGAGACTTTGAATTTTATCTTTCACTTAATGAAAAAAAAAATGCAAATTCAATTCAAAATTTAAAATATACATTAAAACATCAGAAGTAAATTTATTTTTCAATTCATCCATTAAAATTATTTTCAATATAATTTTAATAAAATTTTTTGAAAGAATACAATTATTTTTCATACATATTAATTAAATTAAATTATTTTTAACAGTTTTTATAAAATTCTTAAGAAAAATAAATTATTTTTATACGTTTTAATAAAATTATTCGATTAAATTCAATTATTTTCAAAATTTTTGATAAAATTCTTCACAAGAATTCAATTACTTTTATAAATTGTAAAATTCTTCGCAAGAATTCAATTATTTTTATAAATTGTAAAATTCTTCGCGAGAATTCAATTATTTTTATAAATTGTAATAATTTTTTTTTAAAAACTCAATTATTCTCAAAATAAAAAAAAAAAAAAAAAAAAAAAAAAAAAAAAAAAAAAAAAAATTTCATGAAATTTAAAAAAATTCTTTAAAAAAAAATTTATTTATGAAAACTAATAAAATTATTTAAAGGAATTTAATTTTATATCAATAATTTTAATAAAATTTAATAATAAAATTATTTATTACAATTAATAATAATACATGATTATTTTATAAGACTTAAAAGAAATTCTTCATAAAAAATTCAATTACTTTCAGAAATTTTTATTAAAAATTTTTAAAAAACTCCGGTATTTTCAAATAAATTCTTTAAAACAAATTATTTTCAGTACCTACAATTTTCATAAAATTCTTTGGAAGAATTCGATTCTTTTCATAAATAATATTCTTTGCGGGAATTCAATTATTTTCAATGCAATTTTAATGAAATTTCTCGAAAGAATTCAAGTATTTACAAATTTTTTGATAAATACTTTGCAAGAATTAGAATTCAATGATTTTCAGTACATTAATTTAAAAATTTATAACATTTAAAATGAAAAATTATTAAAATAGTTTAGAGACAAAAAAGCAAACAAAAACTTACTTTAAACTGCGAACATATAAAATACAACGAAATACAACGATTTTTAATATGGATTAATATAGATTACTAAAATTGAAAATGACTGATTATTAATAAATAAAAATATTAAGACAATAAGACAGTGAGTAGTAATAAATAATTTTTACGCAAAAACTTTCGAGTGAATGAGCGAATTGAAAAAAAGAATTTAATGGATGAAAAGAAAAAAAATAAAGACCTTTAAAGCTTGTCAAAGTTACTAACGAGATAAATGGTTGGCAAAGTGGAATGAATTATCCTTAATTGTATTTATGTGAATGTGCAGGATTAACGTCATTGAAACATGAATATCACTATACTGGCGAATTATCAGTCCCAGAACCAAGCACCCCAGGTCGTATGTTGGTTCGTTTTCCACTAAGTAAGCATTCCAGATATTCATTAACATAATATCGATTACACACTGAAATTTTACCCCATAATATGAACCGAATAAAATTCACAATATTTCTCTATAATTTTTTTAATTCATTTTAAAATTTTTTTTAATATTTCAATATCATATTTTTTTAAATCAAAAATTCAATTTTAAGTTAAACATAATTGAATTTCAATTTTCCTAAGTCCATAATCTTCAATTTTAGATGTTGCCGGAAGTGCGTCGCACGTGGTTTTCGACACGGACTACGCCAACTACGCCGGTGTCTTCACATGTCAAAAATTAGGATTCTTTCACCGGAAAAGCGCGACAATTCTCTCAAGATATCGCGATTTGGATAAATCTGTTATTGACAAAGTACGACAATCTTTAAGTAATTTCAATGTCGATCCATTTGATTTGAGTATTGTCACACAAACCAATTGTCCAACGGGAAACAATTCTCTGGACATAAATATCAATCCAAATACATTTACGGCTGAAAATTTTGGTAATGTCGTACGTAAAGCTGGTCAAAAACTCGGCGATGGCGTTGAATGGGTCAGTAAAGCTGGAAGTAAGGTCTATCACAAAATCACAGGCACTGAGGGGAAACCAGAACCAACACCCACATTGTCCGTTCCGAAACCCGGTGAAAATATCATTAAGGACGTTAATGGTCGCATAGAAAACAATGAAGTCGAATGGTTTCCTTAAATTTAACACAAAATAGCATTTAATAATTTAATAATTAATAATAATTATTAAATTATTAAATGTAATTAAATCCGATTAATTTAATCCAAGAGATTTAATAATTAAGAGCGTAATTCTTTATATGAAGAAAAATGGAAAAAAAATTTAGATATACTGTAGATTAAGTAAAAACTGAGAACAGTGTCGAGATTATGTATTTTAAGAAACAATATTTAAATTTACAGACAATTTTTTTTCGTCTGTATGTTAAAAATTAAAATTGTGATATGCTAAACGTAGACGTAAATATTTAACAAATTATTCTGTGTACTTTTACAAATATTTTCTTAATACATTAATCTTTTTAAGATTCCGATTTTGTTGATTATTCATCGTCTCTGTCACTTTTCAAGAAAAATGCCTTCTTCACCTAAATGTTTATTTATATATTTAAATCGATAATTATTATCATCAACGGCATTAAGATTCAATATTACGAATTACTAAATAATCCGTTTTTATATAAAAATTAATTATCCAACAGTAAATATTATAATTTATTCTGAAAGTGAATATTTTAATTTATTCCGAAAATTAATTTCCTGAATGTGAATATTTTGATTAATTCCGAAAACTAATTTGCTAAAAGTGGATATTTTAATTTACTCCAAAATTATTTTCCTGAAATAGAATTTTTTTGATTTCCCCGAAAATTAATTTTTCCATTATTTTCAATTTACCCAAAAATTAATAACCTAGACAGTAGATATTTTAATTTACTGGAAAATTAATTTCTTAAATGTGAATATTTAAATTTCCCCAAAAATTAATTTCCCAAAAGTGAATATTTTAACTACCCCAAAATTTATTTGTCTAAAAGTGAATATTTCAATTTATTCAAATTTAAATAAAATTAACCAATGGCCATAAAATTAAACACCAGACTTAAAAAAATCGTCGACAATAACTTCCCTGATTCCTTCTTCGTTTTTCCTTAATGCATACATATTGGAACAAATCTACAATATATATATTATCCCTGTAGAACCCACTTAAACGATCAGTAAGTTTGTGCACGTCGAAGTGATAACATTAATAGTTCTCGAAAATATTTTAATAATTTCCATTATTGTCCGAATAAATTAGATAATTATGAGAGAATTGAAAATAATCGCCGTCGCTACACATTTAAAAGTACGTAAAAGAAAAAATTTATATAGATAATATATTTTCATGAAAAGAAAATTTTTCCATCACAATCTTATTCGACTGTAATAAAGAAAATTTCTTCGAGTCTATTTTATTTTTGGAATGTTTTTGGTTTAATATTTATTAACGAAAGTAAAATTAATTACCAAAATTAATGTGGTGGGCAATGTTAAACTTAAAATTAACATATTAATAGGTCAGGGGTGGAAAAAGCTGCGCACTGCAGCTTTTTCGAACACAGTTGCTGTATAAATCTGCGCCAATTTAGCTACACTTTGATTTGTCCCGCGCATTCGTTTTTCCTCAATTGACTTCTAATAAATTGTGCAATAGTGTGGATTTTTTTTTCAAATCGGTCAAAAAGTCAGAAAAAATTCATAAAAAAAATTTTATCTCTTCTAAAATGGTAAGCATATAATGTTCGTAATTGAAGAACAAATTTAATTCAAATTTTTTTCTTTTACTTTTTTCAATTTTCTTTAATTTAGAAAAATTAATTTGTGTTCTTCTGTAAAAAAAGAAATTATTTGTTAACAAAATATTATACCATAACGAATTTTTTGTAATGGAAACAAATTAATTTATCAATTTTTTCTTCAGTTATTTTCAATTTTGGAAATTGTTTTAGAAACTAAATGTATTTTTTGTATTTTGTATTTTTTGTAATGGAAACAAATTAATTTAATTTATCAATTTTTTCTTCTTAGTTATTTTCATTTTTGGAAATTGTTTTAGAAACTAAATGTATTTTGTTCATTGTTTATTTATTATCATTAGAAAAAATTGTACTTTTTGCTTATTTTATCTTGTTATTAATTAACTCTTGTCCCTTATTTTTTAACAGTTATTAAAGTTTAATTTTGAATATAATTCTCGTTGTTTTTAATTTTTGGAATTTTCTTTAGAAACTAAATGTATTTTTTTTTTTTTGATAAAATTGTATATTTTCTTTTTTTGATAAAATTGTATTTTTTCTTTTTTATATTTTATTTATAATTTTTAATAATAATTCATTATACTATTAATTGATAAATAATTTCTCGACAAATTAGAATTTAATTTTCAATATAAAATTCTTGTTTCTCTCTTAAATCGCGATTTTATTAAAAGTAGAAAAAATTCGAAATGTCCAGAATGAAGGACAAGAGTGAACGAAAATACAATTAAATTTCCGAGTACCCTTACGATTTACTTAATCGTTGTACCCATCAACCAACTCGTTACAAGTAACCAGGGCACCCGCAGGGTAATCTGGGTGATCATTCGCTCTTGATTTACTAAACGCTGCTCGTTTCAAACAGACTGACGTATAATGTTTTGCTATATCCTATTACAATTCGGCGTAGTGCTTTTCGTCATACCTCGCAATATTTCGCCGTTCAAGAAGCTTTTTTTTGCGTAAAAAGTGAAAAAAAAAATTTTATCGTGAAAAAAATGTTTAACTCAAAGTTTTTGAATTAAAAAGAAAATTATCAAACTTTTTCTAATATTTAAATAGTTAATATTTCAATAATGAATAAATATTTAAATAATAAATATTAAAATAATGAATTAAAGTGATAAATATTAAGATAATAAATTAAAGTAATAAATATTAAGATTATAAATTAAAGTAATAAATATTAAGATAATAAATTAAAATAATAAATATTCAAACTGATTCAAATAATCAATTTTGATGATGAATTGATGATTTTCTGGAGTTTTCGAAAATTTGATAATCGCGAATCAAGAGCAAATTTCTATTGCATTAATTAATCGTCTGTGCTATTGGAAGTTAATTAACGGATCTGTTTATTGCAGATGATTCTAATAATGTTTGGTTTTATGACAATTTTATTTGGCGGGACGAGAGCAAGTGTCCTTGTCGCTGATTAAAACAATGTCGAGGATGGTGGAATTAAATGCAGTGGCACCTTTTTGCACACTCTACACCGATAGAGGTGTTATTCAAAAAATGGTCTTAGGAACGGATCCCAAGAAAGTTCGACAAATGTCCAATAAACTTGTTTCCGATCTCGAAGAAACCTGCAAAGATTCATTCATTCACAGTTCCACGGTATTATCTCAACTAATCCTCATTCTTTAAAGTTAATTAATCCTCCTTTTCCTGCAAAGTAAATAATAATTCAAAGTAAATTTAAATAAATACTAAAAGTAAATAAAAAATAAATAATGTTAAATAATTTGGCAATATAATAACTAAAAAAAAATTATAACCACGAATAATAATTGTCAGAAATTATCCAAACGCCTGTGAATGGTAATTATTTTCCGTTTCTAGAATCAAAGACACGGTTTAATTTACCCTGGCACTAAATGGTGTGGTCCTGGTGATATAGCAGCTTCCTACGATGATCTCGGACAACATACAGCGGAGGATGCTTGCTGCAGGGAACACGATCAATGTCCAATGACCATTGGACCTGGGGATTGCATCGAAGGTCTCTGCAACAAATCTCCATTGATCCGATCGCATTGCGATTGCGACGCGAAATTTCGAAGATGTTTGCAAACTTTAAACACCGAAGTTGCCAACACTTTGGGAGCTCTTTTCTTCAATGTCATTCAAGTTATTTGCTTCAAGGAACGACGACCTTGCTCTGAATGGCAAAAGTAATTCTTTTCTATACTATTAAACACAATTCACTTTCATCACATCCTTTTCATTTTCATTTTCAATTTCAATTTCATTTTCATCTACCTTCACATTCACTTTCGTCTATTTGCAGAAAAATATTTCTCAATTTCAAGGCTCGAACTAGGTCCGTAAATCCGAAATTTTTTTTTAAAATTCTCATCAAAATTTCAATTATCTTTAGAAATAATTAAATTCTTCTCCGAAATTCAATTATTTTCAAAAATATTCCTCAATTCAATGATTTTCAATATCTACTATTTTCATAAAATTTTCCAAAAGAATTCAATTATTACAAAAAAATTATTTATCAATTTTTTTTAGAAATTTTTTCTAAATAATTCCATTATTT
Source organism: Leptopilina syphax (assembly GCA_032872505.1). NCBI lineage: Eukaryota > Metazoa > Arthropoda > Insecta > Hymenoptera > Figitidae > Leptopilina > Leptopilina syphax. The sequence continues at coordinate 28,054,517 of CM065469.1, read as the reverse complement.
TCATAAATAATAAATTTTTTTTTACAGAGATTCAATTATTTTCATAAATAATAAAGTTTTTTTTTACCGAGATTAAATTATTTTCATAAATGATCATTGCAGAATTTCAATTATTTTTAATACCACTTTTTTTTAAATTATCGTCAAGATTTCAATTATGTTTATAAACAGTAAAATTCTTCGTCGAAATTCAATAATTATTTACAGGAATTTGAAAAAAATTCTTTGCAAAATTCAATTATTTTCAAAAATAACAATATTTATCATCAGAATTCAAAAATCTTCAAAACTTTTTTAAAAATTATTGTAAAGATTTGAATTATCTTTATAAATGAATAGCAAAATTCTTCGACAAAATTCAATTATTTTCAGGAATTTTAATTTAATTTAATTATTTTCAAAAATATTAATTGTTTTCTAAAATTTTTCCTAATTCAATGATTTTCAATATTTTACTATTTTAATAAAATTTCCCAAAAGAATTCAATTATTTAAAAAAAACTTAATAATATTCTACGCAAACATTTAATTGTTTTCATAAATTTATAATTTCCTCGAAAAAATTCTTAAAATTTATATTAAAATTCGTCAAAAGAATTCAGTTAATTAAAAATTTGTTGATTACATTCTTTATGGAAATTGAATTTTAAGACACATTTAATTATTTATTTTTGTATTTAAATAATTGAATTCTAGTAGGATTTTCTCATAAACATTGATTTAAAAATGGATTTCAGTTAAAATTTTAGATTATAATTGAATTTTAAAAGCATTAGAGCATAAATTTTTAGAAATAATTGAATTTTGAAAAAGCTTCAGATTAAAGTCTTTGAAAATTTGAAATTTTCATATTTTTAACTAACAATTCTGTGGAATTAATTTTTTTTTTGAGATACTTTAATTGCGGATTTTTTTCATATTATTTTAAGTTTTTATTTTCTAATATATATTTAATTGAAGAATTTCCAAATAATCGAAATTTCGTAAAATTAAATTATAAACAAATGGATTTGAAAATTCTCAAGAAACTTTTTCAAAAATTATTAAAAATTAAATTATTATTTAATAGTTTAATTATTAAATTATTATTATTAGATTTATAAAAGAATTTTAGTTAAAAACACTTTAAAAAATATTGAATTTTGGAGCAATTACAAATGATTGCAGAAATTCAATTATTTTCAAAAATTTTAATAAAATTATTGGAAAAATTTCAATTATTTTTAAAAACTTTCCTTAATTCAATGATTTTCAATATCTACTACTTTTGTATTTTAATAATTGAATTCTTGGAGAACTTTTTAATAAGAACTGATTTATAATTGAATTTCAGTTAAAATTTTAGATAATAATTAAATATTAAAAGCAATATAGTGTGAATTTTTAAAAATAATTGAATTTTGAAATTAATTTTTCTGAAAAAGTTTAATTGCGTATTTTTTGTATTATTTTAAGTGTTTACATTCTAACTATAATTGAAGAATTTACAAAGAATTGAAATTTTGTAAAATTGAATATTGTAAACAAATGGATTTGAAAATTTGTCAAAGAACTTTTTCGAAAATTATTATAAATAATCGATTTAAAGAAGAAGTTTAGTTAAAAATTCTTGAAAATAATAAATGAATTGATGATTTTATCACTCAGTCATTTTTAATTAATAATTATTATAAAACATGAAGAAATCGATCACTTCGAGTCGAAGACTCGGAGTTATCGATTTCTTCATGTTTTATAGTTATGAAAAATTTAATTTATGGTTTTTAAATAAAATGTTCTCTTATTTGACTCGGACTGGTTATATTTTTGTCAGCAATTGGTCCGTAATTTTTCATTTTTGGTCCGTAAAGTCCGTATTTCTAAATACTTTCACTGGTTCGAGCCCTGCAATTTTAATCCTTTAGCCCCAATTGATCCAATTTTCATTTAACATTAACTGTCAGATGTCCGTACGAATTAACGTCTTTTGCGATAAAATACGACAATAAGTGAAACATTTTTCGGAAAGTGGATCAAGTGGAGCTGAAAAATATTACAATCCTTGATTTTTCAATTTTCAGAAATGGATACCGAGAATCGGAATCAGATCGCTTGTGCGCACAATACCATTTTCGTCCCAGTGATAAATACGTGCCATTGATGCCGCTCAATATGAACTAATTAAATCAAGTAAAAAAAATTAGAATAGCAAAACAAAAATCTACGTGTAAAAGAAAAAAAAAAAATAGCGTATTTTTTCTATCAGCAATTTATGTGAATAAGTCCAAAGAAATCTTACAGTAGAATTATTAAGAATTTTTCGCAATAATGCTGTATGGCCTTTAAGAAAATTACTATTTAAAAAATCCCCCCCAAGAGCTTAGAGTTTTAAATATAAAAATAACGCGTACAATTTTTCTTCGCAAATAATAGAAATATTTTCTTTTATAGTTAATTTATTTTTGTAACTTTTTAACTCTCAATGCTTCCGATTAAAATACGAAAAATGCACAATGCATGTATATAATGTTTATAAAGCTTAATATATTTATCAAGCTTATTATTATATTTATAAAGCTTAAAAGACCAATTTCTGCACATGTGATATAGGATAAAGTAGTTGACATGAAAAAATGATCTGTGTAATCTTTTTGCATCAAGTTCGAGAGAAAAATATAGATTAATATTATTTTTGTCAACGTCCATGAAAATATGCTCAACGATTCCTTAATAAGAAAATAGAATAGTGTAAAAATGCACAAAGAGTTATATGGAAAAATATAATTTTAATAAATTATGTTAATTGAAAAGTGAAAATTTTGTTTTTAAATTTATTTCATATTTTTACACAACTCTGTATATAAATTTCAATAAGAATAGAATTTTATTAGTATAATAGATATTTTATCTAGTAACATAGTACTAAAATTTTATTTATTAATTAATAGACTACTCTAAAACAAGTAGTTAATTTAAAATTTTTGTTTAGCTATAATAGAAAACTAATTATTGTCATCATTAACTTACATTCTCCCGTTGATTTCCGTAAATTTTCGAAAGAACCTCTCCGCATCTTCCTTGAATTTTAACATTAGCGTAATTATCGGCTCTCGTTTCGCCAATGCTGACAATTGCAATCGGCTTTTTTGCTTCTAAGGCTTGCAAAACAATTCTATAACCCGAAAAGGTAGTGAGTGATGTTCCGAGAACTAAAAGAGAATCGGCAGATTCCACTTCATTTTTCACCTGATTCACCACTTGTCTCGTGACATTATCCCCGAAAAAGACGATTTCAGGTTTTAGAATTCCTTGACAATTGGCGCATGGCGGAACAATGAATTCGTCTACTTGTTCCTGAAAAAGAAAAATAAAGTAAACAAAATTTTTAAAAATAGCAGCAAAAGAATCTTTACCTGAGATAAATCCACATCACCATCGGGTCGAATTGTCGTGTCATTCGACGTAAAATTAGGATTAAGTTTGTCAAGTAACTCTTGAAAATAATATCTACTGATCACTTGATCACAACCTAGACACATAACTTTAAAAGCAGTGCCATGAAGTTCGATGACATTTTGACTCCCAGCTTTTCTATGCAAGTTATCAACATTCTGAGTAATGACACAATTAACACGTCCGTTGTCCTCCAAGTGTCTCAAAAGTTTGTGCGTAACGTTAGGAACGAATTTTGAAAACCTGAAAGAGAAAATTAAAACTAAGAATTCTAAAATTAAAAGAATTTAGAACAATTTCAGGGTTGCCACGCTTTTGCTCTTTTTAAATTCCCAGACTTTTCCAGATTTTCCAGGTTAAAAAACGGAATTTTTTCAGATTTTTAAAACTACATTTATATTATAAGAATGTTATTATAAAACATGTCGATATCGATCACTCCGAGTCTTCGACTCGGAGTGATCGCTTTCTTCATGTTTTATGTATAATAATTAAAACTTGCTAAAAACATTATTTTATATTATAAATAAAGTTTCTTAAGAATTTTCAAATCCATTTGTTTACAATTTAATTTTACGAAATTTCGATTACTTAGAAATTCTTCAATTAAATATTACATTAGAAAATAAAAACTTAAAATAATTAAAAAAAAAATTCAATCAAACTTTTTCAAAAAAATTAATTCTACAGAATTTTTTATTAAAAGTATCTTTCCAAATTTAATAAAATGTTTCAAAATAATCTCATTTTTCGAGAAATTTAATTAAAATTGTATTAAAAATAATTGAATTTCTCCAAAGAATTTTATAAAAGTTTTGAAATAATTTAATGCCTCTGAAAATTTTTGTTATTTATGAATTAATTAAATATTTTCAAAGAATTTTATTAAAATTTTTGTTAAATAATTGAATTCTTTTGGGAAATTTTATTAAAATTTTTGAAAATAATTGAATTTTGGAAAATTTTTTTATTATTTTATAAAGTTAATTGAAACTTTAACGAGAATTTTTGTAAATTTTTGAACATAATTGAAAAGCATTAAAATGATGAAAGTTTTTGAAAATAATTGAAATTTTGCTAAGTATCTTATTAAAATTTTGGAAAATAATTGAAATTTTGACAAGAATTTTATTAAAATTTTGGAAAATAATTGAATTTTGTAGAAGAGTTTTAATACCTACTTATAAAGATAACTAAAATTTTGACGAGAAAATTAATTTTTTTTTAGTATTTTTAAATAAAATTCTTCTATAAATCCATTATTTTTAATAATTAATTAAATATATATTTAAAAAATGAATTAATTTCAGAAGAATTTTAATTGTATTAAAATTTTTCAAAAATCTACGTTCTTTAAAATTTCTAAAGAAATCCATTCAAAATTAAAATTTTACAAAATTCCAAATTAAGACCTTTTGAAATTTATCTACTTATGAAAATTGTAAACGCAACTCTTTTAAAATTGAATTAATTTTGAAATATTTAAGTAAAATTATAGATTTTAAGAATAAACGCATAAACTTTAGAAAACAACAATTTTCCAGGATTTTTATCAAAATTTCCTGATTTTTTTCAAGGTTTATAAAATTTCCTGATATTTCCAGGTTTCCAGGTTGCGTGGAAACACTGGAACAATAAAATTGATTAAAAAACCAAAAAGGCAATTTTTTTCCAGACGAAATAATAGTATAAATAATAAATAATTAAATGTATAATTGTACCATAATCACCTAGGCCAACCGACATAATTTCTTGACCAGTATCGTCTTCTGACTTTGTCACTCCTGCAAAAATCTTGATAGGAAACCGGTCTTCTATTACTTGTTGCAAAAAGACCAACATCCTCAGATCTATAATCAGGAATTCCAGATTCTGTCGATATTCCAGCTCCTGTTAAAACACACAATCGTCCACAAGATTCAAGATGTTCCTTCAGTTGTTTTATCTCATCGTCAGACACTGGATTACATTTCGGGACAAATGCCAAATTTGAAAAAAACAGCGCCGCTGAAAATAAAATTTTTAATTCTTCATATTTCGATAAAATAATCACTATTTCATCTATTTTAAACAGATAAATGTTTAAATTTTAAATAAATAAACAAATATAAAATAAATAAATATAAAGACTTAATATAAACTTTAAAATAATTTGTATATAATGCAGAAGTAGAGAATGTAAAAAATAGAAAATGTAAATATATTTAAAAAATAATAAATGTAAAGAACAAAAAATTAGTAGAAAGATAATACACAGTGAAGATTAAAAAATACACACGAGCACGAATATACGTATTACAAAATGTCAAATGTTAGTATACTAAATACACTTAAAGTAAATACTCACATGAATTCGAGGACAAAATTAAAGCTTTTGTAACGCGAATCATTACCGCATAGTTCCCTTGGATTTTATACAGTCAACATCAAAAACGACAGTCACGTACTACATTATATTAAACACAATTAAACATTCTACTAGACTTGATGACGAATGCGCACCAATACTAAGAAAATCGAATAAATGTACAACAAACACAACCTCAATTCTAAAGTCACCGCTCTGAAGTGAACGTCGCGTAATCAGAAAATTGCAGCCAACCTAACCTCTACTTTTCTTTCATATTTGACGTCTTTGCAAGTGAAAACACGAGCGGAGTAATTTACCTAAAAATATCATATTCAGTAAGTGGTTATAATTTTTTTAAAAAAGAAAACGAAAATTCACCAAGTGCTTTCAATTCTAAGGAATATTGAATATTAAATGTGAGTATTTTCATTAGTTTTTTTTTTTTTTTTTTTTGCCCCCCGAGATTGTTGACGACGCGTTTTCAGCTTGGCCAACAACGCATGCCGAAAACATACGAAAAGTTCCGAAAAGACCGGCCAACGGCCGCCGCATCGTTACCGGAGATTCAGCCCGCGCAAACGTCGAGAACCAATAAAATCGTGATAATTACGTAAATATTTACGGACAAGGATTATAATTATTGTGACTAAAGTAAAACAATCAAGAAAAATTAGCAGGTAGGATAATAAAGAAATAATTGATTAGGCCACGCCATACAGCCCGAGAGTTATCTTTGGCATTACTTTCTCACTAAAAACATAGTTTTCGATATTGACTAATTAATCACAAGCTACGCCAAGTTTGACCCTGTGCTTCATGTTCTTCGATTATAACTCCGTGTTTTATAATCTCAAAATCTAAATATAATCAAGTTTATTTGATCAATTTTCACATATAAATGGAAGACATATCTCGATTAGAGCTTTGCTTATCAATATCAAGTCGCTATATATGTATGTATATGTGCATGTTGAATATTTGTGCTACCACATAGTGTGTGCGAAGGGTTATGATGCTACAATTTTTGCCGCTATTGTGTTATTCATAAAATAATGTTTCTTTGGATTTTTTTTCTTAATTTTGTGAATTATTTGATCGCTACTCATATTTTTAATTTTAATCCAGCAATATTTTACATATTTACGATATCAATCTCGGGGTCACGCGCAACTTGCTTTTGGCGTCATCTAGCGACAACAAATTCTTTAAGGAATAAGCATCTTAATGCCTGAAATATTTCCCTTTTCCATAATTCCGAAACTTGTAATACAAGCTCCGAAAATGAATATTTAATGAAAGTTTTAACGAACTAGAGGAATTTTAGTACTTTTTGATACTATTCCACAAAATAAGGTCTTGAGGGAAAAAAATTTTTTTTTTTCGGAAAATTCGATTTTACGCTTGGTTACGAAGGTTGGGATAAATAATTGATAGATTGATGTTAAAATAGTGCATTCGTGATAATTTATGAGGTTTTTTTTTGCTCAATCTAACACTTTTGTCATTCCTGTTGATTTATACTTGTGAAGTTGGTTTATTTTCAGGTTCGATTTTCGATAAATATAAAATGGAGGGAAATATTTGAAAGTTATAATGTGAAAATGTTTGGAATATTTTTTTTTCAATTTTTTGTTCCGAATATAATATTTTTTTGCATTGAATATAATTTTATTTTGGAATTTTTCAATAACTAAATTTATATTTTTTCAGCCACGATTTCATCTTTACAATCTGTGGCTTTTTAAATCATGGTGGAGTCCGATCACAGTGAAACTGGACAGGATGTGACCTCGACTAACACAACACGTCAAAAAGATTCAATTGATAAATCTGCAGAATTATCGAGCAAGAGACCGCGTGAAGGTTGCATTGAAGACGAAAAAATTGAATTGCCAAACAAAAAGTCCCGCAGTGAAATGGACGAACAATCCTCAACTCCCAAGGACGAGACAATGATTCCCGAAGCAAATGGAAACACTATGATTGTCGACGAGGACAAAAATAGTCAGGGCAATGGAGAGGCAAAATTGAAATCATCAACGGACGATGCTGAGAATCCCGATAATGCATCGAGCGCCGATATGGAAGCACAAGAAGAGTCTCAAGAGGAAAAGTCCGATGATGAGAAGGATGACAAAATGGAAACAAATCAGGACGCACCTGATTCTGCATGCGAGGATAAGGAGAAGCCCAAGGACAAGGACGAGGCAGACAAGGTAAATTCTACACTAAATATTTACTTCAAAAAAAAAAATAATTAAAATTTACGATTGCTAATTAATTTACTTTCGACAGGATTCCGCTGTAAAGTCAGACAAAGCAGAGAGTGGCGAGAAGGGAAAATTGGACGAAGCAGGAAAATCGGGAGCCGAGGACAAAAATAAACGCACCCTGGGAAAAAACACCGAGGTGGTTGATGGTCTTGAATTAACAGTTGAAAATGCCAGCGACAAAGAATCGAGCGGCGAGAGTGACAAGGAGGAGGATCCGAAACCAAGACCAAAAACAACAATTGTCAAGGCAAAACCAACTGAATCTGAATTGGAAGCAAGCGCCTCAGATGGCGAAGCCGAGAAAGGCGACTCCCAGGACGCCAAGGACGATGAGGACGATGACGATGACGACGACGACGACGATGAGGAAAAGCCCGATGAGAAAAAAAATAAACGCAAAGGTCGAAGAAAATCTTTCACCAAACTAAAGGGTTCCGGCTCAGACGAGAGTTCCGACAATGATTCCAATGACGACGAGGACTACAGTCCAAACAAAAAGAGGCGAACTCCCGCCAAAAAAACACCGGCCAAGACACCCGGGAAACGAGGTCGTGGACGTGGTCGCGGTCGTCCACCAACGCGAAATATCGTCAAAGAAAAATCCGACGAAGACGAGGACGTCGCTCTTTCAAGCAGATCCAGACGAACTGCTTCCAAGCGTAGCGAGAAATTCGATGAATCAAAGGGCGATTCATCCGAAAGTGAGAATGTAAGCAGTAGCGAGGAGGATAGCGGAAAGGAGAAGAAGAGAAGAAAGAGAAACAATGTACATTTTTTTTTCAATTCTTATTTCTGTTATAATTAAGAAAATAATTCTAAACTTAAAATAATTCTAACATAAACTTAAAATATCTAACATTTTTCACTATGAATATTGAAAATAAATATTCAAAATTCATTTAATTTAATTCAAAGAAATTTTCTTTTTCAGGACCCGGAGAACGACAAGAGGATACAATCACTAAAGAAATATGTCGACCTGGCTGGAATAAAAGTGAAATATCCAAATGTTTGGGAAGGTTGCAAAACTAATAGCGATCGTATCAAGTGTTTGAAGGATCTACTAGAAAAAAATGGCGTCCTCGGTAGACCAACAGCCGAGAAATGCAAGAAGGCCAAGGAACAAAACGAGAGGATAGGCGATGCTCCGGAATCAACTCCAAGCAAACCCGCATCTGGTGGAGGTATTTATTATTACATAAAAAGACAAACAATCCTAAGAAAACTCGAACAATACTATAACAGTTAAATTATTAATCTAGGCCGTGTGACCCGTGCAAGAAAAAGCCAGAACTCACCTGGTGCAGCATCACGAAATCGTGAGTCTCGTAAAAAAACCGAAAGTGACTCCGAATGAAAGTAAAAATATGATTCAAGGAGACCCTGAATCGCTAAAGCTGAATCGACTGATAAAGTCATTAATTTCTTGATTTCACGAAGGATCAAGCTTCTTCTTCTTCTTCTTCATCTCTACTTTTGGCAATACTTCAATAAAAAATTCAAAAAAAGAAGTGTTCTAAAAAAAATTGACTAATTTTTCTAATTTGATTAATATTTGGAAGATTTAAAAAAAAAGTATTTAATGGCTTGATTGAATTCGTACGTGGAACCAAGCACAAAAAGGTATGTAACGTGCAAAGAAATACAATTTTAGTGTATATAAGTGCAAACATGCGTAGTTTAAGGGGAGGGTCTCCTAATTTTTTCAAAAGGTGTTAATTCTTTCTGTCCACTTTACAAAGTGTCTCGTATAATTATATAAAAAAATGAAAAAAAAAATTTTAATTTAGTCAAGTAACCAGTCACGTATAAGTCTCTAAACGGAATATGTACAACTGTATAATTCCCTTAATAATTGTTGCAAATTCAGGAGTACATATTATAAGTTTATGTCCATATGGTCATTTATTACAAAATAAATAATTATAATGAGAGTCGTTAGTTTTTATCATTAACATATTCGACTAACAAAATCGAGGTCATTTTTTTTTCCTCTAAAAAAAGAAAAGAATATATGATAAGATTAATTTCTGACCTTTTGCACTTTTATTTTTAAAAACTCTAACAAAACTGATTACTCATCGATTAAAATAATCACACAAGATCCAAGATGTTTCAGTTATTAAAGTCTCATTCAAAAATACTTTTTCTTTCAATTGTAAATTTTCACACACACCCAAAAAAAACTCGTCAATTGTGAATGAATATTTTTTATTTCAAAATTAAGATGAAATAAATTATAATTTTCCTTCTTTATATTATGTAAAATCGGTAAAAAAAATTCTTTTTTGTAAAATTATTCATTAAGTTTATTATTGTATATGTAAAAGTTTTCGTTTATATAAGAATTCATGACTTTTGATTCTGAAATATTGTAATACATTCTTTACTGCAAAATGGTTTATTTTCTTTTATACCAATCTTACCGTTCAGTAAACTTTTTTTGCATGTAAAACAGCAGAAACATTTTTCGTCAACGTGAAAGTCTAAATTTTTAATGGCCACGCCTTGTTGATCGGCAGCGATTGCCTGATTACAGGAGCCGCAAATTTTTGCGTATACTTTCTGATAGCATGGAAGACACAGGGGACGATCGTTTTCTGACGTGTATTGCTTTCCTGCAAGTGGCTCGTCACAATCCCAGCAACAAAAGTGTTTCACGTGGTAAGTGTGACCCTCGGCGACCGTGTACATCGACGTGAATATTAACTAAAAAAAAATAGCATTTTGTTTTTAATATAAATAAATTAATTAATTAATTAGTGTTCTATAGTGAAACTTCTGTTAAAAAAAAGATACTGATGTATTTTTTACAGAAGTATCGCTTCTGACGCTTTTCGGTTTACGTGAAAAAAAGATAGGTTTTTTCTTGTAGTTTTTGTCCTATTTTCCTTTTTTTATTGTTTTGTTACGGAATTTTATGGAATTCTATTGAAATTAAACAACTTATAAAAAATTGTTATAAAACATTAAGAAATCGAATCGAATCGCTTTCTCCATGTTTTATAATAATTAAAGATGACCGAATGATGAAATCATTATTTTATATTCTAAGAATAGTGTTACTGTAACTTCTTCAAAATTATTTTCATCATTTCAATTATTTTCTACAATTTTAAAATGAAATTCTTTAAATCAATTATTCTTAATCATTTCTAAAAAAAATTTTCTTGAAAATTTTCAAATCCATTTGTTTACAATTCGATTTTACCAAAACTTTCGATTATTTGGAAATTCTTAAATTAAACATACATTTAGAAAATAAAAACGTCAAATAGTTTTTAAAAAAAAATTCGATTAAACTTTTTCAAAAAAATTAATTCTACAGAATTGTTAGTTAAAAGTATGAAAAATTCAAATTTTCAAAGATTTTAATTTTATTTTCGAAATTCAATTATTTCTAAAAATTCACGATATTATGCTTTTAATATTCAATTATTATCAGAAATCTTAACTGAAAATCACTTTTAAATCAATTTTTTATTAGAAAGTTCTACTAGAATTCAATTATTTAAATACGAAAATAATATTCAATTCTTTTCTGGAAATTCTAACTGAAATTCATTTTTAAATCAATTTTTTGTTCGAAAATTCTACGAGAATTCAATTAATTATTTAAATTCTAAAATAAACAAATTATTTAATAATTAAATGTTTCTAAAAATTTAATTCTCATAGAGAATTTTATCAACAAATTTTTAAATAATAGAATTCTTTCGAAGAATTTTAATAAAATTTTTAAAAATAATTGCATTTTTCGAGGAATTCGATTCAAATTGTATTAATTATAATTTAAATTCTGCGATAAGTTTTATTATTTCTGGAAACAATTCAATTATTTTCGAAGAATATTCTATTTTAAATAATTGAATTCCTCTGAAATTTTTATAAATTTATAAAAATAATTTAATATTCGTGTAGAATTTTATCAAAATTTTTGTTTAATAATAATTGAAATCTTTTGGAAAATTTTATTAAAATAGTAGAATATTGAAAATTATTGAATTAGGAAAAATTTTTTTAAATAATTGAATTTTATTCCTTTTAAAAATAATTGAATTTTATTAAAATTCCTGAAAATAATTTAATTTTGTCGAAGAATTTTATTAATTTTGAAAGTAATTGAATTCTTGTGATAAATATTGCTATTTATGAAAATAATTGAATTTTACCATGAATTTTATTAAAACTCTTGAAAATAATTGAATTTCGGCGAAGAATTTTGCTATTTAAAGATAATTTATAAAAATTTAAAGATAAGTAAATTGAAATTGTAAACTGTAAATTGAAATCTTGACAATAATTTTTAAAAAAGTTTTGAAAATTATTATTTACGAAAATAATTGGATTTTGCAAAGAATTTTATTCAAATTCCTGTAAATAATTAAATAACGGCGAAGAATTTTGCTGTTTATAAATATAATTGAAATCTTGAACAGAATGTTTATTTTTTTGAAATAATTGAATTATTTTGGAAAATCTTATTGAAATAGTAAATATATTTAAAATCATTGAATTGAAGAAAATTTTAGAAAATAATTGAATTTCGGCGAAGAATTTTGCTATTTATAAAAATAATTTTTAAAAAACTTTTGAAAATTATTGAATTCTTATGATAAATATTGTTATTTATGAAAATAATTGAATTTTGCAAAGTATTTTATTTAAATTCCTGTAAATAATTGAATTTCGGCGAAGAATTTTGCTGTTTATAAACATAATTTAAATCTTGACGATAATTTAAACAAATGGTATTAAAAATAATTGAAATTCTGCAAAGATCATTTATGAAAATAATTTAATCTCGGTAAAAAAAACTTTATTATATATGAAAATAATAATTGAATCTCTGTAAAAAAAACTTGGTTATTATTTATGAAAATAATGGAATTATTAAGAAGAAATTTATAAAAAATTAATAAACAATTTTTTTGAAATAATTGAATTCTTTTGGAAAATTTTATTAAAATAGTAAAAATTGAAAAGCATTAAAATGATTAAAGTTTTTGAAAATAATTGAAATTTTGCCAAGAATTTTATTAAAATTTTGGAAAATAATTGAATTTCGTGGAAGAATTTTATTACTTATTTAAAGATAATTAAAATTTTGACGAGAAAATAAAATTTTTTTTTAGTATTTTTAAACTAAAATTCTTCTATAAATCCATTATTTTTAATAATTAATTAAATTTATATTTAAAAAATGAACTAATTTCAGAAGAATTTGAATTATTAAAATTTTTCAAAAATCTAAGTTCTTTAAAATTGCTAATTAAATTTATTCAAAATTGAATTTTTCTAAAATTTGAAATTGAAATCTTTTGAAATTAATCTATTTATAAAAATTGTAAACGCAACTCTTTACCAAAATACAGAATTTTCTTATGATCCCTAAAAATTAAATCTTTTCCACTACTTTTAATAAAATTCCTAATTTTTCTCTGAATTCCCCGACTTGCAGCAAGCAACCGTTCTGTTTATATAACAATTTATCAATTGAATTTTGAATATCCAGAAATATTTTGTTGTTTTTCACCCGAAGAGACAAACTAAAAAAATTTATCAAGTTTCCACTCACCTCATCGCAAGCGAAGCATCTTTGAATATTCAAATGCGTCGCGAGATCCCGGCCGCAGTAGAGTTGACCTTTATAAAAGAAATATACCAAATCAGCGAGCAATTCATTGCAAACGGTACAAACAAAACATCCAGGATGCCAGACTTCGTTTTTCGCTTTCTCTGCTGTCACTACAACATCGCCGACATTAATTTCCTCATGGCACTTGTGACAATTTTGCTTCGTTGGAATAATGCCGGAATTTTCCAACTCCTCGGCTAGTTGATCGACACTACTCGAATTTAGTGATGAAAATCCACCGACAGCTTCCTCGGGGAAAATGGGATTATACAATTCCTCTGAATTTATCACACAAGTTGGTATCGAACCGTAATTACTTAATTTCGCATTTGCAGGAGAATTTGCTGGAGAAGAATCGGCGATTGATGAAATATTTCGAACTGGGTACGAGGAATGTGCGGACTGTAATTTTTGTTCGTTACTGAAGGACTGATGGGCATTGGCTAGTGATTCTCTCAACACATCCGAAGCGTAGGCAGAAACTGAAAAAAGTATTTGAAAAAAACTAAGTTTTAAAAGAAACAGCAAATTTTGAAAAAACCAAGTTTTAAAAAAAAGAAAAAAAAACAGTAATAGACTGTCCAGGGTTGCCACGCAACCTGGAAACCTAGAAAACCTGGAAATGTCAGGGAATTTTATAAACTTTGAAAAAATCTGTAAAAATCAGGAAATTTTGATCGAAATCCTGGAAAATTGTTTATTGTGTTTATTCCTGAAATCTAATTTTACTTAAATATTTCAAAATTAATTCAATTTTAAACGAGTAGCGTTTACAATTTTCATAAGTAAATGAATTTCAAAAGGTCTTAATTTGGAATTTTTTAAAATTTCAATTTTTAATGAATTTCTTTAAAAATCTTAAAGAACATAGATTTTTGAAAAATTTTAATAATTAAAATTCTTCTGAAGTTAGTTAAATTTTTTTATATATATTTAGTTGATTAAAATAGTGGATTTATAAAAGAATTTCTGTTAAAAACACTAAAAAAAATATTGAATTTTCGAGCAATTACAAATGATTGCAGAAATTCAATTATTTTCAAAAGAAGTAAAATTCTTCTCAGAAATTCAATTAGTTTTAAAAATTTTAATAAAATTCTTGTCAGAATTTCAATTATTTTCAAAAACTTTCCTTAATTCAATGATTTTCGATATCTACTACTTTTATAAAATTTCTCAAAAGAATTCAATTATTTAAAAAAAATTGTAATAATATTCTACGTAAACTGGTAAATATTTGTTTTCATAAATAATAAAAATTTCACAGGAATTCGATTATTTGCAAATTATTTTCATAAATAATAACATTTTTTACAAAGATTCAATTATTTTCATAAATAATAAAATTTTTTTTTGGAATTCAATTATTTTTACAAATAATAAAACACATCGTAAACTTTCAATTATTTTTAATACAATTTTAATGAAATTCCTCAAAAAATGTAATTATTCTTGAAAATTTTATTAAAATTCATCAAAGAAATTCAATTATTTTAAAATACCTTTGCTACAATTTATTTATTAGAATTTAAGTATTATTATTTTCAAAACATTTTTAATTGAATTTCTTCAAAGAATTAAATTATTTTCAAAAATTTTAATGAAATTCTTTGTAACAATTCAATTTTTTTTCAAAATAGTTTTAATAAAATTCTTTGTAGAAATTAAATTAATTAAAAAATTTATCAAAATTTATTTACTTTCAATGTTTACTATTTCAATAAAATTTTACAAAAGAATTCAAATATTTAAAAAGAAATTTTTAATAAAATTCGCCTCAAGATCAATTATTTTCAAAATTATAATTTTTAGCAGAAATTCAATTATGTTCAAAAATTTATAAAAATTCTCGTTTGAAGAAATTCAATTATTTTTAATAGAATTTTAATCAAATTTCTCGAAAAACGAGATTATTTTTAAAAATTTTATTATATTTTATATACTTTTAATAAACAATTCTGTAGAATTAATTTTTTTGAAAAAGTTTAATTGAATTTTTTTTTGTAATTATTTGAAGTTTTTATTTTCTAATATATATTTCATTGAAGAATTTTCAAATAATCAAAATTTCGTAAAATTAAATTGTAAACAAATTTTTTCAAAATTAGAATTAGTTAAAATTAATTAATTTGATATAGTAAAAAATCAGTCACTGATTCAAATATAGTTTGTAAATAAATTTTTCAAAAATTGTCAAAATAATAGAAATTTTGTGAAATTCAACTGAAAATAATTTAATTTGTAAAAGAAATTCATTAAAAACTTTTTAACAAAGTTCTTTTTAAACTCTAAAAAATAAATTTTTGAAATTTTTTAATTCTGTTGTTTCAAAATAATTGAATTTTTACAAACAAATAATTATTGAAAATTTTTAGAATAATTGAAATTTCTTTACATTCTGTTAAAAATAATTAAATTCTTTTAAAGAATTTTATTTAAATTTTTCGAAAATAATATCAAAGGAAGTTTGTCACCGTAATTATAATTTTATTTTTAAAAATTTCTTCGCAATATAGGTATTCAACTATTTTCATAAATAGTAAAACTCATTGCAGAATTTTAATTATTTTTAATACAATTTTAATCGAATTCCTCGAAAAATGTAATTATTCTGAAAAGTTTTATTAAAATTCGTCAAAAGAATTCAATTATTTTTATGAATTTTCAAAAAAATTCTAAGAAAAACAATTTAATTATTTTCGAAAGTAGGTAATAAAATTTTTTTAAATTCTCATAATTTCAATTATTTTCATAAATAATTAAATTGTTCTCCACAATTCTATTTACTAAATAAATAAATAAAAAAAAATTCAATTATTTTCAAAAATTTTAATAAAATTCTACACAAACATTTAATTATTTTCAATTTTCATAAATAATAACATTGTTTAGAAGGACTCAATTACTTTTATAAATAGTAAAATTCTTTGCAAAAATTCAATTAGTATCAATACATTTTAATAAAATTGAATTAATAAAATTTTCAATTATAATTATGAACAGACAAGATTATTTTGAAAAATTGAAAAAATTCTTTGTTTAATTCAATTATTTTTCAAATTTTCAATTAAAATTATTAATAAAACATTTTCAAAAAATTGAAAGAAACTTGTCAAAAGAAATTAATTATTCATAAAAACTCTAATAAAAAATTTGGAAGCTATTTGTAGATTTATTTATATTCGAAATCAAATAAATTTTAATTTAATGAGAGAAAAAACCGGGAAAAATTATGACAAAGCCGGGAAATAACCGGGAATTTAGTAGAATGAAAATAGTAGACATCCTGTCAGGGAATTCGAAATGAGCAAAAGCGTAGCAACCCTGTAGACGTAAAAGAAAAAAAATATTCGAAATACATAGAATTTACCCGATTTTCCTTGATGACTCGACATTTGCGGCAGGAATTCGCTTCTAGAGTTTGAAACTTCATGCCTCGTGTTGATCAATTTCTCAATTTCCTGCTTCGGCAGACCCTCAAGTTCACGGCTTCTGAATGGACCCTGTTGTTCAATGTCCTCCTTACCACTATTCATTGAATTCAATTTTTCCCTTATGTACATCAGTCCCTTTTCATCGAGAGTACTTCCAATGATATCAGCAGCGTGTATGGCACTCGGCGGTAAAAGTGCTTCAGACAACATTTTCTCTGCAAGATCTTGAGGAAGATGATCAGAGTCCGCCACGAAGGAATCAATACCACCAGTTGTTTCAACTCTTGAACTTGCCTCAGAAATTCTCTTTGCCCCTGGGGAAAATATTTTCGATTTCTGTGGAATATTCACATCGTCAATTGTTTCCGATTTGACAAATTTTGAATCATTTGGCGTGTTGATTAGTGCACGATGATAGCGTCCCTGGGGGGAATTTTCCAGTGAACTTTCCAACATTTGCGTTCGTACGAATTCGACATTTGATGGTAGGGATTTATTGAGAATTCTTGATGTTTGTGATCTGTTAGGAAGTGATTCACTTGAACTTTCTCTGTATTCAGCTCCGATTGATTTTAGTTTTAAGGGTAGAGGTGAATTATTTGGTGGTTGCGACAAAGGAAGTGGCGGTGGTTCTGTTGACGAATATTGGAATGTATTTGGAGTTTTGTTAATAAAACTACTGGGCGTGCGAAGATTCACTCCGACTCCGGAAGATAAAATTCCCGCTTTGTGCTGAGGACTGAATTGTTGAACGTCTGTGGCATTCGCTGGAGTCATTAGCGATTTACTGAACGGTCGTGCACCCAATGACTGTAAAAATTTATTTCTCTATTATTTATCAATTATTAAAATTGTTCGAATGATTTTTTCGCAGGTCTCTTTCTACCAGACGTGTCGGAAATAATTTAATAAACATACCTTGATAACTTTTCCCTGACCGACGTAATTCTTCAAATTCTGTAAATACTCCTGGAATTGTGTTCTTTCTTGTTCGCTCAATTGATCACACACCTCATGATCAATATCGTGCAATGGCAATTGTTTCTGAAGTTGTTGTCTCCGAAAGGCAGCGCCAGCGGAGCCTTTAATTGGCAATTTTTCATCAGGAAGAGCTTTCATATAATCGGCAGCAAGTTCTTTTGAAGTATTCGGTGGAATCCATTCAAATGGAGTTTCGTCTTGATTTTGTTTTTTGACCCGAAGAACTGAAACATTATTTTTATCAATGAAAATAAAATTCTATTCAACTATAATAACAGGGTTGCCACAAAAATTTAATTTTGTTTCTCCCTGACTTTTCCCTGATTTACAGACTGATCTATTATAAAAATAAATAATAAAATAATAATAAATAAATAATAATAATAAATAATAGTAAATAAATTCCAATCACTCCGAGTCTTCGACTCGGAGCAATCGATATCTTCATGTTTTATAATAATTTAAATAGTCATAACATTTTTCAAAACAAAATTAAATTTTTTACAAAAGTTTAAATAAAATCCTTCACAAGAATTCAATTATTTACAAAAATTTTAATGAAATCCTTCGCAAAAATTCAATTAATTTCATAAATAATAAAATTCTTTCCAGGATTTCAATTATTTAAAAAAAATGTAACAAAAATTCCTTGTAAGAATTCAATTATTTTCATAAATAATAAAATTTTTCGTCTGATTTCAATTATTTTTAATACAATTTTAAATAAATTCCTCAAAAAATGCAATTATTTATAAAATTTTTTTACAAGATTTCAATTATATTTCACAAATTATGAAATATATTTTCAAAATCTACTATTTTAATAAAATTTTTCAAAAGAATCCAATTCTTTAAAAAAAAATGTAATAAAATTCGTGGTGTAAGAATTCAACTATTTTCATAAATAATAAAATTTTTCATCTGATTTCAATTATTTTTAATACAATTTTAAATAAATTCTTCGAAAAATGTAATTATTTATGAAAATTTTTTACAAGAATTCAATTACATTTCACAAATTACGAAATATATTTCCAAAATCTACTATTTTTAATACAATTTTTAAAAAAAATTCAATTATTTAAAGAAAAATATAATAAAATTCTTCGCAAGATTTTAATTATTTAAAAAAAATGTCACAAAAATTCGTTGCAAGAATTCAATGCTTCTTCTAAATAATAAAATTCTTCACAGGATTTCAATTATTTTTAATACATTTTTAAGTAAATTCTTTGAAGAATGTAATTATTTTCAAACATTTTATTAAAATTCTTCGAAAAAATTCAATTATCAATTATTTTTAGTAATCTTTGCAAAAGTTTCTTTATAATTTTCAAACTCTGAAGTTTACAATTCAATTTTACGAAATTTATTTATTTATTTAGAAAATAAAAACTTGAAATAATTTTTAAAAAAAAATTAAAATTAAACTTTTAAAAAAAAATTAATTCTACAGAATTGTCAGTTAAAAGTATGAAAAATTCAGATTTTCAAAGATTTTAATTTGAAACCTTTTCAAAATTCAATTATTTGTAAAAATGCATGCTATAATGCTTTTACTATTCAAATATTATCTAAAATTTCAACTGAAATTCATTTTTAAATCAATTTTTATTAGATTAAATAAAATAATAAATAATTTATTGAATAAATGAATGTTTCTTAAAATTGAATTCTTATAAAGAATTTTAAAAACAAATTTTTAAATAATTGAAATTTTTCGACGAATTTTAATAAAATTTTCAGAAACAATTACATTTTTTGAGGAATTCGATTAAAATTGTATTAATTATAATTTAAATTCTGCGATAAGTTTTATTATTTCTGGAAACAATTCAATTATTTGCGAAGAATATTCTATTTTAAATAATTAGATTCCAGTGAAATTTTTATTATTTATGAAAATAATTTAATGTTCATGCAGAATCTAATCAAAATTTTTGTTTAACAATTAAATTCTTTTGGAAATTTTATTAAAATAGCAGAATATTCAAAATCATTGAATAAAGAAAATTTATTAAAAACAATTGAAATTTTAAAATGAATTTTATTAAAATTTTTAATAATTGAATTTTATTACATTTAAAAATAATTGACTTTTGCAAAGAATTTAATTAATTTTGAAAATAATTGAATTCTTGTGATGAATATTGTTATTTATGAAAATTATTGAATTTTGCAATGAATTTTATTAAAATATCTGAAAATAATTGAATTTAGTCCAAGAATTTTGCTATTTATAAAGATAATTGAAATCATGACAATAATTTTTAAAAAGTTTTGAAAATTATTGAATTTTTATGATGAATTTTGTTATTCATGAAAATTATTGAATTTCGCAAAGAATTTTATTCAAATTCTTATAAATAATTGAATTTCGGAGAATAATTTTGGTGTTTATAAAAACAATTGAAATCTTGATAATAATTTTTAAAAAAGTTTTGAAAATTATTGAATTTTTATGATGCATTTTGTTATCCATGAAATTAATTAAATTTTGCAAAGAATTTTTTTCACATTCCTGTAAATAATTGAATTTTGAAGAATAATTTTGCCGTTTATTAAAATAATTGAAATATGGACGATAATTTTTAAAAAATTGTATAAAAAATAATTGAAATTCTGCAATGAGTTTTATTATTTATATGAAAATAATTTAATATCTGTAAAAACTTTATTATTTATTGAAAATAATGGAATTGTTGTTAAGAAATTTCTAAAAAAAATTTTAAATAGTTGAATTCCTATGAAATTGTTATTATTTATGAAAATAATTTAATGTTTGTTTAGAATTTTATCAACATTTCTTAAAAATAATTGATTTCTTTTAAAAAATTTTATTAAAATAGTAAATATTAAAAATATTGAATTGAGAAAAATTTTTACAAATAATTGAAATTTTGCCAAGAATTTTATTATATAATTTTTGAAATTAATTGAATTTTGTAGAAGAATTTTATTAGTTTTAAAGATAATTGAAATTTTGATGAGAATTTAAAAAAAATTTTGAATTTCCGCGAAGAATTTTATTACTTTTGAAAATAATTGAATATCTGCGAAGTAATAAGAAGAATTGAAAAGTAATGAATAAATAGTAATTAATATAAAATAATAATTCGTAATAAATATGAGAATATCGTACAAAATGAACGATTTTTCGACTTTGCGGATGGACCAAACAGAAGATCGAATTGAGGAAATTCATTGTCATTTACGTCGTGATCATCACGGTCGCATTTGCAATTTTTGCAAATTTTCCTCCAAAAATGTAGATCCAATCCAGGACATGCAGATGTGCAGACTAGACAAGGTGAACCAGCACCTGCCTCGTGAGCCAAACGGGGCTGAAAAAAACGAAAAAAAATTAAATTTTTTTTAAGAATATAATTTTTGGAGTAAATTGTTTTAATTAATTACAATTACACAGATATTTAATATTAAAACAGATTTAAAATACATATTTGCGTAAGATACTTACATTTAATATTGAAATAAACAAGTGCATAAATAGTAAATAAGAAATGAACAAATAAATAATAAATTAAAAAAATTAAATAAATAAGTTTATAAATAAATAATAATAAATAAATAAATTTATTAATAAGTTAAGTAAATTAGTGAATATTAAAAAAATTAAAAAATATTAAATAAAAAATTAAGTAAATAAGTAAATAAATTAGTAAATTAATAAATGAATAAGAATATAAAGAACATTCTGCAAAATGAAATATTTTGCAAAAATGATTTCATACCTTTCTTTTACGATTTTCCAACTCCTGCAACCACTTAGGACGGTTATCTTCTTGCTCCATTGTTTACTTCTATTTTTTTTTGTCCCCAGTCTCAAACTCCTTTGAATTATTCTAAAATATTTTCTAAACGACACTGATTTTTGAAACTGTCTTTTCCTTTGAAATTAAAATCATTTTAGTAATCACTTAAGCATACTGCGAAAATTATTTTCAGACGATGAGATAAGTGAGAATAACAGAGAACTGAATGACAGTTCTTAAGCTGCCCCTTCTTGTGTCTGACTCATCAGACTCCAGCCATGTTTACCTACACTTTTACTCCAATGTACACGTGTAACTTGTCCCCCCAAAAGAATATTTCGAATTCTCTTTGTATTGAGTTTTTATTTGTGTGCGCTGAGAAGGCAAACACAAACTCACACATTCACTGCTCTCAACTTTTATTTTCTGTACATATAAGAGAAGGTAAATGGAAGGAGAAACTTGAAGAGAGAGTGGGGTTCATGAATCTTGAGTCTGAAACTGAAATAATTGATAAATAATAATAATAAAATTCAAGATAATAATTAAATTGGAGAAAAATATTTTTAACTAGATCGTTTGTTTAATAAAACGATTTTTAACTTGATCGTTTGTTAAAAAAGAAAACGATTTTTAACTTTATCGTCTGTTTAATAATAAAACGATTTTTAACTTGATCGTCTGTTAAATAAGAAAACGATTTTAACTTGATCATCTGCTAAATAATAAAACGATTTTTAACTTGATCGTCTGTTTAATAATAAAAATATTACATAACAATTTGATAAATTCCCAACATTTAGGATTCAATTCCAAACGCAGAATCAAATTCCTGTTCGCTAATCTGAAACAAAATTTGCATAAATAGAGAATTTAAATATTTCAAATAAAATTAAATCGAAAAAAAAGAAATTACCTTCTTTTTCTTCAATTTCTTAATAAGAGCGACGTCCTTAGCCAATTCTGCCATATCCTCCTCACTAATCCCCTTTTTTCGCTTCTTCTTAATCGAATCTGGATTCATTTCCATTTTCTTCTTCTTCTTCTCCCGTCGAATATTTCTTCTCTCCTGATGATCTAATTTATTTTTCTTCGCCTCCGACCAAGGTTCTGTTTTTTTTCATTTTTCGCATTTTCTTACTCGGCCAAATACCCGTTTCCTTGAATTCTTTCAATTTCTCCAGTCTACTCGTTTCCCTCTGCTTATCCTTGTACTTTATCGTGTTAATGTCAATTTTCTCCCCCTCAAATGATGACAAATCCAAGCCCTTTAATTCCGGCATTCTTGGCATTTTCAATAGACCAAAACTCATTGCAACTTTGCCTAAATCAAGATCCTTGAGTCTTAAAATTAAACGACATTCGTGTTTCTGATAATATTGAGTGTACGAGACAAAAGATCGAATTGCCTTGTCGAATAAAAGTCTGTCGTTTCTTTGTAGATTCCTCATTGTCTTTAGACATTTTGTCGCGAAATTGTCAGAGACTTCTGTCTTCATTTCTTTGAGATCTACTTTTTGATTTCTTTTAATGAAATCTATGTACGCATCTTCGGATTCTAGAAGAAAAAGAATGGCGCTTCCTTCGTTACCAATTCGCGCAGTTCTTCCGCATCTGAAAAATAATCGAATGAATTTGAAATTAAATTAATTTTTAAAGAGAAAATTCTTCGCAGGAAATAAATTATTTTCAATAATAATATTAAAATACAATTAATTATTAATAATAAAAATACAATTTTAATAAAATTTCATGAAAGAATTCAATTCTTTTATAATTTTTAATAAATTCATTGAAACAATTCAATTATTTTTCTAAATAGTAAAGTATTTGGAAAAATTCAATTATTAAAATTTTTTCCTTCTCGTTTCCTTCTGGTTTTTAAAATCTTTTTTTCTGTAAAATACCTTAAAAAATTCATTAATTTTCAAGATATTTATTAAATGTCTATTAAAAGAAGATTCAAATATCTTCTTTAAAACCTCAGAAATTTCAATTATAATTCCAAAATTTAGTTATTTAAAAAATAATTAAAATAATTCTAAAATTGAGTTAATTTCAAAAAGTCAATTATTTCTAAAATTGTCTGTATAATTTATTTTAAAAATTCAATTATTTTCAAAATTTTCAATTCAATTTCTTGTTATTTAAATTATCTTTTATAAAAATTAGAAAATGACACAAATTGTTTATAAAAAATTTAATTAGGTATTTCAATTTTTTAATAAAATTCTGGCAAAATTAAATTACTTTTTATAGAATTTAAAAACTATTTTTTCAGCATTTTCAATTTAATTTCTTTAAAAAATTCAACTATATTCAAAAATTTTTATTAAATTTTTTGCAGAATTTCAATTATTTTCATAAATAACAAAATTCGTCTTAAGAATTCAATTATTTTTAATTCAATTTTAATAAAATTTCTCGAAACAATATAATTTTTTTAAAAATATTAATTACAGTCGAACCTGGATAAGTGGTCCCTTGATAAGTGGGAATCCTCTTTAAGTGGAACTTTCTTTGCAGTCCCTGCACAAGTAATTTGACCTTAAATGACCTGGATAAGTGGAATACCTCTATAAGTGGAACAAGAACTTTGGTCCCTTGAGGTTCCACTTATCCAGGTTCGACTGTATATTCAATTATTATCAATCTGTTTCAAAACATTCAATTATTTTCAAAAATACTGATAAAATTCTTCGAAAAAATTAAATTATTTTTATAAATTGTAAAATTTTTCGCAAGAATTTAATTATTTTTATAAATTGTAAAACTTTTTGCGGGAATTCAATTATTTTTTTAAATTGTTAAATTCTTTGCGAGAATTCAATTATTTTTATAAATTGTAATACAATTTTTCTAAATAAATCAATTATATTCTAAATTTTTAATGAAATTCTTTTCAAAACATTCAATTACTTTCAAAAATTCTGATAAAATTCTTCGCAAGAATTCAATTATTATGATAAATTGTAAAATTTTTTGCGAGAATTCAATTATTATTTTTATAAATTGTAAAATTCTTTGCAAAAATTCATTTATTTTTATAAATTGTGATAAAATTTTTCTAAGAAAATTCAATTATATTCAAAATTTTTAATAAAATTCTTTTCAAAACATTCAATTATTTTCAAAAATTCTGATCAAATTCTTCTGAACAATTCAATTATTTTTATAATTGTAAAATTTTTCGCAAGAATTCAATTATTTTCAATACAATTTTAATAAAATCTCTAAAAAAGATACAATTAATTTGAAATATATTAATTAAATTCGATTATATTAAAAATTTTTTTAAAAATTCTCTAAAAAAATTGTTTTTTTAACGTTTTGATAAAATTAATCGATTAATTTCAATTATTTTCAACATTTCATAATATAATTGTTTTAAAAAAAATTCACTTATTTTTTATAAATTGTAAAATTCTTCGAAAGAATTCAATTATTTAAAAAAGTTGTAAAAAAAATTTTCTTTAATAATTAATTATTCTCAAAAGTTTTTGATATAATTCTTCGTAAATTTCAATTATTTTAAAAATTTCCAATTAAAATAAAACTGCATTATTTTCACGAAATTTAAAAAAATTCTTCAAAAAAGTTAGTTAGTTTAGAAGCAAAGAATTGTAATTTTTATTCAATTATGCAAAATTTAATTAATTGAATACGGAAACTATATTATCTCACCTATGTACAAAACTACTCGCAGTCGAGGGAGGATCAAATTGTAAAACCCAATCCACTTCTGGAATGTCAATACCACGAGCCATTACATCCGTACAAGCCAATAGACCATTTTCAATGTTTCGAAATTCTCCGAATATTTTGTGTCTTTTATTTTTCATTTTACCATGAAGTGCTAATACTTTAAAAGATGGTAATAATCTGTAATTGGAAATATATTTTATATTTATTGTGTTTATTTTAAGTCATTTATAATAGAGAAAATATGCCTTTTTTATTCTTGTGGCTTATTGGCCACAAGAATAAAAAAAGACATCTTTTCCTTAATTATTTAATTTTGTAATATTTATTCATTTAAAAAATAATTTATTGGGAAAATAGTTTTCTGAATTTAATGAATTGAAAAATAACTTACGCTGTCAGAACATGACTGAAGTAATC
The DNA here is from genome assembly GCA_032872505.1 of Leptopilina syphax. NCBI lineage: Eukaryota > Metazoa > Arthropoda > Insecta > Hymenoptera > Figitidae > Leptopilina > Leptopilina syphax. The sequence goes on along the minus strand of CM065469.1, from coordinate 28,028,514 downwards.
GACACACGCGCAGGTTGAAAAAAATATCATGTACTTCTTATTGAAACCTTGTTTTTTAATGAATTCCACCATTGTTGAGAGTTTATTTTCGGCATTCACTATTGTGTAATTATTACTCAAATTAACTGGAGTTGAGATACTGGATTTTTCTTTGACCGCGACCAAAGTTGGATTTCTCAAACCCGCTCTTATTAATTGCTGTAATTCTTTTGTTTGAGTTGCTGAAAATAATCCAGTTCTTCTGAGTCGTGGTAAAAAGCTCAAAATTGCATTGATACTTTCGGAGAAACCTAAATCTAGTAGACGATCCGCTTCATCGAGGACCAGCAATTCCTATTGGAAACGCAAATAGAATTTGTTTAATAAAATTTAAATAAAATTTACTTTGAATAAAATTTTCCTTGAATAAAATTTACTTTGAGTATAAAATTTCCTTTGAATATATAAAATTTTCCTTGAATAAAATTTTCTTTTAGTAAAATTTGCCTTGAATAAAATTTTCTTTAAGTAAGATTTGCCACGAATAAAATTTGCTTTAAATAAAAATTACTTACTAAAGATTTGACACCATTAATTAGATTCACTTCTTTGCAATTTGTCAATAAATCCTCTAATCTTCCAGGCGTACAAACAATAATATTCGCACCTTTTCTAAGTCTTTCAACATCCTCTCGAACAGTGGTGCCTCCAACAAGAAGAATTTGTTTCAAATTCGAAATCTCTTCGAGAAAATTAGACAAGACGTCGCTAATTTGTGTGGCTAATTCTCTGGTTGGTGAAATTATTATAGAACCAATTTCCTGTGGTTTCCACACTTCTTTCCTTTTCTACAACAATTAATAAAAATTATAACAATATAATAATTACGATATTACAGCAATTATTATCAGTGCCTAAAAATAAATAAATATAGCATTTTGAAAATAAATTCAAGACAAAATTTAAATTTCTATTAAATTCCTTTGTCATTAAATTGACAGTAACTGTTCAATTTGTTCAAAATTCAATTAGTAGGTTCAATTTGTTGAAAACAATTACCTGCAATATTTCCAACATTGGCACCAAGAAAGCTAATGTTTTCCCACTACCTGTCACCGCTTCTGCAGCAACGTCCTTTCCCTTCAATAACAATGGTATACAAGCCGCCTGCAAATTATCAATCAATTGTTGAATTTTTTCAAATCAAAAAATTCAATTTTGATAATTTTACCCAAAAATTTTTAAAGTCCTACCTGTATCGGTGTCATTGTATGAAATTTCAAATTCCGAAGTGTTGTCAAAACAGAATCGCTCAAAGTCACCTCCAATTCGTTCCATTTTCGAGCTTTCATTATAAACTATTAAAAAAATACTTTGTTTATTAAAAAAACGTGTTGCATTCAAAATAAAGGCCACAAACCATATCTCAAAAATCACAATTTACGAGATTTACGAATTCACCACGTTCACCACAGAGGAAACTTTGTGCCAAGAATTGCTCAACGAACAAAATGTAAACTACACTTTTCGAATGTAAAAAAAAGTGCTAATGATCAGAATCAATATCACGATATTAATGAAATATACTTCTTGAATTTTGTGCAAATTTCAAACTTGGAAAACATACAAGGTTGAGTAAAAAATATAAAAAATAAAACTAAAAATCTTTGGGAAGTGACAACAATCAAACGCATGGAGTGTATGAACAGCTGATTGTCAAATTTGTCGTCTGCTATAAAATGCGCAGCAAAATGCGCATATGAATTCACCATAATTTTTTTGTGACTTTGTGTGTGGCATCTGGCGTTTCTTCTCCATATTATTCTCCTGGGTAACAGAAAGTTGATCTTTGTCACTGGCTTTTTGTGTATATATTTACTATTTACGTCTGTGTTGGCGTTGAATGTAAATTAATAATGTACTATATGTACGCATATACACGGTCAGCTGAGAGATCATTCGAAATCTCGCAATTGAGAATTACGCATTTGAAAATGTTTTACTGAACGTGATTTTATAATAAACAATTCATTTTTTTGTTCATATAACAAAAATCACGTCAAAATGGTGGAACCAATCTTTGATTATCAATTTCGTCTTATTTTAATTGGTGACAGTACAGTTGGTAAAAGCTCTCTACTTAAATATTTCACCGATGGCAAATTCGCTGAGGTATGTACGCAGTGCTTTTTTTGTCTTCTGCTCTAATTTTCAAAAAAAAAAAAATCAAAAACATGCCCTTGATTGTATAAATATAAAATTTTCCCATTTTTCTCCCACCCGATAAAAAATGTTAAATTCCCTGCATGATTCATGATTTTAACCATTTTAACATAATTTGTACAATTATTCACATTTGATATGAAATATGACGCACTTTATGTGTCAATTCAAAAATACAATTTTCTTTTCATGTTATCACAATGGAATTTAATTTAAAAATTGACTTACTTTCATTTCTATTAGTTATCTTTTGTTAGTTACATCAAAGTCGTTTGAGAGATTAAATTCGCGAAAGAATTAGATTATAAATTACTATATTGTAATCAGAATTTTTCACTCGAATAAATATGAGTCAAACAATAGGAAATGTTTAGAGAAATATTGGAGCTTGGAGAATATTTTCTAAAATGAAATACTTATTTTATTTAATTACTATAGAAGTTAAAATATTAGATTATTCCTTTTTTTATGCATGTAAAGAGAAAGTTCATTGAATAATTAAATTTTAACTCATTTCCCTGGAATATGCGAAATTTATTCTTTTTTTTTTATTTTTAGCTGTCGGATCCAACTGTCGGTGTGGATTTTTTTGCACGATTAATTGAGGTGAAAGATGGCACGAGAATTAAATTACAATTATGGGATACTGCCGGACAGGAAAGATTTAGGTAATTAGAGCAAGACAGGGTTGCCACAAAAATTTTATTTTATTTTTCCCTGATTTCTAGACAAAATTTTGATTTTTTCCCTGACCCTGAAGAATCTTCTGATTCACTCCAAAAAATGCTCTATTACATTTATTTACGAATTTCTTCAATTGTAAAATTATTCTATTTCATAAATAATTTCTTTTTTAAACAAATGTTTAAAATTAAAACCTTCTGAAATTCAATAACTTATGAAAATATTATTATAAAAAATGAAGAAATCGATCACTCCGAGTCTTTTTCTTCATGTTTTATAATAAATTAAAGATGACAGAGTGATAAAATAATTATTTTCTATCATAAGAATATTGTAACTATAAATTTAAATTTTCAAAGATTTTAATTTCAACCCTTTTCAAAATTCAATTATTTCTAAAAATTCACGTTATAATGCTTTTAATATTCAATTATAATTTAAAATTTTAAGGAAAATTCATTTTTTAATCAATTTTTATTAGAACATTTTTTGTGAATTCAATTATTTAAATAAAAAATAAATAATTTATTAAATAATTGAATATTTCTTAAAATTGAATTTTTATGAAGAATTTTATCAAAATTTTTAAAAATAATTAAAATCTTTCGGCGAATTTAAAAAAAAATTTAAGAATAAAGGCAATTTTCTATCATTTCATTTAAAATTGTATAAAAAATAAATTAAATTCTACGATAAGTTCTGTTATTTGTAAAAAATAATTAAATTCTTGCAACGAATTTTATTATAACTTTTTTAAAAGAATTGAATTCCTGTGAAGAATTTCATTTGTGAAAATAATTGAATTCCGGAGAAAAATATTATTATTATGAAAATAATTAATTTCTTGTGAAGAATTTTATTTAAATTTTTTTTTAAAAATTGAATTTCTCAGAATTTTATAAAAGTTTTTGAAAATAATTAAATTATATCGAGAAATTTACTTAAAAAATTGAAAATAATTGAAATTTGGCGAAGAATTTTATTAAAATTTTTTTTAAATAATTGAATTCTTGTAAAAAAATGTTATTTTTGAAAAGAATTGAAATCTTGGAAAGAATTTTATTGAAAATTCTTAAATAATTGAATTCTTGTAATCAATTTTATTACAACTTTTTTGAAAGAATTGAATTCCTGTGAAGAATTTCATTTGTGAAAATAATTGAATTCCGGAGAAAAATATTATTATTTATGAAAATAATTAATTTCTTGTGGAGAATTTTATTCAAATTTTTTTTAAAAATTGAATTTCTTAGAATTTTATAAAAGCTTTTGAAAATAATTAAATTCCATCCAGAAATTTCATTAAAAGAAAGAATTTTGTCAAAATTATTTTAAATAATAGAATTTTTAGAAGAATTTTCTTTAAATTTTTCAAAATAATTGAATTTCTCAAAACTATTTTTTCAATTCTCTGAATAAATTTGAATTCTTTTGAAAAACTTCATTAAAAAATTAAAAATAATTGAATTCTTGTGAAATTTTTATTAAAAGTTTGTTTAAATAATTAAATGCTTTTGGAAAATTTTATTAAAATAGTAGATATTAAAAAGAATTGAAATGAGGAAATTTTTTGAAAATAATTGAAATTTTGCGAAGAATTTTATTAAATTTTGTTTTTAAATAATTGAATTCCTGTGAAAAATGTTATTTTTGAAAAGAATTGAAATCCTTTGAAGAATTTTATTCAAATTTCTTAAATAATTGAATTGCTTCGAAGAATTTTATTTTTTTAGAAAATAATTGAATTGTTTCAAAGATTTTTACAAACATTTTTAACAATAATTGCATTCCTAGGAAGATTGTTATATTTTACGAAAATAATTGTATTCTATGATCAATGTTATTATAATTTTTCAAATTTATAAAGCATTTTATGGAATTTTTTTTAAATAATTGAATTCTCGAGAAAAATTTTATTATTTATGAAAATAATTGATTTCTTGCGAAGAATTTTATTCAAATTTTTTTAAATAATTAAATTCTTAAGAAGAATTGTATTGAAAATAATTAAATTGAACAGGAAAGTTCTTTTAAAATTGAAATTTTATTAACTAAATCTTGTAAAGAATTTTGTCAAAATTATTTTAAATAATAGAATTTTTAGAAGAATTTTCTTTAAATTTTCCAAAATAATTGAATTTCTCAAAACTATTTATTTCAATTCTCTGAATAAATTTGAATTCTTTCGAGAAACATCATTAAAAAATTAAAAATAATTGAATTAGTGCGGAGAAATTTATAAAAAATTGGTAAGTAATTGAATTCTTGTGAAATTTTTATTAAAATTTTGTTTAAATAATTGAATGCTTTTGGAAAATTTTTATTAAAATAGATATTAAAAATAATTGAAATGAGGAAAATTTTTGAAAATAATTGAAATTTTGCCAAGAATTTTATTATTTATAAAGATAATTGAATTTTGACGAGAATTCTTTTTTAATTTTTGAACATAATTGAATTGATGCAAAGAAGTTTATCACTTTTGAAACCTTTGAAATTCATCTATTTATGAAGATTTTAAACGCAACTCTTTTGAAATCCAATTAATTTACAAATTTTTAAGTAAAATTATTCATTAAATAATTTATAAATAATAATTTTATGATAGTTCTTCAAGAATATTAAGTTATTTAAAAAGAAATTATTGTCAGAAATAGAAAAAATTGAAGGTTTTGTATTAGAATTCTTGACAATTTTATAGTTTATGAGACAAACAAAAAAGACACCAAAATTCAGAATTTTAATATAAATTCTAAAAAATTTAATTTTTTCCAGTACTTTTAATAAAAATCCTTGACTTGTCCCTGACCAATTCTAATTTCCTTGACTTTTTCCTGAATTCCCTGACCTGTGGCAACCCTGCAAGAGAATTAAATTAAATCTATTCTCGGAAAAAATTAAAAATACTAATAAATTATTCACAAATATTTCAGATCAATTACAAAATCATATTATAGAAATTCAGTGGGAGCTCTACTTGTTTATGATGTTTGTAATCGGGCAAGTTTCGAGCATATACCCCAGTGGATGATGGAAGCTCGCCGACACATTGAACCAAATCGTCCGGTCTTTGCACTCGTTGGCTGTAAACTCGATTTAGTAACGAATGGTGCTCAACGTGAAGTTTCGAAAGAAGAAGCAAGAGCTTTCGCCGATCAACATGGAATTCATCACATCGAAACAAGTGCAAAAAGTGGGGTTAATGTTGAAGATGCTTTTCGTTCAGTCACCCAAGAAGTATTTAATAGAATACAAACTGGTGAATATAAAATTGAAGACGGTTGGGACGGTATTAAAACCGGATATGCCAGACCAAGTGGTTTAGATTTTAATCTAGTCGAAGCTGAACCAGCGAAAAGTTCTTGTTGCTAAGTCAATTTTCAACGAAAAGAAGATGAAAAAAAACACGAATCAACTAAAATCTTGACTTATCGCAAATTATTTTCAAAAAAAAAAATTTGCGATTAAACACAATGACTGATCAAAAGCCATAAAAAAATTTTTTTTGTAGCTTGCTCCATTTTCTTTTTGGCAACTTTCCTCAGTTTTATGAAGAATTACCATAAATATTTATTTCCCCAAAAAAAATTGCATGTTTTGAGAAAATTGTGTCTCGATTCTGTTTCTTCAAAAAAATCGAATTGAACAAAAAAATCACAAACACACACATACACACAAACACTAAACTATCGATCATTGTGTATAAAAATAGATATTGATTTTTGTATATAGTTTGTACAAATAATCTAAGATAGTTACATGATTTTTTAAGACTAAATGAAAAAAAATCTTTTTAAGAAAAAAAATTCTGTTATCTACTTTGATTAATCTATAAAATTCAAAGAAGACTATTTTCATTAATTGTAGAAAAGAATAATTTAAGTCTACGTTAAAAAAATGATAATTTCTAATTTTTTATCGCATAATCCGAAAAAATTTTAAAGCTTGATTGAATTCGGTAAATCAAGATAATATACATTATTTGTAACAAATATTTTATACTTGGAAAATCTTTGTAATATTTAACAATTTTTAGAATAGGAAGAATAAGCGCTTCACGATATTGTTACCAGGACTGGACATTGAAACTAGAAAAGTTTACTGAGAGAAATAAAAATTTAGAAAGAAAAAAAGGAAAAAAAAGTTGAATATAAAAAATGTAACTCGAAAAAATTAACAAAAATAAGAAAAAAATTTACTATTTACTAAATTATATTCTCTCAGAATATTTTTCTCGTAAAAAAATTGATCAACATAAAAATTATGTAATACAACAATTGATGTAGAATTAAATGTAGCACTCTTGTAATATTTAACCGATCATTGTCGAATGTTCAAAGGAAAGAAATTGTTAAATGTCAGACTGAGAAGAAGATCTAATCTTCTTGTAAAAAAAAGTAACAAATAGTTGAAGACTTGAAATTTTCTAGTTAAAACTGAAACTCCCCAATTATTTTCTGTATGAAGACAATCTGCTTCGTGAAAAATGCCAAAAAATATAATAATTTTAAGTGAAAACTGTTAAAAATATATTTTATTTTTTCGACAAAAAAAAAATTCTTTCTGTTAAAAATTAGAAATCGCGCAGATTTTCAATGAAAACAATAACAAAATTCAATAATTGTAAAAAAAAATTCAACCGGTAGTATTATTTATTTTTAAACAAAACTAGTGATTGAAATAAAAAACAAATTTAACAAAATAAAAAAATCGGAGTTCCTTGATTTAAAAAAAAGAGTAAAATTAAAATTATTTTTCTTAATCTGCGATAGTTTGGATTTTATTTATTCCCTTAATTTTTAATTCAAAAGAATTATTTTTTAAATTGTATTTTTATATCTACCTTTATGTAAAATTCTTCATTCTTTCTACGATTTACTTATGAATCGTAGAATTATACCTTTAATTAGTTAATAAAAAATTAGTTTCTAGTTAGCGAATTTTTTTTTTTTAAATAAATCAAACTGGTATCATGATCAAGGTCTTAATTTAATCGTCCAAGCATTGATACATTACACACCTTATCTAGATTACATTACAAATTATTATCGTCGTAAGATACGATTGAAATACTTGCATGACATTATAAATTTCCTAGGGAGCTCTCACTCTAGAATTAGCAAACGAACATTAATTAGCTCGCAGCTTGGCGGGATCTTCGATGATCACATTGTACAGTAACATTTATTGATGATTTTGTAAAATTAAAAAGTAGAGATTCACAATTTCTACAACTATCTAATAATATTAATAATAATAATATAATAATAATAATATATTATTACAAATAGCTAATCATTATTTCCGTGACTAGAAATTTCTCTATCCATCTTTTCTTTTTTTCCACATACAATTCACAAAAAAAAAATGTTTTGGCAAATTTCATTCCAATATAAATATACGAAATAGCAAACAACTTGATTATTTAGAAATACAACGATTTTTATCGTATAATACTTAATCCATTTCAATTCAAACGTTTTCCTTTTTTTCTCCTACTTCTCTTTTTGTATATTTACAAACAATTTTTTATAATACACATTTAATAAAATTCGACGTTCCTTTTTTATCACGTGAATCACCAATTCGAATCTAATTCGTAAATTTTCAAATTCTACACAAAAATCTCTTCTGAAAACTTTTAATTATTAACATTTTTTTTGCCTTCATTTCGAATTTTATAATAATAATAATAACAGTTTCAAACTGTACATAACAGGCAGTTTCTTTTTTTTGACATTAAATTAATAATATAAAGAAAAACAACAGCGACAATACATATTTTTTTAAAACTCGGTAAAAAAATAAAATACATCAAAAAAGAAAACCACTTTCCAAGTAGTTTAATAAAATAAAATTTTTTTAAAAATAAAATCTTTCAATTATTTAACAAATATTTTTTTTATGAACACATTTTTCTCAACGTAAAAATGTAATACGTCAATTAAAAGAACGTAATATTTTCTTCAAATCATTAATTGAATAAGTTATCAAATAATTAATTGAATAATCAATCAAATAATTAATTATTAAATTATTAATTAATAATTAATTATTTATTTTTAAAAGATAATAATTAAAAATGTAAAATTATTACACTTTAAAATCAAAAAGTTGCGTTTGAATTAAGTCATTTGCCAAAAACTTGTTTACGTTCATTTTCACGTTAAGTATTGTTTTTTTTCTAAATTTAATCTTGCTTACAGCAAGGAGATAATAAATATTATGAACAAATAAGAATCACTAGAAAGATTATCTTTCTCAAAGAGTTTTTCAAACTTGAAGCGCAGCTCCAGCCAATTTTTTTTTATTACATATATATATAAATATATATTTATAAATAATAGGAAAATAAAATATTTATATCAAACTACGTTCATCATCATATAAAATTGAAAAGAAAAAATTACACACTAATGATGCGTTTTTAGAAAAAGTTGAATTGAGTTCTTTTTTTTAAATGTAAAACGGCTAGTGCATTAAACAATTAGCCACTAATATATATAGATTTTTTAATATAAATGCAATTTTGAATGACTAATCATTTTGTACAGATTCAATATATTTGAGTATGATAGAAATGTTCGTTGATATTTAAATATCAACGTATTTGTTTTTTTTGTTTTTTTTTTTTTGAGAAACGTCTAAATTAGAATTTTAAACGTTTCTAGAATGAAATATTACTGCCTTCAAATTCAAAAAATTTTTTTAAGTTCATAGACAACATGGGATAAAATATATTACATAATGGTAACATTTACTTTCTTGATATTATGCGATATTATATAAGGGGGACTTTTTGAGTATGATTTTTGCTCAATTCTTTTTTTTTCTGAATTATATACTTAGTCGAAATTAGCAACTTTACCTCTTCTATGCTGTTCTAGGGATTCACATCCAAATAGCACGTATTCTTCTCGTGAAAGCCAGAATGGATAGCCTTCGACGTACTCTGGTGGTGTTTTATCTGTGAACATTCAAAAAAAACTTGTTAGTAAAGAAAAAAAAATAATAATTGAATTCATGTGAAAATATTTGAATGTTTGAAAGAATTTTATTGAAATTTTTTGAATTCAATAAATTTACCTGGATGAACTTCTAGGGAAACGTAAGTAGAGCCCATGGCAGCGTTCCAACTGTGCGTACCGGGGCAGCTTCTAACTTCAAGAATGTGACTGTATTCCGGAAGCAATTCTCGTAAATCTTTCGACAGTCGAAGATTGAAGCCTGACAAATCGGTATTTCCGCCAGTCAACAGAATGTGAGAGAGACAATCTTGTAAAACTTCCTCCGAAAGTCCGGACGTTACTTCCTTTATTACTTGGGGCAAACCTAAACTCACGTACATCATCTCCGGGGCAACGAATAATTCCTCGCCCAACGAAACTCTCTACAAAATAATCAGTGAAATAATGAGTTTCTTTTGCTAGTTTTTTGTTTTTAATAAAGAAAGAAAGAAAGAAAGAAAGAAAGAAAGAAAAAAAGAAAGAAAATAAAATAAAATAACAGTTATCAGAAAACAATAGAAAAATTGTGAAGAATTAAAGAAAGAATTCAAGAATTTATCAATTTTTTAAAAAATAATTGAATTTTTGAGAAGAATTTTTTTATTTATGAAAATAATTGGATTTTTTTGAAGAATTTTAATAAAATTCTTAAAAATAATTGAATTCTTGTGAAAAATTTTATATTTGGGAAAATAATTGAATAATTGTGAAGAATTCAAGAAAGAATTCAAGAATTTATCAATTTTTTAAAAAATAATCGAATTTCTGAGAAGAATTTTATTATTTATGAAAATAATTGAATTCTTGTGAAAAAATTTATATTTGGGAAAATAATTGAATAATTGTGAAGAATTAAAGAAGGAATTGAAGAATTTATCAATTTTTTAAAAAAATAATTGAATTCTTGCAAAGAATTTTATTGAATTCTTTTTAAATAATTGAATTCTCGTGAAAAATTTTATTATTTGGGAAAATAATTAAATTCTTGTGAAGAATTTTATTAAAATTTATAAAACTAGGTGATTGAATTCTTGAAAAGCATTTTATTATTTATGCAAAAATAATTGTATTCTTCCCTGAAATTTTATTTGAATTTTTATAAATAATTGAATTTTCAAGAAAAATATTATTTCTTGTGAAAATAATTGAATTCTTGGGGTAGAATTTTATAAAAAGATTTTAAATGGATTTTTTCCTAATCATTTTATGAAATATTTTAAATAATTCAATTTCTGTGAAAATTGTATTACTTTATTATTTAATATTTTATTATATTGCGAATAATTTTATCAAAAATTTTTTGTGGAATTTTATTAAAATTTGTTTAGATATTGAAAATCATTGATTTTCAAAAAGTTTTCGAGAATAATTGAATCGTTTTTAAGAATTTTATTACAATTTTTAGAACTTTTTCTTTATTTCAACTATTATCGAATTTAAAGTAATGCAAATTTTCCAAAAAAATAAAGAAAAAAGTAGCTTTTAGTTTCATAAACCTAAAAAAGTATTCAAATAGTAACAAATTGTAAAAAAAAAGTAGTAAATAGTAGGTTTTTAGTAGATGAGTGCGAAGCTTGAGTTACAGAAAACTGAAATTTCTAGGGAACAAAAACTCACCCAAAACTGTTTATAATCAGCGAATGTGTCGACCTTAAATCTGATATTTTCCTTTTTCATTTTCCTATCACTGTCTTTCACTTTCTTATCGCTCTCCTTAAACTTCCTCTCCTCCGCTTCATTTCGATAGTTTAATTTGCATTTCTCTTTAACAGCCATATAATCAAGGAAGGAAATCGGAATCTGATGATATTCCTTAGCTTGCCAGTAGAGTGCATTTTTTAAATTGCAAGCAACATGCCAACCTCCGATGGGAAGCAATTTCCATCGATGTGGAATCACTCGTCCGCCAATGACAACTGCCACCGTTGTACTCAATGCACCACTGTCCACAACAACACAAGTCTCAATATCCAACATTGCACACGCTGCCAATGGTTTCGGCACCAAACAAACCCTGTTCAATTAAAATCAAAACATCAGCAAACAAGACAAAATCTAGCAAAGTAAAAAACATCAAAAAACAGGATTGCCACAAAAAATTAATTTTGTTTTTCCCTGATTTCCAGACAAACAACATTTAAACCTTTTGAAATTCAATAACTTTTAAAAACATTATTATAAAGTTATAAAGAAATCGATCAATCCAAGTATTTTCTTTTGGAAAATTTTACTAAAATAGTAGAAATTATCCGAAATTGAAAATCATTGAATTGATGAAAATTTTTTAAAATAATTGAAATTTTTCCAAGAATTTTATCATAAAATTCCTGTAAATAATTGAATTACGGCAAAGAATTTTGCTGTTTATAAAAATAATTGAAATCTTGACGATAATTTTAAAAAAATTGTATTAAAAATAATTGAATTTCTGCAAACATTTGTAACTTCTCTAAAATTTAATTTTTTTAAAAATTTTTAACCTAATTGTTCTATACATCCATGATTTTTAATATGTAATTAAATATATATTAAAAAATTAAATAAAACTAATTATGAATCCTGCAAATTAAATTTTTTCCCATGACTTGTGGCAATCCTGAAAAACAAAAAATAGAAGAGAAAATTATCCTTTATAGAATTAATATTTCTAACCTGGCAACTTTGACCTCTTGAAACAAATAGTGCAGCAACTGTTTTCTGAGCGAGGGATGAATAGCCAATGGCTCACAGAACATCAAAACGGCATTTGGTTTCCTCAAGGTAGTGGTCAATCTCATCTGATGAAACAAATGATCAATATATACCTTTAAAACAGAGAATGATCCATCGCAAAGTAATGCCTCAGCTGGACAAACGACATCAACATTAGGAATTCCCAAAACATCAACAGCGTCCGAACAGTAACCATTGACCAATCTTTGATCAACTGGATTGGAATGCGTGTAAAAGGCATCATTCGGGTGAGTTGCCAATCTCTTTTTTTCACGATACAACTTCAACGAATTGCAAAATACACAAAAAGGTCCACTGGGTCTTGGTATTTTCACCGTTGGCGTTAATTCGGTAAGCTTTAATAATTTGAGCGTTTTCGCCAACGATTTCCCATCCTTCGGTCGACTGCTACAACTTGGATTATTATTTCTCAATTGTGTTTGTTCAGCGTGCATTTCATCATTATATTTTGGAATGCCAAACATTGACAGGTGCCTCTTTAAACCAATTTGTGGAGTTATTACCCAAGTGAATTTATTACCAATTTCTAAGACTACTTTAGCACTAGAACTTTCGACGCAATTACGCTGACATGTGTAGCCACTACAATGACAACATTTCGGAAAAGGAAAAGCCTCTCCCAATGTGAGAACCATATGAAGTCTGTAGCATGTCGCCTTAAAACTCACGCCAAGTAATTGCAAACATTTTATATCCGGAAATCTGAATTGTACTTTGGAGAGCAGATGCAACCATTTCATTTTCCTGAAAGTAAGTCAATTAACAAAATCAAGAAATGACAGCTGAAAAATAAGTCCTAAACAAGTTGATATATTAAAATACATCAACAATTTGAAAATTTATCCCTTATTTTAATTAATTAACAAAACTTTTCACACACAAAATGGAGTAAAATTAATTAAGACATAACCTATACACACCACAAGTAATCATTATCCGAGGTCTTTCGCAGGTATTTACAGGTACTTCCAAAAGCAATAATATCAGGTACATCACAGTATAGCAATATTTCAATCCAAATTTCCTCAGGGAAGACGGCGGGATCCATTATTAGCAATAAAAACGTTTACAAAATGTACAATGATAATTCTAAGCTGCCAAAAACCTGGCACTCCCCATTTTTGACAAGTTCAAGGTCATTAGACAGCGTTCACACGTGTGCAATTCTCTCTCTTCTTCCTTCACTCGACGAACCTTAAATCCAATTGGTCAACTTTTTGGACAATTTCGAAAATCTGACCAATCGTCACTCACAAACGCAAAATTGACAATTACAAGCATTTCAAGTTTTCGGATAAAGAAAATTCTATTTACACTGGTAAATTTTGTAAATTTATTTAATTTATTTCATTTATTTACTGGTAAATTTTTTGAAAAACAAAAAAGTGGGGTTATGTTTTTGTAAACATTTCGCAAACTTCTTTACCGACAGTTGTTTGTCAGTCGGTAATTTAGAAATTCAACCAATTTAACAATAGGAAAAAAATTTTAGTTTAGACAGAAAGTAATAGTATGATACAAAAATCTCGAAAAAACCATTTCAAAGTCTTATTAGATTCAGTAAAAAAATTGGTAGCCTAACTTTATAAATATTACCGTGTAGTGAAAGATAAAGTTAAAAAAATTGCAACTCGTAAGATCCTTTTGTATAACATTACAGGATTATAAAATTTCGTTTCCTGATTCCATTCATCGTCCTCCCTTCTTTTCAATGAAACTAAATTCTCAGCTTCCCTCATCACACCACACTTGTTTTCTAGGAATTTCAAAAATGAAATTCGCGGGGCTTCGTTAGCGTTGTTCATATATAGTTGCAGTGAGGTGTGCGGGGGTGCGGTGGGTGCTTCCTGTAGTTGGTCTAAAAGAGTGAAGTGTCGAGAACTAGCTGCGAATGTCTCAATGTAACGAAAATGGTGAAGTGTGTGAAAAAGTGTAAGAACTTGGATAACTCGGACCATGACAGAGGCGTCGGAGGAGTAAGTAAAATGAAAAGAATTCATAAAATTCAATAAAAAACCCTTGTAAACTCTAGGTGTTCTGCTGCGTCTCCTCCATTTTAGATTTTATTGGAAAAGCAGCCGTAACTCTCCATGTTCAAAGCTCGACAAATTTTCACCCTCTTTTTAATTTTACGATATTTTTCATTAATTTTCATGAAATAATTTTCCAATGTTGATAAAATTCTAATTTACATGAATATTAATGTGTGTCATGACATTTTTCATCGCCATTCAAGCAGATGAGCACATGAATGTAATCATCTATTATCTATGGCGTGTATCATATGTCATCGTGTACCTGTGTCCTCCCTTTCATTTTAGGAATTATTCTAGTGATTCAACGCCCTTCTTGTGACTCCCACGAAACGAGCCTTGTTTGGTACTTTCAGAAACGTCAAGTGACAACTTTTCAATATTCACCTGATTGAAACTGTCAAAGCAATAACGAAAAACAATTGTTACTTTTGAATTCATGTCCCTAAGAGAATGACAGTCGATACAATTCATACAATTGACAGAACTGTACACGTTTTTGACGTTTGATTGTCGAGACTTTTCGAGACAATTACGGTCTTAATACAGTAGAAAAAATCTCTCTGTACGGAAAAATATAATTTTTCTCTAGGTTATGGAAAGGTTCTTTCAGTATTTTTATATTTTAATTACTGTTTCGAAAAAGAATCCAAAATACATTAATTAAAATTATTTAACATTAAAGTTTGCTAATAAATTTCTTGTGATTCTTGTGATTTTCATCTTAGACGAAAGACTAATTTTTCCGAAGGCAAAAAGCAATTATCGACTTTTAGTTTCTATCTTGATTGAAAACACATTATTTTGTAAATTTGTTTCGAGAATACGTTTCTATTTTTAATGTTCCCTTTGAAGTGTATTTCCGTTTTGCTCCCAAAACACTTGCTTAGTTTGGCTATAAAAATACACTTTTAATTTGAACTCAAACATTTTATCTTTAATAAAGTTAATTTTAATTGCGTGCACCAAAGACATTAATGAAAACGATAGTTCTAAATTACTAATTTCAGGAAGTTGTATTTTTTCCATTGTTGATGAAATTTGTGAGACTTGAAAGATAGAAAGAAAAATAATCCTTTAGAAAATTCGTTGCATTTTTATGAACAAAAAGTTTTGAACGTTCAAATGAACGAAATATTTTTTGTTAAAAATATTTTCATAGATTATTGATTACAATTCAAATTAAAAACTCAAATTTTACATTTAGAAACATTATAATTAATTTGCTTAATAGTGACGCAAAATTATAGTAATAAAAATTTAATTTGAAGAAGAAATAAATAAATTTCGTTCATTTGAACGTTCAAAACTTTAACCTCCTGCATTTTTAACTAATTTACTTCACTTTCAATTTTTTGTTTTTTAATTACAAATTAATAAAAAGTGTTTCAATTTTTCACTTTTTCTGTTTATATTGGATAATTAATTCTATCTTTATAATTATATCTCATTAAATTTATAATTATATTTCGTTATGTATTTATAATTACATTTCGTTTTAATTGATAAAAATTTGACAGTTGGCGATTTGATAAAATTTTGACAGTTGTAGTGTTTTGATAAAAATTTCCTATGAAGATGAATTTAATTATTGAGAAGATTTGATGAAAATTTGTGATGAACTAATTGTGGGATTTTGTTTAATTTTCAGTGGTAATTATTTGGTGAGGGTACGGGCACAGGTGATGACAAGGGATGACAGTTCCGGAGGTTGGGTACCCCTGGGAGGTGGAGGTTTGGCAAATGTTTCAGTGAGACGGAGACTTGTACCTGGTGGTGGACACCAACTTAGCACAACAAATGGCACCAGTATACCAACAACTACCATCACCCCGGCACCTTCAACGACTAATTCCTCGCAAACAACAACAAGTACGAACACCAATAGCCAGGGTCATGCATCAACCGGTACCTCACCACCTGGTGCACCGAAAAGAAAACACGAATACCTCATCTTTGGGAAACGAATTACAGATCAGTCGGTGAGTCATTCAATTTGTTCAATTACAGGGTTGCCACGCAACCTTAAAATCTGGAAATGTCAGGAAATTTTAAAAACCTTGAAAAAATCTGGAAAAGTCAGAGAATTTTTGATCGAAATCCTGGAAAATTGTTTATTGTGTTTATTCTTGAAAACTTAATTTTACTTAAATATTTCAAAATTAATTCAATTTTAAAAGAGTTGCGTTTACAATTTTCATTAATAGATTAACTTCAAAACGTTTTAATTTGAAATTGTAGAAAATTTCCATTTTTAATGAATAAATTAAATAATAAAAAAGTCACAGGAATTCTATTATTTACAAATTTTTTCACAATAATTCAATTATTTTCATGAAGAATAACATTTTTATCACGAATTCAATTATTTCCATAAATAATAAAACTCATTGCAGAATTTCTATTATTTTTAATACAATTTTAATCGAATTTGTCGAAAAATGTAATTATTCTTAAAAATTTTATTAAAATTCATCAAAGAAATTCAATTATTTTTAAAAGCCTTCCTATAATTTATTTATTAGAATTTAAGTATTATTGTCAATAAATTTTTAATTAAATTTCTTAAAAGAATTTAATTATTTTCAAAAAATTTAATAAAATTCTTTTTAACAATTTAATTTTTGTATTTAAAAAATTGAATTCTCGTAGAATTTTCTAATAAACATTCATTTAAATATGAATTTCACTTAAAATTCGAAAATTTTCAAAGAAGTTTTTCAAAAATAATTAAAAATAATTAATTTAAAGAAGAATTTTAGTTTAAAATTTTTGAAAATAATTGAATTGAAATGTATAAAAATTCTCAAGAACAATTGAAGTCTTTTGAAGAATTTTATTAAAATTTTAAAAATAATTGAATCTTATCAAGAAATTTTTTTAAAATTAAATTGAAAACATTTTTTTTAAGTTTTATCAAAACTTTCGAAAATATTTGAATTTCTACGAAATTGTTGATATTATTAAAAATAATTGAATTCTTGCGAAGAATTTTATTAAAATTTTTGAAAATAATTGAATTTCTGCAAAAATTTGTATTTAACGAAAATATTTAAATTCTTGCAAAGAATGTTTTTAAAAATTCCTGAAAGTAATTGAAGATCTGCAAAGAATTTTGTTATTTTAAATAAGAATTTTATTATATTTTTTTAAATAATTAAATTTCTACCAATTTTCCACAGGAATTTAATTATTTTTAAAAATTTTAATAAAATTTATGCAAAAATTTAATTATTTTCATAAATAACAGAATTTATCGCAGAATTTCGAAGATTTTTAATTCCACTTTCTTTATTAGTTTTCGATT
This sequence comes from Leptopilina syphax, assembly GCA_032872505.1. Classification (NCBI taxonomy): domain Eukaryota; kingdom Metazoa; phylum Arthropoda; class Insecta; order Hymenoptera; family Figitidae; genus Leptopilina; species Leptopilina syphax. The sequence goes on along the minus strand of CM065469.1, from coordinate 28,010,548 downwards.
TTTTGATAAAATTCTTTATCAGGAATAAATTATTTAATAAATTGTTTATTTTTGTATTTAAATAGTTGAATTTTCTAATAAATAATAATTTTCTAATAAATAGGTATTGATTTAAAAGTGAAATTTAGTTAAAATTTTAGATAATAATTGAATATGAAATGCATTATAACGTGAATTTTTAGAAATAATTGAATTTTGAGAAGGTTTCAAATTAAAATCTTTAAAAAATTTTGTTTAAATTATTTCAATTATTTGTAATACAATTTTCATCAAATTTCTCAAAAAATGAAATTATTCTTAAAAATTGTATTAAAATTTGTCAAGAGAATTCTATTATTTAAAAACTTGTTGATAAAATTCTTTATGAAAATTTAATTTTAATAAACATTCAATTATTTAATAAAATAGTTATTTTTTAGTTAGATAATTGAATACTCGTAGAATTTTTCTAATAAATATTGATTCAAAGATGAATTTCACAAATTAAAATCTTTGAAAATTTAAACTTTTCATACTTGTAATTAAGAATTCTGTAGAATTAATTTTTCTCAAAAAGTTTAATGGAATTTTTTTTTTAATTATTTGAAGTTTTTAATTTCTAATACATATTTAATTGAAGAATGTCAGAATAATCGGAATTTCGTAAAATTAAATTGTAAACAAAAGAATTTGAAAATTCACAAAGAACTTTTACGTTGGTGAAGTTCACAACGTTTATAATCAACGATTTCATAAGAAAAATATTTTTTTATGCAAATTTTTATTAATTTTTGTATAGAAAATATTTCGGTTAGTTTTTTGAATAATGATTTACAAAAGAAATATTTATGAACAAAAAATTTTATTCTTTTTCGTAGGAAAATAATTTCTTTTTTCAATCGTTGATCATAAACGTTGCAAACTTCACCGACGTGAACTTTTTCAAAAATTATTTTTAAAAAATTTTAGTTGAAAATTCTAGAAAACAATAATCGTAATGATGAAAATAATTTTTGAAGAAGTTACAGTAAGAAAGTAACAAGTTTTTTTATTTCAAATTTTTGAAAATCTTAATTTCTATAAAAAAATAATTATTAAATATTTATTTAAAAATGAAGTTATTGATGTTTTCGAATAATTTTCGTTTTAAAAACCTGGAAAAATTCTGTTTTTTAACCTGGAAAACCTGGAAAAATCAGGGAATTTGAAAAGAGCAAAAGCGCAACAACCCTGAATTAATTAATTCAAAGTTTTTTTTTTCGTCAATTTCAATATGATTCTTATATTTTAATTTTTCTATTTTGTTATTTTCGATTTTATTTTATTATTTTCTATTTCTTTTTTATTCTAATTTTTTAATTCGTTTTCATTTTAATTTTCTCAATTTGTTTTTATTTTCTTTTTCTAATTTCGTTTTTTATTCAATTTTCAGGTGGTTCTTAGCTGTACTATAAAGAAAGATTTTGAATACAACAAAGTCATGCCTACATTTCATCACTGGCGTACAGGAGAGAAGAAATTTGGACTGACATTTCAAACTGCTGCAGATGCACGTGCTTTTGACAAGGGAGTACGAACTGCGGTTGAAGAACTTTTAGAAGGTCAGAAATGTCCCGAATTTTCATTCCTAAAAGTTCTTTTTGATTTTCATAGTTTTTTATGTTTTTTTTCTTTCTTTAGTTTTTTTATTTCTTTGGTTTTTTTTTATTTCTTTAGTTTTTTTCTACCTTTTCTTCAGCATTTATAGATTTTAAGTGCATAATAATGATTTAAAGTAATTTATTTATTTCAATAGCAGATTTTCGGACAAATTTTATCTCTTTAATATGAAATGGACAAATAAGGGTGTAAATTCCCTTTTTTTCCTGCGACAGTTTTTTTTAAGTTTGAACAGCTTAACTAAATATTAACCATATTTTTGCCGCTAACGAACTACAATCACACAAATTTCTAATTTGATTTTAATTGAACGATCAATTAATTCAATTTTAATTCATCTGCACATTTTGAAAATATTTCTCAAGACACATATTGATACAGAAGCTTGTATAAACAGTTTATATTCACGTTATATTCTCTAATTGAAATATCAAACAATATACAAAATCGATATTCAAATTAAAATATACATTATTTATAAACTGAATCGAAAAATGTTTACTTTTGTCATCATAAAATCGTACTAGAAAAATGTTTTTTTTTTGTTAAAAACGTATCAAAGTTTTCATTCAGTATTTCATTATAATCAGGGTTGCCACAGGTCAGGGAATCCAGGGAAACGTCAGGGAAAGTAGAATTGATCAGGGAAATCAGGGAATTTTATTAAAAGAAGTGGAAAAAAATTTAACTTTTATTGCAATAATTCATAACAAAATTCTGAATTTTTGAGTCTTTTTTGTTTGCCTTAAAAAATTATCAAGAATTTTAATACAAAACATTAAATTTTTTCTATTTCTGACAATTATATATTTAAAACAATGTAATTCTTGAAAAACTATTGTAAAATTATTACTTAGAAATTATTTAGTGAATAATTTTACTTAAAAATTTTAAAAATAAATGATTTTCTAAGAAGAATTTTATTATTTATGAATTCTTGTTAAGAATTCTATCATAATTTTTGAAAATAATTGAATTCTCCCCAAGAATTTCATTGCAATCTTTAAAAATAATTGAATATTATCGAGAAATTTTATTTAAATTGTATTGAAAATAATTGAATTCCTGCAAAGAATTTTATTATATTTTTTTGAAAATAATTTAATTGTTGTAAAGAATTTTATTTTTGGAAATAATTTACATAAATTTACATATATTCTGAAATAATTGAATTTTATAAGAGTTGCAATTACAATTTTTCATAAATAATTAAATTTCAAAAGGTTTCAAATTTAAATTTTAGAAAATTTTAATTTTGAATGAATTTAATTAGAAATTTTGTTCAAAATAGTTTTTTTTGGAAAATTTTAATTCAAATTCTTTTGAAATTAGTTAAATTGTTTAATACATATTTAATTATTAAAAATAATTGATTCAGAAAAGAGTTCTCTGAATGTTGTTAAAAATAATTGCTTTAGAGGAGAGTTTTCTGAAAATTTATTGAAAAGAATTGATTTAGAGAAGAATTTTAGTTGAGAACCGTAAAAAATAATTGAATTTCGGAGGAGTTTACAAATAATTGAATTTTGAAAAGATTTCAAATTAAAATCTTTGAAATTATGTATTTTTATTACTTTTAATTAACAATTCTGCACAAATAATTTTTTTTTGAAAAATATTTTTGAAATTATTTGAATTTTTTATTGTTTAATATGTATGTAATTAAAGAATTTCATAAAAATAATTTTGAAGAACACTTTTTTTGAGTATCTAATTATTTTTAGAGTGAATCAGAATATTTTTTAGATTCAGGGAAAATGTCAAAATTTTAGTTGAGAACTCTAAAAAATAATTGAATTTCGGAGGAGTTACAAATAATAGCAATTTTTAGAAATAATTGAATTTTGCGAAGGTTTTAAATTAAAATCTCTGAAAATGTGTATTTTTAATAAGAATTAATAATTATTCTATACATCTAATTTTTTTTTTTTTTGAGAAAATTTAATTCAATTTTTTTTTGAAACTATTTGATTTCAAAATTAATTTCGGTGTACTTTCTTTGTTCTTTGAATAATTGTATTCTTAAAGAACTTATCAAAAATTATAAACAAATACTTGAGTTAGAGAATTTTTGTTTAAAATTCCAGAAAATTAGTAATTTTTGTAAATTATCAAATTTCAAGAAGTTTGAGATTTAAAATTATTGAAAATCTTAATTCATATAGAAAAATAATAATTATTATTTAAAACAGAAATTATTGATGTTTTCGAATAATTTTACAATTAAAGAAATTCGCAAATAAAAGTATTAGAACATTTTTTTGAGTTTCTAATAATTTTTAAAGTGGGATCAGAATATTTTTTAGAGTCAGGAAAAAAGTCAAAATTCTGTCTGGAAATTAGGGAAAAACAAAATTAATTTTTTGTGGCAACCCTTATACCACAATTCTTTTTTCTTTCTTTGGTGAAAAATTAAAAATTCTACATTTCAATTTGAAAATGTACCTGGTAAATTTGTCAGAAAAAAAACGAAAACATAAGCTATTAAATAATTATCGATTTTTTTAAATTCATCATTTCCGTTCTTTGAATATTAATAATTAACAAATTAATTATTGACAGGTCTTGCTGACACGACATTAAACGATGACCTAACAGGCGTTGCGGAGGATGATGTTTTTATGGTAAGACTTTTCAAAATAAAAAATAAAATAAAATAATCAAATTTTGAATACACATTTGTAAAAAATGAACTAATAATGATTATTTATTTCAGACTCTTAATCTACCAGTTGATCCCAGCGATCAAAGGCAAACGTCAGACACTTGTGGAATATTAAGAAGGACAAATTATCAATCTCACTGTTCAGATCTTTCGGGATCGCATAGATCAATACCATATATTAGCGAATCGTCAATGAAAGTGCCCCTGTCGCATCATCCTCTAGAGTCAACGGCTGACACGACGTCTGATAATTATCCCTACGTACAACTAACGACATTAAATCATGAGTATTTGTATCCTGTGATTGACGATCATAAAACAGATCGACTCGATCGACGTAATTCGACCAGTTCCTTGAAGAAACCAGATATTATTGTTTCACAACCGACGAAAAACACTGCAAAACGTAATATTCGCTTTCGGTGTAAACATTGCCAAGAATTATATTCGGAACAACATAATCCACGTGGTTCATGTGAATACGCACCAGATCCAATTAGACGTGGAATTGCTTCCGTATCCTGTCTCTCCTGTGCACAGTGCATGCTCTATCATTGTATGAGTGACGCCGAAGGAGATTTTGCCCAGAATCCGTGCAGGTATGAAATTTCAATTATTAATTATATCATTGAAAACTTTTATTTTTCTGACATTTCTTTCTTTATTATTTTGACTTCTTTTTTAATTCTCTTCACGTTCTTCGTACAATTCTAATTGAAGCGAAAACGTCTTTAAAATTACTCGAGAAGTCAACATTTAATGGGTCTTAATCACCTTTTATCACTTCGTTAATTAGACTTCTCCTTTTCTTTCTCATTATGCCGTTCTTCATGAAATTTCATTTGAAATATTTTTCATTTCATTTTCATTTCTTCGTTCAAAAAGAATATTATCGAAAAAATTCAATTAATTACGCAGGAATTTTCAATTATTTTGAAAATAATTTGAAAGCTTTTAATTTTTTGTCAGGTGCAGTAATATTTTGTCAATTAGACAATAACTACAAGTCTCGCATTTCTCTGATTTTATCAGAAAAATGTTCTGCTTTTTTCCTTATCCCGATAATACACTATTCTAAATTTTTGTACAATTAAATTATTTTCAAATAGTTTTTTCATATTTTCAAATTTTTCTGCAAAAACAAAATTATTTTTTAATAAGTAATAATTTTTGTATTTGACTTTGAAAATAAAAATAGAATTTTACTTTTTCGGAATATTAAAAATTACTTAATTGTTATTTACTTTTCCGTAGGAATTATAATTTCAATTTCATTTTCAAACTTTATGAAATTGAATTATTTATAAAAATTACAGCAATTGAGAGTTTTAGAAAAAATTTATTTGAAGTCTTTTAATATTCAACTATTTCCAAAAATTGCTATTGAAACTTCTCCAAATTCTAAAATTTAATTATTTTCTAGATTTTTTAAAATAAAATTCTTCTTTAAATCAATTATTTTGAATAATTTTGAAAAATTTATTTGATAATTCAATTATTCACAAAAAGAGTTCACTTAATATACGTTTAAGAAATTTAATTTTACTAAATTTGAATTATTCCACCGATAACAGAAACAAAACAATTGAATTAACATTTTCCAAATTTTCAAGAGTTTCAATTTTAAAATCTTTGAATGATTATTTTTCAAATTTTCGGCTATAACATTTTCACTATTCAATTATTTTCTGCTATTTTTAACCAAAATTCTCCTGTAGATTAATTATTCTTAATAATTTTGAAGAAAGTTATTTAAAAATTCAATTACTCAAAAAAGAGAAAATTCATTTAAAATACGTATCAAAATATTCAATTGTTTTAAGTTCATTTTACGAAATTTGAAAAATTCGAAAATTTTTCCTTTAAATAATCAAAAATTGATCTAATTTCAAAAATATTTAAATTCAATTTTTGAAAAAAGTACATTTTTTAGAATTGTTAATTAAAATTACTTAAAATTCAAATTTTGAATAATTTCAATTTTCGAAACTTGTAAATAATTATTTTTCAATATTTCTGCTATAAGATTTTCACTATTCAATTATTTTTTGTAAATGTTGACTAAAATCCTCCTACAAATCAATTATCTACATAATAATTTTGAAAAAGTTATTTAAAAATTCAATTATTCAAACCAAAAAAAACGAAAGTTTACTTAAAACGTATTTTTAATCAGGGTGGCCACATGTCAGTAAAGTCAGGGAAATGTCAGGAAAAATTTTTTTGTCAGGGCAATTAAAGAAATTAAGACGGTCATGCAATACATTTTTTGCTCTAAACAAAAAAAATTTTGTCAGGGAAATTCGTTGTTATGTCAGTAAAATGTCAGGGAAATTGATAAAGTCAATCTTGCGGCCACCCTGTTAATCAATTTGAATTTAAAAAAATTCTATTTTACGAAATTTCAATTATTCTGAAATTTTTCCTTTAAATATTTAAAAATTCAACTACATAATTTAAAAAAAATTTGAAATAAATTTTTTTTTAAAAAATTATTTATTCATAACTAAAATTACTTACAATTCAAATATTCAAATCTTTTAATGATTATTTTCTGTAATTTTCAACTAAAATTTACTTGTACATCAAATATTAATAATTTTTAATAATTTTGAAAGAGTTATTTAAAAATTCAATTATAAAAAAAACGAAAGTTTATTATTTATTTATTCAGAATTTTTTCCTTTAAATATTTAAAAATTCAACTATAATTTAAAAAGAATTTGAATTAAATTTTTTCAAAAAACTATATTTTTTAGAATTTATAACTAAAATTACTTACAATTAAAATTTTCAAATCTTTTAATTATTATTTTCTGTAATTTTTAACTAAAATTTATCTGTAAATCAATTATGCTTAATAATTTTGAAAAAGTTGTTTAAAAATTCAATTGTTCCAAAAAAAGACGAATTATTATTAATGAAAATAACTGAATTATTGTGAAAAATTTTGTTACTTATGGAAATAATTGAATTCGTGCAAAGAATTTTAATTGTTTTGAAAATAATTGATTTATTTTGAAAAATTTTACTAAATTTTTAAAAATAATTGAATTTTTGAGAAAAATTTTGTTATTTATGAAAATAATTGAAATATTGTGAAGAATTTTATTAAATTTTTAGAAATAATTGAATTCTTACCATCTTATAATAATTGAATTCTTGTTAGGAATTTTTAAAAAATTTTTAAAAATAATTGAATTCATGAGTAAAATTTTATTATTTATGGAAATAATTGAATTCTTCTGAAGAATTTTATTATTTATATGGAAATAATCCAATTCTTGTTAAGAATTTTTTTTTGAAATTTTTCAAAGTAATTAAGTTTCTTTTGAAAAATTTTATAAAATTATGAAAATAATTGAAATTTTGATAAAAATTTTATTAAAATTGTGAAAAATAATTGAATTTTAACGAGGAATTTAATTGGAATTGTATTGAATATATTAAAATCTTTATAAAGAATTTTTTCAAAATTTTTTCAAAATTGTTATTTAGAAATAGAGATTTAATAGTTTTTAAATTTATTGCTCTAAAGTTTTTGGCATTCAAGTGAAAGTTAATATTTTTGTTTAATTAAACGAAAAAATCAAGAAAGAATTTTTTCAAATGAAATTCATCTCTAATTTTCATGTCAAAATAAAAATAAATCGTCGCATTACTTTTTCGTTTTAAATTCGATTATTTTTTTTAATTAAATTTAAATTTGAATTTCTTTTTTGACGGGAGTCAAAGTCGATACGATACGATTTTTATGGGGTTTTAACCCCATAAAAATCGCATCGACTTTGACTCCCCTTAAATTCGATTATTTTTTTAAAATTAAATTTCGATAACTAAAAAAAAAATGTTGAAAATTAGTTGTAGCACGGAGGAAGGATGTGGACGCCGATGGCTTGGCTTAGCATTACTGTCGTTGATTGTTCCTTGCTTGTGGATTTATCCTCCATTAAGAGCCGTACATTGGTGTGGAATGTCCTGTGGAATCTGCGGTGGTCGTCATCATCCAATGGAATAACTGGAGGAGCCCTTTGATATCTCTGCTCCGTTCTTGGTTGAATCGTCGCGTTACAATTCATCGCGCAACACAATAGCCAATGTCTATGAGTGTCACGATTTAAATTTGGGACGATGTCAGAGATACCAAAGGGGCAGGCAGCTACCTGTTCATGCGCTTATTCATCAACGTCATCACTGAGAAGGTGACTTACAAATTTTTTTTTTAAAATAACGAACGAGACAAAAGGAAAAAGAAAACCCAAGCACAATCCGAACGCATTTAATCCCTTTTTCACATGTAAATGTTACATACGTTTCGTGTCATTTGTTAGCTTGCTGCATTATGTCGATGTACTTGATGAAAGAGACGCAAAAAAAATATCTCTCTCTCTCTTCTCTCTCTCTCTCTCCCCCTTCGAGTATTATAATATACTTGATGTTTGATTCGTTAGTATTATATCAATGCTAGCAGTGTTCGAATCTAATATGAGAAAAACACAAGGAAAGTAAAGTTAAGTTTTTTTCTTGTAGAAATTTTATTCAGAAAATTAGAACGTTGATCGTTTTTTTTAATGATTCGCACATGTAACTGTGATTAGGAAATGTTTTCCTCAATTTTTTAGGTTGTTTCGAAATTTTTGGATCTTGATTCGATCACTGCTGTGGAAGTAAATCAAGAAGTAGAATTTTTTTTTAAACATTGTCAATTGAAAAATTACAACGCAAAAACGTGTTAACGAATTTTTTTCAAATCTGATATTTTAAACGATTTTCAAAAAAAATGTTTGTCATTTTTTTTTTGAAACTTGATCTGCTTGCTTAGTTTTCAGTCTCGTCATTAGAAACATTAGGTTTCATTAACGTGGTTAAAGAGCTAAACAAGCAGACCGAACTGACATAATGCACTTACTCTTAATTAATCAAGAGCACTGCCTCAAGTTATTGCGCGGAAATTTTTTCGGAAGAAATTAAAAAAAAAGTGCCGATACAAAGTCTCGATTCTTTTTCTATTATTTAGTTTTTTTAAGTAAAAAAAATATTCGAGATTTGAGGCATTACTCTCAAGTACTTCCTTTTTTGCGAATTTTTACATTTTTGACAATCTATTATTTTTTCAAGCACAAGCATTTTTAATAAGTACGAGAATCATATTTATTTTACTTTTTTTTTTTTTTAAATAAGTCTTCGTTTACCTTGTACACATTAATCCTAGTGAACTTGGATAGAAATGAGTACTGCTTGTATAAAATCAAAGGATTGGAGCTGCAGTGCCAAAATATTTTTGCAACGAATTTTATTTAGACTAAATCGCGTAATTGGAATTGTTTTCCGTCGTAATGTACAGTATTAACGTTTAAAAGTACGATTTGCATATTGATATAAACAGATGGCTTAACTGACAACCAATTCCCATTTTTAAATTTTCAATTGCTTCTTTATAGATTTAAAGTCAATGAGCTGAAAGCTTTAAAGAAAGCATCAATTCAATATTTCTTTATTTTGAAATCGAAATATTTTAATAAGCCTTTCAAATAAAACGGGTAACAATTTTTTTAAAAACTAATTTTAAGCTAATTCACGTGCGTCAGTCTTTGTCGAAAACTACCGAAGAAAAATCGAACAATAAAAAAAAAAAAAAAAAATTGAATTAAATAAAAGAATCTAAAAAATTTTAAATCGTACAATTTTCCAAAAATTGTATTAGTTAATTTTCTTTTTGACAATGACTCACCGATGAATTTTGAATTTCAGTCAGTTTTTAATTTTTAACACTTTTTTTTATTTTCAATTAAGTATAAAAAAAAGTCTAAAAACTAAAATAGTGTCTAATAAACTAAAATTAAATAGTTTAAAAAATATATTTTCATCTAAATAGTTCAAATAAAAATCTATAATGAAAGTTCTAAAAAAAATTTTTTTTTCGATTTTTTTCACACGAGATAAAAATTGAAATTAAAAAAAAAATTGTCTGTGTTCTATTTAAGTATCAAATTATTTCGCTCTCAAGACTTTTTTTATTTCCTAGATAAATGGGCTAGGTTCTGCTGTACGTTTCTAGTCTACTAATAAGATTTCCACTTTAGCCTACAGAAGAACTCAAGGCTGAAGTTTCGCCATCTTTGTATTCTTATTTTATAGTTAGATAATTTAAAAAAAAACACACTCAAACACAAAAAAAAAAAATTTCACGCGTGAAATGCACTTAAAAATACAAAACGTCACCGAGCTGTAGATTCTAAAAACTGTGATCACAATTCAATGTATTCGGTTCTCAAAAAAAAAAAATGTTTAATATTTTCCCTTGGAGAAGTATTTTTAAATATTTAAATATTTAAAATATTTTAGTAAATAAATATTTAGGTATTTAATTTTTAATTTAACAATTGTAAAATTTACAATTATATTACAAACTTGTTTTCAAAAAATGTAAACAAACTTTCTTTAAAAATGTAAGAAAAAATTTTTTTACGTTAAATTGTGATCTATAAATTTACATTTTAAATTGTAATCTGTAAATTTACCTTTGAAATTGTAATCTGTAAATTTACATTTAAAATTGTAAACTTTAAATTCAGATTTAAAATTGTAAACTTTAAATTGAACCGCCGGATCGTAGAAGGGCATATAGCCAATGTAATTCAAATGGGCTATATGCCCTTCTACGATCCGGCGGTTCAATTTACATTTTAAATTGTAAACTTTAAATTTACATTTTTAATTGTAAACTGTAAATTTACATTTTAAATTGTAAACTTTAAATTTACATTTTTAATTGTAAACTGTAAATTTACATTTTAAATTGTAAACTGTAAATTTACCTTCTAAATTGTAATCTGTAAATTTACATTTTAAATTGTAAACTGTATATTTACCTTTAAAATTGTAATCCGTAAATTTACATTTTAAATTGTAAACTGTAAATTTACCTTCTAAATTGTAATCTGTAAATTTACATTTTAAATTGTAAACTGTAAATTTACCTTCGAAATTGTAATCTGCAAATTTACATTTTAAATTTTAAACTGTAAATTTACATTTAAAATTGTAATCTGCAAATTTACATTTTAAATTGTAAACTGTAAATTTACCTTCTAATTTGTAAATTTACAATTTGAACTTATAAATTATTAGAAATCATAACTCTAAAATTTTGAATGATCAAATGAACGAAATTTTTTTCTATTTTAATATTTTCAAAAATTACTATTATTGAATTGCAAAATAATGTAAATTGAACATTTACTCAGTTGAAAATTGTTTTTTTTTCGTATAAAAAATATTTAAAATATTTTTTAATAAAAATATTAAAAATATTTTTTAATAAAAATATAAAAAATATTTTTTAATAAAAATAGTCCAATAAAAAATATTGTCGTTCATTCGAACTTTGAAAACTTTGGGAACATTAAGAATAAATTAATTTAAATAAAATACGAACAAAAAGTTTGAAATGAACGAAATATTTTCATAGATTACAATAAAAATTATCAATAACTTAAATTTTACATCTAGAAACTTTTTAATTATTTGATTTGATAGTAACGACAAAATTATAGTAATGAAAATTTAATTTGAAGAAGAAATAAATAAATTTCGTTTTTATTTTTCAACATTCAAAAGTTTAGAATTATAATAAAATTCGATTTATTTTACTATTTTACAATATTAAATTGTATTTGTAAAAATGAAACTTCCACGAAAAAAAAATTTGTGAAACGTTTTCAAGGTTTTCGCCCCCTCAAAAAAAAGGAGAAATTTTACAGAGAATTGTGATCACAATGTGAAAAAAAAACTCCAATGCTTTTTTTCGGAATTGATTAAATTCTTGTTTGTTGATGGAAATTATTTTTGAATTACATATAATATTCTAAATTCACAAATAAAAAAAGGAATGTTGAAAAATGTGCGACCAAAGAAAGACAAAAAAAAAATGTTTCTTGCGACTATGACTGTTGATTAGAAAATTGTTAATGAGAAAAAGAAAGAAAAAAGAAATGAAAAGTAATTTTTAAAAATGAACTTTGCTTTCATTGGTTGTGCAGCGGTGCAAGTCATACTTACATTAACTTTTAGAGCGCATTAAAACGAGTGTAAGGGAATAATTATCGAGTGTTGATGTAAAGAAAAGGCTTTTTTAGATGAATATTAGTGTATTCAATTTTTGTATTGACTTTTTTACAGTTTTTGTATTTTTCAAAAGATGCCAGTGTTCTCTTACGGGCTCAGAAGAGTACACTGCTCATCTTTTGCAATTAGGATAGCACGTATATAGAGATATATGAAAAAAAAAATTATTTTGTACACTCGTGTGCACACAGTGTTAATGAAAAAAAGTTCACTGAGAGAAATGAATAAAGTCTCGTTTCATGGGAAAAAAAAAGTATTTTTATTTTCACTTTGAAGCGATTGACTTAAAAGTATTAACTTTGATAAGAGCGATTGCAAATCACGAATGCGAATCGGTCTATGTATATTTTTTTTTCTAAACTCAGGTTGCTCTCAACGATATGTATTTAACTTCTCCATGCCATTGATTGTATAATTTTTTTGTCGATATGACACGATGCGTATCATGACAAACGTAAAATTCACTGTAGTGGAAATGAATTCAGAGACAACTTTATCAAATCAGAAGACTTTTGTTTTTGGCATTTGTGCACGGGATCATGTAAATAATATTATTTACTGCCATAACTAATATTTAGTTTAGACGTCGATGGTAGTCGCTTTACCAGAAGGTTTTTTTGTTTTTCAAGTATTGCATTGACCCGCAAATATAGCACACGCTCGGTGTACATGATAAATGTGTACCATAATTGTTGACATTTTTTAGTTACGAACAAACAAGTACAAAAAAAAACAAACAAAACTATTTTCCCAATAACGCAGTTGTGATGTCTCTTACCAAATGAGAATACGCAAGTAATCAACTTGAAAGGTGCAGCACTGCGAGTATATGCGATGAGCGAATGAATTTCTGGATGGATGATTGTAAATTAATTTAAGTTGCTTCGATTTAAACTGTAAGAATGTTGCGAGTCGAGAGTGAATGTAAAAAAGCAATGTGTCTATAATTATATTGATCGACACGGAAATTATATATATTATAGTGCATGCAAAACCGTGACGATTAAAACAAAAAACAAAAACATTTGACGACGATAATAATTATTGACACACAATACATGTATAAATTAAATAATTAATAATATTACACGAAGAAAATCTTCCCTACGAAAAGTCCCGATATTTGGGATATTTCGAATAAAAAAAATTCGCCTGCCAAAAATCCTACACAATTTTCAATGTTTTATTGGCAGGGATTTGAATTTGAACCAGGGAAGGTCTAAATAAAACAAAGAAGGAGAAAAATGATTAGAAACTCGTGGTTTTTCTACTTGCGAGCACAAATGACAGCTGCAAGATCAACGAGTAAAATTTTAATCCACAAAGTACATTATATCATAAATGTCTAAAACTTGTATCATTGTAATTAAAAAAAAAAAAAAAAATATGTACCATAATCCTGATGTATGAAAAATAAATATATTAAGAAATTATGTGAAATCAGAAAAATTTGCTATGTATACAAGAACTATGAGTCTCTGCTTGAAAACTTGAAATTTGTTTTTTTTCCAGTATACACAGTATACCTTCTTTAAACACATTTCAAAATGATGAATCATTTTAAGAGGAAAAATAAAAATATGTCTATTCCTTTAAACTTGAGGTTTTTATTCACCTTTTTCCTATTTTAATAAACTAATTTATAAAAGTAGAGAATTTAATTGAAATTCTTAAATTCTTTAATTAAAATCCTTTTTTTGTAAATTGTAAATGATATACAATATTGTTGTTAGTAATATTGTATTCTTATCTTATGTACAAATATTTGAGTATTTATTGACTTAGTGCGGAGTTGGTGTGTGACCATCAACATAGAAATTTCTCGTCGCTTGAGGCAATTCCAATTCGATACCATCTAATTCCTTGGTTAAAATTATTTGACAACCTAAACAGAGAATTTATTTTCTATTAATTCCTAATTCTTTTTCGAATTTCTTCCTTTGAGAAATTAATTAATTAATTAATTCAGGGTTGCCATTAAATTCAATTTTGTTTTTCCTTGACTTTCTCCTGATTTCCAGACAGAGTTTTGACTTTTTCCCTTACTCTAAAAATTATTAGATACTCAAAAAAATGCTTTAATACTTCTATTTGTGAATTACTTCAATTGTAAAATTATTCAAAAACATTAATAACTTCTTTTTTAAATAAATATTCAATCATTATTATTTTTCCAAATGAATAAAGATTTCGAAAAATGTTTAATTTCAAACCTTTTAAAATTTGATAATTGATAAAAAAAGCTACTGTAAATTCTTGAAAATTATTTTTATGACTCCAATTCAATTTTCTGAAATTTTCAACTAAAATTCTCTGAATCAATTAGTTTGTTAATAATTTTTGACAAGTTCTTTAAGAATCCAATTATTTAAAGAACAAAGAAAGTTTACCGAAATTAATTTTGAAAAACGCCTGTTTAAAATTCAATTTTACTGTAAATTTCAATTTTAATAATTTCTTTAATTAAATTATGTTAAACAATAAAAATAATCAAATAGGTTCAAAAAAAAAATTAGAATTACATTTTTAAAAAAATTAGTTGTACATAATTGTTAATTAAAAGTACTAAAAATAGGTACATATTTTCAAAGATTTTAATTTGAAACCTTTTCAAAATTCAATTATTTCTAAAAATTGCTATTATTTACAACTTCTCCGAAATTCAATTACTTTCCACAGTTTTTATCTAAAATTCTTCTCTAAATTAATTCTTTTCAATAATTTTCAGAAAATTCTTCTCTAAGTCAATTATTTTTAACAATATTCAGAGAACTCTTTTCTAAATCAATTATTTTTAATAATTAAATAAATATATATATATTAAACAATTTAACTAATTTCAAAAGGATAAGAATTAAAAATTTCCAAAAAAACTAATTTCCACAAAATTTCTAATTAAATTAATTAAAAATTCAAATTTTCTTAAATTTCAAATTAAAACCTTTTGAAATTTAATTATTTATGAAAAATTGTAATTGCAACTCTTATAAAATTCAATTATTTCAGAAATGATGTAAATTTATGCAAAATTATTCATTAAATAATTTAAAAGTAATAATTTTCATAAAGACTCAAATTATTTCTACAAATAAAATTCTTTACAACAATTTAATTATTTTCAAAAAATATAATAAAATTCTTTGCAGGAATTCAATTATTTTCAATTCAATTTTAATAAAATTTATCGATAATATTCAATTATTTTTAAAGATTGCAATGGAATTCTTCGTGAGAATTCAATTATTTCCAAAATTTTTGATAGAATTCTTGACAAGAATTCAATTGTATTAAAAAATAATCAAATTCTTCTGAGAAATTCAATTATTTTTTAGAGTTTTCAACTAAAATTCAACTAAAATTTCTAATTAAATTCATTCAAAATTCAAATTTTCTAAAATTTCAAATTGAAAACTTTAGAAATTCATTAATTCACAATACAAATTGTAAGTGCAATTCTTATAACATTAAATTATTTCAGAAATTATGTAAATTAATTTATGTAAAATTATTCATTTAATAATTTATAAGTAATAATTTTCAAAAAGACTCAATTATTTCCATCTTCGCAGGAATTCAATTATTTTTAATAGAATTTTAATAAAATTTAATGATAAGATTCAATTATTTTTAAAGATTATAATAAAACTCTTTGGGAGAATTCAATTATTTTCAAAATTTTTGGATAGAATTCTTGACAAGAATTCAATTATTTTCAAAATTTTTGATAGAATTCTTGACAACAAATCAATTGTTTTCATAAATAATAAAATTCTTCTGAGAAATTCAATTATTTTTTAGAATTTTCAACTAAAATTCTTCTCTAAATCAATTATTTTCAACAATATTCAGAGAACTCTTTTCTGAACCAATTATTTTTAATAATTAAATATATATTAAACAATTTAACTAATTTCAACAGAATTTGAATTAAAATTTTCCAAAAAAACTAATTTTAAAAAAATTTCTAATTAAATTAATACAAAATTCAAATTTTCTAAAATTTCAAATTGAATCCTTTGAAATTCAATTTTCAAAAAATATAATAAATTCCTTCGCAGGAATCAATTATGTTCAATACAATTTTAATAAAATTTATTGAGAAGATTCAATTATTTTTAAAGATTGTAATCGACAAGAATTCAATTATTTTCCAAATTTTTTGATAAAATTCTTGACAAGAATTCAATAATTTTCAAAAATTTTTCATAGAATTCTTCACAAGGATTCAAATGTCTTTATAAATAATAAAATTCTTCTGAGAAATTCAATTATTTTTTAGAATTTTCAACTAAAATTCTATTGTAAATCAATTCTTTCCATAATTTTTAGAAAATTCTTCTTTAAATCAAATATTTTTAACAATATTCAGAGAACTCTGTTCTACATAATATATATATATATTAAAGAATTTAACTAATTTCAAAAGAAAATATATAATTTCAAAAGAATTTGAATTAAAATTTTCAAAAAAATTTCTAATTAAATTAATTCAAATTTTTTAAAATTTCAAATTGAATCCTTTTGAAATTCAATTATTTATGAAAATTGTAAATGTAACTCTTATGAAATTTAATTTTCCAAAAATATAATAAATTTCTTAGCAGAAATCAATTATGTTCAATATAATTTTAATAAAATTTCTTGATAAGAATTAATTATTTTTGAAGATTGTAATAAAATTCTGCGGAGAATACAATTATTTTCAAAAATTGTTGATAGAATTCTTGACAAGAATTCAATTGTCTTTATAAATAATAAAATTCTTCTTGGAAATTTAATTTTTTTGAATTTTTTCTGTAAAAATTCAATTTCATGTTCTGTAAAGTGTTAAATATTGTCAGAAATAAAAAAATTTAAGGTTTTTAAGGCAAACAAAAATAAATTTAAGAAGAATAAATCTTTTAAATAGTTTCAAAATTTTCTAGATACTAAAATTCAGAATGATCTTATTTAATTTTTTCCAGTACTTTAAATAAAATTCCCTGACTTTGTCCTGATTTCCCTAACCAATTCTACTTTCCCTGAATTCCCTGATTTCTCTAACATGTGGCAACCTTGATAACTAACTATTATTTAAAAAACAAATTTAGCAACATAATCTTACCTAATCTTGAATTTTCTTTTAAAAACGGAGCTATATCGAGTAAATCATCTTCCTCCTCCTGAGCCGGAGGAAGTTTGTCTAAATAATCATGATTGACGTACACGTGACATGTCGTACAAGCCAGAGAAGCTTCGCAAGCTCCTTCCATTTCTATTTCATGCCTATGAGCTAGATATAAAACGTTGTCACCAATTTTTCCTCTAATCGACACTTTTTTGCCTGTCTTATCTATAAATGTTACATTAACCCTAAAAGTAAACGAAACATTATCAAAATTGAGTATACATTAAATACATACCCTAAAAATAATCTAAATACTGTCAAATTGAGAGAATTTAACTCCCAGTATTAAAATTAACAAGAATTATTTTTCTAATCTTCAAATCAAATAAAAAATCTTTAATAATTAATTAATAAACTTGTTGGAAAGTGAGAAACAGGTTTACCCACACTTCATCCTCTGATTTAGGATCCTTCATTTCAAATTCTCCATGACAGTATCCTGAAGATAAATTGTAATGTTAAACGAAAATTATAATAATTATCATACGTATTTTAAAGAATATAATCACGAAAATCTAAGGAAAATTTGTCAATTTACATTTTTCGCGCCATACATTTTTCAAAAGAGAAATGCATGCAGCTACTTACTTGGAGTTGTGTGTAAATGAAAATTTGTAGCATTTGCTCCCTTAATTATTGGTGTTAATTGTCTATTTAATTTCCTTAATAAAAAGAAAGATCTTAGGGCAAGTGTCATTATACAATATTTTTGCCGAATATCTTTCAATCACCGTTTGTCGCGAAAAACAAAAAATTTTACATCTAACCTCAAAATATCGTAACAACCTTGAAAATGTCAAAACTTCTTCTCTTGGAAATATTTCTTGGAAATCATGGAAATGATTCAAAACTTCCCTCCTTTAATTCTCTAACGGTAAGCGGCGTTTCCTATTGGCTACTTAACGTTCGACAAAAAACAACATCCAATCAAAATTAATTTCTCATAGGCCATGTGAACGAGGTTTTAAGAAACTAACATATGAATTCGACCTAAACTAACGACGTCCATGTGAAGTTGATTTTTCTCTCTCGTCAATTGTTTATTCTCTTTTCCTTGTTAATTTGTATATTTCCAACGAAAGTCTATATTTCGAATAAAAAAAAAATATTTAAGAAAACTTGCTTCACTATTTTTAGTAAAGTACATTGAAGAAAAATGTCGGCTATCAGTTTATTAAATCCCAAAGCCGAATTTGCAAGAGCTGCTCAAGCTCTGGCAATTAATGTTTCGGCTGGAAAAGGTATTCAGGATGTGATGAAAACGAATTTAGGACCCAAGGGAACAATGAAAATGTAAGTATTTCGTTATTTCGATTTCCAGGACTATTTTCTTTTCACATTATTCTTAAAAAACACTAAACCCTGAGTCATTGAATAACATGTGCCTGACTATTGTCATCTCTTTCTAACCTCCGGCTTACATACACTTAACGTTCTTCTCCGAAAATCTCCTTTTATGGCAATCACATTTTAACTATACTTTTGAACTACTTTTATAATTTTACAATTGAAATTCCTTCGAATTTCTACTTTTTCAACTTCTTAGATCTTTGTACTCAATTTACAAATTCAATTAATAATCAATTCTTTTGTTATTAAAATTATTATTTTATTATCAGAATTTTGCCGAGTGATAATTTTAATTAATATATGTAATTTTTTTACTATCACTCAATGGTTTTATTTATATTCAATTAAGGGAAGAACATTAATAATCTATATCTATATATATTATGTATTGATAATCGTTGTATTCCGGAAATCTGTTTGCAGTTTGAAGTTAGTTGCTGTTTACTTCTTTGTTTCCTAAATTTAAATAATTTTCCATTTTAAATGTTTTCAATTTTAAAATTAATGTACTAAAAATCATCGAATTCTTGCAAAGTATTTATCAAAAAATTTCGAAAATGAATTAATTTCAAGAATTTTAACAACATTTTTTTCAATATAATTGAATTCTCTCAAGAAAATGTAATTAAAATTATTGTAGATTGAAAATAAATTTAATTCTTGGCAAGATTTTTATTAAAATTCTTTAAAATAATTGAATTGTTTTGAAGAACTTATTTCAATTTTCTTGAAAATAATGGAGTTTTTTTAAAAATTATTTTCACTGAAAAGTTTGGATGTAATTGAATTTGATGAAGAATTTATTTCTTTTAAGTTTTTTAAATAATCGTGTTTTTTATTAATTGTAATTAATAATTTTCCTATTAAATTATATTAAAATTATTCATAGAAAATTAAATTCTTTAAACAATTTTATTAGAGTCTTTGTAAATAATTACATTTTTCTTAAGAATTTCATTGAATTTCGTAAAAATAATAAAAAAAATTTTAAATACATTTTATTTAAAATTATTATTAAAAGTTTTAAAATTAATTAAATCTGTAAGAGAAATTTTTATTAAAATTTTATTGAAAATAATTGAGTTTCTCAGAAGAATTTTATTATTTACAAAAATAATTGAATTGTTTTGAGGAATTTTATAAGAACTGTTGAAAATAATTTAATTTTTATTAAAACTCTTGAAAATAATTGAATGTAAATAATATTTTTAAAAATAATAATTGTATTCTTTGCAGAAATTTTTATTAAAATTGTATTGAAAATAATTTAATTCCTCCGAAAAATGTTATTATTTATAAAAATGAATTCCTTTGAAAAATTTTCTTATTTATGAAAACAATTGAATTCTTTCGGAGGATTTTACAATTCATAAAAATAATTAAATTGTTTCGAAGAATTTTATCAGAATTTTTGAAAATAATTGAATGTTTTGAAAAAAATTTTATTAAAAATTTTATTTGTATGTTATACCTACTGTAATTGTATTTTTTCTAAAAATTTTGAATTTTTTAAGAATTTTATAAATTTCATAAAAATAATAAAATTGGTTAAAATAATTTTTATTGCAATTTTTTTAAAATAATTGAAATTTACAAAGAATTTTACTAAAAACTTTTAAGAACAATTGAATTGTTTAGAAAAATTTTATTACAATTTTTAAAAATTATTGAATCTATTAGAGAAATTTTATTAAAATTGTATTGAAATATTTCTAAGAAAAATTTTTTTATTCACAAAAATAATTGAATTGTTTTGAAGAATTTTATAAGAATTCTTGAAAATAATTGAATTTTTATTAATAATCTTAAAAATAGTTAAATTTAAATAATATTCTTAAAAATAATTGTAATCTTTCGAGAAATTTTATTAAAATTATATTGAAAATAATTGAATTCTCCGAAACATTTTATTATTTATGAAAAGAATTGAATTTCTTTTAAGAATTTTCTTATTCATTTGGAAATAATTGAGGCCTTGGATCCAATAACTCGCCCGACGCTCGGAGGAACGCGCAACTGCCAGTCAGTGAGCAGTGAGCGCCTCTGGGCCACTCACTGCTACCCGACTGGTATTAGCGCGTCCCTTCGAGCGTCGGGCGAGTTATTGGATCCAAGGCCTCAATTGAATTGTTTCGAAGAATTTTATCTGAATTTTTGAAAATAATTGAATTTTTTTAAAGGAATTTTATTTAAAATTTTGAAAATAATGATTTTTTAAAAAGAATTTAATCAAAGTTGTCGAAAATAATTGAATTTATATAAAAATTCTTGAAAATAATCGAATTTTATTAAAACTTTTAAAATTAATTGAAATTATGGGATGAGTTTTATTATTTATGAAATATTGAAAATTTCTAAAAAAAATTTATTATTTATAAAAATAATTGAATTTTTGTGAAGAATTTCATTAAAATTCTTGAAAATAATTGAATTTTTGCTAAGAAAATTTCATTATTTTTGAGAATAATTGAATTCCTGTGAAGAATTTTATTAAAAATTTTAAATATTATTGAAATTCTGGAATCATTTTTATTATTTATGAAATATTGAGAATTTCTAAAAAAATTTTCTTATTTATGAAAATAATTCAATTCTTGCGGAGGATTTTACAATTCATAAAAATAATTGAATTGTTTCGAAGAATTTTATCTGAATTTTTTAAAATAATTTAATTTTTTAAAGGAATTCTATTAAAAATTCTGAAAATAATTATTTTTTAAAAAGAATTTCATCAAAATTGTCGAAAATTTATGAGAATAATGAAATTCTTGCTAAAAATGTTATTAAATTTTTGGAATAATAATAAACAAGAATATTTAATATTATATACTTAATAAATAAATTCTTTAAATTTTGAATCTGTAATCATTTAAAAATGATATTAAAAAATAATCTTATTAATAATTATTGTAATTCCTCATCAACAGGTTAGTCTCGGGAGCTGGCGATATAAAAATCACCAAGGACGGAAATGTTCTCTTGCAAGAGATGCAAATTCAGCATCCAACTGCTTCTCTAATTGCTCGAGCATCAACAGCTCAGGACGATATGACAGGCGATGGTACCACCAGCACAGTTCTATTAATCGCCGAACTTTTGAAGCAAGCAGAACTTTACATTGCCGAGGGCCTTCATCCACGAGTATTGACCGAAGGTTTCGATTTAGCGAGAGTGAAGACACTCGAAATTCTCGATTCATTGAAAATTGTCGGCGAACCTTCACGAGATCTTCTAATTGACGTTGCCCGAACTTCCCTGCGAACTAAAATTCATCCAACTATTGCTGACAAATTAACGGAAATTTGCGTTGACGCCGTCTTGGCCATTAAGCAATCGAACGATCAGATTGATCTGCACATGGTCGAAATTATGGAGATGCAACATAGAACCGCGTCTGACACGACTCTCGTGAAGGGAATTGTTATGGATCATGGGGCGAGACATCCGGACATGCCAAAGAGAGTCGAAAATGCTTATATCTTGACGTGCAACGTCAGTTTGGAATACGAGAAAAGCGAGGTAAATAACATTCGCAATTTTTGTATTTTCAGGGTTACCACAAAAAGGCCGTAGCAGTATAAGCATGTAAAAAGTGCCCCCTCTTGGATTGGGTCCATATTTAGGGAATAATTTTGACCTATTATGAGACTTATTTTCACCAAGTTTCAACTCGAAAAAAAATTTTGTTTTTGAGTTATACAATTTTTTTGAAAAATTCAAAAAAATTCAAAAATTTTTTTTCCCTCCAAAATGGTTGAACCGATTTTCATGAAAAAATTTTTTTTGTACAATAAAATATGAACAGTTAATAAAAAAAAATTTTCGACCAAATTCTAACAAAGAAAGTGAGTAAAAAGTCAGTAAAAAAAAATTTTTTTTTTATTTTTTTTTAAAAAACATTTTTTTTTTATTGAAATTTTTTTTGCACCACCGCCATTTTTTTTCTATAAAATAATAGTCATTTCAAGAGTAACATATATTTTTTGCAAGATGATTGAAAGGGTACTTCATACTTTAAAAAATAAAAAACCGATTTTTGGCCCCTAAATAGTAGTTTTCTATATAAACGAGGGGCCAACATTTTTTAAAATTACATTAAAAATTAATTAATACTTAAATTAAATTTCTAAAAAAGTTAATAATATATGCCTGTTTATTGTAAATATTGATTTTTTAGTCAACTTTTCAAAAAAATTTACAAAAAAAAAATTTTTTTTTGAAGTTTTTTTAACTTTGGCATATTTTTTAATAATTGTAGAAAAAATTTGAAATTTACATAGGTTTAAGTTTTATCTTTAACTTAAGACCAAAAGAGTTTTAAAATCTTAATCGGTTTGTGAGATCCCAATATATATAGAAAATATCTACTGCTTTGATTCAAAAATAATATTTGTTTGAATAATTGTGTTTAATTCAAATATATTTTCTGTTTTGGTTTAAACAAAGAATATGTTTAAAAATGTTATGTTTGATCCAAACTTAAATGTTGATTAGAAATAATTTAAAATCAACCATAAATTTTGTTTGAATTGAATATATTATTTCTATAAATGAACCAAAAAATATGTTTGAATTAAAATGAAATTTGTTTGACTGTATAGCAAAGATATTTTAAGTTTGATTTAAACAAAATTTTTTTGAATCAAATAAATCGTTTTCTCAGTGATTGACATGTTTTTGGGCCGTGCGCGTGCAGCCGTACCGGTAATTCCCGACGGTAGTGTACGTCCATTTACTTTTTTAATTAACCTTGTACATACTAAAAATCAATATTTACAATAAACAGGCATATATTATTAACTTTTTTAGAAATTTAATTTAAGTATTAATTAATTTTTAATGTAATTTTAAAAAATGTTGGCCCCTCGTTTAGGGGCTGTCCATAAATTACGTAAGACATTTTTTGGGTAAATTTGACCCCCCCTCCCCCCTTCGTAAGATTTTTTACATACATTAGCGCCATTTTTCCTATTGTTCGTAAGATCTTGCTGACCCCCCCTCCCCCCTAAATGTCTTACGTAATTTATGGACGGCCCCTTATATAGAAAACTGTACTATTTAGGGGCCAAAAATCGGTTTTTTATTTTTTAAAGTATGAAGTACCCTTTCAATCATCTTGCAAAAAATATATGTTACTCTTGAAATGACTATTATTTTATAGAAAAAAAATGGCGGTGGTGCAAAAAAAATTTCAATAAAAAAAAAATGTTTTTTAAAAAAAAATAAAAAAAAAATTTTTTTTTACTGACTTTTTACTCACTTTCTTTGTTAGAATTTGGTCGAAAATTTTTTTTTATTAACTGTTCATATTTTATTGTACAAAAAAAATTTTTTCATGAAAATCGGTTCAACCATTTTGGAGGGAAAAAAAATTTTTGAATTTTTTTGAATTTTTCAAAAAAATTGTATAACTCAAAAACAAAATTTTTTTTCGAGTTGAAACTTGGTGAAAATAAGTCTCATAATAGGTCAAAATTATTCCCTAAATATGGACCCAATCCAAGAGGGGGCACTTTTTACATGCTTATACTGCTACGGCCTTTAATTTTCTTTTTCCCTGACTTTTCCCTGATTTCCAGACAAAATTTTGACTTTTTCCCTAAAAAAAATATTCTGATTCACCCTAAAATTTATTAGATACCTACTCAAAATATGAATTTAATTAATTATTACTTTAATTAATTAATAATTTAATTGATTAAAAATTTAATTAATTATTAATTTAATTAATTAATAATTTAATTCATTATTAATTTAATTCATTATTATATTATAATTATTTCTATTACATTTATTTACAAAATTCTTTATTTGTAAAATTATATTCAAAACAACAATAACTTCGTATTTATTCAATGAATAATTCTGGGAAAATTTAAATAAATAACTTCATTTTTAAATAAATATTTAAACATAACTTTTTTATAAGCATTAAAAACTTCAAAAATTACAAATTCAAACCTTTTTGAATGTTGAAGAAGAATTTTTTTATTTATAAAAAAAAATTGAAATTTTTTACGAGGATTTAAAAAAAATGTTGAAAATAAATGAATTTCTTGGAATTATTTTATTATTTTTGAAAATAATTGAATTCTTGTAACGAATATTGTTATTTATAAAAATAATTGAATTTTGCAAAGAAATTTTATTAAAATATAGAAAATAATTAAATTTCGCAAACAATTTTATTAAAATTTTTAGAAATAAATTAATTTTGACGAAAAATTTTATTATTTATGAAAAATTCTGAATTTCTAAATAAACTTACATATATTATTTATGAAAATAATTGAATTTTTCCTAAATATTTGTTATTTAAAAAAAAATTGAATTTTTGCTAAGAATTTTATTTTTAAAAATAATTGAATTTTTGCAAAGAATTTTGTTATTTATAAAAATAATTGAATTTTTGCGAAGAATTGTTGTTATCAAAATAATTGAATTTTTGTGAAAAATTTTATTAAAATTCTTGAAAATTAATTGAATTTCTGTGAAAATTTTTATTGAAACTTTAAAAAATAATTTAATTTCTGCATAATATTGTATTATACTTATGAAAATAATTGAATTGTTTTAAAGAATTCTCTTGAAATTGTTAAAAATGTTAAAGTGTTATAAATATTTTGTGTTAAAAATTAAATTCTTTCGAGGAAGTTTATAAAAATACTTGAATTTCTGTTAAATTTTTATTATTTATGAATGTAATTAAATGTTTGTTTAGAATTTTATTAAAATTTATTTTAAATAATTGAATTCTTCCGGAATATTTTATTAAAATGTCAGATATTGAAAATCATTAAATTGAGGAAAATTTTTGATAATAATTAAAATGTTGCCAAGAATTTTATTAAATTTTTTTTAAATCATTGAATTTCTGAGAAGAGTTTTATTATTTATAAAGATAATTGAAATTTTGACGAGATTTTTTTTTAATTATTGAACATAATTGAATTTCCGCGAAGAAAAATAATAATAAATAAATAATAAAAATTATGTTTTCTAGGTAAACAGTGGTTTCTTCTACAAATCGGCCGCAGAACGTGAGAAGCTCGTAGCGGCTGAACGCGAATTCATTGATAACCGAGTGAAGAAAATCATTGAGTTGAAGAGAAAAGTTTGCAGTGGAAATGATAAATCTTTCGTTATTATTAATCAGAAAGGTATTGACCCACCGTCTTTGGATATGTTCGCCAAAGAAAATATTGTCGCACTACGTCGTGCAAAGCGTAGGAATATGGAACGTTTAGCTCTCGCTTGCGGAGGTATTGCCATGAATTCCGTCGATGACCTAACGGAAGAGAATCTTGGCTGGGCTGGACTTGTCTACGAACATGTTTTGGTTCGTTTTCTATTTAATTTGCATTGCACTTGAAATTATTTTAGTATCACAAAAAAACTAACTGTCCGAAAATAATTCTATTGAATTATTATTCAATTGGTAATAATCAAATATTAGATAATAAAAATAATTAAATTAAATAATTTATTCAACTATTGAATGATTTTTTCTATTTTTCAGGGAGAAACGAAGTACACGTTTGTTGAAGATTGCAAGAAACCAACTTCAGTGACTGTTCTGTTAAAAGTAAATATGACATTTTAAATACTTCCTTTAATTTAAAATTATTTAATTCCAATGGCCAAGAATTATTTTAAATTAAAAACATTGATGAGATTTAACTTGAAAAATTATTTATGAATTAACTTTTTGTGTTTCGATAGGGACCGAATAAGTACACATTGATTCAATTGAAAGACGCAGTTCGCGACGGTTTGAGAGCAATCAAAAACACAATCGACGATCGTGCAGTGATACCTGGTGCGGGAGCTTTTGAAATTGCCGCAAGCCGTGCTTTGCATCAATTCAAGGATGAAGTCAAAGGCAAACAGAGATTAGGTGTTCAAGCTTACGCTGATGCTTTGCTCATCATTCCTAAAGTACTCGGTGAGTTTCACGATCAATTTTTCAAATGAATCTGCTGCCTACCTATTCGTTTATCATTGAAAAATTATTTATTCCCTCAAATATTAAAAAACAATTTTTCTATTTATAGCCGTGAATAGTGGATTTGATGCCCAAGACAGTATTGTAAAACTTTTGGAAGAGTCCAAGGTTTTAGGTGAAGCTGTCGGTTTAGATCTTTCGTCAGGCGAAGCCCTGAAACCTGCAGATGCCGGAATTTACGATAATTATATCGTTAAGAAACAAATTATCAATTCCTGGTAAGATTCGAATTATTCATACATTCAAATTTCGATTAAAATTCAACTTTAAAAGTTCAACATTTTTTTTAAGCAATAAATTAAAAATTAGCAAGAGAATAATAATTATAATATTAATATTTTTGGATTTAAATTTTTTCAGTACCGTTATTGCCAGCAATCTTCTCCTGGTAGATGAAATAATGAGAGCAGGATTATCATCATTGAAGGGCTAACGAGAGACCTCTATTAAAACGCATTAAAATTCACGCATTTCACGTTTTCGTCACATTCTTTACAGCTTTACACGTTTAATAAATTTTAATTGATAATCGAACAATTTGTATCGTTCAAGCTTAAAATAAAATATTTCGTACGTTATTTGCTATTTCATTGTGATTATTAAATTCCTTCCTTCAATTTTTTTAATATTAATTCCCCTTTACAATTCAATTTATTATTATTATGCAAATTACAAAACTTTTTCTTTTTAAATATAAAAAACTTTTAAAAAATTGTTTATTAATTTCAAAAATTTTTTTTAAATTCTTTGCAAAAATTAAAATATTTTAATAAATAATAACATTCTTCGCGAAAATTAATTATATCAAAGAATTCTACGCAGACATTAAATTATATTTAAAAATGTTAATAAAATTTCTTTGTAAAAATTAAATTATTGTTTTTATAAAGAATAAAATTGAATTTTTTTTCTTAATTCGTTATAAAATCATTGCAAAAATTCAATTATTTTCAAAAAAATTCCATGAAAGAATTCAATTTTTAATAATATTTTTCGAAAGAATTCAATTATTTTCTAAAATTTTATTAAATCCTTCGAAACAATTCAATTTTATTAATAAAAATAGTAAAATTCATTGCAAAAATTCAATTATTTTTTAAAAAAAAAGAAATTCTTCAAAAAAATTTTAATTAGAATTTTCAAAGATTTTAACAAAATTCTCGTGAGAATTTAATTAATTTCCGAGATAATAAAATTCTTCGAAAGAATTCTATTATTATCAAATTTTTTGATAAAATCTTTGCAAGAATTTAATGATTCTTAAAATATTATTTTTTAAAAATTGAAAATAAAAAAGAAAAAATCTTTAAAAAATTAAGAAACAAATAAGCCAACAACAATAAACTAACTTCAAATTGCTAACAGATTATCGGATTGCAACGATTATTAATATAGATTGCTATGTTATATTTTATTTAATTAAAAATAAATTTTTAATTATAAAAAATAATTGTTTGCGATCAAATTCAAAGTAAATGTAGTAAGAATATTATCATAATTTTAGTTCAGAATTTTAGGGACATTTAAATTAGTAAAATCAACAAAATTGAGAGAAAATAAAATCGTAAAATTGAGAAAAAGTTTGGATCAAGTTTGGATAAAAATTAGACAAACCCCATTTACTTCCGGTTTATTCTAGTAACTTTACCAACAATCATGGTAACCAACTGTACACTTGCAACTGCGCCTCAACCATTTGTTCAGGGATTCCCGAAGTCAATTTTTAATGTATAGAAATCGTAGAAATTATACTTTGTCAATTTGAAGAGATTTTAATAATTAATTACAGAAAATGATTTTTTAAATTCAATCGTCCCAGTTATTGATCGTAGTTTTTACATATGGCACTCGAATTTCAAGAAATTTAACATAACCTATTTTAAAAATTTAATTTATAGTATAAAAATATTAAATACCTCTATTTAGAGTTTGCAGCTAGATTCCTGTAAACTGCAGTGACAGCGGTATACGATGTCATTTTTGGAGTATCACAAAAAACATTCACTCGCGATTTAAAAAATTTCTAGCACTCCCGAACCACGTGCTAAATTGGAGAAATGGGTGGGCAACATTTTGTAATCACGATCGCGATTTTAATTTTTTCGAACACTCCCGAAATAAAGGATTAATTTAATTGACATAAAGCTAAAAATTGAAATTCGAAATTAAACTGAATTTCGAAACACGTGGTTGGTCGAACGTCGAACGAAGAAGTCTTGGCGCGACCAACGCTCTCAAAAGCAAAATGGCGTACTGAGTACAGCCAGATTGGAAATTATTATCAAATTGAATGATTTAATCATTTTATACAATTATAACAAATACTGTATAAAAATTTGTTGCATTTTAATTTAAATATAATAGTATAAACAAATTTGTAAATTTTGCTTTTTCCGCATTATAGTAACTTAATTGTAACCAGCAAGAAGATCAGTGCTGCCAACTTCAGTTATAAAACGAAACTGCGCATGCGTTGCAGATACGATATTTTGATTGGTTAAAATAGCGCGGGTAGATTTGAAATTGAGTAAAAGAAAAAATTTGTTTAACACAATCTTTATTCTTCTTTTATTTTTAATAAAAGAAATTCAAGATAAATTAATTTAAGAAAACTTTTAATTTTACCGAATAGAAAAATTACCAATTCTCTCATTTTTCTACATATAATACTTAATATTATTTCTAAAAAAATTGAATTTTCAAAAAATGTATACATGTAATTTAATTTGAGAAAACAACAGTTTACAAAAATCAAAAATATTTATTTAAAGTTATATATGATACAATATGTACAGTTGTTTTAATTCACATTTTTTCTTGATAAATATTATTACCAAAAACTTTTCTGGCCAAATACATTCTTGAGAATAATTAAAAATTGGTAAATAATATTAAGCATACAAATTTCGGGAAATGAAAGGAAACAGAAATTACAAGGAACTACACATCAATTTGTTTTTTTGCAGTTACAATAAAAACCTGAAACACTCAATTTAATAGATTGAAAGAAATTTTCAATATTTTATCAAAAGAAGCAAAAAAAAAGAAAACTAAATTTTATTTAGTTACATACAAAACTCTCTTTTTTTAAATAAAAATAGTTTAAACATTTTAATATTTAAACTTTCGATTAAACTGTCGATTTTCAAGTTTTTATAAAACTGCAAATTACAATTCCAATGTAAAGTTAAAAACAATTGATATTTAACAAATTATGCATTCTATATTATACACTATTTGTGAAATCAGAAAAATAATTTACATTTTTTTCCCTTTCTCAAATACTCTCCAGTAAACAATGAAAAAATTCGTATATAGAGATTGAGATTCATAAAAAAAACTATTGATAATTTACAATAAAACGCAAGCTAATTACTTGAATTGAGGAACAAAAGAATCGAATTAAAACTAACGAGATTTTATCAAACTCGAAATCACATTTTTTTTTTACAATATATGGCTATAATTTGAATTACAAAAAATAGAGTAAATTATGCTTGAAAAATTCATAATTTAGTAAAGAAAAATTTCCCTGCGAAACATAATAGACAACTAAAAAAATATAGTTTTTTTTCTCATTCGTGAGAATTTTGCATTCATTAAGAATTGTGAATCAGTCTACAAAACCTAAATTTATTTCATTCTTCCTTTGATATCGACAAGTATTAATTTTGGATTTATGTTCATAAACTGTGAAAGTGTTGTACAATTTACCTTCATTCGATGACCGCCAACAACCATATAAGTATTAACTGTCGCTAAATCAATTGGATCTGTTTTTATTCCATAATTTGAAAATTCTTCCATTTGATATTTAATACCCAATGGATATCGTGGCAATGGAGTTGTGGATTTTCTCGCGACTGATTTAAATTTCTTTGAGAATGGACGAACACGAACGACAGGTTTTGCTGTTGATTTCTTGGCAATTCCAACATAATCGGAATTCTTTCTTGAAATTCCCCTTTGCGCCAATTTCATCATTTCTTGTAGAAGAGAATCGTAATTTTTTCTTGTTTCAACTTTTGGCTCATTTTCAGGATGTGCCGCTACACAATGAGCTGTACATTGAAACGATTCTGTAAAGTATTTATCGCAATATTTACATTGGAATTTCTTGAAATGACGAGTAATGTGTTTTAACATTAAGTCTTGTGATTTTGTCTTGAATTCACTGCATTCGGGACATTTAAGATCCTTTGGATCCTGAAAGAATAAAATTCTAATTTAAATTTTTGGTAATTTCAAAGTTTAGTTCAATTTATTAAAACATTTTACTTTAAAGGAAATTTTATAATTTTTACGCGCAAACTGTTAAAAAAAATAATAGTAAATATTAGGTTTTACAGGGTAGCCATAAAAATTTGATTTTGTTTTTTCCTGACTTTTCTCTGATTTCCAGACAAAATTTTGACTTTTTCCCTGACCCTGAAGAATATTCTGATTTACTCCAAAAATTATTAGATACTCCAAAAAATGTTCTATTACATTTATTCACGAATCTCTTTAATTGTAAAATTATTCTATTTCATCAATAACTTCTTTTTTTAATAAATATTTAAAATTCAAAACTTCTGAAATTCAACAACTTATAAGAATATTATTATAAAACATGAAAAAATCGATCACTTCGAGTTCTTTTCTTCATGTTTTATAATAAATTTAAGATGACAGAGTGATAAAATCATTATTTTACATCATAAGAATATTGTAACTATAAATTCAAATTTTCAAAGATTTTAATTTGAACCCTTTTCAAAATTCAATTATTTCTCAAAATTCACGCTACAATGCTTTTAATATTCAAATTATAATTTAAAATTTTAAGTAATATTCATTTTTTAATCAATTTTTATTAGAAAAGTTTCGAAAATTCAATTATTTAAATACAAAAATAAACAATTTATTAAATAATTAAATATTTCTAAAAATTGAATTTTCATGAAGAATTTTATCAAAATTTTTAAAAATAATTGAATTCTTTCGGCTATTTAAAAAAAATTTAAGAATAAATGCAATTTTCTATCAGTTTATTTAAAATTGTATAAAAAATAAATGAAATTCTGCGATAAATTTTGTTATATTTATGAAAATAATTGAATTCATGCAACGAATTTTATTACTTTCTTTAAAGAATTGAATTCCTGTGAAGAATTTCATTTTTAAAAATAATTGAATTTCAGAAAAAAAATATTATTATTTATGAAAATAATTAATTTCTTGTGAAGAATTTTATTCAAATTTTTTTAAATAACAGAATTTCTCAGAATTTTATAAAACTTTTCGAAAATAATTAAATTCTATCGAGAAATTTCATTAAAAAATTGAAAATAATTGAAATCTGGCGAAGAAATTTATTAATTTTTTTTTAAATAATTAAATTCCTGTGAAAAATATTATTTATGAAAACAATTGATTTCTTGCGAAGAATTTTATTCAAATTTTTTTAAATAATTGAATTCCCATAAAAAATATAAAAAATAATTGAATTCTTGCGAAGAATTGTATTGAAAATAATTGAATTGTATAAGAAAATTTTATTAAAATTGCAATTTTATTAACTAAATCTTGTAAAGAATTTTGTCAAAATTTTTTTAAATAATAGAATTTTTAAAAATTTTTTGGAAATAATTGAATTTCTCAGAACTATTTTTTCAATTCTCTGAATATAGTTGAATTCTTTCGAGAAACTTCATTAAAAAATTAAAAATAATTGAATTGGTGCGAAGAAATTTATAAAAAATTGCTAAGTAATTGAAATCTTGTTAAATTTTTATTAAAAGTTTGTTTAAATAATTGAATTCTTTTGGAAAATTTTATTAAAATAGTAGATATTAAAAATAATTGAAATGAGGAAAATTTTTGAAAATAATTGAAATTTTTCCAAGAATTTTATTAAATTTTTTGAAAATAATTGAATTTCGAAGAAGAATTTTATTATTTATAAAGATAATTGAAATTTTGACGAGAATTTTTTTAAATTGTTGAACATAATTGAATTGATGCGAAGAAGTTTATCACTTTTGAAAATAATTGAATTTCTGAAATCAGTTGTTCTTCAAATTTCTATTTAAATTCATTAAAAATTGATATTTTCTAAAATTTCAAATTGAAACCTTTAAAGTTCATCTATTTATGAAGATTGTAAACGCAACTCTTTTGAAATGCAATTAATTAAAAAAATTTTAAGTAAAATTATTCATTAAATATTTTATAAATGATAATTTTATGATAATTCTTGAAGAATTAAGTTATTTAAAAAGAAATTATTGTTAGAAATAGAAAAAATTGAAGGTTTTGTATTAGAATTCTTGTCAATTTTATAGTTCATGAGTCAAACAAAAAAGACACTAAAATTCATAATTTTTTCATAAATTCTAAAAATTTAATTTTTTCCAGTACTTTTAATAAAAATCCCTGACTTTTCCCTGATTTCCCTGACCAATTCTAATTTCCCTGAATTCCCTGACCTGTGTCAACCCTGTTTTAGTAGATGAATGCAAAGCCTGCAAATTATTATGAAAAAAGTGACCTTTAGAGTAAAATGTTTTAAAAACGTATTTTTTCGATTTTTCGTTTTTAAAAAAAATAGAAAGATTACAAACCTCTCGGGATTCAACCAAGGAGCACTTTTGCTCAAGATGAGAATGGAAATTACGATGATGAAGATCCATATTTTCTTTTCCGTTCGAGTAATCATTACACCATCCGCAAACCCAAGTTTCGTTCGATGTAACATTTGTGTTTGTACTCATTAGTCCAGGAATAGATTCCTTCTTCTGCGCCGGTTGATCTTCTTCAATCGTAAACTTGAAAGGTCCAACTTTCCATTTATTATTTTCATGTGGCCTTGGATCCTTATGAAGACGAGTCCAATGTTTCTTGATCGAGAACAACGATTTACATCGAACATTACAATATTCGCACCAATAAACATATCTCTGGTTCGGTTTCGATGGAAGTGGTAGATTTTCCACAACTGGTTTTGTTTCCTCAATTTTTGGTGGAATCGTACTATCGTTACTCACAGCAATTTCCTCGATGTTGGCCGATAAATGTGGATGCTCAGTTTTCGAATGTTTTCTCACGTCATTCTTAACGACTGCATGATACGAGCAGTAGGCGCATTTATAAATCATTTTGTGTGATTTCTTGTGAGAAATATAACCGGCTAGCGTTAGAGCAACAAACTGACAAACACGACAGACAAATGAAGACAATTCTTTTGATTTATCTCCAGATTCGTCAAAGTTGGCTTTACGTTTTTGACCGCGTCGTTCCTTTCCTGGCGGAACACCGTACTCCCTCTCCCAGAATTCGTCATTTATTTCGATTTCTTGAGCAAAAATGTTGGGAATAGCTTTCACATAGCGACCAGTGTGCTTCGCACGAATGTGTTGCTCTATTATTGATTCTAAATTCGAACTTCGATCGCAATAGGTACACAAGTATTTGTATTTTTTCAAGTGCTGCTTGGTGACATGCATTTTGAATCCACGTTTGCTTGGGAATTTTTGTTGACAATGCTTGCAGACCAGAATCAATTCCGTTTTCTCACCTGAAAGATAAAAATATATTTTTTACTATCTTAAAGTATTATATTATATTTTATAACTAAAATGAATTCTAAACTTTTATAGCAATAAATTTTGTCTTACACTATAATTAATTATTAATTAATTTAATAACTAATATTATTACTACTCAATTTTACTAATTCAGGAGGGGAAGAGTAATTAATATTAATTATTCAAATGTTAATGAATTATTGAAGATAAACTTGGCATGTTAGAAACAATAAAAATTATCACCTTTAGTTATTAAATAAGTATTAATAAAATATTCTCTGTGATTTCTATGAAAAAAAGTTAAACCAATTGTTAATTCTGACTCACAACAATAAAAATTACTTATTACCTTTAGTTATTAAACAAAAAAGTGTTAATACAATATTTTCTGTGATTTCTACAAAACAAATGATCAATTACTAAATTCTAATGAATATGTGTGCATGATAGAAACTATTTCTGACAATTTATCTCGAATATTCTTACATGCTTTGAGTGAACCAATTGAATTTTCAGAAATTTCATCATCAGTTTCCAATGGATTTTTCTCTTCAGTTCCTATTTTAAATAATTGTTCTTTAAATTTTTTGCAAGAAAAAGAATACAATGCAAATAGAATAAAATAAATAAATACAAAGCAGAATTTATTTATTGAATTAATATTATTTGAGATATTTAGATAAATATTATTTTCAAATCCTGAGTGATTTGAGATGTTGAAAAAATAATTTCAAAAGACTTACCATCATTGACGACTGGAGGACCACCCTCGTCATCGCTGTCATTATCGTCATCGTCACTGGCATCTTCCTCGGAATCGACATGAATCGAGGAACTTTGTGCCTTGATTGGTGATTTGCCGCTATTTTGTGATGATTTTCCTGATTCACTTGAATTTCCAGTTAAAGTGTCTATGTACTTTTTAATTTTCTCCGTCTGACGCCTCAATAAAACGTTGACCCATTCCTCGATTTCCTCATTCACTGGCAAGGATTCGAAATTAGGAACTTGACCCTCATGACTTTTGGTACAATGTCTAGTCAGTGAGTTTTTATTGACTGACACGAATCCGCAACTCTTGCAATGCCATCTAAAGTGAAAATAAAAATTGATTAATTGATTAATAATGAATAATAAATTAAACTCTATTTGTTAAAAACGATAATTTAAACTTTTGAAAATATTCAACTTCTTATAGTTTTCTTTTGACGTCAATTGTAAAACTGTCTAATAAATATTTATTATTTTCTAGCAAATATGGAATTTAATTTAGTATTATGCAAATTACAAAATTATTTATCTTCAAATATAAACTTCAATTTTTTAATAATTTCAGATTCAAAAACTAAATTTCACTTAGGTATTAAGTACATAATTATTTGTTTATTCTTTTCAAAAATTAAAAAAAAATTCTTTGCAGGAATTCAATTATTTTTATAAATAATAAAATTCAATTATTTTCATAAATAATAACATTCCTAAGAAAAATTCAATTATTATTCTTATAAATAGTAAAATTCATTGCAGGAATTCAATTACTTTCAATACAATTTTAAGAAAATTTTACAAAAGGATTCGATTATTTTAACAAAATTTTAATAAAACTTTCCAAAGAATTAAATTATTTTCTAAAATTTTAATAAATTCTCCAAAAAGAATTCAATTATTTTTTCTTAAATCATAAAATTCTTCGCAAGAATTCAATTATTTCTAAAAATTTCAATAAAATTCTTCCCAAGAATTCAATTATTTCCATAAGTAACAAAATTTTTCTCAGAAATTCAATTATTTTTTAAACTTTGGTAAAAATTTTCATAGGAATTGAATTATTCTCATAAATAATACAATTCTTCACAAGAAAATACAATTATTTTCATAAATAACAACATTTTTCTCAGGAATTCAATTATTCATAAATAAAAAAATAATAAAAAATAATAATAATAATAATAATAATTATTATTATTATAATAATAATATTATATTATATTTATAAAATAATAATAATAATAATAATAATAATAAATAATAATAATAAACTTCTTCAAAAGAATTCAATTATTTTTACAAATTACAAAATTCTTTGAAAAAATGCAATTAATTTCAATTATTATCAATTATTATTTATTATTATAATTATTATTATTATTATTATTATTTATTATTATTTTTTTCAATTATTATTAAAAAATTTTAATAAAATTCTTACCAAGAATTCAATTTTATATTTATTTCCATAAGTAACAAAATTTCTCTCAGGAATTAAATTATTCTTAAAAGTTTTCATAAAATTCTTCTCAAGAATTGAATTACAATATTCATAAATAATAAAATTCTTCAAAAGAATTCAATTATTTTTACAAATTACAAAATTCTTTAAAAAAATTCAATTAATTTCATAAATAATAACATTTTGTTTCACAGGAATTGAATTATTTTCAAAAATAATGAAATTTTTAGCAAAAATTCAATTATTTTTGAAAATCTTCACAAAAATTCAATTACTTGCATAAATAATAACATTTGCTTTTAGAAATTCAAAATTTTTCATAAATAATAAAACTCATCGCAAAATTTAAATTATTTCTAAAAGTTCTAATAAACTTCTTCACAGCAATTCAATTATTTTCAAAAATATTGAAATTCTTAGCAAAAATTCTATGATTCTCAAGAATTTTAATAAAATTCTTTACAGGAATAAGGGCATCCGGGAAAAATCGAGCCCAAAAAGTGTTTTCCCGCGTGTCGTCTCACTCCTAAATAATTAGAGATATTTAGTTCGGATTTATCATGATAATTAGGGGAATTCATGATGATAAAGAATATTCTCGAAATTTGCAAGTAATTTTTGAAATAAATATTGAAAAACAAAATTACAAAAGTTGGATTTTGGGCGAAAGTGAGAGACAATATGGCGGCGAGCACACAGACAATGGATCTATGTGTCAGTGGTCAAGGAGGTGGCGCCAATTCTCGGAAGTGGTCGCGAGTTGAACTGAGGGAAATGTATTAACCTCAAATTACTCCACTTTCAATCGTTAATAAAATAATTTCCTCGCAAAATTATTGCAAAAACGGAGAGGGCCGCTCCTCGGAGACTCTTCCTCTATCACCCCTCCAAATATGAACCCGAAATATTTTATCCTCTCAAAATGAGACGTCTATACTGAACCGTTCAAAACCCCTTTTTTCCGTATATTTAAACAATTTTTTTCAATAATTATTTATCAAAATTTCTCTAAATTCCGAGAGGACCGCTGGTCCCAGAGCATTTCTCTATATTTACCAAAAAATCCCGACTCAAAATATTCTTTTCTTTTTAAATGAGACGTCTATCACGAAACCAGTATTATTTCCCGGATGCCCGCAAATTGAAAATAAATGATTTTAATTTGGATTTATCACCTGACATATCTCAGTTCTCGATAAAGATGATCTCGCATATCGTGTTTGTATCTCGTCCTGAACTCACGTCCATTTGTGCAGATAGTGCACACGTACATATCCTTCTCGGGACTTCCATAAGACCCATATTTACCAGTTTCTTCGACGAGTGGATCGTTCAATGAACTCATTGCCACAGGCTTGATACACTTTATCTTTGTCGGCTTATTCGGACTGTCCGAATCATTCTTTCGTTTTCCGGATTTATCCGGCGTCACCGGTGGACTAGACATCGAAGAAGATGGATCCTCTTCAATCAAAATTCCCCGAATGTGCTTAACTCTCGGCATATCTCTTCTCCAAAGTGGTGTCGTATCAAAAGGTTCCTCAGAAGTGCCTTGTTGATCATTCGTCTCCGGAATTTTCTTCAAACCCTTAATTTTCTGATAAACCATAAAAAAATCAGCTTCCGGCTCATTCGCGTGCTTAGAAATTAAATGTTGATCCAATTGAATTTTTCCATTTGTTTTATAAGTACAAATGCTGCATCTAAATTGACTCTTCTCATCGTGTTCGGTGCTGGCGTGCGCTTGCATTTCCGATTTATAAACACAGCGATATTCACAGTTGTTGCATTTCCATTGATTTCCGTCCGGATCTGGTATTTCCTCATCAATCTCCTCGGGTGAGGATTGATTATTTTCGTTTGATTCGAATTCACGAACAACTTTCACAAGGGGTTTTTTGTCTCCATGCTTATCGCCCAGATGACGTTCCACCACGTACCGTTGATAGTGAAAATAGTTACAGTAGGAGCACTTGTACAGTTTTGAGTCGTGCATTTTTAGATGAATTCCCATTTTTTCGATGGAAATATTCTGTCCCTCTTGTCCTTGTTCCTTGCAATGAGTGCATTTGAAGAATGGTTCGTCCGAGTGAAGGGCTTTTAGATGATAGCGTAACATATCTTCATTTACGGTTAAATATGAGCACTCGGAAATACCGCAAACGTATCGTTTACTTTCGGGAACGTATTTTGGTAGTGTTTCCTCATCGCTTTGAATCACTGTCTCTTTTGCTGTCTTAACTCCCATGCGACCATTTTGATGAGAGCTACTCGCGAGATTGACCATTTTATCAAACATTTTTTCTCGCTTGTCCAAACATGGCACTGGATTAACGGGTCCTGATTCTGGAACAGTTTCATCTTTCGCATGAAGTTGTAGGTGGCGTAAAATATTCGAGCGAACTTTAGTCGAGAATGGACACACGGCACATTGAACTTCTCGTTGATAGATTGCCTGACGTGGCAGAAGATCAATTTCATTGGGTGAGAAACACGTTTTATCGGGATCTAAAATTTTCACATTCTCCGGTTTTGATAATTGTATTTTTTTCTTTGCTTTCAAAATTGGTTGAACGAAGAATAGACCATCGGCTGTTGGATTTTTTGGATCGGCCGGAAGAAGTCTAGAGCTAAATTTGTGTTTCATTTTCATGTGTGTTTGTGCTTGAGTTTGCATCGCGTATTTTTCTCCACAAACACTGCAACAGAATCTCTTTAATCCATGGATATCCAAATGTTCCATGAAGAAGCCAATCTTTTGAAAAGTCTTATCACAATGCATACACTGGAAGTTTATTGCATTATTAGAACTGTAGGGGACATTTTTCACGCAACAATCCTTGAGATGATTTCTTAGAATTTTTGAATTTGAAGCTGCAAATTTGCATTTGAGAGCACCGCATTTGTATAGTGCTTCGCCTTCAAGACCCGTGTGTCTAATATCATCGAGAGTTAGGAATTTATCAGTTTTACTTGGACTCAAGGAGCTTAGACTTGCCGCATCGTTCGATAAATCGGAATTATCAGCACCACTCAAAAGCAATAGATCTTTCGTTTTCGATTCTGGTGATCTCTTCTCTTTGCTTTGAGGTACTCCACAGTCTTCTATTATTTCAATATCACTGTCTTCATCATCCTTGGCTGCATTTGTCTTCAGGGGGAAAGATTTATTCTTCAGGAAATCGGGATTATCGAGAAGATTCATATTCACGAATTCATCACCATCTTCGTTACTTACAATTCGTAAGGGATCACCATCTGATGGATCTATATTTGCTATTTTGTACTTCAACTTTATTTCTGACTCCTTATTACTGTCGATACCCTTTAATTGCTGATCACTCTTCTGAAGACTCTCGGTGGCAACTATTTTGATAGTCGGTGGACTGTTGGGTCGAGGAGAAGTAACTGATATCACAAAATTGCTCACATCTTTAACGGTGTTAGTTTGCAACTTAGGGTCCGATGATTTAGTCTTGGCATCAGAATCCGTCGATTCGTCGGGTGAATTAATTAAAGTAATTAATTCCGAGCACAATGAATAATGCTCATCTGGATTTCGTAACAGGAGTTGATCAATGGCACTTTTCAATTTGGTTGGCTGAAAAATTATTAAATTCACATTGTCAAGAAAATAAATAAACAAGCGACATTTAAATAATAAATTATGAAACACGAATAAATTCAAATCTAAATGTTTGAAAATATTTTTTTAAAAAACACACCTGAGGAGGTAAGGTCCTTTCGATGAGAACAGGCTTCTGATTACAATGCCGGGCACTAAGATGACTGTGAATATCGCTTATGGAATCCGAACCATGTGTGCAGTGTAAACATTGATATTTAAAGATTCCATGGGTTTTGTAATGCTGAAAATAAATTTAATATCGAATTTAATAAAAATTTCGCAAGAAATGACACTTCAAGGTTACTAAAACAGGGTTGATACAAAAATTTAATTTTCTTTTTCCCTGATTTCCAGACAAAATTTTGTCTCTTTCCCTGACCCTAAAGAATATTCTGATTCACTCTAAAAATGATTAAATACTCAAAGAAAAAAAATGTTCTATTAGGTACATTTATTTAAGAATTTCTTTAATTGTAAAATTATTCGAAAATATCAATAACTTTATTTCTTTTTTTAATCATTATTATTTTTTCATAGAAAAAAATATTTCAAAACTTTCAAATTCAATAACTTGAAAGAATATTATTATAAAACATAAAGAAATGGATCACTCCGAGTCGAAGACTCGAAGTGATCCATTCCATTTCTTCCTGTTTTTTATTAGTAATTAAAGATGACCGAGTAATAAAATCATTATTTTATAATTTATAAATAACAATTTTATGGTGGTTTTTAAGAATTAAATTATTTAAAATTAAAGCCTTGTAAGAAATAGAAAAAAACGAGAATTTGTAAGTATTAAAATTAGTGACTTCAAAGATTATAGTCAAATAAAAAAAAATTTCAAGGAAAATTAAATCTTTAGAAAAAATTAATAAAGTAAAAAATAATAGCTTACCAAAATAAGTTGCTCTGGCGAGTAAC
Source organism: Leptopilina syphax (assembly GCA_032872505.1). Lineage (NCBI taxonomy): Eukaryota > Metazoa > Arthropoda > Insecta > Hymenoptera > Figitidae > Leptopilina > Leptopilina syphax. The sequence goes on along the minus strand of CM065469.1, from coordinate 27,969,246 downwards.
TGGCAATTTTACACATGTGGCACTTAAATACCGAAATACTGGAATGCTTCATTTTCAGATGGACAAAGAATGCTTCTGGTACATAGAAATATTTGTTGCATTCTGGAACAATAAATAATAAACAAGTAAGAAAAAGTTTCAACTTTAAAGATTTTTCTTATAATAAGTTAAAAAAAAATTAAAATACAAAATCCAGAAGTTCTGAACTTTTAAGTGAACGAAAATTTCTTTTTTCTTCAAATTAAATTTTTATTACAATAATTTTGCGTCTCTATAAAAAAAACTTGATTATTTAATTTCTCAATATGTAAAATTTAAGTTTAATTTTTGTCACTATAAAGGAATTGATTATTTAGTTTCTAAATATGTGAAATAAAATTTTTATTTTTATTGCAATTGATAATTTATAAAAATATATTTAAATAAAAATATTTCATTTATTTGAACGATCAAAATTTGTGGATCATTTATAAATAAAAAAGAAGGTTAAAATTTAACCTTTAATTTAATTTATAAATTTAATATTTAAATTTATTAAAGAATTATGAAACTTACCATTTTGACAAACGAAGGGTTTGACTCGTTCGTTTCGATTAAAATCGGTCATTGGTTTCAATACACAATTAATTGCACCTTGCAAAACTGCCACTGGCTTAGTTGGATGAGCACTTGCCTATAAAGAACCAAATTCAGACAGTTAATAACAATTATTATTTACTATTATTTATTATTTTTTACTGCTATTTTAAATTTTTTATTACTTTTTACTAATATTTATTATTTTCTGTTATTATTTATTATATTATCTATTATTACTTATTATTATTTTCTATTATTATTAATTATGTTATTCATTATTATTTCTATTAAATAGTATAATTTATTAATTAATTAGTTTAATTTAATATTTTTAATCGCGATTGGCAAATAAAAGCCAAAACCATCTAAAAAAAAAGACTAAAGCAAATAACCCATGCAGAAAAATATTTTTTATTTTGTCCCCACCTGATGTAATTCAACGTATGATTGTGAAATTGCTCTATAAAAGCAATAACTGCATTGGTACATGCAGAATGCGTGCTTTTCCTCATAATGCATTTCCATTTGATACCAGCTTCCAAGGGCCGAATAGCAGTAGGCGCATTTTTTAAAATCATAGGGCACCAAACTATTGCTGGAAATATCGCAAGTAATTGAGTGTCTCTCAAAGTGCCTTCGAAAATAATCAGCATTATCAGTGGTGTAGGCGCAATCTCGACCCATACATTTATAAATGTGACATAATTTTTCGGGCTTCAACATTTCATTGTATGCAGTTGCATTTTTCAATTTAACAGCAACCTGAGGTCCAAATTCATTTTGTTTCAAGAGCGTTGCATTGCTCACAACTTTAACGATCTTTCGATTTTGTGTTGTTGAAGAAGTCGAGGCAGTAACAATTGTCGATTTAGTGACTGGTGCAATTGGAGTTAAAGTTCCAGTTTTACAGATTGGAATGGGAAAATTGGGATTAATAATTGGAGCATAGGTTGTGGCTTTAATGGGATTGGGATTATTACCAACTGGAACGGGATTTACTGCAGCTGGTTTTGGAGTTGGAGTTATATTCGTGGGTTTGGCAATGGAAACAGTGGATAAATTCCCTGGTTTTGTGAGGATTGAAGTGGAATTTGAATTACAAATTGAGACTTTTTTACCGTCCATGTAGGTTTTAAAATTCGCCGGACTCATTACGGGTAAGTAATTGCCAGGCGATGCTGAAGAATTTGGAGTGATATTGATTGGAATTAATTTCACTGTCTCATTTGATTTTGGATTCACGGCTTTTATCGTTTGACTTGATAATGTGTGTGTCAATGGTGGAGGTTTATTCACTCGCTTCAAGATAATTGGACCATTCTTTTTCAAGAGAGAAAGAGGTGAGATTTTAATATGAGAGCTTTCTACTGCCTTTATAATGTCTCTGACCTGAAACAATTTGGATGAGGATATGTTTATAGAAAACCATTCAATACTGGCGATACAATTTGAATTCAATGATTCGATAATAATTGTTAAAATAAAGATGAGAGAAATGAACGACTCTTCAAAAATTTATGTATTTCTAAGAAATTTATATATTTCTAAGAACTAAGAAACTAAGAAAAAAAAAGAACTAAGAAAGATTAAAATAATTATTATTTTCCTAAAATTTCTCAATGCAGAGAGAGTTCGCTAAAATTATTTTTAAAAAAAGATTAAAAATTCGCTAGAGAATATAAAAGGATTGCCACAAAAATTTGATTTTGTTTTTTCTTGACTTTCCCCTGATTCACAGACAGAATTTTATTTTTAATCATATTTAATTACTTTATTCAAAATATCAATAATTTTTTAAAAATATTTAATCATTATTATTTTTTAACTCAAGAATTAAGATTTTCAAGATTTTTAAAACATTCTGAAATTTAATTATCAAAATTATAAACGAAATTATTAAAAAAAAAAATTGTTCCGAGATAAGTTTAGAAATTATTTTATTTTCTATAATTCTGCGTTAATAATTGAATATTTTATAATTATAAAAGTTAAAATTTTTTGTAAAAAAAACTTGTTATAATTTTTATAAATTTTAAAATATTAAATATGCAAAAAATTAATTCTAGTATAGAATTTTACTAAAATTTTTTAAAATAATTCAATTCTTTTATTTAAGAAAATTTTTTTAATTATGAATTTTATTGATAATTTTTTAAATTAATTAAATTTATTCGATAAAAGCTATTAAAATTTTTAAAAATAATCAATTCCTGCAAAGAATTTTATTATTAATAAAAATATATAAATTCTTCTAAAGAATTTTATAAAAATTTTGTGGAAATAATTGAATACTTTCGAAGAAGGTTATTAAAATTTTTGAAAATAATTTAATTTGTTTATAGGAATTTAATTAAAATTCAATTTAAAACATATGAATTTTTATTAATAAATTTATTAAAATTTTTGAAAGGAATTGAATTCATTCGAAGAATTTTATTGAAATTTTTTAATAGTAATTGAATTCCTGAGAAAAATTTTGTTACTTATGGAAATAATTGAATTCTTGTGAAGAATTTTTAAAAATAATTGAATTCCTGAGAAAAATTTTGTTACTTATGGAAATAATTGAATTCTTGTGAAGAATTTTCATAATTTTGAAAATAATTGAATTCCTGATCAAAGTTGTTATTTATGAAAATAATTGAATTCTTGTGAAAAATTTTACTAAATTTTTCAAAATAATTGAATTCCTGATTAAAATTTTGTTATTTATGAAAATAATTGAACTTTCTTGTGGAGAATTTTAATAATTTTGAAAATAATTTATTTATTTTGAAGAATTTTACTAAATTTTTAAAAATAATTGAATTCTTGAGTAATATTTTGTTATTTATGAAAATAATTGAATTATTGTGAAGAATCTTATTAAATTTTTAGAAATAATTGATTTCTTGTGAAGAATTTTATTAAATCTTTAAAAAGAATTGAATTCCTGAGTAAAATTTTGTTCTTTATGGAAATTATTAAATTCTTCTGAGGAATTTTACTACTTATGAAAATAATTCAATTCTTGTTAAGAATTTTATTGAAATTTTTCAAAGCAATTGAGTTTCTTTGAAAAATTTTATAATTAATTCTAAAAATAATTGAACTTTTGCTAAGAATTTTATTACAACTGTGGAAAATAATTGAATTTTTACGAGGAATTTAATTGGAATTGTAATGAATTTTCTATCTCCTTTAAATTAATTATTTTGTTGAAAAATATTATTTTTTATATAAAAAACATTAATTCTCAAGTAAATAAATGCTGAATTTACATTCTTTTCCAATTTAGTTTAGTACTTTTTAAAAATATTTAAACAGAAAAAAAATTTCATTCAAAATGTTAGTGAAATAATTTTTTTTTTTATCGATTTTTAGAAATTTAATACTTTTTTCAGGACTTTTGATAAAATTCCAGAACTTTATCCCGATTTTTCTGATTTATGGCAAACCTTACGTGATAATTAGAAAAGTATTCTTAAAATTAGCCAAAAATTGATCAACTTACAACTGTATTATCGCTCCCACTTTCCGAAGGATTAGCCAAACTGACAACATTCTCGATTTTCAGGAACGAATCACTGTCTGTAGTCGAAACACCTGGACTGTTTACAGCCGTCTCCTTTTCCGTATTCTGCGTACTCGTACCTGTTGAAAAAATTATTTGTTTTCTTATTTTTTAAACAAAATTCGAATATTATCGACAATTTTTATTAGGATCATGAAAATCTAAAAATAAACAAATAAAATAAGTAATTAACATAAAATTGAATTTATCACTCGGTCGAGAATTACATAAGTAAAAAAAATCATTCTTTTCGAGTCAAGTAAAAAAGAGAATTCAATTATTTTTTTACTTGACTCGCAAAGAATGATTTTTTCATCTACAAAATAATTATTAATTAATTGATAATAATAATTACCGGCAACGGGAGCAGTTTCATTTTCCGTCTCAGGAACAGAGAGCATATCCCCACTAATACGTCTGGGTCTCAAGAATAATTTCGGCAACGAAGAATCCTCACTTTTGTCATCCAAACAAATCTCTTCGGAATTCGGTTGATAATTACCAAAAAATGAACTCAGCGATGGTTTTTTCTTGAGAGCTGCAATAGGAATGACATTGGGCGCCCTCGGAATTTCCTTTTGTGGAGAACTAATCTCAACAAGTGTCGGACCATCGGCTTCAGGACTCGTTGACTTCGATCCTTGAATTTGAGCCGCAAGTCTCTGAATAGTAGTCATCATAGAATCATTAGATTGATTCTTAATATCCGTGGTCTCCTTGAGCAAATCGTTCACATCAGCCGTTGTCGTCTCTTCATTATCCGAACTCGACTCGGTGTCGAATCGCAAAGACGGTTGTTCACCATCACTCACCTCGTCTTGCGTATCATTCTCCACGTCCAATGGATCCTTTGGTTTCGAAACTTTATCATCCTCGTTCTCGTTTGTATCGCAATCTTCCTTTGCCTCCAGAATATCGGCGTTGGAAAATTCCTCATTACAATGAAGTGTTGAATTAGTTGACTCTGATGCGGTCTCCACTGGTTTTTCCTCTTCGGTTAATGTTTCGATTCTCAATTCACTTTCGTCTTCGAGAACTTCTTCATTGAGTGGATCATTCAATTCATCATTCGGTGAATTCGTTGTTTCCATCTTGTCTTTTAGTTGATCGATAATTGAGAGTTTATTCACTTCCTTGTTGTTGACTTTTATGCCAATATTCTCGACAATCTCCTGCATTTTCTTCTTTCGCTCCAGTTCGATCTCCTCGTTGTTCTCCAGTTCCGGGGGGCAGACGAAAGCACTCAGATTATTTTTCCTCGTTTCCTTGTCCGCCTCTTCTTTTTCCGTCTCGTTTTCCACAGGATTTTTCTCATCAGTCCTATTTTCTGAAACTTCCGAATTTGAAATTTCCAAAACATCCGAATTTGAAACTTCAGGAATTTTCGAAATTCCTGACGGTTTTTGTGAATTTTCGACTTTCTCAGTTTTGTAATATTTATCAAGAGACATATTAATTTTGATAATCTCGACATTTGGGGTTTCTTTGTGCCATTGCTGAACGTGTTTCTCGACATTGCTCTTGTGGAGTTGGACAAAATTGCACAGGGAGCAGATGTAGCCGTAGACACGATTTTTGGCTGGAATCCATTGCTCGTTGATTGTTTCCCCGAGTGACAAACCTTGGGGTTTGTATTTTTTGTAGTGATGAATTTTCATCGTTGTTCTCGTGATTGACATGTAGGAGCAGAGTTTACATCTGAATCGATATTCACCGGTGTGGGATGTGCAGTGTTCATAGCTCGATTCCATGCAGTCTTCTCTTCGACCTTCGCTCTTGAAGGGACAGAATCGGCAGATGAAACTAAATTCGTCGTTTTGTAGTTTGTCCTCATTTTCAAAGTTCATTTCCCGCGCTTCCTGAATTGCAGACTCGGCATCCTGAGGGCTGAGTCTTGATATCGAGACTTCCTTCTCGGGATGCATTATCGCGTAATGGTGCACAATACTCTTGCCGTAAAATCGACAATGTAGACACTTGATTTTATCCAGACCGTACGAAGAGTACTCGAGAAGTTTGCTGTTGCTTATTTTCAGCTCATTATCAAGGGACTCTTTCGAATTATTCATTTCCGTTTCGTCCAAGTCGATGTCCATATTCTCCTCCTTCACGATATCTTCTATTTCCTCCGATTTTATCTCATGTTTGACTACAATTTCCGAATCTTGGGAATCGGCCACAGAAGTCGAATCTTCCTCGTTGTCTTCAGGTTCTGCTTTTACTTTCGGATCAAAAGAACCGTGGATTCGCTTTCTAGTTTCTAGATCAGTGATGACTTCGATCGAAGGTCTTCGGAAGTCGTCCTCATTGTCGACAGTCGGAACAAGTTTAACAGCTCGAGCTTTTCTTCTCTTTGCTTTGGAGACGACTCCCAAACGCCAGCCGGATCTCTTCTTTCTCCTGGTGACTTTCTTCGGAATGGTATCATTTTGAGAATTTTCCAAATTCTCCGCATCGTCATCGACGGATTTCGTGAAACTCTTCGATACCTCTTCCGTCTTCTTCGAGGCAGTGCTGCTTGACATCGAAATATCAGAAGTCAAACTCTCCGTATCGGTAAGTGTCTCATCTTCCTTATTGTTTAAAATCTTTCTTCTCGCCGCTCTCGTTCTTGGAAGTTTCGAAGTGTCCGGACTGCCTGGAGGGGAATTAACTTCAGTGACGTCGACATTGCTCTCGTCTGACGATGAATCGTGACGATCGTCCAACATTGAGGTGTCGGCTCGACGAAGAAGAACGGTGGGTTCCATCATTTCGACACGAGATCGTTTGCACTTGGGACCTGATAGTTTTTTCTTCTTCTTCACGGGAGTGGTCTTAATGTTCTCTTCCTTCGAGGACAAATCACCTGCTGAAGCTGATCCTTCTTTTGTGGGCGATTTCTTGGTAAATTTCGGTCCGGGTTTTAATTTCGATTCCGGAGATGAAGTTGCACTATCTGCAGTGCTGGCTAAAGGACTTGTAGTAATAGCAGCGGAGTTTGTATTTGTCTCCTTAGCCATTCTACAAGTTCGTTGACCAGCGGTTATAATGCCAGAGCTGATGTAATCCTTCAAATCCTCCTGCAATCTTTCCAGAGAATTTTTCCTTCGCGGTTTTGCTCTCACTTTTGGAACCGTGGATTTTTCTTTATCACTTGACTCTTTTTCTTCCTTCTCTTCTTTATCTTCACTGGATTCTTTTTCTTTCTCTTTCTCTTTCTCTTTTTCTTCCTTTTCTTGTTCTTTCTCTTCTTTTTCTTCCTCTTCTTTTTCGTCCTCTTTGGTGTTTTTGACATCTTTGGCGTTTTCCTTACAAACATCCGTGGGTAGTTCATCCTGTTCCTTATTTTCTTCTTTGGATTTTTCCTCCTTGGACAATTCTTCATCAGACTCCTCTGCCTTCTTGGGAGTTTGTTTGTTAACTCCCCTTTTGGGAAGTTCTCTCTTAGTGAATTCTACAGTCGTTTCTTCGTTGGTTTCTTTTGCCCCGGGTATTTCTTCATCTGCCCTATTCTCTTCATTTTTATTTTCAACTTTCGTGGGAACGGTCTTCTTTCTGGGTTTTCGGGTCGTGTTCTTCTTTTCGGAAGTCTCGGTCTTCTTTTTCTCTTTCGACGAATCGAGTTGTTCGATTCTCTTAGCCAGGGTTTCGTCTTCAGAGTCCTCGGAGTCAGAGACGATGAAACGTCTTCTTGGGAAGGATTTTCTCTTCTTCTTGGTGGCGTTGTTCGCGTCATCATTATCGGATTTCGACTCGCTATCAATGAATTCTTTCAATTTCATCAAGTCTCCGTCGGTGTCGAAAATTTCCTTGAATTGATTTAGCAAGGTTGCTTTCTTCAAAAATTCCTTCCCGCCGTCTTGATTAAGAATAATGTTTATGAAGTTTTTCAGCTCATGAGAGGCTATTTGATCACTATCTTGTTTTGGTTCGACAGTCTTAGGCTCGTCTGGTTTCTTCGCTTTCTTCTTTCCCTTGACAGTTTCGACGTCTTTTTTCTCCTTGTCGACGTCTTTATTTTTCTCCTTCTCGACTTCCTTGTTCTTGTCTTTGTCACTTTCCTTCTCATTTTTCTCCTTTCGAACAATTTTCTCCTTGGTTTGAAGAATTTTTTCTCGCTCTTTGGATTTGAGGTCGATCTTTTTCTTCAAATCGTCAGTCTTCGGGATAGTTTTGGAATCGTCAGAATTTGATTGTTTTGGTTCAGAGGGAGTGGAATCTGGTTTCTTTAGTTTGGGGATTTTGAATTTTTGCAAGACTTGCTGACCGGCAGCTGCTTTTGTATCGACGACACCGTACATACTTTCCAGAGATACTTTTCCACCTTTTTCAGGTAATTTCTTCTTTAATCCTAATTTTTGTAAAGTTTGTTTCATTTTCTCTTTGTTCTTTAAAATATCGAATTTATTAACTTTTAAACTCGATTTCCCAAGGGGAATTTTCACCAATTCACGACTGTCGGAGGATCGTCGCTCTTTTACTTTGTCCCTTATTTTCTCTTTTTCCTTCTTGTCCTTATCTTTTAATTTTTCCTTCTCTTGTGTTTTTTGCTTTTCGACGTCTTTCTCCTCGTCTAAATTTTCTCCTTCCTTCTTTTCCTTCTCTTTGTCCGCTTCTGCGATCTTGTCCTTTTCTGTCTCCTTTGACTTGTCTGTCTCTTTATCCTTTTCCTTATCTTCCTCTTTCGGCTTTTCCTTTCCTTTATCATCTTCTTTTACTTTCTCCTTCTCCTTTTCGTTCTCAGCTTCCTTCGCCTTGTCCTTGGCGATAAGCCTTGGATCTCTGGTTATAATTTCCTTGAGTTTATTTCGATTCTTTCTGAAATCATTTCGATTGTCCCAATCATTCTTTCGATCCCAATCACTTTGGCGACTGCAATCGTTCGTTCTGTCCCAATCATTTTGTCTGTCCCAATCGTTCTGACGGTCCCAATCATTTTGTCGACCTCGGTCCCAATCGTTTTGTCTGGACCAATCATTCTGTTGGTCTCGATCCCAATTATTCTGTCGGTCGCGATCCCAGTCGTTTATTCTGCCTCTGTCCCAATCACTCTGTCTTTCACGATCCCAATTGTTCTGTCGATCGCGATCCCAATCGTTCTGCCTGTCCCAATTCCAGTCCATACGATTGTTGTCCATGTGAATATTTGGATCGCGAAGATCACGAGGATCACGTACAGGAGGCAATCTCTGATCCATCATTGGATCATCGGGTCGATTCCAATTTGGTGGATTTTGATGTCCATAGGGCATTGTATTGTTTGCGAAACCTTCCGAAACGGGATACGGCTGCTGTGGTGGCGGTTGTTGTGGTTGTTGAAAATGAGGATCGTAATTTTGATAATTATTTCCAGGGCGAATATTATTGCCGTAAGCGGAATTTGGCGATATATTCATAGCCGGTCCATGAACCATATTTTGATTCATATTCATTCCGGAGTTCATATTCATTCCAGAATTCATATTGGGACTCATACTCATTGCTGGATTCATATTAGGACTCATATTCATTCCAGGATTCATATTCGGATTCATTACAGGATTTAAATTCGAATTCATTCCAGGATTCATTACAGGATTCATATTTGGATTTATATTCATTCCAGAATTCATGTTTGGATTAATATTCATTCCAGGATTCATATTTGGATTAATATTCATTCCAGAATTCATATTTGGACTCATTACAGGATTCATGTTTGGATTGATTCCGGTGCTCATGGTGGAACTAATATTGGGATTCATGGGAGTATTCCTCTCCCAGGAATCATTATGAGGAGTTGAGTCGCGAGGCATTCCGTACTGATTGGCCATGCTGGACATGGGATTCATGTTGGCGCCGTAATTCCATTGACTGGCACTGGTAGAAGATGGATAAGTACTCACGGGTAGAGCCGGTGTTGGAGCAACTGGTGGCGATGGTGAATTTGGATTGACGTTGAAATCGTGAAGAGAATACATGTCTGGCGGTGGTGCTGGAGTTCGAGCTGGAACTGGTGGTTGTTTGTCCTTTGCTAACCTTGGATCGACGTTCTTCTCTTTCTGCAAGCGGGAACGAATTCTTGGATCGATGGGCAATTCGGGTGAAGGTGTACGTTCCTTACCGCCGGAAATAAAGGCGTCGAGTTTCAGTGTCATTGGAGCAATTTTCACGTTTCCTGTTTGTTTTCGACGAATCGGTGTTACTGGTTCGGGACTTTTGGGAACTTCCTTCTCCTTGTCGTCCTTGTCACCTGGTTGTTGGGGTAAACCGTCTTTGAGAATTTTACTTTGATTAAGTATCAAGTCTTCAAGATCGGCCATGGAAATAAGTGGTATGTCATTGACTCGCGGAGGATTTATTATCGGCTCAGGTGGCGGTACGGGTGCTGGAGGTTCTTCAACTATCTGTGGCGGTGAATTTGATTTATCCTTAAACAAATCGGGATCGGGTGATCGAAGACCCTCCTCGGGAACGTTCAACGGTGAATCTAGTCGAGAATTGGAGTCAGGCGACACTGGTATGTGCATACGATCACTGTCGAAACTGTCCTCCTCGTTGAAAACTTGATTCAATTCACTTTCGTTTAATATTTTTGGCGGTGGAGTAATTGCGCGAGGTGTGGTGATTTTCTTCGAAATATTGTTGCCGACAATTTGAGCGGCTGTGCTGACATCGTGGCCCGTGACGACAATTGGTTGCCGTGTTGGTTTCCACTTTGGTGATGTTGGTTTTTGACGAGAGTGCTTATCGACAAAAGCCTTCCAATCGTCGTCGTTTTTAGCCGCGTCGTCGTCGAGACTCATATCACTATCACGTCTTGTTCGCTTTAAAGAATCATCATGAATAATTGTTGGAGAAGAACCGCCAACATCATCTTCGCCACTGTCGGAACAGTCAATAATTTCTCCCTCTTCAGGACTGTGAGCTTGTTTTTCTAAACGTTTGATGATCGTGTCATTGTCGATGTCATTGTCATCGTCGATTATCAGGCAGTTGTCATCGGGACTGAACGGTGGTGTTGGACTGGCTGAAGGACTTGATATTGGACTCAAAGCGCCATCGTCGTAGGAAGCGTCCAAATTTCCAATTTGATGGAATCTCTTGTTCTTCCGGGATCTAAAAAATATCACTCATTTTCATAAAAAATGGAAAAATAATTCATTATAAATTATTATAATTCAGGGTGGCTGCAAGATTGACTTTATCAATTTCCCTGACATTTTACTGACATAACAACGAATTTCCCTGACAAAAATTTTTTTGTTTAGAGCAAAAAATGTATTCCATGACCGTCTTAATTTCTTTAATTGCCCTGACAAAAAAATTTTTCCTGACATTTCCCTGACTTTACTGACAAAAAAATTTTTCCTGACATTTCCCTGACTTAAGGGGTAACACTACCCTAGAGTCAGAAAAAGAGACCTATATCTTTGATGATTTGTTTTGAGAAAATGGAAACTAGAATAGAATTTCTTTTTAGAGGGTTTATTAAATACATATTGAAGAGTAGAAAAAAAATTTTTATTTAAAATTTTATAACAAAATGGCGTCGTTAAATTACATAGTAAAAATTGATTTTTTTTCTTTACCAAAACGGCCGGAAAGGTTTCTTGAAAAGTTTAAGTCCTGGGACAGAAAACAAAGAAATTTTATAATCTATATAATATAAACTAGAAGAAGTACATAGGAGTTTTTTTTATATCAATTTTTGTAAAAATGGTGCTCCTTTTTAGTAAAATAATCAATTTTTTGTCAAAAAATAAAAAGTAAATTGTTTATAAAAAGTTAAGTTTACATCCAAACAAAAAACTCCTATGTACTTCTCTAGTTTATATTATATAGATTATAAAATTTCTTTGTTTTCTGTCCCAGGACTTAAACTTTTCAAGAAACCTTTCCGGCCGTAAAAAAAGTAGTCGATTTTTACTATGAAATTTATCGCCGCCATTTTGTTACAAAATTTTGAATAAAAATTTTTTTTCTACACTTCAATATGTATTTAATAAACCCTCTAAAAAGAAATTCTATTCTAGTTTCCATTTTCTCAAAACAAATCATCAAAGATATAGGTCTCTTTTTCTGACTCTAGGGTAGTGTTATCCCTTAACTGACATGTGGCCACCCTGATTATATACACGTTTCTCAAAAAATATACGAAAATATGAAAATAATAATTAATTAATTAATAATAATTATAGAAATAAAAAAACAAATTCAATTCTATTGGAAGTAACAAAATTAAACCAAAAATTTATTTTAGTTTAGATGTAAACTGTAGTGCCTTTCAGAAAAGGCGCACTATAAGACTGATTATTTAAGAAAAAATAGACATCTTCGAGAAGAGTATTTCAAAAAAAAATATTAAATTGAAAATATGGTTATTTTGACACATGTAACAGAAATATTAAGCTCAGCGATGTTTCTAAAATTCTGAACGTTCAGTTGAACGAAATTTATTCGCTTCTTCTTTAAATAAAAATTTTATTACATCTCCTGAAAGTTCTGAACACGTTCAAGTAAACGGATTAAATTTGACTAAATTTTAATTATTTTATACTATAAAAATCGAAATAAGTTGCATTTTATACTAAAAAATGTGTTATTTTGTTGCAATATTTGAAAAAAAAAGTGAAAGTCTCAATTTTCTTAATTTCCCTGACAAAAAATTTTTTTTTCTGCCATTTCCTTGACTTTACTGACAAGAATTTTGGTTAACTGACATTTTCCTGACTTTACTGACAAGTGGCCAAGTTTTCAAAAGCTGATAAATCCATTTTTCTAAAAAAAATCGAGATAAACACAAATTAAATATTTTAAAGACTTCGCAAATCGACCTATCGCTGTTAAATTTAAGAAAAAAAATTTCTATGTAACAAATTTTCAATTTAAAAATTTTTACATAACCAAGATGACAATTTTTGTTTTTTATCAGAAAAAATTACCAAAACTTTTATATCACCTGATTATGGTAAAGTTTAATTAAAAGCAGAACGTCTTAAATATAAAAACATTGTTACAGAAATAAATGATTACAAATTTTGTATTTTAAAATTAACTGCAGTGGCTATGTGAGAAAAGTCATTTGTTTCAATTTCTCGAAATAAGAAAATATGGATTTATCAAGTTTTGAAAACTTACTTCTCATATTTTTAATGAAAAACATTTCGTTCATTTGAACGTTCAGAATTTGAGACTCACACTCATAGTTCAAAACATTATTATCTTTTCGAAGATAAAGTACAATTTACTTTCTCTATTTTTCACGTTAAAAAATATTTCCGAATCATAAAAAAAGTAGACAGACAATTAATGACGATAATTAATCTACTTAAAGTCAAATATGCAATACTTACGATGGAAAAACGGAATTATAATCCATCAGAGCTTCGGCACTAGTTTCCTTTCTCAGAGACTAAAAAGTAGAAAAATTGCATTATAAATTTAGTATGAAGAAAAATTGATCAAATACTTATTCACGAATAAAAATGTAAAATATTTACCTCTCCTACTTTATGATACAATTTCTCCAAGACATCCTCGCATCTTCGTAAAGTTTCCATTTTCAATCTGTAAAACGAATAAAGTATGTTAAATATAGAAAATAAATAAAAATAATAGACAAGAAATAAAAATAAAGAATAGTAATAGAAATTAAATGAAAATAACAGAAAATAATAGAAAAGAAATAAAAAAAAACAGAAAATAAATAAAACTAATAGAAAATAAAATATTAGAATGAATTGTAGAATTAAAATTAGTTCGAAAAATTAGTCACTAGGAAAATAAGAAACCTACTTCTTCTTTGATTGTGTTAAGACTTCATGTAGACTCTCCATTTTTTTCAACGATTTATGATCATTCATTTGCCGATGTCTGTCGATCATCATCTCTAAAAATGGAATGTACCTCTTAACATCTGAGAATCGTTTGTCATATTCGTCATTGTCATCCAAATATTGTTGCTTATCAAAATTAATGTTGGTTTTAGAAAAATCAATATTCTCATTCATGAAACTCTTTCCAGTATCGATCGTCAACAGATAATCATCTGAAGTAGCGTTATTGATATCTTTATTTTCAGATGAAGTCACGACACTTTTTCTCGATTCACTATGCTTCGATTTTTCACTTTTTCTATCACTGTGGTGTTTATGATGAGAACGACTTTTATCACGTTTCTCCTTTTTATACCTGTGTTTCTTTTCCCTATTGTGATGCTTCATGTTAGGCGCCGGTTCTGGTGGCAATTTAATATCCGACAAATGAATTGAATCGAATCTAGAAACTACATCGCTGTTAGAATTTTTATTCGTCACTTTTTTATGTTTATCACTAGATTTTGTTTTTGATGATGATGATGACGATGATGTTGATGGAGTTTCTTCATTGTTCAATTTATTGACTTTCTTGTCAGAAGATTTATTCAACACGACACTTTTTAGCATGTTGAATCTTCCTCACATTTGGCAGTTCTGAAAGAAAAATATCAAAACTTAGAAGTTTGAAAAATTAAAAAAAAGGATGATTGAAAATTGACAGGTTAATGCAACTTTTGGATTTTGGATCAAAATTCAAGTGAGTAGTTAAAAATGTATCTAAAGTGTACTTAAATACATCGTAAGAGAAAAACGTTAAAGTTGAAAACTAGATACTTTATTTTAAATGTATTTACAATATAATTTCACATAATGCTTTATATTTCACGTATTTCACACAAAGTTTAGTAGAGTTAACGAAGGCACCTGTAGATCTTCATTTTTTACGATTTGGTTTAATTTTTTGTGATGAGTTAATAATAAACGACGATTCTTCACATTTTTCACTTTCACAATTAAAAAAAAATCGAAATGAGACGATGATAAAAAAAACAAAGCAACAAAAGAAAAATGTTAATGAAATTAAAGCACAAGAATTTCATTCAAATAAAAAAAATTTAAAAGCTTGCTTTTTTTAAATGTAGTCGGGAAATAATTAGGTCATAATGTTAAAAAAAATTAGGTATTAGTATTAAAACACTACAATAAATAATTCAAGCTTAATATTAAACAAGCTAAAAGTGTCAAATAATTTTGACATGACAAAATGGCCGACGGCAGTTTATGCTTCACAAAATGGCGGTTAATTCTCACAGACTGACATATAGCGTACTATTTACTTCATACCACCAAAAAAATACCATTTACTTAAAAAAACATCCGAATTTCAATAAAAAAAATCAATTATCTTATATTTTACATAATCTATAATTTTAAACAATTACTGTAAATGATTACAATAAACAATTACTGTAATTATAAATATGTAAAAAATCTACATAACAAAATTTATTAAATAGTAGTTGAATCTAAATTTAGTTTAAATCCCGTTTTACTTCGTAAAATTTAACATCTAATCTGACGTTCCTCGATCCACGGAACTAACTTCCTAAATTTTTAGGTTATGTTTACGGTAGTTTTCGCTTTATAAAAGTTTTATTTTTGATTATTTGACATCAAAAGCATTTTTTTTTAATATATTGCATCTAATAAGAAAACTAAATATTAGTAGTTTGTACCCAAAAACTAGTCTCGTTTATTTATTTTCACTGCAAACTGTCAAATTTTTTTTGTAGTTTATTAAAATCGAAATATAAAGGTCCCTGAAGTTAACGTCGACAACAATTTTTTTTTACTAAATAGAAAAAAATGAAACAATTATTTTAAAGGTTTTAAATCAAAAAAGTGTCCTAATAGTTTTTTCATTCTCAAATTGAATGAAAGAAGTTAAATTAGTGATATTTTCATCGCTAAAAACCCCAAATAATAATTTTTGACGCTAAGCGTCGACGCTAACTTCAGAGACGTAAATATAGTGGAAAATAAATTATTTTTACTTAAATTTTATTATTTATGTACTACTATTAGTACTAGTATTATACTATACTATTCGTAACATATTCTAATAGAAACTTTAAAATATAATTCAAAAGATTCAAAAGTACACTGGAAAAAAGTTCTGGTTATAGGTTATGTTTAACACTACGTTCTGGTTGAGCGAACTAGAATGTTGCTTAAATTGACTAAAATTATGGTCGAATTAACTAAAATTCTGGTTAAATTGACTAAAATTATGGTTAAAGAGAAAAATTATATGTTTTAATCAAAAACTCCATTTTATTGTACAGACTAAAGTTTCAAGCTGAATAAAAAGATTAAGGACTGAAATAAAGTTTGTTTAACCTGAATAAATGTTCATTTGATCTAAACAAACATTGGGTTATGTTTAATAAATTTTCCATTCGAGAAAATTTGTCCACTTGAAGCTAATTTTTAGTTGAACTAATCAAATATTTAGTTAACAATAGCAATGAATTTGGTTGATTCAACCAAAAAGTTGGTTATTTCAAACAAATTTTTCTCTGAGTCTGGAAAAACCAGAATTCTAGTTCTTCTAACCAGAATTTTTTGTCCACTTGTCATTTTAATTCTCCTATTTCCAGAATTCATCATAATCCAGATCTAGTCGGTATAACTTTATTTATTTAAAAAATAATTTTAAACTTTAAAAAGTACGGAGAAAAATTTCGCAATAGTGTTAAAAAAATGTGCGAATAATTATTATTTTTGAAAAAATAGTAATAAATGTGCAATGTACTTGTTCATAAGGTTCACAAGTAACTAATTTTCGTAAAAAAGAGTCTATAAGCTAGCTAATCTATATCCAAAATCGAATGTCTTTTCCGTCTATATAAATTCGTCTATCCCTACTTTTTTTGAATCGAAATTTCCATTTTCTCGATGCCCAAAAAAAGAGACAATTTTTAAAAAATTTGTCGAACGTCAATTATTATTCCACGAAAAAAGAATAAAATTTATTTCAGAAAAATGTATTTATTCATAAAAGTACTGTATTCATACGTTGTATAACCGAAAGTAAAATTTTTTATTCCAAATTCACTGAACTTCTTTCAAACTTTAACATTTAAAAAAAAGAGAACGTAAAAAGATACAAAATTTGATAATAGGTTAAGAAACTAGCAATAGCTAACACAATATACATCGTTTTTTAATTAAAAAATAAAAAAAATAAAAATATTTTAAATAACATTTCCGTACGACGCAGATGTATCTTGATTAATATCCGTAAATATAAACAGTTTTTAGCATCGTAAAACTTTTCCACTTGCACATATTTCACTATGTTAAAATGAATAAATCACTAATTACGATATAATAATTTTGAATAAATCATGCAAACAAAAGTTTAAAAAATAAATAAAAATACCTGCATTACAATAATAATAATTGTACACGTAGATGATCAAAGAAAAATAGTAGTATAATCAGCAGCACTGTTTTATCATGATACTCAATAAGTTGGCGTTCACAAAATGGCGATAAAACAATTTTCCGTACCTTGATCTTCAACTGACGCTTTCTACATTCATTTATTATCACCAAGGATACTCATTAAACAAATGCCTCGTTTGGTATTGACTTTAAAACGTACTAAACCATCTCAACACGTTTATTCAAAAGAATAAATAGAAAAAAGAAAATTGCCCAAAAATTCACGAAAATTATTCAATAGAAGTTATCTTGGCATTCTTGTCATTGTGTCAAACCGTCGTCACTCACATAATTCTCGTAAAATTTTGAATTTTAAATCAAGGTAAGTTTTCCTCTATTTCTTTATATTTTATAATTTTCAACTTTTTTCACTGGTAGAAAGTAATAATCAGCTTGTTAAATGCAATGAAATGGAAAAAAAGTAAAATAAAACACGGACATCAACCGGAAACTGCGCGCGCATTGAAAAGTGAATGTCAGCCAATAGGAACAGGAGCTCAATCGATAGACCACTGCCCGCCATCTTGTCGTCTCTTTATGTCTATTAACTCTTACATAACATGATTCAATATTCTATCATTTATAACAAGCTCACAATTTTTATAGTCATCTTTCAACTTTACGCAGAGAAGTGAACAAAAGAAAAATTACCACGAACAAAGAGCAAGGATACCCAAAACCAAAAGTTGCATTAAGAGACTAGAAGACCTTTACCTACCGCAAACATGTACGAGGAATAACTTAAAACCTAATCACAGCTCCACTTTTAAACAATCCCGAAATTATTTATTCAAAAAGAAAAGTGCAATTTTACTTGCAAAACTTTTCTCATAACTCCAATGGCGTCCGAACTGCAACGGAGTAAATGAACGCCTACAAGGCGCATTGTTTCACTACTCGAAAATTTATTACAAACGACTATCTAATCCCTATTTGAAACGTGTTCCAATAAATACGTATTTAAATAAAAATAATAACTATAACAGGGCTTCTAAATAGATGAGAAAAGTCTTGATATTTAATGTATTTCGAAGACAAACGAATGCTGCTCTTCAACTGGTACTATTTCACTGCGGCGTGGTTACTGCGCTAGTCGGTCGTCACCCTCCATCCGGAAGTGAACATAACCGACTCGTCCAGCGCGCAGCAGGAAGTTGCTCAACCGCCATATTGCCTTACTACTACCAAGTAAAATTTTTGACATGGACAAAATTATATTGTCTCCAAATTTTTACAATTCTTATTTCTTATCTTTTATTCTCTTTTTTCAATTTCTATCTATAGTTTAGAACAAAAATTTTCCCTAGCGTATAGGTAATAATTAATTTTAATAGAAATTTTAAGAGTACAGATTAAAAATAAGTAATAATATAGGCTTATGTTAAGGTTAGTTTCTTGTCAGTTACTCGTTTATGAAAATTCTACTTGAGCAAAAACGAAAAATCAAGTAAAAAATATTTTCGAAATATTGTGTACTGTAGTTATAAGATTTATAAATATAAGTTTTTATTATCATTATACTATATTTTAGAAACAATTTACACAACCAAATTTTTTAAAATAAACGTTAGAAACTAAAAATTAAATTTTAAGAATAAATAAATTAACAAATGTTTCTAATAGGCGTTTGCGATGAGATTTTAATAATTAAAGCTGTTATCCTACAAGTTGAGTGTGTGATTGGACAAGACAAGCAATTCTGATTGGTGGATTGATAAATTTTCTAAAAATTCACTTTCTACTTATTGTGTATTTACAGAAAGGAATTTTCTCCAATATTAAGAACTATTTTTAAAAAGTATTCAATCTTTCGTTATTTATTTAATTAATTAAAGTCTCATTAAAAAAGTTACTTTTTTTTTTAGAGGTAAACCAAGGAGGAAACGCATAATTCACCCAGGGGCGTACACGCCAGTTTCTGAAGGGGCTACACAGAACAACATCTTATTTACAGTGCGAGAGAATCAATATAACTTGGACAATATTTAAGACAAATCGATTAAACGATTTGCAGAATTTTTTCATGTTCTGAGAATGAAATGGAAAGTGGAAAATTTATTGATTTTGTACATATATTTCAGCTGGCATATAGACACACATGTTAAATATTAATTGACAGGTTCTTACTATGGCAGACTACTGCAGTGTGGAGTGCAAATTGCAGACTGAAAGGGACTATGGAACGTGTGTTTACTACAGTGTGAGGAGTGTGAGAGACTTTCATACGGAACAACGTGTATTTATCTAAACTTTTGTACTTCTCTACTTCTTCTCTCTATATATATTCACAAAAAGAAATACTTTCGAGAAAAGAAACTTTTTTTCATTTGACGAAAATTTATGATAGAAATGTAATTTATCCCGCATGTGTGACATATTCAACTCGTCGCTTTCAACATTATGTGGAATATGATAGCATCGATTTCGACCTCTACATTTTGCTTATGCTTCGAATATGTTAATAATTTGGGTAAACTTCATTGTATTTTTCAAAAAAAAAAAAAAAAAAATTGATGCGCTCCTGTAAATGTTTTTTTGTTGGTAGATCTTATTGTAATTTGTAAATATTAAATTAAATATTTTAGAAATGAAAAATTTAGTAAAGTAGAAATTAATTAATTCGTGTCAAAAATTTTATTTAGTATTATAGATTTACTCATTGCATTAGGAATCCTAATGACCCAAATAACAAATGAGTAATTAATTCACTGTCACGTCTGATAAAATTGTCCCATATTGCACAGGTGCATTCGCACGCACTGTGTAATCAAGGAGAATTTGACACGAATAATCTGAAAAAATTTGAAATTCCGCATAGAAAATTGCAAAAGTATTTTTAATAATATTGAAATATTTTCTTGAAATTTGAATAAATTTACCAGATCGACCAATGACCTTCAATTTTTTGTTCCTAAGGCAACTTTGAACTACAAATACAGCTATTACATAAGAGCTATTCAGGTCGTTTTTTATTTTCTAGTCTTTTATATTTTTCTTTACTCAATGGAAATTGCATATTAGAAATTACATTCCCAACGTCATTGAAGAATCATTGTCATTGAATGATTATTTCCTAGTGAAATAATTTCTGACAGTTATTGAAGAAATAATTTACAGAAACATTTCTAAATCATTTCTCCAATTTTCAAGAAAAGGAAATATCGAAGAAAATTCGTGGAATTATTTTTCTTTTGAAAATACTGCAGAAAATTATTTTAAAAACTGGAAAAATAACAGAATTTGCAGAACTAAGAAGTTCAAAAATGTAAAAGGCAATTGTGGATCACAAACCTTGTTCATCACGAAGAAACAATTTTTGAATACTTCTTTTAATTTTCAACAAAAAAAATTATTTTTTACAATAAGATTTCTTAAAAATCATTTTTTGCTAGCTAGGAAATGTAAGAAATATACAAGGGCGTTAGAATTTAATGAATTTAATACAACATGGCGTGTCTAGTGACACGTTGAGTCAAGACTGCATTTCAGCAAAAAACCAGAAATTTGTCGGATCGAATGCTTTGTACATTACAATACCGTACAAATTTTGCATATATTGTAATTCGATATCTTATTTTTCCAAACTTCAGCTTTACCGCAAGAACCAAAAATATTGAGCTAAACTTTTGTTCAATAAAGTTTTGACCATAAAGTTTCTGTCTTTATTCTAGAGATTCTAGAGGACTGGATATAATTTTTTAATCGTTAAGAATACATATAATATCGCCGCTATTGTAGTTGAATGTAGCTATGTGTGCAAAGTAAATTGAACAAGCTACACTTCTTTATCTCCTTTTTTTGTTGACGCGACCAACAGCAGCAACTAAACTAACACTATCAAACAATGTATAGATAATATACACGGAATCATCGTTTTACGTCACTTCCGAAAGACATATTGAAGGTTAGGTTAGGTTAGGTTAGCATCAACTGTTTCCGCCTAGGCCTAGCCAAATGTTTGTTTAATAATATTCCAATTTTTCCCATTTTTCTGATAATTTTGTATAAGAGAGTGCTAAAAATAAATTTTTAAATACTTAAAATTATTAAAATAACTTACCTATTATAGATAAATAGAATTCGCAGTCGTTTTCAAGAATCAAGAGACATCAATTTACTCCAGTAGTATTCCGCCAAAATAGCTCTTCCGGTACTACTACAGTCCAGGAAAGTCACATTATTTAATGGCACAAATAAATATCACAATTAAATTATATTATTGATACTTTTTCTATTAAACTATTAACACTGTTCTGCATTCTTCCAAAAATATTATTTCTCACCTTTCTCACTAACCTGCCCGCGTTTTTCACTGCGCTGCTATTGGTCACTCGTCAAACAATATGATTGGCTTCGAGTGCGCTTGGCATCAACCAATTACACTTTATCAGCGAATTTTTAAATCTGTAAAAAAGTTTTAAATTCTGTTTATTGATTTATTTAAATTTAGATGGACAATTCTAATTAAAATAATTAAATTAATTCAACTGAATTTATATTTTATATATAATATTGAATCAGTTTACTATTCAAGATTAAATTAATAATAATAATAATAATAATAATAATAATAATAATAATAATAATAATAATAATACTAATACTAATTACTAATGTAATAGTAATATTAGTAGTTATAATAATAATAATATTAGTAGTAATACTAATACTAATTAGTAATATTATAGTAATAGTAATATTAGTAGTAATAATAATATAATAATAAAAATAATAATAATAATAGTAACAATAATAATAATTGTACCAACAATAGTAATAATAATAAAAAAAATAATAATAATTGATATTAATAAAAAAATATAGAAATAAATGTGAAATTTGTTACAAATACAAAAAATAATTACAGGCAGAATAGAAAAAAATTAAATATTCCTTATGCACACAAAATAATTCATACTTTATTTATCTTAAACAACACCTAAATATCTATAAAAAAAAATTACTAAAAACTGATTTAAAATAAAAAGATAATAAATATAGACAGCCTTTTTTTCACTTTTAACTTAATTTATAAGATCACTGACACATGTTTAATAACTTTATTTACAAAACATTGGATTTCGGTACTTACATAGCTAATAAATTTTTTTTGTTTCTTTCTTATTTTTGAGGGTTTCGAATTATTTACAAAAGTTTTTTTTTTTGTAGGATTACAAGAATTGCCTCTGATTAGCAAAAAACGAAAGAGGCGCAATTATCTATAGTCGCCTAATTAATGACTATAGCAATTCTCTCGAGTTTAAATAGAACAAATAAATGTTCCAGATTATTCTTAAGCCGACAAAAATGAGTAGGTACTTGCGTTTTTTTTTTATTTTTTTTTTTCTTTATACAGCCGTTTGTCCTTTGAACGTCGTTCTACAATCACTAAGGTCTTATACGAAACTGACACTTATTTTTTTTTTTAAATGCAACTTTGCATTAAAAAGATGCTTCGCTAAAAGTCTTTAAGACTAACAGTTTCGTTCCACTAATATTATATTAATTTTTTTTTTTCTTTTAACTTTTGCGAGTGCTCCGTCAAATATACAAAAATTGTCCTTTAATGAGTGCTAGCTGCGAATTTCGCTTCACAGGTTGAGAAAAAGATGACCAAACAGAAAAGCACTAGTCGAAAAGTTTAAGAAGACATAAAGTACACGAAGTTATTTTAAATTCCTAAATCATAAACGTAATTAAATCATAAAATTTATCAAAGTAGAAATTATTTTCGAAACCTCATTGATTTTTTCTGACATTCACTTTTTTTTTTCTTTTTCCATTCATAAAAAAATTAAATCGGTGCATTTTTTTTTTAGAAAATTTCTTTTGACACAAGAAGAAGTTCTCTTTCTGAAATAATTATTTATCTTCGGTTCTCTATAAATATCGAACGAGTGTAAAATTCTTTAAAATGATTTCAAAAAAATCATTTTCTCTCGTTTCTCCTGTTTTTTTTCGTACAATTATTTCCTCTACTAATATATAGTAATTATGTTTATCAATATACATTCTAATCAAGTTTTGTCGAAAATATAGACGTGCACAACGAATATTTTCCCCCCAAAGAAAAGAAAACCTTCGCTTGAAAAATAATTGTACGTCATATCAATCTCTCTCTCTTACTAAAAAAATTAAAATCGCGTTATTTACAAAAAACGTATTTTTCTTCTTTTTTTATTAAAAAAATCTAATTACAGCCATTAATAATTGAGATTCTAAAAAATATTTTGTTTGCTACAAACAGAAAATTTAAGTTCACATTTCATTCAATTGAAAAAAAAATTTGTTTCTCCAAAAAAAGGAAACATTTTTTTTTGTATTTAAACATTTTTTCCATCATTTAAATTATCATTTAAAAATCATCATTAAATAAGAATTATTTTTCGAAGAAATGAATTTAAAGGAAAAAAAAGTCTAATGCGATTATTACTATATAAAAAATTGACCAGCTTTATTCATGCATTTCTGGAATGTTAATTCACTTTTCATGATGATTTTTTTTTGTCCCGACTTATTTTTTTTCAAAGATACTTTGAATACTAGTTATTAATTATTAATTATTAATCTTCGACAATGGTAGCGCTGTATTCTCGTATCAGGTATATATTATTTATTTATAATTTAACATACGTTGAGAATGACAGACATACATTTTTAGGAGCCTGGATTTGCTTCTAAAAAAAAAACAATTTTCTTTTTCAATATAATATTGTTTTTTTAAAAAGAGATCTTAATCATAAATTTCGCACCGAAAAATAGCGCGCAAACAGTCTTTATGGGAGTTAACGAGCAAAGCACCAAACGCCAAAAAAAACACTGCGTTTATCTCTTAAATAATCTTATTCAAACTCCCATAGTTTGAAAATACTATTAAATTAATTTTCATTAATAATTACACTTTTTTTTTTAACTTATGCTTTAATTTTCTTACATTTTAAAAGTTTTAATTGTTCATTTACTTTTTTTTATTTTTTCAATTTAATTTTTTTTACTTCATTTTTAATTTTTTAATTAAATTAAATGTTTAAAGTATAATACTAGGAAAAAAATGAAATTATTTTGGGGAGACAGTGATTAAATTTTTATCGGGTCTTACTTAATACATCAGTCTCGAAGATCAAAATTTTTTTTACGCACGTCATTCTAATTTCCTTTCAAATGCCAAAAAAAAGAGAGAAGAAAAAAAAATTGGCATCCTTGTGAAGCGATGAATTTTTTTTAATATGCTTGTCTTTTTGTTTGTGTAGAACGGACAAACAGTAAAATTTTTTTGCTTTTTTTTTAAAGAAAAAAAGGAATTTGAGAGAACGCGTTCATTAATAGGATTGCAGAAACAAAGTTTGCACAGTCTTGATTGGAAATAGCCTAACACTTATTTTTCCGATCACTGATAATTCGTATTCATTTTCTCTAAGTCTTCCTTAAAAGTTTCCGTCTCAATTTGAGAATTTAGTCTTTAAAATAACTTGTCGATAAATGACAATGATCACAATGAAATCTATTGGAGACAATTCAACGAAAGATTACAAACGATTTATAAAATCTTAAATGTCATGGTTCTTCAAGAAAATTTACAACGAAAAATTGTTGTCAATTCTCGAGAAAATTTCTATTTCGATTTCAATTGAGCAACATAGATTTTTTCTCGCATTGACGAAATTAACTATAATATTTCAATAATTTGAACAATTCTTTAAATTCTTTAAACGAATAAATTCTTTAAATGAATTGAATGAATGAAATTCTTTAAACGAATTAAATGAATTAAGTGAATTAAATGTAAAACTGTCTTCAATTAGTAGCAAATCGCTTGTATACTTTCTAAAAAAGTATCTTTGAGATCCAAAAGTAGATTTGTTTTTTTTTCTGCATTCGTAATTAATAATCCTAATATATATATACCTGTTTTTATATATATTAGATTAAGATATAAAGTCTCACGTCGATTTAGTTGTGAACTGTCGTTGATGCATGTTGTAATCTTTCGAGTTCTTCTACCGATAGAATAGAATTAGTTTGTCCCAACTCTGGCAATTTACCGGCACGTGCTTGAGCAAGAAGTTCAGGACTAAACCATCGTGCCAATTGATTTGACGTTGGAGAAAGTTCACCACCACTGCTGCTCATGAATCCAAGAACTGGTGACGTTTGTCGTCCAACGCCAATATTTAATTGTTGAGGTCGTATTACACGTCCGTCTGCAAAAAAAACAGAAAATCGTCAAAATAAATACAAAAAGTTAATTCATTCCTCAAAGAGGAATAATCAAATAATAAAGTATAAATGAAAAAGGAATCAAAGGATCACTTTCAGATAAAAGAAGGAAAACTAAAAGTTTGCAAGATTAGAATTTCAATTTAACACCAAAAAACAGGATCAGTCTTGGACAGTGAAAATAAAAATAAGTTTGAACAAATTAAAATTTCAATTTGACAACCAGATCAATTTGACAAATGGATCAGTCAGAGAAAATCAGAGATCAGAGAAAATAAAAATTTCAATTTGACACGAAAAAAGTGACAAATTTCTAAAATATAGACGAAATCGAATACGAAATTCAAAGTAACAATATTTATGATCATTTTCATCACCTATGATCACGATCTTGAAACATTGAATGCAATTAAATAATTATTCACACAATTTTCCATTATCTTAATTCTACTCAATATCTCTTTTTCAAAAATTTGTAAATATGGATCAATTTAAAAATAATAATCTGTGGGATTACTTAATTTCGCAAGATGGACTTTTGGTTTTTGGACGATGGAAAGGAGAGAGGTTCTGTTATTCCGATTTCAATGCTCCGTTACTGACAGAATGTTTAAGAACAGTTGGATAACCTGGAATTAGTATAATACATTGTTATTCACAAACAAATAAAAAAGCAATAAGTAATCTTTCCTTAAAGATTAAAAAAAAGTCGAAAAAGTAATTTATTTTATTCAGTATTTTATCACAAAAAATAAATTTTGTGTTTTATGGACCTTTAACTAATTTCTAAATTCAATTATTCGAAAAATTAAATAATTTATTTTGTTAAATAAAATAATTGAATAATTAAAATTTAATTTAACATAAAAAAGTCATTTTCAAACATTTTGAAATTTAACTATTTCTCAAAATTAAGACAGCAATTTTTCCAAAAATTAATTATTTTCAAGAATTTTTAATTTTATTTATGCTCTAAATAGATTATTTTTAATACGAAAGTTTAATTTTTACAATAACTGCAACTGCAACTCTTCATTTCTTTTTAAAGTTATTAAGTTGAATTATTGGAAATAAATAAGCAAAAATATTGAAAATAATTGAATTTCAAAAAAATAATTATTTGTAAATTTTTTAAAATTATAATTCTTAAAATTAGTAGGTATTTTGAAAATATTTCTAAATAATATTCGAATGATAATAGATTGTTGAATTCTAAATAACTGAAAAATGTCCAAATAACTGATTTTTAGTCAAATTGAATTTTTTAAAACAATTTGGTGGAAAATATTAAAAAATAATCAAATGAGGCCTTGGATCCAATAACTCGCCCGACGCTCGGAGAAAACGCGCAACTGCCAGTCAGTGAGCAGTGAGCACCTCTGGGCGAGTTATTGGATCCAAGGCCTCAAATATTTGAAGAATTTTAATTCAAAATTTTTGAAAATAATTGTTTTTTTCCAAAAATTTTGATAGCTAATAATTTCAAAAAATTAGATTTAGAAAATTCTAATTTAATTATTTTTTGTAGACATTCAAATTTTTGGAAATATGTAATTTTCAATTTGATTCATCATTAAAATTTTTAAAATTCAATTATTTTCAAAATTCGCAATAAGTTTTTCTAAAATTGGAATTTAGTAAATTTTAATCAAGTTCTTGTAAAAAAATTCAATTATTTTAATAAACTGAAAATAAATTTTGAAATATTCGTCTAGTTATCTATATTTTTTCTATAAAACTGGAACTAATTTGCATTTTATACTAAAGGAAAATGGTATTTTGTTACGTGGGCAAATTTAACAACATTTATGATCTAAAGATAGAAAAAATAAATATTTTTGATGCAAAAACAATAGTTTTAATTAACAATATTTAACTTTTTGAATTTTTGCTGGAAAAAATATTGAAAAAAATTTTTCGATAAAAATTACAATAGAAAAATATTTTTTCTCTCAAAACGTTGATTATAAACGTTGTGAAATTCATGAACGTATTCTATTGCAATAATTGAAAAAAAAATAGAAAAAGTCGCATTTTTTGAAAATAAAACGAAAAAGTCATGTTTTCTGAAAATAGTGAAAAAAAGCCAAAAAGTCGAATAATCCGAGGCGTCATTTTAATGCGAATCGAAAACATTTCGAGTATTAGAAAAAACAAAAAACAAAATTTAAAATGATCTGTTCTTTCAAGTACTCTCCACTTTAATAATAAATTATTTTCAGACAAAAATTTAGATAAAATGAAAAAATATCTAATAAATAAAAATTTAAAGAATTTAGATAAAAAAAAAAATTCTTACCATTACGAGACGAATTGTAATTTTGGTTCAAAGCAAGTTGAATTTGCGGATTAACAGATCGTTGCTGCTGTTGTTGTTGCTGTTGTTGCTGCTGCTGTAAATTCGCAAGATGAACTTGCTTCATTTGACTAGTCATTTGATTCGTTCTCTGTCCCATAACGGAATTGGGCGCAACATTAAATTGAGAAACATTTGGATGAGAAACTGGAGCAGTCATTGTGTGCTTTGAACGATGGGGATTAGCGAACATCCCAGAAACTGCTCTCTGTTGTTGTTGCTGTTGTTGCTGCTGTTGTTGTTTTTGTTGCTGCTGTTGTTGTTGCATTTCCAACATTGCACTATACGGGTATTCATTTATTCCCTTAACAATTGGTCGTCCTGTAATAATTCAACAATAATAATTAAAATTAAATATTTCATCAAGATCGTCATTCCAATTGTGAAAAATTACAAGATTCATCACAAGATAAATCTATCTTTTTCTTAATTTTTTTTCCAAAAATAAAATAGTCAAAGTCAAAAATAAAACAAAATTTCCTCTGAAAACAAAAAAATTAATTGCAAAAATAAAGCAAATTATAAAAACAAAAATGGTATGTAATTAGAAAAAGAAACATGAGAGAATCAAATAATAAAACAAAGGTGGTAAATAGAAAAAGAAACATGACAGAATCATTTCAAAAGAAACCAAATAATAAAGCAAAGGTGGTGAATAAAAAAACATGACAGAATCCTGCTTAAATGTGTTGGTGAAAAATAATCAAAAAATTCAGAGGGAATAAATAAATAACAAAATGAAAATTCTCAATTACAAGAGAAATTGAAAATAAAACTTATTTTTGATGAGACAAAACACAGCGAAATAATTATTTTTAAATCTAAAAATTGAATTTTAACTCCGAAGAATTCTTGTCTTAATGAAAACATACCAGGATGCTGTTTGACAGCAGGATTCTGCCAATTGGGGTGAATTGGTTGTTGTGATCGAGTTGGTGGCACGCGAGATTCTCCAGCAGCGAGAGCAACTTGATGAGCGAAATCAGCAATAACTGAAAGATCGTCACGTCGTAATGCTGAATTAGGAGCAACCATTTTTGATGGATCGTTGTTACCTGTACATTTTTATTTCATGTTTGAAGATAAAAATAATAATAATAATAGTAATAATAGTAATAATAATAATTCCAAATCTTTCAATTTCTACTGTAGCCTAAGCAAAGCAGTAAAAGTCAAAATAGAAAAAAATACATGCTTACGATTTGAGAAGAAAAAGCAATCTCAACACAACAACCAAAATTGTTTCGCAGTTTTCTCAAATTTGTACAGCGACTCTTACAGTGAAGCATTAATTATTTAACTAGAATTAGAATTTTCAATTAATTTTAGAATAATAATTAGAATTTAAAAATCCTAATTAAAATAGTAATTTAGAAAATAAACATTTTTGTTAGTGTAAAAAGTTCTATTTTTACTTACCGATTGGAAAAAAAATATTAAAAAAAATCTTACCTTGTGTTCGTCGGTATGCGATAAAAAAGCATATTTAAACACACGAAAAAATTTTCAACTATCTTCCACATTCTGATAAATAAAAAAAAAGAAAATATAAATCAACTATGAACATTAATAGTCTAAAATATTTGAAACTAAGTCAAAATTTACATAAATTGTAAATTTTCTTCTTTTCTGCATTTTCTGTTATTTGAAACCAATTTAAAAAAAAATATGTTTCTGTGCATTTAAAAAATGTTTCTGTACATTTCTAAAAGGATAACTTCTATCATGCACACTGGATAATGAATTCAGCATCAAAATCACTCAAAATGCAATCAAAGCAAAGCTGAAAAGAAATATCGTCGAAACTGTTTAAAAGTCAATTGCAAACTTGCATTATTATTAATTTTAATAATTTTTTTAATTACAAGTTTTGTATTTCTGAATTTTCATCGTTACTTTTCATTTTTCTCAATTAGTTAATTTTTATTTTACTCCATAATAACCGTTTGAACTAATTCCATTTTTTAAAATTGTCTTTAAATAAAATCGATCAGAAAAAATGTTAACCCTTTTCATATTTTTATTTTTCTCAAAAAATTGGTACATTTTGAAATCCATGCGAAATTTTTGTAGAAAATATGTTTTTTCATTCATAAAAAATTGATGAAATAAAAAAAATAATTTTTACTAGTTTTGAAGCACATTTTTAGAAAACAAAATTGTCTGTTTGCTTCAAAATGCTAAAAATATAATTGTTATTCAATTTTTTTATTTGAAATATCATTTGTTTATTTTTTTAAATACTCTCAAATGAAATTTTTTTATAAAAATTATGTTTTAAAATTAGTTAAAAAAAGAAGCGAATTTCCAAATGAAAAAATTGAATAAAAATTGTGTTCTTTTTAGATTTTTTAACTAAAAAACAGTATTTAAAAAAAATGCTTTAAAAATAGTTAAATTTTTTTCTGGATACATAAATATATTGTCTACAAAATTACGCACGAAAATCAAAATCTACCAATTTTCAGGATTTTTCTGACCATTGAATTCCTCTCAAAAAATGATTATAAAAACAATTTTATGGAATATTTAAATTATTTTAAACAATATCAAGAAAATATCTTAAATATTCCATTAAATTATTTTTTGAACTTTTATTTTTCTTAAAAATTAGTAGATTTCGAAATAACAAATTTTTGTAAAAAATATGTTTTTGAATCCACGAAAAAATTGATTTTCACCAATTTTTGGTGAGTTTTTTTTAAATAAAATTTTGTTTTTAGGCTGAAAATGCAAAAAACACTAGTGTTATTATTCAATTTTTTTATTTAAAAATTTCTTTCTTTTTTTCTAATTTAAGATCATAACTTTTTTGTATTTTCTATTTTCTATGTTTAAAAATTATGATCTGAAATTAATTAGAAAAATAAAGAAATTAATTTTTTTAAATAAAAAAAGTCTAATAACAATAGTGTTGTTCAACATTTTAAGCAAAAAGACAATTTTTTTCTCTAAAAAATGTTTCAAAAATAGTAAAAATAAATTTTTTTTATTTTGTCAATTTTTTGTGGATAAAAAAACATATTTTTTACAAAAATTTCGCATGGATTTCATAATCTACCAATTTAAAAAAAAGGATCAAAATATTTTTTTGACCATTAAATTCTCCTGAAAAAATTACTATAAAAACAATTTTATTGAATATTTAAATTATTTTCTTGATATAATAAAAGAAAGTTTTTTAAATTTTAGCTGATTCGTTCGGCAAAGTCTGAACAAATATTCAAATAAAATCCCTTATTAAAATTATAGTAAGAAATAATCAGGTAATCTAAAAATTAGACAATAAGAAAAATGAAAATAAGAAAAATTTAGGAACGGAACGAATTTAGTAAAAATAGGAAAAATAGGTCCTTAAAACGAAAATTCAGAAATCTAATTAAATATTTTCACTAAATCGCACCAAGAATAATCATGCTTCTTAAATTTTTAACTACTAACCAAAAATCTAAAGACTATTTTAAGCAGTTTCTTAAAAAGCATGCAGTATTAAAAAAAACAAAAAAAATTGCCATAATAGTTCAAATTTCTAGCTGAAGTGTTTTTTTTATTATATAAAAAGAGTGTTTCGACATAAGATTCTGTTTTGGTGTTATGTTAAGTGTATTATTGTGTGAAGCACCAAACTAACAATATTTTCCAATAGTCCTTAAGAAAAAAGCGAGCCTGCCGCTAATTTTTGTTCAGCCTTAGTTACTTTGATTTAATCAATTTTAAAAAAATTCAATTCAAAGGAACTTACAATGAAAAAGAAAAATTAATTGAAGAAACTAAACCGCGTACTTTTCAATTTTTTTTTTTAAAAAAACAAAAATAAAATAAAATCTTTCTACCCATTTATATTTTTAATAAATCACTCGTTAATTTCGAGTTACCTTAGAGTTCCTTGTATGACATTTTTTTTCTCAAAGATTACTATATGACATGCATATAAGGACTAAATCTAAACGTCTGACGTGATTTATTTTTTTAAGGAACTTTTATGAATGAAAAGTATAATTTAATCCAGAGAATCAAGTGAAGATCTTCTTGCTGAATTTTGTGCCTCACAAATCATAATCTTATTCTTCGATTCACCACTTATTATCGGAATATTAGTTTTCATTGAATTATCATCAATCGCTGAGGGAATTGTAGAAACTGATGGTTTTAGATCAGAATCAATTGCATTTGAAATGTCAATTGATTTTTCATTTGAAACTGAAACTTTTTTATCGGATTCATTATCAGAAACTTTTGAATCAAAATTTGATAATTTTGAAACTGAAGTTGAAATGCTTGGATCAGAATCCAACATTATTTTATTAGGAATATCATTTTTGGAATCGATATTTAAAATCTGATCCGAACTAATATTTTTAATATCAGAAACTTTTGGATCAGAATCCAAAACTTTAGTATTAGAAGAAGATTCAGAATTTTTTCCATCAGGACAATTTTTTTGCGATTCATTCATGTTTTCAATGTTGCTAGTATTATTGTTATTATTATCGTTATTATTAACTGTTGAGAGGGAATTATTATTTTTTGATCGCGGCGCTTTTTTCTTAGGACTCATTTTATTGTTAGTGGGGGCAAAATTTTTATGATTACCACCATTCTTATTATTTCCCTGACCCTTTGAAACAATGCCGTTCCATTTTTTCTCCTTGGGTGATTGATTTTTGTGTGAAGTGTAATTGCGTGGTGGAATAACTACAGAAGAATTAAATTTAGGCAAAGCTTGATTAGCGGAAGCACTGGCAATAATAATTTCTACTTGTTGAAATGATTGATTCGCACCCTCGGGTTCCTTTTCGGCGGTCATTTTACGTAGTACCGAAGTTGGCGTGAAAGCAAGTGGCGTTGGACTTAATGTCTGTTTTGCCGGCGAATTCACTGGACTAGGAGCATTTGGATGGGTTTGATGTTTATGTTGCTGCTGCTGTTGATGATGCTGTTGTTGTTCCTGTCGTTTACGGAAATTTTCACGCTGTTCCTCAAGCTTCTTTTTGATCAAGGCATTTTGTATTATTGTTTGCGTGTGCATTGCAAGCTCACGAGGCGATGGAACTCGATGTTGCATCACTGATCAAAAAATTTTAATATTATCCAAAGTCGTGGGGAAAACATTTCTTTTTTATTGTTGTTAAATTTCCATTAAACAGAGTCAAAAAAAAAAGAAATAACGAAATATGCAAATAAAAATTGAACGGGGTTGCCAGAGAAATTTAATTTGGTTTTTCCCTGATTTCCAGACAGACTTTTGAATTTTTTCCATGCTCATGAATTAAAATATTCATAAATAAATAATGAAATATTCCATGAATATTCTAATTCACTCAAAAAATGATTAGATAAACAAAAAAAATATTTCTAATACATTTATTTGTAAATATCTTCAATTCAGGACGCGGATTGACTTTAAGACTCAAAAAAAGTCTCTTTAGTCGATTAAGGAACAAAGAAAAAAATGCGAAAAAGTCGTTTATATTATTAAATGTTGTCACAAAAATTTTAAAACCTTCTGAAATCCAATTATTTTCAAAATTACAACTCTAAACCTTCCAAAATTTAATTAATTTAATTTTGTACAATTTTTAACTAAACTTCTTCTCTAAAATAATTATTTTTAATAATATTACGGAAATTCTCTTCGAAAATTTTGTTATTTAAACACAAAAATCCAATTTTTTATTATTTCAACTGCAAACCTTCCAAAATTTAATTAAATTAATTTTCTACAATTTTCAACTAAATTTCTTCTCTAAAACAATTATTTTTAATAATATTACGGAAATTCTCTTCGAGAATTTTATTATTTACACACAAACATTCAATTTCTTATCATTTCAACTGTAAACCTTCCAAAATTTAATTACTTTAATTTTCTACAATTTTTAACTAAAATTCTTCTCTAAAACAATTATTTTTAATAATATTCCTGAAATTAAATACAAAAATTCAATTTTTTATAATTTCAACTGTAACTCTATTCATCATTTTTTTGAAGTTATTAAAATTAATTATTGAGAATCCTATGTAATTGAAAATATTCAAAGAAATTAATTTTTAAAAAATTATACTAAAAAAATTCTTAAAATTAGTGTTTTGAAAATTATTTAAATATTTTTCAGAAGATAAAGGATTTTGCTTCCTCATAAAGGAAGCCTTATAGTGATGTCGATTTCCGAATTTTTTTGAGTCAATTATTTTTACAAATTTTCAAGTGTAGTATATATAATTCGTCGAGAGGAACAAATGTCCGGATGTATGTGTGTGTGTGTGTGTGTGTGTGTGTGTGTGTGTGTGTGTGTGTGTGTGTGTGTGTGTGTGTGTGTGTGTATGTCACCGATTCTTGTGGACAAATTTTCTCTTACACGTCTTAATGGATTTTGATAAAATTTTGTAGGTGCATTACGGTCATGAATACCAAAAATCAGACAAAAGGATTTTCAAAAATATCTAAAAAAAAAATTTTTTTCAACAATTTTTTAATTTTTGAAAAAATTAATTTTTGGATTTTTTGAAATAACTTTTTTCTATATTAAAATTTGTATTAATTGTTGTCAAAATTGCATTCCTGACATAAAAAAGAATCGATTCATGTATATAAAGTATATATTTTATCAAAATTTATAGAATTAATAAATATTTTAATTTTTCACAAAAAATTGAAATTTTGTATTTTTTGACATTTTATCATAACACTTTAAAATAATTATTCTAAAATAAAAAATTAAACAATTGGTATATATTATATTGAGGAAGCTTAATGATCATGAAATGAACAACTTGTTTCAATTATAGCTAATTGAAAATTTTTAAATAATTGAAATTTAGTAAAATCTTTTGAATATAATTAAATTTTTCAAAGAAATTCATTTTTAAAGAATTAGAATAAAAAAATTATTAACATTAGTGTTTTTTGAAAATATTTAAAATATTTTTTGAAAGATAAAGAATTATTCAATTATAAAAAATTAAAAAATTTTAAATAATTTAATTTTGAAAAGAATTTTTGTAAAATATTGATGAATTAATAATTTTTTTGAAGAAATTAAAAAATATACCTAAAAATCCCTTATTTATCAAAATTTTTAAGAATAAGTCTAAAAAAGTAGATTTTTAAAAAAATTTTAATTAATTTTTTCCAATAATTGAATTATAATAAATGAATTGAAAAAATTATTAGAATTATTTTTTTTAAATGTTACAATGTAATTTTTCGAAAATAATTAAATTTCTTTAAGAAAGTTTTCAGACAATTTAAAAAAATAATACATTTTTTCAAGCTAATTTTCATTTGTAGATTTTCAAAAATTTTAATTAAACACTCTTTAGAAAAATCAATTATTTTCAATAAAGTTTTACAAATTTGGAATTATTTACAAACTTTTGAATTTATAGAAATAATCATATTTCAGAAATGTAATTATCTTCGTTTCACTTTAATTATTCGAAATAAATTCAATTTTATATTTTCTAAGTTACAATTATTGTCAAAAATAGAAAAAATTGGTTTTTTTTGTTAAAATTCATAATTTCAAAGTTTATAAAATAAACCAAAAAAAATTCGAGAATTAAATGTTTATATTTTCAAAAGTTTCTGGACACCAAAGACCTTAATTTTCTTTATCAATTCTAGAAATTTATTACTTTTTCCAGTATTTCTGATAAAATTTCCTGATTTTCCAAACAAATTTTATTTTTCCGGACATTTTTTTAAATTTTATTTCCCTGACCTGTGGCAACCCTGTTAAATAAAAAAAAAGAATTGACAGAAAATAAAAAATTAAACTTACCATTGTTCATTGGCGATGGAATTCTTTGTTGCTGTTGTTGCTGCTGTTGTTGTTGTTGCTGCTGTTGTTGTTGCTGGTACAACATTTGCTGCAGCATGTGGTCCTGAGGAGTGGGAACGTTAGGATGTGGACTCACTGTGCGAGGAGTAGTTCCTCCATAGACCTTCAGAATGTTGACAAGAACCTCCCGATGTCTGTGTTGCATTACCGGATTCTGTGTAAAAAAAATTGATTTTGTTAAATATTTCAAACTTTTAGATTTTAAAATAAAATATTAAAAGTTAATCTTTAAAAAATAAATAAAGGAAATTTTATACAAAACAAATATGTGACGCTTGACAACAAAAGGTTTATTATAATTAATACACAAATACCTGCAACTGCTCGATAATGTGTTGTTTCGTAATATCGCCATGTTGAAGTCCATGAATGATAGCTCGAGCTTCTGGTCTCTGGAGGAGTTCGCGAGTAGTTGGCGCGCAATTGATCATCATCTGCACATCCGGTGGAATGGGACTCACACCCATCATACGCTGATTTCCCATCATCATCGAGAACATTTGCTGCTGTTCCTGTCTCTGCTTTTGTTGCTGGTTTTACAAAAAATAAGAAAAAGAAAAATTAACACAACTCAGGGTTTGCCACGCTCAAATTCCCTGACTCTTCAAGGTTTTCCATATAAAAAACGGAATTTTTCCAGTTTCTTAAAACTACATTTATATTTTACAAAATTAAATAATTCCAATAAATTTTTTTTTTATTCAAATTCAATTTTTTTGAAATTAAACAACTTATAAAAAAATTGTTATAAAACATGAAGAAATCGATCACTCCGAGTCGAAGACTCATGTTTTATACTTCATGTT
Organism: Leptopilina syphax; assembly: GCA_032872505.1. Lineage (NCBI taxonomy): Eukaryota > Metazoa > Arthropoda > Insecta > Hymenoptera > Figitidae > Leptopilina > Leptopilina syphax. The sequence goes on along the minus strand of CM065469.1, from coordinate 27,932,599 downwards.
TTATAATAATTAAAGATAACCGAGAGATAAAATAATTTTTTTATATTATAAGCGAATATTGTAACTGTAACTTCATAAAAATTATTTTCATTATTTCAATTCAATTATTTTCTAAATTTTTTAACTAAAATTCTTCTTTAAATCAATTATTTTTAATAATTTATGAAAATTTCTTTAACATTTTTTCAAATCCTTTTGTTTACAATTCAATTTTACAAAATTTTATCGATTATTCGGAAATTCTTCAATCAAATATATATTAGAAAATTGAAACTTTTTCAAACAAATTAAATCTACACAATTTTCAGTTAAAAGTATGAAAAATTTAAACTTTGAAAGATTCTAATTTGAAACCTTTTCAAAATTAAATTATTTCTAAAAATCCACGCTATAATACTTTCTCTCTAAATTTGAATTAGTAAAAATGTTTACTGAGTGGAATTAGTTAATGACATTTTGCTTTTAAATTAATAAATTAGTGGAAACGACTATTTATTAGTAAAATCTGCTAATTCAAAAGAAAAAAGTCAGACACTAACTGAAATTAGAAAACATTTTTACTAATTCAAATTTAGAGAGTTTATTATTCAATTATTTTCTAAAAAGATAACTGAAATTCATATTTAAATCAATTTTTATTAGAAAATTCTACGAGAATTAAATTATTTAAATACAAAAATAAATAATTTATTGAAGAATTGAATGTTACTTAAAATAGAAGTCTCACAAAGAATTTTATCAAATTTTTAAATAGGTAATTAAAATTCTTTTGACGAATTTTAATAAAATTTTTAAGAATAATTTCATTTTTCGAGAAATTAGATTAAAATTGTATTAAAAATAATTGAATCTCTGTCAAAAATTTGATTGAATTGAGAAAAGTTTTTAAAAATAATTGAAATTTTGCCAAGAATTTAATAAAAATTTTTGAAAATAATTGATTTTTAGAGAAAAATTTTATTATTTATAAAGATAATTGGAATTTTGACGAGAATTTTTTTTTAAACTTTAGAATTTCTGCGAAGAATTTTATTACTTTTGAAAATAATTGAATTCTTGAGACGAATTTTAATAATATTTCTTTTTAAACAATTGAATTCTTTTGTGAAATTTTATTGAAATAAATACTGAAAATAATTGAATTTTGATAAATTATTGAAATTAATTAAATTTCTACGCAGAATTTTAATAAAATTATTTTGAAAAAAAATTGAATTGTTAAAAAGAATTTCATTAAAATTTTTGAAAATAATTGAATTTTTTAAAAAAAAATTGATTATTTATGAAAATAATTGAATTATAGCGAAGAAATTTATAAAAAATTTGTAAATAATAGAATTCCTGCGAAATTTTTATTATTTAATTAATTCAAAATTTTAAACTAAAACCTTTTGAAAAGTTCATCAATTTATGAGAATTGTAAACGCAACTCTTTTAAAATTCAATTAATTTTGAAATATTTAAGTAAAATTAGATTTCTAAAATATAAGCATAATAACTTTAGAGAACAATAATTTCCCAGGATTCCGATCAAAATTCCCTGACTTTTCCAGGTTTTTTCAAGGTATATTATATAGTAATAGAACGTACCTGTTGGACTTGCAAAACTTTCATCAGATTTTCATGTTGCAATTGACTTTGATGAGGATGTTGAATCGGACCAAGAGGTCCAACGTGATTGTAAGTTGGTGGTCGAATTTGTTCATTTTGTTGTGTCTTCAATTGCGTATTAAGTAATTGCATCAACGTGATCGGTTGTTGTTGTTGTTGCTGCTGTTGTTGTTGTTGCTTCTGTGGAATCGGTCCATTTGCAGCAGGAACAGCCTGACCGCCAGTAACTTGAGCCAGCAATTTTTTGAAAGCAGAAAGATCCTCTTCGTTTTTATTGACCCTTGGTTGTTCATTAGGCACAACAGATGGAAGTCCACCGCGCATTCTCGCTTCCAATTCCTCCAAACTATGGAAAACCTTGCCACTTTGTTCAACATCTTTGATACTCGAATTTTTCATCATTTGAACAACCGGATTGGTAGCGTCTCCCTGACCACCATTCTGTTGATTTTTATTACCACGTTGTAACATCTCCAAAAGTTTCGTTCCAGTTGCAGCATTATTAGTTGTATTGGCAGGAGAAATTGGCGCAAAATAAGCATTCGACTCGGACACTGCGGGAATTTTAATTTTCGGTTCAGAAATGTCATTTAGAAGATTGTTGAGCAATTCATCTTGAATAGATTGTCGGCGACTGTCCACCTGTTGAACGGGACTCTCCCTCTTGAACCATTGACTGAATCGTGAACCAGTCCCACCATTGGAGCCAACTCCATTGGTAAGTAGGCCAGACACACCGGGAAACGTGTCCGATTTCAAAAACTCATCAAGATTAAAATCGGGAGGTTTCGTTTCCTGACTTTGATTCTGATTCGAGGTGTTTACTTTCTCCGTGTCTTCGGATTCAGTGGCAGTTGTCGTTGATTTACTGTCGTCTTGCTTCTCCTTCAAGGCGGGCGGCTCTTGTTCATTTTGCTCAAGAATCGGTGAATGAGGCGCGGCAATGACACTTGTTTGCGATTCCATCAAATTCGGAGTACTACGACCCTTTGGACCGGCAGAATGATTTTCCTCCTTCTTCTCTTCCTTCTCAGCGGCTTTCTTCGCACGTTTCTTCTGAGCCGGCGATTGTTTCTTCCCTTTGGCGCTAGTGTTGTTATTATTCATCTTCTCCTCGGGAATATCTTCAAAGCCACGTAACTCAATAGTGTCGTGTTGAGAAGTCGGCCCAGAACTGAACCATTCCGGCTCCTCATTGTCGCGACTATCGTTGAAACTCCTTCGACGATCGTTTCCGTATCGTCGATCGCGACCTCCTCGGTCTTTGTCCCGATCATTCTGCTGATTACGCTCATTCCTCTCCATTCCACGATCTCCAAAATCTCTGCCAAATGAACGTCGCTCAAAACGATCGTTCCTCTCATCTCGATCGCGAATAATGTCCCGATCTCGCATTATATCTCTGTCTCTTCCTGAATCCCGATTGTCTCGATCGCGAAGAGAATTTCCGCCACCAGGTCGGAAATTATATTCCGAACGATCTGAATCAAGTTTATCATTGTCCGATCTAAAGTCCCACATGTCGCGATTTAAAATGCGACCACTGCCGATCCGACGAACCGGCTCACGATGTGTAACCTGAAACAAAAACAATTCTTATTTTTTTTCTCCTCAACAACAAAAAAAAACAAAAATACTTTGTTAATATTCAAAGTAAAAAAAAAAAAATTCTCTTGAAATCGTACGAGTTTTATAATCTATAAATATACAATCTACTCCCGTATCTGTAGACGATAAGAAATAACGTTTATGCTTTCTCTACCTCAGATTTGCCAATCGGGCTTTCTGGGCGTCGCGGTGGGGGTTGCGTTACGTTGACAAAACATCCGGAGTTGAAACTTCGTCGTTGTGGACTCAAAACAATGCCGTCCTGCTCTTTACGAATTCTCTCCCGAGGATCTCCACTGCGTCGCTTGGCATGATTCTCCGCTACAGCATCAATACGACTCGCCGGCTCATCATCCGGCGGTGTTTCACTTCGCTTTCTATCCAAATGCCAACGCTCAGGATCCCATACACCATGCTTGCTGTTAAATGAAAATCGCAAAAAAAAGAAATAAGAAATAGAAATGCTAAATATAAAATTAAAAATCTCAACTTTTTATGCAGAAAATTATTTCCATTTTTTATAAAAAATTTTTTGTAAAATTGTTTTTTTGTAAAATACGATTCAATTTTTTTCGGAAACAAAACAAATTGAACGTACTTATTGTATGCCGGATCCAGACAATCGGGTTTTCGTTTAGCCAAAGCTGTCTCCTTTATGTTCATGAGTTCCTCCTGGAAAAAAATTATTTTTCGATACATTTTACGCTCAAGGAAATTAAATAAAATTTATTTATTTCTTTGGATATTTTACTAAATATTCAAAGAAATAAAGTGGGAGGCAAAAGTCAATTACGAAGATAGAAATTGCTAGCAGTTTACAAATATTAAAATCAGTCAAATAAGGAACAAACTGAAAATTTTCTTTTTGAAGTAGAAAAAAAAATGTTCACAAGTGTTTAACAACTAATTGAAAATTTCGTTACTGTTATAATTATTTAAATTTAATTATTCAACAAGTTTTGAACGTTCAAATGAAGAGGGATTTTTTTACTAAAAATATTTTCATAAATTACCGATAACAATAAAAATTGGAAATTTAAATTTCACTATAATTTTAACTAAAAAAAATATAGATATAATTAGAAAAATAAAAGAAAAAAAATATATTTTCGTAAATTATGGATTGCAATAAAAATTGGGAATGTGAATTCCACTAAAAATTATTTTTAAAAATACTGATTGCAATAAAAATTGGAAATTTAAATAAAAATATTTTTAAATTTAAATTTCACTAAAATTTTTACTAAAATAGTTAATTTTTTGAAAGTGACGCAAAATTGCAATAAAAATATAATTTAAAGAAGAAATAAATAAATTCCATAGTTTCGAGCATTCAAAACTTTAAATTCGTCAAATTTCACTAAAATTTTTACTAAAATAGTTAATTTTTTAAAAGTGACGCAAAATTGTAATAAAAATGTAATTTGAAGAAGAAATAAATAAATTCCATAGTTTCGAGCGTTCAAAACTTTAAGATCGTCAAATTTCACTAAAATTTTTTTAAAAGTGACGCCAAATTATTGCAATAAAATTGTAATTCGAAGAAAAAATAAATAAATTTCACAATTTCGAACGTTCAAAACTTCAGGATCGTCAAATTGAACAGTATAAAAATGAAAAAGGGCTTTTATTAACCAGAAAAAAATTCAACAAACCCGAGTATATTGGAATTGAGGTCTTGAACGACCAACTTCCAAAATCGAGGAATCAGTCACCTCTCCGGCGACCGACATTGATATAATTGCTTCATCTCCTGAAACAAGAAAAATTTCTTTTTGAAACACAAAATAACATAAAAAAAACAATTTTTAATTAATTCTTTGTAGTAATTTTTTTTCGAAAATAAATAAAATTACCAAATTTGTAATAATAAAATATATTGGCAAATAAAATACAAAAAATAAAATACAAAAATAAAACACCAAAAATTACGATAGACAATGATAAATATTTTAGCATTGATTTTATTTTCCTAAATTTTAATTTGTCAAACATAAAAGTAGAAAAATTGGGAAAAATTTTTCAAGGTCAAACAAAGTTTTCCTTTAGAATAACCTTTGATAATATTTATCTTTCACATATACAAATACCAGTTAAAAATTTCTTTTCGGTATCAAAACTTGTATTTATATTATTGAAATATAAACAAAATTTGCTTTCAAATGTAACTGTAAATTTAAATAATTTTTAATTCGCAAATAAAATTTGTTTTTTCAATTCAATTAATTTCCGTAGTTTAGTAAGTAAAATAACAACAAAACGTAATTAAATTAATAATAAATATTCTGAAAATTTTATCTCTAAAAAAACAAATTTTTTTGTAAGTAATTTCAAATTCGTAAAAATTATTTTGAAAAATTATTCAAAAAGAGTAAAAACAGAAAAAGGATAAGAACGAAAAGAAAATAGAAAAACGACAAAAGAAGAAAAAAATAGAAAAGGAACCAAAAATAAGAAAAAGAAAAAAAAATAGAAAAAGGAAAAAAGAGGATTGTTCTAAACTTACGAAATGGAGTACTTTTAACAACATTCGTTTGTTTATTTCGCCGAAACCATGGAGCGGCTTTTGTATCAAGAAGAAGAGTATAATCGAGATACGGTGAGCCGGTAGGGCCAACGAGAGGACGTCGACGAGGTCTTCGATAACGATGAGGACCCACTCGCGCCATATTTGACGAATTAAATTTTGTCATTTTTCAAGTACCGAAAATTGCACTCTTCTCAAAAGTACAAAAAAAAGGAAAGAATTTCCTTTCAAGTACAAAAAATGATTTTAATTCTTTTTCAAAAGACCGTTAAAAACGTAAATATGATTTGAGTGTTTATACTTTTTTCTTTTTCTGAAGGACGATAATAACACGATAAATACTCGAATAAACTTGATAATTTTTTTCTCTTCGGGAACCTCTTCTCTTCTCTTATTTTATACTTTAACATAAAAATCGGCCAGCGATTTTATTTTCACAAGTCAATAAATTTATTAATTATACTATTTTATAAATGAAATTGATAAAATTCGAAACACTTTTTTTTTCAAAAATGAGAAAAAAAAACAAATTTTATCCTATTGTACACAAAAATTTGTTTTTATTTTATATAAGACGTTCTATACTATACAAGGCTCCGGAATAAACTGATTCAACTCATCAGTTTGAATAGATAAACACCCCAAAACTATACCACAGAAAATTAAACTTCTCCTTTCACGTGATATGAAATTAATTTTCGTATTGGTCAGTTTTGTTGACATTTGAAAATGATTAGTCAATTTTACATTTTGAATGTATTAAACGAACTTTCGACACTAAATTCCAGTCAAAATAAAATACAAAATCTCTGTAAATTGCACTTTTGGATTTTTTCAATATTTTTCAGAATATTTAATACAAATTTTTATAAAACCAAATCAAATTCTAATTAATTTGATAAGAATTTAATCAAAAAAATTTTCCTTTAAAAAAATTGTAATTTTGCGTAAAATTTTTCAACTGGATCAAAAATACATTTTTTAATTTCTGTCATTGTTACATAATTCTAATTAATGATTTGTAAGTAAGAATTTATTTTCCCACTACATTGTATAGTGACATTATAACGAAAATTGTCAACATTTATTTTTAGTTGTAAATTATGTTACGATTAGTAACCTTCGCTGACCTTTTAAATTATTATTCACCTTTAACAATGTTGAGAATAAAAATTTGAGTCAGAACTTGAGAATTAATCAACTTTGTAAAAACATTGATAAGTTGTAATTTTAAAGATAAAATTTCATTTAAATTACATTTTCGATATATAAAAATAAAAATATACAGCAAATGTTTTTATATGAATGAGGACAAAAGAATTCTAAATATAATACGAATGTTTTAAGAAAATTGTTAGGCAAATTTTATACAAACATACATTTACTTTACAATGCAATCTACTTTTTTTCCAATTGTCTTACTTCTAAAACCTTGAAGAGCAGAAGTTTTATAATAAAAACATATTTCAAAACTTCAGTTTTGAAAAACGAATTAAAATTTAGAAAATGTTTTCATTGAAAGATATAAACAGAAATAATTTGAAAATTATTTTAACAATAAAAATTTTAATAATTAGGTAATTAATCGAGAAAAAGAGAAAGTGTAAAGATTTAAAAGAAAAATATGAGTAGAAATTTGTTCAAATACTTATTTACTATGAAATGTTTTACAATTCTTGAAATTGGAGTTCAGGAATTAAATATGTTTACGTCTGGAATATTGAGAAATTACTCTATGTGTTTGTCCCTAAAATATATGAATTGATTTCTAATAACGAATAAATAAGCAAATAAAATACTTATTTGTTGTAAGGGTATAAACTAGTGAAAAAAGGGAAAGTTAAAGATAAATGCACCTACGAGAGCGATATTGAAAGAAACTTTTCCCATCAATAAAACAATGGAAAAAATGAACAAATATGTAATTAAAAATAAATGAAATAGGTGAAAAATGATTTCATGATTAGTGCAGAGAAAAAAAAGAAGAGTGAGCAGTGAGCAAAAATAGTATAAGCGTATATGTATATCAAATCTCAACATACCTTCGTCTTTTGGGTCCGGCCTGTCACTTGACACAGATTCAACAGACATCTTGTTCTCGAAGATGCTTGTTCTTTGGACGATTTAAAAGTTATCTCTATTCGAATTTCGTTTTTAGATCCTTTTTATAAAGATCTATACCTAGTTTTTTTTAAAAGATACTACTACGACACACGTATATCTTATATTTTACGAAGCTATCACCTAGGAATTCTATACACCTTATTACTGTTTAATATCACAGATTCGTTTTTCTTCTAATCGTAAATATCCCTTGAAACCCGAAAAATATCGCGAGCGGAATGATATTTCGATATCAATTAGACGCAGTTTGGTTAGAACATTCGACTCTTTTTATTTTCCACTCCACTCTCACTTTTGGAGGAAAGTTGATTGAAAAATGTTTACGTGCAAGTCAAACTGAGTTTACTCGCGGCAACGCGGACGGCAAACAAGGTGAACTCGATCATAGAATGTGCCCGATACGTTATCCACAAATTCATGACATTATTCCGTTGAGCTCCACAATAAAACGTTAATTACAAATAGAATCGTTTAATTTATCACACAAAATGTACACATGTAACATTAGCTCGCAGCTATGCAAAAATAGAAAATGGCGACGATCCCCACTTTGCTTCCTTCACCATGGCTTTTGATCGCAGCGCTATCTAGCGTCCAGAACATGCAAATTTAAACGTCCACCAATCAAATCACTTCAAAATGCCCGCGAAATAAAATAATATTTAAAAATCGTAACATTAAATTTTATTTAATTCTCTTGTTTATTAAAAATATTTTTTTCACCAAACCTAGAATAAAATTTTCCATGAGAGAAAATTAATTCTATTTTTAATAAAAAAGAAATAATTGATTTTTGATTTCTTGGTTCAAGTATAAAAATGCGCGGGAAACTCCAATTATTTTAATTTATTGCATTTGTTAAGTAACAAAAAATTTAATTTAGGATAAATTTGAAAAAGAAAAATTATTAGGTTTATTCTATTTTAAAAGTTTGTAAATATCTTTAAAATCAAAATTTAGAACAATTGGAAACTAATTACTTTTTTTTTATTTATACAAATAATTGAAACTATTGCATTTGTCAAGTATGGAAAAATTTAATTTAAAGAAAAAAAAAGATTATTTGGTTCATTTTAGAATTAATAATTTTGTACATATTTTTATTCTCTTAGTTTAGAACAATAGTTTGTATAATATTCAAATGAATTTAAAATATCAATTTATTAATTTGTACATTTATTTTAAATTTAGTATCAAAGATTAGGAATTTTCAGAAAAATCAAAAATTTTTTTTTTGCCTTCTCAAAGAGACTTCTTGTAGCAAAAATATTTCAAGTATTCGAGGATTAAAAATTATTCTTTAAAAAATTAGATTCTGGTTAGTATAATTTTATTAAAACTATATTAAAACGATGGTTACAATTGTAATATTGTGAATTTTATATTTTCTACAAAATAATACAAGTGTTAAATTTGAGAAAAAATTTTTTAATCTTCCACAAATAGGTTCTATCAGACCTCAAAAATCATTATTAAATATATAATATTCTTTCCTAAAAACTAGTTTTTAACTAGTTTAATTTAATTCTACACGAACACTATAAAAATAAAAAAAAAAATAAAGCATTTTTTTTTTTTTTTGCTCATCGATTTTTTCTAATTTTTCTAATTAAAAAAAAAAGACTTGACAAATTTGTATAGTTTCCTTTCGAAAAATTAAAAACAAAAGAAAACTTAATTTCTAAATTTTCCGTGACTCGCAAATTACAAATTAATTGGGGGGTTAATGTCATAAGAAATGAATAAAACCAGTTTAACAATATTTTAGGAATGGGCATTTTATCATCAATTTTTGAAAAAGTAAACTAATAAAAAGTACAATATCGATTATTGATCAACATTTTCTCTCAAGTAAAATCTTAAGGACTAATTAAAATACGATAAGTACCATTTGACATTGTTTTCGGCACTTTCGGTTTGCAAAAAAAAAAATTTTTTTTTTCTTATACATGAGCTTGGAATTATTTTTAAAGTGCTCGCGTCAAAAAACAACAAAAAAAATACAGTTTTTTTTATTTAGTCCTTTGATGAAAATCGACACGCGACAAAGTGTGAAAAATGAAGGTCGTGTATTATTGATAGATCCGATGTTTCGGATTTTTTTTAGGATATAAAGATGTCTACATCTATAACTACTTTAGTTTTAGGAATATAAAATAATACACAAAGTATTGTATTTCAAAAATCACACAGAGTAATGAAACTATACACATTACATTCCTTATAGATGTAAATAGTAAATATCCACAAGGGCTTTTTTTCATGGAACAATTATAATTTAAATATTCTTTTAAGAAAATCTTCATCAAAAAAATGTTCATATATAGCTAAATAAGTTCCATTGTCCCGCGTGTTATAAATGGTGAATATTTATTTATTTTTTTTTTTAGAAACGTAAAAAGTCGCAACTTGTTTTTTATCTTTTAATTTTTAAAAAATTAAAAATTTAAAAATAAAAACATTACTATTCAGAATCACCACCTTCTTGATCATCCGCTGTTTCAGTGCTGCTCTTAGCGGCGGGTTCACTTCCCTTTTTGGCGGCAGGTTTGCTCTTGGATTTCTTTTTTGTTTCTTTGTCATCGCTGGTCTCGCTACCACCTCCATTTTCAACGACTTCTTGCGCATTTCCATTTTCCTCTACTTCACCAGATTCTTCCTCATCCTCCTTTTCACTTGTCTCAGCATTTTCCTCTTCTGCGTCATCTTCTGGTTCCTTGGCCGCTTTCTTGCCTCTTCCTTTCTTGGCACCAGCTTTGGAAAAAAAAGATACTTTTAGACGTGTGTTTCATTTAATTCTCTTTTCTTTTTTTTATACATCAAGACCTTAACCCTTTATAATAATTTTATGCAAATCTAGAATGAGATTGAAAAACTGGTCTCTCTTGGTGAAAGTTTCTAAAACTAGACTTTTAGAGAAAGTAAAGCGCACTATTTTGCTTTCCCCTCAAAGTACCGTGCTTTAAGTATTTTAATTTTCAATTAGCATGCAATTAAATAAAAAACTACATTTTCAGGGTTGCCACAAATATTTAATTTTATTTTTCCCTGACTTTTCCCTGATTTCCAGATAAAATTTTCACTTTTTCCCTGACCATAAAGAATATTCTGATTCACTCTAAAAATTATTAGATACTCAAAAATAACATTCTATTCCATTTACTTACGAATTTCTTAAATTGTAAAATTATTCGCAAACATCAATAACTAAATTTTTAAATAAGTATTTAATTATTTTTCCACAGGAATTAAAATTCTTCAAAACATTCAAATTCAAACATTTTTAAAATTTAACAACTTATAAGAATATTATTATAAAACATGAAGATATCAATTACTCCGAGTCATCGACTCGGAAAAATTGCTATCTTCATGTTTTATAAAAATTTTAATTTCCATAAAATTTTTCAAAAAAAAATTAAATTATTTACAAAAATTATAATAAAATTCGTTGCAAGAATTCAATTATTTTCATAAATAATAAAATTCTTCACATGGTTTTAATTATTTTTAATACAATTTTAAATAAATTTCTCAAAAAATAAAATTAACTTGAAAAATTTTTTGCAAGAATTAAATTAGGTACATTTCACAAATAATGAAATTCTTCGCTGAAATTCAAAAATTTTCAAAAAATTATTTTAAAAAATGTAATAAAATTCGATGCAGGAATTCAATTATTTTCATAAATAATAAGATTCTTTACATTATTTCAATTATTTAAAAAAAAATTGAAAAAATTCATTGCAAGAATTCAATTACTTTTATAAATTAATAAAATTCTTCACAGGATTTCAATTATTTTTAATACAATTTTAAGTAAATTCTTCGAAAAATGTAACTATTTTCAAAAATTTTGTTAAAATTCTTCGAAAGAATTCAATTATGTATTTTATCAATTATGTATTTTTAAAAATTCATGATATAATGCTTTTTAATATTCAATTATTATCTAAAATTTTAACTAATATTCATTTTCAAATCAATTTTTATTGGAAAATTCTACAAGAATTCAATTATTTAAATACAAAAATAAATAATTTATTGAATAAATGAATGTTTTTCGAAACTAAATTATCATAAAGAATTTTATAAACAAATTTGAATTTTTTCGAGAAATTCAATTAAAATTGTATTAAAAATAAATGAAATTCTATGATGAATTTTATTATTCATGAAAATAATTGAATAGTTTTGAAAAATTTTATTAAAACTGTAGATATTGAAAATCATTGAATTGAGAAAAAATTTTTGAAAATAATTGAAATTTTGCAAAGAATTTTATTAAAATTTTTGAAAATAATTGAAATTTGGAGAAGAATTTACTTATTTTTAAAGATAATTGAATTTTTTTTAAAATTTTTGAACATAATTGAATTTCTGCGAAGAATTTTATTACTTTTGAAAATAATTGAATTTCTGCAATCATTTGTAACTTCTCTAAAATTCAATTTTTTCCAGTTACTTAAATAAAAATCCCTGACTTTTCCCTGATTTCCCTGACCTGTGGCAACCCTGATTTTTTTCTAGCTGAAAATAATTAAATTATAGAGAAAGTTTTCGTAAATAATTTCATGCAATAATATTCGAAATAGTATTTTGAACTAAAATTGCAAAATAAAAGAACATAAAATCTAATTGTGTTGTGTAAAGGGACAATTCACAAGGCTCTGTCTTCTCAAAAATCTATAAAGGGTTAAATTTCAGCATCGAAAAAAAAATTTTGAAAATTACCAGCAGCTTTGGTTTTCTTTTTTGTCTTAGACTCACTGACTTCCTCCTCTTTGCTTGGTTTATCGGCAGTTGGTTTTTTTTTCGTTTTTACACTACTCGTTTTAGTTGTTGCTTCTATAAACATGACAAAATTTTTCGTTCATGACGATTTAATTTTAATCGAAAATTTTTCAGAACTCTGTGAACGGGATAAAGAATTAAAAAAAAGAAGTAGAATTTTAATTTTGAAAATGATGAATAAAAAAAAAATTAATTGTAATCATTTTTCTTTCTTGTAACACTTTTGTGTTTATGATTTCGTGTGTAAAAAAAAACAAAAAAAAATAGAATTGAATTAAAAAAATTCAATTCAACAAAAAAAAGCAGGAAACGAATAAATCATGCAGTCGTACTTTTACATTCTACATTATCAAATTACAATTGAAACTACAAACTAGAGATAATTGAGCTTTTCAGATTATAAAGCTCTAAATACGACGTCTGCGCAATCAACAAATATAAGTTTTCTCCCATCGTCTTAGCAACGATCAGCAAAATTTTACATTACACATTTTTACAATTTCACTTTTTTTTCATCAAAGAAACAATTTTTATTGATTAAAAATTCAAAAATTCACTACCGAAAAATGACCACACCCCAAAATTTCTAGCAAAAAAAACACAAATAATTTTGAAAAACTTATTAAATTATACAAATATTTACAATTTAAATTAATTCATAAGAACAATGTCGCAAAAAATTTCAATTACGAAATAATCAATATTCCTCATGTGAAAAACAAAATTTTTTTTCTCGGACAAAAAAAGATGGTAGAAAAAAGGTAAACAGAAAGAAAAATTCTTCAACAGAAAAAAAAAAAAAAAAAAAATTCAGTCCACCTATTTGATAAAGGCAACCCTGTAAAACGTCATGCACCGGTTAAAAGACAAACAAGTATGGCCACAAGTGTAAAAACGAGTGCAATCCAACGATGGGGGATGGGGAATAAACACACTGGAAGGTTCTTTAATGGAAGAGGGGAGTCAAACAGGTTTAAGCGCAACAAAGTTAATATAGGGAGAGGGGAGATTAGACGAAAAACATAAACGATAAAAATGATTAAATATGTATGAACCTATGAACAGAAACGATGGAAAAGGGGGTCAGTGGGGGGGAATAACGAGGGGGGCAAAAGGAGAATAACCGTCACCTCACCAATTTTCAATGCATTTTAATGATAAAATAATGCAAGCAGAATTTTGAAAATTCGATAATAAGAAAATAATGCGGGAATCATTCAGAAGCGACATTTTGTTTTAGGATAATAACAGGAAAATAATGATTAAATGAGAAAGCATTACCTGGCTGTTCGTCAGCGTCCGCCTTTTTTGCCGCGGCCTTTCCACGAGCTTTTTTCTTTGGAACCTCAGGTTCTGCAACGGCATCCTCATCCTCATCATTCATCGGCTCATCATCATCGACATCCTTGGTTTTTTTGGACTTGGCGGCCGTTTTCTTTGGGGCTGCATCATTTTTCTTGGCAGACGCTTTCGTTTTTACCGGCTCCTCTGGCGTGACTTCGGGCTTCTTATTTTTCGCCGCCCTCGGAAAACGAGGTTCCCTTACATCCTCCAACTTTTCTGTGGGAACTTTCTTTTCTCTCTTCCTTTTTGGTGGTGATGCGTCGGTATTTTCGGCTGCGACATCGGTGGCCACATCCTCCTTCAACTTGGTCTTTCGTGGAGGCATTTTCTGAAAGCACCCGCGTTTTAATGGAACGTGTGTCTGTTCGTGGCGTGTTAAACACTCGCCGGGTAAAGGAGAGGATTTCTTTTTGGAAAATTTAAAACGGATTAAAAGGAAATTAATTTTGAGAATGATTATTAATTGAAAAAATAATTGGAATTGGGAATTTACCTGTTGTAGATTTTTAGCCGCGGTTAACCGGTATTTTTTTACGCAAAGCTGCCGGATCACGAGCTTGTTATCTTCCCACGCGACTGCACGTTGGCGCTCGAACCTCGAATATTTATCGACGTCGAATAGAAGCCGTGTCCGGCAAACGGCAGTTGGCGGACAAGTATACACAGTTTCGGGATATTCCCCGCGTCCACCAATCAGAATACAGTAATTTGTTGTCGCTCTCTTGTGATTGGTTCCCGTTGATAATGTTAAGCTCACATTGAGATATGATACGTTAATGGATTATCTCATCAACGAATGACAGTGGAGGTTGCTGTAATAGCAGAAAAATAATTTGTAACGCTTTTTATGATTGGTGTAAAGGACTTCCGGCGCGAAGAGGCGTATTTCCGGTTTAAATGATGCCCTGACCTGCCGTCAAATCGTCAATGTAGTTTGGAAGGTCAAACGAATTGCAAACAACACAAAAATGGCGTCTAAGAATCAACGTTGGATGGTTGATTCTGGCATCTTGCGTAAAAAAACGACAGAGGAGGAACCGCAGGAGCTGTTGGTGTTCGGGTACAGCTGCAAATTATTTCGTGATGACGAGAAGGCGAAAATGATTGATCAAGGGAAGCATTTGATACCCTGGATGGGCGATAACACGTTGAAGATAGACAGGTCCGTTCCCATAACCTAAAAACCATTATACCTAGAATACGTATATTTTTGACTAAAAAAAGAAAATGTACGCGCAAAATTGTGCTGAGAACAATTCTGATAAACTGATGACAAACTAGACAAACTCGACAGGTGTGACAAACTTTTTTAACGTACGGATAAGCAATCTGGAGACTGTTTAAGGTTTCCGCAGGTGTTTTGGCAGTGAGGCTCAGTGTGGAAGCGCTAATTGCGCTCTGCATGAGTGTATACAAGGTGCTCTCGTGTCCTGGCCCACGGAGATGATCCTCGGCGCTTGCAGCAAGGTGAGACAGCGTAGAGAGACAAGTGGCAGCTGACGGTCATAATAAATATTGACCGCTCAGCACGGTATGTATTTCTAGAATCCATCCTGAATTCCTGACAGGTACACGCTAAATTGGATTCTTAAATACGCTGTTCAATGTTGTCATCGAATATTTTTCATCTTTTTAATTCATTCAATTTCAATTTAACAATTCTAATTAGTTGAGTTTCTCTTTGATTTCTCTACTTCTCGAATAAATTTTCTTTTTTAATAGAACAAAAACTCTGTTTTTAAAACTCAAAAATAATAACAGTACAAATTCTTTCATAAAAAAATTAAATCGAATAACGAAATTTAATAAAAAAAACTAGCAAATGATACACGCGCGGAACGTGTTCTTCAAATTAATTATTGTTACGCAAATTACAAAATTTTTTACTTTCAAATATAAATTTTAAAATAATTTAATTAAAAAACTTTTAATATAATTCTTCGCAAGAATTGAATTATTTTTTTTTATATAAATAACATTCTTTGGAAGAATTCAATTATTTTTATAAATAGTACAATTTTTTGCAAAAATTTAACTCTTTTTTTAACAAAATTTTAATAAATCCTTCTAAACAATTTAATTATTATTTAAATAGTAAAATATTTGCAAAAATTCAATTATTTTCATGAAATTCCTCGGAAGAATTCAATTTTTGAAAACAATTTTAATTGAATTTCTCTGAAGAATTCAATTTTTTAAAGAATTTTTAATATATTTTTAATAAATTCAATTATTTTATAAAATCTTAATAAATTCTTCGAAACAATTCAATTATTTTTATAAATACTAAAATTTTCTCAAGAATTCAATTATTTTCAAAACAATTTTAATTGAATTCCTCAGCAGAATTCAATTATTTTCAAAACAATTTTAATTGAATTCCTCAGCAGAATACAAATATTTTCAAATATTTCTATAAAATTCTTCAAAAAAATTCAATTTTTCCTAAAATTTTAATAAATTCTTTGATCATTTCAATTATTTTTATAAATAGTAAAAATCTTTGCAGAAATTCATTTCTTTCCAAAACAATTTTAATACAATTCCTCAAAAGAATTTAATTATTTTCAAATATTTACATAAAATTCATTTATTTCCTAAAATTTTAATAAATTCTTCGGAACTATTCAATTATTTTTATAAATAGTAAAATTCTTCTCAAGAATTAAATTATTTTTATAAATAATAAAATTCTTCTCAGGAATTCAATTATTTTCAGTACAATTTTAATAAAATTCTTCTTAAAAATTTTCAATTAAAATTATTAAAGAAACTCCATTATTTTAAAAGAAATTCAAAGTAATTCTTCAATAGAATTTAATTAGGATTTTTAATAATTTTAGCAAAATTCATCGGGAGAATTCAATTATTTTCATAAATAAAAAAATTCTTCGAAGGAATTCAATTTTTCTCTTGAAATTTTTTGACAAGATTCTTTACAAGAATTCAATGATTTTCAATACATTAATAATTTTAAAATTAAAAATATTTAAAAAGAAAAATTTAAAAATTTTAAAAAGTTAGGAAAAAAAATCAATCAACAACTAACTTCTTTGCAAGAAATGTGTATAAATAATTAATTTTAAATATTTCTGTCAAGAAGTTCTGAAGTCAGAGAATAAATGTGCGTTTGAAAATCCAGTGTTTTTAAAATGTTGTACTTTCAAAGATATTTAAATTTTTACTCAACGGTTTCTTTTGTAGAATCATTAAAATTGACACAAGTAAAATAAATAATAAAAAAGAATAAACTAAAATTTTGTGTGTGCTTTGCCGAATAAAATTTCTTCAATATTTTTCACTTACTATAATCGTTATTTTACCACATCATGTAAAAAATAGTTTCTTTTTTCTCTATTTTATCTAAAAAAAAATACTTGAATTTATCTGTCAACTGATAACAATCAGTAAGTAAATTTACAAATATTTTATCTGAACACTTGGACAAACGGAATTTAAGAATAATAAAATTCACAAATGAATTCAATTATTTTCAAATTACATGTATTTTTCAACCCTTTATCTCAAATATTCTAGCAATAAGTTTAATAAATTAAATTTTACATATTTATTTAATATTAATTATTAATAATTTATTAAATTAACTGTTAATTATTTTCAGCAGTTCTGAGTTCCTGAGGTATAACGCTTCAATTAAATATCGTTTTCTGAAAATTCCTTTAAATATTAATAAATCAGATTTAAAAAGTTGAATAATATTAAAGGAATTTTTAGCGGTTTAGCATCACACAATTTATTAGTTTTATATTTCTAGTGTTGTATTTAATATTTCAATGAATCTTTAAATTTTATTCAATCTTTTCAAGATTATATTTTGCTAATAATTTTAAAAGAAAATGTTTTCAATGACAAAAGAAAAGAAAAATGTTGCCATCAGTTGCCATACTTTCTATAAGGCTTTTCTATTTAATTATATAAATTTACCAAATATCTTTATGTCGTAGACTAAATCTATTTTTCGTATATTTCACAGGAATCGTCCTGATGGGATTCTCTCGTTGATTCTACTTTATTTTCAGATGCTGAGTGCGCTTTAAAATTATTTAATTGTTTGATATTTTCAATCTCTAACTGAAGTGTTATATGTCTATAGATACGATGGACGCGGGGCTCTGGGCGACCTCAGGGTCTATGAACCACCACCCGGTGGCTTTGATCAACGAACCTTTCTCACCGAGGATGAATATAAAATTGAACAGCTCTGCGATGAGGAGCGGTATCGTTCCTTGTACAAAAGCGATGCGGATGAAAATCTCTATCATGGTAATAATAATAATAATAATTTACGACTTGAATTTTGAAAAAATAATTCTATTGAATTTGAACTGAAATTTAATTCCAATTTGATGATTTTTACACAGAAGAGGAAATGAAAAGGCTGCAACAGGCGTTGGATTCGGAGAATTCGTATGGACAGGTCGCCTACAACTACAACGAAAATGAGGAGAATCAAAAAGCAACTTGTGACGATTCACAAAGTCCAAAACCATCCGAAGGCTCTCAAGAAGACGATCAAGCTTTCATCATTCCCCCGGAACTTAATGTTCCACCTGACATGACTGTGGTAAGAATATTTTATAAAAAATAATTTCAGGCATCACAGTTGGTCCCCTTTAGGGCTCGGATTGTGCGACTTTTTCGACTTTTCTAAGGAAAGGTGACTTTTTTCGACTTTTTTGTGAAAAAATGTGACTTTTTCCAAGATTTTTTTCTAGCAAAATGCGACTAATCTAACTATTTTTTTTAAAAATTATTTCTGTTTTCGAATAATTTTACAATTAAAGAAATTCGTAAATAAATGTAATAGAACATTTTTTTTTAGTATCTAATCATTTTGAGTGATTTTTAGAGGAAAAAAATTCCCCTTTTCACCTTTTTTGAGGAAAAAAAAGTACTGCGATGCATATAATTTAAATTTCAATTGAATTTCGAAATGTAAAACAAATTATTTTTTACAGCCGGATACACAGAAATTGCACGCGATAATAACGAAAACAGCACTATTTATAAGCCGTCAAGGAGGACAAATGGAAGTTTTGATAAAGGCAAAGCAGGCAAACAATCCACAATTCGCATTTCTGTCGGTGGATGGAGCATTACATCCGTATTACAAACTCGTCCTTGAGGCTATCAAGTCCGAGCAATATAATCCAGAAAAACAGTCCGAGAAAGAAGAATCGGGTACGCATTTCATTCTTAATTTATCAGGTTAATTTTACCATAACTTTCTCGATTTCAACAAGTCCGCTTAAGTGGCAGAAGAACTTTGACCAAATTATATTTAGTGTATGATCGAGGTTGCCCTCTCATTGACATGACAATAATATGCTGGATTTAACAACCATCTACTTTGATCCCACTTATTTTTTAATTGCCGTAAGTATTTGCATTACGTTACGAAAAAAAACGAGAGTTCAGCGTTATTTTAATGTAGTATTATTTAAACTTACCTAAATCTGTTTTTGTCAGGATTTTTCTTTTCTTTTTTCCAATTAGAAGAAGCGGATCAGCAAAATGATAATGACGATGAGGATGACGAAGATGACGACGAGCCTTATCTTCATCCCAGCCTTGCGCCTTCTTTCGCTAAAGTCGAAGCCGTAAGTTCTTTTGAGTTTATAAAAAAAAAAAAAAAAAAAGTTAACAATTGAAAGTAGTGTTTAAAAAATGTTCCTTTTTCAGGCTCCGAGTATACCCAGCATTGCATACAAACCTTCTGCGGATTGTGCTTATTCAATGTTGGTTAATCGAATCACCGGAAAGCCACCGCCGTCGAAAGTTCCACCACAGCCGGAAGTTCCTGCTCCACCACTACCGATTTCTGGATATTATCAAGGAATGCCTCCACAGGTAATAAAAGAAACTACAAAACAAAAATTATCAATTTGCTTCTATAATTTTTGTAATTGTCTTAAATTCTTAATAATCTTCTTAATAGGTTTCGTATCTACTAAAACCTACTATTTACTACTTTCTTTGGATTTGCTACTATTTCGGTACTTTTTTTTTTGGATTTGTGTCACTAAAAACTACTTTTTTCTATGTTTGAGAATTCGTACTAATTTAAATTCGTTAATAGTTGAAATAAAAAATTAATATCTAAAATTTATATAAAGTTTTTAGAAACAATTTAAAAAATTAGAAAAAAATTTCAAACATTTCAATTATTTTCAAAAAAATTTCAAAAAATTGAATTATTTTTAATATCTAGTATTTTAATAAAAAATTTTACAAAAGAATTCAGTTAAAAAATCTTTATAAAATTCTTTGCAAACACTAAATTATTTTCCTGAATAATACCATTTTCACAGGAATTCAATTGTTTAATACAATTTTCATAAAACTTTTTGTAAAAAAAAATCAATTGAGGCCTTGGATCCAATAACTCGCCCGACGCTCGAAGGCACGCGCTAATATCAGTCGGGTAGCAGTGAGTGGCCCAGAGGCGCTCACTGCTCACTGACTGGCAGTTGCGCGTTCCTCCAAGCGTCGGGCGAGTTATTGGATCCAAGGCCTCAATTATTAAAAAAGATTTTTATCAAATTCTTCACAAGAATTCGATTATTATAAAAAATATTCAAAACATTTTTTTAATTCTTGTCAAAATTTCAATTATTTTTATAAGTAATAAAATTCTTCTCCGAAATTAAATTATTTTCAAAATTTTTCATACAATTCTTGGTAAAGTTTCAATTGCTTTCAAAAATTCTCCTCAATTCAATAATTTTCAATAATTATATATAATATTTTAATAAAATTTTCCAAAAGAATTATTTTCTAAAGAATTATAAATATTTTAAAATTGATTGAGTTTTAAAAGCGTTGCGTTTACAATTATTTTTATAAATAGATCAACTTCAAAAAATTTTAATTTCAAATTTTATAAAATTTCAATTTTGAATAAATTTTATAAAATTTTAATTTCAAATTTTACAAAATTTCAATTTTGAATAAATTTTATTAGAATTTTAGTAAAAAACATTAAAAAAAAATTTGAATTTTGGAGAATTTTTAAATGATTGCAAAAATTCAATTATTTTTAAAAATAATAAAATTCTTCGCAGAAATTCAATTATATTAAAAAAATTAAAGAAATTCTTTTTCAAAATTCAATTATTTACCAAAATTTTAATAAAATTCTTGACAAAATTTCAATTATTTGCAAACATTTTCCTAAATTCAATGATTTTCAATATCTACTATTTTAATAAAATTTTCCTAAAAAATTCAATTATTTCAAAAAAAAATGTTATTAAAATTCCACGCAAACGTTTAATTATTTTCATAAATAATAAAATAATTTTACAGGAATTCTATTATTTACAAATTTTTTATAAATTTCTTGACAATAATTCAATTTTTTTCATAAATAATGAAACTCATCGCAGAATTTCAATTATTAATACAATTTAAATCAAATTACACGAAAGAATTCAATTATTTTCGAAAATTTCCAAAAAAATTAAATTTCAACAAGAATATAAAATTCTCCAAAAATAATCTAATTATTCTCAAAATATTTTTAAAAAATTCTATATGAAAATTAAATTTCTTTCAATGCAATTTTTAAATATATTCGTCAATAAAATTCTTTACAGAAATTCAATTGATTGTAGGACACTTTTCCCAAAACAAGTTTCCCAACGATTTTTTTTCCCAAAAAAACTTTTCCCAAAGATAATTTTCCCAAAAAGTTTGAATAATTTAATTACTTATTTTTGAAATAAATTTTTCCAAAAAAATTTGAAACCGTAAAAATATGATATAACCGTTCAATTATTTACGAAACAACTTTAATTGAATTTCTCGAAGGAATTTATTTATTTTCAAATTTTTCTATAAAATTCTACAAAACAATTCAATTATTTACCAAAATTTTAATAAATTCTTCGAAACATTTCAATAATTTTTGTAAATAGTAAAATTCTTATGAAAAATTTAATTATTTTCATAAAATAAAAAAATTCTTCGATGGAATTCAATTTTTTGATAAAATTCTTTGCAAGAATTCAATGATTTTCAATAGGTACATTAATTTAAAAATTTAAAATATTTAAAAAGAAAAGTTATTAAAAAAGTTAGGAAATAAAAAAATCAAACAACAACTAACTTTAAACTGCGAAAAGATTATAGGAATACAACGATTATTAATAGATAATAATTGATTTAAAGAAGAATTTTAGTTGAAATTTCTAGAAAATAATAATTAAATTGAAATGATTGAAGTAATTTTTAAGAAGTTACAGTAACAATATTGTTAAAATATAAAATAATGATTTTATCACTCAGACATCTTCAATTATTATTATAAGTTGTTCAATTTCAAAAAGGTTTGAATTTGAAATTTTTGAAAATCCTAATTATTAATCTATCTTAACTTAATAAACTAAATTTCTAATTTTCAAACATTAATTCAAAATTAAATTTGCCGATTTTTTTTAATGCTTTTCGCTTCTAATCTATGTTACAGCATCCCTATTTTTCACAGGGTTATCCGCCATATCCGGTAGCGCCACAACAGTATTCACATGGTCCAGTAATTTACGGAGCGAATGGCCACACGAATAATCCATCACAAATCTCCGCGCCACCAATTCCATCCTCGAGCGATGCAAATCTCGTGCAAACCCCACTCAAAGAACCACCGTCTCTCGTTCCCTATGGACCAACTCCTCCAAAACCATTGAGCAGGCCATCCTTTATCGTCCCACCAGCTGAAATTCAAATAATAATCGACAAAATGGCGAGTTACGTTGCAAAAAATGGTCGCGACTTTGAAGCAATCGTGAAAAATAAAGGCGATCCAAGATTCAATTTCCTAGAATTATCACATCAATATCACGGCTATTATGCACATAAATTAACCATATACGAAGGCGCTGTCAATCCTCGAGTCTTAACCGAAGAAGAACTCCTGCAGAAACAGGAATTAAAAGAGGAGAAACAAAAGAAATTGGAAGAATTACAAAAGAAGCAACAACGAATGGAGGAAGTGCAAAAACGCGTTAAGATGATCGAAGCCAAAAAGAAGGGCGACACACGTTTCAAAGAAGACTCTGCGAGTAAGAATATAACAACAGTTTCGTTTTCCATAAAGAAACCAAAGGAAGGCGAAACGACAGTAATCGAAAAACGCAATGCTCTCCCACTAGAAGAAAGTGATGACGACGATATGGATGAAAAGAAAGACGATAATTCTAAATCAAATTCACCTCTACAAGGAGAAGATTCGGCAAAAAGTGAAAAAGAAACAATTAATCTCGAGAAGAAATCTCGAATTGACGAAAAGGACTTTGTCGATCTTACTGACGATATTTTAGAGGATTGTCAGAAGGATTTGAGATCGAAAATGGTTGAGGAGAGATTAAAGGATAAATTGGCAGCAGCCGCTCGAGAAAGAATGGCAGCAAATTCAATGAAGGAGAAACAACTTCAATTGGAACGAAAAAAGAAGGCGGCTATGTTTCTAAGTCAATTGCAAACGCCAATAAATGTAAAAAGTATGGAGAAAAATGTGATTACGAGTAAGAGGGATGTTGATTTAGAAGAAATTCAAGCGGTTCCGTCTCCAATTCGTGACGATGAAACAGAACAAACAAATCCTGTTACAACTCCACTGATTCATAGAATAAAAGGCGCGGAAATAAATAACAAAAGATCGAGGCATCGCTCTAGAAGTCGGAGTAGTAGTCGAAGTCGAAGTTACTCCGATCGCGATAGACACAGATCTCACAAGAAGCACAAGAAGAAAAAAGTCTCACACAAAAGGTATTAAGAATAATAATTTCTTCTCTTCATAAACTGTTTCTCTTTATTTTTTTATTTTTTGAAATTATTCTTTCTTTCAAGTAAATTTTACGACTTTAGAAATTGATTTAAGTAGACTAAATTTTTTTAATTAAAATATTGATAATATAAAAACAGGGTTGCCACAGATCATAAGAAAATTCAGGAATTCGGTGTTTCGTAGTTTTTGAAAAAATTAAAAAAATTTAATTCTTCTGGATTTTTTTTTTGTTTTTCATGTAAAATTTGAACTTTGACCTTAAATTTCTTTTATTTTTGACAATGATTGAACTTTACTGAACATGAAATTGAATTTATTTTATACAATTTAATTCTTGAAGAACTAACAAAAAACAAGTCTTTAAAAAATTTCAGATTCAAAATTTTAAGATTCACTTATTAACTAATTAATTATTATTCATTATTTTTTTAAATTTTAATAAAATTCTTAGCAGGAATTCAATTATTATTATATAAATAATAAATTTCTTCAAAGGAATTCAATTATTTTTTATAAATAATAAACTTCTTTGCAGGAATTCAATTAGGTACAATACTAACATTTTTCAATAGAAATAAAATTATTAATTGAAAAGTTTTGATAAAATTTTTTATGAGAATTAAATTGTTTTTAAAAAATTGAATAAAATTCTGCGCAAGAATTCAATTATTTTTATATAAATAATAAAATTCTTCAGAGGAATTCAATTATTTTTTATAAATAACAAAATTCTTCAAAGGAATTCAACTATTTTTTATAAATAGTAAACTTCATCGCAGGAATTAAATTATTTCTAATACTAAAATTTTTCAAAAGAAATAAAATTATTAGTTAAAAAGTTTTGATGGAATTTTTTATAAGAATTGAATTATTTTTGCAAAATTGAATAAAATTCTTGGCAAGAATTCAATTATTTTTTGTAAAAAATAAACTTTTTCGCAGGAATTCAATTATTTACAATACTATAATTTTTCAATACAATTAAAATTATTAATTGAATAGTTTTGATAACATTTTTAAGAATTCAATTATTTTTACAAAATTGAATAAAATTCTTGGCAAGAATTGAATTATTTTTTGTAAATAATAAAATTCTTTATGGGAATTCAATTATTTTTAAATATTTTAATACAATTTTTCGAAAAGATTCAATTATTTTTTAAAACTTTTAATAACATTTTTGATAGAATTCAATTATTTTTAAAAATTTTAATAAAATTCTACACAAGATTTCAATTATTTTAAAACAATTTTTATATAATTTCTGCAAAGAATAAAAATATTTAAAAAATTTTTAATAAAATGCTGTGAAGAATTCAATTGTATTCAAAAATATTTTTATCAAATTTTTAATTACAATCATTTACAAATATGATTATTTTAAAATCTTTAAAGAAATTCTTCGTAAAAATCAATTAAATTAAGAATTTTTAAATTAAAATTATAAAAAAAATATATTTTCAAAAAATTTAAAGAAATTCTTCAAAAGAATTTAATTATTTTTAAAAGTAATAAATTTCTTCTTGGAAATTTATTACGATGTTATTTTGTTTGGATTTATAATTTTAGTGAGATCTTATTTTGTTATTAATAAGATCTCACTAAAATTAATATTTGTTTGGAATAATTTTACAATTACAAAAGACATTCACAATATTACAAACATTTTCTTGTGTATCTGATCATTTTTAGAATGAACAAGAATATTCTTTAGGATCAGGGAAAAAGTAAAAATTCTTTCTGAAAATTCGGGAAAATGTCAGGGAAAAATAAAATAAAATTTTGTGGCAACTCGAAAAAGTAATTTAAAATATTCATGTAAAAATTCGAATCCTAAATAATTAAAAATATTCGTCAATATTAATTACAGTTATTGTATTTCTTACCTGGATAAAGATTACTTTCGAAAAAATTATAATTTCTTTCTCTTTTCTTTCCGTTTAGTTACGACAGTCCAAGCAGATCCTGGTCCCACAAATCGAAAAAAAGTAAAAAATTGTCGAGGCATCGAAGTCGATCGAGAAGTCCCCACAGACATCACCAAAGCTCAAAAAATCAACGAAAAGGAAGTAGTTCAAGTAATTCATTATCCAGTTCACCATAAAAGTTACTTATCTGAAAAGATAGATAAGTATTTTTGTACTTTCAACATTGTACATAAACTTTATACATATATGTAAATTACAGAACAACTAATTAATAACTTTATATACAATTCCGTCAAATTCAAGGAACGAATTTTAAAAACAATATCTTTTAGTTTGTTTAAAAAAAACAATAACCACCTGAAGAGAATGCTATGTTCTTAATTTCTTAAAATAGAAAAAGAAACTACTCTTAAAATTATTTATTCTTGAAAATAGTGTACATTATAAATAAGACTATTTGCAATAAAAGAATTGAAAAATAATTTCTTTGTTAGAATTTTTCTTCTCTTTTCCAATACCGAGAAATTTGCATTTGTAAATTAATTATTCAATCGAAATTTTTATCATATCTTCTAATTGCGATAAAATTCGGATAATCTTTTGAAGAATACATTGTTAATCTATTGATAAAAATTATCTGCTTAATGAGAAAAAATAATTTTATGAAAGAACTGTTTATATTTAGCGAACGTTTAAAATTACCATAAAGTGAAGGTCTTATTTTGACGGTCAATGTTAATAGATATCATTTTATTGACAAGTTATTCATTAATTTATAATTTATGTTCATTCATTTTTATCCGCAATACTATTGAAGCACTTCTTTATTATTATAACATAATTAATATGAAATTACGTCTTTGATTATTATATTTCTTTTTATCAGAGAAAAGAGTAACTACTCTTGTAGATTGTCCATTTTACATGTATGGAGTCTTTGTATAATTATTACCATTAGGAAATATTTTGTTACGTAACAAAAGCAGAAGGTTATCACATTGGAATATTCCAGATTTTTAAAAATTTATTCCTTACTATTTTCCATAGAATATTTTATTTATAATGTAAAATAGAAATTTTAGTATTTTAATATTAATTTAGAAAAAAAATTAATGCTGCTTTTAAAGAGCAATTTTGAAAGAAAATTCAGAAATCAACAACATTTTGAGAATTTCAAACTAGAAAAATTTCCATAATAGAAAATTAGTTATCATAAATTGGAAAAGTTTTCTATTTGGCACTTATTGCGTGCTTAAAGATAATCCGTATTTTCACTGATAAAACAATAAAATGTAAACTGTCTTATTAGTAAACATTTTAATTAATAAAGTTTTCAATTTATTTACTTTCAACTTTTAAATAAATTTTTAAGAAAGAGAAATTTTTGTCAAGAATTAAAATTTTTTAATAAATAATATTATTTTCATGGTAAATATTAATAAAATTCCGATTTTATTCATTTTTCAATACCTATTTTGATCAAATAGTAAAAAATTAAAATTTTTAGAAATTTTACACTCATCAAAAGAATGAGACAAGAAAGTCCACATCGATTTGAAGTAAATACAAATTTCTTAATGTTGAGAAAAAAAAATTGAGATCTTGTGCAATATAATTTGCAGGAGACCGTGACTGATTATTTCTTTTTCTCTCTTCGATTTAATAAGTTTAATGGAGTAATAAAATAATTAATTGCGGTATAGTAAGATATAGTATACAAGACAACGAATCTTACATATCTGAGAGCAGAGTGTCCCAGATAGGGTCAAGAGGTGACTTATCAAAGATTTATAAGATCAACTTATAATGCAATTTACTCAGTCAGTTCTGTGCAGTCTTTCGAAAACGTTACAATTTGATAAGAATGGCTGCCAAAATAATTGTAAGTCTCAATTCTACTTTGAATCAAGCGAAAGTCAATTCAAAAATAATTTTTACACTTAATATCAAATTTAATTTATTAAAAAAATTTTTTAAAAATATTTTCTGAGAATTTATTGTTTATTTTTATTATTATAAATTTATAATAAATAATAATAAAAATAAATAATAAAAAAATTCTCTGAATAATTTGCGAATTTTTTTTATAATAAAATATTTGAAATATTTTAAAAATTGAAAAAGTAAAAATTATTATTTTTATCAGAGTTCATTTATTCAATTAGTTTGTTTTTATTTTACGTTCGTTGAATACTCTATTTAAAAATAAGAATTAATTTTCTTAATAAAGAAAATTAATAAATATTATTAACAATTAACAAAAATGAATAAATTAATAAATAATAAAATTAATAAACAATAAAACGAATAAATAATAAAACGAATAAACAATAAAAAGAATAAATAATAAAATACTTCCTCTATGAGGAAGTAATTAATAAATAATAAAACGAATAAATGATAAAATTAATAAATAAAAAAGGAACAAATACAAAAATTAACAAAAAAAATTAATAAACAATAAAGCATTCGTCTTTTTAACAATCGAAACTCAAACACCGAATCAATCAATCTTTATTAAATCTCTTTTGTCAATTTTTTTCCTACGTCTTTGAAAAAAGCAAAATAAAAAAGAGCAACGCTCTGTTAAGTATTAGAAACTGAATCGAATTAATTATTAATTATTTATTAATTATTATTAAAAAATATTTTTGGAAACGAAAGATTAGAAATTTTTAATGATTGAATTAGAAATTCCTGCGTTGAGTCGATTAATTAAATTAAATATAAAATGAGATTCTCACCTTAAGAGATTCCAATGCTTCTCGTTTGAAAAAATTCTATTCTCCTAGACTATGAAGTTCATTGAAATGTAATAAATTTTTCTCAGCCTCATTCTCAAGCACCTTCGCTTCTGGATCCTTCAGACAAACTTCGTCCAGAGCCAATTTACGCTGGAAAATTAAAAAATGAATTCAGAAATTACGATGAAGATGCTGACGATCCAATTAAGGAACGTGTGCGAAAAACGTATTTACACATGCATACGTATCAAACTGTCGATTTTGTTCGTTGTAAGTAACTATTCGAAAAAAAACAAAATATTCTATTTACAAGCAGAAAATAACGAAAATAATTTTCTTAATTTTGTTCTTAATAAACATTTTTTATTAATTTTATTTTTATTCTTTTTTCTTTATTCTCCTTAATAAACAACATTGTTTATAAGTAAATATATGTAGACCAAGATAAATATTTTCAAAAACATTAAAATAATTACAAAATCTTTTATTTTCAAATGTCAACTTTATATTTTTAATAATTTTAGATTCAAAATTTTAAAAATTCACTTATTGAGATCAATTATTTTTTATTTATCTATTTTTTATTAATTCTTTCATTAAAATTATTCGGAAGAATTCAATTACTTTCAAAAATTATAATAAAATTTCATCGAAAAAATTCATTTATTTTTGAAAATTTTAATAAAATTTTTTGAAACAATTAAATTATTTTTATAAATAGTAACATTCTTCGCAAAAATTGAACTATTTTTATAAAAAATAAAATTCTTTACAAAAATTCAATTATTTTTTTAAATTTTTGTTAAAAAATGTTTCGAAAGAATTAAATTATTTTTGTAAATAGTAAAATTCTTTAGAAAAATTCAATTATTTTTATAAATCATAAAATTCTTTTCAGGAATTCAACTATTTTCAATACAATTTTAATAAAATTTCTCTAAAGGATTCAATTATTTTTAAAAATTGTAATAAAATTCTGAAAAATATTCAATTATTTCTAAAAAATGTTTTCACAAAAGTTAATAATTAAATTTTTAATAGAAATTTTATTATTAACGATTACTTTTAAAAGTTAAAAGAAAGTCTTAGTAAAATTTAATTATTTTGATAATTTTTAATTAAAATTATTTTAAACAAAATATTATTTTCAAAATCTTAAAGAAATTCTTTAAAAGAATTTAATTACTTACAAACACTCTAATAAAATAGTTCAAAAATATTTAATTTTCTATCAATAATTTTAATAAAATTATTAATTACAATTATTAAAAAACCCTATTATTTCAAAAATTTCAAAAAAATTTTCAATTAAAATTATAAAAAACTCCATTATTTTAAAAAAATTCAAAGAAATTCTTCAAATACAATTAAATTTTTTTCAACAATTTTAATAAAATTCTTGGCGACAATTTAATTATTTTAATAAATAATAAAATTCTTCGGAAGAATTCACTTATTTTCGAAAATTTTAATAAAATTCTTCGATATAATTGAATTAGTTTTATAAATAATAAAATTCTTTTCAAAAATTCAATTATTTTTTAAAATTTGTTAAAAAATGTTTCGAAAGAATTAAATTATTTTTGTAAATAGTAAAATTCTTTAGAAAAATTCAATTATTTTCATAAATAATAAAATTCTTTTCAAGAATTCAACTATTTTTAATACAATTTTAATAAAATTTCTCGAAAGGATTCAATTATTTCCAAAAATTGTAATAAAATTCTGGACAAAATTCAATTATTTCTAAAAAATGTTTTTACAAAAATCAATAATTAAATTTTTAATAGAAATTTTATTATAAGTACACGATTATTAAACAAAATATTATTTTTAAAAAAACTTAAAGAAATTCTTCAGAAGAATTTAATTATTTACGAACACTCTAATAAAATAGTTCAAAAGTATTTTTAAGGGATGTATAAATGTAAAAACCTACGAGGTGTACGTGGAAAGAATAATAAATAATAATAATAGTTCAAAAGTATTTAATTCTTTATAAATACTTCCTCTATGAGGAAGTAATAATTTTAATAAAATTATTTGTAATTACAATTGTTAAAAAACTCTATTATTTAAAAAATTTCAAAGAAATTTTCAATATAAAATTTAATTCAATTATTTTAATAAATAATAAAATTCTTCGGAAGAATTAATTTATTTTCAATACAATTTTAATGAAATTTCTCGAAAGAATTTAATTATCTTCAATAATTTTTATAAAGTTCTTCGAAAGAATTCAATGATTGACAAAACATTAATTTTAAAATTCAAGATTTAAAAAGAGACATTATTAAAAAAGTTAGGAAACAAAAATGCAATCAACTAACTTCAAATTGCGAACAAATTACAGGAGTACAGTGATTATTAATATACGATTATAAATAGTTAATTAAAAATGAATTTATTTTCATTATTTTCAAAAAGTTAAAAAGAAAAATGCTGAAAATATTCAAAAACATTTGCAGCTCGAATGTCCGAATGGCTAAAATTTAATAAATTCAAGATGTCCATAAAAGACGCTCTAATCAAATTAAACGATTTGGTTGACGAAAGTGATCCTGACATTGACTTACCAAATATTATTCACGCTTTTCAAACGGCAGAAGGTATAAGAGAGGTACATCCAGATTTAGATTGGTTTCATCTCACAGGACTGATTCATGATGTTGGCAAGGTATACAATAATTCACTGTTGAAATAAAACCATTCCTCCACGAAAAATCAATCTAAAACATAGAAAAAAAGAATTATTTTTTGTAAATATCCAGGTCATGGCCTTTTACGGAGAACCGCAATGGGCCGTTGTAGGCGATACATTTCCGGTTGGATGTGCTTGGGGTAACTCAATTGTTTACAGAGAAACAAGCTTCGAGGATAATCCAGACGGAAAGGACAGTCGCTATAAGTGAGTTTAAATTTACAAAAAAAATTTTCTTCCCTATGAACTTTTGTTTTTTTAAAAGCAAAAGTTATGCAATTTACTTTTATTTCTGTTTTCTTAAAGTCCATGTCCATAGTAGAACAGAAGTCCAAAATAGAATTTACTGCAATTTTTATTCAATTATTTTTTTTAAGCACAAAGTATGGAGTTTACAAACCTAAATGCGGACTCGACAAACTGCTGATGTCCTGGGGTCACGACGAATATTTGTATCAAGTAATGAAACACAATAAGTGTAAAATTCCCGACGAAGGTTTGGCGATGATTCGTTATCATTCATTTTATCCATGGCACGCAGGAGGTGATTATATGCATTTCTGCACATCTTCTGACTTGGAAAAACTGAAATGGATTTTAGAATTCAAGTAAGATACAATTAAAATTTTAGTACATTTATAGTTTTAGCTATAAAAAATTATCACTTACGAAAAAAATATTTCCTTCTGCAGCAAATTCGATTTATACACGAAGAACGAGAACGTACCTGACATTGAGGAATTATGGCCTTATTATGAAAGTCTAATTAATAAATATATGCCCGGAGTCTTGGAATGGTGAAATATTTGGAACTGTACTGAAAACTAATTTTTATTTTCGTTTTGAAAATAAAAGAAGTGAATAGTTGATTAGAAGCAATTTAAATAAAAAAAATTTTAAAAAACAAAGCTGCACAATATACAAAATAGTTAAAAGAATGTAATATAAAATAAAAAAAAAATCTGCACAATATACAAAATAGTTAAAAGAATGTAATATAAAATAAAATAAAAATGACAAAATAAGCAAATAGAAATAAAATAATCAAACATTTACCTCTGCGAGTTTTTTTTTCTTGTCAATCAATAATTAAGCAAAATTATAAAATTTCACTTTAATATAGACCTAAGTTATGAAACATATTCTCTTTTATAACAAATATATGGTTTTAAATTTACATCACTTATTTAGAAGACTGATAACTTAAAATATATACTCATCATTTACATTATTTTTTTTCGTAAAATAAAACACTTTTTTTTTTTTTAATAAACTGATAATATCAGTGACGTCTGCTACGTTTTTTCTTTGTTTGACTTACATTTTGAGTCTGGTCCTGACTCACTTCCATACTATCATCATTAGTAACATCTTGTGTATCTGAAAATTGAATAGAAAATAGAACATTAAAAATTAGAAAATAGGAACTTTTTAGAAAAAGAATAATTAAAAAGCTGAAAAAATGTAAATACAATAGGTACCTAATAAAAACATTTTTATATATTTTCATATTTTTAAAATCATTTTTATACACTTTTAAAATATAATTTCATAAATCATACCTTCGATTTCTACATCAGGCATTGGTTTAGAACACTGAGGACACTTTAATGGCTTTTGTATTCTGGCGTAATTGAAAAGACAGTGATTGTGAATGATATGATTGCATTCCTGGCAGGTATGGCCCTGTTAAAATAATCCCAATTATTATATTTTCATAATTAATAGAAGTTATTAATTATTAATTAATTAGAAACTTTTACGCGCGGAACGTGATATTTCAATTTATTATTATTATTATGCAAATTACAACATTTTTTATTTTCAAATATGAATCTTTGAATAATTTCAGATTCAAACTTAAAAAAATTCAATTATTAACTAATTTACTATTTAATTATTCATTTAGATATTAATTTCAATAATTTTAATAAAATTCTTCGCAAGAATTCAATTATTTTCATAAATAATAACATTCTTCGTAAGAATTCAATTATTTTTACAAATTAGTAAATTTTTTTTGCAAAAATTCAATTGTTTTTAAACAAAATTTTAATAAAATTTCACGAACAAAATAATACAATTATTTTCTAAAATTTTTAAAAATCCTTCGCAGAGCTCGAAGCAGTGAAAGTATTTTAAAAATACGCAACTTTACGGACCAAAAATGAAAAAAAATAAGAGAACATTTTACTTAAAATTATAAATTAAATTTTTCATAACTATAAAACATGAAGAAATCGATCACTCCGAGTCTTCGACTCGGAGTTATCAATATCTTCATGTTTAATAATTAAATATGACCGAGTGATAAAATCATTTACAATTCAATTATTATTTACAAGAATTTTTAACTAAAATTCTTCCTTAAAAGTCAATTATTTTTAATAATTTTCGAAAAAGTTCATTGACAATTTTAAAATCCATTTGTTTACAAAATTCAATTTTACCAAAATTTCAATTATTCGTAAATTCTTCAATTAAATAAATATTAGAAAATAAAACTTAACATAATATTAAAAAAATCCAATTAAACTTTTTAAAAAAAATTAATTTCAAAATTCAATTATTTTTCAAAATTCACGCTACATTGCATTTAATATTCAATTATTATCTAAAATTTTAACTGAAATTAATTTTTAAATCAATTTTTTTTAGAAAATTCTACTAGAATTCAATTATTTAAATACAAATAACATGCAAATAAATAATTTATTGAATAATTGCATGTTTCTAAAAATTGAATTCTCATAAAGAATTGTATCAATAAATTTTTAAATAATTGAATTCTTTTGACGAATTTTAATAAAACTTTTAAGAATAATTACATTTTTCGAGAAATTTGATTAAAATTGTATTAAAAATAATTGAAATTCTGCGATGAGTTTTATTATTTGTGAAAATAATTGAATCCCTAAGAAGAATTTTATTACTTTTGAACAATATTTAATGTTTGCGAAGAATATTATTACTCTTGAAAATAATTGAATTTCTGCAATAATTTGTAACTTTTCCAAAATTGAATTTTTTTTCGTGTTTTTAACTAAACATCTTCTATAAATACATTATTTTTAAATAATTTTTGAAAAAGTTCTTTGTCAATTTTTAAATTCATTTGTTTACAATTCAATTTTACAAAATTTAAATTATTCGTAAATTCTTCAATTAAATATTTATTGGAAAATAAAAACTTTAAATAATTTAAAAAAAAATCCGCAATTAAAGTTTCACAAAAAAAAGAATTCCACCGAATTGTTAATTAAAAATATAAAAATTAAAATTTTCAAATATTTTAATCTGAAACCTTTTCAGAATTACTAGAATTCAATTATTTAAATACAAAAATAACAGTTTATTGAATAATTGCATGTTTCTTAGAATTGAATTCTCATAAAGAATTTTATCTATAAATTTTTAAATAAATGAATTCATTTAATGAATTTTAATAAAATTTTTAAGAATTTTTTCAAGAAATTTGATTAAAATTGTATTAAAAATAATTAAAATTTTGCAATGAGTTTTATTAATTATGAAAATAATTGAATTCCTAAAAAGAATTTTATTATTTACAAAAATAATTAAATCCCCGTAAAAATTTTATTATTTACGAAAATAATTCAATGATTGCGAAAAAAATTATAAAAAAAATTTGTAAATAATGAAATTCCTGTGAAATTTTTATTTTTTTGAAAATAATTAAAAGTTTGTGCAGAATTTTATTAAATTTTTTTTTTAAATATTTGAATTCTTTTGGAAAATTTTATTAAAATAGTAGATACCAATTAAAAATCATTGAATTCAGGAAAATTTTGAAAATAATTAAAATTTTGCCAAAAAGTAAAAAAAAAAATGTTTTGAAAATAATTGAATTGTTTCTAAAGATAATTGAAATTTTGACGAGAATTATTAAAAATTTTTTAACATAATTGAATTTCTGCGAAGAATTTTATTACTTTTGAAAATAATTGGATTTCTAAAATCATTTGTAATTTCTTTAAAATTATCCAAATTATATCGTACAATTTACGAACTTTTCATCCTTTTTTAATCAAATTACGGATTTTTTTCAAAAAACCGGACTTTTACGTACTTCAAGCAAAGTTACGGACTTTTACGGGATTTACGGACCTAGTTTGAGCCCTGCCTTCGAAACAATTTAATTATTTTGTTAAATAATAAAATCTTTGCAAAAATTCAATTATTTTCAAAAAAATAATAAACACGATTATTTTAAAAACTTGAAAGAAATTGATCATAAAATTCAATTATTTTCAAAATTTTTAATTAAAATTTTAATGTAGTTGATAATTTTAATATTACCATTTTTTTAAATTACCAGAAATTTACTCTACTTACGTAAAATATAACTTGCTTGCAGAGCACGCAGTTCGCTAAAGCATCGTCATAAGTTGATTTAAAATAAAGCAACTGTTCAGCAATACTCCTCGCTCCCATGTAGAATATTCCGTTCTGAAATTAGCAATTGTTACAATAAAGTAAATTAGAAAATTAAATATAAATTAAAAATTAAGAAATTAAATGATTAAATTAGAAAAACTATTTAAAAAGATTATTTTTAATGTAATTGAATATAATTTAAATTTAATATAATTTTAGAAAATTATATGAAGATTAAAAATTTACCGAACAATAAAGCCATTGTTTGGCAATCATTTCATTCAAAAAATCTTCACCGTCATGTTTACTTAATCGGTTTTCTAAGGTCGTGCAGAAATTTAAGCAATCAGTTCCAGAAACGCTTTTCGTCGTAGAAGTAATTATCTCAGCGTATATTTTTCTCAACAATTCCAATTGAGCATGAGTATATTCTTGTTGAAATCTGAAAACATTTTTTTTAGCAATTAAATATTATTTAATATATTTAATTATAGCAAATATTCTAGATTATTATAATAAATAAATATATATTTATTTACTATAATATAGAATATTAGATATATGTAGGTACTAATGCAGAAAATATTGAAATTGGAATTTAAATTTAAATATTCCAGTTGATATAAAAGTTTACATTTATCGATTCAATTTAATAAAAATACGAAATTACTTTGTCGAATCATCAAGAATAGTGCTAACAAGCACCCAGAATTCTTCGCCGGTGTGTTCACATTTAACCGATTTTAATGCCATGTTTACAATTTGTAATTGTATATTAATGAGAAGAGCATGAGAATCAACGGTATCAGTGTTATCTGAAAATTACGAAATATCTATCAAATAATATAAACACGGAAAAAAAAATAGAAACTATGAACTAAGAAATGAAACTTTACTAAACAAATATCTAAAAATTGTTACTTTATAAAGTTTATAAATAAGACTTTGTATACATAAATAATTGAAATGTACAAAATAATTCAAGATACTTATAAATTTGATAACAATATATTTCTAATTATTTCTTTTGTATCAATAAATAAAAAAACATTTTATTTTCTATATTTATAGGTTAGGATTACCAAATATTTTTACTGCTATTCCACGAGCTTCATGGGCGGAGATAATTCCATTTTGTAAAAAGACTTGTAAAAAAGCTTTATGTTTCTTTGAATATTCCATTTTTTTCAATAATCTCTAGCAAAAAGACAATTGATTTTTAATTAAAAGCAAACAATAACAAAAGCACAATACACAAAAGTCCGCGAAAACAAAATAACACCAATTCTACCAACCTTATAAAACTGAAAAGCGAATTCAATAACAAACCGCGCCAAATTCAAATTATAGCGAGAACTAAAATTTACTTAATAATTGAAAATAATTCAATGTTGTAAAAATAGACTATTTTTCATTTTCTGTAAATTTTGGTTTAGTAAATACGAAAAAAGTTCAAACAAGGTTCAAATGATCAAAAACACATTTATTTCATATTTATATCAAATGATTTATTTAAAGACAATTCTTTTTATTTAATTAAACGAATTCGCTTTTCAGTTTGTAGATTATTTTTTTTTTAATACAAAAAAAAGTCGTCCTAGTAAAAATTGAAACAATTTTAATTTGTTGATTTTGATTCCTTGGCAGATTGGAGACTTTGAGTGATATAAAGTTTAGCTAAGCTTTGTGAGCAGAATTGTGAAATATGTTGTGTGTAAGTATTGATTTGTCCAGCAACGATCATTGGATTTAATCGCGCCGGAACTGGTAGTGGTCTTATTAATTTATTAATATCGTCATCAGGAAGAAGTGGTTCGTCCTTAGCGGCACGGGCAGCATTCTCCTGAGCTCTCTTCAATAAAAGTCTATTCTTATCCTGCTGCTGACGAATCACCAAACTCTGATATCTATTGAATTTAATTGCCTCTTGATTGAGTTCATCCACACGATCCATTAGGCAACGTAATTGATTTTCAAGGACCGTTGCAGTGCCAAGATCCAAATGTTTCGTGCCCTGTTCCTCGGGTATCATTTCCTCCACTTCGGACATCATGACATTGGTTAAATTACTGTTTTTTACGATAATTGGAAGCTCAACGAAGAGTGACTCGTAACCGATTTTCAATGTACGCAGAGCTTCTGGTGTGAATTCACCTTCCTTGTACATTTGAATTGCTTGTGGAGTGAGACGATAAGCTTTTAGAGTCAAGAAACCTCGGGCAGATTTTGCAGTGTCGTAGATAACAACCACGGATTCCTCGATTGAAGTCTGATAATGATACTGTGATTCCAACAGGGACATGTTTAGAAAATTGCCGACATCTGCGCTTTGGTACCATCCGACATGGAAATGATCAACGTTGACTCTGAAAATTAATAATTTGCTTAATTAATATTTCAATTTTAATTTATTTACTAAAGTTACTATTCGAAACAATTTAGTATTTATATTTAGTATTAACAATTAAGTAATAATAATTAATGATAATTTATTAATAAATATTTATTTATTTCAATTCATGAGAATTCATTAATGAACAATTCATGTTAATTTATCAACAATTTAAAGGGAATAATGATTAACCTTCTCAGTCTTCTCATCATACTAAGTTGGTATTCCTCCTCATCCATGAGATCTTCGCTCTTTGGAAAAGGGAAGCAGTTAGTGATTTCAAGACGGTTTTGTACAACAAGACCCAGAAGAGCACCCTGAGAAACATCCATGTTGCTCAGTGATTCTTCATGACAATGCTTCACCATTTTCATAATCACTAATCCATGGCACTGTACATAATCAATTCGTGGTTCCGATTCGGGTATTCTCCGGGATTGGCCTCTTGTTGCCATGTTTGCTGAATTTATTTTAACTTTTTTTGCACAATAAATTAAATTTGCTATTTTACTCTAATGACAGTTATTTAAAGCCACGTTTTTCAACAATATGCAAACAGCTAACCTTTTCGCAAAGAACGACGATGAGAAGGCAACATAGACGCGAAACTGACGAAAAAAAACTCGTGCCCTCTACTGACAAGAGCGTTGAACTACAACTACAAACTTTTATTTAAAAAAAACATGTTAAAAGTTATTTAAATACTTTAAATTTTGAAGATTTAGGAAAAAATAAGGTATCTACTAAAATAGTTTTTTAAACAAAAGAAAAAAATCGATTTCTTTTAAAAATAAATTACTCTTTCGGACAGAGAAAAAAAACTTGTGAATCAGGCTTTAGTCACTTGGCCGTCTGCTAGTGAACATAACCTAAAAATCAAAACGTCAAACATAAAAAATTTGTCTAT
Organism: Leptopilina syphax; assembly: GCA_032872505.1. Lineage (NCBI taxonomy): Eukaryota > Metazoa > Arthropoda > Insecta > Hymenoptera > Figitidae > Leptopilina > Leptopilina syphax. The sequence continues at coordinate 27,893,713 of CM065469.1, read as the reverse complement.
TTTCAAGTGTCAAAAACAAAATTCCTTTAAAAGAAATTAAGAAAAATAAATAATGAACGGACCGAGTAAAATAACTGCAGACTATTCGTCGATTGTTGGTCTAAAAGCAGAACTTTTACGCAAACGTGTAGAAGCACAGGAATTAAAAAATAAAACCCCAACGCAAAATGTTCCAAAACATAAACCAAAGGTAAAAGAGATAAAAATTCCCAAGGAAAAGGAAAAATCACCTAAAATAATCGAAATAGAAGACATTAATTTACTCAAAAAGTCAAAATTGATGTTAGAGGCAAAATCAAAATTGTACGATAAATTAAAAAATTCTCCCCGAAATAAAAACGATCTATATCTTGTTGACTTTGGCAATAAATCCGAAAATGAATCAGAAAATTCAGATGAAGAAGAATTTAGAAAGAGAAGTAAATATGAAAAAAAAGAAAGTGAAATTGACGAGGACAAAGAAGACGAATTTCCAGAACAAAATTACGATTCAGACGATAATTTTGTTGAATACAAAGATTGTTTTGGCCGAACAAGAAAGTGTTTACGAGAAGATCTACCAAAAATGCAGGACAAGGACAATCTTTTAAAACAACAAATTTCCAAGGAACCTATCGTGGAAAAACCACCACCGGAAGTTGAAATTCAACCAGAAGCTCCGCAACTAGAACCGGAAATTGAAATAATGAGGAAAAAATGGGAAGAGCAGACAAATAGACTCACGAATAAGGACAATATCTACTATCAAGATGTATTATTCGACGAAGCTCGTACTCACGGTGTTGGTTATTACAATTTTTCCATCGATGAAGAGCAAAGAGCCAAGCAACAGCAGAATCTCGAGAAATTACGCAAGGAAACGGAGCAGAAGCAACAGGAAACGCAAAATTTAAAAGAGATGAGGCAAAAAATGGAACAAAATCGTCTAAAAGTGGCTAGAATTCGACAACGAATTCGAGCAGGTCTACCACCGGAATTACCAGAAGAGGAGGATAATAAAAGTGTAAAAAATTCAGACGTTGATAATTTAAATCCTGCCGAGACAGGAAATTCTTCGGAAAGTAAAGATAAAAATATTGGCGAAAATAAAAAAGAATCTAGTGAAGTGAACAGTTTAGCGATTATTGAGGACAAAGTGAAGGCTTTTGGTGAACTTTTAGGAAAACGTCCCCCCTGGAGGGAAATGTCTCAAGAAGAATGGGTTCATAAGAGAAGAAGGGACAGAATAAATGAATTCGCACCAAATTATGATAATTTCAAAAGAGCAGGAGTTCTCGTTACGAAAAATAATAGTGACATTTATAGGCAGAATTCTCAGCGTCCTCAAAATTCTACCGAAATTCCACCTGTGCCATTAGTTAGTGAACATCAAGATGAGGACAGTGATGATTCCGAGATAATTGGTCCAATGCCAGCATTTATTCCATTACCACCAAATCCTCCCCTGTCAACAATTCCCTTACCTCCTTCGCCCAAGGAATCGACTTCTAATTCTTTTCTTACTAATTCCAAAACGAAAATTCCACCTATCGATTCGAATAGCATTGAGGCAGGTCTTAAATATTTAAGAGCAAAATTCGAAGAAAATGAAAAGAGTTAAAAATCTACAATTAATAATCGTTGTATTCCGATAATCTGTTCGCAGTTTGAAGTTTTAGTTGCTCTTTACTTTTTTGTTTCCTAATTTTTAAAATAATTTTTCTTTTAAATATTCAAAATTTTTAAATTAATTTACTTAAAATCATTGAATTCTTGTAAAGTATTTCTAAAAAATTTGAAAATAATTGAATTCATTTCAAGAATTTTATCAACATTTTTTCCAATAATTGAAATTCAAGAAAATGTAATTAAAACTGTATTGAAAATAATTTAATTCTTAGCAAGATTTTTATTCAAATTCTTTAAAATAATTAATTAATTCTTTTAAAATAATTGAATTATTTTAAAGAATTTACTTTTAATATTCTTGAAAATAGTGGAGTATTTTTTGATAATTTTAACTGAAAATTTTGAAAGTAATTAAATTTTATCAAGAATTTAATTATTGTCAATAATTGCAATAAAATTCTGTGCAAAAAGTCAATTTATAAATAATAAAAATCTTCGTAAAAAATTCAATTATTTTTATATTTTTAATTATTTTTAAAAATCTTGGAAAAACTCTCCGAGAAAATTCAATTATTTCAAAACTTTTAATAAAATTTAATTCATGAATACAATTATTTTCATAAGTAATTAAATTTTCGCTAGAATTAAATTATTTTAAATACAATTTTAATTGAATTTCAGGAAAAATTAAATTATTTTTAAAGTCTTCGAAAGAATTCAATAATATCATTAAATAGTACATTTTTCACAGGTATTCAATTATTTTAAATAGAATTTTAATAAAATTCTTCTCAAAAATTCACTTATTTTTAAAAATTTTCCAAAAATTCAATTATTTGTAGAAATAATAAATTTTTTCGCACGGATTCAATTATTTAAAAAAGTTTTAATAAAATTCTATTCATTTTTATTCAAAAATTTCAATTATTTTAAAAAATAATTGATTTTTTCACAGGAATTCAATTATTTTCAGAAATAATTAAATTGTCGATGAACTGAAAATGATTAAATTCTTGTAAAGTATTTATAAAAAAAATTAAAAATGAAATTGAAATATTAAGTATATTAAAATAAATTCATAGAAAATTAAATTCTTTTAAACAATTTTATTAGAGTTTTTGATAAATAATTACATATTTTTAAAGAATATTCATTAAATTTCGTATAAATAATGAATTTTTTAAAATTAATTAAAAATTTTGAAAAGACTTGAAATTTACAAAGAATTTTATTACAAACTTTTAAGAACAATTGAATTGTTTAGAAATTTTTTATTACAATTTTTAAAAATAATTGAACCTGTTAGAGAAATTTTGTTAAAATTATCTGGAATATAATAGAATTTTTTCCTAGAAATTTTATTAAAATTGTATTGACAATAATTGAAACCCTGTGATGAGTTACTTTTACAATTTATAAAAATAATATTGAATTGTTTAGAAGAATTTTTTATCAGAATTTTTGAAAATAATTGAATTTTTATTAAAATTCTTAAAAATAATTGAATGAAAATAATATTTTTAAAAATAATTGTATTATTTCGAGAAATTTAATTAAAATTGTATTGAAAATAATTGAATTCCTTTGAAAAAAATTGATGTTTATTCTTGAAAAAAAATTGTATTGAAAATAATTGAATTCCTCCGAAATATTTTATTATTTATAAAAATAATTAAATTCCTTTGAAGAAAATTGATTATTCTTGAAAATATAAAATTTTTTAATTTACAAAATAATAATAATTGGAATACCTCGTTTTGCACGCTGGCGCGCGTATTATTTGCTAGTTTTAACTAATAATATTGTTCTGTATAAAATTCTGTACAAAAACAAAAAATTAAATATATTTTTAATATTCGATTTTTTAAAGAATTACCATTGTTAATGAACAAGTTATTAATAAAAAATAATTTATTCCAATTCTAGTTGTTTTTATTTTAAAACCTTAAAAATCAAATGTCAAACGAGCAAAAAATAATTTGACATTTGGCATATTTCGCCAGGAACGTACCAACAAAACTTGTCACAATATTTTTATCGATAAAAAATGGAGTATAAAAATAAATTGTTTCACTAACATAAAATTAATACTAGTGAAATATTATTATAAACGATTATTACGAACTTAAAAATTGCAATTGATAATAGAATCACAAAATTTTATATTTACCTATTACGTCTTAGAAAACATTTCCTAGTTACGCCCCTGGTGATTCATCAGGATATCAACAGTACCAACCCTAAAGTTTGAACAGCAGCTCCGTTATTTAAAAATGACAAGAAATTATAAACAAATCCCCCTCAATTTCGATTCTAATCACTTTTTTAAGGAACTCGACTTGCATATTAAACTCGAATGTTATAATTATTTTCCTAAGAAATGAAATACTTTTCTGACAGCTAAGAAACCTCGGAGGAAATCGATTGGTATCACTGACGAGTCTGCTCCGAGCACAACCAAGTAAATAATTTGACATCGATGATGGTGACATCATTCCAAGCGATAAAAAAAAACGAATAACAATTAACAACAAGAAATGTGGACGCTGTATTGCTCCAATAATAAAAAAACAATTTTGACACTTTGATTATCAAAAGAAAAATGTTCTCTTCTCGCTAGTGATTGTTTTGTGTAAGCTGTCGTGAAAGTGAAAAAAATTGCTTGCACGTAGATGCTGTGATGGATGAAGTTTCAATAAATGGTAGGTTAATTTACTATTTATCTATAGAAAAATGCTTTTAAATAGTAAAAGGAATTTTGGTCTCTATGGTTTTGAAAATTGAAAAAGAAAAATACAATAAGCTTCTTTAAATTTTCCAAGAAAGACAAAATATAATATTGTCCTCGGAGACAAAATGTCATGGGGGTCTTGAAAGTATACAAGAAACTTGCTTTTAACATGTGGGCGTCCTGTCCTTCTAAGATGTTGTTTCTACCTATCCATCGAATTCTGTTTTGTTTCCTTTTACTTTTTTTTATTCTTAACTTACATTGCATTTTTTAAATATCACACACATGAGTTTTTGTTATTTTTGAAAGTTTCTTTGTGACTGCGTAATTTATTGACATATATTGATAATAAGCAACTCTCATTGTGTAATATATAAATTATATACTTTTCATTGATTCTAAATCGTTTTTATGTCACATTTATACGACTTTTCTAAATAATTAAATAACGCCAATTCAATTAAATTCAATTCAATTAATTAATTCAATTAAATTTGTAATTAAAAACATTAAATGACGAATTTTTTAAAGAATAGAAACTAAATTGCTAAAATTTTAGAATAGAACTGTCACTAAATAATTTTTGTTTTCAGATCTGTTAATTTTCATTCTTTGCAATAATTAATTTTTTAAATATCAATTTTCCATTTGTGAATAATTAATACTTGGGAAAATACAAGATAATGAGTAAATTATTTTTTCTAGATCCTGGAGGTCTAACTTGTGCCGGTTGTCTAAATGCAATTGACGACGATGAATTTGTTCAAGCACTTAATCAAGAATGGCATATTGATTGCTTCAGGTAATATATTAATTTCCCTAATAATAAAAAATCTATACTAATAATCATTGTATTTCCGAAATCTGTTCGCAGTTTGAAGTTAATTGTTTTTGTTTGCTTTTTGTTTCCTAATTTTTTTAATAATTTTTCTTTTAAATGTTTTAAATTTTTAAATTAATGAAATTCTACTTTAATGCTTTGAAGATTAAAAAATAACAAAAATTAATTAAACCAAACTGATTTGAATTAAAAATATTTCTTTTCTATAATTTTGAATCAGGAATAATTGAATTCTTATAAAAGAAATTTACCAACATTTTTCAAAATAATTGAATTTTTAAGAAGAATTTTATTATTTTGCAAAATAATTGAATTCTTGCGAAGAACTTTATTAAAATTTTCGCAATTAATTGATTGTTTCCCAGGAATTTAATTAAAATTGTATAATAAATTTTTTAATTTTCGTAAAGAATTTAATCGAAATTTTTTTAAATAATTGAATTTCTGCGAAGAATTTTATTATTTAGAAAAATAATTGAATTCTTGCGAAAAATTTTATAAAAATTTTCGAAAATAATTGAATTTTTTCCATGAATTTAATAAAATTGTATTAAAAATATTTCGATACTCATTAAGCATTTAATAACAATTTTTTAAATAATTGAACTTCTGCAAAGTATTTTATAATTCGGGAAAAGAATTGAATTTCTTCAAAGTATTTAATTAAATTTTTATCTTACAAAGAATTTTATTGAAATTTTTCAAATTAAAATTTTTGCGAATAATTGTTTTAAAATTACAAGAATATTTTCTACATTTTTAAAATGTAAATTATTAATCATTCAAATTTAAATAAATTCTGATTTATTATTTGCTTATTTAGAGAATAAGTTTTGTAGAAATATTTTAGAAATATTTTTCAAAAGAAGGAATTTTATTAAAATATTCAAAAGTAATTTAATTCATTTGAAAATTCAATTAGAATTGTATTGAAAATATAATTAAATTCTTATAAAGAATTTTGGCAAAATTTTTGAAAATAATTTAATTCTTTCGAAGAATTTTATTTAAATTTGTGAAAATAATTGACTTTCTTCAACAAATTTTATTACAATTTTGAAAAATGTAATTGAATTCTTTAGAGAAATTTTTATTAAAATTAAACTGAAAAGTATTTATAAAAATAATTAAATAATTGAATTCTTGGAATGAATTTTATCAACATTTTTGAAAATAAATAAATTATTTCGAAGAACTTTATTTAAATTTATGAAAATAATTGTATTCTTTCTACGAATTTTTATAAATATTTAAAAATAATGAAATTTCTCCGGAGAATAGTATTATTTATAAAAATAATTGTATTCTTGCGGAGTTTAATTAAAATTTTTGATAATAATTGAATTGTTTCGAAGAATTTCATTTAAATTTATAAAAATAATTGAATTCTTTCGACAAGTTTTATAAACATTTAAAAATAATTAAATTTCCCTAGAAAATATATTGTTTATTAAAAATAATTGAATTCTTGTGAAGAATTTAATGAAAAATTTCGAAAATACTTGAATTATTTTTGAGGAATTTAATTAAAATTGTATTGAAAATATTTTAATTATCATAAAGAATTTATTCAAAATTTTCCAAAATAATTAAAATCTTACTAAGAATTTTAACAAAATTTTCGAAAATAATTTAATTCTTTTGAGAAATTTTATTAAAATCGTATTGAAAATAATTGAATTCCTGCTAAGAATTTTATAAAATTTTTCTAAAACATTAAATAATAATAATAAATTGGTAAATTAGTTAAGAATTGAATTTTTCTAAATTTTGAATCCAAAATTATTCCAAAATGAAAATTGATATTTAAAGTTAAAAAATTCGTTTAATTTGCTTAATAAATAATTATTTTGAATAAATATTGTAATGTGATTAATAATAAATATTGTTACTCATCAGATGCTCAGCGTGTGATATTGGCTTATCGTCGTGGTACTTTGAGAAAGATGGCTTACTTTTCTGTAAAGACGATTACTGGGCAGCATACGGAGAGGCATGTCAAGTATGTGGACAAATCATCACAGGCCCTGTCATGTTGGCAGGAGATCACAAATTTCATCCAGAATGTTTTGCCTGCACCTCATGTGGTGCATTCATCGGCGATGGTGAGAGTTATGCCCTCGTTGAAAGATCAAATCTTTATTGCGGCGTTTGTTACAAACGACAAATGCAACCACTGAATAGAACTGCCAATCAGCCTTTCTCAAGGAAACCTCACAGTATTCGACTGGTAGAAATCCCTCCAAACACTGGTGACTCTGAAAAACAAAGAGGTATTAGATTAACTTTGGATACGACACCAAGTCCCCGTAGCTGTGGCGGTGGTTTACTCCGCATATCCGAGTAAGTGAATTTCGAAAGAATTTAATCACTCAATTCCAAAAGAATACAAAATTTAATACAAAAAAAAATAGTTTAATAAATAAGTAAAATAAGTTTTAGTTCTTCATTTGATAATTTAGCCCTGCAGCCCTGCAGAAATATTTCAACAAGGAATTAATGCTTGACTAATAATAATTATTTTAACAGATAAATGATTTATTAAAAATTTAGAAACGTAATTTTTGAAAATTTAAAAATAAAAAAGAAATTCTCTGAGAAAGTTGAATTAATTTAAGTAGTTAATTTCGTGGGTTATTAATTATGCTGAGCCTTTAATAATAAATCTGCAATAAAATACAGGTTATTGAAAAATGTTCGTGGAAAGATCTGTAAGCTGGTGGCCTCTATCATGGAGGTTTTCTTTAGAGTTTGCTGCCACTTCTCTAATCATAGGTACTTTATAACAGTAAATAATGTGCTTCTCTAGTCCTGTGTTTGGTTAGAAAATCATTTAGACTAATACCATAAATTCCAGATTGTGATGGTTTTAATATTTTTTTATCACCTGCATGAAATTGTAGTTGTGTTGTTATAATTGAGTTTGAAACACTAGAAATATTTTCCTACATCCCACTAATTTTAGTTTTATCAAATAGTTAATAATTATTTTGTGTAATTTAGTAATTTCTAATTTTTTAGATAATTTGTTTTCAAAATCTTTGTAAATATCAAGAAAAATAACAATTTAATTAGAAATTTTGCGGTAAAATTAAATTTGCACGTTTATATCGCAATTTATTAATTTCATTTTGCCAATTAGAAAAGAAACATTTCGATGAATGAAAATAAGCTAAAAAATACTAATAATCATTATTTTAGTACTTTTGCATCAAATATTTTATCACAGACTTAATTATACAATTATTGTTTTCAGTGAATTGATTTTCAGAAAGGAATTTTCAGTGGATTATTTTTTTTTGAAAAATGCACCTGCACTTTAAAAACTGCATGTAGAATTTGTTTTATTGTCCTTTAGGGAAGAATTTGCGATATTAATTTCCAGTGGAAAGGAATTATTTAAAAAATCAAGACAAAATATAAGTATTCCTTCAAAAAAGAATACATTTGGTGTAAAAATTAATTTATTATGACCTTTCACAAGTGGATAATTAATGTCGTAATTGATGTTTGTATATGTTATCAGAATGTTAAATGAATATTTAATTAACTCGTGGAATTTAATTTACAGGCTTAACATGTCTAACGATCTCATGTCTTTACACATTGGAGATCGAATTTTAGAAGTCAATGGAACACCTGTCAAAGATCAACCCATTGAAAGTATCGAGAATCTAATTCGATATTCAGACTCAGTTTTACAGGTATTTTTTTTCTTTGCTAGTCATAGAAAAATATAAATATTTATTGAAAAGAATTGTTTATTAGCAATAAGATTAGAAATTGGAAAATAAATATAGTAATAATATTATTTTTCTACAGTTAACAATAGAACATGATCCGGATGCAGTTTCACGTAGGCCTATTTTCTCAAATATTCCGTCCACAGTAATGTCAAAAACAAGTCCCGATAATAAAGAGCGAATTTTTAAAAGAAGAGACGAAGGATACATTAGCGGAACAAGAAGCAGACAATTAAGAAGAACAAAGGATCCACATAAGGAAAGAAGCAGTTCGATGTCAAGATTATTGGACGGGTGAGATTTTTAGTTGGAAAAATAATTTTTTAAATATTTTAACAGATTTGGAATTAATTACTTAAAAATAATAATCTACATTAATAATCGTTGTATTCCGGTAATCTGTTCGCAGTTTCAAGTTAGTTACTGTTTGCTTTTTTGTTTCCTAACTTTTTAAATAATTCTCCTTTTTAAATGTTTTCAATTTTAAAATTAATGTACTGAAAATAATTGAATTCATTTCAAGAATTTCATCAACATTTTTTTCAATAATTGAATTCTTTCGAGAAAATATAATTAAAATTGTATTGGAAATAATTGAATTTCTCAGAAGAATTTTATTATTTACAAAAATAATTGAATTCTTGACAAGAATTTTACAATTTATAAAAATAATTGAATTTTTATTAAAATTCTTAAAAATAATTGAATAAAAATAATATTTTTAAAAATAATTGAATCTGTTAAAGAAATTTTATTAAAATTGTATTGAAAATAATTGAATTCCTCCGAAACATTTAATTATTTATGAAAATAATTAAATTCCTTTGAAGAATTTTCTTATTTATGAAAATATTTGAATTCTTGCGGAGGATATTACAATTCTTAAAAATAATTGAATTATTTCGAAGAATTTTAACTAAATTTTTGAAAATAATTAAATTTCTTAAAGAAATTTTATTAAAAGTTTTGAAAATAATGTTTTTTTTAAAGAATTTCATCAAAATTGTTGATAATAATTGAATTTATATTAAAATTCTTGAAAATAATCGAATTTAATTAATATTTTTAAAAATAATTGAATTGCTTTAAAAAATATTATTATTCATGAGAATAACAATGAAATTCTTGCGAAAAATTGTATTAAAATTTTAGAATAATAATAAAAAACAAGAATATTTAATATTATGTACTTAATAAGTGAATTCTTTAAATTTTAAAACTGTAATCATTTCAAAAATTGAATTGATGTTTAGTCTTGAAAATATAAACTTTTTTAATTTACAAAATAATAATAAATGAAATACTGCGTTCCACGCGCTGACGCGAATATTATTTGCTAGTTAATTAAATAATTAAAACTCGAAAAATTTTGGTATTACAATATTTCCTCTATGAGGAAGTAATAATTCAAATAAATAATTTAATAATTAATAATTCAATAATTATTTTAGAACTTCGCCAAATCCGACCTGCGATCTAAGTCGAACGAGATCATTTCGAGTTGAACCGAAGAATCAGAGGATTTTTCGAGCCAGCGATTTAGTGAAGGGCGAACTTTTGGGAAAAGGATTCTTCGGACAAGTGTATAAGGTCACTCATCGAGACACAAAGGAAATTATGGTGCTCAAAGAATTATACAGAGTTGATGAAGAAGCACAAAAGAATTTTTTGAAAGAGGTGAAAAATCATTTTTTGAAGAATCTAATAGTATCTTGAATCTAATAGTATTTTTTTTAGAATTTTGATTGAAATTTTAATTTAATTTCCAGGTCGCAGTACTTCGGTCCCTACATCACAATAATGTTCTACGCTTTATCGGTGTCCTCTACAAGGACAAAAAACTTCATCTCGTCACGGAATTCATAGCAGGTGGCACTCTACGTGAATTACTTCACGACAGTAACAAACCCCTACCCTGGGAGCAGAGGACTTCTTTTGCAAAAGATATTGCAGCCGGCATGGCCTATCTCCATTCAATGAATATTATTCATCGTGATTTAAATTCTCACAATTGTCTCGTTCGCGAGGACAAAACAGTTGTCGTCGCGGATTTTGGACTCGCTAGAATAATGCAAAATGGCAGTGCCTTGGACAAAAGAAAGTACAGTCGACATTCCGATGGGGGCGAGGCGAGATGCTCGAAAAAGGAGCGCAAAAAAACGTTACACAGTTGTGGGAAATCCCTACTGGATGGCACCGGAAATGATGAAAGGCAATAAATACGACGAGAAGGTTGACATTTTCAGTTTTGGAATTGTCGTCTGCGAAATTATTGGCCGAGTTCAAGCGGATCCCGATTATTTACCAAGATCATCCGATTTCGGACTCAATAAACACGTTTTCAAGGAGAAATTTTGCGCCAATTGTCCCGAAACATTTTACACAATAGCTTTTCTCTGCTGTGATTTAAATCCCGATAAGAGACCGCCTTTCGAAATTATGGAAGTTTGGCTAGAGGGTCTAGCAATGCACTTATCTGTCGGTGCAAGTCTACCGTCTGATCTCGAATTTGATATTCGTCATTACATGGGACCAAGTCCAAGTAGCAGTGAATCGACAACACCCGAGACTCTAGCACCTCAACTGAAACCCATCAACGAAGGTCAAGTGCATCAAGAGCGAAAACGAGGAGGCTGCAATGACAGCACTCTAGAACGGGAAATATCCCCAGAACGTGGTGCATCCGAAGAAGTCGACACTGTTCGCTACTCGAGGCAAAATAGTCAAGAGAGCGGACGACATCGAGGCAGAAAATACTCCTCCGAAAAGAAAGAAACTGTTCTCGTCTCTCCCGATATCAGTGGATTCAGTGGTAGATATCTAAGAACACACAATAAATCAAAAGAGAAAAATTCTACCGAAGTTACCAAAGAAAATTTACGCACCCTACAAAATAGCCGAGACGAGGAAAAGACAGAAACAAAGTACATTGAACCGGGAACAGAATCAAATTTTCCAAAAACCGGACATGAAAACAAGTACAAAGTTAATAATTCCCAGGAGAAAATTAAATTCAAAACACCAAATTCAACAAATATCGTTGGTACCTATTTGCGTCAAATAAGCAAATCAATAACACCTTCCGAGAAGGAAAATAAATCTTGTCGTCGCAATAATTCAAATTCAAAAGAAAATGATTCTCGAAAAGGAACCACAACCACGGACGAGACAGTGAATTCAAAATCAACCGGTTGTTACTTGAGGAGAACAAAAATATCCCCAACGAAAGAAACAACAAAAAATGCCTTCACAAGAGATGAATCAATAGACAATTGTGAGAAAACCGAAGAATCAAAATCCCCACTCTCACGTCAAAAATTCCCACCAAAAATCGAAAATCTATCCACCACGGACGAGAATGATTTGAAAAATATTCTCGAAACTAAATTAAAAGCTGTCGATAATAAATTGCGCAATCCATCAAATTCCTATGAGGTTCAAAGGAAGGACAGCTATTTGGATAGTGCGGTGGGTACAATGAAAAGCGATTTCTTCTCTGAACTCGATTTAGATAAACTTCGAGACGAGAGTGAAATTCCAGAATTATGTCATTCTCACAGTAGGTGTACATCTCCAATTGAGAGCACCGCTTTGTAAAAAAAAAGAAGACTTGCCCTTTGATATTTGTACCTAGTTTTAGATTTAATTTCTTTTCTTTTCAAGGTTCTATACTCTTATCGAATAGAAATCTCTTTTTCTATCGAACAATTTGTACATAATCAGAAATTCTTCAATGGTCAGTATTACATCGAATCTCGTTTGTAAATTTAATATTTACAAGCAAAAAAAAATATCTCGCATATAAAAAAACATGCGATTTTTGTAAATTCATTAATGAAACATCGATATTTATTTGAATCTCAAAAAGGAACTTTTCTTTTGACATCTAAGGTGTCTCTTAATTTTTGAAGAGAAAGTCTGAGTGGGATTTTTTCAACTGAAATTGTTACATTCCCAGAAACAATTCCAGGTACTATTATAATTGTATAGTACGCTTCCACTAAAAGCATTCCATCCAGATTTTGGATTTTTCAAAAAAAGTAATCGTTAACTATTATGGAAAAGAGAAAAATTTGAGAAATTTTTTAAATTCTCAACCCCGAGTTTTTTCTCAATGAAAAAAAAAACGTGCAACGAGACTGAGTGTAACTTGAAAAGTTTTGATGATAATAATTATTACATAGTATAAAGGAGTTACGTGCTTCCTTAACGAATTTAGAATAGATTTGTAAAATATTTCAATGATTCATTATCATGTAAAAACTACTGTAAATATTCGAAAAAGAAATGATTAGATGTGTCTAGAGTTCTAAAGGATATTTTCGAAGCGAACAGAGAAAAGAAACTGTTAATCGAAAACAGTTTTTTGTTAATAGAGAAACGAAAACAAAAATCTTTTAACAAAAAAAAAAAATACAATTTCGAAGCGAAAAAAAAAAATACTATTCAAAATTTCAAACAGAAAAATCCATCACCAATTCTTAAAATTTTGATTACTTTCTTATTTCTTTTCTACTTTATTAATTTTTCTTTTATTTACCAGAAATCACAATAAAGACTAATTAATTAATAATTCGAAACTAATTATCAATTAATTAGTCAAATTTCAAATAAGTCGAACTCTAGATTCAAAGGTGCAAAGGTATTTTTTTCGTGAATTATTTAAAAATTCAAACGAAAACACAAATTTTCGTTTAAAATTTATTTAAACGAAACACTAAATGCAATACAAAAAGAAAAGGTGCAAATTAACGTTAAAATGCCTATTATATTAATTCACTAAAATACCAAATTATTCATTTTGCTCTATACATCGAGTTTCATCACAATGACCTGAAATAATGTTATGTATAAAAAATTATAATCTGTATATACGATTTAATATAGAAACTAGATTTTACTAAATTATAAGTTTATGGCAAAAATAATTCTAAAGCCATATTTTCACAAAAAAAAATCACGCGTTCATTAATCGACGAAAGTATTTCGATTTTTAAAACTCGCATTAAAAAAGAAAATATCTTCACAAGAAAAATCAAATTTTTTCAAAAAAAATTTAAAAGATTTTAAAGGCTGCTATTTCTAATATAAAAACATTCTTATATTGTTCACAGAAGTGCTATGTAGTAGTTTATTTAATTACTCAAATTCTAAAAAAAAAAAATGTTGAGTAAATTAGTCAATTTAAAAAAAAATAATTTGTTTACTGAATATGAACGTTTTTGCTTTATAAGAATATGTATCTATATAATAATATATATAAATATTGAAACATTGAAATGTTTATAAGTGAAATAATTCACTCTTTTTTGTATTAAATTTAGTTATATACTGAAAAAAATGATTAAAAAAAAATAGTTGAATCGATGTTTTTTGTAGTGACAAAAGACTAGAAATTAAGAAAGCTTTTTTTACTTATATATCATAACTGAATTTGACAAAAAATATGTGATTTTATCTCCACTTTAAAAAAAAAAAAAACGAAGCATTTAAGCTTTAAGAAATATAATTAAGACGCTATATTTGACGCTATCCAAAGAATTCTAAATAATTTCCAAAACAAAGCAAAAAAAAAAAAAGAAAAGGAAACAAAAAAAAGAGAAAAAAAAATACAAAAGAAAATACTTTTCTTGAAAAAATTTTTAAATTTCCAAGAATAAGATAGTTTACTGAACAAAAGTATTAATTTTAGTTTATTTTTTTAAATATAATTTTTATTTTTAATTCTGTTACTAAATTTGCAAATTTCTTGAAGTTTTCAGAAAAATATTGAGTTTAAACATTTTACAAATAGGTAAGAAAATTATTTTCCAAGAAAACATTTTCTCTATTCAAAAAAAAAGACAACTATATATTTATTTATTAAAAAAATTTATTTAAGTTATTTATGTAATAATTATTTACTCATTTATAAGAAAATATTACTATTAAGTAAAAATTATTATTATTATAATTTTTTATTTTCTTTAATTCCTTTAGTTCTTTTTTTAGTTTTTTGATAAATATGGAAAATTCAATGATTTGCAAATTTAGGCAGAATTTAAAAATTCTTTACTCCGACTAATTTATTTTTGATCCCTGTGGCACTTGAGGAAATTGATAATATTTTACTGTAAAATTTATCTATATACGTATACATGTATAATGAAAAAAAATGTGTACCATATAATAATTCAAAAATAGAAACCACTAAGTTTTTCTAAATCCAACACTGAATTATATTTTTTTATAGTTAATTAATAATATATATGAGAAAAAAAATGCAGATGTATTTTTAATACCCTATTTTGATTTCATTCAGGAAATGTTGCCTGTGATAGAAAAAAAAATTCTGAAATTGTTTTGTTAGCAATTTAGATTGTAATTGTACGTTTGTAGAGATATGTAACAAGCAAAATAAGGTTTACCACCGCAAGTAGATTAATAAACAGTTGTCTTAAAAAAAAAAATGTTGTACAATAATTATTTTCACGATTGATAATAATAGAATTAAGTTCCTAAATTGTCAATTTTTTAAAGTAAACTAACAAGTTAATCGAATTAGCTCCAATTTTCAAAATTGTTAATTTTTTAAAATTTTATTTTCTATTTATTTATTTTTCATTATTATTATTTATTTATCTTTATTTATTTACTTTCCATTTTTATTTCAGGTTTATTTAATAATATTTATTTTTTATTCATTTATCTTTAATTTTATTTATTTACATTCTATTTTTATTTTTTATTTGAGGATTTTTCAATAACATTTACTTTTTATTTTTTACTTTTATTCACAAAGTTTTCAATAATATTTTTTTTTCATTTGTTTACTTTTCATTTATTTACTTTATAGGTATTCATTTATTTTTTTATTTATATTAAAGGTAAAAAAAATAATTGATAAATGTAAAGATAATCCAAAAAGAAGAAAATTGTCAAAAAAAAACTATTTTGAAAGAATATTTCTCAGTTCCTGGAAAATTGTTCAACTTTTCCAGAAATCTGGTAAGAATTTCAAAAGAATCCCTTCTGAAAAGTGCTTCGAATTTTCTTTGAAATAAGAAGGATTTTTTCCCAAAAAGTTTTCAAAATAGAAAAATCTCTAATAGTGAAAAACTAAAATTCGTTGAAAATTGGAATATTTTCAAATATAAATTTTTGAATAATTTCATAATCAAAATTTAAAGAATCCACTTATTAAGTACATAATTAATAAATATTGTTTACATTTTCAAAAATTTTAATATAATTCTTCGCAAGAATTCAATTATTTTCATAAATAATAACATTCTTTGGAAGAATTCAATTATTTTTATAAATAGTAAAATATATTTGGCAAAAATTAAATTATTATCAATAAAATTTCACGAAAGAATAAAATTTTTTTCTTAATTTATAAAATATTCCAAAAGAATTCAATTATTTTCTGAAATTTTGAATAAAATTCTTCCTAAAAATTCAATATTATTTTCAATACAATCTTCATTAAATTCCTCCAAAGAATTAAAATTATATTATTTTTCAAAAATTTTAATAAAATTCATCGCAAGAATTCAATATTATTTTCATAAATAATAACATTTTTCAAAGGATTTAAATTATTTAAAAAAATTTTAATAAAATTCTTTTCAAGAATTCAATTATCTTATCATAAAGAATAAAATTCTTTGGAAGATTTCAATTATTTTCATTAATAATAAAATTCTTCGGAGGATTTCAAATATTTTCAAAAATTTTAAATAAATTCTTGTCGAGAATTCAATTATTTTCATAAATAATTGAATTCTTTACAGAATTTCAATTATTTTCAAAAATTTGAAACAAATCTTTGTCAATTCTTGTCAAAAATTAAATTACTTTTTATAAATAATAAAATTCTCCTGAGGAATTCAATTATTTTCAATACAATTTTAATAAATTTCAAAAATAAAATATTTTATTATAATTATTAACAGATACGATTATTTTAAAAAGTTGAAAAATTTGTTTGTTTAATTCAATTATTTTTAAAATTTGCAATTAAGGGGCCATCCATAAAGCATGTGATATTTTTTTCCGATTTTTGACCCCCTCCCCTCGGTTGTGATAGGTCATGATATTACCAACCCCCCCTCAAAAAGTATGTGATAATTTACTTACCCCCTCCCTCTATCATGTCAAAGAAATCAATTTAAATTTTAATATTTTTAAAATAACAAACGTTTGTCAGCAAGAATATTTTTTAATTTATTATTCAATATTAATACTTATTTTATTATTTATTTAATTTATTATATATTATTTAAAATACATTACCGGTCAAAATTTAGAGACCATCCATTTTCAGAAGAATGAAAAACGTTTTAAAACATAAAATTTTTTTTTCTGTTTATTTTTTGAAAGATGATAAAATTTCGAAAAGAACAAGATATTTCAGAAGTCGTTTGGCCAATAATTTATTTAGATATTTTTAAAAAATCGTCATTTTAAATTTTTTTTACAAAAATTTGAATAACTTCTAAAAAAAATGAACGCTTTTTAATGATCTTAGGCTTATTTTAAAGGTCATTTGCCTATAAGTAATTATTATAGTGTATAGCAAATGACCTTTCAAATAAGTCTAAGATCATTAAAAAGCGTTCATTATTTTAGAAGTTATTCAAATTTTTGTAAAAAAAATTAAAAATGACGATTTTTTAAAAATATCTAAATAAATTATTGGCCAAACGACTTCTGAAATATCTTGTTCTTTTCGAAATTTTATCATCTTTCAAAAAATGAACAGAAAAAAATTTTAGTTTCAATAAATTTTATGTTTTAAATCGTTTTTCATTCGTCTGAAAATGGGTGGTCTCTCAATTTTGACCAGTAGTGTATATTATTTTTTTCTTCTCTGAATTATACATTATCTTCACACCAAGGGTTTTCCAGTAATCGTTGATGCTTAATAGTGGTGCATTTTCTTTCTCCTTAAAGCCTAAATTTTCATTGTCCACGAAACTTTCATCAATTAGGTAATCATCCAACCACATAAATGTCTATACATAAAAATTTAGATTTTTTTCAAGAGTTATATCACATGACAAGAAGGCCAATACCCCACCCCTCCCCCTCGTGATAAACCATGACTATTTTCTTAACCCCTACCCCCCCCCTAACAATATCACATGCTTTATGGACGGCCCCTTAAAATTATTCAAAAAACTAAATTATTTTAAAAAATACACAAAGAAAAGTTTTCTAAAGAATTTAATTATTTACAAAAAACCTAATAAAATTCCTTGAATGAATTAAATTATTTTAGAAAATTGAAATAAAATTCTGAGAAAAATTTAATTATATTCTAAAAATTTTCATAAAATTAAATAATTAAATGTTTAATTTCAATTATTAAGAAACACGATTATTTAAAAAACTTGAAAGAAATTCTTCATAAAATTCAATTAATTTCAAAATTTTCAATTAAAATTATTAAAAAAAACTCCATTATTTAAAAAAAAATTCAAAACAATTTAAAATTTCGATTTTTTAAAATTATAAAATTCTTTGAAGGAATTCAATTATTCTCAAATTTTTTGATAAAATTTGTTATAAGAATTCAATGATTTTCAATAGGTATATTAAATTTGAAATTGAAAATATTTAAAAAGAAAAGTTATTAAAAAAGTTTGGAAATAAAAAAGCTAACAACAACTAACTTCAAACTGCGAACAGATGACCGGAATTCAACGATTTTTAATAAAGATTTCTATTTTATGATTATGATTATGATTGAATTAATTTTTGCGGCAGCAAAATATTTCAAAAATATTTGCCTTCAATTTTCTATTTTTTTTCACAAATAATAATTAAATAATAGGCAAAAAAATAGCCTTTGTCTATTATTAAACAAATAAAATCAAAAAATAGTCTTTGTCTATTATTAAATAAACAAAATAACTAAATAATAGGCAAAGATTATTATTTGTGAGGAAAAATTTATAAAAATTTCGAGACATCATTTTTTTCTTTCTGCTAAACGACTTGGATAATAATAATAATAATAATAATAATATTATTATTATAAAAGTAGAAAAGAATATGCAGAATATACACACAGCACTATATGCGAGCGCCTTCTATTCGCTTATTTCGTTTCGGATGCGAAACGCGAAGTCTCTCAACGAACACGAGGAGCTCTACAACGCGGTTTATTATCATTTTATTCAGATGAGCTTCGTCGTGTTATGCCACGGCCACCCCCTTTCATTCCCTCTTTTTCAACCCGGTCGTCGTAGAATTCCGCCAACCACACTGGATGTTAAATTTAAGGTTTCCGTCGACATGGTCAACCATAAATTTCCACACTTGAGATCGTAATTTTTTAGGACAAATTACGTTGTTCCGCGGGCTCTCGCTCTCTATCTCTCGACGATCCGCCAAAAATTTCAAGTTCTACCTTAGCTTTGCATATCATTTCTTTTTCATCCCATTTATTATCTATTTCATATTTTTTTCCTTTTCTTTCATTTTTCAGTTTCTCTAAATTATTGCCTTTTTCAAAATTTCCTTATTTCTTCATTGAAAATTTACTAAATGAACTTGAATTTTCGAATTTTTTTCAATTCAAGTTATTTTACTATAAATATATAGTTATATTATGAAAATTAAATCACAGACCTTTAAATTTGAAAAGGTGCTGAAGCTGGTGATGAAGAATTTTTCTTTTCGGACCAATAAAAGGAATCTGAAAGTAAAATGGAATAATCATTTAAAATGTAAACTTAATTTCACAAAATCTGCTATTCGAACTGATTTAGTTGTTTTTGAAATTAAAAAAAGGAATTTTTACTGACCCTTTAAATTTGAAAAGGAAAATTTGCTGCACCGATGATGAGACTTTCTCTTTTTGGACCAAGAAAAGGAATCTGAAAGTAAAATAAAATAATTTTGTATAAAATCTAAATTAACAAAAATGTGAATTTAAAATTTTAAACTGTCAAAAAATCTTCTTGTCAAGTAATATTATATTCATTCATTTTTCATTTATTCCTAAAATATTCTCTCCTGTATTCTTCAATTTTAATCCTCCGAAAATTTCCCACTCCATTTTCGATTTTTTTCCATTTCGTTTTTTCGTTCCATAATTTCATTTATCTGAAAGAAATAAAATTATAAATTTGATTAAAATTTTCTACATTTCATGTTCAACTTTTAATTTTAATTTATTTTTATTTTTACGTATAAAAAGATTATTTAAAAATGATTTTTAACGGAAGGTCGTTTTTGTTCATAATATGCGTATTCAAAAATATTTTAAAAGAACTTTTCTGATAGGACCGCATGGAAATCGAAATATAGACGGTCTCGAAGTGACTATATACTAAAGCAGCTCGCGATAGTACTATTATGCGAATTCGTGATTTGCATATTTCAGAAACTGCTACACAGGAAAACATAAACAACTCCGGTGCAGAACTGGGCTTCCTAGGAGATGAGTTACACTCGCTTAGTTCACCTCGATTTTTTTTTCGATATATGTATATATTATTCGCGTGTGCATAGCCATGTAGCGTTTCAAAATTAAAGATTATTAAGATATTTACCACGTTTTCCGCACTCTTCTCTTTTCCCACAATAATCAAGTCTCAATTTATTTCTCCATTAGTTTCCATATTTCGATTTCTACGATTGTATTTACTGCAAAAATAAAATGTTCAGAATTAGAAATTATGAATAATCTTTTTACAAAATAGTTTTTTTTAAATTGTTAAAACTATTTTCCACTTATTGTTTCAATCTTTTCTTGTTTACAATACAAAAAAAATACGAATTTACAATTTACAGCGAAGTCCAAATTATTTTTTATGTTATTTCGATTTTTTCTCCTTTATAATAAAATGAAAATTACGAATTTACAATTAACAGCGAAGTTAAAACTATTTTTCTTGGTATTTCGATTTTTTCTCGCTTACAATAAAAATAAAATTATGAATTTGTAATTAACAGCCGTCAAAACTATTTTTCATGTTATTACAATTTTTTCTTTTACAATAAAAAAATTACAATTTACAATTAAAATCAGTCAAATTATTTTTTATGTTAATTTTAATCTTTTCCGTTTGTAATAAATATAGAAAATTAAAATTAATAACACACAACAATTTTTTTTTATTATTTAAATTGTTTTCCTTTTATAAAAAAAAAATTACGTATTTATAATTAACAGCCGTCAAAACTATTTTTCATGTTATTTCAATTTTTTCTCGTTTGTAATAAAAAGAAAATTACAAATTAACAATTAAATAGCAGTTAAATCTATTTTTTTTGTTATCTCAATTTTTTTTCTTTTACAATAAAAAAAAAATTAAAATTAACAGTAATCAAAATTATTTTTCTTGTTGTTATTTCAATTTTTTTCGTTTACAATAAAAAGGAAATTGTAAATTAACAGCAGTAAAAATTATTTTTCTTGTTATTTCAATTGTTTTTCGTGTAAAATAATTATTTGCATTAAAAAGAAAATTACAAATTTACAATTAAACAGTAGTAAAATTTTTTTTTGTCATTTCAATTTCTTCTCGTTTACAATAAATAAAAATTACAAATTAACAATCAAAGAGCAATTAAAAATATTTTTTTTCTTTTGCAATAAAAAGAAAATGAAAATGAACAGCAATCAAAATTATTTTTCTTGTTATTTCAATTGTTTTTCGTTTACAATAATTATTTACATTAAAAAGAAAATTACGAATTTACAACAAAAAGCTTTTGTATAAACAATACTGAAAAAGGAAAAGAAGAAGATTGTTGTCATTAACAATAAAAAGAAAATTACGAATTAAAAAAAATAGCTTTTGTATAAACGCAGTAATGAAAAAGGAAAAGAAAAAGAAGAAGATTAATGAAAAACAAGATTGCGAGGTGAAAAATTTCTTACCATACGATGGGTGTTGTTTTCGAAATGAGAAACCCTTATCAAGATTGAAAATATCTGTTTCTCTCGCCAGGGTCGTCAATGGCTTGTCATATAATGTCACCCCTAATCTTCCTGTGAGTGAAGCTGAAGTAAAAACGTCGGTGAATCGACTGATCCTTTTGTCTCTTAACTGCCCGTGCGGGCACTACTGAGATAATTAAGGAGTGACATGACCAACCCAAAAAAAAAAATAAAATTTGTTACACCGCAGAGTCAGAGTAGATTTTTGGGGCTGAGCGAAGGAAAAGAGATCTTATCATCCAGCCACCTCACTTGAATCCACAAAAACATTCATCCATATCCTTCTTTTTCCCATTCCAGCGAGCGCAGGCAAAATATTCCAAACTCCTGAAAAATATATATCATAACTTATTTCATATTTTCTCTATATAATTATCTTTTTTCTCTTTCCTTTTCCTTTTTTTGAAAGGAACATTTACGCTTTCAAAAAAAGTAAAAAAAAAAAAAACCTTCAGAACTTTCTGAAAGAAATATTTAATGGATCGATTTTAATTTGAAGAGCCAGGGCAATTTTTAATTAAACGCGAGAAATATCGTTCGGCTTTTTAAAATAATTGGAAATATACCGTTAATGATACGAAATTTATTAAAACAGTTTATTGGTTTCTCTATATAGATGAGAAATTCTAAAATATAAAATTTAATTTAGGTGTGAATTTTCAACATTCAAGATCGTTATGATCGGTACAAGTAGATAATAAAATCGAATTGATATTAGGAATCTCTACTATTTTAATGTCTTTTCACAGCAGGCGAACGATTCTTTCTCGAGCATAAAACTCCTATAACAAACGATTTAATGATTTTATGACCATTTTCTCAATTTCAAACTCAAAATATCTAAATTTCCGAATCTCAGAAATGAAAATTGGAGTTTAATAAAAAAAATGGAATTTTCAACACCATTCTGTTTTTAATAAAAATGATTGAGAAAAGAATTTATAGAATTGAATAGAAAATACAAAAAAAGAGTTAATTAAGATCTAACTACAACGACAAAGAATACTAATTAAAACTTACGTTTGAGAATATGAAAAACTTAATTTTCAAATTGAATATTCAAATTGAAAGAATATTTCCTTGTTTGTTAATCTTGCAATGAGATAAAGTTGAGAACTCAAAGTGTCCGCTATCGTGACACCAAATCAGTGTTTGCTACCAGGCTCAGGTGACACATTTTGAAAGAGATGGTCCCATGCACCTTTATTTCAGGTGGGAACATATGAACTTGAGAGACCGAACGATGACAGAAAAAAATATTTATAACCCATGGGCGGATCTCACGTAAAAACTGGCGCCATTCATTCTTCAACATGTTGCCAAGAAGGTTTCAGTTGAAGAAAATTTTCCAATGCCAACAGTATCCATAAGAATTGAACTCTGATTTCCAAAATGTTCCAACGTTCCAATAATCCATTTGTTTTAATTCCTCTGAAGGCGAAAAAAGTTCCCAGCAATATCTGCAAATCGAAATAAATCGTTAGTAAAGTCAAAAATATATTAAATTTTTAATTTTTGGTCCACATTTTTGTCTCAAAAATATATTAACAAAACAAAAGTTATTAGATTAGAAATAAAATAAATTATTTCTGAACTGAATCGCTCCCATCTTAGAGATTTTCAACAATAATGAATAAAAACAAATAAATCAAAATAAAATATAAAATCCTCTTCAGAAAAAAAAATTTAACGGAAATTATAAACCTTTTTTTCTGCCAAAAAAAATTGATCTCTCATAAAAAATAATTACTATCTTTAGATAATTGCCAATAAATAATTATCTACAATAAAAACAAAAATCCCAAGGAATTTTTTTTTTTTTAATGTAATAAAATATAATGTTGGTGGCTCTCAGAAAAAAATTTTTAAAGAAGCAATTTACGTTTATATGAAACATTGACCCAAAACAGCTTTTGGAGTTTATTTTTATTTTTTTTTTTTTGGTTAAAAATATAATTCAATTAGAAAATATAAAGGAAACCGGGGCGGGGCATTCCAGCGACCTGAACGTTTATCGACCTATTAAGAATCATATTTTTCATTATCAAATGAGAAGATCGAGAGGGGAATATTCTAAATTTTAAATTAGTTCCAAACGTGTTGGAAAAAACAAGTAAAAAACAATAATTGACTCTATCTATGAATGAAATCTTCTACCATTCGAATACATAACTTTAGTTCAAGAGATAATCTTATACGAGAATATCCTCAGAATGTGAACAAATATCGTAATAATAACGCCGTGAAAATATTTCTTTTTTTGTACAATCTATTACAATTTGGTAATTTACCTTTTATTTATATCAAAATAATAAGAAAGTTTAGTTATTTTTAAGGCGATATTTAACATCGAGAGTTATGGAAATAGAAAAAAATCCGCACTTTGGGAAAAAAGAATAAAACGAGAAAGACGAATTTATTTTCGAATAGGAAAAATCTACTTTGTGAAAAAGAATATAGAACGAATTTATTTTCGAATAGAAAAAATTCACTTTGGAAAGAAGAATAAAACGGAATAAAAAGGATGAAATTCAATACGAATTTATTTCGAAACAAAAAAATTCACTTTGGGAAGAAGAAAGAAATGGACGAAATTCAACACGAATTTATTTTCGAATAGGAAAAATTCACTTTGGGAAAAAGAATCAAACCGAATAAAAAGAACGAAAATTAACGCGCGAATTTATTTTGAGACAGAAAAAATTCACTTTGCGGGAAAAAGAATAAAAAGGACGAAATTCATCAAGAATTTATTTCGAAACAAAAAAAAAATCCACTTTGGGAAGAAGAAAGAAAAGGGCGAAATTCAACACGAATTTATTGAAAAAGAAAAAATCCACTTTCAGAAAAAAAAGAAAAACGTCGAGGCGAGACGAAAAGTGAAAAACTTGAAAATGAAGTGCAGCGGAAAAGGATTTGTAAAAATGACAAAAGACTGGTAGGCCACGTGCCAACTATATACACAAAGAAGAAATACCACAGTATCAATTGCACCTCAGAACATCTATAGAAGGCAAGGATTATACTTGAAGAATGCTCAGAAATATTAATTGTAATAAATCCACTTGAAGCCGCAGTAAATCCCTCTAGGCGATCTCTGTGGGTAAAGCCTATTGCTATAATTTTTCCACAATTACGACCAGATCCGAACAAAGATTATACAAAGAGAGCCCTTGGATTCTCTCTCTCTCTCTCTCGAGTAAGTTTTCGCTTTTCCTCTCTGCTCCCTTTAATAGAATGCTGCTTCGATAATGATCCAACTATGTATGTTTATTTAAAGGATTAGTGTAATATTATCTAATTATAACGATTCTCTCCAATTTCCTTCGTCCCTAAAAAAAAATATGACAAATATTATTCAACTTGAAATCACTTCTTTCTTTTAGTGAAATTTATTTCTATTATATATACTAATTTTTACTTCAAATATCAATTTTAATTTAATTTAATTTCAATTTAATATATCAATTTCAAAAATTGAATAATTTCAGATTCAAAATTTAATAAAATTGACTGATTAAATAATTAACAATTATTTTTTTTTTAATTTTAAAAAAA
Organism: Leptopilina syphax; assembly: GCA_032872505.1. NCBI lineage: Eukaryota > Metazoa > Arthropoda > Insecta > Hymenoptera > Figitidae > Leptopilina > Leptopilina syphax. The sequence goes on along the minus strand of CM065469.1, from coordinate 27,868,292 downwards.
TTCTTCGCAACAATTCAATTATTGTTATAAATAATAAAACTCTTTTCAGAAATTATTTTCATAAATAATAATATTCTTTCCAATAATTTAATTATTTCTATAATAATAATACATAATTCTACAAAAGAATTAAATTTTTTTTTAAAATTCGTCCTAAGAATTCAATTATTTTTAAAATTTATAATGAAATTCTTCGAAACAAATAAATTATTTTCAAAAAGTGAAAAAAAGTTGAAAAAATTCTTCACAAGATTTCAATTATTTTTATAAATAATAATATTCTTTGCAACAATTCAATTATTTTAAGAAATAATACAATATGCTGATGGAATTTAATCATTTTCAAATATTTATAAAATTTGTCGAAAGAATTCAATTATTTTTATACATGTAATAAATTTCTTCTCAAGAATTCAATTATTTCTATAAATAATACAATTCTAAGGAGGAATTAAAATATTTTGAATATTAAAAAAAATTCGTCGAAAAAATTAAATTATTTTCAAAAATTTTAATGAAATTCTTCGAAATAATTTAATTATTTTCAAAAAGTTTGATAAGATTATTCACAAAATTTCAATTATTTTCATAAATAATAATATTCTTTGTAAGAATTGAATTGAATTAAATTTTTAATTACAATTAATAACAAAAACGACTATTTTAGAAACATAAAAGAAATTCTTCAAAATAATTAAATTTTTTATTAATAATTTCATTAAAACTTTTATAAAATTTCTCGAAATAATTGAATAATTTTGAAAAATTGTAATAAAACTTTGAGAAGAATTCAATTATTTACAAAAAATTTCAGTAAAATTCAAATATCAAATTTTTAATCACGCAATTATTAACAAAAACGACTTTTTTAGAATCTTGGAAGTAATTCTTCAAAATAATTAAGTTTTTTATCAATAATTTCATTAAAATTTTTATAAAATTTTGAGAAGAATTCAACTATTTACAAAAAATTTCAATATAATTAAGTTATCAAATTTTCAATTACAATTATTAATAGAAACGACTATTTTAGAATCTTGAAAGAAATTCTTCAAAATAATTAAATTCTTTATTAATAATTTCATTAAAATTTTTATAAAATTTTGAGAAGAATTCAATTATTTACATAAAATTTCAATATAATTCAATTATCAAATTTTCAATTATACAATTATTAACAGAAACGACTATTTTAGAATCTTGAAAGAAATTCTTCAAAATAATTAAATTTTTTCTCAATAATTTCATTAAAAAAATTATAAAAAAAAATTATAAAAAATTATAAAAATTTGAGAAGAATTCAATTATTTACAAAAAATTTCAATATAATTCAAGTATTAAATTCTCAAGTACAATTATTAACAAAAACGATTATTTAAAAAATTTGAAAGACATTCTTCGTGAAATTTAATTACTTCAAATTTTCAATTAAAATTAGTAAAAAAAACTTCATTATATTCAAAGAAATTATAAGAAGTTTTTTAAAACAATTCGATTATTTTAAAAAATTTTAATAAAATTCGTCGCAAGAATTCAATTATTTTTATAAATAATACAATTCTCCCGAGGAATTTAATTATTTTCAAGAATTGTAATAAAATTTGTCGCAGAAATCCAATTATTTCCAAAATCTTTCATAAAATTTTTTATAAGAATTCAATTATTTTCAATACCTCTATTAATTTTAAAATTAAAAACATTTAAATATAGAAAATCATCAAAAAAATTCAAGAAATAAAAAAGAAATCAAAGACAACTATAACTTTGAATTACAAACAAACATTCGGAATAAAAAGAATATTAAAATAGATTTCGATTGATAATTGAGAATACAAAATAATTAAAAATAATTGAAAATAACAATTAATTACAAAAATAATTTTTTTTGAACGTAAATTAATATTTCTAAAAATTGTTATATAACAGAAAGAATTTCTTCAAACGAGAGAAGAAATTCTATCAAATTATAATATCTATATTCCGCATAAGAGTCCTTGTGCCATCGAGAATCATGAAAAAAGAAATGCGAATTCAAAACGACAGTATAGAAACGATGCCATGGATGAATAGACAAACAGAACTTAATTATGTTCTAGATATATAGATTAAACCCTAATAATATCAAAACACGAGTAAATATCATTTCTCATCAAGCAAAAATCAATCAGAAATATAACAGAAGAATTCCCCTATTTCCAAACTCGAAAAAAATATGTCACATGAAGGATTAAAAAGACTCATTTAAAAACTCAAAAAAAGTAGAAAGAAGATTTTGTTTTTGAATAGAAGGGTAGTTTTCAAGGGATAAGAATATATTTTCCAAAAAAAAAATTTTTCCTTTTTTTGAAGCTACGCAAAAGAATTAAGGACCCCCCGTCGGGGTATCGGTTACGCTTTAACCGCATTTAAGGGTTTGAAAGTATCTTCGGTTTAGTTGGGGACTGAGGACATACGAGGTCCTTATGGAGCCTGACGATGGCGCCAAGAAGATCTGTATCTCGCGGCGATTGGCGGCGCGGGTCTCTCAGGAAGAGAGAAAGAAATAGAAGAGAAAAAAAAAAGAAAGAAAGAGAGAGAGAGAGAGAGAGAGAGAGAGAGAGAGAGAGAGAGAACTTTCCATGTGCGCCTCGGAGGACTTCGAAGCACACGGCTCATCAAAGATAACATCTAATTCTGAATCGCCCGTTCGTATAGGCTTCTATGTTCAAAATGTCCTGTTTTGCTTATGGGACACACTATGTGAAGGCACCGCCTTGTCTGACAGGAATCGAGAACGGTCCAGTGAACACGAGTAGTGCTGCGATTTGATGTTTCTCACGTTGTTTTATCGTAAACTGCGCGCTGAAGGAAGTCAAAATTTCCTTATTGAGGAAATTATTCGTTGGATTCGAAACTCCTTCGAATTTATCTGCAAATGAAGATGCTCCAAAAGAATTTCTCCAAATTGATCTTGAAACGAAATTTGTCCAAATAAAATTCCTCCAAATTCTATTCAACAGAAATAATTTTATGTAAGCAAATATACTACTCAACCAAATCTTAAAAAATATCAGGGTTGCCACAAAAATTAAATTTTGTTTTTCCCTCACTCCTCCCTGATTTCCAGACAAAATTTTGACTTTTCCCTGATCCTAAAGAATATTCTGATTCACTCTAAAAATTATTAGATACTCAAAAAAAAAACATTCTATTACATTTACTTACTAAATTTCTTTAATTGCAAAATTGTTCGAAAACATAAATACCTTTTCTTTAAATAAATATTATTATATATAATAATCGTCGTGATTCCAGATTTCCGGATCTCTGTCCACACTTGAAGTAAGTTATAGTTATTCTTTTGTTTTTTATACGTTTTGATAGAAAATAGAAATATACATATACATATACATACATTATAATAATCGTAAGTTTCCTTTCCGTTAGCAAATTATCTGCATTCATTTGTTTGTTTTGAAAATTTAATTTTGTGGGTTAAGTATTGGCATTTTTTATATATTTTTTAATGTCAAACTTTTTAATGTGGAAAATACTTTACTTATTAAATTGTCTCGACTCTTTGGTAAAAAATGTGAAATTATCGAAAATTATCAAAAATTCAAAAATCCAAATTTCTTAAAATTCAACATTTTTTCCTCTCTTTTATAGAATTTAGCTTCATTATTTTTGTGCTTTTAGAAAATACTTTACTTATTTAATAGTCTCGACACTTTGGTAAAAAATCTAAAATTATCAAAAATTCGAAAAAATTCAAAAATCCGATTTTCTTAAAATTCAACATTTTTTCTTCTCTTTTATGGGATTTAGCTTCATTATTTTTGTGCTTTTGGAAAATACTTTACTTATTTAATAATCTCTACTCTTTGGTAAAAAATCTAAAATTATCGAAAATTATCAAAAATTCAAAAATCCGTTTTTCTTAAAATTCAACATTTTTTCTTCTTTTTTATGGGATTTAGCTTCATTATTTTTGTGCTTTTGGAAAATACTTTACTTATTAAATTGTCTCGACTCTTTGGTAACAAATCTAAAATTATCGAAAATTATCAAAAATTCAAAAATCCGATTTTCTTAAAATTCAACATTTTTTCTTCTCTTTTATGGGATTTAGCTTCATTATTTTTGTGCTTTTGGAAAATACTTTACTTATTAAATTGTCTCGACTCTTTGGTAAAAAATCTAAAATTATCACAAATTCGAAAAAATTCAAAAATCCGATTTTCTTAAAATTCAATATTTTTTCCTCTCTTTTATGGGAATTAGCTTCATTATTTTTGTGCTTTTGGAAAATACTTTACTTATTTAATAATCTCGAATCTTTGGTAAAAAATCTAAAATTATCGAAAATTATCAAAAATTCAAAAATCCGAATTTTTTAAAATTCAACATTTTTTGCTCTCTTTTATAGGATTTAGCTTCATTATTTTTGTGCTTTTGGAAAATACTTTAATTATTAAATTGTCTCGACTCTTTGGTAAAAAATCTAAAATTATCGAAAATTATCAAAAATTCAAAAATCCGATTTTCTTAAAATTCAACATGTTTTCTTCTCTTTTATGGGATTTAGCTTCATTATTTTTGTGCTTTTGGAAAATACTTTACTTATTTAATTGTCTCGACTCTTTGGTAAAAAATGTGAAATTATCGAAAATTATCAAAAATTCAAAAATCCAAATTTCTTAAAATTCAACATTTTTTCCTCTCTTTTATAGAATTTAGCTTCATTATTTTTGTGCTTTTAGAAAATACTTTACTTATTTAATAGTCTCGACACTTTGGTAAAAAATCTAAAATTATCAAAAATTCGAAAAAATTCAAAAATCCGATTTTCTTAAAATTCAACATTTTTTCTTCTCTTTTATGGGATTTAGCTTCATTATTTTTGTGCTTTTGGAAAATACTTTACTTATTTAATAATCTCTACTCTTTGGTAAAAAATCTAAAATTATCGAAAATTATCAAAAATTCAAAAATCCGTTTTTCTTAAAATTCAACATTTTTTCTTCTTTTTTATGGGATTTAGCTTCATTATTTTTGTGCTTTTGGAAAATACTTTACTTATTAAATTGTCTCGACTCTTTGGTAACAAATCTAAAATTATCGAAAATTATCAAAAATTCAAAAATCCGATTTTCTTAAAATTCAACATTTTTTCTTCTCTTTTATGGGATTTAGCTTCATTATTTTTGTGCTTTTGGAAAATACTTTACTTATTAAATTGTCTCGACTCTTTGGTAAAAAATCTAAAATTATCACAAATTCGAAAAAATTCAAAAATCCGATTTTCTTAAAATTCAATATTTTTTCCTCTCTTTTATGGGAATTAGCTTCATTATTTTTGTGCTTTTGGAAAATACTTTACTTATTTAATAATCTCGAATCTTTGGTAAAAAATCTAAAATTATCGAAAATTATCAAAAATTCAAAAATCCGAATTTTTTAAAATTCAACATTTTTTGCTCTCTTTTATAGGATTTAGCTTCATTATTTTTGTGCTTTTGGAAAATACTTTAATTATTAAATTGTCTCGACTCTTTGGTAAAAAATCTAAAATTATCGAAAATTATCAAAAATTCAAAAATCCGATTTTCTTAAAATTCAACATGTTTTCTTCTCTTTTATGGGATTTAGCTTCATTATTTTTGTGCTTTTGGAAAATACTTTACTTATTTAATAGTCTCGACTCTTTGGTAAAAAATCTAAAATTATCGAAAATTATCAAAAATTCAGAAATCCGAATTTTTTAAAATTCAACATGTTTTCTTCTCTTTTATGGGATTTAGCTTCATTATTTTTGTGCTTTTGGAAAATACTTTACTTATTAAATTGTCTCGACTCTTTGGTAAAAAATCTAAAATTATCAAAAATTCGAAAAAATTCAAAAATCCGATTTTCTTAAAATTCAATATTTTTTCCTCTCTTTTATGGGAATTAGCTTCATTATTTTTGTGCTTTTGGAAAATACTTTACTTATTTAATAATCTCGAATCTTTGGTAAAAAATCTAAAATTATCGAAAATTATCAAAAATTCAAAAATCCGAATTTTTTAAAATTCAACATTTTTTGCTCTCTTTTATAGGATTTAGCTTCATTATTTTTGTGCTTTTGGAAAATACTTTACTTATTAAATTGTCTCGACTCTTTGGTAAAAAATCTAAAATTATCGAAAATTATCAAAAATTCAAAAATCCGATTTTCTTAAAATTCAACATTTTTGCTTCTCTTTTATAGGATTTAGCTTCATTATTTTTGTACTTTTGGAAAATACTTTACTTATTAAATTTTCTCGACTCTTTGGTAAAAAATCTAAAATTATCAAAGATTCGAAAAAATTCAAAAATCCGATTTTCTCAAAATTCAACATTTTTTCTTCTCTTTTATGGGATTTAGCTTTATTATTTTTCAGTGCTTCAATTAATACTTTCGTTATTCAAGAGAAACTTATCGCTATTTCAAGTAAAACTTTTTTCAGTGTGTAATAATTATTATTTCTTTAAAAAATTATTTAATATAAAATGGCCTTATAAAATAAGCAATGCAAAAGATGACCCAGATACTAATTGTAATTGTTCTAGCCATAGTTTAAGTCTAGTAATGTAAATTCTATTTAAATTGAGACCATTGAGTAAAATTATTTGAATTTTAGTTAGTTAAATCTATTTGTTAGGTTATAATAATTATTTCTTTAAAATTTTTTAAATTGTTTAAAATAAGCAGCCCCATACAACATTCCCGCGCGCTTGCGCGCGGATAGTTTGGCTAGTATATAATAATCGTCGTGATTCCAGATTTCCAGATCTCTGTCCACACTTGAAGTTAGTTATAGTTATTCTTTTGTTTTTTATACGTTTTGATAGAAAATAGAAATATACATATACATACATTATAATAATCGTAAGTTTCCTTTCCGTAGCAAATTATCTGCATTCATTTGTTTGTTTTGAAAATTTAATTTTGTGGGTTAAGTATTGGCATTTTTTATATATTTTTTAATGTCAAACTTTTTAATGTGGAAAATACTTTACTTATTAAATTGTCTCGACTCTTTGGTAAAAAATCTAAAATTAATGAAAATTATCAAATATTTAAAAATCCGAATTTCTTAAAATTCAACATTTCTTCTTCTCTTTTATGGGATTTAGCTTTATTATTTTCGTGCTTTTGGAAAATACTTTACATATTTAATAGTCTCGACTCTTTAATAAAAAATCTAAAATTATCAAAAATTCGAAAAAATTCAAAAATCCGATTTTCTTAAAATTCAACATTTTTTCCTCTCTTTTATAGGATTTAGCTACATTATTTTTGTGCTTTTGGAAAATACTTTACTTATTAAATTATCTCGACTCTTTGGTAAAAAATGTGAAATTATCGAAAATTATCAAAAATTCAAAAATCCAAATATCTTAAAATTCAACATTTTTTCCTCTCTTTTATAGGATTTAGCTTTATTATTTTTGTGCTTTTGGAAAATACTTTACATATTTAATAGTCTCGACTCTTTAATAAAAAATCTAAAATTTTCAAAAATTCGAAAAAATTCAAAAATCCGATTTTCTAAAAATTCAACATTTTTTCCTCTCTTTTATAGAATTTAGCTACATTATTTTTGTGCTTTTGGAAAGTACTTTACTTATTAAATTATCTAGAATCTTTGGTAAAAAATGTAAAATTATCGAAAATTATCAAAAATTCAAAAATCCGAATTTTTTAAAATTCAACATTTTTTCCTCTCTTTTATAGGATTTAGCTTCATTATATTTGTGCTTTTGGAAAATACTTTACATATTAAATTGTCTCGACTCTTTGGTAAAAAATCTAAAATTAATGAAAATTATCAAATATTCAAAAATCCGATTTTCTTAAAATTCAACATTTTTTCCTCTCTTTTATAGGATTTAGCTACATTATTTTTGTGCTTTTGGAAAATACTTTAATTATTTAATACTCTCGACTCTTTGGTAAAAAATCTAAAATTATCAAAAATTGGAAAAAATTCAAAAATTTGATTTTCTTAAAATTTAACATTTTTTCATCTCTTTTATGGGATTTAGCTTTATTATTTTTGTGCTTTTGGAAAATAATTTAATTATTTAATACTCTCGACTCTTTGGTAAAAAATCTAAAATTATCAAAAATTCGAAGAATTTCAAAAATCCATTTTTCTTAAAATTCAACATTTTTTCTTCTTTTTATAGGATTCAGCTTTATTATTTTTGTGCTTTTGGAAAATACTTTACATATTTAATAGTCTCGACTCTTTAATAAATAATCTAAAATTATCAAAAATTCGAAAAAATTCAAAAATTTGATTTTCTTAAAATTCAACATTTTTTCTTCTTTTTTATGGGATTTAGCTTTATTATTTTTGTGCTTTTGAAAAATACTTTACCTATTAAATTGTCTCGACTCTTTGGTAAAAAATCTAAAATTAATGAAAATTATCAAATATTCAAAAATCCGATTTTCTTATAATTCAACATTTTTTCTTTTTTTTATGGGATTCAGCTTCATTATTTTTGTGCTTTTGGAAAATACTTTACTTATTTAATACTCTCGACTCTTTGGTAAAAAATCTAAAATTATCAAAAATTCGAAAAAATTCAAAAATCCGATTTTCCTTAAATTCAACATTTTTTCTTCTCTTTTATAGAATTTAGCTTCATTATTTTTGTGCTTTTAGAAAATACTTTACTTATTTAATAGTCTCGACTCTTTGGTAAAAAATCTAAAATTATCAAAAATTCGAAAAAATGCAAAAATTTGATTTTCTTAAAATTCAACATTTTTTCTTTTTTTTATGGGATATAGCTTTATTATTTTTGTGCTTTTGGAAAATACTTTATATATTTAATAGTCTCGACTCTTTAATAAAAAATCCAAAATTATCAATAATTCGAAAAATTTCAAAAATCCGTTTTTCTTAAAATTCAACATTTTTTCTTCTCTTTTATGGGATTTAGCTTCATTATTTTTATGCTCTTGGAAAATACTTTACTTATTCCATGATTTCCATGATTTCCAGATTCTGTAGGAACCCTGCTTTTGTCTGACTTTCTTCTAAATTATCGAATTCAGTGATTTCTGGGGTGAATTTGGTTAAGTTGTAAAATGATTAATTTCTATTTGAATTCGTTTTTTTGAATGTAGAAAATCTGATGTTAATTTAATTCTTTTTTCGTTATGAACGGCAAAAAATATTTAGCTGGATAAACTACAGATTTCACTTTAGTAGCGAAATTATTCAGTGCTTCAATTAATACTTTCGTTATTCTAGAGAAACTTATCGCTATTTCAAGTAAAACTTTTTTCAGTGTGTAATAATTATTATTTCTTTAAAAAGTATTTAATTTAAAATGGCTTTATAAAATAAGCAATGCAAAAGATGACCCAGATACTAATTGTAATTGTTCTAGCCATAGTTTAAGTCTAGTAATGTAAATTCCATTTAAATTGAGACCAATGAGTGAAATTATTTAAATTTTAGTTAGATAAATCTCTTTGTTAGGTTATAATAATTATTTCTTTAAAATCTTTTAAATTGTTTAAAATAAGCAGCCCCATACAACATTCCCGCGCGGATAGTTTGGCTAGTTTAATCAATATTATTCCATAGGAATTAAGATTTTCAAAAATTTCAAATTCAAACCTTTATGAAATTCAACAACTTATAAGAATATAGATATTAATATCTATATATTAATAATCGTTATATTCCGGTAATCTGTTCGCAGTTTTAAGTAAGTTGCTATTTGCTTCTTTGTTTACTAACTTTTTAAATTAATTTACTGAAAATCATTGAACTCTTGTAAAGTATTTATAAAAAAATTTGAAAATAATTTAATTCATTTCAAGAATTTTATCAAAATTTTTTTTAATAATTGAGTTCTTTCGAGGAAATGTAATTAAAACTATATTGAAAACAATTTAATTCTTGGCAAGATTGTTATTAAAATTCTTTAAAATAATCAAATTGTTATTAAAAATATATTTCAATTTTTTTGAAAATTATGAAAATTTTTTTTAATAATTTTTACTGAAAAATTTGAAAGTAATTAAATTTTATGAAGAATTCAATTATTTAAATACAATTTTAATTGAATTCCAGGGAAAATTAAATTATTTTTAAACATTTTTTTTAAATTCTTCGAAAGAATTCAATAATATCAATGAATAGTATAAATTTTTCATTGGAATTCAATTATTTTAAATACAATTTTAATAAAATTCTTCTCAAAAATTCACTTCATATTTAAAATTTTGCAAAAATTCAATTATTTGTAGAAATAATAAATTTTTTCGCAGGGATTCAATTATTTAAAAAAGTTTTAATAAAATTCTATTCAAGAATTCAATTATTTTCATAAATAATGAAATTTTCGATGTAATTGTATAGAATTGTTCTTTAAAGTTTTAAAATAATCATGTTTATGATTAATTGTAATTAATAATTTTCTTATTAAATCATATTAAAATTATTCACAGAAAATTTAATTATTTTAAACAATTTTATTTCAGTTTTTGTAAATAATTACATTTTTTAAAAGAATTTTATTAAAAACTTTTGAGAACAATTGAATTGTTTAAAAAATTTTATTACAATTTTTAAAAATAATTGAACCTGTGAGAGAAATTTTATTAAAATTATCTTGAATATATAATTGGATTTTTTCCTGGAAATTTTATTAAAAGAAATTGAATTTCTCAGAAGAATTTTATTATTTACAAAAATAATTGAATTCTTGACAATAATTTTACAATTTATATAAAAATAATAGAATTGTTTCGACGAATTTTATCAGAATTGTTAAAAATAATTGAAATTTTATTAAAACTCTTGAAAATAATTGAATTTAAATATTTTTAAAAATAATCGAAAATTCGTTGCAAGAATTAAATTACATTTCACAAATCATAAAATTCTTTGCTGAAATTGAAATATTTTTAAAATCTACTTGTTGTAAGAATTCTATTATTTTCATAAATAATTAAATTCTTCACAGGATTTCAATTATTTTTAATACAATTTTAAATAAATTCCTCGAAAAATGAAATTATTATCTTAAAAATTTTTTGCAAGAATTTAATTACATTTCACGAATATTGAAATTCTTCGTTGAAAATTCAAATATTTTCGAAATCTACTATTTTAATAAATTTTCTCAAAAGAATTCAATTATTTAGAATAAATGTAATGAAATTCGTTGCAGGAATTCAATTGTCAATTATTTTTAAAAATTCATGCCATAATGCTTTTAATATTCAATTATTATCTAAAATTTTAACTGAAATTCATTTTTAAATCAATTTTTATTAGAAAATTCTACGACAATTCAATTATTTAAATACAAAAATAAATAATTTGTTGAATAAATGAATGTTTCTCAAAATAGAATTATCAAGAAAAATTTTATCAAACTTAATTTAGCAAAAAAATTTATAAAAAATTTGTAATTATAGTTGAATTGCTGTGAAATTTTTGTTATGTTTGAAAATAATTTAATGGTTGCTTAGAATTTTATAAACATTTTTTTAAAATAATTAAATTCTTTTGAAAAATGTTATTAAAATAGTATATTGAAAGTCGTTGAATTGAGGAAAATTTTTGAAAATAATTGAAATTTTGCCAAGAATTTTATTAAAATTTTTGAAAATAATTTAATTTTGGAGAAGAATTTTATTATTTTTAAAGATAATTGAAATTTTGACGAGAATTTTTTTTTTATTTTTGAACAGAATTTAATTTCTGCGAAGATCTTTATTACTTTTGAAAATAATTGAATTTCTGCAATCATTTTTTGTAACTTCTCCAAAATTCAATTTTTTCCAGTACTTTATAAAAAATCCCTGACTTTTCCCTGATTTCCCTGACCTGTGGCAACCCTGAATATTAAATCAAAATTGAATACCTTTTTGCCCCAAAACAGTGATAATTTTCTACTCTCACATCAATTTTAATTCATAACAGTCCTTTATTTTATCGCAGTTCATATAATTTGGCTCGTTTCGTATCCAAAGTAATTGAGCTTTTCATTTTTCGGGCAGATTAGAATTTCTTTGTCGAAAAGTTTCCAAAAGTCACGTCAATTCCAGATCTGTAACAAATTGCTGAATTATAATTTTGAATTATATAAAGAATTATTAAATATATAACTAATAAAGAACTAATAACTAATTTTTCATAACTAATTCCTAATTATTTGCAACTAGTAGCTAATAATAAAGAACTAATAACTAAGGACTAATTTATTGTGACTAATTTATTAGTTAATAAATAAAATAAAATTATTTATTAGTTAATAAATAAAATAAAATTATTTATTAGTTAATAAATAAAATAAAATTATTTATTAGTTAATAAATAATTCACAATAGAAAATAACAATTTATAACAAATAAATAATTGACAACAGAAAAAACGGATAAATAGACTATATAAAATACTATATACGCAGATAATTCGGACAAATTTTGTATTAGAACAAAGAACAAAAACTAAACCTTTTGCAAGACTCTTTACTGGTAAGACACTTATTTTTATTTTACAAACTAAAATTTAAAAGTCATTTGTATGCATAAAAACTTGTAAACTGGTTTTAATATTTTCTTCTTTATATGCAGTGTAAGTATCCGTTTGTCGACAGCTTTGACGACTACTGTTTTTTTATACCCTCCCTACAGCGAATCACAATGACTCGTTTTGTGGTGCATAATAAATTTAAATAATACCTACATTTGTTGCCTAAAACAAAAATAAAAAATAATCACTCGCAAAAAATCAAGGCTAACATTATTACAACATAAGAAAGTTAATGACATTTCAGAAAATTCTTTACATTATTATATATACGCAGTTCTAAAAAATACTCGCTCTATATATTTCTTTTAATTATTCACGCAGACAAAACGCAAAACATTTTTTTTCTATTTTAATACTAAACTAGTGCAAATGATAAGCGCGGAACGCGGTATTCCATTTTTAATTATTTTGCAAATTAAAAAATGTTTTCTTTTCAAAAATTAACAATTAATTTTTGAATAATTACAGATTTAAAATTTAAAGAATTCACTCATTAAGTACATAATAAAATTTCTCGAAAGAATACCATTTTTTTTAAAAATATTATTCGATATTCGATTATGTTCAAGAATTTTAATATAAATTCAATTATTTTCAACAATTTTGATATAGTTCTTTAAAAAAAAATCATTATTTTCAAAATTTTTAATAAAATTCCTTCGAAAAATTCAAATATTTTCAAAATGTTCGATAAAATTCTTCGAAACAACTCAATTATTTTTATGAATTGTAAAATTCTCCCTAAGAATTCAATTATTTTCGAAAAAATAAGAAAATTCTTCTGAATAAAAATATTTTCATAAATAATAAAATTCTACCTATTTTCAATACAATTTTAAAAAAAATAAATAAATTAATTAAAATAAAATTTCTCGAAAGAATACAATTATTTTTAATTATTATTTTTTAAAATTATTTTTAATAAAAATTAAATTATTTTCAACAATTCTTGTTAAATTCTTCAAAAAAATTCAATTATTTTTATAAATTGTAAAATTCTTGGAAAGAATTCAATTATCATCATAAAAAATAAAATTCTTTGGAAGATTTTAATTATTTTTATTATTAATAAAAATTTTTCGGAGGATTTCAATTATTTTTAAAAATTTCAAATTCAATTTTTTTCATAAATAATTGAATTCTTCGGAGGATTTCAATAATATTCAAAAATTTTAAATAAATTCTTGTCAAGAATTCAATTTTTTTCATAAATAATTGAATTCTTTACAGAATTTCAATTATTTTCAAAAATTTGAAATAAATTCTTGTCAAGAAATCCTTTCAAAGTAAAATTCATCGCAATAATTATTTTGAAAATTATTTTAAAAAGTTAAAAAAATTCGTTGTTTAATTCAATTATTTTCTAAATTTTCAATTATGAAATTATTCAAAAAACTACATTATTTAAAAAAACAAAAAAATTCTTCAAAAGAATTTAATTATCTACAAAAACTCTAATAAAAACCATTAATATTATCTATTCTTTCAAAGAATTTAATTATTTTCTATATTTTAATAAATTTCCTTGAATGAATTAGATTATTTTATAAAATTGTTATAAAATTCTGAGAAGAATTTAATTATTTTCTAAAAATTTTAATAAAATTCAATAATTAAATGTTTAATTTCATTATTTTTATTATTTATATACAAATTTTATTCGATACAAATAAAATTTTTTTATCTATTAAATAAAATTTATTTCAACTGAATAAAATTTATATTGGCTAAATACAATTTATTTCAACTGAATAAAATTGATTTGGGCTTAATGCAATTTATTTCAACTGAATAAAATTTATTTGGGCTAAATACATTTTATTTCAACTGAATGAAATTTATTTTGACTAAATAAATTTATTAGAACCAAATGAAACTTTTTTCAAACAAATAAAAAATTTAGTTGGCTCTGAGTCAAATATCTTTTCTCTGCGGGTGTATTAAATATTCAAATACTAAAATTTAATATTAAATTTTATATGAATTACTTTGTATTTAATTAAATAAAAAATAAATAAATAACAAAAATAAAAAATACATAAAAAATTTAAATACTAAAATATATTTACGAAACGAAAAGACAAATGAAACGTAAATTTTTCCATTTACGCATTATTATGAATTATTATAGAGAGTGAAGCGAGAAAAACTGTGAGTGAAGAATTAAAATTGCTAACAATTAATTATAAACCTTAGAGAACGTCCTACTCTTGCTACCACCCTATAAGAAGTGAAAGCGGATTAGATTCACAAGTCAGTTAACCCTTTTTATGGCTATTACGTGTCATTTTTCATTTGAGCGCGTGTAACATTTGCCAGAGCAGGTATTTAATCTCGCTTCGATCAGTATAGACACACTACATAGTATCTGAAATTGTTAATGTTGCTCAAGGCATAGCTCACTGAACTAATGGTGAACATATAGGACAATCTAGCACTTT
This sequence comes from Leptopilina syphax, assembly GCA_032872505.1. Lineage (NCBI taxonomy): Eukaryota > Metazoa > Arthropoda > Insecta > Hymenoptera > Figitidae > Leptopilina > Leptopilina syphax. The sequence continues at coordinate 27,853,270 of CM065469.1, read as the reverse complement.
ATACAACTTACAATATTATCGCGCAATATAAAGCATAAATAGTCCACAAAAGTCTGCATTGCATATATAAATTTTATGCCTTAACTTGCGACTATAAATTCAATTTATACCTCTTAATATAGAAGACAATAAATAGCAATCAATAAAGAACATAATGATAGCAATAATAGCGCAATAATAACAATAAATAACAAATTTTTATCGCAGGGTGCAAGAAGCATATTTCGCCGCGATACAAATTGATTCATTTCAATGAGATTATTCAATTTTTTTTTCTGCTTAAATTTCGTAGAATTAAATTATAAATTTGGAAATACAAAACTTTCTCTCGTGTCGATCGTGAGGTAGCAAAAATTATTCTAATTTCCTTATTCGAAGCGAAAGAAGAAAATAGTGATCCAGTTTGATAAGAAAACAGAGTTGCCACAAAAATTTTATTTTGATTTTCCCTGACTTCTCCCTGATTTCCAGACAAAATTTGGACTTTTTCCCTGACCCTAAAGAATATTCTGAAACAATCTAAAAATTAATAGATAATACCAACTCAAAAAAATTTTCTATTAGATTTATTTACAAATTTCTTTAATTGTATAAAATTATTCGCAAACATCAATAACTTCATTTTTAAATAAGTATTTAATTATTATTTTTCCATAGGAATTAAAATTCTTCAAAACATTGAAATTCAAACCTTTTTGAAATTCAACAACTCATAATAATTAAAGAAATTCATCAATTAAATATACATTAGAAAATAAAAACTTGAAATAATTTTAAAAAATTTCTATTAAGCTTTTTGAAAAAAATTAGTTCCATAGAATTTTTAATTAAAAAAAGTATGAAAAATTCAGATTTTCATTGATTTTATTTTGAAACCTGCTTTTAAAAAATTAAATTATTTCTAAAAATTGCAATTATTAGTAACTTCTCCAAAATTCAATTATTATCTAAAACTTTAACTGAAATTAATTTTTAAATCAATTTTTATTAGAAAATTCTACGAGAATTTAATTATTTAAATACAAACATAGATAATTTATTAAATAATTATTGAATGTTTCTTAAAATTGAATTCTTATACATAATTTAATAAACAAATTTTTAAATAATTGAATTCTTTCGACTAATTTTAATAACATTATTAACAATAATTGCATTTTTTGAAGAATCCGATTAAAATTGAAATTCTGCAATGAGTTTTATTATTTATGAAAATAATTGAATCAATACGAAGAATTTTATCAAAAAGTATCAAACAATTGATTTTTTTCGAAAAAAATTTATGCCAATTCTATTTTTAATAATTGAATTCTTTTGGGAAATTTTATTAAAATAATACAAAATATTGAAAATTATTGAATTATGAAAAATTTTTGAAAATAATTGAAATTTTGACATGAATTTTATTAAAATTTTTGAAAATAATTGATTTTCTTGAAAAAATGTATGCAAATTCTATTTTAAATCATTGAATTCCTGTCAAGTTTTTATTTTTTTGGAAAATAATTGAATGTACGTGTAGAATATTATTCAAATTTTTGTTTAATAGTGGAATTCTTTTGGAAAATTTTATTAAAATAATACTTTTTGAAAATAATTGAAATTTTGCCATGAATTTTATTACTGTTGACAAAAAATTGAATTCTTGTGCGATGAATTATGAAAATAAAAATAAATTTTGCAATTAATTCAAAATTCCTGAAAATAATTAAAATTTGTCGAAGAATTTTGCTATTCATTTATGAAGACAAAATTGAAATATTGACAATTTTTTTTAGATTTTTGGAAAATAATGGAATTTCATGCGAAGAATTTGATTCATTTTGAAAATAATTGAATTCTTGTAATGAATATTGTTATTTATGAAAATAATAGAATTTTAAAATGAATTTTATAAAAATTCCTGAATGTGAATATAATTCAATTTTGGCGAATTTTAATCAAATTTTTAAGAATAATTACATTTTTCGTGGAATTGGATTAAAATTGTATATTAAAAATAATTGAAATTCTGCAATGAATTTTGTTCTTTACGAAAATAATTAAATTATTGCATAGAATTTTATAAAAAAGTTTTAAACAATTGACTTTTTTTAAAAAAAATTATGCAAATTCTATTTTTAATAATTGAATTCCTGTAAACTTTTCATTATTTTAGAAAATAATTAAATATTTGTGTAGAATTTCGTCAAAATTGTTTTTAAACAATTTAATTCTTTGGGGAAATTTTATTAAAGTACTAGATATATATAAATTTTTGAATAAGGAAGTTTTTTTTCAAATAATTGAAATTTTGCAATGAATTTTATTACAATTTTTGAAAATATTGGATTCTTGTAATGAATATTGTTATTTGTAAAAATAATAAATTGACTTCCTCGGAATGATTTTATTATTTGGTCAAAATCGCAGAGCATGTAACGTAACAGTCTTTTTGTTTTGTCCATAACTTTTAAATAACAAGGAATTAATAAATTGTTATGTTTGCATTTTAAAATATATTTTTTTTAACAATATTGCATAGGAATATAATTTTTTTTTGTATTTATCAATTAAAAGTTATAAACGTTTTAAAAAGACTGTTACGTTACAAAAGTTTCGTTTTTCGCGATTTTGACCATTTATGAAAATAATTACATACATCCTTAAAAAGAATTTAAAAATTTATGAAAATAATTGAATTACTGCGAAGAAATTACTGCCAAATTTTAAAACATTTGATTTTTTAAAAAAAATTTATACAAATCCTGCTTGAAATAATTGAATTCATGTGAAGTTTCTATATAATTCTGGAAAATAATTTAATGTTCGTGCAGAAATTTATCAAAATTTTTATTTAATAATTGAATTCTTTTGGAAAATTTTATTATAATAGTAGAATATTGAAAATCATTGAATTAAGAAAATTTTTTGAAAATAATTGAAATTTTGACATGAATTTTATTAAAATTTTCGAAAATAATTGAATTCTTGTGATTAATAATATTATTTATGAAAATAATTGAATTTCTGCGAAGAATTTTATTAAATTTGAAAATAATAGAATTCTTGTGTTGAATATTGTTATTTATGAAAAAATTGAATTTGCAATGAATTTTATTAAAATTCCTGAATATAATTGAATTTCGGCGACGAATTTTGCTATTTATTAAGATAATTCAAATGTTGACGAGAATTTTTGAAAATAATTGATTTTCTGGAAAGAATTTTGACATTTATTAAGATAGTTGAATTTTTTCAAAGCATTGAGTTAAAACTTTTAAAATTGAAACTTATTTTAACAGAATTGAATTTCTTATAAATTCTAAGCATTTAATTTTTTTCATTACTTTTAATCAAAATCCCTGACTTTTCCCTGAATTCCCTGATTTCCCCGACCTGTGGCAACTCTCAAAAAAGATTTTGCGAACTCTTTTGAAATTTATGGAGTAAAACGAAATTTCGGATTGTGCGTGAAAAAGAGAAGAATAAGAAGAGCGTTGAAATGAAAATTTGTATAATTATTATTATTGTGACCTCGGCAAAGGAGCAAACAGGACTTTTCTCTCTCTGTGTGTGTGTATGTGAGTTGCTGCGCGTCTATCGTTATCATAATCCCGCTTTCAGACACAAAAGGCGTGCGAGTTAAATCAAGCATTTGTATTCTACAGAGATTTTTCAACGGCGGCTGGACAGTTTTCTCATTTCGTTTATGGCGGCCATAACATAACTCTAACACTACTACCACTGTCAAATAATATATCTCCACGTATATATGTAGTGAATAGCACATACCTCCATCATTATATTCGCCGTTCCTTATTCCACTTTACAAATTTTCCACTTGCACTTCATTCATATGAATATGATGATTCAATATAGATACAATTCCATTATGACAATTTTCCTCCTCTCGAGTTCGATAAACCCATCCATTCTCATTCCTGTAAATAAACAAATAATAAATTAGAAATCACAAAAATCATTTTTTTCCCTATTTATTAACTATTCAATATTATTGTTCTTTTTCCTTAATTTAATTTCCTTATTCTATTATTGTACTCAATAATTAATTTATTGTTTAAAAAAAAAATTTCAAACTATTGAATACAATAATTCCAAGGAAATATTATTCCCTTGGAATAATTGTATTCAATATTTTGAAAATTTTTTTTTAATACAATAAATTTTAAATATTGAAATAAAGGAATAGTTAATTTTTAACATCAAATTCGAAAAGTTAAAAAGATAAAACCGGAATTTACTTTATACAAATTCGAAAAATACAAATCACTGACCTTTAAATTTGAAATTTATTATATTCAATACAAATGTTACTGACTAAACGCTGCATTTAATTTATTATAAATATGCAAATTTCAATTTTCTATTATCAAATATCAACTTCAAAAATTTTAAATGACTTCAAATTCAAAATTTAAAAATCTACCTATTATTAACTGTATAATAATTAATAATCTTTATTTTCTAAAATATTAGAGTAAAATTCTTTTAAAAAATTCAATTATTTTCAAAAATTGTTCAAAAATTCGTCGCGAGAATTCAATTACATTCAAAAATAATAAAATTCTTCACAAACTTCAATTATTTTTATACATATATAATAATATTCTTTGTATGAATTCAATTATTTTTTTAAATAATAATATTCTTAGCAAGAATTTAATTATTTTCAAAAATTTTAATAAAATTCTTCACAAGAATTCAATTTATTTCATAAATAATAATATTCTTTGCCAAAATTCAATTTTTTTTCAAAAAGTTTTATGAAATTCTTCGAATCAATTCAATTATATTTCAAAACAATAAAATCCTTCATAAAAATTCAATTATTTTTCTAAATAATACAATTCTTCGCAAGAATTCAATTTTATTCAAAAATAATAAAATTCTTCATAAAAATTCAATTATTTTTATAAATATTAGGATTCTCAACAAGAATTTAATTATTTTCGTAAAAAATAAATTTTTTTACAAGAATTCAAATAATTTCATAAAGAATAATATTCTTTGCAAGAATTTAATTATTTTCAAAATTTTTTATGAAATTCTTCGAAGCAATTCAATTATTTTTAATAATTTCAATAAAACACTTCGCAAGAATCTAATTATTTAAAAAAAATATAATACAATTCTTCGGTGGAAGTTTGTTATTTTTAAATATTTATAAAATTAGTTAAAAGAATTCAATTATTCTGAATATAAATTTTAATAAAATTCGTCGCAACGAATTAATTATTTTTATAAAAATAGTAAAATTCTTAGAAATTAATTTATCTTCAATGATATTTTAACAAACATTTCTCGACACTATTTTTAAAAATTTAAATATAATTTGTCACAGTAATTCAATTATTTTCAATGAAATTCTAATTCGATTTCTCGAAAGAATTTAATTACTTTCAAAAATTCTAATAAAATTCTTTCTTGAGGAAATATTTCTATAAAAAACTTTTTATCTAAATATAAGTGAATACAATAAATCTGAATCGAAACAACTCCGAATTGATAAAAATTAAAAATTTATAAATATAGAGAATAGTTTTGTAATTACTTGTGCAAATTTATTTTTAAACGCCAAAAGATCTTGATTTTTTTAATATTTAACTACAAAAAAATCCTTATTTTTTAAAAAGAGTTAAAAAATCCTAATTACTGACCTCTAAATTTGAATTTTTGGATCCGAAGTTTGATAATTTTCCTCCCTTTTTTTTGAATAAAAAATAATCTGAAAATAAAAGAATTTTGTAAAAAAAAGTAATTAAACCAGAAATTACGGAAATTATAAAAATAAAGATAAAAAGAAAGAAAGTATTTATTTATTTTAAAGATTTACAATTTATATTTTATATTTTTTAAATAGTATAAAAATTTTATTTTAGAAAAATTTAAATTGAAGCAAATATTTAATTTTCAGTTCATTTAGTATTAATTTTACTAAATATAGATATAAAAAAATCTCACCTTTTCATAAAACTACGAAAACAATAATTCTCATCGTTTCCTCCTCGCAGAATTATAATGAACCGGTTCAAATGCAAAGAGTTGATCCTCTCCAAATGATGAAACAATCAGTTGCGAAGGTGTTGTGTTCCTTGAACAAAAGGAAAAATGATAAGAACAATATACCTAGTCAAAAAAAAATAAGATAATAATTAAGAACCATGATATATACAAAAGAAATTAATAGACAAGAATCATCGAACTTTAATAAATAATTAAATGTCGAATTAAAAGAAAAAAAGCAGTTTCTCATCATCTGATTATAGAAATGGACTTTCTTACAATGTATGCGCTGTATATATAAATAAAGAAAAAGAGATGATATTAAAGTTGTCCCAATTAATATGGTGCAATACTATAATTATAGACTGTTGGGTAAATTGTTTTCTATATAGACGTATATAATGATGATCTTATCTATTAATTATATACACACACTCACACGATATATAAAACTGAAGAATGTAGAAATGAAATTAAATAGAAGTGACTAAGTCGGCGAATCGTAAACCGAATAAATGGCGCCATATAGGAATGGTATGGTATGGTATACAAATACCATTGTATATATGGTTGGTCGATACATAGATCGAAATTGGCGATTTTGCACATCATCGTCCATATGATGAGGCGAATGTCTGCTTCATTCCTTCGAAATATTTGATTTTCAAAATTAAGAAGCAATTCTCGACCCAGACATCTTCACACTAAATGGCGGTCAGACCTGAGGCATGTCGCGCGCCATGGGGCGCCTTCTTCGGCACTCCTTATTTATTTTTCTCTCTCTCTTCTCTTTTTTTTTGGATACACGACTCACGGTTTGCCGGCGCGATATTCTAATGATATAGTTTACTCATTACACATATTGATCAGACCTGTACCTACCGCATTCTTCAACCCTCCATTTCTTCCTTGTTCATTATTTTCCAGTGAAGAATCTCTGCTTCTGAAAACAAATTCAAAATTAGTTCACTACGAAGGCGATTTTTTTCATTATTTACTAAATAACTAATTATTTGCTGAATAACTAAATTATTTACTGAATAAATAAATGATTTACTGAATAACTAAAATATTTACTAAATACAATCCTTTCTCTAAGAGGAGCAAAATTATTTACTAAACTAGCATAACTAATGCGCGAGACATTTTACAGCCCACTGATGTTAATTACAAAAACTTTCTTTTTGAAATTTAATACAAATTTAAGGGACAATTACGAAAAGTTTAGTTTCGTTTTAGTTTCTGAGTTGACTCAAAACTAAATTAACAAACTGAGTTTAGTTTCGTGTCGACTCAAAACTAAATTAACAAAATAGATTGAGTTTCGTGTCGACTCGGTACTAAATTAACAAATTAAATTAGTTTCAAGACGACTCGAAACTAAATTAATAAATTGAATTTAGTTTTGTGTCGACTCAAATAACTAAACTAAAAAACTAAATTTAAAAATAAAACAATTTGAAGTTAGTTTATTGTTTCCTAATTTTTTAAATATTTTTTCTTTTTGAATATTTCCAATTTTAAAATTAATGTTTTAAAAATCATTGAATTCTTGCAAAGAATTTAATCAAAAAATTTGATAATAATAGAATTCTTTCGAAGAATTTTATTATTTTGGAAAATAATTGAATTCTCATGAAGAATTTTGTTAAAATTTTTGAAAATTCTAAGTAAATTAAATTGTTTTTGAAGAATTTCTTTAAATTTTTTTTTTAATAATGGAGTTTCATTAATAATTTTAACTAAAAATTTTGAAAATAATTGAATTTTATGAACAATTTCTTTTAAGATTTTAAAATAATCGTGTTTGTTAATAATTGACATTGAACATATAATACTATTGAATTCTTTCGAAAAATATTATTAAAAATTAAAAAAAATTGAATTCTTTCGTGGAATTTTTTAAAAGATAATTGAATCTTTTGAAATTTTTTATAACGAATTAAGAAAAAAATTGAATTCTTTCGTGAAATTTTTTTGAAAATAATTGAATTTTTGCAATGAATTTTACTATATATAAATAAAATTGAATTGTTTCGAAGGATTTATTAAAATTTTAGAAAATAATTGAATTCTTTCGAAAAATATTATTAAAAATTAAAAAAAATTGAATTCTTTCGTTAAATTTTTTTTAAAATAATTGAATTTTTGCAGAGATTTTATAGCGAATTAAGAAAAAAATTGAATTTTAGTCTTTATGAAAACAATAATTGAATTTTTATGGAAAGAAATTTTATTAACATTTTTAAATATAATTGAATGTCTGTAGAATTCAATTTTTTTCAAGAATTATATATTTAAAATCTTTGATATAATTAATTTTCGCGAAGAATGTTATTATTTATTAAAATATTTGAATTCTTGCAAAGAATTTTGTTTCGGGTCGCCACGAAACTAAAATTAAACGTAAATTTTTAATTTAGTTTCGTTTTATCATCGGTTCCTGAAAAATTTATTATTTTTTAAAAATTATCATTTTTCGAACTTCAGGTATATTTCAAAACAATTTTTAAAAATAAAATAAAGTTAAATTCCTTCAGATAGAACATTTATTTTAATGAATTTTGACAAAACTTAATTATGTTTCAATTTTTTAAAGTTTTTTTGGGGAATTCAATTATTTAAAAAAAAATTTAATTAATTTCAAAAAACTAATTTTCTATCATTTCTGCGCATTAAATTTATCAAAACTTCAAAAATTTTTGTTAAAAAAATGTTTAAAAAATTATTATTTATTTCAATTGAAATTTCAAATAATTTCAATATATAAAACCTTTTGAAATTTAATTATTTCTAAAAATTACAACTGCAATTTTTCCAAGTCAAAAAAAAAAATAAAATAAAATATTAATAAGATTTCAATTCAAAAATTTAATTTTAGATTGAAAAAAAAAAATTTTATTTTATTATTCCCTAAAAATCCTGTTTAAAACGCTTCTAATATACAATTATTTTTAAAAATTTTAACTGAAATTCTTTTTTAAACCAATTCTTATTATAGAATTCAACGATAATTGAATTATTTAAATACAAAAATTATTGAAAAATTTAATTATAATTTGCAAATTTTTAGCTATAATTCTTGAAAAAATACAATAATGTTTAAAAATAATTTTTTAAAGTGAGAAAATAAAATTCTTTAAAATATAAAATTTATTTTAATGAATTTTGAGAAACTTTCCTAATTTTTTCAATTTTCAAAAATTATTCTTGGGAATTTAACTATTTTCAAATAATTTTAATTTTTTTTTCAAATCAATTCTTATAAAAAAGTTGTACTAGAATTTAATTATTTAAATGCAAAAATAATTTATTATTTCTAAAAATTGCAACTAACTAACTCACTCTACGTTTTAATTTTTTAAAAATAATTAAATTACACAAAGAAATTTTATTTGAATTAAATTGAAAATAATTGAATTCTTCCGTGAAATGTATATTTAAAATTGTACTGAAATTATTTATTTTTTCATAAAGAATTGTATTAAAATTTTTGAAAATAATTGAATTTTTTCATGAATTTTATTGAAAAATTTTTGAAAATAATTAAATTTTATCAAGAAAGTTTATTGAATTTGTATTGAAAAAATTAAAATCATTCAATCCTTCAATGATTTTTATTAATTATGAAAATAATTGAATTCTTGCCAAGAATTTTATTATGATTTGTAAATATATTATGTAATTGTTTCGAAGAAAATTAAAATTTTTCATGGAATTTAATTAAAATTGTCTTGAAAATAATTGAATTGAATTGAATAATTTAATAATTAATAGAATAATTAAATTGAATTTTTGAAAAATAATTGAATTTTAATCACGAGGCCCTAACTTCGTGAGAACAGAAAATCTCGATTTTTATTATATTTTATAATAATTAATAAATTATTTACTAAATTTGTTGAATTATTTACTAAATTACAAAATTATTTACTAAATCACTCGCTATAGAATAATCAGAAATTAAATAATATTAACATAAAAATAAAGTGATGATTAATTCCCACACTAACCGATTATGGCCAATTAAAAGCAACGATAATAAATCTCTTAATTAACGCATTTAAAAATATTTGCATACATATAGTTCGTGTGTGTTGGAATCAAACTGCATGTTTTGTGAAACTGCCTAAAAAAAGTGTTTCTGATTTATTATGGATAGTGCAACATTAATTACTTGATGCAATCAGCCATTCAATAGTGAGTTGTTGGTCGACTTTTATGACTCCGTTAAAAAAAGAAATGGTGATTTCGAAAAAAAAATGTCGCATATCTACACCGAGAGTAATTTCAAAAAAAAAAAAAAAAAAAAATACATATCAAAGCTCAATGATTGTGAATTGTCTGTAAGTACAAAACTGTCTGTCTGTCATTACAATCAGCAGCAACACGCTTTGTTTTTGTCCAACAACCCGACTATATTTTTGCTTTTTTTCTCTCTCTTTCTCTCTCTGTTTCTCTTTCAACGTTAGAAATCTTCCAAGCAAAGCACTTTGGCCAGACAAACGATCGCTCAATAAATTCCGGAATGCCCGGTATTTCAAATGAAATGTATGTGTTACCCGAGAAATATTTTACGTCCCCGAAAAATCGTTAAATGCGAAATAGAATCTTCGGACATTAATTTCATAAAGACTTTTAATTTCACGAGAGAAAAAAACGAGTTTTGTATATATAAACATAATTTTTAATTACCCCGTGAGTTATATTCAATTTTTTTTTTCTTTCTTTGCTTTTGTTTTTATTTGCTTTATATATTTATATATCACCAATTAAAAGAAAAAAAATTAAAATTATATAATTTAAGGAAGCTGAGTTTAAATTAGATATAAAAGTTTTTACGATGAAAGCCTAATAATGGCTAATAAATTTCTAGAAAACTAGATTAGGAGAAAAAAGTTCTCGGTATTGTTATATAGCGAATATATATATAGACTCTTCGTGTTGAGAAACTTACCCAGAGAAATAATTAGGGATTGTTTATTGCTAGAAATTATCCCATTTCTATATGATGACTTTTTGACTTGACTCGAGTCCTATTTGCTCAACAGGTATATATAACATATGGTTAGCTGAAATCTTTGACTGCGATTAACATAATGGCTGCGCGTTCCAACTGTTTTCACCAGAAACCAATACAGCATGTGTGTTATTCCTTTTTATATGACAGATCATTTGTCTTATTAAAATTATTCTTACGAGCGTATACATAATACGCATTTTGGTAGTCGCACGTGTATCCAATGATTTTTAGCCGCAAAATTCATTAAATTTCCCATTAAACTTCCTTTTCAAAATTGAAGCATTTCTTCCCTCACTGAAAATAGAAAAATTACAGTATAATTATAATTGTTTTACAAAATAAATAAAATATTTAAAAATTGAAAAAATTAATTATTGAATTATTGAAAACGTGATTGATAAATAAATATTAATATAGATTAAAAAAAATTATAATCATAAGAGTGTTGAAAGTTTGTAAAAGAAGGAAACAGTGACACTATCGGAAAAAATCTTTCCCCCTAAAAAGCCGGTATTCCATAAATACGGGAAGATTAATTCGCGTGGCCACAAATCTCGAACAATCATACAGTTTTGTCTGCGTTATGGGAGCAGAGGAACCTTGGGATAAATGTAATAAAATTGGAAGAATGCTTAGGGTCGTCCTGACCGAATCGAAAGTGACAGACGGCTTCAATATTGTACATTCCTATAGCACCGTTTAAGAACGACAAAAGTAGATATTTTCACGCTTCTCGCAAAGAGAAAAAAAAACAAACAAAAAATCAAATAACATTTCAAATATATACAAAAGGGGAGAAAAAAAATATTTTCACGAAAGCTCATAAGAAGAATTATTGATTGAAAAATTGAGAAATACAATCCTTCCCCTATGAGGAAGCAAAAATAATAAAAATGAATACAAGATAAAAAAAAAAAATTCATTAAAAATTGATTATAAAAACAACGGTATTGCAAGAAATTTGAATAAAATTGAAACAAATATTGAAAGAATAGGTGTTAATTTTCGCTGAGAATAAATTTACAATTTACACGAAAAACAAACATATGGGAGATTAGATAATGATTTTTTGACAGGTTGGAGAAAAAAATAAATATTAATTTCTTACCAAGTAGATGGTTCCTTGTCAGGACTAAATAACAGGGTCTCTGTTTTCGGGAACAAAATTTCTCTGAACCATTGAGATGCACACGGCCATTAATGTCCAATTCATCCTTCAACAGAATTTGGAGATTTCATCCTGAAAACGCAATAAATCCATTAGTGTCTAGTTTATCTATGAATAAAAAAAAATAATAATAAGATTCAAAAAATAATAGAAATATAAACACTGTTGCCACACAAAAAATTTGATTTTTTTTTTCTCATTTCTAAATAGAATTTTCATTTTTTTCCTGATCCCGCAATAAAAAAAATTCATGTAAAGTTCAATTTGAGAAGATAAAGGCAATTTTTACAAAAAAATAGGTAACAATTTGATTTAAAATTGAAAACTACATTTTAAAAATAAAATTAGTTATTATAGTAAACATCCCTTGATTATTTGAAAAAATTTCAATTATTTTTAATAATTTTAGGAAATATCAATTATTTTTAATAGAATTTTAAGAAATTTCAATTATTTTTAATAACTTTAGGAAATTTTAATTATTTGTAATAATTTTAGGAAATTTTAATTATTTTTAATAACTTTAAGAAATTTTAATCAGTTTTAAAAATTTTGTGAAGTTTCAATTATTTTTAATAACTTCAGGAAATTTTAATTATTTGTAATAATTTTAGGAAATTTAAATTATTTTTAATAATTTTAAGAAATTTTAATCATTTTTAATAATTTTGTGAAGTTTCAATTATTTTTAATAATCTTAAGAAATTTCAATTATTTTTAATAGAATTTTAAGAAATTTCAATTATATTTAATAATTTTAAGAAATTTTAATCTATTTAATAATTTTGTGAAGTTTAAATTATTTTTAATATAATTTTAAGAAATTTCAATTATTTTAAAAATAATTTTGTGAAGTTTCAATTATTTTTAATAATTTTAAGAAATTTCAATTATTTTCAATAACTTTAGGAAATTGCAATTATTATTTTTAATAATTTTGGAAAATTTTAATTATTTTTAATAATTTTGTAAAGTTTCAATTATTTTTAATAGAATTTTAAGAAATATCAATTACTTTAAAAATAATTTTAGGAAATTTCTATTATTTTTATAACAACTTTGGGAAATTTCAATGATTTTTAATAGAACTTTAGGAAATTTCAATTATTTCAACAATTTTCAATTACTTATTTATAAAACTCCAATTATACTACAAAAATGGAACTAAAACACTTTAAAAATTAATTTTTCAGAAATTTAAACAAATTTTTTCAAAATTTCAATTTTTTTTAAATCTTTAAATTGAAATCTTTTTAAAATTAAAATTCTGTTTTTTTAATCATCTGAATAAAATTCTTTAACACGTTTAATTACATATTTTCGATTAAATTACAATCTAATTGATGACTATTTAATAAAATTGCTCAGATAAATCCATGTATCTTTAAACAATTGAATTAAAATTTCGGAGAAACCTAATTTTTCAGAATTTTAAATAAAATTATTTAAAACTTAAAAATAATTTTTGTTCAATAACCAAATATTCAATTGTTATTAATTTTTTCACAGCAATTGAAATTTAAAAAAAATTTAGTTTACAATCTTGAAAAAAATTCAATTATTTTCGAAAATTCGAACTGTTATTATAACTGAAATCGTTATGAGTTAAATAAAATGAATAACCTTAAAATTATTATTAATTATTAATTTTTCCCAGCATTTGAAATTTTCGGACATTGTTCAAAATCTGAAAGCAATTTTTGAAAATTGCAAAATTTTTGGAATTCCTATTTTGGACAAAATCTAACTAAAAAGTCTTTACGAAGTTAATTAAAATTAATAACTTTAAAAATTTTGTTCAAGCTTGTAATTACTTTAAAAAAATTAATTATTTACTTAAATAAGAAAAAATTAAATTATTTCTTTAAAATTTCTTGTGATTCAAGAGTTTTTAGTCTAAAATTAGTTCAACAAGAATTCAAGTCTTTTATTGTTTTTCAAAAATATTGTTGGACACTAAAAACCAGATTTTTTTTATAGTAATTCTGGAAATTTGATAATTTTCCAGTACTTTTGATAAAATTCTCTTATATTTTCCGGATTTTCCTGAATATAATAATATACTATTAATAATAGCTAATAGAATTTTTAAAAAAATTTGCAAATCAGGATTAAAAACCCGTTTATATATTCTAAACAAATAAATAAAATCGAATTTCTCTTCTTGTTGGATATTAAAGCAGAATTTTCGTTTCTCATTTCCCGAGCCAACAATCAAGTATTATTTACGCGATATAATCTATCCTGATTAAGTATTTATCTACCGCGTAACGAGAATACTCGCGCGCTCGCCCTTTCTTCCGCACGTCCTTACAGTCACGAACGTTATAAATCCATAGTGATTCCATTCTCCCGTACAATTTAAATAATAACGCCACCAAATTTACAAAAATAAATTTTAGCACCATAATAATTTCAAAATTAAAAATTAAAAAAAAAAAAATGATGGCAAAATATTTTCTCTAATAGATCATTATTTTTTTCCGAATCTCTCAAAGGTATATGTATAATACCAACGATGTTTAGATCGAAGCCACAAAGCCACAAAATGAACCGTGAAATACGTAGGCAAATTTGATAAATTACTTTGAAGAGACTCGCTAAAATTGATTTAGTAGACTGATCTACGGTGATTAGTAACGCGTTACAAAAACACTTCAGAGATTTCAAAGATATTAATCATGCCGCATGGCCACCCAATTTTTCTATAAAATTGTAAAATACGACCATCGACCCCCTTCCTCTCAGAAAAAAGAGAAAAAAACGAAACCAAAGAGAATAAAAAAAAACACAAGAGATATGTCCGATTAATTAGCATATTTAAGCCAATTAACGATACGTCATTTTGTCAGCGGTTATTAGTTTTTACCTGATTTCAACAAGTTCAGAGAAATATTTCTGAATATCGGAAATGATAAAAGAAGCCGAAAGACATTTTAATATATGAATAGTTGAATAATTAAAAAATAAAACTTATTGATCTTTCTGAAACAAGGTGTTGAACCGGTCTTAATTTTTATAATATAGACAAAATTAGACAAAATTATTATGTTTTGTCGAAGTTTTACTTGGCGAATAATTTATATTAACAAATGTTAGGCGAAATAGCGCGCGAAACACGGTATTCCGTTTATTATTATTTGGCAAAATTAAATAATGGTTATTTGCAAATAATGGTTATTTGCAACATCAATTTCAGATTCAAAATTTAAAAAATTCACTTATTAGATTCATAACTATTTATTCTTATACTTGATATTTTCAAAAATTTTAACACAATTTTTGGGAAGAATTAATTATTCTCATATAAATATAATCATTTCTTTTTGTAAGAATTCAAATAATTTTATAAATAGTAAAATTCTTCGCAGGAATTCAATTATTATTTTCAAAACAATTTTAGTAAAATTTTATAAAAGAATTCAATTATTTTTAAAGATTGTATTGAAATTCTTCGAAGAATTCAATTATTTTCAAAAATTTTAATAACTTTCCTCAAAGAAGTTCAATTATTTTCGAAAATTTTAATTAAACTCTTCGCAAGTGCTAAATTATTTTCCAAAAATAATTGTAAAAATTCAATTATTTTTATAAATAATACAATTCTTCGGAGAAATTCAATATATTTTAAATATATTTATAGGTAGAAAATTCGATGAAAGTATTTAATTATTTTCAACAATTTTAATGACATTCATCGAAACAATTCAATTAATTACCAACATTTTGATAAAATTCTTCGAAAAATTCAATTATTTTAAATACAATAAATTTTAATAGAATTTCTCAAAAAAGTTCAATTATACTTTTTAAAAATTGAAATAAAACTTTTCTAAAAAATTAAATTATTCTAAACAATTTTAATGAAATTCTACGTAAATTTAAATTATTTTCAATATTTTCACTTACACTGAGAAAACTGGAGTATTGGACTAAACATCTGGAGGGACAAATCGTTGATATTTGAGAGTTAGCTATTGGATAACAATCTAAATGTTCAAATACACCATTGACAGATATTCGTGCCATTTCTCTTGGAGGGAAAATGAGTTTATAACAGAGGGACAAATTAACCATCTTGAGAAATCCCTTCCTTATCCGGCGCGAAATGAATAAATATGGCAACCTAACCCCTAAATTGAATACATTTAGGCTGTTTTCGGCACTCGCCCCGAGTTAACTCCGGGTTAATGGTGATTGGTTAGACCAACAGAATGTTTTTGATGATTGGATAATATTTAACTCGGGGTTAACTCTGGGTGAGTGCCGAAAACAGCCAAAATGTCAGAAAAATAATTTCGCGCGCATCAGATCGTACACATTTTCTGCGCAACTTTTAACCCTCAGATATAATGGGAGAGAATATACAAGTAGATTTCCATTATCAATTCAAAATTTATTTTAGAAGGACTATTTAATTCTCTTCATAAGCAAAGGAAACATACACTTTTTGAACCTCCGAATTTGACACTCCAGTTTTCTCAGTGTAAAATTATTAAAAAAACTTCATTATTTTCAAGAACTGTAAAGAAATTCTTCAAAAAAATCTTATTATTTACGAAAAATCTAAACAAATTGTTTAAAAAAATGAAATGTTCTATCATTAATTTTAATAAAATAAAATAATAATATTATTTGTAATTTGCAATTATTTTCAAAATTTTCAATTAAAATTATTTTTAAAAATTTAATTATTTTAACGAAATTTAATAAAATTCATCAAAAAATTCAATTATTTTCAAAAAATAAAATTCTTTGTAATTTACAATTATTTTAAAAATTTTCAATTGAAATTATTTTTCAAAATTTCATTATTTTTACGAAATTTAATGAAACTCTTTAAAAAAAAGGTAATTATTTAATTAAATGGGACAATTATTAATTGCAATTAATAATAAACACAATTATTTTACAAAACTTAAAAGATAATCTTCATAAAATTCAATTACTTTTAAAATTATCAATAAAAATTATTTTAAAAAAACTCTATTATTTTCTAAAAATTCAAATAAATTCTTCAAATCAATTAAATTATTTTCAAAAATATTAATAACATTCTTTACAAGAATTCAATTATTTTTAAAAATAGTAATATTTCTCTCGAAAATTCAATTATTTTTAAACATTTTAATAAAATTTTTCACACGGATTCAATTATTTTTATACCTATAAATATGAAAATTACTTTCAAAAAATTCAATTATTTTTAAAAAATATAATAAATTTCTTCGCAGGAATTGAATTATTTTCAATACAATTTGAATAAAATATCTCGGTAAGATTAAATTATTTTTAAACATTGTAGTAAAATTTTTCGAAGAATTGAATTGTTTTTAAAATTTTTTAATAAATCCTTCAAAGAAAATGGATTATTTTCAATTTTTTTGATAAATACTTTGCAAGTATTCAATGATTTTGAATATATATTCAAAATCATTGAATTATAATTTTAAAATTCAAAAATTGAACAAGAAAAATTATTTTATAAAATAAGAAACAAAGAAGGAATTAAAAACTAAATTAAAATTGTCGAACAGATTATCTGAATACGATTATCGATATTGATTATTCAAACTAAAATAAAAATCAATAAACAAGAAGAAAATTGAAACTAGACGAAAATTGTAACTAGAAAGAAATTGAGACTAGAAAATAATTGAAACTAGAAAAAAATTCAAACTATAGAATAACTGAAAGAAATACAAGAAAAACCGAAAAGAAGAAAAAAGATTTTGATTGACTAATATTCTCGATCGACAATGAATAGCAAATGGTAATTAAAATTAATTGTATCAATTAATTTATGCCATTATTGATTAAGAAAGTATTTCGGTTTAATAATTCGATGTGTGCAAGCCTGCATCCATCATTTCCGTCAATTATCTTTGTTCATCATCAACTATATAGCTGAGAAAAGGCGCGTACATTTCGTTATACAGTAGCCAATCAACAATTATTTTACGACCCCGGGAAGAATTGACGAAGATAATATTTTTTTCTCCTTCTTTTTTTTCTTATTCTTTCTTCATCTCAAAGTGGCAGGAGCGTTTCTTGGACGCGTCGAAAAGCCGTGCGCGAATAGCTCATAACGATTTCATTGGTGGTCGGAAAGACGAAGCGAGAGTATAGGGGAAAAAAAAGAAGAAAAAGAAGATAATAACGTCCTCGAGCTGCCGAGTGCGGACTAACAAGCGGATATCGTATATGAGCCACGCGATCTCGATTGTAAAACGTTTAGGAAAAATCACCCTTTGGCACTATATATCCAAAACGGAAGCAAATTTCGTTATTTCTAAATCAAGTAAATTTGCTATAAATTCCGCTTTAGAATCCGCAATTTCGAAGATTTTTAGTGATATTAATTCAGAGTTGAAACGTTCGATATATTTTTTGCTTTTTTGATTAAGAAAAAAAGTACGGAACGTTACAACTTCAAATCAAATTTGAATTTACTTTTTTCGTAGCGAAAATTTTAAATATCATCTCTAGGGTAGAACCTCAGATTTTTTGGTGTTAATTTCACTTCAAAAATCGTAAAATGCAAATGAATGATCTGGGTCCGGCTCGATTGGCAAATTGTGAAAGAAGAAGGTTACTTTTCTCTCTCTCTCTCTCTCTCTCTTGGAACGAGACGATGATGACGATGATGGGGCGACGGCCGTGCAGGCGCCCAAGGTGGTCGAGTAATTTCGCAGAGAGCCCCAAAGTATAATCTTCCCGAGGATCATCTGTGCTTTAAAAAATTTTTTTGAGATCATCGTTAAACAGCGATGTGCTGTACCTGCGATAATTCCGCTTCCTCCTCTCATTGAAAACCAATTCCTATAGATTTCTCGCTCGTCCAGTCCTCGCGACAACGCAGATATTTCCATCATTTTGTACCTGTAAAAAAAATCAAATTTTAGAAAATCTTGTCATTAAAAAAACATTCCAATAAAAAAAACAGTCGAATAAAAAAAAATTCCAAATAAAGACAAAACAATAATTGTAAATTCTAAAAAAATTCGATTCCGAATTCAAGAAAAACAATATTATTGAATATGTGAAACTTAATTGCGAAAGGAGTTTGAAAAAAAAAGAAATTTGACGTTATGTTCTGACAATGGTAGTGTCTCATAAATCGGTCAAAATCGCGAGATATGCTTGTTAATCGTTCACAAGCAATAAAATTAATGAATCGCGAGGTTGGTGTGTATATAGTGAGAGAGTAATATTATAGCCTCGGGCCCGGATGTTGCCTTCTGGTTTGTGTCTGTGTTGTTGAAGAGATTAAAAATAAATAAAAGGCAAATATAAGTGCGGGGCCCCGCGCGAAACCCATCATTACTCGAGGCGGACCAACCTTGTTAGTCCCCGTTGAAAAGAGGGCCCCACACTCATTGAGAACGTCGGAGTCCTGGCGCCTGCGCCGTTAAAATTACTGGAAATTCAAAGAATTCAAACCACCAGGTTCTCACCCGGCGATGATTGCTTATTTCGTGCATCTACTTGAGGAAGAACTTCGCAGCTATCACGGAGGTCTTTTATATACATCATGATGATGATGATGATAAACTTCTAAATAAAAATTTTAACAACTAATATAAAAATTCGAACTAATATAAAAATTTGAACAACTAATATAGAAATTAATATAGAAATAAATATGGAAACAATTTTAGAAACAAATACAGAAACAAATATAGAAACAAATATAGAAACAAATACAGAAACTAATACAGAAATTAATACGGAAACTAATAAAGAAACTAACCTAAAACCGCTAATACAGAAACAAATTCAGAAACTATAATATAGAACCTAATGCAAAAATAACTATAGAACCTAATATAGAAAATAATACAAACTTCTAATATAAAAGTATTTTCACAAAAAATTAATTTTATTTTTCCCTAACTTTTCCCTGATTTCCACCGACAGAATTTTGACTTTTTCCCCGACCCAAACAAATGTTCTGCGATTAACTCTAAAAATGATTAGATATACTAAAAAAAATGTACTAAATACATTTACATGCGAATTTCTTTAATTGTAAAATTATTCGAAAACATGAATAACTTTTTTTTTAAATAAACATTATAATCATTACCTAATATTTTTACATAAGAATTAAGATTTTCAAACATTTCAAATTCAAACCTTTTAAAATTTAACAATTTATAAGAAAATTGTTACTGTAACTTTTTCAAAATTATTTTCATCATATTAATCTAAAATTCCTTCTTTAAATCAATTATTTTTAATATTTTTTGAAAAAGTTCCTTGAGAATTTTTAAATTTATTTGTGCGAAATACAATTTTTAACGAAATTTCAATTATTTGGTAATTCATCAATTAAAAAATTAATTGGAAAATAAAAACATCAAATAATTTAACAAAAATAATTATTTCCAAAAATTACAAGCATTTTTAACTTCTCTGAAATTCAATTATATTTTTTAGTGTTTTTAACTAAAATTCATCTCTAAATCAATTATTTTTAATAATATTCCTTTAAATCAATTTTTGTTAATAATTAAATAATTAGTAATCAAAAATATATTTAAAAATTTAACTTTAATTGAATTCCTGCGAAGAATTTTATTACAATTTTTGAAAATAATTGAATTTTTTTAAAGAGTTTTGCGATATTTATGAAAATAATTGAATTCTTGTAAAGAATTTTATTAAAATTTTTTAAAATAATTGAATTTCTGAGTAGAATTTGACTATTTTTAAAGATAATTGAATTTTTCAGAAGAATGTTATTATTTATGAAAATAATTGAATTTTTTGGAAGAAATTTATTAAAATTTTTGAAAATAATTGAATTGTTTCGAAGATTTTCATTAAAACATAATTTTTAATTAGAAGATTTAAAAATTCAGATTTTCAAAGATTTTAATTGGAAATTTTTTCAAAATACAATTTATTTCTTGGATTTTTAACTAAAATTTTTATCTAAATAAATTATTTCTAATAATTACATTCGAAAATTTTTTTTATTTCAAATTGAAACCTTTTGAAATTCAATTATTTTAAAATATTTAATAACATTTTTGTCAAGAATTCAATTATCTCTAAAAATAATAAAATTCTTCTCAGGAATTCAATTATTTTCAAACTTTTAATGAAAATCTTCCAAACAATTCAATTATTTTCATAAATATCGCAAAACTCTTTAAAAAAATTCAATTATTTTCAAAAATTATAATAAAATTCTTCGCAGGAATTCAATTATTTTCAAATATTTTAATAACATTCTTAGGAAGAATTTAATTATTTTTAAAAACAATAAAATTTTGCTGAGAATTTTAATTATATTTTTTTAAATTAGAAATACAATTATTTTTAATAATTTTAATAAAATTCTTCTTAAGGATTTAATTATCTTCATAAATATCAAAATTCTTTACAAAAATTTAATTATTTTCAAAAATATAATAAAAGTCTTCGCGAGAATTCAGTTATTTTCTAGAATTTTAATAAAAATTTCTTGATAAGATTCAATTATTTTTAAAGAATGTAATGAAATTCTGCGAAGAATTGAATTAATTTCAAAAATTTTAACAAAATTCTACGCAATGACTCAATTATATTCATAAATTTCAAAATTCTTTAGAAAAATTTAATTATTTTCAAAAATATAATAAAATTCTTCGATAGAATTTAATTATTTTTAAGTTTTAATTACATTTCTTATCAAGAATTCAAATTTTTTTTTAAAATAATAAAATTCTTGTCAGAAATTCAATTATTTTCAAAAATTTTAACAAAATTCTTCGCGAGGACTCAACTATCTATTATTAAATATCAAAATTTTTTACAAAAATTTTATTATTTTCACTACAATTTTAATAAAATTTTTAATTTAATTTAATTTAATTTTTAAAATTTTTAATAAAATTATTTTAAAATTTTATTGTAATAAAATAATTCTTCGAAAAATTCAATTTATTATTTTCAAAAATTTTGGTAAAATTCTTGACAAGAATTTAATTCTGCTTTGTAAATAATAAAATGTTACTTAAAAAATTAATTAGTTTTAAGTAAAATTATTCATTTAATAATTCATGAGGTTATAATTTTTTAAAAGTTCTTTAAAAATTAAATTATTTGTAATAAATCATTGTCCAAAATAGAAAAAATTGACGGTTTTGTATTAAAATTCTTGATAATTTCAAATTTTTAAGGCAAACAAAAAAGATATAAAAAATCTGAATTTTGATGTTTAATTTTTTTGCAGTATTTTTAATAAAATTCATAATTCTAATTTTTCTAGTCGAATAAAAGACGAATTGTCATTTGAATAAAATATTTGTCCGAAGAAAGAATAATTATCACTCTTTCTCTCTCTTAGTTTCGTCCCCGTGTCGCTTAATAATGACACGCCTATTTTTTGAGTAGCAGCTGATGACTTTCTGATTTACATCTGGCCTCTGCCTCAAGTTGCATGTCGGATTCTAGATAAGGTGACATTACCCTACAATTATGAATTATGAAATGACACCTATCGGTTTGGATGCTATACTCTAGCTTGTAATTTTCATATTCGCTGGAAATGTGAGATTATAGATAGAAAAAAATTGATGAAAGTATAAGTGGGTCATTATTATTTTTTTTTTTTTTTTAAGAGATAGTGTCAACTACCAAGTCAGCTATATGCTCTGTGACTGGAATAATTGCCTCTCGGTGATTCGATAAAACATGACAGGGAAATTTCAACCTTTTTTAAAAACGAAGAAAAATGGAATTTTAAATAGCAAGTTTTCACCGGAAAAACTGTTATAAAATTATAATATACAAAAAATGTGTTTTATAATTCTAAATTTTTATTTTTAGAAAAAATGTCTTCGAGAAAGGGACACGTGACTCGACTAAAAATAATATCCCCTTATTTCTTTATTATTATTTTTATATTTCTTTAGGATTATTAATTCAGCACATTTCCGAAAAAAACCAAGAAACGAAAACTATTTTTCAATAAAGTCATATTTTGATTTGGTTAATTCGGCATATTTCCGAAAAAACTATTTTTCAATAAAGACTCAATTTGGTGAATTCATCACATTTCCGAAAAAACGAAAAACTATTTTTTCCATCAACACTATGGCCTCAACTGTTTGTTTATAATTCAGCAAACATTTCCGAAAAAATTAAGAAACGAAAAACTATTTTTTAATAAACACTTAACCTCAAGTGATTTGGTTATAATTTAGCAAACATTTACAAAAAAAACTAAGAAAAGAAAAGAATTTTTCAACAAAGACGTGGCTCAAGTGCGACGAATATTGTGTATCTGGCGAATGAAACAAGTGTCATCACAAAGGGATATATTGCTTGTGAACAACTGGAAAGCCCTCGAAGTTGCATTATACAGGCGGGTAAAGGAATAATCGAGTGACGGCGTAGGAGTCTTTAATGACTAACGACAAGTAATTGAACAAAGCATCCGCAAATTGGACCACCGAGCAAGAGGTCGCAGAAGTCACCGGACGCTAAGCGTCATCAGCGTTATTTGCATCTGCCAATATAAATGAAGATCTGATCTGCCTGCGCTCTCTCGAATTAGAAATAGAAACAGAAGCAAACTATTGCTACATATATGCGAAACTCGAATATTCTCCTAATATTTGGCTTCAAAGAAAACTTTTTTGCTTTTCAAACCAAAAAAAAATTTAAAAATCTTCCGGAAGCGATGAAAATGGAAATAAAATACAAATTGAATTCAACTATTAAATTAAATATTTTCCTAAATTGCCTGTCGAATTAAATACTTTCCTGATTATCAAACTATTAAATTAAATATTTTCCTAATTACCTAACTGTTGAAGTGAATACTCTCCTAATTATCCAACTATTAAAGTAAATATTCCCCTAATTAATTAACTATCGAATTAAATACTCTCTTAATTATCCAACTGTCAAATTAAATACTCTCCTGATTATCTAACTGTCAAATTAAATACTCTCTTAAATTCTCCAACTATCAAATTAAATATTCTCCTAATTTTTTCTCAGAACTGTAAAATTTGTGTCTTTTCACCTTTCGTTAGATCAAATATTATAATTTCGAGAAAAAATTAATTTGAAAGAAAAATTTTCTACTATTCGCCTAATTATTTACCAAATTAAATATTATTTAATATGAACAAAATTGAATGAATTGGAAATTAAATTAAATGAATTTAAAATTAAATAATATAATAAACTTGAAACCAAATTGAATGAATTTCAAATTAAATTAATTTTTAAGGAGAAAATTCTCTTAATCATTTATCAACATATTAAATATTATTTAATTTGAATAAATTTGAAACTTGAATAAATTTGAAACTATGTATAAATCGAATAAATTTGAGACCAAACTAACTAATTCTATTCGCCATATTATTTATCAAATTAAATATTATTCAATTTTAACAGAATCTCTGACAGAATTGAATCAACTTGAATCAAAATTGAATTTTAAAACCAAATTGAATGAATTTGAGATAAAATTAATTTTTAAAGAGAAAATTCTTCACAGGAATTGAATTATTTTCAATACAATTTTAATAAAATTTCAGGAAAGAATTCAATTCTTTTCTAATTTTTAATTAATCCATTAAAACAATTCAATTATTTTTTTTTAAATAGTAAAGTATTTGCAAAAATTTAATTATTTTCAATTATTTTAATTTTTTTTTTCCCTTTTCCTTCTGGTTTTCTAAAAACTTCTTTTCTGTAAAATACCTTAAAAAATTCATTAATTTTCAAGACGTTTAATAAATATCGTGAAGAATATTCAAATATCTTTTTTAAAATTTAAGAAATTTCGATTATAATTTAAAAATTTCATTATTTAAAAAATAATTAAAATAATTCTAAAATTGAGTTAATCTCAAAAAGTCAATTATTTATAAAATTGTCTGTAAAATTTATTTTAAAAATTCAATTATTTTCAAAAATTTCTAAGAAATTTCTTGTAAAACATTAAATTATTTTTTATAAAAATTAGAAAATGACACAAATTGTTTATAAAATTTAATTATGTATGTCAATTTTTAAATAAAATTCTTGAAAAATCAAATTACTTTTTATAGAATTTAAAAACTATATTTTTCAGCATTTTCAATTCAATTTCTTTAAAGAATTCAACTATATTCACAAATTTTGATTAGTTTTTTTGGAGAATTTCAATTATTTTCATAAATAAAAAAATTCTTCAAGAGAATTCAATTATTTTCATTAATAATAAAATTCTTCGGAAGAATTCAATTATTTTTAATTCAATTTTAATAAAATTTCTCGAAACAATACAATTATTAAAAAAATATTAATTAAATTCAATTATTTTCAGGAGTAATAAAATTTTTCAAAGGAACTGAATTATTTTCATAAATAATAAAATTCAATTTTAATAAAATTTCTCGAAACAATACAATTATTTTAAAAAATATTATTTAAATTCTATTATTTTCATAAGTAATAAAATTCTTGAAAGGAATTCAATTATTTTCATTTATAATAAAATTACTTAAAAGAATACAATTATTTTTAAAAATATTAAATAAAATTCAATTATTTTCAACAATTTTGGTAAAATTTTTAAGAAAAACTAATCATTTTTAAACGTTATATTAAAAGTTTTCGTCTAAATTCAATTCTTTTCAAAATTAATAAAAAATTTTCAATACAATTAATTATTTTTAAAAATTCATTGATAAAATTCTTCAAAACAATTCAATTATTTTTATAAATTGTAAAATTTTTCGCAATAATTCAATGATTACCGAAATACAACGATTATTAATTTAGAAGACAGATATATTATTAACAATTAATCGAATAAATTTGAAACTAAACTGAATAAATTTGAAACTAAATTGAATAAATTTGAAACCAAATTGAATAAATTCGAAACCAAATTAAATAAATTTGAAATTAAATTATTTTTTAAAGAAAAACTTCTCCTGATGATTATTCATAGAATTATTGAATATTATTTACTTTGAATGAATTTGGAACTAAATCGAATAAATTTGAATCAAAATGTTGCAACATTTTGATTCGTTTTTTTTTTGTCTCAACTTGATAACCTTAGAAAAACTGTGAAAATGTATATGAATTTGAAATCAAATAAATTTCTAAAGAGAACAAGAAAGAAGAAAAAGAGATAAGTAGCCGAAAAAAACAAAGTACTCCGAAAAACAAAGAAAAGTAGAAAACGACAAAGATCTTAACAATTAAAAAATTGTTTTTTATCTCAAGTGTCTGGTTCTGTCTAGGCGAACTGTGTTCTAGTAGCGCACGCGACAAACATTTTCTTCACGACAACATATAACCTCCGAGATGTTAGGCCGAGATCATGCGGCAAAAGGTACGGGGGCTAATTACGGTAGACTGGTACAGTCTTAGCCTTAGCACTTTGAATTCGCTTGGAAGCCGCCCTCGATCTGATAACTAACTCCCATGCGTTTCCTCAAACCACTTTAACCCTTTTTCCTATATATACTGTATACAAACACGCCACACAATCTCATATCGCTTCCAACTTCTTCGTCTTCTTCTTCTTCTTCTTTCTCCTCGTGTGTGCCCCTTCTTATTCCCCTGATGTGCTCACTTCCTTACTGATTTGCCTTTTAAACTGTATATATATGCTGCGGATTGCAACGTGTTGCTCTTCTTTTTCATTTCGACGATCAACATCCACACCGCAGCGCTCGGCTCGTCACTCCCGACGGTTTCCGATTCCTCGATGAGATACATGTGATATATGCCACGCGGCTTGCTGCTTCTTAACTCTTGTCTTCGTTTTATATAGTATGTACCCAGGGTGTCTAATATAGAATCACAAGTGTTATATACTCGACGAAATAATAACTGCGATCTGCAACTCGCAGAAAATATCTAATACGAAATCTCTGAATTTTTCGAATATAATTCCGCATTTTGGAAAAGTTTCTTTCTCTATAATATATAACTAATCCTTGCATTTTTATTTAAATATCTTTCTAGATTCTTGAAATGTTTAAAAGAGAAAAAAATTATCCTTATTTTTTCGCTATTAACATTTATATCGGATTTAATAAAGAAAAATACTCACAGGAGAAAATTGACTCTGTAGACTTGAGATGTCGAAAATGCAAAACCGCAATTTTTTGAAGAAAAAAATGGCGTAATTGTAAGGAGATTAAGTGGTTGTATAATCCAAAAGAAGCCACTGCTGAGTGGTATTAAGTAAAGTAAGAAGTAATCTTTTAGTAGTCACGCCATCGGGTTCCAGAGTTCGATTTATCCTGATTGGTTTTTCTCCCTTCGGATTTTTCTTTCTTCACTCCCTTTTCGAAATCCGCACGCTAATCACGTCTCACATTGTCCCTCTCGTTCTCTCCATTTCTAAAAGCAAAATAAAATTGTTAGAATAATAATAATAATAATAATAATAATAATAATAATAATAATAATAATAATAAAATAATAATAAAATAATAATAAAATTATTAAATATAACTAGCGAATTATACCTGCGGAAAGCGATATTCCATTTATTATTATTTTGTAAATTAAAAACTAAAATTTCAAAAATAAACATCAATTTTTGAATGATTACAGATTTAAAATTTAAAGAATTCACTTACTAAGTACATAATATTATTAAATATTCTTGTTTATTATTATTCAAAACATTTAATAAAATTTTACGCAAGAATTTCATTATTCTCATAAATAATAATATTTTTTAGAGCAATTCAATTATTTTCAATATAATTTTAATAAAATTTCTCGAATGAATACAATTATTTCTAAAAATATTAACTAAATTCGATCATTTTCAAAAATTTTAATACAAATTCAAGTATTTTTGACAATTTTAATGAAATTCTTATAAAAAAATCATTATTTTCAAAATCTTTAATAAAATTTCTTCAAAAAATTCAATTATTTTCAAAAATGTAAAAATTCTTCGCAAGAATAAAAATATTTTCATAAATAATAAAATTCTTCAATGGAATTCAACTATTTAAAAAAAAGTAACATTCTTCTAAGGAATTCAATTATTTTCAATATAATTTCAATAAAACTTCTTTAACAGGTTCAATTATTTTTTAAAATTGTAATAAAATTTTTTCTAAATAATTCAATTGTTCTCAAAAGTTTTTAATAAAATTCTTTCTAAATTTCAATTATTTTCAAACTTTTCAATTAAAATTATTTTTAAAAATTTCATTATTTTTACGAAATTTAATGAAATTATTCAAAAAATTCAATTATATTCGAAAATATTGTAAAAATTGTAAAATACTCCGCAAGAATTCAATTATTTTTATAAATAAGAAAATACTTTAAAAGAATTAAAATATTTTCATAAATTGAATTATTTTTAATTCAATTTTAATAAAATTTCTTGATACAATACAATTAATTAAAAAAATATTAATTAAATTCAATTATTTTCACGAGTTTTAATAAAAATTCAAATATTTTTACCAATTCTTATAAAATTCTTCGAAACAATTCAATTATTTTTATAAATTGTAAAATTCTTGGCAAAAATTTAATTATTTTTGTAAATAAGAAAATTCTTTAAATGAATTAAATTATTTTCAATAAAATTTTAATACAATTTCTCGAATACAATTATTTTTAAAAATATTATTTAAATTCAATTATTATTTTCAAAATTTTTAATAAAAATCCAATTATTTTTAACATTTCTTATCAAATTTTTCGAAACAATTCAATTATTTTTAAAAATTGTAATATTCTTGGCAAAAATGTAATTATTTTTATAAATAATAAAATTCTTCTGAGAAAATTCAATTATTTTCAATACAATTTTTATAAAATTTCTCTAATACGTTCAATTATTTTTAAAATTTGTAATAAAATTTTTCTAAACAATTCAGTTATTCTTCAAAGTTTTTAATAAAATTAATTGTAATTTGCATTTATTTTCAAAATCTTCAATTAAAATTATTTTTAAAAATTTAATTCTTTTTACGAAATTTAATGAAATTCTTAAAAAAAAATGTCATTATTTAATTTAATAGGACAATCATTAATTGCAATTAATACTAAACACGATAACTTTAAAAACTTAAAAGAAAATCTTCATAAAATTCATTTGCTTTTAAAAATTTCAGTAAAAATTATTTTAAAAAACTCCATTATTTCCAAGAAAATTGATATAAATTCTTCAAAACAATTTAATTCTTTAAAGAATTTCAATAAAAATTTTTCCAAACATTAAATTATTTTCAATTCAATTTTAATTACATTTTGTTGAAAGAATTCAATTATTGAAAGAAATGTTGATCAAATTCTCGAAAGAATTCAATTATTGAAAAAAATTTTGATAACATTCTCGAAATGAATGCAATTATTTTCAAATTTTTTGATAAATACTTTGCAAGAATTCAATGATTTTCAGTATATTAATTTTAAAATTGAAATTAAAAAAGAAAATTATTTAAAAAGTTAGGATATTACAAACATTACACTGAAAAAAAAATTATTTGATGATAGACAAGTAATCGGTTAAGTCAAATAATTTTTTTTCCATTGTAGGTACTATTTTTGAAATAAGGCAAAAAAAAAAAAAATTTCAAATAAAATAAAATAAAAAGGCAAATTATTAGTCGAAAGAATAATATACGAAATAAACAATTATTGATTTTTATCAATTAATGTAAGAATTTTATAAGTGTCTCTAGACACCTGCGATGAGAATTATATGTGAACGATAATCGCCTTCGAAGAGCTTACAAGGGGTCGACCTAGATCGAGAAGAGATTCAATTGCTCTCTAGCGCAAATAAATCCATTAGCGATCCAATCGCACTTCTCGGATTCATTGCCTCGAGAATTAGTTCTCGACCTCATCTTGCAATTTACTCCCGAGTATTTTCTTGTTCTCAAGACAATTACACGCGAGAGGATTGCGAAATATTTCGTTAATTAATGAAATTCATTGAAATCACGTTCAAAACATTTATTCAACAATCGGAGGACAATTATTCTTATCTCAATGACTAGAATCTTCATTCTTATCACAACAACCACAATCTTCTGTCGTTTATATTAAACGTGAAAAAAAAAAATTCTTTACTTTCTAGATTTTTCCTATCCGTAGATAAAATTATTGAATATTCATAACTTTTGATTTTTTTCTATCCAGAAAATTCATTCTGTTCAGAAAATTCATTCTACTCAGAAAATTCATTCTACTCGGAAAATTCATTCTATTCAGAAAATGAATGAATGAGAAATAAAATGAACGAGGAATAAAATAAATGAGAAATAAAATGAATAAGAAATACAATAAACGAGAAATATAGAATAATGAACGAGAAATAAAAATAAATCGAAAACGTATAAATTTTCAGAAAAACAATTGTGAGGGAAGAAAAAAAATTTTCCCAGCTTTCGAAATATTATAAATTGAAACAACAAAACTAAATCTTAAAATCCTAAACGATTCTCCCACTTTAATGCAATGTTTATGCTCATCACGCGCCATCGGTCGCAGGTATCAACAACGATGCCGAGTGCGTAGGTGAAACGTCCGTTTGATCAAATGCCGACCAACAACATTACAAACGTTACCCTATTAAACTCACTCGTTACGATTTTACACGAATCGTGCTCCCAAATTTAAAAGTCGACAATGATAGCACTATACTTGAAAAAAAAATCGCATAAACATTTTACCTCATTCACTTTCCATGGAAAAAGAATAATATAATATAACGTATATTATATACGAAAAAACAATTGTACGGCAGACGAATTGTCGTGTTAAAAATCATACGAGAATCGAATACTCGATTGCCAATTATATATCCTCTATATAACACAAAACGTCATCACGAAGACACAAAAGAAAAAGAATAGGACCATTCCAAAAACTACTTTCAATTTGTTGACATTTTCTGAGAAATTTCAAACTCTCCGAGGAGAAAATCAATTTAAATGTTAGATTTTTTTGCGAACGGAGAATTTTAAAGATTTCTATAGCGACAAGATTTCATACCAATTTTTGTAAAAATAATTTCATCAAATCGTTATACAATTATACAATTTTATTACAATTATATATTTAGGCAAATCGAAGGATTTTTTGGAACTTTATCTGGTCGGAACGTTTTTAAAAACGAAAATACAAAAATAATATGCGACGATTTATTTTTGCGTCAAAATTCATGTAATTTTTGAAAAATTGTTTTTTAAATGACAGAACTTAATAAACATTTAATAAAATTCATCGAAACAATTCAATCATTTTCAGAAATGTTAATAAATTTCTTTGTCAAAATTCAATTATTTTTGTAAATAATAAAACTTTTCACAGGAATTCAATTATTTTCAACACAAAAAATCGATTCTCAAAGATTCCAATTTTTTAAAAAATATTAACAACATTTTTCGGAAGAATTCAATTATTTTCGAAATTTTTTTAAAATTCTTCGCAATAAGTCAATTATTTACAAAAATTGTAATGAAATTCTTCGCAAAAATTCAATTATTTTTAAAAATAATATAATTTTACTCCGGAAGTCAATTATTTCCATTACAATTTTTTAATAAAATTTTTCGAAAAAATTCAAATATTTTCAAAAATTGGTAGAAAATTCTGGGATCAATTCAATTATTTTTGAAAGTTTTCAAAACACATTTTACAAGAATTTAATTTAAATAAAATTTCATAAAAGATTTCCATTATTTAAAAAATTTTTAATAAAATTCTTTTACATAAATAAATTGAATCCCCAATAAATTATTTTCCTAAATAATAAATATCTCAAAAGAATTAAAATATTCTAAAAATTCATAAAAGTCTGGGAAGAATTCAATTATTTACAAACAATTTTAATTTGATAATAAAATTATTAATTATAATTATTAACAAAATTGATTATATTCAAAAAATTAATGAATTGCTTTCGAAGAATTCAATTATTTTCAAAATTATAATAAAATTCCTTGAATGAATTCAATTATTTTATGAAATTGTTATAAAATTTTAATTTTAATCTTTTCCAAAAAATTGTAATAAAATTCAATACTTAATTTAAATAAAATTCCTTGAATTAATTAAATTATTCTATAAAATTCTAATAAAATTCTGAGAAAGTTTCAATTATTTCCTAAACTCCTAAATAAAAAATTTCTCAAAATAATTCAATTATTTTCAGTACAATTTTTACTAAAATTTCTCAAAATAATTCAAATATTCTAAAAATTTATAACATTCTGGAAAGAATTTAATTATTTACAAATAATTTAAATAAAATTTGATAGTAAAATTATTAATTATAAATAATAACTAAGTGAATATTCAAAAAATTAATGAATTGCTTTCAAAAAATTTAATTATTGTCAAAATTATAATAAAATTCCTTGATTGAATTCAGTTATTTTAAAAATTATAATAAAATTCATTGAATGAATTCAATTATTTCTAAAACATTAAGAAAATTCTTTGAATAAATTCAAATATTCTATAAAATTCTGAGAAAAATTCAATTATTTTCTAAAAATTTTTAATTAGAATTATTAACAAAGACGGTTATTTAAAAAACTTGGAAATAACTTTGTAAAATTTAATTATATTTAAGTTTTTCAATCAAAAGTTTTATAAAAAACCACAGTTTTTTAAAAAAATTCGAAGATATTTTTCAAAACAATTCAATTATTTTAAACAAATTGAATTAAATTCTTTGCATTAATTTAATTAATTCAATTATTCTATAAAATACTAATAAAATTCTGAGAAAATTTCAATTATTTCCTAAACTCCTAAATAAAAAATTTCTCAAAATAATTCAATTATTTTCAGTACAATTTTTATTAAAATTTCTCAAAATAATTCAAATATTCTCAAAATGCAGAACATTCTGTGAAGAATATGAATTATTTACAAATAATTTTAATAAAATTTAATAATAAAATTATTAATTATAATTATTAACAAAGTGAATATTTAAAAAATTAATGAATTGTTTTCGAAAAATTCAATTATTGTCAAAATTATAATAAAATTCCTTGAATAAATTCAATTATTTTTAAAACTTTAAGAAAATTCTTTGAATGAATTGAATTATTCTATAAAATTCTGAGAAAAATTCAATTATTTTCTAAAAATTTTAATAAAATTTAATAATCAAATTTTTAATCAGAATTATTAACAAAAACGGTTACTTAAAAAACTTTGAAATAATTCTTCGTAAAATGAAATTATACATTCAAGTTTTTCAATTAAAAGTATTATAAAAAAAACTAATTTTTTCAAAAAATTCGAAGAAATTTTTCAAAGCAATTCAATTATTTTAGACAAATTGAATTTAATTCTTTGCAAAAATGCAGTTAAATTAATTTTTTTCTATTTCATATTGTTTATGAAATCAGTTGAAATTGAATTAGAAAGGAAAAATCGAATTGAAAAAAAAAATTGAAATAATAAAATTTCTCAACGAGCGAAAAGAAAACGCAGCATTTTTCAACGAACCGCAGTAAGCCGCAAACTTTCTCATCGTGAAGAGATCCAGCATGTGTGGTCTTCTCTGCGCTCCAAAGGCTACATTCATACATACGGTTAGCGGCGCAGTTATCCGCAAGATTACGGATAAATTTCTATCATGACTATTCATGAAACGTTTAAGAGGGTAAGGTGGTTATAAGAGGATGGTAGTATAACTAGGGGGTTAAGTTCTCAGTTTCGAAAGCGTTTGTGTTGGCCGCACATCCGGCGGTCGGTCCTGCCAGATCCGGTAGGACAATGCGTTATGTTTCGTATATAGCGCGCGGCTCCTTTTTTCTGTGTTGTCGCACCGCTAAGCACTACAAGGTCCGAGGACTCAGTTCTTCAGGACAAACAGAAGTATGATCCAACATGAAAGAGGACACCGCCTCACATCAAGACCACACCACTTACTCATCTGACCATTCTCAAATTTGGATTTATTCCATATTATGCATATGGAAGTCTCTCTCTTTCAATTCTTCCTCCTTGCGTCGAAGCTTTTCGCCTAGCATGCTAAATAATACGAATTAAAATCATTAATATTTATCCAAATTTGCGGCTCATTTTTCTCTTTTATTAGAGAGAGAGAAATATGAGCCGCGAATTTAGATGTCGTAACCGTTTGAAATATTCAAACGAGCACATTTGTCATTCGGTCAAATGGCCGTTCATGGGAATAGAGACAAGATCGCACATCGCGATGAATGACAATTGACACAGAAATTCAACTCATTGTCCTAATTACAATAAACGCTTGTACATCTATTCCTCGTTGAAATGAAGGTTTAAATTGATTCTATTCTATAGAAGAGAATTATATATTTTCGAAATTATTAATTATTAAATTATCGAAAAATAGAAAAATATTTTAGAAAATTTATACTTGTCAAATTAAATTTAACACTTAATTAAATTTGACTCTAAACATTGTTAGATATAAAGTTTAAACTTAATTTAAATTTTTCTATTAAATAAATTAAATTTAAAATTTTTCTATTCAAAATTACTTTCAGAATCTGACTGAAAAATTGATTCAAAGAATTGAATTTAAGTTTAAATTTGCTATAAAATTTTATTTTCGAATTAATTTCAAATTTGACTTAATAATTATTTTTTTATAGAAATGAAGATATTCAAAAATTTGAAATTCAATAACATAAGAATATTATTATAAAATATAAAGATATCCATCACTCCGAGTCTTTGACTCGGAGTGATCGCTTTCTTCATGTTTTAATTAAAAAGACAACCGAGTGATAAAATCATTATTTTATATTATTAAAACATTGTTACTGTAACTTCTTGAAATCTATTTTCACCATTTCAATTCAATTATTATTTTCTACAATTTTTAAATAAAATTCTTCTTTAAGTCAATTTTTTAAAAATAATTTTTGAAAAAGTTCTTTGTGAATTTTCAAATTCTTTTGTTTACAATTTAATTTTAAGAAATATCGATTATTCTGACATTTTTCAATTAAATGTATTAGAAATTTAAAACTTCAAATAATCAAAAAAAATTCTATTAAACTTACTGAGAAAAATTAATTCTATAGAATTTTTTATTAAAAGTATGAAAAGTTCAAATTTTCAAAGATTTTAATTTGAAATTCATTTTTGAATCAATATTTATTAGAAAATTTTACGAGAATTCAATTATTTGACTATAAAAATAAATATTTTATTAAACAATTGAATTTTTATAAGGGATTTTTTTAACAAATTTTTAAATAATTGAATTGTTTAAGAATAATTGTATTTTTTGGGACATTTAATGAAAATTTTATTAAAAATAATTGAAATTCTGCCAAGAATTTTATTAAAAGTTTTGAAAATAATTGAATTTCAGAGAAACATTTTATTATTTATAAAGATAATTGAAGTTTTGACAAGAAATTTTGTAAATTTTTAAACATAATTGAATTTCTGCGAAGAATTTTATTGAAATTATTTTTCAAAAAATTGAAGTGTTACGCAAAGAATTTAATTAAATTTTTGGAAATAATTCTATTCTT
The DNA here is from genome assembly GCA_032872505.1 of Leptopilina syphax. Taxonomy (NCBI): domain Eukaryota; kingdom Metazoa; phylum Arthropoda; class Insecta; order Hymenoptera; family Figitidae; genus Leptopilina; species Leptopilina syphax. The sequence goes on along the minus strand of CM065469.1, from coordinate 27,817,572 downwards.
TAAAGAAATTTAATTAAAAATGAATAATTAAAAATAATACTTAAATTCTAATAAATAAATTGTAGCAAAGGTTATTAAAATAATTAAATTTCTTTGATAAATTTTAATAACATTTTTAAGAATAATAACTTTTTTTGAGAAATTCCATAAAAATTGTATTAAAAATAATTGAATCCCTGTAAAAAATGTTATTATTTATGAAAATAATTGAATAATATATGAAAATACTTTGTAAGTAATTGAATTCCTGTGAAATTATCAATATTTATGAAAATAATTAAATGTTTGCGTAGAATTTAAAAAAATTTTTTTTTAACTAATTGAATTCTTTTAGGAATTTTTATTAAAGTAGTAAATATTAAAAATTATTGAATTGAGGAAAGTTTTTGAAAATAATTAAAAATTTTGCCAAGAATTTTATTAAAATTTTTGAAAATAATTGAATTTCGGCGAAGAATTTTACTATACTTTTGAAAATAATTGAATTTCGGCAATCATTTGTAATTGCTTCAAAATTTAATTTGTGTTTTTAACTAAAATTCTTCTATAAATCCATTATTTTTAATAATGAATTAAATATATATTAAAAAATTTAACTAAGTTCAGAAGAATTTTAGTTTTAAAACATTTTTTTTTAAATCTAAGTTCTTTTATATTTCTAATTAAATTCAATTAAAATTGAAATTTTACAAAATTTTGAATCAAAATCTTTTGAAGTTTATCTACTTATGAAAATTGTAAACGCAATTCTTTTAAAATTGAATTAATTTCCAGGTTTCCAGTTTCCAGGTTGCGTGGCAAACCCTGAGAATTGAACCATTTAAAATTAATTTAAAATTTCTATTTCCAAATTAATTTTTAAAACTGATTTTAAAATTGACTTAGATGATTTAACCTTTTAAATCATTTAAACTTAATTTCGAAAATAAAATATTTTTCAAATTTCAAATAATTTTAAAGAATCGCAAATGAAATTGAAGTCCGCAAAGTTTCCAAGAACAAAAAAGAAAAACTACTACGAGGTAAATAAATATTTTTCTTTTTCTTCAACAGTCTTTAATTCAAGTTATCCCCTGAGAAAGAGTCAATTTCTTAAAAACTTGTGAAAATTAAAACTGAAGATAAATTAACTTTAAAGAAGTAAACTATAAAAAAGGAGATAAAAAATTGTTTTCAAAAACGTCACAGACTTCAGCTTCGCATATATACAGAACTAAAAAGTCAAGGATCGATTTTTCTTACTGATATATACGTGCGGATACGTTTCATTCTATCAACGAGAATTCCAAGTTTCTTCAATCCAAAGGGCATTTGTACAATTTCTCTGTAGGTTTTGGTTTGATTGCTTCAAACTCGAAGGGTTCACGTACTTCCTCATTCCTAATTAAGGTTTATTCTTTGAATAAAAATTCCAAACGTTGGAAAATTTCCCAGAAGTCCGATAAGCTATCTCCGCTCCTAAAACAAAAAAACATTTTCCAGATCAATATATTTTTAAGCAAAAAATAGAAAATTGTAATTATAATTATCTCCATCCTTATTATTATTAAATTATTATTTTAATACAGTCGACATTCGATAAATTTAATCTCTAAGGACATAGAAAATTCAAATTATCGAATGTTTGTAGTATCAATTTTTTCTAAAGCCCTAAATTTCAGTTTATCAATAAATTCAATTCACAAAAGTTTAATTATCGAGAGTTGACTATTACATTGAAAGCAAAAAATCGCTTAGAAAGAAAATTGAAGTAATTTAATATCCTATATATTAAAAGGAAAAATTAAGAAGATAGTTAAGAAAGAAGTTTCGAGAATTATTTTAATATTACATTAAAGTAAAGAATTTGTTTTTGAAAGAAGATGAAAAAATGAAGGAATGAAAACAATGGGAAAACAAAAATGAGATAATAGTAGTTATATATATAGAGAGAGAGGGAGAGCGAGTGAGGAGTTTGGCTTTAGTTCGACGCCGAGTTTGAGCTGATGGTTGACGTAGGGATTGGTCAGTTAGCAGTGAAACTGGGTTCGTTAGCTGATTGAGTTAACTCTTGTGGTCAGCACTGATTAGAACAAACTGGCCAGCCTACGCGGCTTGATTGCAAGAGATCATCCCGGGTTCGTAGTCTGTACGTTTCGGATTTTGTTCTACCTACCGCAGTAACTGACCAACGACTCTCAGTACGTGAGGCGACTACGCCGTGTATTTGCGGTAAGAGGTACAAGAGAGGGTCGCTTGACTAATTGGCAATACTTCCTCCCGAATGACCATAAGCGACTACAACCCTATGAAGCAACTCGTGGAATTAGACATTCTAACTCTCTGCGTTTACACAAACATCCCTTTGAATATTATTACTCTCTCTCTCTCTCGAAATCATAGGTATCCTGCAATATAGAAAATAAAAAATCAGTTTTTCAATGGGGGTACAATTTTTCTAAATTTACAATTTACAATTTTAGAATTTTTATAAATTTACAATTTACAAATTTCTAAATTTCTAAATTTACAAATTTACAAATTTCGAAATTTACAATTTACAAATTTAGAATTTTTCTAAATTTACAATTTTTCTACGCATTTTCTAATTTTCTAAAATAATTCTTACTAATAAGATATTTTTGGTTTTAACATCTTATTACTAAAAATTTTCTAGCTTTTAAAAATTTTAGTAATCTATAAATAATTTTTTCTCTTCTAAAATAATTTTCTAAATTTACTTTTTCCAATGAAGGTTATTTTCTAAAATCTTTTGTTCTAACAATGTTCGATTTTCAGTAACAAGTGGAATTGAAATTAATTTGAAACTGCAGAAATAGTTTTCAATTATTCGCAAGCAACTTTGAAAAAGTCCGATTAACTTTTCTATATGAAATTAAAAGTAAAGACAAACTTTTATTTTAAATTTCAAGTTTAGAAACTCTTAGTAACAAAATAAATTTTTACTACCTAACTCAATTTAAAAATAATTACACTTTTAGGAAAATCTTTAAAAAATTCATAAATTTCGAAAAAATTAATTTTAGAAATGAAAAGTTGGTAAATTTTCTTTAGAAATCATAAATTATTAAAAAAGAAACTGATATTAGAAAACTGATTTCATTAAAAATCGCTTTTTTATAGAAAAAGTAATTAAATATAAGAAATAAATACGTTTGTAAATAAATAATTAGAAAATATATTTAGAATAAATTTTATAAATCAAAACTTGGAAAATTTTCTTTCGAAATCGGACATTTTTAAAAAAATAACTTTGTAATAGAAGACTAAATTCTTGCGAAGTATTTATCAAAACATTTGAAAATAATTGAATTCGTTTGAAGGATTTTATCAAAATTTTAGGAAATAATTGAATTCTTGCGAAGAAATTTATTATATTTTTTAAGAATAATTGAAATTTTGAAAAGAATTTTTATATTTATGAAAATAATTGAATCCGTGCGGAAAATTTTTAAAAATAATTAAATTTCTGAAAGAAATATTAGTATTCTTGAAAATAATTAAATTCTTGCGAAGTAATGATCAAAAAATTTGAAAATAATATTGAATTCGTTTGAAGGATTTTATCAAAATTTTAGGAAATAATTAAATTCCTGAGAAGAAATTTATTATATTTTTTAAGAATAATTGAATTTTTGAAAAGAATTTATATATTTATGAAAATAATTGAATCCGTGTGGGAAATTTTTAAAAATAATTAAATTTCTCAGAGAAATATTACTATTCTTGAAAATAATTATTAATTATTCTTATTATTATTATTAATTATTTTATTTATCAAAAAATTTGCAAATAATTCAATTCTTTATTTCTTTTAAAGAATTATATCAAAGTTTTTGAAAATATTATTCTTTCCAGAATTTTCATTATAATTGTTTTGAAAATAATTGAATTTTCGCAAAGAATTTTATTATTTATGCAAATAATCGAATTCTTTCAAAGAATCTTATTAAAATTTTTAAAAATAATTGAATTGTTTTGAAAAATTTATTTGCGAATTTATTAGAAAATAATGGAGTTTTTTTAAAATAATTTTTATTAATAATTTTAGAAGTAATTGAAGTTTATGAAGAATTTTATAAAAGTTTTTAAAAGAATCTTGTGTATTAATAATTGTAACTAAATTCTTTTAAACCATTTTATGAGTTTTTGAAAAAAAATAAGTTTTTTTGTGTAGAATTTCTTGAAAACTTTGAAAATTATTGAAATTTACAAAGAATTTTATGAAATCTTTTGAAAATAATTGAATTCTTCAGAAAAATTTTATTACAATTTTTAAAAATAATTGAACCCGTTTGAGAAATTTTATTCAAATTGTATTGAAAATAATTGAATATCTGCGAGAAGAATTTTATTACTTACAAAAATAATTTAATTCTTGAGAAAAAATTTTCAATTTATAATAATAATTGAATTCTTTCGAAGAATTGTATGAAAATTTTAGGAAATAATTGAATTCAGTCGAAATTTTTATTAAAAATTAAAAAAAAGAGAATTGAATCTTTTCGTGAAATTTTATTAAAATGATTTTGAAAATAATTGAATTCCTGCGAAGAATTATATTATTGTTGATAAATAGTAATTGAATTTTTGCGAAAAAATTTATTAAAATTTTGAAACAAGAATTTGGAAAATAATAAACAAGAATAATTATATGTACAAAATGAATGAATTTTTAAAATTTTGAATTTAAAATTATTCAAAAATTGAATTTATATTTGAAAAAATTAAATTTTATAATTTGCTAAATAAACGCAGAATATTGTGTTTTGTGCGTAATATTTGCTAGTAACCAAATAAATTTAGAAAATATTTTGTAGAAAAATTGACCACCTATAACTAGATTTTCATAAAAATGTAAAAATTATAAAATAAAAATGAATTTCTTTCAAGTAAACAAAGAAAAGAATCTAAGGATCATTTGAAGACGGATAAAAATAAAAAAATATAAAATAAATAAAATATAACTAAGACAGTAAAAGTACCAAAAATGAGAATGTAAAAACACTATATACTTGATAATTTAATGCAAACTTACAAAAATTATTCTCAATTTAATAAAAATAATTCACCAGGATATTATGTGGACATATATCGGGTTTTGATGAAAGGTTATCCGTTCAAAGGCGGTGCGACGCGGGCCATTCCGCTTGTCAGCCATGTTTTTTTCCAAAAGGGGTTGTGTCTCGAGTGCATCAACCAGTTCTCTTTGATGAACCTCTCGACACCCACGTAACTTCCTGCAACAAGGGGGTTGCGCGGACTCTTTTTCTGCGTTGAACTTGCGTTAGAACAGTCCCACAAGGTATAGGTTGTCAACCCTAAAAATTGAGCCTTCCTTTCTACTTGATTCACATGCACAATCGTAATTTTTCATCCTTACAAGAAGTTTCGAGAGATCAACTGAAATTGCGCCCGAGGCTCAACGTCGATTCGCTCGCTTATATCCCTTGAAGCCAAAATTAGACACAAGAAAAATGCCACTTCCGATTTTTTCCAATTTGATGAAAATTAATTCTATCCTTTAGTTCTGAAACTGAAAAATCGAAAAACTATTGTCAAAATTAAATTAATGATTAGAATTTTAAATATATGGGAAAATAAAAAATTACCGAGCTTCGTTAAAAAAATGAAAAAATTTTCAGAGTTGTCACAAAAATAAAATTTTTTTTCCCCCTGATTTCCAGACAAAATTTTGTCTTTTTCCTTGGCCCTAAAAAGAATATTCTGATTCACTCTAAAAATCATAATAAGATACTCAAAAAAATGTTCTATTACATTTATTTACGAATTTCCTTAATTGTAAAATTATTTTTAAAAAACCAATAATTTTATTTTTAAATAAATATTTAATCATTATTATTTTTCTAAAGGAATTAAGATTTTCAAATTCAAATCATCTGAAATTCAATAACTTATGAGAATATTTTATTATAAAACATGAAGAAATCGATTACTCCGAGTCTTCGACTCGGAGCAATCGATTTCTTCATGTTTTTATAATAATTAACCATAACCCAGGGATGAAATTAATATTTGATATAAGAATATTGTTACTCTAACTTCTTCAAAATTATTTTCATCACTACAATTCAATGATTATTTTCTACAATTTTTAAATAAAATTCTTTTTTAAATCAATTATTTTTAATAATTTTTAATAATGTTCTTTTGAAAATATTCAAATTCATTTGTATTCAATTTTACGAAATTTTGATTATTCGAAAATTCCACAATTAAATATAGATTAGAAAATAAAAACTTGAAATAATATTAAAAAATTTCGATTATGCTTTTTGAGAAAAATATTAGTTCCATAGAATTGTGAATTAAAAGTATGACAAATTTTAATTTTCAAAGATTTTAATTTGAAACCTTTGCAAAATTTAATTATTTCTAAAAATTGCAATTATTAGTAACTTCTCAAAAATTCAATTATTATCTAAACCTTCAAGTGAAATTAATTTTTAAATCAATTTTTATTAGAAAATTCTACGAGAGTTCAATTATTTAAATACAAAAAAAAAAACAATTTATCAAATAATTGCATTTTCTTAAAATTTAATTCTCATAAAGAATTTTATCAACAAATTTTTAAATAACTGAATTCTTTCGACTAATTTTAATAACATTTTTAAGAATAATTACATTTTTTGAGGAATCCGATTAAAATTGAATTAAAATTCTGGCATGAATTTTATTATTTATGAAAATAGTTGAATTATTGCGAAGAATTTTATAAAAAAGTTTCAAACAATTGATTTTTTTCGAAAAAATTTATGCAAATTCTATTTTTAATAATTTAATTCCTGTGAAATTTTCATTATAATATTAGAAAGTAATTAAAAATTCGTGTATAACTTTGTCAAAATTGTTTTTAAATAATTGAATTCTTTTGGGGAATTTTATTAAAATAATACAAAATATTGAAAATTATTGAATTAAGAAAAATTTTTGAAAATAATTGAAATTTTGTCATGAATTTTATTATAATTTTTGAAAATAATAGAATTCTTGTGATGAATATTGTTATTTTTGGAAATAATTGACTTCCTCCGAATGATTTTATTATTTATAAAAATAATTAAATCCCTGTAAAGAATTTAAAAATTTATGAAAATAATTGAATTACTGCTAAGAATTTAATTATCGAAATTTTTGTGTAATAATTGAATTCTTTTAGAAATTTTTTTTAAAATAGTAGAATATTGAAAATTGTTGAATTAAGAACAAATTTTGAAAATAATTGAAATTTTGCAATGAATTTATTCAAATTTTTTAATAATTGAATTTTATTACTTTTGAAAATAATTGAATTCATGTAATGAATAATGTTATTTATGAAAATAATTGAATTTTGTCGAAGAATTTTGTATTTCAATTATAAAGATAATTGAAATGTTGACAATTTTTTTTTAGATTTTTTTGAAAATAATTGAATATCTGCGAAGAATTTTATTAATTATAAAAATAATTGAATTCTTGTAATGAATATTGCTATTTATGAAAATAATTTAATTTTACAGTGAATTTTATAAAAATTCCTGAATATAATTGAATTTCGGCGAAGAATTTTGCTATATTTATAAAGATAATCGAAATGTTGACGAGAATTTTTAAAAAAATTTTTGTTTAATTATTGAATTCTTTAGGAAAATCTTATTAAAATATAGTAGAATATTGAAAATCATTGAATTAAGAAAAATTTTTCAAACTAATTGAAATTTTGCCATGAATTTTATTAAAATTTTTTAACAACTGAATTTTATTACTTTTGAAAATAATTGAATTTAGCAATGAATTGTATTAAAATTCCTGAAAATAATTGAGTTTCTGAAAAGAATTTTATTATTTATTAAGATAGTTTAATTCTTTCAAAGAATTGCGTTAAAATTTTTAAAATTGAAATTAATTTCAACAGAATTGAAATTAAAAATCCCTGATTTTCCTGACCAATTCAATCTTTACCTATGACTTGTGGCAACCCTGATTTTGTTCAATTGAAAATTGAAACTTGATTTCTCCGATTCAAAGGCAAGATAACGGGGAGAATTTAAAATGATGATCGGCGGAATGATTTCGCAATTTCTCTCGACAAAGAATAAGAAGACGAAGAAGAAGAAGAGTTAAATTCCTGATGCACGTATATGAGGCGAGTATATTCCCACACTTTGCGTGGTGTTTTGGATTTTGCCTCATAAGTCAACTGGCATGACCAGTGCGGAGAGAATATCGCGAATCGCAATCGGTCAGTCTCAGCTCAGAGAGAGTGCATTACACCAACTTGTTCCCCATTCAGTTTCTTCGTCCACAAACTTGACGACCGGGTTTTAGTTTTCATTCATCTCCAGTCGCTGATGGCCCGGGTGACCTCGGGACCCGAGATGAATATTATGTTTACCAGAGCGGTAATATGTCCGCAGATTTACCTCGTGAAAACAATTTTCATTCTTTTTTTCAATGGGGAGATTTTTCTGTTTCTTTTTCATTTGTTTTTTTCTTCTTCTTTTTTTAGAGCGCACAACGAAGAGGCATATAAGAAGAAACGTTCCCAGAAGATGAGTATCGGCAGCTACGTGCCACGAGGCTAAATCGTTTGACCTCTGTCATTCTTTCTCTTACACTCCGCATCTTCAATGTGTCACCATATCGAATCTATACTCTTCTTGCAGCAAGTGTTTATATACGGCAATAATTCTGACTTTACAATTTTCTTTTTTTTTTTTTTTGCTGGATAATCCATAAAAGAGGGGAATTCTAGAACATAAATTTCTTACCTTTAAAGACACTGTGCGATTTTCTCGCACTGCTGATGGAATTATTGCAAAATGTCAAGTGTAAATTACTAGTTTATATCACATTGAGAACGAGTTTCGTTAAAATCGAAAAACAATTTGTAATAAATCAATACAATAAACATAAAAAATAATTCTGTAATATTCTGCAAACTGGTCTGTAACAACACATGTAATATTCTCAAAATTTCCCTAATAATAGACAATAGTAATTAAGGTAATTAATAACAACAACATTTCGTCTCGCAAAAAAATGAGGTTAGAGTGTCAAACACAAAATGGCGGAAAGACTGAACGGGAGGAACGAGCAGAATCGGAATTGCTGTATGTTTACATAAGCGACCTACAGATGTCGCTAGTATTAAATTCGAATTTCCGGTCACTTGGAATAATTAATTAATTATACTTTCAGAAAGAAGAATCGAATAAAATTTAATTATCTTTTTACGAAAATTAAACATCGGTAATTAAATTGTATTCAAAATTGTTGTGAATTTCACTAAAGTAGATTTACTTGTAATTTTTCCTGATTTTCATTTCACTTATTTAATTAAGTGTGATTAATTACTCAATAATTAAGTAACGTAAAAAAGAAAAATTCAATCTAATCTAATCTAATCATTCACTTTATAAAAAAATTTTAAGTAACAATAATTTTATTATAAAAAAAAGTTGTTAATTTGACTAATAGAGTAGTCTGTCAAGACCGACAAGACTTGGACATTATTTATCAACATTACTTTCCCATAATTATCCGATTTTGTCTGCACTAAAGAAAATATTTTTATCAAGTTTATTTAATTAGCGAAAATAATAATTTTCGATACCTAATGTTTATTAATTATTACAATAAATATTCAGTTTGGTGGCAAAAAGTCCGCAAGTGAATTGTGTCGAAAGTTTCATTTCCGGTTTCAAAGCGACAAGAAGGAAGTAACGAACTTTGGTGGAAATGCTCGAAAGGGCAGACATTTTGGATTTCCTGTGGCGCAGCGAAAAGACCGTGCTGAAGGTATTTCATTGATTTTTCTTCGTTTTTGTAATAAAATGTAACTAATTTACTCGGAAAAAGTCAATATTTATCGATCCGTTTCTTTTAATGTATAAATATTATGTTCTAGGTACAAATTTGTGGAGATTTACTCAATTCTTGAGATGGCGTCATAGCAGCTCCCCGTGGCACATGGTAAATTTTTTTTCCATTTTATTCTTTTTTATTGTACTAAACATACTAAATGTACTAAATATGCAAATTGATAAAATATTTTTTAGTCTTTATGTCAAAATTAACTTGTTTTTGCATATTTTTGGCAAAAAAAAAGGTTAATTTCTTTCCTTGATATTTTTAAGTTATGTTCCCCAGGAATATAAGTTAGTTTTATTTTTTTTCAGAAAAATTATTTCATTTTTATTCTTATTCATAGGTTATTTTATCCAACAACAAGTTTAATATTTATTTTTTAATAATTACATTTCTATCTATATTGTTTATAGGCAATTTTCCGGAGCAAAAAGTATTATTATTTCTTTTTAGAAAAAATATTTTTTTATTTATTATTTTTCTTATTTATAGGTTATTTTCCCCAGCAATAAGTTTATTAATCTTTTTTTTAGAAACTTATTTTATTTTTTTTATTTACATAGGTTATTTTATCCAGCAATAAGTAATATTTATTTTTAAATAATTTCATCTATCCGAATTTTTTAGGTTATTTTCCGCAGAAATAATTTTATTAATAATTTTTTTTTAGAGATAATTTCAATTTTATTGTTAGGTTATTATTATTATTTTTAATAATTTCTTTTAGAGAAAATTCCTATTTATTTTTATTTATAGGTTATTTTTCCTGTCAATAAATTTTTAAATATTTTGTTGATATTTTCATTTTTATTCGAATATTATTAACAGAAACTTAATAATTTTTTTTCGAAATGCTTTTAATTGAGAAAAAATACAATGTGAATATACAAATCGTAATATTATTTGAATTAAAATATTAATATTTGGTAAAATATTTCAATATTTGATTAAATATTTCAATATTTGGTATGAAATATGTAAATATTTGATTGAATATGTAAATATTTGATTAATTATTTCAATATTTGATAAAATATTTCAATATGCGTTTAATTGTATATACACCGTCCACGCGAGCCGGTGTACATAAAGTTTCCCTTGATGTATTTCAGAAAGATTTTCGAGAGCTGCGGTAATTAGTGATGTAAATTCGCATTGGTTATAGTCAATGAGATGGAAAGATCAATGAGAACCTCTGTTTTTTTCTATAAAACAAAAGAAAGGTTTAATATTCTGGCGCATGGATGGACAGACTGTCAGGGAGCCGTGTGTGCTTCGATATATAGACGGAGGCGCCATCTTAGTCTGCATTCCATTGTTTTGATGATTCATATACGTTGAGGCCGAGCGTAGCGCGACTTCTAATTTATTAGTTTGAATATCGAGCGAGCGAGCGAGCGAGCCCTGGGCCGAATTCCGGCTGAAAAGAGGACCGAGAAAGAGAGAAGGCTAGCTGGGTGGCCGAGAACCGTCTCTTGTTTATACTCCTGTCCAGCTTCTCCACCTCGACCACCACCAACATATAAGCAGCCCCATTGCTTCTTATTCGCATATATGCGAATCGCGGGGCAGATCGCGGTTTCTAAAGATCTATGACCACTGTCTCTCTTCTTACGACCAAAATCTTTTCCCTTCTTTTAACATCAATGTCTCATCTTCTTCTTTTGGTTATCCTCCTGTCGTCTGGTGTTCGTCTATTCTATAATTAACATTTTTCTCTCGAAACCTCTGGAAAATTATCCTGGAAAATTTCAATTATTTTTAGAAATAATTAAATTCTCCGAAATTCAATTATTTTTAAAACTTTTAATAAAATTTTTGACAAAATTTAAATTATTTTTAAAAATAATTAAATTTTGAAAAGGTTTCAGATTGAAATCTTTGAAAATTTGAATTAATTAATTGCTTTAAAATTATTTCAAGTAAACATATGAATTTGAAAATTCTTAAAGAACTTTTTCAAAAATTATTTAAAATGATGGATTTATAGAAGATGTTTATTTAAAAACACGAAAAAAAAATTCAAATTTTTCAAAAGTTACAAAAAAAAAGTTTCAAAAGTTACTTTTTCAAAAATTATTTAAAATAATGGATTTATAGAAGATGTTTATTTAAAAACACGAAAAAAATTCAAATTTTTCAAAAGTTACAAATTATTGCAGAAGTTTAATTATTTTCAAGAGTAATAATATTCTTTGCAAAAATTAAATATTGTTCAAAAGTAATAAAATTCTTCTTAGGGATTCGATTATTTTCACAAATAATAAAACTCATCGCAGAATTTCAATTATTTTTAATATTAATTTTTAATTAAAATTTTTTTTAATTTCAATTTTAATTGAATTCTAGTAGGATTTTCTAATAAAAATTGATTTAAAAATTAATTTTAAGTTAAAATTTTAGATGATAATTGAATATTAAAAGCAGTGTAGCGTGAATTTTTAAAAATAATTGAATTTTAAAATTAATTTTGTTAAAAAAGTTAAATTGAATTTTGTAAATATTATTTTAAGTTTTTATTTTCTAATATTTATTTAATTAAAGAATTTAGGAATAATTGAAATTTCATAAAATTGAATATTGTAAATAAATGGATTTGAAAATTGTCAAAGAACTTTTCCCAAAAATTATTAAATATAATCGATTTAAAGAAGAATTTTAGTTCAAAATTCTTGTAAATAATAATTAAATTGTAAATGATTTTATAACTCGGTCATCTTTAATTATTATTTACTTAAAAATTAACTTTCGTATTTATTTAAAAATGAATATCTTATTAAAATCTCATCATATAAAAAAAATGTTTTAAATAATAAATCTTATTAAAAGTTGAATTCCCATAAAATTTACATTTTGATTTTTTGTAATTAAAGCAGTAAATTTGTCGCCTCTTAATTTCATCAATCTTAAATCAATTTCGTTGAATTCGTAAATTTGCAATTTTAATTATGCAAAATATACACAAATCGTTTTTTGTAGGTCCAATTTTACTTGCACGAGGAAATGCGAATATGGACACAGGGAAAAATCTGTCAAGAGTCACACGCCGCTTTTATTAATTCGATTCGATAAAATTTTGATGGACTTGTATTTTCGGACATGATGGAAAAAAGTGTTTATTTTTATCCCGCTTTTACTGAAACGATTGGAAAAAGTGTATTTTAATGGAAATATGAATGGACTCAGTGTTGTTTGTGCGAACGGAGAAAAAAACTACGAATTTTGACGCTGCATTTCTTTAATTGGAAACATGGATGGACCAATTTTTGTGTAAATAGAGGAAAAAACTACAAATTTTCAAGCTGCTGTTATCTTTTGGAAACCTGGATGGACTATTTTCGGACTTGGTGATAATAGTGTTAATTTTCACGTCGCTTCTGCTCTGGGATGATCCACATTTCAACTGAAGGAGACCTTTTTGCAGGAAGTAAAGTTTTCCAAGTAAGATTTTATATTATTTAACTTATCTGTTCAGTTTATTACATATTTTTACAATTTAAAATTCTTTACAATTTTACAAATTTCTTTGTAATTGAAATTTATAAACGATAAATTGAAATTAATTTTTTAAGTTTATAATTAAAAGAAAAATTCTTTTGTACCCGCAACATAAAGAGATCGTAAGAAGATTTTTATTTTTAAGTTGCAGTTTAGACCAAAAATTAAAATAAAATATTAATCGGTTCGGTCCTGACAAAGTTTATTTTTCACTCAAGAGATTCAAAACGTAATTTTAATTATTTTTAATTCAAATTGTTTCAAGTTGTTAAAAATTTTCAAAAACTTTTCCATCTTTAGTATGAAAAATAAAGTTTTCTTTGCCAGAAAGTTCCGTGAATATTACAAGACACAAAATTATATTAAAAAGGACATTTTATCACCTAAGAGTAAATTTTCATTTTCTATTTAATTTTGTTTAAAGATTAAATGCCAGAAAAGTCAGGAAAATTACCACGAATTCTAATACAAAACATTAAATTTTTTCCATTTGTAACAATAATTTATTTTAAATAACTTAATTTCATTCTTTACAAAAAAATTATTATTTTCGATAATTAATAAAATTCTTTTTAGGAATTCAATTATTTTTTTAAAATAATCAAATTCATCGCAGAATTTCAATTCGTCTTAATAATTTTATTAAAATTCACCGAAAGAATTTAATTATTTAAAAATTTGTTGATGAAATTCTTTATGAGAATTCAATTTTCAAAAACATTTAATTACTCATTAAATTATTTATTTTTTTATTTAAATAATTGAATTCTCGCAGAATTTTCTAATAAAAATTGATTTAAAAATGAATTTCAGTTAAAATTTTAGATTATAATTGAATATTAAATGAGTTCTAGGATAAATTTTTAGTTTTAAATTTTGAAAAGGTTGCAAATTAAAATTTTTGGAAAATTTGAATTTTTTATACATTTAACTGACAATTTTGTAGAATTAATTTTTTTTTAAAGCAGTTTAATTGAATTTATTTATTTATTTAAATTTGGACGGACAAAAATGTCCTTAACAAAAGAAACCTTATTATCTAAAGAAAATTGCAAAAATTGTATTCACATTTGATTACAATGGGAGCGTTCACAAATGATGTCACGCAATTTTTGGAGATTTTAGACCCCCCCCTCCCCCCTGTCATGCAATTTTTGCAATTTCACATGAGAAAAATACATTGTGTCACGTTTAGTAGAGACCCCCCCCCCCCTACCCCCAAAAGCGTGACATCATTTGTGAACGCTCCCAATTCAATTTTACGACATTTCGATTATTCGGAATTTCTTCAATTAAAATAATATATATTATATTAGAAAATAAAAACTTTAAATAATTTAAAAAAAAATTCAATTAAACTTTTTCAAAAAAATTAATTCTACAGAATTGTTAGTGAAAAGAATGAAAATTTCAAATTTTCAAAAATTATAATTCGAAACTTTTTCAAAATTCAATTGTTTCTAAAAATTCACGCTTTTAATATTCAATAATAATCTAAAATTTTAACTAAAATTTATTTTTAAATCAATTTTTATTAGAAAATTCTGCGAGAATTCAATTATTTAAAAATTCTCAAAAAGAACTTATTCAAAAATTATTAAAAATAATTGATTTAATGAAGAATTTTAGTTAAAAATTCTACAAAATAATAATTTAATTGAAATGATGAAAATAATTTTGAAGAAGTTACAGTAACAATATTTTTATAATGTAAAATGATTTTACCAATTTTTAATTATTGTAAAACATGAAGAATGATCGATATCTTCATGTTTTAAAATAATAATATTCTTAAAATTGGAAATCAGGGAAAAACAAAATTAAATTTTTGTGACAACTCTGCGATATTTTAATTATAATTAAATTTTTGCAATTAAATTAAAAATTAAGTTTAACAATTTTTTCCAAGTCATTGATTCTTTTCAAACTGTATTTAAAAAAAGGGGGGAAAAACGAAAGTTTTAATACTTTGATACAGTTTGAAGAAAGTTTTTCTTAAAATTGAATCCAACGGAGGATACTTAAACTGTTTTGTACGTGACTTATATAAAATTAATAGGTTTCTCTTTCCCTCTAACGCGAAGAAAGTGGCAGAAACTTTAAAGTCGTGTTCTCGCGAAGTAGCTATTTATGAAGTTGTAACCTTTTGTCGAGAATCGGACAATATTGTACAATGTGTACATATATATCTATCCATCTCCGTGGCACTCGTTGGAACAACTCAAAGTTATATATACATATATATGTTAGAAAACGCTGTAGAAGAATCGAGGCGTCTAGAAAGTTTTTGAACATCTACCTACTTGTTATTCGAATCGACGTACTAAAACTTTTAAGTGGGACCTGTCGAAACGGTGGCAATGTCGTCGCGACGACGCCTTTAAAGAATTCTCTTCTTTGATAACATTACGTTTCAAATATAAAGTTGCAAGCACTCGAGAATTTTGCTCAATTGACAGTATTTTCCTTTATTTTATCAAGAGATCGTAAAAATAACAACTTCTATCAAAGATCTCGAATTCTCAACTTGATTTTCCTCCCAATTTATTTTTATTCACATTTTATAATTTTTTTTTTCCAAAAAAGGTGTAAAATTGTGGTTTGACGTAAACGTTTCCTTTTTCTCTCTCTCTGTCTGATGTCTTTCACCCAGAGAGCGTTAATACGTTAATCGCGTATCGTACACCAGGAAGTAAACTCAGTTAAAGTAAAGTTTAAATATTTCCCTGTAATTAACTTGCCTCAACAGTTTCACTTGTAAATTTTTAATTCATCTCGAGTACCGGAAACTCATGGCTTTCAGTTTGCTTTCGCGAAATATTTACCTGTCTTTTGGCTGCTGGTGGCGGCTTTAAACGTATAACAGTGTAACATAAATGTAGCATAATAAAACTTAATAAAGCGAGAATTAATGTAACACGGATGTACCTGGCTATAAACTCGAGTGCTTGTAACTCAGCGACTTTACGCGTTTATATACATACTCCTCTGTTTTATGTAAATTATCCTTTAGGGCTTAATTCCATAAAAAATTTAAATAATTTATCGATTAATTTTTAATAAATGAGAATATTGCCTTTTTTTCTTTTTAACTTTTGGCTTCCATAAATTAATGATCGAATTTTTCATAAATGAAAACTACTGGAAAAATTTGTTATATATATAAAGTCTAGGAAAATTTCCTAATAACTAGTAAGATAAATAAAATATAAATAAATTAAAAATATTTTTTTAAATTAAATTAAATTTCTGGAGATGATAAAATCTATTTATGTTGATTTAAAATGCTGAAAGAAAAAATTATTTGATTCAAATAACCGATTACTTGCCTATATTATCAGTTAAATGTTTACTTGAATCAAATAAATTTTATTTAAGTCAAATAAATTTTATTTGAACCAATAATTTCGGTATTTGAAATAAATTCGTATTTACTTAATTCTGGTATTTTATTTTAGCTGTGACTTAATTTCAGGACTCGAATTAAGTCCGTAAATCCCGTACAGGTCCGTAAATTGATTGAAAAAAGACGAAAAGTTCGTAAATCGTACGATATATTTGGAAAATTTTGAAAACATTAAAAAACTATTGTAGAAATTGAATTATTTTCTAAAGTATTGAAATATTTGCAGAAATTCAATTATGTTCAAATCTTTTTAAAAATTCTCGTCAAAATTATAATTATCTTTATATAAATAATAAAATTATTCTTCTCCAAAATTCAATTATTTTCAAAAATTTTAATAAAATTCTTGGCAAAATTTCATTTACTTTCAAAAATTTCCCTCAATTCAATATCTACTATTTTATTCAAATTTTCCAAAAGAATTCAATTATTCAAAAAAATTTTAATAAAATTCTACGTAAACATTTAACTATTTTCAAAAACAATAAAAATTTCACAGGAATTCAATTATTTATAATTTTTTTTTAAATTTCTTCGTAAAAACTCCATTACTTTTATAAATAATGAATAACAAAAATCTTGATAAATAACAAAATTCTGCAGAAAAATTTAATTATTATTATGATAAAGAACAAAATTCTTCGCAAGAATTCAATTATTTAAAAATTTTTTTTTATAAAATTCTTCGCAGAAATTCAATTATTTTCAAAAATAACAAAATTATTTTCAAAACTTTAATAAAATTCTTCGCAAAAATTCAATTATTTTCAAAAATAACAAAATTTTTATCAGGAATTCAATTATTTTCAAAACTTTCATAAAATTCTTCGCAGAAATTCAATTATTTTCAAAACTTTTTAAGTAAAGTTCTTGACAAGAATTCAATTATCTTTATAAATAACAAAATTCTTAGTAGGAATTCAATTATTTAAAATTTTTTTTACAAAATTCTTCAAAGAAATTCAATAATTTTTAAAAATTGTAATACAGTTCTTGTCAAGAATTCAATTATCATTATAAATATATCAAAATTCTTCGCAGAAATTCAATTATTTTCAAAAATAACAAAGTTTTTAGCAGGAATTCAAATATTTTCAAAAATATCATAAAATTCTTGGAATAAATTCAATTATTTTCAAAAATAACAAAATTTTTAGCAGGAATTCAATTATTTTTTTAAATTTTCATAAAATTTTTCACAGAAAATCAATTATTTTCAAATATTTCAATAAACTTATTTTTTGAATTCTCGTAGAATTTTCTAATAAAAAATGATTTAAAAATGAATTTCAGTTATAATTTGAGGTTACAATTGAATATTAAATTATAGCGTTAATTTTTAGCAATAATTAAATTTGAATTTTTTTATACTTTTAACTAACAATTCTGTAGAATTCAATTATTTAAAAAAAAAATAAAATTCTTCTCTAATCAATTGATTTAGAGAAGAATTTTAGTCAAAAATTGTAGAAAATATAATTGAATTGAAATGATGAAAATAATTTTGTCTGTAATCGGTCCGTAGATTTTAATTTTTGATCCGTAAAGTCCGTATTTTTTTAAATGCTTCCATTGGTTTGTGCCCTATATTTTTGATACTCATTTTAATTGATTGAAGTAAAAATTACCCAATTCAAGTAAATATTTATTTTGATAATAGGCACGTACTCGGTTATTTGAATCAAATTTTATTTTTCAGTGTATAATTTTTAATTGATAAGAAATTTATCTAACAAGTCTCGTATTATCTGAATATCTGAATGCTCCTGTTGGTTAGATCGTATAGTGAAAAGCAATTGACACAGCTAGCATAAATCAAGAATCCCCTAAACTCGAACGTCATTCCCCTTCGATGCGTGACAGTGTTGGTCAACAATGACCACTGTCCCCGTAGTGTATATGGCCTCTCGAAATGATCTCCGGTCACAAGTCATTACCTTTTCGTTTTAAAGCACCCTGCCCATTGCCCTCACACTCAAAATTTTCAATTCACAGTGCCCATTTGAAAGAGACCGATGCATATTATCCAAAAATATCCCGCCGTCAATATTGTCGAAAAGTGCGGGTGGAACGCTTTCAATATTTGGAAAACAACTGTTCACTTTTAGGGTAATTTAGCTTTCAATCTCAATGGGAAACATATTTTCTGTTGATCTAATTTTAATTCAGTTGCACTACTGAAATAAATTTCTAATGAAAAGGTTTTCTTTTGCTCTAATTTTAATTCGATTGCACTATGCCTAAGAGTATTAAAATTCATGTAATAAGTACTAAGGCGAACCTACAGATTTTTAAAGAATTTTGTCATAGTACCTAAGATTACTAAAATCGATCTAAGAACAACTTAAAAAACTTTAAGTCGAATTTATAGGTTTTAATAGTAATAAAGCAAAACTAAATACTCCTGTATTAGCAACTTTGTGTTCGTTTTGAATACACATTAATAGCCGCCTCCTGCTTCCGTAATAATTTTCGTTCATAACCGACGGATCTGCGGTCTATGTTTGTCTCTCTTTCTCTCTTGTTTTCTTTGAAAAAAAAAGAATTATACTTTGTAAGGGGAAAAATAAAAAAAAGCGGGTGAGAATATATTGCATGATGCGAATTCACCTTAAAAGTGTTCGCACGCATTTGAAAGAGGGTTGATAGAACGGAAGGAAGAGAGTCCAAGGAGTGAAAGAGAATTTTGAGAAATAGAGACAATGAAAGTTAATTTTATTCTCTGTTATTTCTCATATTTTAACTGCGCGCGATTTGTATATTTGCTTTATATATTTCTTTGCTGTTCTTTGATTAATGAACATGTTATACGTATAATGTAAAGAGAAAACTTCTTGCTTTCGTGTTCCAGATAAGTCGTGCAAGTCCTAACGCGAATATTTTTTTTTATACCTTTTTCTACTTCAACTCGTGTTTAATTATTTTTTCTAATAGAACGATCGTTCAGGAGTTGAAATTTTCATTTAAAATTTAAATTTGTAGACGTTTTGAATTTATGGTTCTTTGCACTTGTAGGAAAATTATTCATTTTCTCTGAAGTTTTATGGACGTTTAAATGTTTTGTAAAAATTATTTCTAATTTCTATATTTAAACGAATCTTGAAGAATAGAATTTTTATATTCTACTGTATTTTTATTTAAGTAAATTATTTTTTAAACATTTTTCTTAAACCGAGTATTTTATGATTTTTTGGTCACTAAATTGAAATTTATTTATATTCACTAAATTTTAATTGAATATCATTTTTATTTAACAAACTTTCTGCGAGTATTTTCCTCAAAGAAAATCTTCTTTTTATTTATTGGTATTACGTAAATTATAAAATTTTTTAATTCTAAGTGTCAGCATCATTATTTTAATAATTTTGTATTCAAAATTCTTAATTTTTAATTCTTCTAAACAATACAATTTCCAAAATTTTAATTAAATTCTTCGGAAGAATTCAATTATTTTCGTAAATAATAAAATTATTTGCTGGAATTCAATTATTTTTATAAACAATATAATTTTTCGTAGGAATTCAATTATTTTCAAAAATAATACAATTTTTCCCCAGAATTCTATTATTTTTAAAAATTGTAATAAAATTCTTCGAAAGAATTCAATTATTTTTATAAATAATCAAATTCTTCGCTTGAATTCAATTATTTTTATACATAATATAATTTTTCGTAGAAATTCAAATATCATTATCTTAAATAATTAAATTCTTTGCAGAAATTCAATTATTTTTAAAAATGAAAAAAGAATTTTTTGATAGAATTCTATTACTTATTCTCAAAAACTTTGATAAAAATTTTTATGATTTAATTTAATATAAAAATACTAAAATTCTTGTCAGAAATTCAATTCTTTTTAAAAATTTTAATAAAAATCTTCGAAATAATTTAATTATTTTCAAAAATTTTGCTAAAATTCTTCGCAAGAATTCAATTATTTTCATAAATTAAATTCTTGGAAGAAATTCGATTATTTTTAAAAATGATAATAAAAATTTTTGAAAGAATTAAGTTATTTTAAAAAACTTTGATAATATTTTTTATAATTTAATTATTTATAAAAATAATAATATTCGATAATTCGATATTTAGAAAATTTAAATAAAAATCTTCTAAAGAATTCATTAATTTTCAAAACTTTGACAAAATTCTTCGCAGGATTTCAATTTTTCATAAATTATACAATTGTTTGGAGAAATTCAATTTTTTCATAAATAATATGATTCTTTACCAGAATTCAATTATTTCCTTAAATAGTTAAAATCTTTCCTGGAATCCAATTACTTTCAAAACAATTTTAATAAAATTTCTCGTAAGAATTGAATTATTTTTAAATATTTTATGCTAGAATTAAACTATTTCAAATTAGAAAATTTCACAAAAATTACTCAAACATTTTTTAACGAAAATTTCATTTTTTAAAATTTGAAAATTCAGTTAGTAACGCAAAATTACATAGATCACAGGGCATTGAATTAAATAAAATTTAGTATTTCTTTAAAAATAAATAACATTAATCTTATTTTGCATTAATAAAAATTACGTTTTTTAGAAAAATTTTAAAGTAATTTTTTAAATTTTAGAATATTAAATTAAATTTACAAATTATGATTTTTAATTCAAAATTCAATTTAATATAAATTCAATAACTAGTAATTTGTAGTTAATTTTCTGCTTCAAATAAAATTCGATGAAGAATATTTTAATAGAAAGGTAAAACTTTGAGAATTCAGGAAACTGCGGAAATTCTGTCCTAAATTTTAGGTAATAATCATTATCATCATCTTTGCAAATTTAGAATATATAATAGTTGGAGTAATATGTTTAGGGATTCGTTATTTTAATCGCACTCTATAGAAATAATTGTTCCAGGGAGAGTATATTTAGGTATTACAATGGACAGCGATTATAAGAGAATAATATAAAGTGACCCCGATTCAATAAATTTTCCCGTTTCTGGAAATAAATATGTTTTTGTGTCATACTGTTAAAATGAAAAGTCTGAAATTTAAATCAGAATAACCCGGATACCAAACAATATGCTTCGATCGTATTGTTGAAGCAGCCTTTGAATTCACACGCCCCCTCCACCCTCTTTGAACGTTGGATTTCTAACAGAGACTTCTACGATTCCAAGTAACGACATTAATTAAAATCATTTCCAGTTGTTAATTAATATCTTCCTGCAGTGATTATTCTAAGAGTTTCTGTGTTCCCAAATTAGCTTTCATGTTACGAAGCTTCAAGTATGTTTAGCGCGACAGTATATACTCTTATTACTTCTTGTTCCTTTTCCTGTGCGGCAGTTATTAAATGACATTTTCATCCTTGGTAGCTTTTTGTCTAAATTCAGCTCCTTAGGAAATGTTTTCTCTCTAGAAATTGTGCTTTTTGATTATTTTATATATATACAGAAAATTTGTATATATTCTCGAATAGATTCTTCATATACTTTTATTTTGTTAGAGAACAATTTGAATAAGAAAAATAATGTTTTGTCAAAATTTCAGATTCTAGAAACATTTAGGTATATACTTATGATGGCGTTTGGATTGGGATATAAATTTATTTTTTGCTGTTTTCTTTTACAAACGACAATATAATCGGCAGAAAATACGCGTTGAAATTACCGATGACCACACACAACGCCTCGCTTACGATACGGCCAGTTTAATTCAATATTCAGGCTGAAGGGTGGAAAAAAAGCGAGCAAGGAACAGTTTTTTCTCCGGTAGCTAATGAATCGCAATTTACGAGAGTTTCACGGGTCGCTGGCCTTTACATGTACGTTAACGTACATGCAGCACCAAACTCCTTCGAGATCCAACTTTTTTGTCACGTCCTTCAAGTTTCTTTTTTCTCCCATCCTTTTACGAGTGTCGAGAGGGACGAAAAGCAAATCGGAAGGATATAACAGTGAAAGATGCAACATAATTGAGACTGAGTCGATAAAATTTAACGACTGGAGAAATATTCTCAGTTTTTTTTTCTTATTAGAAAATTTTTTTCGCTGTACCTAGAATCATTGTTTTCCTTAACAGTGTAGAGTATACTAAATAATATAGAGTACTAAAAAGTATAGAGTTCTTGACAGTATACATTTGAAAAAAAAATTTAAATTTAAAGTTGGAAAAACATATTAGCTTTTAATATGAAGACGGTTGCGACAGGGAATTTTATCAAAAGTACTGGAAAAATATTTAATTTCTAGAATTATTCATAAAAAAAATTCAATTTTGTTGTTTAGCAACAAAAAGTATTGAAAAGATTTAAATTAATTTTTAATTCTTTCTATTTTTAACAATAATTGAACTTTACAGATTTGAAATTGAATTTATTTTAAATAATTTAATTCTTGAAGAACTGCCGAAAAATTATTACTTATAAATTATTTTAAAAAATTCAATTTTAATAAAATTTCTTCTTTCCTTCGAAACAATTCAATTATTTTTAAAAAGTTTGATAAAACTGTTCTCGTGAGATTCAATTATTTTTCCATTAGAATTTTAATAAAAGTTCTCGAAAGAATTCAAATGTTTAATAAATTTTAATAGAATGTCTCGAAAGGAAAAGAATATTATAGGAAAGAAATTTTAAACATTTATATAAAATTCTTTTATAAAAATTCAATTATTCTCAATGCAATTTCAACTGAACTTCTCGTGAGAATTCAATTATTTTCACAAAATTTCAATAAAATTCTTTCCTGGAATTGAATTATTTCCAATATAATTTTAATATTGGAAAAAATTGTAAATTTATAAAAAGTTCCAAAAATTACAAAAAGTAGTATAAAAATTAATATAAAAAGTTATCAAAAATTTTATCTTTTAAAATAGAAAAATTTCACATATTATAGCAAAATAGAGAAAAATAAATTAATTTCTAAATTTTTTTCACAATAATATTATCACAAAAATTTATTCTCTAAATCTGAACTACTAAAAATTGGAACTAATTTAGAACAACAAAATTTTTTAAAATTCTCATTAAAATTTCAATTATATTTAGAAATAATTAAATTCTTCTCCGAAATTGAATTATTTTCAAAAATTTCCCTATTCATTCAATGATTTTTCAATATCTACTATTTTCATTAAATTTTCCAAAAGAGTTCAATTATAAAAAAAAAAATTTAATAAAACTACACAAACTTTTAATTATTTTCAAAAAAAAAATTTCACAGGAATTTCATTACTTACAAATTTTGTTTATAAATTTCTTCGCAATCATTCAATTATTTTCATAAATAATAAAATGTTTACGGGAATTCAATTATTTTCGTAAATAATAAAACTCAATGCAGAATTTCAATTATTTTTAATACAATTTTAATCAAATATCTCGAAAAATGTAATTTTCTTAAACATTTTATTAAAATTCATGAAAAGAATTCAGTTATTTAAAAATTTATAGATAAAATTTCTTTATGAGAATTCAATTTTAAGAAACAAGCAATTATTCAATAAATTGTTATTTTTGTATTTAAATAATTGAATTCTAGTAGAATTATCTCATAAACATTGATTTAAAAATGGATTTCAGTTAAAATTTTAGATTATAATTAATTTTTAAAAGCATTAGAACGAAATTTTTTTAGAAATAATTGAATTTTGAAAAGGTTTCAGATTAAAATCTTTGAAAATTTGAATTTTTCACATTTGTAACTAATAATTCTGTGGAATTGTTTTTTTTTTTTGAGAAACCTTAATTGCGGATTTTTTTTAAAAATTATTTATAATGTTTTTACTTTCTAATATATATTTAATTGAAGAATTTGCGAATAATTGAAATTTTGTAAAATTGAATATTGTAAAGATATGGATTTGAAAATTGTCAAAGAACTTTTTCAAAAATTATTAAAAATAATCGATTTAAAGAAGAATTTTAGTTAAAAATTCTTGAAAATAATTATTTGACTCGGACTGGTTATATTTTTGTCAGTAATTGGTCCGTAAATAGTCCGTAATTTTTTATATTTTGTCCGTAAAGTCCGTATTTTTAAATGCTTTCACTGTTTCGAGTTCTGTACATATAGAACATGATGTTAAAATTATTAAAAATCTGTTTTTCTTAGAAAATATAATTTTTAAAAAACATGATTTTGCATTAATATTAATTAGTTTTTCAAATTTTTTTTTGAAATTAGTTAAAAAAGATTGTCTGCTTAAATTGAAATTATATGAGCCGTTCGCTAGAAAAACGACTTAAGTCGACTTAAGCGGTTTTTAAAAATTTTGTTATCAGTGTATTCTACAAGACATATAGATTACATATATCAAGTTTCTAAAGTTGTAGGTCACTATTTATGAATTAATTGAGGTGTTTAAACTTCCTGGGTCCCGAAATTGAAGCACTTACGCAAGCGCGCGTTCACGTCCTCTGCTACCGCGTACAGTGGGAGGAAATGCAGTGTTTTGGACAAAATTCTGCCGACAATACAAATCTCCACCGATTTCAATTTTCTTTTTTTTTAAATACTAAAGAAGGTTTTTCCTACAAGCCTTCACTGCTATAAATTTGAAATTTTTAAAAATTTTGGATTATTACAAAAGCGAGTAATTTTTTCATTTTGTTAACTAAACTTGTGCATTATAATGTTGATATTTAATTGAATATTACTAAAAAATATATCGTAAGACTTTTTAGAATAATAAATATGTTTTAATACATTAAAATAAAAGTGTTCTTTCATAAAATACTTAATTTTGTTTCATTTTTAGTGGTTCGCTGGAAAAACGACTTAAGTCATTTGTTATAAAATAATGTTATTAAAGTAGCAAAACATTGTTTACTCGACCTTCTTTTCTTTTAAAGAATTCTTTGATAATACCTTTGTATTGGGAAAAATGATCGATATAATTAATACGTAAATTATATTAGTAATTCGTTTCCGAATCTTTAATTTAATTTTTCCGTCAAAAACTTAAGTCGACTTAGGTCGTTTTTCTAGCGAACGGCTCATATATTATTTAACCATTCATTATAAAATTATTTCGACATTTAGCATTCTCTTCATAAAGTTTTTTTTCTTTGAAATTTGTCAAAATTATCCAATTTCAAATTTTTTGTCCGTTTTTTGGAAAAAATGAAAATTGAGAGCGTTTTCGAAAATCCAAACTATTTTCTTCTTTTTCTGTATCACTAAATAAATAATTCATTAATAGATTATTCCGAAATTTAGTGTGGTCTTTATGAAGTTTTTTGGTTTTGAAATTTGTCAAAAGTTGACAATTTCATATTTTTGGCCCGTTTTTTGAAAAAAAAATTTTTATTCGTGCTGTTTCGTGCATTGAATTTTCGGATCATTAAGTACATTCAGTAATTGACTTAGAATGTGTTCCTATTGCTACTAATAAAATATTTTTAAAAAAAACTGTTGATCCGAATGTTTCAATTAAAGATATTCAAAAATAAATGTATTACAAACTTTTGTTTGTGTATTTAATTATTTTTAGAATGAATTAAAGTATATTATTTAGGATCAGGAGAGAAGTCAAGTTCTGTCTGGAAATCAGGGAAAAATAAAATCAATTTTTTGTGGTAATCCTCTGATGAAATCTTTTCAAATCTTCTTTCAGAGAGAAAGAAATCTTATTATATACTATATACGCCATAAGGCAAGGAAACGCACATTTCGTGTCCACATTGAATTCCGTTTTTATTATAATGGTTTAAAGAAGAAACTTTTCAGTGATTTAAAGCCGTTACCAAATTTTGAATATCTGTTTTGCAATGATTTTTTTCCTGTCTTGTCAATAATATTTGACGGAAGTCAATGCGTGAATTGACCCCCGGCGCGCACACACCAAAATAACAGTTCACACCGTCAAAAAGATGAAAAAAAAAAAAAAAAAAAGAAATCCTTTTTCGATTCGGGATCCGGTCAATTTGCACCGCAATATCCTTCCGGTTTTCGGTCTCTCGTGTGTTGGATTATTATATTTTTCTTCCAATTTTGATTCTCCATCGCGTCATGTGTTCCGATTCGGTTTGCACGCGAATCCCGTGAAATTGTTTCATTCTCTCCCGAACCCCTTGAAACGGTCAACGCTGACACATAATGCGGTTGGGTCTGTGCGCGACGAGTGAAAATGGCATAAAACATATATATAGATTTATACTTGTGTTTGTGTGTATACATGTGTATAATTGTGATGCATGTTTGTTGGCGTTGGTTTTGCAAAGGAACTTTTGACTAACAATGAAACTGTCGAATTTAGGCCGTAGGCCCGACGCAGTCAGCTCGCGTCCGTAAAACCGCAAAAAGCCATATTGCTCTTTTAGCAGCAGGGAGAGAAAAAAAGGAAAAAATAAAATTAAAAAAAAAAAAAAACAGAAAAACAAGAACTGAACGCAATTGTCTCCGGTGTCATTATTGTTGTTATTATATCACGCAAGCAATGACATAATGTTTTCTTTTTTAAGCAGATGGTTTTGAACAATATCTTTAGCTCAACTGGTGCACTTGACAGCAAATTAGAGGTATAATCCTATTGTGTTTGTCGACATCAGTGTTCTTAAATAGATTTTACATTAATATTATTGGTTGTATTTTTTTGCATATAGAGAATGCATTATTGTTGCTGATTTCACCTTGTATTATGACCTTTATATTATGCGAATGCAATCGTGAGTTGTAAAATTATGTCAGGTTGTTCTGCATCTAAAAATTATTATTGCATCATTTCTTGACAATGGTAAAACTCAATTCTTATTGGAGCTTTCAATTATTCGAATTTTCGGAGAGAATTTACATTTAATTTTTATTTCATTAAATTTATTAACTAGAGTTTATAAAACACCATAGCAATTGTTACGGGCAGAACGTGATATTCTAATTTATTATTGTTATGCAAATAGCAAAAATTGAAACTTTCAAATATGAATTTTTGAATAATTTCAGATATGAACTTTAAAAAAATTCAATTATTAACTAATTTACTAATGAATTATTCTTGTTTATTAATTTTAAAGATTTTAATAAAATTCTTTGCAAGAATTTAATTATTTTCATAAATAGTAACATTCTTCATAAGAATTCAATTATTTTTAAAAATAGTAAAATTTTTTTGGAAAAATTCAATTATTTTCAGAAAAATTTCACGAAAGAATTCAATTTCTTTATTAATTCGTTATAAAATACTTTGAAAAATTCAATTATTTACTAAAATTTTAATAAACTCTTCGAAATAATTCAATAATGTTTTTATATATTAAAATTCATTGCAAAAATTCAATTTTTTTCAACAAAATTTCACAAAAGAATTTAATTTTCTTCCTAATTCGTTATAAAAAATTACAATAGAATTCAATTATTTTCTAAAATGTTAATAAATCCTTCGAATGATTCAATTATATTTATGAATAGCAAAAATATTTTTAATACAATTTTAATAAAATTTCATGAAAGAATGCAATTTTTTTTTTAATTTTTAATATTTTTCGAAATTTGAATTCAATTATTTTCTAAAATTTTAATAAATCCTTTGAAACAATTTAATTATATTTATAAATAGTAAAATTCTTTACAAAAATTCAATTATTTTTAATACAATTTTAATAAAATTTCATGAAAGAATGCAATTTTTTTTTAGAATTTTTAATATTTTTCGAAATTTGAATTCAATTATTTTCTAAAATGTTAACAAATCCTTCGAAACAATTCAATTGTATTTATAAATAGTACAATTCATTGCAAAAATTCAATTGTTTTCAAAAAGATTTCACAAAATAATTCAATTTTTTTCTTAATTCGTTATAAAATATTGCAAAAAAAATTAAATTATTATTTTCTAAAATTTTAATAAAATTCAATAATTAAATGTTTAATTTCAATTATTAACAAACACGATTATTTTAAAAACTTGAAAGAAATTGTTCATAAAATTCAATCATTTTCAAAATTTTTAATTAAAATTATTAAAGAAACTCTATTATTTAACAAAAAATTGAAAGAAATTCTTCTAAAAGAATTTAATTAGAATTTTCAAACATTTTTACAAAATTCTTCTCGAGAATTCAATTATTTTCCTAAATAATAAAATTCTTGTAAAGAATTCTGTTATAATCAAATTTTTTGATAAAATTCTTTGCAACAATGAGATGATTTTTAATACATTAATTTTAAAATTGGAAATATTAAAAAAAATATTATTAAAAAAAGTTAAAAAAAGAAGAAAGCGCGATAAACTACAACTAACTTCAAACTGCGAACAGATTATCGGAAAACAACGATTATTAATAAAAGATTAATATAGATTTTTCTTTTTTTTCTTTTCCCTTTAAGGCTGAATTTTTACTTAAAATTTTTATTTAGCGGAATTTTTTTTGAAAATATCGAGAATCCCTTCATAATTCAAAATCACTCAAAATAAAATGTCTGTTTAATTATAATTTGACTAAATAAATATTCTGTCAGGTAAAAAATATAATAAAATAAACATTCTGTTATATTAGGTAAAAAATTTAGTCGTCAATTTGATATTTTTTATGTAAAAATTATCTTAAATCTAAATGAAAATTCGGTTAAGAATAATTGAACTTTATAAAATTGGGTTAAATTTAGAGATTGTAAATAAATAAATAAATATAGTCTTTATTTTATTTATATATTTAGAAAATTTAAATCCATTATTTAGAATATTCAAATGTTTAGAAGCTCATAATGCTGATTAAATTAAATAAGAAACAATATTAAAACTTTTAATAAAAAACCGTAATTAAACTTCTGATTTATTCGGAAATTTTGAAAATTTTAGCATTTGTTTCAAATTTGTTTTTCTCTTATTAATGGATATAATTTTTATTTCACTTTTGTCTCCCGGCAGTGCCAATTATCGTTAATTGAATCAATCGGTGAAGTATAGAAAAAGCTTTAAAAGCATATTTGTCATTTAAAATTCTCTCTCTCTCTCTCTCTCTCTCTCTCTCTCTCTCTCTCTCTCTCTCTCTCTCTCTCTCTCTCTATGTATAGAAGTGGAGCTTTAGTGAAAAATTATTTTAAAACTTTTCCACAACAATAATTAAAAGCTTTTTAATTTATCATATTTGTGAATATCAAGAGTTTATATATAGAGTATAAAAGCGGAAGTATCGAATACTTGAGTAAATGATCTTATATATTCAAAACTGTTTTTTTGTATTAAAAAAAAAGTAATATATTTTTTAAATCGAAAAATGAAAATTTATAAAAAATACTCTCGAATCGAATATATATGATCATTTTATTTTTATACTTATTTTTTGCTCTCTGAATTGAACTTTAAAATGATAATTTTTGTCCATTTATTCATTGTCATTTTTATATTTTATTGAATTTCTACTTGCATAAATTATTTGTTTTTACTGATTTAAATTAAAATGGCAATAAATTTAAATATAAATTAAATTTATTTTAATATGAATCGTGAAAAAATTAAAAATTAAAATTTTCCGAGAATTTTATTTATAATTTAATAAAAAATTATTATATATAAACGAAATATAAAAATGTGAAAGAAAAATGGTGATAGGATTATAATGACCGTATACGAAACATTAATATCTTGGTATGTTGACGTCCGCAACTAAACATTTTCCGGACTAAATTAACGTTTTCCTCCTCTCCTCACGTTCCTCCGATTCGCTTGGTTAAAATTAAAAATTCATTTATTAAACCATATAATGGGGAAGTTAATTTGTTGTTTTGTGAAAAATTGGCGTGTATTTATTTACTCATTAAGTGAAACTTGACGCACCGTGACTGTCATTTTTTCCGTAACTCATTATACATTATGTCTGTTTTGTAATTAATATCTTTTCCGTTTTTCCATATTTCAGAAACGCAACTGACGTGTGACGTTGTCACATTCACCGGAAAGGTGCAATTTTCATGTGTAGAACAAAAAAAGAAAAAAAGTGAAACAAGCGAGTAATGAGAAAAAAATAACAAAAAAAGAATACGATTATCTCGCGTTATAAGGGTAGAATTTCTAATGACTTCTGACATCCAAGGGACGATTTTCATCTCGTGCTTACACAAAACCTGGTATTATAGCCTCCGTCGTTTCGATTTAATGACAGGTTCCTAGCGACGGATACTTCCGGTCTATCCTGACCTCGTTAAAAAGTTGTTTTATGATTCTCTCCGACCATCTCTTAAGTGGTTTCAATTTTTTCTCTTCTCTTTTCCAAAAGTTACCCAATTTCACTTCTTTTGTAGCTGGTGGGTGGGCTCTAGTGTAATGATTCTAAACGCCACTCTTTACTACTTTTTATTTCTATTTTATATCTTTGTTTTAATTGATTTGTTTTCAGAGAACTTTTTTAGATTCAATATTTATAGTTTGTTTTTCTATTATTATTACTCATTTGTCCTTTAATATTTTTTTTTCAATTCTTACCCTTTTTTCTGGAAATTTCATTTTCATTATAAATATCTTGGTAATTAGGATTCTTTTAATTTTTACTTTTTTTTCGAATAGACGTTTTTTTTACTCAAATCAATTACAATTGGTAGGGTGTCTACCAACCGGGAAATAGCCGGGAATAAGCCAGAAATTTTATGCCAAACCGGGAATTTTTTTACCAAATTAAAAATAATTTTATTATTTTAATTTGTTTTTAAAAAATCTCTTTTTATTTCAATTTTTATAGATATTTATACTGTTGAATTTGAATTAATTTAAATTAATTATTTTGAATTAGTTAAAAATAATTAATTTGATAGTAAAAAATCAGTCACTGATTCAAATATACTATGTAAATAAATTTTAAAAAATTATCGAAATGATAGAAATTTTGTGAAATTAAACCGAAAATAAGAATGTCATTAAAAAATTTTTAACAAATCGAATTTTCAAAGTATTTTAATTTAATAATTGATAAATAATTGAATTTTGTAAAGAATCACATTCTAATGTTTTTATGTTTCTTAGTGCGAAGATTAATAATTAAAATTTTTATTAGTTAATTTAAAAAAAAGATGCACACTTAGAATTTTTAAATAAAATTGTATTTTTGCAAAGTTTTTTTTTTAAATTCTGTAAATAAGATTTTTGAAATTTGTTAATTCTATTGTTTCATGACAATTGAAATTTTATAAACAAATAATTGAAAATTATTTTTCAAAAATTTCCATAAAATTCTAAAAAACAATTTAATTATTTTCAAAAGTAATAAAATTCTTCGCAGAAATTCAATTATGTTTAAAAGTTTTTTTAAATTCTCAAAATTTCAATTATTTTTATAAATAATTATATTCTCCACAATTCAATTTATTATTTTCAAAAATTTTAATAAAATTCTACACAAGCATTTAATTTTCATAAATAATAAAATTCTTTTGAAGGATTCAATTACTTTTATAAAAAGTAAAATTCTTTGCAAAAATTCAATTAGTATCAATACATTTTAATAAAATTGAATTAATCAAATTTTCAATTATAATTATGAGCAGACAAGATTATTTTGAAAAATTGAAACGCAGTTCTTTTTTTAATTCAATTATTTTCCGAATTTTCAATTAAAATTATTAAAAAAAAACATTATTTTCGAAAAATTTAAAGAAACTCGTCAAAAGAATTTAATTATTCATAAAAACTCTAATAAAAATTTTGGAAGTTATTTGTAGATTTATTTATGTTCGAAATCAAATAGATTTAAATTTTGGTGAGAAAAAAAGCCGGGAATTTTGTTGAAGGAAAATATAATAGACACCCTGATTCAGGTTAAATAAAAAATTTCTCTGAGTGTAAAAGAAAAATTTCTAAACAAAAAGTCTATTATTTCCGCCCGAAAAATTAAATTTTTTTAAATCGGCAGTAGCTTTTCAAGCTTCTCTGCTCTACATAAGGAGATAAATGTTTTTTTTTTTTATTTTGATAAAGAAAATTCTTCATAAAGTGTATTTTTTGTTTGTTTTTCTTTCTTTTCTTTTAAATATATATATAGGGGGATGGTGCCTTATGATCAGTGACGCGTACTTTTAGAGATATGCCATGAGGATTTCTAGGTACATTTAGAAAGTCAGGAGCAAAAACATAGGCGCCGGCGCTACGACACTGATACCGCCAAAGGACCCTTCCTCGTAGAGGCGGTCGGCCGCGTCCGCGATATCTTCCCTCTTTTTAATACCGAAATTCAAAAGGCAGGACCAAGAGAAGAAGAAAAAAATAAAACAGCGATGTATAAAGAGATTCGGATAAGAAGTTATATAGAAAAAGCAGAAGAGACGGTATGCGTAAAGGGTCACGCGGCACATTTTTCTAGCGAAAATTAATCGCGTCACTAGTTTCTAGGAATATAGCGCTCGCGCGCTACTCTCTTGGGAAACAAATTGTATAGGGACGTGGTGAGGTTCAAAAAACTTTTAATGGCATTGCCATGATCTTTTCAAAATGTTTTGACAAAACTTTCTTACGTCCCCATATTATATAGTTTATCAAAATAAACTTCAAAATTTGTCTATATTATACAAAATTTTGTTTCTTTGAGTGAGAAATGGAAAATATTGAGAAATCTGGGTGTCTAACGGTCAGGGAAATGTCAGGGAATTTTTTTTGGTCAGGGAAAAGTCAGGGAATGGCAGAAAATTTCATTGAAAGTCAGGGAAATTTCTAAAAATTTATACAAGAATTAAAATGTTTTGTGAATAAAAAATGTTTTTAATTTAACAAAACTTAG
The DNA here is from genome assembly GCA_032872505.1 of Leptopilina syphax. Lineage (NCBI taxonomy): Eukaryota > Metazoa > Arthropoda > Insecta > Hymenoptera > Figitidae > Leptopilina > Leptopilina syphax. Next base: position 27,784,127 of record CM065469.1, on the reverse strand, counting down.
AAGATTTTTATTATCGTTTCTTTCTATCATTAGATATTAATTTATTGTTAAATATGTCAGTTACCATATTTTTTGTCCCATCAACAAAGCAAAAATAAAATTAGTAAAAAGTCATGGAAAAGTCAGGGAATTTTTTTCTAAATCCTTGTTAGACACCCTGAAAATACAAAATTTTGTATTTTAAAATATCTATTTCAAATTTTGAATAATTTCAGATTCGAAAATTAAGAAATTTATTTATTAAGTACATAATTAATTATTATTGTTTATTATTTTCAACAATTTTAAAAAATTCTTTCCAAGAATTTAATTATTTTTATAAAAGAATAGTAAAATTCTTCGTAGGAATTGAATTATTTTAAATACAATTTTAATTAAATTTCACGAAAGGATTCAATTATATTTTAAAAAATGTTATAAAATTTTTCTAAAAAATTAAATTATTCTCAAAAGTTTTCATAAAATTCTTCACAAAGAATTCTATTTTTTTCAATATAATTTCAACTTCTTAATTCCTACGAAAGAATTTTAATTTTCTTTGAAACAATTAAATTATTTTCAAAAATTTTAATAAAATTCTTGGTAAGAATTCAATTATTGTCATAAATAAAAAAAATTTTGGCAAAAAAATCAATTATTTTCATAAATAATAAAGTTCATCACTAAAATTCAATTATTTTAAAAAATTCCAGTAAAATGCCTCGCATAAATTAAATTATTTTAATAAATATTAAAATTCTTTTCAAGAATTCAATTATTTTCATAAATATTAAAGTTTTTCTCTAGAATTCAGTTATTTTCATAAATATTAAAGTTTTTCTCTAGAATTCAATTATTTTAAAAAGTTTCAAGAAAATTCTTCGCAGGAATTCAATTATTTTCGTAAATAATAAAATTCTTCTCAAGAATGTAATTATTTTCATTAATAACAAAATGTTTCGCAGGGATTCAATTATTTTTATAAATAAAATTTTTCACTAAAATTCAATTATTTTAAAAAGTTCCAGTAAAATGCCTCGCATTAATTAAATTATTTTAATAAATATTAAAATTCTTTTCAAGAATTCAATTATTTTCATAAATATTAAAGTTTTTCTCTAGAATTCAATTATTTTAAAAAGTTTCAAGAAAATTCTTCGCAGGAATTCAATTATTTTCGTAAATAATAAAATTCTTCTCAAGAATGTAATTATTTTCATTAATAACAAAATGTTTCGCAGGGATTCAATTATTTTTATAAATAAAATTTTTCACTAAAATTCAATTATTTTAAAAAGTTTCAATGAAATTTCTCACAGAAATTTCATTATTTTAATAAATTTTAAAACTCTTCGCAAAAATTTAATTATTTGCATTAATAATGCAATTCTTCGCAGAAATTCAATTATTTTCATAAATAATTGAATTATTTTCAAGAATTTCAATTATTTTCATAACAGGGTGGCCGCAAGTCAGGGAAAAACTGGAAATCAGGGAAAAGTCAGGGAATTTTGTTAGTCAGGGAAAAATCAGGGAAAAGTCAGGGAATTTTTAAAAATTCTTTAAAAGTCAGGGAATTTTGATCGAAAGAAACCACAAATTAAAAAACTTTGATACTTAAATGTCAATTCAGTTTTTTATTTAGCCGTTTTTATAATATAGCTCATTATAATGGTGCCGTCACATTTTTTATAAGTTTGGACCTTCTTACGGATATTTTAATGTAGAATATTAAATAATTCAAAAATTTTTTAGTCAGGGAAAATCAAAAATTAGTCAGGGAAATATCAGGGAAAAGTCAGGGAATTTTGAAAATAAAATTTTGCGGCCACCCTGCATAAATAAGTAAATTTTTTCCAAGAATTTCAATTATTTTAATAAATAAATAAATTCTTTCAAATTTTGAATTTCGAATTTCAATTATTTTTCTAATAAGAAAATTTTTCGCAGGGTTTCAATTATTTTTATAAATAATTGAATTATTTTCAAGAATTTCAATTATTTTAATGAATAAATTCTTTCAAATTTTGAATTTCGAATTTCAATTATTTTTCTAATAAGAAAATTTTTCGCAGGGTTTCAATTATTTTTATAAATAATTGAATTATTTTCAAGAATTTCAATTATTTTAATGAATAAATTTTTTCAAATTTTGAATTTCGAATTTCAATTATTTTTCTAATAAGAAAATTTTTCGCAGGGTTTCAATTATTTTTATAAATAATTGAATTATTTTCAAGAATTTCAATTATTTTAATGAATAAATTCTTTCAAATTTTGAATTTCGAATTTCAATTATTTTTCTAATAAGAAAATTTTTCGCAGGGTTTCAATTATTTTTATAAATAATAAAATTTTTTCACTAAAATGTAATTATTTTAAAAAGTATTATTATCAATAAAATTCTTGGCAGGAATTCAATTATTTTTTATAATTAATAAAATTCTTTGTGACAATTCAATTATTTTTAATACAATAATTTTAGTAAAAATTCTGAAAAGAATACAATTATTTTAAAAATTTTTTTATAAAATTCTTGGAAAGAATTAATTAATTAAAAAAATTTTTTGATAAAATTCTGTCCAAGAATTCAGTGATATTAAATTTATTAATTTTAAAGTTCAAACAATTTAAAAAGAAAAATTGATAGAAAAGTTAGGAAACAAGAAAGTAATCACAAATTTTCTTTTTTCTCTATGGGGCCATTCAAGTATTACGTAAGCATATTTTTCAGGTTTTTAGACCCCCCCCTCCCCCATGTAAGATTTTTTATATGCATTAGCGCCATTTTTTCTAATGGAAATAAGCAATAGCTAGACCCCCCCCCCTTAAATGCTTACGTAATTTACTTGAATGGTCCCTATAGAGACAGAAATATAGAAAATATTGAGAAATATATTAAGAATCTCTCGACCACCCTGAAAGGTTTTTTTTAATAATTTGTCTCCAATTATGCGATTAAATAATTACAGAATTATGAAAATTATTATTATTTTTTTAATAAAACCTTTTTGATTCGTAATTAAATATAGTGTCATTCTTAACATATTTTTTTAAAGTCCTGTTATTTTTCCGAGAATTCAATTATATATTTCATTTGGAAGTATATATTTTTTCCCTTAATATTATCATAATAATTTACTCAAATTACTTAAATTTGGAAGTAATTTTCGATATTAATTTTTGTTTCGACCCGTCCCATTTTTTGCTTATTAATAATTGGAAAATTGACAATTAATGACAATGATTTAATTATAGTAATACTCATCGTAAGGAACAAAATACGTCTTAATTGTCAAGGCGCAACTATATACTCAAGGAATCGCAGCAGCGGTAAATGAAATATTCGTGATGAGTAGGATTCTTTGATGCGAAAAAGAAGCGATGACATTGCACGCGACGTCATTCGTGAATCAAACGTGACTTGTGAAACATATGCACGCGTCAATGCGAACATCTGCCTTAAAAAGAAGTCATTCTTAACTATATACACGCGATAACTTGAAGATGCTGAATCGTTATACACACACACACACACACACATATTTATGAGATGCATCTTTGAAATGTATCAAGTTATTAACTTGTCCGGCGCTTTGGAACGCGAAACGATGATTGGCTATATCGCTACCTGTGTTCATTATAAACGCGTGCAAAACTATACGAGTGTTGTCGATTCTTTTTCAAACGTAAATTTATAAATTAATAGCTTTTTAACTGACCACAGCTTTTATCTCTGTCGCCTCGAGATAAATATCCTACAAACATAATACTCGCATCGTCAAATATTAAGCTATATAGGCAGTATTTAAATATACAAATTATTAGCTAAACTAAAACAAAATTTTTGCTGTATTTGCATTATATTGAAATAAAACAGGGCTGCCACAGGTCAGGGAAATCAGAGAAAAGTCGCAGGGAAAGTATAGAATTGGCCAGGGGAAAGTCAGCGATTTTTATTAAAGTATTGGAAAAAATTGAATTTTTGAGAAGTTACAAATGATTGCAGAAATTCAATTATTTTCAAAAGTAATAAAATTCTTCGCCAAAATTCAATAATTTTCAAAAATTTTTTTAAATTCTCGTCAAAATTTCAATGATCTTTATAACAGGGTGTCTAATGGTCAGGAAAAAGTCAGGGAATTTCTTTAGTCAGGGAAAAGTCATGGAAAAGTCAAGAAATGTCAGAGAATTTCATTCAAAGTCAGGAAAATTTCTATAAATTTCTATAAAAATTAAAAATTTTTATTAATCTAACAAAACTTAAAAGATTTTTATTACCGTTTGTTTCTATCATTAGACATTAATTTATTGTTAAATATTTCAGTAACTATATTTTTGTCCCCAGAAAGTATAAATAAAATTAGTAAAAAGTCAGGGAATTTTTTTTCCAATCCTTGTTAGACACCCTGATTATAAATAACAACATTCTTCTCCAAAATTCAATTATTTTCAAAAACTTTAATAAAATTCTTGGCAAAATCTCAATTATTTTCAAAAATTTTCCTCAATTCAATGATTTTCAATATCTATAGTATTTCAATAAAATTTTCCAAAAGATTTTAATTATTTAAAAAAAATTTATTAAAATTCTAAGCAAATATTTCATTATTTTCATAAATAATAAAAATTTTACAGGAATTCTATTACTTACAAATTTTTTATAAATTTCTTAGCAATAATTCAATTATTTTTATAAATAATAAAATTTTTTACAAAGATTCAATTATTTTTATGAACAATAAAACTCATCATAGAATTTCAATTATTTTTAGTACAATTTTAATCGAATTCCTCGAAAAATGAAATTATTTTTGAAAATTTTATTAAAATTCGTCGAAACAATTCAATTATTTAAAAAATTGTTGATGAAATTCTTTATGAGAATTTAATTTTCAGAAACATTTAATTATTCAATGAAATATTTAATTTTTGTTTTTAAATAATTGAATTCTCGTAGAATTTTCTAATAAAAATTGATTTAAAAATTAATTTCAGTTAAAATTTTAGATAATAATTACCTATTAAAAGCAATTATAGCGTGAATTTTTAGAATAATTTTTATTACATTTTTTTGAATAATTAAAATCCTGTGAAGAATTTTATTATTTATGAAAATAATTGAATTCTGAATCCTGTGAAGAATATTATTATTTAGGAGAATAATTGAATTCTTGCAACTAATTTTTATTATATTTTTTTTTTAAATAATTGAAATCCTGTAGAGAATTTTTTTATTATTTATATTATGAAAATAATTGACCTCATCTCAGAAATTTTATCAAAATAGTAGACTTTGAAAGCATTTAAATTTCAACTAAGAATTTCAATATTTGTGAAATGTAATTGAATTCATGCAAAAAAAAATTTTGAAAATAAAAACATTTTAATTTATTTAAAATTGCATTAAAAATAATTGAAATCCTGTGAAGAATTTTATTATTTCGGAGAATAATTGAATTCTCGCAACGAATTTTTATTTCATTTTTTTTAAATAATTGGAAACCTTTTGAAGAATTTTATTGTTTGGGAGAATAATTGAATTTTCGCAGTGATTTATATTTTATTTTTTTTAAATAATGAAAATCCTGTAAAGAATTTTATTATTTATGAAAATAATTGAGTTCTTGCAACGAATTTTATTACATTTTTTTAAAATAATTGAATTCTTTTGAGAAATTTTATAAAAATAGTAGACTTTGAAAATATTTCAATTTTAGCTAAGAATTTCCTTATTTTTGTGAAATTTAATTGATTCTTGTAAATAATTTTTGAAAATAATTACATTTTTGGAAGAATTTATTTAAAAATAATTGAAATCTTATGAAAAATTTTATTATTTATGAAAATATAATTGAATTCTTACAACGAATTTTATTATTTTTTTTTAATAATTCAGTTGATTTGATTTTTCTAAATAATTTAATTTGTTTTTAAAAATTTTATGGATATTTAAATTATTATAAAACATGAAGATATTAATCACTCTGAGTCTTCATGTTTTATAATAATATTCTAAAGTTGTTGAAATTCATAAAGATTAGAATTTTTTTTTATTGGTTTTCGAATAATTTTACAATTAAGAAAATTCGTAATTAAATGTAATAGAATATTTTTTTGAGTATCTAATTATATTTAAAGTGAAGCAGAATAATCTTTAGGGTCAGGGATAAAGTCAAAATTTGGTCTGTAAATCAGAGAAAAGTCAGAAAAAAACAAAATTATAATATTTTGTGCGAACTCTGTATATAGAAGCAAAAAAGCCGCAAACGAAACGAAAAATGAATTCAACTGTTTTAAATTAAGAAACGTTTATATTTTCTTTTTATTCCAGCAGATGCTGCTCTGAGAAGTTGAATTGAATATTTTCTACAAGAAAAAGAGGCGATAAATGGATGTAAGCAAAATATAATGATACAGACAGGAGGCGAGTTCGCGTTGATGAGCAACTTGCGACTTCCGTTGATCGGTATATAGCAAAAGAACTTGTCTCTCGGTGAAATGATGAAAACATTCGCGTGGCTATTAATTGTCGCGGACCACCTCGAACGTGTTCGGCTTTTTCTCATATGTCGATTTTGTTTCGCGTCTCAGCAGGTTGCTACTGTGTGTATTGCATCGCGAATAATCCAATCGCCGTGAAGCTAAAGAGAAACGAATGTGAATGTATGTGTGTGTATGTGATATATAAGACACGAGAGAAAAGAGATAAATGCATGTAGAGGAATCAAGTGTAGAGAAAGATAGAGAGTCGCAAGTTGAGCGGCCATCTTGCGATACCACCCGGCTTCGATACAATGGACGACGATCACGATCACAGGGACATCGCATCGCGCGCGTATATACATTTTGTATCCCATTCTAAATAATTGATGCTATGAGCAGTCCACACGCTACTCACGAAGTCAATCTTCGTTTCACGTGTGTATATATGCATTTTGCCGATATAACTTTTTATGAGGGCTGATCGAATGATATTTCACATTTAAAGGTGTTTGCGCAGAAAAATTTTGTGTAATTTCTCGAATTTATTGATCTTTGCGAATAATCGTTGGAATTTTCGTCTAAATAGGTAGGAATTAATTTCACTGGAAAATTGATCCGAATTCTAAAAATATCTCGCTTTGTTTCCTCAATTATTTACTAAATACACTGAAAAAAAAATTAATTTGATTCAAATAATCGATTACTTGACTATTATCAATTAAATATTTATTTGAATCAGATAATTTTTATTTGAGTCAATTAAATGGTATTTGAACCGCAATAATTTCAGTATTTGAAGCAAATATGATTTAAATCATATTTATTGATTCAAATAAAAATTAATTTGATTCATGTAAATATTTAATTGATAATAATCAAGTAATCGATTTTAATTTTTGAGAATAATTGAACTTTTGCAAAGAATAATATAATAATGATTCTATCACTCGGTTATCAAATTAATTATGTGCGTTGAAGTTAACGATCACTCCGAGTCAAGCCAACTTGACTCAGAGTGATCATTAACTTCAAGACATAATTATTTTGCAAAGAAATTTTTTATTCAGGAAAAGAATTAAATTTTTCTAAAGTTTTTAATTATAAATTTATTTTTTATAAAGAATTTTATTGAAAATTTTCAAAATAAAATTATTTAAAATAATTATATGCCTGCAAAGAATTTTATTAAATATGAAAATAATTGTATTTCTGCGAGGGATTTTATTGAAAATTTTTAAAATAATTAAATTCTGATAATAAATTCTATTATTTATAAAAGTAATTGAATCGCTGCGAACACTTTTAGTTTTAAAAATAATTTAAATCTTGCAAAGAATGTTATTATTTATGGAAATAATTGAATTCCTGCAAAGAATTACACTATTTTTGAAAATAATCGCATTTTGGCGAAGAATTTTATTAACGTTTTTGAAAATAATTGAATTTGTAAGAAGATTTTTATTAAAACTTTTTAAAATAATTGAATTCTAATGGAGAAATTTATTATTTCTGAAAATAATTGAATTCTTGAGAAGAATTTTAATATTTATTAAAATAATTGAATTTAAGTGAAAAATTTTATTAGTTAGGTATAAAAATAATTGATTTTTTGACAAGAATTTAATTATTTATGGAAATAATTGAATTCCTGCAAATAATTATACTATTTATGAAAATAATCGCATTTTGGCGAAGAATTTTATTAACATCTTTAAAAATAATTGAATTTCTAAGAATAATTTTATAACTTTTTTAAATAATTGAATTCTTGAGAAGAAGTTTAATATTTATTAAAATAATTGAATTTGAATTCCTGCGAAGAATTTTATTGAAACTTGTTAAAATAATAATTGAATTCAAGTGAAAATTTTTATTATTTATAAAAATAATAAATTTTTTGGCTATAATTTTATTAAAATTGAAGTAATTCTTCCTGCGAAGAACTTTATTAAAATTCTTTAAAATAATTGAATTTTTGACAAGAATTTTATGAAATTTCAAAAAATAATTAAATTCTTTTAAGAAATTTTATTAAAATTGTATTGAGATAATATTTTGATTCCTGCGAAGTAGTTTACTAAAGTTTTGGGAGGCAATAAATTATTAAAATAATAATTAGTAAATAATTTAATCATTGGACTTTTTTTTGACAACAAAAATTTCGTTTAATTTGCATAATAATAAATGAAACTCCGCATTTCGCACGTAACCATTGCTATAATGTTATAAATAATAAAATCCCTTTTTGAATTTAAAAAATGTTCCTAAAGTTCTCAACGTTCAAAAATAGAGAAAATTTATTTATTTCTTCAAATTAAAATTTTATTATTTTTAAAAATATTAATTGAATACGATTATTTTCAACAATTTTGATAAAATTCTTTAAAACTTAATTATTTTTAAACGTTTTAATAAAATTATTCATAAAATTCTTTAAAAAAATTTAATTATTTTCAAAAAATCTTCGAAATAATTGAATTATGTTTATAAATTGTAATGAATTTTTTTTAAAACGTTCAATTATTCTCAAAAGTCTTTTACAACATTATTTGTAAATTTCAATTATTTTTCAAAACTTTCAGTGAAAATTATATCTAAAAAAATTACATTATTTTTACGAAATATAAAAAAATTCTTAAAAAAATTTTAATTATTTACAAAAAACCAAATAAAATTCTTTAAAAGAATTTAATTTTCTGTCAATAATTTTAATAAAATTTAATAAAAAAAATTATTAATTACGATTATGTAATAATAAACACGATTATTTTAGAAACTTAAAAATAATTTTTCATACAATTCAATTACTTTTAAAATTTTCAATAAAAATTTTTAAAAAACAAACATTAGGTTAAAAAAATTCAAATAAATTCTTCAGAACAATTTAAATATTTTCAAAAATTTTAATAAAATTCTTGCCAAGAATTAATTTATTTTCAGTACATTTTTAATAACATTCTTTGGAAGAATTCGATTCTTTTCATAAATAATAATAAACTTCTTTGCTGGAATTCAATTATTACAATTTTAATTATATTTATCGAAAGAATTTAATTATTTTCAAAATTTTTGATAAATACTTTGCAAGAATTTAATTAATTTCACTAAATTTAATTTAAAAATTGAAAACATTTAAAAAGAAAAATTAGAAAAGTTAAGAAACGCAAAGAAGCAAAAAAAAAAATTCAACAAAAACTAAATTCAAACTGTGAACAGATTACCGGAATACAACGATTATTAATATAGATTATAGTAATTCAAAGATACATTATAATTAATAATTTCCGACAAAATAAGTTTGAGGGGAAATTCACTGAACTCGTAATATATATCAGAACACAACATTCCCTTAAAAACTATATACATTATGAAGAACACTAATTTTCTTTATGCAAGAAGAAAAGTAACAATCAACGGATTTTCTGTGAAAAAATGCGCCTCTCAACTGAAGAAACAGAGAGAGAAAGAGCAAGAGAGACAGAGGGAGGCGTGTTATTTCACAGGTAACCAAGACCGGAAATCAACTGTAGTCTTTATATATTATACACGACAATAATAGAGCAAACGACTTGGCCATGAGGTTCGCACTGTTCCACCTTGTGCGTGTAGCTATGTGTTTATCCAGATATTATAACCACCGCATCTTATTACGATATGGGTATAATATAATGAATGAGAGAGAGAGAGAGAGAGAGAGAGACGACAACGACGACGACGACGACGGGTACTGACAATATGATGCGCGCGGGTCTCTAGAATTATTACCAACGACAAGTCACAGTCACAGTCACAGTTAGTCACAGAGTGACAGTCACACCACCGCTGGATGCGCTGGATGTGCCCAGTCACGCGACCCGCCAACGCGAGTCTCGCGTGGCTGCCCTCAAATTGCCCGAAATTATTGGCTTCTTTTGTTTTCTCGTCATACCGCGTGCTTCGAGCCGCATATATTCCATGTCATTTTTGTCCATTCTCTCACTGTGGATTATGTGTCGCTTACAATTCAGAATCATTCCATGTAAAGTTCCGTTCCACTTCATTCCATAACACGTTTCATGAAAACATTTTCTCTTAACTCTGGGTAATTTGTCTGATTTTTCTCGCTTTGAGAATCTTGGATATTCTTCAAAAAAAAATATATATATGTATATTGGTTCATGTTTATATAGTTTTGGATCGAATTTTTTTTTTTGTCGAATCTCGTTCAAGTAGATTTTTAATTGAACGAAAATGACTAAAATTTATTTATACCCAAATTTTCATGTTGCGATTTTTTTTGTTCACTGAATTTTCATTTGGTGTAATTTCAGGGTTGCCAGAAGAATTTGATTTTGTTTTCCCTGATTTCCAGACAGAATTTTAAACATTTCCCCTGACCTTAAAAAAATATTCCAATTTATTCTGAAACTAATTATAGACCACATACATAAGAAAATTTTTTTAATATATTTTGTGAAAATCTTCAATTGTAATATTATTTGCAAACTCAATTCTGTCAAAAACTTTTTTTCACAAATTTAGCGTGGTCTTCGTGATGTTTTTTGGCTTTAAAATTTGACAAAAATAGTCAATTTCACAGTTTTGGGCAGTTTTTTTTTTGGAAAAAGATGGAAATTGTTATTTATAAAATTTGAAAACGCAAATCTTCTAAAATTCAATTATGTTTAAAATTAAAAAAACTCAATTCTTCTAAAATTCAATTATGTTTTTTTAATTTTTAACTAAAACTGTTTCCTAAATAATTTATAAATAATAATAATATGAGATTAATTCAACAATTAAATTGTTTAAAATAAATTCAACCTCATAATCTGTAAAGTTTAATTATATTATCAGAAACAGAAAATAATCATTTTTATTTTACTACAAAAACGGGGGTTGTCAAAGATTACAGGAAAATCGCAAAGAAGGTGGAGAAAAATCAGAGGAATTTTATTAAAATACTCGAAAAAGTGTCAAAATTCTAGAAATGCTAAGAAAATCCTAAGTTTTGAATTTTTTTTGTTTTTTTTTCACAGCTTTAAAAATGACTACACGAATTTTATAATAAAACCTTGAATTTTTTATTCAATTCTTACAATATAAAAATTTAATAATTGATGAATTTTATAAATTGAATTTTGGAATTTGAATTTATGGAAATTTAAATTCCCTTAGAAATAAACTAATATTATTTAATACTTTAGAAATTCTTATTTTATAAATAAATTATTTATAGCGAGTATAATTTTACTTAAAAATTGTAAAAATAAGTGAATTTTAAAAGAGTTACAGTTGAAATTAAAAAGAAATTGAATTTCCTTAGGAAAAGTTATATTAATAATGATTACAACTTTGAAAAATATTTTTATATGATTTAGCAAATAATTTTAATTAAATAATTCTAAAAATTGAATTTTGGAAAAGTTATAGTGAAAATTTTTATAAATTAAATTTCAGAGTGTTTTCAATTCTCTAAGAACTATATTTTTAAAATTATTATTTATGATTTTCAGCGAATAATTTTACTTCAAATTTTTATAATTATTTAATTTTAATTTAAAAATTGAATTTTATAAGAATTCTAGTTCAAATTTTTGAAAATTTGAAATCTCGTATAGAAAGTTATTAATAATCGAGAAATTTTGTAAAATCATTTACAATTGATTTAGCGAATAATTTAATTTTACTTAAATATTCAAAAAGTAATTGAATTTGTAAAGAGTTGAACTCTGCAATTTTTGTAAATAATTGAATTTCAGAAATTCAATTGTTCGAAATTTAAAAAAAAATTTGAAATTTATATTTTCAATTTCCAGGGAAAAATAACAATAAATAATTTTTTAAGGTGCATTTAATCGCATTTTTAGAGTGAATCAGAATATTTCTTTACGCGTTTAGAAAAAAATTAAAATTCGATCTATTGAGAAAAAGGAAAAACAGAATTATTTCCATTGATCAATTAAAAGTAGTTATTTTTTTTGGAATTAGGAAAAGATTTTGAAATAACAATTTTTACTTATAATGTTGGATTATTTCTGCGTCTATATTTAATTTCCGTTGATGAGTGCATTAACTTTTATGCTTCGTTTTTTAAGAACTACAGAGAAGGTTTTTATAATAAAAAGCGAGGCGAACTCTAAATAAGTCGTGATAACAATTAACTAGGGATTAAGGATCATAAAACCATAATTGATACGTTTACATCTTTTTCGTTTATCATTAATTATATGCTGTGCCAGCAACTTTTCATCACTGAATCTCTCTCATCTTTCTTACAGAAGATTGCGCGAACGTTTGACTTTTCGCTGCATCATTTTCACGATGATGAATTTAATCTCGTTGATTAGTCATATATTCACTTATCGTAGTTTTTGCCATCGACCTGTTTTATTATTATCATTAACGTATTAATTTACGATTTTCTTATATCGTCTACATAATTGTTTATATATACATTTCTTTTTTGTGTCACAAAAAAATGATATACAACAAAATAGTAATAAAAATGTTGGTGTGAATTTTATAAGAAAAAATACATTCTCTTAATATTCTTTATATATAGAATAAAATAATTCTGTGACAAGGAAAACAAATTTTATCTGGAACAGCGATTTTCTCTAAAATAGAGAAAGTCTTAACTGAAACAACTAAACATTTGGTTAATCTATAGCGAAATTTGTAGCTGTTCCAGGTGATTATTTGTTTTCGTGTAAAATTTCTTTATTTTATTAGTGTTTATTTTTAATATAGTTGATATAGTGTACTATTTTTCTGTATAAATTATTGCTGTTATTTCTGTTTTAGAAAAAAGGGGAAAAAAATGATACTGCGTATGATAAATGTATAGTATTCAAAGTTTTAAGAATGGTTAAATTGGTGTATATATAGTGAAGAGTTTCGTGATCGATGTATTGGATGTTCGTCTCGTCACCCCCAAACCCTTACGCGCGCCCACTCTAGAAGGTAAAGCGCGAGCATTACATGCCACTTCCGCGTTCGGTTGGATCGATTTAATTTGTCTCTTTGGTCAAATGTACCTGTCTGCCCAGTGCGTTAGTACTATTATCTGTCGTCCTATGTCGTGTTCATTGAATGCTTCCTGGAGAGAATACGATTACCTTTATACACTGAACATATATATAGTCATACACATATATAGTCAATATAGAGAAAATTAATACTAGTATATGTATATAGATTTTTTAAAAGAAAATTAACTATCTTCTTCAAAGCATATTGCAAAATGCACCTCTCTTTCTTATCGATCATTTATCTATATAATATGTGCGCGCAAAACAAAAAAGCCACATCCATCTAGAAGTTCGAAGAAAGAGTTGACAACTCTTTGAAAATTGTCAGTGATAGGAAATCGAAAGCAATCTTCCAACTTTACGAATAGAAACCATACCCATTAATTTAACTGCGTGTATAATATAGAGAGATTGTATTGTAGATTTCGAACAAACTTGATTTATTGATAAGCGTGTATCATTATCCTGTTTTGTTTTTTTCTTTTGTCATCTTGTCAAGTTTATTTGGATTTTCTAGAAAATATTCGGTTTGATAAATATGAAACATAAAACTTTTTAGTAAATAAAATTTATTTCTAAAAAGTAATTTTATATGGTTGTCGCATGGATTAAGGGAATCAGGGAAGTCAGGAAAAAATCAGGAACAATGAAACGTGTCCATCAAGCTAGGAAATCTAGGAAATATCAGAGGTTTTATAAAAAGTACTGGAAAATTTATTAAATTTTTAGAGCTCAAAATGTTTTATTTTTGCAAACATATTTTTGATAAACTTGAAAATCTTGAATTCTCCTGCATTTTTTTCCACCTTAGGAATAACTTTTGAATCACAATGAATTTTAAAACAAAATATCTTAGTTTTTTTTTACTTTAGTAAATAATTAAATTTCAGAATAACTTTCTTCAAGTTAATAAATACAATTAACTAATTGTTAGAAAATATTTTAGTTAAAAATAGTTGAAATTTTCAGAATTAATTGAATTTCAGAAGGTTTTAAACTAAAATGTTTTTGAAATTTTCAATTCCTTTGAAAGAATTAATAGAATTAAGAATTAAGAAATTGATAAAATCAATTAATAATAATTGGTAAGAATTAAATTAATATTAATTAGTCATTTATTTAAAAGATTAATTTAAGTTTTAAATAATTTTATTTAAAATTCTCAAAAACATTAAATTTCTAAGAAATTTTAATTCAATTTTGTAAAATTACTTGAATTTTTTAAAATATTTTATTAGACAATAATAATTGAATTAAAAATTTTAAAAGTAATTGAATTTTAAAATAAACTTTTGTTTCAAGATCTTAAAATAATCGTGTTTCTTAATTATTGTAATTAAAAATTTGATTCAAGGAATTTTATTGAAATATTGAAGATAATTGAATTCCTTTCAAGAATTTCTTTAATTCTTTGAATATATTCGACTTTACCCGTGCAGAAAAATGGTGAGGGCCCCCGGCGGGGCCCTCGTGGATTGCCCTCTTGCCATGTGGAACCCGCAGGGGCAATCCACGCGGAGCCCTCGAAGGCGTGACATGCTTTCCCTCATGGGTGCCCTCGAGGAAAATCCTCATGGATTCCATATGGATTTTCCACGCGGTGCCCTCGTGGATTTCATAAAATGCCCTCAACCTTATTTTCAATTAAATTAATAAATTAATTATTTATTAATAACAAATTAGTCCAATTACTGATAAATAACATTCTTATTTAACAATTTTTACTTTTTTTAATGAAATCGTGACCAAAAAAAAAAAAAAAAATCTGACGCACGCGGGAATTGAGCCTACGACCTACTGACTACCAGACAACACTCTTACCACTATGCTACGGGACCTACTTGAAAATTATTGCTTTAATTTAGGTGACTTGCTGACTTGCTTTTGATGATTCAATAAATTATTTATTAACACTAATACACCATGACAAATAATTAAATAGTTTAATAATAATAATAACAATATCAATAATATAATAATAGACCATAAATATTCATAAATTAATATTTTTATAATTTCAAAAAAAAAAAAAAATGTCAAAACATTTGTGTTAAAAACGCGTTTTTCATAGTTTGAAATCATTATAAACATTAATTTGTTGATGAACAAAAAATTTTTTTGTTTGGACTTAGAAATTTTTTCTAGTTAATGATGTGGGCAATCCATGAGGGATTAATGTGGGCCCATGTGGGCCCTCATGGATTTGCCCTTAGGTAAATTCAATATTTTCAAAAAAGTAACATTAAATATTTGTTAAAAACGTGTTTTTCATTGTTTAAAATGATAGTAAACAATAATTTTTTGTTGTAAAAAAAATTTTTCGTTTGGACTTAGAAAAATTGTTGAGCAGGGCATTCATAATGGCTAAGAGCAGGGGCCCTGCTGGTGCCCTCGTAAATTTCCATAACTTTGTGATAGGATTTCTGGAAAAATGTCACTTAATGTTTATTTCAGGTGCTTTAAAACGTAATTTAATGCATTCTGAACCAAAGTTTTTCAACAAAAAAATTTTTTTTTTAAAACTTAGATAAATTTTTGAGCAGGGCAACCGTAAGGGCAAAGAACGGGGCCCCTGCTGGTGCCCTCGTGGATTTCTCCTCATGGATCTTCCATGAGGGCCCCCGACGGGGGCCCCGGAGCTGTGGGGCTCGAACGTGGCTTTTTCCACACGGGTATTAATAATTTTAATTATTTTAGAAATTATAATAATTGAGGTTCCGGATCTTAAAAGGGCACTTTCAGCATTGATTTCAGCCTCAATTATTAAATTAATATTAATTCATTATTTATTTTAAAAATTATTCAAGTTTTAAATAATTTTATTAAAAATTCCAAAAAATATTAAATTTGTGAAAGATTTTAAATCAATTTTTTCAAGTTATTTGAATTTTTAAAAACAGTCTATTAAACAATAATTAAATTTTGTAAAATTGTATTCAGAATAATTAAATTTGTTGAAGAATTCCATTATAAATTTGAAAAAATCGTTTTGTCGAAGAATTTCAATTTAATAATTGGTAAATAATTGAATTTTACAAAGAGGCATAAATTCTAATGTATATATATATATTATTTACGTGTTTGTTTGTTCATTAAAAATTCTGAAAAATTTGGTTTCCTAAAAAATTCAATTCTGTTGTTTAAAAATAATTTAATTTTTATTAATAAGTAATTGAAATTACCTGAAATATTATCAAAAATAGTTGAATTTTTGGAAATAATTCAAATAATTTCTTAAAATTCTTTAAAAAATAATGGACTTTTTTGAAATAAATTGAAATTTCCTAAAATTCTATCAAATAAATAATTGAATTTTTAAGAATAATTGAAATTTCCTAAAATTCTATAAAAAATAATTGAATTTTTTTAAAGAATTTTATTGAAATTTGTTTAAAATAATCGAGGAAAGTTCGCCACAATATCTAATTTTATTTTTTAATTATTAGTATATATAGACACTCTTTACAGTTTTAAATTAAATTTTTTCTTCTAGAATTTTTTAAAATTGAACTCCCCTTGATTTTTTATAGAGATCAGAGAAGAGAAATTAATATTCTGCTTGGAAATCAAGAAGAAAACAAAATTAAATTTGGCAGCAATCTTGAATTTGAATTACCCATGGAGACAGTTCGATATGTTATTATTTAGAAAATTAATTTTTTTTTCCTAGCGATTTCTTAGTTCGCAAAAATTAATTCAATATTGATTCGATTTATTCACGTATCCTTGAGAAAGAAACCCGCCGATTCTTGTGAATTGTTTGGGAATCAGTAGAGTGTATACCAAATCGTGGGTGGTCACTATGATTTCTCTGGACTATCGCGTCCGATCTCGATAGCCGAGTAATTCTACGTTTTGCGAGGGCGAGTAAGGCGCATTTCTGACACCTACGTCTGGCTATGAGGGCTTGCGAACATGTCGCTGGGGATAAAAAAAATAAATTTTTTTTTTATAAAGGAATACTAAAAAAAAAAAAAAAAAACATGAGCCTTGACTCTCGCGGGGTTCTCGGTTAGGCCCCCCGTTGGTCTGGAACCAACCAGCGCCCAGAAGAACACTCTCATAGCCACACCTCTGAACCCGATCCTCTCTCGTTCCCTTTCTCTTTCTCTCAATATTCTATCTCTTCTTCTCTCCTCTTCTGGCCTTTACTCTCATCTCCCGCCTATTCGACTTTGCCAGATTTGTTTTTTTTTTCTCTCTCTCTTTTCTCTACTTTCTTTTTTTTTTATCCTTTTTGGTACAAGGATTCAGGACGCAAATGAGAGCTGGAGCCCTCTCGGGACCAATTTTCAAGTTAAGGCGCTTTTGAATCTATTCCGATGGTCAATCCTTTAGGATTATTTTCTGTTTAAGTGAAATCTGAATGGTCGATTTGTTCTTTATTGATTGGGTCTGTTTTAAGGGAGAGAATTACAAATATGCTCTTTGCATTTTCTTGTATAATATCCTGTTGAAGTTTATGTTTGTTGTGGAATTAGGATCGAAATCTTCGAAAATGGATCCATATTGTAGTATTTCTTTGAAATTCTATCCTTAGAATTTTTTGTATTGCGAAATTTAGAAATTTGCGTTATTATAATTCGTAGATAGCTAAATGTTAAATGGACAAGTTTCTATTTCATCGAACTATTTTTAGGCACAGAACAATTCAAAAAAACATTTTTTTCTATCTTATCTATACAAAATTATTCTTAGACAGAACAATTCAATAAATTTCTTATTTAATAGCTAAATTTTTAAATGGACAAATTTCTATTTCATGGAATTATTCTTAGGGCAGAATAATTCAATGAAATTCTTATTTAGCTAAATTTTTAAATGGACAATTTTTATCTCGCAGAATTATTTCTTAGGCAGAGCAATTCAACAATATTCTTATTTAGCTATGCATACCTATTTAGCTAAATTTTTAAATGGAATTATCAAAATTGTTGAAAATAATTAAATTATTTCGAAGAATTTTACTGACATTTTTTTTTAAATAGATAATTGAATTTCTAATAAAAATTTGATTATTTTTAAATTCAATTGAACTGCTTCGATGATTCTTACTAAATTTTTGACAAGAATTAAATTCTTGCAAACAATTTTATTTTTTACAAAAATAATTAATTTTTATCGATTATTGTATAATAATTCTTCAAATTATTTAAATTCTTTTGGAAGAATTGTATTAACAATTTTTTAAATAATATTAATTTGAATTTTTAAAATAATTAAATTCTTTCGAGGAATTTAATTAAAATTAGGTATTATAATTAAAAATAATTCCAATTTTATAAAAAATTTTGTCAAAATTTTTTAAAAGAATGACTTCCGTTTAAGAATATTATTAAAAGTTCTCCTAATAATTTAATTTGTCCATAGAATTTTCCTATTTATATTTAATAATTTTATTATTTTTTAAAATAATAATTAGATAATTAGTTAATAAGTGAATCTTTTTCATTTTGAATCTGAAATTATTAAGTAATTGAATTCTAGCAAAGAATTTTATTATTTATAAAAATAATTGGATTCCTGCAAAGATTTTGTTATTTATGAAAATAATTGAATTTTTTCAAAGATTTTTACTAAAATTTTTAAAAATAATTGAATTTAGGAGAAGAACTGAATTTTTTTACGAAAATAATAATTGAATTCTAGCAAAGAATTTTATTTTATTTATAAAAATAATTGATTTCCTGCAAAGATTTTGTTACTTATGAAAATAATTAAACCGTTTCGAAGATTTTTACTAAAACTTTTTAAAATAATTGTATTTTTTACGAAAATAATTGAATTCTAACAAAGAATTTTATTAATTAAAAAAATAATTGAGTTCCTGCAAAGAATTTTGTTACTTATGAAAATAATTGAATTGTTTCGAAGATTTTTACTAAAATTTTTAAAAATAATTGAATTCTTGAGAAGAATTGAATTTTTTACAAAAATAATTGAATTCTAGCAAAGAATTTTATTACTTATAAAAATAATTGAATTCCTGCAAAGATTTTGTTATTTATGAAAGTATAATTGAATTGTTTCTCAGATTTTTACTAAAATTTTTAAAAATAATTGAATTCCTGAGAAGAATTGAATTTTTTAACGATAATAATAATTGAATTATAGTAAATAATTTTATTATTTATAAAAATAATTGAATTCCTGCAAAGATTTTGTCACTTATGAAAATAATTAAACCGCCGTTTCGAAGATTTTTACTAAAACTTTTTAAAATAATTGTATTTTTTACGAAAATAATTGAATTCTAACAAAGAATTTTATTAATTAAAAAAATAATTGAGTTCCTGTAAAGAATTTTGTTACTTATGAAAATAATTGAATTGTTTCGAAGATTTTTACTAAAATTTAAAAAAAAAATTTAATTCCTGAGAAGAATTGAATTTTTTTACGAAATTAATTGAATTCTTTGGATAAATTTTTATTATAATTTTTGAAATTATTTGATTTGTTTATTTTTATTCAAATTTTAAATTCATTTGAGGAGTTTCATTAAAACTGTTTTGAAAATTATTGAATTTTTGCGAGGAATATATTAAAATATTAAAGTTAAAATTAAGAAAAAAAAATTTTGTAATTTAAATAATATAAAGAAAAAGTCAGTACCGTGTTTTTTGCGCTATGCGTAATATTATCTAGTATAGTAATAACAAAGTCGAGGACTGAAAAATTACTTTTTCTTCATTTTACATTAAAATTAATCTTGTCAGTTTAATGCATGCAGATTGGTGACGACTCATTATGCCTGCGGCCTGCTTTATCCGCACACGAGATGATATTGAAGTACCTCGACAAGAAATAAAGTCATTACAACTCAACGAAAGATATAACATTGTCCCGAGAACATCCTACGCAAATATGTCGTCGTCGCATGTCGTCAAAATGAGATGATTAGGAGACACACACGCGTGAGAGCATTAACATCGTATCACTTTTTTTTCCTTTTGCATCGCACTATTTTCTATATCAAATACTTATATTTTCTCGTAATATCGTTAACGGCAAGAGGCGCGGTGATCTGTCATTATAACGATCGTTATCGGTTGTTCAGCGCCAAAGCGATGTTGCGATTTAACGAGCGATTGTTACAAATGGATCTCGATAAAGCCGCTGAACTTGTGCGCTGATTATTAACTTCTTTTTCTCTCTCTCTTTCTCTCTATCACTCTCGATATTGTTCTAAACTTGTCCTAGTGTAAGTAATTGTCTTTTGATTTATTAGTGATATTCCTCTTTCTGAGAAACATTTATTTGTTATAGATACTGGGGAGTTTTTTCAAAGAATACTTGAGAGACTGTAATTGTTGACTTTGCGAAAAAAGCAGTGATTCTTATTCTCTTTGAGTTTGTTTTATATTGTAAAAAGTAAGTTCTTCATTTTTCTCTCTGTAAAACGAAAGCAGTTTCTTTATTTTTTTGCTAGAGTTAGGAGTATTGTTTTTTCTCGCATATTTACGATCGGAAATTGTTAATTTAACTACACTGAAAATTGATCTCTATATATTTGAATTTCAATCTAATGAAAACTAGATTAGATCATTTTTTTCATTAACGATGAGAGCATTTCTTTTAAATATCAATTTTTTTTAGAAATCAAATTTCATTGGCTATTGTAAAAAAAAAATTTTCTCTCCAGCTGAAAAAGTTGTATAGGATTTCACTAGAATCATTCTATATGAATTCTAATAGTGAATATTCTACAGAATTTCACTAGAATGATTCTATAGAATTTCTACATAACATTAATTCTACTAAATTTTAGTGATTTCTAATTAGAAAGAATTCAAATTCGTGAAATTATATTTTTCAACTTTATTATATTGTGTAATTGAAGTTTACATTTGATTTATATGACAAATTTTAGGCAAAAATTGTTTATATCATTTAAATATAATCAGTCCGAGTCAAATTATATAGAGAACATTTTACTTAAAAGTATTAATTAAATTTTTTCATAACTATAAAACATGCGAAGAAATCGATCACTCCGAGTCGAACACTCGATATCATCATGTTTTATATTAATTAAAGATGACAAATTGATAAAATCATTATTTTATATTATAAGAATATTTTACTTAGAACTTCAAAACTATTTTCATCATTTCAATTCAATTATTATTTTTAAGAATTTTTCTCTAAACTTTTTCTTTAAATCAATTAATTTTTGAAAAAGTTCTTCGACAATTTTCAAAATCCATTTATTTACAATATTCAATTTTACAAATTTCAATTATTCGTAAATTCTTCAATTAAATATATATTAAAAAATAAAAACTTCAAATAATATAAAAAAATTCAACACTTTTTCAAAAAAATTAATTTCAAAATTCAATTATTTCTAAAAATTCACGCTTACATTGCTTTTAATATTCAATTATTGTCCAAAATTTTAACTGAAATTAATTTTTAAATCCATTTTTATTAGAAAATTCTATTAGAATTCAATTATTTAAATAAAAAAATAAATAATAATTCATTGAATAATTGAAGGTTTCTTAATACTCAATTCTCATAAAGAATTTTATCAACATATTTTTAAATAATTGAATTCTTTCGACGATTTTTAATAAATTTTTTAAGAACAATTACATTTTCCGAGAAATTCGATTAAAATTGTATTAGAAATAATTGAACCTCTGCATTGAGTTTTATTATTGATGAAAATAATTGAATTCCTAAAAAAAATTTTACTATTTTTGAACATAATTAAATTTCTGAGAAGGATTTTATTACTCTTGAAAACAAATGAATTTTTGCAATAATTTGTAACTTCTCCAAAATTAAATTTTTTTTAATGTTAACTAAAATTTTTCTATAAATCTATTATTTTTAATAATTTTTAGAAAAATTTTTTTTGAATTTCCAAATTTATTGGTTTTTAACTAAAATTCATTGTTAAATCAATTTTTACTATAGAAAAAATTTTTAATAATTATTTTTTATTTTTATTTATTATTTTTATTTTATTTATTATTGTTTATTAAAAAAATTTTTTTTTTATTTTTAAAACTAAAATTTTTCTATAAATCCATTATTTTTAATAATTTTTGTAAAAGTTTTTTGTGAATTTTCAAATTCATTTATTTTTAACTGAAATTCATTGTTAAATCAATTTTTATTAGTAAATTCTACTATAGAATTCAATTATTTAAATACAAAAAAATAATTTATTGAATATTTTAATTTTTCTTAAAATTGAATTCTCATACAGAATTTTATCAACATATTTTTAAATAATTGAATTAGTTTGACGAATTAAAAAAAAATTTAATAATAATTACATTTATCCAGGAATTTAATTAAAATTTAATTAAAAATAATTGAAATTCTGCGATGAATTTTACTATTTATGCAAATAATTAAATTCCTAAAAATAATTTTATTATTTAGAAAAATAATTGAATCTCTGCAAAAATTTTTTTATTTAGAAAAATAATTAAATTATATTGCAAACAAATTTTTAGAAAATTTGTAAATAATTGAATTTTTGTGAAATTTTTATTATTTTATGAAAATAATTAAATGTTTGCGTAGAATTGTATTAAAATATTTTTAAATACTTGAATTCTTTTGGAAAATTTGATTAAAATATTAGATACTAAAAATTATGAAATTGAGTAAAATTTATTAAAATAATTGAAATTTTGCCAAGAATTTTATTAAAATTTTTGAAAATAATTGAATTTCGGAGAAGAATTTTATTAAAATTTTTGAAAATAATTGAATTTTGGAGAAGAATTTTATTATTTATACGAAGATAATTGAAATTTTGGTGAGAATTTTTAAAAACTTTCGAACATAATTGAATTTTTGCGAAGAATTATATTACTTTTGAAAATCATATAGTCGAAGATTAATAAAATCTAACACATCTCGATGAATTAAAATTCAGCCTTTAAATATACAGAAAAAACGAAGAAAAAGTATTTATTTTATAAAAAAATCGTGCAGGGAAACGAGGAGAAAGTGCGCGCATATATTTTAATAATAGCGATGATGAGATGAAGTGATTTAAAATTCGCTTAAGAAAATAAGATTACTGATAAATCGACCCTTCTTTTATTATATATATATATGATGAACATTTGGTATAAATTATATTTATGATGGTTTATATATTGCGGGCACAATATGTAATATATGCGCACGTTCGTATATTTGTGTGTATAATGCAAAAAAATGCATTTATGGTGAAACTGTTAATTATTAATATGAATCTCGAAATCGGCGTCACGTTGAAGTCAATCCGCTTTCGCACGATCATCGTAATGACGTTCATTGTAAATTGCGCTGTGGGCGTTGCCCGTGGGTATTCCAATTAACAAACGTTCCAATTATCCACTTCACGTTTCTCGCTGATAATTATACAACTCCCGCAGCAGATGGTCTCTTTTGAATCCTCAATATTACGCGCGCTCACTTGCGTGATTATTATTTATTTTATATATATATATATGGGGGTATTGTGATGTCCGCAAAATTATGTGATTCTTGCACTTTTTTTTCTATTTTTCATAATAATTTATTAGCGAGTTGATTCGATTTTATTTTAATTTAGTTTGATTTCGATTGTGACTTCAATATATTTTTCTAAATCGGTGAATTAATTTTTCTGTCGCGAATATGTTATTCTTCATTCTTTATTTTTATTCTATTTTTAATTCTCCATTCCTTATTT
The DNA here is from genome assembly GCA_032872505.1 of Leptopilina syphax. Lineage (NCBI taxonomy): Eukaryota > Metazoa > Arthropoda > Insecta > Hymenoptera > Figitidae > Leptopilina > Leptopilina syphax. Next base: position 27,759,962 of record CM065469.1, on the reverse strand, counting down.
TTTATTCTTTATTTTTATTCTATTTTTTATTCTCCATTTACAGTCGAACCTGGATAAGCGAGAGTTCAAGGGACCAGCAATTTTCTCTCGCTTATAGAGGTTTCTCGCTTATCCAGTTTCTTAACTACAGAAGTCTAACTCACGGGACCAGCAAATAACTCTCGCTTATAGAGGTTTCTCGCTTATCCAGTTCTCTCTTATCCAGGTTCGACTGTATTATTTTTTATTCATTATTTAGTTTCGTTCAATTGATCGAAGTATTTTTCTCGCAATCTCTGCCTCATAAGGTTTCCCGAGGAACTCAAATTTGAAATTATAATCGGTGTCAAATTGTTGTCTAATGAATAACTTTTTGATGCTTCTGCTAATGTAGTCTCAAAATTTGATAACCTTGAGAAAGCTGTAACAAAAAATTTGAATGATTAGACGAATTTTTGTGAAATTCAAAAACGTTCATCATATAATTAATAATTTAGGGAAAATATTTTCCTAAGCAAATTTTTTACAAATTTTTGAATAGAAATATTTTCACAAAGTTTTTTTGATCCACCCTTTTAAACGAAAAACTTCTAAACAAAAAAGTCGATTGTTTCCCTTGGGAAAAATAAAAATTATTCTTTATAATCATTTATTGATCAACAATGCTTGTAAATTTCAGTGAATTTTCAATAGTAATTTTAGAAGTTTTTTTTGTAATTTTTAGTAGTTTTAGTAAATAAAATTTTTAATTTGAATTAAATTCACGTAGAATTAGTAAATTTAAGAATTTTTTATTTAGTTTCAAATCTAGCACTAAATAAAATATAGCAAACAAATATATTTAGTAAATTTTAGTAAATATAATCATTAGAAAAAAATGAAAAATGAAAAATTTGGTGAAATTCACAACAATCATAATGAATAATTAAGAAACAAATATTTTTTCAAATATTTGTGTAAAAATGTTTTCATATAGTTTTTGATCCACCGTTTCTAAAATAAAAAATTTTAAACAAAAGACTTGATTTTCCTTGTTAAAAATTAAATTTTTCTTGTTTGCTTTTTGTTTAATAATTTTCTTTTTTGATAATTTTTCTTTTTAAATAAGATTTTTCAAAGTTTAAAATTAATGTAATAAATAAATTCATATTTATTAATTTTACCATTTTGTTAATTAATTCAATTCTTTACAGCAATTGAATTACACTAATTGAATTCCTGCGTAGAACTTTATTACAATTTTTATAAATAATTGAATTCTTTCGAAAACTTTATTAAAATTTATTTAAAACAAAATAATTGAATCTTTTCGAGAAATTTCATTAAAATTATTGTATTGAAAATAATTGAATCTCGTGGGTAAAATTTGATTGTTTATTTAAAAAGTTAAATTCTTGCTAAGATTTTTTTTCAATTTTTGAAACATAATTGAGTAATAATAAAAAATTTTATCAAATCTTTTGAATTAATAATTAAATTTCTGCGAAGAATTTTATTATTTATTAAAAAAAATGATTGAATTCTAGCGAAGAATTTTTTTCAATTTTTATAAAATAATTTTATCGAAACGAAAGATGAGCTGATTGTCTAATTACTTTTCCCGCGAATTTGATGCTTTTATTGTAATTTTGTATATTTCTCGATACATTTATATTTTCCCGTTTCATTATATATATAGTTTACTTTTTATTAAAAGAAATATTCTTTGTTGGAAGTGCGTGAAAATAATTGATAGCAAGATTATTATCAATCTTGTGTTCCGCTTTAGTTCCGATGAACCTTTTCTGCGAGTAAATTGAGTTGTAATTGTCAAAATTATGTGAAAAAACACACACTTCATTTGAATATAAATGAGTTTTATTTCAATGGACTTTAATTGCATTAAAAACACGTTTCGTATATCAACACGGATGTGTATAAATATGAAAAAAAAAATGTTCATCCAAATTAAAATTATAATTATCCGCCAATTGCAATTATATTACTTGTATACTTTGTATATCCAAAGTTGCCATAATTATAATTATAATTCGAATTCGCCTTTTAAAATTTATTTATCATTTTTCGTTATTTAATAACTTCTTTACTCGTTGATAAGGTTATTAACGAGTTTATTATTTCTTGTAATTAAATTTATTACGAATTCTCCCAAAGGTTCGAAATAAAAAAAAACAGTTTTAACAAAAAGCAAATATTAATTTATATTATTAATGTTTTTGATTGAAATATAAATTTATTTTATGAATTTCCAAATTTTCGAAATATCCGGAGATATGAGAATTAACAAAGAGAATGAAACTTCGCGTGTTAATGAATTATACAAAAGCTTATTCTCAAGGGAGTGCGTCAAATTTGCAATTTTGATTGCAAGTTGCTTATTATATCTCTGTTTTCACAGTTCTTTCGTCTTTCGCTTATATTCAATACATGTTTTGTATTTTCGTTTGGAAAAAGGCATAAATAATATATGTTTATTAATTTGCGTTGTAATGTTTTTATCGTAAAAATATTTCTTCGCACTCGACACAAATAGATTGAGAGATTCTTTTTAAAACGTTTAGACGACTTGTAATGCCCACATTTTCCGCTTGGCAACTTCTACACTCGGAGATACCGATATTATCTTAATTATCCCATATACAAACAGCAAAAGCACAGACCATTCAGATAAGAATCTGAAACGTTTAGGAGTTAACATGAACTTAAATGGCAATGTATGACATCAGTGAGCACACGTGATGATACTTTACCTCTTGCAATTTTTACGAAAATTTAATCTTCCTACTTTTGTTTATTCTGGACAGGTTGCTTTTAGTCATTTTCAAATAATATTATTTTTTATATTTCTTTTCAATTTTTTTTATACATTTTTATATTTTTTTCCATTTTTTTATACATTTTCTATATTTTTTCAATTTTTGAATATTTCTTTCAATTTCTTATATTTTTACAATTTTTTAAATAAGATTTCTATTTTTTCTTTTTTTTTATATAAATTTTTTTGTAATTCACTAAAAACCTATTTTCTATACTTTATTTACAATTTTCTACTAGTTGGATACTTTTTTTTTAGATTTGTGAAAGACTAAAAGACTTTTTTCTTCTTTTTGAAAATTAGCACTAAAAATTTAAATTCTCTAATAATTGAAATGAAAAATTATTCTCAAAAATTGTAATGAATTTCTTTTCCCCAAATGGAATTGTTTTCATAAATAATAAAATTCCTTAATACAGAAATTCAATTATTTTCGTATAAATAATAAAATTCTTCGCTGGAATTCAATTTTCAAAAAGTTTAATAAAATTCTTGGCAAAATTCCAATTATTTACATGAATAATAAATTTTTTTCCAAAATTCAATTATTTATATAAATTTTAATTTTGGTATTTATAAATTTTAATAGAATTCTTATCAAAATTTCAATTATCTTTATAATAAATAAAATTCCTTTCCGAAATTCAATTGTTTTCAATGCAATTTTAATAAAATTCTATACATAAGAATTGAATTCTGTTCAATAAAATTTTTACCTATTCAATTTGTCGAAATAATTTGTAAAAATTCAATTATTCTCATAAATAATAAAATTATTCTTCGCTGAAATTCAATTATTTTCAAAAAGTTTTAAAAAATTCTCGTCAAAATTTTTATTATCTTTATAAATAATAAAATTATTCGTCAAAATTTAATATTTTCATAAATTTTAATAAAATTCTTGTCAAAATTTCAAATATCTTCACAAATTATAAATTTATTCTCCAAAATTCAATTATTTTTATAAATTTTAATAAAATTCTTATCAAAATTTCAATTATCTTTATAAAAAATAAAATTCCTTTCTGAAATTCAATTATTTTCAGAAATTTTAATAAAATTCTTTATAAGAATTCCGTCTTAAGAAATATTTAATTATTCAATAAATTAGCAATTTTAAAAATAATAGAATTTAATATTAGAATTTAATAATAGATTTTTTGTTGAAAACACTATAAAGTTCAATTTTGGAGAAATCACAAATAATTGCAGAAATTCAATTATTTTCAAAAAAATAAATAAATAAATAAAATTCAACTATATGTTCAAAATTTGAAAAAAATTCTCGTAAAAATCCCAATTATCTTTATAAATGACAAAATTTTTCTCCAAAGTTCAATTATTTTCATAAATGTCAAAAAAATTCTTGTCCTACTTTCAATTATTTTCAAAAAAATTTTCTAATTTCAATGATTTTCAATTTCTACTATGCTATTTTAATAAAATTTCCCAAAAAGAATTCAATTATTCACAACATTTTTTAATAAAATTGTATGCAACATTTAATTATTTTCATAAATAATAAAAATTTCCCAGGAATTTAATTATTTTGATAAATAATAAAATTTTTTCAAGGAATTCAATTATTTTCATAAAAAATAATTTTAAATTCTTTAATTATTATAAAACATGAAGAAATCGATCACTCCGAGTCTTCGACTCGGAGCAATCGATATCTTCATGTTTCATAACAATACTTTTATAAGCTGTTTTATTTAAAAAAGGATTGAATTTGAAATTTTTGAAAATCTTAATTCCTGTGGAAAATTCTGTTCCAAAAATAAGATTAAAAATAGGAATTGTTCAAATATTTTTCTTCTTTTTCTAAAACATAATAATAATTTTGTTTTAAAAAATTGTGATTCATAAACAAAAATAATGCAAAATAAATAAATTTTCTATTTCTTAATCACAGTTGTTTAACAATTTTCTAATTTTGTTTAGAAGTAAAGAACAAAAATCTGCATAATTTCAATTTGACAAAACGTAATATTTAACAAAATTTTAGTCTTTTAATGAAAAGAAGTGAAAAAAATTCTGACGATTTCTATTTGTCATTACAATTTTGAATTAATTATAAAATAAAAATAATTATAACAATAATAAAATATACAATCTATCTAAAGTTAACAAAAAACAGAAGTATAAACAAAAGGTTACTTCAGAGTATGAGGGACAGAAAAAGTGAATGAATGAAAGAACATTCAAATTATTATAGTTAATTCTCCTAGAACTTTTTATTAGAAATGTATTTAAAAATGAATTTTAGTTTCACTTTTATATAATAATTGAATATTAGAAGCGTTATTGTATAAGTTTTTAGAAATAATTAAATTTCAAAAGATTTTTAAATTGAAGTATTTGAAAATTTTAATTGTTGTAAAACTAATAATATTTAAATATTTATTTAAAAAAATTATTAAATCATTAATTTAAATATTTATTTAACATAAATTAAATTGAAGCTTTGAATAGTTTAATTTGGAAATTAAGAAAAAATTAGTCTTTTGAAAAATTGTTATAACATTTTTTTGAAGTTAATATTAAATTTTTGTTAAATTCCCGTAAATAATTTAAAAGGATTGAATTAAATTTTCAAATAATTGGAAATTTTGACAAATTTTGTTGACATAAATTTTATATTCCAAAGAATTGTATTTCTTTTTTAATTTTAAAAATTATTTTGAAATATAATTGTATTTTTAAAGAATTCTAACCGAAAATTTGGAAAATAATTGAATTTTAAAAAAATGAATAACTATAGTTCTAAATTTTTCTAAAATTCAATTATTTTCCAAAAAATTAAATACGAAAAAAAGTGAATAGGTATTTTTGATGGAAATCAAGAAAATACAGAATCAAATTTTTGTGAATCGATTAAAATGAATTTTTTTAGGCGTCAAATTTAATATTTCGATAGCTATACTTTTTGCTGCATTTTTAATATTAATTATCGAGTTCGAAGCCTGAATTTAAAGAAAAGCAGTAAAGGATTACGTAAAAAGAGGGGAAACCGTATAAAAAAGATTTTAAATTTGTTTTTATTTTTCAGGATGTCGAGCGACTGGGAAAACCAGGAATAGACAGGGAATTCTAATGATTTTGTCTTGGAGTAGATTAAAGAGACAGGGAATTTTGTTTTTGGCCAGGGAAAAGAGTAAATTTAAAAAACAATTTCTCACTTGCAACCCTCTTTTTTGGTGAAATAAATTGTAAATATTGATAAAAGAAAACGAAAATGTTGATCAAAGAAAACGAAAATGTTGATAACAGAAAACGTAAATGTTGATAAAATAAAACGTAAATATCAATAAAATGAAAAAAGAATAAAATAAAATAGAATAAAATGAAAATTAAAAAAAATAAAATAGAATAAACTAAAAATTGAATAAAATAAAATAGAGTAAAACGAAAATGGAATAAAATATAATGAAAATAGAATAAAATAAAATATAAACGATTGTAAAGAAAATAGTTTTTTTTTCGGGCGAATTTCAGTGATTACACTTTGCCTAAAGGTCGAATAAACAATTATTTTTTTCCATTGTTAGTAAGGGAAAAATACATACCTGTGGTTGCGTGATCTGCTTCGCGATGAACCTCTAAACTCACCCCAAAAGTACCGCGCGCGTATATTTTATATATATACACACAGGGAGTTTCTCCCTTTTGATTTCCCCTCCTTCCTGGAAAAATAAACCACACAGATACAGAGGCGAATATATAGCGGACTGTATACGGGGGTTGAAGAAAGAAATTAATTAGCTTTGCGTTACCGAAAAAGAGTTCAAAGGAAGTGGCTCAGACTCTCTGATTTCCGTGTATACTACACTTTTCAGGGGAAGTATATACGCAGAGGTGTAGTGGCTAAAATGGCGAAATCTTTGATTTTAAGAATTCTTAACAAAAGCAAAATTCCTAATCAGCAAATTCTCCTAGGAAATCCAAGATGCTAATTTTAGTTTTCCATTTTTTCTCAAAGTTCAAAAAATTTGCAAAAAGCCTTTTTTTTGGAATTTGAATTGAAAAAAAAAGAAACCTTGATTCGTTTTTTCTCCAGAGTTTAGAATTATTTTCGTTGAAATAAAAAAGAAAAAAAAAGGGTTCTCACAACCAGAGTATATAATCATCGGGTGTTAATTACGTGTAGAGCGAGAGCCATTTCCTTAATATCTCTATATCGATGAACGGCAGCATTCATATTAACTTTTCCATTTGATACAAGAATTTGTACATAGGCGCGCACATAACTGGCACTTGTTTCATATAATTCAGTGTAATTGCTCTTGAGTATATCTCATATGTATGGGAATTGTATCTCACTCGACTATCTAATTCTAATACTTAATATCTTGGACTTGACTTATCGTCGATCGTTATTAGCGCCGTACGCATAACATCATAGATCAAAGGCATATTACTCTCGGATGGTGATTTATTATTTCCTCTTTTTCATTTCAACTCTTACAATTTTTATGTACTTGAGAAAAAACGGAATTTAGAAAGGAAGATTTAATATGTAACGCAATTCTTTGCTTCGCATTGACAAGATTTTCAAAATTTTGCAATTTTCAGTTTTCTTGAAAAAAAAATAATAATACTTAAAATACATAGATGAATATGTAATGGGAATTTTTAGAATTTTCTAATTCGCATTTTATACGTTTAATGCTTTTAATTATTATTTTAAAAAATTTTAATATAAAATCTTCGAAAATATCCAATTATTCTCAAAAATTTTAATACAGTTCTTCTAAATGTTTCAATTATTTTCAAAAGTATTGAGTAAAATTCTGGAATTCCATTATTTTCGATAGAATTTTAATGAAAATTTCTCAGAAGAAATCAATTATTTCCATAAATAATAAAATTCTTTGTTGGATTTTAATTATTATTAATACAATTTTAAGAAAATTCAATCCGCAAGAATTCAAATATTTTGATAACTAATAAAATCCAATTAAATTACAAAATGATCGAACTCAATTATTTTTTATTTTTATCTAATCAAATTTGTCGAAGAAATTCAATTATTTTCAATGCAATTTTAATTACAGGGTGTCTAACGGTCAGGGAAGTCAGAAGAAAGTCAGGGAATGTCAGAGAATTTAACTCAAAGTCAGGGAAATTTCTATAAATTTAAATAAAAATAAAAATTTTTTGTTAATTAAAAATTTTTTTAATCTAACAAAACTTAAAAGATTTTTATTACCGTTTATTTCTATCATTACCCGTGCAGAAAAATGGTGAGGGCCCCCGGCGGGGCCCTCGTGGATTGCCCTCTTGCCATGTGGAACCCACAGGGGCAATCCACGCGGAGCCCTCGAAGGCGTGACATGCTTTCCCTCATGGGTGCCCTCGAGGAAAATCCTCATGGATTCCATATGGATTTTCCACGCGGTGCCCTCGTGGATTTCATAAAATGCCCTCAACTTTATTTTCAATTAAATTAATAAATTAATTATTTATTAATAACAAATTAGTCCAATTATTGATAAATAACATTCTTATTTAACAATTTTTACTTTTTTTAATTAAATCGTGACCAAAAAAAAAAAAAAAAATCTGACGCACGCGGGAATTGAGCCTACGACCTACTGACTATCAGACAACACTCTTACCACTATGCTACGGGACCTACTTGAAAATTATTGCTGTAATGTAGGTGACTTGCTGACTTGCTTTTGATGATTCAATAAATTATTTATTAACTCTAATACACCATGACAAATAATTAAATAGTTTAATAATAATAATAACAATATCAATAATATAATAATAGACCATAAATATTCATAAATTAATATTTTTATAATTTCAAAAAAAAAAAAAATGTCAAAACATTTGTGTTAAAAACGCGTTTTTCATAGTTTAAAATCATTATAAACATTAATTTTTGTATGTAAAAAAAAATTTTTTTTTTGGACTTAGAAATTTTTTCTAGTTAATGATGTGGGCAATCCATGAGGGCCCTCGCGTGGGCCCTCATGGATTTGCCCTTAGGTAAGTTCAATATTTTCAAAAAAAGTAACATTAAATATTTGTTAAAAACGTGTTTTTCATTGTTTAAAATCATTATAAACATTAATTTGTTGATGAAAAAAAAATTTTTTTTTTTGGGACTTAGAAATTTTTTCTAGTTAATGATGTGGGCAATCCATGAGGGCCCTCGCGTGGGCCCTCATGGATTTTCCCTTAGGTAAGTTCAATATTTTCAAAAAAAGTAACATTAAAGATTTGTTAAAAACGTGTTTTTCATTGTTTAAACTGATAGTAAACAATAATTTTTTGTTGTAAAAAAAATTTGTCGTTTGGACTTAGAAAAATTGTTGAGCAGGGCATTCATAATGGCTAAGAGCAGGGGCCCTGCTGGTGCCCTCGTAAATTTCCATAACTTTGTGATAGGATTTCTGGAAAAATGTCACTTAATGTTTATTTCAGGTGCTTTGAAACGTAATTTAATGCATTCTGAACTAAAGTTTTTTAACAAACAAAATTTTTTTTTTAAAACTTAGATAAATTTTTGAGCAGGGCAACCGTAAGGGCAAAGAACGGGGCCCCTGCTGGTGCCCTCGTGGATTTCTCCTCATGGATCTTCCACGAGGGCCCCCGACGGGGGCCCCGGAGCTGAGGGGCTCGAACGTGGCTTTTTCCACACGGGTAGATATTAATTTATTGTTAAATATACCAGTTACCATATTTTTGTCCCAAGAAAGCAAAAATGAAATTAGTAAAAAGTCAGGGAAAAAGTCAAGAAAAGTCAGGGAATTTTTTTCTCAATCCGTGTTAGAATTTAATTAAATTAAATTTTACTTATGAATTGAAATATTTCAAAATAATAAAATTTAACTATTAATTATGAAGACTAATAAAATTGTTCAAACAAAATTGAATAGAATGAATTCAATTTATTGTGAAAACGTTTAATTGTAATTCTTCACATGAATTCAATTAATTTAAACAATTTTTTTAAATTCTTCGCAAGGATTCAATTATTTTTATAATAAAATTTTTCACAGGAATCCATTATTTTCAATATACAATTTGAATAAAATATCTCGAAAAAATTTAATTATTTTTAATAATTATAGTGAAATTTTACGAAGGAATTCAATTATTAACAAAAATTTTGATAAAATTCTTGTCAAAAAATCAATTATTTTCATGAATAATACAATTCTTCGCAGGAATCCAATTATTTTCATAAATAATAAAATTTTTCACCAGAAATTATTCAATTATTTTCATAAATAATATAATTCTTCACAAGTATTCAATTTTTTAAAGAGTTTGAATAAAATTGGTCGCAAGTATATATTCAATTATTTTTATAAATGAACCTCCCAATTCTATAACTCGATCTGCGCTCGAACGATCAGCGTAAAGACAGTCAGTCGGGACAAAGTATGAAAAAAATTAAAAGTTAAAAATAAATATTTTTAAAAACACTATCTTTTATAAAATGAAAATGCGCAACTTTTTTCTCTTTAAAATTTTTTTGTAAAGTGAATATTGTTGACAGTAGAGACAAAAAACTAGAAATTTTTTGTTACACAATTTCATTGAATTTTAAAACATAAATCGTCATAACTCGGACAAATATTGACGGATTTCGTCCAAAATTAATATGCAATCCCGTTAAGGTCTACTGATGAAGATAAAATAATAAAAACATGAAAAGTGACTTTTTTTAAAACAATATTTAATTATAAATAGGGGAATGTCGGTAACAACGCATCCTATGTTTCGACGACAAAAAGTCTGCGGGGAACTTTTGAGTTTAATAAACTTTCAGTGACAAAGTTTTTCATTATGAATCACGGAAGTTTTCTAAAAAGGTTTTAGACCGATTGTTTGAAAATTAACAAAAATATAGCCAGATTAAAAAATCATGCGGCGCAACGACGCGTTGTGCCGTTTGACATGTGTTTGGTATTGGAAGGAAATACGTTTGTAACGTGTGATACACATAGGACGAGAACACATGTCAAACGGCGCGGCGCGTCGTTGCGCCGCATGATTTTTTAATCTGGCTATATTTTTGTTAATTTTCAAACAATCGGTCTAAAACCTTTTTAGAAAACTTCCGTGATTCATAATGAAAAACTTTGTCACTGAAAGTTTATTAAACTCAAAAGTTCCCCGCAGACTTTTTGTCGTCGAAACATAGGATGCGTTGTTACCGACATTCCCCTATTTATAATTAAATATTGTTTTTAAAAAAGTCACTTTTCATGTTTTTATTATTTTATCTTCATCAGTAGACCTTAACGGGATTGCATATTAATTTTGGACAAAATCCGTCAATATTTGTCCGAGTTATGACGATTTATGTTTTAAAATTCAATGAAATTGTGTAACAAAAAATTTCTAGTTTTTTGTCTCTACTGTCAACAATATTCACTTTACAAAAAAATTTTAAAGAGAAAAAAGTTGCGAATTTTCATTCTATAAAAGATAGTGTTTTTAAAAATATTTATTTTTAACTTTTAATTTTTTTCATACTTTGGCCCGACTGACTGTCTTTACGCTGATCGTTCGAGCGCAGATCGAGTTATAGAATTGGGAGGTTCAAATAATAAAATTCTTTACCTTAATTCAATTATTTTCAAAAATTTTTATAAGATTCTTCCCAAGTTTTCAACTATATTTTGATTAAATAATAAAATTCTTTGTCAGAATTGAATTATTTTTAATATAATTTTAATTAAATTTCTCGAAAAAATTTAATATTATAGTGAAATTCTTCGAAGGAATTCAATTATTATTTTCAAAAATTTTGATAAACTTCTTCACAAGAGTTTAATTATTTTCATAAATTATAAAATTCTTCGAAGCAATTCAATTATTTTCACAAATAAAATCTTTTTTTACAGAAATTCAATTAATTTTTAATACAATTTTAATAAATTTCTTCGAAATGATTCAATTATTTTCAAAAAATTTGAATAAAAATCTATGTAAGAATTAAATTATTTAAAATTTTTAATTATAAAAATTACAAAAATGATTGGGGGCCAGAATTCGTAAAATTTTCACGAAAAATAAAAAGTATTCTTATTAAATCGAAGTGTTGAAAAAAAAATTTTATTTGGCCTTAGAAATGATTGTGTACACCGAAGAACAGAAAAAAAAATTTTTTACAAAAGTTATTGCAAAATGTATTTTTTTGTTACTTTTTAAACAAAATTTTTTTTTCTCCTAAATGAATGAACCGATTTAAATGAACCAAGCGAGAATATGAAAGGGATAAAATATATTTTCGTTTAGAATTAGAAAATTTTTAAAATGTTTATTTTTTAAGTTACCAATTATTTAATAAATTTTTTATAAACAATTTTTTTAATTTTCTACGTTTTTAAAAAATTTGAAAAAAAATCTCAACATACCATTAAAATTATAAGGAATCAAGATCCGTTGAGATAATTTAGGAGCGACAATTATTTTAAAAAGTTATAATGAAAGTTAATTGGCGCGGTGTATTATTGCACCAACGTTACACTTAGTTTTTGATCATTTTTATGGTTATATAATATTGAATGCAAATGTTAATTCGACAGTGGTTTGTTCATTTCGTAGTTGAAAATAATGTTTTAATTCTGAAAAACATCAAAATCACATCTCCGCGCAATAAAATTTTCACTATAACTTTTAAAATAATTGTCGCTCCTAAATTTTTTCAAAGGATTTTGATTCCTTATAGTTTTACTTGTATGTTGAGATTTTTTTCAAATTTTTAAAAGACGCAGAACATTAAAAAAAAATTGTTTATAAAAAATTTATTAAATACTTATTAAAAAATAAACTTTTTAAAAATTTTCTATTTCTAAACGAAAGTATATTTTATTCCCTTTATATTCCCGCTTGATTTATTTAAATCTGTTCATTCATTTATAGGAGAAATGAAATTTTGTTTAAAAAGTTGCAAAAAAAAATTCATTTTGCAATAACTTTTATAAAAAAAATTTTTTGTTCTGTTCTTCTGTGGAGACATTCCTAAGGCCAAATAGAAATGTTTTTTCAACATTTCGATATTTTTTATTTTTTGTAAAAATTTCACGAATTCTGACCCTGGGTAAATTTACATTCGTAGAAAATAACAGGGGGTAAAAATGTAAAATAATGGTTTGTTGCTTATGAATTTCCAATAGTTGAATGATTCACTTCTTGTGTTTAACTGGTATATAGAAGGTGTAATATAAGAGGTGTATTTACTCATCAGGTCTATAATTATCGGAACAAAAGGTATTTAGTACACAGGTGTTAATTATAAAAATTAAATTAAATACCTCTTATATTGTGTCAGTAATTTAGTGAAAATGCATTCTCAAACTTTAATCGTTTTTGTTTTCTTATTACGCTCTTTCGTTTTTCAATAATGAAAATTTTTTTTTTTTTTTTTTGATTCTCTAATCGAAATTGTTTTGTTTTCTTCTTTATAGAAGCAGAATCAAACGGATGTATTTTCCAGAGAGATAATAATCAATTGACAAAAAAATGATCGACAAATGATTTGAATGTAAATTTGTGACAAATTGCCTGAGATTTTTCTATGAGCAATACTTGACCGAAAAAAAGAATATAATAATATAAGAAGAGGACCGATAAGTTTCAGCTTTAGAGCATAAAGAGGGCAAACAAACTGAAATCTGTACCTATAATCCGATTCACTTTGTCTTCAAATAAGACCAGTCAACAACCCCCCTGGTTTTAAAGCTCAGTTTTCCCCGAGTGGAATTGCACACAGCCAGCCACCCACACGAACAGATGTACCGCTAAAGTAAATCCTGCAAATAGTTCGGTTGCCGAGACCAGTCGTCGAGTTATACGCAGTTTCATCCCCTTTCGCGTTCCGCGGTGTCATCGTCAGAGGGCGCTGTGGTTGACACAGAATGACACCCCACCCCCTCCTATCGCTCTCTAACTCCTGATACAGAGCTAGCTGGTCGCAGCATCTCGTTTCATCTCCTTTCTCTTCTCTTTCTCTGATTCTCTAAGCTTTTCTCTCTTTCTCTCTCTCTCTCTCTCTCTCTTTTCACCGCGCACATGCAAACAAAACAGTGTCTCAATCAACCACCCTCTCGCTTTGACTTAACCCCCCAACCCCCTCCCCCTCCTCTCGACCCCAGTTTGACCCGTTAAATCTCAGTTTCAATTCGAAGGGTGGAGAATCAAAGTTTAGAGAAAGAGAGAAAGAGAAAAGTAGTAAATTTCGTAGGGATATATCTCCGGCAGCCAAGGAGGATTTAAAATTTAAATTTTATTTGATTATATTTGAATTTAATTTTGTTACTTGTACGCGGGGGGTTGGATGCAAGAGGTATTTTTCTCTCTACCCTTGTGTATATAGAAGTCGATACACATTCGTCTTTAGATGCTTGCATGAGTTTTTTCTTTCTCATTCTCTAGGTATGTATAGGTATGTTTATATACTCTGCAAGTGAGTGTCGAGTGCATATGAGAGGATTTGAGATTATTATTGGAGAATCGCTATATAACGTCTGTTCAGGCACAAGACATTCTGAAATTAACATCAGTTCCCAACAGAGATTCTCTATGGAACTAGGTTGTCAAAATTTCCATGATGTGAACTTTCAATGTGCTGATGAACTATATATATTAGAATTTGTAGGATTTCAAACTTGTCGAGAGATAATTAATGTTCTTTTAATCTCTAAAACTTGGATGATTCGATTTTCTATATATACGCAGTAGATTGAATTTTCAGAGTATAGAATTTCTCTGATTCGGCAAGTTTAAAATGTTTAATTACGCGAGAATTTATGTTCAGCATTATGGCACAGGTCGGGGAAAAATCGCAGAGACAGTAAAATTGGTCGCATCAGGGTATAATTCGAAAAAAGTCAGGGAAATTAGATGACAAAAGTTATTCATAAAATTAATATTAAAATTCTGAAATTGCTAAGAAAAATCTGGATTACATTCAACGACCTTCGAAAATATTGAAAAGCATTTAATTCTTCTTGAATATTCTTTGCTTGACTTATAAACTTTAAAATCATCACGAATTTTAATACAAAACCTTAAATTTTTTCTTTTACTTCTGATAAAAAATTGCATTTTGCAGATTATAAAATTGAATTTATTATTCAATTTAATACAAATTACTTGGCGAATAATTTTACTTAAACATTCAAAAAATAATTTGAATTTTAAAAGATTTGCGTTTGTATTTTTTATAATTAAATTACATTTCAAAAGGTTTAAAATTTATAAAAATCTTAGTTCTTGTGCACAATTTTTAGAAATGGAATTTCAAAAGAACTTTTTTTGTTCACTTTACAAAATTTTGAAATTATGACGAAGTTTATTACAAAAGCTTAAATTTTTTTCTATTTCTGACCATAATTATAAATATTAGAGAATATGATCTTTAATTTATTTAAAATAATTTAATTTAATTTAATTATTTTCAAAAGTAATAAAATTCTTAGCTAATATTCAATTATATTCAAAAATTTTTAAAAATTCTCGTCAAAATTTCAATTATCTTTAGAAATAATTAAATTCTTCTCCGAAATATCAATTATTTTCAAAAATTTTTCTCAATTCAATGATTTTTAATATGTATCTACTATAATTATAATAAAATTTTCCAAAAGAATTTAATTATTTAAAACAAAATTTAATAAAATTCTACACAAACTTTTAATTATTTTCAAAAAATAATAAAAATTTCACAGAAATTTCATTATTTACAAATTTTTTTGATAAATTTCTTCGCAATCATTTAATTATTTTCCAGGGATTCAATTATTTTGGTAAATAATAAAATTCTTATTAGTAATTCAATTATTTTGATAAATAGTAAAGCTCATTGCAAAATCTCAATTATTTTTAATACAATTTTAATCGAATTCCTTGAAAAAATGTAGTAAATTTTTTGAAAATTTATTAAAACAATTCTTTATAAGAATTCAATTTTAAGAAACATGCAATTATTCAATAAATTATTTATTTTTGTATTTAAATAATTGAATTCTCGTAGCATTTTATAATAAAAATTTATTTAGAAATGAATTTTGGTTAAAATTGTAGATTATAAATAATAATTGAATATTAAAAGAAGCATTAGAGCGTAAATTTTTCGAAATAATTGAATTTTGAAAAGGTTTCAGATTAAAATCTTTGAAAATTTGAATTTTTCATATTTTTAACCGTTTTTAACTAACAATTTTGTAGAATTAATTTTTTTGAGAAAGTTTAATTGAGGATTTTTTTATATGATTTGAAGTTTTTATTTTTTAATATAATATTTAATTGAATAATTTACGAATAATTGAAATTTCGTAAAATTAAATATTGTAAACAAATAGATTTTAAAATTGTCAAAGAACTTTGTCGAAAATTATTAAAAATAATCGGTTTTAGAAAGTATTGTAGTTAAAAATTCTTGAAAATAATAATTTAATTCATAATGATTTTATCACTGGATCATCTTTAATTATTATAAAACCATACTTTTACTGGTTTGAGCCCTGTTTTAATTAAATTTTACTTATGAATTCAAATATTTTTATAATTTAGAAAACTCGTCGGAAGAATTTTATTATTTCCTAAAATATTAATAAATTTCTATAAGTCAATAAAATTTCAGAAACAATAAAATTCGTTGAAGCTGTTCAATTACTTCCAAAAATAATAAAATTCTACGCAAGAATTAAATTATTTACTCAAACAATAAAATTCTTTTTAGAAAATTCAATTATTTTCAATGCAATTTTAATTAAATTTTTAAAAAGAATTCAATTATCAGAAATTTTAATTAAATTCTTGGCAGGAACTCGAGTATTTTTATAAACAATAAAATTAATTTTAATATTTCAATTATTTTTGTAAACTATCATATTCAATTCTTTTCACAAATAATAGAATTCTTCACAGGAATTCCACTCTTTTTTAATTATCAATTTTTATTAAAATTCTTTGCAAGAATTCAGTAATTTTTTTTTAACTGTAAAAGAATTTTTCGCAAGAATTCATATATTTTCATAAATAATAATGCTCATTGCAGAATTTTAATTATTTTTAATTCAATGGAATTTCTCGAAAAATGTAATTATTCTTAAAAATTTTATGAAAATCCATCTAAAGAATTCAATTATTCAATAAGTTAATTATTTTTGTATTTAAATAATTGAATTCTCTTAGAATTTTCCAATAGAAATTTAATTAAAAGTGAATTTCAGTTAAAATTTTCGATAATATTTGAATATTAAAAGCATTATAGCGTTAATTTTTAGGTATAATTATATATTAGAAAGATATTAAATTGAAATCTTGGAAAATCTGAATTTTCCATACTTTTAACTAACAATTCTGTAGAATTAATTTTTTTGAAAAAGTTCAATTGAATTTTTCTTAAATTAATTGAAGTTTTTATTTTCTAATAGGTATATGTGTTTAATTAAAGAATTTGTAATTAATCTAAATTTTGAAATAAATGTAAATAGAACTTTTTTTTATCTAATTATTTTTAAAGTGAATCAAAATATTCTTTACGGTCAGGGAAAAAGTCAAAATCTTGTCTGGAAATCAGGGAAAAGTGAGAGAAAAACAAAATTAAATTTAACCTTTGTTACTGCTTTTTGAAATTACTGTTGAAAATTATTTCTAGAAATTACTTTTCGAAATCACTTTTCGAATTATCATGAAGGGGATGAGGAAAGAATTTTTGAAACTGATTTCAGCCACCGCGATATTCTCCTCTATAACCAAGTATATTTATATGCACACGGTAATTTATGATCTTGACGGGGAGACACAACGTTGAACGATCGATTCGACTTAAGTGAGCCTGCTGCTGTGTGTCTTCTTGGTCCACACGGTAGTTTGGCATATAAAAAAAATCCCACATGAGAGATGAACGGTAATTAGTGAGACTGTTATATAAAATACTATATACTTGTATGTATACATATATATGTGCCACGTGAAAATTATTTTCACGATTCAAGTCATCCGAAGGTGACCGAGCCGATTTAACGCTGCATTTTTCTGTCCACCCAACAATTTGCACGTTTGCCTCCGCGAATACCGCGCTTTTTATATCCATTCGCCTTGTATGCTTCAAGTCTGGTATTAACGAGTCTTCCCCAACGGAGCTTGGAAGTCGAAAATGTCCTCCAAGACATTCAGAATTGTCTCTTGTTAATATCTCATGATTGTCAAGACATTTCTAAATGGCACCAAGTTTTTGTTTCAATTTATAAATGTTTCGTCATTTTGTCGTAAAATATCTCTGGAAATTGACTGTGTGTTGAAAAATTTTTATACAATATTTCTATAAATAAATAAATAATTATATATTTTGTAAATTACAAATATGTTTATAATTTTGTTGAAATTTTTCATTTTCTTTCGTTTTGTTATATGCTTTCAGGGAAATCAGGGAAAAGTCATGGAAAGTAGAATTGGTCAGGGAAAAGTCAGGGATTTTTATTAAAAGTAACTGGAAAAAATTAAAATTTTGAAGTTCATAAGAAAATTCTGAATTTTTAGTGTCTTTTTTGTTTGCCTCATAAACTATCAAACTACAACAAATTCTAATACAAAACCTTCAAAATTTTTTTCTATTTCTGATCAGAATGAATTTTTTAATATTATTTAATTATTTTAAAAGTTTTAATGCAATTATCTTGATAAATAACAAAATTCTTCACAATGATTCAATTATTTTTATGAATTTAAAAAAAAAATCTTTGCAAAATTCAATTATTTTTATAAATAACAATATTCATCACAAGAATTCAATTATTTTCAAAAGTAATAAAGTTTTTCGGAGAAATTCAAAAATATTTTAAAAATTTTAACGAATATCTCTACAAGAATTCAATTATCTTTATAAATAACAAAATTTTTGCTCCAAAAATTTCAATTATTTTCAAACATTTAAATAAAATTCTTTGCAAAATTTCAATTATTTTCAAAAAAGTTTTTCGTAATTCAATGATTATTAATATTTACTATTTTCATAAAATTTATCAAAAAATTTAATTATTGAAAAAAATTGTTGATACAATTCTACGAGAACATTCAATTATTTTCGTAAATAATAAAATTTCATTTAGGAATTCAATTATTTTCACGGCAGAATTTTAAATATTTTTAATAATATTTTAAATAAATGACTCGAAAAATGCAATTATTCTTAAAAATTTTATTAAAACTTGTCGAAAGAATTCAAATTTAAGAAACATTCAATTATTAAATAAAATAATAAAACTCGTTGCAAGAATTCAATTATTTTCATAAATAACTTTTTTAATTCGTCTCAGGAAATTAATTATTTTTCAAAATTTTTATTGAAATGTGTAAAAGAATTCAATTATCTTGTTAAACAACAAAATTCTCCCCATAAAATCAATTATTTTAAGGAATTTTAATAAAATTCTTTTTCAAAATTCAATTATTTTCATAAATATGAAAATTAATCACAAAAATTGAAGTTTTTTGAAAAGTAATAAACTAATTTGTAGAAATTAAGTTATAAAAATTTTTTTAAAATTCTCGTCAACAATTAAATTATCTTTATAAATAGATAAGGAAATTCTTCTCATGAATTAAATTATTGTCAAAAATGTTAAAAAACTTCTTGTCAAAATTTTAATTATTTAAGCAAAATTTATCGCATGAATTCAATTATTTTCATAAATTATTATTGAAATTCTTCTCAGGAAATTCAAATTCTCAGGAATTCAATTATTTTTAAAAATTTTAATAGAATTCTTCAAAAAGTTTTCAATTATTTTCAAAAATTGTTATAAAATTTTTTCGAAGAATTTTAGAAGTAACAATATTCTTATATAAAATAATAATTTTTTCCCTGGGTTATCGTTAATTATCATAAGTTATTAAATTTCAAAAGATTTGAATTTTAATCTTTTGAAGAATTTTAATTCCTATATTCGAACATTTTTTTGAGTTTCTAATAATTTTTAGAGTGAATCAGAATATTCTTTAGTGTCAGGGAAAAATTCAAAATTCTGTCTGGAAATCAGGAAAAACAAAGTTAAATTTTTATGGCAATTCTGACTTTGCTTTTTTCAATAAACAATTTTAATTTTTTTTTCTTCTGATTTTTATTTATTTCTTCATTTTATTTTCTATTTGTTGATTGATTTTTTGTTTCTCCTTTCCACCATTTGTTTGCATTTTGATTCCATTTCTTGCATTTTTGTAGATTTTTCCATTCTTTTTCTTTACTTCATTTTAAATTCATTGTTATTGATTCTATTCTTTATTATTTGTTAATTTTTTTTACCTGTCATTTGGAGATTCTTTACATTTTCTGTTTGTTGATTCTCTTCATTTTCTGTTTGTTGTTCTTCTTCATTTTCTATTTGTTTTTCTTTTGTTTTATTTTCCTTTATTTGTTTCAATTACACATTTGCCTCATGGATATTTTTGTAGATTTTCTCTATTTTTTATTTAGAGTGCTTGATATTTTTTCTTCTGCGGAAATCGAAAAAGAAATGTAATGACATCTCGATATTAAAAAAAAGGTTTTTATATTTTTTTCTCCTATTCCGTTTTGTTTCACATATGGCTCTGTATTTTCTATTCTCTCTTGAAATTGAAGGAAGGTGTATAATCTTCGAAAATAACAGGTTCCTCGTGTGCCTCTTTCAAATTCAGAAAAAGAAAAAAAAGACTTCTCGTAAGGGGTGTTCTCCACCTATGTATAGAATTATTATTAGCCAGTTTCACATTTTTCGGCAATAAATATAAATCTTTAGAAAAAAATTCGATTCGTATTTTTCTGTTTATTTTATTTTTTTTTACTTTTCTATTAAGTAGAAAATAATTTCTATTTAAAGAGAAAAATTCCATTTTTAGTGAATGAAGTAAATTTTTTTGTCCGAGTGAATTAGAATTGAAAAATAAATGAAGTCAAAGTTTCTTCTTGTCTTGACTGCGTCTATTTTTTGTCATAAAAATTATTGTACTTATCGTCTTGGAGACAGTCAAACCTACAGGTTCTATTACTGACCACCATGAGGGTTCCATTATTGATTTACGTATTTCCGTCCGCAATTGCCCTTTTGTCTACATACACAATTCTTTATTATTTATATCGTCATGTTATTTATATATTATGCCTATCAAACAATTTTTTTTATAGATATATATTTCTTTTTATGGGGTTTGCATTTTATCATAAAACTATAAAAGAGAATATTTTTCAATGTATATATCAGTCACCTCGAGTATATCAAGATTATTTCTAAAAAGTAGTTTTATTCCAAACGAAAGTTTAACATTATTCATAAAAAATAGTTTTGTTCAAAAGAAAAAACTCAATTTTGATAAGAATTGGAAAAAAGTTTTTTTTAATTAAATTTTTAAAGGGTTGCCACAAGTCAGGGAAGTCAGGGATTTTTATTAAAAGTACTGGAAAAATTTTAATTTTTAGAATTTATAAGAAAATTCTGAATGTTTGTGTCTTTTTTGTTTGAATTTAAATAGAAATTTTAAGAAGAACTGATTACAGAAATTCAATTATTTTCAAAGGTGATGAACTTCTTCGCATAAATTCAATTTTGTTGAAAAATGTTTTAAAATCCTCGTCAAAATTTCAATTATCTTTATGAATAATATAAAATATTCTTCTCCTAAATTCAATTATTTTGAAAAATTTTAATAAAATTCTTGGCAAAATTTCAATTATTTTTAATATCTACTAATTTAATAAAATTTTCCAAAAGAATTCTACCTATTATTTAAACAAAATTTTAATAAAAATTTAACAGGAATTCAATTACTTACCAATTTTTTATAAATTTCTTCGCACCAATTCAATTATTTTTAATTTTTCAATTCGCAGAATTGACAAAAATAGTTCTAAGAAATTCAATTATTTCGACAAATTTAAATAAAATTATTTTAAAAGTTCTATTATTTACAAAAATTTTGACAAAATTCTTTACAAGATTTAGTTAATAAAATTGCAATTTTAATAAAATTTTCCTGTACAATTCAATTATTTTCAATACAATTGAAGGGCTACATAAAATAAGGGGACGAACGCGTGGTTGAAAGGGATAATATCAGTCAGGTAGCAACGAGCGGCTCAAGGCTCGTCACTGCTACCCGACTGGTAGTATCCCTTCCAAGCCTCGCGTTCGTCCCCTTATTTTATGTAGCCCTTCAATTCTTCTTAAGAATTCAATTATTTGCACAGAAAATACATTTCTTTTGTGGGAATTCAATTATTTAAAAAAATTTGAATAAAATTCTTCGCTAAAAATCAATTATTTTCATAAATAATACAATTTTTCTTGAGAATTCAATTATTTTCAAAAATTTTGATAAAATGCTTTATAAATTTGAAAAATTATAATAAAATTGGTCATAGAATACAATTATTTTCGTAAAATACAACATTCTTACTAGAAATACAATTATTGGCAAAAATCTTTGTAAAAATTTTCAAAACAATTCAATTATTTTCGTAAAAAAAAAAATTCTTCGAAACAATTCAATTATTTAAGAAATTTTAATAAAATTCTTTTCAAAAATATAAACATTTTCACAGGAATTCAATTATTTAAAAAAAAATGTTTTTTTTTTAATTCTTTGTCAAATTTCAATTATGTTCAATATTTTTAATGAAATTTAATTAAATTTATTTTTGAAAAGTATTAAAAAATTCTGAAAAATTCAACTATTTAAACAAATTTGAATAAAATTCTTCACAAGAAATAAATTATTTTCATAAATAATAATATTTTTCTCCGGAATTCAATTATTTTCACAAATAAAATTCTTCGCAGGAATTCAATTCTTTAAAAAAAAAATTTTAATAAAATTCGTTGCAAGAATTCAATTATTTTCATAAATAACAAAACTTATCGCAGAATTTTAATTATTTTTCATACAATTTTAAATAAAATGATATAAAATTGCATTTATTTTTACAATATTTTTTTTAATTTGTCGAAAGAAATCAATTGCTATTAAAAATTTTGATAAAATTCTTCATAAAAATTCAATTTTAAGAAGCATGGAATTATTGAATAAAATATTTATTTTTGTATTTAAATAATTGAATTCTCGGGAAATTTTTTAATAAAAATTGATTAAAAAATGAATTTCACTAAAAATTTTAAATTATAATTGAATATTAAAAGCATTATAGCGTAAATTTTTAGAAATAATTGAATTTTGAAAAGGGCTAAAAAATTAAAATCTTTGAAAATTTGAATTTATAGTTATAATATTCTTATGATAAGAAATAATGATTTTATCACTCTGGCGTCTTAAATTTATTATAAAACATGAGGAAATCGATCACTCCGAGTCGAAGACTTGGAGTGCTCGATTTCGTCATGTTTTATAATAATATTCTCATAAGTTATTGAATTTGTGAATCTTAATTTCTATGGAAAAATAATAATGATGAAATATTTATTTAAAAAAGAAGTTATTGATGTTCTTCAGGGTCAGGGAAAAAGTGAAAATTTTGTCTGGAAATCAGGGAAAAGTCAGGGAAAAAAAATTAAAATTTTGTGGCAACCCTGTTTTAGATTCAATGGTAAAAAATAACAAAAATATCTTTAAAGGATTTTTTCCTGATTGTTTTTGAAATTATAAAAATTTACAAAAAAAATCTATTTATAAAAAATTCTACTTTTCTAGTTTATTTGTTCCGAATGCAAAAAAAAAAAAGTTAACTGCTTTCTCTGCTTATCTTTCGCAGATTACATTATTATGAAAATGCTGAAACCAGAAATGAAAACGATATCGTTAAAAAAAAAGAAGAAGAAGAAGAAGGAGAACAAAGCGTTTAATTTATCAATTATCGCTTGTTCCCCGGAACTGTGGTACTTTACACAAGGTTATCTCAAGTACGTTTTTCCAGCAAGTTTCGAAGAGTTTGAATGCGTCATTCATCATTAAATTTTTTTCGCCGTCTGACAGTACAGTTTTCGCGTTCCCTCGAACATCGCACACACGAGAAATCATCTACCGCTCGCGTTCCGGAGAACGGTTTTATTCTGCACTCTTCCGGAACGAGGATGGGCATCTAGAAACCTACACGTAAATATATGTATATACGTATTTTTACGTAAGCATTTCATACATTTCATACACACAAAAGTAGTGAGTGTGCTCGTGTTTATAATCCCTTGTTATAAAAAAAGGGGGGAGAGAGAGAGAGAGAGAGAAAGAAAAAAAACGAAGAATCTTGAAAGAACTCCCGCACTCTGGTATTATAGGTGATAGCTCAATGATGATGCTGGCGGTCTCGATCGCGGACATGAAAATCCCGTGGCTGCTTTAGAATCAGCGGAGTCATGCGGAATTTGAGTATGAGCTTCAACGTATATATAAAAGGCGCCTTGTATATATGTGCGTCGTGACCCAGCCGAAAGAATCTATTTGACGTCGTCACTCTATGCCGATAGATGCGGTCGATTTCTATTCTCTTCTTCCCCCTTTTTCTTTATTATCCGCCGAGAAAATGGATCACTTACGGTGAAAAAAAACGGATCGAGGAAACTTGATAGCAAAAAATGTAGTTTTCTGCTCAATTTAATTATAGATACTTATATGGTTCATGTACATTGGCAACTTTAACTCTTGAACTAATTTCAGAATTATTTAAGTATTTAATTAACTAATTTCAGAATTATTTAACTAGTTAATTATTTAATTTCGGAATTATTTAACTAATTAATTAACTAATTTCAGAATTATTTAACTAATTAAAAAACTAATTTCAGAATTATTTAACTAATTAATTAACTAATTTCGGAATTATATAACTAATTAAGAAACTAATTTCAGAATTATTTAACTAATTAATTAACTAATTTCGGAATTATTTAACTAATTAACTAACTAATTTCAGAATTATTTAACTAATTAACTAACTAATTTCGGAATTATTTAACTAATTAACTAACTAATTTCAGAACTATTTAACTAATTAATTAACTAATTTCAGAATTATTTAACTAATTAATTAACTAATTTCGCAATTATTTAACTAATTAATTAACTAATTTCAGAATTATTTAACTAATTAAGAAACTAATTTCAGAATTATTTAACTAATTAATTAACTAATTTCGGTATTATTTAACTAATTAACTAACTAATTTCCGAATTATTTAACTAATTAACTAACTAATAATTAACTGATTCGACAATAAAAAGAATTTTATTTGTTTCAAATAATTTTTATTTGAGTAAATTTTATTGGTATATGCTTTAAAAATTGAAATTATTGAAATATAATTTATTTGATTTCAATAAAAGTTGTTTAATAGAAATAAATATAATTCGCATATTAAATGATAAAATAAAGAAATTCAAAGAAAAATTGCACTGAAAATAATTGAATTCATACACAGAAAAGATATTCACATGAAATCAATTATTTCCAGTACAATTCTTATAAAATTTCTCAAATGAATTAAAGTTTATTCAAATAATTTTTAATTACAATTATTAACGAACAGAATTATTTTAAAAACTTGAAAGAAATTCTTAAAAATAATTTAATTATTATATTTATGAAGAAAGAGTAATAAAATTGTTAGAAAAAAATCAGATTTTCTTCAATAATTTTAATAAAATTTAATAATAAAATTATTAATTGCAATTATATTAATAAAATTTTTTGGATGAATTAAATTATTTTCAAAAATTGCAATAAAATTTTGAGAAGAATTTATTTCCTAATAATTTTAATAAAATTCGATTGTTTTAAAAACTTTAAAGAAATTCTTCATAATATTAAATTACTTTCAAAATGTTCAATTAAAATTATTTAAAAAAGTAACTTCATTTTAAAAAATGTAAAGCAAATTTTTCTAAACAATTTTAATAAATAATAAAATGTTTAATAGAAATCCATTATTTTCAATACAATTTTAATAAAATTTCTCAAAAAATTTAATTATTTTTAATAATTATAGTGAAATTCTTCAAAGGAATTCAATTATTTTCAAAAATTTTGATAAAATTCTTCCCAGGAATTCAATTATTTTAATAAATAATAAAATTCCTCTTATGAATTCAATTATTTTCAAAAATATTAAATTTTTTGTCAAAAATTCAATTATTTTCAAAAATTTTGATAAAATTCTTCCCAGGAATTCAATTATTTTCAAAAATATTAAAATTTTTGACAGAAATTCAATTATTTTCAAAAATATTAAATTTTTTGTCAGAAATTCAATTATCTTCAAAAATTTTGATAAAATTCCTCACCAGAATTCATTTATTTTCATAAATAATAAAATTCCTCACCAGAATTCAATTATTTTCAAAAATATTAAAATTTTTGGCAGAAATTCAATTATCTTCAAAAATTTTGATAAAATTCTTCGCAAGAATTCAATTATTTTCAAAAATTTTGATAAAATTCTTCGCAGGAATTCAATTATAATTTCATACATAATAAAATTCTTCTCCAGAATCCAATTATTTTTATGAATATTGAAATTGTTCACCAAATTTTAATTATTTTTATAAACAATATAATTATTCACAAGTAATTAATTATTTCAAAAAGTTTGAATAAAATTGGTAGCAGGTCTTCAATTATTTTCATAAATAATAAAATTCTTCACCAGAATTCAATTATTTTCAAAATTTTTTATAAAATTCTTCGCAAGAATTCAATTATTTTAAATACAATTTTTATTAAGTTTCTCGAAAGATTCAATTATTTTCAAAAATTTTGATTAAATTACTGAAAAGAATTCAATAATTTTCATATTTTTCATAAAATTCTTCTCAAGAATTGAATGATTTACAACTTATTAATTAAAAAATTTAAAGCATTTAAAAAGAAAAATCATTTACAAAGTTAGGATTTTAGAAATGGGGTTTTACCTAATTTTAGTATTTTTTGATATTCTCGATATTTTTTGGGAAAATTTTTAATTTTTTTTATTTAAAAAATTTTTGCTATAAAAATAAGTTAAAATTAACTATTTGCTGTATATATTTAATCGCTTTGTGGATAAGGAATAATAGTGTTAATGTAGTATTTTTATTGTTTTCCGATTTCTTGTACATAATATTATAAAGTTGACATAAATGAGAGAGTCTTTCTCGTTCTTTAGAGAAAAGATATATTTTACAATGAGATATGAGAATATAATGATATGTATATACTTTATATGAAGTAGTGTAATTCAAAGAAGTTAATAAATCCTTTTGGTACTCGGGATGAGACGCTGCGCCGTCGGCAAAAGACAAGACGTCGTCGCCTCTTTCTCGAGAATCCAGTGAGTTAAGTTCTTCTGTGACTGAATGCGTATATTGTAAAGCGAGCACGACGGCGGTGGCGGTGAAATAATTCAGTCTTAATTAGGATTTACGCGACGACGGAGAACAATTAAAACATAACATTCAGATAATCTTGAATCAAAATAATTGGTCAACTCTGCTTTCAGTGGTACTGCATATCCTACTTTGAAAAAAATATCCCTTTCGCTAATTTCTCTAATAATTTGTATTTTTTTTTTTTTTGCTGTTTTACAATATTTCTATTCTAATTTTTAAAAAATCGTCTTTTCTTCATTTAGATTTAGTTGTAGATTTAAAAGAATAGAATGAGAAATTAGAATTTAAGTTAAAAATAAAGAAGAGTGTTTAGGAGAAATATTTTTTAAACTAGATGTTGCATAATCTATTTTCCAAAAGTGGGATAATTTTTGTATAGATTAATATTTTGATTGATTGAAGGTTCCATTTGTATATTACGAGAGTAACCACAAAAATTTCATAAACGACCTTCAGACATCCTTATTATAACAAGAGGTCCTAATGGTCCCACTTAGTTCGTTCCAAAACTTCTCGCTGGAATTCAAGATATTTCTACTTTCATTTTTCTTGTGACCGTTTATATAGCAGATGTGGTCAAGTTAGAAACTTTACAATGCTTAAAATTGTCGTATAGTTAATTTTTATTTTACACCAACAATTAAAGGAAAATTTACATGTATAAACTTAAAAACTCGTTTGTAGATTTTTTATTAAAAAAGAATCAAACTTTAAGTGCTTAAGAAAGAATGAATATATCTCTTTCGTATCAAAGAATGAAGAGTATAGAAAATTTTCTTGAATGAATCTGACAATGAGGCGTATGTAATACCTCGAGAAATACAGTAATAGAACTGTCAGTGCATTTATTTTATTCGTATTCAATTTAGCTGTAGCTTAAACTACTTGTTATATAGGATTTCAAAAAGCTTTTGGAATGATTTCAATTTCGTATATTTGTAAATCTTGTATACTTGTGCGGTTTGTAATTTATTTCTAGCAAATAATATTTATTGAGAATAATTTAAAGTCAAGAAGAAAGGATATTTGAAGTCTCTGTAGTTTAAGTTTCTATATACAAAATTCTAAATCGTACAGTAAAAATCTTTGAGAAGATGATAAAGAAATAGCAGGGATTTTGTATATACAGTTAATAAAAAAATGAGTGAAACTTTCAAAAAGCTTTTTGAAACAAAATGGACATGACAAAGCTAATATTAAATGTATATTACTGAAAAGACTCGGAAAATATAAAGAGAGAAAGAGAGAATGATCTCAAAGATCAAGAATATAAGAAAGAAGGCTTTATGGAAAATGTATTTCAATTCTCCTTAAATCTAAATTTTCAAGTGATGAATTATTACTTTTCTTTAAGAATTTAAAAAAAAGTATTTATTTTTATTGAAAGTATTATAAGTATTAAATTAATTTTTTTATGCTTTAATCTAATTTTTGATTTTTTTTTCCAGATGAGGTCGTGAATCGTCGCAAATGTGGAAGTCCAAAATTCTGGAAACGTCTTCGTATCTGTGAGCCTTGGAAGGAGAATTCAGCTTTGGTAAATCAAGTAAGATTAAATGCAAATAATTACCGAACGTTTATATTATTTACTGTATGGGACGTTCTATTTCAAACCGTTCCGCCTGTAAAAGACGATCGCAAAAAGAGTAGTTCTTTTTAAGTGAATTTTATTCTATGAAAAAGAATTTTTTTATTGAATTAAGAATTTATTAATCTATTTACTATTATTCTCATAGTTTTTCTAAGGATATCAAATTAAAACAAAAAACGTATCAAAATTGTCGTGATGCAACGTTTTGATACGTTTTTTGTCTCAATTTAATATCCTTAGAAAAACTGAGATTAGATATAGCTATTTATTAATATCAAACTAATTTACTATTTTCAGAGAGAATTAAATGAACTTTTAATTAAAGTTTATATTTTTCTGAATTTCTCTCAATTTTTGAAAGAAATTCCTGATTGAAATTTAATATTTCTGATGTCTCCCTAAACAACTTCCATTAAATTATTTTGAAAATTATGTAAAAAAATCACCTGTTATAGTTTTTCAGTCTATTTTGTTTAAAATATTAGAGAATTCAAAAATAAAAATGTGTTTTTGAAAAATTTGATACAAAGCACAGGCCTCGAATTAGGTCTATAAATTCCGTAAAAGTCCGTAAATTTGCTTGAAGTCCGTAAGATTTTAGAGAAATTACAAATGATTGCAAAATTCAATTATTTTCAAAAGTAATAAAATTTTTCGCAGACATTCAATTATGTTCAAAAATTTAAAAAAATTCTCGTCAAAATTTCAATTATCTTTAGAAATAATTAAATTCTTCTCCAAAATTTTCCAAATTTTTTATAAATTTCTTTGAAATCATTCAATTATACTTTCATAAATAATAAAACTCATTGCAGAATTTCAATTATTTTTAATACAATTTTAATTAAAGTTCTCGAAAAATGTAATTATTCTTAAAAATTTGATTAAAATTCGTCGAAAGAATTTAATTATTTAAAAATTTGTTGATAAATTTCTTTTTATTCAATAAATTATTTTTGTATTTAAATAATTTAATTTGTAGTAAAATTTTCTAATAAAAATTGATTTTACAATGAATTTCAATTAAAATTTTAGATAATAATTGAATATTAAAAGCAATATAGCGTGGATTTTAAGAAATAATTGAATTTTGAAATTAATTTTTTTGACAAAGTTGAATTGAATTTTTTTTAATATTATTTGAAGTTTTTATTTTTTAATATATATTTCATTGAAGAATTTACAAATAATTGAAATTTCGTAAAATTGAATATTGTAAAGAAATGGATTTGAAAATTGTCAAAGGACTTTTTCAAAAATCATTAAAATTAAACTATTTAAAGAAAAATTTTAGTTAAAAATTCTTGAAAATAATAATTGAATTGATAATGCGATTTTATCACTCGGTCATTAATTATTATAAAAAATTTAATTTGTAGTTTTAAGGTCTGTAAATGGTCCGTAATTTTCCATTTTTGGTTCGTAAAGTCCATATATTTTTAAATACTTTCACTGGTTCGAACCCTGAAAGCAGGAAATTTTTTTTATTAATTCAAAGAAATCAGTTTCTTAGACTCGTTTTGTTTGATTCAAAATAAATTTTTCTTTCAAACGAAAAGAGGGTTTTTGATTTAGAGAAAATGTTTTTGATTTAAACAACTATTCTTTGATTCAAACAAATTTTCTTTCATTCAAACAAATTTTCTTAAAGTCTGAGAAATTCGTTCTTTAAATCAAAGAAATTTTATTATTTCTGATATAGGCTAATATAGACATAATTTGATTTATGAAAAGGAAAATTTTTCTAAAAAATAGTTTGATAATCACATATATTTAAGGCGAGGAAATTTTTAACTACATTAAGAAAATATTTTAAATATTCCATAAAATTATTTTTTAAGGTAATTTTTTGTGAAAAATTCAATGGCCAGAAAATATTTAAAAATTTTTATAGAAGAAAATTTTAGAGAAAAGAAAAATTCAAAAGGGATTAAAATATTTTTTGATCGTCAAATTTGTCGAAAGACACAATTTATTTGTATTTTTATTATTAAATTTTCAAAAATTAAGAGTAATTTACAAAAATACAAAAGACTATAATTAAATTCATTAAATTTTCTCTCAAAATCATATGTTTAATATTAATAATTTCTTTTTTACGGAATAAAATTCACTTAAAAAATAATTGTATTTTGTGAAAGAATTCCCATGAATGTTATGATTGATATTCATATGATAATCGGTATATATAATTAAAAACTTTTAATTTTAAAGCTTCAAAAAGTATATAATGATGATAATTTGAAAAAATTTTAATTTTAATAATTCTATTATCATCATAATGTTGATTTTAATTCAGAATAGAGCGCGACAATTGCGGAAAAATAAAAATGGCGTCGCGACTCCATTGGCGATGTTATAATTAGCGGATAATAATTGTCGCCAGCACCTGCCAGTGCAGGTGTGTGTAAACGCCTCGATTTTTGCCAACCCGTTTTATGCGCGAAGGACAAAACTTCGAACACATATATAAGAGCGATCATTTTGTGGATTTTTCGAAACGATCAACGAACTCTAATGACATTCTCGTTTACTCGGTCGCCTGCTGTGATGCATTTCCTCCCTAAAAATTGCTAATAGATAAAAAAGAAAAAAAAAAGTGGATGTCAATTTTGGTTTCATTTCCATCTGGTTAGGGGGGGGGGGGTGAAAAGAAGAAAGAAAGAAAGAAAGAAGAAAAAGAAGATATTTGTTGACGCGTATGGCAGGCGCTGTAGAAAATTACGTGTTTGTGGTTATTGGCAGTTGGGTTATAAAGGCAAGAAAATTCATGGTAGGAGAGTTAAGATTATGGTGTGGTGGGGCAGTCGCAAGAAGAAGAAGAAGAAGAAGAAAAAGAGGAATGAGAAAAAAAGGGAGATCGAGAAAGAGAGGAAGGAGGATGGAATATATAGGAGTGATTGAGAGGGAAATAGTGGGAGGGTGGGTGGAAAGGTAGGATGGACCATTCGAAGCAGCGTGCGTCTTTCACGGTGGTCCAGGGTCCGCGGCGGCCCCGCTTCTTCTCTCTTTCTCTCTCTCGAAAGAGAGGCCTACGGCTAATATCCGACGTAACCTCCCTTATTTCGTGCCGGGGCCGGCCTTATATGCATTTTCGGGAAGAAGGCATTATAATATAGTTGTCTTGTTAGCTACACATGTATATAGCTAGAATTGGTTTTAGGCGCATGAATAGCTAATGAGTATGAATATCAAGACTCAAGACCAGCTGCTGCCGTGTCGGCGCGACTCTCTCTCGAAAACAAAAATTTTATTTCGTCTTTGTAAATAATCATAAAAAAATACTTGTTTCGTAAATTTGTTCACATGTTGATTGACTTATTTTCTTTTCTAGATCTCATTATGGCAATTGATCACCTTCAAGGTTTCGATAAATCATCGTCTAAATAGCTATTTATATAGACAACAGCTTGCGATCGATGAAAATTGGACAAAGAGGAATTTTTTATAAGTCTATATCAAACCAGGTCCAGTTATTCAACATCCCTTGTATTTAATTTGTGCTTCATAAATCGTCAAGGTTCGTGTGGGTTGTGTGAAGGAGGGCGTACCCCAAAGACCACCTTGTCGCGGCAAAAGCGTGGGTTCTGCTTTGGTTCTGCAATTTTCAACCCGCACCTCTTGCTTCTGCATAGGAATAAACAATATATTCCTTCTTGTTTAGAAGAAAAAGTTAGACCAATTGTCTAAATGGTGGAAAAAAGAGTCTTAATGGTAAAAAAGAAGAAATTAAATTATGAGAAATTTTTTCTTGACTCTTGAGGGTGGATCGTTTTTCCAATAATTTTCAAGATTGTTTCGAGAGACCGTTCCGCCCCTGTGCACTGAGAGCTCGAGTAGGCATTCAAGAACGTTACTCGCGGTTGTAGGCACGATTATGATTTGTTGACCGGACCACCGTGGCTGAGGCTTGCTCAAGAACCACACAGACGCGAGTGTTACTACCGTGTTCTCTAGTCCATAGACAAGAGAGACCCCACTTGCCGTGGTGATTGAATGATTTTCTAGAATATTTCTCTCTCTCTCTCTCTCTTTCTCTCAACATTTGTTTTCTCAATTATAAAGTGATTAATGCTTCATAATAAACGGATCTTCCGTTTATAGGGAGAGGAACGTGGTTTTAATTCATTTCTTTATTATCCTCCATTACCTTCTGTATTATAATCACTGTTAGATGAATCCAGTATTATTTACTTCTCTCAGTGTAATTATTTACTCTCTATAATTATTCACTCTCAGGTTAAATATTTACTCGCTATAATTATTCAGTCTCGGCATAAATATATTTACAGTATAAATATTTACAGGGTAAATATTTACAGTAATAAATATTTATACAGAGCTCGAACTAGGTCCGCAAATCCAGTAAAGGTCCGTAAATTTGCTTCAAGTCTATATGTAAAATTCAGTTTTTTTTTAAAAAAGGTCCGTAATTTGATTGAAAAAGGACGAAAAGTTCGTAAATTGTATACGATATAATTTGAAAAATTTTGAAAAAGTTACAAATGATTGCGGAAATTCAATTATTTTCAAAAGTAATAAAATTCATCACAGAAATTCAATTCTGATTAAAAATTTTTAAAAATTCAATATCTACTATTATAGTAAAATTTTCCAAAAGAATTCAATTATTCAAAAAAATGTTTAATAACATTCTAAATAAACATTTAACTATTTGCATAAACAATAAAAATTTCACTAGAATTCAATTATCTTTATAAATAACAAAATTCTTCGATAAAATTCAATTATTTTCATAATGAACAAAATTCTTAGTAGGAATTGAATTATTAAAAAAAAATTCAAATTTTTTTTACTAAATTCTTCGCAGAAATTCAATTATTTTCAAAAATAACAAAATTTTTCGGAGGAATTCCATTATTTTCAAAAATTATCATAAAATTCTTCGCAAAAATTCTATTATTTTCAAAACTTTTAATAAAGTTATCTTGAAAGAAATTCAATTATATATCTTTATAAATTGTTATTTATAAAAGTAAATTAATTTTTCGTAAGAATTCAATTATTTTCATAAAGAACAAAATTCTTAATAGGAATTAAATTACATAAACTTTTTTTCAAAATTCTTCGAAGAAATTCAATTATTTTAAAAAATTTTAATAGAATTCTTGTCAAGAATTCAATTATCATTTATAAATATCAAAATTCTTTGCAGAAATGTAATTATTTTCATAAATAACTAAATTTTTTGCAGCAATTCAATTATTTTCAAACACTTCATAAAATTCTTCGCAGAAATTCATTTATTTTCAATAAACTTTTCATAATTTTCTTATCTCAGATATTCAATTATTATTGAAAAGTGTAATACAATTCTTGGCAAAAATTCAATTATCATTAAAAATTACAAAATTCTTCGCAGAAATTTAATTATTTTTAAAAATTGTAATAAAATTCTTCACAGAAATTTAATTATTTTTAAAAATTTTAATAAACTTTGAATTCCTGTAGAATTTTCTAATAAAAATTGATTTAAAAATCCATTTCAGTTAAAGTTTGAGATAATAATTGAATTTTAAAAGCATTATAGCGTGAATTTTTAACAATTAATAATTGAATTTTCAAAAGGTTATGCAAATTAAAATTTTTGGAAAATTTGAATTTTTTATATTTTCAACTAACAATTTTGTAGAATTAATTTTATTAGAAAAAGTTTAATTGAATTTTTTATTTTCTACAATATATTTAATTGAAGAATTTCCGAATAATCAAAATTTTGTAAAATTGAATTATAAACAAATTGATTTAAAAATTCTCAAGGAACTTTTGCAAAAGTTATTAAAAATAATTGATAATTGAATTCTTTCGAAGAATTTCAATAAAATTTTTGAAAATAATTACATTTTTCGAAGAATTTACATAAAATATTGTATTAAAAATAATTGAAATCATGTGAAGAATTATATTATTGAGGAGAATAGTTAAATTTTTAAAACGAATTTTTATTACATTTTTTTTTAATAATTGAAATTCTGTGAAAAATTTTATTGATTTTGAAAATAATTGAATTTTTGCAACGATTTTTATTAAATTGTATTAGAAATAATTGAAATCCTCTGAATAATTTTATTGTTTATGAGATTAATTGAATTCTTGCAATGATTATTATTAAATTTTTTTTTAAATAATTGAAATCCTGTAAAGAATTTTATTATTTATGAAAATAATAATTACATTTTTACACAACGAATTTTATTACATTCTTTAAAAAGTATAAATATTTACAGTAAAATATATACTCTCTATAGTTATTCAGTCTCAGTATAAATATTTACACTCTATAATTATTCACTCTCAGCATAAATATATATTTACTCTCATTATAAATGAGAATTTCATTAAAACTGATAAAATTCTGCAAAAAGGGTGCTCTTAAATAGTATTTTTTTTACTAATGGTAACATCAGTAAAAAAATACTATTTAAGAGCACCCTCTTTGCAGAAATTAAAATCAAGCCACCCTTGATTTTATAACCAATTTTTCATAAACTCATGTTTATTTTTAACATTCTATGTTCTGTTCTCTGTTCTGTTTCTTTTTTCTCGAGAAAAATTATAAAGTGTTTAATTACCGTGGCACACACGCAGAAAGAGAGAGGACATTCTTTATTTATAAGGCTATTTTCGGCAATTTTATGATTCCCATGACGTAAGTGGATGATCCCTCGCTGGTTCTGAATCCCTATGTATAGCAGTGGAAGATTTTAGTGGTCACAGTGGCTACACACCCCCGCGATAAACTTCTGCCACCACTGAAATTCGCTACGCTCTTGTATTTTCAAGGGGGAATTGCAAACGCGCCAATATAGGCAATAGAAATTCATCTTTGAATGCGCAGGTATTAAGATAAAAATTGCGTGACCGATCAGTTCGACACACCAAGCCCTCTGATCGCTCTATTATTCCGTAACGTTTTCCCCTCTTTTTTTCTTTTTTGTATATAATAACAGTAGGAGAAAATTCTCATGTGTTATAGGAGAAAACAACTGCTTTCTTTCATTTCTCCCAGGTCGTTTTTTTCAAGATCGTTCTCCTTGGTCATCTCATCAATTTCGAAAGTTTTGAATTGTGTTTCTAGGGAAATATTTTGATCTGGATTTTTCGAATTTAAATCAGTTTTTGAATTTCTGTGCTCTCAAGTTTTTTTTATGTACTTTGAAAGTATAGGGTGGTTGTATAAGTCAGGCATAAAAAAATTAGAAGAAAGTTGGGGAAAAGTCAGGAGTTGAAAAAAGGGAGAGAAAGAATATTTCATATAATTTTTATTAGAATATTTATTAGAATTTTATTAGAAAGAATTTTCATAGAGCTCTAGATGTAAAAATTTCGATTTTCAATTAACGCGAATTTTTACTTAACGGAATATTAGGTCACTAAATTATTATTCAACAGACAAAATTAGATTAAATTTCTAATTAATCTGCTTTTTATTTAACAGAAATCGAATATAATCGAAAATTAATTTAGCGAAAATATTATTTAACAGACATTTTACTGAACATTTCTAATTAATTTACGTTTCAAATTAATTTACTATTTAAAAAAATCGAAATTTAATTTAGTGAAAATATTATTTAGTAGACATTTTATTGAACAAAATTTCTAATTAATTTATTTTTCAAATTATTTACTATTAAGAAAAATCGAAATTTAATTTAGCGGAAATATTATTTAACGCAAAATTTTAGTGAGTCGAAACTTTTAAATGTTAAAATTCTACTCTATTATATCTTCATTTGTTCGAATTTTTATTTACACGAATTATTTTTTGATAAAGCTTTTAAAATAACGAATTAACAATTGACAGAGTTTTTATTTCTACAAAAAAAAAAAATTTGTCAGAAAAATTTCTGCTCGAATTTCTTACGATCAGTCACTATTTTCTTAATTTTTGATTATTCTGTTTTTAGATTTGCGCCGAAATCTTTCTGCCG
The DNA here is from genome assembly GCA_032872505.1 of Leptopilina syphax. Taxonomy (NCBI): domain Eukaryota; kingdom Metazoa; phylum Arthropoda; class Insecta; order Hymenoptera; family Figitidae; genus Leptopilina; species Leptopilina syphax. The sequence continues at coordinate 27,723,295 of CM065469.1, read as the reverse complement.
AATATCTATTCGTGAAGAAATGGAAATTCTGTCAGTTGATATTTTGGTGTTTTAAGAGTTCCAGTAAATGACAATTTCTGCAAATAAAAATTCGAACAATTGAAGATTGGATAGAATGAGCATTTAATTTCATTTAGAAATTGAATATTACAAGGATTTTTTATTAAATGTAATATAGAAAGTCCCTTTTTCGTAAATTTGTGCTAAATTGAACGCAAAAAGCGTTCTAAACTAAATAGTATAATAAATCAAATAATATTTGAAAACTCGAAGATAAGTTGATTTTTAGAATTTTATATTTGTTTATATTCAATCTCTAGAGTTGCATATTGTGCGTCACTTGATAAGTTTTACGACGGATCAGGTTTCGAAACAAAAATGCATAAGAGAGTGTTAAGAAACATGGTTTCTTTTTTTGGTGAAAAGGTTCTTTGTTTTTGTTCATTTTATTGACAAGTCAATTAATTTAATTATTACCAAAAGATTTTGAATAATTTAAGAATCTGTTGATCAGAAAGAAACAAAATTATATTACATACAGAAAAGTCAGGTTTTTTTTAAAAATGGAATTTTGCGGCCACCCAGAAGTATCAAATTTTGTTTTTAGCTGTATTTTTTTTTATTTTCGTTTGTTTTTAAATTACATTACTTGTTGAATTCCTCGAGTTTTATATTTTGGAATTTTAAATGAATAGTTTGCAACTATGTAGCAACAATTCGCGCGCGGCTAACTTCTCACTCGCTTTTTATTAAATAAAATTATCAATTTTAAAAATAATAGAACGTACAAATTTTTAATTCAAATTTTGTTTATAAAAATATAAAATATGTGAATTGGAATATATAGTTTTAATATTATTATAATTTATTATAATTATATATTCTGATATAGGGAATTCAGAAAAAAGTCAGGAATTTTTATTAAAAATTCTGAAGAAATTAAATTTTTAGAATTCATAAGAAAATTCTGAATTTTTGTGTATTTTTTGTTTGACTCATAAATTATAAAATTACTACGAATTCTAATACAAAATCTCCCATTTTTTCAATTTCTTTTTAAATAAACTTAAATCTTGAACAACTATCAAAAAATAAATAAATTATTTAATGAATAATTTTACTTAAATATTTCAAAACTAATTCATTTTTTAAAGAGTTGCGTTTACAATTTTCATAAATATAGATAAACTTCAAAAGGTTTTAGTTTGAAATTTTATAAAATTTCAATTTTCAATTAATTTAATTAAAAATTTTAAAAAACTTTGATTTTTGAAAAATTTTAATTATTCAAATTCTTTTAAAATTAGTTAAATTTGTTAATATAATATATTAAATTAATTATTAAAAATAATGGATTTACAGAAGAATTTTAGTTAAAAACACTAAAAAATTGAATTTTAAAGAAGTTACAAATTATTGCAGAAATTCAATTATTTTCAAAAGTAATCAAATTCTTATCACAAAATTATACTATATTCAAAATTTACAAAAAAAACCTCAGCAAAATCCCAATTATTATCTTTATAAATACAAAAATTATTCTTCAAAATTCAATTATTTTCAAAATTTTTCCTCATTTCAATGATTTTCAATATCTACTATTTTAATAAAATTACCCAAAAGAATTCAATTATTTAAAAAACAATTTTAATACAATTCTACGCAAACATTTAATTATTTTCATAAATAATAAAAATTTAACAGAAATTCAAATATTTACAAATATTTTATAAGTTTCTCTCAGTAATTCAATTATTTTCAGAAATAATAAAACTCATCGCTGAATTTCAATTATTTTTAATACAATTTAATAAAAATCGTTGCAAAAATTCAATTATTTTCATAAACAATAAAATTCTTCACAGAATTTCAATTATTTTTAATACAATTTTAAGTAAATTTTTCGAAAAATGTAATTATTTTCAAAAATTTTATTAAAATTCTTCGAAAAAATTCAATTATCAATTATTTTTAATAACTTTTGTAAAAGTTCCTTGAGAATTTTTGAGTTAATTTTTTATAATTCAATTTTACGAAATTTCGATTATTCGGAAATTCTTCAATTAAATATATTGTAGAAAATAAAAAATTCAAATAATTAAAAAAAATGCAATTAAACTTTTTCTAATAAAATTAATTCTACAGAATTGTTAGTTGAATGTATGAAAAATTCAAATTTTCAAAAAATTTTAATTTGCAACCTTTTCAAAATTCAATTATTGTTAAAAATTCACGCTATAATGCTTTTGATATTTAATTATTTTTTTAAACTTTAACTGAAATTGATTTTTAAATCAATTTTTATTAGAAAATTCTACGAGAATTCAAAGAAGTATATGAAAAATTTTTAAAATAATTGAATTTTTGTGAAGAATTTTATTACAATTTTTAAAAATAATTGAATTTCTGCGAAGAATTTTGTAATTTTTAATGATAATTGAATTTTTGCCAAGAATTGTATTACATTTTTCAATAATAATTGAATATCTGCGAAGAAAATTATAATAAGTTTATAGAAATAATTGAATTTCTGCGAAGAATTTTATGAAGTGTTTGAAAATAATTGAATTCCTGCAAAAAAAATTTGGTTATTTTTTAAAATAATTAAATTTCTGTAAAGAATTTTTATATTTATAAATGATAATTAAATTCTTGACAAAAATTTTATTACAATTTTTAAAAGTAATTGAATTTCTTCGAAGAATTTTGTTTTTTATGAAAATAATTGAATTCTTACGAAGAATTTAATTACCTTTATAAATAACAATTTATAAGGATAATTAAATTTTTGTCAAGAATATTATTGAAAGTTTCGAAAATAATATAATTTTTGCGAAGAATTTTATGATAATTTCTAAAAATAATTGAATTTCTCCTAAAAATTTCGTTTTTATTTAAATAATTGAATTTCTGCGATGGATTTTGTAATTTTTAATGATAATTGGATTTTTGCCAAGAATTTTATTACATTTTTCAATAATAATTGAATATCTACAAAGAAAATTATGAAAAGTTAATAGAAAATAATTGAATTTCTGCGAAGAATTTTATGAAGTATTTGAAAATAATTGAATTGCTGCAAAAAAAATTTGGTTATTTAAAAAAAAAATATTTTCTGCAAAGAATAAATTTTTAAGAAGTTACTGTATCAATAATAAAACATGAAAAAATCGATTGCTCCGAGTCGAAGACTCGGAGTTATCGATTTCTTCATGTTTTATAACAATTTTTTATGTTTAATTTCAAAAATAGGTTTGAATTTAAAATTTTTGAAAATCTTAATTCCTGTGGAAAAATAATAATAATTAAATATTTAAAAAAGAAATTATTGTTTTCGAATAATTTTACAATTATAGATATTCGTAAATAAATTTAACAGAACATTTTTTTGAATCAAATTTTTTTCTTTATTTTATAAAAAATTCAAAAATTTTCAATTTCATTTTCAATTAAATTTTTTAATTGACAAATATAATTTATAAACATTATTCTATAAATATTTAATTGTATATAAATAAATATTTAATTATAAATAAATAAATGTTTAATTATAAATAAATATATGTTTAATTATAAATAAATAAATATTTAATTAAAAATAAATAAATAAATATTTATTTATAAATTTAAATTATAGTATTTAGAATTATTTCAAATATTTTAAGCATAAATCTATATAGCAGTAGATGTGGCGATAAACTGATCAATTAGTTACTCATCACTCGTAACTTTAAAGACGGATTTTTTTTCTACAACACATTTAATGAATCTGATTCAATAATCTATACGGTTTTAAAGGATAAATCTAAAGATGAAATCGATTGAATTTGTTATAAAAAGAATGATATATCTCTGATTTCAGTATAGGAGTAATCCATGGGATTTGTGTATAAAATAAGGAGGAGAAGCGCACTTGATGCTACTTGGAGGATTCTTGAGTTTTGCGATCCGCTCTTGAGATGCGTCACCGTGATATACGCAAAGTTGAAAAAAAAAAACAAAATTGTCGTCGTCGTAGTCGGGAAAACAAAGCTTCATTGGCAAAATAGAAGGAAAAAGTCAGGTTTTCGCTCGAAGTAGGCCGAGCGAATTAGTATGGAGCCAATATAATTTCTATCGAGATCTGGAAAAAAAATTCTTCTCGTTTCTTTCTAGAGAGAGAGAGGGTTTCATAGAAACGAGGGTTTCAAGTAAGCATCCACACTACACGCACTTTGTAATTGTTTGTGTGAGCAGCGTCACGATCTGTCATGAAAGCATAAATCAATGTGCTCTCGCTTGCAAATACATAGACACAAATCCTGATGGTAAAGTGAATCTATAGTTGCTATGGATTGCAAAGCTATGCTTTATTATGCCGGACACAATTGCGTGTTGCCTAAGCCACGTGACCGGCGACTTCCGGCCGACGTTTGGGTTCCGCTTGGTGAATGTCGCATCACGTGTCAAGCGACGCTCCGTCTTTCACGCTGAAAACGAGGCGAGGATAGTGTGTATATATATATGGTGGATTGATGTTGAGAATAAATAGTTTGTTTAGAGGAAACGTAAACTGAGTATCATCCCTGTTTCATTTAATCTTTCCGATATTCTGGCGTAAATGGATGATGAACCCTCTCTCTCTCTCTCTTCTCATGATACTTATTCTCTTCTCTAAATTTCTCTCCCCCGTACACTCTCTTCATAGTTTTACCTCTCTCGATTTATCTTGTTTCTTTTCTCTTGTTTTCATCCACTATTTTTCCCTAAGATTGCCAACGCACGCGATACAACATCAGCAATTTACTTTCGCTAAGAGCCATTGTCACAACAGAGAAAAACTGTCCGTGAATTGTGTGTTTCAATTCCGGTTTTTAGGGGAAACTATTGACCAGTCATGATCACGGCCCCCGGGAGATAATTATAGAAGCGTTTTGTTCTGATTTTGACGTTCAGTCAAGTTTCTTCTGCATTCACGTTTCTTCTCTATATTGAAAAGCAGATTTTCCCAGATTGGATTTTTCCGTGAATTTTTCTGAAATATCTGTATTTTAATAATCTAATCGTTGTATTCCGCGATAATCTGTTCGCAGTTTGAAGTCAGTTGCTGTTTGCTTTTTTGTTTCCTAACAAATAATTTTCCTTTTTAAATGGTTAAAATTTTTTAATTAATTTACTGAAAATCATTGAATTCTTGCAAAGTATTTATAAAAAAATTTGAAAATAATTCAATTCATTTCAAGATGTTTATCAACATTTTTTTCAATAATTGAATTCTTTCGAGAAAATATTATTAAAATTGAATTAAAAATAATTTAATTCTTGGCAAGATTTTTATTAAAATTCTCGAAAATAATTGAATTGTTTTAAAGAATTTCTTTCAATATTCTTGAAAATAGTGCAGTTTTTTTTTAATAATTTTTACTAAAAATTTTGAAAGTATAATTGAATTTTATAAAGAATTCGATTATTTTCAATCATTGTAATAAAATTATTTGCAAAAAGTATATTTATAAATAATAAAAATCTTCGTAAAAAAATAATTTATTTTTATATAAATAATAAAATTCTTATGAGAATTTCACTTATTTTCAATACAATTTTAATTGATTTCTTCGAAAATTTCAATTATTTTTAAAAATCTTGTAAAAAGTTTCCGCCGAATACAATTATTTAAAAAAATAATTGAATTTTTACAGGACTTAAATTACTTAAAAAACTTTTAATAACATTCAATTCCAAAATTCAATTATATTTTAAAAAATAATTAAATTTTTAAATGAGTTTAATTATTTAAAAAAACTTTTAATAAAATTCAATTCAAGAATTCAATTATTTTCAATAATTGTAATGAAATTCTTTGCAAAGAGTCAATTTATATAAATAGTAAAAATCTTTGTAAAAAAATAAATTAATTAATAAAATTCTTATGAGAATTTCACTTATTTTCAATACAATTTCAATTGATTTCTTCGAAAATTTCAATTATTTTTAAAAATCTTGTAAAAATTCGCCGAAAAAATTTAATAATTTAAAAAAATAATTGAATTTTTTACAGGACTTCAATTACTTAAAAAACTTTTAATAAAATTCAATTCCAAAATTGAATTATTTTCATAAATAATAAAATTTTTGTTGAAATTCAATTATTTTAAATATAGGTACAATTTTAATTGAATTCCAGGGAAAATTAAATTATTTTTAAACATTTTATTTAAATTCTTCGAAACTGTTAAAAATCTTGTAAAAATTTTTCGAGAAAATTCAATAATTTAAAAAAATAATTGAATTTTTTTACAGGACTTAATTACTTTAAAAACTTTTAATAAAATTTAATTCCAAAATTCAATTATTTTCATAAATAATGAAATTTTTGCTGGAATTCCATTATTTTAAATATACAAATTTAATTGAATTCCAGGGAAAATTAAATTATAAATTTTTCACAGGAATTCAATTATTTTAAATAAAATTTTAATAAAATTCTTTCAAAAGATTCACTTATTTTTTCAAATTTTGCAAAAATTCAATTATTTGTAGATACAAAAATTTTTTCGCAGGGATTCAATTATTTATACAAGTTTTAATAAAATTCTATTTAAGAATTCAATTATTTTCATAAATTATTAAATTGTCGATGTATTGAAAATCATTGAATTCTTATAAAATATTTATAAAAAAATTTTGGAAATAATTGAAATTTACAAAGAATTTTTTCCCAAAAATTTTATTAAAATTGTATTGATAATAATTGAATTTCTCAGAAGAATTTTATTATTTACAAAAATATTTGAATTCATGCCAAGAATGTTACAATCTATACAAATAATTGAATTTTTATTAAAATTCTTTTAAATAAGTGAATTTAAATGATATATTTATTTATTATTGTATTCTTTCGAGAAATTTTATTAGAATTGTATTGAAAATAATTGAATTCCTCTGAAATATTTTATTATTTATGAAAATATTTTAATTCTTGCAAAGAATTTTCATTTTTATGAAAATAATTAAATGCTTGCGGAGTATTTTACAATTCATAAAAAGAATTGAATTGTTTCAATATATTTTATCTGAATTTTTGAAAATAATGGAATTTTTTGAAGGTATTTTACCTATTAAAAATTTTAAAAATAATGATTGTTTAAAAAGACTTTCATCAAAATTGTTGAAAATAATCCAATTTATATTAATTATTTAATAATAATCGAAATATTCTGTCGTCACCTGAAGTTGAGAATTTTTCCAAATTGTGACTTTTCTTTCTCAAATTAAAAAAATCGCCATAAGTTGTTGCAATTTTTTTTTTGGAAATAATGCAATTATTTTTTTTTTTTTATTTTAATAATTAAATTCTCTTACAACTTTTTGATAAGAATTGATTTAAAAAAGAATTTTAGTTCAAAGTTTTAGAAATAATAAAATTTCAAAATATAGGTTTTACTGAAATTTTGGTCGCACTTCTGGAATGCAATGCCAGACTGATTGCAATTGTTGAAACCATAATCTTCTGATAGTCTCCAAGTTGTGTATTTTCTTCGAGATTTAACTTTTCGATCCTGTTATACTACAAACTCTTTTCTTCTTTTTTTTTTTTTTTTTGTTATGTAACATATTTTTCAAATGTGAAAATTCCCTCGAGAGATAGTTAATCATATTTATAAAAAGCGTTTAATTTAATTTCTCTGACTCTTTATTCGCGCAGATACAATCTAAACTCACACAGGATTAAATGCATAATAAAAAGAAATGAAGATCCTCTTCCTGTTCACGCAGAAATAATGAATTGTAGGTGTTCCCTGATGTTCGAGCTACTTATTATTGACGATTTTAATTACTCGGGAGGCGCGCGGTTTAGGAGTGAATGTCTACCTGTTATAATGCCTACAAATTACTGGTTTTAAGGAACTAATTTATACTAATTATGCTCGCAATGAGAAAAGAATAACCGCTAATCCCCGAGACAAGAGGAAAGGCTTGGAATTCCTTTCATTCATTGCCACTCGCCAACGATATATGTATATATATATATTTTTCTTATTGTAACCCGTATGTAACTCTTTTATTGCTATATTTCCTGTCTGTCTCGAGACTCTCCTTTTTCACAAAAGTCATAAACGATTTTCATATTGTATACGCGCTTCCGGATTTCGAATTCTTTGCATTCGCATCTCTCGCATGTTATATTATATGTTTCATGCCCGGTGCGTGTCGGTAATCCGACAACTTGAAATATTATTTCAAATTGTTCTTTCGCTGAATGTTTAACACCTTGCGATTTATTATTTAATGATTGTGAATTTAAGAGGTTTTAAAACATTTGTTTCTCTTCGGGTAATTAATATGCATTTTTATTTCAAAATTTTAGCTAATATTTGAAAACAATTTTACGAATTAATTTGAATTTTACTATTTAAATTTTTTTTCACGAGAAATTAAATTTAACTTCATTTCAATTATTAAAATTTTACGATGAGTTACATTTTTAATTCTCTTTGGAAATTAAATTTAAGTAACTTTAATTAAATTCGTAAAATACTTATAAATTTAAAAACCAAAATTACTGTATTGTTATAAAAATTTTTTGTTGAATTTCTTTTGTGGGTTTTAGTTTATTAATTCTTGAGAGAAATTTGAAAAAAGTAAATTGCAATTTACAGTTTAAACTCTAAATTAGTTTTCAGATTTTTTTTATTGACCCTATTTTCCCTATATGAGAAGAAAATATTTATGGCCTGAAACTATAATTTTTCAATGTTCAAACTATAAATTTTACAATTACTTATTTCCGTGGGAAAATAATTATTTTCTCATTTCAATTTTTTCTCTCTAATATTTTACCTATACTTGTTTTTTGAGTTTTAATTTAAAATAGACTTGGAAAAGTAATTAATTCGTGTAATTAAAAAAATAATTAACAACTAATCAAAAAAAAAAAAATAATAAACATAGAAAAAGTAATAACTAGAAAGAAATAATAAGTAGAAAAAAATAATAACTGAACAAAGAGAATAAAAATCAAGAGAATAAAAATAAAAAATGAAACAATAAAAAAATAAGTAGAAAAAATAATTAAGAAAACAATTTGCTTCAATTTTCATTGTAAAGAGTTTAAAATGAAAAATGGTCTCTAACATTTTTATTAGGCATTGATTTACATGAATTGTTTCGTTTTGTATATAATATATGGGATCTCTCGGATTCACCCCAAAGGATAATTCTTTGTAGGATTATTTGTTAGCAATTTTCCAAGCTGTCGGTTTATGGTTCATGTGTGTACATACGCACTTCTTGTATCGAGTTTATTTCTCTCTCGGTATCACTCTCCCAATCTCTTTGGATCGTTATTGCGGTCATTGTCATTGTAATGCTATGAGGAATAATAGATAATGCGAAAGTGGTACGCGTGCTCTTGGCACACGACCGGCAATGCATCCCAGGGTGTCAGCCAATGGCGTCGAGTAATTTTCCCTTCTCATCAAAAAATACTCTCCTTCCCTCCTCCCCCTATACAATAATTTACGAAAATTTGCCAAATCATCTAATAGCAAATTTTACAAATTGGTCAAAGATTTTTTTTATGTTCAAATTATAGTATTTAAAATCAATTTTGTTTCCTAATTCTTACTGGGGAATTTTTCTTTATAGGAAATATTTTTATTAAATCAATATTTCTATTAATAAATATTTTTTTTTTAATAAGAAATTTCTATTAATAAATATTTTTATTAATAAAAATTTATATTAATAAACATTTTTATTAATAAGTATTTATATTAATAAATATTTTTAGAAGTGAATATTGTTAATAATAACTATTTTTATTAACAAATATATATTAATAATGATGTATAGTAATAAATATTTTTATTAATAACTGTTTTTATTAATGAATATTTCTGTTAATAAATATTTCTGTTACAGGGTTGCCATAGATCAGGAAAGTCAGAGAAAAGTCAGGAAAAGTAGAATATTGGTCAGGAAAATCAGGGAAAAGTCAGGGATTTTTATTAAAAGTAATGAAAAAAATTAAATTTTTAGAATTCATAAGAGAATTCTGATTTTTTGTTTGCCTCATAAACTATGAAATTACCACGAATTCTAATTCAAAACCTTCAATTTTTTCTATTTTTGACATTAATTTCTTTTTAAATAACTTAGTTCTAGAAAAACTATCAAGAAATTATTATCTATAAATTATTTAATGAATAATTTTACTTGAATATTTTAAAATTAATTGAATTTTAAGAGAGTAATTTTAGAAAATTTCAATTATCAATGAATTTAATTAGAAATTTTCAAGAACTTTGATTTTTGAAAAATTTCAATAATTCAAATTCTTCCGAAATTAGATAAATTTTGTAATATATAATAAATTATTAAAATTAATGGATTTATAGAAGAATTTTAGTTAGAAACACAAAAAAAATTTAATTTTTAAGAAAAGTTACAAATTATTGCAGAAATTGAATTATTTTCGAAAAAAAAAATTCTTCGCAAAAATTCAATTATGTTCAAAATTTTTTAAAAACTATTGTCAAAATTTCAATTATCTTTAAAAATAATCAATTTCTTTTTCGAAATTCAATTATTTTCAAAAATAATAAAATTCTTCTCCGAAATTCAATTATTTTCAAAAATTTTTTTTAAATTCTCGTCAAAATTTCAATTATTTTTGAAAATAATAAAATTCTATTTAAAAATTCAATTATGTTGAAAATTTTTAAAAATTCTTGTCAAAATTTCAATTATTTTTAAAAATAATAAAATTCTCCTCCGAAATTCAATTATTTTCAAAAATAATAAAATTCTTTTTTGAAATTCAGTTATTTTCAATACAATTTTAATCGAATTCCTCGAAAAATATAAAAATCATAAAAATTTAATTGAAATTCGTCAAAAGAATGCAATTATTCAAAAATTTTTTTTGTAAAATTCTTTATTAGAATTCAATTTTAAGAAACATTCAATTCTTTAGTAAATTATTAATTTTTGTTCTTGAATAATTGAATTCTCGTAAAATTTTCTAATAAAAATTGATTTAAAAATAAATTTTAGTTAAAATTTTAGGTAATAATTGAATATTAATAGCATTACAGCGTGAATTTTTAGAAATAATTGAATTTTGAAAAGGTTTCAAATTAAAATCTTTTAAAATTTGATTTTTTTACGCTTTTAACTAAAAATTGTGTAGAATTAATTTTTTTTAAAAGTAAAATTGAATTTTTAAAATATTATTAGAATTTTTTTATTTTCTAATATATATTTAATTGAAGAATTTTTGAATAATCAAAATTTCGTAAAGTTAAAGTTTAAACAAATGGATTTGGAAATTATTACTGATTTACCACTCGGTCATCTTTAATTATTATAAAACAAGAAGGTATCTATCGTATCTATCACTCCGAGTCTTCGACTCGGTCTGATCGATATCTTCATGTTTTATAAGAATAAATATTAATAAATTTTTAGAAGATGTTGAATTTGAATATTTTGAAGAATTTTAATTCATATGGAAAAATAATAACTGAATATTTATTCAAAAATAAAGTTATTGATGTTTTCGAATATTTTTGCAATTAAAGAAATTCGTAAATAATAGAATGTCAGGGAAAAAGTAAAAATTTTGTTTGGAAATCAGGGAAAAGTCAGGGAAAATCAATATAAAATTTTTGGTAACCCTTTTAAAAAAATATTTGTTTTTTCGTATATATTTTGTTTATTATTTTTTGATACAGTCAAATTGGTAGTGAATATTATTACATATTAATAAATATTTTTAGTAATAACTGTTTTTATTAACAAATATATATTAATAAATATTTCCATAAATAAATATGTTTAGTAGTGAATATTGTTAGTAATAACAATTTTAATTAACAAATATATACACGGAGAAAAATATAAAGTAACTTTTACTACTTTTATAGTAAAAAATTTCCAGTAAAGCATTTCTGGTAATTTTTACTACTTTTGGAGTAAATTTTGCTACTTTTGAAGTAAATTTTACTAATTTTTACAAATATTTACTTTAAACGTAGCAAAATTTACTCCAAAAGTAGTAAAAATTACCAGAAATGCTTTACCGGGAATTTTTTCCTATAAAAGTAGTAAAAGTTACTTTATATTTTTCTCCGTGAAGTAATAACTATTTTTATTAATAAATATTTTTGTTAATAAATATTTCTATTAATAAATATTTCTACTAATAAATATTTCTATTAATAAATATTTCTACTAATAAATATTTCTATTAATAAATATTTTTAGAAGTGAATATTGTTAGTAATAAACCCTTGTAATAAATACTTTTATTAATAAACTATTTGTTGTAGGGAAAATTTTTATATTGGAAAGAAAAAAAAATGAAAGTCGAGAAACGAATAATTGAAAATCGAGAATTTTTTTTTTAAGTTTCAAAGAAAAGGGATGATTGACGCAGTGAAAATTTCGCATGGTCGACTTTGAAACGTGGTACAAATCGAAGCCACACGCGACTTTACGTTGCACCGTGTCGGTTCGTTGATTTCAACCCCAGCTTTGGATTAGGGTGAATCAACGGTAAGAGCTGTGTTTATTGACACAGGAAGTGATTCCCGCGCCTATGTGGATCGGGGATTCTATTGGAATAGAGTGCGGAGAGAATAAGAGAGAATAAGAGAGAGAGTGAGAGAGACATCGTAGAATTGGCGCGCGCGTTATATTTGCACCGTAATCCCATGATAAATTGTCTAAAAGACCGAGCGCTCACATTGCCGATACGAGAGCAGTAAGAAGACAGACAAGCTCTATTAATTTTACGTTATAAACTCGCCCCAAATCGCCGTCGGATATGATCAAGAGGGTGAAGGAAGGGGGACACAACACGATTACGATGTAAAATTTTTGGTCCCAAGAGGTTTATATTGCCTGTTGAAAAGATATAACCGGAAACGGGACACTATTACTGCTTGTGATTATATGATTCTTATGCTCGTTTCGCGGAAACATTAAAACGATGCAACAAAAGTTTTTCTTTTTTTCTTTTTTTTTTTTTTTTTAAAGCGTCTGGCTACATTGTAATTGATCCGGGGGAGAAAATGGGATATCCAAATTTTGTAGCACTGCGGTTTTTTTTCTTGTTGTGAAAAATAAAAATTTATTCTAATTTTTCTTAATTTAACGAAACTAAAAAAAATCTTACTCAAAAATAGTGACTTTCGAGTAAGATTTTTTTAATTTCGTTCGAAAATGGTAATGTTTTGATTTAATGAATTATTTCGTTTCTGTATAAATTTTGACGCATTTAAATTTTTTTGTTTCAGAAAGTAAGTGAATTTTTTTCCAATGCAAGAAGGGAATGATTTTTATGGGTATAATTTTTTTCTCATTAGGACGACAAAAAACGCCTGTTTGGTTACCTGGACGTGCTTAAATTACGCTTGCTATGTATATATTTGTTCCTCTCTTTTTTTTTTTTCTTTTTTTTTTGGTAGAGTACTGTATAGTATCGCATAACATTCCGGTGGTGACGGTATCGTGCGAAGGGGCCAGTTTCGAGAAGCTTATCTGCAATGTTGTGTTTGATGAATTAATCGACCTTAAAGGAGATCGGTGTCCCGGCTTGTTTCACCTAACGTGTCTCATAGCCATCTGTAAGATCTGAAACGTGACGATCTATCAATCCGGAAAACAAACCCTCCAGGCAGTATCGTCCCAGTCGATTGAAACTTACCTCTCTCGCTCTCTTCTTAAATTTGATTAAATATTTCAGACGTGTTCTACTAATCTAATTCTCTATTATTCTCTTCCACTTTAAATTTCATATTTCGAGTCTTTTCAAAAGAAAATTTTAGTTATTTTGTTGAATGTTGTCAACCATTTTTTTTAGTAATTTTATTTTTATTTTTTAATGTTGAGAAACTAGCATAACTGCACCGGTGCAAATAGGAATTCAATTATTTTTTGTAAAAATTAAACTTTCTCGCAGGAATTTAATTATTTTTTATAAATAATAAACTTCTTCTTAGGAATTCATTTATTTTCAACACAATTTTAATCATACTCCTCGAAAGAATTCAATTATTTAAAAAAATTTTAATAAAATTTCTCAAAAAATTTAAATTATTTTTGAAAAATTTGATATTTTTTCGAAAGAATTCAATTAGTTTAAAAAATTTTAACAAAGTTCTGCGCAAGACTTCAATTATTTTTGTAGAAATAGTAAAATTCTTCGTAGGAATTCAATTACTTTTTATAATAAATAATAAAATTCTTCGCGGAATTTAATTATTTTCTACATAATTTTATTAATACTCCTCGAAAGAATTCAATTGTTTAAAAAATTTTTATTAAAATTTCTCGAAAAATGTAAATTATTTTTAAAATTTTTTATAAAATTCTTTATAGGAATAATTCAATTATTTTCAGTACAATTTTAATAAAAATTCTCGAAAAATTCAATTATTTAAAAAAAATTTTGATACATTTTTGAAAGAATTGAATTCTTTATAAGAATTTTAACAAAGTTTTTCAAAAAAATTCAATTATTTATAAAAAATTTTAACAAATTTCTTTGAAAGAATTCAATTATTTTTATACATATAATAAAATTCTTCGTAGAAATTCAATTATTTTCTATACATAATAAATTTCTTGGCAGGAATTAAATTATTTTTTAAACAAATTCATTTATTTTTGTTTAAATAATAAATTATATCCCAGGAATTCAATTATTTTCTAAAATTTTGAAACAACTTTTTATAAAAAATCAATTATTTTTTAAAATTTTAATAAAATTTTTTGAAAGAATTCAGTAAATTATAAAAATTTTAACAAATTTCTGCGCAAGTCTTCAATTATTTTTGTAGAAATAATTAAATTCTTGACAAGAATTCAATTATATTCAAAGAAATTTTAATTATAATTTTTCAAAATCCTAATTTTTTATAATTTCTACATTAAACTATTTAGAACTTCACTAATTTTTGTTAAACAAATATTCAAAAACTTATTCTTATTCATTTTAATTTAAATTTCAAATAATGTAAAAATTCAATGTAAAACTTTTTGTTATTCAATCATTTCAAAAAAATTACTACTGCAATTTCTCCAATTCTTGAAATATTTTCTAAAATTTGAACTGAAATTCTTTTTCAAATCAATTTTTATCAAAAAGTTGTATAAAATATCAATTATTTAAGTATAAAAATAAATAATTATCATTATATCTAAAAATTTCTTGACTGACACTAAATATTTAAGTTTTTCGGACTCAAGTTTCGAGTCGACACGAAACTAAATTAATTTTTTCAATTTAGTTTCGAGTCGACACGAAACTAAATAAATTTTATTAATTTAGTTTTGGGTCGACACAAAACTGAATTAAACGTAAATTTTTAATTTAGTTTCGTTTTACCATCGGTCCCTGAAAATTTTATTATTTTTTAAAAATTATAATTTTTCGAAATATAATTCTTCAAAATAACGATTATATTTCAAAACAATTTTCAAAAATATAATAAAGTTAAATTCATTCAGATGTAAAATTTATTTCAATGAATTTTGACAAAACTTAATTATATTTTAATTGAAATTTGAAATTTAATTATTACTAAAAATTAGTACAACTGCAATTTTTCCAAAAGTAAAAAGAAATAAAATAAAATGTTAATAAGATTTCAATTTAAAAATTTAATTTTAGATTGAATATAGATTTTTTAATTTAATTATTTCTTAAAAATTCTTTTATAACGCTTCTAATATTCAATTATTTTTCAAAATTTTAACAGAAATTCTTTTTTTAATCAATTCTTATTATAGAATTCAACGATAATTGAATTATTTAAGTACAATAATTATTGGAAAATTTAATTAATTTCCAAATTTTTAGCTACAATTCTTCAAAAAATAGAATAATATTTAAAAATAATTTTTTAAAGTAAGAAAATAAAATTCTTTGAAATATATAAAATTTATTTTAATGAAATTTGAGAAACTTTTCTAATTCTAGGGAGTTAATTTCACTAAAACACTAATCACTCTATTTAGAAATTTATTGTCCAACTTTTGTCATGGAAATTTGAGATGTAAAACAATTTGGATAAATCAATAAATTATTTGACTCGAGAAGAATGCGACCTTTCTTCCCATATAATTTGGATAAAGCCCTAAATTCAAGTGCGAGGATAGAATATCACGATTATTTTTTATAATATAATTTTCAATATTATAGCCATGAATGAAATGTGATTTAAGATATAATTTCGTCTCTGAATTTGTATTTTGATAGATATTTTCGATTGGTGTTAAAATGGGACATGTGAAATAAATTTTTTTTTCTCATCTTCGACTCGCACATATAATATGTGATGTTTTGATGTCAGAGAAACAGTTTCAGGTCAACACTGTCATTAATTACATATCGCATCCATCTACGCATACCGGAGTGAAATGTGTAGTTATCGCGCACACGCACAAAAGAGGGATCGAAATCACGTATTAACGTCACGCTTCGTTTCTACAAGCCCCCATTTTATTTATACGACCAACGAGATTGGTAGCAACATTTTTTTTTCCACATTGAGAGCTCCTTCTATACACACACTCTATATACTCTCTTCTCTCTCATTCTCTCGGCGTGTCCCTCGTCGTCGTTGTCGTTGTCGTCGTCGCGCTGTCCTTCAAGAATGACGACGAGTCCTTCGGCATCGGCCATATTTCCAACTAAATAATGCTTCATGACGAACTGCACTCAATATATTCCTCTCGAGACATTATTTGATCCCTGGCGTTGTCGGAATTCAATCGTGAATTGATTATCCACTAACAGATTGTTTCTTAAGACACTCTCCCCGTTGTTTTTATCGTTTAACGTTTTTTTTTTCAAAGTTGACCTTTTTTCTC
The DNA here is from genome assembly GCA_032872505.1 of Leptopilina syphax. Taxonomy (NCBI): domain Eukaryota; kingdom Metazoa; phylum Arthropoda; class Insecta; order Hymenoptera; family Figitidae; genus Leptopilina; species Leptopilina syphax. The sequence goes on along the minus strand of CM065469.1, from coordinate 27,706,432 downwards.
GCATCTTTTGATTTTTACAGATAGCTTTTTTTTATATTTCAGACTCTGCACTCATCTACTAAAACCTACTATTTACTACTTTTTTTAGATTTCAGCCAATGAAAACTACTATTTCTGTTTTATTTTTGGAAAATTTTCACTACTATAAATTTGCTAATACTAGAAATCAAAAAACAATTCTCAAAAATTATAATCAAATTCTTTAAAACGATTCAATTATTTTCAAAAAATATTCGAAATTCAATTAATTTCAATATCTAGTATTTTTATAAAATATCGCAAAAGAATTAAATTATTTAACAAAAAAATTGATAAAAATCAATTATTTTCATAAATAATAAAATTTCCACAGGAATTCAATTAATTTAGAATAGCATTTTCAAAAAAATTTGGAAAAAATCAATTATTTAACAAAATTTTTATACAATTCATCACATTAATTCAATTATTTTCACTAATTGTAACATTTTTTCATGGAAATACAATTATTTAAAAAAAATTTTAATGGGATTCTAAACAAGAATTCAATTATTTTAAATAAAATTTTCGTAATATTTATTATATTTCGAAAATATTAATTATTTAAAACAATGTTTATAAAATTCTAATAAAGAATTTAATTATTTTCTAAAATAACAAAAATTTTTCACGCATAAATTCAATTCTTTTTAAACATGTTAATAGAATTTTTCGCAAGAATTCAATTATTTTCATAAATAATAAAATTCTTCTCAGGAATTCAATTATTTTTTTAAATAATAAAATATATCGGAGGATTTCAATTATTTTCATAAATAGTAAAATTCATCGCAGGATTTCAATTATTTTCATAAATAGTAAAATTCATCGCAGAATTTCAATTATTTCCAATATACAATTTTACAGGAATTGCTCAAAATTTGTAATTATTCTTAAAACTTTAATTTTAATTCCTCAAAGAAATCAATGTTTAAAAAAATGTTTTTTATAATCTTTAAAAGAATTCAATTATTTACAAAAATATTAGAATTTTTCATAGGAATTTAATTATTTTAAAATATTTTAATAAAATTGTTCGAAAGAAATCAATTATTTTAAATTCAAATTTAATTAAACTTTTTTTAAAGTAATTGAAATATTCTTTTCGATTTTAATAAAATTCTTTCCAAGAATTCAATTATTTACATAAATAATTCTTCGAAAAAATTCAATTATGTCGATAAATAACAAAATCATTTCCGAAAATTCAATTATTTTAAGGCATTTTAATAAAATTCAATTATTTTCATAAATAACAATATTCATCACAAGAATTCAATTATTTTTAAAAATAATAAATTTCTTCTTGGAAATTCAATTATTTTTAAAAATTCTAATAAAATTTGTCGCAAGAATTCATTTATTTTCACAAAATAATAAGATTTTTCTCAGGAATTTAATTATTTTTGAAAATTTTAATCAAATTCTTACAACTATTATTCATTTATTTTCATAAAAAATTAAATTCATAGCAAGATTTCAATTATTTTAATACAATTTTACAGGAATTGATCGAGATATGTAATTATTCTTAAATATTTAATCTCAATTCCTCAAAAAAATCAATTATTTAAAAAAATATTTTTTTTATAATCTTTGAAAGAATTCAATTATTTACAAAAATATTGGAACGTTCCACAGGAATTCAATTATTTTTAAATATTTTAATAAAATCGTTCGCAGGAATTCAATTACTTTCATAAATAACAAAATTCTTCTCAGGAATTCAATTATTTTTAAAAACTTTAATCAAATTCTTAGCAACCATTCATTTATTTTCATAAATAATAAAATTCATAACAAGATTTCAATTATTTTTAATACAATTTTACAGGAATTGGTCGAGAAATATAATTACTTTTGAAAAATTATTTTCAATTTCTCAAAGAAATCAATTATTTTAAATACAATTTTAGATAAATTTTTTTTCAATAATTGAATAAAATTTTTTGCAAAATTTAATTATTTTTATAAATAACAATATTCATCACAAGAATTCAATTATTTTCATAAATAACAATATTCATCACAAGAAATCAATTATTTTTAAAAGTTCTAATAAAATCGTTCGCAAGAATTTAATTATTTTCATACGTAATAAAATGCTTTTCAGGAATTTAATTATTTTCAACAAAATTGAATAAAATACCACACAGACATTCAATTATTGTCAAAAATTTTAATAGAATTCTTTAAATTTAATTAGTTTTAAAAACTTTTCGCAATTCAATCATTTTTAATATCTGTTTTCATAAAATTTCCAAACAGAATTCAATTATTTAAAAATTTTTTTGTAAAAATCTTCGTAAGAATTCAAATATTTTGATGAATAATAAAAATTTTTCAAGAATTCAATTATTTAAATCAGAATTTGCAGATAATTAGTCGAAAGAAATCAATTATTTAAAAATTTTTATAAAATTCTTCACAAGAATTAGATTATTTTTATAAATATTTAAACTCTTTCATGAATAATAAAATTCGTTGCAGGTTGTCAATTTATTAGCAGGATAAGAAAGAAGTAAATATTTTTGATAAAAATTAGGAAAAAGTCAGCAAAATAAAAAAAAATTGGATGGAATTTTTGTCAGTTTTGTGAAGTGTCTAAAACGAGTTTTTTTGGTCGTCAAGTTTAATTTTTCGATAGCAACATTTTTACTACTTTTTTTTTAGTTTGAAGGATATACATTTTTAAAATTAATTATCGAGTGCGAAGTCTGATATTTAGAAAATTGACATTAGGATTTCTTTTTTTATCTGGAATTTTTGATATTTGGAAAATTGACGTTGGGAAAAAATTGTTTCAAAGAAGGGGTTTTTTTTTGTATTTTAGAGATGTGCGGTTTTGTGGATTGGGAATATTTTTTTTTGTAAAACTTAGATATGTTGTTTGGCTGTACGATATAACATGATTCGAGAGCGACAAAAATGTTTAACTGGTTTTAGGAATGCAGGAGGTCTGAGGAGTTTACATCTTTTTCCGCAGTTCGGCACATAAATAAACGGTGTTGGACAGTTTTCGGTCCAGTCTAGGCGCCGCTCTTTTGTCTTAGCTAATAGAACACGTGTTCCTCCTTGAGGGCGCGATCCTTTCTTAAAAATGCTTCAAATATCTCATCGCATATAATGCTCTCGTCATTTCTTTTTACTTGATTTGAAATTTCGTCCTTTTTCCCGCTAATTTTATATCTATCTCCTCTGTCGAGTCATTTTAATTTGCCTTTATAAAATAATATTTCTTTTTGGTATTTTTATTATTATTATTACTACTATTATTATTCCTATTATAATTATTTGTATTGCATTATTTTATGCACTGCATTTTGCCAACTCATTTTGGTTATAAATTTTCCCAAAGAGACAGCGCTTTCTTGCCGCTTTAACAAGCAATATTTCAAGTTGATTGTAAATTTTCGTTTAATTTTTGCCTTCATTTAAAACTCGTGGAAATTACATTAATGCGAAATAAAAGTATATGTATAAAACCGCAGAGAAAAACATATCGAGATCAAGTTGATATGCAAAAGCGAATAAACTTGATTTACAAGAAAAGTGATCTGATTGTGCGAGTTGAGGGCGTCCTGTAGAAAGTTACTAAGTATAACGGTTTTTTTTAAATCACCGGATTTTTTAATTTTATTTTTTATATCAATATTTTGAAATACCGAAATATTTTTTCAAAAATTCTGTTATTTAAAAACTGATTAAATGAATCCTTTTGAAATTTGTTTTGTTTCGCAAATAAGCGAATATTTCGTTATATCAAAAAGGAAACGTTTTTCTTAAAGATAATGATTTTTATAAAAAAAATATGTGTGTATATATCAGAGGAAAAAATACGACCTAATATTTCTTTTAGCTACAATTGTAAATATTTAATGATCCGATTATAAATGCTCACCCTCTCTTTCTCTCTCTCACTCTTTCTCTCTTTGCCGGGGGTGAAATCGATTTTACACAAATGTAAACTCTCGCATGTACAAGTTATTTTTTTACGCAGTTAATTCCCCACTTGGAAACTTGAGAAATTAATTATGTACAAAGTAGAATTTTATAAATACTCGTAGTTTCACGCAATTTATTACTATGTTAAATAAAAGTTTTCCACGAAGATATAGAGTGGATTTGACACAGAAGGCAATTTTAGTGCCACGTGGACTGTTCTTTGATTATAATTATAATTTTCATACGTGCGTGTCTATTTATTATTATTGTTAAGCAATTACAAAGTCTTCGAATTATTTTAGATTCAAAATTTTTTAAAAATTCTCTTTTATTAACTAATTGAGTACTATTTATTATTTTTTAATATTTTCAAAAAATCCTTCCTAAGAATTCAATTATTTTTACATAAATAATAAAATTCTTCGCAAGAATTCAATTATTTTCAAAAATAATTAAATTTTTCGAAAACTATATTTTCATAAATAGTAAGTATAATTTTTCACAGCAATTCAATTATTTTCAAAAATTTTGATAAAATTCTTATTCAATTATTTTTAATACAACTTTAATAAAATTCTTCTCAAGAATTCAATTATTTTTATATAAATAATAAAATTCCTCTACAAAAATTCAATTATTTTCTTTTATAAATAACATTCTTTGCAGGAATTCAATTATTTTCTTTCAGAAATAATAAAATTCTTCATGAGAATTCAATTTTCAATACGATTTCAATAAAATTTTATGAAAGAATTCAATTATTAATTCAAAAGTTTAGATAAAATTTTTTACAAGAATTCATTTATTTTTTAAAAATTTAAGGAAATTCTCCCCCAAGAAATTGAATTATTTTTCAAAAATAATAAAATTTTTCATGAGAATTCAATTTTCATTACGATTTTAATAAAATTTCTCGAAAAAATTCAATTATTAATTTAAAAGTTTAGATACAATTTTTTACAAAAATTAATTTATTTTTTAAAAATTTAAGGAAATTCTCCCCCAAGAAATTGAATTATTTTTCAAAAATAATAAAATTCTTCATGAGAATTCAATTTTCAATAAGATTTTAATAAAATTTCTCGAGAAAATTCAATTATATGAATTCAAAAGTTTTGATACAATTTTTTATATAAGAATTAATTTTTTTTTAATTTTAAGAAAATTCTCCTCTAAGAAATTGAATTATTTTTCAAAAATAATAAAATTCTTCATGAGAATTCAATTTTCAATACGATTTTAATAAAATTTCTCAAAAAGATTCAATTGTTTTTAGTATATTTATACAATTTCTCCAGAGAATTAGAATATTTAAAAAAATTTTAATAAAATTCTGAATAGAATAATTGAATTATTTTCAAAAAATTGTAATAAAATTTTATAATCAAATTTTTTATTATCAAATTAATAAAAAAGACGATTATTTAAAAATTTTTAAAGAAATATTTTGTAAATATTAATTATTTTAAAAATTTCCAATTAAGATTATTAAAGAATCAAAATTAAAAAAAACTGCAGTATTATTTATTTTGAACAAAATTTTTTTAAATTTTTTAATGGAATTTACTTATTTTTGAAAACTCGAATAAAATTCTTGAAAAGAATTCGAATATTTTTATAAATAATAAAATTCTTCGCAGGAATTGAATTATTTTCAATACAATTTTAAAAAAATTCCTCGAAAGAATTCAATTATTTTCAAAAATTTTGATATATTTTCGAAAGCATTTAATTAATTATAAAAATTTTAACAAAGTTTTTCAAAAGAATTAAATTATTTTTTATAAATAAAATTCTTCAAAGAAATTTAATTATTTTCGAAAACTCTGATAAAATTCTTGAAAAGAATTCAAATATTTCCATAAATAATAATATTCTTCGCAGGAATTGAATTTTTTTCATTACAATTTTAATAAAATTTCTCGAAAGAATTAAATTATTTTCAAAAATTTTGTTAAAATTGTTAATAAGAATTTATTTATTATGGATGCATTAAGTTTAAAATTTGAAATATTATTTAAAAAGAAAGATTTAAAAAAAGTAGGAAACAAAAAAGCAGACAAGAATTAACTTATTCAGACTGATGACAGATTATATTATCGGAATGCAATAATTATTCTAATATAGATTTTTATTTGTGTCAAATAATTTTATTTGCGCGTCTTATAATTTTTATTTGTGTCAAATAATTTTTCTTTGTGCGTCTAATAATTTTCATTTGCCTTAAATAATTCTCAACTGCCTCAAATAATAATTTTTATTTGTGCGTCAAATAATTTTCATTTGCCTCAAACAATTTTTATTTAAGTCAAATAAATATTGTATATATTTGCTTCTAATACTGAAATTATTGATTAAAACATACAACTTACTTGATTTAAATTCAAATCAATTTTTTTTCCCGTATATTATGTAAAAATTGTGGGAAAAATGGACGAAACTGTAACATTATTTTGTTCGCACATTCTTTTATAATATTTTTTAGAATTTAGAAGAAATTAGGGTTTTTTTTATCGATTGTAAAATGTTCAAAAATTGTAGAAGTGAATTATGTGAGAAACCACACGGTTCAGGTAAATGAATTAATATGTAAATTGAATTAGATTCTTCATACTTGGAAATTATATTCTTCTTGGATTTCTCGGGCTAGTTGGTCGAATTCCCATGGGAATAATTTCATCAAATTTCTTTCTCATATTTATAATAATTTTTTTTCTCGATTCAAGTAACGATGTTATAATTCTCTGTTTTTTAGTCATCAAGGAAGAAAATTGGAATTCCATCGCATCACGCGCAGTTGATCATTTGAAAACTATTTGTTCCTCGATTATTAATTTCCGTTATTCAAAAAATGATTCTAATTCAACTCCAAGTTGTGTGTGAGAGAAATTATTGGATCGTATAGGAAGGAAAAAGGATAATGTGTTTGTAAAGGATGGAGAAATATATTCGAAAAGGAAAGAAAAGGATAGAGAATGTACGATGTGAGAGAGAATGAAAGAAGACGGAGAATGATCGAGAGATCGCGCCTCGTAACGAGGAGAGGAGAGACAAAGGGGTTGGGAGAGGCGGGAAGCAGAAGTTGGACAGGAGCAAGAAGGAAGAAAAAAGGGAGACAGGAGGAGGAGGAGAAGGAGGGAAAAGGACGAGTGCTGGCGCCACTTGGAGCATACCACTTTCTCGGTCCCAACTTCTCTCCGGTCTCTTATATACATTTCGTGATGCTTCGATCCCACACTGATACCACGTTCTCATCCGAGTGCGCCTAACTTATTGTCTTATTATTGGACCACCTATCCACACGGACTCTGAATTTCCTCTCTTTAATTCCAGAGTTGAGGGGCGCGAGGAGGGAAAATTTCATATATTCGTTTCTTTCTTTCTCTCTCTTTTTCTCTTTTTCTCTCTTTGCTCATCGTTTCTAATTAACACCATTTTGTAGATTTCACGCTGTTACCACTGCTACGTTTTGCTTAATCGGTTGACTAAAGTACCTCGTAAAAAAGAAGTGGAGACATTCGAAGAATACCGGTACCGGTCTGTTTCTGACGACGAGACGAGCCACTGAAACGTGTTTCGAGATAACTATGGCTACTAATTAACTCGTTGTTAGAACGTTAAAGTAGCGCCAGGTGAGATTCGATAATCGTGCTCATTTTCTCGTGTTTAGAACTTTAGATATATAATATTTTAGGTGCAGGGGTCGAATTTTGAAAAATTTGGTATTATTTGTATATAAATATTTGTTTTTCAAATAATAGAAATCTTGTTTGAGTAAATATATAGGTTTTACTAGAGGTTGAATCTATCCTGATGAACCGGTCGATACAAGAGATGGATCAGCTTTTGGCGAGGGAAAAAATTTCTTGTCATCTCCTGAAGAGCGCAAATAATGAGGACAATTATTTCCCAGGATCGAGGGAAACGATCGAAAATCTCCGAAGTGTTTATATGCGCACTTTTCCTAACAATTCCTGCAATTAGTTTTTCTATTTTTCGATTAAGAATTCAATCAAGGTTGCGACAGGGCGCAGAAGATTTAGGGAAATATATAGTTACAAAAATTCATGACTTTTGGTGTCGATAGACAGTTTTTAAAAAATTTACGAACCTTGGGAATTCTTATATAAAATATATAATTTTATAATTTTTTGTGATTCAAGATTTTACGCAGTTTTTCTAATATTCTCAATTTAAGACCATTATAGCATCAAAACGTTGTATCGCAACAATTTTGATACGTTTTTTATATCTCAATTTGATATCCTCAGAAAAACTGTTTGCAAGTCGATTGATACAAATTTACTCGAGTTATAGTGGCGTCAAATTTTGTTATAGACAACAGACAGTCAGACAGAGACTTTTCTTAAAACCATTTTTTTTATATATAAAATTTATAAAATTATTATTTATAAAATTTATTTATATATAAAATTTTATATTTTATATATAAAAATCACGGGGTCATGAAACGTGAAGATTTACCAAAATTAAACATTGTTCAAAATTGCATAAATCCAAGACATTTTCATTTTTGATGAGAATGTAAAAATTATTCTAGAATTAGCTCTTTAACTTTTGAATAAGTAAAAATATTTTCTAATTGCAATTATTGACTGAATTCTTGCCTTTGAATTAGTATAACTGTTTAGGAAATAAAATCCGTCGAAGACGGTAACGACGGCTAGTTTTATTAATAAATTAATAGAAATTACTATTTATTAATAAAATGTAATAAAAAATTAGTTACCAACTCAAATTAGTAAATATTTTTATATTAATTCAAATTTAGAGAGTAAGCATATATTTTTGAAAAATAGTAAAATAATTTCTAATTCCGTCTAGAAATTAGGGAAAAAAACACAAAATCAAATTTTTACGCGACGACTCAATTATCTACAAAAATAATAAAATTCTTCCCCAAAATTCAATTATTTTCAAAAATTTTAATAAAATTCTTAGCAAAATTTCAATTATCTTCAAAAATAATAAAATATTCTTCTATAAAATTCAATTATTTTCAAAAATTTTCCTCATTTCAATGATTTTCAATATCTTACTATTTTAATAAAATTTTTCAAAAGAATATTAAATTATTAAAAAAAATTTTTTTTTGATAAAATTCTAAGCAAACCTTTAATTATTTTCATAAATAATAAAAATTTCACAGAAATTAAATTATTTTTAAATTTTGTAGAAATTTCTTTGTATTAATTTAATAATTTTCAGAAATAATACAATTTTTTACAATGAAAATACAATTATTTTCATGAAGAAAACTCATCGCAGAATTAAAATAGTTTTCAATAGAATATTAATCGACTCTCGAAAAACGTAATTATTCTTGGAAATTTTATTCATCGAAAAAATTCAATTATTTAAAAATTATTTCAAGTTTTAATTTTCTCTAAATATATAATTGAAAAGTTTCTAAAAAATCGAAATTTCGTAAAATTTAATAGTAAACAAATGGATTTAAAAATTCTTAAGGAACTTTTGCAAAAATTATTAAAATTAATTGATAATTGAATTCTTTCGAAGAATTTTAATAAAATTTTTGAAAATAATGACATATTTTTCGAAAGAATTTACCTAAAATTGTATTAAAATAATTGAAATCTTGTGAAGAATTTTATTGTTTGTGAATATAATTGTATTCTTGCAACGATTTTGATTAAATTCTTTTTAAATAATTGAAATCTCGTAAAGAATTTTCATTACATTGTTTTTAAATAATTGAATTCTTTTGAGAGATTTTATTAACATAGTAGATTTTGAAAATATTTGAATTTCAGCGAAGAATTTCATTAATTTGTGAAATGCGTAATTGAATTGAGCAAAAAATTGTTGAAAATAATTACATTTTTTGAGAAATTTATTTAAAATTATTATAAAAATAATTGAAATCCTGTGAAGAATTTTATTGTTTATGAAAATAATGTAATTCTTGCAACGATTTTGATTAAATTCTTTTTAAATAATTGTAATCTTGTAAAGAATTTGATTATTTTTGAAAATAATTAAATTTTTGCAACGAATTTTTTTACATTTTTTTAAAACAATTGAATTTTTGTAATGAATTTTACTATTTATTAATACAGTTGAATTGTTTTGAAGAATTTATTAAAATTTTAGAAAATAATTGAATTCAAATTTCGAAAAATATTTAAAAATTTTTAAAAAAATTACATTCTTTCTTAAAATTTATTTGAAATTCTATTGAAAATAATTGGAATCCTATGAAAAATTTTATTATTTATGAAAATAATAATTGAATTTTTACACAACGAATTTTATTACATTCTTTAAAATAATTGAACTCAAGTTAAAAATTGTATTATACTTACTTGTAAGAATAATTGAATTCTTGAGAAGGATTTTATTAAAATTTTTGTAAATAATTTAATTTTTTTTTTGAAAAATTTTATGGAAATTTAAGTTATATTATAAGCTGTCGAATTTCATAAAGGTTTGAATTTGAATTTTTTTTTTTTTGAAATCTTTATTTCTATATAGAAAAATAATAATGATTAAATATTTATTTAAAAAAAAACTATTGATCCTATATAAATCCAAACAACCGAAACATCATGAATACAAAAAACTATTGATGTTTTTGAGTTATTTTACAATTTATGAAATTCGCAAAGGTATTAGAACATTTTTTTGCACCCAGAGAAATGATATATTTGTCTCAGAACCAACTAGACTTTTTATTTGTTTGAAATAAATTTTATTTGGTTTAAATAAACTTTTATTTATCTCAAATATATGTTTTATTTGTGTCGAATAAAATTTTTATTTATAAGAAATAAAAAGTCTAGTTGGTTCTGAGACAAATATACGTTTATTTAACTCAAATAAAATATATTTGGTTTAAATAATATTTTTCTCTGGGTGTGGGTATCTAATAATTTTGTCGAGTGATTTAGAATATTCTTTAGGATCAGGAAAAAAGTCAAAATCAGTCAGGAATAAGTCTGGAAATCATAGGGAAAAGTGAGGGAAAAATAAAGTAAATTTTTTGTGTCAACCCTGTTTATACTTTTGTTCTCTAGCCTTAAAGTGTAGAAAAAAAGTGATCAGATCAAAACTAGATCAAAAGATTTAGTTTTGAAAGAGATTCAAGCCAGAAGTCTCAAAGTATGTCAATAACCTCTTGTTCTATTCCATTGTTTAATAGTGATAAAAATCGAGATTATACCCCTTTTATACTTTCTTAACTAAGAAGTAGAATAAAGAGTTATTGCCCGGTTTTTAAAAGAGTTGGCACGCGACAAACATTCAGGTTATTTTCTCTTGTTACTCAAGGTCATAATAAGGCTATAATGACGTGTAGCTATATTGGGCGATTATCAATTCGCTCCCGTGAGGGGAAGGGGCCTTCCCCCACCATGCGGCCTTGTACCTGACTTCGGGGTTCGGAGCGAACGTAGCACAGCGGGGCGCCCGGTCCCTTAATCCCTCATTAAGCCATCCTTCCTTAATGACAGTGTTTAAAAAATATAAATTTCTCAAATATAAACATTTTTCAATTTTTTTTATTCAATTCAGATTCCTTGTTTTATTACGAATCCATAAATATGTAGTTTGCCTTAAAAATTTTAGTATTTAAAAAGTTTAAAATTTATTATTAACTGACTGATTGTAATTCTTAAGTTTTTTCAGAATTCAACTGAAGTAAAAAGTAGATTATACAGCCAGAGAAAATATATATTTACTTGAAAGTCAAATTTACTATGAATTTATTTGAGTGTCAGTTCATAATAAATTAAAAGTTTTTTTAAATATTAACATTTTTAAGGCAAACAACATATGTATGGATTCGTAATAAAATAAGGGATCTGAATTTAATAAAAAAAACTTTAAAATGTTTATATTTGAGAAATTTATATTTTTTAAACACTGTCATTAAGGAAGGATGACTTAATGAGGGATTAAGGGACCAGGCGCCCCGCTGTGCTACGTTCGCTCCGAACCCCGAGCTCAGGCCCCTGGCCGCATGGTGGGAGAATGCCACTTCCCCTCACGGGAGCGAATCGATGACTGCCCAGCTATATTATATGCAGTGAGTTTTGCCTGGCCCCATTTTTTCCTTCTTCCTCTTCTTCTTTTTCTTCTTCTTTTTCGAGATGATCAACATTTGAAGGGACAATGATTTCCAAATCCTGTTAATACGTTAATGAGGCTGAAACAAAAGAATCTCATTCCAAAGTTCAACCCACAAATATGTTCCCCGTTGAGTTAGGTCACTCCAGGGGGTTGGTGGCGCCACGAGCTGTCATCACGTGTCAAATAGTTTTGCCAATGCCTCTCTTTTTCTTCAGGTATAAAAGAAGCAGCTCAGCCTCAAGTTTTTGACTGATCACACAAAAATAGCAAACTTCCCATTACTACTACCCTTTCTTATTTGCCCACACCGAAATACCAAATTACCAACCCTGATCTTTCTTTAAGATAATACCTAATTCCCTTATCCCCCTTGTATTCTTGTTAATGTTCTTTGACCTCGCGAAGCAGTTTTTCCTCATCCATGCGAGAGATGAGATCTGTATCTTGGTCCTGGAAAATAAATGTCGGCAAGTATTTGCGAAATTCTTTAAGAAAGTGCTGGAAAAGTTACGATCAATGGTGCCTTTAAGTGCTAAATTACGAGGACAGTCGTATTTTATTTATCCGTGAAACTCATTTAGAGAGTAGGTGGTAAATGGGATTATTTAGATAAAAATCTCCACTAAGTGGATATATACAGAGAAGTGTTTGCTGAGAAATGTATGTGATAGCTGATTGCATCTGTTTGGAATATAGTCATTTTAACTTTGAATTTTATTTATTTTATTTATTTTATTCTAAAAATTCTCTTCACAAGATTTTTGGCGATTTTAAAGTCAGGTATAAATATGGACCAAATTGAAAATATGAAATAGATGACAAAAGGTCAAGATTGTAATCGTAGTTGAGAGAGAGAGAGAGAAACACATCCTTTCGGAGTTTTTACAATTTTTTTTTTTTCTTTTTGTGCTCGAACAACATTTTTTTTATGAGTAGAATTTTTTTCTTTGTGTGAAAGTGAAATTGTGACAAAAGTTGAGAACTACTCAATAGTAATGGGATTTTAGTTGCTTTAACAGAAATAATTGTGACTGACATAATTGTTGTTGTAAGGTATACAACTTCTACAGTGGTTTTCGACATAAAAGTATATTTGGCATTTCTGTTTATTTCAAATAGAACATTTGTATAAGCCGTAATACAACTTTTGTTGAAAAGGAAAATTCTAACTAATTGCGCAATTTCAATTTTTGGGACAATAGAAAACAGCTAAAACTATTTTTGAGTTAGAGTATCGATTTATAACTTAAAATACAAATTATTTTTGTTATTTGCTTTTCTGTAATAATTTCTACTTAAAAAAAAAAAAATTTAAACTGATCGTTTTGAATTTATTTATGAAATTTAAAATGTCTCATAGCAGAAATATTTTTTTAATACAAATTCAATGTCAGGATTGCCATAAAAATTTGATTTTGACTTTCCAGGATTTTTCTTTGACTTCGAGACAGAATTTTAACTCGTTTCCTGATCAAATATAAAAAAAAACAATTTAAGAGGAATTTAATTATATAAAAAAAAGATCATTTTTAGAAGCAAAAAATTATGATTTACAACTTTAAGGTTGTCTATTTACAAATAAAAAAAAAATTAATTACCTCATTGCTAATTTTCAAGAATTTCAAAAAAGTTTAATTTTTTAATAGAATTTTGAAACATTTTAATTATTTAAAACAATTTTAATTACTTGTTTATAAAAATTCAATAACCTTCAAATCATAGACCTAAAATAATTTAAAACCCATAATTCCTGAGAATTTTATTAAAATTTTTTAAACTTTTGTAATTTAAATATTATTAAAATTAACTAATTAATATCACTTATTAAATAATAATATCAACAACAGGTATTCCACTTAAAACTGTGTTTAAAAACTTCATTTTTTACAAAACGCACAAATGAAATTCTTTAACAAATTTAATTACTTTCAATTCAATTTTAACAAAATTTCGATTATGTAAAAAATTTTGATAAGGTATACTTAAAAACTTTAATTATATTTTTAATAGAATTTTTGAAAATTTCAATTATTCAAAAAAATTTCAATAAAATTCTTGAAAAATTCAATTATTTCTAATACTATTATAGAAATTTTCAATTAATAAGAAAATATCTATAAAATTTTTGAAAAAAAACAATCATTTCTAATATAATTATAAAAATTTTCAATAGAATTCATAAAAACATCAATTATTTTTAGTGAATTTTAGGAACTTTTAATTATTCTTGAAAATTTCAATAAAATTCTTGAAGAATTAAATTTATTTATTTTCTTTATTTATATATAAACGGGCAAAGTTTTAGTAGAGTCCAATTATTTTAATAAAATTATAGAAAATTTCAATTATTTAAAAATAATGTCAATAAAATTCTTGAAAACTTCAATATATTTTAAAAATTATGAATTAATTTAATTTAATTGAATTTACTAAAAAATTTAATTATTAAATGAAATTATAAGTTAGTAATGTCTTTACAGTAATTGAAATTATAAAAAATTGTACTACAGATAAAACCTTTTGAAATGAAATTATTTTTGAAAATTATGTTTTTAACCACAATTTCTTTTATTTAATTATAATTATTAATTTTAGAAAAGTGATTCTTGAATAACTTAATAAATTAATTCTGTGAGCAAATTTAATTATTCTAAATGTTATAATTAAATTATTTAAATACAAAAATAAATAATTTATTGAAGAATTGAAATGTTTTTTAAAATTAAACTCTCATAAAGAATTTTATCAACAAATTTTTAAATAGGTAATTAAAATTTTTTTAACGAATTCCAATAACATTTTTAAGAATAATTTCCTTTTTTGAGAAATTAGATTAAAATTGTATTCAAAATAATTGAATCTCTGTAAAAAAATTGATTGAATTGCCAAAAGTTTTTGAAAATAATTAAAATTTTGGAGAAAAATTTTATTATTTATAAAGATAATTGAAATTTTGAAGAGGATTTTTTGAAACTTTTGACCATAATATAATAATTGAATTTCTGTGAAGAATTTTATTATATTTTTGAAAATAATTGAATTCTTATTTAGACGAATTTTAATATTTCGTTTAAAATAATTGAATTCTTTTGTGAAATTTTATTGAAATAGTAGATATTGAAAATAATTCAATTTTGATAAATTATTGAAATTAAATTTCTACGAAAATTGAATTGTTAAAAAGAATATCATTAAAATTTTTGAAAATAATTTAATTCTTCCAAGAATTTTAATTGAAAATAAATTGACAATATTACCTTAATTCTAATAAATAAATTATTGGAAGGCGGCTTTTTAAAATAATTGAATTTCTTTGATGAATATTAATAAAATTTTTAAAAATAATTACATTTTTCGAGAAATTCCATTAAAATTGTATTAAAAATAATTGAAATTCTGCGATGAGTTTTATTATTTATTTATGAAAAATTTCATTATTTATGAGAATAAAACAAATAGAATTCCTGTGAAATTTTTATTATTTAATTCTATCATTCAAAATTGAAATTTTACAAAATTTTTAAATTATACAATAACCTTTTGAAGTTTATCTATTTATGAAAATTGTAAATCAATTCTTTTAAAATTGAATTAATTTTGAAATATTTAAGATGAATTAAATAAATTAAATAAAATCAATTTTATTTAATTTTTTTAAAATAACATAAATTCGCCACAATAACTAATTTTAATTTTAAAATAGGTGTCTACCTTTTTTTTAAAATAGTGTCTATACTCTGTAAGTTATAAATTGCTTTCTTCTAAAAGTGATCTTTTTCGCAATATTGAACTGTTTTTGAATTTGTTATAGGAATCAACAAGGAAAAAGTAAAAATCCGCCTGGAAATGTCAGGGAAACGTGAGGAAAAATCAAATTAAAATTTTTTTGTCGCAATCCTCAATATACATTTGTTGCACCACTCAAGTATACGATTATATATTTCTTGTAGAAAATTGAAATTAGTTGAATAGAATTCCAAAAAAAGGCGAGTAATTGAAAATCTATGGAATTAATCGACTTTGTTTGAAGAAGTGCTGTATACGCATATATATAGGCCAGAGGATGTATTCTATGAGGAGATTTTCTCGTATTCTTGTAAACGGATTCGTCCGCTGCTTCTGTGGAGAAAGAGAGAGAAAGAGAAAGAGTGAGTGAGAGAGAAAGAAAGAGTTGTTCGGGGACTAACAAGAGGATTCACCATTCACCGATTCACCTGTCACTAGACGGAGGGCGGTTAGTTATAGTTTATTTATCGTTTCCACGTAGGCTGGTGTTTGAAATACGTTTACACGGCTCGTATGTTCACCCGTTGCTTTCGGTATGGGTATGGCGCCGGCGTGTGTGGTCTTGAGAGTCCATATACGAGAAAGTATTGTCCAATATGTTGATGCTGATTTCTAAAAGAGTTGTGGTCAATAATTGATAAAGCATTCTCGACTTCTCGACGCATGCGTGTACGCACGGTACTGCGCTGAAAACGTAATTTTCGTAGATTTCAAGGTAGATTTACTTTCATATACATTTTGTGTTGGAACCATTCTCTGAGAGAGTGGTCAAGAACTCTCGCTTGCTCCAAATGGATGAAAGGGAATAAACTGTAATGGTTTATGGCTCTATGCTTTCAGTATATGTGAAACCTTCCCATTCTTTTTTTCTTCTATATATACTTCTACTTCTACTTCCAATTCTAATTCACTATGAATTATTTCTACTTTGTATTTCAGTTTCCTTTGTGTTTAAATTAGTTTTTGTCTTTTATCATTGTTTCATAAAGATTCATTTGAAACAGACTTCGCACTTTAAATTAGCATTCGCATTTTAAAAATTAGCAAAAAGTATAGCTTTAAGAATGAAAAAAGTAGTAGAAAGTAGCTCTCGAAGAATTAAATTTGACAACTAAAAAATCTCGATTTAGTCGATTCACAAAAATTTGATTCAGTATTTCCCTGATTTTTTCCTAATTTCCATCTTTTGATCAAATAGAAATAAAAACTGAAATAAAAATTATTTGCTTCAATATTTAATTGATTGTCAAGTAATCGATTATTTGAATCAAATAAATTATTTTTCAATTTCAATAAAAAGTAAATATTTTTATATTTACTTTTTATTGAAACTGAAAAATAATTTATTTGATTCAAATAATCGATTACTTGACAATCAATTAAATATTGAAGCAAATAATTTTTATTTGAGTCAATTATATAGTATTTGCCTCAAATACTAAAATTATTGGATCAAATACCATATTTAATTGACTCAAATAAAACTTTGTTGATTCAAAGAAATATTAAATTAATAATAGTCAAATAATGGATTATTTGAATCAAAAGTAAAATTTTTTTTCAGTGTGATAATAACTTCAGTTCTAAACTTTTTCTAAAGTTCAATTATTTTCCAAATTTTTAGTTAAAATTCTTCAAAATACGATTATGATTAAAAAGATTTTTTGAAAGTGAAAAAATAAAATTCTTGACAATGTACAATTTATTTCAATTAAATTTGACAAAATTTCCATAATAAGTGGAAATATAATTTAATCTTTTTAAATTATTTACCGCAATTTAACTATTTTCGAAACAAATTTTAATTCCAATTTTTCAAAAGATTAATTTTTTTTCATAATTTCAAAATTAAATTATATTTTCAAAATAACTTGAATAATTTTTCGAAAATAATTATTTAAATATTTATTTTTCCACTGAAATTAATATTTTCAATAATTTCATCGTAAAATCTTTTTGAAATTTAATTCTTTTTGAAAATTTGCAACTATAATTCTTTCAAAATTCAATAATTTTTTTGGAATTTATAAAAAAAATATTCAAAACTAAAATTTTTCTTTTGATAAATAAGTAATAATTAATTTTATAATGATAAATATTTAAATAATATTAAAGTTTTAGAACATTTAACATTTTTTTTAAAGTCAATTCTTGTTAGAAAGTTCTACCAGAATTCAATTATTTAACTACAAAAATAAACAATTGATTTAATAATTTATTTTTTCTTAAAATTAGATTCTTATAAAGTATATTTTATTAAAATTTTTTAAAACCATTTAATTCTTTCACAGAAATTAAATAAATTTTTAAGAATAATCTCATTTTTCGTGGAGTTCATTAAAAGTTGTATTAAAAATAATTGAAATCCTGTGAAGAATTTTATTATTTAGGAGAATAATTGAATTTTTGCAACAAATTCTTATTACATTTTTTTTTTTAATAATTGAAATTCGGTGAAGAACTTTATTGTTTATGAAATAAATTGAATTTTTACAACGATTTTTTATTAAATTGTATTAGAAATAATTGAAATCCTGTGAAGAATTTTATTATTTATGAAAACAATTGATTTCTTGTGAGGAATTTTATTAAAATTTTTTAACGAATTTCTGTGAATAATTTTACTATATTTGTGAAAATAATTGAATGCTAGGAAAAAATTTAATTAAAATTTCTTTAAAAAATTGAATTTTTTTGAAGATTTTCACTTAAGAGAAGTTTAAAAGTAATTAAATTTTTATTTGAGGAAAATAATTACAACTGGTATTGAAAATTAATTAATTCTTATAAGCACATTTTATCAAAATTATTAAAAATCATTTAATTTCTATGAAGAATTTTATTATTTATAAAAATAATTGAATTCTTGCAACGAATTTTATTAAAATTTTTTAAATAATTAAACTTCAATGGAGAATTTTATTATTTAGGACAATAATTGAATTATTGAGAAAAATTTTATTAAAATTGTATTTTAAATAATTGAATTTCTGTGAAGATTTTATTATTTATAAAAGTAAATTAATTTTATTAACATTGTTTAAAAATAATTGAATTTTATTAAAAAGGAAGGGGGGGAGGTGGTTGAAAATCACAAGAAATTGCGTGACTTCATTGGTGAACGCTCCCGAAATAGTAGATTTTTTAAATTTTTAAATTATTTTCAAATAATTGAATTTCAACGACAAATTGTTATATTTATGAAAATAATTGAATTTTATTAATATTTGTTTTAAATAATCAAATTCTATTAAAATAGCATTTAATGAAAATAATTGAATTTTAACAAAGAATTACGTTATTTGGGAAAATAACTGAATTCTTGTGAAAAAATTTTAATATTTATGAAAATAATTGGATTTTTGCGAAGAATTTTATTAAAATTGTATTTTAAATAATTGAATTTCAGCGAAAAATTTCATTATTTGAGAAAATAATTGAATTCTTGGGAAAAAATTTTCTTACAATTTTTGAGAATAATTAAATTGTTTTAAAGAATTTTATTAAAAATTTTTGAAGTGATTCTTAAGAATTTTATTAAAATTTTTTAGTATAATTTTTTTACTTCAATTATTAGCGGATTATATTGTGAATATTTGTTGGGAGAGAAAAGTAACCGAATTGCGAATATTTTTTTGGGAAAAAACGTACTCAAATTGTGAATATTTTTTTGGAAAAAAAGCAGTCAAATTGTAAATATTTTTTGGGAGAAAAAAATAATCGAATTGTAAATATTTTTTGGGAGGAAAAAATGAGTTAAGCGTGTCGTTTACCTGAATAGATAATCAATAGGGATCGGAGACAGTGCTTACTCGAGATTCAGATACTGATCAAAAGGTGAGCCCTGTCAGTTATTGAATGTCATTGTCGGCTCGCTTTTTGAGACCTCGGAACCGATTGGATTAAATGTATCCATTACTATTGTTGGCTTTTAAACGACTATTCTTGACGGCTGGTCGAGCGCGACTGAGCGAATATTATTCAGATTACGGAAATTGTCTCGTCCACTTCGAAAAGTTTACGTTAGATCTCGTTTGAATTTCCGCAAATCTTTTTCCCCTCCAATAGCGTGCGAACATATATGTATATATAATATTGAATCGTCATGGGTCCCTTTTTACCTTAACGAGCTATCGACACGATCGCGACAAGAAGTTTTTCATGCGCCCCGCCGATGTCCTCTGCTCTCCGGAGGTCTTTTCTTTTTTCCGGACTTCTGTTTTCGAGCGGTCGCTCTGTCCAATTTCCGGTTCGTTGGACCGAACGCCCGGAGAAGCATTTTAGAAGGAACAAAACGAAGAGGAAGCTGCATGGACAGTCCTAATTTTCTCCAAGTTGTCGTTGTCGATGTCGTCGTTTGCTGGTATACAGGAATGAAGTAGAATTATTTTCAAGTTAAAGTGTACTTGTGGAATTGTTTTTTTTATTAAGTATCGAAATTTTTTATTTTCGGAACGTGGAAAGATAAAAACAGAAATTTATTTCAATATTAAATATACAATGTGTATATTTTTTAAGAAAAATTTTATTTTTAAGTAATTTTTAAACTTCTAATTTTACTTTTTTTTGTTTTCACTATTGTTTATATCGGACTAATGGATTTTTGTCTTTTTGCAGAAAACTTGGCGAATCATTGACGCACAAGCATCGAAGACGCAGAAATTCGGAATTTGGGAGCAAATTCATAGTTTTTGCATTTTTTGAAGGAGAAGAAGACAAATTCCACTTCCACAAGTAAGATAATACGATTTATAATTATGGGACATAATTATTTACACATGGAAAATAATATAAAGTAACTTTTACTACTTTCATAGTAAAACCTGAACTGTCAGAAACTTCTGCGCATTTCTGCGGTAACTTTTACTATATACTTTCGGAGTAAATTTTGCTACGTTCAAAGTAAATTTTACTACGTTCAAAGAACATATTTGTAAAAAATTAGTAAAATTTACTTCGAACGTAGCAAAATTTACTCCGAAAGTAGTCAAAGTTATCAGAAATGCGCGCAGAAGTTTCTGACAGTTTATTAATTAGGTTTTACTATGAAAGTATAGTAAAAGTTACTTTATATTTTTCTCCGTGCATTCTTCATAATTATTTACATGCACTGACTACTGTTCGTCAGAGTAGTTTTTATCACAGGTCAAGGAAATCAGGAAAAAATCTGAGAATTTTATCAAAAGTACTGAGAACAGTATTAAATTTCTGAAATTGATAAAAAAAAATTCCAGTTCTAGGGGTCCAGCATAACTTTTAAAAATAAAAAAAAGCAATTAAGACTTTTCGAATTTTTTTTTTTCGCTTCATAAACTTTGAAATCACAACGAATTTTAATACAAAACCTTAAATAAAACCTTAAATTTTTCTTCTACTTTTAACAACAACAGGGCTCGAACTAGGTCCTTAAATCCCGTAAAAGTCAGTAGCTTTGCAAAAATTTTTGAGCAAAATTATTATGCTCAAAAATTTTTTTAAATTCTCGTCAAAATTTCAATTATTTTCAAAAATTTTGATAAAATTCTTGGCAAAATTTCAATTATTTTAAAAAATTTTCCTCAATTCAATGATTTTTAATAGGTATTACTACTATTCTAATAAAATTTCCCAAAAGAATTCGATTATTTAAAAAAAAAATTTAATAAAATTCTACACAAACCTTTAATTATTTTCAAAAAATAATAAAAATTTCAAAGGAATTTCGTTATTTACAAATTTTTTTTATAAAGTTCTTCGCAATCATTCAATTATTTTCATAAATAATAAAATTTTTACAGGGATTCAATTATTTTGGTAAATAATACAATTCTTATTAATAATTTAATTATTCTGATAAATAATAAAACTCATTGTAGAATTTCAATTATTTTTAATTAAATTTTAATTAAATTCCTCGAAACAATGTAATTATTCTTAAAAATTTTATTAAAAGTCGTCAAGAGAATTCAATTATTTAAAAATTTATTGATACAATTCTTAATGAGAATTCAATTTTAAGAAACATGCAATTATTCAATAAATTGTTTTTTGTTGTATTTAAATAATTAAATTCTAGTAGAATTTTCTTATAAAAATTAATTTAGGATTTCAGTTAAAATTTCAAATTATAATTGAATAGTAAAAGAATTAGAGCGTAAACTTTTAGAAATAATTGAATTTTGAAAAGATTTCAGATTAAAATCTTTGAAAATTTGAATTTTTCATATTTTTAACTAACAATTCTGTGGGATAAATTTTATTTGAGAAAAAGTTTAATTGAGGATATTTTATATTATTTGAATTTTTAATTTTCTAATATATGTATATTTAATTGAAGATTTTACGAATAATTGAAATTTCGTAAAATTGAATATTGTAAACAAATGGATTTGAAAATTGTCAAAGAACTTTTTCGAAAATTATTAAAAATTATTGATTTTAAGAAGAATTTTAGTTAAAAGTTCTTGAAAATAATAATTAAATTGATAATGATTTTATCACTTGGCGATCTTTAATTATTATAAAACATGAAGAAATCGATGACTCCGAGTCGAAGACTCGGAGTTATCTATATCTTCATGTTTTATAGTTATGAAAAATTTAATTTATTGCTTTAAGTAAAATGTTCTTTTATTTTTGTCATAAATGATCCGTAATTTTTCATTTTTGGTCCGCAAAGTCCGTATTTTTAAATACTTTCACTGGTTCGAGCCCTGCAATAATTGCATTTTATAAATTATTAAATTGAATTTATTTTAAACAATTTAATTTTTAAAGAACTTTCATAAAATTATTATTTATAAATTGCTTGGCGAATAATTTTACTTTAAAATCCAAAAAATAGTAAAATTTTGAAAAAGTTGCGTTTATATTTTTCTATGAATAATTAAATTTCAAGATTTAAAATTTTTAATTATTTAAAATCCTAAATCTTGTGGAATTTTTTGTTGTTGAAATAATTGAATTTCGAAGAATTTAAAATTTTTGAAAATCTTACATCTTGTGGAAATTTTTTATAAATCTTTGAATTTTCAAAGGTTTTTAATTTAAGATTTTGAAAAATCTGAATTCTTATGGACAATTTTTTTGAATTTCAAAAGGTTTTAAATTTTTGTTAAAAATCCTACGCGGAGAAAAATATAAAGTAACTTTTACTACTTTTATTATAGTAAAAAATTTCCGGTAAAGCATTTCTGGTAATTTTTACTACTTTTGGAATAAATTTTGCTACGTTTGAAGTAAATATTTGTAAAAATAAGTAAAATTTACTTCGAACGTAGCAAAATTTACTCCAAAAGTATAGTAAAAATTACCAGAAATGCTTTGCCGGAAATTTTTTACTATAAAAGCAGTAAAAGTTACTTTATATTTTTCTCCATGTGAATCATTAAAAAATTTTTAGAAATAATTGAATTTTAAAAGCTTTTAAAGTGAAAAATGTTAATTAAAAGTGAACTTGAAAAAAATTGAAATTAGAAATTTTCGAGAATCTCAATTTTTGTAAAAAATGTTTATTTTCAAATAATTAAATTTAAAAAGATAGAATTTAAAAATTAAACTTTGAGTTTTAATTCAAAACAATTGTGTTTAATTAATTTTTGTTATTATTTAATCTTTAAGAAATTAAATTAGAATTTCATTGATTTTAAAGTTCGAAACGCATTTAAAAAGAGAAATTATCAAAAAAAAAAAAAAAAAAAAATGAGGAAAATGGCAAAGAAAATAAAAAATTTTTATAAAAAACTTTTATTTTTTTCAGTTTAATGTTTGTTATTTTCTTTTCCATTTTCCTCATTTTCTTGATAATTTCTCTTTTTAAATGCGTTTTGAATTTTAAAATCAATGAAATTCTAATTTAATTTCTTCAGGATTAAATAATAACAAACATTAATAAAACACAATTGTTTTGAATTAGAAATCATAGTTTAATTTGTAAATTCTATCTTTTTAAGATTTTTGAGAATCTCAATTTTTTTGGAAAATTCATTTTTCACAAAAATTTGGATTCTCGAAAATTTCTAATTTCAATTCTTTGAAAGTTCAATTATAATAAATATTTTTTAAAAATATTACATTATTTTATCACTCGGTTGTTTTAAATATTTAAAAAAAATAGTGAATTTAACGATCATTCTGAGTCAGTGATGACACGGAATGATCGTTAAATTGAATATTTTATTAAATATTTTTTAAGTTTAAAGATATTTAATTATAGCTATATTTTAATTTTAAAATTAAAATATTATAATTAAATATCGAATACGAAAAATTAAATTTAAAAATGTTTTGTTTTTTTACATCTTTCGGGCTTGATTATATCGACAATTGAAAAGAAACTATAGAAATCCAAAAGAAAATATAAAAACCACTCGATCTTGAATCAAAGCAACCCTTTACTTTCCCACAGTGAATTATATATATTTGAAGTTAAATCTTTTTCTCTCAGTACATAGGAGCTGAAAGCATGAAATTTGTTGCGATTCGGTACCGAGACGATGCTCTAGCTTTGGAATCGAATTAAGTTTCCAGAGAAGTGCAACTGGTTCATTTCTTAGACGGGTTCGCGAGACCAGGACACTGGTTAGATGATCATCCAGCTTGGTTCGTTGGAAAAAGGTATATGAAGGATAATGCTGGGACAAAGGGAAGATGTGCGCGCGCGGTCGACTGTGCAATCCTAGAAACCATTTCTCGTTTGTCGGAGGAGAAATTGATAATAAAAAAAAGAGAAAAGAAGCCAAGGAGTGCGAGAGAAAGAAAACCGAGTTCAAATTGAGAAAAAAGAGGGGAAGAAAAAAATAACGAAGATGTTCCTCGGGGATATGTTTAACAGGATGATCTACTCTACAAGGGATATTTATATATTGGATGGACCCCCTTATATTTGAGATTATTTTTCTGCCATTTCAGGGCTAATTTCGTTCGCATAAAGAGCGGATCCTTAGATGCCCCGGCTTAGCTTCATCGTGCATTCTATTCTTGCTCAACGAAACGCTTCTTTCGCCTTTTTGTTTAGAAAAAAAAGAGAGAGAGAGAGAAAAAAAACATTTTCTAAACATTGCGTCGCGTCAAGAGTGCACGCCCCGACACAATTTTCACCGGCTAGATGCGCGCACCTTGAAAGATCTATCGTCTGCGATGCTCTCTTCCTTTGATGTTTTCTCGCTTGTAATGATTATGGAAATGCGACAGAGAGCTGACAAGCCTAGCCAAATGTCTACTCATCCATTTTTTTTCCTTTTTCTAAAACTGATTCACTAGGATTTTAAATTTTCTTACGTAATTATATAAACTATTTATCAATGAAACTTATTTCAGGGTTGACATCAAAAAAATTTGATTGTTTTTTCCTTGACCTTTAAAAATTGATTTCCAGACAGAATTTCAATTTTTTCTCCTTGACCCCTAAGAATATTAAAATATTTACTCTTTTCTCCTAATTATTTTCATAGTGAATCAAAATTCACTCCGAAAATAATGTAATTGAATTTTTACGAGAAATTTAATTAAAATTGTATTGAAAGCAATTCCTACCAAATTTTGGTTTGAAGTTAATTTCTGTTTGCTTTAAACTTTTTTAAATAATTTTCCTTTTTAAATGTTTTCAATTTTTGAAATTAATGTACTGAAAATCATTTAATTCTAGCAAAGTATTTATCAAAAAATTTGATTAATTGTAATTAATAATAATTTTCCTATTAAATTTTATTAAAATTAATCATAGAAAATTAAATTTTTTTAAACAATTTTATCAGACATTTTATAAATAATTATATTTTTTAAATTTTATAAAATTTCGTAAAAATAATGAAATGTTTTTAAATAATTTTAATTGTAAATTTTGAAAATGATTGAAATTTACAAAGAATTTTATTAAAAACTTTTAAGAACAATTGAATTATTTGGAAATATTTTATTACATTTTTTAAAAATAATTGAACCTGTTTGAGAAATTTTATTAAAATTGTATTAAAAATAATTGAATTCTTGGCTAGAATTTTACAATTTATAAAAATAATTGAATTGGTTCGAAGATTTTTATCAGAATTATTGAAAATAATTGAATTTTTATTAAAACTCTTAAAAATAATATTTTTAAATATAATTTATTCTTTCGAGAAATTTTATTAAAATTTTATTGAGAATAATTGAATTCCTCCGAAAAATTTTATTATTTATGAAAATAATTGAATTCCTTTGAAGATTTTTATTATTTATGGAAATATTTTAATTCTTATAAAAAATTTTATTATTTATGAAAATAATTTAATTCTTGCGGAGGATTTTACAATTTATAAAAGTAATTTATTTGTTTCGAAGAATTTTATCTGAATTTTTGAAAATAATTGAATTTTTTGAAGAAATTTTATTAAAAATTTTGAAAATAATGATTTTTTAAAAAGAATTTTATCTAAATTGTCGAAAATAATCGAATTTAATTAATAATTTTTAAAACAATTGTATTCTTTCGAGAAATTTTATTAAAATTATATTAAAAATAATTGAATTGCTCTAAAAGATATTATTATTTGCTAGTTTTATTAAAAATAAAAATAACTGAATTCCTGTGAACAATTTTATTATTTTTAAAAATTTAATTAGATTATTATAATTAAATATAAAAATTTAAAACAAAACTAATCTTTTCGAAGAATTTAAAAAAAAAATTTAATTAATTAAATTCCTGTAATTAATTTTAAATACTATTTATGAAAATAATTGAATTAGAAGATTTTATCAAGATTTGGGTTAATATTTAAATACTTTAAAAGAATTTTATGAATAATTTGATTAATTATGAAAATAATTTACTATTCTTCCCTAGGATTTGTTTACAATTTTTGAAAATAATTAAATTCATTCAAGGAATTTAATTATTTTTGAAAATAATTGAATTCCTGACAAGAATTGCATTAATTTATGTTAAAAGTTGAATTTTTGCTAAGAATTTTATTAAACTTTTGGAAATAATTAAAAGAATTCTAAAGATTTTTCCAAAAATTTTGAAAATATATGTAATTGAATTTCTGCAAAGAATTATATTCGCTTGTGAAAAATTTGATTATTTATGAAAATAATTGAATTCTTCCATAGAATTTTATTAAAATTTTTGAAAATAATTAAATTTTTTTCTGTAATTCAATTCAAACTGCATTAAAATTTTTTTGAATTTTATGAAAAATTTAATAAAAAATTTGTTTAAATAATTGAGTTGTTTTGAGAATTTTTATTAAAATTATTGAAAATAATTGAATTTTAAAAAAAATGGTTTCACATCTTTTGTAAATATAATTTATTTCAATACACTGAAATACAAATTATTCGTATACTATTTAGTTAATTTGGTGCATTTGTTCTCTCAATTTGAAGCAGTGAAAATTTTCACAGATTTAATTTCAATGGAAATTTTTATTCCCTTTAAATTTGAGATTACAATTAAAATTAAAATAATAGAAAAATTATTATTATTTAAATTTGAAGTAATTATCGATTATTTGAAAGAAAAAAAGTTCTTCTCCATTGTCTATATAAACTTATTTCACAGTTTAAAATTTAAAACAATGTATAAATACATATACATATGTTTAATTTGGTATCGAGATAATTTATCGGAATTTCAATTTAATTATCATTTTTTTCCAATACAACTATGAGATGTCTATCTTCAATAAAAAGGTGATATTAACATCGAAAACCATGTTATTTTTGATGGGTCCTTGAATATCTCACTTTATTATTATTATTATCGATATTATGTTGAACACACGATAAACCGGTTTTAATTAAAATTTTTATTCGAATGTGTAAACAATTTTGTTGAAATTGAAACGAAAGATTTTTAGAATTTAATTCCTGGATTGATAAAATTAATTTATTATTCTTCTTCTTTTTTTCCTGCTTTTTCTTATTCTTGTTCTTATTTTTATTATTTTAATAATAATGATAATACTCATAACAATTCCTTGTGGCAATAACGATTTATTTAAATCTTTACACAATTTTCACTAAATTTAGCATTTAAATATTCCAAACATTGCAATTAATATTTAAAAATGTTTTCAGGAAATTTTCGGTGCTGTGGGGGTTCTAATTTGATTTTATATTTAAGAGAATCGAATTTTTCCAGTGATCTAGTTGGACTTTTTCGTTTTGATAATTGGTTGTTTTGATGAAAGAATTCAGTGCCAAAAAAAAAGGGAAAAACAAACAAGAAGACGATTCATTTCGTTAAATAAATATTTTTCTGTGTACACACATCTCGATGAAAGATACCAATCACCTGAGAACGTTTATCAATTCCTATCTAGAAAAGAACCGGTTTGATTCCTATATATACCTGTCAAAAGTCTCGTGTGATCAGTACGTCACGATTAGAGAGACCCTCAAGTGATCCTCTCTTTCTTTCTTGTGTATTTTAGAGCATGTGCGACTAGCTCTCAGAGGAGAATACACATATATATTTGTATATACATAAAGAGAAACGTGGTTAAACACGAGCAGCAAATGTCTCCAACTTTTTACGTGGTCCAAGCCGCTTCGGTTGGGAAGAGGAGAAGAGAGAATGAGAAGAAGAGTGAGAGATGAATATATAAAAAGGAGAGAATGAAGGAGAGAGAAAATTCGAGACGTGGATAGAAGAGAAGGAACGATGAACAAGGGTCTCAATGTGAAATGAGAGCAACTGAGAACGAACAGATCCAAGATCAAGTTAAGATAATTGCTCGTTTGTTTAAACATTTGACCGACCGCCCGAGAACGACTTTTGCTTCCTTTTCGGTGTTCACGTATATGTCCCACACGATTCTCCTTTTCTCTCTCTCTTTCTTTTTTTTCTTCATCATCTCAGACAATTCAGTAGTGTCTCTCCTCCTCTCTCTCTCTCTCTCTCTCTCTCGCCCTTATTTCTTCACCCCTTTTGCTTCTTTGAATCTCTTTCTTTTCTCTGCTCTTGCACCTTTATGTCGCACATTGAAGAAAAATTGCACATGAAATTAATTACGATTCCTAATTCTACGAGAATTTCTCTCTACACCCACACGCCGAAAAAAAATATTCTTTAAGTGGATTCCTCTCATTTTGATGTTGTAGAGAAATAAGTCGCAAAAAACAAAATAAACAATTACTATTTACAGAAATTAAAAAAACAAAATAAAAAATTATCCATAAAAATGAAAATTTCCGTAGTAGAAATTAGCGACAAAAAACGAAATGGATTGCTAAAAAGAAATAATCAGGGTTGCTACGGGTCTGGGAATTAATAAGGAAAAGAAGAATTGATCAGGGAAATCAGTCAGGGATTTTTATTAAAGTACTGGAAAAATTTGAATTTTGGATAAAATGATTGCAGAAATTCAATTATTTTCAAAAATAATAAAATTCTTTGCAGAAATTCAATTATGTTCAAAAATTTATAAAAAAAAAATTCTTGTCAAAATTTCAATTATCTTTAAAAATAATAAAATTCTTTTCAAAAATTCAATTATTTTCGAAAATTTTAATAAATTTTTTGGCAAAATTTCAATTATTTTCAAAAAATTTCCTCAATTCAACGACTTTTAATATCTACTATTTTAATAACATTTTTCAAAAGAATTTAATTATTTTAAAAAAATGTTTATAAAATTCTAAGCAAACATTGAATTATTTTCAAAAACAATAAAACATTCACAGGAATTCAAGTATATTTACAAATTTTTTATAAATTTCTTCGCAATAATTCTATATTATTTTCATAAATAATAAAATTCTTTTTAAAAATACAATTATTTTTATAAATCATAAAACCCATCGCAGAATTTCAATTATTTTTAATACAAAATTTTAATTGTATTTCTCGAAAAATGTTATCAAATTTTTTTAAAATTCGTCAAAAAAGAATTTTTTAAAATAATTGAATTTTGAAAAGGTTTCAAATTAAAATCCTTTGAAAATTTGAATTTTTCACACTTTTAACTGACAATTCTGTAAAAGTAATTTTTTTGATAAAGTTTAATTGAATTTTGTTTTTTGATATTATTTCTAGTTTTTATTTTCTAAATACCTATTAAAATGAAGAATTTCCTAAAAATCAATATTACGTAAAATTGAATTATAAACAAATTGATTTAAAAATTCTCAAGGAACTTTTGCAAAAGTTATTAATATTAATTGATAACTGAATTCTTTCGAAAAATTTTAATAAAATTTTTAAAAATAATTGAATTCTTACGAGGAATTTAATTATTTTTGAAAATAATTGAATTCTATTGAGAAACTTTCTTATTTTTGAAAATAATTGAATTTCTGAGTAGAAAGTTATTATTTATCAAAATAATTGAATTATTAAAAAGAATTTTATTAAAATTTAGAAAAATAATTGAATTCTTACGAGGAATTTAATTATTTTTGAAAATAATTAATTTCTATTGAGAAATTTTCTTATCTTTGAAACTAATTGAACTTCTGCAAAGAAAGTTATTATTTATAAAAATAATTGAATTCTTGAAAAGAATTTTATTAAAATTTAGGAAAATAATTGAATTCATACGAGGAATTTAATTATTTTTGAAAATAATTGAATTCTATCGAAAAATTTTCTTATTTTTGAAAATAATTGAAATCCTGTAAAGAATTGATATATTATTTAGGAGAGTAATTGATTTTTTACAACGAATTTTTATTACATTCTTTTTTAATAATTGAAATTCTGTGAAGAATTTTATTATTTAGGAGAATAATTGAATTTTTGCAACGATTTTGATAAAATTGTATTAGAAATAATTGAAATCCTGTGAAGAATTCTGTTGTTTATGAAAGTAATTAAATTCTTGCAATGATTTTCATTAAATTTTTTTAAATAATTGAAATCCTATTAAGAATTTTATTATTTATGAAAATAATTAAATTCTTGAAACGAATTTTATTAACATAGTAGATTTTGTAAATATTTTAATATCAGAGAGAAATTTAATTAATTTGTAAAGTGTAATTGAATTGAGCAAAAAAATTTTGAAAATAATTACATTTTTCGAGAAATTTATTTAAAATTGTATTAAAAATAATTGAAATTCTATCAAAAATTTTATTATTTATGAAAATAATTATTTGCTTTCTTATACACAACGAATTTTATTACATTCTTTTAAATAATTGAATTCATGTGAAAAATTTTATTACTTGTAAAAGTAATTAAATTCTTGCGAAGGATTTTATTAAAATTTTTGTTAAATAATTTAATTCTTTTTGAAAAATTTTATGGGAATTTAAATTATTATAAAGCATGAAGAAATCGATCAATCCGAGTCGAAGACTCAGAGTGATCGTTATCGTCATGTTTTATATATTCTTACAAGTTGTTGAATGTCATAATGGTTTGAATTTGATTTTTTTTTTGAAATCCTAAAATATAGAAAAATAACAATGATTAAATATTTATTTAAAAAAGAAGTTATTGATGTTTTATAGTTATTGATTTAAGAAATTCGCAAATGTATTAGAACATTTTTTGGGGCATCTAATAATTTTGTCGAGTGAATCAGAATATTTTTAAAGGTCAGGAAAAAAGTAAAAATCAGTCAGGAAAAAGTCTGGAGATCAGGGAAAAATAAAATTAATTTTTTGTTGCAACCCTGAATAAGTCGCAAAAATCGTAATGAAAAATTACTATGTATACAGAAATTGGTCGCTAAAAAGGAAATAAAAAATGATTATAGTAAAAAATTAGGAGCAAAAAATAAATAAAACGAAATAAAAAATGACTACACCAGAAGAGGAATTTCGACATAATGATTCTGTCTTGTAGAAATTTCTCTCCACTATTACATTGCAAAGGGGAGAGAAACGACATAGAACATATATATCAATAAGAGGGTGAACATTGTCGTCGGACCCAACGCGTTCTGTGTGTATATATATATACCTATACCGATGTCGTCTACAAAACCATCAGGAGTCAGCCAACTGATGTAATATTCTGACGAAGGAAAGCCACCTCGTAAACATTCTGTCACACACAAACGACCAAGTAATACAAAACAAGCGTCATACCAGTTCAACAAGGGTGGTGTGTCTCAAACGAAATGAAAACGACTTTTGCAATTTGACTAATAAGCTTGTCTCACTTTCAAGTTTGCGCATTATTCTACAACTTAAAGCAACGTCTTAATTACTCCACGTCTCCTTTTCTGTTATTATTTCTTTCTCTCTTTAATAAAATTATCCCCAGACTCAAATTTTAATAAAATACAATATTTTTATTAAAATGGGATAATTTTTTTAAAATTGGATAATTTTAATGAAAAATTCAACAATTTATTAAACTAAAATTTACGAATCGTCAAGTTTGACGCTGTAAAGTTATCAATAGAATTTTGCGTACAAATTATAGGATTGTCAGGGCTCGAACTAGGTCCGTAAATTATTTCCATTAAAATTAATGTATTGAAAATCATTGAATTCTTGCAAAAAATTTCAGAATAATTCAATTCCTTCAAAAAATTTTATTATTCAGTAATTAAATTCTCGCAAAGAATTATTAAATTAAAATTAAAAAAATGTTTAAAACCCTAATTAAATTTCTTTGAAGAATTATTTTCAATTTTTTTTTTTTTTTTTTTTTTTTTTTTTTGAATAATTGAATTTCTTTAATAATTTTAATTGGAATTTTTTAAAGTGATTAAAATTTATTAACAATTTCTTTCAAGGAATTTCATTAAAATAATTGGAAAACAATTAAAGTAATTGAATTCTAACAAAAAATTCCTTTATTTATTGAGTATAATCAATTTACAATTAAACTTTTATTAAAATTATTCATTGAAAATTAAATTCTTTTATATAATTTTATTAGAATTTTTCTACATAATTACATTTTTTTGGAGAATCTCTATAAAATCTTTTATAAAAAAAATGTAATTTTTCTAAAATAATTTTAAATGAAAATTTTCAAAATAAATGAATTAAAGAAACAATTTTTTTCAACTTTTTAAAATTATTGTGTCAGGTAATAATTATAATTAAATATTTGATCATTCACAAGTTTACTAAAACTGTATTTTGAAAATAACTGAATTCCTGAGAAGAATTTTATTAATTTTCGAAAGTAATTGAGTTATTTGAATGAATTTTATTAAAAATTTTAAAAAATTGAATTGTTTTGAAGGATTTATTGAAATTGTAAAAAATAATTCTATTTCTTTCGAGAAATATTATAAAAGTTTTTAAAAAAATTGAATTCATTCATGAAATTATATTAAAATTTTATTAAAAAATATTGCGAACTTTTGCAAAAAAAAATTACTTTAAAATTTTAGAAAAAAATTTGATTATTTCGAAAAATTGTATGAAAACATAAAACAATTCATTTTTCTTTTTCAATATTTTTATAATTTTAAAATTAATGTATTCAAAATCATTGAATTCTTGCAAATATTTTAGAATAATTTTACAGATTTTAGAAAAATAATTGAATTTTGAGCAAATAATTTAATTCTTACGAATAATTTTACTAATTTTAGAAAATAATTGAAATATTTCGAAAAAATTTCTATAATTATTTATTTATTCATTTTTTAGGGTTCCGTACACCATAGGTGTACTGACGGAACCCTTATGAAATCACTCGTGTGTCCGTCCCAGCCACGCAAAATGGGCTGTCCCCCCCCCTTAACTTTTACAAATCTTAACCTAATGAGCTGAAATTCGGCAGGGATCTTCAGTTTTAAGTGCAGATTACAGGAAAAATATAGCGAACACAATTGACGGACATATTTGCGAACTAGGAGGAAAAGAAATAGAATTTTTCCGAAAAAATTACAAAAAATGACCCTGTCCCCCCCCCCTTAACTTTTACAAATCTCAACCTGGTGAGCTGAAATTCGGTAAGGATCTTCAGTTTTAAGTGCAAATTACAGGAAAAATATAGCGAACCCAATTGACGGATATATTTGCAAACTAGGAGGGAAAGAAATTCAATTTTTTCGAAAAAATTGAAAAAATTACCCTGTCCCCCCCCTTTAACTTTTACAAATCTTAACTTGATGAGCTGAAATTCGGTAGGGATCATCAGTTTTAAGTGCAGATTACAGGAAAAATATAGCGAACCTGATTGGTGGAGATATTTGGGAACTAGAAGGGAAAGAAATTGAATTTTTTTAAAAAAATTGCAAAAAATGACCCTGTCCCCCCCCCTTAACTTTTACAAATCTCAACCTGGTAAGTTAAAATTCGGTAGGGATCTTCAGTTTTAAGTGCAGATTACAGGAAAAATATAGCGAACACAATTGACGGACATATTTGCGAACTAGGAGGAAAAGAAATAGAATTTTTCCGAAAAAATTACAAAAAATGACCCTGTCCCCCCCCCTTAACTTTTACAAATCTCAACCTGGTGAGCTGAAATTCGGTAAGGATCTTCAGTTTTAAGTGTAGATTACAGGAAAAATATAACGAACCTAATTGACGGATATATTTGCAAACTAGGAGGGAAAGAAATTGAATTTTTTTAAAAAAATTGCAAAAAATGACCCTGTCCCCCCCCCCCTTAACTTTTACAAATCTCAACCTGGTGAGTTGAAATTCGGTAGGGATCTTTAGTTTTAAGTGTAGATTACAAGAAAAATATAACGAACCCGATTGACAAACATATTTGCGAACTAGGAGGGAAAGAAATTTAATTTTTTCGAAAAAATTGCAAAAAATGACCCTGTCCCCCCCCCCCCTTAACTTTTATAAATCTCAAAATGGTGAGCTGAAATTCTGTAAGGATCTTCAGTTTTAAGTGCAAATTACAGGAAAAATATAGCGAACACAATTGACGGACATATTTGCGAACTAGGAGGAAAAGAAATAGAATTTTTCCGAAAAAATTACAAAAAATGACCCTGTCCCCCCCCCTTAACTTTTACAAATCTCAACCTGGTGAGCTGAAATTCGGTAAGGATCTTCAGTTTTAAGTGCAAATTACAGGAAAAATATAGCGAACCCAATTGACGGATATATTTGCAAACTAGGAGGGAAAGAAATTCAATTTTTTCGAAAAAATTGAAAAAATTACCCTGTCCCCCCCCTTTAACTTTTACAAATCTTAACTTGATGAGCTGAAATTCGGTAGGGATCATCAGTTTTAAGTGCAGATTACAGGAAAAATATAGCGAACCTGATTGGTGGAGATATTTGGGAACTAGAAGGGAAAGAAATTGAATTTTTTTAAAAAAATTGCAAAAAATGACCCTGTCCCCCCCCTTAACTTTTACAAATCTCAACCTGGTAAGTTAAAATTCGGTAGGGATCTTCAGTTTTAAGTGCAGATTACAGGAAAAATATAGCGAACACAATTGACGGACATATTTGCGAACTAGGAGGAAAAGAAATAGAATTTTTCCGAAAAAATTACAAAAAATGACCCTGTCCCCCCCCCTTAACTTTTACAAATCTCAACCTGGTGAGCTGAAATTCGGTAAGGATCTTCAGTTTTAAGTGCAAATTACAGGAAAAATATAGCGAACCCAATTGACGGATATATTTGCAAACTAGGAGGGAAAGAAATTCAATTTTTTCGAAAAAATTGAAAAAATTACCCTGTCCCCCCCCTTTAACTTTTACAAATCTTAACTTGATGAGCTGAAATTCGGTAGGGATCATCAGTTTTAAGTGCAGATTACAGGAAAAATATAGCGAACCTGATTGGTGGAGATATTTGGGAACTAGAAGGGAAAGAAATTGAATTTTTTTAAAAAAATTGCAAAAAATGACCCTGTCCCCCCCCCCCCTTAACTTTTACAAATCTCAACCTGGTAAGTTAAAATTCGGTAGGGATCTTCAGTTTTAAGTGCAGATTACAGGAAAAATATAGCGAACACAATTGACGGACATATTTGCGAACTAGGAGGAAAAGAAATAGAATTTTTCCGAAAAAATTACAAAAAATGACCCTGTCCCCCCCCTTAACTTTTACAAATCTCAACCTGGTGAGCTGAAATTCGGTAAGGATCTTCAGTTTTAAGTGCAAATTACAGGAAAAATATAGCGAACTTGATTGGTGGAGATATTTGGGAACTAGAAGGGAAAGAAATTCAATTTTTTCGTAAAAATAGCAAAAAATGACCCTGTCCCCCCCCCTTTAATTTTATAAATCTCAAAATGGTGAGCTGAAATTCTGTAAGGATGTTCAGTTTTAAGTGCAGATTACAGGAAAAATATAGCGAACTTGATTGGTGGAGATATTTGTGAACTAGAAGGGAAAGAAATTCAATTTTTTTGTAAAAATAGCAAAAAATGACCCTGTCCCCCCCCCTTTAATTTTATAAATCTCAAAATGGTGAGCTGAAATTCTGTAAGGATGTTCAGTTTTAAGTGCAGATTACAGGAAAAATATAGCGAACTTGATTGGTGGAGATATTTGTGAACTAGAAGGGAAAGAAATTCAATTTTTTTGTAAAAATAGCAAAAAATGACCCTGTCCCCCCCCTTTAATTTTATAAATCTCAAAATGGTGAGCTGAAATTCTGTAAGGATGTTCAGTTTTAAGTGCAGATTACAGGAAAAATATAGCGAACTTGATTGGTGGAGATATTTGGGAACTAGAAGGGAAAGAAATTCAATTTGTTTGGAAAAATTACAAAAAATGACCCTGTCAATATGGATTTTTATAGTTTTTTCTTGTAATTTACATGTAATAAAAATACATATGTATACCGAATTTCAGGTCAATAAGTTTATATATGTTAATTTTAATCAATTATATTTCTTATATATATATTTTTTTATAAAAAATAAGTTTTATTTTGGTGTACGGAACCCTCGATCTTAATGCGAGTGCAACTCGCACTTGCCCGATTTTTTTATTTTTACAATTAATTGAATTTCTGTGAAGATTTTACTAATTTTTTTTATTCAAGAATTCAATTACATTTTCACAAATATAATAAATTTCCTGGAAAGAATTCAATTATTTTCAACAATTAATAAAATTCCTCACAAAAATACAATTATTTTCTAAAATTAATAAAATTCTTCACAGGAATTCAATTATTTTCAAATATTAATAAAATTCTTTCCAGGAATTCAATAAACTTTGAAAATCAATAAAATTATTTACGTAAATTTAATTATTTTCAAATATTAATAAAATTCTTTAAAGGAATAGGGTCATTTGGGGTAATAATGTAAACGGAATATCTATTTTTCACAAAAAACGTTAGTTTTTTTTTGTTAAAAGGTAAAACGGACGGATTTCTTTTGCATGAACTTGTTACTTTACTTCCCTAGAAAAATTTTATGAGGTACAAAAAAATATTGATGCACCTGAATCGCCTAAAACTGAATGTTTACATTTACCCCGAGATGTTGAAATTTTCCTAAAATTCGGGGCAAATGTAAACACCTCTGTAGTTAAGCGAGGTTTAAGAAACAAGTTATTTCAAGCATACACTGTAAAAAAAATTTTGGAAATTTTCCCAAAAAAATTGAGGAAGCAAATTCACATAAAAAGTATAAAAATTTCCCACAATTTGGAAAAATTCCTTTAAAGATTTAGGAAAATTCCTAAAAATTTGTAAATATTCCTTAAAACGTTTAGAAAAATCCCTTTCCCAACAGAATTTAGAAAAATTTCAATTCGTATCGAAAAATTTCCAAACACTCAGAAAAATTACCATTTTTTTGGGAAAAAATTTTTTCTAAACACGTTTTAGGAAAATTCCCATGCAAAAGTTTGGAAAAATTTCCGAAATTTTTTACAGTGTACTACTGTCTTAAGGGATGGAAAAACTGAAAACAAATTATTCGTAGACGTATAGTAAATCAACCAGTTGACTGATAATGTATCTTATAAAAAACAATCAACCATTACGAAATTAGTAATGTAAAAACTTGAATAACTTAAACAAATTTTAATAGATTTTCATTCAACTTGGTAAAAAGTTTTTTTTTATTTTTCTGAATAAGAATCTAAAATCGAATTTTTAAATTTAAAAATGGTGGATTCAATATGTCGGTCAAACATAAAATATTGTTAAAAATTGATCAAATTTGCTTGAATCTGGCTACTCGGCGGTTTTTGAGGTCGCTCAATACGAATTTAAAGTCAAATTTAAAATTTTCAAAATGGCGGATGAACCTAAAAATTTTTTTTTTTCTTTGATCAAATTTTTTTATTTTTTTTTTCAAAGAAGACCTAATTAAGTAATTTTACATTGAAACTAATGAAATTGTAAAATAAAAGCAAATTTATTCAATAATTTTCTTTTAAAATATATTTCAAGTTCCGTTTACATTTATACCGAGTTTTCGAATTCTCGGGGTAAATGTAAACACTTAATTATTTATTAATTAAATTGACGAAAATCAAAGTCAATTTTTGATAGGGCATTAATAAGGAAGAATTACATATTTTTGTTAGATTTTTTAATTTATTTTTATGTTATCTTTTAATGCAAAAACGATTAAAAATCAAAGTTTTACTGTTTCAGTTTTTTTTTTCTCGCATTTGCATAAAAATAAATTAAAAAATCAAACTAAAATTTGTAATTCTTCCTTATTAATGCCTTAACAAAAATTGACTTTGATTTTCGTCAATTCAGTTAATAAATAATTAAGAGTTTACATTTAATTGAATAAATTACTATTTAAATGTATTTGAAACATTATGATGTCATAATAATTAAAATTCATTTAAAAAAATAAAATTTTAATTATTTTAAATAAAACGTTGAAATAAAAATGCACGCGCGCTCGCGCGCGTCCTTTTTTGCTATTATTCCATATAAAATGTCAAATTCGACCCCGTTGCGTTAGTTAAATATTTTGTCACCAGATGGTGTATCGCAGTTCTGCGGTTCCTTATAGCTTTTCAAAAATTAAATTATTCAAAAAAAATTCAATTTTAAATCTGTAAAGTTCAATTATTGTTAAAAATATAAATAATTAAAAAAGTGTATTATTCAACAATGCATTTAGAACATGCACGCGCGCTTGCGCGCGTATCTTATGCTAGTTATTATTATTTAAAATTCGTCACTGAAATTTAATTATGAACACAAATTTTCAATTAACTTTATAAAAAATAAAATTCTTCTCAGAAATTAAATTATATAAAAAAAAATTTTCTCAATTTAATGATTTTCAATATTTACATTTTAATAAATTTTTCCAAAGAATTCAATTATTAAAAAAAAATTAATAAAATTTTTTAGCAATTCAATTACTTTCATAAATAATAAAACTTATCGCAAATTTCAATTATTTTCAATGCAATTTTAAACAAATTCCTCAAAAAATGTAATTGTTCTTGAACATTTTATTAAAATTCGTCGAAAGAATTGAATTATTTAAAAATTCTTTATGAGAATTCAAATTTTAAGAAACATTTAATTATTAAATAAATTATTCATTTTTATATTTAAATAATTGAATTCTCGTTGAAATTTTCGAATAAAAATTGATTTAAAAATGAATTTTAGTCAAACTTTTAGATAATAATTATGAATATTAGAAAGCATTCTGGAGTAAATTTTTTAGAAATAATTGAATTTTGAAAAGGTTTCAAATTAAAATCTTTGAAAAACTGAATTTTTCAAAGATTTTAATAAAAATTCTGTGGAACTAATTTTTTTGAAAAATTTAATTAAAATTCTTCTCAGAAATTCAATTATTTCAAAAAAATTTCCTCAATTCAATGATTTTCAATATCTACTATTTTAATAAAATTTTCCAAAGAATTCAATTATTAAAAAAAAAATTTTATTAATAAAATTCTTTTTAGAAATCCAATTACTTTCATAAATAATAACAATTATCGCAGAATTTCAATTATTTTCAATTCAATTTTAAACAAATTCCTCAAAAAATGTAATTGTTCTTGAACATTTTATTAAAATTCGTCGAAAGAATTCAATTATTTAAAAATTCTTTATAAGAATTGAATTTTAAGGAACATTCAATTAGTAAATAAATTATTTATTTTTATATTTAAATAATTGAATTTTGAAAAGGTTTCAAATTAAAATATTTGAAAATCAGAATTTTTCAAACTTTTTAATTAAAAATTCTGTAGAACTAATTTTTTCGAAAAATTTTAATAAAATTCTTCTCAGAAATTCAATTATGATCAAAAATTAAAAAAATATCTAGTCTTAAATTTCAATTATCTTTTCAAATGTTTATTATGTGAAAAGATAATTGAAATTTTTCAATTATTTTAAACTTTGTTGATAAAGTTCTTTATGAGAATTCAATTTTAAGAAAGATTTAATTATTCAATAAATTTTTATTTATTTTAATTTAAAAATATTTTTGTATTTAAATAACTGAATTCTTGTAGAATCTTCTTGTAAAAATTGATTTAAAAATGAATTTTAGTTAAAATATTAAATATCTAATACATAATTGAATATTAGAAGTATTATAGAATGAATTATTAGAAATAACTGAATTTTGAATAAGTTCCAAATTAAAATCTTTGAAAATATGAATTTTTCATACCTTTAACCAACAATTTTGTAGAATTAATTTTTTTGAAAAATTTTAATTGAATTTTTTTTAATTAGTTGATTTTTAAAATTTCTAATCTTTATTTAATTGAAGAATTTCCGAATAGTCGAAATTTCGTAAAATTTCATTGTGAACAAATCGATTTGAAAATTCTCAAAGATCATTTTGAAAAATGATTAAAAATAATTGTTAGAAGAATTTTAGTTAAAAATTCTGGAAATATAATCTAATTGAAATGATGAATATAATTTTGAAGAAGTTACAATAACAATATTTATATAATAAAAAATAATTATTTTATTTCTCGGTCATCTTTGATTTTATTATGGAAATTTGATTTATAGTTTTAAGTAAAATGCTCTCTTATTTGAATCGGACTATGGTTATATTTTTGTCAGTAATATTGGTCCGTAATTTTTAATTTTTGGTCCGAAAGGTCGATATTTTTAAATACTTTCACTGATTCGAACCCTGGATTAGGAGAATTTTTACATGAAATAATTATTTAAAATTCGGTAAAATTTTCCCTCTGAATCTGAATTATATAGTTAGAAGTAAAAAATAGTAATACATTTTCATAGTAAATTTTTCTCTAAATTTCGTTTTTCTTGACACTAATTTATCTCTATGTTTGCAGAATAGGCAGCGGACAGAATAGAAAGAA
Organism: Leptopilina syphax; assembly: GCA_032872505.1. Lineage (NCBI taxonomy): Eukaryota > Metazoa > Arthropoda > Insecta > Hymenoptera > Figitidae > Leptopilina > Leptopilina syphax. The sequence continues at coordinate 27,665,460 of CM065469.1, read as the reverse complement.
ACATTTTGAAAAAAGCAGCATTTGGGAAATTTCTCTTGACTCTTGTGATGGAAAATGTTGGGGAAAAAAAGATGTGACAGGTCTAACAAGTTTTCTCGCTATATTCTCGCTGAAGAGATTTATCGGCTCTTTCAACAATACACAGGCTTATGTAACTTGTGTCCAGGGGAATGAATTAGCGACATAAGGTCTCTTTCTCTCTCTCACTCTCCGCTCTCCCTTGACTTATGCCCTTCCCACTCGACATCCGGGTCTTTTCCACGCGTAGCGGCAAGTTCGCGACGTAACGGGGGTGAAAAAGGGGTGATAGATGAGGCGAAAGGCGCCTTGGAGGGACGCCTAGCATCTTCCATCCCTTTGAAAGCGATTGAGGCCTTGGATAGTAAAGTTCAGCCGCATTCCCCTATAAAAGAAGCTATATACATTTTGTCAGAAATTCACGCGTGAACTCTTCTTCTCGGTCAGTATTCGAAATTATGTATAGTTTTTCTCTTGCAAGGCATTGACGAATTTAACTTTTTCTCTTTTGGAAAAGAAGTATTTTCTTTCTTTTTCTCGTTGGTTCCCTTCTTTTATATAATAATTTAAAGTAATTTGTTTATTAATTGGGTTGCCACAGTTGAGGAAAATCAGTAAATTTAGGAAATTTAGGGAAAAGACTATAGGAAAAAAAAATTCTTTAGGAAAATCGGAAAATTTTATCAAAAGTACTGGAAAAATATAAAATTTCTAAGAATTCATGAGAAAATTCTGTTCTTTTGTGTAATGACAACAAGAAAATATTTAAAAGATTTAAATCACCATAAACTTTTAAACAAAATCTTACATTCTTTTTATTTCTGGGCAATAATTGAATCGAGAAACAAAACAAAAAAAAAACGGTATTAGGAGTCATTTTTACTATTATTTATTCTTATGTGAAAATAAGAGACTTTCGCTCCCTCAAGTTGAGCACTTTTCGAAATTTACGATTCAACTGAACTTTATTGAATTTAAAATTTAATTTAATTTAAATAATTTATTTTTTTTAAATTTCATAAAATTATTATATTGAATAATTACTTAGCGAATGATTTTTCATGAAAATTCCAAAAATAATTGAATTTTATAAGAGTTTCGTTTAAAATTTTTATAAATAATTGAATTTCAAAAAGATTTCAAATGAAAAATTTAGAAAATTTGAATTTTAAATAATTTTCATTCAAAATTCGGAAGAAATTAGGAATTAGAAATTTTTTATTTATTTATTTAAATACAGATATTTAAATTATTCTTAAATTAGATGAAATCATGAGTAATGGAATTTTGAAAAGTTATTAAAAATAATTGATTTAGAGAATAATTTTTGTTAAAAATTCTAAAAAATATTTTAACTGAAATAAGAAAAATAATTGAATTTCATAAGAGTTGCGTTTAGAACTTTTAGAAATAATTAGATTTCCAATTAAAAACTTAGAAAATTTGAATTTTAAATAATTTTCATTCAAAATTCTGAAGAAATTAGGAATTAAAATTTTTTTTTATTTATTTCAATACAAATATTCAAAATTTTAAATTCTTCTAAAATTAGACGAAATCATGAGAAATTGATTTCTGAAAAGTTATTAAAAATAATTGATTTAAAGAAAAAATTTAGTAAAAATTACTAAAAAATATTTGAATTGAAATTATGAAAATAATTTAATTTCAAAAGGATTTAAACTAGAGATTTAGAAATGTTTAATTTTAAGTAATTTTGATTAAAGAATCTGAAGAACTTAGTATTTCAAATTTTTTATTTCTTTATTCAAATATAAACATTTAACCTTCGCGCTACCAAAGATTTTTGTATACGCGCACTACCGGCTGGCCACACGGTGTGGCCAAACGCTATTTTACTTTTATGTTCCCAAAACGATTAAAATTCATCAAAGCTTTTGTATATAGTTATGTGTTAATACAAATTAACTGAAAAATTTTGTCCAGTGAGTTAAAATGGCGATTCGATTGATTACAAAAGTCGAGCAGATATACAACATTATGTATACTTGGCCACACCGTGTGGCCAGCCGGTAGCGCGAAGGTTAAATTATTCTGAAATTAGTTGAAATTTTGAATAATTGAATTCTGAAAAACTATTAAAAATTATTGATTTAGAGAAGAATTTCATACAAAAATTCTAGAAAATAATTTAATTGAAATTATGAAAATAATTGAATTTTATTAGTTGCGATTACAATTTGTATAAATAATTGAATTTCAAATTGAAAATTTGGGAAAATTGTTAAATTTAAAAAATTTTTATTAAAAAGTCTGAAGAAGTTAGTTTTTAAAATTTTTTATTTATTTATTCAAATATAGATATTTTAATTATTCTGAAATTAGCTGAAATTTTCAATAATTGAATTCTGAAACACTTTTAAAAATTATCGATTTAGAGAGGAATTCTAATTAAAAATTCTAATTGAATTGAAATTATGAAAATAATTGCATTTCATAAGAGTTGCGATCACAATTTGTATACAAATAATTGAATTTAAAATGGTTTGAAATTGAAAATTTAGGGAATTAGTTAGAAAAAGTTAGTAATTGGAAAATTATAATTAAAAATTCAGGGAAAATAAATTTTTTAAAAATATTTCTCTTTTTTATTTAAATAAATACAAATATTAAATTTTTTTTGGAATTTTCAAATATTTTTAATTTTTATGATTGAAAAATTGTTAAATAATCGAAATTTCATAAAATTCTATTGTAAACAAGTGGATTTAAGAATTATTTTGTGTGAAATTTCTTCTTTTCTTCGAATAATTGAATCTTCGAAAATCATTAAAAAATATTTGATTTAGAATATAGAATTTTATTTAAAAATATACTTCTAGAATATAATTGAATTGAAATCACGAAAATAGAATTTTGTAGAAGTTAATAGTAGCAATTTTTTTAAATTATAGAATTTCAAAAGGTTTGAAATTTGAAATTTTTTAAATCAGTTGCAGAATATTCTCTAAAAGTTTAAAGTCAGTGAAAATGTTAAAATTTTGTCTAGAAATCAGGAAAATGTCAGGGAAAAACAAAGTCAAATTTCAGCAAATATGATTAATTAGTAAATTATTTAATTTCGAGACAATTTGTTTCTACATTTCTGCAAATTAGAAACAAAAATTTTGTACAATTTTTTAAATTCGAGTCTATTAATACACTTGCCACTGCTTTTGTCTAAATGTAAATATTTTTCACTTATTTTTCTATAAATATTTTTATAAATAATTTATAAAATAATTTCTAAATAATTTATAAAATAATTTATAAAATATTTTTATAAATAATTTCTATAAATATTTTTCTAAAAAATATCTATTTTTCAAGTACTAAAAATATGAATTGAAAAAAATTGCCATATATTTTTTGAAGTGCATTTAAGACAAAGTAGAACGTGTTTGATGAGTTTTGAAACATTTAGGAGATATTTCGTATATTCAATAAAGCAAGCTAAATACGTTAGGTATAGGTAGTCATGCGTCGTGGTTATGTATACGCCAATACGTTGCAATCAAAGTGGATGTCGTATATACAGTATTCGCGTTGTTCGCAGTTATAGTTATGGCTAACTCGGCACGGCATTGTCCTGCGGGCGACACTGTCGTTATTGAATTGCGAGAGTTATGTGAAATTGCATGGTCGGCCTGTATGGATACCGACAAACGCGCGCTCATAGGCTGCCTCCGTAATAAATAGCACTAAAATTTGTAAAATACATGGTGTTACACTCCATACACAACTTTTGTCTTTCCACACTAAACTATAGTTATATACACAAGACCTTTGAAAGGACATTTATATACTCGCACGGTATAGAAAAATTGTTGTTGTTTTTAAAATAAATTCTTCATTCTCTACTTAAAACACAGGAATTTGAAAGTTTGCGCGAATTTATATTTTATTGTAAAAAAATATACGCTCATTACATAACTGATGATTTTTACACAAATCGGTTGATTTTTTCGAACATTGAAATCAATTTCGAACACAAATGTCACAAATTAACACAAAATTGAAAATGATAGAAAATATTTTCGAATTCAAAATAACTTCAATTTAGGTGAATTCTTTGATGAAAACATCAACAGGGTTGCCACAGGGTTAGGGAAATCCGGAATTTCAGGGAAAAGTCAACGAAAGTAAAATTGGTAAGGGGAATCAGGGAAAAGTCAGTGATTTTTATTAAAGTACTGGAAAAAATTAAATTTTGGAAAAGTTACAAATGATTGCAAAAATTCAATTATTTTCAAAAGTAATAAAATTCTTCACGGAAATTCAATTATGTTTAAAAATTTTTTTAAATTCTCATCAAAATTCAATTATTTTTAAAAATAATAAAATTCTTCTCCAAATTTCAATTATTTTCAAAAATTTTAATAAAATTCTTTGCAAAATTTCAATTATTTTCAAAAAAATTTCCACAATTCAATGATTATCAATATCTACTATTTTAATAAAATTTTTCAAAAGAATTTAATTATTTAAAAAAAAAATGTTGATAAAATTCTAAGCAAACATTAAATTATTTTCATAAATTATAAAACTCATTATAGAATTTCAATTATTTTTAATATAATTTTAATCAAATTCTTTGAAAATTTTATTAAAATTACTCGAAAAAATTCAATTATGTTGATAAAATTCTTTAAGATAATTCAATTTAGAGAAACATTCATTTATTCAGTAAAATATTTATTTTTGTATTTAAATAATTGAATTCTCGTAGAATTTTCTAATAAAAATTGATTTTAAAAATGAATTTCAGTTCAAATTTTAGATAATAATTAAATATTAAAAGCATTATGGACTGAATTTTTTAAAATAATTGAATTTTAAAAAGTTTTTAAATTAAAATCCTTTGAAAATTTGAATTTTTTATATACTTTTAACTGGAGAATTCTGTAGAAGTAATTTTTTTGAAAAAGTTTAATTGAATTTTTTTTTCTGAAATTATTTCTAGTTTTTATTTTTTAAATATTTTGCAAAAGTTATTAAAAATAATTGATAATTGAATTCTTTCGAAGAATTTTAATAAAATCTTTGAAAATAATTACATTTTTCGAAGAATTTACTTAAAATTGTATTAAAAATAATTGAAATCCTGTGAAGAATTATATTATTTAGGACTGAATCCATTTCAAATCAGGCAGGTCGACTAACTTCAAGTTATAGATTTTGCTGTCGCTAAAATATGTTATTGTACATGAAAAATAAAGAGACACGTATTTTTTTATTTTTCAAAAAAGATAAATTTAAAGAAGTTACGCACATTTGAACTTTGAGTGGTAAAACTCGAATGAATAGTGAAAAAAAATTGTTTTGCTTGTCATTTTTTTTCTTTTGAGTATAATTTAATTTTCTTTCTTGGGTCTTGTAGATGGTCTTGTCCTCTTCAAAATTCAGTTTAAAATTTGAAAAAATATTTAAAATTATAGAAATAGGGGATGATTTTCTGAAAATAAATAAGATCAATTTTCTCAAAAACACCACCTTTTTTTCTATCCAAATTTTTACTACAAGTTCTTAAAATAATTATGAACATTTCCTGTGAATTTCAAGCGGGCTAAACCATTCTGGCAATCAGGAGAATTTTTTTTTGAAATATCTATTTTAGCAAATTTTCAAATTGTTAACTTGCATTTTTAAAAACAAATGAATCGCTGTAACATTGTTGGCGTGAACGTTAACAATTTAAAAATTTGCAAAAATAGATATTTCAAAAAAAATTCTCCTGATTGCCAGAATGGTTTAGCCCGCTTGAAATTCACAGGAAATGTTCATAATTATTTTAAGAACTTGTAGTAAAAATTTGGATAGAAAAAAAGGTGGTGTTTTTGAGAAAATTGATCTTATTTATTTTCAGAAAATCATCCCCTATTTCTATAATTTTAAATATTTTTTCAAATTTTAAACTGAATTTTGAAGAGGACAAGACCATCTACAAGACCCAAGAAAGAAAATTAAATTATACTCAAAAGAAAAAAAATGACAAGCAAAACAATTTTTTTTCACTATTCATTCGAGTTTTACCACTCAAAGTTCAAATGTGCGTAACTTCTTTAAATTTATCTTTTTTGAAAAATAAAAAAATACGTGTCTCTTTATTTTTCATGTACAATAACATATTTTAGCGACAGCAAAATCTATAACTTGAAGTTAGTCGACCTGCCTGATTTGAAATGGATTCAGTCTTAGAAGAATAATTGAATGTTTATTACATTCTTTTTTAATCATTGAAATTCTGTAAAGAATTTTATTGTTTATGAAAATAATTGAATTTTTGCAACGATTTTTATTAAATTGGATTAAAAATAATTGAAATCCTGTGAAGAATTTTATTGTTTATGAAAGTAATTGAATTCTTGCAATGATTTTTATTAGATTTTTTTTAAATAATTGATATCCTGTAAAGAATTTTATTATTTATGAAAATAATTGAATTCTTGAAACTAATTTTATTAATTTTTTTTTAAATAATTGAATTCTTTTGAGAAATTTTATTAATATAGTAGATTTTGAAAATATTTTAATTTCAGCGAAGAATTTGATTAATTTGTAAAATGTAATTAAATTGAGCAAAAGATTTTTGAAAATAATTACAGTTTTCGAAGAATTTACTTAAAATTGTATATTAAAAATAATTGAAATCCTCTGAAGAATTTTATTAATTTATGAAAGTAATTGAATTCTTGCAACAAATTTTATTAAATATTTTTTTAAATGATTGAAATAATGTAAAGAATTTTATTATTTATGAAAATAATTGAATTCCTGCAACGAATTTTATCATAATTTTTGTAAATAATTTAATTTTTTTTTGAAAAATTTTTTGGAAATCTAAATTTTTATAAGTTGTTGAATTTTAAAAATGTTTTAATTTGAATGTTTTGAAGAATTTTAATTCCTATGAAAAAAGTAAAAATTTTGTCTGGAGATCAGGGAAAAGTCAGGGAAAAGTCAGGGAAAAAGAAAATTAATTTTTTGTGGCAAGTGATTTTTAATTCAACTAAATGGGATTGAAGGTAAAATAATTTCTTTTGGAGACAAAATTTTCCAATTGTCAGGAATAGATCTCCATCTTATCTTTGGTTTTGCTTATATTCTTTTTTCGCCTCTGGAACACCCTGAAGTTGTTTCCTTGTTGTTGTACTTGTTGAAATTGTTTCTACGAATTCTCGTGCACTTCTTCCGCACCTATAAGGAATAAAGAATTATGTCCATTGGTTTCTTTTTTATTGAACTACTTTTACGGTCGATGGGTTTCTTATTCCGGCTGAGATAATTTACCTAGAGTCGGCAATGGTCCTGGTGGCATATGTGGACTAAGTAAAAAAATCCTTCTTCTTCTTCTTCTTATTCTTAAATGATTTCTTGTGTTAACAATGTGTCAGAACGACCAACTAAAAAATCCTATTACTATTTAGAATAGGACAAAAAAAAATTGTATTAAATTTTTTAGTTCCTCCATATTCTATATCAAAACCATTGGTAGAAAAATATTTTGAATCTTAGATTCAGAATGATCGAAAATGGTTCAAAATGATCCAAATTGATGTAAAATGATGAAATTGTTATAAAAATCTAGAGGAAAATTATGTATTCAGAAAATTTCAATTACATGGTGAATTCCTGTAGAAAGCGGAGAAAAATTCACGAACTTATTTAATATTAACTTTCCGCGATGGCATTCTCAAGTGTAATATTTATTTTCTTAAAATTCTCTTCGAAAGAACTTTAATTAATAGCTATAAAAATATTCTGAAGAAAAATTTTCTTTGGAAATTTTTGAGAAAGCATTATCATACTCAGATGGATAAATCAGAGTTGCCACAGGTAAGGGAATTTTTTTAAAAGCACTGATAAAAAATTAAATTTTTAAAATACAAAACTTTCAATTTTTTCCGTTTCTGACAATAATTTCAATTTTGAAAGAATTTAATTAGAAAATTTAAAGAACTTAAATCTTTAAAAACTTAGTAATTCAAATTCTTCAGAAACTCCGGTTAAATTTAAAGTTATTTATTTACTTAATTATTAAAACTAATGGATTTATTGAAGAATTTTTGTTGAACAAACACTTTAAAAAATTGAATTTTGGAGAAGTTACAAAAGTTTGCAGAAATTCAATTTTTTTCAAAAGTAATAAAATTCTTTGTAGAAGTTCAATATTATGTTCAAAATGTTTTTTAAATTCCCGTCAAAGTTTCAATTATCTTTATAAATAGTAAAATTTTTCTCCAAAATTCAATTATCATTAAAAATAATAAAATTCTTTGCAATATTTCAATTATTTTCAAAAATTTTCCTCAATTCAATGATTTTTAATATCTTCTATGTTAATAAAATTTTCCAAAAGAATTCAATTATTAAAAACAAATTAATAGAATTCTACATAAGCAATTAATTATTTTCAAAATAAAAATTTCAGAGGAATTGACTTATTTACAATCTTTTTATAAATATCTTCGCAATAATTCAATTATTTTCATAAATAATAAATTTCTTTTCCGAAATTCAATTATTTTCTTAAATGTAATAAAATTCTTTTCCGAAATTAAATTATTTTCAAATTTTTTAATAAAATTCTTGGCAAAATTTCAATTATTTTCAAAAAATTTCCTTAATTAAATAATTTTTAATATTTTTTATTTTAATAAAATGTTTAAAAAAATTTAATTATTAAAAAAAAATTAAATGAATTAGGTACCTATACCTACGCAAACAATTAATTATTTTCAAAATAAAAATTTCAGAGGATTTAAATTATTTACAATTTTTTTATAAATATCTTCTCAAGCAAAAATTATTTTCTTAAATAATAAAATTCTTCTCCAAAATTAAATTATTTTCAAAAATTTTCCTGAATTCAATGATTTCCAATATCTACTTTTTTAATAAAATTCTACGCAAACATTTAATTATTTTCATAAAAAATAAAAATTTCACAAGAATTCAATTATTTACAAATTTTTTAGACATTTCTTCGCAATAATTTATTTATTTTCACGCAAATAATACAATTTTTTAAAGGGATTCAATTACTTTCATAAGGAAATTCTTTTTAGGAATTCAATTATTTTCATAAATAATAAAACTCATCGCAGAATTTCAATTATTTTTAATACAAATTTTAATCGAATTCCGCGAAAAATATTATTATTAAAGTTTTTATTTAAATTACTTCAAAAAATTCAATTAGAAGCAATCAATTATTCAATAAATTATAAATTTTTGTATTTAAATTTTATATTTTCGTAGAATTTTCTAATAAAAAATTGATTTAAAACTTAATTATTTTAGTTAAAATTGTATAGAATTGAGGCTCCGGATCTTAAAAGGGCACTTTCAGCATTGATTTTAAATGGTACAAGTGCCGTTTTAATACCCGATGTCAAAATTGAACATTAAAAGCATTGTTGCATAAATTTTTAGAAATAATTGAAATTTGAAAAGGTTTCAAATTAAAATATTTGAAAATTTGAATTCTTCATACATTTAACTAACAATTTTGTAGAATTAATTTTTTTGAGGAAATTTAATTGAATTTTTTTTTTATAGAAATTATTTGAAGTTTTTATTTTCTTCTTTGTATTTAATTCGAGAATTTTCGTATAATCGAAATTTCCTTATATTTCATAAAATGAATTGTAAACAAATAATTAATTTGGAAATTCTCAAGGAACTTTTTCAAAAATTATTAAAAATAATTGATTGAAAGAAGAATTTTAGTTGAAAATTCTAGAAAATAATAATTTAATTGAAATTATGAAAATAATTTTGAAGAAGTACAATATTCTTATAATGTAAAATAATGATTTTATCACTCGGTCATATTCAATTATTGTAAATCATGAAGAAGCCGATTTAATCGGTTTTGTAATCGATTTCTTCATGATTTATAATAATATTCTTATAAGTTATTGAATTTCAAAAAATTTTGAATTTGAATCTTTTGAAGAATTTTTATTCCTATGAGAACAAAAATTGATTAAATATTTATCTAAAAATGAAGTTATAGATGTTTTTGAATAATTTTACATTTAAATAATTTCGCAAATAGAACATTTTTTTGGGTATCAAATTTGCAGAGTGAATCAGAATATTCTTTAGGGTCAGGGAAAATGTCAAAAATCAGTCAGGAAAAAGTCTGGAAATCAGGGAAAAGTTAGGGAAAAACAAAATTCAATTTTTGTGTCCACCCTGTAAACGTTCTTAAAGAGTATTTACTGAAGAAATCTTTGAGGAATTTAAACTTATTATTGAATTCTATTTGATTAAGTACATAAGTTTATTAAAAGGTTTCTTTCTGAAATCGTGTAAAAATGATTTTTATGCTCGAGTGTATATAAGTGAGGATTTCGTGCGATATCCTAATATGTAGGGATGAGAGATAGTATTATTATATTCGAAGGCGCAGAAGCCACCCGAGCAAATCGTTTTGGGCGTCTTTTAGCAGCCGTCTTCTCGCTCGCCTGGCGTGTTTAAATGTGTGTTTGGAACTGTATGGAGGTTCTTGTGTGTATGTGTGTAGAGAGTAAGGAACAGGGTTGGTGGTATGTCCAGTCCAGTCGACTGGAGCCCAGGGTAGTCCGATCAATAGAGGGTAGAGGCTACAGGAGGTGGACACTGTCACCCCTGCCTGCACGTATGCTTCCAACGCCAACAGAACCAACTACCAACCACCTTCGTGTGTCGGGATAGCAAAGATAACCTTTCCGAGCCTTTACCTTATATTCTTCCGCTGAAACTCCCCAGATCAATTCTAAGACTGCGACTTTTCGAGTCTTATCACAATGCCACGTACAAGTCCAAGGCGAATTCATCTTATAAACAAGGGGATCAACTCGAATCTCAAGTATTGATTAGGAATTAGGAAATTAGTTTCCTCCAAATTCTTGTTTTTTTCGTTTCTCTACTGTGACGAGAATTCGAATCCGATTCAGGGCGGAGTTTACCAAAAAAAAAGCTCAGCAAATTATTTATTATACCGTATATCAATCACTGGAAAACAGAAATGTGTTCATACTCCACTTTTCTTCTTCAACTATAAATTGTCTATCGCGACACGAGAGGGTAAAAAAAAATACATCGGTAAAGAAGGCACTCGAATATGGACTAACTAGAAATTTATGGCACAACAACTCGTGAGTCTTATTCCCTCTCGAACCAAGTACGTTTATCGAGTTGCAATTACTATCCGACAGGTAGTTTCTTTTTTCGTAAAAGTAGTGTAAAAAATTTGAAGAATTTTAAAGAAATAAATTTATATTCTCGCAAACATTACAGGAATATAGTATAACTATTAAAGACCGTCCTGAGTCCTGACCGAAGTTCTGACAGAATATTCTAGAATTCAGGTAAATAAAGATAAAGGGACACGCATCAGGGACAGAAAGAAAAGAATAGAAATTCAAAATATTCTCTCGTATCTTTGTATAGAGGAAATATTTGGGAGAAGTAGCCAAATTTGTCTCCCTGGTATCTGAGATCGACAACCGACGGCAAGCAAGTAGGCAGGCAGGCAGGCAGGCGCGGTTCTTTGAAAAATTTTTTTGCGGATATACGGTCGATTCGAGTCCACGCAGAGCGATTGCTTTTTCCAACGAGAGCTTTTCGAGTCAAGGTCGTCGACCTCTCTTTTGGCTTCGAAATCTCTTGGAGCTGCTGCTGTTGCTGCTTCTGCTGTTGCTGATGCTCCTTTTTAAAGTCTCCTTTTGCCTTGTAACAGTCTTGATCCAATTATCTCGTGTCCCTTGTCGGGATCAGCGTGCTACGCCATTGCGCTGGACTGGACCGCGGGGCCGTTTGTTTTGTAAGTCTAATCGCAGAACGGCTCTCCGGTGGGTCCCCCCCTTTCGCCTCTGTCCCGCGTCTCTTTCCCTGACGCCGCCCGGCGGCCGCCATTTTATTTTTAAAAAACAACCACCACGTGTGCGCTGCACTTTCGTCTGTTCGTAAAGTTCCACTTGAGAATACGGGGCCAACGGAGATGCTGGGTGCGTATGGTGGCGCCATGGCCAACGGCTTTGAGTCTGACAGTCATGAGGAATAAAGGAAATCAGCAGGAACTTCAAAACTTTCAAAGAACCTTTTAGAGTTGAGTAGAAAACGTTTTGCTATTTTTATAGACACATTCTGAAATCGAGGTCACGATTTCGTGGAGATGAGTTTATATATCTTTTTGAAATTCTCATATTCGTTGAGATGGTAGTAACTATATAGTTGTTGTTGAAACTAAGTTGGTTTCATTATTGTTCGGTGACGCCACTTTGAAAGGCGATAATATCTTATTTTTCTGTGACAATTTTCTTTCATTAAAATAGTATTTTTATTTTTTTTTATCTATTAAATATTTAAATTTGTTTAATTATGTCTTTCTCGTTTTAGTTCCCTGACGCCGTTTCCAGAGGGCGTGATCGTTAATTCCCTGACGCTAGCGAAAGAGGGCAGTGCTAGTTTTTCAATTGACAATAATTTTAGTCACTTCTGACTTTTGGCGAAAGCTCTAAAATCATTCAACAAGAGGAAATCGCGATCATTTCTTCTTTTCTGATTGTATAGAATCATATTTTAGCTATTTTTCATCAAACAGTATTTTAATTGTGGTTTTTTGTTTTTAGTTCTCTGACGTCATTTCCAGAGGATTGCCACAGGTCAGGAAATTCAGGAAAAAGTCAGGGAAAGTAGAATTGGTCGGGGACTTTTATTGAAAGTACATACTAGAAAAAATTTAAGTTTTAGAATTCATAAAACAATTCTAAATTTGTTACAAGTCAAAACACAAATTCTAAATTGTTGTGTCTTTTTAGTTTGCCTCATATAAACTATGAAATTACCACGAATTCTAAAACAAAACCTTTAATTTTTTCTATTTCTGACAATAATTTCTGTTCAAATAAACTTCATTCTTGAAAAACTATATATCATAAAATTATAACTTATATTTAATGAATATTTTTTGGTACTTAAATAATTCAAAATTAATTGAATTTTAAAAGAGTTGCGTTTACAATTTTCATAAATAATAGATAAACTTCAAAAGCTTTTAGTTTGAAATTTTATAAAATTTCAATTTTCAATGAATTTTATTAAAAATTTTAAAGAACATATATACATATTTGAAAAATTTTTATCATTCAAATTCTTCTGAAATTTAGTTAAATTTTTTAATACATATTTAATTAATCGTTAAAAATAATGTATTTATAGAAGAGTTTTAGTTAAAAAAAAAACACTAAAAAATTTAATTTTTAGAGAAGTTACAAATGATTGCAGAAATTCAATTATTTTCAAAAATTATAAAATTCTTAGTAGAAATTCAATTACATAGGTTCAAAATTTCTTTAAAATTCTCGTCAAAATTTCAATTATCTTTATAAATAATAAAATTCTTCTTCGAAATTCAATTATTTTCTAAAATTTTAACAAACTTCTATGCAAAATTTCAGTTATTCTCAAAAATTTTCTCAATTCTATGATTTTCAATATCTGCTATTTTAATAAAATTTTCTTAAAGAATTCAATTATTTAAAAAAAAATTTAATGAAATTCTAAGCAATTATTTAATTATTTTCATAAATAATAAAATTTTTGCACGGATTCAATTATTTTTATAAATAATAAAATTCTTCGCAGAAAAATTATGAAAAATTATTATTAAATTATTATTATTATTTTATTATTTATGTTCAAAAATTAAAAAATTCTCGTCAAAATTTCAATTATATCTTTATAAAAAATAAAATTTTTCACTAAAATTCGACTATTTTCCAAAATTTTAATAAAATTCTTGGAGATATTTCAAATATTTTCCTCAATTCACTGATTTTCAATATCTACAGTTTTAATAAAATTTTACCCCAATTTTTAATTATTTTCATAAAAAATAAAAATTTCATAGAAATTCAATTATTTACAAATTTTTTATAAACTTCTTCGCAATACATAATTCAATTATTTTCATAAAATAATAAAATTTTCTACATCGATTCAATTGTTTTCAGAAATAACAAAATTCTTTTTAGGAATTCAATTATTTTCATGAAGAATAAAATTCTTCTCAGGATTTCAATTACATATTTTTAAAATATAGAATTTTAATTGAATATTTCTCGAAAACTATCATTCTTCTTAAAAATTATATTAAAATTCCTGAAAAGAATTTAATTATTAGAAAATTTGCTGATAAAATTCTTTAAGAGAATTAAATTTTGAGAAGCATTCAATTATTCAATAAATTTTTTATTTTTGTATTCAAATAATTAAATTCTCATAAAATTTGCTAATAAAAAATTGATTTAAAAAAGAATTTCAGTTAATTTTTATATAAATGAATATTAAAAGCATTATTTCGGGAATTTTTAAAAATAATTGAATTTTAATAAGGTTTTTAATTAGAATCTTTGAAAATTTGAATTTTAAATAATTTTAATTAAAAAATTTAAAGAAATTAGTATTTAATAAATTTTAATTAAAATTTCTAAGAAAGTTAGTTTTTGTAAAATTTTTAATTTATTTATTTATAAATATTTAAATAATGCTGGAAATTAGTCAAAAGTCTGAATAATTGAATTCTGAAAAATGATTAAAAATAATTAATTTAGAAAATTTTAGTTAATAATTTCTAGAAATTACAATATTGAAATTACAATAGAAAATACAATTGTATTTAAAATAATGAAAATAATTAAATTTCAAAAGATTTCAAGTTGAAAATTTAGAAAATTTGAATGTTAAATAATTTTAATTGAAAATTTTGAAGAAATTAGAATTAAAAAATTTTAATTAAAAATTCTGAAGAAATTATTTTTTTTAAATTTGTATTTATTAATTATTTAAATACAAAGATTTAAATTATTCTGAAATTAGTAAAAATTCTGAGTAATTGAATTCTGAAACATTCTGGAAAATGTTTAATTAAGAGAATTTTAGTTGAAAATTCTAGAAAATAATTGAATTAAAGTAATGTGAATATAATTTTATTCATTACTTTAATTTAATTATTTCAAAAGAGTTCAAGTTGAAAATTTAGAAAAATTGAATTTTAAATAATTTTATTTGAAAATTTTGAAAAAATTAGTACTTGAAATATTTTACTCAAAAATTCTGAAGAAAATATTAATCGAATTAAAATGTATTTAATTATTTCAAAAGATTTCAAGTTGAAAATTTAGAAAAATTGAATTTTAAATAATTTTATTTGAAAATTTTGAAGAAATTAATACTTGAAATATTTTACTCAAAAATTCTGAAGAAAATAATAATTTAATTGAAATGAAGAAAATAATTTTGAAGTAGTTACAATAATAATATTCTTATAATATACAATAATGATTTTATTATTCGATCTTTTTTAATTGTTATAAAACATGAAGGAATCGATCACTCTGAGCCGAAGACTCAGAGTAATCGATTTCTTTATGTTTTATAATAAATATGCTTAGAAGTTGTTGAATTTAGAAAAGGTTTGCATTTGATTCTTTTGAAGAATTTTTATTCCTTATGAGGAAAAAAAGTCTGGAAATCAGGAAAAAGTCAGGAAAACCGAAAACGAAGAAAAAGATGGGAAAAATGGGTTAAAATTGACGAACAATTGCAAATAATGGTTAAATTGTTTCTTCCGTGTTGTATATAATCGAATGAGTGAAAGTAAACGGAGAGTAAGAAGAGGAGGAAAAAAAAAGTTAAATCCAGTCAGGCAACGGGCTCCCTTTCCATTGCCATAGGTAATATTTTGGCCACAGTGCTGGCGCCATGGCTGAGAGCGCTGGATAAAAAGAGATGCATGTGTGTGCCAAAAGGAGTCCCTATAGGTGGTCCTCGTAAGAAACCACCACCATAATGATATTGGTCCCGGATCCCTAATCACCGTTATGAAAATTAATAATTTCTGCGGTTTTCGTACTCTTCCATCTTCACAAAACCAACAAACATTTTCTCTCCACTTGATAGAGTCATTTACTGTATTATATATATACAAGTTTCTATAATTATCAATATCAGTTTTTTATTCTTTAGAAAAAAATATATATAACCATTATTTCTATTAATTTCGAAAATTAAACATTATTCTTGAATTTAAATTTACATTTTATTAAGTTAAAAATTTAAATATACAATTTATAGAAAAAAAACCGAAATTCTCATCAATTTTTTTACTGTTTCCAGAATAAATTTCACTGAGTCGAAAATATATTTTACTAATTTATTAAAATTTACTTCGTCTATTCTAAAGTTTACTCTGTAAATAATTTTTATTAGCAAAAATTCAATTTTTTTCTTAATTAATTATAAAATATTTCGAAAAAATTCAATTATTTTCTAAAATTTTAATAAATTCTTCGAAACGTATTATTTATAAGTAGTAAAATTATTTGCAAAAATTTAATTATTATTAATACAAATTTATTATTTCTAACTTATAGTTTTTGTATAAAAATTATTATAATACTATCAAATGTTACGCGCACGGAAAGCGATATTCAATTTATTATTATTATCCACATTACAAGATTTTTTATATTCAAATATGAATTTTTGAATAATTTCAGATTCCAACTTTAGAAAAATTCAATTATTAACAAATTTACTAATTAATTATTCTTGTTTATTAATTTCAAAAATTCTAATAAAATTCTTCGCAAGAATTCAATTATTTTCGTAAATAATAACATTCATCGTAAGAATTCAATTATTTTTTGTAAATAATAACATTCATCATAAGAATTCAATTATTTTTATAAATAGTAAAATTTTTTGCTAAAATTTAATTATATTTAAACAAAATTTTAATAAAATTTCACGAATGAATACAATTATTTTCTAAAATTTTTAAAAATCCTTCGAAACAATATTCAATTATAAATTCTTCGAAAAAATTAAATTGTATTTATAAATAGTGAAATTCTTTGCAAAAATTCAATTGTATTCAAAACAATTTTACAAAAAAATTCAATTTTTTTCTGAATTCGTTCTAATAAAAAATTTCTATAAAATTAAATTATTTTCTAAATTTTTAATAAATTTTTTAAAAAAATTAAATTATATTTATAAATAGTAAAATTCTTTGCAAAAATTCATTTATTTTTAATACAATTTAAATAACATTTCATGAAAAAATTTGATTTTTTAGAAATTTTTAATAATATTTTTTGAAAAAATTCAATTATATTCAAAACAATTTTATGAAATAATTCAATTTTTTCGTAATTCGTTCTAATAGAAAATTTCAATAGAATTCAATTGTTTTCTAAAATTTTAATAAATTCTTCTAAATAATTCAATTATATTTATAAATAGTAAAATTCTTTGCAAAAATTCTATTATATTCAAAACAATTTCTCAAAAGAAGTCAATTTTTTTCTTAATTCGTTCTAATAAAAAATTTCAATAGAATTTAATTATTTTCTAAGTTTTTAATAAATTTTTTGAAAAAATTAAATTATATTTGTAAATAGTAAAATTCTTTGCAAAAGTTCATGATTTTTTTAATACAATTTTAATAACATTTTTTTGCAAAAATTCAATTATATGTAAAACAATTTCACGAAAGAATTCAATTTTTTCGTAATTCGTATTCTAATAAAAAATTTCAATAGAATTCAATTGTTTTCTAAAATTTTAATAAATTCATCGAAAAAATTCAATTATATTTATAAATAGTAAAATTCTTTGGAAAAATTCAATTATTTTTAATACAATTTTAGTAACATTTCATGAAAAAATTGGATTTTTTAAAAAATTTTAATAATATTTTTTGAAAAAATTCAATTATTTTCTAAAATTTTAATTAAACCTTTCGAAACAATTCAATTATATTAATAATAGTAAAATTTATTGCAAAAATTCAATTATTTTCAAAAGAAATTACACGAAAAATTTCAATTTTTTTCATCATTCGTTATAAAATTTGTAATTACAATTACAAATGAAATAAGTAATCAATTACTTTTTAAAATTATAATAAAATTTAATAATTAAATGTTAATATTAATTTTTAACATAACACGATTATTGCAAACACTTGAAAGGAATTGTTCATAAAGTTCAATTATTTTCAAAATTTTTAATTTAAATTATCAAAAAAAACTCTATTATTTAAAAAAAACTTTAAAGAAATTCTTCAAAAAGAATTGAATATTAGAATTTTCAAAATTTTTAACAAAATTCTTCTATGGAGAATTCAATTATTTCCCTAAATAATCAAATTCTTCGAAGAAATTCTATTATTATCAAATTTTTTAATAAAATTCTTTGCAACAATTCGATGATTTTCAATGCATTAATTTTAAAATTAAGAAGATTTAAAAAAAGAAAAATTACAAAAAAAAATGTTGAGAAACAAAATTTACTTCTGATAATCTTTTTTTTCTAATCTTACACAAAAAAAAAATTACTGTGATCCCTGCGCGGAAATTGTGAAAATTAATCATCTCGAGGTTGTTCTACTTTTAAAATTTTTTTTCAAACTGCAATAAACTCGCTCTAAAGTTAAAGCGGAAAAACTCGTGAAGGTCGTTGCATTAATTCCGGTACATTATTGTTAGAATGAGAGTGAGAAACGAAGAGAAAAGGGAATGGGTTAAGCATCATTTCTCCGAAAAGCCGGAAAGGAAACAAAGCGAGAGAGAGTATATAGGAATATAAGGTAAAGGAAAATCTAGAGTCAGAATTTTTGAGAGCTTGCAAAACCGGAATGCTTTCACATATAAAGACGCGCAACAACCCCCACATATATATAGATGTGAAGAGTTTTTTTCTCCCTAAAAGTGAGAGTCGTTGTGTGTACGACCATGAGGATCGATCCACGGGGTCCCCGTATCAGAGTGTTGTTCGTGCGTAAATGCCACCCCTACGATCAGTCCTGACTTCTCTGTTTCCTTCTCCTCTCTGGGGGTTTTCTGTTTCACTCGACGTTTCCTATACTACTTACTTTTTCCGCTTCTTTTAAAAAGTTCAACCTCTATCTCGATATTGTGCTTGAGGAGAAAATTCTGTAAATTCATCATTAATGTTGCAGTTCTTTTTTTTTGGGGGGGGATTAATTTTCCAAGCGGAGAATAATTTTGAAAATTGAATAAAAAATTAATAATAATTTTTTTAGATTAAAATAAATTAAATTAGAATTAAATTATTTAATTAAAATTAAAATTAGTGAATTAATTTAATATTAATTGAAACTATCACAAAATTTTTTAATAATAAAGTTGATAATATCACCCCACAATTTTTCTAAAGATGTCAAATTGAGACGAAAAACGTATCAAAATGTTGCTTCGCAACACTTTTGATATATTTTTTGTCTCAATTTGATATCCTTAGAAAAATTGTGGGGTGATATTATCAACTTTATTATTAATTACTTTAAATTAAGATCATGTTAATTAATTCATTAATTATGAACCAAACCAAAATTTTAAAACGAAAATCAATTTTTTAATGTTTGCATAAATGCGTCTTTAGATTTTTATTTTTACGAGCATTGTTTGCTTCTAATTTTTATTTTTTAAGTGCAATGTTTTTTTTACTCTATACTTAATTGTTTTAGTTCTTACAGATTTGGTTTTAAATTGACTTGAATATTAATATTTTTATTTTTGATTTTAGGAATATGAAAATGGATCATCTGATTGTCACTGCTTGGAATTTGCAGAGAGGACAATTCGAATTCGAATACTCATGGAATAATTTCAGTGCAAAATATTTGACACTATTTGGGGATTTTCATCTTCTTCCAACCTGACGATGAATAAGATTCTTGGAGTCCTTTCTGGGTAAGAACAACATTAATATTTTGAGGTATGAATTTGTGTTTACTATAATATAGTTTTTAAATTAAGAAAACTTCACAGGTCTAATAATTTACCAAAATGGATTTTAAGAACAAGTTTTGAAGTCCGAGGTATTTAAAGTTTTTCTCCTTTTTTTCTGTGTTGGGAAACAATTTTTATTCCTTTGATTGTGAAATATATGTTGAAATTAATTTTTCATTGGCATAAAGTTTTATTGTTTCTCTATACCAGAAAAGGAACCACATAGAAAAAAAAATAAATATTAAATTTTAGAAAAGTATTTTGCAATTTGGGGAAAAAATGCGACGAAGCAACATTTTTTTTATATAAAAAAGACAAATCATTAAAATTATTTATGTGAAATAAATGTGAAGAATATTAGTCAAATTTTAATAACTTCACTAAATTTCCTCATAATTTCTTTTAAAGTTTTGTATTTTGTATACATTTTGTTTGTCGCATTTTTCCTCCAAATTGTAAAATACTTTTACTTTTTTTGTTTTTTTCCGTGTATTTTATAACAAACAGTAAAAAGAAAAAACGTAAAGTTATTTTAAAAAATAACTTTTTAACAATTTTTAGTTCAAGTAGGTATATAATGTTTTTATACTTATAAAAAATAGACGAGAAACTAAACAAAAATTTTTTTAGTCTTTCATTTAAGATTTCGCCGAAGTTTACAACGTTTATTATCGACGATTGAAAGAAAAAAAAATATTTTTCATGTCAAAAACCAATTTTTCATTTATCGAAAATTTTGAAAATTATTAAATTTTCGCAAAGAATTTTATTATTTATGAAAATAATTGAATTCTTCCAGAGAATATTATTAAAATTTTTGCAAATAATTGATTTCTTGCGAAGAGTTTCATTTGAACTTTTTTAAATAATTGAATTTCTGCGAAAAATTTTTTATTCTTTATGAAAATAATTGAATTTCTACGAAGAATTTTATTGTTTAAAAAAATAATTTAATTTTTGCGAAGAATTTTATTAAACATTTTTTAACTAATTGAATTCTCGCAAATAATTCTATCAATTATGAAAATAATTGAATTCCCGCAAAGAATTTTAATTAATTCTGAATATAATTGAATTCTTGCGATGAGTTGCATTGGGAATTTTTTAAATAATTGAATTCCTGCGAAGAATTTTATTCTTTATGAAAATAATTGAATTTTATTAAACATTTTTTAACTAATTGAATTCTCGCAAAGAATTCTATTAATTATGAAAGTAATTGAATTCTTGCGATGAGTTGCATTGGGAATTTTTTAAATAATTGAATTCCTGCGAAGAATTTTATTCTTTATGAAAATAATTGAATTTTTATAAAGAATTTTATTGTTTAAAAAAATAATTTAATTTTTGCGAAGAATTTTATTAAACATTTTTTAACTAATTGAATTCTCGCAAATAATTCTATCAATTATGAAAATAATTGAATTCCCGCAAAGAGTTTCATTGGGAATTTTTTAAATAATTGAATTCCTGCGAAGAATTTTATTCTTTATGAAAATAATTGAATTTATATAAAGAATTTTGTTGTTTATAAAAATAATTTAATTTTTGCGAAGAATTTTATTAAACATTTTTAAAATAATTGAATTCTCGCAAATAATTTTATTATTTATAAAGTAATCGTATTCTTCTAAAGAATGTCACTAAAATTTTATTAAATAATGGAATTGTTTTGAATAATTTATTTCAATGTTTTGAAAATTATAAAGTTTTTTTTAATAATTTTAATTTGAAAATTTTTAAAATAATTGAAAAAAACAAAAAATTTTATCAAATTTTTGAGAATAATTAAATTTTTTAGAAAAATTTTATCAAACAATTTTTTAAAATAATTGAATCGTTTCGTAAAATTCTTTTAAAATTGTTTTGAAAATAATTGAATTCTAGCAAAGAATTTTACTGAATATAAAAATAATTGAATTCTTTAAAAGAAATTTGTTATTTTTACAATAATTAAATTTTTGCGAACAATTTCAGTAAAATTTTTGAATATAATAAACAAGAATAATTAATTATTTATAATAATTAAGAGAATAATTAATTATTTATATTAATTAAGAGAATAATTAATTATTTATATTAATTAAGAGAATAATTAATAATAATTAATATAATTTTTAAGTTTTGAATCTGTAATTATTCAGAAAATTTTATGTTTATTCTTATTTGAAAATATAAAACTTTTTAATTTGCAAAATAAACGGAATTCCTCATTTTGCTTGTAAAATTTGCTGGTAAATAAAAATAAAAATTAAAAATTATTTTTTTCTACATCGTTGATTATATAAACGTTATAAACTTCAGCGTATACATTTGAGGTATAGAGCTGTGCAAAATTCGAACCGAACCGAGTTTAGTTCGGTTTTGGGGCGCCGAAATGTCGAATGTCGAATATTCGACATCCGCGAACTGGGCGACTGAAACGTCGAATTTTAGAATTCGACATTTTAGCGTACTAAAACTGAACACAACTCGGTTCGGTTCGAATTTTGTAGTAACTCGAATGTCGAATATTCGACATTCGAACTAGGCGAAAAAATTCGAACAGTTCGGTTCGAATTATTTTGCACAGCTCTAATTTAAGGCTATATTTCATTATTTTTTTAACCATTTATCGAAATTGTTTTTTAATTAATTATTTTATTGCTTGAATTAATTAATTACAAAAGTAAATTTCCATCATTTATTCCCTTTTTGCTCATCTAGGACAAAAATTTTATTCTTGATCCAAATTACAAACGGCGCGTAGCAATTTGTTGACCCATTTTTTTCTTTTCTTTTTTCTTTTTTGTTTAAATTAGTATTAAATTTGTATGTCAGAGATTCGTCTGTGTCACGCTTGGTTTATAGAAATTTCTTTGGAAAATTCTTGGGTGAATCCCTAACAAAAGTTTCACAGTCGAGAAAACGTGTACAAAAGAAATAAAAGAGCAAGGTAACAATTTAATGCCAAATGCGGATGTGACTAATTTTCTGGATTGTCCAAAGAAGCTTCCGTTTAAATCTTCATCGTGTCTAAGTTTCAGTTATGTTTTTTTTTTTGTTCTTGTTAGAATTTTCCTCTGTTTGTATTTTTTTTCTTCATAAAAATATTAATTTCAATTCACAATATAATATGTGGAAAGAAAAAAAAGAAATTAGGAAGAAAAGAATTAAAAGGAATTAAAAAAGAATTGAGAAGATTTAAAAAAAGGAATAAGGAATTAGGAAGATTTAAAAATTAGAAAAAAAAATATCGTAAGTTTGGATTGAATTTCTCTTTCGTTCTAGTGTTGAATTATTCCATCGTCGTGTTAAATCGTAACTTAGAAAAAGAATTAGTTTGATTTTATTTTTCTCTGAATAATGTATTATAACATGATTTTATATACGTTTACTCATGTTTGGAATCTTATTCGTATTCTGTTTGTGGAGAAATTATGAAGGAATAATATAGGTTTTACTTGTATCCTGGTAATAGATGAAAAAAAAAGATTGTGTCAGTAATTGGATCTACGAGTGATTAATCGCCTTCGGGCTACACGCAACCATAGAATCGTTTATTATTACATATTACGTACTTAGATATTCGCTTATATCTATGCATTAGCATTGAATCTGTCTGAGCTAATATCCCTTTTTTGACGTGTATGTAAGATTGCTGTATTACCAACGAGATTTGACGTTTATAGTAATGAAAAGGTTGATTGATAATAATGAGAGAAAATCATTTACCATTATGTTTATTATTAACAACAATATACGTAATGACTGCTGTAACACATTATTATAACCATGTAATAAGTTATATCAGAATTATTATTCTCACATATCATTATTTCATTAAAATTTACCTCTGATAATTTTCTTTTTAATTAATATAGATCATCATTTTATCACTCGGTCGTCGTCGTCGTCGTCGTCGTCGTCGTCGTCGTTTTCAATTGAATTTTAATTCTTTAATCAAACTACATTAAATTTTAAATTTTCTGATTTCAATCCTTTTTCTAATTTTTAAATGCTTGGAAAATTTATTTTTTCTTTGTAATTTAATTTATTTATTATTTAACGTATGAAATTTATGATTTTATTATGAAATATTGGAAAAATTTTTTTTCATTGTCAATTTGTTTATCATTTAACGTATGAAAATGATATTATTATTATTATTATTATTATTATTATTATTATTATTCTGACTAACTAATTATTTTGTTTACAATTAAATGGATAATATTTGATTTTATTATAACTTAGTTAGAAATTTTCTGTTTTGATTTTAATTTCGTTTATTTTATTTTAACCGAATAATTAAATGGAATTTAACTATATCAAATTTTACGTATAATTTATATATTGAAATAAATTTACTAACGAGGAGAAAGGTTTTAAAAAACAAATATATTTTGTAAATATTTGACACAGATTTACATTTTACGCAGTAACTGATTAAAGCAACTTAATTTGTAGTTTGATGGTTGGAATTGAGGTTAATTTCGAAATGTAATATTCGGAAATAATTAAATCTTCTGGATTCATCGTGTTTTAATAATATTTTTTTCCCTTTTTTTTTGTAAAATCAATATTCTAATTAATTTTCTCATTGATTTCTGCGATTTAAAAAAAAATTTAAGTTTACAATTTCATATTTTTTAATGCTTTTCGGATCATTCTTGTCCTTACTTTTAATAAAATTCTTTTCAAGAATTCATTTATTTTTATAAATAATAACTTTTTTCGCAGAAATTCAATTATTTTCATAAATAATAAAATTTCTCCATAGAATTCAATTATTTTCAAAAATAATTAAATTCCTCGTAAACATTCAATTATTTTCCTAAATTTTAATAAAATTCTTTTCATTAATCAATTATTTTTATGAATATTAACTTTCTTCGCTGAAATTCAATTATTTTTATAATTATAAGACAATTTCTAGGTAGAATTCAATTATTTGTCAAAATTTCAATGAAAATCTTCGAAAGAATTCTATAATTTTCCTAAATTTTAATAAAATTCTTTTCAAGAGATCAATTATTTTTATAGATAATAACTTTCGTCACAGAAATTCAATTATTTTCAAAAATAATAAAATTTTTTCATAGAATTTATTTATTTTCAAAAATAATTAAATTTCTCGTAAGAGTTCAATTATTTTCCTAAATTTTAATAAAATTCTTTTCAAGAATGCAATTATTTTTATAAATAATAACTTTCTTCGCAGAAATTCAATTGTTTTCATAAATAAGAAAATTTTTTACATAGAATCCAATTATTTGTCAAAATTTCAATAAAAATCTTCGAAAGAATTCAATTATTTTCAAAAATAAATAAATTCATAGTAAGAATTCAATTATTTTCCTAAATAATTATTTTTAATAGAATTTTGAATTCCTCGAAGGAATTTAATTATTTTCAAAAATTTTAATGAAATCCTTCGAATGCATTCAATTATTTTTAATGATTTTAATGAAATCCTTCGAATAAATTCAATTATTTTCAACAAGTTTAATTAAATCTTCGGCAAGAATTCAATTATTTTCATAAAACAATAACATTCTCCGAAGAATTCAATTATTTTTATAAATAATAACTTTCTTCACAGAAATTCAATTATGTTTATAAATAATAACTTTCTTCGCAGAAATTCAATTATTTTCATAAATAAGAAAATTTCTCCATAGAATTCAATTATTTGTGAAAATTTCAATAAAATTGTTGCCTTTGAGTTTAATTATTTTCGAATTTGTTTATATAATTCGTCATAAGGATTTAATTAATTTTAATTAAATTTCTCGAATGAATTCTATTGTTTTTAAAAGTTTTAATAAAGTTCTTCAAAAAAATGCAATTATTTCGGTAAATTTCATTAAATTCTTTATAAAAATTCAATTAAAATCAGTACAATTTTAGATTAAAAATATTTAAATCTAGAATAAGTAAAAATTAAATAGAAAAAATTTGAAAATGTATTTTATAATATTATTTTGTTCCAGTGTAATATGTAGGAATAGTCTTTCTCACGTTCCAATCAGAAATTAACGTCGCTTTATAGGAGGTGATTTTTCCCTATCGTTTTTTCTGCAAAAGACAATGAAAGAAGACGTCAAATTAAAATAAAAAATTGCTAATGATGAATGCAGCAATGCATGATTCTTCTCTATCGCTGAAGGACTTTCTATATAAGCATATTCTGCTTTTCTTCTTCGTCCGCGTTTATATACGCAGCAGCGGCGGTACATAACGATGAAACGTAAATTAATGACACGCGTCGAAAAGGCCCGATGAAATGCTAGTGATGGTTTCACAATGTGAAGGCAAAGTGGCTGTGCTACTGGTCATATTATTTACTGCCAATGCGAGGAATTATAATACATATAGTTATATTAAAGTGGCTACTAGTTATTGAACTGATGAAGGTGAATAAACATCGCGGTGGGAGTGCCACAATGGTATATAGATAGATAGATAATAAGAGGGTTGATTTCACTGACCACACATGTGAATAACTGATTTACTGACTCACTGACTGACTGATGGTGCCACATTGACACATGTTGCCCACCTAACGTGTGCGTGATTGCAAAATTTTCTGTCGACGTAATCGCGAGCATTCTATTCAAACTTATATAATATCAATAACACGTTAACAGAGAGGATGCACGCTTATATGAGTTTGTCGCGAATCTAATAATAAATAATTCAGAAGAAAAAAATGGGTTGCTCTTCGTGATATTCCATAGGGGAATAAAATTTTATCACGCTATCTTGTTTTTGTTATAGTATTTTTAGAAAAGTTGTAATATACCTTCTCATGTGATGAGAAGGTTGAAAAAATTCTAGATAAAAAAATTTGATTTGTACTATCAAATTAATTTTTGGGTATGGGAAAAAAATATTATTAGGCCTCAGGTATTGACTTTTTTCGACCATTTTCAAAAATTATACTTTTTTCCATACTTATTTTGATAAAATTAGAATTTCTCGATTTTTTTTTCAAATATTGCAATAAAATGCCACATTTTACTATAATTATCAAAATTTTTAAATTAATGTATCCAAAATTATTGAGTTTTCTTGCGAAGTATTTATTAAACAACTTGAAAATAATTGAATTATTCCTTTAAAGGATTTTATCATGTATCTAATCAAATGAATTTTTGAGAATAATTTTACTAAAATTTTCTAAAATAATTAAATTCTTGCGAAGAA
This sequence comes from Leptopilina syphax, assembly GCA_032872505.1. Classification (NCBI taxonomy): domain Eukaryota; kingdom Metazoa; phylum Arthropoda; class Insecta; order Hymenoptera; family Figitidae; genus Leptopilina; species Leptopilina syphax. Next base: position 27,638,437 of record CM065469.1, on the reverse strand, counting down.
TTTTATTAAATATTTTTTAAATAATTAAATTCTCGCAAATAATTTTATTAATTATGAAAATAATCGAATTCTTCCAAAGAAGGTTATTGAAATTTTTGAAAATAATTGAATTGTTGTCAAGAATTTAATTAAAATTGTATTAAATAATTGAATTGATGCGAAAAATTTTATTCTTTATGAAAATAATTGAATTTTTGTGAAGAATTTTATTGTTTATAAAAATGAAAATAATTTAAATTTTGCGAAAAATTTTATTAAACATTTTGTAAATAATTGAATTCTCGCAAAGAATTTTATTATTTATGAAAATAATCGAATTCTTCCAAAGAATGTGATCAAAATTTTTGTAAATAATGTAATTTAACATGAATTGTATTCAAATTTTTGAAAATAATGAAATTTATTTCAATTTTTTGAAAATTATGGAGTCTTTTTAATAATTTTAATTTGAAAATTTTGAAAATAATTGAAAAAAACAAAGAATTTTATCAAAACTTTTGAAAATAATTGAATTTTTTAGAAAAATTTTATTAAACAATTTTTTTAAATAATTGAACCCTTTCGTTAAATTCTATTAAAATTGTTTTGAAAATAATTGAATTCTAGCAAAGAATTTTACTGAATATAAAAAAAATTGAATTCTTTAAAAGAAATTTGTTATTTTTACAATAATTGAATTTTTGTGAACAATTTTAGTAAAATTTTTTAATATAATATAATATAACAACAATAATTAAGAGAATAATTAATAATAATTAAAAGAATTTTTTAAGTTTTGAATCTGTAATTATTTAGAAAATTTTATGTTTATTCCTATTTGTAATTATAAAATTTTTTAATTTGCAAAATAAACGGAATTCCTCATTTCGCGTGTAAAATTTTCTGGTAAATAAAAATTTAAATAAAAAAATTTTTTTCTATAGGTACATAAAATTGTATTAAATAATTGAATTGCTGCGAAAAATTTTATCATTTTTTTTACGAAAGTAATTGGATTTTTTCCAAAAATTTAATTAAAATTGCATTGAAAATAATTGAATTCTTGCGAAAAATTTTATTATTTATAAAAAATAATTTAATTTTTATGAAGATTTTTATTTATGAAAAATATTGAATTCTTTCTCAAAAATTTAATTAAAGTTGTATTAGTAATAATTGAATTGTTGAGAATAATTTTATCATAATTATGAAAATAATTTAATTTTTTTGAAATATTTTATTATCTTTGAAAATAATTGAATTCCATTGAAGAATTTTATTAAAATTTCTGGAAATAATTGAATATAGAAATTTTTTATTTGCAAAATAGTAACGAATAGAATGCTATATTTTGTGAGTAATATTTGACAGTATTCGAATATTTATAATGAAAAATTATTATTAAATTTCTTAATAAAATAAAGTTAAAGATAATCGAAAAAGTTAAAAAAAATTTTCAGAAAATCATCAGGAAAATAGAGAATTAAATTTCTGCCACAACTCCGAATTTTTCGACTTTGAATCGATTTTTTTATGCCTTAAAGACAATCCTAATTATTATAGAAATTTGAATGTAAAATAATTATAATTTTACCAATGAATAGCAATTAAAAGAAAATATTTCAATTTTCCTTTTAGAAAAACTTCAGGTTTATTAATTTTGAAAAAAAATTTCTAGATTGAAAAATAAGGTGCATACATCATCGCAGTTTTCTCTTGACTTGTATATATTAGGAAAAAAAATTCTTCTAGATTTGGAATTTAATTAATTAAATATGCAATATATAGAATCAACAACAGTCGTATTAGGGATACACGTGAAGAACATTTGATCGAGATATATTGGAGTGGTGGAAGATTTATTAATGATATTGTATAATGATTTCCGCGAATTTTTTCGGCGCAGCTGCTCCATTTTTAGCTGTGTGTGAGCGCGCACTGCGGTTGAAACGATTGCAATTCTCGTTTTGCCGCAGGTTCGATGGATCAGGCTTTTTCTATTAACAGTCAATTAGTGTCACAGTTACACACACGACTTGTCCATTCAAAATTTTTATTACTCTTTTATAAATGAAGTTTTGTTTTGGGTGAAAAATAACAAACAAAAAAAAAGAAGAAAAAAAAATTTTTCACTCATTTGGCTTGGTTGCGTTACGCGCACCAACACCTGCGTGTGTTTTATATATATGAAAAATAAAGACATCTCAATATATATACTCTTCTGACAATTCAATGACATTTATAATGAAGTGAAATTATTTTTTTTTATTTACTCGCATCACGCGTATTGCATAAAACGTTGTAGATTAATTTTTGTTTTAATTATTGTTTGTAATTGATCAAGGAGAATATTTGAAATTCAAATTCAAAATTCAAATTAAAGAGAAATCGACCTTTTATGCATTTCTTTTTTAAATTGAATTAATTTTATAGCTACTCGCGCAGTTAATTATTTATACAAAATTCTTTTTAATCGAAAGTAATTAGTAGTTTAGGGTACAATTATTAGCTTCTGGGGTATAATTATTTATTTCAGAATTATAAGTTACGAGCGCATTTTATTTAGAAAGGAAATATTTAATTATTTCAAATTAGAATTTTCCAATTCATTTGTAGAAATAATTCACTTCATTATTAATTTCAAAACAATTTTTTTTAATGAATTATTATTAACTCAATTGTTACGGGCGCGAAACATGATGAATGATGATCAATTTATTATTATTAAATTACAAAAATCTTTATTTTCAAATATGAACTTCAATTTTTGAATAATTTCAGATTAAAATTAAAAATTTCATTTATTAACTAATTCAATTATTTGCAACACAATTTTTGTAAAATTATTCCAATTATTAAATTATTTCGAAAAAATTTTTTTAATTCAAAACAATTCAATTATTTTCAACTCTCAATTTTAATTAAATTTCTTAAACAGAATTCAATTATTTAAAAAAAATGTTATGAAATTCTTCGCAAGATTTTCATTATTTTCAATACAATTTTAATAAAATTTATCGAAAGAATTCAATTATTTTAAAACTTTATAGATAAAATTCTTTGTAAGAATTCAATTAGTTTCTTAAACAATAAAGCTCTTCGTAAGAATTCAATTATTTTTATAAATAGAAAAAATTTTCGTAAAATTTAAATTATTTTCAATGCAATTTTAATAAAATTTCACGAAAGGATTCAAATATTATTTTAAAACTTTAATAAAATTTTTCGAAAGAATTCAATTATTTTCCAAAACTACAATAAATTTTTCGAAACCATTCAATTATTTTTATAAATAGTAAAATTCTTTGCAAAAATTAATTTATTTTTTAATATAATAAAAATTCTTCACTGGAATTCAATAATTTTCAATATTTTTTTAAAAAATTCTATGAATTATTTTTAAAAAAAATTGTAAATAAATTCTGAGAATAATTTAATTATTTTCTGAATTACAATTATTAAGAAACACGATTATTTTAAAAAGTTGAAAGAAATTTTTCATAAAATTGAATTAATTAAAAAATTTTCAATTAAATTATTAAATTAAATGAGAAATTTCTTCGAAGGAATTCAATTATTTTTAATAAAATTTCTTGACAAAAATCAATCATTTTTATCAAATTTAATAACATTTCTCAAAGAATTTTAATTTTCTTCGAAACAGTTATTTTTAAAAATTTTATTAAAATTCTTGTCAAGAATTCAATTTTATTTACAAATATTACAATTTTTTTACAGGAATTTCATTTTTTCAAAATTTTTTTTAATAAGATTCTGTATAATAATTCAATTGTTTTCAATACAATTTTAATTAACGTTCCCGAAAAAATTTAATTATTTTCAATATAATTTTAACAAAAAAATACTTTAAAGAATTCAATTATTTTTCTGAAATTTTAATAAAATTCTTTGCAAGAATTCAATTATTTTCATAAATATTAAGAAATTTTGCAGCTTTTCAATTATTTCTAGAAATTTTCATAAAAATCTTTATAAGAATTCAAATTATTTTTAAAACAATTTAATTTAATATCTCCAAATAACATAATAATTATTTTACAAATTTTCAATAAAATTTTTCGAAACAATTCTATTATTTTTGTTATGTTAAACAATAAAATTCTTTGCAAGACTTTAATTATTTTCAATACAATGTTAACAAAAATTCTTAAAGGACTTCAATTATTTTCAAAAATTTTTTTTAAATTATTCACAGGAATTTAATTTTTATTTTATTTATTAGTAAAATTTTTCGCAAGAATTGAATTATTTTCATAAATAGTCAAATTTTTCAAAGGAATTTAATTTCTTTTCAAAAATTTTGATAACATTTTTTTCAAGAATTCGATGATTTTCAATATATTCATTTTAAAATTGAAATCATTTGAAAAGAAAAATTATTTTTAAAAAATAGGAAACAATAACTATAACTTTAAAATGCGAACAGTTAGTCAGAATACAACGATTATTAATGTAGATATTAATTAAATTTTTTTAAATTGCAGTTTTTACAACACATGCGGTTATCAACACTTCACGATTTTTAGACTATAAAAATCACTGAAAATTCACTCTCATCACTCTCTCTTGGCATTAAACTAGACAGCTTTAAAAAATTCGTTCTCTATTTATAAAGTGAAGAAGAATCGAAGGATTTATTTTCTTGTGTATGAGGATTTTTCAGTTTGCTTGTAAATGGTGGGGTATTTTCGGGGGTGAAAGTGGGGGGAAAGTAGAGCATTCTTATTGGAGCTCATCATAGGGGTGGTTTTTTACTCAAACTAGTTGGAAGAGTAGAATAGTCTTATACAAAACAAGCCCGACCCTGTAAAAGCGAAGAGAAAGCACCCTTATATATATATATACTTATATGTATTAAAAAAGAAAAAAAAAGCATCGCCCATAATAGAAATGGTCCCCTTAAAATTTCTCTCTCTCTCTCTCTCTCTCTCTCTCTCTCTCTCTCTCTCTCTTTTTATAGCATCCATTGGGAATTTTCGAAATATATCTCGTGTACGACCCATTGTCGTTGAAGAATTGAAGAATGGTTGGAATTTTTAAGTTTCCTCCATTTTTCTTCGAGATCGAATTTCAAGGATTTGCAGTACGCGCTTCAGAATCTCTCCTCATTCATTCAATGATATTTTCCACGATGCAGGAAATATGGTATTTTATTCACGCGATTATACGAAATAAAGTCTTTGGAAATGAAATAGAAGTAGATTTTAGTAAATTTTAGGAAAAATTACAGAGAAAAAACCATTCATGGACATTTTAGTAAATTTAAGAAAAAAATTAGATGATATCCCATTTTGAAAGTGCTTTTTTTTACATTATTTTTGTTAATTATTTGACTGGACAATTTTTAAAGTACATGACTTTTGAAAATTTTTTCAAGTGACTGAAACAATTCTAATATTTAATTTCAAAAATTTGACAAAACCTATTAATTACAATAATTTTTGTATATAAATCGCAGACAAACTTAAAGGAAAAATCCAAAAAATATTGCTACGATTTTTAACAACAATTCTTGAAAAAATACAATTATTTTTAAAAATTTTAATAAAGAATAAAGTTCTTTTCAAAAATTGAATTATTTCCAATACAATTTTAATTAAATTTTTGAAAAGAATTCAATTATTTTTAGAAATTTTAATAAAATTTTTTAAAGGAATTGAATTACTTTAATACAATTTTAATTAAATTTTTGGAGAGAATTCAATTATTTTCATAAGCAATAAAATCCTTCACAAAAATTCAATTATTTTCATAAATGATAAAATTATTCGCAGTAATTCAAATTATTATTAATACAATTTTAATTATATTCTTCGAAGGAATTCAATTATTTTCAATGCAATTTTAATTAAATTTTTGGAAAGAATTCAATTATTTTCAAAAATTTAAATAAAATTCTTCACAGGAATTTAATTATTTACAAAAATGGTAACATTCGTCTGAAAAATTAAATTATTTAATACAATTTTATTTAAATTCTTCAAAGGAATTCTATTATTTCTAATATAATTTTAATAAAAATTTTTGAAAGAATTAAATTACATTCAATGCAATTTTAATTTTGGAAAAAATTAAATATTTTCCATCAACAATAAAATTCTTTGGAGGAATTTAATTATTTAAAAATTGTTTAATAAAATTCTGCGCAAGAATTCAATTATTTTCATAAATATTAAAAATTTTTGCAGTTTTTCAATTATTTCTAATAATTTTTCATAAAATTTTTTATAAGAATTCAATTATTTTCAAAACTATTTAATTAAATATCTCGAAATAACTTAATTATTTTACAAATTTTCAATAAAATTTTTTGAAAGAATTCTATTATTTTTGTTTAAACAAATTTAATGAAATTTTTCGCAAGAATTTAATTTTTTCTAAATAATAAAATTTTTCGCAATTATTTAATTATTTTCATAGATAGTAAAACTCTTCGAAGCAATTGAATTATTTTCGAAAATTTTGATTAAATTATTTAAAACAATTAAATTATTTTCAATGCAATTTTAACAAAAGGACTTGAAAGAATTCAATTATTTTCATAAATATTAAAATTTCTCGCAGGAATTTAATATTATTTTCAAAATTTTCGATAAAATTCTTCCAAAGCTTTAAATTATTTTCATAAAAATTAAAATTTTTCTTAGGAATTTAATTCTTTTCAATACAATTTTAACAAAAATCCTTGAAAGAATTTAAATATTTTCAAAAATTTAATAAAATTCTTTAAAAGAATTCAATTATTTTTAAAACGATTTTAACAAAATTTCTTAAAAGAATTCAATTATTTTCATAAGTATTAAAATTTTTCGCAGGAATTCATTTATTTTTTAAAATTTTCGATAAAATTCTTCGAAAGAATTCGATCATTTTCGTATAAATTAAAATTTTTTGTATAAATTTAATTATTTTCATAATTAAAATTCTTTGCAAAAATTCAATTGTTTATATAAATATTAAAATTTTTGTCAGAAATTCAATTATTTTCATAAAAATTAACATTTTTCTCGCAAGAGTTTAATTATTCTGATTACAATTTTGACAAAATTTCTTGAAAGATTTCAATTATTACATATTTTCAAAAATTTTAATAAATTTCTTCACAAAAGTTCAATTATTTTCAAAAAAATAAAAAAATTTTTGCAAGAATTAAATTATTTTCAAAATTTTCGATAAACTTCTTTATAGAAATTCAATTATTTTTTTACATAATTTCAATTAAATTTCTCGAATGAATATAATTATTTTGAAAAATGACGAATAAATTTCTTGAAAACAGTTTAATTATTACCAAAAGTTTTATAAAATTCTATGCAACAATTAATTTATATTTCAAATTGAAAATTACAAAATTAACAAAAATTATAACTCATTATTCTGAAAAATGGTCTTTTGAAGTAAATGGAAAATTCATTTGTCATCTATATTCTCTTATTAAGAATTATGTGTTCGACTTTTTTTTGTAATGTAAATCAACTTGTTTTAGCCTTAATCCGAGGCCTGAATATAGTGTATAAAAAAAAAGTGAAATAAGAAAAAAGAAGAATAGAAAAGTATCGAAGAAACATAAAAACAGTTGTGAATTAAAAGGAACTTTTATAAAAAAAAAAAAGTTAACAGTATATAATTTTCTTGAGATGTATTAGTATTTCGTTATAATAATTAAAAATAAACGCTTGTGTCTAGGGGTATAAATTAGAATTAAATAAATAATAAAGGGTGCTCCAATTAAAAAGTATGCATATATTTTGTCGATAACTATATGCACTACATCGAATTAGAGTAGGTAAGTTTGATAAAATAATTGTGTCTTTAGTTTATAGGCTTTAGTTTTGTATTAGGAACACGTCACTACTTTAATTTAGTCTCTATATTCGCGATGAACTTACAAGTGCATGCGCGCCCCCAGGGAAACTTTCTTATATGCGTGCGTGAGCTTTCATGACAATAATATGACTCTCTGAGGATGTACATAGCGTGTCACATGCGCATATGTAGGAAAATACACATATATACATACATATGTCAAAGCAGTACAAAGAAAAAGAAGAAAAAGAAAAAAAAATAAAACCAAGTAGTCTATTGTGTGTAACAACTTAAATTCCACATTATTGATTATCGTGCGATGTATAAAACATTGTTTAACACAATATTAACTGCTATTATGCAAAATGAACTCATTATATGCAAGCGGAGCGTATATGCTTCTTCATACAAGTAAATTGATTTCACTGCTCTTTACTTGCGTCGTTGTAAATTGTTTATTTTTCTTTTATAATCGAAGACTCTTTTATGCAGAGAAAGAGAGAGGGAGAGGCAGAATATTATTTCTCATGTATTTTTTTCTTCCTCTTGTAATTATTACAATTTTGCAAATTTACGATTTATCCTTTGAATTGAAAGAAATTCTTTCAAATGAAAATTAAATTCTTTTCTTTCAATTAGGCTTTTTATGCGCGATGGAAATATTTAATTGTTAAAATGCTTACTCGGGCAAACGTTTTCCTTTTACTTTAATATATAGTAAAATATAAAATTAAATTTACTCTACATCTTTTTTTGTAAATTCGTAAATGTATCTAATGATAAACGAAAAATGTATATATTTTATAAAATTTATAAAAACGCTTTTCAAGTTAATTTTTCAATAAGTGAAAAAAATTGATTATTTTTTTCAAACTTAATCTGTTCACAAAAGAATAATGTTCACTCAGGCATACGTTTTTCTTTTACTTTAAAAAAAATATGTTGTGTATAAAATTGTTATTCTATTTTCAAAGAATATTTTTGATTCTCTAAAAAAAATATAAGCATTTTGATTGAATACGAGAAAAATGTTTTATCATTTTTTTTTTATTTATATAAATAATTGTATTTCTGCTTTTCATATTTTAAAAATAAGACGGGTGTATAAACAAATAAGTAAATTATGTTAAAAATAATTGAATTTCTATAAAGAAGTTTATCGAAAATTTTTGAAAATAATTGATTCTTGCAAAAAATTTTAATTTTTATGAAAATAATTTAAAATAATTTAATTATTGTGATTTTGTTAACATTTTATTACAATTTTTGAAAATAATTGAATTCTTGAAAAAAATTTTAATTTTTAAGAAAATAATTTAAATAATATAATTCTTGTGATTTTATTAACATTTTATTAAAATTTTTGGAAATAATTGAATTCTTTCAAGTACTTTTGTTAAAATTGCATTGAAAATAACAGAATTGTTTTAAAGTCTTTTATTACATTTTTTAAACACATTTGCATTGTTTCTATAAATTTCATTAACAATTTGAAAAATAATTGAATTCCTGCGAAAAAATTTAATTTTCATGAAAATAATTGAATTCTTGTGAAAATTTTTTATTTTTTAGAAAATAATTGAACTTTTGTGAAGAAATTTATTTAAATTTTTCAAAATAATAATTAAAATCTTTCAAGAAATTTTGTCAAAATTGTATTGAAAGTAATTAAATTCTTGCGAAAAATGTTAATTTTTATGAATGTAATTGAATTCTTGTTAAAAATTTAAATTTTTATGAAAATATAATTGAATTTCTGACAAAAATTTTAATATTTATGAAAATAATTGAATTCTTTCAAGAAATTTTGTCAAAATCGTATTGAAAATAATTGAATTTTTGCAAATAATTTTGTTAAAATTGCATTGAAAATATTTAAAATGTTTTAAAGAATTTTTTTAATTTTTTAAAATTATTTGCATTGTTTCGTTGAATTTTATTAAAATTTTTTTAAATAATTAAATTTATTCAATAAATTTAATTGAAATTGTTTAAAAAAATAATTTAATTTCTATAAAGAATTTAAACATTTTTTAAATAATTGAATTCCTGCGAAAAGTTTAATTTTTATGAAAAAAATTGAATTTTTGCCAAAAATTTTGTTACTTTATTCAAATAATTGAATTCTTGTGAAAAATTTTAATTTTTATGAAAATAATTGAAATTTTGTGAATTTTAATAAAATTTTTGAAAATAATTGAATTCTTTCAAGTACTTTTGTTAAAATTGCATTGAAAATCTTTGAAATGTTTTAAAGAATTTTATTAAATTTTTTTTAAAAATATTTGTATTGTTTCGATGAATTTTATTAAAATTGTTTTAAATAATTAAATTTACTCAATAAATTTGATTGAAATTGTGTAAAAAAAAATTTTATTTCTATAAAGAATTTTAAATTTTAAAAATAATTGAATTCCTGCGAAAAAGTTTATATTAATTTTTATAAAAAAAAATTGTATTCTTGTGAAAAATTTTATTTAGATTTTTGGAAATAATTGAATTCTTCCGAAGAATTGTATTCAAATTTTTGAAAACAATTGAATCATTTCCATAAATATCATTGAAATTTTTGAAAATATTTTAATTCATTCAAGAAATTTAATTGAAATTGTGGAAAAAATAATTGAATTTATCAAAAATTTTGAAAATGTAATTGAATTCTTGGGAGAAATTGTAATATTTATGAAAAAAAATTGAATTCTTGTTCTTTTCAAGGAACAAAATATCTATAAAATTTGAAAGAAAATTGAAGAAAAAAAATCGAGAATTATTAATTTAAGCATAGAAAAATTGTCATGAATCTAGTAGTTTGGTATATACATATTTTTCGTAAAATTTTCCAAAGAAATGAAATAGTAAGGAAAGTTGCAATTTAACATTGAATTGTCAGAAGTAATTTTCCTTTTTTTCTTTGTTTTTTATTTGAAGAAACGGCCAGCGGAGTGATATTAAATTTTCACGAATGCTTGTGTCATTATGGCGTGACAAAGCCTCGGCATTTGGTTGGAACACGATGTCCATATACGTGCGATATTGAATTATCGATAGCCGTCACATATTCGGATACTTCACATATACATGTATATATATATATATATATTTGCAACCGTCGCTTCGAGTGTAGAATATTTGCAGGCTGTTCCTCTTTCTCTCTATATATGTATATGTATACGTATATAAAATGGTGAATATAGGTCCAATCCATTTTGAACACGATCCGCGATAAATTCACGGGACATTTCCACTTGAATGCATTTTGCAAATATAGTTATAAAATAATTCTCAAAAAGAAGTTTTCATGTCACGAGAAGTGTATCTTGCCAGTAGGAAATGACAGTGATTAATAATTTATTGAGCTTACTCAAACAAAGAGAGTCACTTGAACTGTTTCCTGCAATTTGAGATTGATTACCTTCATTAAATATAGGAATAGACGAGTGGAAGTAGGAACAAGAATAGTGTACGTTTTATTTATATATAAAGAAAGGCGTATAGGGATCTACTCGGTACGATGTGAATTAAATATCGCTTGGTAAATATCCTCGTAGGCTGATTATACTCGGGGAGGGAAATTTATATCATTCCTGATGCGTATTCGAATATTGTTTGGAGATCATTTTTTTTTGTGCTATCAGCGTTGAATGATTTTTTTCTTTTCTATTCTATTTTATTTTTTTCTATTCTTTCCTTTCTATTTACTTTTTTCTTTTTATTTACTTTTGCCTTTTTATTTACTTTCTCCTTCTTTTTTTCTTTTCTATTTATTTTTGCTCTATATTTTTTTCTTTTTTCGTTATTTTTTTCTCTTTCCGTATTTTTTCTTCTTCATTTTTCGTTTCTATTTATTTACTTTCTCTCTTATTTATTTTTTCTCTTTTTTTTCCTTTTCACTTGATTTTTTTTAATTTGCCTTTTTTAATTCGTGTTTAATTTTTGCAGATGCTTTTCTCCGCAATTACTATTTGAATTCATGTGCATTGAAAAAGGATCTAATTCGCATTGAAATTCTAGAAATTCTAGAAATATTTAAAAGAGTGAAAATCCCTAATTTCTGAAATTAATTTTGGATTTTTCAGTATTACAGATTCTCAGGATGCCTACAACACCTGGAAAACACGAAAAACTTAAAAATCTCAGGAAAATTAGAAACATTTTGAAAAACGGGAAATAACAAAGATTTTTTTTTTTATTTTTTTTTTTTTTTCAAAAATTTAAAAAATATTTTTACTATATTAATAATAATTGATTAATTTTTTGATTATTAAATTAATATCTACATACCTAATAGCTAATTTTGAACTATAGTAAAATTTTTTGCTAATTTTAACTAATTAGTTGTTTATTTTTCATCTTTGAATTAGTTAAAATTAAAAATTTTCTCTAAAATTCAATTATTTTCATTAATTATAAAATTCTTTATAAGAATTCAATTATTTTTAATACAATTTTAATTAAATTTTTTGAAAGAATTCCATTATTTATGAAAATAAATTTACTAAAATTCTTCGCTGGAACTAAATTATTTTCAATACAATTTTAATTAAATTTTTGTAAAGAATTAAATATTTTTCATAAATAATAAAATTCTTCACAAAAATTCAATTATTTTTGTAAACAATTAAATTCTTCGCATGGTTTCAAATATTTTCTAAAACTCTAATAAAATGCTTTGCAATAATTCAATTATTTTCATAAACAATAAAATTCTTCGCTAAAATTACCTGAATTATGTTAGAAAATTTTAATAAAATTCTTCTCAAAAATTCAATTATTTTCATAAATGATAAAATTTTTCACTGCGGAATTCAGTAGTTTTCAATATAATTTAAATTAATTTTTGGAAAGAATTCAACTATTTTGAGAAATTTTAATTAAATTCTTCGAATAAAGTCAATTATTTTCAATTTTAATTAATTTTCGGGAAAGAAGTAAATTATTTTTAAAAGTTTTAATACAATTTTTCACAAAAATTCAATTGTTTTAAAAATTTGCCTAAAATTTTTCGATTAAACTCAATTGTTATAAAGAAATATATTGATAAAATTTATTAATTTTTATTTTATTTTATGTCGAAGCATTTTAGTTAATTAATTTTTTGTTATATTATTTAATTTTTAAAATAGTAAATTAGAATTCAAAACGTTTATAATTAAAATTTTTTAAGTTGGTGGAAAATTTTCCTCTCTAATTTCGAATTATAGTAGAAATTCTCGCTAATTCGAATTTACTAGTTATTTATTTTTCACTTTTTAAATTTATAGTTAAAATACAGTAGAAAATTATCCTACTCTTCAATTTCGAATTACAGTAAAATTGTTTGCTAATTTGAATTTATTACTGATTGATTTTTCATTTTTGAATTAGTTAAAATTCACTGAGAAGTCAGTCATAATTTCTTTTTTTAGTTTACAGAATTTAGAAATCTGGAAAATTTGTAAATTATCAGAGATAATTTTTTTCTGTTATAGGTACCCTGATAATTGGTAAGACAGTAAATATTAAATTTTATTAAAAAAATCTTACAATTTGAAGAGAAAATGCGACAAAGAGAATTTTTCACTTAGAAAAGAAATTTAAAAAATATTATATGAAATTTAGTACAGTTCTATCAAATCTGAAAATTAATTATCAAATTTTAATGCAACTGTATACTAAAGGTCATTTATAATTTTTTTAAATTTCTGTATTTTTTATATCCATTTTCGCTTTGTCGCACTTTCTTCTCAAATTGTAAAAAATACTTTTATGAATTTTAGTATTTGTTTTCTTTCCATGTAATACAATTTTTATTGCAGTATTTCAAAGAGTTTTAAAAGAGTTTTTTCATATTCAATTAAAATTTGTTTTGGAAAAAATGAGTTTTAGACTCCCTTTCGAAATGTGACTTCATTTTAGTCACTCTTTCAAATAAAAGATTTCGAGACTAAATGAAAACTGTTCGTTTTTTTTTTACTTGCTTCTTATTGTATACTTTTCTTTAATTATTTTTTATTCTTACACTGAAAGAAAATATTGAAAAGAGGATTTTTAATTCGGTAATATTTGACGAATACCAAAAGTGTTGTAAAAATTTAAATTGTTTCTGTAAAAAAAAAGACAACCTTTTTGTTTCCCAAGTTTTTAAAAAAATGTTCCTTTTGAATGCCTATTTTCAATTTTAAAATTAATGTATTGAAAATAATTGAATTCCTGAGAAGAATTTTATTATTTATAAAAACAATTTAATTCTTGCGAAAAATTTTACTATTTTTGAAAATAATTGAATTGTCCCGAAGAATTTATTAAAATTTTAGGAAATAAATGGATTTTATGTAAATATTTGAAAATAATTAAATTCTTTCGAGGAAATCTATTAAAATTGTTTTGAAAAGAATTGGATTTTTGCAAAGGATTTTATACTATTTATAAAAATAATTGAATTCTTTCTTTTGTTAAAAATAATTGAATTTTTACAAAAAATTTTACTATTTCTAAAAATAATTGAATAAACCTATACATATATGTATCTTGGCAGAATTTAGTAAATATATATATATATATAAAAACCCAGAATTTAGAAATGATCTTAAGAAATTGGTTTTCCTTCTTGAATTTCGTGAGTGCATAAAAAGAAAATAGTGGTTGACCCCGCGGGCATTTCTCGTTCTACGGTATAAAAATAAATGTAATCTGTGTATTGAGCTGAGTGACTGAGGATGGACAAGGAAAGATCATGTCGCATGAGGTTTGGAGGAGGATGAGGATGAGGGCGATTTACACGCAGGGGAGCGTCACTACGCGACAATCGAGTGGTTGGTTCTCTCAGGGGCAGTTTATATATATTTCTAATACTATTAGGCGGTGTTCCGTTACACATTGACAGATGTGGATATATAGTGGTGGAGAGTTAGTAGAATATTCAGTTCTATTTGGATTTCAGTGTTTTGGGGGTGCAGCTGCGTGAATTGTACACCACTGTTTGGATCCGGCATCAATTGATAGTTTCGGCAAACGAGTCCACAACAGGGGGTTACATCTTCGTTTATTTCGAATGTATATACATCCAATCACATCCCTGAAATTGAGCCTCAGTTTACCCTTCTTGTTAATATCTTAATAACACGAGGCGAAAAAATATTTGTTCATGTGCTTGAAATTCATTTCTTTTTTCTTCAAAGGAATTTTTATTCTTTCACAAATTTGCAAAATTTCTTCCAAATTTTTCTTCATTTCTTTTTCTTCACTATTTCGTTTCTTCGTCTTCTTTATTTTCCTATTAGCAAATTTATCATTATAATAATTAAAAATTGAAGTTGATATGCAAAAATAAAAAATTCTGCTTTAATATTATGCAATTACAAAATTTTTTATTTTTGCATATCAACTTCAATTTCAGATTTTATCAAAATTCACTTAATAACTAATTAATTATCATTGTTTAAAAATTAAAAAAAAATTTTCAAATTTTTTGCAATAATTCAATTATTATTAGGTATAAACAATAATTAACTTCATCGCTGAAATTCAATTATTTTTTTAAACAATACAATTCTTAACAAAACATTAATTATATAAATTATATAAATTATTTTCAATTATTTTCTTTCTTGGAAAAAATTCAATTATTTATCAAAAATTTAATTGTATTTTTTGCAACAATTCAATTATTTTTTCAAACAATACAATTCTTAACAAAACATTAATTATATAAATTATATAAATTATTCTCAATTATTTTCTTTCTTGGAAAGAATTTAATTATTTATCAAAATTTTAATTCGATTTTTCGCAACAATTCAATTATTTTTTAAAACAAAAAAAAAATTCCTCTCAAAAATTCAATTATTTTTATAAATAATAATAAAATTTTTTGCAGCAATTCAATTATTTTTAATACAGATTTAATTAAATTCTACGCAATAATTCAATTATTTTCATAAACAATAAAATTCTTCGCAAGAATTTAATTACTTTTATAAATTATAAAATTTTTTGCAGCAATTCAATTACTTTTAATACATATTTAATTAAATTTTACCCAATAATTCAATTATTTTCATGAACAATAAAATTCTTCGCAAGAATTCAATTATTTTCAAAAATTTCCAATAAATTTTTTCTCAATAATCTAATTATTTACATAAATAATAAAATTCTTCGTAGGAATTCAAATATTTTCATTGCAATTTTAATTACATTTTTTGGAAAGAATTCAATTATTTATTTATCAAAATTTTCACTGAATTTTTCGCAACAATTCAACTATTTTTATAAATGATAAAATGCACTCGTAACAATTCAATTTTTTCAAATACAATTTTAATTCAATTCTACACAATAATTTTATTACTTTCATAATAAAATTCTTCTTAGAAATTCAATTATGTTAAACAATTTCCAATAAAATTCTTCTCATAAATTCAATTATTTTCTTTCTTCGTAGGAATTCAATTATTGTTAATACAATTTTAATTAAATTTTTGTAAAGAATTCTATTATTTATAAAAATTTTACTAAAATTCTCTACAGGAATTAAAATATTTTTAATACAATTTTAATTACATTTTTTGAAAGAATTAAATATTTTTCATAACAAATAAAATTTTTTATAAAAATTCAATTATTTTTGTAAACAATTAAATTCTTCGCATTATTTCAATTATTTTCTAAAATTCTAATAGAATGCTTCGCAATAATTCAATTATTTTCATAAACAATAAAATTCATCGTTAAAAGTGAATTATTTTTAAAAATTTTAATAAAATTCTTCTTAAAAATTAAATTATTACCATAAATGATAAAATTCTTCACTGGAATTTAATTATTTTGAAAAGAATTTAATTAATTTTAAATAAATTTCTAGAAAGAATCCCATTGCTTTTAATAGTTTCAATAATTTTTTTTACAAAAATTCAATTATTTTTAAATATTTTACTAAAATTTTTCCAAAAAAAAATTCAATTGTTTTAAAAAATGTTGGTAAAATTTATTTATAAGAATTCAATTGTTTTTAATAGAATTAAAATTAAATTTCTTTAAAAAAATTGGTTTTGATAAATTTTAATAAAATTTTACGCAGGAAATAAACTATTTCAGAATTAAAATTATAACAGTTACAAAAATTCTACTTTTTTTTAAACAAAAATATTATTAAAATTAAAAAAAAAAACCACGTATTAATCCAAAATTGTGAAAAATAACATATAATTTCTAAATGTTTCTTGCAAATATAGTATCACGAAATTTATATTTGTTTATGTTTAATTAAATTCAGGAATTAAATTATAATTTTTAATGCAAATAATTCAGTTTAATTAGTTTTTGTTATTATTTAATTTTCAAAACAAAATATTAGATTTAATTAAGTTTAGAATTTAAATTTCT
This sequence comes from Leptopilina syphax, assembly GCA_032872505.1. NCBI lineage: Eukaryota > Metazoa > Arthropoda > Insecta > Hymenoptera > Figitidae > Leptopilina > Leptopilina syphax. The sequence continues at coordinate 27,621,268 of CM065469.1, read as the reverse complement.
TAAATGTAATTGATTTAAAGAAGAGTTTTACTTAAAAATTGTGGAAAATAATAATTGAGTTTAAATGTATATTAAATAAATAAATAAATAAATAAATGATGAACATAATTTTGAAGATGTTACTACAGTAAAAATATTCTTATAATATAAAATAGTAATTTAATCACTTGGTCATCTTTAATTATTATAAAACGCTGTTTAATTTTAAAAATTTGAATCTTTTGAAGAATTTTAATTCATATGGAAAAATAATAATGATTAAATGTTTATTTAAAAAAGAAGTTATTGATGTTGTCGAATAATTTTACAATTAAAGAAATTCGTAAATGTATTAGAACATTTCTTTGAGAAATTTTTAGAGTGAATCAGAATATTCGTTAGGGTCAGGGGAAAAGTTTCTAAAATTCTGTCTGATGGAAATCAGGAAAAAGAAGAAAAGCAAAATCTAAATTTTTGTGTAAATAGAAGAATTAAGATTAGTAATCATTTTCTTAATTTGATTTCAGATATTTCATGCTGCAACTCAAAATTCTTGGATTTTCGTATATCAGATTATTAAAACTTCATCGAATAGAGCTTTGGACTTTTGGTTTTAATTGCAAAGAATCTAAATCAAATATGCGGCAAATATTTCCCATAGTGCGGTATAAACTTCTCGATGACACTATCTTTATTGAAATCCATGGAGGATAAAAATTAGCATAATCCATTTTTCGTTATATCATCTCTCGGTTTTCGACGATCATTCTCTCTATTCTCGAAGACAAATTATGAGAAAATAAGAAAAGGTATATGGGCCTTTGATTTTATTAGCTCCTGTCCCATTAGGCCATATATTATGACGGGTTATCTCTCTTATTCTTTTTTTTCGTCTGTTGTCGATTTCACGGAAATAAAGGTGGTTCCGCGCTCGCGTCCGGCCTTATAATTTCTTCTTGAGAGAATTTGATCCAAATATATTTTCTATATATGTATATATGGGTGAATCTCCTATGGAACTTTTAACCTTTATGTCCCTCACATTATTTTCACTAAAACAGTCTAAATATCAAAACTAATGATTTTTAAATATTTACATGTTTTTCAAAAGAAAATAAGGATCACGATTTAACCATTGATATAAATTATTTTGTTTATTTTTTCTATGTTTTGCTTTATTAAAGTTCACAATACAATTGATGAAAATTTGTATTATTCTTGAAAAGAATTGAATTCTTGCAAAAATTTTTACAAACCATTCTTTAAATAATTGAATTCTGTTTGGAAATTTTATGAAAATAGTAGATATTGAAAATCATTGAAGTGCGAAAAGTTTTTAAAGATAATTAAAATTGACAAAGAATTCTATTAAAAAATTTGTCAATAATTGAATGTCTATGGAAAATTTTATTAAATTTTTATTTTATTTCAATTAAATAATTGAATTCCTAAAAAACATTTTATTATTTATGAAAATAATTGAATTCTTGCGAGCGATTTTATTCGAATTTTTTATAATAATTGAATTTACAAGAAGAAATTTATTACTTTTAAAAATAATTGAATTATTGTGATGAATATTGTTAATTATGAAAATAATTGAATTTTAAAAAGAATTTTATTAAAATACCTCAAAATAATTGAATTTTTAGGAGTAATTTTTATATTTATCATTAATAATTGAATTCTTTCGAAAATTTATTTGTGTAAATAATTGAATTCTTAGAAAAAGTTGAATTAAAATTTGAAAAAATAATTGAATTATTTAAAAAAAATTTAATTAAAATTGTATTTAAAACAATTAATTTCTTTCGAATAATTTTATTAAATTTTTGAAAATAATTATTCAATCCTTCCAAGAAATATTTAAAAAAACATTTTTTTAAATAATTCATTTTTTCGAGGAATTGAAATTAAGTTTTTAAGAATAATTACATTTTTTGAGCAATTCCTGTAAAATTGTATTGAAAATAATTGAAATCCTTCTATGAATTTTATTATTTATGAAAATAATTAAATAAGTTGCTAGGAATTTTATTATAATTTTCTCAAAAATAATTGAATTAAAGAGAAGAATTTTATTATTTTTGAAAATAATTGAATTATTGCGGAAAACTTTATTAAAATGTTTAAAAAGAATTGAATTTTTGTGAAAAATTTTATTATTTTTGATAGTAATTGAATTCTTCATAAGAATTTTATGAAAATTGTTTTAAATAATTAATTTTTTCGAAATATAATAATTATTACGAAAATTTTATTAGTTTAAATAATTGAATTCTTGTGGAAAACTTTATTTGTAAAAATAACTGAATTTTTCGATTATTAATTTAAAATTATAATAAAAATAATTGAAATTTTTTGATGACTTATTATTTATGAAAATAATTAAATTCATGTTTAGAATTTAATCAAAATTTTTTTAAAAAATTGAATTTTCATGAAAAATTTTATTATTAGTGAAAGTAAATAATAATTTGAATGTTCTTTCATTCATTCACTATATTTCTGTCCCTCACACTATGAAGTTGTCTTTTGTTTTTACTTTTGTTTTTTGTTAACTTTAGATAGATTGTACATTATATTGTTAAGTTATAATTTTATTTTATTTTATAATTAATTCAAAATTGTAATGACAAATAGAAATCATCAGAATTTTTTTCACTTCTTTTCATTAAAAGACTAAAATTTTGTTAAATATTATGTTTTGTCAAATTAAAATTATTTTTGTTCTTTACTTCTAAACAAAATTAGCAAATTGTTAAACAACTGTGATTAAGAAATAGAAAATTTATTTATTTTGCATTATTTTTCTTTATGAATCACAATTTTTTTAACAAAATTATTATTTTGTTTTAGAAAAAGAAGAAAAATATTTGCACAATTTCTATTTTTAATCTTATTTTTGGAATAGGATTTTCCACAGGAATTAAGATATTATTTTATATCATAAGAATATTGTTACTGTATCACTTCATCAAAATTATTTTCATCATTTTAATTCAATTATATTATTTTCTAGAATTTTAAATTATTTTTCATGAAAATAATTGAATTCCTTGTAAAATTTTTATTATTTATGAAAATTATTAAATGTTTTCATACAATTTTATTAACATTTTTTTTAAATTATTGAATTCTTTTTGGGAAATTTTATTAAAATAGTAGATATTGAAAATCATTGAAATTAGAAAAATGCATTTTATTTTTGAAAATAATTGAAATTAGGACAAGAATTTTTTTTGACATTTACGAAAATAATTGAACTTTGAAGAAGAATTTTGTTATTTATAAAGATATTTATAGTTTCCAGAGATTCGCCCATATATACATTATGATTTTTGTAGGTGTAAGCGAAAGGGGTAAGCGGTAAAGGAAACTTAAAAAGCAGCTAAGAAATGGCGATGGTTAATTAATGGATCGGCACGCGAGAGAGAGCATAAAATGAGGATCGTTTCTTCTCGTACCAATTCCTTGACAGAAGGTTTACTTTGTCTTTGTCGTCGTCGTCTCTAGAAAATTTTGCGGTTCCCCCATTGTGGCGGTGCTGTTTTGTCCCGTCAGTCCCCGTGCGCAATGCGATATCTTTTTTGAGCCATGTGTGCTGCCGGTATATTTCCAACGCCGCCATTGCCATTATAATATTATACACAAGACTATAGAGCACAAAATGCACTTCACACACAGGAAGACGTTTGGCTCGGCGGCTTCGATTCGCTCTTTATTGCTATTGTATCGGTGAAAACCGCATAGACATTAAATTCAACTTGTAGAATATATACGGACAAATGTATAATGCGAGTTTTACAAAGTACTTTTTGTTGTTTCACAAAGTGAAAAACGTGAGATTCTATTTTTGTCGTTATGGATCGTAAAATTAGAATGAAAATGGATTTTTCGTGTGAGATTATTGTTTTCAGACGCACGTTGAAAGTTGTCCAAATATTTAAATTTTATGTGCGTTCTGAGACAGATCTATGAAGAGAAGAAAAAAATTAGGAAATTATTAAAATAGAAATTTTATTCGTTTTTTGTCTCAATATTTGATATTCTGAAATTAATTTCAAATTATCTTAATTCAAAGTGACTATTAACGCTAAATACGAATAAAAAAACTCTTTTAAACAATTTATTTTAATAGAGTTTTTGTAAATAATTAAATTCTTTTGAAAATTCTACAAGAATTCAATTATTTAAATACAAAAATAAAAGAATTTATTGAATAATTAATTGATTCTGAAAAATGATTTCTTATAAAGAATTTGATCAACAAATTGTTAAATAATTGATTTTTTTTGACGAATTTTAATTAAATTTTTAAAGAATTCTTAACATTCTTTTTAACATGCTTTTGGAAAACTTTATTAAAATAGTAAATATTGAAAATCATTGAATTGAGGGAAATTTTTGAAAATAATTGAATTTCTGCAAAGAATTTTATTACTTTTTAAAATAATTGAATTTTTGACAAGAATTTTATTATTTTTAAAGATAATCGAAATTTTGACAAGAATTTTTAAGAAATTTTGAAAATAATTCAAATCTTCCAAGGAATTTTATTCTTTATGAAGATAATTGAATTCTTGCGAAGAATTTTCTTAAAATTTTGGAAAATAATTGAAATCCTCCGAAGAATTTTACTTTTTATGAAAATAATTGAATTTTTACGAAGAATTTTATTAAAATTTCTGAAACTAATTAAAATTGTTTGAAAAATTTTATTATTTATAAAAATAATTGATATCCTGCAATGATTATTATTAAAATTTTTGGAAAATAATATAATTGTTTCAATATGAAAATTTAAATTCTTTGAAGGAATTTAATTAAGATTGTATTGAAAATAATTGAATTTTTAGGAAGAATTTTATTAAAATTTTAGAAAATAATTGAATTCTTTTGGAAAATTTTACATATAAAGAATTAAGAAAAAAAGAAATTTTTTTGTGAAATTTTATTGATAATAATTGAATTTTTGCAAAGATTTTACTATTTTAAAAATTAAATTGAATTGTTTCGAAGGTTTTATTAAAATTTTGTTGAAAATAATTGAATTTTTGCAAAAAAATTTATTATTTATAAAAATAACTAAATTCTTCCGGAGAATTTTATTATTTATGAAAATAATTGAATTCTCGACAAGAATTTATTTCCAATTTTTGAATATAATTAAATTCCTCAGACGAATTTTATTATTAATGAAAATAATTGAAATCTTCCAAAGAATTTTATTCTTTATGAAGATAATTGAATTCTTGCGAAGAATTATAATAAACTTTTTGAAAATAATTGAAATCCTCCGAAGAATTCTATTACTTAAGAAAATAATTGAAATCTTCAAAAGAATTTTACTTTTTAAGATAATTGAATTTTTATTATGAATTTTATTAAAATTTTTAAACATAATTAAAATCCTTTAAAAAATTTTATTATTTATGAAAATAATTGAAATCTTGCAAAGATTTTTATTAAAATTTTTTCTAAGGTTTTATTCAAATTTTGTTGAGAGTAATAATTGAATGTTTGCATAAAATTTTATTATTTATAAAAATCACTGAATTCTTCCGAATAATTTTATTATTTATGGAAATAATTGAATTCTTCCGAAGAATTGTATTCAAATTTTTATAAATATAAACAATAATTAATTATGTACTTAATATTAGGTGGATTTTTTCAATTTTGATTATGAAATTGTTTAAAAATTTATATTTGAAAATAAACAATTTTGTAATTTGCATAATAATAATAATAAATTGAATACGACGTTCCGCGCGTAATACGTTTGGAATAATAAAATAAATAATTTGAATTAATCAGAGAAATTATACTTCACAGATTTTCTGTGGATATCAAATTGAGACAAAAAAACGAATCAACAGTGTTGCAAAGCAACTTTTTGATTCGTTTTTTGTCTCAATTTGATATTCTAAAAATAATTCCGCAAATTATCTCAATTCAAAATTTCAAAGGAAATATTAACGCTAAACAAATAAAAAAAATTGAAATTATGCAGTTCTGATAAAAATGGATAATAAAATTTGAATATGATAAAGAACATTCACTCTTTACGGAAAATGACCATAATTACGAGTGGCACGTGCGATAATTGCATTACGAGTAATTAGATTAAGTACTAGTCACGGAATACGCACCGAGACGTAGTGTTTATAAATATATACCAATTCAACTCTTCCTACACACATATAACGAAGTAAACATCTTTCTTTCCTTCCTAAAAAAAAGGAGAAAAAATCCTCTCACTAAAAAAAAAAGAAAAATATTTCAAAAATTTACCAATCAATCCATAATTGGTTTATTATAGAATCCAACCGATTGCATTCGAATAAATTTCCAATGAAAAAGAGTCTAATAAAACTAGACGCAAAATAAAATTCTTCAATTTTCAGATATTTATCGATTCTTTACAATGAAAAAAAAACTTCACCGTGTATTTTTCCTTAGTTTCACGAGAGTTTCGTGCGACACATATAGCGCACCGCTACGAGTGTACATTTTCTGTTTATTTGTATACACACAAACACTAGTGACGTTTAAACCAAACTACAAGTCTCACACTGAGTTTATACCGATCGATAAGCAAATAATCGTTATACACATATAGATGCGGGAATATTTTCTTAAACCAACATATTCACGCAAATATTGCGAATCATTATCTCTTTCAATTATAAATTATTTCCTCGAACAGCTTCGGATAATATTCCACATATATAATTACCAATTCAATCTAAATCGGAAGAAAGTTGTAAAAAAAAAAAATAGATCTCGATTGTAAAAGTTTTTCCAATCTTCAACTATAATGATATAGCGAGACTATAAAAAGTCTGTATAGAAAACTCAATTTCTTTTTCAAAATGGATTTCCATTTGTTCACTATAGAGAGAAAAATAGAATTCAATTTTTATTCAGAATTTCTTGAACAAATTATGACAAACTCACTAAATTTATTTCAATTCAAATAAAAAGATCTTTTTCTATTTTTATTCTTTCCAAGATTTTAAAGGAACATCTTAATGAAACATAGAAAAAAAAGGAAAAAAAATAAAATAAAATTTATTATCTCAAAATTTTAACTGAAATTTATTTTTAAATCAATTTTTATTAGAAAAGTCTACGAGAATTATTTTTAATAAATTTTAACATTATTTAAATACAAAAAATAATAATTTATTGAATAATTAAATGTTTATTAAAATTCAATTCTTAAAATTGAATTTTCATAAAGAATTTTATGAACAAATTTTTAAGTTATTCAATTCTTTGAACAAACTTTAATAAAAATTTTAAGAATAATTTACATTTTTCGAGAAATTCGATTAAAATTGTATTAAAAATAATTGAAATTCTGTGATGAGTTTTATTATTTATATGAAAATAATTGAATTTCTGCAAAATTTGTAACTTCTCCAAAATTAAATTTTTTTTGGTGTTTTTTTTAACTAAAATTCTTCTTTAAATCGATTCATTTTAATAATTTTCGAAAAAGTTCTTTAAAAATTTTCAAATTTATTTGTTTACAATTCAATTTTACAAAATTTCAATTATTCGGATATTTTTCAATTAAATATATATATTAGAAAATAAAATCTTCAAAAAAATATATTTTCAAGTAAAATACAAAAAAACTTTTTCAAAAAATTTAATTCTTCTAAAGAATTGTTAGTTAAAAGTATGAAAAAATCAAACTTTTAAAGATTTTAATATGAAACGTTTTCAAATATTCAATTATTTCTAAAAAATCCACGCTATAATGCTTTAAATATTTAATTATAATGTAAAATTTTAAATCAAATTATTTATTAGAAAATTCTACCAGAATTCAATTATTTAAATGCAAAAAAAATAATTTATTGAATAATTGAATGTTTCTTAAAATTGAATTTTCATAAAGAATTTTGTCAACAAATTTTTAAATAAATGAATTCTTTTGACGAATTTTAATAACATTTTTAAGAATAATTACATTTTTGTAAGAATTTTATTTAAATTTTTGAAAATAATTGAATTTCTTGGAAGAATTTTATTACTTTTAAAAATTGTATTGAAAATAATTGAATTCTTGTAAAGAATTTGAAAGTAATTGAAATTTTGACAAGAAATTTACAGAAGACTTTTACAATAATTGAATTCTGATATTTCATTGAAATTGTATTGAAAATAATTGAATTCTTGTAAAGATAATTATTCAATTATTTTCATAAAAATTACATTTTTATGCAGGAATTCAATTATTTTCAAAACAATTTTAATAAAATTTAACAAAAGTATTCAATTATTTTTAAAGACTTCAGTAAAATTTCTGCACGAATTTAATTATTTTCAATACAATTTATTTTAATAAAAGTTCACAAAAAAATTCAATTTGAAATTGGAAATTAAAAAATTATCACTTTTTAACGCAAAATTATGAAAAATAATATAATTTCTAAATTTTACTTACAAAAATATAGTATTACAAAATTTATTCACTAAATCAGAATTAATAAAAATCGATCTAATTAAAAGAAATGAAGTGATATGAAATTTATAAAAATAAATCATTGTTTGTTTCCTGTTTCCTGATTTTTTCGATAATTTTTATTTTCGAACACTGAAAAAAAAATTTATTTGATTCAAATAACCGATTATTTGGTTATATTCAAATAAATATTTATTTGAATCAAATAATTTTTATTTGAATTAAATAAATTGTATTTGAATCAAATATTTCAGTATTTGAAGCAAATATTATTTAATTGATTCAAATAAAAATTATTTGATTCAAATAAATATTTATTTGAATATAACCAAATAATCGGTTATTTAAATCAAATAAATTTTTTTTTCAGTGAATGAATTTGATTAAAATTTTTGAAAACAATTGAATTTCTGCGAAGAATTTTATTACTTATAAAAATTGTATTGAAAGTAATTGAATTCTTGCAAAAAATTTGAAAGTAATTGAAATTTTAACAAGAAATTTATAGAAAATTTTAAAAATAATTGAATTCTGATATTTCATGTAAATTGTATTGAAAAAAATTGAATTTTTGTAAAGAATTTAAAAATTTAAATTCTGCAATTAAATTGAATGCTTTTGAGAAATTTTCTTGAAAATAATTGAAATTCTGCTAAGAAATTTATGGAAAATTTTAAGAATAACTGAACTCTTTCAATAAAATTTCTAATTAAATTTCTTCATGAAATTTGGTAAAATATCAAATTGAAATCTTTGGAAATTGATTTATTTGTTTGAATTGTAAACGTAACTCTTTTAGAATTGAATTAATTTTGAAATATTGAAGTAAAATTATTCAATAAATAATTTATAACATAATAATTTTATGATCTAGTTCTTTAGGAATTAAGTAATATAAAAAATTTTTTTTCCCTTTTTGATTTACAATCTTTTCTCGAAATAAAAACTAATGTTTCCAAATTGACGAGTAAAATATTCATCTTTAATTTAATTTTTCTCTGTTGTTTATAAAAATAGGAAAAAACTGTTTATTGTCTCATCGATTTTTGTCATTTAATTTTGAAATTAAAATGAACATTTTTAAAATTTGCTATTCGATATTTTTCTGTTTGTCAATCTCTACTTGTTTATTCTTTATTATAACGAATTAACTTTAGTTGCAGTTGAAGGAGTGAAGTGTGAAGTGAAGTTTTATCTCTTATCATTCGTTATATTCGCTATTCGACAACAAACCAATTCGTTAACCAAAATTTCCTGGAAAACAGAGGTGAAAATAGATTCTTCAGAAAAGGCCAAAATTTCAGTATAGAATTTTCTTCATCGAATTTTCAATCATCAAAATCCGAAAAATCAAGTTTGCAAAAAATCGTCTTCTGGAAAAAATGCGAATTCACATATCTAAATATTTTTTCAACCACACGAGCAAAAATATATGAATTGTTTTATCCGCTCGATTTTGATCTCAAGAGAAGTGCGCTCATAAGCTTCAAGAGTTTTTTCAAATGAATATATGAGACGCTATTTAAAAAGGAACGTGAACCCATTTCTTGCGGATTCAGGATCTTCATCTCATCGTCGTGTATATACATATATATTGTCGTGTCGAGTAGATGCATAAAACTTACACGGCTAAAGATATCAAAGTGCGCCGGTGGGAATACCATACCAATCTAGTTTGGCTATTCAATCGGTAGGTAAATCCAGAGGAGGTGGGGTTTCTCGTCTGGTTTTTTTTTCTCCATGGTTGTGTCTTAGACGCCGCCGCGATGAGGTCTCTAAAAAAAAGAAGAAGAAAAAGAAGAAGAATAAAAAAAGGAGCACGTACTCCTTTCTATATGACGTGAGGCGGTAAACTTCTGTCGCGCCGCCTTTTATATGGGAACAGCCTAATTATTGGTCTATCGACATGAATTCTAGGACATTAAAGAGATCGAGTTACGCGTCTCTTAATCTCGTAATCTGCTCCGGACGCGTGGACATCATTTAGCTTACGAACCGGAAACGAATCTCTTAAAAAGTCTTCTTCAATACTTTTCCCACAGCATGTCATATCAGAAAGTGATATTTTATTGTGTATTTTTCCTCCTCTTGTTTTTGCGGTTTTATACATCATTTTTCAATAATAATTTATTAAACTATTAGTTCCGTTCTGTTTTTTATAAATTTTATCAATTTCAATTCTGAGTCTTTTCTCGTATACTGCAATCATATATTAGTTATTTTTTTCAATCAGAATCGGTAAAATTAATAATAAATCAGAATTTATCTATATGACACATAACAAAATTCTGGTTATTATGTTACTGATTATTATTATTTAATGTTTAGAAAAATTTTAATTACATTATTTGCAAGAATTCAATTATTTTTAATTTTTATAAACAATAAATTTCTTCGTAGAAATTCACTTATTTTTAGAAATTTAAAAAGAATTATTTGCAAGAATTCAATTATTTTTATAAACAATAAATTTCTTTGTAAAAATTCAATTATTTTTTGAAACATTAAATTTGTTCGTAGAAATTCAATTATTTTTAGAAATAATGCATTTCTTTGTAAAAATTCAATTATTTTATAAAATTTAAATAAAATTCTTCTCAGAAATTCAATTATTTTCATAAATGATAAATTTCTTCTTAAAAATTCAATTATTTTTATAAACAATAAATTTCTTCGTAAAATTTAATTATTTTTAGGAATTTAAAAAAAATTCTTTGCAAAAATTCAATTATTTTTAGAAATTTAAAAAAAAGTCCTCTCAAGAATTCAATTATTTTTATAAATATGAAATTTCTTTGTAAAAATTCAATTATTTTTACAAATAATAAATTTCTTCGTAAAAATTCAATTATTTTTAGAAATTAAAAAAAATATCTTCTCAAGAATTCAATTATTTTTAGAAACATTAAATTAAAATAAAATTCTTCTCAGAAACTCAATTATTTTCATAAATGATAAACTTCTTCTTAAAAATTCAATTATTTTTATAAACAATAAATTTCTTCGTAAAATTCAATTATTTTTAGAAATTTAAAAAAAAATCTTTGCAAAAATTTAATTATTTTTATAAACAATAAATTTCTTTGTAGAAATTTAATTATTTTCATAGGTAAATATTAAATTTTTTCCTCAAATTCAATTATTTTCAAAATTTTTGGAATTAAATTATTTTTTACCCAATTTCAATTAAATTTCTCGAACTAATTTAATAATTGTTCAAATTTTTAATCAAATTCTTCGCAAGCATTCAATTATTTTCTTAAACAATAAAATTCTTCTCACAAATTCAATTATTACTAACTTAATTTTTTTTTTTTAATTTAAAGAAAACTCTTTAAAACATAATTGAATTATTACAATACAATTTTAACAAAAATTCTCGAAAGAATTCAAATATTTTAAAATATTTTTATTAAAATTCTTCGCAAAATTCAATTATTTTCGTAAATATTAAAATTTTTTGCAGAAATTCAATTATTTTCATAAATAACAGAACTCTTTGCAAAAATTCAAATATTTTCATAAAAATTAAACTTTTTCGCAGGAATTTAATTATTTTCAATACAATTTTAACAAAAAATCTTGAAAGAATTTAATTATTTTCAAAAATTTTAATAAAATTCCTCACAAACGTTCAATTATTTTCATAAAAATTAGATTTTTTTGCAGGAATTCAATTATTTTCAAAACAATTTTATATAATAAAATTTCATAAAAAAATTCAATTATTTTTGAAAATTTCCGTCTAAATTTAATTATTTTTAATACAATTTTAAATTTTAATAAAAGTTCACAAAAGAATTCAATTATGTTATAAAGTTCCTGGAAAGAATTTGATATTTTTTAAAAATTTTAATAAAATTGTTTATTTGAATTATTTTCAATATTAGGTATCATATTAATAAAATTCTATACAAGAATTTAATTATATTTTAGATTAAAAAAAAATTTTTGAAATTAAGAAATAATCACTTTTTAACTCAAAATTATGAAAAATAATATAATTTCTAAATTTTTTTGCCAAAATGAAGAATTAAAAAATTTATTCTCTAAATCAGAATTAATATAAATCGATCTTATCATTAAAAGAAATAAAATGATACGAAATTTCTAAAAATGAATAATTGTTTGTTTCTTGTTTTCTGATTTTTTCGATAATTTTTCTTTTCGAATGTTTTGAATTTTAAAATTAATAAAATTTCAAGTTTAATGTTTTCTAAATTAAACATTAAAAAAATTATTTAAACAAAACTGTTGATAATCGAAAAATTTTATTTAATTTCTATATAGATTTTACTGATTCTGAGTGAAAAAACTTGACTTTATTATTATAATTCGAGAAAGAACTATGAATTCAAATTTATAAATTATAAAAAATATATACAATTTTTTATAACAATATAATCTGGTTAAATAAAACAAAATTTTAGCGATTGTCAAAGTCTTTGCAATTTTTCCATTGTAACTCTCAAATGCAAAAATTGTATCGTCTTTGACATCCCCTTAAGTTTTACGCAATTTTTGCGCATTAAAACCAAATGCAGTATATGGGAAACTTGAAACGTATGCATTTTTTAAAAAATCGTATATATATATTTCCTTTTTTACAAGCCCATCCCATGAAATCTGTTCGAAAAACCATAAGGATATAACCTCTTTCTTGAACGAGGGAAAAAAAGAAAAAAAAATTCTCGAAATAACAGGAAACCAATCCCTGATCAAGCCTTTTGTCCGCGATTTCTTGGAATTTATTCGATGAGGTACAACAGGGTAATAGCGACGATGCACGAAGAATAATATTCTTTTATGATCGATAGGTCGCAAACTCAAGGAGTCGGTTATTCCTATATATAATGAGGAGCATCGGACGATGTAGAAAAAATTACGCAGGGACAAATTCTCTCCAAATAACAATTTAAATAAAAATTTTAATTTTAATATTTAAACAAAAATTACATCTAAACAAACAATTTAACTATTTTAATCATTTTTCGCGAGAAATTGAGAAAAGATCATGATAGGCGTTGAGTTATAGATAATTTATTCTTTTTTTTATTTTTTTTCACCTTTGAAATTACATTACGAATTTAAATACTGAACCTTACACGGTTCAGTATTTAAATTCGTGCCTACAGATTTTTATTTTTCGATGATTACGAATTATGATCAGAAAAATTATTGTTACAAAACGTATTCAGAGAAAAATTTGAAATTACAAATGAGATTGACGAAATTCAATTATTTTCAAAAGTAATAAAATTCTTCGCAAAAATTGATTTATTTTCAAAAAATTTTTTAAATTCTCATTAAAACTTTTCAATTATTTTTAGAAATAATTAAATTCTTCTCCGAAATTCAATTATTTTCAGAAATTTTCCTCAATTCAATGATTTTCAATATCTACTATTTTGATAAAATTTTCCAAAAGAATTCAATTATTTAAACAAAAAAGAAATAAAATTCTACACAAACTTTTAATTATTTTCAAAAAATAATAAAAATTTCACAGGAATTTCATTATTTACAAATTTTTTTATAAATTTCTTCGCAATCATTCAAATATTTTTATAAATAATAAAAATTTTTACGGGGATTCAATTATTTTCGTAAATAATAAAATTCTTTTTAGGAATTCAATTATTTTCATAAATAATAAAACTCATTGCAGAATTTAAAATATTTCTAATATGATTTTAATCGAATTCCTCGAAAAAATTCTTAAAAATTTTATTAAAATTCGTCAAAAGAATTCAGTTATATTTAAAAATTTATAGATAAAATTATTTATGAGAATTCAATTTTAAGAAACATTCAATAAATTATCTATTCTTGTATTTAAATATGTAATTGAATTCTAGTAGAATTTTCTCATAAACATTGATTTAAAAATCGATTTCAGTTCAAATTTTAGATTATAATTGAATTTTAAAAGCATAAGAGCGTAAATTTTTAGAAATAATTGAATTTTGAAAAGCATAGTATAGCGTGAATTTTTAAAAATAAATTAATTTTAAAATTAATTTTTTTGAAAAAGTTTAATTGAATTTTTTTAATATTATTTTAAGTTTTTATTTTCTAGTATTTATTTAATTGAAGAATTTACTTGAAGAATTTACAAATAATTAAAATTTCGTAAAATTGAATATTGTTAACAAATGGATTTGAAAATTGTCAAAGAATTCGAAAATAATTACATTTTTCGAGAAATTTATTTAAAATTGTATTAAAAATAATTGAAATCGTATGAAAATTTTTATTATTTATGAAAATAATTATTTGCTTTCTTACGGTATGAATTTTATTACATTCTTTTAAATAATCGAATCCATGTGAAAAATTTTATTACTTGTAAAAATAATTAAATTCTTGCGAAGGATTTTATTAAAATTTTTTAAAAATAATTTAATTTCTTCGAAAAATTTTATGGGAATTTAAATTATTATAAAACATGAAAAATTTAATTTATAGTTTTAAGTAAAATGTTTCTTTTATTTGACTAGGACTTTTTTCAAATCCATTTCTTTGTTTATATTTTTGTCAGTAATTGGTCCGTAAAGTCCGTATTTTTAAATAATATCACTGGTTCGAGCCTGATAACCGGAAGTTCGCGAATAATAAAAATTACAAATATTTTCTTTTAAAAAAATAAATAAATATCTTGAAGTTATTTTACACTATTAAATGTAATTTTTGTCTGTTTTTAGGTATTTATAATATTAAAAATCAGAAGATTGTACCGATCGATGGGCGAAAAACGAAATTTTTGATTTAAGATGACGAAAAATTTCGGAAAATGGAAGTTTGAATAATAGAAGTTCGGATAATGGAAATTTGGATAACGGAGGTTCGGATAATCGTCTTTTCCACTCTATGTAATTCAAGTATGTTAAATAGAAAAAAGTAACGAAATTTTACTTTTCTTTGGAAGTTCATAATATAATTATGCGACAAAAGTCTGTTAGGTTTCTAGCTATATGAAAACAGGTGTTTATATGGATAGAATGAATTCAAGTAAAAGTGCACTTCTTTTAATATATGATGCATAAAGTAAAAGTGAATTTAAACTACATTATTGTTCTTCCGTTGAGGGAAAGTTTTCTAAAGTAAAATTAAATACTTCGTCTCTTCCTTCCTTGCTTCAAGGATCTATTCTTTCGATTTTTGTTATTCTTTCGATTTGTCATCTCATTTTCGTGTTAAATCTATTCTATTTGCCTTATTGTCTTCTAATTCATTTTATCTCCGTTTTTGCAAAAGAATAGAAAAGCTGAATGATATATTCATCATTCATTCATTTCCAGTTTCGATTTTACGCAATTACTGACGAGCTTCCATTGTGAGCTTAGTGTATTTATTGAATACTTGATGTTTATCTATATATGCATTATATACCTGTATATGCAACTCTTTTATGACCAGAGGGGGAATTTATCCAATACAAGCGTAAAACGAGACGTACGTTTTATAATAATGCAATTGTAACGCGGTCTAAACCACACAGTTCATTCATAAATTATTTTTCTTATATTGAGAATTTGCAGTATGTATTTGCACTGGAAATTGATTTTTTTTACAAACTTTATAGTTTTATAGACATTTTCTATTTTATTTAACACTTTGTATTCTTACACAATTTTACTTTCGGAAAAAACAACGCACCCTGGGAAAAATTTTATTTAAACCAAATTTACTTTATTTGAGTTAAATAAACGTATATTTGTAACACAGAGCTAACTTCTAAATAAAAATTTTATTCAACATAAAGAAAACTTCTATTTTAGAAGTTTATTTATTTAACTTCTATTAACCAAATAAAATTTTATCAAAACCAAATAAAATTTATTTGAAACAAAGAAAAAGTTCAGTTGACTCTGAGTTAAATATATTTTTTTTTCTAGGTGCGTATAATTACCAAATTACTTTAAAATTATAAATGTAAATGTATACTCTTTAAATCGTTCAACTGCGATTTGGTGAAATTGAGCCATTAATTCAGATTAGTAAGAATATTCATCACTAATTTTTTTCAGTAAATTATTTCCAACTTTACTTGAATTAATAATTAAAATTTATTACTGTAAAAGAAATTGTCAAATTAAAATAAGTAGACATTAATTTAGAAACAATTTTAGGTATACATACGAAACCTACATTATTTGTTTTATTTTAAGATCTAAAAACGATTTTTATTCAAAGTCCCCTCTTATACTAATTTGACAATTTTTTTACAGTGATTTCTTTAACGATAAATTATTTGTAAATGGAAAATACATTAGTTTCTGTAATGGAAAATTAATTTTAACGACTATTTTGAGTATATAGAAGGAAGCAAATAGAATTTTTCTGATATTACGTATACATTGTATAATGTGACTTTAATGTCATAATTACTTATTCATTTTATTATTTATTTACTAGCCAAACTATCCGCGCGGGAATATTGTATGGAACTGCTTATTTTAAACAATTTATGCCATTTTATTTAAAAAATTTTTTAAAGAAATAATTATTATTACCTAACCTAATTTTAATTTGTTACAACATTCATCGATTAAAAGCTTAATTGGCAATTTTTTGGAAAATAATTGAATTCTTCTCAGCATTTTATTAAAATTTTTGAAAATAATTGAACTTTTGTCAAAAACTTAATTATTTCTAAAAATAATTGAATTTTGCAAAGAATTTGATTAAAATTTTTGCAAATAATTGAATTTTTTGCGGAGAATTTTATTGTTTACGAAAATAATTAAACTTTTGTTAACAATTTTAATATTTACGAAAATAATTGAATTTTTATTGACAATTTCATTGTTTTTGAAAATAATTGAAATTTTGCTAAGAACTTAATTATTTATAAAAATAATTAAATTTTTTTGGAAGATTGTTATCAAAATTCTTGAAAATATAATTGAATTCTAGTGAAGAATTTCATTAAAATTTTTGAAAATAATTGAATTATTGCGGAGAATTTTATTGTTTACGAAAATAATGGATTTCTTGTTAACAATTTAAATTATTTACGAAAATAATTAAATTTTTATTAACAATTGCATTATTTTTGAAAATAATTGAATTCCTGCAAAGAATTTTATTATTTATGAAAATAATTGAATTTTGTTTTTAGATTGTTATCAAAATTCTTAAAAATAATTGAATTCTTGTGAAGAATTTTATTTAAATTTTTTAATATAATTGAATTTTTGCGGAGAATTTATTTTATAATTTATGAAAATAATTGAATTTTTGTTAACAATTTTATTATTTACGAAAATAATTGCATTTTTATTAACTATTTCATTATTTTTAAAAATAATTGAATTCCTGTGAGAAATTTTATTATTTACGAAAATATTCGAATTCTTTTCAAGAATTTTATTAGAGTTTTCGAACATAATGAAATTCTTTAGAGGAATTTCTTTAAATCTTTAAAAATAATCTTATTTGTTAATAATTGTATATAATTATAATTTTCATTTCTATAAATTTAATTACAATTTATTGAAAATATTTGAATTCCTATCAAGTATTTTATTATTTTATAAAAAATAATTCAATTCTTGGCAAGAATTTTATTTAATTTTTGAAAAACATTTTATCAAAAATGTTGAATTAATTAGAGATATTTTTCCGAAAAATTTTAATTATTAATATATATTCTGTTTAAAATAATTGAATTCCTTCCGAAGAATTTTATTAAAGTTGTAATGAAAATAATTAAATTCTTGCGAAGAATTTTATTAAAATTAAAAAAATAAAAATAATTTATTAGTTAGTGAGCAAATTTTTAAATTTTTCGTATCTGAAATTATTAAAAGAATAAAGTTGATATTTGAAAATAAATAATTTTGTATATATAGATTGCTTTTTAGCAATAAGAAATATTATCGAATTTCGCTCGCATAATTTTATGGAATTTTTAAATTATTTTCTTGATATAGTTAAAATATCCTCTCAAAAGCCAAAAACAAAATTAAAAATTCTGTATATTCTTGCAAAAAGAATTTAATTTGAAGAAAAAGTGTTAAATTAATCGAAATTAATTTACTTCTTCTTCAAATAAAAATTTTGGAACATTGATGGGGAAATTCGCTTTTTTACAGAAAAGGAAACCTTTTTTTAAAGAAAGGTACTTTTTATTTGATAATTATATTTACTTGTTTTTGCTTCCTTAAGGAATCTTTATAGTGATGTTGATGTTTTGATTTTTCTATAAATTAAAAAAAATAATTTAACAAATAAATTTCTGTCGCACAGATTCATCTCGTTTGGATTGGATTATTTTAGTGGATAAAAATTCCGCTGAATCATATATTCTGGAGGTTATCAAGAAATTTTTACTACTATAGTTTAGTGAGAGATTCGATTGTGCATATATATACATATATATATATATACACACACAGGGTGACGGTCTCTCTATATTTGAAAGTTTGAACCGATATACGGGGTGGCGCCTAAGAGACGGCATCGCAACTTTTTGTTTGTTTGTTCCGGGCGTCGGGTTAGGTACTTGACTTTCTCCTGCCCTCTCACCCTTACCCCCCTTTCCTCTATCTCTCTCTCACTTTTTCTCTCCTCTTCTTTCTTTCTTTAGCACAAAGATCGATTCGCGCAAATTTACACGCCCCGGCGCTACAGAGTGACGTCGGGAATTTTTGCTGTTTTTCACTCCTGACTCTCTCGTCCGCCTCCGCCAGAATCATCACCATCACCATCACCACCCTCTCCTCTTTTCCCAACCCACGCACATTTCTCTCTCTCTCTCTCTCTCTATCGCTTGTGAATTCGTTGCGGGAGAGTGGGCGGAATATGCTTCTCTTCCATCGTTTTGTTCGATTGTTACAACCAACGATACCCATTAAAAGTCCCTAATTGGTTTGTCGTTACTCTTGCAGTTTTGGATTCTTGTTGAAGAGATGGAATTAGCTGGAAAATGTGTGTGCAGTGGTTGATGTAGAGAAACAAACGTGTATTTCATGTATATATAACGTTTCGCGGCTTTATTTGTTGCGAGATTCAATATTGAGGTCACAGGTGCTTTTTTTTTACTTTTTAGTCTCGATTAATTTTCTATATTTACCTGTATTCTGTATATTCAATAGGCCAATAGATATGGACAGTTATAAGTGACAATTTTCTTTATCGAAAAAAGAGGAAAATAGAGTTTCATTCCGATGTTTGATCGCAAATATAACACAAATATTTCGTATAGGATATATGATGTGAACGTTCTGATTTTATTTGTATAAATTTTTAAATTCGGATAACAAAAAAAATAAATTATCAGAGATTTCGTATTTGAATTCAGATTTTTTTTTAATTCTTGATTGAGTCTTGTATAGGAAATGTTTCTTTTATACCATATCTTTATTATAATGAGACAAGGGAGTGAATTTAATTAAATTTTGTATTCTGAGTTTGTCGCTTTCAATTCTTTTCGCGTCTTCTCAGAAAAATGATGCAAAAAGTTTTTTACTTTTTGGAAATAGTGAGAATTATCCTCTCATATCTCTTAAAAATTGACACTCTTTAGCAAAAAGTTTACTGGGTGGCCGTTGGACCGGAAAAACCGGGAAATGACAGGGAATTTTTATCTTGATCGGGAATTTTGTAATTTTTTATCAAAAAGATTTTATTTTTTAAGTCATTGATTATTTTCTGAGAAAAAATAGAAATATTTATTTTTAAATTTATTAATAATATTTCATTAAAAAGATTGAATGATCTATAAAATCGTTATATTTTGTTAAAATTCTTTAAAATACATATTCAGGATTGCCGAAGGTCAGTGAAATCAAGAAAAAGTCAGGAATATTATGAAAAGTAATACTGGAAAAATATTCAGTTTCTAGAATTCATTAGAAAATTATGAATTTTGTTGTCCAACGTAACAGACTTAAAAAAAGAAAATATTCAATTTAATTTTAAATTCTTTCTATTTCTATAACAATAATTGAAAAAACTAAACTTAAATACAATTCTATATAAAACAATTCCATTATTTTCAATACAATTTTAATTAAATTCATCGAGAAAATTTGAAAGTAAAAAATTTCACATCCTATAAAATAGTAAAAAAAAAATAGTAAAATAGTAAAAAATATAAAATAATAAAAAATAGTAAAAATATAAAATAGTAAAATAGTAAAAGTAAATCAATTTATAATTTTTTTGCAATAATATTATCACAAAACTTTGCATTAACATCAATTCGTTTTTCTACAATAATTTATAAGCGCAACTATTTTTTTTATATTTTAGAATTCAAAAATTCAAAAAGTTTCAAATTAAAGTTTTATAGAAAAGTTGAATATTGTAAAAAATTATAATTAAAAATTCTGAATAAATTATTTCTTGAAACATTTTTATTCACATTTTTTTAAAATTAGTTTTATTTTTAAATATATTATATTTAATTGAAAAACTTTCAAATTATTCTAAATTTCATGAAATTCTCTTGTAAACAAGTGGCTTTTAGAAATATTGTTATAGTTAAAATTTCTAGAAAATAATTAAATTAAAATCTTGGAAATAATTTTAATGTGTTAAAGTATAGCAATTCTCATAAATTATTCAATTTTAAAGGATTTGAAATTTTTTTTGTAATCTTAATACCTGTGGAAATAATAATAATAATTATGATTCTTTATGACCGAGAAAAATAATTCATCACCGGGAATGAACCGGGAAATTTTTTTTAAATTTCTTTGCCAATTTACTGACATGAAAATTATTTTCCCTGACAAAATTCTTCTTATAGGAAAGTATATGAAATTTTACGAAAAAGAAGAAATATTTGTGAATTTTAATAATTTATAAAAATTACAATTAAAATCCTTCTTGAATTCAGTTATTTTCTACAAATTTTTACAACTAAACTTTATCTCTACATCAATTATTTTAAATAATTTTCGAAATTTCTATTAAAATTCAATTATTTAAATACAAAAACTCAATTTTTTATAATTTATGTAATTTTCCATGTTTTTTTCTTGAATTATTAAAAGTCTAATATTATCAAAAAATAATAATAAAGAAATTCTTACAATTAATTTTCTTAAAATATTTAAAAATAATTTTTTAAGGATAATATAGTTTTTTAATTATATACAATTGTAAAATTTCCTAAACAATTTTTGAAGAATTTTATGACGATAATTTCTCCGAAATTTAAAAAAATCTAAAAATGTAAATTATCAATTTTTATATTTACTTTGTTCGAAAATAATTGAATCTTAAAAAATTATGATAAAACAATTCTAAGAATTAGTTTTTAAAAATATTTTAATGTAATTTTTCGAAAATAATTGAGTTTCTTAAAAGATAATTTTTGAAGGGTTTTAAAAAATTAATTATAATTTGTTGAGAAAATTTGATTAAAAATTTTGAACATGATTATTTTCTCTAAAATTTTAAAATTAATTCTAAAATATTTTTTGTATACCTGTGTATTTGAATTTTCAGAAATATATAATTGAAAATACTGAAAATTATATTGAATTTTAAAAAATTTTAATTTTCATTAATTTTAATTTTAAAATTTACATTTAAAGATTTTTCGTTAAAAAATTTTTGATAATTCAATTATTTTCATTGTTTTAAATTAAGAAACTCTTCAAAAGTTATGATTTTTAAAAATTGTAACAAAATATACTTGAAAAAAATTTATTATTTTCAATTAAATCTTACAAAATTTGAATTATTTAAAACGATTTTTATTATAGATATATGTTTGAAAAATTTAATGATCTTAAAAAATGATTTAAGAATATTTTTTGAAAGATTTGTTTGTAGTTATTTTTTGCAAATCGAAATAATTTGCACTTTATACCAAAAAAAATGTTGTATTTTGTTGCAATATTTGGAAGAAAAGTCGAAAAAGTCGCAATTTTTATTTTCTATTTTCTTAATTTTTTTTCTATCTAATTTTCCATTTTCTTAATTTTTTTCGGTCATTTCCCTGACTTTTGCCAAAAATTTTCTATTTTATTTTTTTATTTTATTTCTCTGTCTTTACTGTGTCATGTATATATACCCGCACCCTTTTATTTGTTTAGATGTTGTTGTCGAAATTTCAATAGTTGAAAAATTATTAGAAAAGAATTGGCGTCTCGAATAAATTGATTTTATATTAAAAAATAACAATTCTCTGGATTTACGTCTAGCATTTGCTTTAATTATTGAATAATGTTTAGACACAGTATCAGAGTTTGTTATGTGATGGAAGTTTTCTAAATTTAATCGTGAGTGTATGTATAGACATGGATTGTTAGGTTTGTATCGGTTTCAGTCAATGACATTATAGGCTCTATAGAAATCAATGATTTATCTCCGAACAATATTGTCACATAGGAATCATATAATACTTCATCGATCTTGTTGCTCTAACATATGTATATCAACATAATTGTTATATTTTCTATTTTCTATTTAGAACAGTGTTTCTTTTTATTAAAATCCCTCATTTATTTCTCATTTTTCAGATTTATCTTAATCAGACAATTTTCTTTTTTTGCCGCATGGTCCATCAAAATGTTTCCGGTGTGCGTGTGCGCCTTTTGGAATTTTTGGCGATTTCTCAGGGATTCTCACGGCAAACTGCAAAGGCAAAAGGAAAAATACGAAAAAAAAGCAAGAAGGCGCACACAATTTTGGCTCAAAAGTGATGATCATTCGTCTAGCTGTCCTCGAGGAGAAAAAAGAAGAATTTTCGCTCTGCAATAAGCGCGGGAGGCTCAACGCGACTCTGGCGTTAAATTCAGCCGTCGGAGCCTGCATTTGAAGACGCGCCTCTCTTGCTATACTTCTTCGTCGTCTCTTCTCGCTCATCGCGATTCTTTTCTCTCAAAGTTGAAAATTTTCTGACAAATCTCTTTCTCTTGGTTCTAAGTTGGCAACCACCCACTCTTATTCCACCTTGCACGATGCTTCTCGCGGGTATGCCGAGAAAGCGTACCGGCGGTCGTCACGCACATATGCTACAACGACCTTTTGCATCAAAAGCCTTGTTTATGAGCCGAAGAGATTTATAGACCGAGGTACGATATAGCTCCCATCGTAGCACACTCTATCCTCTCCGAGATCTCCATTCGAGAATTTCATGTATACATTTCGCGAGTGCGCTGAAGAAAACTAATTTTTACCAAGCGCGCAAGGTGAAATACGATCCTTTTGAGGGAGTGGAAATCCCCGTTAGAAGTTAAATCCAGATGTAGGCCTCATCGAATTTTATTTCTAGAAAATAATTTACTTTTCTCAAAAATAAAACTGTTCATACGACTTATCTTTGTAATTTTCCTATATAGTCACTAGACGATTTTACACCAAATAGTCGCCAGGGGTTTAAAAATTTACGATTCTTTAAATATAATATAGAAAGAACCTTATCTATTATCAGATTAATTCGCGAGAGTATTTTTCCTCACTTTTTTCAAGATAAACGCTAGTCAAAATAACGCTGAATACCGTTTACCAATAATATACATAACACATGTTCTGTGGTACTAGAGAAATACTCATATTTATATCGCAGATTTCCTACTTCAATATAATCTTATCTATATACGTGAATAGAAAACCTACACGAGACTAGGAGGAAATGATTATTTCTTCTCCTTTTCTTCCTAGCTCTATTGGCATTTATATATATCCTTCTCTCTATACAGATATACAGGTCCCACAATTTCAATTCCCATAATTTCAATTCTCATAATTTTCCTCGCTCAGCCATAAGAGCAGAGAAAGACCTCTCCCTCTCGTGTAAGATATATATATATATATATATATATATATATGAACCCCTCGACTATTGGATTTCTTCAATTGGATTCTCATGCTAAACGCGCACTGCAGTCCGCATATTGCCGAGATACATCTTATCTCAAAAAACAACTTTGCTTTTTCGTATAGGAGTTTAACTCTTCTCGACTCCTTATCAATCGGAGAGAATCGCGCGCATGTGGTATATAACTCTCGATATTGGCGATTTCTAATAGTTAGGGGCGGCGTAATATTGTAACTATCGCCGGTATGTGTATTGTAACCGTCTGTACATTGCAACTATCTGTATTTGTAAATATTCCTATATATTGTTAGTTTCTTTTAAGGTCCGTTTGCAGCTTTTTCACCGTGGAACGTTTATAAAATGTTTTCCATGGTGAAAAAGCTGCAAACGGACCTTATAGCTGCAAACGAATTTTAGGTTATGTTTAGAACTAGGCCGATATTCGAAATACGGCAAAATTCCTAAAAACTAAGATAATTCCCCCTAGATTCGGCAAGGATCCTGGTGGCATGTTTAGCTAGAAAAGGATATAGACATATCTTCGTTCTTTTCTTACAAATGGGATTTTTTAGTTAGTTTTAGTTAGTTAGTCTAGGTGAATTATTTTAATAATTTTTCCGATGATCGCAAACTTATCATCTACATTTCTTTTTCTTCTACGTTAAACTATAATATTTGTATAGCGCAACTTCTACAACTATTACATTTAAGGAAAAATATTGACTAATTTTCCTCTTATTATAACAAGAAAAGGGTTTCTGACATAACCTCTAAATACACTATATAAAGAAAGTTCTGCGCAGACTCGAGAAATCTCGATATCAATAAATCGAATATCTCGAGACTGCGCAGAAAGTCTTATAAGTTGCAATTACAAAAAATTAATTTACGGAAAGAAAGAAGATCTTCTTTCTTTCCGTAAATTATAATTTTTCGTGAATTGATATCCTCGAAAGTCTTATAAAAATTTTATTTTTGTCAAAGAGCTGATAATTAATCCTTGCGGTAAAATTCTCAAATCACATTCTCCTGAATTAAGGAAAAATCCGACAAACAGTAGAAACAAAAGTTGGTCCAAAATGTTATATTAATTTCGTATTTTATAAAAAAAAGGTCAAATTAAATTTTTCTTTTGGGGAGGAATTTAATTTTCTACATTTTGAACAATTTAAAGTTTATTTGAATAAAAATTACAATGTTTTGTCAAATTTAAGTAACATAGCCTAAAATTTAACAAATGTTTCTTATTGACAGAAAATTGTAATTTTTATTCAAATGCAATTTTCAATCTTTTTAGGGGACATTTTCGACTCCCCCCGTTCCTCATGTCACACTCTATTATTATATATTAGCGCAATTTTTTCTGCAGGGTGTCACAAATTGTTTGACCCCCCCCCCCTCCCCCTCAAAGTGAACCCTTAAATGTTTAAAATTAAATATTCTTGACTTTTCCGCGCACCAAAACGAATAATTTAAAATTTAATTTCTCTTTTTCTTTTAAATTATACGAAATTATGACGTTGGAATAACTTTTATTGTTTTAACTGCGGCCATCAGATTCTTCCTTAAAAATTCTTATTTTTTGTTAAACTGTAAATCTTTGTAGCAACTTTTAAAACCCATAATATTTTTGATGATCCTTCATTATAATTTGACATTTTTTTTGAACAAAAATAAGAGTTTTTATAACATAACCTCCAAATATGTGTAAAAAAAAACTCACTGCGCAGACTTGAGAAATATATCGAAGAATATCGAATACCTCGAGTCTGCGCAATGAGTTCTGTGTATAATTTGGAGGTTATGTTAAAAACTATTTTTATCAAAAAGTATATGAAATTAATCAATGTTTCTCATTAATATAATGGGTTTAAAAATTGCTTTAATAAGTATTATAGTTTAATATGTAAAATAAGAATATTTATATGGACAAATAAGTTATCTTTAATCCAGGAAAATGTATGTATTTTGGTATTTTTTTCCATGGCTTAAACGCAGTGATTGTTTTGTATTAAAAAGTTGATAATATTTTTATATAATTTCACTCTATGGGGATTAAAAACATAACCTAAAATTTGTTTGAATAAGGTCCTTTTTTGTGGTATAGAATAAGTCACATAGTTTCGATAAATGTATATATAGTTGGGAAATATATCCGCATAGTTCTGTGCAAGGGGCTCGCCCCTCAGATAGATAGCGATAAGAGTATCGCCTCACCGCGTTGTTATAACGTCACGACGCCACCACGGCGTTGCGCAAAGCGCGCTACATATATTATAAAAACCTCTATATTCCCCCCCTGGGTGACCGTAACTCGCGCGCTTCGCTGGCGAATGAGCGACCGTGCACCTTATTTAGCAGCGATTATACGAGAAAAGCGAATATCTCGACCGCAATATCTTCTCGGCACTGTGCTTCAGTGTAATAAAACGATTCACGATCTTCTTCGTTGCCGCTGCCACCGCCGTGGTAGTAGTCCTAGTTGCGCCGATCCCGGCGTACTTTTCTCCCCCCCTCTCTCTCTCTCCCACCGTCCCCTTTTTTCGTCCCTATTCGTGATCCTTATATACTTCGACCCTTTTTTTTCCTCCCCTTACTTATTTTCTTCCCCTCTCAACCCCTCCCCACAGCAGAATGTGAAGAAGGGAAAACCCTTCGTCCTGCTTCGTCCCTAGTGAGAAACGATCTTTCTCTCTCCAATTTGCTGTACGTTTTCCCTTTCTCTCTTGCTCCCCCGCCTATTTCTCTCCCCACTTAAAACTCGTGATATTTTGCTTGTATTAAGAACCTTGTCTTCTTTCTCTTTCTTTCATTCCATTTCTCTGCATTGGATGTGACGCAAGAAAAGTTGGTTTCTCTCTCTTTGGTTGTGGCGAGAGTGTGTGGGTGTGAGTCAAGAGGCGATCGTGTGAGTCACGAGAGGCGGGACTTTTAGAGGCCGCACCCAGTCAGTTGCCTTTTTCTCGGTTCGTTTTCCCTTCCCTCGCTAGCTCGTCAAATGTTTTTCGCCGCGGATTATGACGCGGTCTGCGCGATTATGACCACCGCTCTACGCGCCAGGGGCAAAATTCTCTTCTCTTTTTTTTTCTTCTTCACCCTCCTAACTTCTACCCCTCCTCCTACTACTACTACTGCCACGTCTGTTGCACTCACTCCTTTTTGCCGTGCAAGTTTCTCTCTCTTTCTCTCGATCTCGCTTTGCTTTATCTTGTGTGGCTCTGCTTCTGACGTTTCCAAGATCTTCGTTCCTTTTTCTGACTTGTATTTTTCTCTTCATATGAACTTCTTCTTTTTTTTTTTTTTTTTTTGTAGTTTTGGTCGCATCACTTTTTCTCATCGTATATGGGTAAATTCTATTTAAAATTATATACACGGAAATTCTATTTTAGAAATAGTCGCATAAGTTTTGTAAAAAAAAATTGAATTTTGAAACAATTTTAATAGCTCTTTGTGAGGAGTGTATATGTTAAAGAGGGAGGTGTGTAAATTACGATTTATTGTATAAAAGGGTCTCCCCATTTTAATATGTGTTATAAAGCTCATTATGATTATGGTTCATTTGACAATGAAAGGGGTTTCTTATTCATGTAATTATTATTGCAGGAAAAGTGTAATGAAATTTTGTAACCCTAACGATGTTCTTTTAGTCATATAGTGATGGATAGGAGTCATAATTATCAATTGTATTTGATAATTAATTAATTCATTAATTAACACAATTAACTCGTAGTTTAAAAAAATTTCAGGTGTGGAAAATAATTAGCAATTATTGCTTAATCAGAGAGTAATAATGAAAATTTTTATGGGGGGAATAATTGAGAATATAATTTAATTATAGAAAAAATTAAGAAACTGTAAAATAACTATTTAGCGAATTTTTTTTTTTAATTTTCTTTCTCCATTTTACGTATAAATTAATTACTGACATTAGAATATAATTTTTATATTGTATTTGGTATTATTTATAAATTCATTTTGTTATTTTATTGTGTTTCAGTTATTCATTTTGATTCTCATTATGATTTACTTCGTCCACACGTCGCAAGAGGCGCTGCGTTATTTTTCCAACGGACTTTGAAACTATTTGGCTATTTTCACGCCGTTGCTGCACTTTGACGCCGTTATCGCAACTTTGAAGTTTATGTTAAGAAGAGAAGTTTTATTTTTTCTCTAAAATGGAGAATTTTACACAAAAGAAAATGGAAATTTACAACGCTGATAAATTTTATTAACAAGAAATTCGACAAAAGGAAAAAAGTGAAGTTATACAAAAGTGACGAAGAAAATATAAAAAAAAGAGAAAAAAAATCTTCTAATACAGAAAAAATTCAAATATGGCGCAGATTAAAGGATAATGGAAAAGAAAACAGAAATAAGAAAACATTTGTCAGGTATAAGTTCATAATTTTTATTTATTTATTAAAAAATTGGAATACTGAAGTATTTATTTTACAAATGAATATTAAAAATTATTAATAACTAATATTTTTGTTCTATTTCGAAAAGCCGGGTATAAAAGCAAAATTCGTTTTAATTTTTATTTATAAACGTAAAATAAAAATTGTCTAATCTCACGTCCTTATTTGATCTCAAATAAGACATTTTTGCTTGTTTCATAATCCTTACGAAAATTCCAACAAGTTAAAATTTTCATTTTTTGTTTCAAAATCACGTGAAGGACGTGACTTTAGACAATTTTGTATAAATTACAAAAATTAATACGAATTATCCGTTTCTTTCTATTAACTTTAATTAAGGTATGACATTTTTTTAAACTTTAAAATAGTTATCGAATCATAATAAATTCGACTCAGGGCCAAACTAAACTTTTTAATTTCTTTCAAATAAATTTGCATTTGGTTCGAAATAAAATGTTATTTGGTTCACATAAAAATTTTATTTGTGTCAAAGGAAATTTTTATTCAAAACAAAATAAAATATTCGGTTCAAATATAAAAATTTTATTTGTGCCGAAGAAAATTTTTATTTCAAACAAATAATTTGCGGTTCAAATAAAAATTGTATATTTAGTTCATATATATTATAAAATATATTATTATTTGGTTCAAAAAGAAATTTTATTTGTGCCGAAGAAAATTTTTATTTAAATCAAATAATTCGGTTGAAATAAAAATTGTATTTTCATCAAATAAATTTATTTGACGAAAAAATGTTATTCAAAAAGAAATTTGATTTGTGCCGAAGAAAATTTTTATTTCAATCAAATGATTTGGTTCAAATAAAAATTGTATTCTGCGGTAAAAAAAATATTTTATTGGGTTCAAATAAAAATTGCAATTTTGTCGATGAAAATGTTTCTTTAAAACAAATAAATTTATTATAGTAAATTTCGAAACGAATATATACTTTTATTTAACTCAAATAAATTATGTTTGGATTAAATAAAATTTTCCTCTGGGTGTGTAATTTTTATATAGGAGAATTAAATATATCGAGAGAATATTAACCGAATAGAAACGGGGTATAATAATTATTAACATCATATTCACATTGACGCGTTATAAATTTACTCGAAACTTGTAATTTATTCAATAACGTAATGTTGTTATGATGAATTAGAGTTAACACCAATACAAATATTTTGACATTTAAGTAGCCGCGTTTCCATCGAGTTTTCGAATACATTAAACGTGTACACACATATATATGCGTACATATAATTATTGAAGGTCTCTACCTTTAATATTGTAGTTTGTGTAGCTATATATAATGACCGGAATGTTCGTTCGATCTAGAGTAATTTATGTCACATATGTACAATTTCCTGCGACAAAACTTGATTCTTAGATGGCAGTTATATTCATGTCACGAAAACATCATTTTTTATGCTCGACCTTTAACATATTGAAGGCAATAGAAATTATTAAAAACCCACCTCTAATATGTGAAAAAGTATATATAAAGTAGAGGAAAAAAAATTATTAAGCCCATTAAAAGTATTACAAACTCAGTTCTATGTTTAATTATCTAGCAAAATATTTATTTTGTTCGTTTACCATAAATAATCAAAAATAAAGTTAAGGTCGTTTTTTTAAATTGCTTTTATACATCAAAACAAAAAGAAACTTTTTATATATACATTCGTGTTTTCTTTTGCAAGAAACATAATATATGTTATGCAAATTGTTCTTATATATCATTTACAAAATAATTATTTGCACGTTGGTTTTTTTTTTTCGTAAATTATGCATATTTATTCTATGCGGATCTTCATAGCAATTTTTAATCTAGGGCGTCGTGCGCGTATATATTATTTATAATTTTTCTAATTTTTTAATCTGAATTTTTTTCGTAAGAATAATTGCGGTTATTGTACATATGTTGCATATTTGTTTATTTTCGCTAATTACATTTTTAATTTGGTTCTTTATCGCAGGAATGTTTCTACTTTGAATATTTCGAAACTGAAATTTTTAAGGGCGGGTCAAAGTCTATGGGATTTTTTTATTGAAGCTCTGGTGTAAAAATCGCATCGACTTTTGACACCTCCTTAAGTTCGCAAGTGAGGAACGTGACAGTAGACGATTTATTATTTTCAATTTACTCGTATAATAATTCAAAATAATTTTTTTGGACATGAAGACTATAAAATTTTTATTAATAAATTGTTTTTAAGACAATTCTATTATTCATTCGCAAATGAAGACGAAAAATATAAATTTTTAATTTTTACCTTCCTGACGTTTTTTTAAATAAAAGAGAGTTTAAACAATTTTTATTGAACAATTTGATTTTCTTTAAGTTGTAAAGAGAATTATTTTTACAAAAATCTTCTATAAATTATCAGGAAAGGGAAAATTATTTATTTATTCAGTCTGTATTTTTAATTACGCTTTCTTATTTGCTTTGAGATGGAAAATATCTAATCTCACGCCGATCAGTATTTAAGGCAAATGCAAAAGTCTTGAGTATATAAATTTTTTTGTTGTATTTTTAGAATTAAGGCGATAAATATAATGTCTAATTTCTCGTTGATTGCATTTTAAGGCAATGCAAAAATCTTAAGAGTATTTAATTTTTTTGTTGTATTTTCAATATTAAGGCAATGGAATAAGTCTAATTTCACGCGATGAAAAATGTCTAATTTGGCGTTGGTCATAATTTAAGGCAATTAAATTTTTTTGTTGCATTTTTATAATATTAAGACGATGAAAAATGTCTAATTTCTCGTCGTTTAGTATTTGAGGCAATGCAAAAGTGTCTTATTATTACATTTTTTTGTTGTATTTTCATTATTAAGGCAATGGAAAATGTCTAATTTAGCGCCGGTCAGAATTTAAAGCAATTATAAATTTTATTAAATTAAATTCCTATTAAATTTCTTTGTTGTATTTTCAATATTAAAGCGATGGAAAATGACTAATCTCATGCCGATCAGTATTTAAGGCAATGCAAACGTATATTAAATATTTTTTGACGTATATTTTCAATATTAAGGCGATGAAAAATGTCTAATTTCACACTGGTCATAAATTTAAGGAAATGCAAAAGTTTGTGGAGAGTTGATCCTTTAAAAGTGTACGTATTTTCATTTAAAAGATTGCAAACATAACCTAAAATTTTTTGCTTTTAATGCACATTTTTTTTTAGAGAGGGTCACAAAAATTCTGGTAGATACAATTTTTTCTTTTTGCTATCAGTTTTTGTAGTACATTGCACAACGAGTAAATTATCTAATGTCACGTCATTCACGTGATTTTATATTTAAATTGTCGTTGCAAAGAAATGATTTTAGTTTCGACGTTATAAAGACAATAGAATAAAAATTGATTTCCTCTAAGTAGCAGCAGTAGCATGAAGTAGAAAATATAGTCCTTGATTCACGCGATAAAAAAAATTGTCTAGTCTCACGTCCTGCAGGGAACCTTAATTACATACATAGTATACACAGTTCTTTTCTCGAAAAAAAAAAGTTTAGTCACACATATCCATTATAGGCCGATTAAAGATAATTCTAAGTAATCCCTCTGCGCCTGCGAGAGAGTAGAGGCTGACACTATTAATTTATACCTACCTCTTAACATTGCCAATTTGGCAACCTGTTAACAACGGAAAACGTCGCACTCGTGCGAGTTTATGATGGTCAGCGAGCTTTGGCAACCCGTTAGTCATTTTGTGCAATTATTATACTATATATATATACATATATATATAGTGAAACCGTGTTCTTTGTGTATACACACAGTTTGTATGTATAGGTCGGATGAACGCTTGGGGCGTCGCTTTAAAACACTCTGCGCGCGAAGGACGACAACGACGACAGTGAGGAGGACGACGACGACAACGACGACGATGATGACGACGACCGTGGTGACGACGCGCGGGGAATGGGATTGTGTATATACGACGAGTGGGTGGGCTGTGGGTCGAAGGGAGGGCCGAGGGGTGGCTATAAACCATCACGTGGGGGAACTCCAACTCGATGGTGGGGGTCACACACGGGCGGGGTTTTCGATCTCACTTCCCCTTCGTTCCTCTTTTGCACTGTCTTGCAGTTTTTATCCGCAGGTTTCACTCCGACAGCGTTAAAGCGCAAACTGAACCTCACGAAAAGCATCCTCCTTGCGTGAACTTCAACACTGAAAGTCAAAACACTAAACACTTTAACAGTTTTGTTTTTCCACGCTATTTTTCGAAAAAAAATTTTCTCTCCGTTTTCTTTCGTAAATAACGTTTTTCTCCTCTTTCTAGAGTTAAAAATGGATTAACTTTGATGAAGATTAGGGAAAAAACGGAAAGAAAAGTAAAAGGAAAAACGCTAGCAAATCGCTAGGAAAAAACGTAGAAAAAACTAGTGGAAAAAGTTGGAGGAAAAAAATAAATTTGAGGATATATGGAGTTTTCTCACCCCAGCGTGTCTTGGTCGTCAAGCTCTGAGAGAGGGTGGTGTTAATGGGCGTACTCGCGGTTAACACCCTTGAAGGTCGAAGGTGGGGATATCTTGGAACGGTGACGAAAGGAAGCGTTTCGGATCCCAAAGGATGGCGGGGGTGTTGTTGACGAGGGGATGAGAGAGAAAGAGAGTGAGTGAGAGAGAGAGGGGGAAGTGGAGCGTCGGAAAAGGCGTCACGTACAACGCCACCCGGATTGGCGCCGGAACACCAATCCGCGCGGTGAGTGCTCATTATCGCCCAACTGAGACTGGAGCGAGAGGATGCCCCCCCACTCTTGAGCCACAAGTCAGTCGATCCCCACTCTTTGGCCATGGCGATACGTAGGGGAAGGGAGGAGGAGCCCCGACAGCTTCAGTCTTCGCGTTGCTGCCCTCCAGCATTCACGCCTCCCGCGTCCGTTCCACGGCCTGTGCGCCTCTTTTGCCCTGCTGTATACGCACACGCGGCACACAGTTCCCCGGGACTTTAGCACACCGACACCTTCGCGGGAGGTGTGGGGGTGAGCCCCAGAGGAGGTGTCAATCCTAGCGCTGCTCAGTGACCATCGCGGCGCCACCCAAGTAACACCTTCACCTTTCACGATCCCGCGAAAAACGTTGAATCTTTCTCTCGCTGGGTCGCCGGCCGTCGGATCGCGACAATTTACTGAAAAATAAATATCATGTGCTTTAATTTTGTGACTGTCCGTGGATGACGTTTTGGTTTTTTTTACAAAAGTGTCGAGTGAAGAAATAGTGCCGTGTTTGAAACTCGAATCAGTGATCAGAGGGAGTTTTGTTTTTTTTGGAAGTGTTATTTTTTTGTGCAGTGCCTCTGATGCGAGTGAATGACAGAAAATGTCACAGCAACAAGAAATTTTGATGAAATAGTTAATGTCTAGTTATATTTTGGATAGAAATGTGACTCCGTCGTTGGTGGTAAATAAAACAGACAGTGTGAGTGAAGAATAAGTGTGTAGGGCAAAGGTTTTTGAGTCTCTCGCGCGACTCAGAACATCTCGACCATCTCGATGAGATTCGAACTAGACACGGCGTGCAGGGGTACCCACTGCGCCAGCACTCCGCTACCTGCACTGCATCAACATCATCGTCTTGGGTCTCATTTGGAGGAGACCTCCTCCTGCTCCGCGAAGGGCATCGAGACATTTCAAATTCGATTAAGAGAAACAGTTGAGACTAACGTGGTTGAGGGTGCCAAGACGGTGCTCAGGGGGGAGGCGGGGGGGCCTGGAATGGCGTACCCCGCACCAGCGACAGCTTTGAATCGGCACTCACCCTTTTCCTCCTCCTCGGCTACCTCGATTGCAAATTCGGGTCCAGGTAATCCCAACGGACATCTCACTGTGTCTAGTGCTCATCTTCCGGCACCGGCGGCACCAAGACCCACAGACTTTAGTGTTTCCACCCTATTGACAGCGGCGAGTACACATCCACCGCTTCTTGGTGGTTCGTCGTCGCAAGGGAGCATTTCACCGCCACCTGGTGGACCTGGAAGTCCAGCAGCGGCACCAGAAACTCCGCCACCCTTATCCCTGCAACGTGAACTTTCGCATAATTCATCAGCGGTAGCCGCTGCTAGTTACTTTGGTGCTTTAGCAGCCGCCGGCTTCTATAATCATAGTGCACATCTACCACCAGTGAGTTCGCCCAGTGCTCATCATCTACAGAGCAAAGCCATCCTCGCTGGAGCTCATCATCATCCGCAATTTAATCCGCAAGCTCTCGCACATCCAGGTAAACATTATTTCTACCCCTGCTCATTAGCGCAAAGTCGATTCTTCGATATATTGTCTTCTTTTCTTTTTTCCATTTCGTACAAAAAACTATAGTGAAGGAATTTGTTGTAATAACCAGTTTTTGTGGTGATTTTAATCACGCGAAACAACCGGTGCGGAATATTGTATAAATGTACGTGTTTACGTGTGCGTATTTGTTGTCATTAGCGAGAAACCGGAAATGTCTGATCAGGTCTTTAGACACCAGATGGATAACTTAGGAAGTCACTTTCGATAAGAAAACTCGAGTAACTTGCAGTAGCCCTTTTTTTTCTTGGGGGAATTGTTTTATATTCTTGAAAAGTTTTCTACTTCGCAATTATTGAATGAATTTGTCTCTTATTTCATTGTAGAAATAAAATTAGAGGGAATTTTCTGAAAGTTATTATTTAACAAGCTCGTTTAAAAACTGTTAACAAGTTTCAGAGCTATATATTATTAAGAGGGAAATATTAATGTAAAAAATATATTTAAATATCAAATATTTTATTTGGAGGGAAAAAAATATAAAGTTTTGTTATTGAAGTTGCGGCGTTTGTACTTTTAAAGTTTGCGAAAGTTTATTTTTACTAGCAGTTGCTAGTGTTTATACAATTTTAGAGACAAAAATTTAATGGAACAAATCTTTCGGAATTTTGATGCGTTTAGCAATATTACACTGAAAAAATGTTCCTATAGGAACAACATTAATTATTTTGTGAACGACTTTTAAATTTCTATTTTTTGTCAAAAAAAATTATTTTGTTAATTAAAAAAGTTAATTCTCAACTAAGTAAAGGTTTAATTTTAATTAATTGTCTTTTTTCGATAGTAATTTTTAAAAATATTTAAGCAGAAAAACAATTACGATCATTTGAACGCTCAAAAATTCTGAAGCATCTGAAAAAAATTTATGATTCAAATTTATTTAATTCAAGTAACTTGTCTATTATCGAATAAATATTTACTTAAATCATTTTTATTTCAAATAATTTTTATCAAAATCGAATAAATTGTATATTTGAATCAATAATTTCAGTATTTGATTCAAAAAATACGAATTAATTGATTTCGATTAAAATTGTTCGAAGAGAGTAAATATTTTTTTGATTAGACCACAATTTATTTGTCAATCAATTCAATTTAATTGTCAAATAAATTTAATTTGAATCAAATAAAATTTTTTAGAGTAAAATTCGCGTTTACTTCCACAAGGAGAAAATAAATATCGAACATTATTTAATTAAACAGTTTAACTAAGCTTTTTGAATAAAACAATTAGTAATTTTCGAAAATGTTTATATCGGAAAAAAAAATGTTCATTTGACATTCAAAATTTGTGCGCGAATCATGTTTTGCAAGGAATTTTTTTTTATGAACTCTGCTTTACTTTGTTTTTTAATTCAAATATTTGAAATTAATTAAAATCTTCGATGACAGCTTCACCATTTTACAAAATTTTAGAGAATTCGCATAAATTTTATCAATATTTTTATAAAATGATGATCCAAAGATTCTGAATTTGTTGAAAGAAACGAAATTTTTTGCTGATAAAATTTTCCTGAAGTTTTGAACGTTCAATGAAGGAAATTTTTTTTTCTGGTTAAATATTTTCAAAAAATGTATTTAAATGGAAAATAATGTAAATGAATCATTTACTGAGTTAAAAATTAATTTTTTTTCATTTAGAAAATAATTTTTTCTGAATAAAATACAAATTAAAAAAGGAGTAGCAAAATTTTTCGTTAATTTGAACTTTCGAATTTTTAGAACAAAACGATATGAATATTTTCAAAAATTGCTGACTGTTATAAAATATAAAGCAACATTTTTACAATCTTTATAATCTATTTTTTAATACGTGACGAAATATTATTGCGATAAAATTTTAACTTGGATAAATTAATAAATTTTGTCCATTCGAACGTTCAGGACTTTTTAGGATTTTCAAACTGGATATAATTTAAAAA
Organism: Leptopilina syphax; assembly: GCA_032872505.1. Lineage (NCBI taxonomy): Eukaryota > Metazoa > Arthropoda > Insecta > Hymenoptera > Figitidae > Leptopilina > Leptopilina syphax. The sequence goes on along the minus strand of CM065469.1, from coordinate 27,584,385 downwards.
AACTTACAAAAATAGCAAAAATAATTTTGCATAAATATTGAACGTTTAAGAAGAAAAGTAAAATTTAAACTATTTTAACTGTAAAATAATAGTTAGAATCCTCCTTTAAAAAAACTATACGTTTAGTAAAATAAATAAATATGTTCAAAATAAAATATATTTTATGTAATAAAAATAAATAGAAATTAATGAATTAAAAATATAAAAATTACTGACTTTAAATTATAATATAAGTAAATCGTAAATTAAAATTAGATCAGACTAATTCAATTTCGACAATTTTTTAGAATATTTAATGAAAACAATATGAAAAACCAATTTGGAAAAAGTTTTTTTTTGTAAATGATAAAAGCCAAGGTGACGAAAATTGTGTTGACAATTTATTATATACATCCAAATGTAAAAATTATCAAGACAAAAGAATAATGTTATTTTAATGATTATATTCCTGATTGTACTGACATGACTATAGATTTATTGTATTTATTACAATATTCATTCTATATATGAGGAACATAGAAATCTGTGCAATAAACATCAGACGTCTTTAGAATCGTATTGATCACTGCAATAATATTATTCACGTCCCTATTTTACAATAAAAGCAATAGTATTTGTGATGCAATGTCATCAAAAACGAGAACTGTCAAATCATCGATTAAGTAATAGAAAATATTTTCATTTCTTTTTATAAATACAAAATAATAAATATATAAAATAAATATTTAGAAAAATATATATAAAAGATAAATGTATAAAAAAAATAAATAAAAAAAAATAAATATAAAAAAAATAAATATAAAAAGAATAAATATATTTAGCTAAAAAATAATCAAAACAAGCGAAAATATAGATTTATAGAATAATGGATAGTTTTTTTCTGAGAAAATGAAAAGAGAAAAAAAAAATTAAAATTGTTTTCGTCTCTAATTATTTAGATGAAAATTCGATTTGAAAATATATGAAAATAAATTTTTACAGTTATCAGTGGTGTGTGATACGTGTGAATTCATTTGTTTTGCGGCCTTGCAATATATTTCTCGTGCTAAAAACTCGTTGTAGATAATGCCAAATGACAAGTTGAACGTCATTCGTTCCATTTATGATATACTTAATTCTTTAAAATGCGTGAGAATGGATATTAGAATATTTATTTATTTTCATGACAAGTGACCTTACTGACGGTGTAACTTTCTTATCAAATTCAGTGCGAGTAAAGTCTGTCATTTTACAAGTTCATGTTTGAATTTACATTTCTTTTTCCATTTTCTCTTTTTCATTTAAAAAATTAGAGACAAAAATTACTATTTTTCTTTGGAAAATAATAATTAAAATAGAAAATAAAATAAAATACAAAATCTTTTATGGGAAAGGAAAAAATGACAGTAGAATATTTTTTTTCAAATTAATAAAGTGATTATTATGTTATGTAAATATTAGCGGAGATGAAGTAATAACGCAAATATTTAAAGTTAATGTAAGGCTTGTTGGAATAAAAAAAAATACACTTCTGTGATAATTGCAATGTTTGTCGCGCACAATTCATGTTATCAGACCAAGTATTATATCACTCTTGCGAGTTTAATTGAATTAATTGATTAACAGAATTGAAAATTATCTCTGGGAAATCTGTAATTTATAACTCATGTGCTGCGTGTCGTGCGTCGTTTGAATTAAAACTATTTTGACAGCAGATCTTAATTTCTGAAATTAGTGTAATTATTGTGCTTAACAATATAATTTATACAATTGACTGTATATAGAGAATAAAATTCCTCTTAATGAAAACATTAATATTTCATGAATGAAGAGTTGAATTTATCGATAAATTGAAGAAAAAAGAGAATATTTATAACTAAATTTTTATATATATGCGATATGGGAAGGGAAAATTATTCTAGATTTTTGTTAATGTGAAAATTTTCGGATTTTAACAATCGAATTTTGAATGCAAAATCGAGAATAAATAAAAATAAGAAATGATAAATGTTTGGAATAAAATTATTAATTACTCAATTACAAATAAGTGCGGAGAGTGAACAAATAATTTAAAAAAAAGAACTGAACGTAAAAAAATTTTTTTTCTTAACTTTGATAATAATTTCATCTAAATAAGTATATTCTACACTTTTTAGCAAATTTTCTCACAATATTTTCGATATCAAAGAAAGTAGATTTTTTACCATAAAAAATAGTGCGTAACGCAGAAAAAAATCTTTCCGTCGGATGTGAGACTTGACACTGACTTTTTTTCTCTTTATCGACAGTTGAAGACATAAACTTCATTTCAATTTTTTTAATTGTAATTTTATTCTTAAATTTTTTAAGAGGGATTTTAATTACAATTTTTCGAAAATAGGATTTATTCTGACGAATATTTTTCTTTTTGTATAAAAGTTAATAATTTTCAATTAATAGTTTTCAACCAAGATGCACAATACTTTTTTTTAAATTTGTGTTTTAAATGTTTGTGTGTTTAAATATTATTCAAAAAATTTTTGTTTTATTTATTTTAATGGAAAATTTAAATAAAAAATTCTCCGAAAGAAACATTGCAATTGAAGGGAAAATATCAAGTTTAATAATTTGTTAATGTTATTCAGAATCAATATTATTTATTAAAATAATTATTTTTTAAAATTATTATTTGTCGAAAACTATTATGTATAGAAACAATATTATTCATTATTGTTAAGATTATTATTTATTGTATATAACTTATTACATAAATAATATGTATCACATGCTAGATTGAAATTATGCGTATATTATAGACAAAAGTGCTATTATTTGAAAACACTATTAACTAATTAAAGCTAAAATATTATTTTACAGAATGTACTATTAGTTACGTGTCAACGATTAATTAACAATTTTGTTTGGAATTACAATTATTCAAACATAGTAAATATGTATATCTGTAAAATTATTGTCTTCGCAGATGTCAAATATTTTACACTATATTTCTGCATGTATTGTGTAATTGAATTCCAAATTTAGATTCATTTTAATTTTTCCGCACTTTTTAGAAGAAGAATATTATCTCTAAGTTAATTATTTTTCTACTGTCTATTTTAAAAGTAAACAAAAATGATTATTTTTAGAGAGAAAAAATGCTGCGAGTAATTTTTAAAAACAAATTTTTTTATGATTTATTTTTTTATTTATTTATGTATTTTTTAATTTATTTTTGTAGGATCGATAATAAAAAATCTGAATGTTTGATTGAAAGAAATTTTTTGTCAATATAAATATTTGCAAAAATTACATATTTGTAAAGTTCGCAACATTTATAATTTACGAGATGGAAAAGAAATATTTTTCTACTAAAATTTCTATAAATTTTTATTGAAAATTGAATAAGATTTTTTTTTATTTGATTGTATTTATTTTTCTAAACTTTTTAAATAAAAAACTAAATTTTTGAATGTTTAACTCAGCGAATAGCGAAATTTATTTTTAAATTTCAAATAATATTATTGCGTCACGTTTTTAAAAAAATAAATTATAAAGTTTCGAATTTTTACAATTATTTAGGTTTCTGAAAATGTTAATATCGAAAAAACTATTTCCTATAGTTGAACTTTCAGAATTTTCATAATTTATTTTTATTATTAAAATATTAAAATATGTTTAAGACACGAGATTGAAGTTCGCAACGTTTTTTTTATAAAGAAAAACGATTTTAGCTTGAAATTTAAATTATTTGTATAGATAATTGTTCTCTGGAAAAAAGTTAATTCTTTAAAAATTTAGAAACATCAAAATTGGAGATAAACTATTTCGAAAAAGAATTCTTTTTATTTTTTGTTTTCAAAAACGTGTTGCGCCGCACTTCAGTCTCAAGTTCAGACTATAATTTATAATTTCAAATTTAAACTGTCAATTAAAAATCTCTTTCATCGAAATAAAATTAATAAGTTTTTTCGCAGATATCAAGTCATCAGTTTTATTTCAAATAATTCTAGAAAACTGCTTCGAAAATTGGAATAAAAACGAGAATCTTGTTATAAAATTGCATATATACGTGAATAAGTTTGTCTTCGCACGTTTATTGAAATTTTGTTTTAAGAGAGAGAATAGAAATGATGACTATGGTCCAGGTAATTCACAAAAGGTCGTGTTTAAAATGAACTGGACTTAAAATTCTGTGCTGAACGAATGAAATAAATAAGTATGTGTATATATATTCGAAGGATATGTATGTATGTATAGCTTTGTCCAAGCAAAAGCAAAATACTCTGTGTGTGATGCAAACGTAAATTTATGCATAGCGCCTTCTTGATTTTCTTTGAAGAAATTTATAGCCAGTTTCGTTTGCTTCCCGCTGACAGGCGAGAAGGAAGACGCCGATAGAACACGAATTTAAATTAAGATTTGTTATAAAAGAGAATCCTCGATGATCCAGGCATCATTGAAGCCAAATGTATACGCTAATTTTATGGGTCAAAGAAGAATCAGAATTCCCACGCCTTTTTTGTCGCCCCGCTTTTCATCAAATTTGTTTCATCACATATTATTTCTGTTTGCAAGGAAACAAAAGGATTTCGTTAAAATATGGCAGAGAAAAAACAATATTTGGAAGAGGATATTCTTTATTATACTCTTTAGACTCTTGGAATATTTGACTGAATCAGAACGAAAAAAAAAATTGTTTAGATCTCCAATCAACATCATCAATCCGCAGGCCTCGGATAATTTCCGACTTTTTTTGGACTTTTGCAGACTATTTTTAAAAAAAGGCGACTTTTTTCCACGAAAATTGCTACTATTTCGACTTTTCTTTCCTATTTTGCAACAAAATACAATTTTTTTGGTATGAAATGCTACTTATTTTAAATTTCAAAGCCTTTGAAAAATAACTGTAGTCGAATCTTTTCCTCTAAACTGACTCACATTTTTTTTTTTGCAAAACTTTTAGCGCATAATTTGCAATTTTTATTAAAGAAAATTAAATTCTTGTATTTAAATAATTAAATTCTGGAAGAACTTTCTGAAAATTTTTAATATTAATATTAACTAATCTAGAGAACAAATTTTAATTAAACCTTTTGAAAAGATAAGTTTTTGAAGAGTTTTTAGTGGAAATTTTTCAGAAACAATTAGGTTCCAATAATTCTGAACAATTCAGTTTTCGAAAAATTTATATTAACATTTTTTTGAAATTAGTTATTTATGAGAGAAATTTGACAAATTTTTATAATAATGAAATTTAAAGAACTTTCACACAATTAATAACAACAATTGATTTAGGGAAGAATTTTAGTTAAAAATTGTCGAAAATAATTTAATTTTTTTGGAGAAGTTACAAAAAGGAATTATTAGAAACAATTAAATTTCAAAATTCTTAAGAATTCAGATTTTTAAAAAGTTTCAAATGAAATCTTTCTAAAATTAGTTGCATTTTCGAATATAAAATAAATTGAAAAATTTTCAAATAATCGAAATTTTAGTAAAATTTGAATTGAAAACAATTGGATTTTAGGGGAACTTTTTTTTATTCTTTTTTGAATAATTTAATTCTTGAAAAACTTTTAAAAATTATAGAAAATATTTGATTTAGAAAAGAATTTTCGTAAAAAATGATTCAATTCTCAAAGAACTTTCTAAAAATTATAAAAAATGATTTATTTAGTACCTAAATAATTTTTTTAAAAATTGTAGAAAATAATTAAAAATTTTGTATTTAAATAATTGAATTCTCGAAGGACTTTCGGAAAATTATTTAAAATAATTGATTTGGGAAATAATTTTAGTAAAAAATCGTAGAAAAGAATTTAATTTTTGTATTCAAATAATTTTATTCTCTAAGAACATTCGGAAAATTATTCAAAATAATTTAGTTAGAAAAGAATTTTAATTAAAATTGTGGAAAATAATATGAATTTTGGTCTTTTGGATTCGGACATTGTTAGTATAGAAATTTGTAGAAGTAAATAAATTTCCACAATTCTGAACTATTCACTATTCGAAAAATTTAAATTTAAATTCTTTTGAAATTAGTTGAATTTTTAAAAATATATCTGAAAAAATTTGGAAAAATCAAAATTTCGTAAAATTAAATTGAATGCAATTGCATTTTAGACGTAAATTTTAATTTACATTTCTTTTTCTTAAATCATCGAATTCTTCAAGAACTTTCAGAAAAAAATTTTAAAAATTGATTTTGAAAATAATTTTAGTTAAGGATTCTAGAAATGTATTTAATTTAAGAGAATTATTAATTATTATTTATTATTATTATTTATTATTTATTTTTATTTATTATTTATTTATTTTTATTTATTATTTAGTTAGAATTTTTTATAGAAATAATAAAATTTCAGAAAGTTTGAAAATGGAATTTTTTTAATTTTCAACTCATGAGAAAGTAAATATGTATTTTACAAAATTATTTAACTTTCAATTGAATTATTAAATAAAAAAATATAATATAATATAATATAATATAATATAATATAATAAATTATTAGTTATTTAAATAATCGAATTCAGAAATTCTAAAAAAAATGTTTTTAAAAATTTTTAATTAAAACTGTTTAATTACTTTTTAATTAACTTTTTAATTAAAACTTTTTAAACTAATTTGCAAAAAATGTCAAATAATTGTAAATTTCGGCAAATTTTATCAAAAATATATTTTATACCTTGGAATTTAATTAATTGTAAATTTAGTTGTAATTTTTTGAAGAAAAATGTGTCAAAAATTTGAAAAAAAGAACAATTTTTTTTTGAAATAACAAACTGTATTTTAGAGAAACTTGGAATTTAAATCGAAACTATTTTTTTTCGTACTTTGAATCGATTAAAACAACTTTTTTTTTGCTTCTTAAAGTCGATCCGAGGCCTGTGAATTCCCAAAAAAGAATTCTTTTTCGACAATAAAACGAAAAATTCGTATCTTCTCGAAAAGTGCGGATAAAGTTGTCTTTTATAAATTTCTGCACTCGAAACAAGTTTTTTTTTTTTTTTTTGCTTCTCTTATGCGCATGTTTCTCATTTTGAGAGGAAATTTTGTAAATGAGGTACTTTATTATTTTGGAGGATCGTTCGTCAATTTAGCAGGACGCGCTTTGAATTTTATGCTTTTCGGTAAAAAAAAAGAAAAAAAAATTTTCGTCGAGAGATTCAGCGACGAATTCAAGTAGCAGTAGTTGTAGTAGTATATAGTATATATGGTTAATCTCACCAAGGGCATGTCGAACGTTTTTCGCATTCGAAATTGACTTGAATATGTAATTTCCGCGGTCTCAAAGTAAACAAAAGGCAAGAAATGCAGACGAATATGGCACTGCGTAATTCGCATTCGAATTACACCTGAAGTATATATTCGTACATTACAGTTCCAAGTGAAATATTGCTCGGGACGTTTCCGTGAATGTAATGTTTCTACTGACTATAAAGAAATAAAAGTAAAAGAAATAACACTTTATAGAAATCCTCGTATACATAATTATATTCTTTATTATATTCTATTTATTCCTGAAATTATATTCTATTTATTCCTGAATGTAATTCTCGTTTTTCTTCGTAATTTTTCTCTTTTTCGGTAAAACCGTTTAGAATCGTATAGAATCGTTTACAATCTTTTAGAATCGTTTAAAATCGCTTAAAATCGTTCAAAATTATATTTTATGGTCAATTTTTTTTTTTAAGGAAAAAATAGACCCATTAGGAGAATATTATTATTTTATTGCTTATTTGTTTGAAAGTTATGGCAAAGTAGTATTTTTCTTGTAGGAAAAGTTTTCGATCTCGGTGCGCGCACATGTGGGAGAAAGAGATTGCGTGCGATGCTCGAAGGGAAAAAGGCTCATTCAAATATCGTTTTATCAGGAAAATGAAACCTCAAAAGTCACTCTCGAGAAACAATCACCTGCCTTAGTTATTTTGCATTATAAATTAGAAAAGTAGAAACGTCGGGCCATATCTCCGACCATAAATTTCAATAGTTTGTTTTCAATTTTTTTTTATTTGCAAAAAACAGTTTTTCGCGTCCTATTTTTTTTTGCGAATAATTTAGAGACAAATATTAATACACGTAAATATATAAAGTAGTGCAGTAAAGTAAAAACTGATTGTAAATTGATAAGCCGCGTTAATTTGCATTGGCAGTAATGGTCAATTTGCGCAAAGAAATCTTGTTATGAATTAAAGAGCAAAAAAAAAGGGAAAGAAAACGAAATGTATAATGATCAGATTTTAATTTTAATTAAGAAGAACTGTAAAAAAAAGTTGAAAAGCGGTGGTCATTTGGTTGGACAATAAACTCAACATGTAATCTTGTAGCTAACGCAAAAGTGACACATTTCGTTCTGTTTTAAAAGCATCGGCGCATTTATAGGAAAGGCAAATTATGGCAAATCAGAAAACAGTCATGCTCGATGAAAGATACTCGTGTTCGGTTTAATAAGCCGTTTCCATCGTAATTATAAATGAACGTGTGAGATCGTCACGGTTAGTTGCTTCGTCTCACTCGCTAATGTTACGAGACACTCGTTCAAAGATAAGTGCTAAACGATAATGGCAATTAACGTTGTCTATAGATACAACCCAGAGCATGTACAGCCTTGAGACCAAGAAATTGCAATTATATATATGCTTTTATTTATTTATTTGTATTACAAATATATATTCATCTTTTTCAATTCGCATTTCATTCGAGCGCAGTTCGATTTTTTCGATTATATATTATTTTTCATGTTGAGTTCTGAAATTTATTTTTCACAATATTTTCATTTGTTTTGCAGTGTATCGTATATGCGTGGAGGGATCTGTTTGAATTTCCAATTGTCTGTGAGCTGACGCAATCTGAGAATTAATTCACCTCTTAATATTTACCTTATTCTGGTAATTGAATTCTTCTGGCCAAAATCTTCATCCGATATTGCCCTCTCTCTCTCTCTCTCTCTCACTCTGGCGTATCTTCATTCTGAATTTGGATAATAGCCGATAATTGCAATTATCGCCGCAGAATTATTAAAATACGTTTCGTATTATCGTTAATTGAAACCAATATTAATCTTCTAATTTAATTAAATGCATTCAAATTGTAATCAATTAATTTGATTATTTCAACCAGTTTTAATAATAAATTGGATTATTTGGAGTAATTAAATATTGATTATTTAATCAATTTATTTTAATACATATATCTAATCGCGAATTAAATTCAGATTTATAATAGACAGGGTTTGACACATTATGTCAAGGAAATTAGAAAACTGTCAGGGAATTTTGTGAAAAGTAGTGAAAAAATATTAAATTTCTGCAAAATTGCTACAAAAATTCTACTTTTGGCATTTTACATTTAAAAATCTTGAAAACAATTATTTTTGAAATATTTTTTTCACTTTAGTAACTTTTTAATTATATATTATCATTTTTAAGTATCCCTAAAATTCTTTTCAAATTAAAATTTTATATTTTCCTGAAGTTTTGAACGTTCAAATGAACAAAATATTTTTTTACAACATATTGAAATATTTTTAAAAATTACTGAACTGAAATGGAAAATATTGTAATTTAACATTTATTTACTTAAAAAAAAATTTTTTTAATCATAAAAAACGATATTTTTTAATGAAATTTAAATTACAGACATAATAAAAATATCGTCGTTCAATAATATTGTGTCACAAATTAATTAAGGAAATAAATTTGCAAAGATTATGAAAGCTAAATTTCGTTTTAGATTTTTATTTATTTTTTTTAATTTATTAAATTTTTTTTTTTTTGCTTTCCGTAAAAGTCAGTAATTTTGGAAAATTTCATATTGGCAAAAAATTTCGTTCATTTGAACGTTAAAAACTTCTTGGTCGTGAGTATTAAAACGAAACCTTGAATTTCTTTCTTATTTTTATTACTAAACGAAATTTCGTGAATATTTTTAGTGCAAAAAAACGCAAAATCAAAATATTCAAAAATGTATCAAAAATAATTAAATTTTGAAAGAGTTACAATTAAAATTTGTAGTTAAATTTAAATGATTTATGATTAAAACTTATTATCCAGAACTTTTGAACGTTCAATAACGAACGAAAAAAAATATTTTTTACTGATTTAATTTTTAGTAATAAAAGATTTTTTACTGATAGCAATAAAAATTAAAAACTTAAATTTTTCATTATTTTAGAAACTTTATAATTCTATTATTTACAAATTCTTTATGAATTTCTTCGCAATAATTCAATTATTTTCATAAATAATAAAATTCATCGCAGAATTTCAATTATTTTTAATACAATTTTTATGAAATTTCTCGAAAAATAGAATTATTTTTTAAAATTTTATTAAAATTCATCAAAGAAATTCAATTATTTTAGAAAGTCTTCCTATAATTTATTTATTAGAATTTCTTGAAAGAATTAAATTATTTTGAAGTTTTTATTTTCTAAAATATATTTGATTGGAGAATTTCCGAATAATTGATGAAATTTCGTAAAATTGAATTGCACACAAAAGAATTTAGAAATTTTCAAAGAAATTTTTCAAAAATTATTAAAAATAATTAATTTAAACTTTATAAAGAAGAATTTTAGTTAAAAATTCTCGAACACAATAATTAAATCGAAGTGATGAAAGTAATTTTGAATATGTTACAGTAACAATATTCTTATAATATAAAATAATGATTTTGTCAGTCGTTTATTTTTAATTATTATAAAACATGAAGACATCGATTGCTCCGAGTCGAAGACTCGGAGGGATCGATTTCTTAATGTTTTATAACAATTTTTTATAATTAATTTTGTAAATTTTGTAATTTTTTTTTAATTGTAAATTTTGTAAAATTTTGTAAAACCTGGAAAATCTGGAAAAGCCAGGGAATTTGAAATGCGAGCAAAAGCGTGGCAACCGTGAAATCAGAAAATACAGGAAAAAAGAAAACTAAATTTTCGGAGCAACTTTATAATATGTAGAATTGAATTTAATTAATAAGGAAAATTGAATTGTGAGTGTTAATAATTTTTGATCAGAACGAAAATTCTTGTCTCTAATAGTGACTTGTCAACGATTTATTATCGCATGCGTGCGATTGAGATTTTTTTGAAGGTGACGAATTGAGAAGTGTCAATACTAACTGGCAAAGACATCTATAAAGGATTGAAGAAAGTGCCACGATTGGCAGTCAGTGGCAAAAACTGGTAACCGCATCGTGCAACATGATTTTTCATAGCGTTTTGTGGTCAGGACAAACATCGGCTGTCCGCAAGACGATTGCCTCCGTTTCAACAGTGATGATGATGATGATCATACTGCACCCTATAATATACTCCTATAAAATTATATTTTGCTCCACATGAAATTCTCCAGTCCGATTGTATATTATATAAACAACTCGATTTGATTTCGCGCCATCGTTATTTGTTTTATTCCTCAATTTCAAACCACGAAAATTTGACTTCTCGCGTGAGAGAATTTTTATTATGAGCTTTTTTTCATTAAAAGGAAAAAAAAGAAAGTAAAGAGAAAAATTGTAAACATTCAAAGAGTCATTTTAATGTATAAATGAAAATAGGTGCGAAAATTTGTCTACTTCATTATTGAAAAAAAAGAAAATGAAAAGAAAAATTGTAAACATTCAAAGAGTCATTTTAGTGTAAATGAAAATATGTGCGAAAATTTGTCTACTCTTTTGACGCGCACGAGAATAAAGATAGGAATCGAAAAATATTTGTAACTTCATTTGTTTGAGAATGTTTTCAAGTATGAAAATTCTCACAAAGAGTTGAGGGCGAAATTTTGAAAATCACTTTTAAATGTGGCTAATTAGTTTTTCAAGTGTAATATTGTAAGTGCCCAGATTAGAAGAGCTTAAAATTAAAATCCCACCATAAATCTCAGTTTTCTTTAGTAATGACTAATTATCGAATAGTGGATTACATAGATTAAAAACCTCGAGATAATCTATAATCCGATTGAAAAGTATACAAACAAATAAGATTTTAACAAGTGATATTATTAATCCTATAATCTCACCTTCTCGAAAAGAGAGAGCAAAATTTTTTTCCTCTTTAAAAATTGCTATTTGTATACATCAGTTTTGAGAAGGATTTTCTAAATTCCAAACAAAGTATTTTCCACTTCTTCAGATATTCTCAATTTTCCATCAATGAGGCATAAAATTAAATATTTTTAGTATTTTTTTTCTTTGAATTTCGTGCGCAAAGAAAAAAAAACTTAACTTCTTTTTGGAAAAAGAATTTATTTTCCAATTTTACTCTCTTTCTCTCTCGTGTGTAATGAAAAAGAAATGGGAAATGGAATTGTTTTAAATTGCCAAGTAACTGATTTTTCTAAGTGAAAGAAAGGAGTGGTGTGTGGTTTTTTTCTCAAGCTAAAATTTCCTTCGTGTATGTGTGTGTATTCTCTCGTACTACTCTGGGAGCAATAATAAGTGAATGTTGTTTTCGAGCCGTAAAACAGTTTTTAGGATCGCGATTTGAACATGTCGAAAGCGGTTTTTTTTTTTCGAGCCTCCATTTTGTTTTCATTATAGCAAACACCTTGACGAGAGAACTCCAGGGCGGGTAATAAAAATGGAGCAAAGCGGTAAAAACGAGGTATTTTGTATTTTACGATCATATTTGAATTCTCGTTGTAGGGAGTCTCCAACGTAGTTTTACGTCAAAGACAATTGCTACTATACATTATTCTATATTGACCTACGAATATACGTCAATCCGTTTTTAACTAGGCACTTAAGGCATATTTCTATTAATAAATCGGTGACGTTTATTATTTTATATTTATATATTGTTGAACTGTAAATCTGTATTTATTTTTGTATATCTTATAATTTTAGAAAAAAAGAGGAAAGAATTTTATTCATTTTTTTTTCTAATATTAATTTTGGCAAAAAATTTCGTTCATTCAGAAATTTCAGTGAAATACTTTCAAATTTAAGAAATTTATTTATATAAACTGTTATAGAAAAATTTTGATTTTAAAAAAAAAACTTTAATTTTGATTCAAACAAAATTTTATTGAAAATAATTCGATTTTTGCGAAGAATTTTGTTAATTATAAAAATAATTGAATTCTTGCGAAAAATTTTGTTATTTATAAAAATAATTAAATTTTTGACAATAATTTTATAAAAATAATTGAATTCTTGCGAAGAATTTTGTTATTTACAAAAAATAATTAAATTTTTGCCAAGAATTTTATTATTTCGAAAAGTAATTGAATTATTACAAAAAATTTTATCAAAATTTTAGAAAATAAGTGAATTCCCTCGAAGAATTTTAATAAAATTTTTTAAAATAATTTAATTCTTTTGAAAAATTTTATTAAAATTTTATAAAATAATTGAATTTCTGACAAGAATTTTATTAATTATAAAAATAACTGAATTTCTGACAAGAATTTTATTAATTATAAAAATAATTAAATTTCTTATAAGAATTTTATTATTTTTGTAAATAATTGAATTCTTTCGAGAAATTTATTTGACTTTGGGTAAAAAATATAATTTAATTTTTATTGTGAACTTTATCAAAAATTTTGAAAATAATTATATTCCTGCAAAAAAAATTTAATATTTACGAAAATAATTGAAATCTTGTGAAGAATTTTTTTTTAATTTCTAAAAATAATTGAATTTTTGCGAAGAATTTTATTATTTATAAAAATAATTGATAAACTGTATTATTTATAGAAAAAAATTAAATTCTTACAAAAAAATTTATGGAAATTTTTTAAAATAATTGAATTGTTTCTAAGAATTTTATTAGATATGAGAATAATTGAATTTTTATATTTTTAATTATTAAAATATTTAAATTCTTGTAAAGAAAAATAAAATAATTGATTTCTTGCGAACATGTTCATCCACATTTTTGAACATAATAATTTAAATATTCAATTAGCGAAATTTTCAGTTTAGAGAATTTTTTGTTACAAATTATATTGAAAATAATTGAATTCCTGCGAAAAATTTTATTATTTACGCAAATAATTGAATTCTTGAGAGAAATTTTAATAAAATTTCTGATAATTGAATTGTTTAAAAGAATCTTATTATATAATTGAAAATAATTTAATTCTTTTTAAAGATTTTATTAAAATATATTAAAAAATAATAGAATTCTTGCAAAGAATTTTTATTATTTATAAAAATAATTGAATTCTTCGGAGAATGTTATTATTTATAAAAATAATTGAATTCTTCGGAGAATGTTAATTATTTATAAAAATAATTGAATTCTTGCCGAAGATTTAATTACAATTGTTGAAAATAATGGAATTTATTCGAAGGATTTCATTAGAATCGTTAAAAATAATTGAATGCATTCGAAGGATTTCATTAAAATTTTTGAAAATAATTAAATTCTTTCGAGGAATTTAATTTAAAATTCTATTAAAAATAATTTAATTTTTTCAAGAAATTTTTTAAAAAATTAAAAATTGGATGGAAAACAATACAATAATTGTTTTGATAAATTTCATTAAAAATTTTTATAAACAAGAAATAAAATTAAATAATTAGTTACTAATTGTAAGAAAATATTTTCTAATAGGTATTTGTGCAATAATTCAATAATTATTGATAGTATATTATATTTTATAAAATTTCAAATTGTTAAATTCACTTATTTGATTTTTATTGCAGTCGGTAATTTTTGAAAATATTAAAAAATATTTCGTTCATTTGAACGTTTTGAATTTTTGGAATAGCAAAAAAATAAAAAAAAAATATTAAAAATGAAAATATTTTCTCGAACACACACGAAAGTTTTGATGTTCAAGAGAATTGACCGTTCCGCAATTATCCGGTAACGTGCAGTTAATTTCTTATTATTCACTATTCACATTACTGGTTTTTATTTCCTGAAGCTCGATATATATTATACTAATGTCCCTCATTATAGTCTTAATTATATAAAAGCAAATCTGTTAACATATCTATCTTGATCTTGATATTTTTTTCTCTAAAAAAAAAAGATTTTTTCTCTATATATTATTACGATTGAGAAATTACTTCCCAAATAATACAGAGAAGAAAATTTATTTTTAATATGGAGAAAGTAATTTTTGTGTAATATGGAGAAGGAAATTTTCTTTTTAATATAGAGAAGGACGCATTTTTTTGTAATATTAGAAGAAATTTTTTTTTTACTTTTGTGTTTCTGTGTCAAATTTTCTAATGGGATTTTTGTTTTCAGGTCTGGGCTTGGGACCACAAAGTTCTGAAGAAGCGCATGCGGCAGTGTTAGCCGCCGCTGCTGCTGCTCTGCATCATCATCACCAAGGAGCATCCGGAGGTCCGACGATGAGGCCATTGAGGCATCCTCTGCCTCCTGGCATGTTGCACTCGGCACCCCATCCACTTGCCCCTCATCATCCATTGGCTGGACCTCATCATCCTCTCATTCCCCCTCATCCCGAAGAGGACGGTGTTGTCGATGACCCTAAGGTCACCCTCGAGGGAAAAGAATTGTGGGAAAAGTTCCACAAACTCGGAACCGAAATGGTCATCACGAAAAGTGGCCGGTAAGAATTAACAAGAAAAATTCTTTTTCACCTCCAACTCCTGGAGTTTGAACTCGAGAGGACTTTTGAATATTTTACTCTCTAATTTTTCGTCTGATTTTACAAATATTGTTGAAATATTTTACAAATATTGTTGAAATATTTTACAAATTTTGGTCAAATATTTTACAAATATTGAAGAAGTATTTCACAAAAATTGTAGAAATATTTTACAAATTTTTGACAAATATTGTAGAAATATTTTACAAATATTGTAAAATTATTTTCAAGTATTGTACAAATATTTTACAAATATTGTATAATTTTACGAATTTTTGGTTTGTAGAAAAAAATTTATTTCGATCAAATTAATCCATAGGAGGTTCCGATTTGAATTAAAGAGGAAAATTTTTAATTATGGACAAATTAACGAAATTCAAGAGATCTTCTCGATTTCTTATTCTTTTGGTGTTCTAATATATAAAACTTGAAAGTTTCACATTCAAAGTTTCATCGCACGTGCTTAACATTAGTTGTCAGATATATATAGTCAACACACGCAAACAAGAACGTACGAGTGTCGTGCAAACTTTGAAAGCGGTCGATAAACGGGCTCTCGCATATATTGGAAGCGCGTTTATCCCCCATTTGCGTCGATGAATACTTGTACCACTGGTATTTTTAAGAGTGAGAGATTTTTTCACTTGAATCACTGGAATACAGTGCCATTTATATACTCGCACACACTTTAGTTGCCCGAATTATGTCCGAAAATTCAAAAATAAGATCGTTTGCCTCCTACAATTGTTGATGATCTAATTTCTGTATTTTAGTTTGCAAATATTTTTTTCTTTCTATTTTTTTTTCTACTTTCCATTTTGTATTCTTTTATTTTTTATTCTTCTTCTAAATTATATTCTTTTTCTACTTTTTATTTTTTTATTCTTTTTTCTCTTTTTATTCATTTTCTCTATTTTATTATTTTCTATTTTTTGTATCTTCTTTTATTTGTTTTCTATTTTTTCATTTTTTTATTCTTTTTCTACTTTTTATTTTTTTCTATTTTTGATACCTTTTTATTATTTGTTTTCTATTTTTCATTTTCTTTTTTTTTATTCTTTTTCCATTTTTAATTCTTTTTCTATTCATCTTTTTTTTCTTTCCCTGCTTTTTTTTTATTTTACTTCGTCAAATATTTGTATCAATCAATTTTGGAAAGCTTTTTTCTTGCTTCGATTTTGAGAGTATACGGAAAGTACAAGTTTTGAAAATGAAAAAAAAAATAATTTTTGATGATTTCTCACACGTTTGTATATATAAATTTGAAGAAAAAGTACGAACGTGTGCATATTTAGGTCTGTGTGTATTCGTTCTACTATCCTCAACGACAGGGAGTTCGTCTTTGTAGTGTAAAAGCACGTACAAAGATATCTCGATGAGGCTTGCTCCCTCATCGCTGAGCAATTGAAAGTTCGCTAGCCCCTTACGTTTTTCACCCCCTCTAGCGTCACCGATTCAACAACCCCTGATCAGTTCCTCCACCGTCATCATCCTCGATACTGTCATCGACTAGTTAAAAAACTAGAAAAAAATTCACTAGACGTATCTTCTATTTTTCACTCTTCCATCATTTATTTTTCTTCATTCTCTCAATTTTTCTCGACTAATTTTTTCCCCCGAATTTTTTTTCCCATCTTTTTTGTTTGTTTGATTTTCTTGATTTTTGTTGTAATTATTTTTATCAAATTCGTTGGGAGTTTAATTGGAATTATTTTTGTTTTTTTTTTTAAGAAAAAAATATAAGAAAAAATATAAGTAAAATTTATTTGGTTTCAATAAAATTTATTTGGATCAAATGAAATTTGATTTGTTTCGAATTAAAATTTATTTTGTTTCAGTAAAATTTATTTGGATCAAATGAAATTTCATTTGTTTCGAATTAAATTTTATTTGCTTTCAGTAGAATTTATTTGGTTCAAATAAATTCTATTTGTTTCGAATAAAATTTTATTTGGTTTCAGTAAAATTTATTTGGTTCTAATGAAATTTTATATATTGTTTCGAATAAAATTTTATTCGGTTTCAGTAAAATTTATTTGTTTCAAATAAAATTTTGTTTGTTTAGAGTAAAATTTTATTTGTGCAATTTTCGTTTTTGTTTTTTTATTTTTACTTTATTTATTATAGACATTTTTAAAATCCCAGTTTTCAATTCACTTTCAAGTGTGTTTGTACAAATATAGTTACAGGTAATTTATAGTTAATGTAATAGTTGACTTTATTTATCTTGCATTTGTTGATTCCATTAATAATGCACTTAAGAAATAAAGTTATAGGCAGTCTATTGTTAAATAACGAAACAAGTTTAAATAGCTTTGGAGTCTTGTGAAAAGTAATAGAATTTCAAGAGCGTAAAACTTTGTATAGTGCACGCAGTGATAAAGAGAGTAATTTGAGAGACACTTATAGTATCGGGTTTTTTAATATTAATGCGGAGAAAATCTATTTTCTTTTCTCCAATTGAACACATCTCGGGAGTAATTTTTTTTTCCCATACGAAAGAGTTGTGGATATAAATTGCATATATAAATAGTTATCAATTGGATCTATTTTATGTGCATGTATTCGTGTTTTTCATGATGATGTATATATATTCGAAAGAGGAGAAGAGCATTTGTATTTATATTTTTCTATAAGGGAAAAGGTTATTATATTCCTCGAGTTAGCTTGATCCGTTCTTTACACATTCATTTTATAAATACGTAATTCCAGGTATTCTTATTTTTAAACGTCTAACAAGTTCGTAAATAAAATATATATTACGTGTACTTAAAATATATATCAGTTCGGAGTTGGAAATCTTAATTCTAGAATTTTAATTTCTTGGTCAAATTAAAAATCTAGAATTTTAATTCTTTTTGTCGGAATTTTCGATTTCTTCCAGTTTTGAATTATTTTTGGTCAAGTTTTCGTATTTTTTGGCTTCAATTTGATATATTTTTTTGTATAGCCAAAAAATATATACGAAAACTTGTATTCAAAATTATTGTAATCAGTGAATATGATTTATAATTTAGTTTTGACGGAAATTATCTTGAGGCATTTCGTATATATTGTTCTGAATAATTCGCGCAGCAATGAAAGTGGTTATGATCAAAAGAAAATAATATATGATTAGTGGAAATTATAATTTCAATAGCGTAATTACATGATCAGGGAAAATTATGTGATCAATAGTGAATTGTACGATCAGTAAAAATATTTTCGGTTCAACGGCAATTATACTATCAAGAGAAATAATTGTATGATCAATAGAGATTAAACGGTCCACAGAAATTATACGATCAGTGGCAATTATATAATCAACAAGTTGGCATTTAGGGTTTTTTTTCGAGAGAGAAAGAAGGAAGACTGTTCAATTTTTGCATTCAAGGGATGAATTACATTTTAGAATTTTTAATTTTTCAGACTTCACAAATAATAAAATTTTTGGCTGAAATTAAATTATATTTTCATAAATATTTTCCCAAAAAATTTTATTTATTTGAAATAGAAGTTTCATAACATTTTTTGAGAGAAATTTTAATAAAATTGTTTGAAAGAATTCAATTATTATTTAAAAAAAAAAATAAATTCTTTGCAAGAAATAAATTAGTTTTAAAAAATGTTAATAAAATTTTTCAAAAAAATCCATTATTTACAAAAATAACAAATTTTTTGTTAAAAATTCAATTATTTTCATAAATTTTAATAAAATTCTTTGAAAAAATTCAATTATTTTTAAAAATGTTAATAAAATTCTTCTAAAAAATTCAATTATTATTTTCAAAATAATTAAATTCTTGGCAAAAATTCAATTATTTTCAAAAAATTTAATAAAATTCCTCGGAAAAATTCAATTATTTTTATAAATAATAAAATTCTTTGCCGAAATTCAATTATTTTTATAAATAATAAAATTCTTGGCAGAAATTCAATTATTTTCAAAAATGTTATTAAAATTTTATCAAAGAATTCAATTATTATTTTCAAAATAATTAAATTCTTGGCAGAAATTTAATTATTTTTTAAAATGTCAATAAAATGTTTAAAAAAATTCAATTATTTTCAAAAACTTTGATACAATTTTTCGCAATTTAATTATTTACAAAAATAACAAATTTTTTTGTTAGAAATTCAATTATTTTCAAAAATTTTAATAAAATTCTTCAGAAAAATTCAATTATTTTTAGAAATGTGTATAAAATTCTTTGAAAGAATTCAATTATTATTTACAAAATAATTGAATTCTATGTCAAAAAGATATTATTTTAAAAAATCTTTATAAAACGTTCGAAAAAATTCAATTAGTTGCAAAACTTTGATAAAATTCTTTATAATTCAATTATTTACAAAAATAACAAATTTTTTGGCAGAAATTCAATTATTTAAAAAAATTATAATAAAATTCTTCCGAAAAATTCAATTATTTTGATAAATAATAAAATTCTTTGCAGAAATTCAAATATTTTTAAAATTGTTAATAGAATTTTTTGAAAGGATTCAATTATTTTTTTAATTTTTGATAAAATTCTTTATAAGAATTGAATTTTAACAAACAATGATCAATTATTTATTTTTGTATTTAAATAATTGAATTTTCATCATTTTAATGAAACAATTCTAACAAGAATTGACTTTAAAATTACTTTGAGTTAAAATTTTAGTCTTAAAGCTACTTTTTGAAAATTAATTATCAAGTGTGAAGCCTGATTATTGAAAAATTTGGAATTAGTCGAAAACAGTTTTCATGAAAAATAGAATTGGTCCAAAAAGTATTTCCGTAAAAAATAGAATTGGTCGATGACAATTTTGATAAAAAATAAAAGGAACAAATTTACTGCTTAAAAATTTACATATTTCTGTTGTAGGAAGGAAATTAAGAAGTCGGGAGAGAGTGGTTGTAAATTTTCAAAGAGCCTGGAGCGTATGAACTGAAAGATGTCGAAATAAATGAGTGATAAATGTTGCTAGGAGGAAAGGAACGATAAGAGCGTAATTCAAGGGCTTCGATTTGAAAGTATTTATTAAAGTGATGTATATCACTAAATATACAAGTTAAAGTTCTCTCTATCTTTTTCGCAATTCGCTCTAAATCAATCTTCATCCTTGTAAATCGAGTTCAGGCAAGGAGAATATTTCTCTCTCTTTCAGTCGTTCGTATATATATATACGCACATGTATATTACAAAGAAAGAATGAAAAAGAAAGAGGAAAAAAAATTGTGAAAGCGTAGGCGTGTACAGAGTGAGTACTTATGATCCGCTACGAGAACAGGTATCAAACCTAACAACAGTGGTCGATAATTACACAGCTCGAAATTACGCACATTGGTTGGCATCGTCCGTTCGTAGTGGAGTCCATGGAGGCAAAGTGAGCCAAAGCGAGCCAAAGCATAAGCCAAAGTAACGTCGTGTGGTCTACGTCTCAATATCGTGTCTGGTCTCGCGCCTACGTAAGAGCCCCTCTTTCTCTCTCTCTCGTGCACGTGGAAAAACTGGCATCAATTGACGAACACACTTGTCGATCTCATCGTGTGGGTTCCATTTATATATAGGAGTGAGAGAGGAACTTCAGGGGGGGAGGGGGTTGTTATCCCGGAGTTGGTGTGTAGGATCAAGACCACGGGGTGTGGAGGGAGTTGTTAAGTATAGGGCTGAGTTAACGATGTTTGTTTTATACATTGGCAGCCTCTTCAAACCTGTAATCTTTCTAAACGAGATATTACCGAGGGGCCCGTTGCGAAACCCACTCCACCACCTTCTTCTTCTTCTTCTTCTTCTTGTCGTCATCTTCTTCTTCTTCTTCTTGTTCGACCACAGTGGTGGATCTCTCGCGAGAGAATTTTCACTGCACTCCTGATGGGTCCGTGAGCCTCAGGCTCAAAATTGCTTCCCATTTTCCCCCACTCTGCCTCTCATTTCTTCCGAGACTAAATTACCGGCCATTCACAATCTCCAGGAATTAAATTTCGATTGGGGCGCTTGTGAAAGCAAGATCGCGCGAGAGATATTTCCTGATCTGGATGGCTTCTTCTCTTTTTTTTGTTTTATTTAAATATTTCCGTGAATCTCGAGCAGGGAGGGAATTTTTTACATTCTCATCACATGAGAAAGAACGAACGCAGGTTTCGTTACTAAAGGTTTCTTTACTAAAATCTACTATTTGGTATTTTTTAACCGATTATATAGTTACTATTTGGATACTTTTTTTAAATTTGTGACACAAATGCACTTTTTTTTTTAAATTGCACTATAATAATGCAAATTTTCAAAAAAATTTAGGTATTTAAACGTTTATAGAAAGAATTTGATTAGAATTTATTAGAAGAATTTTTTTGTCAACTATTAGTCGATTTAAAATAATTTTAAATGGACTAATAGTTGACAAAAAAAATTCTTCTCAAAAATTCTAATAAAATTCTTCTTAGAAACAATTCAGAAAATTTTTCTAAAATTCCTTGAAAGAATAATTCATTTATTTTCAAAAATTGTTGTACATTTTTTTTTAGCAAGAATTCAATTACTTTCATACAAAGTACTGAAATTCTTTGCTGACATTCAAATATTTCGATATATCTACAGTACAGATTTCTCACAAGAATTAAATTATTTTGGAAAAAAATTAATAAAATTCAACGCAAAAATGTAATTAATATCATGAATAGTAAAATTTTCACGCGCAGGAATTCAATTATTCTTTACAATTAAATTTTCAAAAAAATTTTTCAACAGGAATCAATTTATTGTTTAAAATATATTTAAAAAAATTCTTTAATTTTTATTTTTAAAACAATTTTAATAAAATTTATTCGAAATAATTGTATTTCGTTTAAATTTTCATAAAATTATTCAAAAAAATTTAATAAAATTTAATGTAAGAATTCTATTTTTCATAAATAATAAAATTCTTCACAGGATTTCAATTATTTTTAAAAACGAATTCCAAATTAATTTCTCCCAAAATTGTAATTATTTTTAAAAATTTTATTAAAATTCTTTTAACGAATTCAATTGCTATTGTCAAAACAATTAATTTTTTGGCAAAAAATTAATTATTTTCAAAAACTGATAATATTTATTATAATTCAATTATTTACAAAATTAACAAATTTTTTGTTAGAAATTTAATTATTTTCAAAAATTTTAACAAAATTCTTTGGAAAAATTCAATTATTTTTATAAATAATAGAACTATATTTGCACAAATTCCATTACTCTTAAAAATTTTGATAGAATTCATCTTGAATTCAATTATTATTTTCCAAATAATTAAATTCTTGGCAGAAATTCAATTTATTTCAAAAATTTTAATAAAATTCTTCGGAAAAATTCAATTATTTTTTTAAATAATAGAACTATTTGCACAAATTCTATTACTCTTAAAAATTTTGATAGAATTCATCTTAAATTCAATTATTATTTTCCAAATAATTAAATTCTTGGCAGAAATTCAATTTATTTCAAAAATTTTAATAAAATTCTTCGGAAAAATTCAATTATTTTTTTAAATAATAAAATTCTTTGCACAAATTCTATTACTCTTAAAAATTTTGATAAAATTCTTTTAAAGAATTCAATTATTATTTTCAAAATAATTAAAATCTTGTCAGAAATTTAATTATTTTCAAAAATTTTAATAAAATTCTTCGGAAAAATTCAATTATTTTTATAAATATAATACCTAAAATTTTTTACAGTATTTCAATTATTTTTAAAACAAATCTAAATGAATTTTTCCAAAATTCTAAAATCTCTAAAATAAATTATTTTTAAAAATGTTGATAGAAATTTTTCAAAAAAAATTCAATTATTTTCAAAAACTTTGATAAAATCCTTTATAATTCAATTATTTACAAAAGTAATAAATGTTTTGGCAGAAATTCAATTATTTTCAAAAATTTTAATCAAATTCTTCGGAAAAATTCAATTATTTAAAAAAATATTAAAATTCTTGCCAGAAATTCAGTTATTTTCAAATATGTTAATTCAATTCTTTAAAAGAATTTAATTATTTTTATAAATAATAAATACTTCGTAGGAATTTAAATATTTTTAAAAATTTTAATTTTCAATAAAATTCTTCTAAAGAATTCAATTATTATTTTCATAAATAAATTAAACTCTTGACAGTAATTCCATTATTTTTAAAAATAATGAATACATTCTTTCGAAAGAATTTATATATTTTCATTCTTAAAGATACTTTTTTCTATTTTTTCTTTAAATTAATTATTGAGTGCGAAGCCTGAGCTGCTTCTCTCCACCACAAAAATTGTATACTTATTGCTACGCATGTAGCCATAGTATACAATAAAGTTGAGATTTTTTTTTTTTTTGAGAGTAGCAAACAGTGCCAAGGAGGTTTGATTCTTTTTTTTTAACAAACACTTGGTCTCTGTCCAAACAATATATGTGTTTTCGCCAGTTGTAAATTGGAATGGCACGAGCCACTCGAGTTTCTTGAGAGAGTGAAAGAGAGAAAGAGAGGAAAAAATTAAAAAGAGTTGTTTTCGGTTTTAATGCAGAGTTGATGAGATTATAATGGCGAGGATGATTTAAAAGGGACACTAGTTTATTTTGCTCACCATTAGCAAAATGGATTATGGCAATATAGTTTATTTTCTTCTCCGTAAGTTTGCTTTTTTTCTTTCATTAGTTGAAAGGTTTATAACTTTCAGTTTTCGTTTCGAAAATTACCCTCCACGGCAATACAAATCTGTTTATTGCTTTTTAGATTGTGAAAATCAAGATGGCTCATCCACATAAATTGAACAAAAAGAGAAAGTGAAATTTTCCTTTTTCTTTTTTTTTTAGACTCGTAGACGTAATTAAAATCAGACTATTTCTTCTTTTCATTATGGAGTTATTGTAAGACCTCATTTAGAAAAATGGAAATTTTTTTCTACTTGTTAAAATTATTTTTCTATTTGTTTGAAATTTTTTTCTACTTTTCGTTAGGAATTTTTTTTTCTACTTTTTGTTAGGAATTCTTTTCTAATTTTCCTTCTTTTTTTTTCTTGAATTTGAAATTTGACGTGTGTAATATTCCTTTTGTAGTGGATTGTAATTACTGTTTGAACTTGTATCGGATCATGAAGCATGACTACGATTATAGTGCAATCTCATTGTGATTATTGTTATCCTTGTTGCTATAAATCACAATTATTATCGTTCTCGCAACTATATTAAATGAATGTGCATTGATATATACTCCGACAGGCTATCTTCAACTCTGTCATTAAGTTATCAATCATGACTCTTTAGCACTTGTAACGTCTTTTCTTCTTATACATAGTACATAACACTCTCAGGACAGATCATTAAGATTTTATCATTCAATTTTTTTTCCTTCGCGAGAAATTTACACTACAATTATGAAACTTAATCGAAATGTGCGATTTTATTATGAAAAAAAAGCTTAACGACAATTTTTTTCTCATTATAATTAAAATGTCTATACAAAGATTTTTACAAATTTTCTGAAATTAAAAAAAAATAGGGAAAGAAAATGATTTTGGAAATAAATATTTATTATTAACTGACAAATATCAGCTTCCATTTTTCAATTATTTTTTTTTTATTTTTTATTTAAAATTTTTTGACTTTTTAAATGATTAATAACTATTATTTATTATTTTCAACAATTTCATTCAAATTATTCGCTCAAATGCAATTCTTTTTATAAATAATAAAATTCTACCCAGAAATTCAATTATTTATAAAAATGTTGAAAACATTCTCTATGATAATTTAATTAATTTCAAATATAATAAATTTCTTGTTAAGAATTCAATTATTTTTAAACATCCTATTTTAAAAAATTCTTCTATAAAGAATTAAATTATTATTTTTATAAAAAATTTAATTCTTGGCAAAAATTCAATTATATTTAGAAAATTTTTATAAAATTTTTCAGAAGAATTCAATTATTTTCCAAAATTTTGATAAAATTCATTACAATTCAATTATTTACCAAAATAATAAAAATCATAAAATTCTTCCCTGAAATTAAATTACTTTTAAAAGTTTTAATAACGTATAAAAGAGATCAATTATTATTTTCAAAATAATTAAATTCTTGTCAGAAAATTAAATATTAATAAAGCTTTTGATAAAATTGTTTATGATAATTCAATTATTTTCATAAATAATCAATTTCTTAGCATAAATCCGATTATTTTTAAGAATTCAAATAAAGTTCTTCAAAGAAAATAATTATTGTTTTCGTAAAAAGTTAAATTCTTGGCAGAAATTCAATTATATTCAGAAATGTTAATAAGATTTTTCGTGAGAATTTATTTCTTTTCAAAAACTGTTATAAATTTCTTTATAATTCAATTATTTTTGTTAATAATAAAATTCTTCACAGGAATTTTATTATTTTAAACACAATTTTAATAAAATTTCTCGTAAGAATTCAATTATTTCCAATAAAATTTTAATCAAATTTCTCGAAAGAATTCAATTATTTTCATAAATAATAAAATTCTTTGCAGAAACTGAATTATTTTAAAAAATTTTAATATTTTTCGCAAGAATTGAATTATTTTCAAAAACATTGATAAAATTCTTTATAATTCAATTATTTACAAAAATAATAAAATTGAACCTCTTGATGCAAGAACCAGACATAGACCATTGAAATTAAATGGGCTACGTCTGGTTCTTGCATCAAGGGGTTCAATTGTTGCCAGATATCCAATTATTTTAAAGATTTTAATAAAATTCTTCGAAAGAATGCAATTCTTTTTAAAAACTTTGATAAAATTCTTTATAATTCATTTATTTACAAAAATAATAAATAAAATTTTTGCCAGAAATTCAATTATTTTAAAAAATGTTGATAACATTTTTTGCAAGAATTGAATTATTTTCAAAAACATTAATAAAATTCTTTATAATTCAATTATTTACAAAAATAATAAATTTTTTGACAGAAATTCAATTATTTTAAAGATTTTAATAAAATTCTTCGAATGAATTCAATTCTTTTAAAAAAATGTTTAAAAATTCGTTAGAATTCAATTATTATTTTCAAAATAATTAAATTCTTGTCAGAAAATCTATTTTAAAAAAAAAATGCTAATATATAATTTTTGCCAGGAATTAAATTATTTTCATAATTTTAATAAAATTCTTCGAAAGAATTTAATTATTTTTATAAATAATAAAATTTTTTGCATGAATTCAATTATAGCAATTAACCAAACTGTTATACTTAAAATTTTTAAAAATTAATTTATTAATACAAATTAATAAAAACAATTATTTCTGAATTTATCTTTCAATGTTTTGATTTTTTAAGTGATTGAAATACTCACAGTTTTTCGGAGGACATCGAATTGAGATAAAAAAACGAATCAAAAGTGTTGCGAAGCAACATTTTGATTCATTTTTTGTCTCAATTCGATATCCTCCGAAAAACTGTGCTTTAATTTTTTGAAGATTACTTAAATAAATAAGAAAAATTAATTAAACAAAATTGTTTTAAATTATCAAGAAAATAATTATTTATTTTTATTATTTTTTTTATTTGTTAATTAAAATTATTTAGATTATTATATTTAATTTGAATTTTAATAAATAGAATAATTTAAAACAAATCGTTACAAAAATGAAAAAAAAGTTAGAAAAAAATAGAAAGAAAGGAAGGAAGGAGGAAGGAATGAAAGTTATTGAAAGGAAAAGGAAGATTTTAAAAAAATGTTTGAAAGGTCATATGGGTTATTTTCTCTTTTTGATATTCGGACTATCGTATATATATGATCTTTTCCCGCAGTAGTTCTCTCTCTCTCAAAGTTTCATTTGTAAATCTTTCTCTTTTTTTATGCCACGTTCTGCTGCACTCACACCCTCATAAGCATTTGGCCTCGCTGACTGCAACTCACCCTCAATCCCATTCGCCTTCTGAAACTCTTTTCCCACTTCAGTTTATAATCCAGCTCATTCTATGCGCTAGTTCATCCTCTTTATATCCTACATTCCTGGAAAAATTAGCTACCCCTTCTCTCTCACTCTTTCGTTTCTGTTGAAGCGCAAAGTCTCATCTCGTCTTGCTCATTCTTTTTGATTATAAAAAAAAATAGAGCGCATGCGTTTAACCCTTGGTGTTTTTTCTCTCTCTCTCTCTCGGTGTTTTTTTTTTATACTTGATGAGAGTGAGAGAGTGAACCCAAGATCCCCAGGGTCGCGCGTCGGGTTCCGCTCGGTAATTAGCTGTAGTGGCCTGCACGCGCGTGTGAGCTTGAAAATGCGTTCGCGATTGTGGTGGAAGTGTCAGTGTCCCACGCGTCGTATATATCGACGTTTCTTCCAAAGAGAGAGAGCTCCGCATTTTCGCGGTGGTACGCGGTTGTGTACAAGGGGAACTTTTTTTTTTAAAAGCCATCCCTTCAGTAACCACTACATAACCATAGGAACCAACACCACCGCAATTTCTAACCACTCTCTTCGACTTAACTTTGTACATCTATATATTTTCTCCCATACAGGAGAATATTCACACAGACTCCCACAATTTTGCTTTTACGAAACCTGCTCGTACGACATGAGTTGAGACATATAACACAGCACATGAGTTGAAAGAATACAATTTTAAGACGAGACTTTTCTCGCTAGACGCGGAGAATTTTTTTTTCTTCATTCTTCACCTCCTTAAACTGTATATAATGTCTGCTTTTCTTATGTTTTATACCTTAGATGGTGTTTTTTAATTAGGTTATTCCTGCGACTCAGGAAGTCTCACACTTTGCTTTTACTGTAAAGGAAAGGAATAGGGAAAAAAGGAGAAAGGAAAAAAAACTGGAGGACGTTTCCGCCCGCATGTGTGTTTAGAGGTTCCGCCCAATGATGATGACCAGGCGACTAGTTCTGAAACTAGTAGACATTATGTCGAGTTCTTTGGCACCTTTTTGTATTTTTGTTTCACCCGCATTTGCAGACGTTTCTTCAAGGACGTTGTCTGATGTGCAAAAAGGAAACTTGAAGAAATGCCTCGAGTTTAATTGCATTCTTAATATTTCTTATTTCGAACGAAATCAGGAATGAAAATTATTATTCTTATTTCGAACGAAATCGGGAATTAAAATTTTTATTTCGAACGAAATCAGGAATTAAAAAAATGAAAAAAAGGGAAATTGCATTTTTTTTTTGTTATCAAGAGGAGGAGGAGGAGTATTTTAGAAAATGATGGAGAAAGAAATTGATTATTCTGCGAAAGAATAAATATTCTGAGATTCAGGAAAATTTTGAGAAATTGTGCTCTTCGTGAAAAGACGAAATTCTTATTTTGAACGAAAGTAGAAAAAAATAGGAAGAAAATAAATTGCATTTTGCTTTGTTTATTTAAAAAATATATATAATTGAATTTTTTGGATTCTTAAAAAATTTCATCAAAGTTTTTGAAAATAATTGAATGTTTTGAGGATTTTATTGAAATTTTTAAAAATAATTGAATTTTTTTACAATTTTATTAAAATTTTTGAAAATAATTAATTTTTTTTTACAATTTTATTAAAATTTTTGAAGATAATTGAATTTTCTAAGAATGTTATTGAAATTTTTGGAAATAATTTTATTTAAAAAAATATATATTTGAATTTTTTGAAAACTTTTTAGATTCTTAAAAAATTTCATCAAAATTTTTGAAAATAATTGAATGTTTTGAGAATTTTATTGAAATTTTTAAAAATAATTGAATTTTTTGACAATTTTATTAAAATTTTTTAAAGTAATTGAATTTTCTAAGAATTTTATTTAAATTTTTGAAAATAATTGAATTTTTTGACAATTTTATTAAAATTTTTGAAAGTAATTGAATTTTCTAAGAATTTTATTGAAATTATTGAAAATAATAATTTTATTTTTTAAAAATCTTCTTGAAATTTTTCAAAACAATTGAATTTTTTAAAAGAATTTAATTGAAATTTTGGAAAATAATTAAATTCCTGCGAAGAATGTTATTATTTATGAAAATAATTGAATTTCTGGGAAGAATTTTATTATTTCTAAAAATAATTGAATTATTACAAAGAATACGTAAGCAAATTATTGAAAATAATTTATTTTTTTCGAAGAATTTTCTTAAAATTTTTTTAAATAATTGAATTTTTTGCCAGGAATTTTATTATTTTTGTAAATAATTGAATTTTTGCGAAGAATTTTTTTTTTATTATAAAAATAATTGAATTTCTGCGAAGAATTTCACTATTTCTGAAAATAATTGAAATTTTTGTAAGCTTTTTAACTTTTTAATAATTTTACTGAAATTTTTCGAAAATAATTAAATTTTTAAAGAATTTTATTGAATTTTTTGAAAATAATTTAGAAAAATTTGAGGCAGTCATAGATTTTTTTTTCAAAAATAGGTAGACAAATTTTTAAAGTTTTAGTATGAAAATAGTAAAAACTATTTTAATCGTTATTTTCTTGTAAAAATAATTCAAGTTTTAGAAAAAGCTTTTTAAGAAATTATTAAAAAATAAAGAATGGTTTTTTTTTTAATTTCTTCCAATTTATACCCCCGAGTATTTGTCGTTCAATGAAATAACTAATAATTTATTATCTAACATAAAGTAATCTTCTTTTACTAAAAAATAGATTTATTACAGAATTGAGAGAAAGAAGGTCAGGAGGGAGTCGAGAAATTATCAGAGAATTTTGTTCTTCTTCATGGGACACAAATGAATAATTTATAAAATTATATCCGTCCAAGAAAAATTTAGGAAATTGCATCGGATTTTGGTGATTACACGAATTCTTCTAAATGCTGTCAGTTGAAATTTTCCGAAAAGGAATATGTCAAGGAAAATTATGTTCGTCTTCATGGACACGAATAATTAGTAAAATTATTATATCCACTGGGAGAAATTTAGGCGTTTGCATTGAACTTTGGTGAATGCACAAATTATGATCTTCACAAATTCGCATCTATAGAAAATTGAAAAAAATGAAATTCAAATTTCGAAGTGATGGACTATAAACCTTCTGTTGTTTGAATTCTTAATTTTTCTTCTTTTGCCCGCATATGTGAGCATTCTTGGGCTTTATGTGTTATTATAAGGTGACAGACTAGCGCGCCAACAATATGGGTAGACGTTTCGTAACTCGCATAACGTCGCGTGACTACATCGGTGCGTGTAATATCGCGGAACATGGAACCGGTGCACGATATCGAAGAGCGTCAACGCTCGTATAGTCAACTCAAAAAGGGGTACTAGAATTAGATAACCAACGCTTAATGTTCGAGTTAATAAAGTAAAAGCCAATGAATATTGAAAGTGCAAGCGAGTTATCCGCTTTTTGAATAAACATATATTTCATTTCATATATATTATGATATCATCGCGGCGCACGATTTTCCTTTCTTTCTTGTTAAAAAAAAAAAGAAAAAATACTTCTCCGCACGATTTTCCACAAAATTGCCCGATTACACGATAGCCTATATTTGTTTTTCCACAAGTTTTGCCTATGAGCAGGTGTTAAAAACCTCTCGTGCTTGACTCTTTTTGAAGCACGAGAAAACTTTATGTGTAATAATTCTTCTTTCTCCTTGTTCTAGTGAAAAATATTCCAAAAGATCTCTATCACTTTTGAATTCATTAACAAGTGTGAACGTATTCTTTCTTCGGGGAGAATTATATATTTTAACTTTAATTAAGTTTAATACTTAACATTGTGGTCTTAATATTAATTTTTTTTTTGGTTCTTTAAATAATTTAGTGTTGAAAATGAGTAAACTTTTCTCTTCTTTTTGTTGAATTGTTAAATTTCTGAATAAATATATAGTTTTCGAGGTCGTTATATATGCAAAAAAGAAATTGACTGTAATTAATCCACTTATGTTTTGTATTTCATTTTTTTCTCCTCCTCCTCCTCTTCTTCTTCTCCTTCTTCTGCTTTTCGTTTGCAATTTAAAATTACCGTATATAGGGAGAGGAAAGAAAGAAAGGTAAAATTATTCAGAAATTAGTGTCTTTTCAGACCCCTTGACAATTTATTCAACAATTGGACAAGGTATGAATCGACGCATCGTCTGTCTCTTCTTTGTCCTTTTTTTTGTATTCAAACGCGTAGCCTCCTTATCTCCGACGGCACTTTGCAGCTCGTTTCAAGGCTACGAAAGACCATGCACGCGATTACGAGATACTGTATATATATATTTATGTGTGTATCGCCTCGCACGCAATGCCAAATAGCGCGATGCGTTTTCACCGTATATTGTTCGCGAACTCGTGAAACTTCAATTTTTTCTTCATTTTCTCATTTTCAATCATTTTTGCTTCTCAAAAATGAAAATGATTTTTCTTATGAATTCGCCAAATTTTTTACTATATATATATCAATTCTCAAAGAGTTATTTTTTCTTTTCTGTCAAATCAAATTTCTAGAATTACTACAATTTTGGTTTTTGGTGTTCAAAAAAAAAAAAAAAAAAAAAAAAAATTGGAAGTCTCGAAAACCTTTAATTCTTCTTGAATTTTTTTTACCTTAAAAACTTATATGAATTTTAATTTTTTTTCTGATTTCTGTAAATAATTAAATTTATTTTCAAATTATCTAGAATAAATTTCATAAAGTTATCTGCAATTTTAATTAACATAAAAATAATTTAGTTGAAAACTGTCGCAATTTTCAGAAATAATTAAATTTCAGAAGATTCTTAACTAAATTTTTTATAAATTTCAATTGCTCAGAAGAAGTTCGAAAGAATTATAAAAAATTTACTCAAAAAACATTTTAGGTTTTAAATAATTTTATTTAAAATACCAAAAAAAAAAGATTTTAGAGAAATTTTAATTGATTTATTCGACGATATTTATATGTTAAAAAATTTCTATTCAAGAATTATCTGATTAATTGGAATTTTGAGAAATTAAACTAAAAATAATTAAATTTGTTAAGAAATTCTAAAAGAAATTTAAAAAATATCGAGTTTTCAAAGAATATTAACTTAGTAATTGGTAAAAAATTAAATTCAAGAAAGTCATGTCGATTCTAAATTTTTTTTTTGAGAATTTTATTGAAACTTTTGAAAATAATTGAATTTTTTGAAAATTTTATAGAAATTGATAAAAATATATGCATTTTTTGAGGGTTTTATTCAAAACTTTGCGAATAATTGAATGTAAAAGAATTTATTTTGAAATTTTTAAAATAATTAAATTCTTTTTAAGAATTTTATGAAAATTTCTGAAAATTCAATTTTCTAAAGAATTTTATTAAAACTTTTGAAAACAATTGAATTTATTAAGAATTTTATTTAAATTTTCAAAGAGAATTGAATTGTTTAAGAATTTAATTAAAATTTCTAAAAGTTAGATTTTTTAAAGAATTTTATTGAAATTTTCTAAAAATAATTTGATTTTTTTGAGAATTTATTTGAAATTTTTGGAAAATCATTGCATTTTTTAAAGAATAATTTTTTGGAATTTTAAAGAGATTTTGAAGAGAATTGAATTGTTTAAGAATAATTTAATTAAAATTACTTAAAATTTAATATTTTAAAGAATTCTATTGTAATTTTGGAAACAGTTGAATTTATTAAGAATTTTATTGAAATTTTCGAAAAGAATCAAATTGTTTAAGAATTTAATTAAAATTTCTGAAAATTGAATTTTTTAAAGAATTTTATCGAAATTATCTTAAAATAATTGAATTTTTTTTGAGAATTTCTTTGAAATTTTTAGAAAATAATTGCATTTTTTAAAGAATAATTTATTGAAATCTTAGAGAGTAGGTATTTTTTATTTGAATTTTTTAAAATAATTAAATTCTTTTGAAGAAATTTATGGAAATTTTGAAAATAATTGCAGTTTTTTAAGAATTTTATGAAAATTTCTGAAAATTCAATTTTCTAAAGAATTTTATTGAAACTTTTGAAAACAGTTGAATTTATTAAGAATTTTATTGATATTTGCGAAGAAAATTGAATTGCATAAGAATTTAATTAAAATTTCCAAAAATTGAATTTTTTAAAGAATTTTATTCAAATTTTCTGAAAATGATTGAATTTTTTTGAGAATTTCTTTGAAATTTTCGAAAAGAATCAAATTGTTTAAGAATTTAATTACAATTTCTGAAAATTGAATTTTTTAAAGAATTTTATCGAAATTATCTTAAAATAATTGAATTTTTTGAGAATTTCTTTGAAATTTTTGGAAAATAATTGCATTTTTTAAAGAATAATTTATTGATATTTTAGAGAGTAGTTATTTGAATTTTTAATAAATGTACAAAATTTTATTTTGAATTTTTAAAAATAATTCAATTCTTTTGAAGATTTTTATGGAAATTTTGAAAATTATTGCATTTTTTAAGAATTTAATGAAAATTTCTGAAAATTCAATTTTTTAAAGAATTTTATTGTAACTTTTGAAAACAATTGAATTTATTAAGAATTTTATTGAAATTTTCGAAGAGAATTAAATTGTTTAAGAATTTAATTAAAATTTCTAAAAATTGAATTTTTTTTAAAGAATTTTCTGAAAATTGAATTTTTTTGAGAATTTCTTTGAAATTTTTGGAAAATAATTGCATTTTTTAAAGAATAATTTATTGAAATTTTGGATAGTAGATTTTTTTTTCAGGATCCAGGGTAAAAGTAAAATTTCTGCCTGTGAAGCAAAGAGAAATCAAATCAAATTTTTCAAACCCTGTTGAAATTTAGAGTATTTAACACGAATTATGAATTAAATTTTAAATATTCATTTTTTTTTCTAGTGTCAAAGATGAATGATGGAGAAAAAATTAAGGACCAAGGTTCAAGTTGAATATTATCGATTTGCCGATGAAACTTGAGATTCAAATATAAATCGTCTCTCGAGTTAGGGAAGTAATAACGGGGGCGCTAATTATCGCACGCCTCAAATCACTAATAATTAATTGTAATTGCGAAGGAGTACGGATGTTTGCACACCTACGTCATATATACATTTATATACGAATATATATATATATATATATATATATATATATATATATATATATATATATATATATATATATATATATATATATATATATATGTATATAACACGAAATATATAGATTCAAGTTGAGCGATAACGATCGACTGTGCGGTGCACACACTTTATTTCTCGTAAAAGTACGTTACTTCTGTGCACATATACTTTGATGCCTACCTTCTCGCGGACAATTTATTATTAAACGAGAATGATTAATAGCTTCGTTGAGCTATTTTATGAGATCTTTCGAACTCCCGGCTTCTGTTCGTGTGAAACTTTGACAGAACAAGTAGTCATTTGCATTTTATAAAGAGATTTCTATCCTTATAGAAAAATATCCGATACTAAATTACATCTCCTTCTCTCTGTCTCTCTCATTCTCTTCCATTGTCGCCTATAAATATTTGAAAATAAGACGAGATTTAAAATGTTTAAAATATAAATCATCGAAATTTGAGTATAAATCATGGTCATCATCTTTAATCTCCGAAAGAGTTGAAAAATAGTATATCTTCAAGGTGAATTGTCATTATTATAAATAAATGATTCATTTTGAAAATATGAATTCAATAATAAGCGTTTTTCGCCTTTTATAAAATTGGAGATATTGAGACAGTAGAAATTAATAATAGAGATCTAATTTGACATTAGATGAATATATAATTTTGATGTTTACAATATAGACTCTGGAGTGGGCGTATAGAATATAATTTAATCTGACATATTCTTGTTCCTGAATCGTAAAATACTGAGAAAACAATAGGAGAGCTCTCTGTTGTTGTGTATTGAGATGAAATCTTCATCAGTGTCTGACATAAGTTTTAGCAAGTCGATTTCTCGTCGTCTGTAACAATTAATTCCCACGTCTGTTTTCTTTTTCTTGGTTCAAAGATCTGTCGGCGTGATCGATTCCTCGTTATATCTGTTTTACGGAACACATGTTTCGGTGCAAATCTTTGCGATCTCGATCCGACTATACATATATACAAAGAGAGAGGGAAAAGTGACCCGTTTGACTGGAGAATATAATCGAAGCGACAGGCATATTCGAGGATCGAATTCCAACTGAATATTTCAATTCGCATTTGGTAAACCGTCCGCTTCAGAGTGTCCCACTCAAAAAGAAATAAAAATAAAAAAAAAGAGAGAAAGAGGAGGAAGAAAAAATTCTGCAATACCATTTTATCAAATTCCTTTCTTTATTCTGCTATCGATTTTGTACTGTATATTCTAAATTTTTTTACGTTTCGTTGGCAAAAAAAAATATTTCTAAAGTAAAGCTCGAACTAAGTCCGTAAATTCCGTAAAGATCAGTATATTTGCTTGAAGAAAAATTCGTAAAAAAAAAGAAAAAGGGCGAATAGTTCGTAAATTGTACGATATAATTTGGAGAATTTAAAAAAAATTATTGTTGAATTGTTGAAATTCAATTATTTTCAAAAGTAATAAAATTCTTCGCAAATATTTAAAAAAAATTCTGGTAAAAATTTCAATTTTCTTTATAAATATAATAATAAAATTCTTCTCTTAAATTCAATTATTTTCAAAAATTTTCCTCAATTCAATGATTTTTAATATCTACTATTTTAATAAAATTTTCTAAAAGAATCCAATTATTTAAAAAAAAATTAATAAAATTCTACGCAAACATTTAATTATTTTCAGAAAATAATAAATTTTTCAGAGTAATTCAATTATTTACAAAATTTTTATAAATTTCTTCGCAATAATTCAATTATTTTCATGAATAATAAAATTTTTCTGAGATTCAATTATTTTCGTACATAATAAAATTCTTTTTAGGAATTCAATTATTTTCATAAATAATAAAACTCATTGCAAAATTTTAAATATTTTTTTTACAGTTTTAATCAAATTCATCGAAAAATGTAATTATTCTTAAAAAAATTTTATTTAAATTCGTCAAAAGAATTCAATTATTTAAAAATTTATTGACAAAATTCTTTATGAGAATTTAATTTTAAGAAACATTTAATTATTTAATAAATTATTTAATTTTGTATTTAAATAATTGACTTTTCGTAGAATTTTCTAATAAAAATTGATTTAAAAATGAATTTCAGTTAAAATTTTAGATAATAATTGAATATTAAAAACCATTATAACATGAATTTTCAAAAATAATTGAATTTTTAAAAGGTTTTAAATTAAAATCTTTTAAAATATGAATTTTTAATACTTTTCACTGACAATTCTGTAGAATTATTTTATTTGAAAAGTTTAATTGGATTTTTTTAAAAATTATTTCAAGTTTTTATTTTCTAAATATTTAATTAAAGAATTTCCGAATAATCAAAATTTTGTAAAATTGAATTGTATTTAAACAAATGGATTTAAAAATTCACAAAGAACTTTTGCAAAAAGTATATTAAAAATAATTGATAATTGAATTCTTTCGGAGAATTTTAATAACATTTTTGAATATAATTACATTTTTCGAAGAATTTACATAAAATTGTATTAAAAATAATTAAAATCCTGTGAAGAATTTTATTATTCAGGAGAATATTTGAATTCTTGTAAAGAATTTTTATTGCATTTCTTTTAAATAATTGAAATTTAAATCATGTGAAGAAGATTTCTAATAAAAATTGATTTAAAAATGAATTTCAGTTAAAATTTTAGATTATAATTTAATATTAAAACATTATAGCGTGATTTTTTGTGGAAATAATTAAATTTTGAAAATGTTTTAAATTTAAAACTTGGAAAATATGAATTTTTAATACTTTTCACTGACAATTCTGTGGAATTAATTTTTTTCAGAAAGTTTAATTATTGCGGATGTCTTTGAAATTATTTCAAGTTTTTATCTGCTAAATATTTAATTAAAGAATTTCGGAATAATTGAAATTTTGTAAAATTTAATTATAAATAAATAAATTTGTCAATTCTCAAAGAACTTTTTCAAAAATTCTTAAAAATAATGTATTTAAAAAAGAATTTTAGTTAAAAACACTAAAAAAATTGAATTTTAGAAAAGTTACAAATTATTGCAGAAATTCATTTATTTTCAAAAGTAATAAAATTCTTCGCAGAAATTCAATTATTCGTTCAAAAATTTTTAAAATTCTTCTTAGCGATTCAATTATTTTATCACAAATAATAAAACTCAACGCAAAATTTCAATTATTTTTAATACAATTTTAATCGAATTTCTCGAAAAATTTAATTATTCTTAAAAATTTTTATTAAAATTCGTCGAAAGAATTGAATTATTTACAAATTTGTTAATAAAATTCTTTATGAGAATTGAATTTTAAGAAAAATTGAATTATTCAATTATTTTTAATACAATATTTTAGTCGAATTTCTCGAAAAATTTAATTATTCTTAAAAATTTGATTAAAATTCGTCGAAAGAATTGAATTATTTAAAAATTTGTTAATAAAATTCTTTATGAGAATTGAATTTTAAGAAACATTGAATTATTCAATAAATTATTTATTTTTGTATATTTAAGTAATTATTAAATTGTATAGTAGAATAAATTTTATAATAAAAATTGATTTTCATTTCATAAAAATGAATTTCAGTTAAAATTTTAGATAATAATTGAATTTAAAAAACAATATAGCGTGAATTTTTAGAAATAATTGGATTTTGAAATTAATTTTTTTGAAAAAGTTTAATTGAATTGTTAATAGTATTTTAAGTTTTTATGTTCTACTATATATTTAACTAAAGAATTTCCCAATAATTGAAATTTTGTAAAATTGAATATTGTAAACGGATTTGAAAATTGTCAAAGAACTTTTTCGAAAATTATTAAAATTGATTTAAAGACGAATTTTAGTTGAAGATTCTTGAAAATAATAATTGGTTTGAAATGATGAAAATAATTTTGAAGAAGTAGAATATTCTTATAATATAATAAAATAATGATTTTATCACTGGGCCATCTTTAATTACTCTTTGACTCGGAGTGATCAATTTCTTCAAGTTTTATGGAAAATTTTAATTTATAGTTTTACATAAAATATTCCCTTATTTAATTAAATCGGACTGGTTATATTTTTGTCAGTAATTGGTTCGTAATTTTTCTTTTTTTGGTCCGTAAAGTCCGTATTTTTAAATACTTTCACTGGTTCGTACCCTGCTAAAGTGGTTAATAATTATAGATTTTATATTTCTTTTGCGAATATTGTCCGATTGTGAAAAATTTGCCATTAATTTGAGAATATAGAAAATTATTGTCGAAGAATTGATGAAAAATGAAGAAAGCAAAAGTGTGAGAGTATAAATTAGGAGAGAATATTTGAAAGAAATAAGGAAAATAGAATAAAATTCGTGTAAGAAATAAAACTTGAATGGTCGCAATGAAGACGTGACGTGCCTCTATTGAACGCGTGTACGTATGATATAAAAGGGTTGCATGCTCCTGCCCCCTAGCCCACTTCTGTTCTCGTCTCGTCTCTTTTTTTCTCGGTCGTTTTATCCTTTATATGTCGATCTCTCTTTTTCTCTCTTTTTCTCTCTCTCTTTCTTTTCGATGCGACTCAAGGGCCGCTGCCCTGGAGCCACCATGTCCCAATCTCCTTGGTATTGGTCTACATACATATATATATATTCTTGCGATGCGTGTGTGTGTGTGTGAATATACTTTTCTTCCCTGTCTGAGTTCCTGTTCCAATCGAACTCTATATTGGCCAAGCTAAAAAGTGAACAGCGACTTGGAAATTCAATCGTCTCTAACATATATGTATAATAGTTCTTACACACGATTCCTGCTTTTGCCTTGCTCGTGACTTTTCGTTGGGACCTAGTTTCTTCATTCTTCAATCAAATTGTTTTTGATGAGTTCTCATTTAACCCGGAAATTGACAAGTGATGACAGTATATACATCAAATTCACGGTGGAATTGTTTTTTTTTTTTCTTTTAGCAGAGAAATTGATTTATTGTTATTCTAAAATTAGTTTTTGTGAATTTGAAATTTACGATCCACAGAAGGAATTATTTTTAGAAATTCTTGATTGTAATAGAAATTAAAAATCTAAAATTAACATTTAGAAAATTTATAATTAATTTTTTTAAATTATTGTAAATAAAATTTAAATCTGAAGAGGAAATAAATAAATTTCACTCGCTTGAAAATTGATAAATTTGCAGTAATTTCAAAAAAAATTGTATTATTTTTCTTTTTGAATCGAGATATATGGATTGTCAGTTTTGAGAATTTTTTCGAAGCAGTTCTTAAAAAGTAGAAATAATTCAATTAGTAAAGTAAAATATATTTAGAATTATTTAAAAATAATGAAATTTGGATTTTTCTTGCATAACTCATTGTCCGTGGCTCGAAAGCCGTTTAATTGCGATAATGTCACACCTGTCAGAGTTTCATTTGTTTTCGTGACATTGCAGAATAAGCTTATGTGTGCAGCAAACATTTGCGCAATGAACTGCGTGTGAAGGAGTGGAATCGCATTTATGAGACTCATAAATATTCCCTAAAACTCATTAGTGTTCTCCAGTGGAGCAAATTTTTATTATATTTTCCATTTTTATTATAGGATTTCCATTCAAAAATTATTTTTCCCATTATTTCGTTGTCGATTTTGTATAGTAATATATTTATTAATAATAATTAGTATGAGTTATTATTTATTTATTTTTCATCATTTTTCTTGTCAGAAATTCAATTATTCTTAAAAATGTTAATAAAATTTTTCGAAAGAATTCAATTATTTTCAAAAATTTCGATAAAATTCTTTATAATGAAATTATTTAAAAAGATTGTAATAAAATTCTTGGTAGAAACTTGATCATTTTCAAAAATTTTACTAAAATCCTTCGAAAGAATTCAATTATTTTCAGAAATAATAAAATTCTACGCAGAAATTCAATTATTTTTATATAAATAATAAAATTCATTCCAGGAATTCAATTATTTTTATATAAATAATAAAATTCATTCCAGGAATTCAATTATTTCCTTAAAATTTTAATAAAATTCTCTAAAGTAATTCAATTATTTTTATAAATAATTAAATTCTTGACAGATAATCAATTATTTAAAAAAAAATAAAATTTTTCACAGGAATTCAATTATTTTCTTAAAATTTTAATAAAATTCTTTGAAGTAATTCAATCATTTTCTAAAATTTGATTAAATTTCTTCGAAAGAATACAATTATTTTCGAAAACTGATAAAATTCTTTATAATTCAATTATTTACAGAAAATATAAAATTCTTGGGAAAAATTGAATTATTTAAAAAAATTGTAATAAAATTATTTTAAAAAATCAATTATTTTCAACAATTTGGATAGAATTCGTTATAAGAATTTAATAATTTTTAGAAATAATAAAATTCTTCTCAGAAATTCAATTATTTTTAATAAATAATTAATTTCTCAACATAAATCAAACTATTTTTAAAATTTTTAATAAAATTTAGAAAAAGAATTTAATTATTTACAAAAGTAATCAAATTCTTGTCAAAACTTCAATTTAAAAAAAAAATTCAATAAAATTCTTTGAAAAAAAATGAATTGTTTTTAATAATTTTGCTAATATTCTTTTGAAATAATTCAATTATTTTTAGAAATAATAAAATTCTTCCCAGAAATTCAATTATTGTCATAAATAGTAAAAATCTTCATAGGAATTTAATTATTTTCCAAAATTTCAATTAAATTCTTTTAAAAACTCAATTATTTTGAAGATTTTTAATAAAATTCTTAAAAAATAAAATTGTTACCAAAAATTGTAATAAAATTCTTAGAAAATTCAATTACTTTCAAAAATTTCAATAAAATTCTCAAAATAGTCAATTATTTTTAAAAAATTTATGGAATTTTAGCAAAAAATTATTATTTTACAAAATTTTTATGACTTGTTATAAAAATTCAATTATCTTTAACAAAATATAAATGAATTATTTTAAAAACCTAATATTTCAGAATTATTTTAAATAACACTTTTTGGAAAATTAAATTATTTGGATAATTAAAAAAAATGTAATTTAAATTTTCGCAAGAATTCAATTTATAAAATTTCTAGAAAAAATTCAATTATTTTCAAAAAATTATAATAAAAATTTTCATTTTATAATAAAATTTTCATAAATAATATTCTTCACAGGAATTAAATTATTTTCTATACAATTTTAATAAAATTTCTCTAAAGAATTCAATTATTTTCATAAATAATAAAATTCTTCGGAGAAATACATTCATTTTCAGTACAATTGTAATAAGATTTCTCGAAAGAATTAAATTATTTTTAGAAATAATGAAATTCTTCCCAGAATTTCAATTATTTTTATGAATAATAAAATTCTTTGCGGGAATTCAATTGTTTTTTTATATTTTACTAAAATTCTTTGTAAGAATTTAATTATTTTCATAAATAATAGATTTCAATTCAATTTAAAAAAAAATTTGAAAACATTCCACTAAAGAATTCAATTATTTTCAAAATTGCATTTTTTCGATAAAATTCCTCTTATGAATTCAAGATTTTCAATGTATTAATTTTCAAATTCAAAAAAATTTAAAGAGAAATATTAAAAAGAAAAAGTGTGTTAAGTTCGTATGAAAAGTTAGAAAACAGAAAAGCTAACAACTAACTTTGAACTGCGAACAAATTACCGGAATACAATGATTATTATTATAGATTTATTTTTACACAGATTTTATTATATTAGTTGAAATTTTTACTAATGCGGAATTTTTTTGTTGACAGATTCTCTCCAAAATATTTGAATAATTTTTATTTTCCGCCTGTATATACTTTTTCTGCGCTGGGAAAAGTTAATAGACTATACATTTTCAACGTGATCCAGTTTTAAAAAATTAAACTGGGAAAAATTCTCATTTCCATCGCGCTATTCTCGAGGCTAATTGACACTGTAGCCAAAATCCCGGTAAACCAAGGCACCGAGGTGGCAAGGAAGTCGTGCGGTAGATGGCGGCCAATTTCTGAATGCAAATACTCGCGGTGTCGAGAAGAGAGGCTGAAAAGGGGGTGGTATGCAAATAGAAAGCTGTTACGAGCAACTCTCTCTCTCGCTTTTATTCGCACACATGCACACCCTTGCAATTCCATTTCTCTCT
Source organism: Leptopilina syphax (assembly GCA_032872505.1). Lineage (NCBI taxonomy): Eukaryota > Metazoa > Arthropoda > Insecta > Hymenoptera > Figitidae > Leptopilina > Leptopilina syphax. The sequence goes on along the minus strand of CM065469.1, from coordinate 27,541,822 downwards.
CTTCGTTCATGCTGTCCGGGATAACATCAGGACTCAAACTCCCCTTTTCATCGCGTGTTTCCATATATACCTATACATCGGAACGCGTGAATTCTATACGCGAAATATATGTTTTCTGAGATAGATGACCGCTGAAACGAGAAACTGAAATAAACTCGGAGCGAGTTCATTGAAAAAGCAACCCCCGCCCAGCTTCAACAAACTTTTCAAATATATGCAGGAGCGAGAAGAAGCATTTTAGAAAAGTCAACAGACGAATCCAACGTTGTATTATTCTCGGGCGTCAAGAATTATTCGGTGAAAATCTTCTCGCCGTTGCAAATTCAGCTTTCCTCGTTGACGATTCTTTTCTTTCGCTTTCTTCTTCTTCATATTCTCAGCAGCGGAAAGCGAGATGAATGACGTTCAGAATGAATCGGACTGGATGAAACATTTTTTTTTTTTCGTTCTTTCTTTGCTCTTGAGTATTTTTTTCCTCATCAAGACCATGTTTTATCACTTCTCGAAAAAATTACTCTAAATTAATTTTTTATTTACTCTCCTTAAAAGTGTATCAATAATAAAATGTTTTGGATCTCGTTAATAAAAAATTTCGATTTCTCTAAATTTTAATTCAGAGATTTATATTTTTTAGGGACTTTTTGGTATTTTCCGTATTTTCTACTTTTGGTAATTTTTGGTTTTTTTCTTTTTTGCTATTTTCTAGTTTATTTTTAACAAGAGAATATATTTGACATATCAATTTTATTGTGGTTATAGTATCCACTTGCGAGAGAACAAAAAAGAAGATTGATCAGCATCTATAGATGCTGATCAATCGTCTTCTTTTTTGTTGCCTCGCAAGGACAGGTTCGGACGGTAGGCAAAATTTTTCTTAGCCGGAGAAGAATTGAGGGTTGCTTCTTTTTGGTATAATTTAGGCGTTTATAGCTCGCCAAGGAGAAATAATAATTTAGTGGGCGTCTACTGACTTCACCCGTGGCCCTTAAGACCCCTTCTTCACCGCACTGTATAAATAACGAGTGGCGCCAACCAAACTCTTCCACAGCACTGTTACATTATCTCTCGAATAACGCGAGAGAGAATGAGAGAGAAAAATTATTATGTATATTATAAGAAATGCGTTACGATCAGTAAAGAGGCATTTTCACACTATCAAAAAAGAAGGCGTGAACTATTTTACACAGACGGACCTTGGTATTTTATATGAGCGATCTCATCACTCAGATATGTGTATACAATGGCGTAAACATTTTATTTTCGTTTACTCGAAAATAAAAATTATTTTTTGTCTTTATTTACTCGAAGAGAAAAATTATTTTTTTTTTGTTTTCGTTTACTCGAAAATAAAAATAATTTTTTGGTTTAATAAATAATCTGTATTAATATAATCGTTGTACTCTAGTAATCTGTTCATAGTTGACAAAAGTTTTGAAAATAATTGAATTTTTCCGAGAAAATTGATTAAAATTGTATTGAAGATAATTGAATTCCTGACAAGTATTTTATTATTTCTAAAAATAATTGAATTCTTCCGAGAAATTTGATTAAAATTGTACTAAAAATAAATAAATTCCTCCGAAGAATTTTATTATTTATGAAAATAATTTAATTCTTTCGAGAATTTTATTAAAATTTTATTAAAATTGTATAGAAAATAATTGATTTTCTGCGAAGAATTTTATTATTTATGAAAATAATTGAATTCTTTTAAGAAATTTTATTAAAATTACAAAGAAAATAATTTAATTCCTGCGCGAAGAATTTGATTGTTTATAAAAATAATTGAATTATTGCGAAGAATTTTATATGTAGTAATTTTCGAAAATAATTGAATTTCTGTTGAAAAAATAATTGAATTTTATTAAAATTGTATAGAAAATAATTGATTTTTTGCGAAGAATTTTTATGAAAATAATTGAATTCTTTCGAGAAATTTTATTAACATTGCAAAGAAAATAATTGAATTCCTGCAAACGAATTTTATAATAATTTTCGAAAATAATTAAATTCTTTCGAGAAATTTTATTAAAATTGTACTGAAAATAAATGTATTCCTCTGAAGAATTTTATTATTTATGAAAATAATTGAATTCTTTCGAGAAATTTTACTAAAATTGTAAAGAAAATAATTGAATTCCTGCGAAGAATTTTATTGTTTATGAAAATAATTGAATTCTTTCTAGAAATTTTATAAAAATTGTGTTGAATATAATTAAATTCCTGTCGAGAATTTTATTATTTATAAAAATAACTGAATTCTTGCGAATAATTTTATTACAATTTTTTAATAATAATTAAATTGAAGAATTTATTTGAATTTTTGAGAATAACGGAATTTTTAAAATAATTTTTATTGAAAATTTTGAAAGTAATTGAATTTTATGAAGAATTTATTTCAAATTTTTAAATAATTGTGTTTATTGATAATTCTAATTAATATTTTTATTATTCAATTTTATTAAAATTATTTATTGATAGAAAATTAAATTCTTTTAAAAAATTGTTTTGGAATTTGGTGTACAGCAGCTTTTGAAAATAATTAATTTTTAGAATTAAATGAGTTTCAAGTCAAAATTTTTAATTTTTAATACTTTTAATTAAAAATTCTAAAGATACTTTCTTTTGAAAAATTTTATGTAAATTTCTTTTAAAATTTGTTAAGTTTTTAAAGATTTTGATTGAAAAATGTTTGAATAATTGAAACGGTAAATTGAATTTTATAATCAAGTGGATTTAAGAATTATTTTAGGTGAACTTTTTTTTGTCTTTGAATAATTGAATTGTAAAAGAATTTTTTTTTAAATTATTAAAAATAATTGATATAGAGGAGAATTTTATTTAAAAATTCTAGAATATAATTGAATTGAAATCTTTAAATAGCTTTGAAGTATTTGCAGTAGAAATTTTGAAAAATTATAGAATTGTAGAAGGTTGGAAATTTTTGGTTCAGGGGAAAAGTCAAAATTCTATCTGAAAATTAGGGAAAATTGGGGAAGAATCAAATTTTTATAACAATTCTCTGCAAACAAAATAATTATTTTGTAAAATATGAACTAAATAATTATTTTTTAAAATATAAACAAGATACTTATTTTTTAAAATATGACCAAAATTATTTTGTGAAATATAACAAAATAATTATTTTGTAAGAAAAACGAAATAATTATTTTGTAAAATATAACCAAAATTATTTTGTGAAATATAAACAAAATAATTATTTTCCTAAATATTAAGTTCATTGTCTTCAATTAAAATTCTTTCATGGCTAGAATTTTTAATTTTTGTGTATATTTTTTCTTTCTCTTCTTCTTTTTTTTTGTGAAATCGCACAGTTGGTGGTTTCTTTTTTCTCTATGAGTAAAATTTAAGGCATTTTTAATTGCTTTTAGTTAAAATTTTTCTGTTACAGTTGATTGTTACTCTTTTCGAAAGTGGAAAATTGGAGTAGTCTAAGTTTCAGTCGCACTTTTCTTTCTCCTCGATTCGTTATACCAATTTGGAAGGGCCTTCGAGTTGGAAAAAAAAATTTTTTTACTCCCGTATATTATTGAACCCAGGAGAGACTTTCACCGATTATTTGTTCAGGAATCTCTTTGCTTTCCGTAAAAATTAAGCCTGTTAAAGAAAACGAAACATTTTTTCTGGTATGAAATATAAATTCTCTATTTTAGGATGAGTAATTTTTTTTTAATATAATTTTCTTTAATGAATTCTTCTTTAGTTTCGTTAATTTGTCTTTAATTTATTTGTGAGTAAATGGAGCAACATTTATTAACACTTTGAATTATACTTATCGTAAATTTTTTATTTTAGTTAGTAAGTTTTTATTTTAGTTCAATTAGTTCAATTTTACTATTTTATTTTTCACTTTTTGGAAACTAGTGTTTTTACGGAAAATATTGTTTAAGCTGAAAATAGTATTCAAATAGAAAAGAAAAAATTTCATTAATATTTATCACATTAAAATTGCGTAGAATTTCTGATTACCGCGCAGCCCTTGCGTGTCAGCGCTGACACAAATCTCCACTTGTAAAATTATAAACGCAAAGAGGGTATAATATACTTTTATCAAAACCTTTCATAATCCATGACTGTAAAATCAGCAGTTTGTCTCTCGTGAAAACAAACACAGTGTGTGTGTATATATCATTTATCCAAAGTCGATAGAATCAATTTTTCAAAACTCTGTTATAAACACGAATTTCGTGTTCGTGATGTGTCTCGTGCCAGAGCCGTTGGGCACGTTAACCGTACCTGGCATCAAGTGGCAGCTGCTGAATAGGATACCTATTAAAATTCTCTAGGTGGACCTCATGATTAATTGCTCGTTTCTGATGCCTAATTATTCAAATTTTCATGACTCTTCCAAATTACCAACCATCTTTCGATCAATGTCAATCAAAAAAATTATTATACAAGGAAAAAGTATTTTCTCTTCAAAAAATAAATCATAAGCGCAGCTTTCAGTTTTATCAAGAATATATTTTGTATGTATACTGAAATTGATATTTCATCTGATTATATAGAATTTACTGCTTCAGGGAAAACCTATACACTGCGGATAATTAACAATTTATTATTTTCGAGTTCTTTATCTCGTGTAACGTATACACGCGTTTTTAATTAAATGGAACGCCCCCATTTTTTTTTCTTCAAACACAACTACTTTAAATAATATTACCCCTTAAACTTGTAGGGCGAGTTAATGTATTCTCGTTTCGAAAATTTATCCTTTTGGAAAGAAAGAATTCGAATTGAAATATTTTTTTTTAAACAAAATAATTTTGTACTGAAAATAATTTGGAATATTTGTCAGTAATATTTTTTAATAAACTACGAATATTGATTCAATATTCATTGTATATTTATTGGGATTGTATTTTATTTATTTTTGAGTAATATTTTTTTTAATGAACTCAATATTTTAATGATTTAATGTTTATTGAGACTTTATTTATTTTTTAACTTTGTATTTTTTATTTTATTTAGTAAATGAGAGGGAGAAAATTTGCTCGATGGAGAAATATTGATGATGATGGCCTGAATATTTGATTCGTGTGGGAATATTATTAGCAAATGGGAAAAGTCGGGAGTAAAGCCATTTAAAACTTGAAGTTAAATGACACCCTGCACATGGTTGAGAGAGAAGGTTGAAAGTGAAAAATTTAGCACGCTGAGAGGACGAGAAGAAATCAGGCGCCCTCGCAGCCTGCAGACCTTCTTTTTAAGAAATCATTACCTTCACGCATATAATACCCACCCAGCACGAGGGTAACGTGTCATAAGTCTCGAGTGATTTTTTAATCCCCTCTCATACCTTTCTCTATTATGAAAATCCGAAAAAAAAATTTTTTTTTTTTTGCTCAAAAGAATTTTTTACAAAAATTTAAATATTTTATCTCGCAAATGCGAAAATTCTGATTTATTTTAGAAATTAATTCTTGTTTCGTAGTGACAATCATGAATTATTTCTTATTTTGTCAATAAATCTTTTATTTTCTCAGATTTGAATTTTAGTTCCACGATTTGCAATTTTTAACTCTAGGAGATTTTCTGTGGGATTATCGAAGGCTATCGCTGTCATTTAGAGACGAAACGAAACGACTTGAAATTTGGACTATTTTTCTCGAGGGACAAAAAAAAACGAGTATAATGTTAGGAAGAAAAAATCGGCCAAGTTAACGTGGATGAAAGTTTTTGAACTATAAAGGTCTCGTAACGACGATGACGACAACGGCGACGACGACCAACGAACGGACGAACGGAGTGATGGCGATTTAAAAATTCCGCGTTTGACCGGTTAAAGTTTCGCTGCGGGGGTCCTGGAGAACCGAAGGAAGAACCTGAACCAGCGGTTAAAACCAACGGCTATCGGTTTCCCTATCAGACTCCTCATCTCCCTTCGGGACTCGGGGCCTCGAAGGCGAAAGGCGCATATAAACTCGGCCTTAACTGCTTTACGACGATCGTTTGTACCGATTTGTTCGACAAGACTTGAGGGGGAGAGAGAGACAAAAAAGTCACGAGACGAAAGGAGAGAAAGGACACATCTCATATAGATGTATTTGTTTATTTTTTATTTATTCATTCCTTAGATATTTTTACTTAAATATTTCAATATATATTTTTTAATATAAATATAATATTAATATTTATTTATATAAATTTATTAATATATGATTAATATTTTCTATATATTTTACAATATTTTACAAATACAGTTTATACATCACAGTCTTTTTAATTAATATAATCGAAGCTTAACTATTAGTTCAAAATTGGAATTACTTCACATTGAAATCGATTAATTTTATTTAAGTAAATGGAAATTTTGTTAATTTCAATATTCGATGGATATAATTTCGATTTGATTAAAATTAAAAGGAGTTTAAATCTAGATAATTTATTTGAGTCAAATAGAAGTATTAATATCACTGAGTCTGCGGAATTATTTTTTTGATTTGAGTAAAAATTTTATTTTGCACAAATAAAGCTTTTATTTGAACGGAGTAGAATTTATTTGAACGGAGTAGAATTTATTTGAACGGAGAAGAATTTATTTGAAACGAATAAAGTTCTATTTGAACCAAATAAAATTTATTTGAACGAAATAGAATTTATTTCAGACAAATAAATAAATCTTATTCACTTCAGATAATCAAAAATTTAATTTCTCCAAATTTTTGTCTATTCAACGAAATATAATTTATCCAAATTTTAATCTATTGAAAATATAATTTATCCAAATGAGTACTCATCCAAATTTTAATCTAATTCAAAATATAATTCATTCAAATTTTAATCTATTCAAAATATTATTTTTCGTAGTTTGAATATTCAATTTATCTAAATTTCCATGTAATCAAATTTTATTTGATTCAAATTCCATTCTACAAAAATTCTAGTTTTATTGAAATTTTATTTCAATTGCAAAAGATTCAATTTTTAATCAATTTTTTTTTTAGTCAGAAAAAATATAAATAATAATTCAATTTTTAATTTATTTTGGATTTAATTTTCAACCAAATGTTTTAATTTTCTAAATTTCAACTTATTTTAATTTTAATCGAACGGAAATTACAGCCATCGAAACTAAAAATTTTAAATTATGGAAATATTCATCTATTTAATTAGTCGATTCAAATGTAAAATTGTCAAAATTTTGAAATTTTCCTAAAGTTTTGAACGTTTAAATAAACAAAATAGTTTGTTGTATTGAAGTATTTTTAAAAATTAATTACTAGACTGAAATGAAAAATATTGTAATTTAAGATATATTTACTTAAAAATTAATTTTTTAATTGTAAAAAAACGATATTTTTGTAGTAAAAGTTATAACTTTTACTACAAAAATATCTTTTTTTACAATAAAAAAATTAATTAATAGAAATAAAAATATCGTCGTTCAGTTGAACGTTCAAAAGTTTAGGGACATAATTTTGAACTATTTGGGCTTTTCAATTATCGAGCATCCAGGGAAAAATTTTATTCAAACTAAATATAATTTGAGTTAAATAAATGTATATTTGTTTCAAAGCCTACTGTGAATTGATTTAAATAAAAATTTAATTCGACACAAATAACATTTTTTTTTTAAAAATCCGTAGCTTTTTTTTATTTGCTTCAAATAAAAAGTCTGTTTTAAATATTTTTTTCTGGATGTCGACTTTTTATTTATAAAAAAAAATGATAAAGAAAACTGTGATGCATGACTTTTGTTTTTATTTATAATTTATTTTAATTATTAATATTTATTGAAATATTTGTCAGAGATATAGTTTCCGAAAAATGCGACTATTCGTATGACAGATGACAGAGCGGGAAAAAAAGAAGAATCTCAGTTTCCTTCGATCATGAGAGGATTGAGTCCACTGAGTTGTTTACAACCTGCTGCTAAATGCAGGGTTAACCAATTATCTGACTGAGGTCTGAACGAAAATTAACGATGGGAGAATTGACCCTAAGCCAGTTTTCGTTACGCAGAGGCCCTGCGGGCTTAATTAGGAAAGCTGTACTTGAGTTTTGTATTTCCGAGTTGCTCATTCACGCAGCTGGATTCTTAAATAAATGGTCGTGGCGATTCTGAAAATCTGGCTTCGGATTTCAGCATTTTTTCTTCTCTTTATTTTCAACAATGTTTTTATATTTTTTCCTCTCTCGCAAAAATAAGATGTTTGAGAAATCTTTTTTTCAATTCAAGGATTTTTTCTTCTTCTTTATTTTCACAATTTCTCATTTATATTTTTAATATCAAATGTTTTGATATTAAATTTGAGAAATCAGTAAGATGGAAATTTTCTATTTTTCAGCGAAAAGGGATAAAAAATGTTCTCAGGAAAAAAAATGGTTTTTATTATTCCTAAGGGGAAAAAATATTTTCCAGGATAAAAAAATGATTATTCGGATTGTAGAGTGGATGAGAGAAAGGCAGTAGTCAAAAGTAATAACTCTTGTCTGTTAGATATCAGGCGTTAAACGAGCAAATGTCGTGTTTACGAGTGATCAAATGATACAAGTTGAAAACATATAGTGGATCTCCTTGCGAAGTAAGATTCTAGAGCCTCGTCTGTCTGCGGCATATCCATTACAAAAGTAAGCTCCCGTAACCACGACGAGAGTTATATACCAACAAAGTTGGAATTTTTAATTTTTCCGACAAATAAGAATTTTATATGTATATGTATGTATGTTTTAGATGGAAATAATGCTGTGCGGAGAGAATTCTTGAGATGATCCTTAAATGTTTTGCGTCCTCAGCGGGGATTTAAGAGCGAGACGCCTCGTGCCACAACGATGGCCGCGCGCACTAAAAAGTCAAGACATGCAGTATTTACGGTTCACCCGTTACAAAACAGGCAAAGCATGAAATCGTGAGCGAAAGAGCGCGTCCCTAGGAAAATAAATGAGCATGCAAAAAGGGATGCGAGAGCAAATCATCGGTAGGCGCAACGCGCGATAAAATAAATTAACTTAAAGCTACCGGGTTGCGGATTCTTTCCGTCTATACGATAATGACGCGCCGTAAATAACGATTCGCCTTCGATTTATCGGCAAACTTTGTGTATAAAACGAAAGAGAAGTTGTATATATATTGAGGAGAGATTGTAATCTTCACTTGTGTACAGCGGCATCTTAGTATTATTTTATATTCCATTTATTATATTCTGCTTTTGCATTGTTAGAATCATTTCTGTTTATCGGTTTCCTGTTCATTACGAGAGAAATAGTTTTCTGAGTGCCTCGCCCTTTTTGTTTATTGTATCTCAAAATTCACGATTCTTTGACTCTTCTCTGAATTGATATCGAATTCAAAATCTATATTGGATTTTCGCTTGAAATTCTTTTGCTAAAAGAACACCTGTGCATTTAGTGTATAGTATCGTTTGTCTTTCGCCTATTTGTCGTTGCAGTATTGACTGTCGATGGCAATCTCTCCCTCTTCTTGTGCATGAGATTCTCGATTTTTGTATTCAATTATTTAAGTCCATGTTTTTTAGCTTTCGACATCAAAATTACTCTCGATATTTGTTTTAGGAAAAGAAAGGGATTTTTTAAATTGAACTTTAGGTTTGACAATAATTTTCATTGTGCCCGTTCTCCTTTTTGCAAGTGAGAATTGGAGAAAAATTTTTCTGTTCTGAATAATTTATTTCTACTATAACAATTCAGATTAATTCGTGGAAAATTTTTTTTTTTTTGTATTTAAATACACGCTGAGAAATATTTTATTTAAACCAAATACAATTTATTGGAGTCAAATAAAAATTTATTTGTCACAGGACAGTAAAATATTTATTGTTTTGAATATAAAAATTTTATGTGGCAAACAAAATTTATTTGAACCAAATACAAATTATTTGAACAAGTAAAATTTATTTCATCCAAATACAAATTATTTGAACAAGTAAAATTTATTTGAACCAAATACAAATTATTTGAACAAGTAAAATTTATTTGAACCGAATACAAATTATTTGAACAAGTAAAATTTATCTGAACCAAATACAAATTATTTGAACAAAAAATTAATTTGAAATACAATTGAATTTTTTCATTTTCAATAATTTATTTGAAACCTGAAAAAATCAGGGAATTTTTATGGAAATCCTGGAAAATTATTGTTTTCTAAAGTTATTGTGCTTATTTTTGAAATCTAGTTTTTCTTAAATATTTCAAAATTAATTAAATTTTAAAAGAGTTGCGTTTACTATTTTCATAAATAGATAAACTTTAAAAGGTTTTAATTTGAAATTTTGTAAAATTTTAATTTTGAATAAAATGAATTAAATACATAATAAAAATTTCACAGGAATTCTATTATTTACAAATTCTTTATAAATTTCTTCTCAATAATTCAATTATTTTTATAAATAATAAAAAACTTTATAGATTTTCAATTATTTTCATGAATAATAATACTCATAGAATTTCAATTATTTTTATTACAATTTTAATGGAATTTCTCGAAAAATGTAATTATTCTTAAAAATTTTATTAAAATTCAACAAAGAAATTTAATTATTTTAAAAAGTCTTCCTATAATTTTTTTATTACTTTTTAAGTATTATTATCAATACTTTTTTAATTAAATTTCTTGAAAGAATTGAATTATTTTCTAAAAATTTAATTAAATTCTTTTCAACAATTCAATTTTTTGGCACAATTTTTTTCAAAATAATTTTAATAGAATTCTTCGTAGAAATGTAATTAATTTCAATAATTTATCAAAATTCAATTATTTTCAATATCTACTATTTCAATAAAATTTCACAAAAGAATTTAATTATTCAAAAAGAAATATTGCTAAAATTTGTCTCAAGAATTCAATTATATTCAAAAGTAATAAAATTCTTCGCAGAAATTCAATTAGGGTCGAAAGTTTAAAAAAATTCTCTTCAAAATTTCAATTATCTTTATAAATAATAAAATTTTTCTCCAAAATTCAATTATATTCAAAAATTTTAATAAATTTCTTGGCAAAATTTCAATTATTTTCAAAAAATTTTCTCAATTCAATCAAATTTATTACAGAGATTCAATTATTTTGAATACAATTTTAATCTACTTTCTCGAAAAATGTAAATAAATTTTGTTAAAATTCGTCTAAAAAATTCAATTATTTAAAAATTTGTTGATAAAATTCTTTATGAGAGTTCAATTTTAAAAAACAATCAATTATTCAATAAATTATTTATTTGCATTTTATTTGTATATTTAAATAATTGAATTCTAGTAGAATTTTCTAATAAAAATTGATTTAAATATGTATGAATTTCAGTTAAAATTTTAGATATATAATAATTGAATATTAAACTCTCTAAATTTGAATTAGTAAAATTTTTATTTAAAACTTAATAGGAATTTTTTCAAGAAATTTTGGGTAAAACTACCAAAAACTTTGTGTATTTTTGCCCACAAATTATTCTTGGTGTAAATTACTTTCAAAACATTTTTGGTAAAATTACCTCAAAAATTTTTTACAGTGTAGTCATTTCTATCTAATTTAATAGTAAAATTTATACTAATTCAAAAGCAAAAAGTCAGTCACTAATTCCAATTAGTAAACATTTTTACTAATTAAAATTTGTAGAGAAAGTATTATATAGCGTGAATTTTTAGAAATAATTTTGAATTTTGAAAAGGTTTTAAATTATAATCTTTGAATGTTTGAATTTTTCATACTTTTAACTAAAAATTGTGTAGATTTAATTTTTTTGAAAATGATTAATTGAATTTTTTTTAATTTATTTGAAGTTTTTATTTTCTAATATATATTTGATTGAACAATATCCGAATAATCGGTGAAATTTTGTAAAATTGAATTGTAAACAAAAGGATTTGTCAATTCTCAAAGAACTTTTTCAAAAATTATTAAAAATAATTAATTTAACAAAGAATTTTAGTTTTGAATTCTGGAAAACAATATAATTGAATTGAAGTGATGAAAGTAATTTTAAATAAGTTACAGTAACAATATTCTTTGAATATAAAATAATGATTTTATTAGTCGGTCATTTTTAATTTATTATAAAACATGAAGATATCGATTGCTCCGAGTCAAAGACTCGGAGAGATCGATTTCTTCATGTTTTATAACAATTTTTTATAAATTGTTTAATTTCAAAAAAGGTTGATTTTAAAATCGTTGAACATCTTAATTCTTATGGAAAAATAATAATGAATTATTTAATTTTTTAAAATATAAATGTAGTTTTAAAAACCTGGAAAAATTCCGTTTTTTAACCTGGAAAAGTCAGGGAATTAATGAGCAAAAGCGTGGCAAACTTTGTAAAATAAATTTTTTCGTTTCAGATATATGAGTACACTTGGGAGAATACGACTTTGATTTGGAATGATTCACTTGATGAGCTGAATGAAATTCAATAAAGCTAAAATTTTTGATTCTATAAGCACACGCACTGATTGGCAGAGAAACGGGCAAAAAGGGCTGAATTTGACAGGATGGTAGTTTGGAATAGCATATATCAACGAAAATTTGATTCAGGATTCTCATCACGAAATATACTAAAAACATGGGGGCTATATCAGCGTCAGACTAACACGTAATTCGCGAAGATTCCCCTTAGGCTAAATATGTATGGTGCATCAAGATCGGTCTCGAGCGATAGAGCCATAAGCTCGAAAATTGGCGCTGTCCGGAGAAACAAATACGACCGTGTACTTTTATATGGTTTAAAAATATATATGTGTATATATACACTCTCGTTAGTGATCGTGCAGGCTCCTACTAATTTCGTGGAAGTAATCTTTCTTCCACCTGCCACTTGAGAAAAATTTTTCTAGAATTCTTCTAGATATTTATATATATATATATATATATATATATATATATATATATATATTTATATACACAAAACTTACGAAATCGCACCTTGTTGTTTGTTCTACAACGGAAGCAAAAAACGATCGTATACCTTTCATCAAAATCAACAGGTATCTTTCAAAAATAATGAGGCGAGATTTATTTTTTCAAAATATCTCTCTAGGCTCTGAAGATTCTTTTTTTTCTATACTCAAAAAATATTTTTCCCCTCAATTATTAATTCGTTTATCATAATTATGGTCTTTTTTTCGTCTCTAGTTTAGGATTATTTGAACTTGGAATTTTAGTAGTAGAAAAAGTGAATTCTTTTCCTTCTCTTTTTATCTTGAAAAATATCGTCTTTATTTTCAGTTAAATTTTTTTGTTATAGAATTTTGTGTCTTATTTAATTCTTTTGCTCTAGAATTTCGTGCCACATTCAGTAAAAATATTGCTGTCCATTTTTTAATTTAATTTTTTGTTTTCGAATTAACTGCGAATTTAGAAAAAGAGGCTCAGTAAAAATCTTTTGCCAGTAAAAACATTGCGACATTTCTTAATTTAATTTTATGTTTTTGAATTAACTGCAAATTTAGAGAAATTCGAGCATCAAATCTTCTTCCAACATTTCGTCATAGTAAAAATATTCCCGTTCATTTTCTAATTGATTATTTTTTTGTTTTAGAACTGAATCCAAATTTATAGAGACTTGGAGAATCGGTAAAAATCTGAACGAACGGAAGAATTCGAGAATTATATTCGAAAGATTAGTTCCAAGTAATTAGAATGAATTTCTATTGCTATGGTTGAAAATGTTTAACGACGTTGTGGAAAGGAACGCCTGGTATGTCACTTTGGGCCTTATTTTCATCTCGAAAAGAGAGAATCCAGATATAGTCAACTCGAAGAGTGAGAGAGAGAAAAAGACTGGAAAAACTGGAGGTTGTAAAATCACTATAGTTATAAGTCAGTCAAGAGAGTTCTGATTTTTAGTAAATTGAAGGCTATAAAAAGGCAAGTTGGGTAATTTTTCCCTTCGAGATTTTTCTTATACATTTATTATTATCACGATGATGATGACTTTAAAAATCATGTATTTCAAAAGAATAACGACCGTTGTTACGTCGTTAAATGTCCCTTTTTTCTTCTTTATTGGCCATATAATTGAAGTATTTTAACACTTGTGCTTTCACCGAAATTAATTTATTTCTCTCATTACCATGATAAAAAAAAGATGGGTGTTTTTATTCTCATTATCAGTGTGAGACGAAGAAAATTATTACTTTATTGAATTGAGAAAAAAAAAAAATTTTAATTTATCGAAACAAGGTTTTGATAAATGTTTTTTTAATTTTTTTTTCTCGAGATTTTTTTTTTATAAGAGGGGAAATATTTTGATGGACAGTAAATAGTCAATAGGTCATTGACACCTTTTATTCTCTTCTCATCGATTCAAGATCTCGTTGTGTGCGTGTGTATGTTTGGCTCACACCGCTCGGATAATCCGGCTTACAATTCGACTCAAATACTCTTGCGGACGTGAATGAGAGTAGAATTTGTCATTTATCGCGTGCGAATGTACCACGGGTGTGTTTATCTATTCTCTTTCTCTCTCTTTCTTTTGGTTTGAAAATTCAAAGTGCCTCGGCAAACAGTAGGCAGATGCGCCCAGAAAATCCCTCTGAACATCAAAGACATCTTCCTTCGTCTCCATCACCTTAAACGGAATATACTTTTTGTCATGCGTGTCGTCTATACTCTAATGTCGAGACTCGTCTTTTGAGAATAAAATTCCCGAAAAGAAATTTTTTTTTTAAGATCGTTCATTCAAATTTTTATAATATTGAATTTTCGTCATATTTTCAGGAACATTTTTCTTGACTACGAAGAGGAGAAAACGAATCAAAAAATTGAAATTATGAAGATAGAGAAGTAAAAAAGAAAAGAATGGAGAAAAAAAAGCGGAGATTCTGTGTAAAACAAGAAAGATGGAGTGAATAGCATTTTTAAAAAAAAGTGTCACGCTTATTATATCGAGGAGGGAAAAAAAATGTTTGTCGCACTTTAGGCCTCTCGAGGATTCCAAAAATCCTATTATCGCCTCTGCTTTCAATGGCAATTCGAACTTGTTGACTAGATGGGCATCTCGCCATATTTATTACGCCGTCTTTCTCTCCATTGTCTCGCTCAGCATGCTCAGACGACACGTTTATAGCGCCTAATTACGGTAATTGGCCTCTACCGATACCGACACCGAGGATACGACCGATTAGTACGCTTTCAGAAATCGAAACGCCCATTAAACTGTCCTTACGTTGTCGAAAGTCGCTAACCTTTTTATTAGTTCCTACTATAAAACTCAACTACCATCACTATTAAAAAAAAAGAAGAGAGGAAAAAATATGTTACCGAGAGTTAGAATTGTCAGGATTTCTAAATTAGAGCAAGGCCCTTTCTAAATTGAAAGATTCTCTTGAAATTGTTTCTCCTTTTTACTATTTTCGCATATTTTTCACTTTTTCGAAAGTTAATTTCTTTTCCAATTTTTTGTACAAATACATAATATTTGCAAAAAAATTAAATTAAAAAAAAATATTGAATCTTTTTTTTAATTTGGAAGAAGTATTGAAAATATTTTTTTAATTTGAGTCAAACATTATGAAGGTTCCTGACCTGAAATTAGAATTTGAAATTTTCTGAATGGATGCAAAAGTGCAAAGAGTGAATGTAGAAATATATTTTCTTTTTCCTTGTTTTTTTTTTTTTTGAGTGTTGATACATGAGTGAATATTTCACTGGCACACGACCTAACACCCTATAACATCGCTGGATAGTCACTTGTAAAGCACGATGTAACGATATTAGACGAGTCTGGAGAACGTATGCTTATGCACGTTTTGCGGATGCACTTCTCAAGTCTTGAGCGCTTCTTCAGTTTGTCTTGAGATTCTCGTCATAACTCCGAAATTCTTCCCCGAATCTCTCAAAATTCAACCACAACTCTATATGTGTACATTTCTTTTTTTTTATTTTATAAATATAGAATTTTTTTAAAAAAAGGAAAAAGATTTTTTTGTATTTTTAAAAATAAATTCGTTGGTGTTGCAAAAAATTTATTTTTAAAGTGCTTGTAAAAATCGATCCTGTATTTTCTGGAAAATCATAATAATATGACATTAAATTAAAAAAAAATTTAAATTTAAAAAATTAAATTAAAAAAAATCGGGGATTTAATATTAAATCCCCGAAATTTAATGCAAATAATATTTTTATAGATATTATGCGATGAAACTTTGAATAGAATAAATTTTCGATAAATTTTAGTTATAAAATGATAATTAGAATTACTGTATAAATTTAGTTTGTAACGTTAGAATTAATTTTAATTCGTAACAAAATTCATTTTGCAACTTTCAGCAAACATTGAATTTTGTTAAGAATTAAGTGAAATAAAAATAGCTTTTTTGCCATCATATTTCGAAAAATGTAATTTTGCGTCCATGTAGAGAAAAAATTGGAATATTTAATAAATATCCAAGCATAAAAGTGCAGAAAAATTTTAAAAATTGTAAAATTGTCCCTCCGATTGAAGAAAAATCCGATTTGAAAAATTTAATTAAAGAATTGAGTTAAACATTCGAGTAGTATTGAACTTTAATTTTTAAATTGTTCCAAATGACAATGACGTTCAGTATATAACAAGAGTGTTAGACTCTCGAGATTTTTGTTCGCGCCCGCGATTCCAGGAATCACAGTGTATATGTTTGTTAATACTTCGGCGCCTTTTGCGGCATCCTTTTGACAAATAAAATAATTAGCCCACCACTTACAATCGTCGCGGCGAAAGTTGTACATTGATTCTTTGCACAAGGTGGTCTCGTTTCATTCCAGTCAAAGTCAAATGCATTGAACCTTGACAATAATATCGTCCTACCAATTTTATTATCTTGTTAGGCGCGTCTGTACTCCGAATTGGGAGATCCTTATGTACTTTCTTTTTTTATTCACAATACATATAAATATACATCTCTCCCCTTAGCCGACAATTAGTGGGAATAAACTTAAAGTTCATATTTACTCCGAGAAAATTGTTTTATCGCTTTTTTCCTTTTCTTATATTGTTCTTTTTTAGAAAAACGAATATACTGGCAAAAAAGTATGTTAACTACAACAAAGCACTCGATTTTTATTTTTAACACCACGATAAAATTTTCGAATTCGAACGAAAAAAAAAATTTATTTATTGCTTTTTCCTTTTTTTCGAATTCGAAAAAAATAGTTTATTTATTTGTTTACAAAGACAAAAAATTTTTAATTGGAATTTATTGCTTTAGAGTCTGGATTTTTTTGTCGTCTAATTAAATTTTTTAATATTAATTAAAAGCGAAATTGGAAAAAAGAAATTTTTATATTTTATACTTTTGTTTGTGATTCTTCGAGTATGTGGTGGTAATTGTTTTAAGTGTATTTTGATGTAGTTAATAACATAAAAATGTGGAATGTCTGCAATTTCGTTTGAGAGGCGCTCTGTCGTACAAAATGGCCGAGCTATTCCCAAGAACACGATCTGGTTTTTATTTCATAGCTTTAACCGGGTACGACCTGCTCTTTGAGTGACAAGACGCGTGATTGACTCGTGCACGTTTCTATTTCAGTCAACCTTGCATTTTTCGAGACATTAAAAGAGCAATTTGCAAAAAAACAAAAAAGAAAAAAAGAAAATCAGCGATTTTTCTCTTTATAATATTTCTCTGTCAATATTCAAATTCTCAACTCAAATTGTTAATTCAAACTCTCGATTTAAATTCTCAAATAGATTTCTCAATTTAATTACTCAATTTAATTTCTCAATTCAATTTCGAAAATTGAATTGAATTTATTTTTTTGAAATTTGGCATAAAAATCGTTTATTTTTTTTCGTTATTAAATTGTACTAACTAATTTTATTTTCAGGCTGATGACGAATTTTTGTTGATAATATTCTCTTAGTTCTAAGAATAATATTTATTTAAGCATTAAAATATTGGAAGTTTGACTCTAATTGAAATGTAAATGTTGATTGGGGGTCTAGGCAGATGTTTCCTCAGATGAAGTTCCGAGTTTCCGGTCTGGATGCCAAGGCAAAATATATTCTACTCCTGGACATCGTGGCTGCTGACGATTACAGATACAAGTTCCACAACAGGTAGAATTTGGGGATCCGAATAACGATTTCCAAAAAGCTCCGTTTGACGATTCGACGACTATTTTTTTGCTTACATTTTCAAGTGACATTTGAAAAAGTCCATTAAATGCAACAATTATTATTATTCGTTTATAATCAAATTTTGTTCCAAATTATTATTTTCGATTTCAATTTCGATTTTAATTTCTTTTTCTATTTCATTTGCAATGTCAATTCCATTGTCAATTTATTGAATTAATAAAATCAAAATCAAAACATTAAATAGAAAAAAAAATTAAACAGAAAAAAGGAAAAAGAGCAAAAATATTAAAGTAATTTTCAAACCGAGCTTTTTCGGTATATCGATATGCAACAATTAGAAATACGAAAAATGCTCCTCGTCCTCCCAAATTTTTGTTGATAAATTCTGTCAGTGGACGAAAGAAAATACTAAAGGTTTGCTTTTGCGATTGCAAATTGTTCGCAGACGCATGTTTCCTCCGTTTAAAGTGAGGGTGTCCGGATTAGACGCGAAGACTAAATACATACTTCTAATGGACATCGTGGCATCCGACGAGTACCGATATAAATTTCACAACAGGTGATTATCGTTTGCGAAAAAGAAAATCGATTAAGACTCATTGTTTTCTACTCGTTCAATTTTCAATTCTCAAAATTTTTTTCCAACAAAATTATTTCTTCTCCGTTAAATTTAAAATTTCCAACTTTATCGAGAAATTAATTTCTTTGATTTGTAATCGAAATTCTTTGATTCTTTAATTCTGCTAATACAGAGAATTTTGAGAAATTTGTTAATTTTTTTTTTGTTGAATAAACGTAGAAAAATTTAAAAGCACTCTGTGCCTTGATCGGCTTTTTTTGACAAGCAACTTGCTTTCTAAAATTCTTAATTAAACGCTAATTGAACTGTGTGAAGCGTGCGCTGCGAACAATTCCTCATACTGGTCGAAATGTTTTTTTTTCAACGAAATATAAGAATATAGAAAAAAGTCAGAAGGAAATATTAGGAAAAGCTTTTTTTTTGGGAAAATGACAATTGTCATAAAATAGAAAACTGAATTTATTTTCATTAATCAGGTTCGAGAATCTTTTTTTAATTTTACAGAAATAGATTTAATTTTTGTGATTTACGACTATTTTCTAATGCCAGAAGGCAGAAATGTTATTATTTGTTCATTAGGATTGTTTATCATTTTACCTTCGATAAAAATCTTCGAGATAAAAATTTAGATTAAATTTTAAGTTTTGCTTAATAGTAAAATTCGAAGCGAGATTAAAAATTCAACTCAAAGGGAAAATGCTTAGCGAAAGGAGAATTCGAAATAAAATCGGAGAGCCATAAAGAAAGGAAAACTGTTGTCAAAGACAAAGTTGAAAATTTTACAAGAGAAATTGATAAAAATTGATAAAAACTGATAAAGAATAAAAATTGACAAGAAAATTTGAAAATTTAATTAAAATCTAGAGTTACGCTAAGAAAATGTCTATAAAATAATCAAGTGGGGAAAAATATAGAAAAATTGTAAAATAAAAAGATTCTTGTATCTAAAATAACATTTCGAATAATTGTTTTGAATAATTGTTTCGAATAATTATTTTGAGTAATAGTTGGAATAATTGTTTCGAATAATTAATTCGAGTAATAGTTCGAATAATTGTTTATTGATTGAATAATTAATAAAATTTAATAAATAAAAATTTCGCAGAAGAGGTCCATTATGGAGGAGAGTGAGAGGAGGAAATTATTTCGACTTGTATGGGAATCGCAAGCTTTCGCATTCGGCAAACGGCTGAGATGTCCGCATCAGGTGACGATGGCGGATGTTTGTTAATATCTCAACTTTATATGGCAATAAAAATCTGAGAATATAACTGTGAGAGTTCGGTAGTCAATTTTGTTTCTTGGGAAACGAGTAAACGGACATCTCAGCCAGCTGAAAATCAACACACCGCAGACAATGGGAAGGCAGACCCCGCAATGAATTATTCCCTCAAAACCGTGACCGCACGTTTCTTTGTAACTCGTTCTGTTTGGTTTTCAACTTTATAATCACTTAGTTCCCATTATCATGACAAGGAAATGGTATAATCAACGTCACGTGCGCGAGACACTTTTAACAATATTAAAATAATCGCATAAATATTGGAATTTTTTCACAGTATTCAAATATTTAATATGTTTTTTATTTACTTTTTTTTTTGTTATTTACGTGAATGTATAAAAAATAGTAAATAATTTAAATTTACTGCTTGTTTTTTTGAATCAAAGTTATTTTTGTTAATCGTTCTTTTTTGTCATCAAAATTTTTGTTGTAATCGAAATTATTCTTTTTTTGTAATCAAATTTATTTATTTTTGTAATCAAAATTATTCATTTTCTATAAATAATAATTTCGATTGGAAAAATAAATTTGATTGTGAAAAAAATATTAGTCGTCATTTTCTTGTCCTTTTTGACGCAATCAAAACTAAATTTATACTTTGCGAGGTCTGCCTTCAATAGATCCTTAAGGAAACAAAAGTTTTTTGAGAAATAAATTTCCTGTTGGAAAATTAATTTTTCTTCTGCTATTTAAAATATTTACTGTTTTACAAATTGTTTAAGTTATTAAATAGTTATTTTCACTATTCATTTTTAGTACTGAATTTCAATTTTTTGTTCGATTCTGAATTTTTTTGGTTTTTCATTTTTAGAGAGCAAAGAATGTAAAGAAAAGAAAGAGTAAAATTTTTTAGACAAACGAATGAAAAGAAAGAAAAAGAGAAAATTTTTATAGAGAAAAGAGTGTAAAATTTTAGAGAAAAAAAAGTAAAAGTACATAAAATTATTTTTGAAATGTAAATTCTCAAAAAAAACTTTTGTTTCCTTTTCTGCGTATTTGTAAAATGAATCTAAGGAGCAAAAATCGGATAATAATTTTTCATTCACAATTCTCGAAATTAATATTATTTTTCTCTATTTTGTCGAGCAGTAGATGGATGGTGGCTGGCAAAGCGGATCCGGAAATGCCGAAGAGAATGTACATTCATCCGGATTCACCGAGCAGCGGAGAACAGTGGATGCAGAAGGTCGTGAGTTTTCACAAACTTAAACTCACAAACAACATCAGTGATAAGCACGGCTTTGTAAGTACTGTACGTAACGCCAACCAAAAATTTTACTTACTTAATAGTTTTTAAGTTATATAAATTTAGAGGATATAGAGATGCTTTTGCTATTAATCAACATTTTTTTTTCTCACGCTGCTTTAAAATATTTCAGTTTATCCGCGCATAATATGTGACTCACTCTAAATATTATAGACCACCAACAATATTCCACGAATTTCGCGAGATGAGGGTCTAATTTATTTTCTTATCCCATATAAGAGAGTCATCTGCTTTGGGATTATTGGACTCTCTCGATTCTGTGTATAAAAATTAATTTCGGTTTGTTTAAAATATTGTTTCCTGCTGGAAACAATATTTTAAACAAACCGAAATTAATTTTTATATACAGAATCGAAAGTTTGTATAGATAGGAAAGAGAATTAAATTTTTATTTAAAGAAAGGAATTTTATTTTTTTCGTATAGGTATTTAAATACAATTTCATGAAAAATAATTTCAGTTTTTTATATTTATGCGTATAAAAAATATAGTTTATCACGTTTAGACACTCTTTAAATTTGAATTTAAAATTCTTTTACTAATTGAGTGGGCGAATTTGTTGACCAACTGAATAGAAAAAATTTTTTTACTAATTTTTAGACAAGAATACTGATATTTTCGAAAAATATTTATTAATCGAAATAGTTTTACTTTTCAAAAGTTATTAATTATTATTTATTAACAACTATTTTATTTTAATTCGTAGATATTTTACTATCAAATTAGTTGCCTTCTGTTAAAAATTAGTAATTTTTTTACTAAAAAAAAATTTTGCTTTACTTTTTGGATAAAAATAGTCTTTTTGTTGAAAATCCAGATTAAAATTAAATTATTATTAACAGGAATTAACAGTAAATTAATTTTAGAATATGCAAAAAGATTCCGATTATTCAGAAAGTGAAGAAAATTTGGAGAAGAAAGAAATTTTTGTATTTTCAGATAAACTTTACAATTGAAAATTGAGATTAAAATTAATTTACTATTAATTTTTTGAAGTTGATATGAAAAAAAATTCTGAATATTCGAAAAGTGAAGAAAATATTCAGTAAAAGAGGTTTGTCTATTTTGAGATAATCTTCATATTGAAAATTGAGATTAAAATTAATTTAATACTATACGGAGAGAAAATATATATTAAATTTTGTAAAAGTATTTTACAATTTGGGGAAAATGTGCAACAAACTGAAGTTTTGACATAGAAAATACTAAATAGTGAAATAAATAATATGAAATTTAGTAAAATTATATTAAAATTCTTAATATTTGATATAATTTCACATAAGTTTTTTTAAAGATTAGTATTTTTTATATCAAAATTTCGCTTCGTCGCATTTTTTCCCCAAATTGTAAAATATTTTTACAAAATTTAATATAATTTTCTCTTCGTGAATTAATTTTATTTAGTTAATATTAAAAAAATTCTGAATATTCGAAAAGTGAAGAAAATATTCAGAAAAAAGAGGTTTTTCTATTTTCAGATAATCTTCATATGGAAAATTGAGATTAAAATTAATTTATTATTAATTAATAATAATACGAAAAAAATTCTCAATATTCGAAAAGTGATGAAAATATTCAGAAGAAAGAGATTTTTCTATTTTCAGATAAAAATATTCTTCTTATTCAAAATTGAGATTAAAATTAATTTATTATTAATTAATAATATGAAAAAATTCCGAATATTCGAAAGATGTAGAAAATATTCAAAAGAAAGAGATTTTGCTCTTTTCGGATAAAAATACTCTTCTTATTCCAAATTAAGGTTAAAATTAATTTATTGTTAATTAATAATACGAAAAAATTTCGAATATTCAAAAGATGTAGAAAATATTCAAAAGAAAGAGTTGCTCTCTTCAGATGAAAATTGTATCGAGGAGTACCTCTTGAAAATTGAGATCATAGAATTAATTAAATTAACGTCTTTATGATTGGACAAATTGATTACAGGGTTGTGAATGCAGGGTTGAAACAAATTGAAACGAGACAGAAGATTGATATTGAGATTAAATAAATTGATGTGGTTTCGAGAGTGAAAAGGATACAAAGAAGATAAATGGTGGTTTTTATTTTCTTTTTGAAGATTGGTGAACTGTCAAAAGTCTTATAAGAGAAAGAGAGAGAGAGAGAGGCGGCGGCGGTAATCCCAATGAGATCGGAAAAGATCTGTTCATTATAAAAGCAAGATAGAACAATCGAGACTATCGGATTTCCTGAGGGATTCTCACCAGCGAGTAATTCTAGGATTAAGTTATCGCGACGGATTTCGCCGTCAAGTACAGACGAGAAACCCTCTTGGTCTATTAGCTCCTTTTCCATGGTTCCTTTCTTGTCACCACCTTCAATCTCTCTCGAGGGTCTAGTGTAGTGTGTTTCATCTCTCTCTCTCGAATAACCGGGGAAAGCTCTTTTTTTCCTCTTCCTTCCTTACTGGCTCTCGTTTTTATTTTTTTTTTCTTGCGAATCTTTTTTTTTTTTGCGGCAGAGTCGGCATTGCTTTGAAGGATCCTGCATCGCTGGCTCGTGAAATCTAGTCCTTCTTAACCATCCCGATGTCAATGGCTGCTGCTATGCAGTGCGTGGCAGCCGACCTTTGTTAGGCCACTCTTTTTTTACTATCCTCTGTCTCTCTCTTTCCTTCTTTCTTCTCAGCATCTCTCTCCCCCCTTTTTCTCCCCACCGCTGTATCTCAGTCTTTTCGTTTTTCATCTCTCTGTCTCTCTTTCTCTCTTTTTCTGTCTTCTATTTTTCTCTCATTCTCTCTCTCTCTCTCTTCAGTAACCATTCGTGTTACTGTTTCGCAGGACGCGAGACAGAAACACGAATGGTTCACCTACATTATGGTCGAGCAGGAGGCGCGCTTCTGCCTTTAAGGACTCTTATAAAACCGGCCTTCGCGTCTCAGTCTCTCGCTCGATCCAGTTTGTGCAGAAACCCATGAAAATGTCCCGGAGTGCTATCCAAAAACCCTTTGCGGCTAATAAGCGTCGGTTTTCACCTGGTACTTGGGATAAAGAGAGGAAAAAAAAATAATCTTTTTCCCCCTTTCGCGTTTTTATCGGACCAAAGGAAGATCCTGCTTTTCAATCATGATCCACGTGGTAGCACTCTAATGTTCAAAAGCTATAAAATTCATCCAAAGGGAAATTTTTCTCCCTTTTTTCTATGGGACTAATATAGAAAATATTTATACCAGAGGAATCTTCATCCTTCTATTTTTTTCTTCACTTCAATTTTTTTGGTTTAAAAGAAAATTTCCTTATTTTTCAAATTTAATTTTTCTTTTATTCTTCATCTTATTCTTCTTCTTGTTCTTTGAATTAAAGACTCTTTTTGAATATATTTTTCGACAAAATAATCCTCACTCTGAAAACATTGACCTACAAAAGCAAATAAAGACCTCTTGAGTAGCGGGAGAGAAACAAAATTTTCCACTTTTGGACACGTTAATTTTCTATTGACTTGTAGAGAGAATATAGAAAAAAGAGAATAGGAAAAACCCTCGATGGTTTTTATTTTTGTGAGAGCAAAGTAAGGAAAATTAGCGCAAATATTGAATTCGTGTGCTTGACTCTAGTTCCAGGGCTCTTGAGGAGGAAGAGAAGAAGATGAAGATGAGAAACGTTTCTATGGGAAATGTCCGGGTAGCAAACAAAAATAAGACTCTATTAGAATCCTTCGAATGCACTTCAGTGCGCCTTAAGCTGTAGAATATACAGGCAAACACATACACGCATAGAAAGGAGACGACGGGGTCGAGGTCTGGTAAACACCGAGGACAAGACGGGAGAGAGAGGCTCTCTTTTTAGTTCGAGAAGGGCGGATAAGATGCTGGATGGACAGGAGCGCACAGCCAGCTGCTCCCGTTTTAATTCCTATATACCTTTTCTGAGACTTCCTCGGGCGCCACTTATTCTCTTTCTTTTGGAAATTAAATTTTTTCTCAAACTCTATCGCAAACGAAAATGTCACTTGAGGAATTCGAATTGGAAAAAAGAATTTTCACCTCAGGAATTCGATTTGGAAATTAAAATTGGCATCTGAAGAATTCGATTTGGAAAATAATATTTTTCACCTGGAGAATTCGATTTGGAAAATGAAATTTTTCACCTGGAGAATTCTAGTTGGAAAAAAGAATTTTCACCTGAGGAATTCGATTCGGAAATTAAAATTGTCACCTGAAGAATTCGATTTGGAAAATGAAATTTTCCACTCCAGAAGAATTCGAGTTAAAAAATATAAATTTCACTTGAAGAATTAGATTCGAAAAATAGAATTCTTACCCAAAAAATTTGAATACAAAAATAATTTTTCTTTTTAATTGAGATTATAATACAAAGTAACGGAATAATGTATAATTAACAGAATTTTTATTTAATCTACAATAGTTTTCTAAAGATTGTAAAGATTCTAAAGATTCTTCAGTTTCAAGGAATTTTTATTTAGCAAAATTTTCATTTAGTAGATTTTTTTTTTGCAAAACAGAATTATCGCAATTTTTACTTAATTGGATTTTTATTTAGTGAAATATTTTTTTAACAAATTTTTGTATTGCGCAGTTTTTTTATTTACTAAATTTAAATCTATCTTAATATTTAATGACAATAATTAATAAAATTTCGGCTAAATAAAAATTAGATTGAAAAAAAACTGCGCTGAATAAAAAAATCTGTTAAAAAGGTATAAATCTAAATAAAAATCTAATTGAGTAAAAATTACGTCAAATAAGTTTTGTTTAGTAAAAAAATCTACTAAATGAAAATTTCAGCTAAATTAAAATTAAATAATAAATAAAAAAAAATTTTTTTAAATAATGAAAATTCTTCTAGAGAAATTTTTTGAATTAAAACGCTACTAAATGGAAATTTTAGCTAAATAAAAATTTTACTAAACTGGAATTTTTCTGAATAAAAAATCTAGTAAATTAAAAATTCGACAAATAAAAATCCTATTGGACAACAATTTTTTTCTACTAAACGAAAATAATAGTTAAATTTCCACTAAAGAAGAATTTTCTGAATAAATATTCTACTAAAGAGAAATACTTTTGAATAAAAAATCTACCAAATGAAAATTTCAGGTAAATTAAAATTCTAATGAACAAAATTTCTTTTAAATAAAAAAATCTGCTATAAGTAAATTAAGGTTTGTAAGTAAAACTTCAACCAAACAGATAATTTAAATTTTTTTCAGCTAAAATTTTCTTTTCGTTTACTAAAAATTAAAAATTTTTTTTTATTCTAAATAATATCTGTTTAGTTGAATTTATTTTCAGAAAATTCTCTGTTAACCATTATTCTCGTTCAGTAGAATTTTTATTTGTCGAAATTTTCATTAAACTTCCAGTTTATATTTTTTATTAGTTTCATTATTTTTTAATAACGAAAATTTTGTATTTTTCATAAATAAAAAATAATAAAAGGCAAAAATGAAAAAGAGAGAATAAAAGAAGATAAAAAATAGAAATTCTTTTATAAGATATAATAGAGAAGTATTTGAAGAAAGAAATAAAATATTTAAATAAAATATAAATAAAATATAGGTAGTTAAGTGTAAATTATCTAAAATCAGTACTGTTAAATAAAAATTCAGTGAACTGAAAAAAGAATCTAAAAATAAAATGGAGAATAATTGTTCAGTATCTACGCCGTATAAGAATTCTGTTAAATTATAAATCTAAATTTAAATTTCAAGCGGTTAAGAACTTTTACTATATATATATATTAATGTTATTCTCGGTTAAAGCTGATTTCAATCTTAAAATCCTTTTTCAACATGAGAAATAGTGTTAAATTTTTTCCGCTACGTGGCAAAGTTTATTATAAAATCGCGTGTTTTAGGGCGTCAAGCACGAGCTTTCGTATTTTAACTAGATGGAAAACATTTTGCTTTCGAAAGCTTAAAAATCTCGAAATATACAAGAAACAATCTCGCAAAGTAATTATTTTTGTTACTCTTTCTATTATTTTTTCATTTTTCTATTTCTCTATTTTTCTATTCTTCTGTTCTTCTATCTTCAATTTTTTTTTCTTTTTTTTCTTTTTTCTATTTCTCTATTTTTTAATTTTTCTATTTTTCTATCTTTTTTTTACATTTTGAGTTTATAAGCCTGGGAATTTCGAATTTTCCTCCTCTATTGACATTTGTTTTCGACGATTTTCGACTGTTGAACGAACGAACATTTTCAATTAATGTTAGAGTCGCCTTTAGAATATACATACAGTATTAGTTGGATATTATAAATTATTCAATAGTTGTCTACGGCTCGTCAATCATGTGATGGAGACTTAAAGCGCAGTTTAGTACTTTGCCCTTGTTAGAATTCAATCTTGAATTTAATATGCGACTGCTCATTGATAGATCCTTATACGTATATATTGATCGACGTGATTTTCCCCGACATTTGCACGAGTCGATAAATCGCATTAATGTCGGTTTTAATCATTTCGCACCCACGATCAACTCTCCCAAATATTTACGCGGCGCGCAGGTCTTGTACACGGTTTAAATCACGTCCATTTAAATCAACTCCGATGAAATCTAGTGTGTTTGCTGCTATATATGGGTCGCAGCACATTTTACTCATTTAATCGTTGACATTTTCGAGAGGGAAAATTTATTTTTAACTTTAACAATATTTATTTACTCCGAAAAAGAAATTAATTTACCGAAAATAAAAAAAAATCATCTATTTGGATAAAAAAAGAAGAAAGTAAAATAGAAAGGAGAGAAAAATTAAATGTTGGGAAAAAAATTGAAAAGGTGAGAATATCGCGTGATGTGTGAATTTTTGGGTAAAAGAGAAATAAAGTGATAAATTGAAGATTTCAATGCATACTTTACGGAGGTGAAAGGTTTGCCCATAAAGCCTTAAACAGCAAACAGTTTTCTGAGTAAACAAGCACGTTGAAGAATTACTGTGAAACTTTTGAAGCCTTCAGCTTCATTCGTGCTGATAATATGTACCTCTGAACTTGGTGTGTTAAAAAGGTACTCCCAGTGGCGTCGACATTCCTCACGTATACTTTTCAGAAAATAATTTTTGACTTTTATCCCGTTAATTTTCCCTTTTTTAAAAATTAATACTCTATTCTCTTGCACGAAATGTTATTTTCAGTTCAAATATACCTTTAAAAATATACCTAGTAAACGAAATCAAAGAATACGAAAAAAAATATATCAACGAATATATTTTAGTTAAAAAATGTTTGAATTTTAATTTAAAAAGAAAAGAAAAATTTTTTTCGGTAGAAATTCAGGTATAAAAATTAAATTCGAAAATGATAAAAATGTAACTACAAAACTGTGGAAATGTTACAATCGTTACCTTATCGTTCCCAATTACCATTAACTTATTGAATGCATATTGCGTATGAAATTAACTTTATCGGAGACAATTTCCTCGATTATCGCTCTTGTTAATTAAAGCCGACAAATTAGAGTACCACGCTTTGAAATAAGTTGTTTATCGGCCGGATAAGACAATTGCTCGTGATACTTTGGAAATTTGTTCATTAAACTAAGTTCTCTTTAAAATACCTACTTTAGAAAATTTAGAAAAAAAATATTTAGAGAGTAGAAAAAAGAGAAAAAGGATAAAAAGGGAAAAAAGAAAAAAAAAAAGAAAAGAAGAAAAAAGAGAAATGAAAAACAAAGAAACAGAAAATTAGTTAATTGAATGGATTGAATGAATTTAATGAATTTAATGAATTTAATGAATTGAATGAATTGAATCAATGATTGAATTGTAATGGATTTAATTATACATTCTAATTTCTAATAGAAAAATTTTGTTCGCAGATATTTTTAGAGGCAAAAAAAAGTAGAATGGAATTCGACGCCACTGTTTGACACCTTTAGGGATCAATTCGCGTAACGATCGCTTCGAAATCGTGCGAATTTATTCGTTTTTCCTGAGGCTGAGTTTTGCACACGTTCGCAAACTAAACATACATACAGCAGGCGGTTTATGTTCACACGTTTGCTCGAGATTGCGATATACTCGCGTGCGTACTTTAAGCTTTGACGTGGGATTAAAGAGCGATTAACACTGCATTCCGTATCAAGACATCATCATCATCAGCGTCACTGACGGTTCTCTGTTCGACATGACAGACGTCAAGCGAATGGCAGCCTCCGGGTGGCGAATAAAAAAAAAAAAAATGTTCACTCGCTTAGAGAGGAGAGAAATATATATACGTGTGTTTATGTGCGATAGAAAAGAGGAGAGTTTAAGAAAAAGAGAGAGGAGAGAAGAAGAGAGAGAGAGGAAAGAGGTTTTCGAGAGGTAATTTGCGTCCGTCGAGCGAGAAACGGGCGTGGAATCCAGTCAGCCTGATCATTATAATAAATGGGATAATGACATAACGGAAAGTTAATGTCATAATTATTCAGCAAGGAATCATTATCAATATCTTGTACTTAGACTCACTAGACATACCTGCTTCTGTGCAGATATTTACTTCCGATTTTCGATTTCTATCTCCTTCATTTGATTTCTCAGCATTTTATTAATACAATTCGTTCTTTCTATTCACGGAATAGAATTAATTTTTTTTTCTTTGCTTAAACGAAAAAAAAAACCAAATTATTCTTTATTTCAAGAGTATACAGAAAAATTGTCATAAAAACAAATTTTTTCCTTAATTTTTCATTTATAACACACAGAAAATATAGTTTTTGTTAATTAAAGAAATCTGTTTCTTAGACTCCTTTTGTTTGATTCAAGCAGAATTTCTGATTTAAATAATTTTTCTTCGAATTCAAAAAATTTGTTCTTTAAACTATAGAAATGTTATTGTTTTATAAAATTTTATTTTGACTCAAAGGAATTTAATTTAATTTTAAAAGAAAAATTTCTATATGATAAACAAATGATTTGCTTTTGACTCAACAAAATTTTGTTTTGAATCGAAGAAATTTTCTTCGAAACAAATAAATTGTTATTGAGTCAAAAACAATAATTTCTTTTAAAAAAACATTTCTTTCACCATTTTTCTAGAAAAAACCGATCAAAACTTGCTTCACAACACTTTTGATTCGTTTATTGTCTCAATTTCACATTCTTAGAAAATCTGTGTGTGAAAAAAAAATTCTTTGGAATCAAATAAATTTTCTCTGAATTCAAGTTTTTGTTAATTCAAAGAAATCTGTTTCTTAGACTCGTTTTGTTTGCTTAAAGAAGAATTTCTCTGATTTAAACAAATTTTCATTCGATCCAAGAAATTTGTTCTTTAAACTAGAGAAATTTTATTGCTTTTCTTATAAAATTTTATTTTGAGTCAAAGGAATAATTCTTTAATTTAAAAAGCAAAATTTCTATGAAAGAAATGAATTGTTTTTGAAACAAAAAAATTTTGTTTGAATCGAAGAAATTTTCTTTAAATCGGAAATTTTTTTCGAAATTAAAGAATTTATTTCTTTGAGACAAATAAATTATGTTTTGGAATCAAAGTAATTTTTCCAGAGTCAAATAAGAGTTTTCCCTTTAATATTACTGAATTATTTCTTTGAAACAAATTAATTGTTATTGAATGAAAAAATTTCTTTTCAAAAAGAAATTTCTTTCGCAGTCTTTCTAAGGATATCAAATTGAGAGAAAAATAGTATAAAAAATGTTGCGAAGAAACGTTTTTGATTCTTTTTTTTCTCTCAATCTGATATCCTTATAGAAAATCTGTGTAATAAAAAAAATTTCTTTTGAATCAAATAAATTTTCTTTGAATCCAAAAGAATTTGTTCTTAAAATTATAGAAATATAGCTTTTGATAATTTTTCTATAGAGTTAACTAAAAATTATCCTTTAAAAATTACAGAATTATTTCTTTGAAACAAATAAATTGTTATTGAATCAAAAAAATTTCTCTTGAAATAAATTCTTTTGAATCAAAATTTCGTTGAAAAAAAATTCCTTTGAATCAAATTTGATTAAAAAAAGTTGGAAAAAAATGTTTTTCCAGAAATTTAGAGAATTTAACTGTGCACGGTAGCAACTCAATTGGATTTATTTAAATTTAATCGTCCATAAAAAATCTAGGGTAATTTGGATGAAAAACTTGTTTAATTTAAATAAATTACGTTCTCTGATGCCTTAAAAAAAATTGTTTTGCTGTATCATCGATAATAAATATGTGACGCTCCACGAGAAAAGGGACCTTATGACAAGAGTAAATAAGGTCCCTTTTCTCGTGGAGCGTCACATAATATATTTGGAGAAATTTTTCTTTTATTCAAAACTAAAATAAGAAGAAGAAGAAAAAAGAAAGAACACGATTTTATCAGAAACAGAAGCAATGGTTAGAGATCCGTCTTATTTAAATTTCCATGTTTCTGAATTTAACTCCTTTTAAATGTAGATTTCAACTTGGAATATTTTATAGTGTATAGTTTTAAATTTGAAAAATATATCTTCCAAGTGAGTATATTTAGACAGAGAGAAATAGACGTACTTCCGATTTAATTTATCTTTTACGACCAGATGTTTCTGCGTGCGAAACTTGTCGTTAATTTTTATCTATTATTTGTTCAATCATCAATTTTGATTATCTTTCACTTTCTCATGGGATCGAAAATTTATTTTTCCTCACGTGACGAAAAATTGTTTTCTAAAACAAAAATTCGTTATTAGTGGAAACAAAATTTCCTTTGGAATTATTTTCAAAAAATAATTTTCGTTCAGACTGTTTTTTTGGAATTTTTCTCAAAAAGTTCGGACGCCGTCGAAATTGTTAAATTAAATTATTTTAATTATTAAATTCGCTTTCCTACAAAAGAAATCTCCTTTTAGTGATAAAATTCCCATTACTTGCGATGGTAATTTTTTTTATTGCAAATACTTATTTGTCAAAGTCTCGCTCGCCGAAAGACAATTTACAACCCCAGAAATCAATTATTCAGTTGAAAAAGATATTAGCGTGTCGTTAGCAGGTATAACCTCGCGAATGTAAAAAAGAAATGATAAGAGCGATAATGAATAACTATACTTGAAAATATATTTTATATTGTCCGTTAAAGAGTAATTATTTTTTTTGTCCTCTAATATATGTCAAATCGAGTTGTTCACTCGATAATTAATTTCGATATAATATTAATATTTCTTTCTCTGTTTATTTTATATAAACAATAGTTTTTTTTCGAAATAAAAGACAATTTTATTTTCAATATTATCGTGCGCATTTTTTTCAATGCTGAAAAAAATTACACTTAGATAAGACTTTGAAAAATGGAGTGAAACTATTATTATTCTTTCCCCACTTGTCTCAAATAACAACTTACGTAAAAAAAAAAAAAAAAAAAAAGTCCACTTGCTTTATGACGAGCTGTATTTTTGCATTGAGGAGCTAATATTCCAATTAAATAATATATACAAATTGAAGTTTGAATGAAATTCTCTCTCTCTTGGTTCATTTCTTTTTGAATTTCTCCTCCGCACACACCTCTTCATATCCAAACAAAACTTGATCACAATGAAAGTTGAGTGAGAGTTTCAGGTGTTTGAGGTTCGCTTAAATTTTAAGTGCTTGGAAACCGCTCGCAATCGCCGGATTATTCTTTTGGGATCAAAGAGTCGATTCTTTTAGTTCTTTTACTTTTTTTTTACATTTATTCCCGCAACAATACGCTTATTGGCGAAAGCGTTTGGTGACACTACCAACCTGAGAGTTGTAACGAGCGCGCGCAAAGGACATTATAAAAAGAATATCGAGGACGCTTTGAATTGATTTTGTCTCGAGATCTTCGTTTATATTTGTCTATTGAAAAACAAAATGTTGAATTTGTATCGAAATTGTGTATTCGTTTCTGTAGACTATGATTTTTTTCGCAATAGTTGCAATTGCTTCTTTTAAAAAAAGGAACAAAAATGTATTTTTCGTTTTTTATTAGTCAGTTTCTTCTTTTGGAAAAATAATATTTTTTCTTAGTTTCTTCGTTTGGAAAAAGGGCGAAAAAATGTATTCTTCGTTTTTTAATTTAGAAATAGAAAATTTTGAACGTGGATTAAATTGAATTAGAAGGAAAAATATTGTCGACACTCGAAAATAGAATATTATTTTTAAAAAGTACAAATGTGTTTGCTAAACGGAAAATGTGTTTACCGATCGTAAAATTGAGAAAGCGTTTTACGTCTAAGATTACAGAAGGATCGAATTAAGAGATTTGGGTTAGTGCACGACGGCAGAACATGTTATATGTATAGAGGGTTTTTTTTCTTTTTTTTTTGACTGTATTTGAATGAATTGGTGACGAGGAAAAGAGAGAGAAAAAGCGAAAGACAGAGAGAGATGTAGTATTAAAGCTAAGCTCTCTTCGGAGAGCTTGAGGGTTTCGAGGGTTAGGTTTAATAGAATCGAACAGCCTGTAAGGTGATCCCCGACGATCTATCTTTCACTCCTGAGCAGTCCAATTGAGACCCTCCAACCACCGTCAGATCCAACATCCCCTAACATCTATAAACAAACCGTAGGCGCGTATATATAGACACAGGAGGACGAACTTATTTTTTCTCGAGGGGTGGCGAACGCGTGTTTCGTCCCATAGTGATGGATTCTTTGCCTGGCAAGCTTCAATAACTTTATACAACTTACAAAAGGAAACACGTCCCACTTATTTGTATAACTTTCTCACACGAACGTTTGCTTTTCAATTTTCCTTTGTCCATTAAGGGCGAGGTAACACTCTCCCACCGCATGTGTTTGTGTGTGTGTGTGCGCCGAAAAAAATTGATCTGTTAATTTGGTTAAATGTTTCCTTCATTTTTTGGCCGCAAAACATTCAAATTCAATTAAATTTCCACCCAAAAATATTTCATTTCTATTAATTTTACGTAAAAAAATTCAATTTCATAACTATTTCAATTAATTTTCTATGACCAAAAAAATAAGTTTCAACCAATTTCAATTTCAATAAAATTTTCACGCAAAAATATTTGAATTCAATTAATTTTTGATTAAAAAAAAAATTCATTTTTAATTAATTTCAATTTGAATTAAAATGTCACCAAAAAATTTTCAATTTCTACTAATTTTTCGGCCAAACAAACTGAATTTCAACAAATTTCAATTATATTTTTATCCAATCATTTTCAATTTCAATTAATTTTGCGACCAAAAATATTAAATTACAACCAATTTCAATATTAATTAACATTTTAACCCAAAAATATTTAATTTCAATTAATTCTTCGCCTTAAAAAAATACAATTTCGTGCTAATTCCATTTTAATTAATTTTTAGCAAAATAAAATTTAATTTTCACTAATTTGAATTCAATTTTCACTCTCAATTTCAATTTCAATTAATTTTGTGACCAAGAAAATTCAATTTTAACCTATTTTTAATTTCAATTATATTTTCATACAAAAATATCCAATTTCTTTTTTTTTTTTGTCCAAAAATACTCAATTTTAATTAAATTTTCACTCGTAAATATTCAATTTTAATTTTTTCGCCCAAAAAAACTCAATTTTAATTAAATGTTCTCACGAAAATATTAATTTTTTATTCATTTTTCGTCTAAAAATATTCAATTTCAATTTTTTCAATTAATTCTTCGCTTTAAAAAAATACAATTTCGTGCTAATTCCATTTTAATTAATTTTTAGCAAAATAAAATTTAATTTTCACTAATTTGAATTCAATTTTCACTCTCAATTTCAATTTCAATTAATTTTGTGACCAAGAAAATTCAATTTTAACCTATTTTTAATTTCAATTATATTTTCATACAAAAATATCCAATTTCTTTTTTTTTTTGTCCAAAAATACTCAATTTTAATTAAATTTTCACTCGTAAATATTCAATTTTAATTTTTTCGCCCAAAAAAACTCAATTTTAATTAAATGTTCTCACGAAAATATTAATTTTTTATTCATTTTTCGTCTAAAAATATTCAATTTCAATTTTTTCAATTAATTTTTCGCCATAAAAATTTATATCAATTAAATTTTCACCCGAAAATATTTAATTTCAATTAATTTTCCGCCCAAAAAAATTCAACTTGAAACAATTTTAATTCTTAATTATATTTTCACCCAAAATATTTCATTTCAATTAATTTTCACATCCAAAAAAAATTAATTGCAATTAACTTTTAACCCAAGAAAAATTTAGTTTCAATTAATATTTACCATTAAATTCAAATTGAATTTTTTTTTCGATTTCATTATTTTAGTTTTGCGCTCGTGACAAAGAATTGCAAAAATTATAATCTTCTATTTTCATTTTCTAGATCGATTGATTCCTTTTCGACTCCAAAATGAGATTGAAATTCGGATTAGATCGTGTGAAAAAAATTGCAAATATTTAAATCTGCTTTTTTGTTTTTATTGGTCGATTTTTTTTTAGTCCAAAATAGAATCCAAATTCGAATTAAATCCCATGAGAAAAAATTTGCTGCATTTTTAATCTTCTTCTTTGTTTCTAGATCGATTGACTCTTCTTCGACTCCAAAATAGGATTCAAATTCGAATTAAATCGTGTGACAAAAAATTGCAAAGATTATTAGTTGGACAAAAAATTTGCAAAAAAGCGTCTAATCTTCTATTTTCATTGTTTAGATCGTCTGATTCTTCTTCGACTCCAAAATAGGCGAAAAAAAAAGTATAGAAGCGATAGAAGCGAATTAAATTGGAAAAAATTCACACTAATATATGTATGAAGAAAGGACGAGAATAAAATCTGTCATAATTGATTCTTCTTCGCCTCCAACATAGGATCAAAATTCGAATAAAATCGTGTAACAAAAAATTTACAAAGATTCTTAGTTTGACAAAAAATTTTCAAAAGTGTCTAATTTTCGATTTTCATTTTTTAGATCGTCTGTCATTTTTCCTCAACTCCAAAATATAGGCGAAACGAAACAAGGAGTAGAAGCGAATTGGAAAAAATTGACACTCGCCGAAGAGAAAAATAGGCAAAAAAAAAAAATCTGTCACACTCGTGAAAAAATTTATTGAATGCGTATACGTGCCATAGGGGAGAGTCAGTATATAAAGCTGCAGCGACAGTTTGCCATAACACGTTTATGACCACTTGCGCATACAAACACTAATACACGTTTTCATATGTATATACAATAAATGTTCACTTTTGAGAATAGAGATAAGTTCTCGCTTCAACGAGAATTTACGTGTAACTCGATTGTGTATGTGTTTGTGTATATGAATATTCCACACACATGTCGCTTGTTATAAACTCGAAGGGGAATCTAAAGGGCGTTTCCAGAGGCGGTCGTCATCCCCCACCAAATGGAGGAATTGCACTTTGTGGAGGGGATGATTGTGCATTCGACTATGAGAGCCAAAATAAATATCAGCCATAAAATATATTCCATGATCGAATTCACACCAACGTTTGTTAACTCGCCAGTTCACGCGCAATTTTTTCCTTCTTTTTTTTCTCTCTCTCTCTCTCTCTTCTTTTTTTTATACACGCGAATAATTCCATTTGAAATTGAAAGTCGATATTTTAAATTCACTAAAGTGGAGAATTTTTTTTTTTCATAGAAGAGAAGAATTTTTGTTATGGTTTATTTTTCCCCTCGAACTAAAAACCATAACAACAATTTTTCTAGCTAAAAGAAAAAAAATTCGGATTTTTGTTTTCTTTAACGTAAGTTTTATTATCGGTTTTTTGAAATAGTCCAGGAAACAGTAAATGGTTTTTATATAATTAATAATTTTGCTTAGGTATAATTTAGAATTTGTTTAAAAATTAAAATTGTCCGTTGCTGGTAAATTTTATTTTCGTATATATATTTTTTTTTATAGTCGTTTAGAAATTTCCGTTTTTATGGTCAAAAGTATAAATAAAAAGGAGATTTTGAATTTCGGTTTTCTTTTTCTCTATACGAAGGGTCCGTGTATAGTTAGGAAAAAGTATCGCTTGAGGTGATATCTCAACTATCTGATTCCTGTGCTCTTCTCGTTTCTCTGCTCTCTTTGGCCTACTGGTGCGGGCGCCGTCTTTGAATTCAAAGTTACACAGCAGCCCACCCTTCCTCGAATTCCGCGAGTTCTTTCGTTCCCTTTAAGAATTTCAAGTACATGGATGACCCCTTTTAACTCAATCGTTCTCCTCCTTTTTTATTCTTTTTGTCCGAAAAATACCTTTATTATAGACTTTGTCTTTAAATTGTCAAAGATTTGTTTTTGACAAAAATTCTTATACATATATACTCTCTGAAATATTTTCTCCTTAAATAGTAAATTATCATCGCTGATAATTAGCGATTCTATGATGATAATTCTCCCACAAGAAGTGTACAAAAAAAGAAGAAATAACAATTTTTTTCCTTCATTTTTCAAAATCTTGGGAAAAAACTAGAAAAATAATATTATTTTGAATTTTTTTCTCTTGAGATTTTTTATTCTTTATCTCGAGGGAAAAACTACAAAAATTGTTTAAACATTTAATTAAATTTGAATTTTATGTCTGAAAATTAATTAAAATTAAATATTTTTGGGTGAAACATTGTTTAATATTGAAATTCGTTGTAATTGAATTCTTTTTGGGGAAAATTTAAATTTAATATTTTCTGTTGAAAATTTAATAAAAATGGAGTTTTTTGCGCGATAAAATCGAAATTGAATATTTTTGAATGAAAAATTAATTGAAGTCGAAATGTTGTTTTTTGGACCAAAAAATTCAAATTGAATATTTTTAGGTAAAAAATCAATTAAAATTAAAATTTGTTGAATGGAGTATTTTTGGGCGAAAAATTAATTAAAATTGAATATATTCGTGTGTAAATTTAATTAAAATTGAGTGTTTTTGGGCGAAAAAATTAAAATTGAATTTTTTTGTATAAAGATTTAAGTAAAATTGAATTTTTTTGGGCGATAAAATCGAAATTGAATATTTCTGGTTGAAAAATTAATTGAAATCGAAATTGATTGAAATTACATTTTATTTGAGCTAAAAATTATTTGAAATGGAATATTTTCGGGTAAAAACTAATTGAAATTGATTTCTTTTTTTGGCGAAAGATTAATTAAAATTGAAAATTTGAGTGAAAAATTAATTGAAATGGAGTTTCTTGCCCAAAAAATTGAAATTGACTATTTTTAGGTAAAAAATTAATTTAAATTGAAATTGGTAGAATTGAATATTTTTAGGCGAAAAATTTATTAAAAGTGAAAATTTTTATGTGAAAATTTAATTAAAATTGAATTTTTTGAGCAAAAAAATTAAAAATAAATATTTTCGTGTGAAATTTTAACTAAAATTGAATTTTTTTGAACGAAAAAATTGAAATTGACTATTTTTAGGTAAAAAATTAATTTAAATTGAAATTGGTAGAATTGAATATTTTTAAGCGAAAAATTAATTGAAAGTGAAAATTTCCATGTCAAAATTTAATTAAAATTGAGTTTTTTTTGAGGGAAAAAATTAAAAATGGATATTTTTGTGTGAAAATTTAACTAAAATTGAGTTTTTTTGGTCGAAAAAATTGAAATTGAATATTTTTGTGTGAAAATATATAATTGAAATTAAAAATTAGTTATAATTGAATTTCCTTTGTCGCAAAATTAATTGAAACTGAAAATTAGAGTGAAAATTGAATTAAAATTAGTGGAAATTGAATTTTTTGAGCGAAAAATTAATTGAAATTGAAATTGTATGAAAATAAATTTTTTTAGGGCGGAGAATTAATGGAAATTAAATATTTTTTGGGTGAAAAATTAATTGAAATTGAAATTTGTTAAAATTTAATATTTTTGGTCCAAAAAAACTACAAAAATAGTTATTTTTGTAGTTTTTTTCCCTCTGTGTAATTTTTTTTCTCGTGATTCATCTTTCTCGATTTTTCAAAATCTCGAGGGAAGAAAACTACAAAAATGACAATTTTTTTCGCCTCGAGATTTTGAAAAATCAAGAAAAGGCAAAAAAACCTCCAAAAATTGTCATTTTTGTATTCTTTTCCCCTCGAGATTTTGAAAAATCAAGAAAAGGCAAAAAAACCTCCAAAAATTGTCATTTTTGTATTCTTTTCCCCTCGAGATTTTGAAAAATAAAGAAAATAGTTATTCGCCTTTTCCCTGAGTGATATATTCACGTATATACAATTTGCTAAATAAATATACAATTGGCACAAAGTGATTGCATCGTATAAATATATATAAAATAGAAAAGGACAAAAAAGATTGCAATGTAAGCAAATATTTCTTTTTTTCTCAAATTGATATTAAAAATGTGCGCGTGCTTTTTTTTTCTTCAATAGACCTTGCGCGTCTCTGTTTCAAATCATGTAAATAAATTCATGGGCGGCATTTACAAAAGAAGAGTGATTATAAGAAAAATCATGAGAAAGATGGTCGCGACGTATGGGAGCATGAGCAATACGCAGGTGAATTTATTAATTATTAATGACCGGCTTTGTGGCCTTGCGCGTTCAGGAATGTAAAGCTTCCATTGGGAATAATTTATTACGGTAGCTGCAGATATAATATGTTGCCATTCGAATATTATTGTTATCAATTTCTCACGCAGAATTTCCTCAAATTACTTATTTTCATGTCAGCGAAAAATATCATCTAATACTCTGAATATGAGCTTTCATAGCTAAATTGCGATTGAAAATTGTTAATTGAAAATGCTCCACAAAAAAGAAAATTGTATTTCTCCTCATTTGTATTGAAATTCGATTCTGAAATCTTGTGAATTATTGTATATGTACATTTCCGACCAAATGAAACAGAAATTTATTTTCGATCGAAAAATGTAAAAAGAAAAGTAGAAAATTGTAAATCGGTTTCGAAAAATGAAATTGAAAAATCTTGTCAACTATTTGCTGGTATGGAGAAGTAGAGGCGGTAGTTTAGCGTGACGGCGTGATATTGACAGAGGGTAAATATTAATTAGCGTGCCTCCGTGTTCATTTCGTTTTGGCTTTAACCGAGCTTTCTCTCTCTCTCTCGGTTGCCAGTGTATACGACTTTACATTTTGTCGTTTATGCCGGGCGTCGCTCGAAACGGTGTTAACGCGAATAAACACATTTCGTTGAGTCTAGTCACACCTTCCGGATTTGGCGCACCCGTCTCCCGAATAATTAAACGCTCTGGTCGAGCACGCAAGGCTTTATTTGAATTGGCCAACCACACTATCCGCACTTTTGTTTATTTTCATCTTCAGCGATGATAGTGCACATTTTTTCGCCTCTTTCTGGCAAAAAGGTTCATCTTCGTTAACTATTTTCTGTTTTTTTATTGTTTCTACAATAAATTTTATTACAACTTCAATGCAATTTTACAAATGAATTTAATTATTTTCAGAAATTTTTACAAAATCCTTAGAAAATATTCAATTGTTTTGAAAAATTTGAATAAAATCTGTCGAAAGAATTCAATTATTTTCTAAAGTTATATATAATTGAATTCTTCAGAACAATTTAATTATTTTTATATTTATATTTTATATTTTCAAAATTAATCTATTTTTTCGCATGGATTCAATTATTTTCATTAGAATTTTTTATCAAATTTCTACAAAACATTCAATTATTTTCAAAATTAATCAATTTCTTCGCATGAATTCAATTATTTTTAGTATAGATTTTTTATAAAATTTCTACAAAAAATTAAATTATTTTCAGAAATTGTAATAAAATTCTAAAAAAATACAATATTCAATTTTTTCAAAAATTTTAATAAAATTGTTCGCAAAAATTTAATTATTTTCAAAATTAATCAATTTTTTCGCATGAATTCAATTATTTTCAGTAAAATTTTTTAAAAAATTTCTACAAAAAATTGAATTATTTTCAAAATTAATCATAATTTCTTCGCATGAATTTAATTATTTTCAGTAGATTTTTTATAAAACTTCTACAAAAAATTCAATTATTTTCAAAAATTGTAATAAAATTCTGGAAAAAATTCAATATTCAATTTTTTTCAAAAATTTTAATAAAATTTGTTACAAAATTTTTCTAAAAAATTCAATTATTTTCAAAATTAATTAATTTTTTTTTGCATGAATTCAATTATTTTCAGTAGAATTTTTATAAAAAATTCTTTGCGAGAATTCTATTACTTCCAATAAAATTTTAATGAAGAATTCAATGATTGGAAAATAATAGTACATTATAATTTTAATATTCAAAACATTAAAAAAGTAAAATTATTAAAAAAAAGTTATAGAATACAAAAGAACATTTTCTATTGCTTCTATTAAAAAATTGGAAAAAGGAAAAATCATTAGAAAAGAAGAAAAAACGGAGTCGAAAAGAATTGGAAAAAAAGAATTAGAGAAAAGGGGAGAAAAGAGTAGAATATAAAGAATTGGAAAAAAGGAGAGAAAAAGAGTGAAGAAAACTTGGAGAAAAGGAGAAAAAAATGTAGAAAGAAAGTTTGGAAAGAAGCAGAAAAAAAGGAGAAAAAATTTGGAAAAAGGAGAAAAAAGAGAAAAAGAAGAAGATTGGAAAAAAGAAAAAAAGAGCGAGAAAAGAATTGAAAAAAATAGTAAAAAAGAATTGGAGGAAAAAGGGAGTTGAACAGAAAAAAATGACAATTGCATTGAATTTGAGTAAATTGTGGAAAAAATCGATAACTTTTTGTAGAAAAAAAATTTGTCCCCGGGAAGATCGAGGGGGAAATGATAATAAATGTTGATTATATAGAATATATATTTAACCCTTTGATGTACCTGGTCGTCAAACATCATTATATCTAACGTTCCGGTAATGACGACTCGTATTTGTTCTTTCTTCATTAACAATCATTAAAGTCTGCGAAGACCAAACACCACGGGTAGTTTAACGATCGACCGAATGCAATAAACTTTTATCGCTCAATATGAATGAAAATTGAGCTTGCGCAGATCATTTAACGCCTGCTTATCGAAAGTTGCTGTGGCAACCCGAAACCTCCTCCATACACTTATTGCAACTCTCTCATGTACAGTTTTTCGAATTTTTTTCCAAAAAATTTCCCTCCCTTTTTCATCCTTGTTTTTTTTCGTTTGTCCCTTTTTTGCTCCTAAATTTCCATCTTGACTCGATTTTGCTCCTGAATTTCCCTCTTGGCTCAATTTTGCTCCTGAATTTTCATACTGTCTCGTTTTTGCTCCTGAATTTCCGATTTGTCTCCTTTTCGCACCCGAATTTCCACCTTGTCCCTTTTTTGCACCTGAATTTCCTTCCTGTCCCTTCTTTTCTTTTAAAATAAAACAAATTTGATTGAAGAGAAAAAATAGAATCGGAAAACTAATTTACAAATTGAATTTTACAGTATTGGAGCGCGCAGGCGATTTTTTTCTGGAGTCGGGGGAAAGAAATGAGAGTGTGGATTTTTTGTTGTCAATGGTCCAATGAACCTTGAGAAAAGATTCGAGATGAATACAAGAGAGGAGGAAGACAAGGAGATGCGTAAACTGTGGACTGTCTTTCTGGACAGCAGGGCGGCCTGATTGTCACTTAAGTCGGTGATAAATAAAGGAAAAAGCTCTCGCAGGGAGAATAGGATGAGAGAGTGAGAGGAGGTATTTTTCTGTCGCTCACCAGCGAAGCGTGAGGCTGACAAGATTGCGGCTCTTCTTCGTCGTTTGTTCAAGCTAAGTCGGCGCGACATCTTGAAACCGCGACATGTCTTTTAGCCGCACTCGCGCCATTCGTGACTGCTGCCACGCCTTTGCCCGCGTACCTTACCAACAACGGACTTTATATATACCTTCGCTTACGTTACGTAAGCCGAGCGCGTTAAGTAATGACTTCACTCACTGACGCTACAAAGACACCAGATGCTGATGAACGGACTCGTTATACTTTTGCCTAATACTTTTTTTTTCTTTTTTCTTTTTTATTTTTTATTTTCGCTTCTTTCCTTTTTTCTTCAGCGAGAGAAGAACCTGCTGTCTCCTAACTTTTTTCTTCATCGAGAGAGAGAGAAAGTCTCCAGTTTCATCCTGGAGACTCCACCACGTGGCTCGAGATGATTTTCTTATTCGGAATAACTTTTTCTCTTTTCTCTCCTTTTTCTTTCTCTTTGTTTCTTCTCTTTTTGTATCGTTTTTACATCTTTTTATGTTTATTATAACTCGTCTTTCGTTTTGTCTTCTTAGGCTCTTCGTTTTCTCCTTTCTGTGTATTTTTCCCTTTCGTATTTTTTTTTAGTTGCGGGGAAGAAAATTGTTTTCCTCCTCGTTTGTTCTCTTCTTTTTCTTCTTCGGGTTTCTCAGACCATTTCCCTCGTTTTCTTGTTGTAATTCCGTTTTTCTGTGTTTAATTGTTGTAGTTTGAAACTGTTTTCCGATTGTTTCCAATTCTCTCCGCACAAAAGTAAATTGAACACCAATATTAATTTGAGTTTAGATCGAAAAAGGTCAATTTTCGATTTTGAGGATTTTTTCGCAAATTGGATTTCATACTGAACTAAAATTTCACATTGTAGATTTTTATTTTAGAAAATATTCTTATTCAGTCGTTTTTTGTATTAAAATGAACTTTTAAACAGAATTTTAATAGAAATTCTCCAAATAAAAATTCTTTTTCTCCTTTGCGTTTCTTATGCAATTTCTCTCAATTTTTTCCAATTTCTTGATTATTATTTCATTGTTATAGTTTCAAACTGTTTTCCAATTTTCCATAAAAGTAGATTAAAATATAAGTTCGAATTCAGATCGAAAAAGGCCGAATTTCGATTTTCAGGATTTTTTCGCAAAGATTGAATAATTTTTGGTTTTTAAAATATTTACTAGATCGTATTTTTAATGATAAATTCTCTGCTTCATTAAATATTCAATTAACCGAATTTTCAAAAAACTGAAAGTCTTCATACAAAAATTTATGTATTCAATCGATTTTTTATTAAAATGAATTTCCAAATAGAATTTCCATTTAAAT
Source organism: Leptopilina syphax (assembly GCA_032872505.1). Taxonomy (NCBI): domain Eukaryota; kingdom Metazoa; phylum Arthropoda; class Insecta; order Hymenoptera; family Figitidae; genus Leptopilina; species Leptopilina syphax. The sequence goes on along the minus strand of CM065469.1, from coordinate 27,497,827 downwards.
TCTTCAAATACAAAATTTTCTTCTTCGTGTACTTCGCAGTCGATTTCTTCAAATTTTTTGTCTTCCTCATGATTTTTACATATAGTTTGAAACCGTTTTTCAATTATTCCTGAAAGTGAATTAGACTCTATGTCGAATTTATTCAAATAAATTCGAATTTTCATCCAAAAAGTCCGAATTTCAACTTTGGGGAATTTTTTACTTTAATTTATTAAATTGAACTAAAATTTCGCCTTGTGCGGGATTTTTGTTTTATACGAAATATTCACTTGAAAGTATTTTTAATTATAGATTCTTTGCTTCATTAAATATTCAATTGATCAAATTTTCAAAAAACTGAATGTCTTCATAAAAAAATTTGTATTCTATCGATTTTTTATTTAAATGAATTTTCAAAGAGAATTTCCATAGAAATTAAAAAATAAATTAAATAAAAAAAATTTTTCTTCTCCGGGTTTCTGATGGTCATTTCATGTCGTTTTCTTCCAAATTCTTCTTTTCTATTCGATTTTTACAGTTTGAAACTGTTTTCCAATTTTTCATCAAAGTAAATTTTACGTTTAGAATTCCAATCAATTTGATTATTTGGTCCAAAAATGCCAAATTTTAACTTTGGGGAAATTTTTTCACAGCAAATTGAATTTATATTCTAAAGTGAAATTTCGCTTTGTTTGATTTTTATTTTTAGGGAAGTTACTTGGAAGGATTTTAAATTGTAAAAAAATTCTACGCTTTATTAAATGTTCAATTAACCGAATTTTCAGAAAAACTTAATGTCTTCATATGAAAAAATTCGTGTTTGTCAAATTGAGACAAAAAAAAGTATCAACATTGTTGCGAAGCAACATTTTGATATTTTTTTTGTCTCAATTTGCTATGTTTAGAAAAATTGTGTATAAAAGAACTGAAAATTCGATGTCTAATTTTTTTGTGCAAAATTCCTTGAATGGAAATTTGATTTTCCTGTCGGTCTGCATAATAATCAATAGATATTAGAAAATAAAGATATTTTCAAAATAATTACAGTTTCGTGGCAAATGTCTAAAAATTAAATTTATTTATTCCTTGAATGGAAATTTGATTTTCCTGTCGGTCTGCATAATAATCAATATTAGAAAATAAAGATATTTTCAAAATAATTACAGTTTCGTGGCAAATGCCTAAAAATTAAATTTATCGTAAACATTTCCGTAAGTTAAGTTGTAATTCTCCAAGATGGGTGTAATTTTTGTTTTGCGCAGTATAATACACTTTTATTAGGGTTGTCATCGATTGTCATGGTTCTCGAAAGAAAAACTCGGCAAGTACCTACTTACTTTTTCGACAAGTGGATATTACGTCGAAGTAACTCGTTAATTGGCGGGGGGGAAAGTTTAGTCACGGAACATTTTTACTGTTCTCCTTTCAAGGAATAACTCTCTGAGAGAGAGAGCGAGAGAGAGAGAGAAAGAGGGGCCCTCTGGTTAGTGCTGGGAGTTTTTGTCGATCCTACATCAGCGTGAAAATTGGCTGCATCCTGGGTAGTCGAGTTTCTAACGCACCCGCTGGATATGATGAGACTCCAAGGAAATCACACTATTACCTTTACAACCACGCCTCTCTCGTTAATCATCCTCGTAAAATTTCTTCTTTTTCTTCTTTCGTATTTTTTTTTATTGGAAATTAACTCGAGTATGAAATTTAAATCTCACTCTAATTTCTACTCACGGAGAAAAAAATATAGGAGTAAAAAAAAATATGACAAACTTGTCGATTGATTAAAATTGTATGTTTAATTATTAAATACAAAATTGATATTCATTAAATGCAGATTGAAAGTTTATTCTGAAATCGTGACAAATACTTTGAGGATGGAAATGGAGGAATCTTTTTATTATTCATATATGATACGTGGTCGTAATTAGTCATCACTGGGGCCAATTTTCCTTTGAGTTCAACTTTTGACTTAATTTATGGCTCTTCTAATGAGTGCCCATGCATAAGTAATTTTAATAAATAATCTTTTTTTCAAGAAAATTATTATTCCGAATCTGTGAACTGAGTTCCATTCACCTTTCAATCATTTTTCAAACTCTGTGTTTTTAATGAGATGTTTCGAATTTTCAAGTCTGTTAAATATTGAAATATCGAAAAATTTCTCTCTCTTCGAAATTATTTGAATATCTTTGGGGCATTAGAATCATTATTACTTCACAGGTAATTATGAAAATTAAGCTGAGAAGGTGAATTTAAGTTTTCTGATGTTCGGATAGGAATAATAATTTAGAAGCTTTTTCGCTTGCGGACATTTGACATTTTTTTTTTTTGTGTTTGAGGGCGAAATACAAAACGTGAGTAACACTGGTAAATGACGAGGTACATATATCGAGCAAACTAAGTACACGGTAGGTTTCATGCAACGTTTTCTCGACCCCGAACGATAGTTGGGTTCACCTCTCTCCATGCATATACTCGTTCTGAACTGCAGTAATTTTCCCGCAACAGGGGGAAACATGAAAGAGTTCATATTTTTTCGCCCCTGCTATTTTTTTCTCACTATTTCTATTTCGATTTCGAAGGTTATTGTTAAAAAAAACTCGTATTTTCAATTCTGTTTTTCGAAATAGTTCATAGAATATTTTCAAATAATCCAAATAGTCGTCGGTTGTGAATTTCTTTCCACAGGAGATGATTTCGCAAAGAAATATGTCTTGGGTAAATTCGTAAATATCATTTTAATTCGTTCCTTATTGCAAAAAGTCTTAAACGTACAAGTAGGGATTAAATTATGAGCTCCCTAATAAGAAATATTCTTCGCTCGCTTTAACAATATAATTTGTAAAATGATGGAATCGATTTACAAATGGAATCGTGTGCATATGCACCTGCACTGATATTTTGTTAATAAAAGTCTCGATTATTACTTTGGCCAATTTTCTATATACCCTCAATTATTTTCGAAAAAGGAAAAATAAAAGGGATGAGCTTGTTCTTTTTTGCAAGTAATTTCTTTTTTTTTCATCGTTCTGGATGAAATTTGCAATCTTCCAAATTTGATATTTTTTGATTACACCCTTGGAGATCAGTATCTCTAAAATATAATTCTATGATTATTGATTCAATTAATTGTGTATATGTAAATGAATCAAAATTAGTTACAGGGGACGTGTTTTGAACCTATCATTTCGAAAAGGGGTACACCTGCATATATTCGGATTCAAGAGTCTGAGAATACTTAAGGAATGGACTTTCATTCATAACCCATAGTAAGGCCTCGGGCTAAACGTAGGTTCCTGGCGCCAGCAGTGGTCATCAATTTCATGGGAAATCGACGCTCAATTTCGCATTTTGACGTGGGACGTCTCTCCCCCGTTAAAAAAGAAGTGCCTCGGGTGAAATTCACGCTTCGTGTGAAACGAAATAATGGGAAAAGGAAGATGAAATTTTCAAGAAATTCTCGACAACATTTGTGACGCTTACAATTGCTTTGGAATTTTCGCCTCTTTGAATGGCACTCGAAATGATTTCGATTTCGATTGGGAAATGTCTCTTTTTCGATGAGAGTTGAGTTTTGAAAATCGCAGATGGGAATTGGTAGACTAACAAGCCCTAAGGCTGGAGTTGGCAAGAAAGGTAGCTTGACGAGTTTTTGCGGTTAAAACCTTGGTACTACAAACTGGAGAGGCAGCAATATCTTTTTCCAAGCGCACATTGTTGACAATGATTTGAGATTCAATAAAGTGTTGTAAACTGTAATCATACTTTTTTTTTCTTACACGTAAGCAAGTTGTACTTCTTACATAAAATTGACACTTCTTTCCCTTCGCCGTCTCACTTGTCGCTGCGCGATTTTTTTTTTCACAAACGTAGCAAAACGTGTCAATTCATTTCTTAATTTCGAATTTTCAAAATCATAATTTATAGTTGTTCATAAAAACAAATAACATATCTTTCTCTCCGAACCTGTCGTCTGGCATTCCAGAAAGGCTAACACACAAGCAATTTCGTTTCGAAAAAAAAGAATAACCATATTCCTCTTATTCGGATGGGATCGTCATTTGTAGAAACCCAAACCCGAAAATTGCCGGGTATTTTCGATAATTTTGCGGTGTAATTTATAGGGTGTATTCGATGGGGCCACAAACTCGAAAATAAATAATACTCAAATAAGATGGAATCGACATATGGCTCGTGGGTTGATCGGAATAAGCGATAGGCAAAAGTTTTCTATACGGGAAACTGTCTCTTCTTTAAAAAGCGAAGAGAGAGAGGGAGAGAAGCAAAAAGGAGGAGGAGGAGGAGGTTAATACATAAGATTCAAGGATTATAGTCCACCACCAGGGACCTGGGGGATATCCTAGATCGTCGATACGATACCGTCAAGGGAATATAACTGCAATATAAAAGTGATCCCTTCGTGATTTGACCGCTTTATCCGAACCATCGAACCGATCGGCTACCGAACGTACATTTTCCTCATTTTCCTCCATCCATCAAGTCTCATCTTTTTATTGCTCTCTTCAAATCGTATGGACCATTTTAAACTATCTTTCAAAGAAAGAAACTATATATTTGAGCGCATTTTCGAAAAAGACGATTAATTTTCCAGAATTTTTTTTACACGCAATTAAATTCTATGAAAGGGAAATTCAATAAGGTTTAAAAAATTTTCTCGTAAATGCACGATTGGAATAAAGAAATAGCGAAGGAAGAAGAAGAAGAAGAAAGAAATTTGCTACATCGAAGAATACGAAATCGTGAGCTGGTTTAAAGGATAGAAAACAGTATCGAATTCCTCCGGCAAAAAGTTCATTAAGACGAAGGCTACTCCTAATTAAAATTCTGAACGGTGACGCAATGTAGGAACAGAATTTTTATTGTCGCAGAGTTCATTATAAACTTGAGAAAGAGGAATTGTTTTTATCGTTTTCTAAATCCCGTTCCACACCAACAACGTCTCTCCGTAATTGTTGCAATGGGGACGACGACGACTACGACGACGACGACGGCTCTAAATAATTGCGATGTAAGACGTTTTTCATTGGGTATTGGCCTCAGGTCGTGGTTTTGCCTTGATTTACCTTATTTGCGCACCTGTATATCGAGTATATACCGAATAGGAGGGGAAAAAAAAGAAACGATACCGTACAACTTTCCTATAGGAAAATAATGTTTGACTGTGTGGAGTGTACCAAAGTACATGCGCGATGAATGCGCCACTGCGCACAGTTATGGATTTGTGGAGGTTTTACTCCATAGGGTCGCCAAGGTACCTGTATGTATATATATTTCTGATGGTGGAACAGAGAGATTTCTCGGGGGGTTGAAGGCGCACTGGAAGAAATAAAACTAGAATGCCTGTTAGCATACTTCCACGCAATCTTCAGCTACTAGACGTCTCAATTGCCTTCTGTTCTGCAAACTTCTTCTTATTTTTGATGATTATGAAAGGAGTTGAAATTTGTTGAGTGCGGGAAAACCTTTTGTTATCTATATGCGCCAAGGTACCAAACTTGCTCTTCTGAGAAAATAATACTTTTTTTTATTCTATTTACGAAAATTTGTCTCCACTTGAGAACGCCAAGGTCACCACCAGGGGCACCTGGCGTTTGGTTTTGTGAACCGAACCGAACCGCCAGCTAGCGGTGACCTTGGCGTTTGCAGGTGGAAAGCGCATCCATTTTTTCTATAAAAAATACTAGTGCTGTGTACTAAAAGTAAAATTTAATTGCAGATGGAATAATTCCGGTAGCCAGCGGACACTAAATTCTTGTAGAGGCTTAGAAGCTAAAACATTATTCTACCGCTGAAAGAGATTACTAAAGGCATCGCAACGACTTAGTGAATAATCCATAATAGACTCGAATGTTTGGTGTGTTTCTTCCTCTTCCTCTTCTTCGTCTTCGTCTTTGGCTCTTGAAGCTCCTGCCAACCCGTCTCGTAGGTAACCTTATTATCGAGGTCGTTATGCTTCGACATATTACCATAACGACTCGTTAGAAACGATCGTGAGACGCGTGCGTTCTCTGAATGTGTATATATAAAGGTACCTTCGTGATGGGTGGTACTCCACTACAAGTTATTCCGTGGGAAAGCTTCTGTCCTCCAGACGACGCGCGATAGGCAACAAGCATTAAATGCCCGATGAAGATTCGACGCGACCTTGAACGAATTTACACCAAATCCATAATTACCTGCACGTGTTGAAAACGCGCCTCAAAGTCCCTCAAAGTTTCTCAAAAGTGCCTCATAGTTTCGGCGAGATCAGGTATCACTTAACAAACCAGTTTATTCTTCTCTAGCTTATTAAATCGGAATGCCACTCGTCGTTCGTTCTATTTTTGAATTCTTTTTCTCTCGTTACTATATATTTGAAACGAATTTATTTCTGTTGCAGAAGTTTTAGAATCCGATTTTGCGGAAATGGAGAATTCTTCGATAGAAGAGGGAGAAAGGAGAGAGAGAGAAAAAAAAGGGAGAGAGAGGGAGAAACATTAAAGGCCTATGGAGAGAAAGCAATCAGCGTCATTGATGATATATTGAAACGTTAGGAAATTACCACTACTGTCAGCGGTAGTTGGTTTTCTGGGTGATTGTGAATTTCTCAGAGAATCGAGAGACGTGGCGAGAGCAAAAGAGAGAGAGAGAGAGAGAGAGAAGGGGGAGAAGGAGCGGTAGCAAAGCGATGGAGAGCCCGGAGGCACAAAGTAAAGGCGATAGAGAACGTCACCGACAAAACGCTTTTATCGGTCAGGTCGGCGCGATGAAAGGCCGCCCGTTATCCCCGGGGTACCCCATCCTTTATCTACGAGGTAAAGGATTCTCGTGTTTCTCTCCAAGTAGATCTTATTTATGTGCCCTCTTTGCCAGCTACCGATTAAATCGATAGGTCCCCGGTATTCGGTGCTTCAAACCTTCCTGGAAAAGTCACTTTCAAGCTACTCGCCTTATTCCCTTGCGCGGTAGCTCTCATTCTCTCAATTTCTTCAATATTTCCTTTTTTCTTCATACATTAAATCGTCTAAATTTGTGCTTCATCTCACACTCTCTCTTCTTTTTTTCTGCTCCACCTCTCACTTTTTCTTCTTTTTTTCTGCTCCATCTCTCTCTCCTTTTTTTATGCAAAATCTTCGTTTCTTTAATTGATTTTGAAAAGGAAAAACTAGCAGAATATTTCTTAAGTCGATTGTCTGGAGTCTGGACCATGGTCTGAACTTAAGTATAACGATAAATCTAACACAAACATAACCTACAATTCGTTCGCTTCTTAGGCTTACGCCTAAGAACCTAACGAATTATAGGTTACGTTTGTCTTAGATTTCTCTTCAGTAAAAGTTCTTTCTGTAAATTTAAAACTATGTTTCTATTCTTCGGTACTAAATAAAGATCTTGTTTTCTTCCGAGATGTAAAAATTTTCCAGAAATTAACAACTTGCGTCTTTAAATAGAGATTGTTGACATAACCTCCAAATACATAAAAGAACTCATCGCGCAGGCGCGAGACATTCGATAGTTCTCGAGTCTGCGCACTGCGAATTCTATAATGTATTTGGAGGTTATGTTCTTTCTTCTGACCTTCTGAGAATTGTTTTGACAAATTTTTGTATCAAAAGTAAAGTTTTGCCAATTTGTATGAAAAATAAAACATTGTAAATCTAAACTCGTATATTTTCAGTTTCAGAAAGATTTTCGCGGGGGAAAACAAGAGATAGAGAGAAAAAAAGAGAGAGAGAGAGAGAAATATAGAAAGCGTGCGATATCATCACTGGAGCGCCGTATATTCAAGGCGCGACTGTAAACCTTTATTGTAAACATTCCTCTCGATGAGGGCCCCCGACTCTTTCCCCATACCTGGATCGAACTAGTTAGGGACCCGGTCCGCCTCCCGCAGCTGTCCGTTGAAACTTTTAAAAGTTAAAACAAAAGAGGCTGGTGGAGTGAGGACTCTCGGAGAGCCGAAGGTTGGCTCATCTAAATCACAAATCTCAGCCTCCATCAACACACCTTCAGCGATAGCCCCATGTTAATAACCATGCTTCGAATGCGTATACGAGAGAAAAAGAGAGACAGAGAGAGAGAAGGAAAGAAAAAGAGATTGAGAGAGAGAGAGAGACGGAACCTACACCTGTGTCAGTGCTGCCCTCGTTCGTGTTGGTCGTTGGACCCCCCGCGACACGGCGCCACGGTGCTCCGCCTTCCATGAGACTCACCGACGAACTTACATATACCCAACTTTAACCTGCTTACGATCCTCGCAACCTCACTTCGCGGGCCCTTCTTTTCCTCCTCTCGTCGAAAAAAAAATATCACTTCTTTCTTTTTTTTTTGCATCATCAAATTCACTCCGATCTCGCAGTTTTCTTTTAGCATCGCCAGAGACTTTATGAATCATTTTTGCATCGGGAAGAATAATTGATGTTCGGAAATTTGATTTTTTACTCAAGTGGGAGTTTTTTTTCGTCTCGGTTTTTATTTTCCCTCGAGGATATTCTTTGGTCCCAAAGAATTATATCTTCCTTTGAAGATGTTTTTATTTTTTTTGCACGGATATTTCTTCCTTTCTTTCGAGAATAGCCATTTTCTATTGTGGATATTTTTTCGTCTCAGGATATTCTCTGACTACTTTCGTGATTCAAAAATAAAAAAGAGAAGAATAAAAGAGTAAGAAGAGTAAAAGACTAAAAGAGAAAAGAAATAAAAGAGTGCGAGAGTAAAAGACTAAAAAAATAAAAGTGCTAGATTAAAAAAATAAAAGTTTAAAAGAAAAAATAATTAGAAGAATAAAATTACCGAAGAAGTAATAGAGAAAAACCAATAGGTATGAGATAAAGAATGTTTCATCGTGACGTTGAAGTTTGAATTGCAAGCGCATACTTTCGAAAGTTACACCTCTCACAATTTGATGAAGGTAATATTATCTATAGACACACAGCAGGTTTTATCAGAAAATACCCACCTAGAGGAGATGTAATCTAGGTAGCACTTTTCATAACACATTTCCTCGGCGATAGCTTCAGGTGTTAATGCTTCATTCTCGTCTGTACAGATATCAAACTATATGTAAATAAGCCTCGAGGTGGAGTTGCAATAGTTTTATTTATTCACTGCAGCTTCCGTCAGTTTTGAAAGTAACTATTTTCACGCGATTTATATCGATCGATTCGTTATTCCAGACACTGTGCTACCGTACTCAATTATACATTTTTACTTCCACATTTTCTTCTCTGGCTTTTATATCGATATAATGGGCAGGTAGAGATGGAATTTTCATCCAACGTGTACATATGATGACTGATGATCATCTAGGTGGACTTATTCGTTCTTTTAATGTACACCTGTCTTCTTAGAGTCTTTCTGTCTTTTATTGTTTTTTTACTGTCTTCTTCGTCTTTTTTCTTATTGTGTTTTTATTTTTCTTCTTCGATAAAGCGTCTTTTTATTTTTCTTCCTCGTTGCAGTCTTTTTATTTATCATCTTCGTCTTTTTATTCCCTTTTTTTAGTCTTCTTCTGTGAAAATTTTACAATTAGGAGAAAATTTAGCGGAGGGAAAACAGTTTGTTTTCTTAGAGTTTTTTCGGTAAAAATTTGCAAAGGGGAAAAAAATTTCCTTATATAGTGTTTTTTGGTAAAAATTCGACAAATAGAAAGAAATTTGTCAGAGGGAAAAATATCTTCTTATATTTCTACTTTCTTTACAGATTTTTCTGATAAAAATTTGACAAACAGGAAGAAATCTTTGGCAAAGATTGGAAAAATCTTATTTTTCTTCTTTCTTTATAGATTTTTTTGCGATAAAAATTTCACAATCAGGAAAAAATTTGTCAAGGGGGAAAAAATCTTATTTTGCTTGATACATTTCTTTTTGCTTTGTCGATTTTTTCGTTACAAAATCGAGAATCAGAAAAAAATTTGGGAAAGGAAAAAAAAATCTTATTTCTCCTCTTGATTACAGACTTTTTTCGATAAAAATTTGCCAAACGGGAAGAAATTTGACAAGGATGGCAAAAAAGCCTTGAATATTAACAAGAGTCTTGTTTATGGGAGTTTAAAGCGCGTGAAATGTCTGGTCCATTAATAAACGGATGTTTTCGGTGGTTGATGCGGGATTTGGACGCGGGTCATCCATCACCTCTCGGGTGTAAAATGGAAAGTACCCCACTTTTTTTTTTTTTTTTTTTTGGACTGAGAGGAGAGAGAGAGCGAAAAAATATCTTTGTTTCGAGAGAGATCGGGGTGGCCCATGTCCGGCGGACAAGGAGGGTGGTCGAGAGGGGGACTCACGTAGATGAGGGGTTTCGGAGGTTAAACAAACATGTGATTACCGCTGCCTACAGCTGGCTACATTATATCAAGCCTACCAAGGTAACTTCGCTTCTCCTTCTTTCTTCATCTTCCTCACCTCTCGCACGCAAGAGCAATCGAGACGGAAAATGCTCCTGGTCTCCTCTCTCTCTGGTTTTATCTCTATTTTTCTTTTTTCTCTTTTTTACTCTTTCTCTATTTCTCTCTTTCACTCTTTCCTCTTTCTCTCTGTCTCTTTCTCTCTTTTATCCCTTTTTCCATTTTTTTTATCTCCTCCCCCCTTGTTTCAAGACTCCCCCCGACTTTGTGGCTGGGGGCTACGTGTTTCAGCTCTTCTCGCAGCACATCAAGTGAAGGAAGAGAGAGAGAGAGAGAGAGAGCGAGGAGATGAAAAAATAATAACAAGGAAGGAGGAGATTTTTATGTCTTTTTGAGGCGCCTTTAATACCTGTTGCGGAAAAAAAGTCCAGAGACCACCCTGGATTGCCTGTGTGCGCTATATCTTTTAAGTACATAAAGAAATTGGACAAACGTTTTCCTAATTTCATATCCGCTCTGCGTGGAAAGCATCAGCGAGATGATGAAACCTTGAGAGAAACTGCGAAGGTTACGATTCCACATGGACAGGTGTTTTCTTCGTCGAGTTCCCACACCGAATCCACTTCCACAAGTGAACCAGATGTTTAATTACCTTCTTATAGTCGATTGGTATATATGAAATACATGCGGTCTCTCAATCGCAAGAGAAAAATTATGTCGATAATTTTTTCTTCTTTGTTATCATCATCGCATCGTTCTTCGTGCTGTATATAATTCTTAATCCAACACTAATTCCATTTCCGCTCTGCAAGGGGAAAATTAACATCTGTGAGGGAGAATTTTTAATTCTCTGGTATTTTCTTCTAATATTCTAATATTTAGCGAGTATTTACTGAATATTTATCGAATATTGACCGAAATTGACCGAATATTTATTAAATATTGACAGAATATTCGTCGAATATTTTCTGAATATTGACCGAATATTTGCCTAATATTCCCCGAATATATTTAATTAACAAATAAATTTAACTTGACTAAATTATTAACGAATGAAATTTGTTTTAGGACATGTGGAGAAATTGTTTTTGGAAATTGGCCTTGAATGATGATGATGATGATGATGATGATGATGATATGATGATGATGATGACAGTGATGATGATAATAAGGACTCGGTTCGACAAAATGGCATTTAATTTTTCGATCTTGAACGAATCAAGGCTTCCGTCCTGTTATATACAAATCGAGAGATTGGCGGGCGTCTGTCGCTCGAAACAACTACAGGGTCAGCCATATTGAAAAATGAATTGAAATGATAAAATGTAATGTGTGCTGGGGCAATAAGGGGGATGCTAATGGGTCCGCTTCGGCGGGACGGCTTCCTGCTTAACGCCGAGCCACTCGCCACGTCCGCTCAACTCGGCCGGCTACCCAATTCACTCGTTTGATCAATCCACCAATCATAATTTATATATCAGAGCCACCTCCGGGTGACGATATACCGACAATCATGTGGGGGAGCCTATTGGCCGGACGCCTTTTGTCTCCCTTCTCGTGTGCTCGCGCGAGCCCAATAGACCACTTCATGACACGTGTACAATTTTTATCTTTCCCTAAATTCACTTTTTTATTTTGCTCTTTCGAAATTAACTCACAGAAATTTGAAGTCTTGTTTTTTTACTTATTCTTTTTCCATGAATTATTTTCCTATGTTTAAAATCAAGTCAAAATTCGTCAATTTTGACTTGATTGAAATTGGAGAAAAATAAATTATTAATAAATAATTTTCATCCAATTTAAATTTCACGAATTATTTTCTTTGAAATTAAATCAAGTCAAAATTGACAAATTTTGACTTGATTTGATTTGAGTTTTTTAAATGTAATTGAATTTTATTATTCACAGAAATAATTTAATTCTTTTGAGATTTTTTATTAAAATTATATTAAAGTCTTCTGCATTCAATTCTTTTGAAAAATTTGATTAAACTTTCTAATAAAAATTTAACTCTAATCAAAAAATTATATTATTTATGAAAATAATGGAATTTTTGCAAAAAAATTTATTATTTACGAAAACAATTGAATTCGCTTGAAAAAATTTATTAAAATTCTATTCAAAATAACTGAATTTCAGCGAAAAATTGAATTAATTGAATTTTTTCGAGAAATTTTATTAAAATTCTATTAAAAAATTAATTCCTCTGAAGAATTTTATTATTTTATGAAAATAATTTAATTTCTGTAAAGAATTTTATTATTTTATGAAAATAATTTAATTTCTTTGAAGAATTTTATTATTATTCATAGAAATAATTTAATTTCTGTGAAGAATTTTATTATTCATAGAAATAATTTAATTCTTTCGAGAATTTTTATTAAAATTGTCATAAAAGTATAACTGAATTTCTGTGAAGAATTTTTTTTTTATGAAAATTATTGAATTCTTCGTGAAATTTGATTAAATTTCATACAATAAATAATTGAATTACTGTGAAAAAATTTATTTTTATAAAAATCGTATTCGTACGAAAAATTTTATTGCAATTATTGCAATTTTTTTGAATTTTTCCGAAGAATTTTATTATTTATTTAAATAATTGAATGATTTCGACAAATTTTATTATTTATTCAAATAATTTAATTCTTTCAACAAATTTTATTATTTGTTGAAATAATTGATTTTTTTGAGAAATTGTATTAAAATAATTCTTGGAAAAAGAAACAAATTCTGACGAATTCAAATTTTATTCGATTTTCGAAAATTTAAAGACTTTAATAGAACCATTAAAATAAATAAATTTTGAGTTTTTTTGTTTACATAAACATTGCGTGCTTGTTGTTAAAATCGCGGTAAACTCGGTGCGAAAACGACAAGGCTTCATTCTGTTTATGAGAGAATAACCAAAGTTTTGCGAGAATATATATATATACATATACACATGTACATTTTATATATGCACTCGTAAGAAAAATATTACAAGAAACATATAATTCTAGACCCTTCGTGTTTTATGAATTATTCCATTATTCATGAGATATAAGCCCCTTTATCGGATGATAAATTTCTAAAATAAATTTAATTTCTAGTTTTTCTGTTAGTCAATTTTTTTTTTTTTTTTTTTTTTGAGAGAGAGAGAATTCTATTTGTATAAATGTGCAGTAATTAAAATTTAAAACGTGCAAATAAAAGCAATCAAAAGAAGAATTTAGGAGAACAAAACAAAAAAGAAAAAATAAATAATTGGGCAACTAACGGAAACAAAAGAATTTTGAAAATCGAATAAAAAAAAAGAATTAAAAGTATGTAAAAAAGATAAACAAACAAAGTGAAACAAAGCAACGTGAAATGTGAGAGAATAAACAAAAAATAAAATATGAAAAAAAGAGAAATTTAAAAAGCTATACCAGAAACAATTTGAGTAAAATAAAAAAATAGTGAAAAAAATTCAATTATATACGAAAAGCAAAGTAAAAAAGGGAATATATCGATAGTAGTATAAAAAATTGGAGAATTTATTTATAGTGTCAATTTAAATGGAGAAAAAAACCTTTCATCTCTTAAAAGCCCGTATCTGATAAAATATTCATATTTTCTTAATTGCGGCCATTAATTTAATATCAAGTAAAAAGGGGGAGAGAGAAAGATTGTGGATAATTTTCTCGTTCCTTGTGGAGGCTAATTTGTCAGTCAAGGGTCACTGCAATTGACTTCCCCTTCTTTTTTTTCCTCTTTTTCTTTTTTGGTGCCAAACACTGCGTTTGAAGTCTCGTTGGGGTTTTGTACTCGAAAGATATTTTTCTTTTCTATTCTTTCGTTTATATATTAAGTGCCTTGCCTTGCTCTTTTTCTTATGAGTCTGCATTAAGGGCAAAAAAAAAAAAAAAAAAAATATTGTGGTCCACGCGCGGTTCAAGGCGCGGCTTCTTTTGAGTAAATTGAAAACACCCGCTGGATTCGGCTAATTACCGAAACATAATGAGGCTCCTCATTTCGTGACTTGGCCTCAGTACGCGAAATTCTCGACGATTTCCTCGTACATGTTTTTCGTGGGAGAGCAGCGCGGTGCGGCGTTTGCTCTCTTGTACGGTTTCTTGCATTTTTCGCAGGTCTCTGGCGCCACTAAACCCTTTTGGGTACTTTCGTGGACTTCCGCCTATTTATTTTTGTTTTTATTAGAAGAGAGTCGCTTTTCGTGAAAATTTTCTATTGTTTTATTGAAATTCGACGTCTGCTTGCTGGGGAGAATTTTCTTTATTTATTTTTTTTTTTGAAAATGTTTCATAAACATTTTTTTTTAAATTAAAATTTTTTGAAAATTTCTATACTGATTTTTATATTACTTTATGCAATTTTTTATTTCTCTTAATTTTGAATCTGAAATAATTTAATTATCTTTTAGAATTTTATTGAAATTTTTGAAAATAATAAACATCCTACGGGGAATTGAATTTAATTATTTTCAATCCAATTCAATAGAATACAATATATGTATTGAAAATAATTAAATTTTTTGAGAAATTTTATTAAATTTATGTTAAAAATAATTAAATTTCTCTGAAGAATTTTATTATTTATGAAAATAACTGAATTCTTTCGAAGAATTTTATTATTTTTAATTGAATTCCTACGAAGAATTTTTTTATTTATTGAAATAGTTGATTTTTTTTTGTAGAATTTTATTAAGTTTTTTAAATGTAATTGAATTTTTGTGAAGAATTTTATTATTTATGAAAATAATTGAATTTTTGCAAAAATTTTATTATTTACGAAAACAATTGAATTTGCTTGAAAAAATTTATTAAAATTCAATTCAAAATAATTGAATTCCTGTAAGAAATTTAATCTTTATAGAAATAATTGAATTTTTTTTGAGAAATTTGATTACAATTCTATTAAAAAATTAATTCTTCGGAAGAATTTTATTATTTTTTTAACATAATGTTATTACTGTGAAGAATTTTATTATTTTTAGAAATAATTGAATTTTTTGTGAAGAATTTTATTTTTTTTATGGAAATTATTAAATTCTTCGTGAAATTTGATTACAATTTTATTAAAAATAATTAAATTCCTGCGAAAAAATATATTATTTATGAAAATCGTATTCCTACGGAAAGTTGTGTTACAATTACTGTAAATCATTGAATTTTTTAAAAGAATTTTATTATTTATTTAAATAATTGAATTCTTTCGACAAATTTTATTAGTTATTTAATTAATCGAATTCTTTTGACAAATTTGATTATTTTTTGAAATCACTGATTTGTTTTTAGAAATTTTATTAAAATTGTGTTTGAAATAATTGAATTTTCTGTGAAGAATTTTATTTATTATAAAAATAATTCTTTCTCTGAAGAATTTTATTATTTATAAAAATAATTTTATTCTTTCAAAGAATTTTGTTAATATGAAAATCATTTAATTCGTGAAAAAAATTATATTAAAATTCTATTCAAATTAAATGAGTCGTTTTGAAGAATTCTATTAAATTTTTTGAAAATAATAAAAATTATAATTAATTAATTAGTGAATCACTCAAAAAATATTTATTTGACTAAAATAACTGATTACTTGTCATTCTCAAAGAAATATTCACTTAAATAAATTTTATTGGAAATCATTTGTATTAAAAAAATTGTACTTCAATCCATGATTTTAACATTTTAAGCAAATACCATTTAATTCATTTAAATAATAAAAATGATTTGAGGTAGAATTTATTGATATAAACATTTATTTGATAACTGAAAAGTAATCCATTATTTGAATAAAATAAATATTTTCCCGTGTATTTAAAAATTTCTATATTTTGAATAGATTGAGTATTTGTTTTCCCATTTAGAGAAAGAGAGAGAGAGAGAGAGAGAGAGAGAGAGAGAGAGAGAGAGAGAGAGAGAGAGAGAGAGAGAGAGAGAGAGAGAGAGAGAGAGAGAGAGAGAGAGAGAGAGAGAGAGAGAGAGAGAGAGAGAGAGAGAGAGAGAGAGAGAGAGAGAGAGAGAGAGAGAGAGAGAGAGAGAGAGAGAGAGAGAGAGAGAGAGAGAGAGAGAGAGAGAGAGAGAGAGAGAGAGAGAGAGAGAGAGAGAGAGAGAGAGAGAGAGAGAGAGAGAGAGAGAGAGAGAGAGAGAGAGAGAGAGAGAGAGAGAGAGAGAGAGAGAGAGAGAATCTTTTGTAAAAAAAATAATTTTAAAAGGATTTTCTAAACTAGCCTGCTAATGAGTCTTTTGAAAAAGTTTCACTTTTGATGGAACGAGGTAAATGATTGTTTGGAAAAGAGATTATTCAAGTGAGAGGGGCTGCTTTCGAAAATGATGGTCCAGGTACTTGAAGGACAAGAAGAGGGATACAAGGGACACAAGGGACACAAGGTGAAAACAAAGGTTTCCGGTAAATATTGACGGAAATTCGAAAAACGACATCCTTTCGTTTCGCTTGTTCTCGAAAAAAGAGTGCAAGAGAGGGGTAAGGAGACAATTTTTGTTTTTTTTATCCATTTCGTCTCCTAATCGCGGTCTTACATCACATAGAACACAAGAGGATGACAGATGCTCCATGTGAATGGCGCCGGATGCAGACACGCGACACTAACGGAGTGACATTGTACATCTGGTTTAAATTACATAGCGAGTAGACCGAAAAATGGTCTATTTAAAGTCAAGAGAAATGGACCTTGAGAAATAGAACAATGACACAAAAGAAATGTCAATACAGACTCCCAAAGGTATATACACCTTGACCCCAATGTCTCACAAGTTGATATTTAAATTTTTCAAATGAGAATTATTCAATATTATAATTTTCGATATATTAACTTGTCGAATTGTATTTTTCAGATTATTTCGAATTACGATTATAAAAATTCTACAGAAAGAAAGAGAGGATAATTTTTTTTGTACTCGTCGATAAACAGCTGAGAGGAAGAAAGGGAAATTGGTTGAAGGTTTATTTGCTGATTCTGAAGGAGAGAGAAAGAGTGAGAGAGGATATGATCGGGAAAGATCAGAGGCGCCGCCACGCAAACTTGGCTAATGGACATTCAGAGCGACGGTTATTCGAAAGGACTGAATCTTGCTTCCTTACTGTTTGTCGTTTGAATGTTTTAGGACCTCTGTTTAACCAACTTACTTACTGCCTCTGTGGAAAGACACAGGCCGCTTGCTATTTGCGCACGAAACTCACTGCCTATTGGAGAGAGACACCTTTTTCTCGGCTCAGGCAATTCCAGTATATATACACGTTATAATATACCATTACATTCATTCGACAAAAAAAAAAAAAAAAGAACGTTTGTAAATCTATTACGAGAAACGCCATATATACTCTCGCAATTTTTTTTTCTCTCTCTATACATGTACACGTGCGCATATTTACTTCTTTGGAATAATGTAAATCAAGTAACGCTTCAGTTTGTCGCCTTTGAAAAATCCTCAAAGTGAAGTTTAACAAAGTTAAAGTTAACAGAATTTTTACACTAAAAATGTAAAAATTTCCGATAGAACTGAAAAAAATTTGCAGAATTGAAAAATATCTAGACGAAGGTTTTTGTCTAGGAAGAACTTCAAGAAATGAAAAAAAGGAGAAAAAATTTACAGAATTGCAAAACAAAAAAGTAGACAGAAATTTTTGTCTTGGCGATAAATTTCGAGAAAAGAAAAAAAAGGTTGAAACAAATTTACAGAATTGCAAAAAAAAAAGAAGACAGATATTTTTGTCTTGACGAAAAATTTCGAGAAAAGAAAGAAAGGAAATGATCCTAAAGTTTCGAACTGTATGAAGGAAATTCTTCGCTAATTTAAGAAAATTCGAAAATTAAAGGCAAAAACGAAATTAAACATCTAGAAACTTTATAATTTATTTTATTCAATACTTGACGCGATATTTTTGCAGTAAAATTTGAATTTGAAGAAAAAATAAATTAATTTTGTTCAATTATAGACGTTCGAAACATTTGGGACTGAAAAGGAAAAGTAAATAATGATACTAAACAAGTTTTGAACTTTCAAAAATGAACGAAATACTTTTCATTGAATTATTTTCATAAATTACTGACTGCAATGATTAAATGTAAAATTAAAAAATTAAATTCTTAATTTTAATTAAAATTAAAATTAAAATTAATTAAATTAAAACTTAATAATTAATTTTTTTGACAGTGGCGAAAAATTATTGTAATAAAATTGTAATTTGATGAAGAACTAAATAAATTTCGTTCATATTTGAACCTTCGGAAATTTAGGAACATAATAAATAAAAGAAAATGAGAAAAACAAGAGAAAATGGAAAAAAGAAAAATAATTAATAGAAGTAAATAAAAAAACTGTATAAGAAAATGACAAAAATAAGTAAAAAAAAAAAATAAATGGAAGAAAATAAAAAAAATGTTTAAGAAAATGACAAAAATAAGTAACAGAAAATGGAAAAAATGAAAAATAAATAAGGGATTTAAAAAAAAAAAAATTAACAAAAGTGAGAAAAATAATACACTTTTAAGTGAAAAATTGTTGAAAAATTTAAAAAAACAAGAAAGTTCATTCCTCTCTCTTTACACTCTAGACGTATTTCATATTATTTGCACAAACTTTATATGTTAGAAAATACTTAACGGCTAAAAAAAGAAAGAACCATTAAAAATTGACAAAGCTCGTAATAGAATCGATAAATAACTTTTTTTCTGTTGGGCAAAAATCGATAATAATTAAAAGAAGTTGAAAAATCCACACGGAAACTTTTTATGGAATAGAATAATAAATATTCAATGTTTAGAGTTCTAAAATTAATTACAATTTTTTCTTTAAAAAAAACTGAAAATGGACATTTTATTGTTTCTAAAAAAATTAAATTGTTTTTAAAA
Source organism: Leptopilina syphax (assembly GCA_032872505.1). Taxonomy (NCBI): domain Eukaryota; kingdom Metazoa; phylum Arthropoda; class Insecta; order Hymenoptera; family Figitidae; genus Leptopilina; species Leptopilina syphax. The sequence goes on along the minus strand of CM065469.1, from coordinate 27,478,652 downwards.
AGCTAAAAAATTTAAATTTTGTTCTATTTTCAAAAAGCTAAAAATAAAATACCAAAAATATTGATTAATTTTCTTCTACGTATTAAAAAAATTTTTTAAATAGAATTTTTCAAAAGCGATTCAAAGCAAATTTTGTCAGTATATACCTTTTTTGTTCAAGTTCGATGTTTCGTGTTGAGAAACATATATAATATATTTTTTTTTCGTTGTAAATAAAGACATATATTATCGTTATTGTTGCGTCTGCTAGTTAACGCGTAAACGCGCGCATTCGCGATAATTTGTTATCTGCCAGACGACTGTGGGACAGATTATGACAGAACGATTCGAACTTTGGGGTTATCTGAAAGTCAGTTGATAAAGTGTCATGAAAAAAAAATCAACGCAGTAACTATTGAATTTTCGTTAAAAAATTGAATCATTCTTTTCACACAAAAATCGTCGCTTTGTAATTAAATCCTATTATTAGTATTGAGTGCGAATTTTTAATTCTATTTTTAATTCAGTACTTAATTCTATTTTTAATTTTACTTTTCATTCAATTTTGAATTCAATATTTAATTTTAAATTTTGAATTTAATATTGAATTCAATTTTTGTTTCAATATTCAATTCAATTTTTAATTCAATACTTAATTCAAGTTTTAACTCAATTTCGAATTCAATATTGAAATCAATATTTAATTCAGTATTTAATTCAATTTTGAATTTAATTTTGAATTCAATATTTAATTCAATTTGTAATTCAATTTGTAATTCAATTTGAAATTCAATTTTTAATTCACTTTTTAGAAAACTAATTCAATATTCAAATAAGGTATTTTTAAATTCAAAAAAACGTTTCTCTTTTGAAATGAGTAAAAAATTGTCAAGAATACAGAAATTCTAAAAATAATTGATTACGAACTTATTAACAAATCGACTAAAAATGGAATAAAAGGAAAAACGTTAAAATTAAAAAAGCCTCCAAATTTGTTTGTTTATTAATAATATTTGGGGCGCGCAAAAAGTATGAGTCCAGCTCTGAATTGAACGTGTCAAGAAAATTGTCCTTTCCGTCGCCTCGGGGGCAACTTTTATCGCGTATACAAATTGACCTGTTTATCTATTTGTTCCACGATAACAAAGCAAAGTGAAATCCGAGTTTTAAAGCGAAAATGAGAACTATTTTTATCTTTTTTTTTCTTTTATTTTTTTCCATTCCCAAGCGTCGTTTTGTTTAGACAAATTGCCCTTAAACTGTTTTTCAAATTGGGAAATTACGAAATAATGTGTTTGGCAATTTTCATTAAAACATTGTATCAATGTTTTTTATTTTTTTAACGCAAATTGAAAAATGACGGAGTTTATTGCATTCTTTTCATTAGACAAGTATTAGTAATCACTGTTATTTAAATCTTAAGAAGGAAAGTAAACAATCACGCAATCGTCAATCAATTACCGTAATGCGTAAGCCAATTAACGGCTTTATTTTTAGATTAGAGGAAAATTTAATTTAAAAGGGAATTCGAGTCTATAATTGAGGGGGAAAAAAATGCAAAGAATTTACTGAATCTTGGAAAAGTGAATTCTTTGGAATTAAAAATCATTAAGTGAATTTTATTATTTGATTACTAATTACTAATTACTAATTTAATAAAGTATCGAGAAAAATTGCTGGTGAAAAAAATACTATACTTTATAGATTATTTGACTCGTGTCAAAAATTTTCTACTGGAATTTAAAAGAATAAAAAATGTACAAAAAAATTTATCATGAAAAGTTTTATAGTATTTTGTGGTAAAATATAATTTTTGTATGATTTTCATTATTGAATGATATTTATTTTTGATTGAATGTCTTTATTTTTTCGATTTTGATTAATTTGAAATTTAATTTTCTCTTTATTTCCATTTTTTTGCAGATATAGTATTTTTCTGCCGATTTTGCCAAAGGAGAAATTTTTTTATTCTGCATCCCATAGTGATGAAGGAGGGGAGAGACGATTATCGAAGGTTTTCGGTCGAGCGAATCGTTTGGGACAATAAGACGACGAACTGAAAACGAAGGGGTGGTTTTCTGTCGTTGGCAGTATTTGAGATACCACGTAGGGTATTTCCGGCAGTTCTCTCTTCATCTCTCTTTCGTTTTTTTTACATTTGACCCGCGACCACTAAATTACAGGGTCAAAACACTTGGGCTGGAAAAAATCCTTTGCTATCACCGCAATACTAATGCGACAGGACTCTAACGGTTTCGGTTAAATCACAAACGCCGATTTCAATCAGCACCATTGTTGGTCAGCATAATCATAGATTTCAAGTAAAAAGAACGTTCAAAATATACCCGAAAAAAAGGAAGGTCTCCTTCTCTCTTTTTGCGTTTCTTTTAACGAAAGTTTTTTTTAGGGGAAAGCGCAGAATTCTTTTTTACTTGAAAGAACTTATGAAACGAGTAATTTCGAGTGAAAATTATTCTGTATTATAATTTTGTATTTTCGAATATAAATATCAATTTTTTGAATAATTTGTGACTTTAAATTTTTAAAATTCATTTATTAGGTACATAAATAATTAGAAGAATTAAGAATAATTATTTATTCTTGTTTATTATTTTCAAAAATTTTAATAAATTTTTTTCGCAGAAATTCAATTATTCTCATTAATAAAATTCATCCAAACAATTCAATTATTTTGATAAACAGTAAAATTCTTCTCATAAATTCAATTATTTTCAAAAATTATACAATTTTTCTTAGAAATTTAAATATTTTCCAAAATATGAACAAAATTCAATGAAGCAATTCAATTATTTTTAAAAATTGTAAAATTCAAGAAAAGGATTCAATTATTTTTATAAATAACAAAATTTTTTTCATAAATTCCATTATTTTGAAAAATTTTGAATTAAATTTCTCGAAAGAATTCAATTATTTTCAAAAATTTTAATGAAGTTCTTTACAATAATTTAATTATTTTCATAAATAACAAAATTCTTTACAGGAATTCAATTATTTTTATAAATAACACAATTCTTTACAGGAATTCAATTATTTTTATAAATAATAAAATTCCTTATATGAATTCAATTATTTTGAAAAATTTTGATGAAATTCTTCTCGTGAATTCAATTACTTTGAAAATTTTCATACAATTCTTCTCAAGAATTCAATTATTTTAAAAAATAATACAATATTTCGTAGGAATTCAATTATTTTGAAAAATTCAAATTAAATTCATCAAAAGAACTAAATTATTTTTATAATTTATAAATATTTTTTGCATGAATTTAATTACTTTGAAAAATTTCAAGTAAATTTCTCGAAAGAATTCAATTATTTTCGTAAATAATAAAATTTCTCGACAGAAATCAATTATTTCCATAAATAATAAAATTTTTGTAGAAATTTAAATATTTTCAGAAATAACAAAATTTTTTGCAAGAATTAAATTATTTTAAAAAATAATACAATTTTTCGTAAGAATTAAATTATTTTATAAATAATAAAATTCCTCTTATGAATTCAGTTATTTTGAAAAATTTTAATAAAATTCTTGCAAAAAATTGAATTATTTTCTTAAATCAAGAAATACGTTTTTGCGAGAATTCAATTATTTTCAATAATAGACAAATTTTAATGAAATTTCACGAAAGAATTCAACTGATTTCAAAATTTTGATAAATGCACGTATTTTAAATTATCAGTAAATAAATTTCACTCTTTTTTTATCATTATTGAAAAAAATTTGAATTGCTTTAATATTTATTTGCAATTTTTAGAATTTTTCCTATATTAGAATTATTCTTATTTGAGGAAATTCTGTTGAAATAAATATAAATTAAATATAAATTTACAGTTCAATTCAAAATCGCTTGAAAAAAATTCTCTTGAAATAAATATTAATTTACAGTATAATTCAAAGTCGATTGAAAAAATTCTGTTGAAATAAACATAGAAAACATAGTATAATTCAGTGACGATTGAAAAAATTCTGTTGAAATAAATATAAACCGTACAGTAATAATTCAAAGTCGAATGAAAAAATTCTATTGGAATAAATATATAAATTTTACAGTATAGAAAATTAGATGAGTAAGAAAAGAAATTAGTATTCAAAGTCGGAATGTTACAATGTATATGATGCGTTTTAGAAATTAATAATTCAGTGCAAGAATGCTTGAGAGTGGTATTTTCCAAACAATTAATTACAGTATACTTTATACTAAGAACTACAATGTTAGACTTCAGGGCGGGTTGAGAGGAAAAAGAGGGGATAAGTTAAATTAAATATTAAAATCCAAGTCCCTCTTGATTTATTTTTTTCTATACAGGCAATTTACTTTCCACGATCGATAAAATATGAAATATTGAAGTATATACACTTGTTTTCTAAGGAAAGCATCTAATGTTCTCTTTTTTTTCTCGCTATATCGAACCTGATATAAACACGAATCTACACGTAATGCCTCTTTTGAGATACGCTATCGAACTCTATATCAATTTCACACTTTGCTCTCTCTCATGAGCCCTTATGGTATTTCCCATCATCTTTTGAAGCATATTTCCTCGAAATATCGACTGTGAATACGCCTCAAAGAGTTTTCCCGAGGGGCGCGTCTCTTTTGTATAAGATCCGCTGTAAGCAACCAGCTGATTTCCGTTTAACGTTCGCCCTTCTTTTTTTTTTCTCTTTCCTTTCCTTGGTTTGAGTTTTTACCGCAGAAAAAAATCAAGAAGAAGAAGAAAAAAAGCCGCACACCCTTCAACGATCTACTTTCCGTCAAGGGAGAAAAAAAAATCACCTTTTGACTCTCAGAGAGAACGACATTAAAATTTTTTTTTAACGCTCTGTATTTTCTAGTTTCCGAGGAATTAGCCAAGGAATATTTTCAAGTCAAGTTGTGTGTGCTTGGAAAAATTAAGACTTTTCGAAAAAACCGCAAGTCGTTGCTTTGTGGAATTATAGACATGTTTTATTTCCCCTTTTTTGGCACTTATCTTTCTTCCTCCTTGCGGTTCTATTCAAACGAAATTACCCACAAGTGTTTCAAACACTCTTTGTTAATAATTCCTCCTCTCTCCACCGTCCATTAAACAATATGAATTTTTTAATTTAGAAATACTGGGGTTTTTTAATTTTTTAAATTTAGTTTTTTACTCTTTAAATACTCCTCTCATCTTTGCGAAATTTTTATTTCGATTTCAATTTTTAATTATCAAATTAATTTTCTCTTTCAGCTTCTATTCCATTTCTTTTATTCATTTTCTATTCGATTTATTGAATGAGAATGGTAATGAAAATAAAAATAATAATAACAATTATAATAATAATTATTATTACTATGATTATAATTGTTCTTATTAATATTATGATAATAATAATAATAATAATGATGATGATGATAAAAATATTTAATACCGATATTTGATTGATGAACAATAAAAATTTTGTTTCAGAAGAATTTCAATTAGATAACTGTTTGGTTTAGGATGGAAGATAAAATTCCGTTTGAGAAAGAAATGGTGGCAGTGACAGAGAGACTCATAGGAGTACTTTCCATAAAAAAAGTATCAATAAAAACAATAGAGTGAGGACTTTTAACTGGATTGGGAAGTTTGAAAAATGAGCCTACCTCGAACGTCGATGTAAAACATCATGAATCTTCGTCACCTTGAGGTCAATTGCCTTGTCTGGTCTAGTCGAGATCGTTGACTAAAAGTTAGGCCAAGATTCTTCATTACAACTCCGTGGCGGTCCACTTGATTGGCAGCTCTCGTTAACGCTCAAAAAAACTTTCACAAAGAGTCACAAGTTCGATTTTCTTCATCAGGAGTTGAAAAAACATCTCTTTTTCTCTCTGTGACTTCTTTTTCGAATCAATTTCCAATTTTTCCAGTACTGCTGTTTTTATTATCTTTTTTTAATTTTTACATTTATTTCTGTAATTAATTTTAATTTTTCAATCTTTATCTCTATTATTTCTATTTTTTATTTCCTTTTTTCGGTAATTTACTTTATTTTTGTATTTTTTTCCTTCTGTTATAATTATTTTCTACACTTTTTTCTATTTTTAACCTTTTCTTCTTCTTCATCTTCTTCTTCAAAATTCTTCGCAAGAAATCAATTATTTTTAAAATTTCAATTAAATTTCTCGAAAGAATTCAATTATTTTCATAAATAACAAAATTCTTTGCAGGAATTCAATTATTTTAAAAAATAATACAATTATCTATAGAAATTAAATTATTTTTAATTTTATTTCAATAATTTTAATAAAATTTTTCCCAAGAATTCAATTATTTTTATAAATAATACAATTTTTTGGAAAAATTCAATTATTTTCATAAATAATAAAATTCCTCTTATGAATTCAACTATTTTGAAACATTTCTCAAAGAATTCAATTAATTAATTTCCTTTTCATAAATATTAAAATTATTTTTAATACAATTTTAATAAAATTTCTCAAAAAATTCAATTAATTTAAAAAATTTTAATAAAATCCTTCAAAGAAATTCAACTGTTTTCAATAATTTAATTAATTTTGTCATAAATAACAAACTTCGTTGCCGGAATTCAATTATTTTCAAAAATAATAATATTCCTCTTATCAAGATAATTTCCTTAAAAATTTTTAATACAAAAAAAAAAGAAGAATTTTTGAGAAGAATCTCAATAATTCAATTATTTTTAAAAATATTACAATTTTTCGTTGCAATTCAATTATTTAAAAAAATTTAAATTAAATTCATCAAAAGAATTGAATTATTTTTAGAATTTATAAATATTTTTCGCATGAATTCAATTATTTAGGAAAATTTCAAGTCAATGTCTTTAAAGAATTGAATTATTTCCGTAAATAATATAATTTTCTCAATAATTCAATTATTTTCATAAATAATAAAATTCTTTTGCAGGAATTCAATTATTAAAAAAAATAATACAATTTTTCGTAGGAATTAAATTAATTTTAAAAATTGTAAAGAAATTCTTCTCAAGAATTCAGTTATTTTTATAAATAATACAATTATTCGTAAGAATTCAATTATTTTTAAAAATAATAAAATTCTGCTTATGAATTCAATTATTTGGAACCATTTTAATAAAATTCGAAAAATTCAAAATTGCATTAATTTTGAATTGCAATTTTTACTATAATTATTAGAATTATTCTCATTTGATGAAAAAATTATTTTTAAATAAATATAAAATTACAGTTTAATTTAACGTTGATTGAAAAAATTTTGTTCAAATAAAGAGAATAAAAAAAAAGGAATAAAAATTTGAAAAGTATTTAAAAAAATAAAATATTTAATAATTTATGAAAAAGTAGAATAAAAGTAGAAAAAAGTATAGCGGATTCATAAATGGAAATTTTGACGAAAGTATTAAATAATTTTTGAAGAAATGGGATAAGAAAATAGAATAAAAATAGAAAAAAGGGAAAATGTTTATAAACGTTTATAAATGTTTATAAAAAAATTGGAAAAAATATTTGTAAATATATTTTTTTCGATTGGAAATTTTTTTCGTAAAATTAAAACAAAGAAATGAGACTTAAAGAAATTTCTTTGTGTTAATTTTCCTCTTTCTTTACTTTCACGCCTCTTTCCTTATTTCGTTATCTCTCCTTATGAAATGTAAATTACCCTCTGATTACGTTAATTTTCGTGTTTCATTCTGATATCTCGCTTTTTTTTGCAGTTTTATATACATGGCAAAATCTTGAAGGAATGATAACGGACTCGGTCAGGATAATTGCGAGTGCAAAGGTTCGACGGCACTTTCTTCTTCTTGTTCTTGTTCTTCGTCTTCCTTGAGACGAAGTGCGATTAAGAGGGCGGTAGTCTACCGGAGCGCAAAGAGAGGTGGCAGGGTGGGTCACTTTACTACTATATCGAGTTGGAAGTCCAGAACGGCGTTCTCTCCTATCTCTTCTCTCTTTCCCCTCTTGGCAGTGAACAGCAGCAGCAGAAAAATCCACCCCTTTTTCGAGCGGTCGATACCAGGATGAAACGCCAGTCGACCAACCTTTTCCTCCTCTTTCTCCGACATTCACCTCCTCTACGTCCCACCCCCGACGACGATGTCTCGCCTTTTCTTTCTCGCACCCCCGTTTTTGTATATATATGTATATCTACACATTGAGGGGGTGCAATAAAAGTTTCTCTTCTCTGCCGCTTCCTGCCGAGGTGGCGCCACATTCACCCTGGGTTTTTTTTTTTTTTTTTACTTTTTTGCTCCTCACGCCTACGTGTTCGTTCTATACAAACACCCTGTGCTTTGAGTGCTTTCGTGTCGAACTAACTGCATAGTTACTTTATGTACCCGGAGTCTAAGTAATCCACGGACCATCAGCTAACTTCTTAACCCTCAAAGTGAAAAGCCGCCTGGTTCTTCTTCATCTTCTTCTTTTTTTCCTCGAGATATTGCCTCATAGTTTCTTATAGACGAAAGTAGTCTTTTCTTAACTTTTTCGCTTCTGATATTGTCGCTTTCACTGAGTTAAGTGACGGGAAAAAATTTTAGTCGACGAAAAATGATGCAAACGACAGTTTTCCTTTTATCTTCCACAGGAAGTTTCTTCCTCTTCATTTTTTGCGTCCAACTGATGGCCTTTTCAAATTCTTTTGTCATTTACTCTCTAAATTTGAATTAATAAAAATATTTACTAATCTGAATTAGTGACTGGACTTTTTGCTTTTGATTTGAGTAAATTCTACTAATAAACAGTAATTTTTACTAAATTGAAAATTAAATTATTTTCAAAAATTTTAATGAAATTCTTCAAAAAATTCAATTATTTTCGAAAATTATAATAAAATTCTTTATGAATATTAAATTATTTTTGCGTAAATAAGAACATTCTTTGCAAGAATCTAATTATTTTCAAAAATTTAAATAAAGTTCTTCTCAAGAACTCATTTATTTAATTAAATATTAAAATTTTTAGAAAGAATTCAATTATTATTTCCTTAAACAATAAAATTTTTCGCCAAAATTCAATCATTTTCATAAATAACAAAATTCTTTGCAAGAATTCAATTATTTTCATAAATAATAAAATTTCTCAAAAATATTTAATTATTTTTATAATTAATAAATATTTTTCGCATGAATTCAATTATTTAAAAAAATTTCAAGTAAATTTCTTGAAAGAATTCAATTATTTCCGTAAATAATAAAATTTTTTGCCAAAATTCAATTATTTTTATAAATAACAAAATTCTTTACAAGAATTCAATTATTTTCATAATTATACTAAACTTTTCTCTTATAAATTCAATTATTTTTATAGATTAATAAAATTCTTTACCAGAGTTCAATTATTTCGAATGTAATTTTAATAAATTTTTTCAAGGGAATTCAATTGTTTTCGTAAATAATAAAATTTTTGCAAAAATTCAATTATTTTGAAAAATTTCAAGTAAATTTTTCGGAAGAATTTAAATGTTTCGGTAAATAATAAAATTTTCCGTAGAAATCCAATTATTTTTATAGATAACAAAATTTTTTACAGGAATTTAATTATTTTAAATATTACAATTTCTCGAAAGAATTCAATTATTTTGGAGAATTTTAAGTAGATTTCTCGAAAGAATTCAATTGTTTTCGTAAATAATAAAATTTTTCGTAGAAATTCAATTATTTTTAAAAATATTACAATTTTTCGTTGGAATTCAATTATTTTAAACAATTTCAATAATATCCTTCTCAAGATTTCAAATATTTTTATAAATACAATTTTTCGTAAGAATTCAATTATTTTAAAAAATAATAATATTCCTCTTATGAATTCAATTATTATTTTGAAAAATTTTAATAAAGTTCTTCTCAAGAATTGAATTATTGTGGAAAATTTTGATAAAATTCTTGCAAAAATTAAATTATTTTTATAAATTATAAAACTTCTTTTGTCGAGAATTCAATAATTTTCAATACAGACAAATTAAAATAAAATTTCACAAAAGAATTCAAATAATTTCGAAATTTTGATAAAATCCTTCAAAGAAATTCAATTATTTTCAAGGGATTTGATAAATCCACATATTTTAAATTATCAGGGAATAAATTTCATTTTTTTATCATTATTGAAAACATTATAATTGCAATTTTTAGAATTTTTACTATGTTAGAACTATTCTCATTTTAATTTCTACTACTTAAATTACAAGCATAATTTCTCAATTAAAAAGCAAAAAGTGAGTCACTCTTCATTCATTTTTTTGTCTAAATTTGATATCTGCAGAAAAACTGTGTTAGTAAACATTTTTATTAAAATTTAGAGAATAAAAACCGCACTTTCTAAATGCAGAAAAAATATTTTACTTGTAATTCTTTATTTTTTGCTTTTGGGAATTATTCTTTGTAATTAACTCATCAGTACTTAAGGAAATTGTATTGAATTTTGCAAAAAGAAAAAAAGGAGAATCGAAAGAAAGGAACGATTTTATTCGGGAGGAAATATCATATTCAGCTTTACGGAAACTTCGAGGCAGTAGTTCACTTATGTGAATGTTCTATTGTTAGTCTCCTCTCTGTTGGACATGACATGTATGCAGAGCTAACTCTGCGGCAACAGTTTCACCGCAACTTGAACAAAACTTGGCTAAAGTTATAGCGAAGCATTTTGGAAATATGCATAGCGATGTATAGACTATATTATATACATAAAGGAATATTGCCTCCTGATCCCTATGATTTGCCTCATCATTATTCTCACTACTTGAATCGTTGTTAATCTTCTTCATCAAAAATTTGCTCTTTCGGCATAATTTGTCTAATTTCTCGAAAATCGATTTTTTCGCTGCAAATTTTATCAAATTATTTACCATTTAACGTCATCTCCATTTAATCAATTTTTGATTTAACTAACCAAAAAGTATATTAATAATTGATTTTTCTTCATAAATAGCAAAGTTCTTTGCAGGAATTTAATTATTCAGAAAATTTTTAACAAAATTCTACGAATGAATTCAATTCTTTTCATAATTAATCAATATTTTTTGCAAGAATTTAATTATTTTGAAAAGTTTAAAATTATTTAGAAAATTTTCCAACAAATTCAATTATTTTCATAATTAAAAAATTTTTAACGCAAAAAATTAATTATTTTTGAAAATTATGATTAAATTCTTTCTAATTTAATTAAACTATTTTCACAAATAACAAATTTCTTTGCAAAAATTCAATTATTTTCATAAATAACAAAAATTTTGCTGTAGATATTCAATTATTTTCATGAATAAAAAAACTTCTGTTATGAATTCAATTATTTTCGAAAATTTTAATAAAATTCTTTTCAAGATTTCAATTATTTTTATGAATAAAAAAATTTCTGTTATTAATTCAATTATTTTCGAAAATTTTAATAAAATTCTTCTCAAGATTTCAATTATATTTATAAATAATCCAATTTCTAGTTGGAATTCAATTATTTTCATAAATAATAAAATTCTTTGGGAGAATTCGATTATTTTTAGAAGTAATACAATTCTTCGAAAGAATTCAATTATTTTCATAAATAACAAAATTTTTTGCAGAAATTCAATTATTTTTAAAAAAATAATATTTCGTAGAAATTAAATTATTTTTAAAAATTTTAATAACATTATTCTCATTAATTCAATTATTTTTATAAATAGTACAATTTTTCGAGGGAATTATCAAATATTTTCATGAATAAAAAAATTCCTTTTATGAATTTAATTTTTTTTAACAATTTTAATAAAATTTTTCTCAAGAATTCAATTAATTTTAAAAGTTTAAAATTCAACGAAAAAATTTAATTATTTTTTTATAAACAACAATATTTTTCACAAAAATTCAATTACATTTTCAAAAGTTTTAGTCAAACTTTTCGAATTCTTGAATTCGTCTCAAGAATTCAATTTTATTATGCCAAAAATAATAAAATTTTTTCTTATGAATTCAATTATTTTCATAAATAATAATTTTAAATAATTATTTTTGAAAATAATACAATTTTTCGTGGGAATTCAATTATTTTCATAAAACAATACAATTTTTCGTAGAAATTCAATTATTTTCATAAATAATCAAAATCCTCTTATAAATTTAATTTTTTTGAAAAATTTTAATAAAATTCTTCTTAATAATTCAACTATTTTTATCAATACTACAATTCTTTGCAGGAATTAAATTATTTTTAATTAAATTTAAATAAAATTACACGAAAAAATGTAATTATTTTTAAAAATTTCCATAAAATTCAATTTCAACAAGAATTTAAAATTCTCTAAAAATAATTCAATTATTCTCAAAATATTTCTATAAAATTCTTCACATAACAATTTAATTATTTCTTAAAATTTTAATAAATTATTCGGAACAATTCAATTATTTTTATAAATCTAGTAATATTCTTCGCAAGAATTCAATTATTTTCAATACAATTTTAATAAAATTCAATTGCTTTCAAAATTTTCAATTATAATTATTAAAGAAACCCCGTTAGTTTAAAAAAAAAATTCAAAGAAATTCTTTAGAAGAATTTAATTAGGATTTTCAAAAATTTTAATAAAATTCTTTGCAACAATTCGATGATTTTCAATAAATTAATTTTAAAATTGAAAATATTTGAAAAGAAAAATTATAAAAAAGCAAACAACAACTAATTTTAAACTGCGAACAGATTACCGGAACATGTACTTTATTATTATTAATATTTTTTTTTCGTTTTAAATATTTATGAATTTTTTATGAATGTTTTTGTCGATTTGTTTAGTAAACGATGATTATATATACTTTTGGATTGAATACTGATTGTGAATATTGTCCGCAGTGGAAATGGGTGAAAATTGGACAGACGGCAGTGAAAATAGTCGGTCGTGGACGGACGAATGAGGAAAATGCAAGGAGTGCAAGGAGTGCAAGATCCAGAGGAAGATGGACGCCGGCGTCTATCGGCTCGAAGCCGATCGGTCGTAAAGCACCTTGGGCTCGTGATTCGAAGTAGGTGGGCCTCAGGTAGCAGGACAGATACACCCTGAGATTACTTCGGACAGAGTCATTAGCCGCGTCGGCTTCTGTGTGTGCCTCGAACTCCGCGCTCTCCTTCCTTCGAATCTCTTCTTTTTCCCGGGGTTTGGTTTTATCTGTACGGTCAATTCACGCGGTACATACCGCAGTGTCTCGATTCTCTATATGTGTATGTGCAGACGAGACTCCTTGTGATCCTGGTTCCATTCCGTTGTTCGCCTCCTCCTCCTCCTCCTTCTTCGTCTTCTTCCACCTTCTCCGCCTTCAATTCTCCCCCTTCTTTTCAAATAAATACTCCTCGTTTTCTCTCTCTCTCGTCGCCACATAGCAAAAGCAAGCAATATAGCGACGCATTTCAGCTGCGCAAGTGCAGATAGCCTCCCGAGAAATACTAATTGCTCCCCGTGTTCGCACATACTTTTCAGATCCAGTCGAGTTATTCGAACATCCGTTATAATTCGATGAGGAGAGAGGACGTGGGGAATCGATGCCAGAACCATTTGCTTTTGATAGGCTAATGACAGACTCCTAGATTAGCCTATCGTCTTTGCTGCTAATTATTTCCTTTGTGCCTCGCCGCAAAGTCAATTCCCCCCACGGAGTAATGCTCTTCACCGTGGCGATATTTTATTTATTGCCAAAGAGTTCACGATAATTGGTCTTCTCGACTTTGAATATTGTTTTTTCCCCATTTCGCAAAGAAAAAAAAATCTATTTTCGAATTCAATTGGACTTAAAACTAGAGGTTGAAGAATAGTAGAGAGATTTTCAATTTCCGGTGAATTTTCTTTTGAGTACAATAATGTCTTGCTGGATCTTGTTCAAGGCTTGCCACAGGTCAGGGAATTCTTAGAAAAGTCAAGAAAAGTAAAATTGATCAGGAAAATCAAGAAAAAGTCAAGGATTTTTGTTAGAAGTATAGTGAAGAAAGTTTAATTTTTCGAATTCATAAGAAAATTCTGAATTTTGATCTTTTTTTTGATTGATTCATAAACTATATATATAAAATTTCCACAAATTCAAACACTAAACTTTCAAATTTTTCTACTTCTCACAATAATTTCTTTTTAAATAACTTCATTCTTGAAAATTTGCAAAAATTCAATTATTTTTATAAATAACAAAAATTTTCCATAGGAATGAAATTATTTTCATATATTTAATAAATATTTTACGCAGAAATTCAATTATTTTGAAATTTTTTTTACAAAATTCTTTAAAAGAATTCAAATACTTTCATAATTAATAAAATACTTCTTATGAATTGAATTTCTTTGGAATTTCTTTCGGAGAAATTCAATTATTTTCATAAATAATAAAATTCCACTCATGAATTTAGTTTTTTGAAAAATTTTAATAAAATTCTTCTCAATAATTCAATTATTTAAAAAAATAATACAATTTTCCGTGGAAATTCAATTATTTTCATAAGTAATACAATTTTTCGTAAAAATTCAATTCTTTCATAAGTAATAAAATTCCTCTTATGAATTCAATTTTTTTTTGAAAAATTTTAATAAAATTTTTCTCAATAATTCAATTATTTTAAAAAATAATACAATTTTCCGTGGAAATTCAATTACTTTTATAAGTAATACAATTTTTCGTAGAAATTAAATTATTTTCATACATAATAAAATTCCTCTTATGAATTCAATTTTTTTTTTTTTTTTTGAAAAATTTTAATAAAATTCTTCTCAATAATTCAATTACTTTTAAAAATAATACAATTTTTCGTAGGAATTCAATTATTTTCATAAATAATACAATTTTTCGTAAAAATTCAATTCTTTCATAAATAATAAAATTCCTCTTATGAATTCAATTTTTTTTTGAATAATTCTAATACAATTCTTCTGAATAATTAAATTATTTTTAAAAATAGTACAATTTTTCGTTGGAATTCAATTATTTTCATAAATAGTACAATTTTTCGTGAAAATTCAATTATTTTCATGAATAATAAAATTCCTCTTATGAATTCAATTTTTTTTTGAATAATTCTAATACAATTCTTCTGAATAATTAAATTATTTTTAAAAATAGTACAATTTTTCGTTGGAATTCAATTATTTTCATAAATAGTACAATTTTTCGTAAAAATTCAATTATTTTCATGAATAATAAAATTCCTCTTATGAATTCAATTTTTTTTTGAAAAATTTTAATAAAATTTTTCTCAATAATTCAAGTATTTTTACAAATAATACAATTGTTCGTGGGAATCCAATTATTTTTATAAATAATACAATTTTTCGTGGGAAATTCAATTATTTTCATAAATAATATATTGCTTTATACAGAAATTCAATTATTTTCAGAAATAATTATTTTTCGCAGGAATTCAATAATTTTGAAAAATTTTAGTTAAATTTTTAGAAAAAGTTTAATAATAATTTTAAAAAATTATGAAAAATTTTTTTACAATTATTGTTAAATTATTTTCATCAATAACAAAATACTTCGCAAGAATTCAATTATATTGAAAAGTTTAAAAATCAACAAAGAAAATGAAATTATTTTTATAAATAACGAAATTTTACGCAGGAATTCAATTATTTTGAAATTTTTTTTACAATATTCTTCGAAAGTATTCATTTATTTTCATAATTAGTAAATATTTTTCGCATGAATCCAATTATTTTCAATAATTTTTCCATCAAAAGAATTGAATTATTTTTATAAATGAAATTTTACGCAAATCTTCAATTATTTTGAAAAATTTTCAATTCTACGAAAGAATTTAATTATTTTTATAAATAACAAAAGTTTTATTAAAATCTTTCGAAAGAATTGAATTATTTAAAAATTTGTTGATAAAATTCTCTATATGTGAATTGGATTTTAAGAAAATTCAAAAATAAATTTTTTTTTCAAGAAATATTCAATTATTTAGTAAATTATTTTTTTTTTTTTGTATAATTATATAATTGAGTTCTCGTAGAATTATTTTCTAATAAAAATTAATTTAAAAATACATTATTTTAGTTAAAATTTTATATAATTGAATGCTAAAAGCATTAGAGCGTGAATTTTTAGAAATAACTGAATTTTGAAAATGTTTTCAAATTAAAATCTTTGAAAGTTTGAATTTTTCATACTTTTAACTAACAATTCTGTAGAATTATTTTTTTTGGAAAAGTTTAACTAAATTTCTTTTTTAATTTATTCGATGTTATTTTTTCAATTATATTTAATTTTAGAATTTCCGAATAATCGAAATTTTTGCGGTAAAATTGAATTGTAAACAAATGGATTTGAAAATTCTCAAAGAACTTTTTCAAATATTATTAAAAAATAATACATTTATAGAAGAATTTTAGTTAAAAATTGTAGAACCTTTTTTTAGAGTGAATCAGAATATTCTTTAGGATCAGGGAATAAAGTGAAAATTTTGTCTTGCAAATCAGGGAAAAGTCAGGGAAAAAAGAAAATTGAATTTTTGTTTCAATCCTATAACGGCTTTTTAAAAGCTCAGTCAAGGTTTTTTATATCCTGAAAATGTTTTATCGCCTCGGATATATAGTGCTCGTCGAGAGAGAAAGAGAGCGATGATTACTCGTTTTACTTAGAATAAATATAAGGATTTTATGAATGAGGAGCACAACTCGCCATGCGCCTTGGCCATTATCGCCGCATGAAATGGCCGTAATGCAAAACCCTATGGAAAGGCGAAGGAATCGCGCCGGAAGAAACGGACGCTCATAAAAGTACTTTACCCGTGGAACAATGGTCGGCAATTACCCACGCGAAAGCAGCTGAATCTTCCTCCATTGAAATGGTGGTAGCGCATAAATAGATTTATCGGCCCCCGGGCAAAAACATCCGTTTCCTAGAGCAGAATGTCGTCATTGCTTCTCCTCGTCCTCATCGTCGTCGTCGTCGTTGTCGTCGTCCTCTCTCGTAATCTTGTTTTTCGCTTCTGGGCAGTCGCGCAAAACTTTTGCATCACAATACACACCTGGCTATTTTGTTGTTTCTTTCTTCATCGTACATAAACTTGTCTCTTTTCCATCATGAAAACTAATGTCCATCTACTCATTAAAATTCCTCTCTCTTTCTTCTATAGAGAGATTTAAAGTCAACTCCTCGACAATTTATATCCCAGACCACTTGAAATTATTTCTTCGTCTCTTTTTGGTTCATTGAACGAATTTTTCCATTCGGTTCACGAAAATTGTACAAGATCTGAAATTATAGACAAAATTAAATTGTTAAAATTAAAAAAAATTGTTTTTGAAATTTCTAACTAATAATTAATTTTTGATACGAAAATGAATTGTAATTTAAAAGGAACAATTTTCTACATTGTGAAAATAATATGTTAGGAATAATTTTTCTTGTTACGAAAATAAATTATTTTGTTAAGAACAATTTTTTTGTTACGAAAATAAATTATTTTCTAAAAGGAACAATTTTTTGTTACGAAAATGAATTAGTTTGTTAGGAAAGAATTTTTGTATTGTGAAAATAATTTATTTTGTTAGGAAAAATTTTTTTGTTACGAAAATAAATTATTTTGTCAACAGCAATTTTTTTGCTACGAAAATGAATTGTTATCTATAAAGGGAACACTTTTTTTATTATGATAATAATTTATTTTGTTAGGAACTATTATTCTTGTTCCAAAAAAAAAATTATTTTGTCAACAATTTTTTTGCTACGAAAATAAATGGCTGAATCCATTTCAAATCATGCAGACTGACCAACTTCAAGTCATGGATTTAACTGCTGATAAAATATGTTATTCTATATGAAAAATAAAGAGACACGTATTTTTTTATTTTTCATAAGAACTATTTTGAAGGAAGTTATGCATATTTGAAGTTTCAGTGGCAAAACTCGAGAAAACATTGGGAAAAAATTGTTTCGCTTGTAATTTTTTTTCTAATGAGTATAATCAAGTTTTTTTTCTTGGAACTTGTAGGTGGGCTAGTATTCTTCAAAATCCAATTTGAAATTTTAAAAAAACTTCAAAATTAACAAAATACGAGATAGTTTTCTAAAAAAAAATAATGTCGATTTTCTCAAAAACCCCACTTTTTTTTTCTTTCTAATTTTTACCATAAATTCTCATCAATATAGAGAAAAAATCTTATAATTTTCAAGCGGGCTAAACCATCCTGTTAGCCAGGAAAATTTTTTTTCGAAATATTTCCTTTTACAAAATTTGAAAGTGTTTACTTACATTTTGGAGAACAAATGAACGAACTGAAGTAAGTCATTTTATAATTAATAATAATAAATGCAGGAAAATAACCGCAAAATTAATTCTTAATCATTTTTCCAATGATTTTCAACATCAATACAATTAAAATTGGACAATTTAAGAATCGTCAGATACAAGGTCAAAAAAGGCAGATATTTCGAATCATAAATATTCAATTAATAAATTAATTAATAAATAAATAATTCTTTTAGCGGAATACTCTTGAAATTTGTGTGCTAATTATTATTCGAAAAGACTGAAAATTAAAGTTAATAAAATAATTATCGTAATTAATAAAGAATACTACACAAATATTTATAATAAATTAAAATTTTTAATTGTTAATAAATGTTTTTTCAAATTTTATTATTAAAATAAATTAAATAATTTAAAATTGGAACATTTAATTTTATGAGAATTCAAAAAAGTGAGTAATAAAGATTTTTTTTATTATATTATTATTAATAATATAAATTAATTAATTGAAATTTTTATTAAACATGTAAACAACATTTTTTTATTCATTAAAACATATTTAAAATAACTATTTAAGCTTGCAATACATATATACATTTGATGGAAAAATTGTTTTTAAAATTTTTCCCAAATCATAATTGTTTATTTAATTTTCTCCAAATCATGGTTGGCGGTTCGAGCCATATAGGAAACTTTATCTCCACTTTCAATGTGTTTGATCTTCCAAATATGACATTTTTGAATTCCTGGAACTTTTTCTACATTTTTCCATTTACGAAGTTTTGCTTTTCGAAATTTCTCTAACTCCCTAGATGAGATCAGAAGTAAATTGATTGAAGAAGTGTACTTCTGCACTTCTCTCACAAAAGACTCGGCATTATCAATTGCTTCAAGGTGGGGTTTTTGACAATTGTGAACACTCGCAAAATGCTTCACAATTCCGCCGATTCCATCACAGGCTCCTTTTCCGTGGCCTGTTGCTGAGAATATCCACTGTTTATCAATAGTCGATTCTGACAACTCGAAAAATTGATACCGATTTTTAAAGTGAGCAGCGGCTCCGTCTGAAATAATCGTCGTTTCATCTATTTCTTCTAATTCCAAGTTTTCTTTACAGCTCTCGATTATCAAATTTAAGGCGAACAATGCATGGGCAGAATCGTGCTTCGTGTCATCAGCAACGACAGCAAAACTTTTTGGTTGTTTACTGCTGTAGCAAACCGCTGTAAAAATAGAAATCTGTTTCGTCTTCCAGTAGGCACTTTGAATTTCATTTGGAAAAATTACACTCCAATTTTCTGCGAAATCAACATGAAACACCAGTTTCTTCGGATTTAACTTAACTTCTTCCTTAATTTTCATTATTTCTTCTTTCTGAATATCTTTTATAAATTTATGAATATTTGCTTTAAGCGTGTATTCTTGTAATTCACTTAAAAATGTGCTGAAACTCGTTGTTCTTTTCTCAAGCTCGTCCTTATTCCACAAAGCGTAGGTTACTTCACCGACAGAAATTTCTTCAGAAATTTTGAGAACTTGCAGTGTTATTCCTTCAGCACCAGGACACAGACTACATTCTTGAAGAACGCATTGTTCAGTTGAAGGAGAACACATTACGGCTGTGAAGAGATCTTTCTGAATTTCCTTGATATCTAAGAAGCGTTCCTTTCTTAAATTTTTTAAAGCAATAAGAAACAGTTCGAAATTGGCACAGTATATACAAACACACACTTCCCTTTGTGGTTTAATTATTACCCATTTTGGTCTCAACGTGTAAAACTTTGATCTTCCAATATTTGTGTTAGGATATTTTTTTTGAAAAATTTGATAAATTTCTCTAATGCTCCGAGTTAAAATACGTTTCACTTTTTTTTCTTTTTTTCCATCGATATCAACGTTAATAGCATCATTTTTGTTTGGACTTTGCCTGGAACAGTCGAAATCATCATTTAAGTAGAACTCTTCAGCTACTTTTATGTCTTCTTTGCTTACTGGATGACCACTATACAGATCAGGCAAGTTATAAATTCCTTTATTTTGTTTTAATTTTCTTGCTTCATCAATCATGTACAAAGTTGCTCCTGAAAGTTTTAAAAGTAAAGCTTTTTTCGAGAATGATTCAGGTACAATAGTCAAAAGGCGGATTTTTTCAGAAATTGTTGCGCAGTTTTGAAAAGCCAAATTAAAATTATCCATCCACTGATCACAAACATCACAGTCGTTTCCCTTTGACAAAGTTACATTATAAAGCTTTGAAAGCTTACTAGTAGTGACATCCGCAAATGAATCAGTGAATTCTTTCCTTTTCCTACAAGCATAATTTTTTCTTTGGTCTTCTGTCATTTTTGAATTTAATTCTCTCAAAGGTGAAACGTTCAAACAAAGTTTTGAAGAAATTTCGTTAATTTCTTCACATTGCGTTTTAAAATCAGGTTCAAAAAGATCATCCTGTACAAGTGTTTCAGCTTCAGAATTCAAGAAATTATCATCGTTAAAATCACCATCGCTTATTCCGAAAATATTATAATCAGAAGGAACCATAAATTTCGAAGCAAAACGTTTATAACAATTTTTGCAGACGTAATCATTGGAATTAATATTTTTATCCAGAAACAAAGGTTGTAAAAGCAAAGACAAATCTCCGAGTTCAATAAATCGATTATTTTCGAGGTTACGTATTCGTTTCTTGTGCACATTTTCAAAATCAGGACAAACTTTACGATCTGAAGAAAAATAACAATTTTCACTCCTCCTCATTATAACTTGCAAAAACTAAACATCTGACGTTAAAAACACAGTAAATTTTAATTCCTGAAAAGAATAATTTAATTAGGATTTTTTTATAAATTCAACTAAAAAGTAAAATAAAATAATAAACTCACTCTTAGCAAATAGTGAAATACCGCTTTGAAAATTGTTACGAAAAATCGAATTATCAGATTGCACTTTTTGTTTATCAAATTACATTTACTCAATCAATTACATTACACCAACAATATAATTTTTGGTAATAAATAATACATAAAATGTACAATTTTAAATGTATTGAAATTGAAAACCTTTGACAGAATTAATTTTGCGGTTATTTTCCCTGCATTTATTATTATTAATTATAAAATGACTTACTTCAGTTCGTTCATTTGTTCTCCAAAATGTAAGTAAACACTTTCAAATTTTGTAAAAGGAAATATTTCGAAAAAAAATTTTCCTGGCTAACAGGATGGTTTAGCCCGCTTGAAAATTATAAGATTTGTTCTCTATATTGATGAGAATTTATGGTAAAAATTAGAAAGAAAAAAAAAGTGGGGTTTTTGAGAAAATCGACATTATTTTTTTTTAGAAAACTATCTCGTATTTTGTTAATTTTGAAGTTTTTTTAAAATTTCAAATTGGATTTTGAAGAATACTAGCCCACCTACAAGTTCCAAGAAAAAAAACTTGATTATACTCATTAGAAAAAAAATTACAAGCGAAACAATTTTTTCCCAATGTTTTCTCGAGTTTTGCCACTGAAACTTCAAATATGCATAACTTCCTTCAAAATAGTTCTTATGAAAAATAAAAAAATACGTGTCTCTTTATTTTTCATATAGAATAACATATTTTATCAGCAGTTAAATCCATGACTTGAAGTTGGTCAGTCTGCATGATTTGAAATGGATTCAGCCAAATTATTTTCTCTTTTTGATTCATTGATCGAATTTTTACACACGGCGCACGAAAATTGTCCAAGATCTGAAATTACACTGCAAGCCCGATCAGCGGTCACCCGATCAGTGGTCACTTGTTTACGTCGTTTGTAGATGGGGCGGGCGAGGGGCAAAGAGGGAGTCGAAAAGTTGTGGCAGTAGCGTATACATTAAAGACGCTCTGGCCCCTTAAAAAAAAATTCAGTAGTCAAGTAATGGTAGCCCATCATAAAACAGTTCGTACGGTCCTATATGTTTACGCCCGATCAGCGGTCGAGCACCCCCGGAGCTGACCGCTGATCGGGCTTGCAGTGTATAGGCAAAATTAATTTGTTACCCAAAAATAAAAATTGTGTTTGGAATTTCTAACTAATAGGTTAATTTCGCTAGTGAAATTTAAAACTGTATTTAAAAGAATTGAACTCCTTGAATTGGTGAAATTTCGAAATTTCACTAATTCAGAGAACGACTACCGGAATACAAAAATTAGAATTGCGCATTTTAACTAATGATTAGAAGAAATTGAGATTTTTCGCTTGGGAAATTTGAAATACTCTATATAAGAAGGTTTTCTGATGAAGAAGAAATGAAATTAAAAAGGATTTAATTTGCTCTCTAGGAGAGTTAAGAGAAAAAAAAGGGCAAAAGGAATCGTTTTCATCAATGAAGTAGATGCTTCGACCACGAGAGTGAAGCCCCATAAATTACAGGAGCCTTTCTGGCGCACGGCAATATCTTTCTCACGAGAGCATTGTATAACATTTTTACAGTGCCTTTGTACCTGGCAAGTATCGTATCTATATTATTACTTGGCCCATTTCTGCGCTTTACTGCTCAGAGCACTTGCACTTCACTACTTTGAATCACGGTAATAAGCAACGTAAGTTCAGTTGCTCGCTTGTAAATAACGTGATTAATTTTTGTTTTACCACATTCTAATCAACTCCCATAAAACTTGTTTATATTTCCTCAATTTTTTTCCCATCTCTGACAAAATTAACCGTTTTTACTCTCGTTTACGATTTTCCCATATATACTATATCTCGGGGAATTTTTTATTCTACTCCCACTATCTTGGAGGATTTTTTACTATCTTTAGCGTAATTATTCTGATTTTTGCTTTTGTATTTTATATTACAAAATACACGCGCGTGAAATTTTCAAGTACATTATTAGTTACTAAACTTTCTTTATAGTGGAAAATTATTATTTTTTCAAAAATATATAATTTTTCCAAATATAATTCTTTGAAAAATACAAAAATATGGAAAATAAATATTTTATCAACATTTTTTCAATTAATTGAATTCTTTTGTATTTTTTTAAAATTGTATTGAAAATAATTGAATTTCGGCGAAGCGCTTTATTATTAATAAAAATAAATAAAAAAAAAATAATATTTGTAAAAATACAATTTTAATTTGTTTCGAAGAAAATTTTAGTTTATTTTGAGGCAATTAATTAACATCGTTCTGAAAACAAATTTAATTTTTTTTTAAATAATTTTAACAAAATTTCTGAAAATAAATTAATTCTTTCTAAAAATTTTATTTTTGAAAAAAATTGAATTCTTCCAAACATTTCATTTCTGATAGTAATTTATTGAAGTTTTTTAAAGAAAATTTAATAACAATTTTAATATTAATTGAATTCCATGAATTAATTTTATTAAAATTGTATTGAAAATAATTGAATTTCGGCGAAGCGCTTTATTATTAATAAAAATAAATAAAAAAAAATAATATTTGTAAAAATACAATTTTAATTTGTTTCGAAGAAAATTTTAGTTTATTTTGAGGCAATTAATTAACATCGTTCTGAAAACAAATTTAATTTTTTTTTTAATAATTTTAACAAAATTTCTGAAAATAAATTAATTCTTTCTAAAAATTTTATTTTTGAAAAAAATTGAATTCTTCCAAACATTTCATTTCTGATAGTAATTTATTGAATTTTTTTAAAGAAAATTTAATAACAATTTTAATATTAATTGAATTCCATGAATTAATTTTATTGAAATTGTATTAAAAATAATTGAATTACTCCGAATTATTTTATTACTTATGAAAGAGATTGAATTCCTGTCAAGAATTTAATTATATTTTTTGAAAACAATTAAATTCTTGACAAGAAATGATAGAAAATGACAAAAATTAATTAAAATTATTTTCAAAAATAATTGAATTACATTGATGAATTTTATTGAAGTTTTTAAAAATATTGGCATTTTTTTAGAGGAATTTCATTTAAATTGCATTAAAAATTATGAAATTCCAGTGAAAAATTTTATTGAAACCTTCTAAAATAAAATTGAATTTCGATAAAAAAATTGGTATTCCTTCTAAAAATAATTGAATTCTTGCAAAAAATTTTATTATTTTTGAAAATAATTGAATTCATTCGATGAATTTTATTAAAGTCTTTTAAAAAAATAAAAATTTTTAGAGGTATTTTATTTAAATTGCATTAAAAATAATGAAATTCCCGTAAAGAATTTTATTGAAACTTTCTAAAATAATTGAATTTTGATAAAGAATTGTATTTTTTTTAAATAATTGAATTCAGTCGATGAATTTTATTAGTGTTTAAAAAAATGGAATTTTTTAGAGGCATTTTATTTAAATTGCTTTAAAAATAATGAAATTCCCGTAAAGAATTTTATTGAAACTTTCTAAAATAATTGAATTTTGATAAAGAATTGTAATTTTTAATGAAAATAATAGAATTCCTGCCAAAAATTTGATTGAAACTCTTTAAAATAATTGAATTTTATTTTAGTGAAGAATTTTATTATTTATGAAAATAAATTAATTCTTGCCAAGAATTTTAGTAATATTTTTAAAAATAATTGAATTTCTTCGAAGAATTTTACTGAAGCTCTTTAAAATAATTGAAGTTTAGTAAAAAATTTTATTATTTATGAAAATAATTTAATTCTTGCACAAGATTTTGTTAAAATTTTTGAAAATAAAATTTTATCAATAGTTTCGAAAATAATAAATAATAATAAATAATTAAAATACAGTTAGGTATATTTAAAAATAATTTTTTAAAGTGAGAAAATCAAATTGTTTGGAATATAAAATTTATTACAATGAAATTTGAGAAATTTTATTATCTTTTTAATTTTTTAAAATTATTTTTGAGAATTTTTGAGCTTCAAAAAATTTTAATTACGATTTTTTAAAAACATCAGTTTTTTAGGATTTCTAAATCAAGTTTTTCAAATTTAATTTTTTTGTTTGATAAAATATTTGAATACTTAATTTGTCCATCAGAAATTAGAATTTCAATTTAGTTTCAATGAAAAACCTTTTAAAATTTAATTATTTCTAAAAATTAGAACTCCAATTTTTTCAATTCTTCAAATATTTTCTAAAATTTGACCTGAAATTCTTTTTTAAATCAATTTTTATGAAAAAGGACGAGAATTCAATTATTTAAATTTTAAATACAAGAATAAATGATTAATTATTTCTAAAAATTGAAACTGTAACTCTACTTATGAATTTTTTTAATTTTGTGAGAGAAAATTTATAAAAATAATTATAAAATAATTTATAAAATTTAGTATTTGAATAATTTCATATTTTTTTAATTCTTTGGATATAATTTTCCTACTTAAAAATATATCTTACAAAAAATAAAAATTTTCTTCTATGAAAATCCTATTATTGTCAAAATTCTAGGAGAATTAGTTTCACTAAAACACTAATTACTCTATTTACAAATTAATCGTCAAACCAGACATGACAATTTGAGCTGTAGAACAATTTAGAATGGAAAAAAATATATTCTATCAAAAAGACATAATATTTCGATTATTATTACTAAATAATAATTTTTGAGTTTGATTATTAGAAAATATGGTGACTGATGGATAATAAGGCGACTTAATATGCGTGGAAGATCACGATCAATCTCTCTCTGTCTCTCTCTCTCTCTCTGTTTAATGGAAGAAGGAAGAGTTTCTGTGATGATCATGAAATCCTGGGTGGCCTGAGAATTCGAAATCTGCCAATCGATCATTCCCTGAGCGGAGCGATACTCGTTGAATAAATTATGCACGTCGTAATGGTGGTCAATCCGGCAGTGGCGGAAATAACTCGACGTGGGGTGCAATTCGCGCTTGCGAATCTATGGGAGGTAGAACTATGGTTTGTACTCGAGGTGATTGTCATGCTCGGTCATTACCATCGTCGAACCACGACGACGACCGCCCATATCTGCATAATACTCTCCGGGCTCTCGCTCTTTCTCTCTCTCTCTCTCTCTCGCTCTCTACCTTGTGCTCTCTAGACGCCATTTTTCCTCCTTCATTATTCAGGATGCGTTCCTTACTGTGGACGCCTCGAGAAAGAGATATATATTCCTCCTCCAAGGCTCACAAATCTCGTGAAATTCTTTTCCGCGCGCAGAGAAAAATCCTGCTTTCGCTCCACTATTCATTCGCCAGACTTTCGGCTCAAGATTTCCTAAAATGCAGAGATGGAATTAATTTTTTTATTGTTAAAATAGATTATTTTGTTAGGAACAATTTTTTTATTCTGGAAATAATTTATTTTGTCAGGAACAATTTTTTTTTGTCGAGAAAATAAATTATTTTGTCAGAAACAATTTTTTTTTGTTACGAAAAAAAATTATTTTTTGAAAGGAACAATTTTTTTGTTTCGCAAATAAATTATTTTCTAAAAGGAACAATTTTCTATTGTGAAAATAATTTATTTTGTTAGAAACAATTTTTTTGTCAAGAAAATGAATTATTTTGTCAGAAATAATTGTTTTGATACGAAAATGAATTATTTTCTGAAAGGAACAATTTTTTTTGTTACGAAAATAAATTACTTTGTCAGAAACAATTTTTTTGTCAAGAAAATGAATTATTTTGTCAGAAATAATTTTTTTTTTTGTTACGAAAATAAATTAAAAAATAAATTATTTTCTGAAAGAAACAATTTTTTTTAATGCGAAAATGAATTGTTATCTAAAAGGAACAATTTTTTTATTGTTAAAATAATTTATTTTGTCAAAAACAATTTTTTTTGTTAAGAAGAAAAATTATTTTCTAAAAGGAACAATTTCTTTTGTTACGAAAATAAATTATTTTCTAAAAGAAACAATTTTTTTTTGTTACGAAAATAAATTATTTTTATAGAAAAAATTTTTTTCGTTACGAAAATAAATTATTTTGTTAAGAACAATTTTTTTTACTGAAATAAAAAGCGTTGAAATACTGAAAAGATTGAAAATTGAAAGTATAAATTAAGAAAAAGAAATGAATGCGCAGTAAATATATTTCGTAATTTTTTGGGGTAAAAAAAATATATATATGTAAATGAATTTGACATTTTAGTACGAAAACATTTTCAATGTTTCAATTAGCAGCGTTTGATTAATTATCGACTTGTAGTAATTATTGCTCGATGATCCGTGAGCAATAATTTTAATACCAGTCGTTTTTCAAATCCTCGCAGGTGGTAATCAAAACTGTTTTTCATTTCTTTTTCGTAAAAGCGAGTGAGTCACAGGTAATTTTCCTTGCATGCGACAGGTTTTATGATTGATATAGTTTGCACATGATATAGTCAAATAATAATATATTTTTACATTCTCTATTTTCTCTGCAATTTTTTTTCAATTATAGAATATAGAAAAATTTTTAATTACATTTTTTTGATTTTTTAAACTTTAAATTACATTTTTCGATTTTTTTATATTTTATTTATATTTTATGAATAGACGAAGAGTGTTTAAATACAGAAAAGAAGGATAAAAATTTAAATTATATTACAAAAATTAAAAAATTCTGTTACTTTTTTTCTGTTTAAATTTTCAAAATTGACTATATAACGTTGAAAATTGATTTTTTGATCCACGAAATATAAAACAGTCTGTCCCAATGTATGCTCTGTTCTTTTTGTTTCAGACGATATTGAATTCCATGCACAAATACCAGCCGAGGTTTCATCTCGTCCGGGCCAACGACATCCTAAAGCTCCCATACTCGACGTTCAGGAGTTATGTTTTCAAGGAAACGGAATTCATCGCTGTGACTGCCTACCAAAATGAAAAGGTGAATTTTTCACCCCCTCCGTTTGTTTTCTTTTTTCCATCTCATTTTTCTTCGAATTTAAAATTTAAATATTTTCAACTGGTAGTGTTTTTTAATCGCAAGAAATTAATTCCTTTTCTTTAATTTTTCTCGTGTTACAGGGGAGAATAAATTAATTTACGTAAATTTCCACTAGCACACGAGAGAGAAATTAACATTTTTTTCCTTTCACAAAATTTCGAATTTCTGAAAATAATTTATTTCTCTCGGAAAAATGTAAAAAGTAATAAAAAAATTTTCTTTTATAGTGTGATTGCAACACGTGTACGGACAATTGCTCCTTCATTCATATAGCGAAACTATCCGGAATCATAATCTATCTACAGAATCACGTGGTGCTTTATAGTCGTGTGCTAATTAATATCTGTTAATTCTCTCTCTCTCGCTCTCTCGCTTTTTCTTTGATAAAAGCTCCTCTTATTTCGGGAAATCAGTACGCGTTCTCAGTACACACATTATTTCTGGTAGATTTAAAGACGCGCGCGTCACTTCTGCGCGGATATCGTTCGCCAAATCGTCATCATCGTAAAGGCATGGCTTTGTTCGATTTTTTTTTCTTTTTGCCCTTTGATTCTTCTTTATTTAATTATCTCTCACGAAACGCGACGCTAGTGGGCCAGATTACATCAGGGATTCGTGACGGGATTGAAATAAAACTCAACGCAATTTAGATAAAAGACAACCACCTCTTGTTCTTCCGCTCTGTATTTTATAAGAAAGAAGTCATTCTTAATTCCCGACTGATAAGATTTTTCGATATATGTATTTATATGAATTAGTATAAATTCTTGAGGCGAATTTCAAAAATTTACCATTTTCAATGTTTAATTCTCGATTCAATTCTTCGACTAGTTTGAAATTTATGTAATTTACCAAAATTTTAATTTTTAATTTCGTTCAAATTCGACTCATATTTAAGTGTATGAATTAATTAGGTATTTTTAAAAAAATTTTTCTTCTGGTTTTTGGGTCGAAAAATATTTTCGAAATGATTCTTCTTGAACTTTTTTTTCACTCGATTTCTTATTTCTGAAAATAATTAAAATTTTAAATAATTAAATTCTGTAACAACTTTCTTAATTTCTTTAATTACACTTAACTTGGAAAAGATTTTAGATAAAAATAGTTGTTCAGAAATATTTTTGAAATGCTTAAAAGCCTTGAATTCTAATTAAATTTTTTTTCACTTAATTTTAATTTCTAAAAATGATTAAATTTATTGTAAATTATTACTTTTCAAAGTAAATTAGCAAATAAGGTTAACAAATTTTATATTTTTAAACATAAACCTTGATTCATTAATAATTTCAGATTCAAAATTTAAAAAATTACTTATTAACAAATTAATTATTATTATTTATTAATTTCAAAAAATTTAATAAAATTTTTCGCAAGAATTCAATGATTGTCATAAATAATAACAATTTTCATAAGAATTCAATTATTTTCGAAAATTTTAATAAAATTCTTCTCAAGATTTCAATTATGTTTATAAATAATTCAATTTTTCGTAAGAATTTAATTATTTTCATAAACAATAAAATTTCTGTTATAAATTCAATTATTTTCGAAAATTGAAATAAAATTCTTCTCAAGATTTCAATTATTTTTATAAATAATCCAATTTTTAGTAGGAATTAAATTATTTTCGAAAAATTTTCAAAAATTCTTCTCAAGATTTCAATTATGTTTATAAATAATCTAATTTTTCGTAGGAATTTAATTATTTTCATAAACAATAAAATTTCTGTTATAAATTCAAATATTTTCGAAAATTAAAATAAAATTCTTCTCAAGATTTCAATTATTTGTATAAATAATCCAATTTTTAATAGGAATTTAATTATTTTCATAAATAATAAAATTCTTCTCCAAAATTCAATTATTTTCAAAAATTTTAATAGCATTCTTCGAAAGAATTCAATTATTTCCAATAGTAGTGGAATTTCTTGCAGAAACTCAATTATTTTCAAAAGTAATACAATATTTTTGTGGAAGAATTTTACTATTTTCATAAATAATAAAATTCTTTGCGAGAATTCAATTATTTTCAGAAGTAATACAATTTTTTGTAAGAATTCAATTATTTTCAAAAATTTTAATGACATTCTTTGGAAGAATTCAATTATTGTCATAAATAATAAAATTCTTTGCGAGAATTCAATTATTTTCAATATCATTATAAAAAAATAATCCAAGTATCCAAAATTAAATTTCCAAAAGAATATTTTAATTGCTGTGAAGAAATTAGTAATAATTAAAAAATCATTTTAAAAAATTATTTAATTTAATTTTTAAATACTTTTATCTAATATTCTAAAAAAATAAGGTTTCTGAAAAATTTTAGTTCAATTTCAGAAACGTTTAAATTTAAAATTTCGTTTAAGAATTGATGTTTAGAAAAATTTTATTCAAAATTTTAAAGAATTAGTTTTTTAAAATATTTTTCTTCTATTTTCGGAAAGATAATTGAATTTTTTAAAAAAAAGCAATTGAAATTTTTTAAATAATCGATATTTTCTAAATTTATATTAAAAATAATTCATTTTTGGGTAAATTTAATTGAAATTTTCGAAAATCGAGAGAAGAATCAAAGAGAATTAGGGAAAAAGTCCAAATTCCGTCTGAAAGTCATAGGGAAAAAAAATAAAAATTTTTGTGGCATTCCTGTAATTATAAATTCTAAATTAAACGAATTTAAATTCTAGAATATAGAAAAATATTCAATTCTAAATTCTAAAATGCATGCAATTCTTATTGAATTGAAAATAATAATTGAATCTAACTGAAAATTTCTTTTTTCTTTTCTAGATCACACAATTGAAGATCGACAACAATCCATTTGCGAAAGGATTCAGAGATACGGGAGCGGGTAAACGAGAGAAAAAGTGAGTGTCGCTTTCAAAATTTATGGAAATTATTATCAATAATAATAAAAAGCTGATTGATACACAGTGTGGAAGTATTTTACAATAGAGTTTTTAAGACTTGAGGAAGACCCATGAATAATGGGGTGATTTTATTTTTTTTATTGGACTCTTAATAGGGATTCACCCCTTATAGAAGCTGAGAGTTGGTTCATGAGGCTCATTTGCACCCCGGACTTTGCTTAGGCGGACGCATCCATTTGTATTCAATATTGCAAGTTTATGAGCTTATGTCAGGTTCCCCTCGGGGCCATTGTTGCCACCAATGAAACCCATTTCAATTTCATTGAGCGCAGGGTGAAAACTCAAGTGGATTTTGATGATGTTATGTTAGTATGCATAGAATCCGTCCGCTATAATGCTCCTCGCGTTTTATTTGACGCGATACATCAATTCTTTACTCGACTTATCAAATTATTTCGATCCATTATTATATTTAAACGCTATATTTCTCTCCTGTCAATTAATGACTTGTAATAACTATTCGTTACAATATTTTCCAAAAGAATTCACTTATCTTCTAAAATTTTAATAAAATTCTTCCTAAAAATTATCGATGGAATTATTGCCCTTTCTTAACTTATTGAAAAGTTGCACTTTTTTTAAATCCATATTTATTTATATTTAGCTAATTTTATCGATAAAATAATTGCATTTTTCGTTAAAACTAATCGAGAAGTTACTTTTTTTTGTTAACTTATTAAAAAGTTTGTTAATTTGTCGAATTATTGACTAACAATTAAAAGGGTAAATTATCGAAGAAGTTATATATATAGACAATACAACTTTCAATAAAGCGCATCAATAGGTTTGAATTTGAAACTTGTTAATTTAATTATTTTCCGGATATTGGGACGAAAAAATTTTGATAGGTCGCAATGAATATTCGCTAAAATTAATTATTAGTTGAAATTTACAGTGTTTCGAAAAATTGGAAATTGGAAATAGAAAACAAATTAATTTTCAAACGCAATGTAATTAAGATTTCCATTTATTATTATTTTGTAAATTAAACAATTTTATGTTTTCAATAATAAACATTAAATTCTTTAAATGATTACAGATTCAAAATTTAAAGAATTCACTTATTAAGTGTACATAATATTAAATATTCTTGTTTATTATTATTCAAAAATTTTAATAAAATTTTTCGCAAGAAATTCATTATTCTCATAAATAATAATATTGTTTAGAGCAATTCAATTATTTTCAATACAATTTTAATAAAAATATTAATCAATACAATTATTTTTAAAAATATTAATTAAATTCGATTATTTTTAAAAAATTTAATATAAATTCAATTATTTTCGACAATTTTAATAAAATTCTTTAATTTAATATGAAAATTATTAATTACAATTAATAATAATCACGATTATTTAAAAGACTTGAAAGAAAGTCTTCATAAAATTCAATTACTTTCAAAATTTTCAGTAAAAATCATGAAAAAAATTAATAAAATGTTTCGGACGAATTCAGTTATTTTCAAGAGTTTGAATAAAAATTCAATTATTTTCAAAATTTTTAATAAAATTCCTTCAAAAAATTCAGATAAAATTCTTCGAAACAATTAAATTATTTTTATGAATTGTAAAATTCTCTGCACGAATTCAATTATTTTCTTAAATATTAAAATTTTTCAAAGGAATTCAATTATTTTTATAAATAATAATATGTTTCGAAGGAATTCAATTATTTTCAATACAATTTTAATAAAATTTCACGAAAGAATACAATTATTTAAAAAAAAAATTAATTAAATTCGATTATTTTCAAGAATTTTAATATAAATTCAATTATTTTCCACAATTTTGAAAAAAATCTTTTTAAAAAATTATTATTTTCAAAATTTTTAATAAAATCCCATCAAAAAATTCAATTATTTTCAAGAGTTTTAATAAAAATTCAATTATTTTCAACAATTCTGATAAAATTCAATTTAATTATTTTTAAAAATTGTAAAATTCTTGACAAGAATTCAATTATTTTTATAAATAATAAAATTCTTCTGAAAAATTTAATTATTTTCAATACAATTTTAATAAAATTTCTATAGGAAAAATTTTAATTATATTCAAGATAATTTTAATAAAATTTCTCTAACAGGTTCAATTATTTTTAAAAATTGTAATAAAATTTTTTTTGAACAATTCAATTGTTCTCAAAAAGGTTTTTAATAAAATTCTTTCACGAATTCTTGTAATTTTCAATTATTTTCAATTAAAATTATTTTTAAAAAATACTTAATTTTGACGAAATTTAATGAAATTATTAAAAAAAATGTAATTATTTACAAGAAAAATCACTAATTAGATACAAAATAATAAAAACGATTATTTTAAAAGTTTAAAAGAAAATCTTTATAAAATTCAATTACTTTTAAAATTTTCAGTAAAAATTATTTTAAAAAAACTCCATTATTTTCAGGAAAATTGAAATAAATTCTTCAAAACAATTTAATTATTTTAAAGAATTTTAATAAAAATGCCGCCAAGAATTCAATGATTTTCAGTAGGTACATGAAAAAATTTATAATTATTTCCGAAAATAATTGAATTCTTGAATAGAATTTTATTAAAACTTTTTTAAATAATTAAATCTCTGCGAAAAAATTTATTATTTCTGCAAATAATTGAATTTTTGCAAAATTGGAAAAAATAAGTGTATTTTTGAGATGAATTTTAAGAAAATTGTATTTAAAATAATTGAATTTCTGAGGGAAATGTAGATACTATTTATTGATATAATTGAATTCTTACGAAGAATTTAAAAATAATTTAATTTTCCCTGCAGGGAAGGGAAAATTAAATTGGAATTCAAGTAAAATTGTATTTAAAATGATTGAATTCCAGCGAATATTTTATTATTTATGGAAATAATTGAATCAAAATTTTCAGTAAAAATTATTAAACAGATTATCGGAATAAAACGATTATTAATATATAGATTTTGATGAAATTGAAAATTTTTCCTTATTTTTCTAGAAATATCGATGGAAATGAGAGGAGAGAAAAATTGACTCAAACCGATAAGAATCAATGATGGAAAATTGAGAAAAGTGGTTGTGTAACGGCCGGACTGGATAAAGAAGAGAGTTAATCGAGAAAATATGCAAAGCAGTGTGCGTCGTGGCGTTGCCTAATTAGAATAAGGGTTAGTTTCGGCTTATGGTTTTGGTTAAGGGTGGTCGAAGCCACCAGGAAGCGAGATATATATATATATATATACACCAAGAGGCTGTCGAGAGGGGCGAGGTTGGAACATAGCCAATCATCGGATTAGCATACTGATGCTCAGGGGCGTCGCTGTCGTTAAGTCGGGGGTGGGAACGCTACTTGGTGGCTTTGAATTTCATATTATAGCAACAGCCCTTAACGCGCAAGTCTCTTTTGTCTTCCTCAAAAAAAAAGAGCCCCGTTATCTCTTCTTCTGCAAAAAAGAAAAAAAGAAAAAAAATTAATTATCAAAATTACTCATTAATGAAAAGAATATTAATTTCGCCTATCATATACTCATGATTTATGTAATAATATATTTTCTTTATCTCTCATTGCTGTAATTGAAAATGATGTCAGAGTGTACTGCTTTCAATTTGCATTAATTACGAAACGGAGCGAGTTTTATAATATCGATATAATAGAATCTATATGTGTTTAATTTTTTTTATCGGTACGTTTGAAATATTTTTACTCATAAAATCTTGGTATTTATTTCGCCAGCAACGGGTCAATGAAATTTATTGATGCAGCGCGAATCGTGCGCTCATGAGCAGTCGGACAGGTGTTTGAAACTCTATAGCTTGGTAATTACGTCTACAGAAATATATACATATAAAGCTGGTTTAATAAAATTTCAACTCTAATTAGTTCAGTGGTGTAACGAGAATGCAGGTGCAATTTCATCAAGAAAGTGTTTTTCACACAAGAGTTATATTTATGTGGAAGGATTTTCAGGAGATAAACAAATATGTTTCTTTTTTATTGCCACTGGCATTTATCTTATCGAAGCATCGTCGACACTTGTTTTCAAATTAAATATTTCTTTTCATTATTTCAAATTTCTTGCGAGTAGAAATTTCGATTAGGATTTTTTCTCGATTACTTTCTATATGGAAAACTCGGGAAAGGCGTGGCGTTTTAATTCTTCAGGGTTGCCACAGGTCAGGGAATTCAGGAAAGAATCAGGGAAAGTAGAATTGCTCAGAGAAACCAGGGAAAAGTCAGGGATTTTTATTAAAAGTACTGTAAATAATTAAATTTTTAGAATTCATATTATAAAAATTCTGAATTTTGGTGACTTTTTTGTTTGCCTCATAAAAACTATGATATTACCACGAATTCTAATATATTAATATATAATATAATTATCTTGATAAATAACAAAATTATTTCCGAAAATTCAATTATTTTGAGGCATTTTAATCAAATTCTTTGAAAAAATCAATTATTTTCATAAATAACAATATTCATCACAAGAATTAAATTATTTTTAGAAGTAATAAACATCTTAGCAAAACTTCAATTATTTTCAAAAATATTAAAAAATTCTCGTCAAAAATTCCAATTTTCTTTATAAATAACAAAATTCTTCTCCAAATTTCAATTATTTTCAAAAGTAATAAAACTCTTCGCAAAAATTCAATTATGTTAAAAAATTTTTAAAAATTCTTGTAAAAATTTCAATTTTCTTTATAAATAACAAAATTCTTCTCCGAAATTCAATTATTTACAGAATTTTTAATAAAATTCTTTGCAAAATTCAATTATTTTCATAAATATCAATATTTATTACAAGAATTCAATTATTTTTAAAAATAATAAACATCTTAGCAGAAATTTAATTATTTAAAAAAATTTTTTTAAATTCTTGTAAAAATTTCAATTTTTTTATAAATAACAAAATTCTTCTCCAAAATTCAATTATTTTCAAAAATAATAAAATTCTTCGCAGAAATTCAATTATGTTCAAAAATTTTTAAAAATTTCAATTTTCTTTATAAATAACAAATTTTTTCTCCGAAATTCAATTATTTTCAGGATTTTTAATACAATTCTTTGCAAAATTTAATTATTTTCATAAATAATACAAATTTTTTCCAAATTTCTTCGCAATAATTCAATTATTTTTAAAAATAATAAAATTCCTTTTATGAATTCAATTTTTTTGAAAAAAAATGTTAATAAAATTCTTTTCATGAATTCAATTATTTTCATAAATAATACATTTTTTTGTAGGAATTCAATTATTTTCATAAATAAAAAAAAATTCTTCTCCAAAATTCAATTATTTTTAAAAATTTTAGTAAAATTCTTGGGAAAATTTCATTTATATTAAAAAATTGTCTTTCAATCAATGATTTTCAATATCTACTATTTTAATAAAATTTTCCAAAAGAATTCAATTATTTAAATAAAAAATGTTTAAATAAAATTCTACGCAAACATTTAATTATTTTAAATAATAAAAATTTCATAGGAACTCTATTATTTACAAATTTTTTATAAATTTCTTTTCAATAATTC
This sequence comes from Leptopilina syphax, assembly GCA_032872505.1. Classification (NCBI taxonomy): domain Eukaryota; kingdom Metazoa; phylum Arthropoda; class Insecta; order Hymenoptera; family Figitidae; genus Leptopilina; species Leptopilina syphax. The sequence goes on along the minus strand of CM065469.1, from coordinate 27,442,232 downwards.
AATTATTTTCATAAATAATAAAATTTTTTACATGGATTTAATTATTTTTATAAATAATAAAACTCATAGCAGAATTTCAATTATTTTTAAAATACAATTTTAATGGAATTCCTCGAAAAAAATGTAATTATTCTTTAAAGTTTTATTAAAATTCGTTGAAAGAATTTAACTGTTTAAAAAGTTTGTTGATTTTTGTATTTAAATAATTAAATTCCAATAGAATTTTCTAATAAAAAATAAAAAATTGATTTAAAAAGAATTTCGCAGTTAAAATTTTAGATAATTGAATATTAAAACCGCAGTATAGTGTGATAATTTTTAGAAATATGTAATTGAATTTGAAAAAGGTTTTAAATTAAAATCTTTGGAAAATCTGAATTTTTTCTTTCTGTTAACTAACTGTTGAATCTGTTTCTGTTGAATCAATTTTCTTAAAAAGGTTAATTGAAATTTTTTTGAAATTATTTCAAGTTTTTTTTTTAATTTATATTTAATTGAAGAATTTCCGAATAATCGATAGTTTTGGTAAAATTGAATATTCTCAAACAATTTTTTCAAAAATTATTTTTTTAACTAATTATTATTATTATTATTATTATTATTATTATTATTATTATTATTATTATTATTATTATTATTATTATTATTAATTTTTATAATTGAATAATTTTGAAGAAGTTGAAGTAAAAAAATTTTAAAAAAAAGTTTTAGGAGAAAACATGAAGAAGAAAATATTCTTCAAAGTTATTGAAATTTAAATGTTTTGAAGAATTTTAATTTCTATGCAAAAATAATAATAATTAAATATTTATTTTAAAAAAATTGTTGTTTTCGAATAAATTTACATTTAAAGAAATTCGCAATTGTAGTAAAACATTTTTTTTAGTATCTAATAATTTTAAGAGTAAATCAAGAATATTCTTTTAGAGTCAGGGAAAAAGTGAAAATTTTTTCTCGAAATCGGGGAAAAGCGAAACTTAATTTTTGTCAACCCTGAATTTTCTTTATCTCTCTCTCTCTCTCCATACTTTATTTTCCCTCGTGGAAATTTTTTTTTTTTTTTAGGAAAAAAGAACCCTCGAAATCGTTTGAGGTTTGGAAAAAGTTGGTCGAAGGCCTTTTTCGCGCAGGGGATCGTGGAGACGTTTTTCTCGTTCGAGCTGCGATTCTCGGCTCTGTAATTTAAAATGCAGACGGGAAGCTGCGGAAGAGAATTCGCACTCTAGTTGTAACCCCTGACATTACCTAATCCAAGGTCGACTCGCTTGAGAGAAGGGAGGAGATCACTTTGAACGGACCGATCCTCGTCTTTGTCGGGACTAAATGTACGGGCAAATGGAGAGAGATGGCGAAAAGCGGACCCTGAGGGTGTTGTAAGGGATTGGGAAGGGTGAAATGTTGCTGTAGAATCGAAGGGCTGATTATAATTCCGTGCAACGAAGGGACAACATCGCGACGATGACACTAAATAGTCGAGTGAATTCGCGTCGTCATTTCAAAGAGAACCCACCCACACACACACTTTCTCTCTTTTTCTTTCTCTCTCACTCTCTCTCGCTGGCTCGTTCATTCCTCGAGTTCATTTTAATTCCAGACTAATTAAGTGTACCTCAAATGCCCCTACGCAGCGAATTTCAAGCAAAAGACGATTAGCAGGTGCGAAAGGGCGATTTTCGAATCCGACCCATCAACAATTTATGCGAATCGTCAAAAGAAAACGACACTAATCTCTCTTAATCCCCCCAAGTGGTATTTTTCTCTCTTTGCTTATTCTCATTCTCGAATAAGAAACTATTTCCCCTAAAATTAAAATTCAACCGAATCGTTGCAAAAAAAAAATAATTTTCACTATATAGAGAAAAAAAGGGAAAGAAGCAAAAGAAAAAAATAAAATGTAAAGAAATACGAATTCGTTGCAAAAAAAAATATTTTTCACCAAATACAGAAGAAGAAAAGGGAAAAAAGCGAAAAGAAGCAAAAACAGCAAAGAAGAAGCAAAAGTGAAGAAATACTAAGGAAAAATTCTCCAAGTCGAGAGGAGAAACTGCAACGCCACAAACACATATATGCGCAATTGAAGAAAAGTGATTAATTGCAATTAAAAGTTGAAAAAAGTGGTTTTCATTACTTTTGGTTAAAGAGATTTTTTTCACGCGATGACCAGTTAAAGAAAATGTACAGAGAGACCTACTTATGTGTAAATTCTTTACTGTCTATGGAACTATTGATTTAACGCATAGCACCGAGAACTTGTGACGGAAACAGGGAAGTGTGTTCTTGTTGTGTATACGATCCGAGTTAGTCACTGTATTGGTGTACTGATCGCATTACATGGTATTAGTGACTGGTAAGCTGCTCATAGTCTCCAACGCGGCTTTGGTTGAGACCTACACAAAGCTTTATGTATTTACAAGGGTTGAAGAGGTTGGAATCACAGATTTAAAAGTGACCTTAATTGGTCCTCGCGGAAACAACTTTCGTCTATATTTGTACATAAACTCTCATTATCTATGCGTTGAAATTAAGCCAACTGGTGTGTTCCTTTCATCTGAATTCACTACTGAAACTACACCTTTCCCATATAATAACATCCTCCTTTTCATCTGAAATTTCATATATTATTAGTTTTTTTTTTTATCTTTTCAGGGAAAAAATTTTTTTTTTAAATTTTTGGAACTTTATGCAATTATTTTTTTATATTTTCGGGGAAAAAAACAATTTAAAAAAAAAATTTTGAACTTTATGAAATACTAGCAAATGACAAGAGCGCGGAACGCGATATTCCATTTATTATTATTTTGTAAAATAAAAAATTTTATATTTTTAAGAATAAATATCAATTTTTGAATGAATACAGATTCAAAATTTAAAAAATTCACTTATTTAGTAAATAATATTAAATATTCTTGTTTATTATTATTCAAAACTTTTAATAAATTCAATTATTTTGAATACAATTTTAATAAACTTTCTCAAAAGAATATAGAATTATTTTTTAAAAATATTAATTAAATTCAATTATTTTCAAGAATTTTAATATAAATTCAATTATTTTTGCCAATTTTGAAGAAAATTAAAAAAAAATTATTACTTTCAAAATTTTTAATAAAATCCCTTTAAAAAATTCAATTATTTTCAAATAAAATTCAGAAAAAATTCTTCTAAAAATCCTCCGCAAGAATTCAATTATTTTCATAAATAAACAATAAAATTCTTCGCAAAATTAAAATATTTTCAAAAATAATAAAATTCTTTAAAGGTATTCAATTATTTTCATAAATAATAAAATGTTTCGGACGAATTCAATTATTTTCAAGAGTTTTAATAAAAATTCAATTATTTTCAACAATTCTAAAAAAAATTCTTTTAAGAAAATCATAATTTTCAAAATTTTTAAGAAAATTCCTTTAAAAAATTCAATTATTTTCAATAAAATTCAGAAAAAATTCTTTGAAATAATTCAATTATTTTCATACATTTTATTATTATTTTATGCAAAGGAATTCAATTATTTTTATAAATAATAAAATGATTCGGAGGAATTCAATTATTTTCGCGAGTTTTAATAAAAATTCAATTATTTTCAACAATTCAGATAAAATTCTTCTAAACAATTCAATTATTTTTATAAATTGTAAAATTCTTGGAAAGAATTCAATTATTTTTGTAAATAATAAAATTCATCGCAGAATTTCAATTATTTTTAATACAATTTTACAGGAATTCCTTGAAAAATGTAATTATTCTTAAAAATTGTATTTAAATTCGTCGAAAAAATAATTTATTAAAAAAGTTTTTTTTTAATTCTATGGAAGAATTTAATTGTTTACAAATATAGTAGAATTCTAGACGGGAATTCAATTATTTCCAAACATTTTTAATAAATTTTTCGCAATAATTCAATTATTTTTAAAAATAGTAAAATTCTTTTCAGGATAAAATTATCCCCATGAATTCAATTATTTTCAATATCTATTATTTTAAAAAAATTTCCCAAAAGAATTCAATTATTTTTAATACAATTTTGGTAAATTAGTAGAATTTAATTATTCTGAAATATTTTGATAATTTTTTTTGCAGAATTTCAATTATTTTCAATACAATTTTAATAAAATTTCTCGAAAGAATACAATTATTTTTAAAAATATTATTTATATTCAATTATTTTCAAGAGTTTTTAATAAAAATTCAATTATTATCAATAATTTTGATAAAATTCTTCTAAACTATTCAATTATTTTTATAAATTGGAAAATTCTTGGCAAGAATTCAATTATTTTTGTAAATAATAAAATTCTTCTGAGAAATTCAATTATTTTTAAAAATTGTAGTAAAATTTTTCTAAACAATTCAATTGTTCTCAAAAGTTTTTTTTAAATTTTAATTTTCTATGAATAATTTTAATATAATTTAATATGAAAATTATTAATTACAATTAATAATAAACACGATTATTTTAAAAACTTAAAAGAAAATCTTTATAAAATTCAATTACTTTCAAAATTTTCAGTAAAAATTATTTTTAAAAATCTCCATTATTTTCCGGAAAATTGAAATCAATTGTTCAAAACAATTCAATTATTTTAACGAATTTTAATAAATATCTTGCCAACAATTAAATTATTTTCAATAAAATTTTAATTACATTTTCTTGAAAGAATTTAATTACTGAAAATAATGTTGATAAAATTCTTGAAATGATTTCATTTATTTTCGAATTAAGTTAATTAGTTAATAAAAAATAAATTGAATATAAAAATGAAACGAATAAATTTAATGTAGAAATTAAAAGGAAAAATTAAAAAAATTAAAATATAGAAATGAAAACAAAAAGAAGGGGACAAATTGTCTGAGCGGAATAAATAATTGATGAATCGGGCGTGAAAATGTTATTGAAGAAGCGTGTGATATATACTCGCAGAGAAAAGGCGCTGAGAAGGTGCAATTAAGATAATTAATTTAATACCTCGCACGTTACAGAGACTAGCTACTGGGTTTGCATAAATCCTCTCGTCATCAGGCGGTGAGTTATTGCTTTGTATGTACGTATGACAGACACTCTCCTCAAGCTTTCGAAGCGATTTAAACACATGTCTTTTCTTCAAGTATCTACTTATACCAGACGTCACTTTATATACATATACACATATATATACTCTCTTCTTATATAAGACGATAAATGCTAAAACCCTTCGTCGAGTCTTTGAATCACTTTGCATTTATTATTAAAACTCAACTTGATTCCCTTCTCACGCTTTTCTGGAAAATTCTCGTCAATATCAACTGACGGCTGTTTGGCTATCAATATTCTTCTCGTCATTAAGAAATAATCGTCCCAGTTCTTCTCTCTCTCTCTCTCTTTCCCTTGCGCCCAGCAGAAATCTACAACATGAATTATTAATTAATCCTCTATTCATTCGAATAATTCAAAAAGGATATTTTTTAAATAATTATTTAATCGTTAGTATTTTTCGCCATTATTATTTGAAAATTAAGATTTTCCCGAAATTTCCAAAATGAACCTTTTTAAAAATCAGTAACTTATAAGAATATTATTATTATTATTATTATTATTATTATTATTATTATTATTATTATTATTATTATTATTATTATAAAACAAGAATTATTTTTTTATTTTGATTATTATTTGCTTTTTTTTGTTTTTCTTTTGTATTTCCTTTTTTTGAATATGAAACGAGATTTGATAGAAAAGTTGTGAATAAAATTGACTGATTATAAAACTTGCATTCTTTTTTCTAGTCTAAAAAGCAAAGAACGGTATTTAACTAATGCGGGATTTGTTTATGGTAATAAATTCGCTTTCTTTTCGATGGACTTCAAAGGAAAAGGACTCGACAACATTGTTAGAGTAAAAATTCTCGTTTAATGCGCTATCACGAGGCCCCGCATTTGTGTATGGATTGTAATTATTCCCGAGAAATATATACTTTCTAACTCTCTCTCCTACACACCGATTAGAGAAAACGAATATAATTAGCGATTCGAAAAAAATCAAATACGTATCAATCAGCAAAATAAAGATGTATTTTTTTTCTATGCTTATAAAATATTTTTTCGATACTGAACCATTGTCGATCAAAAAAATGTTGCGAAGCAACGTTTTTGTCTCAATTTAATATCTGCAGAAAAACAGGGACTTTTTTAATTTTAATTTTGTATTTTTTAATTTTGTGACTATATTAGTAAAATGACTTTTAGTATCGGAAAAATATTTAATTTTAGCCAACTGTTTATTATTTCTTGCTAACTCTGAGTCGTTGTTGCAGAAGACAGGCGCTGTTGACGGTGTCAGGCGGAGGTTCTCGTTTGAGTTCTGGTGCTCCGGCGTCGCCCGAGAAGAGGCGATCATCGAATTCCGGCAATGATCTTATGGACGACGACGATAAACTCCTGGACGTTGTGGGACCGGACACGCCTCATCCGGCTCATCATCAGCGGGAGCGGGAGCACTCGCGAGAAAGGGACGATCGCAACAGTGAACGGGGGGAGGGTTCGGAGTCCTCAGGCTCTGAGAGTGGAGGAACCATGGGCCAGGCGGCGGCGTCCGAAGGTCCAAGGCCGGATGTCTCGGTGGGACCGCCACTCCATCCGCCCCTCTTGCCATACCTCTACCCCCCGGTGCCGGGTCTCTATCCCGGCCCGGGTCACCTGATACCACCAAATCCCCTCGGCCTCCATGGCGGCGTCACACCCGGCATGATCCTCAACGCCCAATTAGCGCTTGCCGCCTCTCACCATCCGGCGCTTTTTGCTCATTATCCACATCCGCTGGCGAGTCCTCTCCACCAATTGAAGGGCCATCGCTTCGCTCCCTACACACTCCCCGCCTCCTCCCACGGTTCTGCGTTCGAAACCGTCACACCGGGAAGTCGCACCCTCAGTCCAAGGTCGCCACCCCCGAGGCCTCCGACCAGGTCGCCAACGCCAGGCAGCGGCAGTCTCGTCTCGGCCACCGGCGAACTGAAATCAATCGAAAACATGGTCAATGGTCTGCAGGAGAAGCGACGGAGTCCCAGTCTCACGCCAGGACACAGGGGCGACACGGACGCTGGCGGGGGGAGTCCGTGACAGGAGAACGATCAAGTCACCAGTACAAATTCCGAGTTCCTCGACGATGAGGAGCGCAATCATTCGAATTCGGAGGATTCCCTAGAGCCGGACTCAACGTCCGAACCATCGTAGCCCCAACTTAGTCAAAACAATTTCCCCCCCCTAATGGAAATGTGACGTTAAAACTACAAAAAAAAAGTGCAATTTAACGAAGACAAGAAACTGACGGTAATCGTCGAAAAAACCCAGGTGTGTCCATGCGAGTGTAATAAGTCGGGAAATTTCCCAAAAACACTCCCAGGTCCCTTTGTAAATTTACTCGTCAAAAAAAAGAGTCGAATTCTACCTGCGAATACTTAGACATTAAGAGAATCTATAATATTGCAATATATAAGTGCACCTCCACTATTTGCAGTCCTTGTACATATGTACCCTAGTTGCATATATAAATACGACTATTCTCTGTATTAATTATTGAATATATTATTATATGGATTATTAGAGTCGTAAATCGCGTTCGCGAGTCGAAAAATTTATACATGAAACATTTTTTTCTATCCGGACGTCATTTTGGCAAAACATTCCTTTACGCACCCAAAATTTTCTTTAAACCACTAATCGCTCGAAATTAAGCTTTCTAGATAAAAAAAAACTTGACCAAAATTAGAATTCTTGTAAATTTTTAATTTTTATTTCCGATCTGCTAAATTCTCTCCGACGGCGGAGAAAAAAAAATAATTTCATAATCTTGATCTCTGAAATTTTCGTTTTTAACAAAAATCTCTCTTTTTTCTCTTCGGCAAAAAAAAAGAATCAAGAAAAAAAAATTTCAAGATTTAAAATCTTTAAAGTGCATTGTTATTTCTAAAAGGAAAAAATTTCTCTAAGAATATTGTACATTTCCGGATTTTTAAAAGAATACATTTTTCAAAAATGTAAAAAAGTTTATTATTTTCAAAAAAAATCTCAAATCTCGCATTGAAAAGAAGGATCGAGTTTCAAGTCTCGTCATCAGTGTCGTCATGTGATAAAAAAAAGGCGAAAAGGAAGATTCTCGAACTATTTTGCAATTTTTTTTTACCAACTTCTTTCAGAGCGAATGCCAAATTCTTCGAATTTCAACAAATGTTCTTTAATTTTAAAAACCAACGTTTCTTAAAACAAAAAACTTTCAGTGTAAAAAAATATTTATAAAATAAAAAGTAATACCAAAGACCAAAAAAAAAAAAAATATTTTAAATTAAAGTACATTTATGTTTGAAAAAAAAAAAATTTCGTATTTGTTTGCAAAAAAAAACTCCGTAAGAAATTTTGGTATCGCGATGAAGTTTTTGCATCACTCTTTGCAAATTGTATAAAAAGTAGAGGTTTCTAATAAATTATTGCAAATCATGTAATTGAAATTACATAATGCAATCTCAACTCACGTGAGTCTTTGAGAATACACATCATGAACAATCGGGGATTGTACTCGCAAAGATAAAAGAAAAAAAAATAATAAACTGTGCTTAAAAGCAGGATCAGAGAGTAAGTTAAATTTCAGATACAAAAAAAAAACTATCATTTGTATGCGCCGAGGGGGTTTATTTACATAGATATAAATATATTATGATTTTCTTTTTATAGAAAATAGTGGTCTCGAAAAAACACAACGGCAAATACGGAAAGCTAGTAGTATCTAGGGATAGTCTGATTAGCTGCACCTCTCTATGTAATTCCTCGATATTATTTATTTAAAAAAAATCAATTCAAACCACTATTTAGAAAAATTTATTTAACTCATTCATTCGTATACGAAAATTATGTATTTTTATTTAGAACTTACAAATTATATCTATCAGAGATTTTTAATTTAATTTTAACTTAAAAAAGAATTTAACACTTAAAATAAAACCAAAATTTGTTTAAAAAACATTTTTATAATTTTTTCTAAAAAAAAAACATTCCTTTGTCATGGTTTGAAAAACTCGTTGCTTCAAATCTTTCCTTCTTTTGTTCTTTGTTTACAAAAAGATTTGAAGCAAATAAACACGTCGCAAATGTAACGAAAGGAAAAATCATTCGAAATAAAATCGTCAAGGCTCGTGGAAATAGTTTCGCAATTTCCTTGCTGCAAAATTTGTAAATAAAAATTTCACTGCAGATTATATATCTAAAAAAAAAAGATTTTTCATTTCGAAGACGTGATAATTAAAAACGATTTCTGGTTAGACTAGATTTCGTTTTTAGGTGCAGCTTTTTTTGTCACGTTTTCGTGTTTCGAACCGGGTAATTCGAAAATTTCGGCCCGTTTGCTAAATGTTGTAAATTAAAATTTATATACGTATATATTAAATTTGTGAAAAAACCCATTAGAAACCGAGAGCGTGATTCTGAAAATATAAAACTCTATGACTGTCTTTTTAGTGCGAAAAATTAATATTTAAAGAAAAAAAAAAACGGTTTATACAATGTGACAAAAAAAAAGAACACGATCAGCACAAAGAATAACTAGAATATTTGAAAATAAAGAAAAGAAAAAAGAATTGGACCCAAGCTCAGGGCCTAATGATCGATTTTAACCGAGTCCTTTGTTTTTAAAAAAAATTTTGCTCAACTTTGTTAATTTCTTCCAAGAACATTAAAAGCGGCCCTGTGCTCGATAACAAAAAATAAAAAATATGGGCCCTTCGAAAAAGCAATAAGGCCTCTGAGGCCGCATCACTCCCTGAGAATATTCCTATCGCTTGTATGTAATTGTACACTCTGGCCCCCAAGCCCTCCAAAAATCCACATGATTAAAAATTATATATTAATTTAAAAATAAAATTGAGTATTTATTTCTCTTTCCTATCTTCCTATCCAAAATGTACTTTTTATCTTTTCAAAACAAAAACTTATGACAATCGAAAAAAAAATATCTTTTAAAATAGAAATATAAATTATTATTCTCTTCTCGTTTGATTAAAAAAAAATATCAGTTTTATTCTATTTGTCAAAAATTCTTTTAGTATTTTTGATGACTCTCTATTGAAGAAAAAGCGTAGAAAATTTTTTTTAAAAATTCAGAAAAAAATAATATAAGGAAAATTAATAATAAAATATTTACTTGGCTTCTCTGTGGAACTTGAGTAACTGATTAATTAGTGCGATCTCCTAACGACGTCGGAACTTTTGAAGTCATGCCATTTATAAATTTTTTCTTTTCATTTGTTCCGTTTGAAATTAAAAGAGAAGCATCGAATAGAATTATATTTTTAAATAGAGTCTCTCGTAATGCAACTAATTGCAAAGATTAGAATCCAAGAGATAATCTACTCTTCAATCCGACAGTAAATAATGCGCTAAAAGCTCCTTTAAATAAAGAATAATATTTCGAAATTTTTATTTTCTTTAAAAAACTTACACGCTTATGCAATGAATTAAAAATTTATACAATTACTCGTTCTTAAACTTTATCAAATGAAAATTCTTTTTATAAAATAGCAAAAGAAAAAAAGAAAAGAAAAATTTTATAAACGGAAAAAATAAAAAACTAAATAGAAATTCATTAAAGCCGATAATTAATAAAAATTGAGAACATTTTAAATAGATATTAGATTTGATGGTAATGCATTTAAATTATATTTTTTTTTATCATTTTTAATTGTTATTACTTTTCACGGCAATGATTTCTTCAGTGGTGAGAAATTCTGATTAACTCAAATTTAAATGTCGAACTAGACGATAAAGATTCCAATGTTCACGGTAAATGTAACTCAGTAATTGCAGGAAGGCAAATGAATACGCACATTGCGAAATAATTAACGATATACAAAATACATATAATAGATTATTAGAAGAATATCCATTAATTTTCCCGAGAAACGGTTAATTAATTTAAATCGACATTCAAGCGACGATGAATAGATATATCAAAAAAAAAGAGGAAGGAAGGTTTCCCTCGCACTAATTGTTTCACAAATGAAAAAAAAAAATTTGTTTATGTTCCAGAAACATATAATAATTACTGTACTGTTTAAGGCTGCGTCTACAACAGAAAAAATAATGTGTAGAAAATTGTGCAATATATAGTGTAATTGCCCCTGACAGTTGTCAATGCCAAAAACAATACACATTACACTATACAAATTACACATTATTTTTTTCTATTGTAGACGCAGCCTAAGTAAATTTATATTATAATAATACAAATAATAATGAAAATAAAAATATAATAAATAATAATAATCAGAGCTTAAAATTAGTTTTTGTCTGCTTTTTTGTTTCCTAACTCTTTTAAAAATCATTTTTCTTTTTAAATATGTTTTGAGTTTTAAAATTAATGTATTGGAAAACCATTAAATTCTTGCTAAGTATTTATAAAAAATTTAAGAATAATTTGAGAATAATTCCTTCTTTTGAAGGATTTTATAAAAATTTTTGAAAATAATTGAATTCGTTCGAGAAGTTTTATTAAAATTGAAAATAATTGAATTTTTGCAACCAATTTTATTATTTATGAAAATAATCGAATTCTTCCAAAGAATGTTATGAAAATTTTTGAAAATAATTTAATCCTTGGTAAAAATTTTTTTTAATAAAATGGTTTTTGTTAAAAATTTATTAAAAACTTTTATTGACAATTTTGAAAGCAATTGAAATTTATGAAGAATTTCTTTCAACTTTTTAAACTAATCGTGTTTGTTAATAATTGAAATAAAACATTTAATTTTTGAATTTTATTAAAATTTCTAAAAAGTAAAATTTTCTCCGAATTTTATTTTAATTTTTTTAAATAATTTAATTGATTCATAGAATTTTGTAATAAATATTGAAAATTGTAATTGAATTCCTGAGAAAAATTTTATTACATATTTACAAAAATAATTCAATTCCTGACAAACATTTTTATTGACAATCTTGAAAGTAATTGAAATTTATGAAGAATTTCTTTTAAGATTTTAAAACAATCGCGTTTATTATAAATTGTAATTCATAAATTTATTATTAAATTTTATTAAAATTATAGACAGACAATTAAATTCTTTTAAACAATTTAATTAGAGTTCTCGTAAATAATTAAATTTTTTTGCAATATTTCTTTTAATTTCTTGAAATTAATGTTTTTTTTAAAATTTTAATTGAAACTTTTGTAAATAATTGAATTTTACAAAGAATTTTAACAAAAACTTTTGAGAATAATAAATAATTGAATTTTTTTAGAAAAATGTTATTACAATTTTTAAAAATAATTTAACTTGATGGAGAAATTTTATTAATATTGTGTTGAAAATAATTGAATTCCTGAGAAGAATTTTATTATTTATCAAAAATAATTAAATTGTTTTGACGAATTGTATTAAAATTTTAGGAGAAATAATTAAATTCTTTCGAAAAATTTAGTTAAAAATTTTTTTTAATTATTTAATCCTTTCGTAGAGTTTTAAGTTTAAATATTCTGATTATTTTCAAGTCAAATAATTATTTTCAAATAAATAAATAATTTTGTCTAATAATTATGAGTAGAAAAAAGTCAAAAACTAAACATTGCTTCCTATTTTAAAGATTTTTAGTAAAAATTTCAAAGAAAGAAATATTTTGTGTATGAAATACCTCAAGATAGGAATTCTTGATCTTGTGAACATGAAATCGAACATTTTCAACTTTTGACGAACTCTTTCTGGGAGATCTTCATCTTCATTTTTGGAATATCATCAAAATCATCGTCATATCATCAGGAGATTGATAAAAATTCTCGTAAAGCTTTTTTCATTCACTGGCAGTAGAAAACGAATCTGAAAATTGAATTTCTAAATCAGATCCAAAAGTAGATACTTGAGAATAAATATTAGAATCGATTTTTTTTTTTGAAGATAAAATTTATGACAATGTAGAGTGTGCTATTTTACTGTTCGTATTTTTTTCAGGTCTCATGAGTAATCAGGGAATAAATTAATACTTGAGTAGAGCAGAAAAAAGAGCAAAATATCGAGAGTTGAAGGTGATTTATATCGCTCGAAATCAAGCGCAATCGTTGGAGTCTCATTTTTCAATTCTCTTTCTCTCTGTGTCTTTTCAATATAATGACGGAGTCGGAAGTAAATCGCTCGAATCACGAGATACGACGACTTGTCCTTTTCGTTGTTTTCGCTTCGCTTCTGGAAAAAAATAGAGAAAAGAATTTACATTATGTTACACTTCGCACATTACAATTTCACTTATATATTTAATTATTTTCATATTCATTTTTCAATTTTATTTTTTCTATTTTATTTTTCATTAGAAAAAATTATTTGCTTTTTCGAAAAATAAACTATTTTACTAATTATTACTATCGTTATGTAATTATTACCTTTCTGTATATTTTTCTTTTTTTCTTTTTGTTTTCATTCTAAAAGAGCATTAATAAAAATATTCTTCGAAATAAATATATTATCATTGGAGAATTTCAAATTAAAAGCAACAGCGGGAATTGTTTCAAGAAACTAAATCACGAGAAGATTTCGCTCTCTTTTGCTTTTGAAACGTTCGAGAGATAGCCAAGAACGTTTGCCTGTTGACAGTTTAAAAGTCGCCGCCTACCGTGTGTCTCGGGTCAATCAATTTCGAAGTTAATGGTTTTAAAACAACCTCGGAAATTCCGCGAATATACGAGATATATTCGCGCGGTGCGGTAATAAATCCACAACTGAGCATGATTTTTTTTCCACTGATATAAACTATTAAAAAAAAAAAGTTCGATCGAGCCAATAACATTAATCTTTGAAATTTATAAATTTCACTCGACTCACTGTAACGATTATTTTCAAAACAATTTCCCTCCAGTTCTTTCAATTATCAGTGGAATATTCATTGGAAAATTAATTTTTACACCATAATGGAACTTTTTAAATTAATATTAAAGTTGAAAAAATTTTGAAAATATGATTTTTTTCAATTGACTTCTATGAATGAAAACTAATTTAATTTTCGATCAGTTTTCAGAGTGAAAAACCGAAAAAAAGTAATTTTAGAGGAAATACAAACAGAAAGTGAACAATTTTTTCCAATTACGTTATATAGAAAATTTATCATTTTTTTGGGAATAAAAAAACATTGTCGAAAGATTTTGAAAATTACAATAAAAATCAATCGAGAGAATATAAATAAAGAGGGTTGCCACACAAATTTTTTGTTCTTTCCTGCTTTTCAAAAAGAATTTTGACTTTTTCGATACGAATTAAGATTTTCAAAAATTCCAAATTTCAACCCTTTTGAAATTCAATAATTTACATATAAGAATTGTTACGTAGTTACTCTAAAATTATTTTCAAGATTTCAAATTCAATTATTTTCTAGAATATCTAACTAAAATTCTAAATATTTTTATAATTTAATTAATTTCAAAAAAATTTGAATAAACATTGTTCCAAAAAACTAACTTTTTTAGAATTCTCAATTAAAATTTTCCAAAAACTAATTTCTTTAGAATTTTCAATGAAAATTCTCCAAAAACTAATTTCTTTAGAATTTTCAATTAAAATTCTCCAAAAACAAATTTCTTTATCATTTTCAATTAAAATTCTCCAAAAGCTAATTTCTTTAGAATTTTCAATTAAAATTCTCCAAAAGCTTATTTTTTTCAGAATTTTTAATTAAAATTCTCCAAAAACTAATTTCTTTAGAATTTTCAATTAAAATTCTCCAAAAACTAATTTCCTCAGAATTTTTAATTAATATTTTTCAAAAGCTAATTTCTTTAGAATTTTCAATTAAAATTATTTAAAATTTTTAATTTGAAACCTTTTGAAATGTAATTGTTTAAAAAGAATTGCTTACTCAATTCTAATAAAATTTAATTATTTTTGAAAGTATTAAAGAAAATTATTTGTTAAATAATATATATAAAGTAATAATTTTATTTATTTAACAATTTAATGCCTCAAGAAATAAATTATTAAAAATAAATTTAATTTAATATTTTGTAAAGTTCAATTATTGTCAGAAATAAAAAGAATTTAAGGCTTTTAGTAATAAAATTCGTGGTATATTAATATTATTAATAATATTTTCAAAAGTTTGCTGGACACCAAAATGAAATATTTTGTTATGAATTCTAAAAATGTACTATTTTTTCAGTACTTTTTATAAAATTTCCTGACTTTTCCCTGATTTCTCTGTGGCAACCCTGATAAAAAAAATAAATAAAACGAATAAAATAAGTAAATAAAATAAAAAAGAAAAAAATACTAATAGTAATAAATAATAAATTACAATAAAAATAATAAATAATAAATAACAATAAAAATAATTAAGAATAATTTAATAAGAAAGAAAAATTTAAATTTTAGCACTGATATTAAAACTTTAATACCGTACTCAATAAATTAATAAAAATACGAAATTTTTAGAATAGAATGTAGAATAAAATAAAATAGTGAATATTTTATACCTAATATTTTATCTATGACTCTTACTGAATCGAAATTATTTATCCGGTATTGTAAAGAAAAGTTAGTTTCCGAGCTGATTGTCCAGAGTTTGTACGAATATTTGCATAGGGATTCGCAATTATAAACTCTCAGGTGTAGGATATATTATTCCTGTATTCCTCTATCGAAGTATTATTGCCATTTTTCCGTCGATTCCAAGTATATTCCTCTTCAATACTGCACTTTAGCACGAGTACGATTAATCCAACGTGAGTACATCTCTGCCTAAAACAGAAAAAAAATCGTCATATGCATTTATGTATATGTACCGTGATTCACAAAATTATATTTTCAATTTCATTTGCACAAATTATTGTCTTATGAAACTTTTCCATTTAAAATTCTAATTTCCAACAACGATAACATCCATTAGTTATTTAAGTATAAGTATTAAGTATAAGCATTTAATCATATCCACGAAAAATCACTTAAAATTAATAAATTTCGAGAAAAAACGAATAAATCACATTTTTTGAATTTAATTAATTATTGCATAAGAAAATAAATTATTTTGAATCAAAATTTTTTCTATTAAAAAGACAAACAATAAAATTATTTGAATAATTTAAACTATTTTCATCAAACAACAAAATTCTTCACAAGAATTGCGAATCTTTAATTTTCAAAAATGATATTAAAATTATCGACTTGAATTCAATTATTTTCAAAAATAATAAAACTCTTTCCAAGAATTCAATTCTTTTTATAAACAATAAAATCGTTAGCAACAATTAAATTATTATTTTTATAAATAATAAAATTCTTTTCAGGAATTCAATTATTTTCAGTAAACCCTTAATAAAATTTGATCGAAAAAATTCAATTATTTTCAATAACTTTATTATAATTCAATTATTTAATTATTTTTATACACAATAAAAATCTTCTCCAAAATTTAATTATTAACAATATAATATAATTTTAATAAAATTTCTCTAAAGAATTTTTTTCGAAAACATGTTTCGAAAGAATTTATTTATTTTTAGTAGAATTTTAATAAAATTTCTTGAAAGAATTTTATTGTTTTAAATTAACATTTAAATTTTAATAAAATTCTTTACAAGAGTTCAATTATTTTCATTATAATTTTAATAAAGTTTCTCAAAATCAAAAGAATTCAATTATTTCATAAATAATAAAAATTTTCTCAAAAATTCAATTATTTTCAGGAATATTAAAATTTTTCGAATGAATTTATTTATTTTTAATAGAATCTATATTAATAATCGTTGTATTTCGGTAATCTGTTCGCAGTTTGAAGTTAGTTGTTGTTTGCTTTTTTGTTTCCTAACTTTTTTAATAATTTTTCTTTTCAAATATTTTCAATTTTATAATTAATGTATTAAAAATCGTTGAATTCTTGCAAAGAATTTTGTCAAAAAATTTGAGAATAATTGAATTGCTTCGCAGAATTTTATTATTTATGAAAATAATCGAATTTTCGAAAAAAATATTATTAAAATTTTTAAAAATCCTAATTAAATTCTTTTGAAGAATTTCTTTGAATTTTTTTTAAATAATGGAGTTTCTTTAATAATTTTAATTGAAAGTTTTGAAAATTATTTAATTTTATGAACAATTTCTTTCAAGTTTTTAAAATAATTGTGTCTCTTAATAATTGAAATTAAACATATAATTATTGAATTTTATTAAAAGTTTTAGAAAAAAATTAAATTTTTCTGAGATTCCTAAAATAATTTAATTCCTTCAAGGAATTTTATTAAAATATAGAAAATAATTAAATTTTTTCAAAGAATATATACTATTAAAGGTTTTTATTCGAGTTTTTGTAAATAATTAAATTCTTTTGACAAATTTCTTTGTGTTTTTTTAAATAATGTAGTAAAGAATTCAATTATTTATGAAAAAAATTGAATTCTTATTAAGAATTTGTTTCAAATTTTAGAAAATAATTGAAATCTTCCGAAGAATTCAATTATTTATGTAAAAATTCTTGACGCAAGAATTTGTTTCAATTTTTTGAAAATAATTGAAATCCTCCAAAGAATTTTATTATTAATGAAAATAATTTAAATCTTCCAAAGAATTTTATTTTTTATGATGATAATTGAATTCTTGCGAAGAATTTATTAAATTTTTTGAAATTAATTGAAATCTTCCGAAGAATTTTATTATTTAAGAAAATAAAATGAAATCTTCAAATGAATTTTTCTTTTTTAGAAAGATAATTGAATTTTTAGGAAGAATTTTATTAAATTTTTTTAATATAATTGAAATCCTTTGAAAAATTTTATTATTTATGAAAATATGTAATTGAAATCTTGTAAAGATTTTTATTAAAATTTTTGATAAATAATATAATTGCTTCAATGAAAATTTAAATTCTTTGTAGAAATTTAGTTAAGATTGTATTGAAAATAATTGAATATTTAGGAAGAATTTTATTAAAATTTTAGAAAATAATTTGGAAAATTTTATAAAGAATTACGAAAAAAATTAAATTCTTTCGTGAAATTTTATTGATAAAAATTGAATTTTTGCAAAGATTTTACTATTTTAAAAAAACAATTGAACTGTTTTGAAGGATTTATTAAAATTTTGTTGAAAATAATTGAATTTTTGGAAAAAATTTTATTATTTATAAAAATAACTTAATTTTTTCCGAAGAATATTATTATTTATTAAAATAATTGAATTCTTTCGACGATTTCAATTGTTTTCAGTAAAATTTGAATAAAATTTCTCGAATAAATTGAATTTATTTTCCTTATCAAATTTTGATGAGATTTAAGCGGAAATCAATTTCCAATGTTTAATAAATATTCTTCGGAGGAATTAAATTATTTTCATTTGAATTTTGAATAAAATTTCTCGAACAAAATTCAATTGATTTTCATAATGTCAAATTTTCAATGAGAATCAAGCGGAAACCATTTTCGAAATTTCAATTTGAAGGGACTCTCTCTCACGAGATTTGCAAACACTCTTGGAAACATTTTCCATAGTATAGTATAGGGATGTTCGTGTTCGTTTGAATTCGACATTGCTGAGATACCCGAAGTCTCTCGAGAGCCAACTTGGTGGACCACAGAACCACTTTGAATAGTTTTAGTGAAACGACACCTCTCCGGTGTCAATTAAATCCTCGCCTATCTCTACCAGAGGGAACTCGTGTTACTTTGATGGTCCTCGTACTCTCTAATTCTATAGGCCCAAACCTTATACGAGAGAAGAAACTCCCCACCTCTCTCTCTCTCTCACTCACTCACTCTCTCACAAGAACCGATCAAAGGACTTATTTCGAGAGATTTCTAATCATTTGCGGCAATTCCAAGAGATGCTGCTTAAGAGGACTTTGTAATTGTTGACCGTCTTATTCGTTGAATAGTTTCACTCAAGGGAATCACTAAAGTTTAATTTCCCCAAGAGTTTCTATTGTCAAATTCTTAATAAAAAATCAAGTCCGTTTTTCATTTATTGTTTTTTGAATATTTGAATCAAATTTCGAACTTTTACAATTCAGTTTTTCAATTGAATTCATTCATTCACGTTTGAATTTAGAAAGCATTTTTTTCTCACAAATGCTTTTTTTACTCCTCCCTTTTTTTATTTTTTTCGTTATTTTCTTAATTATTGTAATAGAAATTCAATGACAATAAAAAAAACGTTTTTTTTTGCGAATAATTTCTGTAATTATTGTGGCTAATTTTTTTCTATTATTATATCCTTTTTTCCAATAGAATCCAGTCTCCTTTTTTTTCCAATGGGCGGAATTAAAAATTGACTGTAAAATTATAGCTGTCTGTCTATTTTTATTATAGTGAAATGAAAAAAATAATTGACTCTCTGTTTTTTTTTCTTTTACTAACCCAATGATAATAGAAAGGGTTTTTAATGCTTGGCAAACGGATATATCAATTCATGTAATTATTCCTCATGTGTATTGGAAAATTATGAAGGCTCAGTTTTTTCTTTCTACACATCCTTTCTATAAGTCCAATCACCAAGTTCTTATATGGTAATTCATATTTCTTCGGTTCGTTTGGTATCAGTACTTTTTTTTCCTTTCTTTCTTCTTCTTTTGTCTTTTTTCACAATTCTCTTCTTTCGGAGGAATATTCATTGTTCACTTCCCTTCTTAATGAAACTAGAATATATGTTACATACAGTCACTCGCACAGTTACCACGATACTGATGATATGTTTCCGTTTTCCTATCCGGGTGTATATTCGATTATCACTTTTTTCTTCTGGTTTTCCATTTTTTGTATTCTCGACAATTGATGATATCCTCCTGTAAAAAACAAGATAGAAATCAATAAAAATTGTTGGTCTAAATAAATATAAAGAGTAAGAATTTTGTAATATTTTTCTCATTTATTTTTTCCAAATTTTGTATCGTTTTCGGTGAAATTTCGAAAAATTTCAAAAGTGATGAAAAAAATAAAAAATAAATATAATAATTAAAGGGAAAAATTCAAAAAAAGGAATTTCTCATTCTCATTTTTGCGGATGGATAAAAAGTACTTAAAATTTATCAAAAGAAAAAAAAAGTGGGGAAAAAATTATAGCATTTTCAGCGCAAATCCCCAAACAGACGGAATGTTTCTCTTGAATTTGCGCTCTCGTTTACAAGCAAAAATTTCATTGTAATTTCACCACAATTCGAGGCAAATGAAAATTCCTGTTTCCGAATCGAGAAAGTTATTTACCTCGAACATAATGTGTCGTCGTAGGTAGAAAAAAAAAGAAAAACAAATGACGTCCTCCGTTTGACAAAATAAACTTTAAACTCTCGGCTTCGACAATTTAACAGAGCCGTAAATGTTGCGAGATGAAAAAAAAAAATAAGTGCACGGGACGAAAAAAAAAATTATTACCCAAATAATGAAAAAAAAGACGAACAAAAGGAACTTAAATATTTTTTTAAAAACTAAATATTAGTTTATTTCAGTTAAAATTTAGCTAAAAAATAGTAGCTAATAGGATTACTATATTATTAAATTATTTTCTAATATTACTAACTAAAATTCTTTTCTAAATCGAAATTTTCTAAATTTTTGAAAATTATTTAAAAATTTAATTTTATTGCTTGAAACAATAAAGAGAGTTTATCAAAAATAATTCTGAAATCCACTTACTAATGTTTTGTACTACAATTTTTACAAGAAATGATTGCATAGAATTTTATTAAAATTTTAGAAAATAATTGAATTCTTTCAAAGAATTTTGAAAACAATTGAATTTTAATCAAATATTTTAAAATAATTCAATTCTTTTGGGAAATTTTATTAAAATTTCAGAAAATAATTGAATTTTTTCAAAGAATTTTATTGAGATTTTTGAAAATAATTGAATTTTAATAAAATATTTTAAAATAATTGAATTCTATTGAGAAATTTTATTAAAATTTTAGAAAATAATTGAATTCTTTCAAAGAATTATATTGAGATTTTTGAAAATAATTGAATTCTTTTGAGAAATTTTATTAAAATTTTAGAAAATAATTAAATTCTTTTAAAGAATTTTAATAAAATATTTTAAAACAATTTAATTCTTTTGAGAAATTTAAAAAAAAATTTTAAATAATTGAATTGTTCTGAAGAATTTTATTTTATTTATTTATTTATTTATTAGTGAATTTGATATTTAAACGGAAAAAAATTTTGTAATTTGCATATAATAATAATAAATTGCGTTTAAGATTTGCTAGTTATTTATAAAAATAGTAAACACAACTTTTAATAAATTCCATTATTTTTGGAATTTTTAAGTAAAATTATTATTATTAAGTTTTGACTATATTTAATAATATTATTATAGACAAGTAATTGAAATTTTTTTTAAATAATTCAAATTTTCTAAAATTCTATTAAAAATAATTGAATTTTTACCATTAAGTAATTGAAAGTTTCTGAAATACATAATTTAAATTTCCTGAAATTCTGTTAAAAATAATAGAATTTTTACAATCGAGTAATTCAAAGTTTTTGTAATAATTGAAATTACATGAGATTCTATGAAAAATAATTGAATTTCTATTTCTACTAAATATATAAATTTAGTTAAATTTTATCTAGATAATTAGTTAAGAATTTCAAAGAAAATTGAATAAGAATGAGAATGAACGATTAACGAGTCAATGAAAATATTAATTCTCCTCGACAATGGGATTTTTTTTTAATTGAGAAACCACTATAGCCTCAGTGACCCCACTTTCCTAAAATGGTCCTGATGGTGGTAGTTCTTCAATTCCGGTAGCCAAAGAATGGTCCCCATGCTCGAGAGCAATACTCCGTTCTAAAAAAAAAATAAGAAAAATAAGACAAAAAAAGGAAAAAACATTTGAAAAAAAAGAAGGAACAACGGACTAAAGAAAAAATGGCGAAAAATGCGAACTTCTCACCGCGGTTGGCGA
This sequence comes from Leptopilina syphax, assembly GCA_032872505.1. Taxonomy (NCBI): domain Eukaryota; kingdom Metazoa; phylum Arthropoda; class Insecta; order Hymenoptera; family Figitidae; genus Leptopilina; species Leptopilina syphax. Next base: position 27,420,347 of record CM065469.1, on the reverse strand, counting down.
CAAAGGGATGCTGCATCGTCGCCGGAAGATAAATCTCTTCTACGGTTTGGTTCCTCTCTCCTTGGATGGACTTGGAAACGAGTAACACTCTCTCTTTGCCCAAGAGAGAATTGAATATAGGTATAGCTTGTGCTTGTTGGGCTCTCATTTACACTCTTTCCTCTTGAAATTTACTGGCCATAGAATACAATGCCGACCTGTCGTCCATCCACCAGGACCAGAAGCCGGGGCAATCGAGGTATTCTCCCTCAAGGCAGAGAAACAACGGCAGTGAAATAAGGAAGAAACAACGCAAAACACGGGGGCAAAATAAAGAATTTCCATCTTCCCTCCTCATGGCAAAATGCTCAATGAAGATTATTGCCCTTTTATTCTTGATGTATTCATTCATTCTCCATATCGGACGATCTCGATCTGTAATTCCAAATATATTTCTGAATATTCATCTTCAATGAAACTTTTTTTTTTCTTTTTCTTTTTTCCGTTTGATTCTCTTATTCCTCTTCTCTTTCATTTCTTCAGTATTTTCTCATATTAATCTTCAATGAAACTATTCTCTTTCCTTTTTTCGTGTCTTTTTTCCTCTTCCTTCCTCCACTTTGACTCTCATTCTTCTTCCCTTCTCCATTTCTTCACTTTTTTTCTATTTTCTCTTTTTTTCTTTACTCTGATTTCCTTTTTCCTAAATCAGGGTTGCCACAAAAATTTAACTTTGTTTTCCCCTGATTTCCATACAGAATTTTAACTTTTTCCTGACATTAAAGAATATTCTGATTCACTCTAAAAATTATTAGATACTCAAAAAAAAATGCTCTATCATATTTATTTACGAATTTCTTTAATTGGAAAATTATTCGAAAACATTATTTTATTGAATAATTGAATGTTTCTTAAATTTGAATTCTTTCGTCAAGTAAAAATATTTAAAATTCTGACGTGAAAATAATTGAATTCCTAAATGAAATTTTATTATATTTATGAAAATAATTGTCGAATGTTTTCGTAGAATTGTAACAAAATTTTTTTTCAATAATTAAATCTTTCGATAAATTTTATAAAAATAGTAAAATATTAAAAATTATTGTATTGCGAAAAACTTTTAAAAATGATTGAAATTTTGCAAAGAATTTTATTCAAATTTTTGCGAAAATAATTGAATTTTTGGCGAAAACTTTTGCTATTTATAAAGATAATTCAATTCTTGGCGAGAAATTATCTACAAAATTTTTTATTTTTAAATATAAATTTTTAAAATAATTTCATAATCAAAATTTAAAAAATTCACTTATTAAGTACAAAATTAATTATTACTGTTTATATTTTCAAAAATTTTAATAAAATTTCACGAAAGAATTCAATTATTTTCTATGCAATTTTTAAATAAAATTGAAAGAATTCAATTATTTTCAAAAAATAATAAAATTCTTGTGAGGAATTCAATTATTTTGAATATACTTAATTTTAATAAAATTCTTTAAAGAAATTCAATTATTTTCGAAACAACTTTAATTGGATTTTTCGAAAAAATTTCAATATTTTCAAATATTTCTATAAAATTCTTCATAACAATTTAATTATTTCTTAACATTTTAATAAATTCTTCGAAACATTTCAATTATTAGGTATTATTATAAATAGTAAAATTCTTCGCAATAATTCAATTATTTTTATAAATAGTAAAATCCTTTGCAGAAATTCAATTTTTTTAAATTTAAATTTTCAAATATTAACATAAAATTAATTTATTTTTTAAAATTTTAATAAATTCTTCGGAGCAATTCAATTATTTTTATAAATAGTAAAATTCTTCGCAAGATTTCCATTATTTTCAATACAATTTTAATAAAATTCTTCTTCTTAAAATTCATTTGCTTTCAAAATTTTCATTTTAAATTATTAAAAAAAACTTTGTTAGTTTATAAAAAATTCAAAGAAATTCTTCAAATGAATTTAATTAGGATTTTTTAAATTTTTAATAAAATTTTTCTCGAGAATTCAGTTATTTTCCTAAATAATAAAATTATTTGAAGTTCTATTATTATCAAATTTTTTTGATAAAATTCTTTGCAACAATTCGATGATTTTCAATACATTAATTTTAAAATTGAAAATATTTAAAAAGAAAAATTATTATAAAAGTTAAGAAACAAAAAAGGAAACAACAACTAACTTTAAATTGCGAACTAATTACAGGAACATACGTACTTTATTATTATTAATAATAATTTTTTTTAAATTCCGAAAAATAATTAAATCTTTGTGAAGAATTTGGTTATTTATCAAGATAATTGCAATAAAACTTTTGAAGTAATTAAATAATATAAAAAAATTTATTCTGGTGAGAAATAGAAAAAAATTTTGAAGGTTTTGTATTAGAATTCGTGGTAGTTTGATAGTTTATGAGACAAATAAAAAAGACACTAAAAATATAGAATTTTTTTATGAATTCTAAAAATTTAATTTTTTCCAGCACTTTTATTAAAAATCCCTGACTTTTCCCTGACCATTTCTACTTTCTCTGACTTTTCCCTGAATTCCCTGAATTCCCTGATTTCACTGACCTGTGGCAACCCTGTAAATGCAAAAGAAAAAAAGAATTAATGAAACGAAAGTATAATTTTTGTGACAAAAATAAAAAAAAAGTAAAATTTACTTAATCAGATAATTTTCGCTTCCTTTGGAGTATAATTTATGAATAACTCTTAATCGTTAATTAGGTGTCAGAGTCTCGTATAATGGAGAATCATATAAATATCGAATAAGAGAGGGAGAGAGAGAGGAATCTTGGTGACGTGATTCGAAAATGAGAATTACATGCGATTTGCACCTGAATTTCCTTAACTTGGTACTCTTAAGTAGGCAGACATTCACACAAGTAAGACTATACTCGAAGGAGTATAAGACAGAGAAATGGCTGATGACGGCGATGAACGAAGAGAAGATTCTAGTGAGACACCGTTTGTCGGCACGTTTGTGGGGCCGATGCCGCATTCGCGAGAGCTAGTCTCATCCAAACTTGACCGTGTCGAAGGTTTACATACTCAAGTTTAAATATCCATTTACGTCCCACTGATACGTACTCGCGTGCACTTCGCATTATACTGCACAACGTATTTCAAGGAAACTTCAAGGTCACCCTAAAACAAAAAGAAGACATTTTTTTTAATTTACACGCACCAATTTTTACAAATTTACCAAATAATTTTGTTTTTCAAATTAATAATATAAATATGACTCTTAGACGCAAAAAATGTCCTGTTTGACAATTCAACGATTTACGTCTTAGAGACAGGGCTCGAACCAGTGAAAGTATTTAAAAATACGGACTTTACGGACCAAAAATGAAAAATTACGGACCAATTACTGACAAAAATAATAATTAAATCCCTGTAAAAATTTTATTATTTATGAAAATAATTGAATGATTGCGAAGAAATTTTTAAAAAAAATTTGAAATAATGAAATTCCTGTGAAATTTTTATTATTTTTTAATAATTAAAATTTTGCGTAGAATTTTATTAAATTTTTTTTTAAATAATTGAATTCTTATGGGAAATTTTATGAAAATAGTAGATATTGAAAATCATTTAATTGAGGAAAATTATTGAAAATAATTGAATTTCGGAGAAGAATTTAATTTAATTTAAATCAATATTAATTCAATATGAAAAAAGTCGAAAAAATCATTTCTTTTCAGCGTTGACACAAAAAAATTGATTTTCATTTTCCCCCTATATTTTCAGACAGAACTTTGACTTTTTCCCTGAACCCTAAAGAATATATATTCGGATTTACTCCAAAAATTATTAGATACACAAAAAAAAGGTTTCTAATAAATTAGTGAATGTATTTAATTGTAAAATTATTCGGAACATCAGCAGTTTCTTTAAAATGAATATTTAATCATTATTCTCAATTTTCAACGGGAATTAAAATTTTAAAAAATTTCAAATCCTTTGAAATTCAATAATCTATAGAAATTTCTACTGTAGATTCTCGAAAATTATTTTTAAGATTTCAATTCAATTACTTTCTAGAATTTTCAATTTGAAATTTTCCTTTAATTCAAATATTTTCATGATTTTTGAGAAAGTTTCTTAAGAATTAAATTATTTATTCAAAGAAAAAGGAAGAAAAAAAAACTAAAATATTTCTGAAATTCACTTGTTTACAATTCAATGTCATGAAATTAACTATATTAATCTCTGTGGTTTTTCATTCTGTCCGTTCGCAGTGTGAAGTTAGTTGTTAGTTACTTTTTTGTTTTCTAACTTTTTTTTATAATTTTCTTTTTCAATATTTTAAATTTTCATTAAAATTAATATATTAAAAGTCACTGAATTCTTGCGAAAAATTTCAGAATAATTCAATTCCTTCAAAAAATTTTATTATTTATGAAAATAATTAAATTCTCGCAAAAAATTATAAAAAAAAATGTTTCAAACCCTAATTAAATTTCTTTGAAGAATTATTTTTAATTTTTTGTTTGTTGAATAATTGAGTTTCTCTAATAATTTTAATTGGAAATTTTTAAAGTGATTAAAATTTATGAACAATTTCTTTCAAGTTTTTCTAAAATAATATAATTTATTCAAGGAATTTTTTGAAATGATAGAAAACAATTAAAGTAATTAAATTCTTACAAAAAGTTTCTTTAATTTATTGAATATCATCGATTTTTCTTATTAATTTTCATAAATAATTTTACAATTAAACTTTTATTAAAAATTATTGATTGAAAATGAAATTCTTTTATATAATTTTATTAGAATTTTTCTAAATAATTAAATTTTTTTGAAGAATTTTTTTAACTTTTTAAAATAATTGAAATCTTTTGAAAAAATTTTAATAATTTTTTATTTATTAATTTTTTTATTTTTGAAATTAATTCAATTTCTCTGGAGATTTTACTAATTTTTTTTGTATTCAAGAATTCAATTACATTTTCGCGCGAATATAATAAAATTCCTGGAAAGAATTCAATTATTTTCAACAATTAATAGAATTCTTCCCAGGAATATATCTATCGAAAAAATTTATTAAAAATTTAAAAAAAATGAATTCTTCCATAAAATTTTATTAAAACTAAATTCATTTTTTATTGAAACTTTGAATCTGAAATTTTTCAAACATTCATATTTGAAAATAAAATGTTTTGTTATTTGCATAATAATAATAAAAATACAGTTTACAAATGTATTTTGTAAACTAGAAAATCAATATTGAAAAAAAATTTTAATTAGTAGGGGAGAGTGAGGCAAACCGGCCATGTCTCAATATTTCCGAAATGTCAAAATTGGAAAAAGTGTTGTTTAGAAATTTTAAACAATCATGTTTAGTATACCTTATTTTTTCAATCTGACAGTTTTAGCTTGCGTTTGTACGACACAGGGAGCAAAAGTTTTTTTCTTACTTTTTCACACACTTTTGAAAATTATTCTTAAGGGGATGTCAAAGTCGATTGGATTTTTACATTGAGCTTCAATGGGAAAATAGCATCGATTTTGACACCGCCTTAAGGAAATTCTGAGTAAATCTTGTAATATTTCCAAACATTCTGTCTTGGGTTTTGAAGGTACACACCTCAGGAATATTTACCACCAAAAACTGTGATGAATTTGCAAAGCGTTTTTTTTGACAAATATTTTTTCTCAAAATGAGCCTGTGGGGCAAATCGGCCATAGGATATTTCCATTGTATTAAAGTTGCATGAAAATTATTTTTAATAAAAATGTTTCTTTCATTGAAATATTTACTTACAATGAAAAATAATTGTCGTCCAATGAAAATTGGACCTTTTAAAATTGTTTCCCTGATAATGACAAACATTTTTCTTTTTTTATTAAAAAAAATAATTCTTTAATTAAAATTCAATCCAGTATTATTATTTTCATTACAACAATCATTTTTCACATGATTCTTTTTTTTTTGTTATTGTAGATTATGTAAATGCAAAATTATAGATAAAAAACCGAACTGGCCGCTTTGCCCACGGGGGTGGCCGGTTTACCCCAGGGTGTGGGGCAAACCGGCCAGTTTGCAAATTTTCTTAAAGTTAACACAGCAACTAAACAATAAAAGATAAAGTATAGGTGTCTCTGGGAAAAAGTTGCGCAATTAAATGATCTTTCAAACAAGCCAACGCAAAGTAAAATCGGTTGGTTCATTTAGTCACAAGAGTAAAAAAAACTGTTAGTATGGCCGGTTTGCCCCACTCTCCCCTAAACAAAAAAATTAATTTTATTTTTCTCTAATTTCTCTGATTTCAAGACAAAATTTTTTACTTTTTCCCCAAATTGTAGAATACAACATTTAATTAAAATTGAATTATTAATTGAACACTTCTAAAGAATCTTATACAAAATTTAAAAAAAAATTGAATTCTTTCCAAAAATTTTATTAAAATTATATTAAAAATAATTATTGAATTCTATAGAGAAATTATTGAAAATAATTGATTCTCAAGCAAAAAGTTTCATTAAATTTAAGAAAAATTAATATTTTTGACGAAATTTATTAAAATTTAATTTTTTTGTTTTAAATTCAAAATTATTCACAAATAAATTTCAAAAAAATAAAAAAATTTGTAATTTACATTATTATCATACCAATAATAGAATAAATGAAATACTTCGTTTGGCGGGCTACTTGTTTGTATTATTTATAAAAAAAATTAAAAAAAAAACAAATTTCATAAAATTTAATTATTTTTTTGAATTTTTAAAGAAAAAATTCAAAAATTAAATTATTCAAAAATATTCAATTTTAAATCTGTAAAGTTCAATTATTATTAAAAATATAATTAATTAAAAAAGTGTATTATTCAACAATGCATTCAGAACATGCACGCGCGCTTGCGCGCGTATCTTATGCTAGTTTTTGATAAATTTTTAAATTATGTACTTTTTGTAATTTTTGTAACTTTTTGTAATTTCGAATCTGAAATAATTTAATGTTTGCATAAAATTTTATGGAAATTTTGTGAAAATAATTAAACTCCTCCGAGAAATTTAATTGAAATTTTACTAATTGAATTCTTATAAAGAATTTTATACAAATTTTTAAAAATAATTGAAATCTTTCAGGAAATTTTATATTAAAATTATATTAAAATAAAATAATTGATTTAGGAAAATTTTTGGGAAAGTAATTGAATTTCTTTCATAATTATTATTTTTGAAAATAATTGAATTCTTTGGAGAAATATTTTTATAAAAGTTCTACTGAAAGTAATTGAATTCATACGAAGAAATTAATTATTTATGAAAAAAATTATTGAATTCTTATAAAAAATGTTATGAAAAATTTTTAAAATAATAATTCAATTCCTGCAAAGAATTTTATTATATGTATGAAAATAATTGAATTCTTGTAAAATTTTTTGACAAATTTAATTAAAATTGTGTTGTAAATAATTAATTTCTTGAAATATTTCATTTTCAAAAATCAAAGTTTGAGGGATTTTTATAGCAAATTTTGAATATGTATAAAATTTAATTTTACTGAAAATAATTGAATTCTCAAAAACTTTTAATAGAAAATCTTCAAATGAAAAATTAAAAGTGAAACTTGATGAAAATAATCCGTGTATTTTTGAAGATAAAAGAAGAAAAATATAATTATTTTTAATATTTCCAATTATTATTTTTGAAAATTCAAATATTTAGAAAAAATTACATTTAAATTTTTCTAAAAATCTAATTTTTTAGAATTATTATTAATATTCTTGAGAAAAATTTATCATTTTCAGAATTTTTAATTAAAATTCCTCAAAAAATTGGTTAGTTTTTAAAAATATTAGATATAAATTTGTTTATTTAATTTAATTTAAGCAAGTAATTTTTTTATAATTGTTATTGTGAAAATAAATGTGTACGGAAAACGGGACATCTGTGGTAATTTTAAGAATTTTTTTAGTATAATTTTTCGAAAATAGTCGAAAAAGTCATAATTATTCGAAACCTCAGTATATTAAGAAAAAATAAACTTTATGGGGTAAAACGTAATTTGAAGAAAAAAATCAATTTTTTCACCTTTCAAAAAAGTGTGGAGAAATTCGATCCTAAAAACAATAAGCCATGAATATAAAAAGCGGCATCGCTTCTCTCGACATTCATAATTTCTTTGGCGTGTTAATAGAGCTCAAAATGATCCTGGCGCCAGACTCCTTAGCCCTTTCTTTCTTATTTGCAAAAAAAAAGAAGAAAAAGAAAAAAAGATCCCTGACTTGTCCCAGGACTTGATCAAGAACTGTTTCAAAGTCTTTTCCATTCTGAAGTGCCTATGGCGGCGAAAGTCCAGTGCCTTCCTTGCTGCGAGGGCACAAGATGGAACGAAGATGCTCGAGGTCGCTTGTAAATCAGGGCAAATTGATCGCAAATCAGCCATGGATCCTCCCACATGTATTCGCCGGGTAAAAACCTTCCGAAGAGAGTCGGATGTTCAATTCACAAAGCAGTTACCATGAGTCGCATTACCCAGTATTTTTTTCTCTTCTCTCTCTCTTTCTCTCTTTAGCCAATCTCGCACAGGCGCCAGGATAATTTTTGTAATAATCAACAAATATTATTTTTTTCGTTGCAGTTTGTTCCTTTCAATAACAGACTTTTGCCAGCTTTTGTACTGTAATCAGAAAAAAAATAAAAATTGCAGAAAAATACAGAAATTTTTTATAGGTCCAAATAAAATTAATTTCAGATAATCACTGAACAAAAAATACTTTTAAAGGTGGAAGAAGTTAACAATTTTTCCAAATCAATCTCTCAATTTAAAAAATACTTTTGTTTTCAAATTTTCTCTTTAAAATTCAAAAGATGGCATAGAATTTTTTCTTCTCCTGCAGAAAAAAACCTCGCCTAAAGGGGAGAAACATCAGGGTTGCCACAAAAATTAAATTTTGTTCATCCCTGACTTTTCCCTGATTTCTAGAAAAAAGTTTGACTTTTTCCCTGACCCTGAAGAAAATTCTGATTCACCCCAAAAATTATTAGATACTCAAAAAAATGTTCTATTACATTTCTTTACGAATTTCTTTAATTGCAAAATTATTCGAAAACATCATTAACTTTGTTTTTAAATAAATATTTAATCATTATTATTTTTCCATAAGAATTAAGATTTTCAAATTCAAACCCTCTGAAATTGAATAACTTATGAGAATATTATCATAAAACATAAATCATTATTTTATAACATAAGAATATTGTAACTATAAATTCAAATTCTCAAAGATTTTAATTTGAACCCTTTTCAAAATTCAATTATTTCTCAAAATTCACGCTATAATGCTTTTAATATTCAATTATAATTTAAAATTTTCAGTGAAATTCAATTTTTAATCAATTTTTATTAGAAAATTTTTCGAGAATTCAATTATTTAAATACAAAAATAAATAACATATTAAATAAATTAATATATATATATATATATATATATATATATATATATATATTAAAATTGAATTTTTTATGAAGAATTTTATCAATATTTCTTTAAATTATTGAATTCTTTCGGCGAATTAAAAAAAAATTTTAAGAAGCAATAATTCCTAACATTTTATTTAAAATTGTATAAAAAAATAATTGAAATTCTGTGATAAGTTTTGTTATTTATGAAAATAATTAACTTCTTGGAACGAATTTTATTAAAAATTGTTTTAAATAATTAAATTCTTGTGAAAAATTTTATTTGTGAAAATAATTGAATTCCGGAGAAAAATAAAATTAATAGAAAATAATTAATTTCTTGTGAAGAATTTTATTCAAATTTCTTTAAATTATATTGAATTTCTAAGAATTTTTTAAAACTTTTTGAAAATAAGTAGTGTTTTGAGAAATTTCTTTAAAAAATTGAATATAATTGAAATCTGACGACGAATTTTATTAAATTTTTTTTAAATAATTCAATTCCTGTGAAAATGTTAATTTTTAAAAAAGATTTAAATTCTTAGGAAGAATTTTAATAAAATTTCTTAAATAATTGAATTGCTTCAAAGAATTTTATTTTTTACGAAAATAATTGAATTGTTTCTAAGATTTTTATTAATATTTTTCACAATAACTGTATTCCTAGAAAGAATATAATATTTTACGATAATAATTGTATTCTACGATCGATTTTATTACAATTTTCAAATTTATAAAAGCATTTTTTAAAATAATTGAATTCTCGAAAAAAATTTTATTATTTATGAAAATAATTGATTTCTTGCAAAGAATTTTATTCAAATTTTTTTAAATAATTGAATTTCTTTAAAAAAATGTATTATTTATGAAAATAATTGAATTCTTAAGGAGAATTGTTTTGAAAATAATTGAATTGTACAGGAAAATTTTTATTAAAATTGCAATTTTAATAACTTCTTTTTTAAAAAGTATTTTATTAAAATTTTTCGAAATAATTGAGTTTCTCAGAACTATTTTTTTACAAATTCTCTGAACATATTTGAATTCTTTCGAGAAACTTCATTAAAAAATTGAAAATTCTTGAATTGGTTGGAAGAAATTTATAAAAAAAAATTGGTAAGTAATTGAATTTCTGTGAAATTTTTATTAAAATTTTGTTTAAAAAATTGAATTCTTTTGGAAAATTTTATTAAAATAGTAGATATTGAAAATCATTTAATTGAGGAAAATTTTTGAAAATAATTGAAATTTTGCCAAGAATTTTATTAAATTTTTTGAAATTAATTGAATTTTGAAGAAAAATTTTATTATTTATAAAGATAATTAAAATTTTGATGAGGGTTTTTTTTTTTTAATTTTTGAACATAATTGAATTTATGCGAAGAAGTTTTTCACTTTTGAAAATAATTGAATTTCTGTAATCAAATTTTCTTAAAATAATTTAATTCCCATAAAAAATGTGTTATTTGTGAAAAAAATTGAATTCTTAAGAAGAATTGTGTTGAAAAACATTTGTATTTAAATTCATTAAAAATTTATATTTTCTAAACGCAACTCTTTTGAAATCTAATTAATTTTGAAAGTAAATTTTTAATTTAAATTATTCATTAAATAGTTTATAAGTAATAATTTTATTCGATAGTTCTTGAAGAATTAAATTATTAAGAAAAGAAATTATTGTCAGTAATAGAAAAAGAAGGTTTTGTATTAGAATTCTTGGTAATTTCATATAGTTTTATGAGGCAAGCAAAAAAGACTCCAAAATTCATAATTTAAAAAAAAATTTTGAAAATGAAATTTTTTCCAGTATACTTTTAATAAAAATCCCTGACTTTTCCCTGACTTTTCTGACCTGTGCGGCAATCCTGAACATAAAAAAGGAAGAATTAATAAACCACAGCAAAAGTTCCCACAACTAAATTTTCCACTCCTCCAAAGTGTACATATGATATTGAATAAAAATCCCAGCGCAAGATCTTCACATGCGATATACAACGCAGTCACAACGAGAAGAAATGACACTCGACAAAATATGGAAAACTTATAGGTATATATCGAATACCACTTGGAATGTTAATAGAAAAGAAATCTTCGATATTATGTACACGCGTGAAATATTACACGAGGTACAAAACGTGCGCGATAAGTTTGACATATGAGCGACGATGGTCGCTGATTTTTTTTTTTTTTTTTTACTTTTTCTCTGATGGTCCTATCTATATACATACAACTTTCTTCTTCGCAAGCATCAGGGGCCAGAGATCTTTCAAAGAGTGCAAAGAGAACCATACGAGTAAATACCCTCGCGAGAAGGAAGAGTTGGAGAGAAGATTACGTGAGGGGAAAAAGAAAAACAACAATTTGTCGAGCTGCGAGAACGCGAGAGAAGTATCGCGAAGGAATATGAGGACGAGAGAGAAAAGGGCCTTGGGTCCCAGGCGGATTCGTTACCGCAGGGGGCCTCACTCACATACGTGGTGGAACACACATCCTCCCCGAAAAACCAACATCGGCGCCGACAAATAACTACCCATATTAGATCTTGAGACTACCAACTCTCGCCATGACTCCTTTGTGAAGGATCCCAAAACCATGGCGCCGTTTCTCCTCGCGCGGTCCCAACTCTTCTCTCGCGACAAAGTCTTCTTCTCCTGCGATAAAAAAAAGGAGTTAGTAAATATGTGAATCAAGTCGTATTACGAGAAGCGAGAAAAGAGCATGGTTTCGACAAAAGTCGATAATAAAAATTGCCTCGTTATACAGAAGAAAAAAGTGCATAAAATTTAATTTACGATTGCTAAAGTGAATTTGCAAAATTTCAAGATGCGATCATTATTATCTCACATCTTTTGAAGGGATGAGCTTTAATATTATAAGATACTGATATGAGCGGGCATTGAAAAAAATATATATACCAGAGCAAAAGTTTAAGTTTCTTTTAAGAGGTGTAACTTTTCATTCGCAGAAGTTTAATGCCTTTTAAAGTACACGTGTTTCGAACGTGCACAACGACAAGAAGAAACATACAAATTTTTCTCAGTTTAAAGACTCGGGAAAAATTATTTCGAAACAATTTTTTTTCCTCTTTTGTTAATTGCCCTTAAACTTGCTCAATTTTTCGGTCCTAATTAATTTTTAAATCCTGTGGGTAAAATTATAAAATTAGTAAAAATTGTAATTAAAAATACTTATTCATAAGTAGTAGTTAATTAATGAATGAGTTAATTATAATGCTATAAAAGAATTCTGAATTTTACCTGTATAATAAACTGAAGTTGACGACAATAATAATGGAATTGCAGATTCTGTTCTAATCATAACTGAAAAATATTTAAATGTCGATATCTTCCTTGAGAAAAATCTGAAAAATGTAAAAGAAAAAATTAAAAGTTGTTTAAAAAATTAGGATACGATTATTTTTTAAAGAAATTGTAGTACTTAATCAATTGATAATAGATAAAAGAATTTTTATATTTACCTACAATTAACTGAAGTTGAATAGAGAATAACAACTCTAGATTTTGTTTCAACCATAATTAAAAAATACATAAATTTCGACAATTTCGTTGAGAAAACTCTAAAAAGAGGAAAAGAGAATTCAATTACCTATTATAAAATAGTAAAATTTTTCACAGGAATTAAATTATTTTCAAAACAATTTTAATAAAATTTTACGATTAAGGATTCAATTACTTTTTTTTTAATTTTTCGAAAGGATTCAATTGTTTCTCTAAAATTTTACCAAAATTCTTCAAAACATTCAATTATTTTCAAAATTCAATTTTTATAAAATTTCTCGAATAAATTCAATTATTTTAAAAACTTGTAAAAAAAATTCTCTAAAAAATTCAATTTTCCTCGAAAGTTTTGATAAAATTTTTCGCAAAAATAATATAGAATTCTTCGCAAAAATTAACTATTTTCAATACAATTTTAATAAAATTTTACGAAAAATGCAATTATTTAAAAAATTTTAATATTCTTCTCAGGAATTCAATTATTTTCATAAAAAATAAAATCCTTCCCAAGAATTCAATTATTTACGAAAATAATAGAATTCTTCGCAAGAATTTAATTAATTCCAATACAATTTTAATAAAACTTTTTGAAGAAATACAATTACTTAAAAAATTTTTAAATTCTTCGCAGGAATTAAATTATTTTTAATGCAATTTCAAAAAAATTTCTTGCGGGAATTAAATTATTTTTATAAATAATAAATTTTTTTGCAGAAATTTCATTATTTTCAAAAATAAATAAAATTCAAATATTTTCATAAAAAATAAATTTCATCGCATGAATTCAATTATTTACAAGAGATTTTTAAAAAATTTTATCAAAAGAATTGGATTATTTTCAATAACTGTAATTCTGAAAAAATTCAATTATTTCCAAAAAAATGTTTAAATAAAATTCAATAATCAAATTTTTAATTACAATAATTAACATACACTATTATTTTAAAAAATTTAAAGAAATTATTCATAACATTTAATTATTTTCATAATTTTCAATTAAAATTATTAAAAAAAAACTATTTTTTTCAAAAAACTTATGGAAATTCTATAAAAAGAATTTAATTTTCTATCAATAATTTTAATAAAATTGAATATTAACATTTTTAATTCTTCAAAACAATTTTAATAATATTTCCTGAAAGGATTCAATTATATTTAAGAATTTTTCGATAGAAATCAATATTCAATTATTTTCAATATACAATTTTAATAACATTTTTCGAACAAATTCAATTATTTTCAAAAATTGTAATAAAATTTTTCTAAAAAATTCAATTTATGTTACAAGTTTTGATAAAATTCTTCGTAAAAATTCAATTATTTTTTTTATAATTCATAAAATTTTTGGAAAAAATTAAATTATTTGAAAAAACAATACAATTCTGCGCAGAAATTCAATTATTTCCAATAAAATATCCTGAGGGAATGCAATAATTACTTTTATAAATATTTTATAAATTATTTTTATAAACAATAATATTCTTGCCAAGAATTCAATTGTTTTCATGAATAATAAAATTCTCTTGAGAATTCAATTATTTTCATAAGTAGTAAAATTTCTCGAAAGATTTTGAATTGTTTTTAAAAATTTTGATAAAATCCTTCAAAGGAATTCAATTATTGTTAAATTCATTCGATAAATACTTGACAAGAATTTAATGAATTTCAGTACGTTATTTTAAAAATTAAAAACATTTAAAAAGGAAAATTATTATTATAATTAATTAATTAATTAATTAATTAATTAATTATAATACAATAAAAGAATTATTATTTTCAACTCATGTTTACTAATTTTTACTATTTTTAAATTAAATTTTACTAAAAATTGATCAATTTTAATCTTGAAATAGTAGAAATTTTTTTTATGAAATTTCAGACAATTTGTAGGATTTACTATGAAAGCAGTAAAATTTTTTAATTTTTTCAGAAATTATAGTATAAATGTTAGTCAATGATAGTAAAATTTGTTTGAATTTTACTCTGTAAATAGTAAAAATTAGCAAGAAATTCCAGGCAATTTGTTAATTTACCACAAAAAAAGTAAAAATTTAACACTTTTCTTCCAAGTGGTAAAAAAAATCGAATAATGTAGCAAACAAACAAAAAAATGGAAAAAGAGAAGAAAATATTACAAGATGCCTTTGTCATGGTCCATTTGACGTTTATACAGAGCAGCATCAAATTGAGTATAAAAATTTACAAGAAAAAAGTAAAGAAGAATGCTCACCTCAAAGAAGCTTTTAATAAAATTAATTACAGCAGCCGAGTTGAAAATCCTTGAACTTTAAGGATGGTTGGAAAAGCAAAAAAATAAATAAAAAAAAGAAGAAAAAGAAAAAAAGAAGGGTCTTGAGGTGCGTTAAGTTTTAGCGGAAAAGCCTTCGAGCATCCCATAAAATACATAAGAGAAACGACGACGTAGTTCGTTCTTCCGGTCTCTCTAAACGAGATGGTTTTCTTGGTCTGTGACGCAGGTGGATTTCGAAGCGAATACTCGTTATTTATTGATTTACTTAATTTGCCCAAAGAGAAACATGCCCCTCGGCGTTTGAAGAGAGGCGGCTCATTTCGTGATTAAAAGGCGTTATGGACGCCTTGGCGCAGCATGTGTGTGGCGGTAAAAGAGTCCCCTGCGCTTAATAGCTCTCGCCTTCTTTGGCTCGTTACGATTTCGCGTGATAGCGAAAGAGACACAATATCCAAATGTGCCCATCAATTAACGATATTTATATATATAAAGGTGATGGAATCGAAGAAATTTCTCTTCACTTCTTACAATTTGACATTAACTTCCAATCGCCATCTGATTCCGGATAATGGACTTTCTGCAAACTGAAATGAAAAAAAAGAATTTGTTAATTCGCGCAAAACACAATCTTCAATTTAATATTGTTATTATTATACAAATTACAATACAATTTCAATCAAAATTCTTCAAGTACATATTCAACTATTTTCGTAAACAATAAAATTCTTCGCAGAAATTCAATTATTTTCAATGCAATTTCAACAAAATTTCTTGAAGGAATTAAATAATTTTTATAAATAATAAAATTCTTTGCAGAAATTCCATTATTTTCAAAAATTAATAAAATCTTTCCAGAAATTCAATTATTTTGATAAACAATAAAATTCTTCTAAAGAATTCAATCACGTTTCTAAAAAATAAAATTCTCTGCAGGAATTCAATTATTTTCAATACAATTTCAATGACATTTCTATAAATAATTCAATTATTTTTTAAAATATTTATCAATTTTTTGCAAAAAATTCATGATTTTGAAAAATATTCTTAAAATTCTTCGAAAGAACTCAATTATTTTAAAAAATAGTAAAATTCTGCGCATGAATTCAATTATTTTTATAAATAATAAAATTCTTCTCAGGAATTCAATTATTTTTATAAATAATAAAATTCTTCTTAGGAATTCAATTATTGGTATAAATATTAAATTTCTTCGCATGACATCAATTATTTGCAGCAGAATTTTTTAAAATTTCTCGAAAGAATTGAATTATTTTTAAAAACTGTAATAAAATTTTTGGCAAAATTCAATTATTTTTTGAAAAATTCATAAAATTCTTCGAAAAAATTAAATTATTTCAAAAAATAATACAATTCTTCGCAGAAATTCAATTATTTCCAATACAATTTCAATAAAATTTTCTAAAGGAATTCAATTATTTTTACAAATAATAAAATTCTGCTCAGGAATTCAATTATTCTTACAAATAATAAAATTCTTCTTAGGAATTCAATTATTTTTATAAATAATAGAATTCTTGTCAGAAATTAAACTATTTTCAATACAATTTGAATTAAATCTCTTGAAAGAATCCAATTATTTTTGTCAAAATTCAATTATTCTTTGAAAAATTTATAAAATTCTTCCAAAAAATTAAATTATTTAAAAAAATAATACAAGTCTTCGCTGAAATTCAATTATTTTCAATACTATTTCAATCAAATTTCCTAAAGGAATTCAATTATTTTTAGAAATAATAAAATTCTTTCCAAGAATTCAATTATTTTCGAAAATGATAGAATTCTTTGCAGAAATTAAACTATTTTCAATACAATTTTAATAAAATCTCTTGAAAGAATTCAATTATTTTTAAAAATAATAAAATTTTTGGCAAAATTCAATTATTTTTTGAAAAATTCATAAAATTCTTCGAAAAAATTAAATTATTTTAAAAAACAATACAATTCTTCGCAGAAATTCAATTATTTTTATTAATTTTTAATTTTTAATTTCCTAAAGGAATTCAATAATAACAATTTAAACAGAAATTCAATTATATTTTCGAAAATGATAGAATTTTTCTCATGAATTTAACTATTTTTAATACAATTAAAATTAAATTATTTTCATAAACAATAAAATTTTCTAAAGAATTCAATTGTTTTCATAAATAATAAAGTTCTTCTTGAAAATTAAATTATTTTTATAAATAATAAAATTCTTCTGGAGAATTGAACTGCTTTTAGTAAAATTTTGAAATATAGTTCAAAAATTTAACTATCAAAAAAAATTATTCAATTACAATTTTTGAATGATTTGACTAGTTATTTTCCACACTATAAAAATCAAAATAAATTACAATAATTTATACCAAAAAAGTGGTATTTTTTTGTAAATATTTAAAAAGTAAGTCAAAAAAGTCTTATCATTTCAAATAAATCGAAAAAAGTTCTTCTCATTTTTGAAAATAGTTGATAAAAGTTTAAAAAATTATTGCATCCGAGGTCTTTTATAGAAATTTTTTCTTCTCTCAATCAACTTTGAATAAAAAATTCCCCTTTTCTCATTATATTGAAATAATTCAAAGATTTCGAATATATAAATCACGTGTATACACATTATATTTGTTTTTATCCCCTATGTAAAAACGTTTGCTTTTCATATGTGAAATTACATTTGCGTTTTCTCGCGGTTTTAGCCATGCGATATATGAGTAAGTTTTTTTTTATAATTCACGGTTGGAACTATATTACAAGAGATACAGCAAGAAAACACAGTGCTATGTCAACCGGTGAAAATTTATTACTGACCAATATATATACACGCAGCAGCAGCAACAGCAGCAAAACGGCGACGGCGGCAGCGCCCGGAGACGACCGCGTTACTGAATAATGGATCCAGGAACAATATCATTTTTTTTCATTCATTCATTCATTCATTCATTTTTTTTTCTTCTGTTTGTTATTTTTAATCAAAAACGCAGGAGTGAATTGCTATCTATTCAAAGATCCTGAGAAATGAGCAATTAAGAAAGAGACTGAAAAAGGATCGGCAGAAAATCAGTCAACTTGTGTATGGTATAAGTCCATGAAAGGTAAATGCGGGTTTTTCTCATATACACTTCGCTAATGGTTTTGAGATGAGGTCATCTGCCAAATAGACAACTAGATTTAAGATTCTCTTATCATATTTTACGATTTCTCACCATAGGAATACGAAAATCGTTCTTTAAAGGGTGAACTTTTTTTCCTCAAAGTGTAATATAACAGGAGATTTCTTCTTATCGCTAAAAGGAATGTGCTAATGATACTTTTATAGAAGAATCCTTTTGCATTAGTGTATTATTAACATTTTTCACCTTTTAGTCACTGTTTCAGTTATTTCAGTTCTTATTCCTAAAACAAAACAAATATATTTTTTTAAATAAATATTAATGAAACAAATAATAACAAAATAATTGAATTCTCAAGAAGAATTTTGTTATTTATGAAAACAATTGAATTCTTGGGAAGAATTTTATTGTTTATAAAGTAATTGAATTTTTCTAAAGAATTTTATTATTTATGAAAACAATTGAATTCTTGGGAAGAATTTTATTGTTTATAAAAATAATTCAATTTTTCTACAGAATTTTATGACTTATAAAATAACTACTTAGCGCAAATGTTATGCGCACTAGCGCTCCAAACGTGATATTCAATTTATTATTATTATGCAAATTACAAAATTTTTTAATTTCAAATATGAATTTTTGAAAAATTACAGATTCAAACTTTAAAAAAATTCAGTTACGAATTTATTAATTAATTATTCCTGTTTATTAATTTAAAACATTATAATAAAATTCTTCACAAGAATTCAATTATTTTCATAAATAATAACATTCTTCGTAAGAATTTCAATTATTAATGTAAATAGTAAAATTTTTTGCAAAAATCTAATTATTTTTGAACAAAATTTTAATAAAATTTCACGAATGAATACAATTATTTTCTAAAATTTTAATAAATCCTTTGAAACAATTCAATTATTTTCAGAAAAATTTCACGAAAGAATTCATATTTTTTCTTAATTCATAATAAAATTTTTGCAAAAATTCAATTACTTTTAAAAAAATTTCACGAAAGAATTCAATTTTTTTCTTAGTTCGTTATTTTCTAAAATTTTAATAACTCCTTCGAAACAATTCAATTATATTTATAAATAGTGAAATTCATTTCAAAAATTCAATTATTTCAAAAAACTTTCACGAAAAAATTCAATTTTTTTCTTGATTCGTTATAAAATATTTTTGAAAAATTCTATTACTTTCTGAAAGTTTAATAAATTCTTCGAAGCAATTTAATTTTATTTATAAATAGTAAATTTTTTTGTAAAAATTAAATTATTTTATTTTTAAAAGAATTTTAATAACATTTCGTGAAAGAATTTAATTTGTTTTAAAATTTTTAATAATATTTTATGAAAAAATTCAATTATTTTCTAAAATTTTAAGAAATCTGTCGATACAATTCAATTATATTTATAAATAGTAAAATTCCTTTCAAAAATTTAATTATTTTCAAAAAAATTTTACGAAAGAATTCAATTTTTTTATTAATTCGTTATAAAATATTTTGGAAAAATTCAATTATTTTATTTTTAATAGAATTTTAATAACATTTCGTGAAAAAAATTTAATTTCTTTTAAAATTTTTAATAATATTTTTTGAAAAAATTCAATTATTTTCTAAAATTTTAATAAATCTGTCGAAACAATTCAATTATATTTATAAATAGTAAAATTCTTTGCAAAAATTAAATTATTTTATTTTTAATAGAATTTTAATAACATTTTGTGAAAGAATTCAATTTTTTTAAAAAAAATTTTTAATAATATTTTTCGAAAAATGTTATTTTAATTTATTGCAAAAATTTAATTATTTTAAAAGAAATTTCACGAAAGAATTAAATTTTTTCTGAATTCGGTATAAAAAATATCAATAGAATTCAATTATTTTACAAAAATTAAAAAAATTCAATTATATCTGTAAATATAGTAGAATTTAATTATTTTTATTACAATTTTAATAAAATTACATTAAAGAATTCAATTTTTTTTTAAATTTATAATATTTTTCAAAAAACTCAATTATTTTCTAAAATTTTAATAAAATTCAGTAATTAAATGTTCAATTTCAATTATTAACAAACACGATTGAGTTGTTATATGAAAATAAAAAAATATTGTAATCTGCATAATAATAAAAAAAATACACCGCGTTTCGAGAACGTAATGGTTTTAGAAACATTATTATTACAAACTTGATTAATGAAATATAAAGAAAAGAAAAAAATTAGAATTATTATGAGTGTCAGGAAAAAAAGGTGACAAACTCTATATTGCAATTTAAGATTGTTGATTGAGTTGCTCAATTGGAAATGAAAGTGTAATTACTGATCGTAATTCGCCAAGTTTAATGCTACTTTACGAGCATACAGTACAGTTAAATTGTGAACTCAAACTATAAATTTTTTCCTTTTTCTTGTTCTTGTATACGTGTAAAACAAGAAATTGCAAAAGAAAATAAATCTTGTTATACTTAAAGCAATTACAAAAAAATTTTCTCTCCCTTCCTCTCAATTTTAAAAACATAAAATTCAGTCAATATTCTAAAACCGAAAAATTGATCTCAGTAAATTTTTAATTTTCCTATTTTACAAGGAGTAAAATTTTGTTTATAAATAAACCAAGATAATTGAATTTTCAACTTTTGGAACGTTGCTGAAGTACAACAGTTAAGAAAATTTTTTTTCTATTTCAATTTTTACATAATTTTCTATGAAAAAAGTTTTGCACATAAGTTTTTTTAATTAATAATTTGATAATAATAATAATAATAAATGTATTGAAAATCTATAATAATTGAAAAAGTTGAAAGAAAAATTACAAACAAGTGTTCTGAACATGAGCAATTTGAAAATAGAAAGTAAAATATTTGTGACGAAAAAAAATTAAAGTTAAAGAAGAAAAATGCATTAGTATACCTTATAACAATAAACCGAAGTACAAACATACTTTGTCGTTTGGATTGAAGAAGTTTTCTTTACAATTAGAGGAAGGCGAACAGGTGAACTCGTTAACGTGTTACTGGCACCTACTTAATGTTTTTCGATGAGGATGCGGGTTGTCTCTGAAGTCGTTGTACCATGAAACACCAATGTTACAGGAAAGGTGCTAACGGTAATATAAAAGAGCGAACGATGTTTCCTTACTTCTGCTAATTTCTTGCCTCGTCTCCGATGAGAACTAAACGAGCTAATAAATCTCGTTCCACCTTTTATTCCAACCCTGTAAACCAACACATTTAAAAATTCCTAAAATGCACGAAAAAAAGAAATTCTTATTCTTCCCCGTCATCTTTTTATCAATTATTAAAATTTTCATCAATAAATAAAAAACAAAATTCAAATTTTTAACAACAATGTAAATTAACATAGTTTTATGTTAATAATTTACGTTTGGTTTCAAAAATATTGGAAAACTTATTAGTAATCAGAAAAATTCTACTCCACAAATTTATCAGGGTTACCACAAAAATTTGAATTCGTTTTTCACTGATTTCCACGAGAATTTTCTCTTTTTCCCTGATCCTTTAAAAAAAAACTTCAAGGGACTTCAATTATAAAAAAGAATTATTTGGAGCAAAATTTAAAGCCTTGAGAGTGTCAAGCAAAAATAAAAAATTTCAGTAAAATTGAGAGTCGCGATCAAAGAAGCTGTTAAATAATTATTTAACACTCAAAATTCTCCCCCTCTAAATAAAATAAGGAATGCCAAATTTCAATTTCTTTTAAACATTTCGTGCTTGTATGAAGATTACGAGAATTATTATTATTAAAAAATTAATAGAATTTTAATAGAATAGTTTTAATATAATTCTAGGAAATTTCAATTATTCAAAAAACTTTTAGACTCTTGTTTATAAAAATTCAAAAATCTTTAAAAAGCAAAACTGAAATATTTTATAAAATCCAATTTTTCAGAACTTTAAATCGAATTTATCGAAATATCAATCATTGGAAAAATTTTAAATTTTAATCTTTTTACAATAGTAAAAATTGTAATTGAAATTTTTTCATAATTCAATAATTTTAGATGCAATTTGCACCATTTAGTTTGAAAAAAATTCAATTATTCACCAATTGATAAATAAAAATTATTTGGAAATTCAATTTTTTCAAACAAAAATACAAACTATTTTATTTTTCTCTAAAAAAATTTTTCAACAAATTTGATTATTTTAAATTCAATTAACATTTTTAAGAACAAAACAAATAAAAATATAGTTTTCTATTAATAATTCACATTAGTTTCAAATATATTGGAAAATTTCAGTAAAATTATAAAAAATTCAATTATTTTGAATTTCTTAGAAATTTAAATTATTAAAAAAAATTTAATTCCTTGTTTCTAAAAAATCAATAATCTTAAAAAAAATCGCAAGAAGTCAATTATTTTCAATATCCAATTTTAATAAAATTTCTCGAAAAAATTCTTTCATTTTTAGAAATTTTAATAGAATTTTTTGAATGAATTCAAAATTATTATCCCATTTTTAAACTTTACATAATTTATTGGAAAAAGAATCTTAGTTAAAAAAGAAGAAAATGAAAAAAGGTAGTTTTTTGTAGAAATTGAAAATAAAAAGGTTTATTTTCGAAGAAAGGAGTCAAAACTTTTTTTTTGGGAAAAAATATTTTTGTAATTGAATAGTTGACAAAAAAATACTTAATTTTCATTTATTATCATTTTGATTGGAAGTATTATTTGCTTTTGTTTTTTTTTCTTTGTATCTTTTTTAATTTTTAATTTTAAATGTTTTGGAATTAAAATTTAATTAAATTCTAATTTAATGTTTTCAAAAATCAAAAATAACAAAAATTGAATTCTTTTAAAGAATTTTGAATAATTGACAACATACAACAAATTTTATTAATTAAATTTTAATAATTGAATTCCTACTAAGAATTATATTATTTATCAAATAATTGAATTATTTCGAAGAATTTTATTAAACTTTTTGAAAATAATTGAATGGTTGCGAAGAAATTGTTACAAATCTTTTAAAATAATTTAACTCCTTTCCAAAAATTTTATTATTTATGAAAATAATTGAAAATGTTATTTGAAAATGTGTTATTTTGAGAAATGTTATTCAAAGTTTCTAAAATTAATTGAATTATTTCGAAGAATTTTATTTAAAACTAGAAAATGTTAATTGTTAATATTTTCAAAAATTTTAATATAATTCTTTGCAAGAATTCAATTATTTTTAACAAAATTTTAATAAAATTTAACAAAAGGATTCAAATATTTTGTAAAATTTTAATAAATCCTTCTAAAAAATTCAATTATTTTTTTTAAATAGTAAAATCTTAGCGAAAATTTAATTATTTACAAAAAAATTTCGCGAAAGAATAATTTTTTTAACTTAATTCGTTACAAAATTGGTCAAAGGAATTCAATTATTTCCTAAAATTTTAATTAAACCTTCGTAAAAATTCATTTTTTTCATAAATAGTTAAACTCTTTGCAGGAATTCAATTATCTTAAAAACAATTTTAATTAAAATTCCTCAGAAGAATTGAATTTTTAAAAAAATGTTTAATTCATTTCTAACAAATTCAATTATTTTCTAAAATTTTAATAAATCCTTCGAAACAATTCAAATTCAATTATTTTTATAAATATAGTAAAATACTTCTCAAGAATTCAATTATTTTTAATCCAATTTTAATCGAATTCCTCGAAAAGTGTAATTATTTTTAAGAATTTTACTAAAATTCAATTTCAACAAGAATTAAAAATTTTTTAAATATAATTGAGTTATTCTCAAAATATTTTTAAAAAATCTATATAAAAATTAAATTACTTTCAATGCAATTTTTTTTTATTAACGAACAGATTATGTAACGATTATTAACATAGAAGATTTATTAAAATAATTAAATTCCTCCGGGGACTTTAAATAAAATCGTATTGAAAATAATTGAATCGTTTCCAAGTGTTTCATTCAAATTTTTGTAAATAATAAATAATTAATTTGTGAATAAGGGAATTTTTTTTGGAATTTTGAAAATATTTCATTTTTCTAAATAAAAATTGAAGAAACAAATTTAAAAAAGGAATCTAGTTGGAAAAATTGAAAAACCAATTAAATTTTTTCTGTCTTTTCCTGATTTTTCTGTTTATCATTAAATTTTTCAGAAAAGAAGTCACTTTTTTTTCTCACCATTCTGAGATTGAAAATATCTCGAGACACACCCATGTGTGAATAGTTTTTTTTTGCTTCTTCTTCTTTTTCTTCTTCAAGTTTTGTGTTAAAACGTCGAGCAATGTAACGTTCCAGTTTTTCGTCAGACAAAAGTGGCGCTGAGTGAAACATCGTTGCGGACAGTCGCTTCTACATGACAAAAACGCAAAGAATCGTTAGCCAGCTACTGATATGTTGTTGCTCCTCTCGTCTCTTTACTGCTGCAGAAATCTCGCGTCAAGTGTCTCAGGAACGACAATTTCTTCTAACTCGGTAATACACTTTTTACAGAATCTTCAGCTGCATACTCCTGGAACGAGTAAACCAGTCAGTAAATTATCAACCGCTGATTGATCGCTAAAATTCTTTTCTTTCAACTTACCAGGAAATTTCCAAAAGTTTCCTTTAATATTCCAAAATCTTTTCCTATATTTCTGGTCAATTATATTTTGTCATCTTGCCGAAAAGTTTTTTCCCTGAAAATTATAAATCTTTTAGTAGTAAATTCCTTTATTGTAAATTCTTTGAGTATAGTAAAAAGAAATTAAAAGACATTTTTTTACCCTTTTTTTCGAGAAAAAAAAGGAAAAATACTCCCCTGTGTTAATTTTATAATTCATCTACACGTCGAGAACAAATTTCGAACGATTAACATCTTTGGGAATTTATAAACATTTTTTCTTCGTTTTAAATAAAAAAAAAAAAATGGAAAATTTTTTTTTTGGTCGAATGTCATTATAATGATTGGAAGCTAGACGCCATCGAAATCGTTTGAGGGAATCCGAGAGGAGATTATCTGATTGCGAGCAACCGAGCGAATGGTCCAATTCTTCCAATTAAGCTTTCGCACTTTTTGATGATATATATATACGCGAGTCGTGCGAGACATCGCAGAAAAGGTCGACGAAGCGTCAGCGTCGAGCCTCAAATTGGATTAAGTCACTTCGTGTGACAATTGATTTATCTCATCAGCATTGTAATGCCAAACCAGTGAATCTCGTGAAATGACGTCTCTGCACAAAACCGGTGTACACATATATACATACTCACGCGATCGTGCGCGGCAATCGCCACCCTTTCCCTATCGATGAACCGATTTTAAACCACCAAGGCGAGAAATCGAGACACATATACGATGCAAATTAAGATATCGAGAATGGTTTTACAAAATAAAGAGAAAAAAAAGAAAGGGTTCTAATAAAATATAATAAAAATACGAAAAGAAAGAATTTTTATGTTAATGAGATAACAATAATGTGTAGGAAAATATTTATAATCTCATTTTTGAAGATTAATAATCAAATAATATTTAATACTAAATAAAAAAAATATTTCAAAAAATATTTTAAAAATAATTTAAACAAGTTAACTATTAATTAAATATAATTTTTTGACTTTATCGCTCAGCAGTCTTAAACTCAATAGTTTTATTTATTATCAATTAAATAGATATCTGTTATATTTAGAAAGAACTTTAGAGCAATTCCACGTGAAACAATCTGTGTAATTTTGACAAAACTTGACAGATTTTGATTTTTATTTTAAGATTTTTAAGCATTTTTTGTGTATTTTATTATTTTTCAGTTACAAACATTTTTGAAAAAAGAAACAAATTCCAAGGCTTATTTTTTTTATAACTTAAATTTCAACTATTACAAAAAATACATCTTTTATATTTCTCCTTTTTAATCATTTTTATTAAAAAAAAGAAATATTTTTAGAATTAAAAAAATTCACTTATTAACAAATAAACTATTATTATTTCTTATTTACAGAAATTTTAATAAAATACTAGGAAACAATTGAATTATTTATAATACAATTTTATTTCAATTCGTCGAAAGAATTTAATTACTTAAAAAATTTTTAATTGAAATTTTCCGAAATAATTCAATTATGTTTAGAAATTTGAAATATGTGACGCTCCACGAGAAAAGGGACCTTATTTACTCTTGTCATAAGGTCCCTTTTCTCGTGGAGCGTCACATATAATTTCTCGAAATAATACAATTATTTTCAATTACTTTCATAAATAATAAAATTTTCGACAGAAAATGAATTATTTTAAAAGATTTTAATAAAATTCTTTTCAAGAATATTCAATTACTTTCAACAATTTTAGTAAAATTCTTCTCAAGAATTCAATTATTTTCAAAAATTTTAATAGAATTCTTCGAACCAATTCAATTACTTTTAAAAATTCTAATATAATTCTTCTAAAGAATTCAATTATTTTCAAAACTTTTAATAAAATTCTTCGAAATAATTCAATTATTTCAAAAGTAATAAAATTCTTTGAAGGAATTCCATTACTTTTAGAAAGTTTAATCAAATTTTCTGTAGGAAGTCAATTATATTTAATATATATTTAATTTAAAAAAATTACTCGAAAGTATTGTTATTTTTGAAAATTTTAATAAAATTCGGTATATAAGAATTCAATTTTTATTATTATTAAATTTAGAAAACATTGGATTAGATTTTTATTAAATCCCAATTTCAAAGCATTTAAAATGAAAAATTAACAAAAAAATTAGAAAAACAAAAAAATAAACAAAAGCAAATAACACTTCCAAGCAAAATGATAAAAAATTTTGAAAAATGAGTATTCTTTTTCTATTTTTTAATTCTAAAAATATTTTTTTCCCCCAAAAAAATGTGAACCCCTTTTTTCAAAAATAAACCTCTATTTTCAATTTCTACAAAAACTTCCTCTTTTTCATTTTTTTTAAATGCTAAGGATTTTTTTCTAATAAATTATGTGAAGTTTAAAAATAGAACAATAATTTGGAAATCATTCAAAAAATGTTATTAAAATTCCTAAAAATAATATAATTCTTTCGGGAAGTTTTCTTAAAATTGAATATTAAAAATAATTGACTTCTTGCAATGAATGTTATTATTTATGAAAATAATTGAATTTTTAAAAAGTATTTAATTGAATTTTTTGAAAATAATTGAATTGTTTCGTAGAATTTTATTGAAACCTTTTAAAATAATTGAATTCCTGGCGAAAATTTTATTATTTATGAAAATACAGTCGAACCTGTCGGAGTGCGACTCTATTTTAAATTTTTTTTTTATTTAAAAATGTCCAACAAAAATTATTTTCGCTTAATTCCAGAATATTGTAAAAATTTTTTCAAAATTAAATTATAAAACAATTTTTTAAGGATTTTTTACAGTAATAAAAAATTCAAAAAATCGAGTTGCAATCCGACAGGTTTCAGTGTAATTGTAAATATTTGTATTATTTCCAGAAATTTTAATAAAAATTTCCAAAAATAATTAAAAGATTTTCAAAACAATTTTTTATGAAGAAAAAAAAATCTCAGTTTTCTAATCAAAATGACAAAAAAATGAAAAAATAAATATAATTTTATAAAATTTGAAAAATTATATTTAAAAAAAAAGATAAAAACTTTTTGGTGTTGAAAAGTACAAAAAAATACTTTAAAATTCACTGTATAAAAATTAAAATTCTTTAAATTTTATAGAAGTGATATCAATTTGAATATAAAAACGTCCCCTAACTTATTTTTTCGATTAGATCATTTCACGTGAAATTGCTTTTTAGTTCAAATTTTTCAAAACTAAAATTTACTAAAATACTAAACTTAAAAATTGTTAATATCTCTATTAATACTATTTATAACAATTGTTCGGAATATAACTATTAAAAAAAAAATAAAAACTCCAACGGATATTAAACATTTTAAAGTTCCAACGACTATATCGACTAATACGGAATTTACATATTTAAATTTTCAACGAAGATCACGACTTAATTATTAAAAACTAAACTATTATGGTAAATTATCATACAAACGAAAAATTGAAATAAAAGTGACAACAAAATTTTAAAAAAATATTACTCTAATAAAATAAAAAAATACTACTTGGGATAAATTATTTATAAAAAAATATTCTTTGAGATTAACTATAAAGAAACTCTGGATAATTATCTATCAAAAAATACTTTCATCGCTAGAATTTAACGATCGAAAATCCTCTTCTAATTTTTAAAGTCATCGGTTTGTTTTTCGCTTTCTGGATAATTTGTAGAGCTTTCGCGTGACTCTTTCCCTTCACGTTAATTTCATTCACTAACCAAATTTCGTCACCAATTTTTAACTTTCCATCTTCTGCTGCTTGACCCCAGGGGAAAATGTTCTTGACAAATATTCCCAAATCATTAATTTTCAAGTCTGATCCGCCGACAATGGAAAATCCAAGTTTCTTAACTGACGCACTCTCTAATTGAATTACTATCAAATCCTGTGGTTGATTTACACAACTTTTCTTGAAAAAAAACTTTTTCATTCCCGTTACTTGATTACTGTCTTCCTCTTTTTCCTTTTTCTCTACTTTTACTACTTCTTTTTTTTCTCCTCCTTTTTCCCATTCTGTCTCTGTTTTTATTTTCTTCTCCTCTTCCATGTTTTCAATTTCTTCAAAACTTGCGTTTTTCCTCAAAAATCCAACAATTTTACAGCGACTATTCGTAATTTCGTGATCCTGCCTCACAGTTACATTTTCTACTTGATTGATATTTTCTGATGAATCTGGCAAATTCCAAATTTCAGATTCACTTTTCGTTCTGATCCTTTCATTCAAATGATTCGTCCAATCGTTCGATAAATTTCCCTCGAAAGAAAATTTCGGATCCCTTGAAATCATGAGTTCGACGTTTCCGAAACAATTTTCTATCGTTTGCTTCAATTGATATTCAGTTGTTCCACGAATTCGTTGTTTCGAAATTTTTACTACTTCATCTCCCAACCACAATTGTTGATGAACGGAATTATTTTTTGATATAAGGTACTTATTTTTCATTGAGTTCTGATCTCGCTCTATTATTAAACCCAATTCACCGCGAACTTTAACTTCGAAATTAATTGTTCGAACAATTTTTGGATTTAGTATTAAATCCTTTTTTCTGATTTTTGAAGACGGAAATTGGTCGTAGTGGAAATTTTCTAAAGTGGTGAGTGGACGTTTTGAAGGGAAATTATTTACATTTACATGATCCACTCGCCTTGCTGGTGGAGAATTTTTAACTGCAACGTCTTCCTCCTGCAGTAAACTCATTAAACTCATTTTGAATTTTTCCGATTTTCGCCTGAATATATTCAACTTTTTGATTGATAGACATTTCATTGATCTTCGAAGTATATTCACAATAGAACCTATTTGAACAAAAAAAAAAAGTTTTTGTAAATTTGTCGAGAAAATAAAATTCTATTTCTTACCTCTCGTAAATAGTGGCATTTTGTCCGTCGGACATTATCTGAAAAAGAAAGGAAAGAATTACTCTTCAAGATAAACTACAAAAGTACTTAAAAGTCATTATCTTTAATCTTTAATAATAAATATAGATATATATATATATTTTTAACTTATATGAAAAAAGTCAGAGATCGAGAGAGAGAGGGAACGCTTCGAGAATTTAAAACTAAACCTAATTTATGAATCGATAAAAGTCAGAAAAAAAATATGGGGAATGAAGGAAAGAAGAAAAATCTGATAAATCGAGAGAATTGACCAAATTGGTCACGAAGATTACAGACAAGATGAATTGCGCGGTAAATTTTCTAAATCGCGTAAAATTTCACCCCATTTTTTCTTCTCTTCTTTTTTTTGAGGGAAAACTCTTGAAGAATTTTTGTTTATAGGTGAATCACTTTGATTGGTCACGGGCAAGCGGTTGTGTGTATGTTATCACATTGTGTCACTTTCTCTCTCTTTTTTTTCTTCTTGATCTCTATACCCCTCGTCGATGAGAGCATATTTTCAGTATTTACCTCTGTATACACATCACGCATACAATTCAACGCCCGAAAATTCTGCCTCAATTTCACCCCCAAACCAGTCGAGATATATGTAACATATTTGTATCGGTTCACTTGATCACCCCAATTGGCAAGGGCTGCGTTTATTCGTTTGTGAAATTAGTGCTGGTTTTGTCGTGTTTAGGCGATATGTGGGGTGTATTCCGCACACATCGCGTCCAATGCCCGCACACATCTGGGAATTTCAAAAAGTTGATCACTTTATCAAAATTGTCATTTTCATTGAGAAAATATAAATATAGAGAGTTGGGGGAAGAATTAAATCAGGGGAAATCTTTCTTTTACATTTCTTTTTTTTTTTGACAGAAAAATCTGATTTTATTTTTTCCTGATTTCTAGACAGAATTTTGATTTTTTTCCTGGTCTCTAAAGAATATTTTGATTAATAAAGAAAACTTATGGGAAAAACTAAGAAATTAAGAATTAGATATACAGAAGAAAATGTTTCTAACATATTTGTGAAAAAAATTATTGTTTCGAATAACTTTAAAAATCAAAGTTATTCGAAACAATAATGTTTGTCAAATAAATATTTATTATTATCATTTTTCTACAGGAATTGAAATTTTCGAAAACATCAAATTTAAAACCTACTGAAATTGAATTATTTACAAAAATTGCAAATGCAACTCTTTCAAAATTCAATTTAGTGAAGTCAGATTTCGAAAAGAATGACTTTTTCAACATTTATCGACTATTTTTAAAAAGAGGCGAGTTTTTTCGAATTATATCCCAAAAAAGAAACTTTTTCGACTTCTTTTTCAAATATCGTTACAAAATACCATTTTTTGGTATAAAATGAATTTTGATTTTTATAGTGTAAAAAAAAGTATAATCAACGATTTAAAAAATTAATTTTTTGAATAATAATTTTTGTAAGATAATTAAATTTTCGAAATATATAATTAAAAAATCTTTAAATAATTGAAATTTTGAAATAATTTTGTAATAATTAATTCTTTATAGGAATTTCCTTCTAATTTTTGAAAATCAAATTAAGAACAATAAATTTTAATAGAAATTTTAAAAAATAATTTAATTCTTGAAAATTTTGAAGAAAAATGTTTAAATGAAAATTTCAAAAATTTATATTAAAATATTTTTTAAAAAGGTGATGCTTCTTGAGTTTTTTCAATGTAGTTTTTTAAAATTCAATCATTTTCAACATTTTCAATTGCAGATCTCTGAAAATTTTACTATTTCGATAAAGTAAATAAATAAAATTTTTTTAAAAAACTCTAATTATTTAGAATTATTATTAAAATTTTTGAGGGAAAATAACTATTTTCAAAAGTTTTAAATAAAATTCCTTTAAAAAAATTGAGTAGTTATTTAAATTGTCAAAAAAATCTTTTCAAAAATTTAGCTATTGTCAAAAAAAAAAAATAGATTATGAATATTTTTAAAAAACTAATTCTTAGAATATTTATTTAATCATGATTCTTTTAAATTCAATTTTCTTCAAAGAAATTGAATTTAAATTTTTTAGAAATCTTCTGTTTTTAAAAATCATTAAAAATTTGAAGAAATCATCTATTTTCACAATTTATAATTAAAATTCTTCAAAAACTAGATTATTTTTTAATATTTTCTAAAAATTCGTTTAAAAAATTCAATTATTTAAAAAAATTTGCACTACATTTCAAGTATTTTAAAATTTTTCAATTATAAATAATTAAAAAATCTATTAACATCCAAAATATATTTTTAAATAATTTTAAAAGACAGTTTTTAAGAATTCATTTTAATAACTTTGTAAAATAAAGAGTTTAGGTAAAATTATAAGAATTCTAGTTTTTATTTTTAAATAATGGAGAATTCTTGAAAAACTTTCGAAAAATTATTAAATATAATTGATTTAGAGAAGAATTTTAGTTAAAAATTCAAAAAAATAATTAAATTTTCGACAAGTTGCATTTTAAATTTTTTAAAGTTGTTAAATTTCAGAAGTTTTGAAATTGAAATTTAAAAAAATTTTAATTCATATAGAAAAATAAAAAACAAGAATTTAAATATTTATTTAACAAAATTATTGAAGTTCTGAATGATTGAATTTAGAAATAACTGAAAGGTCTAGAAAATACAAAAAATGTTTTCAAGCGAAAAACAATAAAATTGTTTGTTAAAAAATTTCTTTCTCAAAAAATTAGCCAAGAAACTATGCAAAAAACATCTTCTAATAAAAAATGTATAAAAATTTAAATGGAAAAATATTTTTTCTTCTAAATCGTTGATTATTAACTTTGTGAATTTTCCAAAGTCAAAGTTCAATTAATTTTTTCAATTTTTAGGTAAAATTAAAATAAATTATTTCTTAAATATTTTATAATTAATAAATAATAATATGAAAGTTTTTCAAGAATTTAATTCTTGAAAACAAATTCAATTTCGTTTTCTGTAAAATTCAATTATTGTTAAAAGTAGAAAAAATTCAGTATTAAATTTTGTAGTGACTTTAAAGTTCATTAGACGAACGAAAAAAGAATTCAACAAGTGAAAATATTTTCAAAGATTCCGTAGAATTTTTTTTATCGTTTCTAGAAATTTAATCCTTTTTCCAGTACTTTTGATAAATTCGCTAACTTTTGCCTAATCAATTTTCCTTTCTCTGATTTTTCTCTGATTTCCCTGATCTGTGGCAATTTTGTTTTAGAATTTTTCGTTCTAAACCATATTTCGATGGTTTCTTGAAAATAAATTCCTAATTATTGCCAAAATCTATACTTGGATAGCAGGAAAAAAAATTGTAGTTTTCAAAAAAAGAAAAAATTCGGCACGGAATTAATTTCTAAATTGAAAACTAAACTTGAAATGGAAGTCATCTATTTTCCCCCCTTACAGCGTTCCAACAAAATTAAAGTGTCAACTCGTAAGAACCATGAAAATTGGAGAATTCCAGTGTTGGACGACAGGACGATGAAAGTAACGAGTGTTTTCAGAAAGTCGGCAATATTATAAGCTCGCGAGAGGAGGCAATGCGTTGTCAATATGCGTAAGCCAGGGTTCTTAGTTCGGTTGAAGATCAGCCTTAATTAACTCGAGCCGCGAAGCTCGTTTGTGCACCGCGATTGCGATGCGGCGCGGCTTGAAGAGACTCTTCTCTTCTCTTTGCGAGAGAGCGCACATGTCTTGGGTGGTCAGTGGATTCCAGTTTCTCGATAATTGGTCGAGGTGTTTCGACACCCAACCACCACCACCACCACTATAAGAAATATAATCGAACAGACGTCTTCGGCACTGGTTTCTCTCTATATAAAAAGATATACACGAGAGATATTCGTTCCTATACAGAACGACATTGAAAACGATCCGAACGATATAGAATCGTTATATCTCTAGAGAGGCGCGAGCCAAGCTGAATTAAAAAAAAAATAAATAAACGAAGAAATCTAATCAATGTGTGGGGTAAAGTGGTTTATATCCAGTCTCACCAGTTCAATAATTTCCATCCAGCGAATATAATTATATATTCCTCTCCACACCCCGATGAATGTTTTTATTTTCGCGAAATTAACAAGTTTTTTTTTTAAATTAAAAACTTGCTCTGTTTTTATGCTAATTTCTTCAAGAAAGTTAACAAGTTTTTATGAAAAAAATTTCTTCGCCAGGGAAACTCTTGAGATATTAATATTTTTTCTCTTCTCTATCTTTTACTC
The DNA here is from genome assembly GCA_032872505.1 of Leptopilina syphax. Classification (NCBI taxonomy): domain Eukaryota; kingdom Metazoa; phylum Arthropoda; class Insecta; order Hymenoptera; family Figitidae; genus Leptopilina; species Leptopilina syphax. The sequence continues at coordinate 27,386,371 of CM065469.1, read as the reverse complement.
AAGTGATTAGTTTTGCAAAATCTTGATCGTGTGTGCTATCCTCTCAATTAGAAAAGTACGATCGTAAATATGGGTGGATCGTGAACTAGCGAAACGGTAAGGCGAGTTGTTGCAATCCTTATTTCTTCGGCTTCTTCTTCCTTGTTACCAACTTGTCTCTCTGCCTCGTTAACTTTCCGCCATCTTCGATCCATATTTCGCTATTATATATATCCGTCTAATTGGATAATTCAATCACTTTCAATATACTTTCTTCCTGTAAAATCTTCATTCATAAAATTAATTGATTTTTTACCGCTAATTTATTAAATAATTAAATAAAAACAGTAAATAACTGAATAAATAAATAACTGAACTAATATTTAATCAATTAATAAAAGTTACGCGCTAGCGCACGATACAAATTATTCCATGTATTAATATGCAAATTACAAAATTCCTCATTTTTAAATATCAACTTTGATTTTCGAATAATGTAAGATAAAAAATTAACAAAAATTCACTATTACCTAACTAATTAATTATTTATTATTTACAAAAATTTTAGGAAAATTTTGGTCAAGAATTCATATATTTAATATAATTTTAATAACATTTCTCGAAAGAATTCAATTACTTTTAAAAATTTTCATAAAATTCTTCTCAAAAATTCAATTATTTTTTTAAATATTTATAAAATTCTTAGAAAAAATCCAATTCTTTTCAAAAACAATATACTATTCTTAGTAGAAATTCAATATTTCACATAAACAATAAAATTCTTCCCAAGAATTCAATTTTTTTTCGAAAACAATAGTATTTTTGTCAGTAATTCAATTATTTTCATTTCAATTTTAATAACATTTATCAAAAAAATCAATTACTTTTAAAAATTTTAATAAAATTCTCAAAAATAATTCAATTATTTTTAGGAATAATACAATTTTTTAAAAGAATTCAACTCTTTTCAAAAATAATAAAATTATTCTCAAGATTTCAATTAATTTCAAATTTTTCTAAAATTTTTCGAATCAATTTAATTATTTCATAAATAATAAAATTCTTGTCATGAATTACATTATTTTCAACAATTTTAATAACATTTTTCAAAACAATACAATTACTTTATATTGTATAATAAAATTATTCGTAAGAATTCAATTACTTTTAAAAATTTTAATAAAATTCTTCATAAGAATTCAATTATTTTTATAAATAATAAAATTTTTCACAGGAATTCAATTGTTTCCAGAAATATTAAAATTCTTCGCACAAATTTTTCTATAGTTTTGATACAATTTCAATAAAATTCTTCTGAAAAATTATATTATTTTCAGAAACTTTAATGGAATTCTTTATAAAAATTCAATCATTTAGAAAAATTTTGTAAAATTCTTCATAGGATTTCAATTATTATTAATATAATTTTAAACAAATCCTTCGCATTAAGGATAATAATTACTTTCGTTAATAAAAAATTTCTTTGCAGGAATTTAGTGATTTTTATAAATAATCAAATTCTTCAGGGAAATTCAATTATTTTGAATATAAATTTGATAAAATTTCTTGAAAGAATTCAATTATTTAAAGAAATTTGTTGTAAAAATACAATTATTATCAATACAATTGCAATTAAATTGCTCGAAACCGAATTCATTTATTTTAAAAATTTTTAATGAAATTCCTCGAAGCAATTCTTTTGTTTTTAATAAAAATTATAATAAAATTCTATGAAAAAATAAAATGATTTCGGATTAAAAATTATAAGTTAAGTTATATTGAAAATAATTGAATTCTTATAATGAATGATTTTAACTTTTTTTTTAATAATTAAATAAGAAAATTTAAAATTTAAATAAATTCTTCTTTCGAGAAATTTTAATAACTTTATATTGAAAATAATTGAATTCCCGCGAAAAATTTTATGATTTATAAAAATAATTGAATTCCTGCAAAGAATTTTATCATTTACGAAAGTAATTGAATTCAAAAAATATTATGAATGCAAAGAATGTTATGAATTTATTGTAAATAATTGATTTCTCTTGAGAAATTTTATAAAAATTTTTTTGAAAATAAGTGAATTGAAATTTACAAATTAAATTGTGATTTCAAATTGAAAACAATTTTTGTCTAATTAATGTTTGTCATTATTTAATCTTTAAAACCTTAAAGCAAAATTTCATTAATTTTGAATTGAAAACATTTGAAAAGAAAAATTACAACAAAAAAAACTAGGAAACGAAAAAAAACCAACTATCTTCAGACTGCTAACAGCCATCCGGAATAAAACGATAATTAACATAGATTGATTAAATATTAATTCAGCTTTTTTTCTACTAAAAAATATAAAAGCTATAAATCAAATTAGGTAGAAAAATCGAGAGAGTGATTATTAATTTTTTTTCTCAAAAATCGTTTCTAAAGATTTTGAATAAATCTCGTAAAGATAAGAAGAATAGAGATTTTTTTTTCAACGTTGAGGAAAATTCAAGAAGACAAAAAAAGAAGAGGAAAAAAAACTAAAAGTGGAATTAAGCGTTTTCTGAATAAAGATAGTCATCGTCTGAAGCTCTTAAAAGCGACGTACCGTTTTGCGTTTGCCATACAAAACGCATAGTATACCTCGAACTCTGGATTATTCGAGAGTTTTTCGATTACGATTGCAAAATACTGGTACGCTGGTGGATGTGCTCAGCAGCACTTTGAGCATTGCGGTCCTCTCTCTCTTTTTTTTTCCTCTCTCTCTCGCTTCCTAACCAAGATAACAGCAAACCACTCCTCTACTTTGTTACGTTCCCTCCGATGAGATCCGCAAACCTCCGACGAGTAGAGGCGCCTTGAATATCCGTTTATATGCGAATCGAAGAAATGGTAGGAAGGCCAAGAAAAGGAGGGATCTCCCAGCAAACTTTAAATGCTCCTTTATGCGAAATATTCTTTATTCTCCCAAAAACTTGACGAATTCAGCAAAATCCTCCACTCGAAACCTTAAAAATCATCAAAAATAATTATCAGTTAAATTAAAATAGCAATTAAAACAGTAAATTAAAATAATAAATTAAAATAATAAACTAAAATAATAAAATAAACCAATAAATTAAAATAATAAATTTAAATAATTTAATAATAAAATTAAAATTATAAACTAAAAATAATAATAGCGAAATATGGAGTTTCCAATAATGGGAAATTTCTCTGTAATATTTCCAACAAGCTAAAGTGATTAACAAAAAAAAAGGAAAAAATAAATACTGTTTAAAAAAACAGTGTAAATTTAAATTTAAATTTAATTAATTTAATTGTAAATTTTTCGAAAAAAATTCAATAACTTTCAAAATATTAATTTTGAACAAAAAAAAATAGAGAAGAAATTTGATTTTCGATGTCATATATATTTCGGTGTAAAAAAAGAATAACTTTTAGATTGGCCCGACTCATAAAGATGGCAATAAAAAAATCAATTCGTTAATTTCCCTAGAAATTTTAAGATTCTCACGCGCCTTGTATGATGATTCATTTTTTAATTACGAGATAACGGTCCAGGGGGATTTTAAACAATATTAAATTTGATAGTTTCGAGAAAATCCTAGGAAGAGCCGAAAAAAAGAGAAGGGGACCGGATTGGAAAGGTTAGTTGATTAAGGGCTTGATCGTGAGAAAGGAATCTCTTTCGCAATTCATTTAAATACACTTTATAGATTCGCTAACATCGTCTTACGTCAAGTTTGTTTTCTTTCCTTCTCTTTTTTTTAATATACAAAATTCATTATTCATAAACAGTTAATTTTTTTAATAACTAATTTTTCCAACAGGTAATTTTTCTAACAGCTAAATTTTCCAACAGATAATTTTTCTAACAGTTAATTTTTTTAATAACTAATTTTTCCAATAGATAATTTTTCCAACAGCTAATTTTTCGAACAATTAATTTTTCTAATAGCTAATTTTTTTAACAACTAATTTTTCTAACAAATAATTCTCCCAATAGATAATTTTTAAAACTAATTTTTTTTAACAGATAATTTTTCCAAAAGTTAATTTTCCTAAAAGCTAAATTATTTTAACAGATATATTTTTGATTCATAAATCTTTTTCAGGGTTGCCACAAAAAATTAATTTTGTTTTTCCCTGACTCCCAGACAAAATATTGACTTTTTCCCTGACCCTAAAGAATATTCTTATTCACTCTAAAATATATTAGATACTCAAAAAAAAACATTCTATTACATTTACTTACTAAATTTCTTTAATTGCAAAATTGTTCGAAAACATAAATACCTGTTTTTTAAATAAATATTTAATCAATATTATTCCATAGGAATTAAGATTTTCAAGAACTTTCAAATTATTTACAAAAACTTTAATAAAATTTTTCACATGAATTCAATTATATAAAAAATTTAATAAAATTAGTTGTAAAAATTCAATTATTTTCATAAATAATAAAATTTTTCAAAGAATATAAATTATTTTTAATACAATTTAATAAAATTCCTCGAAAAATGTAATTATTTTTAAAAATCTTTTGCAAGAATTCAATATTACATTTCATAAATAATAAAATTCTTCGCTGAAATACAAATATTTTCAAAATCTACTATTTTAATAAAATTTCTCAAAAGAATTCAATTATTTAATCAAAAATGTAATAAAATTCGATGCAAGAATTCAATTATTTTCATAAATAATAAAATTCTTCACATGATTTCAATTTCAATTATTTAAAAAAAATGTAATAAAAATTCGATGCAAGAATTCAATTATTTTCATAAATAATAAAATTCTTCACATGATTTCAATTTCAATTATTTAAAAAAAATGTAATAAAAATTCGTTGCAAGAGTTCAATTATTTTCATAAATAATAAAATTCTTCACGGGATTTCAATTATTTTTAATAAAATTTTAAGTAAATTCTTCGAAAAATGTTATTATTTTCAAAAATTTTATTAAAATTCTTCGAAAGAAATCAATTATCAATTAGTTTTAAAAATTTATGCTATAATGCTTGTAATGTTCAATTATTACCTAAAATTTTAACTGAAATTCATTTTTAAATCAATTTTTATTATTAAATTCTACGAGAATTCAATTATTTAAATAAAAAAATTAATAATTTATTCAATAAATGAATGTTTCTTAAAATTGAATTCTCAAAAAGAAGTTCATTAACTAATTTTTAAATATTTGAATTTTTTTGACGAATTTTAATTAAATTTTCAAGAATAATTATATTTTTCGAGGAAAGCGATTAAAATTTTATAAAAATAATTGAAATTCTATAATGAATTTTATTATTTATGAAAATAATTGAATCTGTGTAAGAAATTTTATTATTTAAAAAAATAATGAAATATTGCGAAGAAATTTATATACAAAAATTTGTAAATAATTGAATTCCTGTGAAATTTTTATTATTTATGAAAATAATATTGAATCTTTGCAAATAATTTTATTAAAATTGTATATTTTACATAATTGAATTTTTTTCGTAAATCTTATTAAAATAGTAGATATTAAAAGTCATTGAATTGGGGGAAATTTTGGAAAATAATTGAAATTTTGCCAAGAATTTTATTTAAATTTTCGAAAATAATTAAATGGAGAAGAATTTTGTAATTGAAATTTGGACGAGTATTTTATTATTTATAAAGATAATTAAAATTTTGACTAGAATTTTTAAAAAGTTTTCCAACATAATTGGATTTTTGTGACGAATTTGATTACTTTTGAAAATAATTGAATTTCTGCAATCAGTTGTTACTTTTTTAAAATTCAATTTTTTCCAATACTTTAATAAAAATTTCCTGACTTTTCCCTGATTTCCCTAACCAATTTTATTTTCCCTGATTTTTCCCTGAACTCCCTGACCTGTGGCAATTCTGTTTTTGCTCAGCTGAGATGCTAATTTAAGGGCCAAAAAAATCAAGGGAATAATTAGCTATTTTGCAAAAGAAAAAAGAAATGAAAATGGTCATTGCGTCCTGTTCGAAAATGGAATTCGAGACGATGAACAAGATGGAATGATAACAAATTATAATTCTGTATACACTTTGGTTTAAATGATTTTATAATATCCCTCACTCGCAAAAGTAAAGAGCAGATCCTATTCGGGAGTCGCGCAATTTCCAGCAAAGATTATATGACTTGAATTTTATACGTATAAACGCTCGAAATATGGTGTCATATAATTTTACACATGACCTGATCAACTATTTCAAATATTTCGCACAAATTATTTTATTTAACGGTTTGAACATTCCCATTTTATAGTGTTTATAAATTCTCTTTTTATGTCATTCAACACAAGATTTCCTGCGTAAATGCTTTTCTGCAATCACAGTCGGATTTTAATAGAAAATAGTTACCACTTATTTTCTTTTAATTATGTCGAAATATATATTAATAATATTATTAATAAATAATTTACTTTTTTATGATAAAATATTCATTTTTTCTAATAATATTTTTTTAGAAATATTTATAGGAATATTTTTTGAAATATTTTCTAGAAAACTTCCTTTTTTCCTCAAGCAGGCAACGGATCGACTTTAAGAAACAAGAAAAGGCGGTTTAGTTAATTCAAAGTACGAAAAATGTCGTTTGCTTATTTCGGATTATTACAAAAATTTTATTTTTTATTTTCCTGATTTTTCTCTAATTTCCAGAAATTTTTTTTTAAACATTTTCCCTTATTCTAATTGTAACTTTAAATCTATTTTATATTTTGTAAATAATGCAAATGATTTTAGTATTTTGTAATTTTCTAATAAATAATTTTGTAAAATTCAATTTTCAAAATATTTTTTCACGTTTTTTTCAAAAACAAAATTACCTTAGAAAAATTGTAATATTATTCTTCAAAATATAAAATTTATTTCAATAAAATTTGACGATATTTACAATCGTTTGACACTCTCAATTCATTACTAATTCAATTAATTACTAAGTAATTCTAAAAATTGCTGAAGTAACTTCTTTAAAATTAATTTTTTTCAAGAATTTCTATATAAAATTCTTTTCTGAATCAATTATTTTTAATAACTATTTATATTCATTGTCCGAATGTTTTCGTTTTATTTGTTTTATTTTATAAAAGATCTCGTACGTTAAAAATTATTTAACTAATTATTATTTTTAATAATTTTAACAAAGTTCTTCGAGAATTAAAATATAATTTTTTACATTTAAATTCTCGATAAATAAAGTTCCTTTAAATCTATGTCAAAATTTTAATTGTTTTCAAATTAATTTTACGAAATTTTGATTATTCGACAATTTTTCAATTACAGTTCAAAAATTACAAAAAATTACTAACAAATAATTAATTGACAAAAAATACAATCATAATCTTGCAAGTTGATTAGAATTTTTAATTAAAATGATTCAAAATTCAAATCTTAAAAAAATTCAATTTGAAACCTTTTGAAATTTAAATATTTCTAAAAATTAACACTTTAACTCTTTGAGAATTCAATTATTTTCTAGAATTTTGAACCAAAATTCACCTAAAAATTAATTATTCTCAAAATTTTCAGAAAGTTATTAGAAAATTGAATTATTAAAAAAAAGAAATTGCACTTAAAATAAACCATTGTTTTCAATTCAATTTTACAAAATATATATTATTCACATATTTTTCAATTATTTATTTAAAAATTCAATCATTTTGAAGAAATTTCATTTACAATTTTTCAAATAACTAATTTCTCTTAATTTTTTTAATTAAAATTATTCAAAATTGAAATCTTCAAAAATTTTAATTCGAACCCTTTTTAAATTTCATTATTTCAAAAAATTTCTTCAATGGCTCCTTCAAAAGTCAATTATTTTCTTGAATTTTTAAACAAAATTCTGCTTTAAATCAATTAATTTTAAAAATTCAAAAAAGAAGAAGAAACTTCATTGAAAATACAATTTTAAATTCAATTGTTTTCAATTATACTTGACAATATTTTGATTCTATTCGAAATTTGTTTTAATAATTTTATATTCAAAAATTCAACTAATTTCAAAATAAAATTCTTTTAATAGATAATTTTTTAAATAACTGAGAATTGATCAGAGTTTTAAACTCCTCCAAAATTCAATTATTTTCTATAATTTTTTATTAAACTTTTCCTCTAAATCAATTGTTTTGAATAATTTTCGGAAAGTTCTTCAAGAATCCAATTATTTAAATTAAGAAAAAATCAATTTTTTTATAAAAATTTTGACTGAAAATTAAATTAGAAATTAAACCTTATTGTTTTTACTAAAATATTTGCAAAAAAAATGAAAGAGACTTTAGAAGAAAAGATTTGTCTACATAGTTATTTTTCTCAGTTTAAAAATGAATAATAAAAATTAATTTTGAAAATTAAATCACAATTAGTAGAATTTTATACCAAAAAGTCGTATTTTGTTGTAATACGTGGAAGAAAAGTCGAAATAGTTGCATTTTTCGTAAATAATCCAAATGAAGTCGAACTCTTCCAAATAAAATAGTTGAAAAAAGTAATTTTCATCCGCAGCCTGCTCGAGGTAAACAAAAATTAAATTGTTTCGATTAAGCTTCTTGTTTTTGTTGACAATTCCATTTTTAGAGTCCCATTTCTTCTCGCATTAGTGTTAGATGAAGAATTTAGTAAGCAGACGTGCTCCTCGGCGATATTATCTACGAAAGAGTTGTGTTTGTTAGTTTCACCACGTTTTCGGTTTTCTTGGCAACGTAAAAGCAAAAGAAAAAAATAAACGAAGAAGGGGTATCTCTTTTTTTGGTGGAATACGGTCACGACACACACAACCGGAAACCGTGGGGCAACTTTATCTTGGATGATCTGACACCCGCAACATCCGCACGTGCGTGCAAATAACGGGAGAAAAGTTACTATTCTCAGGTTCAGACGAAAATTGTCCAAAACAAAATTGCACTCCTTCTTTAATAAAAGAAAGAAAAAGAAGATAAAAACGTAGAAATCTTTTCCTTCTTAGAAAATAATCCTTTTCTATCGAGTCTTTCTCTGAAACAAAGAAATCAGAATTAAAAAATTTTTCCACAATTTTTCTAAATCTAATTTTTTTGGGTATTTTGTTTTTCTGCATTTTTGTATTTTTTTCTGTAATTTTTGAAGAATCGTAATTAAACAGATGACTCGAAAAAATATTCATTGAAACGAAAATTCTAGAGCTCTTTGAAGAAGGGAATAAAATTGAGAAAACAGAATAAGCGTTGCATTTGCAAATTGCAGAGGTCATTAGGTGAAAAAAAATGTGCAGTGTACAAATTTAATGTCAGTTTTACTTAAGAGCTGTTTAAATGGACAATAACTATTCAGAATGTAATTTCAGCGAAACGAGTTTGGTTATACGATAAAGAGGTCGGAGTTCCAGTAAATGAAAAGAAGCTCCGAGCAGTTAGGGTGTCGAAAAGATATGCATCTCGAGGCAATAAGGTACAAAAACCACCGTATTCGGTTGTCAGATAACATCGATGAGTCCCTGGCACGAATCGTTCAACCTTCTGACAGGACAGATGGAAACTGATAAATAATGAAGCGAGACTAACTTTTCAAATAAATCTTCCACTTAAAAAGACAAAAATAATAATATCAGTTATAAAAAAAGAAAAAAAAATTTCTCTCACCTATGTTATGAATTACTCATTAATGTTACTAAGTTGAATTTTTTGTATTATGCAAATTACAAAATTCATTATTTTTAAATATTCAATTTTTAAGTAATTCCCGATAAATATTTTTTAAAATTCCAACTATTAGCTAATTAATTATTTTTTTCAGCAATTTTAATAAAATCCTGAAGAATTAAATTATTTAAATGAAAATATTTAATAGAATTCTTCCCAATAATTGAATTATTTTCAAAAATAATACAATTCTTCACAGGAATTCAATTATTTACAATACAATTTCAATAAAATTTCTGGAAGAAATTCAATTATTTTTATGAACAATAGAATCCTTCTCATGTATTCAATTATTATTATAAACAATAGAATTCTTCTCAAGAATTCAATTATTTTCGTAAATAATAAAATTCTTCGCAGGAATTCAATTATTTTCAATACAATTTAAATAACATTTTTTGAAGGAATTCAATTATTTTTAGAAATAATAAAATCCTTTTGAAGGATTCAATTATTTTCGTAAACAATAAAATTCATCCGAATAATTAAATTTTTATCGTGAACAATAAAATTCTTCTGAAAAATTCAATTATTTTGAATACCAATTCAATAAAATCTCTTAAAAGAATTAAATTTCTCTTTATTATATAATAAAATTAAACGCAGAAATTCAATTATCTTGAAAATAAATTTAATCTCCTTTAGAGAATTAAAGAATTTTTATAAATAATAAATATTTTTACAGAAATTCTATTATTTTCAAAAATTAACAAAATCTTCACAGAAATTTAACTATTTTAAAGATTTGTATTAAATTAAATTATTTTTTTAAATTTCAATAAAATTCTTCCTAGGAATTCCAATTATGTTCAAACAATTCCAATAAAATTTCATTTAGTCATTCAATTATTTTTTGAACTATTTATAAAATTCTTCGTAAAAATTTAATAATACATATTTTAAAATATTCTTCAAATTATTCGAAAGAATTTAATTATTTTCAAGAAAAATACAATTATTCGCAGGAATTCAATTATTTTTATAAATTATTAAATTCAACGCAAAAATTTAATTATTTTTTTAAATATTCATAAAATTCAATTATTTCAAAAATTCTGATAAAATTCGTTTTCAAGAATTTAATTTTTTTTCAAAAGAATTTTTAATGAAATTCCTCGAAAGAATTTGTTTTCAAAAATTCGAAACTTTAAAAAAATAGCATTTTATTAATATTGTAAAAAAGTAATTGAATTTCAGTGAAAAATTTTATTAAAATCTTTTAAAATAATGACATTTTTTTGACGAATATAATTAAAATTGTATTTAAAAATAATTGAATTCATCAGAGAAATATTTTTGAAATTTTATAGAAAGCAATTAAATTCTTCGCAAGAATCCCATTATTTTTTATAAATTTTATAAAAATTTTCAATTCTTTAAAACAATTCAATTATTTTCTTAAAAAATAACATTTTTTGTAAGAATTAAATTTTTTATCATAAATAATAAAATTCTTCGAAGAATTTAAATCTTTTAAAATAATAAAATTTTTTGTGAAATTTGATTAAAATATTGTATTAAAAGTAATTGAATTCTTTGCAAAAATTCAATTATTTTTACAAATTTAAAAGATGTTTAAGATGTTAATGTTAATTAATGTTAATTATTTAAGATGTTTTTTTCTATGTTTATTTTTATTTTTATTTTAAAAGATGTTTAAGATGTTAATGTTAATTATTTAAGATGTTTTTTTCGATGTTTATTAAGAAAAATAAAATTTTTCTCAGAAGTTCAATTATTTTTTTAAAAAATAACAATTTTGCAATAATTCAATTATTTTCGTAAATAATAAAATTCTTCGCATTAATTCAATTCTTTCAATAGAATGTTTATACAATTATATAGAAAATAATTGAATTCTTTCGTAGAATTTTATTAAAATTGCATTAAATAATAATTTAATTCTTGCGAAGAATTAAAATCTTTCTAAAGTATTTTATTATTTATGAAAAAAATTGAACGTGTCAAAAAAATGTATTATTATTATTTATAAAAATAATTGAATTCTCTAGAGAAAATTAAATATATTTATGAAAAAAACTGAATATTTGCGAAAAAATTTTAATAAAATTTCACGAAAGAATTAAATTATTTTCTATTCATAAATTCTTCGAGAAAATTCAATTATATTTATAAATTGTAAAATTCTTTGCAAAAATTCAATTTCATTTTAATTTTTAATATTTTTCGAGAAAATGCAAATACTTTCTAAAATTTTAATAAATCCCTTGAATCAATTCAATTATATTTATGAATAATAAATTCTTTTCCAAAAATTCAATTATTTTCAAAAAAATTTTACGAAAGAATTCATTTTTTTTCTTAATTGGTTATAAAATAATTCAATAGAATTTAATTATTTTCTAAAATTTTAATAATATTTTTTTAATAAATTTTTCATAAAATTCAATTATTTAAACAAATTTTAATTGAATTTATTAAAGAAACTCCATTATTTAAAAAAAAATTGAAAGAAATTCTTGAAAAGAATTTAATAAAAAAAATTTAAAAATTTTAATAATATTCTTGTCAAAAATTAAATTTTTTTCATAAATAATAAAATTCTTCGGAGAAATTCAATTATTCTCAAATTTTTCGATAAAATTCTTTGCATGAATTCAATGATTTTCAATATTTTAATTTTAAAATTGAAAAAAAATATTTGAAAACAAAAATTATTAAAAAATTTCGAAAACAAAAAAGCAAACAACTAACTTCAAACGGCGAACAGATTACCGGAATATAACGATTATTAATATAGATTTTGAAAATAATAAATTAGTTAATAAATAAATAAATTTTTCAAAATTCTGAGTCTAAAATTATTCAAAAATCGAAGTTGATATTTGAAAATAAAACATTTTATAATTTGCATAATAGTAATAATAAAGCGAATATCGCGTTTCGTGCGCTTTCATACATTTTCTATTATATTTTAAATATGTTTTCCATGAAAAAATATATAGAAAAGAATAAATAATAAAATACTTGAAAATTACAGCACAGAAGCATCTTATTCTTGAAGGCAGGTAAATGTGGTTTTCAACACGTGAAAAATTGGATGCGTATACCTTTTGCACGCAGTTGGCGAGAAATTTTATATATATTTATTACGACTGAAATGAATCGAAGAAGAAACGCCATCAATCAGCTATATAGTGGATCGCGTCCTTCTGCCTTCTTGACCATCACTCGTTTTCTGGTCCTTCGATCTCCCATCTCATCCTCTCGCCAATACCTAATCCGATTTCTATGTCTTTGCCTCTGGCTCCCGTTTGAAGTCACAATCCTTAATTCCTCAACGACTATACTTTATATGAAATTCCTCTGCTTCGTCTCCAATCCCTATGACGACAGTCTCAGTCTCAGAAAATCGAAATTCGTACTTTGGATTAACCTTGCAACTGTCAGGAACAAGTCGAGGAGTGATCGATGATCCTGAAATCTTCCCATTACATAAGTGATAGAAAATTAATGATATATTATAAATATACTATATTATAAACTGAAGAAATTTTGATTTTTTCTACATTTTTGCTTCTAAATTAATTTAGAAAAAAAAATTTTCATCAATTAAATTTCTTTTAAAAAAAATCAAAAATAAAAAGAAATTTCTAAAAGGAAAGTTCAAAAAATTTTATTGCTAAATTTCCGCTTCTAAATTAATTTAGAAAATAATATTTAGAACAAAAATTCGAAAAAGAAAATTCAAAAAAGAAAGTTCTAGAAATTTGTTTCTAAATTTCTGCTTCTAAATAAATTTAGAAAATAATATTTAGAACAAAAATTCTAGAAAGAAAATTCGAAAAGGAAAGTTCTAGAAAATTGTTTTTAAATTATTTTAGAAAAAGAAATTTGGAACAAAAATTCTAAAAAGAAATTTTGAAAAGGAAACTTCTAATGAAAATGTTTTTTAATTTTTTCTTTTAAATAAATTTAGAAAAGAAATTTAGAACAAAAATTTTAAAAAGAAATTTCTAAAAGCATTTTTAAGAAATTGGTTTCTAAATTTTTGCTTCTAAATTAATTTAGAAAATAATATTTAAAACAAAAATTCTAAAAAGAAAATTCGAAAAGGAAAGTTCTAAAAATTTGTTTCTAAATTTTTGCTTATAAAATTAATTTAGAAAATAATATTTAAAATAAAAATTCTAAAAGGAAAGTTTAAGAAAAATTTGGTTTCTAAATTTTTGCTTCAATTTAGAAAAAGAAATTTAGAACAAAATTTCTAGAAAGAAATTTTTAAAAGCAATTCTAAAAAATTTGCTTCTAAATTAATTTAGAAAATAATATTTAGAACAAAAATTCTAAAACGAAAATTTGAAAAGGAAAATTCTAAAGAATTTGTATTTAAATTTCTGCTTCCAAATTAATTCAGAAAATAATACCTATTTAAAATTAAAATTCTAAAAAGAAAATTCTAAAAGGAAAGTTCTAAAAAAAAAGAAAAAAAAGAAGTTAGAAAAAAAAGAAAAAAAGAAGTTTAGAAGTTTGTTTCTAAATTTTTGCTTATAAAATTAATTTAGAAAATAATATTTAGAATAAAAATTCTAAAAAGAAAATTCTAAAAGGAAAGTTTAAGAAAAATTTAGAACAAAAATTCTAAAAAGAAAATTTGAAAAGAAAAGTTCTAAAAAATTTGTTTCTAAATTTCTACTTCTAAATAAATTTACAAAATAATATTTAGAACACAAATTCTAGAAAGAAAATTTGAAAAGGAAAGTTCTTTAGAATTTGATTTAAATTTCTGCTTCTAAATTAATTTAGAAAATAATATTTAGAATAAAAATTCTAAAAAGAAAATTCGAAAAGGAAAGTTCTAGAAAATTGTTTTTAAATTATTTTAGAAAAAGAAATTTTAAACAAAAATTCTAAAAAGAAATTTTGAAAAGGAAATTTCTAATGAATATGTTTTTTAATTTTCTCTTCTAAATAAATTTAGAAAAGAAATTTAGAACAAAAATTTTAAAAAGAAATTTCTAAAAGCAGTTTTAAAAAATTTGTTTCTAAATTTTTGCTTCCAAATTAATTTAAAAAAAGAAATTTAGAACAAAAATTCTAAAAAGAAAATTTGAAAAGAAAAGTTCTAAAAAATTTGTTTCTTAATTTCTACTTCAAAATAAATTTACAAAATAATATTTAGAACACAAATTCTAGAAAGAAAATTCGAAAAGGAAAGTTCTAAAGAATTTGATTTAAATTTCTGCTTCTAAATTAATTTAGAAAATAATATTTAGAATAAAAATTCTAAAAAGAAAATTCGAAAAGGAAAGTTCTAGAAATTTGTTTGTAAATTTTTACCTATAAATTAATTTAGAAAAAGAAATTTAGAATAAAAATTCTAAAAAGAAAAATTCTATAAAATTTGTTTCTAAATTTCTGATTCTAAATTAATTTAGAGAAATTTATTACAAAAATTCAAAAAAGAAATTTCTAAAACGAAAGTTCAAAAAAAAAAAATTTAAACATAAATTTCTAAAATAAAATAATAAGTTTCTTTTTATAGAAAAATAAACAAAACTAGATAACAAACGAATTTTCAAAATTCGCATCGACAATTTTCGATATAAATTTTGATAAGGACAAAAAAGACATAAAGTTAAGTTTCGTGAATGAAAATAATTAGTTTTTCACACTTTGCAATATGTGTCACCACTTGTGTGTTTGTCCTTAAATTTACATTTCGTCGATTATTTCTGAACTAATCAGTGCCACGCCAAAAATTGCTTCACAAAGATCAATGAGGTAATTAAAGGAACGAAGCTAGCTAATGAGTTTGACTAAAATATGCAAAAGCTCGCAACGGCAGCAAATTTCCATTTTAATTCACGCAAGCGGCATTATTGTGATTTATGTGTCCTGTGCAAACCTGTGCCCGGTTGTTTCGAGAGGAGAACCTCACCTGAAGATTGAAATTAAGTATTATGTATATTAAAAAAGCTCTATCTTTCAATTCGCCTCATATTAATCCGTCAAATTAATCATCAGCAAGTATACAATTAATATTCTGCAAGCAAATCACTCCGCAAAAAAAACCTCAAATGAGATTTTAAAGAGAGACTTATCTCAAAGAACCTCTAAAAAACTCTGAAAAAAATAATAAATAATATTATCTTCTATAAATCGTTGTATTCCGATAATCTGTTCACAGTTTAAAGTTAGTTGTTTGCTTTCTTCTTTCCTAACTCTTAATATTTTCTTTCAAATGTTTTGAATTTTAAACTTAATGTACATTAAAAAATTTTAATTCTAAAGAAGATTTTTATTATTCATATTATTTTAAATAATTGAATTTCTACGATAAATTGTTGAAAATAATTATTGAATGTCTGGAAGAATTTTATTCAAATTTTCAAACAAAATTGAATTTCTTCAAAGATTTCCTTTATTTTTGAAAATAATGGAATTTTTGCAAAAAATTTTATTTTTCCTAAAAATAATTGAATTCTTGTTTAAACAAAATTTTATTATTTATAAAAATAATTGAATTCTTGTGAAAAATTATATTAAAAATTTTTTTAATAGTTAGAAGAATTTTGTCATTTATATTGTAAACAATTGAATTTCTGCGAGGAGTTTTATTATTTATAAAAAAAATTGAATTTGTGTCAAAAAAATTTATTATTTAAAAAAAGAATTGAATTCTCTTGAACAAAATTATTTTGTTTACAAAAATAATTGAATTCTTTGGAGAAAATCAAATTTATTTTATAAACAATAATTGAATTTCTGAAAAGAATTCTCTTATTTATAAAAATAATTAAATTCTTTCGAAGAATTTTTGCAAAATTATTAAAAATAATAAATTATTTTCAAAGAATTTAATTATAATTTTACTAAAAATAATTGAATTCTTATAAACAAAGTTTCTTATTTATAAAAATAATTCGAATTCTTGCGAAGAATTACATTAAAATTTTTAAAAACAGTTAATTACATAGGAAGATTTTTATTATTCATAGTATTGTAAATAATTGAATTTCTGCGAAAAATTGTTGAAAATAATTGAATTTCTGGAAGAATTTTATTCAAATTTTCAAACAAAATTGAATTTCTTTGAAGATTTTCTTTATTTTTGAAAATAATGGAATTTTTGCAAAAAAATTTATTTTTCCTAAAAATAATTGAATTCTCATAAACAAAATTTTATTATTTATAAAAATAATTGAATTCTCGCGAAGAATTATATTAAGATTTTTTAAAATAGTTAAATTCTTAGGAAGAATTTTGTCATTCATATTGTAAACAATTGAATTTCTGCGAAGAGTTTTATTATTTATGAAAAAAATTGAATTTGTGTCAAAAAAATTTATTATTTAAAAAAAGAATATTAAATTCTCTTGAGATAATTAAAATTATATTAAAAAATAAATAAATTTCTGCAAAGAATTTTATTATTTACAAAAATAATTGAATTCTTGCTAAGAATTTTACAATTTATAAAAATAATTTAATTGTTGTGAAGAATTTTATCAGAATTGTTGAAAATAATTGAATTTTTATTAAAACTCTTAAAAATAATTGAATTTAAATAATATTTATAAAAATAATTGAATTCTTGCGAAAAATGGTTGAAAATAATTGAATTTCTGGAAATATTTCATTCAAATTTTTAAACAAAATTGAATTTCTTCAAAGATTTTTTAAATTTTTGGCATTATTAATTTTTGAATTTTTGAATTTTCTTTTTTAAAAATAATTGAATTTTTTAAAGAAAGTTAAAATTATTTTTAAAATAATTGAATTTTATTATTTATAAAAATATTTGAATTCTTGCGAAAAATGGTTGAAAATAATTGAATTTCTGGAAAAATGTTATTCAAATCTTTAAAAAAAATTGAATTTCTTCAAAGATTTTACAAATTTTTGGCATTATTAATTTTTGAATTTTTGAATTTTTTTTTTTTAAATAATTGAATTTTTTAAAGAAAGTTAAAATTATTTTTAAAATAATTGAATTTTATTATTTATAAAAATATTTGAATTCTTGCGAAAAATGGTTGAAAATAATTGAATTTCTGGAAAAATGTTATTCAAATCTTTAAAAAAAATTGAATTTCTTCAAAGATTTTACAAATTTTTGGCATTATTAATTTTTGAATTTTTGAATTTTTTTTTATAAAAATAATTGAATTTTCTAGAGAAAATTAAAATTATTTTTAAAATAATTGAATTTTATTATTTATAAAAATAATTTAATTCCTTCAAGAGATTTTATTGAAATTATATTCAAAATAATTGAATTCTTGCGATGATTTTTATTATTCACGAAAATAATTGAATTCTTGAGAAGAATTTCATTGTTTACGAAAATAATTGAGTTCTTGAGAAGAATTTTATTATTTATAAAAATAATTGAATTCTTGTTAAGAATTATATTAAGATTTTTTGAAATAGTTAAATTCTTAGGAAGATTTTGTCATTCATATTGTAAACTATTGTATTTTTGCAAAGAGTTTTATTATTTATAAGAAAAAATTTGATTTGTGTCAAGAAAATTTATTATTTAAAAAATGAATATTGAATTCTCTTAAAATAATTTAAATTATATTAAAAAATTAATAAATTTCTGCAAAGAATTTTATTATTTACAAAAATAATTAAATTCTTGCTAAAAATTTTACAACTTATAAAAATAATTGAATTGTTGTGAAGAATTTTATCAGAATTGTTGAAAATAATTGAATTTTTATTAAAACTCTTGAAAATAATTGAATTTCTGGAAGAATTTTATTCAAAATTTTTAAACAAAATTGAATTTCTTCGAAGATTATATTAATTTTTGACAATAATGGAATTTATGCAAAAAAATATCTTTTTTATAAAAATAATTGAATTTTCTAGAGAAAGTTAAAATTATTTTTAAAATAATTGAATTTTATTATTTATAAAAATAATTTAATTCCTTCAAGAGATTTTATTGAAATTTTATTGAAAATAATTGAATTCTTGCGAAGATTTTTATTATTCACGAAAATAATTGAATTCTTGAGAAGAATTTTATTGTTTACGAAAATAATTGAGTTCTTGAGAAGAATTTTATTATTTATAAAAAATAATTTAATTCTCTAGAGGAAATTATATTTATTTTTGAAAAAAAATGAATTTCTGCGATGAATTTTATTATTTATAAAAATAATTGTATTTTGAATAAGTGTATAAAATTTTCCTTTGTTGTAAAATGAGACAAAAAGAAAAGAAAAAAAGACAAGATCAGATATGCGAAAAAAGTAGCAAACTTTTGTCCCGCGAAAGATTTGTGCATGATGATAGTTGTTTGTAGTTTTGAATTATGTTACACTCGTTTGACGATGATCCCACGACTTTTACGAGGTATCAAAAACCGCGTGTGGGAACGTGACACAAAACACATTATACATCGCGCAGTGTCATTATAATTCACAGGCCGTGCCGAGGAGTAACTGTAAAGAAACCCTTAAATAATCTCGTCGACTTTATCTATGCTCATCAAGGACTCCCTTGCCTCCTGTGTATCACACTACCACTATTATGAGTCAACGCACAAAAATTGAATAAACATCCCGACAAAAAAGCTACTTCTTCTAAACAAGAAAAAGGTGTCACAAAAGTTACTTTGAAAAACCGCATTTTATGTAAAAGAGCTACTTAAGAATTCATAGTAGTTGATTCGAAAAGAAAAGTTAGAGGTGATAATGTTTAAGTTGCCGCCTTCGCTTTCAAATTGGATGATTATCGTTCCTGACTTTTTGGATAATTCCTTTATTCACAGTGAGAACAAAAAAAAAAAATAAAAAAAAAAAAAATAGGCGTGTTTCTTTCCTAAAAATTATGACCCGAGTTTCGATTTTCAAAGTGTGAATTTGACGATCGCCTTTATATTCCTGATTTTACGATTTCCATTAATGTTCGATTTTCGAAATTCATCTATCAATTATAATTTTTCTTTCATTGAAATTCTCTTTTTTTATTACCATTCAAATTGGTAGCAATCAGAAAAAGAGTTTGATGAGTTTGCTGAGAAAAATTTCATTGTGATCATTTTAAAAACGAATACAATAAACTAATTTCTATTGAAAAAGTATTTTGTTTTTTATTAATATAAAAATAAATTTTTATTATTGTAATAAAATAAACATATATGTATTTTTGTGGAATTTCCTTTATTTCCTAAAAAATTTATGTCAATAAATGTAAAGAATCTAAAATAGAATTAAAATTCGTATCTCGTTTATTCGGCCAAATAGAGAATATAAATTGAAATTTTATCGAAAAATGCAAAAATAAAGGCAAAATTCTAAAAAAAAAATTTTTTTAATTATTTTTAATTCTATTTCTAGTTTTAAAAAAAATTGTCTCAGAGTTTTTTTTTTATCAAGTTTAATAATTTTGTACCCAAAAAAGTAATTCTAAAAGGGGAAAAATAAATAAAACCACACTAAATTAATTACTGGGAAAGTTCACAACGTTTAGAATAAACTAAAGTATAAAAAATATTTTATATACTTTTTTGATAAAAAAAAATATTTTTTGATGAAAAATATTTTGATGAAAAAATATTTTTATAAACTAAAGTATAAAAAATATTTTATATATACTTTTTTGATAAAAAATTTAAAAACAAAATATTTTAATCAATAGAAAAAAAAATCGAAAACGGAGAAAATATTTTTCTATTTTAATATTGAAAATTTTTTTACTTCATTTAAATATGCATAAAGGGATGAGATAGATAAGACAGGGAGAGAGAGAGGGAAATATGGAAGTTAACACCAGCTGCGCAACTGGGATGACTTATAATCTGAGTCACACATTTCGTGTTAATTGGTCTTGTGGGTTTAGAGTACCAGTTTAATCGGATAGTTTTACAACAGCAAGCCGCTTGGAAACCTTTAATTCATTTACGATAGTGTTCCCCACTCGACAACTATATTTCAACAACAACTGTTCACCGTTCCCTACGCACTCTTAAACTTTTTTTTCTCTATTTTACCTACAAAATAAATCCTTCCTATCTGTTTATCCAATTTTATTAAAAGCTTTTTAACTTATTTTCAAAACGAACTTTTCCTCCAAAAATAACAGGTTTTTCCCCAAAAACTTTTCTGCTTAACTTCAGTACTACTACCAATTAATATTAATTAATTAATAATAATTAGTATTAATACTAATTTACATTAATTAATACTAATTTGTATTAATTAATAGGAGTTAATACTAATTAATACTATTCATATTAATTAACTAGCAAATATTATACAAATTATAAAATTTTTTATTTTCAAATATCAGCAGCTTCAATTTTTTTTTTTTATTATTTTCAATTCAGAATTTAAAAAATATATTTAATAACTAATTAATTGTTATTATTTATAATTTTCAAAATTTCTAAGAAAAGTTTTTTTCATAAAAAAATTTAATTTTCTCTAAAAAATTTAATTATTTTTATAAAAATAAAATTTTTTTTGCAAAAATTCCATTATTTTCAAAAATAAAAAAAATCTTCGAAAAAAATTCGATTTGGTTTAAAAATTTGAATAAAATTCTTTCAGAAATTCAATTATTTTCAACAATTTTTCACAAGAATTCAATTATTTTTTAACAATTCCAGGGTGGCCGCAAAATTTTATTTTCAAAATTCCCTGACTTTTCCCTGACTAATTTTTGATTTTCCCTGACTAACAAATTTTTGAATTACTTAATATTCTACATTAAAATGTCCGTAAGAAGGTCCAAACTTATAAAAAATGTAACGGCACCATTATAATGAGCTATATGTATTACAAAAACGTATAAATAAAAAACTGAATTGACATTTAAGTATCAAAGTTTTTTAATTTGTGGTTTCTTTCGATCAAAATTCCCTGACTTTTCCCTGATTTCCAGTTTTTCCCTGACTTGCGGCCACCCTGAATTCTGATAAAATTCTTCAAAACAGTTCAATTATTTTTATAAATATTATTTAAATTCAATTATTTTCAAGAGTTTTAATAAAAATTCAATTATTTCCAACAATTCTGATAAAATTCTTCAAAACAGTTCAATTATTTTTATAAATATTATTTAAATTCAATTATTTTCAAGAGTTTTAATAAAAATTCAATTATTTTCAACAATTCTGATAAAATTCTTCAAAACAGTTCAATTATTTTTATAAATATTATTTAAATTCAATTATTTTCAAGAGTTTTAATGAAAATTCAATTATTTTCAATTTCAACAATTCCGATAAAATTCTTCAAAAAAATTCAATTATTTTTATAAATTGTAAAATTCTTAGCAAGAATTTAATTATTTCTTTAAATAATAAAATTCTTCGTAGAAATTCATTTTTTTTCATAAATAAATTTAATTTCCTCTAGAGAATTTAATTATTTTTATAAAAATGTAATTTTGTGCAAAAATTTCATTATTTTCAAAAATAAATAAAATCTTTGAAGAAATTCAATTTTCAATTCAATTAATTCAATTATTTTCAACAATTCTGATAAAATTCTTCGAAACAATTAAACTATTTTTATAAATATTATTTAAATTCAATTATTTTCAACAATTCTGATAAAATTCTTCAAAACAATTTAATTACTTTTATAAATTTTAAAATTCTTAGCAAGAATTCAATTATTTTTGTAAATAGAAAAATTCTTCTGAGAAATACAATTATATTCAAGATAATTTTAATAAAATTTTTCTAACATGTAATAAAAAAATTTTTAAAACTTGTAATAAAATTTTTCTAAAATAACAAAATTGTTCACTGAAATTCAATTCTTTAAAAACATTTTAATAACATTTTTCGCAATTAATTCAGTTATTTTCATGAATAATAAAATTCTTCTGAAAAATTAAATAATTTTCAAATTATTGAGTAAAATTTTTCAGACCCGTGTGGAAAAAGCCACGTTCGAGCCCCACAGCTCCGGGGCCCCCGTCGGGGGCCCTCGTGGAATATCCATGAGGAGAAATCCACGAGGGCACCAGCAGGGGCCCCGTTCTTTGCCCTTACGGTTGCCCTGCTCAAAAATTTATCTAAGTTTTAAAAAAAAAATTTTTTTGTTGAAAAACTTTAGTGCAGAATGCATTAAATTACGTTTCAAAGCACCTGAAATAAACATTAAGTGACATTTTTCCATAAATCCTATCACAAAGTTATGGAAATTTACGAGGGCACCAGCAGGGCCCCTGCTCTTAGCCATTATGAATGCCCTGCTCAACAATTTTTTTAAGTCCAAACGAAAAATTTTTTTACAACAAAAAATTATTGTTTACTATCATTTTAAACAATGAAAAACACGTTTTTAACAAATATTTAATGTTACTTTTTTTGAAAATATTAAACTTACCTAAGGGCAAATCCATGAGGGCCCACGCGAGGGCCCTCATGGATTGCCCACATCATTAACTAGAAAAAATTTCTAAGTCCAAAAAAAAAAATTTTTTTTTCATCAACAAATTAATGTTTATAATGATTTTAAACAATGAAAAACACGTTTTTCACAAATATTTAATGTTACTTTTTTTGAAAATATTAAACTTACCTAAGGGCAAATCCATGAGGGCCCACGCGAGGGCCCTCATGGATTGCCCACATCATTAACTAGAAAAAATTTCTAAGTCCAAAAAAAAAAATTTTTTTTACATAAAAAAATTAATGTTTATAATGATTTTAAACTATGAAAAACGCGTTTTTAACACAAATGTTTTGACATTTTTTTTTTTTTTGAAATTATAAAAATATTAATTTCTGAATATTTATGGTCTATTATTATATTATTGATATTGTTATTATTATTATTAAACTATTTAATTATTTGTCATGGTGTATTAGTGTTAATAAATAATTTATTGAATCATCAAAAGCAAGTCAGCAAGTCACCTACATTAAAGCAAAAATTTTCAAGTAGGTCCCGTAGCATAGTGGTAAGAGTGTTGTCTGGTAGTCAGTAGGTCGTAGGCTCAATTCCCGCGTGCGTCAGATTTTTTTTTTTTTTGGTCACGATTTAATTAAAAAAGTAAAAATTGTTAAATAAGAATGTTATTTGTCAATAATTGGACTAATTTGTTATTAATAAATAATTAATTCATTAATTTAATTGAAAATAAAGTTGAGGGCATTTTATGAAATCCACGAGGGCACCGCGTGGAAAATCCACATGGAATCCATGAGGATTTTCCTCGAGGGCACCCATGAGGGAAAGCATGTCACGCCTTCGAGGGCTCCGCGTGGATTGCCCCTGCGGATTCCACATGGCAAGAGGGCAATCCACGAGGGCCCCGCCGGGGGCCCTCACCATTTTTCTGCACGGGGAATAGTTGATTAAATACTCTAAATAATAAAATTATTCCTAAGATTTCAATTATTTTTTCAAATTTTAATATAATTCTTTGCATGAATTCAATTATTTTTATAAATAATAAAATTCTTCACAGAAATTCAGTTCTTTTTAGTATGAATTTAATTTTCTCTAAAGAACTCACTTATTTTTATTTATAAATAAAAAAAATTTTTTCCAACATATTCCATTATTTTCAAAAATATATATAAAATCTTCGCAAGAATTCATTTATTTTTATAAATAATAAACTTCTTCTGGGAAATTAATTAATGTTTTAAAAATTTTACTAAAATTCTTCTAAAAAATTCAATTATTTAAAAAATTTTTTTAATCTAATCAAAGTATTAACTTTTAAATTTAAAAAAAAAGAAATAAAATTTATTAAAGCAAATTTTGAAAAATTAATTCATTTCTAAATTTTTCTTGGAATGTTTCGAAATGTATAATTTATGAAATTCTACTTTAATGTTAATGAAAAATGCTTAAATAATAACTAAAAATTATGTTAAATTAATTTAAATAATTATTTTTTAATTTATATACT
This sequence comes from Leptopilina syphax, assembly GCA_032872505.1. NCBI lineage: Eukaryota > Metazoa > Arthropoda > Insecta > Hymenoptera > Figitidae > Leptopilina > Leptopilina syphax. Next base: position 27,361,846 of record CM065469.1, on the reverse strand, counting down.
TCAAGAATTGGAATTTAATAAAAAATATAACAATTTAAAACAAATGATTCCAAGAATAGAAAAATAATTATGAAAAAAATAAGGAAACAATTGTAAAGAAAAATAACAAACTTCAAACTCCGAACAGACATTCGGAATAAAACGATAATTAATATAGATTAATACAGATTATTTAAACAGTATTTCGAAAATAGAAAAAAATTATTTTCTTAGAAATCACTTTAAAGTGTTTGCTTCAAGAAAGAAGATTGTTTATTTGCCGGAGAGAGTAATGAGATTCGGAAACATTTGAACAAATAAAACTTCAGGGTATATATCTATTACGCTGAAGTTTTGAAAGTGTAAATTCCTCTGTTTTCTATATTTCTAAGTGAATTCATCGTGAGAAGAAAGTCTTACTGACTGCGGGAATGGAGGACGAGTTTCAGCACCATTGAATTTGTTTCTAATTGCTAGTATACTCAAGTGTCTTGCACCTTAAACCAAAAAAGAAGGGGCTAAATGAAATACAAAAGCACACCGCTCAATTTCCACTCGCCTTTGTGCACAGCAGCAAATTCTACACACAAACCAAGAACTTAGAGACGAAAAATAAAACTTGATCTTTATCTTCTTTGAAGAAATTCGCTCAACACTATTTACAACACTATTTACTATTAAGTAAAATAATTAGTTAATTGTCAAATTTGTTTCTTTTAATTTTTTAATTAATTTCTTTTCCACAAAAAATTAATTTTGTTTTTCCCTGATTTCCAGACAAAATTTTGAATTTTTTCCTGACCCTACAGAGTATTCTAATTCACTCTAAAAATTATTAGACACTCAAAAAACTGTTCCATTATAATACATTATTTTATTTAGGAATTTTTTTAATTGTAAAATTATTCTAAAACATTAATTTAAATTTCCATAAAATTTTTCAAAAAAAAAAGAATTTAATTATTTATAAAAATTTTAATAAAATCCTTCTCAAGAATTTAATTATTTTTACAAGTAATAAAATTATTCACACGAATTCAATTATTTAAGAACATGTAATAAAATACGCTGTAAGAACTCAATTATTTTCATAATAAATAAATAAATTCCACGAAAAATGTAATTATTTTCAAAAATTGTTTGCAAGAATTCAATCATTTTCAAAAATATTATTAAAATTCTTGAGAATTTTCAAATCCATTTGTTTACAATTCAGTTTTATAAAATTTCCATTATTCGGAAATTCTTCAATTAAATATTTAGAAAATAAAAACTTGAAATAATTTTAAAAAAAAATTCAATTAAACTTTTTCGAAAAAAAAATAATTCTATACAATTGTCAGTTAAAAGTATAAAAAAATTCATATTTTCAAAGATTTTAATTTAAAACCTTTTTAAAATTCAATTATTTTTGAAAATTTATGCTATAATGCTTTTAATATTCAACTATCTAAAATTTTTACTGCAATCCATATTTAAATTAATTTTTAATAGAAAATTCTATGAGAATTCAATTATTTAAATACAAAAATAAATAATTTATTGAATAAATGAATGTTTTTAAAAAATTGATTTCTCATAAAGAATTTTAATTATTTTCTAAAATTTTAATAAATCGTTCGAAACAATTCAATTTTATTTATGAAATATTTCTTTATGAAACAATACATTTTCAAGTGGCCTTTGTGAAAAAATTTCTTGAAAATAATAATTTTATTTATAAATAGTAAAATTCTTTGCAAAAATTAAATTATTTTTAATACAATTTTAATAACATTTCGTGAAAGAATTCAATTAAAAAAAAAAATTTTAATAATATTTTTCGAAAAAATTCAATTATTTTCTAAAATTTTAATAAATTCTTCGAAACAATTCAATTATAATTATAAATTATTATTATTTTTTTTTTTTTAAATTATTATTCTTATTATTAATTATTATTCTTTGCCAAAATTCAATTAAATTTTCAAAAAAATTTCACGAAAGAATTTAATTTTTTTTAATTCGTTATAAAATTTTTCAAATAAATTCAATTATTTTCTAAAATTTAAATAAAAATTCAATAATTAAATGTTTAATTACAATTATTAACAAATCAGGATTCATTTAAAAACTTGAATAAAATTGTTAATAAAGTTCAATTATTTTCTAAATTTTCAATTAAAATTATTCAAAAATCTACATTATTTTTTTAAAAAAACTAAGAAATTCTTCAATGGAATTTAATTAGAATTTTTAAAAATTTTAACAAAATTCTTCTCGAGAATTCAAATATTTTCCTAAATAATAAAATTCTTCGAATAAATTCTATTATCAAATTTTTTGATAAAATTCTTTGCCACAATTCAATGATTTTCAATACATTAATTTTAAAATTGAAAATATTTTTAAAAAAAATTATTAAAGACGTTACGAAACAAAAAAGCAAACAACAACTAACTTCAAACTGCGAACAGATTACCGGAATTCCTGTGAAATTTTTATTATTTATGAAAATAATTAAACGTTTGCTTAGAATTATATTAAAACTTTTTTTTTTAATAGTTCAATTCTTTTGGGAAATTTTATTAAAGTTGTAGATATTGAGAATCATTGAATTGAGGAAAATTTTTTAAAATTCAATTTTTTCCAGTACTTTAATAAAAATCCCTGACTTTTTCCTGAATTCCCTGATCTGACTTCCCCTGGCAACTCTGAATTAATGTAGAATAATAATTTAATAGAAAATCTAATAAAAGAAATTAATAATAAAGAGAGAATCTTGTGCGTAACGTCGAAATAGTACAGTTGGACTTTGAAATGTTAAAGTTTTTTTTTTTACAAAGCGCATGCAAGAAAGTCATTGACCTATAGAGGGTTGAAAACTACAAGGACTATACTTTTTTTTTTAAAACGCCTTTTGCATGCGACTCATGTGTCTCATGAGTGTGAATGGCTCGCGTCCGGGGCGAGTATTATTTCCCCTGGAAATGTGTGTTACTCACTTAGAAACACACTGATAATGAGAGAAGAGAGTATATTTCGCGCATACATTATTTCACGTTTTACGGCACTTATTTAAAAAAAAAAAAAAGAAAAAAATATATATGCCTCTTTAGGTGCGGGTTAACAGCTGGACAAATGCCTACGCGCTGCCTTGTGTCATTTATGCACGCAAAACGGATGTGAGTTATGAGAATTCGGATATCAAACGGAGACATGTATCCCTTTTTCCTTTCAATGTGACAATAATGTGACGAGAAAATGTCCTCACAACGGATATTTCTTGTTCATCTTCCTTCTAAAGTGATCGAACAAAAATTATATAGAATTTTGTCCAAAATTTTGCGGTTACTCACGTGAAGATGATGATGACCATAATAGAAGTTGTCATATACCTTTTTCTTATTTTACGATTTAGCGGTTTGTCCAAGAAGCGAAAGTTTATTCGTGAGAAAACTGCTCCTCCAGTCGAGACGAAACCTGAAAAATGGAATTTTATTTAGTATACGATTATTATAAAGTATTTGATCTCTGTTAAGTCTAAATCGAAAATCTCTATCTAGTCTCTAGAAAAGTATTTTTTTAATTTTTCGAAATATTTGTTACTTTTAGTTATTTATTTAAGTAGTAAACGGAACAAGGTAAAAAAAAATTCAATTTTGTAATTAATTTAAAATTTTTAAATTACTTTTTAAAGTGAACAAATAATTTTATGCAAATGTGTAAAATATTACGCAAGCGTTTTATTTTGTACAATATTCACAACTCCCCTATGTATGAAAAAAAAATTATTACTATTGACTAACAATTAGATATTAATTTTCTTGCATGCGGAAGAATAATTAAAGGTAAACATTTATGTAAAATCTCATGCGGGACTGCATTTATTTATCTATATAGTACTTGAAATATATAAGGGTTGAATTATCAAAGCGATAAAAATATATATAATTTATACATACGTGCACGAATCAGTATTTTGATTTAATTAGATATGAATCCGATAAAGCTTCACCGCACCACAACCTCGAGGATTTTTCGAAAGAAACACTCAGCAACTGAAAAATAAAATTTCCTGTTAAAATTTCCAATTCACGCACAATTTTACCTAATATTTCTCTTCTTTTCATAAATGATAGATAAAAAACAAAAATAAAATTTAAGAAGAAATAACAATTAATTTTACAACTTCCCAACAACAAATTATCGTTAAATTATAAATCGATAAAAAAAAATGAAAATTGCACAAAAGTGAAAAAAAAATTTACAACTATTTTTGTAAGTTACTAACAAAAAAAAGTTCATTATCTTCGCAGACTTTGCATTCAATAATTAATTTTCAAAAAGCAGCAAAAAGTAGCATTAAAATTCAAAAATGTAGTAAAAAAGTAAGTAGCTATCGAAAAATTAAACTTGAAGACCAACAAAACTCCTTTTAGATACTTTACAAAACTGATAAAAATTACATTCTATATTTTATTTTCCTGACTTTTTTCTAATTTTCAGCAAAAATATTTACTTCTTTCTTATCCTGCTAATAAATTGAATTTCTGCAACGAATTTTACAATTATCAATGAAAGAATTTTAATATTTATAAAAATAATTTAATTCTTGCGAAGAATTTTATAAAAATTTATGAATAATTGATTTCTTTCGACCAATTTTATGCAAATTCTAATTTAAGTAATTGAATTCCTGAGAAATTTTTATTATTCATGAAAAGAATTGAATTCATACGAAGATTTTTACAAAAATTTTATTAAATAATTGAATTTTGTTTGGAAATTTTATGAAAATAGTAGATATTGAAAATCATTGATTTGCTAAAAGTTTTTAAAAATAATTAAATTTTACAAAGAATTCTTTTAAAATTATTGACAATAATTAAATAAATTCCAAAAAAGCATTTTATTATTTATGAAAATAATTGAATTCTTGGGAATGATTTTATTAAAATTTTTAAAAATAATTGAATTTCTAAGAAGAAAATTATTACTTTTAAATAAATAATTGAATTCTTGTGATAAATATTGTTATTTACGAAGATAATTGAATTTTGCAAAGAATTTTAATAAAATGCCTCAAAATAATTGAATTTTCGGGAATAATTTTGATATTTATCTTTAATAATTGAATTCTTTCGAAGAATTATTTATGTAAATAATTAAATTCTTGAGAAGAATTTTTAAAAAATCTAAAAGAATAATTGAATTATTTCAAAAAAATGTAATGAAAATTGTATTAAAAATAATTGATTTCTTCCCGACAATTTTATTAAAATATTTGAAAATAATTTAATTCTTGTGAAAAATTATAATTTTTTGTAAATAATTAAATTCTTCTAAAGAGTTTTAAAAAAATATTTTTTTATTTAATTGATTTTTGCGAGGAATTGAAATTAAATTTTTAAGAATAATGAAATTTCTCGAACAATTCCTGTAAAATTGGTATTAAAAATAATTAAAATCCTGCAATGAATTTTATTATTTATGAAAATAATTGAATAGTTGCAAAGAATTTTATTAAAATTTTCAAAAATAATTGAATTCCTGAGAAGAATTTTATTATTTATGAAAATAACTGAATTATCACGAAAAATGTTACTAAAATGTTTTAAAAGAATTGTATTTCAGTGAAAAATTTTGTTATTTTAGAAAAATTTTATTAAAATTATCTTGAATATAATTGAATTTTTTCCCAGAAATTTTATAAAAAATTGTATTGAATATAATTGAATTTCTCAGAAGAATTTTATTATTTACAAAAATAATTGAATTTTTGCTAAGAATTTTACAATTTATAAAAATAATTGAATTGTTTCGAAGAATTTTATCAGAATTGTTGAGAAGAATTGAAATTTTTATTAAAAATCTTGAAAATAATTGAATTTAAATAATATTTTTAAAAATAATTGTATTCTTTCGAGAAATTTTATTAAAATTACATTGAAATTAAATGAATTCCAATTAAAAAATTTCACTGATGTTTTACTCCAAAAAAATTTTATTGTTTTTGACAATAATTCAATTCTTGCGACGAATTAAATTAAATTTCTTAAAAATAATTGAAATCTTTAATTGAATAATCGAATAATTGAATTTATTAAAATTTTTGAAAATAATTGAATTCTTTATAAGAATTTTATAAACATTGTTTTAAATAATTAATTTTTTCGAATGAAAATAAATATTATGAACATTTCATTGGAAATAATTAAATTCTTTTATAATTTATTAACTTCAATTGTGAAAATAAATGAATTTTTTGATTAATTAATTTAAAGTAGTATTCAAAATAATTGAAATTCATCGATGAGTTTTATTAATTATGAAAATAATTGAATTCTTGCTTAGAATTTTAACAAAATTTTTTTAAAATATTTTTTATTTCCATGAAAAATGTTATTATTAGTGAAAGTAATTGAATTAATTGTGAAGAATTGTATAAAAATTTTGTTAAATAATTGATTTTAGAAATTTTTTTAAAAATTCTATTCTTAATAAATTTAATTCCTGTGGGAAATTTTATTATTTATGAAAATAATTTAATATTGGATGAATTTTATCAATTTTTTTTTCAATAATTGAATTGTTTTGCGAAATTTGATGAAAATACTAGATATTGAAAAGAATTGAATTTCGAATATTTTTTGGAAATAATTGAATCGTTTTAAAGAATTTGATTATAATTTTTGAAAATAGTTATTTTTATTTCTAGTATTAGCGAATTTAAAGTAGTAGAAATTCTCAACAAAAAAAAACAAAAACAAAAATAGTAGCTTTTAGTGACTGAAATCTAAAAAAAAAGTACCTAAATAGTAGCAAAACGTAAAAAAAGTAGTAAATGGTAGATTTTAGTAGATGAGTGCGAAGCCTGTCTTCGTTCCACTCAGTGAATTTTTGATTTTCCCCCAAAAAAAAATCGAATAAAAAAGCAAAAATTAAGAGTAAAAAAAAGAAAGTTTACTTTTGCATTCTTTTTGGAAGACTAAAAGCCACTTTATTAAGCGGTGGAAGTGAGAAGTTGTCGCTGAACGGCGAAAAAGAAAAAGAGAGATAGAGAAAGAGAGTGAGAGAGATGCTGTTATTTGGTTTGGCGACGAGCGGTATAGAAAACGACACAAAAACAAAAATCCAAAAGAAGACCGCGAACAAGACTCGGTGTGAATCTCATCAGCTTCCATTTGGTGGTGTTTGATACGCATGTGTGTTTATTGGTGAAGAAAGGTGAATTTTGTATTTGTGAAAGAACAGAGAGACACCGCGCCACTTAGGGTGTGAAACGGAGACATACCATCGAATTCGAATGTTGTGTGCCTTCGGGAGGATTCACTTTCAGCCATCTCACAATCAGAATTCGGAACAAGAGCGCGCACAGGCCACAGTTCTCCTCTCTTTAGACCATAAAGTCGTTCCCAAGCGTCAGGCATGCAATCATTTACAACCAGAAAGAAGAAGCTTCTTCACTATTGTCTTGTATCTTTATTCCAGAATTAATAAACAATCCCACCTGAAATCACAAAAAAAACAATTTTATTCATTTTTGGAAAAGAAAAATAATAAATATTGGCATATCCGGGTTACCACAAAAATTTCATTTTGTTTTTCCTCAACTTTTTCCTGATTTTTCAGACAAAATTTTGACTCTTTCTCTGATCCCAAAGTATATTCTGATACAATCTCAAAACAATTGTAAAATTATTCAAAAACATGAATATAAATTAAGATTTTTGAAAAATTTCAAAATCCAACCTTTTGAAATTCAATAACTTACAAGAATATTTATTATAAAACATGAAGAAATCGATAACTCCGAGTCTTCGACTCGGAGTGATCGATATCTTCATGTTTTATAGGTGACCGAGTGATAAAATCATTATTTTATATGACAAGAATATTGTTACTCTAACTTTTTCAAAATTATTTTCATTTCAAAAAATATTTTTTCTTTATTCAATATCTCAATCGATTTTTTAATAATTGTAATTAATAGTTTTACTACTAAAACTATTATTAAAATTTGAATAAAATTCTTTAGAAGAGTTTAATTTTCTATTAATAATTTTAATAAATTATCTATTAATAAAAAATTAAACTCTTCTAAACAATTTTATTAGAGATTTTGTAAATAATTAAATTCTTTTCAAGAATTTCTTTGTGTTTTTTTAGACAATGTAGTTTTTTAAACAATTTAATTAAAAAATTTTAAAATAATTAAACTAAAAAAAAAATTTTTTCAACTTTTTAATTGTATTGAAAATAATTTAATTTCTCAGGAGAATGTTATTATTTATAAAAAAAAATTAATTTTTGCGATGAATTTTACTTTGAAAGAATTTCTTGACAAGAATTTGTTTCAAATTTTAAAAAATAATTGGAATTCTGTAAAGAGTTTAATTATTTATGAAAACAATTGAGTTCTTGACAAGAATTTGTTTCCAAATTTTGAAAATAATTGAAACCTTCCGAAGAATTTTATTATTAATGAAAATAATTAAAATATTCCAAACAATTTTATTTTTTATGCAGATAATTAAATTCTCATGAAGAATTTAATTAAACTGTTTAAAAATATTTGAAATCCTCATAAGAAAATAATTTATAACATCAATAGAATTTTATTTTTTATGAAGATAATTGAATGTTTAGGAAGAATTTTATTATAATTTTTGATAATAATTGAAATCCTCCGAAGAATTTTGTAAAGAAAATAATTGAAATCATCAAAGAATTATATTTTTTATTATAAAGATAATTGAATTTTTAGGAAGAATTTTATTATTATTTTTGATAATAATTGAAATCCTCCAAAGAATTTTGTTTTTTATGAAGATAATTAAATTCTTGCGAACAATTTTATTAAAACTTTTGAAAATATAATTGAATTCCTCCGAAGAATTCTATTATTTAATAAGAAAATTAAATAAATGAAATCATCAAAAGAATTTTAATTTTTTATGAAAATAATTGAATTTTTAGGAAGAATTTTATTAAAATTTTTGAAAATAATTGAAATCCTCCGAAGAATTTTATTATTAATGAAAATAACTGAAATCTTACAAAGAATTTTATTTGTTATGATGATAATTGAATTCTTGCGAAGAATTTTATTATTTATTAATATAATTGAAATCTTCCAAAGAATTTTATTTTTTATAAAGATAATTGAATTCTTGCGAAGAATTCTATTGAAATTTTTGAAAATAATTGAAATCCTACGAAGAACTTTACTTTTTATGAAAATAATTGAATTGTTAGGAAGAATTTTATTAAAATTCCTGAAACTAATTGAAATCATTTAAAAAATGTTATTATTTATGAAAATAATTGAATTAAACAAAAAAAATTTTTCAACTTTTCAAAATAATCGTGTCTGTTAATAATTATAATGAAATATTTGATTTTTAAAGTTTATTAAAATTGTTGATATTAAAATTGTATTTCAAATAATTGAATTCCTTAGGAGAATGTTATTATTTATAAAAAATAATTTAATTTTTGCGATGAATTTTACTTCGAAAGAATTTCATGACAAGAATTTGTTTCAAATTTTTGAAAATAATTGAAATTTTGTAAAGAGTTCAATTATTTATGACAAAAATTGAGTTCTTGACAAGAATTTGTTTCAAATTTTTGAAAATAATTGGAATCCTCCGAAGAATTTGATTATTAATGAAAATAATTGAAATCTAGAATTTTACTTGTTATGATGATAATTGAATTCTTGACAAGAATTTGTTTCCCATTTTTGAAAATAATTTAAATCCTCCGAAAAATTTTATTCTTAATCAAAATAATTGAAATCTTCCAAAGAATTTTACTTGTTATGATGATAATAATTAAATTCTAACGAAGAATTTTATTAATAATTTTGAAAATCATTGAAATCCTCCGAAGAATTTTTTTTTATAAAAATAATTGAATTTTTAGGAAGAATTTGATTAAAATTTTTTTAAATAATTGATATTCTCCGAAGAATTTTTTTTTATGAAAATAATTGCATTTTTAGGAAGAATTTGATTAAAATTTTTGAAAATAATTGAAATTCTCCGAAGAATTTGATTATTGATGAAAATAATTGAAATCCTACGAAGAATTTGACTTTTTATGAAAATAATTGAATTTTTAGGAAGAATTTGATTAAAATTTCCGAAACTAATTGAAATCGTTTGAAAAATTTTTATTATTTATGAAACTAATTGATATCTTGCAATGATTATTATTGAAATTTTTGAAAAATAATAAAATTGTTTCGATAAAAATTTTAATTCTTTGGAGGAATTTAATTTAGATTATTAAAATTTTAGAAAATAATTGAATTCTTTTGGAAATTTTTATAACGAATTCAGAAAATAATTGAATTCTTTCGTGAAATTTTATTGATAATAATTGAATTTTTGCAAAGATTTTACTATTTTAAAAAATAATTGAATTGTTTCGAAGGATTTATTAAAATTTTGTTGAGAATAATTGGATTTTTGCTAAAAATGTTATTATTTATAAAAATAATCAAATAAAATGAATAAAATAATAATAATCAGTCAAATAATTTGAAAATAAAAAATTGTGTAATTTGCGTATGAATAATTTTTTTATCAAAGCGAAATGCAAAAAAAAAAAATTGACAAATGAATCAATTGTTTGCCTAGCGAGGAATTTTGTTTGAGCATTTATTTTCTCTTGGTATATAATGATCACGACTTTTTAAACATAGGTATAGGTATGTAATGCCTATCGATCAGTTGGAAAATTAGAGGTTCGTCCTCTTCTATTAAGAGAACTACCCTTTTAACGAAATATTCCCAACATCATTTCGAGGTTTCTCTGAATACATACATATACACTATCACTCGGCAAATGCTAAAGGAAATTATTGCGGCATTTAGAATCTAATTGGCCCGTCAACGTCTCGTTATCCTTTCCTTCCCTTCTTTTCTCATTCCTCCGCCGAGGGGTTTCTTATTCCATTTTCAGAATTATTATTATTCGGGGACCCGTGACAGTTGTACACGATGGTACCGCGGTTGATCCACGCGATCGTCCATATAACGCTTTTATCAGCCCACGATCTCATCGCAAATTAAACGTCCCATCACCTTTACAGTTTATATATTTAAACTGTTATTTTCTCCTTTTTTCGTCGCATTGATTTTTAATTTCCAAAGTTTTAATCCGTGACAAATATAAATGCAAAGAGTTTATAAAATTTTCTCCTTGTATTTGACAAATAAAGTCATCCACCAAAAGTGACATAAACATTTAAATATACGGTCACGTTGAATTTGCCTTTTCTAGTTTGTGGTATTCACACTCTCTTTTTCGCCATAATTAAACTTTCATTTTATCGCGTGAAAACTTTCTTTAATCCCTCTCCAACTAGTCCGACACTTTGATATCTTTATTTGCTGCTTAAAATCTTAATTAAATTTGGGAGAAAATTCCTAAATGTGTATTCTGCAACTACTCTGCAAAATAGAATAAATGTTAATTAAAAAAAAAAAGATTGTAAAGTATAAAAAATCGAACGAATAAATATTGTACCATAATTTCCATAATTAATACGAGAATTACCAGAATTAATACCAGAATTGACATAATTATCATTATTAAGACAAATTATCATAAATAATAAAATTAATATAAATAATTAATTTCAGCAAAACAAAAAAGGAGACAATTTTTTAGAGACAAAATGGAATAAATTAACGCTAAATTTTAACGCATTAAAATGTAAAAAACTAAAAGCAAACAAAGACGAAAAAAAATAAAATTATTATCATGGCTCTCGTATAAAGAACGGGCCATTAAAGTAATTACTCTTTCCCCTTATTCTTTTCAACAATCGCATTTACTGAGGAAAGGGTGCGCAATCTTAAAATTCACATAATTTACTATCATCGAAAGATAACGTGTGATTTTTCAATAATGTGATAATGAATGGTAAATTGGGCTTAACTGGAGTATTCGGTATTAAATTGTTAATTTTACTCAATCCATCCATTTGAAACAATTTATTTTTTTTTTTCTTTTTTGAATTTTTAACCGGAGTATTCGGTATTAAATTGTTAATTTTACTCAATCCATCCATTTGAAACAATTTATTTTTTTTTACTTTTTTGCATTTTTTCAATAAGAATTTATCAAAAATTTCAATTTTTTACTAGAACAGGTTTGCCAAATAAAATTTATTTTATTTTCCCCGGACTTTCTCCTAGTTTCCAGAGAGAATTTTGTTTCTCTCTCTGATCCCCTACTATAAAAAAAATCAAATTCCAAAAATTTAGCTTAAAAATCTTCTGAAATTCAATTAATTCGGAAAATTGCAATTGTTTGTAAAGAAAAAATTTTTTCTTAATTAATTGTAATTAATAAATTGAAAAAAGTTATTCTAAAATTTAATTATTTATACAGAAATAAGAAAAATTCAGAACATTGTTCGAAAATTCATAAGCGATTCAAGTTATTAAGATGGAAATGAAATTAAAGAAAAATTTAAGTTTTCTAAGTGTTTCAAAAACGTTTTCAAACACCAAAAACTAAAATTTTCGTAATAATTGCAGAAATTTAATATTTTCCAGTATTTTTTATAAAAATCCGTGACTTTTCCCTGATTTTCCTGACCGATTTCAATTTCTTTGACTTTTTCTTTAAAGTTTTTGAAAAGCTCACCAGACAATTGTATCTTGCAAAATTATTTTCCAAACGATCCTTTTCCGGTTTTTCTGTTCAAATTCCCTTCAGATGAAAAGTTTCCGTTCTTGTACCAAAAGGCAAGTAATCTGAAATAAAAAAAAATTTTTTAGAATAAAAATAATTAGAATATTTAGTATAATGTATTTTTATAAAATTGTCCTAATTTTTCCCGGGTTTTTTTTTCTCATCAAATTTAAATTTATTTGATTTCAAACATATATAAATCTACAAATAGCTTCAAAAATTTTTATTAGAGTTTTTATGAATAATTAAATTCTTTTGACGAGTTTCTTTAAATTTTTTGAAAATAATATTTTTCTTTAAATAATTTTAATTAAAAATTTGGAAAATAATTGAATTAAACAAAGAATTTTTTCAATTTTTAAAAATAATCTTGTCTGTTTATAATTATAATTGAAAATTTGATTAATTTAATTTTATTATAAAATGTATTGATACTAATAGAATTTCTGCAAAGAATTTTACTATTTATGAAAGTAATTGAATCCTTTCGTAGAATGTTATTATTTATGAAAATAATTAAATTCTTGCGAGGAATTTTATTAAAATTTTTAAAGATAATTGAATTGTTGAGAACAATTTATTTATTTATAAAGATAATTGAAATTTTGAGAATTTAAAAAAAAATGTTAAACATAATTGAATTTCTGCGAAGAATTTTATTACTTTTGAAAATAATTATTGGATTCTTGTGAAGAATTTTTTTTTAAATATGTAATATTCAAAAGTATTTAGTTAATCTGAAGAATTTTGCTATCAAATAATTGAATTCTTGAGAAGAATTTTTTTACAGTTTCTAGAAATAATTGAATTCTTTCGACGAATTTTAATAAAATTTTTAAGAATACGATGACTAACTTCCATTGATTATTTTCTAAAAATTTAAGTAAAATTCTTTAAAAGAACTTAATTATTTTAAATAGAATGTAAAGATATTTCAATTAATTCAAAAATGTTCAATTATTTGTTTATAAAAATTCATTTATCTTGAAACAATAGAATTGAAAAATTTCGATAATCTTATTTTTCAGAATTTTCAAAAAAACTTTGCGAAAATTCAATTTTATTAAAAAATTTTAAGTGTTTATCTTTTTTTAATTAACTAATAAAAATTTTAATTATTAATTTTCGCACTAAGAAACATGAATACATTAGAATGTGACTCTTCATGAAATTCAATTATTTATCAATTATTATTAAACTAGCAACAATTCGCGTGCTAAAGCGTGCGGCTAACTTTTTACTTCATTTTTTAAATAAAATTAGCAATTTTAAAAATAATAGAATTTAAAATTTTTAAATTCAAATTTCTGTTCAAAACACTAAAATAATTCAATTTTGGAGAAATTGCAAATAATTAATTGCAGAAATTCAATTATTTTCAAAAGTAATAAAATTCTTCTCATAAAATTCAATTATGTTTAAAATTAAAAAAAAAATTCTCGTCAAAATCCTAATTATCTTTGTAAATAACAAAAAATTTCCCCAAATTTCAATTATTTTCAAAAGTGACAATTAAATTCTTGTCCTAATTTCAATTATTTTCAATATCTACTATTTTAATAAAATTTTCCGAGAAAAATTCAATTATTTAAAAAAAATTTAATAAAATCGTACACAAACATTTAATTATTGTCAAAAATAATAAAAATTCCACAGGAATTCAATTATTTACAATTTTTTATAAATTTCTTCTCAATAATTCAATTATTTTCATAAATTTTTAATTATTATAAATTATTATAAAACATAAAGAAATCGATCACTCCGAGTCTTCGACTCGGAACAATCAATTTCTTCATGTTTTATAACAATACTTTTATAAAGTTGTTTAATTTCAAAAAGGTTTGAATTTGGAATTTTTGAATGTCTTAATTCCTGTGGAAAAATAATAATAATTAAATATTTATTTAAAAACGAAATTATTGATGTTTTTGAATAATTTTACAATTAAAAAAATTCGTAAAAATGTAACGGAACATTTTTTTTTTGAGTAAAATTTTTTCCTTTATTTTCTAAATATTCAAAAATTTTCATTTTCAATGAAAATTTGTAATTGACAATTAGAATTTATAAACATTTGTTTCGTTTATTTAAAAAAAAATTGAATTTTATTAGAACAATTGTAATTAAAAAATTGAAATAATGTAAATTATTCCCTTATGAAAATTGAATATTTTCTACAAAAATATTAGGAAATGTAAATAAGTAATGTTTTTTTTCCCAAAATAAAAGAATGAGTTTGTGAACAATATTGTTATTGAGAAATAAAAATTATGCATAAAATAGGTATTTATTTACCATTTCTTAATTATAATTTTTTAACAAATTTTCTATTTTTTGTAAATAAACAAAAGAGAAAAATTTTCATAATTTAGATCAGTCAAACGAAATTTGTTAGAAAAAAAAGCATATAAGAAACAAAATGGGTAAATTTTTCATTTGTTAATCATCATTTTTTTTTTTAATTTTCTAATTTCTAATATTATTTTATTATAGGAATCATGAAAAAATACCTCCATATTTTCGATTTGTCAAAACAAATTTTTTTTTAAAGAATAAAAACAAAAGAATAAACAAAAACTAACTTTAGGTGTGGACAGAATGAAAGAATGAATTATAGAATTATTATAGTTAGTTTGTTAATAATTAAAATACTTTGAAAATTCGATTTGTTAAAAAGTTTGTAATGAAATTCTTTAACAATTATTTTAATTATTTTCACTGGAATTTCACAAAATTTCTTAATTATTTTTAACTAATTCAAATTTAGAGATCAGTATAAATATTTATAAAAATTGAAATAAAAAACGATTTTTTAAAGACAAATTAAAATAATAAAACTTTTTTTAATTTGGTGATAAAATTTCCGGTTTGGTATAAAATTCCTGGCTTATTCTTAGCTAATTCCCGTATTTCCCGGTTGGTAGACACCCTATTTTCAGTTTAGAAATAAATAAATAAAAATAAATAAAATATTTTATTATAGAAATAATTGAAATCCCCGAAAAAATACTTTTAATTGTCACTATTTTTGCCTTTTCGCCGCAACTAAAAACTGCTTAGAGAGAAAATAAAAAGAGAGACTCGAATGAAAATAATGATTTCGAAAATGTCCTGGTTAGATATTACAATGAGATAGTAGTCGCAAATAAATGTATGTAGTGTATAGCGAGTAATTTAGTTCTTTATTATGGGTGGAGAGATGGGTGAGCGGCTTTCAGTATAGTGGGATGAAAATTCATTCACGAATCGCTGATATACAAAGACTCGTTTCGCGCTTCGTATTACGGCAGTTCGAATTAATGACCGAATTAAGCATCGTTTCACTGGAATTACGGAATTATACGGCGCGGTAATATTTTAAGTATTTGCCGCGGTTTAATGTAAAGTAATGGGGTGAGATAAGGCCGACTCTCACATATATACTCGGAACTTGAAATGGGCCCACACACGATACTCTCTTTGTATTTGTGCGTGGGGCCCGCATTTACTGGTATTTTACATTCGCTGTTCACACTCTGTGACGAGGCCGCAAAGTGATGGATCGAAATCGAGAGAGTTACATAAATTTTATATTTACATTTTATTAGTTTTATTCAAAAATAACAAAAATTTATAAATTCTAATTAAGAGCGCGTGACAAATTTAAAATATTTCCTTTTCTTTAAAGTTTAAGAATTTCGCAAAAAATTTCGCAAAAAATAAGAAAATAACTCTTATTGTTCGAATTAGGATGCAAAAATTATCTAAAATCATCCATATTACAATCAA
The DNA here is from genome assembly GCA_032872505.1 of Leptopilina syphax. NCBI lineage: Eukaryota > Metazoa > Arthropoda > Insecta > Hymenoptera > Figitidae > Leptopilina > Leptopilina syphax. Next base: position 27,345,397 of record CM065469.1, on the reverse strand, counting down.
TAATTAATTAAACTTTTACAATATCTATATTAATAATAATAATAATCGTTGTATTTCGGTAATCTGTTCGCAGTTTCAAGTTAGTTGCTGTTTGATTTTTTGTTTCCAAACTTTTGAAATAATTTTCCATTTTAAATGTTTTCAATCTTAAAATTAATGTACTGAAAATCATTGAATTCTTACGAAGTATTTATCAAAAAATTTGAAAATAATTGAATTCCTTCGCAGAATTTTATTATTTATAAAAATAATTGAATTCTTTCGAGAAAATCTAATTAAAATTGTATTGAAAATAATTGAATTCTTGGCAAGATTTTTATTAAAATTCTTTAAAATAATTTGATTGTTTTCAAGAATTTATTTTGAATTTTCTTAAAAATAATATTTTTTAAAAATAATTTTTACTGGAAATTTTGAAAGTAATTGAATTTTATGAAGATTTTCTTTTAAGATTTTAAAATAATCGTGTTTGTTATTAATTATAATTAATAATTTTCTTATTAAATTATACCTATTAAAATTATGCATAGAAAATTAATTTTTTTAAACAATTTTATTAGAGTTTTTGTAAATAATTACATTTTTTTCGAAGAATTTTATCAAATTTCGTAAAAATAATGTAATTTTTGAAAATAATTTTAATTGAAAATTTTGAAATTAATTAAAATTTACAAAAACTTTTGAGAACAATTGAATTGTTTAGAAAAATTGTATTACAATTTTTAAAAATAATTGAACCTGTTAGAAAATTTTATTAAAATTATCTTGAAAATAGAAATTTTATAAAAAATGGATTGAAAATAATTAAATTTCTCAGAAGAATTTTATTATTTACTAAAATAATTGAATTCTTATTGCCAAGAATTTTTGCAATTTATAAAAATAATTCAAATAATCTCGTTTACTACTTAAATAAATAAATAAATAAATAAATAAATTGAATTATTTCGAAGAATTTTATCAGAATTATTGTAAATAATTGAATTCCTGTGAAATTTTTATTATTTATGAAAATAATTTAATGCTTGAGTAAAATTTTATCAAAAATTTTGGTTAAATAATTGAATTCTTTTTGGAAATGTTATTAAAATGGTAGATATTGAAAATCATTGCATTGAGACAAAGTTTTGAAAAGAATTGAAATTTTGACAAGTATTCTAATAAAATTTTTGAAAATAATTGAATTCTTCTGATGAAAATTGATATTTATGAAAGTAATTGAATTTTGGAAAGAATTTTATTCAAATTCCTGTAAATAATTAAATTCCTTTGAAAAATTTTATTACTTATGAAGATATTTTGATCTTACGAAGTATTTTCTTATTTATAAAAATAATTGAATTCTTGCGGAGGATTTTTCAATTCATAAAAATAATTGAATTGCTTCGAAGAATTTTATTAGAATTTTTAAAAATAATTGAATTTTTGAATGAATTTTATTAAAAATTTTGAAAATAATGATTTTTTAAACAGAATTTTATCAGAATTGTTGAAAATAATTGAATTTTTATTAAAATTCTTGAATATAATTGAATTTAATTAATATTTTTAAAAATAATTCTATTCTTTTGAGAAACTTTATTAAAATTGTATTGAAAATAATTGAATTCCTCCGAAACATATTATTATTTATGAAAATAATTGAATTCCTTTGAAGAATTTTATTATTTATGAAAATATGTTAATTATTGCGAAGAATTTTCTTTCTTTTGAAAATAATTGAATTTTTTAAGGAATTTTATTTAAAATTTTTAAAATAATAATTTTTTAAAAAGAATTTTATCAAAATTGTCGAAAATAATTGAATTTGTATTAAAATTCTTGAAAATAATCGAATGTAATTAATAATTTTTAAAAATAATTCTATTCCTTTGAGAAATTTTATTAAAATTGTATTGAAAATAATGGAATATTGCTCTACAAAATATTATTATTTATGAGAATAATGAAATTTTTGCCAAAAAATGTTATTAAAAGTTTTGAATAATAAGAAACAGGAATATTTAATATTATAATCTTAAATAAGTGAAGTCTTTAAATTTTGAATCTGTAATCAATCAAAAATTGATGTTTATTCTTGAAAATATAACATTTTTTAATTTACAAAATAATAATAAATGGGATTTTTGTTTATGAATTTTGGAACAGGATTTTTCACTAAAATTAAGAGATTCAAAAATTTTTAATTCAAACCTTTTTAAATTATACAATTTATAAAAATTTGTGATAAAACAGGAAGATATCGATTGCTCCGAGTCGAAGAATGAGTGATCGATTTCTTCATGTTTTATAATAATTAAAGATGACCGAGTGATAAAATCATTATTTTATATTATAAAAATATTGTTACTGTAACTTCATCAAAATTATTTTCATCATTTTAATTCAATTATTATTTTCTAGAATTTTAAATTATTTTTTATGAAAATAATTGAATTCCTGTGAAATGTTTATTATTTATGAAAATAACAAAATCTTTGCATACAATTTTATTAAAAAAATTTTAAAAGAATTGAATTCTTTTTGGGAAATTTTATTAAAATAGTAGATATTGAAAATCATTGAAATTAGAAAAATGCATTTTATTTTTGAAAATAATTGAAATTTGGACAAGAATTTTTTTGACATTTATGAAAATAATTGAACTTTGGAGAAGAATTTTGTTCTTTATAAAGATAATTGGTATTTTTACGAGAATTTTTTTTCAAATTTTAAACATAGTTGAATTTTATAAGAAGAATTTTATTTCTTTTTTTGCAAATAATTGAATTTTTGCAATTATTTGTAATTTCTCCAAAATTGAATGTTTTTAGTGTTTTTCAGCAAAAATTTAAAATAGAAAATTTTTAAATTCTATTATTTTTAATATTGCTAATTTTATTTGAAAAATGTGGTATGAAGTTAGCCGCGCGAATTGTTGCTAGTATTGTTCATACGTCGATGTATTTGTCGAAAAAAAAAATGGGCGCAGTCTTGATCATTGGAATATCAGCAAGTCAACTATCTGAGCATTAAAAAATGACAGTGTCGTCCACTATTCGTTCTAGCCAATGGCTTTGAGAATAATTTCCATATTGTAATGTCCCGTATCCTGTCGTCGAATAAGCGCTTGATATTATGCGTTAACAAACCATTTAGACCAGGTGTTAAATTGTCTGTGACGCCCGAACCGTCGCATTCTCGCCACCGACATATTATTATAATACCCATCGAGTGTGGGCCTATACATATAGAAAAGAGAGAACATCAAAAATAAAACGAGAGAAGGAATCGAAAAAAAAGAGATGAAGACGAAGAAGAAGAAGAAGATTGGGTCCCAAACGAGAGCTAATAGCTGTAAATTGACCAGAAAAACGGCTCAGCCGATTCGAAACGCGATCTAAATATCCATACACATGTCATTATTACGACTATTAAAGTTGGAGAAATCATTGGTGTCGGGGGACTATGATTCCCTGCTTGTTAGTTTCACACGAATCCCAAGAAAGAGTAATAATCATTATTATATTCCCCAGATTAAAGAATTTTTGTTTTGCTTCAAAAAATGAGAATTCCGTGAATTATTTCGAATATATGCAAAAAGTTTCATTTCTTTTTTCTCTTTTTACGAAAAAATCTCTGATAAATGAGCAATCTAAAAAGCGGCACTTTTCTTCTGACATTTATTTATTTTACCATTCTATCACTTTTATTGAAAGACAATATTTATTTTATTATTCGATTGGGGATTATGGGTTGCTAAAATGTTTTCTATTACGGAATTAATAACATTTTATTGACTTAAATTGTTGATCAAGCCACCTTTAGGGACATTCAAATTTTGACAAATATTGTTTTTTTTATTTTACAATTCATTCGAAATTTCGAAAAAAAAGAAATGATTTAAACTTCATTTCGATTATGTGCAGAGAATTTTTTATTAAAAAGTTTAATGAATTTTTTTTTTGTCTCGGCATTTATGCAAAAGAGTCTCGAGAAAAAAAAATTTCAAAAAGAAATCGTGACGAATCGCCGTGAAAAGGGAAAGGTTGTGAAAAACTGATGATTATCTTTTAGATAAAGTCGAAGAAAAAGTGCAATTTAAATGTTAAATTTGTGTAACTCTAGTAATTCCTTTCTGTTCATATAACTCAAAGCCAGTTCTAAGGATATAATTTATTTACTCGCACATACTTTATACCGAAAGGCTTTGAAACAATTTTTCATTACATTACTTCTCACATTTTTGAATTCATGAAAAATTTTCCCTTTTTATAAATATTTTAATTTCCTTTCGATAATAATTTTTATTTAATTTATTAAGAGAATTTTTTTTCAATAAATTTAATTATTTTTTAATTAAACATAGTAAAGAGTAAAATTGAATAATGAAAATTTTTCTTTAACAACTAATTTCCACCACCAATGCGCGTAAATTAATTATTGCGCAAATTGGAAACTAATCATGTATAATTAAAATCTTTTAGAAATTTTAAGACTCTTTAATGATCGAAATTAATTTCCCCTTATATTAATTTACGCCAAGATGTTGAAAGGAAATTTTTTTATTATCTTCATTTATTAAACAAGAAAAATTACTCTTTTACAGAATTATTGTTTAATAGAATTCTAAAATTTAAAATTAATATAATTTTGTAATTAATAGATACTAATTTTTTTGTTGCTGAATTTCTAAATTCAATTACTAAACTTTTTCTTTCTATAAATATTTTTTAATTTACTATATCAACTTTTGATTGACTTTTAGAAAAATAATATTTTTCACTAATTTGCAAACACTAAAAAAAATATTTGCAAATACTAAAATTTATTGCACCTGTTTTAAAGAATTTTTATCTAGCAAAAAAAAAAAAAAAAAAAAATTGATCGATGCTATGAAAAAAAAGGTGCAACTGTGTGAGATAAACATAAGGTCGCTTCGCACAATAAAATAACCATAAAATTTTATATGCTTCTGTTGGAAAATTTAATATCCTCAAGTGTCGATAAAAAAATACTGTTTAAAGACATAACATTATTTAAAGAATAAAACAGTATTTTTCCTATAATTCTTTTTTCTATTTCAAAAAAGAAAGAAATTTAATTTCAAATAAAATTCAAATTATTTAAATTAAATGAAAAATATGTTTAAAGAAATTTGTGAAATAAAAAATGAATTTAAATAAAATTTTACTTTCAAATGGAACTTAATTACTTTAAATGGAATTTTTATTTTGAAAAGAGTAAATTTAAAGATTTAAAGAATATTATTAAATTCAAGTAATTTTTACTTAATTACCAATTAAATTAAAAATTGTTTGCTTCCACATTTTTTTTATTTCTTAACCGAAAAATGAAAATTCAAGTCAAAATAAATTCAAAATATTCAAATTAAATGAAAATTACGTTACAAAGAATCGTTAAATAGAAATTTTATTTTGAAGACATTAACAAGTTTCGCACTCGATAATTAATTTTAAAAAAGTAGCAAAAAGTAGCTTTCAAAATAAAAAAAAAAAAATAGTAAAAAAGTATCCATCGATAAATTATAAACTTGACGGCCAAAAAGACTAGTTTTAGACACTTTACAAAACTGACAAAAATTCCATTTTATATTTTATTTTTCTGACTTTTTCCTAATTTTCATTAAAAATATTTACTTCTTTCTTATCCTGCTAATAAATTCAATTCCTGTAACGAATTTTATTATTCATGAAAGAATTTAAAAATTTATAAAAAAATTTAATTCTTGCGAAGAATTTTATAAAAAATTTTAAATAATTAATTTCTTTCGACTTATTTTTATGCAAATTCTAATTTAAATAATTGAATTCTTATGACAAATTTTTATTATTCATGAAAAGAATTGAATTCTTACGAAGATTTTTACAAAAAATGTTTTAAATAACTGAATTCTGTTTGAAAAGTTTATGAAAATAGTAGATATTGAAAATCATTGAATTGCGAAAAGTTTTTAAAAATAATTAAATTTTACAAAGAATTCAATTAAAATTTTTGAGAATAATTGAATCTCTGTGTGGAATTTTATTAAATTTTTTTGAAAAGAATTGAGTCCTAAAAAGCACTTTTACTTTTAAAAATAATTGAATTCTTGTGATGAATATTGTTATTTATGAAAATAATTGAATTTTGCAAAGAATTTTATAAAAATGCCTCACAATAATTGAATTTTCGGGAATAATTTTGTAATTTATCGACATAATTGAATTCTTTCGAAGAATTATTAATGTAAACAATTGAATTCTTGGGAAGAATTTTAATCAAATCAAAAAGAATAATTGAATTATTTCAAAAAAATTTAATTAAAATTGTATTTAAAATAACCCGTGCAGAAAAATGGTGAGGGCCCCCGGCGGGGCCCTCGTGGATTGCCCTCTTGCCATGTGGAATCCGCAGGGGCAATCCACGCGGAGCCCTCGAAGGCGTGACATGCTTTCCCTCGTGGGTGCCCTCGAGGAAAATCCTCATGGATTCCATATGGATTTTCCACGCAGTGCCCTCGTGGATTTCATAAAATGCCCTCAACTTTATTTTCAATTAAATTAATAAATTAATTATCTATTAATAACAAATTAGTCCAATTATTGATAAATAACATTCTTATTTAACAATTTTTACTTTTTTTAATTAAATCGTGACCAAAAAAAAAAAAAATCTGACGCACGTGGGAATTGAGCCTACGACCTACTGACTACCAGACAACACTCTTACCACTATGCTACGGGACCTACTTGAAAATTATTGCTTTAATGTAGGTGACTTGCTGACTTGCTTTTGATGATTCAATAAATTATTTATTAACACTAATACACCATGACAAATAATTAAATAGTTTAATAATAATAACAATATCAATAATATAATAATAGACCATAAATATTCATAAATTAATATTTTTATAATTTCAAAAAAAAAAAAAAAATGTCAAAACATTTGTGTTAAAAACGCGTTTTTCATAGTTTAAAATCATTATAAACATTAATTTTTTTATGTAAAAAAAAATTTTTTTTTGGACTTAGAAATTTTTTCTAGTTAATGATGTGGGCAATCCATGAGGGCCCTCGCGTGGGCCCTCATGGATTTGCCCTTAGGTAAGTTTAATATTTTCAAAAAAAGTAACATTAAATATTTGTTAAAAACGTGTTTTTCATTGTTTAAAATGATAGTAAACAATAATTTTTTGTTGTAAAAAAAATTGTTCGTTTGGACTTAGAAAAATTGTTGAGCAGGGCATTCATAATGGCTAAGAGCAGGGGCCCTGCTGGTGCCCTCGTAAATTTCCATAACTTTGTGATAGGATTTCTGGAAAAATGTCACTTAATGTTTATTTCAGGTGCTTTGAAACGTAATTTAATGCATTCTGAACTAAAGTTTTTCAACAAAAAAAATTTTTTTTTAAAACTTAGATAAATTTTTGAGCAGGGCAACCGTAAGGGCAAAGAACGGGGCCCCTGCTGGTGCCCTCGTGGATTTCTCCTCATGGATATTCCACGAGGGCCCCCGACGGGGGCCCCGGAGCTGTGGGGCTCGAGCGTGGCTTTTTCCACACGGGAATTGATTAACAATTTTATTAAAATATTTGAAAATATTTGAATTCCTGTCAGAAATTCTAATATTTTTGTAAATAATTGAATTCTTCAAAAGAATTTAAAAAAACATTTTTAAAAAATTTTTTTAAATAATTAAATTCCTGAGAAGAATTTTAATAAAATTTTTAAAATTAATTGCATTTTTCGAAGATCTTATTTTAAATTGTATTGAAAATAATTGAAATCCTGCAATGAATTTTATTATTTATGAAAATAATAAAGAATTTTCGGGAATAATTTTTTTTATTTATCAACATAATTGAATTCTTTTGAAGAATTATTTATGTAAATAATTGAATTCTTGAGAAGAATTTTATTAAAATCTAAAAGAATAATTGAATTATTTCAAAAAATTTATTTAAAATTGTATTGAAAATAATTAATTTCTTTAGAACAATTTTATTAAAATATTTGAAAATAATTGAATTCTTGTCAAAAATTCTAAAATTTTTGTAAATAATTGAATTCTTTAAAAGAATTAAAAAAAAATATTTTTAAAACATTGATTTCTTTGAGGAATTAAAATTAATTTTTTCAAAATAATTAAATTTTTTTAGCAATTCCTGTAAAATTGAACTAAAAATAATTGAAATCCTGCGATGAATTTTATTATTTATGAAAATAATTGAATAGTTGCTACGAATTTTATTAAAATTTTCAAAAATAATTTAATTCCTGAGAAGAATTTTATTATTTATGAAAATAATTGAATAATTGCGAAATATTTTATTGAATTGTTTAAAAAGAATTGAATTTCTGTGAAAATTTTTTTTATATTTGAAAATATTTGAATTCTTCATAAGAATTTTGATAAGCATTGTTTTCAATAATTAATTTTTTCGAAACATAATAAATGTTATAAAAATTTTATTTTAAATAATTGAATTCTTGTTCTTTATTTATGAAAATAATTAAATTCTTGCTTAGAGTTTTATTAAAATTATTTTGAAATAATTGTATTTCCAGAAAAAAATATTATTATAGTGAACGTAATTGAATTATTGTGAAGAATTGTAAAAATTTGGTTAAATAATTGATTTTTTCGTAATTTTTATTAAAAATCTTTTTTTAAAATAATTGAATTTCTATGAAAATTTTATTATTTATGAAACTAATTGAATTTTGGATTAATTTTATCAATTTTTTAAAAATAATTAATTCAATTAATAAAAGAATTCTTTTGAGAAGTTTTATGAAAATAGATTAGTAGATGAGTGCGAAGCCTATACATTAAATTAAATTAATTTTGTTTTTTGAATAAATAAGAATTTATTTTTATTAAATTAAATTAATTATGTTTTTTAAATAAATAAAAATTTATTTCTATTAAATTAAATTTATTTCTATTAAATTAAATTTATTTCTATTAAATTAAATTTATTTAATTAAATAAAATTAGTATTTGCAAATATTAATTAAATATATTCAGCAAATGTGAATTAAAGGAAGTAAGGCTTCCAAAATTTCCAAAAGTAAAAAAGTTGAGTTTGAATTTGAAAATCGGAGATGAAATTAATTTTTATTTTTACGAGGGGATTCGAGTGAGCTTGCACATAAATTGAAGAGATAAACATTGCACACGAATACGATGCGGTTAGACCATGTGTTGCCAAACGCCTCTCGCCCTTGAATGGCAAAAGAGGAAGCAACTAAAAGCAGGTTGCAGGTGCGGCACACACTAGAAGAAAGAGTTTTACCATTCATCCTCACATGTACATGTGAAATGTGGACAAAATGTATAAAATGTGAGAAAATTTACATTGCATGCAATGTAATTCCAATTACAAGAAACGTCATGCGAAAGTCCATCGCACACACAAATCCCCCAAAAAAAAGAAAAAGAGAAGAACATTGTTTCCGTTTTTCAAAGACCTTTAATCAAATTTCGATTAAGGTACAATGCACATCTTATTCTTTGTCAGAAAGAATATTAACTTTTAGTTCTTCTTCACTGTCTTCTCCATTAGTGAATGTATTATTTGTATTTATTTTTTATTTCCTTCTTCTTTTATTCAAATTTTCCTGCGTTCATTTTTCTCTATTTTTCCTCTATTTTCCGACATATTTTATTTTTCGTCTATTTTACATTTTATTTTTCGTCCATTTTGCAGCATTTTATTTTTTTGCCTATTTTGCAGAATTTTATTTTTTGTCTATTTTCCAGCAAATTTATTTTTTGTCTACATCGCAGCATTTTTTTTGCCGATTCTGTCGTATTTTATTTTTATATTTATATTTTGCAGCGTTTCAATTTTTCCTTTTTTTTTTATTTTCAAATCTTGTGACCTTTTGTTGTATTGAACTCCGTGTGAATATTTTCACATGAAAGGGAACGTTTTATTATGAAAAGCAGCAATAAGATGTTTATTCTCGAAACGGGGGAATCCCATTTTGTCCGTCAGAACGCTACCGGAAGCTACTTCCTGTGAAATTTTACCTATTATTACACTATCACCTCTATTATTATAATATATAAATCTTCAAGGCCAGATAAGTATTTGCGTGAGATCCTGACCCAACATTCGACCGCAAATTGATCTTGGCAAGAAGTATATAGAAGGAATATGCTTAACAGACCACAAGATAAAAACTGTAATTCTTGAAGTTGGTTTTTTTTCCTTTTTAAAGAAAAACGTATTTCAAAGCGAAGAGTTTTTTTTTCTTAATGTAAAACTCTTAATCAATAATCATCCTTGAAATTTTTTAAAGAAAAAAATATCTCTCAATTATTTGAGTATCAGGGTTGCTACAAAAATTTGATTTCGTTATTCCCTTATTTCCAAACAGAATATAAATAATTTTCTTGATTCTCAAAAAATCAAAGAAGCGTTAAAAACAAAAAAAAAAGAAAAGAAAAGAAAGATAACTTTTACACACGAGAATTTAATTTAAAACTTTCAGAGTGTCAACTTTTTTTAAAAATAAAATCATTTATACTGATGGGCGAACCTTTCGTCGCACTATTTTTAAAAATTGCAGTAAAATTATTAATAAATTCAATTATTTTTGATAAAATTTCAGAAAATTTCAATTTTCAATTATCAATATCTATGTATAAAAAATCAATTATTTATACAAAAAAGAATTGAAATACTTGAAAAACATAATTTTTTAGAATTTTAAATCAAACTGGTTGAAACTTCATTTAAAAAAAAAATTAATATTTTTCAAAATTAATTAATAAATTGGATATATTTTTAAATCTGCAAATAAATTCTTTAACAAATTTAAATATTTTTTAATTAATTTCAAATAACTTTCAATAATTTAATAATTGTTTAATAACATTTTTTATATCCAAGTATCTTTGAAAAATTAAATTAAAATTTCCCAAAAACTAAAAAAATTTCTCAAATATAAAATTTCAGAATTTTTAATAAAATTATCTTTTATAAAATTTGGGAAATTTCAATTATTTCAAGAATTTTCAATTATTTTTTATGTAAATTCAATTATATTAAAAAATAGAAATAAAATATTTTAAAAACCTAATTTTCTAGTATTTTAAATAAAACTGTTCGAAAATTCAATTTTTCACAAAATTTTAAGTTTAATTCTTTTTAAAATTGACCCTATAGTTAATAAAAATTTTAATTGTATCTTTTTCAAAATGAAATTAATTTATGTTTAATTAGGACTCTTTTTGAAATTCAATTACTTATCAATGATTAAATTTTAATTCTTTGAAAATTCGTTCTTTTAAAATCTCAAATGAAATTCTAGAAAAAATTTAATGTTTTCAATTCTGTTTCACAAAATCCTTTAATTAGATAATTATTTACTGTCCATTTTATTTAAATTCAAGTATCTTTAAAAAAAACAAATAAAATTTCTCAAAAAAACTACAATTTTCCAGAATCTCAGATAAAATTTCAGAAAAATTCAATTACGATTATAAATTCAGTTATTATTATGAATAGGTACCTATGTTTATAAAAATGTAATTATCATCAAAAAATAGAATTGCAATATTTTAAAAGCCTAATTTTTTCGAATTTTAAATCAAAATTAAATTAAATTTCAATTTTTTTTTTAAAAAGTGGTAAGTTAAATTCTTTTTAAAATTAACTGATTAATAAAAATTTGAATTGAAACTTTTCAAAATGAAATTATTTTATGTGTAATTTAGACTTTTTGTAAAATTCAATTACTTGTCAATTATTATTACATTAAAATTCTTTGAAAATTCGATTTTCTTTTAGAAAAATCCATCTTTAAAGAAATTTTTGAACAAATTTAATTGTTTCAATTCTGTTTCACAAATTTTTCATTGAATTGATTATTCTTTTAAACAATTTTTTTTAAAATACATAAGTTATCATTGAAGAAAATTGAAATTTAATATTTTTCCAGTACTTTTTATAAAAATCCCTGACTTTTCCCTGATTCTCCTGACCGATTTCATTTTTCTTGACTTTTTCCTAATTTCCCAGAACTGTGGCAACTCTGAGTGTATATTTAACGATTTTGAAAAGCTCACCAGTCAATTGTATCTTGCAAAATTATGTTCCAAACGATCGTTTTCCGGTTTTTCTGTTCAAGTTTCCTCCAGATGAAAAGTTTCCGTTTTTGTACCAAAATGCAAGTAACCTGAAATAAAAAAAAACTGTTAGAATAAAAATAATTAGAATATTTAGTATTAGTATTATTATCTAAAATTTAAACTTAAATTAATTTTTAAATCAATTTTTATTAGAAAATTCGAATAGAATTCAATTATTTAAATACAAGAATAACAATTTATTGAATAATTGCATGTTTCTTAGAATTGAATTCTCATATATAATTTTATCTATAAATTTTTCAATAACTGAATTCTTTTGACGAATTTTCATATAAAATTGATAAGAATTCGATTATTAAAATTGTATTAAAAATAATTGAAATTCTGTTATGAGTTTTATTATTTATGAAAATAATTAAATTTCTAAAAAGAATTTTATTATTTACGAAAATAATTGAATCTCCGTAAAAATTTGAAATAATGAAATTCCTGTGAAATTTTTATTATTTTTTGAAAATAATTAAAAGTTTGAGAAGAATTTTATTAAATTTTATTTACGGGGGAGGGTTCATCTATATTTTTAACTATATTAAAGAAATAATTTAAATATTCAACAAAATTATTTTTAAAGTAATTTTTTGTGAGGAATTCAATGGTCATAAAATAAAATCGGTCACAAAATATTTTGACCCTTTTTGAATTTTTATTTTTCTTAAAAATAAGTCGATTTTGAACCCATTTAAAAAAAAAAAATTAATTCGTTTATTTTTCTTACTAATTTTAGATCACAAATTTATCATAATTTTTTTCTTGTATTTTTATTTTTTATATAATATAAAAATTATGGTCTGAAATTAGTTAGATAAATAAACAGATGAATTTTCATTTTTCAAAAATGAAAAATAATTGTATTTTTTAGCATTTTCAGCCTAAAAACAGATTTTTATTGAAAAAAATGCTATAAAAATTATGAAAATCAATTTTTTTGTGAAAATTTTTTTGTGTATTCAAAAACATATTTTCTACAAAATTTCGTATGGATTTGAAAATCCACCAATTTTTAAGAAAAATAAAAATTCAAAAAGGGTCAAAAAATTTCTGACCGATTTTATTTTATGACCATTGAATTTCTCACAAAAAATTACTTTAAAAATAATCTTGTTGAATATTTAAATTATTTCTTTAATATAGTTAAAAATATAGATGTACCCTCCCCTTAAATAATTGAATTCTTTTCGAAAATTTTATGAAAATAGTAGATATTGAAAATCATCTAATTGAGAAAAATTTTAGAAAATAATTGAATTTCGGAGAAGAATTTAATTATTTCTATAAAGATAATTGAAATTTTGATGAAAAAAAAATTTTTTTTTGAACATAATCTGTAATGGAAAATGATATTTGGAATAAAATAGAAAAATAGGATAGAAGAATAAGATAGAAAAATACATAGAATAGAGAGACAGAATAATTTTTCTGTTAAAAATAGTGACTAAAAAAATATTTTTTCGACTAATTTGGAGAAAGTGAATTTGCCAAAAGGCAGGACAGTGAACAATCATGCAGAATTGTTTGCATTTGATTAATGAAATTTTAAAATCGTATAATGTTAGTTCAACCCTCCGATTCAATTAATTTCTAGCTGATTTCACTTTAATTGAGGCTCTCACAGGCTCGAGTTTCTCGATAGTATTATAGGCCAATGTTGAATTAGCCATCGGCGATGTGACATAAATCCATCATTTATCAAATGGAAATAAATCACTATTCACCGATTTGGTGGGTATATTTTTTCTCCTCTTTTTGTCAAATGGAAGAAATTATTGGTGGAGAGTAATCGGTAGGAGCAGGAAATCAGTAGCAAAAGCAAATGTCCAGTTCAGTAACAGCAAATGTTAGTGACGCGAACATATTATAGCTGGACTGAGAGATCGGTGTTTGACCACTGGTCGGTTGCTCGTTTGTCCTATGGCAATGGGGGGACACGAGTGTATGGGGTTTATAGATTTGTAGACGAGCCACGGTCATTCGGACGCTGCGTTTGACCACACCCTCGATTGCACTAAGATTTATGGCTTTTCCTGCCTCTTCGTTGCCTTGTTACCAATTCCAATTGCCAGTTTAGCTTGTAACTACCGTAAACTGTATACATACAAGCGTTATATGCCTATGTGCTCTATGTACCATTGACTTTAGTGACTATAAGTACCACTTGGCCGCTCACTTGGAATGCACACATACACTTAACTTTTATACTTTCCGCAATTTTATCTTTAGAATTTCTTTTCATATATTTATGAGAGATTTGGAAAGAAAAATTAACTTGAATTGATTTTCAAATTTCCATTCATTTTTCTTCGGTTAAAGATACCTATATATTTTATTGACTTTTTTTCTGCTTCTTTATCTTATTCTCCTCAAGTGATGAAATTGAACAGAGTTGCCACAAAAAGTTAATTTTCTTTTTCCCTTATTTCCAGACAAAATTTTCACTTTTTCCTTGAACCTAAAAAAAAATTAGATTTAAAAAAAATGTTTTATTACATTTATTTACGAATTTCCTTAATTGTAAAATTATTCAAAAACATAAATTCATTTTTAAATAAATATTTAATCATTATTTTTTCCATGGGAATTAAAATTTTCAAAATTTTCAATTTCAAACCTCTTGAAATTCAATAACTTATAATCAGGGCTCGAACCAGTGAAAGTATTTAAAAATACGGACTTTACGGACCAACTGACAAAAATATAATCATGACGAGTCAAATAAAGGGACATTTTACTTAAAACTGTATATTAAATTTTTCATAACTATAAAACATGAAGATATCGATAACTCCGAGTCTTCGACTCGGAGTGATCGATTTCTTCATGTTTTATAATATTTAAAGATGACCGACTGACAAAATCATTTACAATTCAATTATTATTTACAAGAAATTTTAACTAAATTTCTTCTTTAAATCGACTATTTTTAATAATTTTTGAAAAAGTACTTTGACAATTTTCAAATTCATTTATTTACAATTCAATTTTACGAAATTTCAATGATTCGTGAATTCTTCAATTAAATATATATTAGAAAATAAAAACTTTAAATAATTTTTAAAAAAATCCGCAATTTAAGTTTCTCAAAAAAAATTAATTCCACAGAATTGTTAGTTCAAAATATGAAAAATTCAAATTCTCAAATATTTAAATCTAAAACCTTTTCAAAATTCAATTATTTATAAAAATTTACTCTCTGATGCTTTTAAAATTCAATTATAATCTAAAATATTAACTGAAATCCATTTTTCAATCAATGTTTATGAGAAAATTCTACGCTAGAATTCAATTATTAAAAATTTAAAAAATTTTATTATTTCTAAAAATAATTGAATTTTTGGGAATAATTTTATCATCCGTGAAGATAATTAAATTTTTCCAAAGAATTTCATTAAAATTTTTGAAAATAATTAAATTCTTTCAAGAAATATAATTAAAAATGAAATTGAAAATAATGATTAAATTCTAATAAACAAATTATATCAAAATGATTTTAAATTCCATTTTTCGCGCAATTCATTTAAAATTGTATTAAAAATAATTGAAATTCTGCGATGAGTTTTAATATTCGTGAAAATAATTGAATTTTTGCATCGATTATTATTAAAATTTCAAAAAAATAATTCAATTCCTGAGAAGAATTTTATTATTTATAAAAATAATTGAATTCTTGCGAAGAATTTTATTAAAATCTATTTAAACAATTGGTTTTTTTCTAAAAATATTTAAAATATTCTGTTTTAAATAATTGAATTCCAGTAAAAATTGTTTTATTTATAAAAAATAATTTAATGTTTGCGAAGAATTTTATAAACATTTATTTTAAATTTTACAATTCTTTTGGAATATTTTATAAAAGTAGTAGATATTGAAAATCATTGAATTAAGGAACATTTTTGAAAAATAATTGAATTTCGGAGAAGAATTTAATTATTTCTAGAAAACAATTGAATTGTTGATGAGAATTTTTGAAAATTTGTGAACATAATTGAATTACTGCGAAGAATTTTATTACTTTTGAAAATAATTTAAAAAAATTTCTATTAAGCTTTTTAAGGAAAAAATTACTTAGCTCCATGGAATTTTTAATTAAAAGTATGAAAAATTCAGATTTTCAAGGATTTTAATTTAAAATCTTTACATAATTCAATTATTTCTAAAAAAAAATTGCAATTATTAGTAAATTCTCCAAAATTAAATTATTATCTAAAACATTAACTAAAATTAATTTTTAAATATATTTTTATTAGAAAATTCTACGAGAATTCAATTATTTAAATACAAACATAGATAATTTATTGAATATTAAATGTTTCTTAAAATTGAATTCTTATACATAATTTTATCAACAAATTTTTAAATAATTGAATTCTTTTGACGAATTTTAATAACATTTTTAAAGAATAATTACATTTTTCGAGGAATTCGATTAAAACTCTATTAAAAATAATTGAAATTCTGCAATGAGCTTTATTATTTATAAAAAATAATTGAATTATTGCGAAGAATTGGATAAAAAAGTTTCAAACAAATGATTTTTTTTCGAAAAAATTTATGCAAATTTTATTTTTAATAATTGAATTCCTGTAAAATTTTCATTATTTTAGAAAATAATTGAATATTCGTGTAGAACTTTGTCAAAATTGTTTTCAAATAATTGAGTTTTTTGGGGAAATTTTATTTCAAACAATAGATTTATACAATTATTGAATTAAGAAAAATTTTGGAAAATAATTGAAATTTTGCAATGAATTTTATTAAAATCTTTAAAAATAATTGGATTTTATTAATTTTGAAAATAATTTGATTCTTGTGATGATTACTATATTATTTATAAAACTAATTAAATTTTGCAATGAATTTTATTAAAATTTTTGAAAATCATTGAATTTTGTCGAAGAATTTTACTATTCATTTATAAAGATAATTAAAATGTTGACGACAATTTTTTTTTGAAAATATTTGAATTTCTGCGAAGAATTTTGTTAATTTTGAAAATAATTCAATTCTTGTGATAAATGTTGTTATTTATGAAAATAATTAAATTTTACAATGAATTTTATAAAAATTCCTGAATATAATTGAATTTTGCTATTTATAAAGATAATTGAAATGTTGACGAGAATTTTTTAAAAGAATTTTTGAAAATAATTGAATTTCTGGAAAGAATTTGAATATTTATTAAGATAGTTGAATTCGTTGAAGAAAAAAATTTCAGTTTATTAAACTAGGCATGACAATGTAATGTATCAATTTATTATTAATGAATCGAAACTTATTTGAATTTTTTTTCTTGGAGGCAAAGAAAAAAAAAGTTTCGAGAGGATACTTATATGTTCTATATGACAATGGTAATAAGACACCAATAACAAGGGTGGTTATACATGACAAAGCACCGATGAAGACATTGATGACAGCAGTTTAGTTCATTTGTGTTCCACCTCTTATTCGATGGACTTTCAATAATCACTGATGCGTATTGCCTAAAGCAGTAATATCACATTGGCGTAACCTCTACTAAAAAAATTGTTTATTCTAAAAAGGAAAAAACAATAATTTCCATAGACGATGAAATTTCTATAGACTATTATCACAGATTAAATTTTGTTTTCCCTGATTTCTAGACAAAATTCTAACTTTTTTCCTGGTCATTAAGAATATTCTGATCCAATTCAAAAATTAACAGAAACACAAAAAAAACTGTTCCTAAAATTAGTTTTATTTATCAAATGAGATAAGAAAATGTTCAGGGTAATTTTTTTACCTAAAACCTTTGAAAAAAACATTTTTATTGTTTGATTATTTTCGGAGAAAAAAAATGTATTCCTGACACTCAGCGTCGACGCTTCTTCTCAGAGACTTCAAAAAAATAATTATTTTTATTTTTCTACGGAAATTAGTGATTTTTAAAATTTTCAATTTTCAATTCTTCCAAAATTCAAAAATTTAATAAGAATTGTTACGACAGAATTATTTTCTGGAATTTTTAAATAAAACTCTTCTCTAAATCAGTAATTTTTAATAATTATTTTTCAGAAATTTCTTTGAGAATTAAATTATTCAATAAGAAAAATAAAGAAAATTTACTTGAAATAATTCTAAAATCCACTTGTTTACAATTCAATTTTACGAAATTTGAATATTAAATTTTATTGAATATTCAATAAATAACTATTTAATTAAAATTGTATTGAAAACAATCATTTTCAATATAATTTTAGTGAAAATTTTAGTTGCAATTCAATTACTTTTATATAATTTTAATATTCCATGAAAGAATTTAATTATTTTCAAAAATTTTAATAAAATTCTTTGAAACAATACCTACAAATATTTTGAAGAAATTTAATTAAATTCCTTGCAAAAATTGAATTATTTTCATAAACAATCAAATTCTTTGGAGGAATTCAATTTCAGTTTAATTTTTAATTGAATTCCTGCGAAAAGTTTTAATATTTACGAAAATAATTGAATTTTTGATAAGAATTTTTTTGTTTTTAAAAATAATTGAATTCCTTCAAGAAATTTTATTCAAATTGTATTGAAAATCTATAAATTCTTACGAAGAATTTTAGTATTTACGAAAATAATTGAATTCCTGGGAAGAATTTTATAATTTTTGAAAATAATTGAATTTTTCCCGAAAAATTTATTAAAATTTAAAAAAATTTAATTCTTTCTAAAAATTCAACTAAAATTGTATTTAAAATATTTGAATTTTTGCAAAAAGTTTTAGTATATTAACAAAAATAATTGAATTTTTGATGAAAATTTTATTTATCGAAAGAATTAAATCCTTGCAAAAAGTTTCATTAAAATTTTTTCACAATAAGTGTTTGAATTTCTGAGAATTTTATTATTTTTGAAAATAATTGAAATTTTTCCGAAAAACCTAATAAAATTTTAAATAATAATTGAATGAAAAGTTTATCAATAATTTAATTATTCGAAATAAATTAAATTATTTTTCTGTGAAATTCAATTATCAACAGAATTAAATAAAAAATAGAAAAAAAAATTTAAGATTTTCTATTGAAATTCGTGGTGATTTTAAAGCTTATAAGCCATTAAAAGGAAATTCAAGAAGAATTAAATTCTTCTAATATTCTCATAGGTTCCTGAAGACCAAAAATAAGAATTTTCTCATGAATTCTAAAAATCTAATATTTTTCCAGCACTTGTTGATAAAAATTTCCTGAATTCCATCTTTCTCTGCCTTTTCGATGCTTTTCCTTGCCTATAACAACCTGCTAGAAATATGTAATTTCCCTACAAATATGATTGAAATTAAACAAATACGAAAACGTGGATTTTTATAAATCTAGAAACTTTTTCGAAAAAAAGTAATGAAACCGAATAATAAAATCAAAAATTTTAATTGACTTTGAAATCGAAGTATTTTCATAACTTTCGAGTCAATTAAACTTATTTATTTTGATGCTTCGAAAGTAACACAAACGAAATAAATGGACAGCGATAAAAAAACCTTAAGAAATTACCTGATAAATTAGAGTGCTATTGATGAGTGCTTTACGACAATGTAATATCATATGTATTTCGGGGTTCCGGGCACTATGCAATTCTCAGGACTTGCAAGGAACCCTAACGAACTATGTGCTCGTCGGGCGTGAAGAATAGGATACGCTTGCAAGTTATTGCGTCTTTCCGGTGTTTATAGGTGTCCACGACATGCGTCCGCAGGCTGACTGGTTACGTCCTTAGCTCCTTTGCCGAAAGAATTCTGTCACCATCTCCTCAAGCCAACAGGCGGCTAACAATTTCAAATTTAGAACTTCCGCACTAGAACTTATATCCTCTTTAAAATTGCCTTTAGGACAAAAGAAATATATCAAAAGAAAACGAGCTGAATATAAATGAATCAGTTTAACCTTTTATGTTTTACGCATTTTGACCCTAGAAGTAATTATATAGGTTTAAAATTATAAAAGGTACTAACGAAAAAGAATGCCACAGTATATGATTTTCTTTTTGAATAAAATCTAGCAAAAGTTAATTTTTTTTATTAATGAACAGAATTCTAATTAACAATTTCAATTTTCGATTGTTTTCAGATTAAAAAATTTAAAAAAATTCTCATCTTAACTAATTCATTGTTATTATTTATTAGTTTTTAAAATATTAATAAAATCCGTAGAGAGAATTTAATTATTTTCATAAACGATAGAAATTTAATTATTCAGAAAAATTATTTGAATTATTCCGAAATCCAATTATTTTTAAAAAATTTAATAAAACTCTTCATAAGAATTTAATTATTTTCACTATATATGTAATTCAAATCAAATTCCTCAAAATAATTCCATTATTTTTAAGAATATTTATAAAATCCGTCGAAAACATTCAATTATATTCATAATAAAAAAAATTGTTCTCAGGAATTCAATTTCTTTTATAAATAAAAAAATTCATTGCAGGAAGTCAATTATTTTCGAGAATTTTGATTAAATTCTTTATAATAAATCAATAATTTTCAGAAAAAATATAATCCTTTCAAATAACTCAATTATTTTGATTATTTTATTAACCTAACTAAATTCCTCGAAAAAACAATAATTTTCTTTGAACAATTAAATGATTTTCAAAAATTTTAATAACATTCTAAGCATAAATTCAATTATTTTTATAAATAATATAATTCTTTGAAGAATTTAATTAATACATAAAATTTTAATACAACTCTTCGCAGAAAATCAATTATTTCATAAATAATAAAATTCTTCTCATAAATTCAACTATTTTTACAAATAATAAAATTATTTACAGAAATTCAATTATTATGAAAAATAATAATAAAATTCTATACAAGAATTCAATTATTCTCATAACTAATAAAAATTTTCTCATAAATTCAATGATTTAAAAAAAATGAAATTATTTACAGGAATTCAGTTATTTTCAGTACAATTATAATTAAATTTCAAAAAATTAAATTTTCACAAATTTTAATAAAATTCTACACAAGAATTCAATTATAGTTATAAATAATTAAATTCTTCCCAGGAATTCAAGTATTTTCAATACAATTTTATTTAAATTTCTCAAAAAAAAATTAATTTTTAAAGATTTTAATATAATTCTTCACAATAATTCAATTCTTTGTATAAATAATAAAATTGTTCGAAAAATTCAATTATTGTCAAAAATGGTAAAATTCTTCTCAGGAATTAAATTTTTTTTCGTAAATATTAAAGTTCTTCACAGGAATTCAATTATTTTCAATACGATTTTAATCAAATTTTTAGAAAGAATTACATTTTTTTTAAATTTTAATAGATTTATCGGAAAAATTCAATTATTTTAAAAATAAAAAATTCCTTTTAAGAATTCAGATATTATCAGAAATTTTAATAAAACTCTTGGCAAGAATTCAATTCTTTTCATAAAAATAATAAAATTCTTATCATAAATTCATTTATTTTTGTTAATGTTAAAACTCTTCGCAGGAATTTAATTATTTTTAATACAATTTCAATAAAATTTCTTGAAGGAATTCAATTCTTTTTGCAAGTAATATAAATAAAATTCCTGAAAACAATTCAATCATTATCAAAAATTGTAATAAAATTTCTTGAAGGAATTCAATTATTTTCAATACAATTTTATTTAAACTCTTCAAAAAAATTTAATTTTTAAAGTTTTTAATATAATTCTTCACAAGAGTTCAATTCATTTTATAAATAATAAAATTCTTCGATAAATTCAGTTATTGTCAGAAATAATAAAATTTTTGCAGAAATTCAATTATTTTCGAAAATTTTAATATATATATATGATTCTTTGAAATAATTCAATTATTTTTAAGAAATTTAATTAAATTCGTCGCAAGAATTGAATTATTTTTATAAACAATAAAATTCTTTGGGGGAATTCAATTTTTTTGCAGTACAATTTCAGTGGTCAGGGTTGTCACGCTTTTGCTCATTTCAAATTTCCTGACTTTTCCAGGTTTTCCAGGTTAAAAAACGGAATTTTTCCAGGTTTTTAAAACTACATTTATATTTTCCAAAATTTTTAATTCTAACCTTTTTGAAATAAAAAAAATAAAACATGAATAAAACATGAAAATATCGATCACTCTGAGTCTTCGACTCGGAGCAATCGCTATCTTCATGTTTTATAATAATAATTAAAAATGTTGGACTGATAAAATCATCATATATTATAAGAATATTGTTACTGTAACTTATTCAAAATTACTTTCATTATTTTAATTCAATTATTGTTTTCCACAATTCTTAACTAAAATTCTTCTTTAAATTAATTATTATTAATAATTTCTGAAAAATTTCTTTCAACATTTTCAAATCCTTTTGTTTACAATTCAATTTTACGAAATTTCATCGATTATTCGGAAATTGTTCAATCAAATATATATTAGAAAATAAAAACTTCAAATAAATTTTTAAAAATTCAGTTAATCTTTTTCAAAAAAATTAAATCTACACAATTTTAAGTTAAAAGTATGAAAAATTCAAACATTCAAAGATTTTAATTTGAGACCTGCTTTTCAAAACTCAATTATTATCTAAAGTATTAACTGAAATTCATATTTGAATCAATTATTATTAGAAAATTCTAAGACAATTCAATCATTTAAATACAAAAAAAATAATTTATTGAAGAATTGAATGTTTTTTAAAATTCAACTCTCATTTAAAGAATTTTATCAACAAATTTTTAAATAGGTAATTAAAATTCTTTTGACGAATTTCAATAAAATTTTTAAGAAAAATTTCATTTTTCGAGAAATTAGATTAAAAATAATTGAATCTCTGTAAAAAAAATTTCATTGAATTCAGAAAAGTTTTTGAAAATAATTGAAATTTTGTCAAGAATTTTATTAAATTTTTTTTAAATAATTGAAATATTGCCAAGAATTTTATTAAAATTGTTGTAAATAACTGAATTATTGCCAAGAATTTTATTAAAATTGTTGTAAATAACTGAATTTCTAAGAAGAATTTTACTAATTTGGAAAATAATTGAATTCTTGAGAAGAAATTTTATTAAAATGTCTTTTTAAATAATTAAATTTCTTTGATGAATTTTAATAAAATTTTTAAGAATAATTTCATTTTTCGAGGAATTCGATTAAAATTGTATAAAAAATAATTGAATCTCTGTTAACATAAATTGAATATTTTTGAAAATAATAGAATTATTGGGAAGAAATTTATAAAAAAATTTTTAAATAATTCATTTCTTTTGGAAAATTTTTTCAAAAATAGTAGATATTGAAAATCATTGACTGGAGGAGAATTTTTGAAAAAGAATTTCATTAAAATTTTTGAAAATAATTGAATTTTAGAGAAAAATTTTAATATTTATAAAGATAATTGAAATTTTGACGATAAATTTTTTAAACTTTTGACCATAATTGAATTTTTGCGAAGAATTTTATTACTTTTGAAAATAATTGAATTTCTTTGATGAATTTTAATAAAATTTTTAAGAATATTTTTCGAGAAATTCCATTAAAATTGTATCAAAAATAATTGAAATTTTGCGATGAGTTTTATTATTTATGAAAATAATTGAATTATTGCGAAGAAAAATTGTAAAGGAAACTCTTTTAAAATTAAATTAAGAAATTTGAATTAAGAAAATTGAAATATAAAATAAAGAAAAATTAAATTTCAAGGATAAGCACAATAACTTTAGAAAACAATATCTAATTTTCCAGGATTCCAATCAAAATTCCCTTACTTTTCCAGGTTTTTTTTCAAGGTTTATAAAAATTCCCTGACATTTCCAGGTTTTCTAAGTTTCCAGGTTGCGTGGCAACCCTGGTGGTGTTTTTTTTTAAATGGAATTCAATTATCTTTAATACAATTTCAATAATATTCCTTGAAAGAATTTGATTATTTTCAATAAATTTTAAATTAAAATTCGTGAAAAAATTTAATTACAGTGGAATCTCGATTATCCGAACCTCGGTTTTTTTTTGGCCTCCCGAATTTTTTTAAATCAAAATAACGAAATTTATGCCAAAAAACAAATTCAATTCTTTTAAAAAATTTTCTTAAAATTATAATGAAATTATTTAGTTTTAATTCAAAACGATTTTGTAATTAATTTTCATTCTTTTTAATCTTTAAAGCGCATGAACTTAACATTTAACTTCTAACTGAGAACAAATTCCTATACAACGATTATTATAATATAAAAGAGAGAAGAAGACAATTACCAACATGAAATTGAATTATTTAGTATTACCAACAGAATCCTAATTACAATCTCTGAGAATTTCCTATAATATAAAAATTGCCTTTATGCTACAATATAATAAATGGTTTATTTTCGTCGAAAAAGAAAAGAGGGGTGAAAATGATTCCTTTAGTCTGAATGACAAATCAACATATAGCACCATTTCCCAAAACCATTCGCTACACTGATCCTTGACCTCCTGGTTCGATCCAGCAATTAATTTGGAATCGGATAGGAGGAGAGACGGTGGTGAATTCTCTTGTATAGTTTTCGAGTAAAAGCATGAGAAGAGATAGAGATAGCCACCCTAGAATTCTCTTGGCAAAAGCAGGCAAAAGCAAGGCAAAAGTAAAGGCAAAAGTAAAGGCAAACGGGAGTTGGGTGAAAAAGGGGGTGATTTAGGGTGGGAGATCTCGCCTTAACTCGAGAGAAACCAAATGGGGTGGGAGACTGGGGTAAAGTTCACTCGAGTGAGAGTACGACGATCATAAGGGACATTGAACAGCGCGACGCCGACTGCGACAAATTATAACTTATTTTATGACTTTTTTGCACCGGCCATTTAACCTGCCAGGAAACTGAGGGAGTCATGGTGGTCTCGCGACAAATTCGGAAATGAAATCACACCCTAATAACTTCCAGACTCGGACTTTCGCATATAACTATATATGTATGTGTAATAGAAAATATGTTCCCCCTTTCTCTCTTTTATCGCAGTCACGAATTTTTTATTCTCACACACAATGTATTAGGAAAATTGGCTCCAATCGACGGAAATCAAATTACTCTTTATACGTAAAAAATCTGCAACTACAACTACTCTAATCATTTTTGCAATTTTCTTTCTTCCCCGTAGAAATTGTTCAGAATTGCCAGAAAAATTGTTAATAAAATTCTTCGTTGAAATTCAAATATTATTCTCAAACTGTTAAAAAATTTCTTCGAAAAATTCAGTTATTGGCAAAAATAATGAAATTCCTCGCAGGATTTTCATTATTTTTAATACTATTTTAATCGGTTTTTTAGAAAGAATTAAATTTTTTAAAGTTTTAATAGATTTTTCGGAAAAAATTCAATTATTTTCTTTCTTCTGTAGAAATTTTTCAGGGTTGTCACAAGATTTTTATTCCATTTTTCCTGATTTCTAGACAACATTTTTTACTTTCTCCCTGATTCCTAAAAAGAAAATTCAAAAATATAATATTCATATAAAAATATAATAATAATAAATAAATATAATAAAAAAATTCAAACAATACTAAGAAAAATAATTTTTAGACGGAGAAACAAGAAGCGAACTTTCTTCCATTATTTTCAAAAATTTTAGTAAAATTATTTAACATTTCATTTATTATTAATCGAATACTTGAAAATTATGATAATTTAAAAAATTTTCTATTACTTATTGTTTTATAAATATATCTTTAAAAGATAAGACAGAAATATTTTAAAAAACTAATTTTTTTTAAATTTGTGGTAATTGTTTTCGAAACTGTAATTCCTGAAAAATTTAAAATTTAAATCCTTTTAAAATTAATTTAAACAGATTTTGATTGTAATTATATTAAAATGTTTGAAAATAATTAAATTGTTTCAAAAGATTCTTTTACAATTTATAAAATTAAAGTTTTTTAGGAATTTAATTAAAAATGTATTAAAAATAATTGAATTCCTGCAAAGAATTTCATTACTTTTTACAATAATTGAATTTTTGCAAAAAATTTATTAATATTTTTAATAATAATTGAATTTCTGAAAAGAATTGTATTATTAATAAAAATAATTACATTCTTGTAAAAAATATTTCTTAAACTTTTTGAAAACTAAATTTTTTTGAATAATTTAATTAAAATAGTATTGCAAATAATTAAATTTCAGAGAAGAATTTTATTATTTTTAAAAATAAATAATTGTCTCAGGAAAAACTAATAAAATTTTTAATTATTGAATTTTCGCCAAGAATTTTATTATTTATAAAAATAATAGAATTCCTTCAAAAAATTTTATTGAAATATTGAAAATAATTGAATTCTTGGCAAGGATTTTACAATTTATAAAAATAATTGAATTCCTTCAAGAAATTTTATTAAAATTTTTGATGATTGAATTGTTTTAAAGAATTTTATTATTAATAGAAATAATTGAATTCTTGAAAAGGATTTTATTATTTCCAAAAATAATTGAATTCTTTTAAGAAATTTTATTAAAATTGTATTAAAAATAATTGAATTCCTGCGAAGAATTTTAATATTTACGAAAAAAATTTAATTCCTGAGAAGAATTTCACAATTTTTGACAATAATTGAATTTTTCGAAGAATTTTATTATTTATGAAATGAATTGAACTCTTGTGAAGAATTATATTAAAAACTTTAAAAATTAAATTTTTTTGAGGAGTTTAAATAAAATTGTATTGAAAATAATTGAATTACTTCAAGAAATTTTATTCAAATTTTTGATAATGATTGAATTGTTTTCTGGAATTTTATTTATATTATATACAAAAAGAATTAAATTCCTTCAAGAAATTTTATTGAAATTGTATTAAAAATAATTAAATTCCTGCGAAGAGTTTTAACATTTACAAAAATAAATGAATTTATGATAAGAATTTTATTATTTATGAAAAGAATTGAATTCTTGCAAAGAGTTTTATTAAAATTTAAGATAATATCTGAATTCTTTATTTCTAAAATAATTGAATTTTTCCGATAAATCTATTAAAATTTAAAAAAATGTAAATTCTTTCTAAAAATTCGATTAAAATTGTATTGAAAATTATTAAATTCCTGTGAAGAACTTTAATATTTACGAAAAAAATTTAATTCCTGAGAAGAATTTTACGATTTTTGACAATAATTGAATTTGTTGAACAATTTTGTTATTTATACAAAGAATTGAATTATTGTGAAGAATTATATTAAAATCTTTAAAAATTAAATTTTTTTGAGAAATTTAAATAAAATTGTATTGAAAATACTTGAATTCCTGGTAAGAATTTAATTATTTTTGACAATAATTAAATTTTTTGAAGAATTATATTAACGTTTTGAATAATAATTGTTTTTCTGTAAATAATTTTACTTTTTACGAAAATAATTGAATTCTTGCGGGAAAAATTTAATTTTTTATGAAAGTTATTGAATTGATAAGATTTTTATTATTTATGAAACTAATTTAATTTTTGATAATTGAAATCTCTGAGAATATTTTTATTTTTGGAAATTATTGAATTTTTGGGAAGAATTTTTTTTATTCTTAAAAGTGTTTTAATTCTTGCGATGATATTAAAATTTTTGAAAAGAATAAATATAATGAATTCGTTTGTCAGCTAATAAGCGAATATTTTTAAATTTTGAATCTGAAATTCAAGTGTTTTTCAAAAATTTCTCTTCAAACTAAAAACCAGAATTTCTGTAGTACTTATAGAAATTGGATATTTTTCCAGTATTTTTGATAAAATTTACCGACTTTTCCTTGATTCCCTCACCAGTTTTATTTTCCTTGACTCCTCCCTGACTCCCCTGATTTCTCTGATATGTGGCAATTCTGATTTTTCCTTCCTCCTGTAAAAATAAAACCAAAGTAAGCAAAAAATTTGAATTTATTAAAAAAATATATTCTTAAATTTGATTTATAATAGAAATATTAAAATTTTATTTTTTAGTGTCACGAAATGATACGATGATCGTAAAAAAAATATTTCTCCTCTCTTTTTTCTTCTTAAGAAAATTAAAGAAAATGATCCTCTTTTTACGACTTTTCTTCTATGGTGCGCGCGGTAGAAAAAGAAAAACTTTGTGGCATATTTGGAGACCCCCGGGAAAAGTGAAATCATAACTTGAGAAGAAGAGAGAAAGAGAGAAGTATATATACGAGTATATCTTCGATACAATATCATGCTGTGAGTCTCGATGTTTTATGGTTTTCGCAGCAAAGACTAAACTTATTACACGACGGGATGCGCGTCTACCCCCAAAGGGGAAGCTTTTTATTAAATCACACATCTCGAAACTCGAACGATTAATTTGCCGTGACGTTTCTTTATAGCGGAAAACTGAGGAAAGGGGGTTTTTAGTATTCATATTTCATAGTTATATTATCAACAGTATAAATAATTTAACGAAAAATCATTTTTCGCGTCTTCACTATATGAAAGTCATAAATGAGAAATGGGTATATTCAAAAGGTTTATAAAATTCACTTGACAAATTTTCTCATTAAATCAAAAAATCTACTTCATAATTTTTTAAAAAAATATAAAAAATCTTATGAAACTAAAAAATATTATATACATAGATCATTTAAATAAAAATTAATCCAAATGGAACAAACTGTAAAAAATGTGACGAGGGAATTAAAATTTGAGAAGAGTGAACTTGTCTCGTGCGTTTGTTAAATAAGCAATTTTGATGAAAGAAAAAAAATGTTTTAGACAAGAATTGTCTGTTGGTACGTTTACTGTTCTTTTTTTTTGGATTTAAAAGGAGAGAAGGCGGACGAAACAGGGATGTCGTGGGATGAATGGGGGTGAAATAGAATCGAGTTCTGCAAGGGACGGCTAATTCCACTGTGATCACGTCTGATCGATGTCTTTCGACTACACTCGAGGGAAAATTATTATCTGACAGTCTACTTAAATCTTTCACTTTGTCAAAAAAAATTCCATCTATTTATTTACTTTCTAAACATTTTTATTTTCCATAAATACCACAGGAATAAAAACAACTGTATACCTTCACTAATGTATCACTCATATTTAACCTTCGTTGACAAATTGTATCATTTTTGCCAAGTGTAAGAATTAATTCAATTCAAATTAATTGAATAAAAAAATTTTTGATTAAATTAAAATAAAAAATTTTTACGTAAAAGTTAAAAAATTTTAAATAAACATTAGAAATTTTATTACTTATTAAAAAAGTTCTTTTTCAATTCAAAATAAGTTTTCCTTTGATTCTATTAAGATAAATTAACTGATTTTCAAAAATTTCAAATTTTAAACTTTTTGACATTTAATTATTTCAAAATTTCTCGAAATAATTTAGTTATTTTCATAAATACGTATATAATAAAATTCTTCAAAGGAATTCAATTATTTTCAAAAACTTTAATAAAATTCTTTTCAGGAATTCAATTATTTTTATGAATAATAATCTTCGTATGAAAATTTAATTCTTTATATTGTGAATGCAATTCTTTTAAAATTTAATTATGTTTCTAGTCTTTTTTGACTTTTTCCTAGAAAATGCAACTTTTCTCGATTTATTTTTAAAAAATGTGACTTTTTGGTTTTTTAAACTTTATATTAGCAACTAAAGAAAATAATTGAATCTTAGAAGATTTATAGTAAAAATTCTTAGAAATAATTAAATTTCAAATGTTTTCAGACCAAAATTAAAAATAAAAAATCAATTTTGAAAAACTTTAAATAAAAATTCTAAAAATCTTAGTTTTTTGAAAAATTTTACTTTAAAAGTTTCTTTTGAATCAGTTAAATTTATTTAACTGATTTATTTAATTAAAAAACTTTAGAATAAACAAAATTTCGTAATATGATTAAAAACAGAATTTTCGACGAATTTCAAGTGAATCTTGTTTATTTTTCTTAAAAATTGAATTCTCAAAGAATTTTCTCAAAAATTATTGAACATAATTGATTTAGAGAAGAATTTTGTTAAAAAATTCTTCGGAAATAATTGATTTTTAAACTTTAAAAGAACTTTCTTAAAATTTATTAAAAATAATTTATTTAGAAAAGAATTTTATTAAAAAATTCTTCGGAAATAATTGATTTTTAAACTTTTAAAGAACTTTCTCAAAATTTATTGAAAATAATTGATTTAGAGAAGAATTTTGTTAAAAAATTTTTCGGAAATAATTGATTTTTAAACTTTTAAAGAACTTTCTCAAAATTTATTAAAAATAATTGATTTAGAGAAGAATTTTGTTAAAGAATTTTTCGGAAATAATTGATTTTTAAACTTTCAAAGAACTTTCTCAAAATTTATTGAAAATAATAATTGATTTAGAGAAGAATTTTGTTAAAAAAATTCTTCAGAAATAATTGATTTTTAAACTGTCAAAGAACTTTGTCAAAATTTATTGAAAATAATTGATTTAGAGAAGAATTTTGTTAAAAAATTCTTCGGAAATAATTGATTTTTAAACTATTAAAGAACTTTCTCAAAATTTATTGAAAATAATTGATTTAGAGAAGAATTTTGTTAAAAAAATTCTTCAGAAATAATTAAATTTTAAACTATTTAAAAAATTTTTAAACGTTCAAAGAACTTTCTCAAAATTTATTTAAAATAATTTGATTTAGAGAAGAATTTTGTTAAAATATTCTGAAAAATAATTGAAATTTTGACTGTATTTAAAATTACAATAGCAATTTTTAGAATTAATTAATTTCAGAAGGTTTCACAGTGAAAAAAATAAATATTTAATTTTAATAACCCATTACTTTTCTATTATTTAATAAATATTTATTTGAATCAAATAATTTTTATTTATACCAAATAAATTGTATTTTGAATCAATAATTTCAGTATTTAAAGTAAATACCATTTAATTGACTCAAATGTTTTTTTAGAAAGATATTTATTTAATTATTCAATAATAGATTTGATAATTTTGAATCAAATAAATTTTTTTCAGTGTAAATTAAAATTGTTTGAAAATTTCAATTGATAATGTTTAATATTTAGTTATTTTCAATTAATATGAAACTTCTGAATTATAGTTGAAAATTTGAAAAAATAATTGAATTTTAAAATTAGTTAGGGAAATAGAAATTCAAATTTTTGTGACAATTTTGAATAAGAAAAAAGATTTTCTTGTACTTTGAGTGGACTGAAACGAATTTTTTTTTCCTCTTTAAAATCGACTCAAAGTCTGTATTTTGAATTTTTATATAAAACTATTGACTAAATGATTTATAAACAATTTTATGAAATTTTTCCAAGAATTAAACTATTTAAAATAAATTCAATTTGTTTAAAGTTTAATTATTATTGTCAGAAATAGAAAAAATGTAAGGTTTTGTATTTTTGAATATGGTCAAATCAGTGTGGCAACGACTTGTTTTAAAAATTAGTTTTTCAACGAAACAAGAAACTGCGAAAATCTTTTTTCCCTTGAAATTCTAATTAGCAAACAAAGTCAACACTATAGGTAATTTTGATTAGAAAATCGAAAAAAAACAGTAAGAATCCTTTCATATTTGAACAAGAATCATAACGAATTTTGTGTTTCTGCTCCACTATTTTACAAGAGAAAAAAGTAAATTTAGAGGTGACCCTTAGCCAGCATGATTCTTTTGTTTTACTTTCACCGCCGATTCAAGACTTTATAAATGTTCTCAATTTGACTCACGTCCCTTATTTTCACTACAATTCGATTCGGATCCGAATAATAAAGGGAAAAAGAGCGCAGGAGAGAAAACTCGCACACATTTAATCCAATGAGTACACGTATATATAGATGTATCGCCTATAAGGACACAGTAGGCGAATAGGTTTCACTATAATACTGTGGAAGATAAGAAGGCCACATATGGTGTTCACTTTCAAGGGTCATTCGAAGTTTGGTGTTCGACCAGGCGATAACTATCTCTTTCGGAGAGATGACCCTCTTATCTTATCTTTATAGATACGTTTTCTGGGATAGGCATTCTCTTAAAATAAAAGCGAGGGTCATCTTGTATTGATGCAGCCACCACGCCTTAATTAACTATATAGCGATACTTTTCCGACCTTATAAAACCTTGAAAAGACACCTTCGTCCAAATTTATATGTTTATATCCTCCATCAAATCTATTTGTTCACAATCTCCATCCTATTTTTTATATCCTCGAAGCTCCTTCCACAGAATTTTAAAATCATTAATTTTCCTCAGCTCCTAAAAAATTTTAACAAATTAATATTTCGCAGATTATGAAATTCGTTAATATTCATCAAGAAATGTATATTTCTTCATTCAGGGTGTCTACTATTTTCGTTCAACAAAATTCGCTGTTTTTTCCTAATTTCTCTGTTTTTTTCTCGTCAAATTTAAATTTATTTGATTTCGAACATAAATCAATGTACAAATGGCTTCAACAATTTTTATTAGACTTTTTATGAATAAGTAAATTCTTTTGACGAGTTTTTTTTAAATTTTTTAAAAATAATGTTTCTTTTAAATAATTTTAATTAAAATTTTTGAAAATAATTGAATTGTGGAGAACATTTTATTTATTTATAAAGATAATTGAAATTTTGAGAATTTAAAAAAATAATTAAAAAAAAGTAATTGAATTTCTGCGAAGAATTTTATTACTTTTGAAAATAATAATTGAATTGTTTTTTTAGAATTTTATGAAAATTTATAAAAATAATTGAATTCTTGTGAAGAATTTTTTTTAAAAATTCTATTCTATTAAAATTCTTGACAATAATTGAATGTCTGTTTAGTATTTTATTAAATTTTTTTGAGAATAATTGAATTCTTGGGAATGACTTTATTAGAACTTTTTTTAAATAATTAAATTTTGAAGAAAAATGTATAAATTTTAAAAATATTTGAATTCTTGTGATGAATATTGTTATTTATGAAAATAATTGAATTCTTCCAAAGAATTTTAAAAAAACATTTTTTTAAATAATTGATTTTTTCGAGGAATGGAAATTAAATTTTAAGAATAATTACATTTTTTGAGCTATTCCTGTAAAATTGTATTAAAAATAATTTTAATTCAATGCGATGAATTTATGAAAATAATTGAATATTTGCAAAGAATTTTATTACACTTCTTAAAATATATTTGAATTTCTAAAAAACAATTTAATATTTATGAAAATAATAGAATTATTGCGAAAAATTTTATTAAAATGTTTAAAAAGAATTGAATTTCTGTGAAAAATTTTGTTCTTTTTGAAAAGAATTGAATTTTTAATAAGAATTTTATAAATATTGTTTTCAAAATTAATTTATTCGAAATATTATAAATTTTATTTTAAATAATTCAATTCTTGTGGAAAACTTTATTTGTGAAAATAACTGAATTTTTCGATTAAATAATTGAAAATAGTATTAAAAACAATTGAAATTCTTCGAAGAGTTTTATTATTTATGAAAATAATTGAATTCCTGAAAAGGATTTTATTAAAATGTTTTTAAAAAGAATTGAATTTCCATGAAAAATGTTATTATTAGTGAAAGTAATTGAATTATTGTGAAAAATTGTATAAAAATTTTATTAAATAATTAATTTTTTCGAAATTTTTTTGAAAATGCTATTCTAAAATAAATGAATTCCTGTGAAAAATTCTAATATTTTTGTAAATAATTGAATTCTTCCAAAGAATTTAAAAAAAACATTTTTTTAAATAATTGATTTTTTCGAGAAATGGAAATTAAAATTTTTAGAATAATTAAATTTTTCGAGAAATTGGATTAAAATTGTATTAAAAATAATTGAAATTTTGCAATGAGTTTTACTATTTATGAAAATAATTGAATATCCTATTCATAAAAAATTTTTAAAAATAAAATTATAATTACGGTAACTAACTTCTCTTCATTATTTTCGAAATATGTAAATAAAATTCTTTAAAAGAATTTAATTATTTTTATAATAAAATTGAAAGAAATTTCAATTCTTTCAAAAATTTTCATATTTGTTTATGAAAATTCAATTATCTTGAAACAATAGAATTGAAAAATTTCAAAAATCTTATTTTTTAAAATTTCCGAAAAAACTTTGCAAAAATTTAAATTTAATGAAATTTTTTAACAAATTTAATTATTTTCAATTGAATTTTACAAAATTTCTATTAATTCGATAATTTTTTTAAATTTATTTACATACTGTAAATTTACATATCTACAAAAATTGAAATAAAAAGCAATTTTTTAAAAACAAATTAAAATAATAAAACTATTTTTAATTTAGTAAAAAAATTCCCGGTTTGGCATAAAATTCCTGGCTTGTTCCTGGTTTTTTCCCGGTCAAATTAAATTCCCAGCTATTTCCCGGTTAGTGGACACCCTGATTTATTAATTATTTTGAAATATATACATTCCTTTATTAATTATTTTGAAATATATATTTCTTTTAATTATTTTGAATGAGAATTTTTTCGAATTCCGGAAAATTCAACTATATAACCAAAATCGAATAATGAAAATAATTTACATTTACCATGAAAAAAATGCTCCGTTTTGGTGAAACTGACGGCATGAGAAATCAGAGAATTGTAGACGACAATAAATATATGTGATATAAATACATATTTTTCCCTGCCCCCTTATTCTGCGGCTAGAAGAAGACCAGCAATCACAATTTCTGCACAATATATAAAAGGACTGTCCGAATATGTACAAGACAGGGCGAGGGTTTCAGTGGTACATTTTTGTATTCATCGCGCATTGCTTTTATCTCCCCACATTTTTATTACATGCTGGAGTAAAGAATGTTTTTCATATTTCGCACACGCAAGATAAGAAAGATCTCAGAGAATTATCCCCCCGAAATTCCAACACGTTTTGCATTTCACTCAAGATTTACAAAATTTTTAAATGGTTTTTACTTTTTTTTAATGCGCATATATATAAATGCATAAATTTTTTATCAATTCGTGTTGCTTTAAAAAGGTAGCTGGTAACATTTAAAACTTTTTTTTTTATTTTGGGAACGGAAAGAATTGAATGGAACCGTATTTATTAATTTTTAAAGGCAAATTAAATAGAAAAAAAAATTATTTTTTGATTTAAACCTGAACGTAATTAAAAAATGTATCAACTTGTCAACTCTTTCAAAAAAGAAAATTTAATTTTCTATTTAAGAATCAAAAAAATATTTAAAATACACAAATGATAATATTAATAAAAGTAGTGTTGTTATAAAGATAAAACAATAATAACTCCTACAAAAAAGATTATTACAGATTCAAAATTGAAAGAATTCACTTATTAAGTACATATAATATTAAATATTCTTGTTTATTATTTTAATTTTAAATTTTAATAAAATTTTTCGCAAGAATTTCATTATTCTCATAAATAATAAAATTCTTCAGAAGAATTCATTTATTTTCAATAAAATAATTTTTTTAAAAATATTTATTGAATTCGATTATTTGCAAGAATTTTAATACAAATTGAATTATTTTTAACAATTTTGATGAAATTCTTTTTAAAAAATCATTATTTAAAAAAAATTTTATAAAATTCCTTCAAAAAATTCAATTATTTTTAAAAATTCAGATAAAATTATTCGAAACAATTCAATTGTTTTTATAAATTAGAAAATTCTTCGCAAGAATTAAAATATTTTCGTAAGTAATAAAATTCTACAAAGGAATTCAATTATTTTTATACTTAATTGAATGTTTCGGAGGAAATCAATTATTTACAATATAATTTTAATAAAATTTCTTGAAAGAATACAATTATTTTTAAAAATATTATGTAAATTCAATTATTTTTAACAATTGTGATATAAAATTCTTCCAAACAATTTAATTATTTTTATAAATTGTCAAATTTTTGGAAAGAATTCAATTATTTTTGTAAATAATAAAACTCGTTTGAGAAATTAAATTATTTTCAATACAATTTTAATAAAACTTCTAGGAAAAAATTCAATTATGTTCAAAACTTTCAGTAACAATTATTAAAAGAGAACTCTTTTACTTTCAAGAAAATTGAAATAAATTCTTTAAAACGATTCAATTACTTTAACGAGAGTTTTAATAAAAAATCTTTCCAAGAATTAAATTATTTTCAATACAATTTTAATTACATTTTCTTGAAAGAATACAATGATTGAAAAAAATGTTGATAAAATTCTTAAAATGAATTTAATTATTTTCAAATTTTTTTATAAATACTTTACAAGAATTCATTGATTTTCAGTAAATCGACAATTTAATTATTTCTGAAAACAACTGAATTTTTTAATAGAAGTTTATTAAAACTTTTTTTAATAATTGAATCCCTGCGATAAAATTTATTATTTCTACAAATAATTGAATTTTTGTAAATTTTTAAAAATAAATTAATTTTGGAGAAGAATTTTATAAAAATTGTATTTAAAATAATTGAATTCTAGTGAAAAATTTACTATTTATTGATGGTCTTGAATTCTTTCGAAGAATTAAAAAAAAAAAGTTTAAAAATAATTTAGTTTACCCTAGAATTCAATTGAAATTGAATTTAAAATAATTGAATTCCTGCGAAAATCTCATTGTTTTTAAAAATAATTGAATTCTTGAATTGGATTTTATTAAAAGTTTTTTAAATAATTGAACTCCTGTGAAAAATTCAATTATTTTAAAAAATAATTGAATTTTCTCGGAGAATTTGTAGAAGATTTTTAAAAATAATTTAAATTTTCGAAGAAATTAATTAAAATATTAAATTAATAATGCAACATGAAATTATTTAGAACGTATTTACAAAATATTAAATTGTTATAAAAACAGTGCGGAACAATTGTTAATTTTTAGGTTAAAACAATGATTCAGAATAAATAAAAATAGTAAATATTTAACAGAAAATTAATATTAATATTAATTAACTAATATTTAGAATGTTCACAAAATATTAAATTGTCATTAAAACAGTAGAACAATTGTTAATTTATAGGTTATAAAATACTTACAAAAACCTGCAAAATCTTTTTTCCTGAAAAACCACGTGCACTAATCTTGATTGATGTTTTTTTTCAGTTTTTTTCCAACACTAGAATATTATCTAAAACAAATAAAAATCATAATGGGTTATAATTTTTTTGAAGGAATAAATAAGAGCACATCTTCTGAAAATACGAAGAAAATGGGAAGAATTATTTGTAACAAAACAAATGAAATAAAAAGACAAAATATAATTAGAAGTATTAATATATTCTAAAACAATTGGAAATTATTGTTTCAACATTTTTTCAATGACTCAATGAATAATAAAAAATCTGAAAATGCGAAAAAAGCTTTGACGAATTGTAACAAAACAAAAAATGCACAGTAAAAAACAAAGGAAGCAAAAAGAGAAAATTGACAAAATTGATTAAAAAGAGAAAAAAAAACACGGTGTGTATAATTATACTTACAGCTAGTTATTTTTCCTTTTCTCCTGAATCAAATTTTGTACTTATTTTAATCTCCTACTTTTACTGCGACACTCTTACACGAAATACACAAAAACTTACAATATAAACAAAACTATTTACTAATTTGAACAAGATTTTTTCTACGGCTTCCACTTTCTTTTGTTTTTAACAGAGAAAATTTTTCTAAGAAAAATATATATGCAACTGTGCAACCGCTTTTCACTGACGGATTATAAAGGTATTAATCAAAATTAAGGAAAGAATTATATAAATTTCTTAATTTTGTTGTATTTATTTTCACTTAAATCATTATTTTTCTTTGTTTATTCAAATCAAATTATTAATATAATTTCCCCAGTTAAAAATACTTATAAATCTCACAAAAAATAAAATTTTTAATAGTATAGGGACCTTATACCCATCTTACGGCACTGACGAAAACAAACGAAAATCTCAACTTTTACTCACCTGTGTGAAGTTGATCGCAATCGTAAATTTCAAATTTCTTTCTTCTTTTAAAACCTACTTTACAACTTATGTACAAAATATTTGCTAAGCATTAATAAAGTATTTACTATTTCATCTCTTGATAATAATTTTTTCATAATTTCCAACAATTTTCAATCGGAAATAACATTTTGAATTAGTGAAAATTTGAATCTTATCGATATCTCGAAGTCGATTTGCAGCGAGACTTGTGCGAGGTCACATGACCTCAGCGTGGGTTTGTTTGGCGCCTTGCCGCATAGAAAGTGTGTGTTAGTTGTGTATTATTTGTTTTAAATTAACGTGATAAAAGTGATTAAAATGTACGAATTAAAGGAATGATATGTTGGATAGCTGCCTTAATAGCGACATTAACTTCTTATGCAATAATTAACTGTGAGTATTGTTTTATTTCATCTTACTCTTGTTATGTATTATTGACACGAAAAGTGAGGTTATGTTTACTTCTCCCGGTGTGAATTTTTGCCATTTATTTTGATTCTTGTTGAAAGTTTTATAACTCCAGGTCAATATCACCTGAATATTTTCACAGTTAGTGTAAATTAATTACTATTTTGATAAATGTGGTGCCTGTGACTTTACATTTTGTTTCAAAATTGTTTTGTGCGTAGTGAATTATCACACGTCAGTATTTACTTCTAGTCCCTTTAATGAGCGATTTTTTTCTATTTAGGACTTTCTTTAGCATTTTTTTAATAGAAAAGTATTTATTCTATTTTATTTCGAATATTTGTAAAATATACTGCTCACATTTGACGAAATTTAACCAAGTTGAAGTCCACAACGTTGATCAACGAAAAAAAATTGTTCACTTAGTAAATTAATTAAAAATGACGCAGCAATATTGACACAAAAATATTTAGAAAAAAAGATTGATGTTCATATTTTGCTAATAATTATTTTACAATTAAATATTGAATTAAAAATAATACTTGAATGCATTAAATAAATTTTTACAAAGTTGAAGTCCACCCACAACGTTGATCAACGAAAAAAATGTATTCAATGCATTCAAGTATTATTTTTAATTTAATATTTAATTGTAAAATAATTATTATCTAAATATAAACATCAACCTTTACTTTCTAAATAGTTTTGTGTCAATATTGCTGCTTTATTTTTAATTAATTTGCTTAGTGAACCAATTTTTTTCGTTGAGCAACGTTGTGGACTTCAACTTGGTTAAATTTTTTTCGTTGATAAACGTTGTGGACTTCAACTTCGTGAAATTTACATAAACTCTGTATATATTTGTATTTATTTATTGTAGAAGTTAATTATCTCGTTAATCTATTTGCTTTTAGTTTTTTAGTGAATCAAATTTTTGCTATTTAGTACTATTTTTTCCTTTGTTTTTTGTTCTTTTTTTTTACCTTTTTTAGTCATACAAGACATTTTATTTATTTGTGAAATTTATAGTACACATTTGATAAAATTTACCTGAAATATCTATATTTGTATTCATTATAGAAATGAATTAATTTGCTATTTTTCTTTTTAGATTACAAAGGAAGTGGATCCAAAAGCAAAATGTCGAGTAGAAAATACCAAGATGTTGAATATTTAACAGATGATGAAGATGAAAATGAATCGGGAGTATCAAATGAAGTTGGTGATTCTGGAGAAGGTGGAAGTGGTGATTTTAAAATACTTCCTACATATGGCAAGCGAAAAGGACTTTTCGATTGGGAATCAGGTAGACAGTCTCCGGATTTTAAAAAGAAATTGTCTACAGATGCAGAACAGTCACAAACTCCTGGATTTATTGAATTGACTGACGACGAATCGGACAAATCTATTTCACCTAGTAGAGCGTCTATGAGGCCTCTTAACAGAATTGTTAAAACTGAAGTTCCACAAGTTCTTATACATAATGTATTAATGATTTCAAAAGTCTCTGTTGATTTACCAGTGAAACCTTATCCGTGTCAAACGGCTGTGATGGGCATGGTAATTTTTTTTCATATTCGAAAATTATGATTAGGTTATAAATCATTATCGATTATCATTATATATTATTATCATTGTGCATTATTATCACTAATAATGTGGTTTTTTTTAAAATACAAATTTTTTTACAGCTTATCAAAGGATGTACTAATAAACAGAATTGTCTCTTGGAAAGTCCAACTGGAAGTGGAAAAACCTTAGCGTTACTATGCAGTGCTCTTGCTTGGCAGGATCATTTTTCGAGTGAGTTTTTAAACCATCTTGCATGCTGTAATATGTATTTTTCCAATTTTTTGCATTATCTAAAAATGTATTAATCTGCATTACTAAAAATAGGTGAAAATAGTCAAAATGGATGTTAATTCATTATTACTGAAATTTTATTTTTACGATAAAAATTTTAAAAATAAACATTTACAGGGTTGCCACAGGTCAGGGAACTTAGGGAAAGTAAAATTAGTCAGAAAAAATCGGAGATTTTTATTAAAAGTACTGGAAAAAATTAAATTTTTGAAATTCATAAGAAAATTCTGTATTTTGGTATTACTTACAAATTATTTAATGAATAATGTTACTTAAATATTTCAAAATTAATTGAATTTTAAAAGAGTTGCATTTACAATTTTCATAAATAGATGAACTTTAAAAGGTTCTAATTTGAAATTCTATAAAATTTCAATTTTTAATTAGTTTTATTAGAAAATTTAAAGAACTTAGATTTTTGAAAAATTTTAATAATTCAAATTCTTCTGAAATTGGTTAAATTTTTTAATGTTTATTTATTTATTTATTGAAAATAATGGATTTATAGAAGAATTTTAGTTAAGGGGACCCGCACCCGAAATTTCAACTATAACAGAATATAATTGAAAAAATTTTGTATATTTTTTTCTGACACTATTTTGATTCAGAAATAAGGTGAAAGAATCAAAAAAAAATTTTCATGATTTTTTCGGAAATTAAAAAATTTTTTTTTTTAATTTTATTTTGTAACTTTTGACAAAATTAAAATTTTACAAAATGCCCTTAAATATAAAATGGAGTGAAAGAAACTCATTAAAACAAAAACCATGAAAAAATAATAAAATTTGTGAAAGAAGAAGCATTTTTTATAAGTTTATGGTATAACATTTCGATGTTATACCATAAATTTACAAAAAATTAAAATTAAAATTTACAAAATCCATGCCCTTAATTATAAAATGGAGTGTAAG
Source organism: Leptopilina syphax (assembly GCA_032872505.1). NCBI lineage: Eukaryota > Metazoa > Arthropoda > Insecta > Hymenoptera > Figitidae > Leptopilina > Leptopilina syphax. Next base: position 27,304,257 of record CM065469.1, on the reverse strand, counting down.
AAACTCATTAAAACAAAAACCATGAAAAAATAATCAAATTTGTGAAAGAAGAAGCATTTTTTTGTAAATTTATGATTTATAATGTTATACCATAAACTTATAAAAAATGCTTCTTCTTTCACCAATTTTTATTATTTTTTCATGGTTTTTGTTTTAATAAGTTTCTTCAATCCATTTTATAATTAAGGGCATGAATTTTGTGAAATTTTAATTTTGTCAAAAGTTACAAAAAAAAATTTTTTTTTTTAAATTTTTAAATTTCCTAAAAAATCAAGAAAATTTTTTTTATTTTTTTCACCTTATTTCTGAATCAAAATAGTGTTAGAAAAAAAATATAAAAAATTTTTCCAATTATATTCTATTATAGTTTAAATTTCGGGTGCGGGTCCCCTTACAAACAATAAAGAAATTAAATTTCAGAGAAGTCAAAAATGATTGCAAAAATTCAATTATTTTCAAAAGTAATAAATTTTTTTGCAAAAATTCAATTTATGTTAAAAAATTCTCATTAAAATTTGAATTCATTTATTCATAATGCATTTTTTTTAAGGATTTTATAGAAATTTTTTAAAAAATTAAATATTTCAAGTACTTTATTAAAATTTTTGAAAGTAATTGAATTTTTCAAGAAAATTTATTGAACTTTTTAAAAATTATTGAATCTTTCATGAATTTTATTAAAAGTTTTGAAAATAATTGAATTTTGGAGAAGAATTTTATAAAAATTTTTGTAAATATTTTAAAATTTTGACAAGATTTTTATTAAAATTTTCGAAAATAATTGAATTTTAATAAAATTCTTAAAAAATTCAATTATTTTTAAAAATTTTAATAAATTTCTTGAAAAATTCAATTACTCTAAAAAGTTTCAAAAAAATTCTTGAAAAATTCAATTACATTCACAAATTTCAAAAACATGCTTGGAAAATACAATTATTTTCAAAAATACCTATAAAATTCTTTGCAAAATTTCAAGTATTTTCAAAAATTTCAATAAAATTCTTAAAAAATTTAATGATTTCAAAAATTTCAATAAAATTATCTTTATAAATAATAAATTCTCTAAAATTCAATTATTTTCAAAAATTTTTAAGATTCTTTGAGAAATTTCAGTTATTTTCAAAAATTTTCCTGAATTCAATTATTTTTAATTGATTAAAATAATTAAAAAATAATTAAATTATTTTTAATTGATTAAAATAATTAAAAAATAATTAAATTATTTTTAATTATTTTTAATTTTATTCTACGCAAAACATTTAATTAATTATTTTCATAAATAAAATAAAACTCATCGCAGTATGTAAAATTATTTTTAATGCAATTTTAATTAAATTTCTCAAAAAGTGTAATTATTCTTAAAAATTTTATTAAAATTCTTTGAAAGAAGTTAATTATTTAAAAATTTGTTGATAAAATTCTTCATGAAAATTCAATTTTTTTTTTTTGTTTTTTTTTGTTTCTATTTAAATAATTGAATTCTCGTAGAATTTTCGAATAATAATTAGAATTAATAAATAATTAAGTTTTGAAAAGGTTTCAAATTAAAATCTTTGAAAATCTGAATTTTTCAAACTTTTAACTAAAAATTCTATTGAATAAATTTTTTTGAAAAAGTTTAATGATTATAAAACATGAAGAAATCGATCACTTTATGTTTTCGATCGATTTCTTCATGTTTTGTAATAATATTCTTAAAAGTTGTTGAATTTCAAAAAGGTTTGAATTTGAAATTTTCCAAAATTAGAATAATGTTTAGGGTCAGTGAAAAAGTCTAAATTTTGTCTGAAAATCTGGTAACAGTGAGAGCGAAACAAAATTAAATTTTTGTGGCAACCCCGATTTACTTTTTGAATTCTCGTCGAAGAAACAAACAAGAAAATATTATTGAATCAAGATAATCTTGAATTTCAAAGTTTTTCTACTGAAACAATTTTAAAAATTGAGCCCCGCCATTTAAATTATTATCGAGAAAGATGATTGTCGTTTTTCCTCGAAGAAGTAAAACTTTAATGAAAGCGCAAATACTTTACGGGCAGTCTATATAGTTTGGTTAGCAAACAAGTTTCTAATATTCAAAATTCGCACGGTTCCCGAAAATTTCACGAGCAGCTGCTCTTTTCGTTCGAAGAGTACACGAAACTCGGTGGTGAGTTAACGACCAAACGTCACGAGACAATCCCCAAAAGAAACGCGTCTACGGATAGAGAGTGGATAATATAGAGATCGAGTCATGAAAGTCGATGTGGTTTAAACAATAGAACATATCGGACATTATTAAACTATTCTCTATAATTCGAACTCTTTTTTTCTTTTTTTGCAGTGTTGTGTCTTCTTTTTTTTGGAACCAGTTGGAAATAAACTGTTTTTACCCCTTGCTCCCTAGTGGATTGTTGCAGCAATAGGAATTGAAATAGTTCTCTTTATTCTTACATTGACAAAGAAATAGGAATTAAGAGTTTTGTGACACGCTATTTTGCGAGTCGAGAATCGCATTTGGGAGGAGATATGAAATGACCTCATATTTTTACGTCCCTCTTGGATTAAAGGACAATTTTGATGTTTCTTGAGGAGCTCGATTGTCTACAGATTTTATTACTGTCATTTCGAAGTCTTCTTCATTGCCCGTCCCACTCGCGATATTAACTTGAAGAAAGTAATGTTTCAAGAGTCAAACTATGCTTCATTGTTTTTGATGAACCTTTAAATCGATCCACGGACATTGACTCCAAATCGAAAAAAGTTCTTATTTGAAAATTAATATTACCCAGGCTTTAAAACTCAAATACTAAAACCTAATACTATTTACTACTTTTTTTTACGTTATGCTACTATTTGGGTACTTTTTTAGATTTTAGCTTTTTCAGATTTGAGAATTCACACTATTTTAAATTCGCTAATAATAGAAATTAAAAAACTATTCTCAAAAATTAGATTCAAATTCTTTAAAACGATTCAATTATTTTCAAAAAATATTCGAAATTCAATTACTTTGAATAACTATAGTATTTTTTTAAAATTAAGCAAAAGAATTAAATTATTTTTAAAAGAAATTATAAAATTTATCCAAAATTCAATTATTTCCAGAAATAATAAAATTTCCACAGAAATTTAATTAATTTAGAATTGCATTTTCAACAAAATTTCGAAAAAATCAATTATTAATAAAAATTTTTATACAATTATTCATAATAATTCAATTACTTTCACTAATAATATTTTTCACAGAAATTCAATTTTTTAAAAACATTTTAATACAATTTTTCGCAATAATTCAATTATTTTCGTAAATAATAAAATTCTTGTTAGGAATTGAATTATTTTTGAAAATTTTAATAAAATTCGTCGCAGGATTTCAATTATTTTTAATACAATTTTACAGGAATTGCTCAAAAAATGTGATTGTTTAAATTATTTTAAAAAATATTAGAATTTTTCACAGGAATTCATTTATTTTAGAATAGCATTTTCAAAAAAATCAATTATTTAACAAAATTTTTATACAATTATTCATAATAATTTAATTACTTTCACTAATAATAACATTTTTCATGGAAATTCAATTTAAAAAAAAAATTTTTTGATAAAATTCTTAGCAAGAATTCAATTATTTTCATAAATAGGTAATAAAACTCATAGAAAAATTTCAATTGTTTTTAATACTATATTTTAAATTATTTAATCGAAAAATTCAATTATTTTTACAAATAAAGTTTTCCACAAGAATTCAATTATTTAAAATAAAATTGTTATAGTATTTATTATATTTCGAAAAAATTAATTATTTATAACAATATTTACAACATTCATATTAAAAATTCAATTCTTTTCGAAAAGAACAAAATTTTTAAATTCAATTATTTATGAAAATTTAAATAAAACTCTTAGCCACTATTCAATTATTTTCATAAATAATAAAATTCATCGCAGGATTTCAATTATTTTTAATACAATTCTACAGGAATTTAAAATTCGTTGGATGAATTCAATTATTTACAAAAATATTAGAATGTTTTTTTAATTCAATTATTTTCAAATATTTTATTATAAATAAAAGTGTTTGAAAGAAATCAATTATTTTAGATACAATTTTAATTACATTTTTTTGAACGAATTCAATTATTCTTTTACATTTTAATAAAATTTTTCCCAAGAATTCAATTATTTACATAAATAATTCTTCGAAAGAATTCAATTATTTTGAGGCATTCTAATAAAATTCTTTACAAAATTTAATTATTTTCGTAAATAACAATATTCATCACAAGAATTCAAATATTTTTAAAAGTAATACATTTTTTCTTGGAAATTTAATTATATAAAAAAAATACTAATAAAGTCGTTCGCAAGAATTCAATTATTCTCAAAAAAATTTAATAAAATGCCACACAGACATTCAATTATTGTCAAAAAATTTAATAGAATTCTTTGTAAAATTTAATTATTTTTAGAAATTTTTTGCAATTCAATGATTCAATATCTACTATTTTCATAAAATTTCCAAATAGAATTCAGTTATTTAAAACATTTTTTGTAAAAATCTTCGTAAGAATTCAATTAGATTAGATTAGAATTTGCATAAAATTAGTCGAAAGAAATGAATTATTTAAAAAATTTTATAAAATTCTTTGCAAAATTTAATTATTTTCATAAATAACAATATTCATAACAAGAATTAAATTATTTTTAAAAGAAATAAATTTCTGCTTGAAAATTAAATTATTTTAAAAAATTCTAATAAAATCGTTCGTAAAAATTCAATTATTTTCATAAAATAATAAAATGCTACACAGACATTCAATTATTGTCAAAAATTTCAATAGAATTTTTTGTAAAATTTATTTATTTTTAGAAACTTTTTGCAATTCAATGATCTACTATTTTCATAAAATTTCCAAACAGAATTTATTTATTTAAAAAAGTTTTTGTAAAAATCTTCGTAACAATTCAATTCTTTTCATGAATAAAAAAAATTTCTCAGGAATTCAATTATTTAAATTAGAATTTGCATAAAATTAGTCGAATGAAATCAATTATTTAAAAAAATTTATAAAATTCTTGTCAAGAATTAAATTATTTTGATAAATATTTAAATTCTTTCATGAATAATAAAATTCGTTGCAGGAATTTAATTTATTAGCGGGATAAGAAAGAAGTAAATATTTTTGATGAAAAATTAGAAAAATTTCAGAAAAATAAAATATAGAATGGAATTTTTGCCGCAGTTTTGTAAAGTGTCTAAAACGCATTTTTTTGGTCGTCAAGTTTAATTTTTCGATAGCTGCTTTTTTACTACTTTTTTAGTTTGAAAGCTACTTATTGCTACTTTTTTAAAATTAATTATCGAGTGCGAAGTCTGATTACCAGAAGCATTCACATTTCAAAGAAAAGTTGAAAGTCTGTTTACTTTTTATTTTTGAACTGTTAATTTTTTCACTCTTTTATTTGCTAAATGAAATTTAAAACCAGAAAATAATATTGAATAATGAATTAAATAAAATTTGCAGAGACTAATTGTTAATTTACTTTTTGAAAATTTTGTTTTTGCCCGATGCATAGAAATGGACAAGTTTCATGATGTGATTTTCCAGCACGTAACCGTAGAAAGTTATGGAGCATGTAGAAAAAGCAGAAACTGTCTATTTAGCGATTCCCAGCTACCATATTAATTTAAATTATTTAAGTATTTATTTCTTTCTAATGACTCTCCCGAGTCTTGTTCTGTTCAGTCTGTAAGTCTGTCTCTCACGTGTGCAAGTCACTAATGGCGTGTGATTCGCGCATTTTCTAAACAATTACGCCGCCTTTACGATATTTCTACCAAATCAGGCTCCAGAAATGAAAACTCGTGAATTTCATAACTTTTTCATTTATATAATCAAAACTATATTATTTATTTGTGTTTCTTATTAAATTACTATTTACTGTTTTTTTAACTTTTAAATTACATAAAATACTGTAAAATTGCAATTTTATTAATTTTAATATTATTGTAACTTTTTATTAATATTACAACAATTACAATATTATTGTATACTAATGTTATTAATATTATTAATATTACAATTTTATTAAGAGTTTAATATTATTTAATTCAATTAAAATGCACACTGGAAAAAAATTTGTATTTGGTACAAATAATACCGATTACTTGAATAAAATTAAATATTTACTTAAATCAAATAATTTTTATGTAAATAAAATTTGTATTTAAACCAATAAATTCTGGATTTGACGCAAATACAATTTAATCGATTTGAATAAAAATTATTTGATGTAAGTAAATATTTATTTAACAAGTGACAAGTAATCGATTATTTGAATCAAATAAATTTTGTCTTCAGTGTAGAATTACAATTTAATAAAATTCTTTTTTATTCTGTGAATTCTTTGTCCACTATTTCGATGTGCTTTTAATTTCCGATTGTTTGTCAAATGGGAAAATTAACGAAATAATTATAAATCATTTGAGCAAGTTTCTGTCGAACTCTGCATTTTCGGTCTAATGGATCTTATCTAATGGTTATCCAAATTCTAATCGAAAACCGACGTCCATTAACTTGCATCTCTGTGGTAGTTTGAATGTTTACTAGAGAACTTGGAAACAAGTCGTTGTATAGTTCCTTTGATAAGGTTTTGAGAAAATTAAGGGGGTCGCAAATCGTATATTCGATGATTCATCGTTTCATCCATATATACTATATGTGTTTTTTCTCAAATGCTCGAATTTGCTTATTTATTTCTGTATTTAATTAAAATGTAGGTTTCTAATTAGATTAAAATCTAAATAAATTAATAACCTTTTAATTATTCTATTTGCAAATATAATTTCACATTTAATGTTTAATATATTAATATTTTCAGTATTAGAGAAATAACAATTTAAATTTTATTAAAAAAATTCAAATTCTTTTGAAGGATTTTATTAACAATTTGTATATCATTAAATTTTTTTGAGAATTTTATTGAAAATTTTGAGAATAATTAAATTTTTAAAAAATTTTATTAAAATTTTGAAAATAATTGAATTTTAAAAGAATTTTTAAAAAATTTTTGAAAATAATTGAACATTTTAAGTATTTTATTGAAATTTTTAAAAGTAATTAAATGTTTTAAATATTGCTTCCTCATAAAGGAAGCTTTGTATTAGCAAAATTTTGGATTGCCATTTTTTGATATATTTATAAATTTTTTTTTTATTATGCCTAATACTTTAGTACTTTATATATGCACAGGAACTCCCCGTATAAATGTTCTAAATAAATAAAAAAAAATTTCGACGTATTTTGACCTCCGAAGTCCAAAAAACGGATTTTAAAAATTTGTCCCGATGTGTGTGTGTGTGTGTGTGTGTGTACTAACATTACATTTGCCTCAATATCTCAGAACGAGAAAGAGCTAAAGGCCTCAATTTTTTTTTTAAATTGTAGGTCTCCCGGGGGACATAAAATGAGAGTATTTTCAGCCAGATTCATGAAGTTTAACTTTTTTTTTTTTGAATTTTTCATTTTGTAAAAAAACATTTTTTGGACATAACTTAAAAAAATGTTAGGACACTTATAAATCTTTTTCTTTAGTTTTGTAGAGTTTTTTTCAGACGCATCTTTTGAGCCCTAATTGAACATTTTTCGTTCATATTAACCGGAAATATTAAACTTTAAAAAATCAAAAATTTTATAGAAAATAAGACTTTTTTGAAAATTTTGTTGAAAAATGTAGAAGTTTAGTTTTGTTTTGTATTTAGTTTTGTATAGAGTTTTTTCAGACGCATCTTTTGAGCCCTAATTAAATATTTTTCGTTCATATTAACCGGAAATATTAAACTTTAAAAAATCAAAAATTTTATAGAAAATAAGACTTTTTTGAAAATTTTGTTGAAAAATGTAGAAGTTTAGTTTTGTTTTGTATTTAGTTTTGTATAGAGTTTTTTCAGACGCATCTTTTGAGCCCTAATTGAACATTTTTCGGCTATATTAACCGGAGATATTAAACTTTTAAAAATCTAAAATTTTGAAAAATAAGACTTTTATAAAATTTTTTTTAAATGCGATGTAAAATTAACTTCAAAAAAATATTACCAACTTGAAGAGCATTAAAAAACGCTTCAATTGACCTACTTTTTAACCTGATTCGGGCAGAAATTATGAAATTATTGGTATTTGAAAAATCAAAAATTGTGGAAAATATCATTTTTTCAACATTCTTGTTAATTATTTATGTGTAATTATTAAACTATTATTACCATCTTATAGAATATATAAAAACACATTTTTTGGACCAAGACTTAATGATTTTTAACCCTTTTATAAAAAGTAATTATTATATTTCAATTATTATTATTTCTATGAGGAAGCAAAGTGTTCATGAAATGAACACCAAAATTATAAAAATGTACAACTTGGCAGCGGTTTTTTATTGAAATTTTTGAAAGTAATTGAATTTTTTAAGGATTTTATTGAAAATATTGAAAATAATTCAATTTTTCAAGAATTTTTTTGAAATTTTTGAAAGTAATTGTTTTTTTTTAAGAATTTTATTTACCTTCTTGAAAGCAATTGATTTTTTCAACAAATTTATTGGAATTTTGAAAAATAATTTAATTTTTTAAAAATTTTATTAAAATTTAGAAAAATTGTAATTGAATTTTTTAAGGATTTTATTGAAAATATTGAAAATAATTGAATTTTAAAGAATTTTATTAAAATTTTGAATAATAATTGAATTTTTTAGAATTTTATTGAAAGTTTGGAAAATAATTACATAGGGGAGAGTGGGGCAAAGACGTTTTTTAAAATATTTCCTTTATTTTCTGTCTATTCCAATTGGCATTAAAAATTAAGTTGCAATGCAATCAGACCAATTGATTAAAAAAAGAAAAACCTAAAAATATCAAATATTTTAAGAAATATAACAAAAAAAATTGTTTTGCAAAAATAAAATGATAATTTTACTGAACAAACTTTTATTTTTTAAAACATAAGTTTAAGTATTTAATTTTTAAAAACGTAACATGTAAATAAATTAAATATTTCTCTACACAACTGGCGTGGTGTTTTAGTTTAATTTTGTATCTAAATATTTTAAATTTAAAGTAAAAAAAAAGTTTGTTATGTGGGGCAAAGGCAATATTGAACATAATTTGGTTAAAAACAATTGAATATTCGAATTTTCTATGTATTAATTCACAATATAAGGTTAAAATCACTAAAAGTTTTTATTTTCTATTTAAATAGTTTAATTCTTTTAATAATATGTTGTTAACCTTATGATTCGTAAATATTATACTAATAAATGTAACTTGTTAATTTTTTTAAGGCTTATAAATGCTTTCTTTTAGAAATATAAGCGAAAACGTCGCTGCCCCAGCGTGTAGGGCAAAGGCATTTTTTGCATTGTTTTTAAATTTCATTAAATAATCTATTTATAATTATAATATACTAAATAACAACTATTAAAATTTCTTGTTGATTAGTTTTAGAATAATGAAAAACAAAGACCGCATAGATTAATTGCTTAATTTAAAAAATATACATCGATAAATGTTAACCTAGCGCCTTTGCCTCACTCTCCCCTATCTAAAATATTTTATTGAAATTTTTGAAATAATTTAATATTTATAATATTTTATTGAAATTTGTGAAAGTAAAAAGAAATGGAATTTTTTAAGAAATTTATTGAAATTTTTTTAAATAATTTAATTTTTTAAGAATTTTATTAAAGTTTAGAAAAATAATTAAATTTTTTAAGGATTTTATTGAAAATTTTGAAAATAATTGAATTTTTAAGAATATAATTGAACATTATGAAAATAATTAAATTTTTAAGAATTTTGTTAAAATTTAGGATATTAATAGAATTTTTTTAAAATTTTATTGAGAGTTTGGAAAATAATTGATTATTTAAAATATTTTATTGAAATTTTTGAAAATAATTTAATTTTTAAAATATTTTATTAAATTTTGTGAAAGTAATTGAAATTTTTAACATATTTATTGAAATTTTAAAAACTAATTAAATTTTTTAAGAATTCTATTAAAATTTAGAAAAGTAATTGAACTTTTTAAGAATTTTATTGAAATTTTTGAAATTAATGGATGGTTTTATGTATTTTATTGAAATTTCTTAAAGTACACTGAAAAAAAATTTAACTGATTTAAATAACCGATTACTTGTCTATTATCATTTAAATACTTAATTGAATCAAATAATATTTATTAGAGTCAATTAAATGGTATTTGCTTCAAGTACTAAAATTATTGGTTCAAATACCATTTAATTGACTCCAATAAATATTATTTGATTCAAGTAAATATTTAATTTATAATAGTCAATTAATCGGTTGTTTAATCAAATATTAATATTAATATTAATAAAATATTTTTTTTTATTGTATTTAAATCGTTTAAGTAGGTATTTGATTGGTATTTATAAATTTAATTAAATCTTTTAAGGATTTTATTGAAAATGTTTGAAAATAATCAATAAAAGTTAACTAAAGTAATAAATTTTATTTTGTTAACAGCTATAGACTTCTTTTAAAATTAAAATTAAATATTCGCTTGTAAAAATTACCTTTTATCATAATTATAATTGAATTGCCTTTGAATGGTTTTTGTAGGAATTAGAAAAAAAATCAAAATTCTCTTTCTGGAAGTGAGGGAAAAACAAATGTTAATTTAATGTGACAACTCTGAATTGTACCAGAGACATTATTCACGTGCGTTACTCATTTCTCGTAGTCTTTAAAATGAAGTTCAACATTTTTCAACAGGAAATCCGAATCGCTTTAACAGCTCGGACGGAAATGATCGCGTGCGATTTTTGGTCTCGACAAATTAAACGTTTCCCAACGTTAACATCATATTTGCGTGCCTGGTGTTTAATTCTTATATATATTTTTTTTAAATATTTTTTTTTCGGTGAGCAATCCCTGCGATGATGCTTTGATTCTTGGAACAGACTTAAAAAAACACCCAAAGCATTCTTTTAAAATATATACAAAATTCCAGTTCCCCGAGATCCTGGGGACGATGAGTCCTTCGTATTGTCATGACATAATTTTTAAAGCACACGACTTTTTTAAACTAGCACGCGAACTGTCTCTCCGTGGATAATCAAATACACAAGCGTTTATATTGTATATAAATATGCTTATCAACTGTTTGTGATTTTATTTAATGGTCTCGAAAGTTTCTTTTCTTATCACGCTTTTCAAAAATTGACAAAAAGAAAAAAAAATTATTGGAAAGAGCAGTAATTTCTTCTTCACCTGATGGTCTGCTTGCTACTATACTTTCTTACCGCATATTTAATTTAAATTCGCATTTTTGTTATTTTATTACTAATTTTATTTGTAATTTTATTTTTAACTTTATTTTAATTTTTTTGTAGCCTGTATAGTAGCTTTTCTAGAAGTTTGCTATAAATTATTACCGAGAGAGTATCCTCTGATTTATGACCCAGTGAATTGAAATAGAATCCAAGTTTTTGAATCATTTAAAACAATTTAGTTTTTTAAATTTTCTAGAAGAATTGAAACTTGCGATTAAATATAAAAATTGTGAATATATATGGAGTAACAGGAGCACGCGATATTCTCGAAAAAAGCTGGCATCTATTTCTCGTTAATAATTACTCGAATCTAAAGTCAAGAGCACTCTACACGGAAACATAAGCACTGATATTGGGAGTGGTGTATAGTGTGTGTCATTGTGGTGCACGCCACATAATCCCTTTTTCAAATATATTTCAAACAATTTATATTATTCCTTTTTCAAACTAAAACTGTCATGCTTATACTCGAGTGGTACAACTATACACCAAAAAACTTAAAACTCATTTAACTCTCGTATATAAATTAAATTGTTTCAAAAGAAAAAATGCTGAACAGAGAAAGAGAGAATAAGTTTAGTCGATAACATTTCAACCCCTATTATTCTACCATGTCATTAGATTTTTTTTCGCATCTAAATTGTGAGTCGCCAAGAAGCTTAATTGTCGTCGACGAAAGGAAATTTTTTTTTTCTAATTCGCAAGCACGCGAGTTTGCTGTTTTTATTATTTCCTACTGATGTCAAAAGTATATTTGTTTACTTTTAATAACAAAATTTACCATTAAAAATCTTAAGTTACCATTCTATTGTTTCAGTTTTAGGATATAATTAAATTTCCTGAACGTGAAATTTTGTTGATTGGGAAGGATAATTGAGGAAAATTGGAGGAGGGGGGGGGGCAATAAAAGTGATCTATAGAATGAGAAATAAGTTTTGAAAGTTTATCGCGAAATCGCATGCCGGATAATGTCACTTTATTACTGGAGGTAGAACGTCTGCTGTGTAAGAAGTTTCCGAACAAGCGCGGTAGCGACGAGAACTATTGTACGACAGGAAACTTGTGGAAGTCATAATAATTATTGGCGAATGCGGAATTATATATTGTGTCGCGGCTGCATGCAACTTCTCTGACGTTATATGACATTAATAATGTCCTTCCTGTGGTGTACCTTGGTACCACTACTTTGTACACGATTCTCAAAAAAAAGAGGGGAAAAAACGCAAATTAGGTTTATATTCTAAATTATTTAATCTATGCAATGAATTGTGCAAAAAATACAAATGCAGTTCAAAAATGTCGAAATGTCTGATTGCCGACAAAGCATTGTCACCACATGCTGATAGTTTTATTATTTGATTTCAGGGCGTGTAATCGTTTGAAAATAAAAAAGGGGGGGGGAGTAAAAGTGCATTAGATTCCCATGGCGCAAGTTTGCGGAACTTCGTCTGTCGTTTATAGGTTTTTTGTGAATGGACCGGAACAGAGGTAGACTGTGCAGCAAAGACGAAGTTGCGACGAAAAATCGGTGCACCGAATTGAGATCGTTTTTTGAATCTGAAATCTTGAAATGCATCGTTTGCGAATGAACGACGAAAGTGAAGAACGGTAGCCATGGACCAGTGTGGCTACCCGCAGTGCCTGCTACTTGCTGGCAGCCCCCCCGAAGAAAAGACAAAGGCAAGCTTCTCTTTCATCATGCCGAAGGTACTACCTACCTACCATACGTCCTCGGGACAATACGGTTCGCATGCGGGTCCAATGGATCTCACGTCTCGCTTCTGTACTTATACGACTCACACAATCTACAAACTGGCCTCTTCCTCTGATGGCAAAACGCCGTCCAATTTCTCCATGCCGTCGAGAGAGAGAGAGAGAGAGAGAGAGAGAGAGAGAGAGAAAGCCATGCTCTCTCACATACGCCAAAAAAAGTCCTAGCTCTGGATCTTCCGTGCGCAATACGGGCCCTACCACTACTGAGTCGTTATTGCTCATCTCCCTTCTCGCAATGAATTGAGATTCGAGATTAAGGAACATTAATTCTTCACTGCCTCGAAAGTTTCTTATCTCGCGGAATTAACAGTTTCTTTATAGAACGATTTTGTTTAATGAGTAGATCTGGATCTACTGTTCCGTCTAAGTATAATAACTTATTTTATCTCGGCAATTATTTACTTTAAGTAATAATTTCTGTTGTTTGTCGACATCTGATCTCTTGTACTGCGAGACGCTCTCTGTTGAAAAGTTTTGTAACCATTGAGAGTAGGTCGGTTTGTCTAATTTTGTCCAGCTTCCGCCAATCAGCGTAGCTTTTTAACTCGGTGGCGAAAAATGATACTACTGGGAATAGGTCAAATGATTAGGCCACTTTTCTTGATTACATACATAACTCTGGCTAGGATTCTAAAGGATGATAGTGACCCTATTCAATGACAGATTAAGAACCAATTCTCAATTTTGACTCCATAGTGATGTTATAGTATCGAAGCTGCTTTGTCATTGCTACAGATTGACTCTATGATGAGTGTAGTCTGATAAAAGAATATTTTCTTATATGAAATAAAATTCATCATTAACATTCTGTTGGATCTAGCCTTTCAGAATTAACTCGGAGTTAACCCGAGGCGAATGCCGAAAACAGCCATAGTGGCTAAGATAATAATTCACATAGATTCGACATGGCTCCTGGTGGCTATAACTGAATAATCACTTAGTAAGAAAAGGATGGAGACGTGTCTATCCTTTTCTTACTAATGGGAGTTTTGGAAAAGTTGAATTAGGTCTAGGTGAATTATATAGCTTAGATAGTGGTTTGACAGATACATTAGTAATTTTATCAATTTATTTTACACCAACCCCACATAATCTTGAAGTGCAGAATCCAAGGTATCTGTAAGCAGATTTTCCAAAAGTTCCTAACTCAAAAAAGACTAACGTAACCTAACATTAGACAAAGGTTAACATACTCTATTTTAGTGATAGTTCCAACAGAATTTGGACGCATTTCTTTTAGTGCGTGTGAAGAAGGTAGAGGTTGATCGAAAGAAGAATTTAATTTCGTAAGGATTCTTTCTGAAATGAATAAAATTGCATAATACGTAAGTAGGCTGGTTCGATAATGGAATACAGTGAGAGGCAGCAGTGAGAGACCGTGGGCAAGTCCCGGATGGACTCGTGGAAGATAAGAGACCCCCCAATGCCTCGCCGGGCGCCGGCGGTTCGCATCGAATCCTCAACTTCTCTCTGGGGTGGTCCCCAACGTTGTTCGCGGCCCCTCACCTCGCCGCGGTTTTCCTTTTATGCGCATCGTCGCTCTCTTATTCTTATCTCTTCTCCCTCTCACTCTCATCGTGCAAATCGACCTTTTCAATTCTTGTTCTTTCTCTCCTACTCCTCTTCTTCCTTTTCTTCTTATTTTTTTCTCTTTCTTCTTCTTCTTCTTCTTTCAGCCGATCGTGCCCAAGTGGTGATAGCGACCTCGCGGGGCCCGTCGATTGCAACGAGCGGCCTGATCGGCGCTCCTCGGCGTCGTTCGCCTCCCTCCGGCGCCCGCCGATCTTCCAAGAAGGGCCCTCGATTCCTCGCAACGATGACTTATATAATTCCGTGTCGCTGCGCGCCCGTCTCTCCCGATTCCTGGACTTACTCGAGATCCACTTGATATACAAGACCCAACGCCAGATCGTTTCCACAGACTTGATTTCTGCATTCTATTTTATTCTTTCAGTATTATACTACACATTGCGGTCGATAAATTCAAACCGGATCCTAGATGAGGGGGTTTTTCAGCTTGTTTGAATAAAACCAATTATTTTGAAACTTCTTTTTGAGAGGAGAGAGGACAAAGAAGGAGAAACAGGGGGAAAGAGGAGAAAATTGTAGGAAGTGAATAAGCACAAGTTGCAAGGTCGATTAAAACTATCTCGATTCGATGGCATACCACTCTCGTGCCTATTGTACGCTTTATATATATATATATATATATATATTTCGAATCTGCATAGTTTAAATAGTTGAACCATTAGGGAAGGTCGTTGCTTATAAGTATTTATCAGGGCAATGGCAGCATGTAAGATCCTTATCCTAGGCGTGTTAACTAGGTTCGCGTTCGTGTTTCCAAGCTCTCCTCCCCACTTCAAGAAGGCGGTAACACGAATCGACCTCGACTCGTCGACCTGATCCTTAATACTTATTTCGAGTAATCTTAAACAAAATCTTTCATCGCGTTAAATTAAACAACACGACTTCCGCTGACAGTTCAAGCCACTCATTTGCCATGATTAAAAGTTTCATATAAGTCAGCCAGCTGTGAGATGTATCAACACTTGTTTCTCCAAATATCTCTCTACGGATTCATGTGCATCACCTCTCCCAATCAACAACATTTTACCAACTGTTTTTTGTCTATGCACAAATGGGTGTCTTCTAAATACTTCTTTATAAAGTTTCTTTATTTGCTTTAAAATTGCAAACCGAAAAATGAACTTCGATTGAATTGATACACCTTTGGCTGTTTTTGGCACTCGTCCCGAGTTAACTCCGGGTTAATGGTTATTGTTGTAGAGATAGTGTAATTATTTACGCTTTTGCAGTTATTAGATGGTAAAAGGAATTCCAAATTATATGGAAAGAAGAATAATGTTAGATAGAATATTCTTTCCATTAATACGACAATTTCTTTCTTGAGAATTGAATTCCCATATTCAAAGAAGCAAAAACTATATTTATTATAATTATAATAAATTCCCTTTTGTAATGAGCTAATAAAAAAAGCAAAAAAATAGTGTTGAGTATATGGGATAATTCGAAACCACAATTTAATCACGCTAATACTCGTCCTCGTGAAAAGAAAGGAACACACACAGGGGGTGGGGGGAGGGGGAGAAAAAAGTACGTTTTTGGCGGCACCTGCTGATAAATCTACGCACGCACGAGGCGCTTACAAACGGCGCGATCATAGTTGGTTCAGGGAGACGTGCTTTTATATATATGAATAAAAAGTGAGAAAGAGTAGAGCATGAGGCGAGGAGAAAAAGAGAGATGAGAGTGTGGGAGGGAAAAAGAAGGCGGCATCTTTTGATCTTTGTGCACACATTATACATAGAGGTGCCACTCACACACTGCGGTATACATTCTCTCTCCATGTGGGAGAGAAAGAGAGAACTTTAGAAGATGTCTGTCTTTTATGCACGCAGCATTCACACAGAGATACATACTTTTAACAACACGAATACGTAAATTTTCAGGTATATTATATAATATTGGGGCAATACACATATGTGCTCATAACACGAATCAAGAATGTATAAAAAGAAAACTCAAAATATTCCAATTCGCTTGGAAATTGAATTATTTGAAAGGAAGATGCTGATTTTATCCGTAATTAATAAGATCCGTTTGTAAACGAAATTTATTTGTTTTAAATAACTTCATTTTTACATTGTTATTGACAATTTAGGCTCGTGAATATTTCTTAACATTATTAAAATGTCATTATTAAAACTATTAAAACTATAAAAACTAGACAGAAAAATAGTCTAAAACTGTATAACATCTAAAAACCAAAATGATTGAAAAAGACTATTTTTAAATTGTCGTTTTCTTATTAAGCAATAAAAATATTCTATATTTGAGTGGAATACTTTTGTTTTGAGAGGATAAATTGAGTATTGAGAGAATATTTGGGGGAAGATTTACCTTTGGATATTATGAAATTACTTTTTTCTGGGTGTATTTTTATATATATATACGCTTTCTGCTCTTAATTTTTTGATGCGATACATTAATTACATATGTTATGAAATTATGCAATGCGCGCGATGTCCATTGTTTTCGCAGAGTATTTAATTGCAAAATAAATATACACCCGAACTGCTATTACAGTGTAATGATGTGGACAATGAAAATAGAAAAAATTTCTCTGCGAATATTATTAGTCGCTAGAATTCCAGTTGCTGTCATTATTCCATTATTCATGCTGCGGCATATACGTTAGAGCATCAGCCAACTTGGATATTATTATGGTTTCTTTGTCAATCTATTAGTAGCCGTAATTATTATTATTATTCTATTAATAATTATTGTTCTTCTATTAATAATTTTTATTCTTCTATTAATAATTATTTTTTCATTAATAATTCTTTTTCTATTAATAATTCTTTTTCTATTAATAATTCTTTTTCTGTTATTAATTATTCTTCTATTGATAATATTCTTCTTCTATATTGATAATTCTTCTTCTATTGATAATTCTTCTTCTATTGATGATTCTTCTTCTATTGATGATTCTTCTTCTATTAATAATTCTTCTTCTGTTAATAATTATTCTTCTGATAATAATTATTACTCGTCTATTAATAATCATTATTCTAGACTATAAATAGAATGCTACTATAATTTACTATAGTACCAACATTGATACTAAATCGTAATCTGATTCTATATTAATACCGAAATCAGCTTAAATTTAGAATATTTATTTAACTTTTTCTTCAGAATGGAACTACAATTTTTAAGTAAACTTTGAATCGAAATTATAACGAAACTTGACTTATTTTTTAGCGATAAGTAAGCCACTGATTCCAATTAGAATAAATGAACAAGTTAAACAGTGAAATTTCGCTCTGATGATTTAGTTAAATTTCGCACTGATTCACACCATATGTTTACGCCGATCGCAATTAGAGTTAATTATCACTGTTTCAAATTTAGAGAGTAAAGTTAAAATTGCTTTGCAGAGTAAATTTAATTTTTAATTTGTCTTTAATATAGTTCGTTCACTAAGAAAAAAGAAAGTGTCATTTTTGCTTGAGTGTTCATGTTATGTTAATTCACATCATCATCATCATCATCATCATTTTTCACTAGTGTTTATTTCTCTGCAACACTTTTTGTGTTGTATCACAAGAAAAAAGTGTACATTTTTACCCGGATTTTAGGGTAAAAATTACCTGCAATAAATTCTTTGTTTGGTGATGGCGCCACCGTCTATGCAATTTAGCATATGATAGTAATGGTTACAATTATTCAGGTTTGCCACAGGTCAGGGAAATCAGGGAAAAGTCAGGGATTTTTATTAAAAGTACTGGAAAAAATTAAATTTTTAGAATTTATAAGAAATTTCTGAATTTTGGTGTCTTTTTTTAATGTCTTATAAACTATATGAAATTGACAAGAATTCTAATACAAAACATTTAATTTTTTCTATTTCTAACAATAATTTCTTTTTAAATAACTTAATTCTTGAAGAACTACCATAAAATTTTATACTTATAAATTATTTAATGAATAATTTTACTCAAAAATTTCAAAATTAATTGAATTTCAAAAGAGTTGCGTTTACCGTCTTCATATAAATAAATGAACTGAAATTCAATTATTTTTAAAAAATTTAATAAAATTCTTGGCAAAATTTCAATTATTTTTAATATTTACTATTTTAATAAAATTTTCTAAAACAATGCAATTATTTAAACAAATAATACATTTCTTATGGGAATTTAATTATTAAAAAAAAAAGTTTGATTGAAATTCTTTACAAGAAATCTATTATTTTCATAAATAATAAAACTTTTCTCGAGAATTCAATTATTTAAAAAAATTTAAATAAAAAAATTGATTATAGAATACAATCATTTTTGTAAAATATAACATTCTTCCTACACTGAAAAAAAAAGTTCATTGAATCAAGTAAATGCATTTTCTTGACCTGATTTACTTGAAACAAACCCATATTTTCTTATTGGAAGAAATTTATTTTCTTGTGTCAAGTAATTTTGAGCATTGATCAAAGTTATTGGAATAAGAAAATATAGGTTTGACATAAGTAAATATCTTACTGTTTCAAACGAACTGTTTTACATGCGCCAAGTCTCGAAAAAGTATTGAATCAAGAATATCATGTTCTCACGTCAAGTAATTTACCTTGAGTCATTTGGTATCTTGAGTCAAATAATTTTTTTATTTCCTTTAAAGCAACTATTTATTTCATCCAACACCCATAGTCTTGAGCCAAGAAAATGGGAAGATTAATACAAGTTAATAATTGTTTCAACTCAATTAAAAATTATTTTGTTTCAAAGAAATATTAATTAATCTAAGCATTTCTTTTACTTGAAGCATTTCTATATTCTCATGTTTCAAAATCATTAATTTCTTGCGAGAATGTTATATTTTCTGGAATGAAATATTTTATTTATTCAATTCAATTAAGTGTAAGATCTTAATATAAGTAAATATTTGTTTCAAGTCGATTAAAAATTATATTCAATTAATCCCATATTTATTTGAAGAAAGAAATTCATTTTCTTGTGTCAAGTAATTATTAGCATTGAACAGAATTCTTGAATTAAGAATGTAGTATTTGGCGGAACTAAATATGTAATTATTTCAACCAAATATTTTACTTTTCCGAAGTACCAAAAAGTATTGAATCTAGAATATATGTTCTTAAGCGAAATAATAAAGTATTGTCTGGAGAATTCATGTTTCTTGAATCGAATCATTTTATTTATTTGCTTTGAAACTTTTTTTTACTTAACACAATGCCGGTGTTCTTGATCCAAGAAAATATTTTTCTTCAAATGTATATGCAACTTAAATATCAGTTTTTGAAAACTGTCCATTGAGGAGAGGATGGCATAGTGGTAGCGTGACGGCTTCTGGTGCGTGCAACCCGAGTTCAATTCCTCCGACCGTGGAAAATTTTCTTTCAAGGTATATTTGTTGTATTTGTGTTAAGTATTAATTAAATGTGAATATATATGTAAAATAATAATTATTTAATTATTTAAATAAAAAATATAAATGTTAATTAATTAAATAATAAAAATGTTTGACCTAAGTATTAGAAAAGATGGGATGGAGGTAAGGGGGGGGGGGGTAATTTAAGTAAATAATTTACTTGTATTGAGAAAGTATTTTTTTGATTGAAAACTATAAATTTTCTCAAATCAAGAAAATATTTTCTCGGACAGAGAACATACTTTCTTGATTTGATACATAAATGATTTTGAATTAATATATTCTGCATTTCTTACATGCTACTTAATTTCTTGGTAGAATTCCATATTTTCTTGGATCAAGAATATCTGTTCTTCTCACAAAATAAATGTTTTCTTCATTTAATCTTGAATTACTTGAACGAACGTTACAAAACATTGAATGAATCGAATAAAATAATTCAATCATCTATATATATTCTTAGAACAAGAAAATATTTTATTCATTTAATACATTTTATATTTCGTATAAGAAGATTAACTTCTTGGTCGAATTCCATATTTTCTTGGATCAAGAATATATGTTCTTCTCCCAAATATCCTATGTCAAGAAAATCGTTTTCTTGAATCAATACTTTAATAGTCTTGGCCGTATTCAATCCCACGATTTGCTTGAACCAAGAAAAATTTTCTTGGTTCAATACTTTTTTTTTTTCAGTGTATAGAAATGCAATTATTGTCAAAAATGTTTATAAAAATCTTCGAAACAATTCAATTATCTTCGTATAAAAAATAAAATTCTCCAAAGCAATTCAATTATTATTTAAGATACTTTAATAAAATTCTTCCCAAGAATTCAATTATTAAATATTTTTAATATCTACTATTTTAATAAAATTTCCCAAAAGAATTCAATTATTTAAACAAAAGTTTAATAAAAATTTCACAGAAATTCAATTATTTTCAAAAAGTTTTAGAAAATTCAATTATTTAAAAAATTTTGAATAAAATTCTTCACGAGAAATTAATTATTATCATTAATAATAATATTGTTCTTTGGAATTTAATTATTTTCATCAATAAAATTTTTCACAGGATTTCAATTATTTTTACAAATTTTGATAAAATTCTTTATTAAAATTGAATTTTAAGAAATATTCAATTATTTAATAAATTATATATTTTTGTATTTAAATAATTGAATTCTCGACATATTTTTTAATAAAAATTTATTGAAAAATGAATTTCACTTAAAATTTTAAATTATAATTGAATATTAAAAGCATTATAGCGTGAATTTTTAGAAATAATTGAATTTTGAAAAGGGCTAAAAAATTAAAATCTTTGAAAATTTGAATTTATAGTTTCAATATTCTTATGATATAAAATAATGATTTTATCATTCTGTTATCTTAAATTTATTACAAAACATGAAGAGGTCGATTACTCCGAGTCGAAGACTCGGAGTTGTCGATTTCTTCATGTTTTATAATAATATTCTTATCAGTTATTGAATTTCAAAAGGTTTTAATTTGAAAATCATAATTCTATTATCCGGATCAAAAATTCAACCCCCTTTTTTACTGTAGTGATATTTAAATTTTAAATACCACTTTTTGAGAGTTAAAATAACACTTGTGCTTTTCGGTATTTAAACAGAACCAAATTACGATTTAGTAACAAAATTTGTTATTCGAAATTAGTACGAAACTTTTCACTCTGTCAAATATGTAATATTTTAAATATATGTAATAGCGTCTATAGAGGTTAAAATTCTGAAAAGCTTATGAAATCGATTGTATTTGTTTTAATAATTCCAAAAATTAAATGATTTATAAGTATAAAGTCATATATAACACAGAAGTTAATGAACCCGTTAATGAGTTTTGAATTTTTCCATAAACGCTTCATCGTCATTAACTTGAAAGAACATATAACGGGTTATTCGTTTCATGCCCTAATTTGTTTATAAATCATAATTTATTACTTCCTTTCAACATTCCTCATTTATGTATGTGAATAATATTTATCCTTTTATCATTATTGTTTTTCTGTCAGTACATCGCGTAATATTAACATTTTGCGACATAAATGTACACTAAAGTATATTGATCACATTAAAATTTAATTTATTAATATTTTCCAGCATTTCCATTTAGAGGTAATGCACAAGTGTTGTGTGTACAACATTGCATATTTGGGTAGAAACCATTATAATGATAAACAATCTTTTCATATATATGGCTCATTTCATTTAAAAGGTATAAAATATAGTCTGCAGGAAAGTTAATATGTGAATTTTCGATTTTGTATTTGTAGTTAAGTTTTCTATATTATTTAATGTTCTAAAAAATCGAAAGGAATAGTGGTTATAACATTAGACATATAATATTCAGAAACACATTATTTTAAGTCCTAAAGTTTTAAGTTAATAGTTAAAAATGGGATGATTTTCAATAGTTTTGGTTTTAAGATTAAAAGTTGCTTGGAAATTCTGTAAAAAAAAGGTATGAATAATTTTTTGATTTATTAGACAGTTAATTTGACAAGAGATGTACATAAAATATTGTGGTTCTGACTATGATTGAAGTATAAATTAGCATTTAAAAGTGTGTTCATGGGAAAATTCATTGACATTGAAAAAGTAGTTTATAAAAAGAATAAAGAATAGGTGAGATAATCTTGAGTAGTGAAAAAAAATTTTTGCGAACGGAAGTCTCGGCATGGTCGGATCTCGGCATTTAAAACAAGTACTGAGAAGGCCTTTGGATATAATGTGCCCACAGCAGAAAAGAATTCTTCCTCTTATGTTTGTGTCAGTGCTTTTGAAGAGGAGGAGGAGTGCGCCTCTACTGTATATATAGAGAGGAAGTGAATACTAATTAATGACTCTTAATTTTTTTAATTACCCTCACGAATGCATCAATCGTTCGCAGGCGCGTTACGCATTCACTTGTATATTATTCGCAATATATGTTATTATTATTATATTTGTATAATATGAAAGCCACAAAGAATTTTTATTATCTGCGGGTCCCTTGTCGTTCTTTTTCTCCTCAATTAATCTCTACTAATTCGATCATCCTTTAGTTATAGATGTGTCTCAAATTACATGTACTTTAATTCTTAGCTATAAATTGGTGGCGAATAATTGGTCTCACAAGGAAAATTATTTATTAATATAATACAAAAATTAATGAAGCGAAATAAAATGAAATATTTTGTAAAAAGGAGTGGAATTGCAAAAAGTAATAAGTGTTGATAGCATAGGGTTTTTTTGTTCGAAATCTAAGGATAATTAGCGGTATTTTAATTTTTTTGAAACTCGCACGGATCGGTGGCGCCATCTTCTCACGATTCTCGTAAACCGCTTGCTGGGAAATGTTTAGCTTGGACACGAACCCACTTTATTGGTCTTGCTTAGTAGGCAATTTTTTGTATTTTTAAACTAATTTTGCATTTTGTGACAGTAAACAATGAAAACGTGTTAATTATTTGTCCATTTTGATTGAGTTTTTGTTAATTTTCGTTTAATCGTTTAATAATTTATTTTAAACAATTTTTTTAAGTTAATTATTGATTTATAAGCGATACACAACAAACGTTACATTTTTTATAGTTATATTATGTTTATTTTATATTCTTGTTATAATTTTTTGTATTTGTTAAAAAACTATTTTAGGGCTCGAACTAGGTCCGTAAATCCCGTAAAAGTCCGTTTTCTTAAAAAAGGTCCTTAAAGTCCGTAAATTGTACGATATGATAATAATAATTAATAATAATTTTAGACAAATTACAAACGATTGTAGGAATTCAATAATTTTCAAAAGTAATAAAATTATTGTCAAAAATTCAATTATGTTCAAAAATTTTTTTTAAATTCTCGTAAAAATTTCAATTATCTTTAGAAATAATTAAATTCTTCTCCAAAATTCGATTATTTTCAAAAAATTTAATAAAAATCTTGGAAAAATTTTAATTATTTTCAAAAATTTTCCTCAATTCAATGATTTTTATTATAGGTATTTACTTTTCTTATAAAATTTTCCAAAGGAATTCAATTATTTAAAAAAAAAAAATTAATAAAATTCTACACAGACCTTTAATTATTTTCAAAAAATAATAAAAATTTCACAGGAATTTCATTATTTACAAATTTTGTTATAAATCTCTTTGCAAACATTCAATTATTTTCATAAATAATAAAATTTTTACAGGAATTCAATTATTTTGGTAAATAATAAAATTCTTATATTAGGAATTCAATTATTTTCAAAAGTAATAAAATTATTGGCAAAAAATTCAATTATGTTCAAAATTTTTTTTAAATTCTCGTCAAAATTTCAATTATTTTTTAGAAATAATTAAATTCTTCTCTAAAATTCAATTATTTTCAAAAATTTTTCTTAATTCAATAATTTTTAATATAGATATTTATATTATTCTAATAAAATTTTCCAAAGGAATTCAATTATTTAAAAAAAAATTTAATAAAATTATACACAAACCTTTAATTATTTTCAAAAAATAATAAAATTTTTACAGAGATTCAATTATTTTGATAAATAATAAAATTCATTGCAGAATTTCAATTACTTTGAATACAATTTTAATTGAATTCCTCGAAAAAATTTAATTATTCTTAAAAATTTTATTAAAATTCGTCAACAGAATTCAATTATTTAAAAATTTATTGATACAATTCTTTATGAGAATTCAATTTTAAGAAACATGCAATTATTCAATAAATTTTTTTTGTATTTAAATAATTGAATTCCAGTAGAATTTTTTAATAAAAATTACTTTAAAAATGGATTTCAGTTAAAATTTTAGATTATAATTGAATGTTAAAAGCATTAGAGCATAAATTTTTAAAAATAATTGAATTTTGAAAAGATTTCAGATTAAAATCTTTGAAAAATTGGAATTTTTCATATTTTTAACTAACAATTCTGTGGAATTAATTTTTTTTTTTTTTTTGAGAAAGTTTAATTGATGATTTTTTTTTATATTATTTGAAGTTTTTATTTTCTAATATATATTTAATTGAAGAATTTACGAATAATTGAAATTTCGTAAAATTGAATATTGTAAGCAAATGGTTTTGAAAATTTGTCAAAGAACTTTTTCGAAATTTATTAAAAATAATTGAAAATTGATTGAAAGAAGAATTTTAGTTAAAAATTCTTGAAAATAATAATTTTATCACTGGGTCATCTTTAATTATTATTAAATATGAAGAAATCGATCACTCCGAGTCTTCGACTCGGAGTTATCGATATCTTCATGTTTTATAGTTATGAAAAATTTAATATATAGTTTTAAGTAAATTGTCCCTTTATTTGACTCGTCCTGATTATATTTTTGTCAGTTGGTCCGTAAATGGTCCGTAATTATTAATTTTTGGTCCGTAAAGTCCTTATTTTTAAATACATTCACTGGTTCGAGCCCTGCTGTTTCAAAAAAGGCACATAAAGTTTAGAGAATCGATATTTTTTATTCTTTTAGAGAAATGTTTTATTTCAACCAAATATAATATATTTGTGTTAAAGAAATGTTTATTTGGCACAAATAAATTTTTTTTGGCCGAAATAAAATTTTTATTTTAACCAAATAAAATTTATTTAAAGCAAATAAACTTCTATTTGGCTATGAGATTAATATATAATATGTTTTCTCTTATTAATATTTTTATTTAGAAATTTTTTGATTATAAAAATATTCTTTCTTTACTTTTATTTTTGAATAATTAAATCTTTTCGAAATTTGAATTTAATTAGTGACTTTTTGCTTTTGTATTAGTAAATTTTACTAATAAATAGTAATTTCTACTAATTTATTAGTAAATTTTACTCATAAATAGTAATTTTACTTTATTAGTAAAATTTACTAATTCAGAAGCAAAAAGTCAGTCATTTATTCAAATTAGTAAACATTTTTACTAATTCAAATTTAGAGAGTAATCTTTTTTAATTATTTAATTTTTTTTTAACTGTAGCTCTTTTATAAAAATTATTTCTTTGATTTAGAAAATTTCTGATTGAATCAAGTTTCTAAATTAAAGAAAATGTATTCAATTTTTGAATTTGGATTAAAATCGACTTGAATGAAAATTTTTATTACCTAATACAGCTATTATGAAATAATTTTATTCTCTATTAATCTAAATTCATTAATAATAACTGATTTTTAGTAAAATGTTCGTTATTTTGTTGGTTGTGTTTTGGTACTTTTAACTGTTCAAAAGAGAATTGATTTAAAAAGTAAATTTCTTTAATTTATATAATCACGATTTTTCTTCGACTCTAAAGCTGATTCAATCAGGGTTTCTTTACAGCATGAAAACAATTTTTTTTTCTCAAGTAAAAAAGTAAAAATGAAACTCGAAAAAGGGTTTTTTGAAACAATCAAATGAAAATTTTAATTTAGAATAGAAAAAAATCCAAATTTCTAGGTGAATTTTTTACATAGAGTTGATTCGTTCTCCACATAAAAAAGAGGGTTAAATATTAGGAGAATTAATATACACGATATAAGGAGTTAAAAAAAGTGCATTAAATTTGCATAACACATATAGCTACTTGGGAAATCCCTTTTGTCTTCTTTTGAAGAGTTATAAAAATCTATTTATGGATATATAGATTCTCTTTCTTTTCTTTTGAGATTACTTTTTATCCTTTCTAGTTACTTTGTGAACCAGTATAAAGTATTCTTTTTGGCGGTGATGGAGAGAGAGGAGAGAGAGAGAGAGAGAGCCCGAAAGCCAATTTCGATTGGTTTTATTAGATGTCTTTCGATATCCGCGCGGCGCTTTCCTCTTTAACGTCCACAGTTTTCTTTGTAGACTAAAGAATTTCACATATAAGCGAGAGACGCACACGATTTTCTTCCTTTTTTCCCCCGACTAAAATGTATCCATTGTTGTTCTACTTCCATTTCAATCGACTTTGATGTCTTTATGCACAAATTGAACGATGAGAGATATTTTACCTTGCAAAAGAGAATTCATTATTTGAATTTCGTACCATTGTTTATACAACTCAAAATTAGAATTTTTTTTTCAAAACAAAATAAACAATTTCTTCGTCTTTTTAAAATCTGTTTACAAAAAATTAAATATTTATAGTACTAATAAATAAAATAATCCGCTATTGTAAGAGAAAAAAAAATGGTCATAAGAGACAATAGAAAAAATTTGTATATTGTATAAATAGTGTTGAATGTCAGAGAAAGTGGAACAGAAGTTTCTTTCAAATTTTTATTTATCTCAGAAACAAACTTCCCCGCGAGAGAGTGAAAAGTTATCGAATTTCTAGACAAAGTTTTCGCAAGGAATTCGCATTTAAAATTATTCATGAAACTTGTGTATGTACGCGTTTAAATAATTAAAATATCTCAAGTTTTTAATTTTAAAAATCTAAACTGTTATAATTGAAAGGTCAAATAGAGGGAATTTATTAATTATGCATGAATATTAATATACTCCGACAATAAATTTTTCATTGGATACTTTGAATTTTTTTCTCTGCTGGATAAACATTTTTACAAAATTTAATTTAATAATAAATAATCAAAAATTTGTTGAATTAATTTCTGTTTTACTTTGTTCTGTGGAAATTTTAATTTACTGGAAATAAATGAGAAAGGGTTGTTGAATTTAAAAAACGTAAAATACTTGCAGAAAATATTTTATGTAATGAATACAGAGAAAAAAATTTTTCATTGATTACTGACATAACTGTCTGTCTAATATTATAATTTTATTGTACTTTTATTTCTGCTTAAATTTTATTGTTTTATTTCCTGTTGGGTTTTTATGGCCGTGTGGATACTAATACTCTATACATGAATATTATATTAATTAAGGTATTTGTTTGTAACCATTTAAAAATTTCATTTAAGAATAATTTCTCAACTATGGCTTTAAGCAATGATATTTTTTTGTTGTTTTTTCCTATTTTTCATTAAGTTATTCAATTCTTTTTAAATAACTTAATTCTTCAAGAACTATCATAAAATTAATACTTATGAATTTTACAAGAGTTGCGTTTACAATTTTCATAAATCGATGAATTTCAAAAGATGTTAATTTGAAATTTTACAAAATTTCAATTTTCAATAAATTTTAATAAAAATTTTAAAGAACTTAGATTTTTCAAAAAATTTAAAAATTTTTGTCAAAATTTCAATTTTGGAAAATTTTCCTCAATTCAATGATTTTCAATATTAGACTATTCGAATAAAATTTTCTAAAAGAATTCAATTATTTAAAATGGATTTTAATAAACTTCTACTCAAACATTTAATTATTATCATAAATAGTAAAAATTGCATAACAATTAAACTATTTATAAATTTTTAGTAAATTTCTTCGCAATAATTAAATTATTTTCATAAAACTCATCGCAAAATTTCAATTATTTTTAGTATACAATTTTAATCAAATTCTTCTCCAAAATTCAATTATTTTCATAAATTTTAATAAAAATGTTGACAAACTTTCAATTATATTTACAAGGAATAAAATTCTTCTCTAAAATTCAATTATTGTCAAAAAATTTAAATTTTTTTTTACAATTATTCATAAACAACAATTTCTATATTTTAGAATGTTAAATTAATATTACTAATATTAATATAGATTGAATTTTAAAAAGATTCAAATTGAAGTTTTATAAAAGTTGAAGTGTAAAAGATTTTAATTAAAAATTCTAAATAAGTTAGTTTTTTTGAAACATTTTTATTCACATTTTTTTAAAATTAGTTATATTTTTAAATATATAATATTTAATTAAAAAACTTTAAATTTATTCAAAATTTCATGAAATTATCTTGTAAACAAGTGGATTTTAGAAATATTTTAGTTAAAATTTGTAGAAAATAATTGAATTAAAATTGTAAAAATAATTTTTAATAAGTTACAGTAGCAATTCTTAAAAATTATTCTATTTTAAAGGATTTGAAATTTGAAATTTTAATACCTATGGAAAAATAATGGATAATAATTTAATATTTATTTCAAAAAATCTGTTTAAATTCCAAATGATTTTATATATTTTGGAGTTTCAATTATTTTTAGAGTAATTTAAAATATTTGTAGAGTTTGGGAAAAAATCAAAGTTTTGTCTAAAAATCAGGGGAATTCTTTCAATCTTTCATGGAATAATTTATTTTCAGAGTTATTGTTTATGACCGGGAAAAATAATTTATGACCGTGAATTTTTTTTATTAAACAAGTGACCACCCTGTTATAGCATGAGTTCTTAAGAAATAATTGATTTAAAGAAGAATTTTAGTGAAAAATTGTAGAAAATAATAATTGAATTGAAATGATGAAAATAATTTTAAAAAATTACAGTAATAATATTCTTATAATATAAAATAATGAGTTTATCACTCGGCCATCTTTAATTATTATAAAACATGAAGAAATAGATCATTCCGAGTATTATAATATTCTTATACTCTGACTAGTTATATTTTTGTCAGTAATTAGTCAGTAATTTCCAACTTTTGGTCCATAAAGTCCGTATGTTTAAATACTTTCATTGCTTCGAACCTTCAATGGTAGAAATTTATTATCCACAATTATTTATATTCACAATATTTTTGTCCCAAAAAGTTACATAAATAAGCAATTGCAACGAATGATACCAAAAAAAAATAATTTTTCTGCTAAGCCCATCATATAAATGTAAATGGAATATATACATGTAGCTTAAAAAAAAGTTGCATAATATTCAAACTCTGTATATATATGAATTAAACCGAGAAAAGTGGAAAAAAAATAGGAAACGAAAGCGAGAAAAAACCTAAAAATAATTGGCGTACTGGGAATGGTAAACGGAGAGAAAAAAGGGTGAAAAAAAATGAAAAGAAAGATATAACCCTCCTACATTCATCGGATAGCAGTGCCAGTGGCTGTTGCTGAATGTATACCGACATCGCGAACGCGAAACACGATGGCGCGCATTGTGCCATAAAGGCATTGTTTTCTACGCTAGGAATCCCGGATTCCGGGACTTGGAACACGGAACCCAGTGGGTTGTGCATTTCGCCTTTACTTCCTTTCGTACTCATTCGCTTCCAGGCGCATTTTTAATTTCCATTGTTGTCACAAGAGATGGTGCATGGCATACCCGCCCACGTCGAGTGACTTTCTTGTCGCGAAAAATTATACTCTTTCAATTTTTCAACAACTCACACTCTTCTATATGTGATTCATTCGTATTTATTCTTTTCTTTCTAATCTATTTGTTATTTTATGAAATATGTAATCGATATGAATTTTATATTCTCATAATTAGTTTTATTTTGAAAATATCTTTTATTGTGAATCAGGTCTGAGTTATATATGAGAGTTTTGTTCGATTTCTTCTAAGTTCCACTAGATCTACTTTCCTATAATTTTCTATTATTTTCTTGTAAATGTATCTCATGTTATTTGTTAACTGGCAAGTCAAGTTAACTAAAAGTTGGATTAATTGGGGCTAAATGAGAGAAATTGTCAGGAATTTTTATTAAAAGTATACTGGAAAAACTTAAATGTTTAGAATTTAGAAGAATTTTGTGTATTTTTGTTTAGGTACCTCATAAACTATGAAATTACCACAAATTTAAAAAAAAAGTTTTTCCATTTCTCACAATAATTCATTTTGAATAACTTAATTTCATTGGAGAACTGCGACCATAAAGTTATTACTTATAAAGCTATTTAATGAAGTATTTTTTTGTAAAATTTTAATTTCAATTCTTTTGAAATTAGTTTCAATTTTAAAAGTTTTAACGCAATTCTTCGAAAACATAATTCAACTATCTTAATAAATATCAAAATTCTTTCCAGAAAATCAATTATTTTCAAAAAATTCCTTATAAATTCTTGTCAACATTTCAATTATTTTTATCACAAGAATTCAATTATTTTCAAATTTAATAAAATTTTTTGCTGAAATTCAACTATTTTCAAAAAATCTAAAAAAAATTGTCGTCAACATTTCAACTGTCTTTATAAATGAATAGCAAAATTCTCCGACAAAATTCAATTATTTTCAGGAATTTTACTAAAATTCATCAAAAGAATTCAATTATTTTTAAAATTAATAGTTTTCAAAAGCAATTAAATTCAATTATTTTCAAAGATTTTAATAAAATCCATGGCAAAATTTTATAATTATTTTGAAACATTTTTCTTAATTCAATTATTTTCAATAATCTACTATTATAATTTCCAAAAGAATTCAATTATTATTTATTAACCCCTTCGCTGTTTGGAAAAAAATTCATATGATTGGCCTAAAATGTCCAGAAAAATCTGGTCGATGAATTTTTTTGAAATTTAGTATATAACCGTTTTTGTGGCTTGCTGAATTCAAATATGATGTCAAAAAAAAGTTCAAAATCCAATATGGCTGCTAAAAATTTTTAATTTGAAAAAGATATTCATAAAAATTAGTATAAAAAGGTTTTTGGGGTCGCTGATTATAATTCTGACGTAAAAAAAAATTACATCCTCCATTTTGAATTTCTAAAAAAGAATGTCAAATTTGAATTCAGCGACCTAAAATTCCCCTCGATACTGAAATTGAGAAAAATAGGAATACATTTTAAAAATAATGGCCGCCACTTTAGATCCGCCATTTTGGATTTTTTAAAATGAAGGTTAAATTCGAATAAAGCGACCTAAAAAACCCTTATACATCAAATGTGAGTTAAATTTAAGAAAATAATTTTTTTCATGAATTTTACTTGTTTTTAAATTTTTAAATTACCTATTTCATATATTAATGCAAATCCACGCGAGAAATTGTTTAAAATTGTAAAATATGCATGGAAAAAAATTGGCATTGAAAAATATTAAAAACTGTCTGAGAAGATCAATTTTTAATATTCAAATCTTTAAATTTTGCCGAATTTTCGAAAGTCCTGAACCTTTAATTTTTTCCAATTTGATGCTCTGAGTCGAAAAAACATAATTAAAATTGACTTTGAGCTTATTTTCATGGTAAAAACTATAAAAATCATTGCTTTTTGCATTTATTTCGAAAGTATACCAAAAAAAACTTTAGACTATGATTTTTATGGTTTTTATCATGAAACTTCAATTTTAACTATGTTTTTTCGACTCAGAGCATCAAATTGGAAAAAATTAAAGGTTCAGGGCTTTCGGAAATACGGCAAAATTTAAAGATTTGAATATTAAAAATTGATCTTCTCAGACAGTTTTTAATATTTTTTAACGCCAATTTTTTTCCATCCATATTATACAATTTTAAACAACTTCTAGCGTGGATTTACAATAATATGCAATAGGTGAAAAGAAAAAAATTCTACACTCTTTAAAAATTAAATATTTTTGACCATCTTATATGTTTTTAGGTTAAAAATGATACAAGAAAAAAAATATTACCTCATTTAGTAATTTTATTTTAAAGGGGTCTAAATAAAGGTGCTGGGGTCTCCCCTTAAAGTTTTCAAACTTTTTTAAAATTAATTATTTACTACCAAGATGTTTTGCCATTTTTTCCAAAATTTATAATTAACTTTGACTGCTTTAATTGCTATAGTTATTGCTTTACATCAAGAGCTGATGACGATAATGATTATGGAATAAAATTTTTCCGATTCCCCCGTAAGAGGGAGTGAAATTCTAATTAAATTCATTGCTTTCGTTAATATTACAGCATTTATAATCGTTGAAGCATATTCAGTATAATTCTCTATATGGTTTCCCAAGGGTTAACTATAAATTCATCTCATCCCAAAAGAGAAGCCATATTATCTCTTGCGCTCGCTGCGTGGAAATCAGATCTTCCAAAAAGTCTCAAGGGAAGTTCTATAGATCTCTTATTCGCCGAAACTGCCACGTGATACTTTACTAAAACGATTTTCGTCGCTCGCGGATATCTCTGGAAAATGATAAAGTGAGTTTAAGACCTCTTTAGATTTTTTTGGCTTTAGAAAAATTCTCCTTTCATTTATAGATAATTCTCAATAATATATAGGTAATTCTCAATAAATAGAGACAGACGGACATTAAAGTAGGGTAATAGTGGAGAATACAGTCGAAATTGGATCTTTTTTTCTGACATTCGAATTCTTGAGGACAGTTTCCTTTTTAAGTGTATGTTGGATGTATGTTGGGTGTATTTTAGGTACATATACTTTTTAGGGATATTTGTACTCTTTTTAGCGTTTGTATAAAGATTTAAAAACCGCAACATCCTATTCTCTTGTTGAAGCCACAAAGCATCGCATCGCCTTGGGTGCAAGTTTATCCATACGGGAAACACGCACTCGAAGTAAAGAAGAAAAAAAAGAAGTATAGTCTATGAGAGGCACCTTACAAATAGAGAAATCGAAATAGGTACACCGACAATCAGAGTCGAAACGTTTTCTATCTTTTCCTTTCTCGCATCCTCTCCTCTGAATTCTATCTTGCCTGGAGCATCGGAGATCGATGACAATAGCAGAGAAGAGTACATCGGAAACACAGAAGTCCCGTGGTTATCCGAGTAATCTAGAAGCAGTAAGATTCGCTGTATTATATTTTCTACTATTGTCGGTAGGTCTTGGAGTGTTTACGCAATAGCTGCTTTGTCCATCGAGCGATGAGTTTCATTGTCTGTTTCACCGGTCGATCGCTCTATCCTATCTATCTAGTCTGTTTGTATGTCTGTATATGTCTGTCTCTCTGTCTGTCTGTATGTCTGTCCATTTGTTGATGCATGGATTCGTTCGCCCATCCGTTTGCCTGTTTACCAAATAGATCGTGGGGTCCTCCTCGAGCACGAGAGATGTACTTTTGTGCCTTTATGAGAAGAGAGCGCCCCGAGTTCGTTTCTCTTTTGTTCTTTATGCCCTGGGCTTTTCGTTTTCAAATTCACGAACGAAACGATCGAGATAGAGAGAGATGAAAAATGAGCGGGTGAAAAAAGGTAAGGGAGAAGGAAACTCATAGCAGCATTCTACTGAATCTCTGAAGGGTTTTCGATCTTTCAATCTCTCACTCTTGTTTCTCTCTTGCTCTTGCTCTCTATTTCTAGTTTCAAAGACTATATATACGTATAGTAACACGCATACAGATTTAACCCAGGTCGCTAGCTCTTCACTCAGATATATACCCTCTTTTACTCAAAGAACTGCTTTTAATCGAATCCTCTCATTTAGAGTGGGTTTTAAAATTTCATTCGGTTTGTCAATGCTGAGAGGGTCAATTGAGATTTTTCTCGGAATTTTTCCTCTTCTTTTATTTCTATAATCATCTCTATACGACAGATCATTTTTATAATCATCTGATTGATTGAAAAAAAATTAAGATAATAAGAGATTAAAAAATTTAATAAAATTTCGATTTAGAGAAATGATGAGAATAAGTTAGAGGAGATTATCCATTAAAGGAGTCTGATAATTCCAACAATCGTGTATTATGATCAATAAGTACTTTAGCAAACAATATAATATATAATGAAGGCGGTTCCTACTTGAAAAGCTCATCACTGTTTTCGGAAATATTTCGTTTAGTGCAAATATCCATACCAAGACTTGCGAATATTTGCAAAGTTTTTGATTTATTCGACTGAATATGAATGAATTAAAAAATCTGACAAATTTTAGTTTTAGCCATAATTTACTAATTCTATATAATAGTTCCATTAAACTTACAATAGCCAATTTACTAATTCCTTCTGAAAGTTGTATTAAATATTCCCCCCCTCCCCCCGTAAAACAAAAAGACTCCTTTTCCAAAAAAGAGTACCTTTACCCTATCAGTCTACACAATCTCAACAAAAGGCAAACTTGTTAACAATTTTCCATTCCGAAAGATGCTATCAACCTGAAAATATATTACACTTTATACTATCTTTCAACTTGCATCATTTCCTTTATCAGTACCCTGATGAGAAAAGTGTCAAACCCCCTTCGTTGAAAGCAAGTACCTTTGACTTTGGGGTTACTTCAGAAGAGGGTGAAACCTTGTTTCTTTGCTTCTCTATATCTACTCTTCACTCCCTCATCATCATCATCATCATCTCTTATTTCTCTCTCCACATCAGTCCCCTTTTTCTCCGGTGTTCTCTCGCTTTTGCTCTCATTTCTTCGTTAAAAACAGAAGCCAGTGAGGGCTTTTTCCAAGTACGTACAAGTATCTTTACTCTCCTCCCGTCATGTATTAGTATTGACTGTAACATTCACCTAAACTCACACATATTCTTTCATGTGCTTTCTCCTCATCACTTATTATGATTGTATGAATTTAAAAATAGGAAAAAAACAACAAAAAATATCTTTGCTTAAAGCTGCAGTTGAGAAGTTGTTCACAAATGAAATTATTAAATCAGTTTTTCTAAGTTTGTCAAACTGAGCAAAAAATGCATAAAAATTGTTGCATTGCAACAACATCACTTATATGATTTTAAAAATAGGAAAAAACAAAAAATACCAGTAGAGAAGTTGTTCCCAAATGAAATTATCAAATCACAGTTTGATAAACTTATAAAAACTGTGATGGTTACAAACAAAGTATCTAAATATAATATTCATCTAGATGTACACCAAAAAAATGGATTATAACAGAAACACAGATTTACAAACATCCATTCTTCTCTACAGAGGAATATGTCTGTATAGGTGATTCTCTATATAAAGTTCTCGGAAGGCGTGGTTCATGAGGCGTTCAGCCAATCGAAATGGAGAATAGCGTTGGTAGAAGGACAATGTATGAGTACACAGTATGTACGTAGTGACTATATACACGTATAACAGCATGACAAACGCGACAAAGTCGAAGCTTCATCCACTAGGCACCACTAGGGAGCATAGCATGTATATACACATATACCAAGAATCTCTCTGCTTGCTATATAAGTTTAAAAGGATTTACGTGGTAATGTTACTCTGACGGTGACCGGAACCGGCCCCGCATGGACGGCGAGATTGTACAAAGATTGACATTTGATTGATACTAAAGAGGTATAGGCAGAAGCAGTCGATGAATCCACTGATAAAGGGCCAATAAAATCAAGCGACTCGCCAATCGCGCCACATCTCGCATCCGAGAGAGTTCAACATCAAAGATAGACATCTCCTGAGAAATTCTTACTACCGACTAGGGATGATGATCATCTTAGGGTTTTTAACGAGATAACAAGCTTTGAACTTTCTTGGATGGCCGATACTTTAACAGCTTTTTTTTACCTCCCTCCCTTCCTCTCCCTTTTTTCGCCATCAAGTGATTGCCGGATAGAGAAAGCTTTAGCAAAAGTTACCTATTTACTCCGCATGACTGAGATTGATCATTACTTTGAAAAAAAGTCATAGTGAATTATTAATGAACGATCTTGAAGATAAGCTTCTCGGTAAAAATGCGAGAACTGATCGGGAATATAAATTCAAACGTTTAGGTAAAATAAACAAAAAAATAGTTTTTTTCTGCATTAAATTTGCATACTAATTGAAATGTTCGAAGAAGAATTAAAAGATATTTTCTATTTGGTTTTCAACAATAATTCTGTAATGCGGAAATAGATATTCCGAGTGGAAATTAAAGTTGGCTCTAAATATATGTTTAGTGTAAAAATTATTTGCATAGATCAAAATTGACTCAAATGGATAAATTCCAAAAAAATGTTTTACGAGAAAGAAATTCTACGTTGCATGAATATAACAAGAGAATCATATATAGTGATCCGTATGTATACGTATATACAGAAGCTCGCGGTGGTCTCATTAAAATGAAGTTCGCAACGCGACAGCGCGACTACGTAATGAGAATCGGTTAATTAGAACGAGGCGTAGGGGCTCCTATATGCGCAAATATATATTCACACACACATGCACACTTTGAAACCGATAATATGTACACACCAGTATTGTTCCTTAATACAAATTCAACCTGTTTTGAGTAGACGAAAAAAATACTAAAAGTAAAAATTAATACTCATAGATATTATTTGATAGCAAAAATATTTGTGAAGCGCTTTGAAGAAAGGTATGTCAGGAGAAAAAAATTTAGATTACGATTCGTTGAAGGTATGAAGTGGAAATACGAAAGGAGGATTAACTGTCATGTCAGTACAATCTAATGATATTTACAACTTGCGATAAATTTATTAGAGATTCATCGACATATACCGTTTTTTGAAATTATCAAATTTGATACCAAAACTTAGGACCAATTTTTTCTTTGATAGACATTTTTTGTATCAATTCGTTGCAATTTGATTCTTTTCGGTAAACAGTGCATCAAGTTAGTGTTAAAAATGCCAAAAGGAATCTAAATTTTATCAGTTGAAATAGAGTATACGAAAAAGAGGCGGGAAATTTCTACTATAGTAATATAAAAGCATTTTTGAAATTGTTGTCTTCTATTATAGTGTTAAAATTCCAATTGCGGAAAGTATTTTTTAACAGAAATAGCAGAATTTGCTGCAAAATTATTAAAAATGATAATTTAGTTTTCAAAAGAGAATAATCGAACTGAGCATATTTAAAGTTTCCCCAATACTTTTATAACTTGAAGCATAATTTAATAAATGACAATTGAGGTTCCGAATCAAAGAAACGGTTATAATTTTCAATTATTTTTAAAAATAATAAAATTCTTCTCAGAATTTCAATTATTTTTAAAAAATTTTTATAAAATTTGTTGCAATAATTCAATTATTTTCATAAATAATAAAACTCATTGTAGGATTTCAATTATTTTTAATAAAAATTTTAATAAATTCTTCGAAAAATGCAATTAATCTTAAAAATTTTATTAAAATTCTTCTCAGGAATTCAATTATTTAAAAAATTTGTAATAAAATCCGTTGCAAGAACTCAATTATTCTTAAAAATTTTATTAAAATTATTCTCAGGAATTCAATTATATTAAAAAAAAATTTATAAAATTTGTTGCAATAATTCAATTATTTTCGTAAATAATAAACTCATTGTAGGATTTCAATTATTTTTAATAAAAATTTTAATAAATTCTTCAAAAAATGCAATTAATCTTAAAAATTTTATTAAAATTATTCTTCTCGGGAATTAAATTATTTTAGAAATTTAAACAAAATTTTTTTTTGCAATAATTAAATTATTTTTATATATAATAAAACTCATTGTAGGTTTTTAACTATTTTTAATATAATTTTAAATTAATTCTTCGAAAACTGTAATTATATTCTTGAGAATTTTATTAAATACTTCTTAGGAATTCAATTATTTAAAACAATTTTAATAAAATCCTTGCAAGAATTCAATTATTTTTTAAAATTTTAATAAAATCCGTTGCAAGAATTCAATTTTCATAAATATAGAAAAACTCATCGCAGAATTTAAATTATTTTTAATACAATTTTAAATCAATTCTTCGAAAAAAATGCAACTGTTCTTAAAAATTTTATTAAAATTCTTCGAAAGAATTGAATTCTATTTAAAATTGTTGATATAATTTGCTTATTAGAATTTAATATGTAATTATTTTCAATACCTATACACTTATAATTAAATTTTTTGAAAAAATTTAATTATTTTCAAGAACTTTAATAAAATTCTTCGCTTGAATTCAATTATTTTAAAAAACATTGATAAAATTCTTTATTACATTTCAATTTTAAGAAATATTAAATTATTCAATAAATTATTTATTTTTCTATTTAAATAAATGAATTCTTGTAGAATTTACTAATAAGAATTGATTTAAAATTGAATTTCAGTAAAAATTTTACATTATAATTAAATATTAGAAGCCTTGTAGCGATCAATAGCTATTTTTTTTTAGTTTTAAAGCTACTGTTTTAAAATTAATTATCGAGTACGAAGTCTGAAGTACGAAGCCTGACGTATATATCAAGATTATACAAGAATTCTCTTCTAAAAATTGTGATCTAAATCTTTTTAATACTCGATTTTGTTGAACATTGATTTTAAGCTGATAAACATTGAAATCGGCGTTCATTGATCGAGACCTTAATTGTCATTTTCAAAAATTATGACAGTAAAATTAGTTTCATTCGGAGTATTTTCGGACATTCTATACATATATGTATTTATTAAATTGAGTAAAAACAAAAAGTTTCAACTATACAACATCGTACAAAGAAATTGGATTTTTAATTTAGTTCCATAATTTAGTTCGAATTTTGGTACTGAATCGTAATTTGGTTCTATTTTAATTCCGAAATCAGCTCTAATTTAGAACCTTTCTTTTACAGTGTAAAGTATATGATTAGAATGTAATTTTTTAGAACGAAATTCAAGAAGACTGTAGATCTAGACTTTTTGTCCTACTTGCAGCATGATTGTAATTATTTAAAAACACAATAGAGGCATGCTTGCAAGTTTTCTGAAAGTAAAAAAATGTTTGATGAAAAGCATAAAATTCCTGTCTCCATGTCTCTAGGATTAACATATTATTAGCTTGTACGGAACATCATAGCAAAATTTTTACTACTCATCATTAAAAGTGTAGCATTTTTTTACTATTTCTATACTTTAGGGATAAAAAAAAACATTTATAAATAGAAATTATGGTTTTAAGTATAACATTTCCAGCATCTAGAGGTCCAGAAATGATCCAAAAAGATTATTTAATTTCACATTGAGTGAAAAAGTAAAGGTTTAACTTTAAATATATAAATCTTTGCATATAGAGTGAAGAGCAGGAAATATTTTCACCGCAATGACGCCTACTCTCGATTTATCGATTTCCGGGCACTCCCTGTCAAATATATATACATATACATATATATAATATAGTTTGGAGGAAAGGGAAAATTGTGTATGTATCTTTGAACAAAGTAAGATGCAAAAGGGAGATATTCGCGATAGGGCTTTTGTGATGACGGAAGTTCTCGCGTTGTTAGAACGCGTTCGAAAGAGAAACGACGTTCAGGCGCCATTAGAGTGGCCATATTTGCCACCCCATAGGAATAGTCAATGCCACATAGGGGGTCTCCCATGTTGTCCATAGTCGCTCGAGCGACATAAGTGGCGTACAGCCAATCTCAAAACTCCCCGCATACATCCCTCGAGACAATGTACAAATCTCTAATCTCAAAATTAATAGTTTTACTATTAATAGATTTCTTTTCTATTCTATTTTCTGATATTCTTTTTCTACTAACAACACTTTGTTTAATGTTTGTTGAACCGTTCTTTAAAACAGGGCTCGAGCCAGTAAAAGTATTTAAAAATACTTTACGGACTTTACGGACCAAAAATGAAAAATTACTGACCTACGGACCAATTTTTGACAAAAATTTAACCAGTCCGAGTCAAATAAGAAAAATTTTACTTAAAACTATAAATTAAATTTTATCATAACTATAAAAGATGAAAATATCGATTGCTCCGAGTCGAAGACTCGGAGTGATCGATTTCTTCATGTTTTATAATACTTAAAGATGGCCCAGTGATAAAATCATTATTTTATATTATAAGAATATTGTACTTCTTCAAAATTATTTTCTTCATTTCAATTCAATTATATTATTTTTAAGAATTTTTAACTAAAATTCTTCTAACTAAAATTCTTCTTTAAAGCGATTAATTTTTGAAAAAGTTCTTTGACAATTTTCAAATCCATTTGTTTACAATATTCAATTTCACGAATTTCAGTTATTCGTTAATTCTTCAATTAAATATATATATATATATATATATATATATATATATATATATATATATATATATATATATTAAAAAATAGAAACTTCAAATAATATAACAAAATTCAACTAAACTTTTTCAAAAAAATTAATTTCAAAATTCAATTATTTCTCAAAATTAACGCTAATATTGCTTTTAATATTCAATTATTATCTAAAATTTTGACTGAAATTCATTTTTATAAAATGAAAATCAATTTCTATTAGAAAATTCTACTGGAATTCAATTATTTAAATACAAAAATAAATAATTTATTGAATAATTGAATGTTTCTTAAAAAGCATTTTATCAACAAATTTTTAAATAATTAAATTCTTTCGACGAATTTCAATAAAATTCTTTTCAAAAATTAGATTTTTCGAGAAATTTGATTAAAATTGTATTTAAAATAATTGAAATTCTGCAATGAGTTTTATTATTTATGAAAATAATTGAATTTATAAAAAGCATTTAATTATTTACAAAAATAATTGAATCCCTGTAAAAATTTTATTATTTATGGAAATAATTGAATTATGGCGAAGAAATTTTTAGAAAATTGCTGTGAATTGCTGTGAAATTTTTATTACTTATGAAAATAATTAAATTCATTTTAAATAATTGAATTCTTTTAGAAAATTCTATAAAAATAGTATGGATATCAAAAATCATTAAATTGTTAAAAATAGTTCAAATTTTGTCAATTTTAAAAGTTAAACCTTTTCTAAATTCAATTATTTCTAAAAATTTATCCTAAAATGTTTTTAATATTCAATTATTATCGAAAATTTTAACTGAAATTCACTTTTAAATCAATTTTTATTAGAAAATTCTACTAGAATTCAATTATTTAAATATAAAAATTAATTATTTATTAATTGAATGTTTCAAGAAATTTGTTCAAAATTGTATTACAAATAATTGAAATCCTGCGATGAATTTTATGATTTATGAAAATAATTGAATAGTTGCAAAGAATTTTATGAAAATGTTTAAAAAGAATTAAATTTTTGTGAAAAATATTGTTATTTTTTAAAATAATTGAATTCTTCATAAGAATTTTATAAACATTATTTTAAATAATTAATTTATTCGAAATGTAATAAATTTCATAAAAATTTTATTTTAAATAATTGAATTTTTGTAGGAAACTTTTTTTTTGTGAAAATAATTGAATTTTTCGATTATTTAATTTAAAATAGTATTAAAAATAATTGAAATTCTTTGATAAGTTTTATTATTTATGAAAATAATTAAATACCCAAGAAGAATTTTATTATTTTTTAACATAATTAAATTTCTGCAATAATTTGTAATGCAAAAAAATAATTAATTGAATTAATTGAATTTTCTTAAAATTCAAATCTCATAAATAATTTTATCAACAAATATTTAAATAATTGAATTCTTTCGACGAATTTGAATCAAATTTTTAAGAATAATTAGATTTTTCGAGAAATTTGTTTAAAATTGTATTAAAAATAATTGAAATTCTGCAATAAGTTTGATTATTTATGAAAATAATTGAATTATTGCAAAGAAATTTTTAGAAAATTTGTAAATAATTGAATTCCTGTGAAATTTTTATTATTTTATGAAAATAATTAAATGTTTGCCAAGAATTTTATTAAAATTTTTGAAAATAATTGAATTTTGACAAGAATTTAAAAAAAATTTTTGAACATAATTGAATTTCTGCGAAGAATTTTATTACTTTTGAAAATTATTGAATTTCTGCAATCATTTGTAATTTCTCTAAAATTCTCCAAATTATATCGTACAATTTACGGACTTTACGTTCTTTTCTCAATCAAATTTCGAACTTTACGGACCTTTTTTCAAAAAATCTGCCTTTTACGGATTTGAAGCATATTTATACGGACCTAGTTCGAGCCCTTTTAAAATTAGGTGAATTCTTCCTATTTCAGTTCGTATTTTTCAATTTTTTAATTTAGATATTTATTAACAATATCCGGAAGTGCGAATACAAATGGTTTTCAGTTTTAAGAATAGCTTCTTAGTCGTATTTGTTTATTTCGAGAAATATTTGGGTGAAGGAGCTTTTTCTGTAAATAGTGTGGAAAAGTTATATATTAGCTCGTTAGTTGTAGAAGTGCAGCTTCTTTTTTTTCTAACAAGTGAACAATAAATATAGAAAGTCCTTGAGAATGGAGACTTTGTTTCTCAGTTTCACTCTATTATTCTTTCTTTGACCTATGGTCCTTTTAACAAAAGCGCCTCCCAGTTATTTTAACGACCTCATCGTCACATTTTCTTAAATTCCTTTGATATTTTTCTCAATGCACTGGTGTTTGCAGTGAGTCATAATTCTTGCAATGACAAGCCTCCTTCTTCTCCTGGCTTCTTCACTTCTCCCTCTTTTTTTTTCTTTTTTTTAGTTTACATTCTTTCACAGTCGAAAAAAAAGAGAAGAAGAAAAAATGGAGCTCGTTAGTTGTATAACTTGTTAGACGAATATATACCACTCCGCGAAACTAGAGGGTCTCTCTCAGTCCCGCGATGCAGTCGTGCGAGCAAATCTATTCCTTCTTCTTCTTTATGTACTTCTTCAGTGCTCCTGTGAGAAGAGGAGAAATTTTTTTTTGCAAAGAAAAGTCTAGAGAGGAAAATTGGTAAAAAAAAAATAGTTTTTAGAGGAGTAGAAACGTCAAGTGCTGGCCCTGATGGGTGTATATGTGTGAATCAGGAATTGTTTCTTCTATTCTACTTTGGAGATTCAAACTCTTTTTTCTCTGGACTCTTTCTTTGAAATTGTCTACGAAAAAGGAGATCCTATCCTATTCCTTCGTCGATAATTTAACCCTCCGTCACACACCTAGGGAGGGATTCCCTCTACGGTTTCAGTATTTTTTAAATAACTTTTGTTTTCCTCATTGCAAAATAAAATCAGTTTCTATACCTTTCGACAATTTACTCCTCAACACATTTCTAAAAAAACATTTAGTTTAAACATAATAAATATTTCATTATGAAGCTTTAAAGCCAGAAAAAACTCGAAAAAGTGAGGTTATGTTAAATACAAAAATCAAGTTTTCAAAACATTTTTTGTTCCACTGTTGGTTAATGACAAAATTATATTATAAATATAATTAAAATAA
Source organism: Leptopilina syphax (assembly GCA_032872505.1). Lineage (NCBI taxonomy): Eukaryota > Metazoa > Arthropoda > Insecta > Hymenoptera > Figitidae > Leptopilina > Leptopilina syphax. Next base: position 27,260,453 of record CM065469.1, on the reverse strand, counting down.
GTAATTTAAAGATTTTTTTGCTTATTTGTTAATGTTACATTATTTTTACATGTCAAGTGGAATTCCTTCGAAGATGTGCATTCGTGTAATTAATTTTTATTTTTGAGACCGAAAATTAATTTTATTAATTTTATAATTTAGAATAATTTACTACATATTTGTAAGTTGTGTTAAAACTAAATTTTTGTTGATTCCTTTGTTTATGTTGTAATGTTGCTTATTTTACGATGTGGTGAGGGATTCCCTCTAAACGTGTGTGAAGTCGTAATTTTTTCCCATGTGTGTGACGGAGGGTTAATTAGAAATTTTAAAGAACTTTGAATTTTGAAAAATTTTAATATTTCAAATTCTTCTGAAATTAGCTTAAAAACTTTAATACATATTTAATTATTTGTTAAAAATAATAGATTTAAAGAAGAATTTTAGTTAAAAGCTCTAAAAAAATTAAATTTTCAAAAGTTTTAAATGATTGCAGAAATTCAATTATTTTCAAAAGTAATACAAGTTTTTGTAGAATTTCAATTATGTTTATAAAATGAAAAAATTCTCTTCAAAATTTCAATTATCTTTATAAATAATAAAATTCTTCTCCGAAATTCAATTATTTTCAAAAATTTTAATAAAATTCTTGGCAAAATTTTAATAAAATTATTTATAAAAAATCAATTATGAATAAAAATTTTTAAAAAATCTTGTAAAAATTTAAATTATTTTTAAAACTAATAAATTTCTACGCAGAAATTCAATTATGTTCATTAATTTTTTAATTTCTCGTCAAAATTTCAATTATTTTTATAAATAATAACATTTTTCGTAGAAATTCAATTATGTTCAAAAATTTTTTTAAATTCCTTGCAGGCATACAAACATGATAAAAGAAATAAAATTCTTGGCAAAGTGTCAAATATTTTTACTAAATTATAATAAAGTTCTTGGCAAAAATTCAATTATGTTAAAACAATTAAAGAAATTGTCGTCCAAATTTCAATTAATTAATTTAATGCAATTAATTCTACGCCAAAATTCAATTATTTTCAAAAATTATAATAAAATTCTTTGCAAAAATTAAATTATCTTTATAAATAATTAAATTCTTCTTCAAAATTCAATTATTTTCGAAAATTTTTATATAATTCTTCTCAAAAATTCAATTATGTTAAAAAAATTAAAGAAATTCTCGTCAAAATTTCAATTATCTTTATAAATAATAAAATTTTTCGCAAAAATTCAATTAAATGTTCAAGAATTTTTAAAAATTCTCGTCAAAATTTCAATTGTCTTTATTTTAATAAAATTATTTACAAAAATTCAATTATGAATAAAAATTTAAAGAAATTTATTAAAATTTCATGGAAAAATCTAATTACTATCTTAAATTTAAATTTAACGAAATTCTTGGTAAAATTTCAATTATTTTCATTAAATTTCAATAAAATTCTTTGAAATAATTGAATTGTTTTCATAGATAATAACATGTTTTTTAAAGATATTCAATTATTTTCATACATAATAAAATTTGTTTAAGGAATTCAATTATTTTCCTAAATAATAAAACTCATCGCAGATTTTTTGATTATTTTTAATACAATTTTAATTGGATTCCATCGAAAAATGTAATTATTTTTAAAAATTTATGGTTAGAATTTTTTATTAGAATTCATTTTTAAAAAATGCTAAATTATTCAAGAAAGTAATTATAGCATTGTAGAGTGAATTTTTCGAAATAATTGAATTTTGAAAAGGTTTCAAATTAAATTCTTTGAAAATCTGAATTTTTCATACTTTTAACTAACAATTTTGTAGAATTAATTTTTTTGGAAAAGTTTAATGAAATTTTTTATGAAAATGTTTGAAAAGAACTTTTTCAGAAATTATTAAAAATAATTGATTTAGAGAAGAATTTTAGTTAAAAATTTCAGAATTTAGTAATTGAATTGAAATGATGAAAATAATTTTTAAGAAGTTACAGTAACATTATTCTTATAATATAAAAAATACTGATTTTATCACTCGGTCATTTTTAATTACTACAAAACGTGAAGATGTCGATTACTCCGAGTCAAAGACTATCGGAGTCATCGATTTCTTCATGTTTTGCAATAATATTCTTATAAGTTACTGAATTTCAAAAGATTTGAATTTGAAATTTTTGAAAATCCTAATTCCTATAGAAAATAATAATAATAATTTTCGAGTTATTTTACAATTAAAGATGCAATTAAAGAAATTTTTAAATAAATGTAATAGATCATTTCTTTTTGGGTGACTAATATTTTTTAGAGTGAATCAGAATATTTTTTAGGGTCAGAGGAAAAATCAAGAATTTGTCTGTAAATCAGGGAAAATTCAGGAAAAAAACGAAAGTAAATTTTTGAGGGTACTCTGAATAAGATTTTTTCGATTATTTGATGATAATACTGCGGAAAATGATTGTCCTTCTGTAAATGTATATAAAGAGTAATCTATACCATAAAAGCGAGTATGTATATCTATATAATACCATTATTTTCTTTATAAAATACAAATTGCATTCGACATGTGGAAGTTACCACAGTAAGCAATTATTTATTATTAATGAAGAACATCTCGTTCAATATGAATGTCTGTCCTGGAAGCGATTACCTATGTACCCTGTGTCAACATTCGCTATATCCAACACTATATGTATATATATTTTCAATGTATGTTGCATTGAGGGTTGGTGCTTTAATTTACTCTAGACGATATATACATATACTCTATGGTGAATGATTCTATGGTAATGGCCACCTCACCGCCGCGCCACGCTCTCCATATCCATAAACCGAGATGGGTTAGGTTATAAACTCGAATCCGGAAATTATAGCAATGCAACGAGCCATATGTACGCCTGCATTCAACAACTGGCCAATCGAAATCATGCGGCACTCTATGAAGCCTATCAGATCTCTTACGTGTTCCCTATAAACCATTTATACGCATTCAAGCAATATATGTATATGTATATACTGTCCCTTTCTCAAAGACCTTTCTCTCTTTCTCTCTATATGTATTTTTTCTCATTTCGATTGCAAATCTACTTTCAAAGTCCTTTTCATTTTCTACTCATTTAATTTTCATCAACAACTGTTTAGTCACAAAACTTTCACATGTGTATACTGTTTTTGATGATAATGATATGTTGTACCGCAGGAGGGAAAATCTTTCATGTGCAATGTAGTGGGGAATATGTCCTTTGATTTTTATGTTTGAAAAATTCATAAAAAGTCCTAAGAGCAAAATTATTGTTATAAAATCTTAATTTGAAGTAGAAACAAATTTTCTTTATTTGAAGGTTCAGAATTTTAGAAACATGGTTAAAAAAATACCGCAAAAAGCTCTAGTTCTAAACAAAAAATTCTCTCAGTGTATTAGCTGTTTTAATACACAAGAGAGACATTTGATACTGGGTGCAATAATGATGGTAACGGAAACAATCTTTCATGCTACAATTACCATCTAGATTGTACCAGGAAGCATATCAAAATTTTTCTAATTGGATGATACCCAATAGAATAATGACAGTCCCTTGTAGCATCATCTTTTCACCATCCATTTCTCTCAGTGTATTTATCAGGCTTCGCACTCATCTACTAAAACATACTATTTCAATTATTTTCATAAATAATAAAATTTCCACAGGAATTCAATTAATTTAGAATAGCATTTTCAAAAAAACCAATTATTTAACAAAATTTTTAATACAATCCTTTACAATAATTCAATTACTTTCACTAATAATAACATTTTTCATAGAAATTCAATGATTTTCATAAATAATAAAATTCTTTTCAGGAATTCAATTATTTTTGAAAATTTTCATAAAATTCTTTGCAACTATTCAATTATTTTCATAAAATATTAAAATTCATCGCAGGATTTCAATTATTTTTAATAGGATATTAAAGGAATTGCTTAAAAAATGTAATTATTCTTAAAAATTTAATTTCAATTCCTCGAAAAAATCAATTATTTAAAAAAAAGTTTTTTCAAGACTGTGGAATAATTCAATTATTTAAAAAAATATTAGAATTTTTCACAGGAATTCAATTATTTATAAAGATTTTAATAAAATTGTTCGAAAGAAATCAATTTTAAAAAATTTTAGTAAACATTTTAGCAAAATTTCAATTATTTTCAAAAAGTTTAACAAAATTCTTGTCGAAATTTCAATTATCTTTATAAATAATAAAATTCTTCTCTGAATTTCAATTATTTTCTTAAATAACAATATTCATCACAGGAATTCAATTATTTTTAAAAGTAATACATTTCTTCTTGAAAATTCAATTATTTTTAAAAATTCTAATAAAATCGTTCGCAAGAATTTCATTTTTTTTTATAAATAATAAAGTGCTTTTTAGGAATTCAATTACTTTCAAAAAAATATAATAAAATTCCATACAGACATTCAATTATTCTCAAAAATTGTAATTGAATTCTTTGTAAAATTTATTTATTTTTAAAAACTTTTCGCAATTCAATGATTTTCAATATCTACTATTTTCATAAAATTTCCAAACAGAATTTAATTTATTTAAAAAATTTTTTGTATAAAAATCTTCGTAAGAATTCAATCCTTTTCATGAATAATAAAAATTTCTCAAGAATTCGATTATTTAAAATAGAATTTTCATAAAATTAGTCGAAAGAAATCAATTATTTAAAAACTTTAATAAAATTCTTCGCAAGAATTAAATTATTTTTATAAATATTTAAATTCTTTCATGTATAATAAAATTCGTTGGAGGAATTCAATTTATTAGCAGGATAAGAGAGAAGTAAATATTTTTTGATGAAAATTAGAAAAAAGTTGGGAAAATAAAAAATATATGGAATTTTTGTCAGTTTTGTGAAGTGTCTAAAATCAGTTTTTTTGGTCGTCAAGTTTAATTTTTTGATAGCTACTTTTTTTAGTTTGAAAGCTATACTTTTTGAAAATTAATTATCAAGTGCGAAGTCTGATTTATAGATTTTTAGTTTACCGAATCTTCCATAGTAAAATTTTGTTTCTGAATTCCTAAAGGATTTATAATTTCTTAATTCTAACACAATCACAAACGATTATGTGTTAATGAAACGATTTCATAACTTTATGAAATGTGCAATAAGCCCTCGCAGTATCGTTATTGTCTGATAAGCGCAAATTTTTATATTAAAGATATGCGAACATGGTTTTTAAATTATTGGTTTAAGTGGGTGCATTATTTGTTAGATGGATGCGACAAAGTGTGTTTATCATTGTCCCCCCCTGAAGAATGGGTTTCTTCGCAATAAAAACATAATTGTCTTCGAATGAAAAAAAAAGAGTGAGTCACTATAATTTTTTTTCTCGAGTCCTCTCGAGTCTGGACAGAAGCAAAGAAAGCAGATGATAATAAATGTCGTATGATGATCATTATTATTGCGAGACGTCCTTCAGCACACGAGGTGTGCTGAAAGCGGCTAGACGGTTGAAACCGGAGAAGCCGACCAAACGCTTGCCCATTCGCCGCTGGCATACAATTCAAGTTTCAAAAGACTAACTGTCATTGTGTCCTTTGACTTTTTCTTTAAAAAAAAAATAAAACATTTTGTTGCTCGAAAACCAAAAATTCTTGCAAATTTACCAATTTTTATGTAATTCGTTTCCGTTTGAATGGACGTTTCAACACTTTTCGCTTTCAAATCTTTTTAGTGCGAAACTATATCACTTTGGTTCATTTTTAATATATTTTTTTTCTTTTTGAAAGGGAAAGGGGGGTTTGAACAACAAAAAAAATACAAAACAAAATAAAACACGAAAAAATGGGAAATTCGTTTGAAAATCGACTATAGGATTGCCCTAGAGCAAAAGATTAAACTCGTGAGAGTTTTTAACAATTGGCCCGCGGTCTGTTTGTACACCTGAGGTTAGTGCACATCGAAATATCGACAATAAATTTTTCCATTGCGATACTAAATCGAGGATTGGAAACTGGGATATAAACTGTATCGAATTCATGGTGTGACGAAAAAATATACATTCGGGAATTGCTGTCCATTCAATCTCCTGTTCATTCATTCATTGAATGAGGAAAGTATATGGAATGGTGAAAAGATTCAATTCATCGATTCGTTTTGCTTTTATAAAATGTTTATTTTTTATTCTAGATATAATAAACTTGTAAACTTAAATTGTTGATTTACTTTTTGTTGGTTTACTAACTTGGTGATTAATTTTATATAGTTATTCTTGATATGATGTAACAGAGGATTTTTGTTGTCTGGATAGTGATTATAACATTAGGATTAGTGATGTGCACGTCTAGCAAGTATAGATGTCTTTTTTCGTCTTCTTTAAAACTAGACGTAAAGATGAAACTAAAATTCAATTCAGCATTGCCACAAGTCAGGAAAAGTAGAATTGGTCAGAAAAATTCAGGGAAAAATCAGAGATTTTTATCAAAAGAAAAAATTTAATTTTTGGAATTCAAAAGGAAATTCTAAATTTTTGTGTATTTATTGTTTGCCTCATAAACTATGAAATTATACAACGAATTTTAATACAAAACACCATTTTTTTTATTTCTGACAATAACTTTTTTTAAATAACTTAATTAAAATAACTTAATTCTTAAAGAACTATCATAAAATTATTACTCTCAAATTATTTAATTGAGAATTTTACTTAAATATTTCAAATGAATTGAATTTTAAAAGAGTTGCATTTACAATATTTTCATAAGTAGATGAACGTCAAAAGTTTTTAATTTTAAATTTTAGAAAATTTCCATTCTAAATGAATTTAATTAGAAATTTTAAAGAACTTTGATTTTTGAAAAATTTCAATTATTCAAATTCTTCTGAAATTAATTGAATTTTTTAATAAATATTTAATTAATTATTAAAAATAATGGATTTATAGAAGAATTTTAGTTAAAAACAGTTAAAAAAAATTGAATTTTAGAGAAATTACAAATGATTGCAGAAATACAATTATGTTAAAATTTTTTAGTAAAAATCTTGGCAAAATTTCAATTATTTTTAAAAAGTTTAACAAAATTCTTGTCAAAATTTCAATGAACAAAAAGTTTTGAACGTTCAAATGAACGAAATATTTTTTGTTAAAAATATTTTCATAGATTATTGATTACAATTCAAATTAAAAACTCAAATTTTACATTTAGAAACATTATAATTAATTTGCTTAATAGTGACGCAAAATTATAGTAATAAAAATTTAATTTGAAGAAGAAATAAATAAATTTCGTTCATTTAAACGTTCAAAACTTTAACCTCCTAAATTTCAATTATTTTTATAAATAATAAAATTCTTCTCTGAATTTCAATTATCTTTATAAATAATAAAATTCTTCTCCGAAATTCAATTATTTTGAAAAAGTTTAATAAATGATCTTTAAAATTTCAATTAGGTAACTTTATAAATAAAAAAAATTATCCTCAGAAATTCAATTATTTAAAAAAAAAAAAATTATTCTCCGAAATTCAATTATTTTCAAAACTTTTAATAAAATTCTTGTCAAAATTTCAATTATCTTGATAAATAATAAAATTATTCTCCAAAATTTAATTATTTTCAAAAAGTTTAATAAAATTCTATAGGTACATAAGAATTGAATTCTGTTCAATAAAATTTTTCTCAATTTGTCGAAATAATTTGTAAAAATTCAAATCTATTCATAAATAATCAAATTCTTCGCTGGAATTCAATTATTTTCAAAAAGTTTAACAAAATTTTCATCAAAATTTCAATTATCTTTATAAATAATAAAATTCTTCTCCGAAATGAATTATTTTCAAAAAGTTTAATAAAATTCTTGGCCAAATTCCAATTATTTTCATAAATAGTTGAATTTTCACAGGAATTCAATTATTTGAAATACAATTTTCATTAAATTTCTATTATTTTTAAAAAGTTTAATAAAATTCTCGTCAAAATTTCAATTACCTTTATAATGAAATTTTACCTTTAATAAAATTCTTCTCCGAAATTCAATTATATTGAAAAAGTTTCATAAAATTATTTTCAAAATTTGAATTTTCTTTATAATAATAAAATTCTTTTCCGAAATTCATTATTATTAAAAAAATTTTAATAAAATTCTTGGCAGAATTCCAATTATTTTCATGAACAATAAAATTTTTTTAAGGGCGCTAATTATTTTCAAAAAATAATAAAATTCTTCGCAATAATTCAATTATTTTCATAAGTAATAAAACTCATCGCTGAATTTCAATTGTTTATAATACAATTTTAATCGAATTCCTCGAAAAATGTTAATGAAATATTCAATTATTCCATAAATTATTTATTTTTATATTTGAAAAATTGAATTCTCTTAAAATTTTCTAAAAAAAATTGATTTGAAAATGAATTTGAAATTTCAGTTAAAGTTTTAGATAATAATTGAAATATTAAAAGCATTATAGCTTGAATTTTTAGAAATAATTGAATTATTTCGAAAAGATTTCAAATTAAAATTTTTGAAAATCTGAATTTTCCATACTTTTAACTAACAATTCTGTAGAATTAATTGTTTTAGAAAAGTTTAATGAGATTTTTTATTAATTCAATATTGTTTTAACTGTTTTTAGAGGATATGGTCGAATTTGTCTTGCAGCACTAATTAATATCCTAAAATTAGATATGATTTTGAAAATTGAAACTATGATAAAATAGACTAGGTGTGCTGCGGGGATCGAAACCTTATTAGGAACTACAAATTATCGATTTACTGTTCTTCTTCTTAGTTATACATCAGAGATCCATATCCAACACGCGCATTTTCATGGTTTATGGACTAATTAGTCTAGTTGCTGATCATTTTGCTTATATTTAATATTCTCAAATTGTTAAGTTTTGAATCAGTTAAAAAAAACTGATTTGGGAGCAAAAAGTCAGTCACTAATTCAAATAGTAATATTTCTACTGACAGTTACACTGAAAGACTTTTCGTTTCAAAATTTAATATAATTAATTTCAAATTTTAATATGGTTCATTTCAAACAGGGGAAAACGATGTTTTTAGGCTATATTTAATCGTACGAACGTATCAGGTTTTGACAGAATAATACAAAAAATTAGTATGGTCCGTACCAATCTTTAGTATGAACTATATTATAATAGTTGATACGTTCATACAATTAAGTAGCATAAAAACATCTCTTTCCCCTGATTGAAATGATGATACTAAATTTTGAAACACAAAGTCTTTCAGTGTAAAAATAACTGATGGTGCAGTAAATTTTTTTTTGACTAATTCAATTAATTAAGTTTAACTAATTGTTCAGTTATTTTTTTTACTGAAAATCAGTTATTTGTAACTGATTCAGAAGCAAAAAGTCAGTGACTGATTGTCAGTTAAAACTGTGATTTTTAACTGATTGAAATTAAGAGAGTAAGATACTGGCGTTTTTGGTTTCTATATGACAAGGAAAAAAAAGGATGAGAATCGAGCATCTTGTAAATTTGGAATTTGCCTTGGACTCTAGTGATGATTGGGAGGAAGCATATCTCAAGCGTAGAAATCATCAGTGTGATTCACGCCTGGAATCGGTGATGTGTACACCTTTAAACAATCCCCTCGTGTACAAACAGAAACAGATGATGAGAATCGACTGAAATGGCGAATGCTGCGAGGCGCACAAGGTAACCATCGCAACGAACATGGTTTTGCCGTTAAGCGTCACGAGACGGGGACGACGGGAACGACGACGACGACGACGACGCTTTTTGCATCATCGTTTCGCAGGCAACATGCTTTGGAGAGTGAAAAAAAAGGAGTGATTCCGTAAATTCAGTTGGCTTTTCCCTACGGGGTGTCGGTGCGTCTGTCCACCATATTGATCGTGGGAGGCTCTCTCTCTACCTATATCTGTTATGGAGCGGCTTTGGGGGTGGTTTCGAGACCCCTTTCCACACAGCACAAGCCATCCCATCCACCTCTGCTCGGGGGATCGGAAACTGGTGGCATCAGGGGGTTCGCGGGGTTGGTTAGAGTGGAAGATGAGGGATTCGGGTGGCGTTGGAGCCGACACTCGCTGGTGCCGCCGTTGCCATGACTACCACCACCCTCGCTGTGAACAAGCCCTCCACGTCATATTGGCATAGTATATTCCCCACACCATAAAGCCAAATAACCTACCGGGTGATCCACCTCGGATAACCTCGAATGGACCGCTCTCTCTCACTCTCTCTCTGCGCCTCCGTTTTAAGCTTCACGATAAGATTCACTGATAATTATAAACTTAGACAAGTGCTCAAGGTAAAAATATAATTCACGAAGAGAGTAGCCTCTTGCAGTCTTTTTATCTATATCATCAAAAAAAAAAAATTCCCATTTCTTTCTGTTTGGACTTTTTATGCTTTTTCTCTATATGTTGCTACCTTTTTGTTTATAGAATCTGTTGTTGAAATTCATGAAAGGGAAAAAAATTAATTTCTCGTGGTATTTTATTTGATTAAAACTCTGACGCGTGTCACTCTTTACAACACGTGCGCGCTATTCAAAGAATATTGATACTTGATTTCAATTTCCGAATTGTGGTTCTAGTGGGACACCATTGTCGTTTCTATCACAAGCCATGTGAAAATTCTTTGTCTTGATTACAATACCTCCTTTATGCTGTAGTTTAATAGTTGGAAAACAGAAATAAATGATGTTGTTTGAGATATTTAAGTAATTTTTACTAATTCTGGATGAAAGTATAAGTATTATTTTAATGTGTCTATAAAAGTGTCAAAGAGTTTTTCTCGATTTATGCTCTAAGTAAAATACATAATTTATTTACATCCTGCAAGGTTCCTGGTGGCTTGTGGACTAACTAAAAACTTCGGTTTTAGTTAGTCCACTAGCCACCAGGACGCTTGCCGAATCTAGACGAATTCTTTTAGCCACTATAAAGCAGACTTCACACTCATCTACTATATAAATACTAAAACCAAATATTTACTACTTTTTTACGATTTGCTACTATTCGGATACTTTTTTTTCAATTTACGACACTAAAAGCTACTTTTTTCTTCCTATTGAGAATTTTCACTACTTTAACTTCAGGGCCGTTCATAAACTACGTCACACTATTTTGCATAATTTTTCCATCCCCCCCCCCTACCCACGTCACAAATTTTACATGCTTTAGCGCCATTTCTTCTTCAGAACGTCACAAAAAATGAAGTCCACCCCCCCTCTAAGGGGTGACGTAGTTTATGGACGGCCCCTTCGCTAATAGTTGAAAAAAAATATATTCTCAACAATTTTAATAAATTTCTTAGAAACAATTCAATTATTTTCAATATCTACAATTTTAATAAAATTTCTCAAAAGAATTCAATTATTTAAATTTGAAACGAATTTTAATAAAAATTATTTTTAAAAAATTATTAAATTATTTTCATAAATAATTGAATTTTCACAAGGAATTCAATTATTTAAAATACAATTTTCATTAAATTTCTATTATTTTCGAAAAGTTTAATAAAATTCTTTTTCAAAATTTCAATTATCTTGATAAATAATGAAATTATTCTCCAAACTTCAATTATTTTCAAAAAGTTCAATAAAATTCTTGTCAAAATTTCAATTATCTTTATAAATTATAAATTATAAAATTCCATTCCGAAATTCAATTATTTTTAAAAAGTTTAATAAAATTCTTTTTCAAAATTTCAATTATCTTGATAAATAATGAAATTATTCTCCAAAATTCAATTATTTTCAAAAAGTTAAATTAAATTCTTGTCAAGCTTTCAATTATATTTATAAATAATAAAATTATTCTTCAAAATTCAATTATTTTCAAAAATTTAAATAAAATTTTCAGCAAAATTTCAATTATATTTATAAATAATAAAATTATTCTCCACAATTCAATTATTTTTATAAATTTTATTAAAATTCTTATCAAAATTTCAATTATCTTGATAAAAAGTAAAATTTCTATTCGAAATTCAATTATTTTCTATGCAAATTTAATAAAATTCTATACATAAGAATTGAATTCTGTTCAATAAAATGTTTTTTCAATTTATCGAAATAATTTGTAAAAATTTAATTATACTCATAAATAATAAAATTCTTCCCTGGAATTCAATTATTTTCAAAAAGTTTAATAAAATTCTTTTTCAAAATTTTAATGATATTTTTACAAATAATAAAATTATTCTCCACAATTCAATTAGTTTTATAAATTTTAATAAAATTCTTATTAAAATTTCAATTATCTTTATAAATTATAAAATTCTTTCCGAAATTCAATTATTTTCAAAAAGTTTAATAAAATTTCTTTTTCAAAAATTTCAATTATCTTGATAAATAATGAAATTATTCTCCAAAATTCAATTATTTTTAAAAAGTTTAATTAAATTATTGTCAAGCTTTCAAATATATTTATAAATAATAAAATTATTCTTCAAAATTCAATTATTTTCAAAAATTTAAATAAAATTTTCAGCAAAATTTCAATTATATTTATAAATAATAAAATTATTCTCCACAATTCAACTATTTTTATAAATTTTAATAAAATTCTTATCAAAATTTCAATTATCTTTATAAAAAACAAAATTCCTTTTCGAAATTCAATTATTTTCAATGCAATTTTAACAAAATTCTTATTAAAATTTCAATTATCTTTATAAAAAACAAAATTCCTTTTCGAAATTCAATTATTTTCAATGCAATTTTAATAAAATTCTTATTAAAATTTCAATTATCTTTATAAAAAATAAAATTCCTTTTCGAAATTTAACTATTATCAATGCAATTTTTTATAAAATGCTATACATAAGAATTGAATTTTGTTCAATAAAAATTTTTTTCAATTTGTCGAAATAATTTGTAAAAATTCAATTATACTCATAAATAATAAAATTCTTCGCTGGAATTTGTTTTTCAAATTCTTTTCAAAATTTTAATTACATTTACAAATAATAAAATTATTCTTCAAAATTCAATTATTTTTATAAATTTTAATAAAATTCTTATCAAAATTTCAATTATCTTTATTCCTTTCCGAAAAATATTTTCAATGCAATTTTAATAAAATGCTAAACATAAGAATTGAATTCTGTCCAATAAAATTTGTATTCTTTTTGTCGAAATAATTTGTAAAAATTCAATTATTCTCATAAATAATAAAATTCTTCGCTGGAATTCTAAAATAGTTTGTGAATAATTCTTGAAATAACGGAATATTCACTATTATTTTAATGAAAAAGTTAATTCATCATAGGTTTTACAACGCTTTTTGGAAAAAAATAAAATTTTTAAAAGTTTTCAATTACTTTTTAGATAATATTTATCAAAAATCTATTGTTTTAACTACACTAATTATGATTTTAAGTTATAACTTTTAATTAAATGTGAGATTTCTGCTTTAATATTATCTTTAAATCTGAAATAAGAATATGATAATATTAATAAATAAAAATAAGAATGAAAAGGACATTTTTCATTACTGCGTGTATGGTTTTCCTTATTTTTCTATTAGTTGAAATGAAACATTCGATTTTAGTAATACACCATTTTTTTGTCAATCGTCTTCCATATGTAAAATGTATATTGAGAAAGCAATCCTTATTGCTTAAGAGTATACATTAACAAATTATTTACTAAAAAATTTTAAGTAGTCATAAATATTTGAGATTCATTAAAGAATGTAAATGTATTGTTAAATTTTTTCGTTTTAAAGCAAAAATACCAAATGCTGGCTGTCTATTTTTTCTTTTCGAAAGGTTTGTTCAACATCTGGTTTGTCTTAGGATGAACGTTTATAAGCGGGTTTCGTATTGATAGGAGACAAATTTTATGAGTTTTGGGACTCGGTTTTTTTCTTATAGATTTCTTTAATACAGAAAGTTCGTGAAAATTTCTTTATTGAAATATACGAAAGAAGTATTTGAAAATTTTAAAGACTTTCTTAGAAATTTCCCATAAAAAGCCTTCCAAATGTCAGTTGCTCTTTAGCATTTGCCAAAGAAGATCAAAGTTATCTGTGTTGCTACTTGCAGCAAACTTACAGCTTATTTGGTTATTGAACCCGCCATTTTGAAAACTGTCATCATATTCATGCGTTAATGCAGTACAGTTTAGAGAAAGCAAAATGGGTAATTAGTATATGTAAGTAATATTAATTACATATCTAATAAAAAGGATCGACCTCCAGAAGGTGAAATCGATATCAGAAAAAAGAAATCCCTCCCCGTCGCATGTTCTCATTTGGCCATCAGAATATAAGAAAAACAAACATTAGCGCAGTTGATACATTGTTTTCGAAACATTTTCCATTACATGAAAAGTTGTTGCTTTAAGCCAAAGATGGAAAGGGGGATGATCCTCGCTAGTGGCGGAAACGTCGAGAGTATTTTCTCGCAGGTTTTTATCCGTAGCTTGATAGATTGGAGGAAAGGCAGTGTATAGCAGCTAGCAGCAGAGTCTGGCACGATGTAGTTGAGGGGGGTGGCTGGTTGGTGAAGCGAGGCTCATTTTGCTGGCAGTAGATGGCGAGGGCCTCGGGGGGTGGTGAACAGAGGTTGCCAGTTGGGGTTGGGGCTTGGCATAGAGAACGAGAACGTAAAACGCCTGACTGACGACATTATTAGACGCCCCCGAAGAGCGAGCTTTACTATATATAGGGTGCATTGAGGGGGATATGCCCCAAGGGCTGGGGACGAAAGCTGAGTAATGAGAAGAAAAGATGGAAAGCCTGATAGAAGCAGAGACGGCGACAAATTTCTCCGCCTCTGCTGCCGCTGCCGCTGCTGCAAGCTCTCTCTTAAAAAGACAGTTTTCACGATGGCTTTTTCTCATATATACTCTTTTTCTTTCCACACGGTTTGTTTCCTTCATAAAATGGCACCGAATATCGAATACTCTTTTTCGAAAAGAATGAGATTTTAGGAAAAATTATTAGCGCTCTGGAGAAAGATACGAAAAATTATAGGTTATGTTGATGTACCTTCAGTGACGATTCTTTTTGACTTTTTTTTTGTTTTCATTACAACTAAAATTTGGAAATACAGTGGAACCTCAACCATCCTAACTAATTCAGTTCAACTAATTGGTTCAAAATTCTATAATTTAGTTTCTTGAAATTTTTAATTAAAATTATTAAAAACTTTAATCATTTAAAAAAAATAATAAATTAATAATTTCTTTTAAGAATAAAAATTTAAGTATTATTACAGCTTTACAACAATTAAGGAAAGGGTAAATCTATATTTTCAACTATAAGAAGAAAATATTTTAATTTAATAAATAAATAAATTATTTTTTACAGAAAATATGTTTTTGTATCCATAAAAAAAATTGCTGAATGAAAAAATTAATATTTACCAAAGATTTTAAGAAAAAAATAGTTTTCAGGTTAAGAATTTTAAAAAAAAATTTGATTATTATAAAATTTTATTATACGAAAACTCAATTGTTTTTTTTTTCTAACTAATTTCAGAACATAAACTTTTTCAAAAAAATGTTTTATCGAATAAATTTTTAATAATTTTTTGTTAAAGTTTATGTTCTGAAATTATGTTAGAAAAAAAAATAAATGATTTTTCGTTAATAAATAATCATTTTTTTTAAATTCTTAACCTGAAAACTATTTTTTTTTAATTCTAAAACTTTTGTAAATATTAATTTTTCCATTCAGCAATTTTTTTATGGATAAAAAAGCATATTTTCTACAAAATTACGTATGAATTTCAAAATCTATCAATTTTTAGAAAAAATAAAAATTCAAAAAGGGTCAAAATATTTTCTGAGCAATTTCTTTTTATGACCATTGAATTCCTCTCAAAAAATTACTATAAAAATAATTTTATTAAATATATTTTAAAATATTTTCTTTATATAGTTGAAAATATAGATTCCCCCCCTTAAAATGTTCACAGATTTCAATTCAAAAAACCTTTTGAAATTTAATTATTATTTCTAAAAATTCACACTCTAACGCTTCAAATATTCAATTATTATGTAAAATTTCAACTGAAATTCCAATTAAATAAATTCTTATTGCAAAGTTCCACGAAAATTCAATGATTTACATACAAAAATAAACAATTTATTGAATATTTTAATCTTTTTCTAAACTGAATTCTTATAAAGAATTTGTATAAAAGATTTTATCAAAATATCTTAAAATAATTTAATTCTGTCAAAAAATTCTAATACAATTTTTAAGAATAATTGCATTTTTTGAGAAATTCATTTAAAAGTCTAGTAAAAATAATTAAAATTGTGCGATAACTTATTATTTATGAGAATAATTAAATTCTTGTCTATATAAGTCAATATTTTTTTTTTAAATAATCGATTATATTCGAAAAATGTTATGAAAATTGAATTTTAAATAATTGAATTCCTGTAAAAATTTTATTATTTATAAAAATAATTGAATTCTCGCGAAATATTTTATTATTTATGAGAATAATTGAAATTTTACAAATTTTTTCAACAAATTTAATTAAAATTTTATTGAAAATAATTCAATTCTTACCCGTGTGGAAAAAGCCACGTTCGAGCCCCACAGCTCCGGGGCCCCCGTCGGGGGCCCTCGTGGAAGATCCATGAGGAGAAATCCACGAGGGCACCAGCAGGGGCCCCGTTCTTTGCCCTTACGGTTGCCCTGCTCAAAAATTTATCTAAGTTTTAAAAAAAAAATTTTTTTGTTGAAAAACTTTAGTTCAGAATGCATTAAATTACGTTTCAAAGCACCTGAAATAAACATTAAGTGACATTTTTCCAGAAATCCTATCACAAAGTTATGAAAATTTACGAGGGCACCAGCAGGGCCCCTGCTCTTAGCCATTATGAATGCCCTGCTCAACAATTTTTCTAAGTCCAAACGAAAAATTTTTTTTACAACAAAAAATTATTGTTTACTATCATTTTAAACAATGAAAAACACGTTTTTAACAAATATTTATTGTTACTTTTTTTGAAAATATTGAATTTACCTAAGGGCAAATCCATGAGGGCCCACGCGAGGGCCCTCATGGATTGCCCACATCATTAACTAGAAAAAATTTCTAAGTCCAAAAAAAAAAATTTTTTTTTCATCAACAAATTAATGTTTATAATGATTTTAAACAATGAAAAACATGTTTTTAACAAATATTTAATGTTACTTTTTTTGAAAATATTGAACTTACCTAAGGGCAAATCCATGAGGGCCCACGCGAGGGCCCTCATGGATTGCCCACATCATTAACTAGAAAAAATTTCTAAGTCCAAAAAAAAAATTTTTTTTTACATAAAAAAATTAATGTTTATAATGATTTTAAACTATGAAAAACGCGTTTTTAACACAAATGTTTTGACATTTTTTTTTTTTTTTGAAATTATAAAAATATTAATTTATGAATATTAATGGTCTATTATTATATTATTAATATTGTTATTATTATCATTAAACTATTTAATTATTTGTCATGGTGTATTAGTGTTAATAAATAATTTATTGAATCATCAAAAGCAAGTCAGCAAGTCACCTACATTAACAGACAATATAATCATCACAGAACCCATAGATAAAGCAAATGCGCTAGCGAAATATCTCTCTGATATAAACAACAAAAATAGAATTTCTAACAGCCCAAGACTTGAGCAAATAGTTAATAAAACAATTAATGAATTTAAAGTAAGAAATAAAATAAATAACAATCAAATAAATACACTAATAAATTTTTCAAACACAAATTTAGCAATAAATCCGAGATTTGAATTAAATAATAATTATTTCTACGACTATGTAACTTTCTCAAAAATCATGAAAAAATTAAATAACAAAAAATCAACAGGTGTCGATGGCATACCAACGATTGCACTTAAAAACCTACCCCCCAATTTTATGATCCTGCTTCTGATTGTCTTCAACAATTTATTGAATATGGGACATTTCCCCAAAATGTGGAAGACTGCAAAAGTAGTCCCGATATTAAAAAAAAACAAAGACCCAAGAAATATAAGCAGCTATAGACCAATAAGTCTACTACCGAATATGGGGAAACTATTCGAAATTTTAATTACTAAATCATTAAATAAATATGTTGAGGACAATCGGCTGCTGCCCTACGAACAGTTTGGTTTCCGCTTCGGAACATCCACGATCCACGCCGTGTCGAGATTCTCCTCTCACATAGCAAAGGAACTCGCGGAAAAAAAAAATAGTGGCAGCGTGCCTAATCGACCTTGAGAGGGCTTTCGACACGGCCTGGATCGAGGGCTTGTTGTATCGTTTGTTGAAAAAAAGGGTCCCGGATCATTTATTAAAAATGATTTGGAGCACAATCGGCGACAGGGAGATGTTCGTATCAATAAACAATAATATAAATAGCAAAACTTTTGCATTAAAAAATGGCCTCCAGCAGGGGGCAGTCAGCTCACCATTATTATTTAACATATTTCTAAGCGACATTTTAAAGTTATATGGAATTAATTGCTCCCCCCCGCTGAAGGCCATTGGTTTTGCGGATGACCTTGTAGTATATAACAGTAACAAAAACATAGAACAATCGAAGAGGGAGCTCCAGGATGCCTTCCATAAAATGTGCGACTTCTTCGGAGCCTGGAAACTTTCCTGTAATTTTGATAAATGCGAAACCATATTATTCCGACCAATAATAGACGAAATGTCAAAAAAAAATAGAGAGGGTTGGAATACATTCCATATCAAAGTAAAACCGGGCTCCGACGAAGAAATAACGCACTCTCGTCTGGTAAGGTACCTTGGAGTTCAGATCGATGATAGACTAAAATTTAACGACCATGTAACTTTTGCACTCGAAAAGGCGCGAAAAGCTTTCTTTTATCATAAGAGCGTCTTCCTGTCGTCGAAATTAAATTCTAAAGTTAAAATAATATGCTATCTCCTCCTGATACGCCCCATTATTACATATGGCTGTCAAATCTGGTGGGGAGTGTCACCCTCGTTCATGGAAAAAATAAGGGTATTTGAGAGAAACTGTCTCCGCACCTGCCTGGGAATGTTCAGGGATGCGGAGACTGATTTCGAAAAGCACATATCAAATAATAAATTATATGAAATGGCAGGGATCCCCAGAATCGATATTTTTATTATAGGACTAATAAGGGACCACATTTTAAGGGCGACCAAAAATAACATCAACCCTCTCATCCCTGAGCCTTTCTTTCAGAATGAGGAGGAAATTAAAAAATTAATACTAAGTGGTAATTTGCCCCCTGAGGCTTTCATTTATCTAGACAAAAAAGGTTTCATCATGAACGACGATGGCACCCCTATAATTTATCATATACTAAGACACGCAAGAGACAGAAAAATAAAATATAACAAAATAGATTACAATAATAATTTAACAGAAACAAGATACTCAACAAGCATACCGCTTAGAGATAAAAAAGCAATGAACAAAAACATATTGGCACAGAAGTATTGGTGGTTAAATATTAACTAAAATAAGAATTGAAGAAAAATAAATAATATTGTTCTCCACATTGGCGCGTTTCGTTGGACCGTCTCAGTGATGGGGGACCTTAAATAGGGAAAAATCTCATAAGCGCATTTATGTAAATTTATACGCACTATAATGTGATGACATGTCACACTTGTAATGGCCCAATCCCCTCCCATACAAGTCGAGTGACTATCGACTTACATTCATGGTAAACATATAATGAAAAATGTAATGCGACGTTTCACAGAATCACCCCTCAAATTTTTATTGTATAAAATCACCAACGATTTATTTGTGTTCAACAAACAACATTGTAATTTTATATTATCTTTCATTCCTTCTTTCCTTCCCCACCTCATTCCTTAATCCTTTTCTCTTCTCTTTTTTTTTTTCTTTTTTTTACTAAAC
This sequence comes from Leptopilina syphax, assembly GCA_032872505.1. Classification (NCBI taxonomy): domain Eukaryota; kingdom Metazoa; phylum Arthropoda; class Insecta; order Hymenoptera; family Figitidae; genus Leptopilina; species Leptopilina syphax. The sequence goes on along the minus strand of CM065469.1, from coordinate 27,240,613 downwards.
TTTCTCAAAAAAAGTCTATGTCAGTTTTTGTCTCGATTGCTATAGCAGTCCCCCCTTTTTTTCTGACGAAAAAGTTACCAAATTACACAATACCTGCGTTCTCCGCAACAATAATAGTCAAGGCCAGTGAGAATATTTTAAACAAACAAACAAAACAAAAATCGACTGTCGACGAAATGACTTGGTCTGTTCGACGAATTAAAAACTCAAATATTTGTTATCGACGCTCTTTTTTTTCTTTATTTATGGCGTTATTAATTATGTATTTTATCTCTTTGTTATATAAATAAATGAAAAAAAAAAAAAAAAAAAAAAAAAAAAAAGAGTGTTGTCTGGTAGTCAGTAGGTCGTAGGCTCAATTCCCGCGTGCGTCAGATTTTTTTTTTTTTTGTCACGATTTAATTAAAAAAAGTAAAAATTGTTAAATAAGAATGTTATTTATCAATAATTGGACTAATTTGTTATTAATAAATAATTAATTTATTAATTTAATTGAAAATAAAGTTGAGGGCATTTTATGAAATCCACGAGGGCACCGCGTGGAAAATCCATATGGAATCCATGAGGATTTTCCTCGAGGGCACCCATGAGGGAAAGCATGTCACGCCTTCGAGGGCTCCGCGTGGATTGCCCCTGCGGATTCCACATGGCAAGAGGGCAATCCACGAGGGCCCCGCCGGGGGCCCTCACCATTTTTCTGCACGGGTATATAGAATTTTATTCAAATTTTTAAATATAATTGAATTTTTTTAAATAATTTATATTAAAAGTGCATTGAAAATAATTAATTTTAAATAATTGAATTCCTGTAAAATTATTATTTATGAAAATAATTGAATTTCGAAAATTTCTTGAAAATAATTAAATTCTTGCATTAATGTTTCTTGCATGTTTCGAAGAATTCATTAGAAATTGCATTAAGAATAATTAAAATCCTGCGATGAGTTTTATTATTTATAAAAATAATTGAATGTTTGTAAAAAATTTTATAAAAATGTTTAAAAATAATTGAATTTCTTTGAAAACTTTATTTATTCATGAAAATTATTGAATTCTATTAAGAAATTTAAGTTAAAATGCATTGTATAAATAATTTCGTTTCTTACGAAGAATTTTTTAAAATGTTTGTAAATAATTGATTTTTTTTGGGGAAATTTTATTAAAATTGTCTATATTAAAAATAATTGAATTTTAAAAATATATTAATTATATGCTAATTCTTCTAAAATGAAACGAAAATTTCAAACAAAATCCCCATTTATTGAACATTTAACTAAAGAGAAGTTTCACTGAATGGGAATTCAGCTAAATAAATATTATATATTCTCTACTGTTATGTGAAAAGTTGGATTAAATTGAAATCAATTTTCTCCAAAAATGTTTTCTATTGTAAAAAAGCTCTCGCAATAACCCTTTTAAATGTTTGGTTTTTGAAGTTTAAATTTATATAACTTTCCTGTTGAATGTAAAGTCAATGTTAAAAGGTATATATATATTCTTTTTATTGAATAGAAGATTTTTTACAAAGACTGTACCCGGTTTCAATTTAGTAGCGTTCGAGAGTTTAATAACTCGTGGTGCGAACGTTCTGAAGCCTGAATATCAAAGTTGAAAACTTTCCTTAAGTGGGTAAAGCTTTTCCTGCGAAACAATGTGATTTTTTTTTATTTTATTTCTTTTCTATATAGAGGAACACTGGTTGAAGTTTTGTATATAGTGAAATCGTAAATTTATACCACGATTACTGCACTTTATTATACTTTTGACACGTCATTGAATAAATAGCTGATTTATATTTCGTACCATGTACAAAGTTTTATTATTTATGAAAAATTTTTTAATTCAATTAATTTAAAAATATTTACGTAAAATTATGCAGTAAATAAATTGTGTGTGGTAATTTTATGATAGTTCTTCAAGAACTAAGATATGTAAAAAGAAATTATTTTTAGAAATAGAAAAAATTGTTGGTTTTGTATTAGAATTCATGGTAATTTCATATATAGTTTATGAGGCAAACATGATGATGCTGTCGACCATTATCATAAAAAATCGTCATTTTTGATATTTTATTTCAACTTTTGATGAAAAACAAACTTCTAAAATCCGAAAAGTAAAATTTCATAGAAACATTAAAAAATATACCATTATAGTGAGGCAAAAATGATCCGCGAAAGTAAAACAAAAAGATTTTCACATAAAGTAATGTGTCACATGGCAGACACATTTCCAGTGCTTGAAATTTGAGGTCTCAACTGCATGTGACAGCCATTTTAATTTTAACCCTCGAGGGTCTCTGATTCTCATTTCCCAGGATGGGTACATATATCCAGCTTCGACCCTCCCTTATGCTTTCAATTCTGACGTTATTTCGCTCCCTCGTGGGTCCGCGCACCCTATCTCCACTGTCGCATCTCGAATCGAATAAAAGCTCCGGATAACCGACAGCGTTTAATTTCAGGATAAGCTACACGATAAGTTTCAGGTGGGCTTTTGTCTTCTAAGCAGCCTTTCTCCGGCCGCTGAGCGCAATAATGGCTCCAATTCGAAGCGAATAAGTCACGTGGGCGTCATTATAAGGATAAGAGGATGATGTTGTAAAATGCTGACATCCCTTCTTTCATTTTGTCAAAAAAAAAAAAAAAAAAAAAACAAAATCCTCATTGACATTTTTGTCCATTTTGCAAAGTAGACAAAATAAAATGTAAAATTATAATTTGTAATAAAAAAAAATCTGTTGTAAACAAAAAGAATTGACACTGAGTTCAATTAATAAAACTTTTAGAGCAAAGAAAGCTTTTTTTTGATCTGGTTTCTGTTATTGACAAGCACAAATAACACAAAGGTATTTAGCGCCATTGTTATCTCTAAATTGTTCACGTGCACAATCAACCTTAAAATTATTTCAGCACACTCGTTAAAAAAATACCAACTACTATTTTCTTAAAATCAACTAAAATTTTCTAAATCTATTAATCTACAAAATCATTCACTGAGAAAACGAATTATTTGGTTCAAACAAATTTTGTTTAAATCAAACTTAAAAAATCTTTGCTATACAGTCAAACATATTTAAGTTTAATTGAAACATACTTTTTGGTTCATTTAAAGAAATAATATATTTAATTCAAACATAAGTTATGGTTGATTTTAAATTATTTATAATAAACTTTTAAGTTTGAATCAAACATAAAATTTTTAAACATAATTTTTGTTTTAATCAAAACAGAAAATATGTTTGAATTAAACATAATTATTCAAACAAATAATATTTTTGAATCAAAGCAGTAAATATTTTCTATATATTGGGATTAAACTTACAAACTAATTTCAATTAAACAAAATCATTTAAAATTATTTTTCTATTTGAATTAAGTAAAATGTTTTCTCAGTGTTAATTCGTATTCAGGGTTGCCACGCAACCTGGAAACCTGTAAAACCTGAAAATGTCAGGGAATTTTTATAAACACTAAAAAAACCTGGACAAATCAGGGAATTTTGATCAGAAGCCTGGAAAATTATTATTTTGTTAAGTTATTGTGTTATTCTTGAAATCTAATTTTACTTAAATATTTCAAAATTAATTGAATTTTAAGGGTTGCATTTACAATTTTCATAAATAGATTCACTTCAAAAGGTTTTAATTTAAAATTTTAGAAAATTTCAATTTTCAATGAATGAATTAAATAATAAAAATTTCACAGGAATTCTATTATTTACAAATTTTTTATAAATTTCTTCGCAATAATTCAATTATTTACATGAAGAATAAAATTTTTTATCAGGAATTAAATTATTTTCATAAATTATAAAATTCTTTATGGGATTTCAATTATTTTAATAAATAATAAAACTCATCGCAGAATTTCACTTATTTTTAATACAATTCTAATAAAATTTCTTAAAAGAATTCAATTATTTTTATAAATTTTAATGAAATTCTTTTTAACAATTCAATTTTTTTCAAAATAATTTTAATAAAATTCTTCGTAGAAATTTAAATAATTTCAATAATTTATCAAAATTCAATTATTTTCAATGTTTACACTATTTCAATAAAATTTCACAAAAGAATTCAATTATTTAAAAAGAAATGTTATTAAAATTCATCTGAAGAATTCAATTATTTTCAAAAATAATAAAATTTTTCGCAGAAATTAAAATTATGTTCAAAGTTTAAAAAAATTTCTTGTCAAAATTTCAATTATCTTTAGAAATAATAAAATTCATCTTTAAAATTCAATTATTTTCAAAAATTATAATAAAATTCTTGGCAAAATTTTAATTATTTTCAAAAACTTTTCTAAATTCAATAAAATTTTTTACCGAGATTCAATTATTTTTAATACAATTTTAATCTAATTTCTCGAATAATGATTTAAAAATTTGATTAAAATTCATCTCAAGAATTCAATTATTTTCAAAAATAATAAAATTTTTCGCAGAAATTCAATTATGGTCAAAAACTTAAAAAAATGTCTTGTCAAAATTTCAATTATTTTTAGAAATAATAAAATTCATCTTCAAAATTCAAATATTTTCAAAAATTATAAAAAAAATTCTTGGCAACATTTTAATTATTTTCAATAACTTTTCTCAATTCAATACAATTTTTTACAGAGATTCAATTATTTTTAATACAATTTTAATCTAATTTCTCGAAAAATTGAAATTTATTCTTAAAAATTTTATTAAAATTCGTCAAAAGAATTTTAATTATTTTAAAAAGTTTTAGTAAAAAATTTTAGCAAAATTTCAATTATTTTTAAAAAGTTTAACAAAATTCTCGTAAAAATTTTAATTACCTTTGTAAATAATAAAATTCTTCTCCGAAATTCAATTATTTTGAATTCTCTTTAAAATTTCAATTAACTTTTTAAATAATAAAATTACCATCCAAAATTCAATTACTTTTAAAAATTTTAATAACAATTTTGACTAAATTTAAATTATTTTTAAAACTTTCAATAAAATTCTTGGCAGAATTTCAATTATTTTTAATACAATTTTAATCTAATTTCTCGAAAAATTGAAATTATTCTTAAAAATTTTATTAAAATTCGTCAAAAGAATTTCAATTATTTAAAAAATTTATTGATAAAATTCTTTATGAGAGTTCAATTTTAAGAAACATTTAATTCTTCAATGAACTATTTTTTTGTATTTAAATAATTGAATTGTCATAGAGTTTTCTAATAACAATTGATTTAAATATGAATTTCCGTGAAAATTTTAGATAATAATTGAATATTAAACTGTCTAAATTTGAATTAGAAAAAATGGTTTCTAATTTGAATTAGTGACTGACGTTTTGCTTTTGAATTAACATATTTTACTAATAAAATTATAAGGTTTCAAATTATAATCTTTGAGAGTTTAAATTTTTCATACTTTTAATTAAGAATTCTGTACAATTAAATTTTTTTATGAAAGTTTAATGAAACTTTTTTGAAATTATTTGAAGTTTTTATTTTCTAGCATATATATTTGATTGAAGAATTTCCGAATAATCAATGAAATTTCGTAAAATTGAATTGTAAATAAATGAAAATTCTCAAAAATAACTTTTTCAAAAATTATTCAAAAATTATTCAAAATAATTAATTTAGAGATGAAGTTTAGTTTAAAATTTGAGAAAATAATTGAATTGAAATGACAAAAATAATTTTTATGAAGTTACAGAAACATGAAGATGTCGATTGCTCCGAGTCGAAGACACAGAGTGATCGATTTCTTCATGTTTTATAACAATTTTTTAAAAATTGTTTCATTTTCAAAAGATTTGAATTTGAATGTTTTGAAGAATTTTAATTCTTTTGAAAAAATAATAATGATTATATATTTATTTAAAAAAGAAGTAATAGAACATTTTTCTGATTAATAATTTTTGAACTGAATCAGAATATTCTTTAAAGTCAATAAGGAAAAGTCAGGGAAGAACAAAATTAAATTTTTATTGGCAACAATTGTAGTTTTAAAAACCTAGAACCTTGTTTTTTAACCTGGAAAACCTGGAAAAGTCAGTAGGGAATTTTCGTACTCGATAATTAATTTTAAAAAAGTATCAGAAAGAAGCTTTAACACCGAAAAAAGTATTAGTCATTGAAAAATTGAACTTGACGACTCAATTTTAGGTTTAGGGAAAAAGGGAAAATTTTGTCTTGAAATCAGGAAAAAATAAAACTAAATTTTTGTTAAGTAACTCTGATTTTCCATCGGCAAGAGTAGATGAATTCTCGGAACACCCGTTAAATGTGAATCTGCTTCTCCTGGCGTAACCAGTTTCTGCGTCGTGAAGCCAATTTCGCAAAGGGTGCGTTCATACGAAGAGAGAGACCCCACACTGCCTTCAGGGGTTGAAATTAAAATGACAATAAGGGCAAATCCGAAGGGTGCCTAAAAATGCGTTCCCTTAAAATCAACCAATCAACAGCAGATTTTCCTAAGCCGCCATTGCCGCATGCTTTTCTGTCATCTACCCGAGCCATTTGCATCTGGAATGTCCATGGCAAAAAGCAATATGGCTAAATTTCAGTTTCACTTCTTTGAAAACCTTTCAGTGTTCTGGAGAAGCATGTACTAAAAATTCCAGCCACTCTTTAGAAGAATAATTAATTTCCCGCACCCAGGCTTCACAGTCTGTCCCCTATTTCCCTAAAAATCCCCTTTTTTTAATTTTGGCCCCTAAAATTTCCCCTAAATTTTCCCTATTTTTTTCGTCGCAGAAAATCAATTATTTTCAATATTTTTTAAGTATTTCTGCAAAAGAATTCAATTATCTTGATAAACCAACAAAATTCTTCCCATAAAATCAATTATTTTAAGGATTTTGAGTAAAATTCTTTTCCCAAAATTCAATTATTTTGATAAATATCAAAATTCTTCTCAAGAATTCAATTACTGTCAAAAATTTTCATTAAATTCTTGTCAAAATTTCAATTATTTAAACAAAGTTTAATAAAATACTTTGCACGAATTCAATTATTTTTATAAATTTTAATGAATATCTCGTCAAGAATTCAATTATTTTTATACACAGCAAAATTTTTCGCCAAACATTCAATTATTTTCAAAAATTTAAATAAAATTCTTTGCAAAATTTCAATTATTTTTAAAAATTTTTCGCAATTGAATGTTTTTAAATCTTTACTATTTTTATAAAATTTATCAACACATTTAATTATAGAAACAACTTGTTGATGCAATATTCTATACGAAAAGATTCAATTAATTATTTTCATAAATACAGTAGAACCTCGGTTATCCGAGCCTCGATTATCCGAGATTCCGGATTATCCGAGGCACTAAACATGCTCGGATAATGCGGAATAACTCGGATAAAACGGATCGAGCGACTAAATTTGGAAAATAAATTTTACAAAACCACTATTTGTGATCATTGCATTTAAAATTTCGTCCATTTTTGTCATTTAATATTATTCTAACACTTTAAACACATGAAAAATAATTTAAAATTTTGAAATTTTCATTGGTTCCGTGTTATCCGAGTTTTCGATTATCCGAGGTACCTCTTTCCCACATTACCTCGGATAATCGAGGTTCTACTGTAATAAAATTTAATTTACGAATTGAATTATTTTCATTGCAGAATTTTAAATATATTCAATTATTTTTAAATTCCTTTGAAAAATGCAATTATTATTAAAAATTTTATTAAAACTTGAGAAAAGAATTCAATTTTAAGAAACATTCAATAAAACAATAAAATTCGTTGCAATAATTCAAATATTTTCATATAAATAACATTTAATTCGTCGCAGAAAATCAATTATTATCAAAAATTTTTAAATAATTTTGCAAAAGAATTCAATTAGCTTGATAAACAACAAAATCGTATAAATTCTCCCCATAAAATCAATTATTCTAAGGAATTTTAATAAAATTCTTTTCCAAAATTCAATTATTTTGATAAATATCAATATTCATCAGAAGAATTCAATTCTTTTGAAAAATAATAAAATACTTTGCAGAAATTAAATTATTTTCAAAATTGTTTACAAATTCTCGTCAAGAATTAAATTATCTTTATAAATAGATAGGGAAATTCTTCTCTATAGTATTAAATTATTGTCAAAAATTTTTTAAAAATTCTTCTCAAGAAGTCAATTATTTTCAAAAATTTTAATCAAATTCTTCTCATGAATTCAATTGTTTTTAAACATTATTATTTAAATTCTTCTTAAGAATTCAATTATTTAAAAAAAAAATTTAATTAAATTCTTGGTAAAATTTCAATTATTTAAACAAAATTAAATAAAATACATACTTTGCACGAATTCAATTATTTTTATACATAGCAAAATTTTTCGCCAAACATTCAATTATTTACAAAAATTTAAATAAAATTCTTTGTAAAATTTCAATTATTATTTTCAAAATTTTTTCGCAATTGAATGTTTTTAAATATTTACTATTTCCATAAAATTTATCAACACATTTAATTATAGAAAAAACTTGTTGATACAATGCTACGAAAAGATTCAATTATTTTCATAAATAATAAAATTTCATTTACGAATTCAATTATTTTCATTTGCAGAATTTCAAATATTTTTAATTCAATTTTATATAAATTTCTTGAAAGATGCAATTATTATTAAAAATTTTATTAAAACTTGAGGAAAGAATTCAATTTTAAGAAACATATTAAGTTATTCAATAAAACAATAAAATTCGTTGCAATAATTCAAATATTTTTATAAATAACATTTATAATTCGTCGCAGAAAATCAATTATTTTCAAAAATTTTTAAGTGATTTTGCAAAAGAATTCAATTAGCTTGATAAAAAACAAAATCGCATAAATTCTCCCCATAAAATCAATTATTCTAAGGAATTTTAATAAAATTCTTTTGAAAAAATTCAATTATTTTGATATATATCAATATTCATCAGAAGAATTCAATTCTTTTGAAAAGTAATAAAATACTTTGCAGAAATTAAATTATTTTCAAAATTGTTTACAAATTCTCGTCAAGAATTAAATTATCTTTATAAATAGATAGGGAAATTCTTCTCAAGAATTAAATTATTGTCAAAAATTTTCTAAAAATATACTTCTCAAAAGAAATCAATTATTTTCAAAAATTTTAATAAAATTCTTCTCATGAATTCAATTGTTTTCAAAAATTATTATTTAAATTCTTCTCAGGAATTCAATTATTTTTAAAAAATTTAATAAAATACTTCATAAAGTTTTCAACAATTTCCAAAAATCGTTATAAAATTCTTGAATATAATAAATTTTTTTTGAATTTTAATTAAATTCCTGAAAAGAAATTAAATATTTTCAAAAGTTGTTAATGCAATTCTTCGTAAAAATTAAATTTTAAGAAACATTCAATATTATTTATTTTTGTATTTAAATAATTGATTTCTCGTAGAATTAGATGATTGTTTTTCGTATTTTTAACTAACAATTCTGTAGAATTAATTTTTTTAAAAAAGTTTAATTGAATAATAATTGATGTTATTGATTTAAAATAGAATTTTAGTTAAAAATTCTAGAAAATGTTAATTGAATTGAAATGTTCCAAATAATTTTGAAGAAATTACAGTAACAATATTCATAAAATAATAAACTAATGATTTTGTCAGTCGGTCATCTTTAATTATTATAAAACATAAAGAAATGGATCACTCCGAGTCTTCGACTCGGAGTGATTGATTTCTTTATGTTTTATAATAATATTCTTATGAGTTGTTCAATATGAAAAGGTTTGAATTTGAAATTTTTTAACATCTTAATTCAAATGAAAAAAAAAAATGATTAAATTTTTATTTTAAATAAAACTATTGATGTTTTCGAATAATTTTACTTTTGAAGAAATTTGTAAATAAATTTAATAAAACATTTAATTTTTTTTTGAGTATCTATCTATAAATAAATTATATTTTTATCTTTATTTAATCAATTTTTATGGTCCCCTAAAAGTCCCCTATTTTATTACTGATTTATAATCAGTAAAATTTCAGAAATTGATTACTAATTGGTTTGTAAAAATTTCATTGATTCAAATTAAGAGTTATACTCAACTTTTTTTTAAAAAACTCTTTTGTCTTTCTTGATATTGATACACAATTTTCTTTTTCTATTTGTATAATCTTAATTAAGTATCCTTTCGTCCAACGACGATTTTTTTTCTCCCCCAGCATCTTTCTTTATTTTTCTGAAGAAGAAGAAAATGGAGAAATTTATACAAACAAGTAGGCAGAGAGTGGAAACACAAAAATCTGATAATTAGTGGTCTCGTGTATAATTATATATATATTGTGCAAAAAGATCTACAGTAATATAAAAGAATTTCTGTTGAATTGAAACCTCTTAAGGGAAGCACTGCAGTTTTCGAGAGCAATTCATGCTAACTTTTTTTCATTCGTTTTCTATTCATGCTCCACCAGTGAGACAAAAATATAACAGGATAAAAATTATTTAATCTACCCATCTCGGATACTACATTTAAACGCCCTTCAAATTTTTGTATTCAAGAAAAAAGAAAAGAAAAAAAATGCTGTACAGAAAAAGAATTCCCTCATTTCCTCGTTTTTTAGTTTAAATTTTAATAAAACATTTTTGAAAAAAGTTCAATATTTTCGCTACATTATATTTTTTTTATATTATATTTTATTAAATTTACAGGGTGGCCGCTGGACCGGGAAATGACCGTGAATTTTTTTTTATGAAAAAATTTGCCACCCTGAAAATTTATTTATTACATAAACGGGCCGATAGACAAGAGAATATATTATAATATTATTTTAGGAATATAATTATTTTCATTTAGAATCTTTATTAAAATATTTATTTAATATTTTATATCATATTTTTATAGTTTAAAAATGAAGAAATATTTCCTGAAGTGGAAACGTATAACGTACAGTGGTGTTTTGTTTGAAAATGAAAAAAAGGACTAAATGAATGTTGTTTTTTTATTATTATTATTTTTTTTGAGACGGTGTTGATTATTGAATGGTTTGGTGCGGGTATAGATCGGGGCGGGTTCGAGTGCCTTTGCGGTCTTTCGATTCATCGTACAAATAATATGACGGAAATGTCAGTCAATTAATAAGCATAACGAACCTGACTAATTTCCGCCTTTGTCGTTTTGTAAAACTGTTCCCTAAGATGGATGAATAAGTGGCCATTATGCGGCTTTTATGATTGGTCAGATCCGTATCTCGACAGCCGGTTCCGCTTTTCAATAATACCAAACAGTATAGCATACGTCAAAACTTTTTTCTTTTTCTTTTTTCAAAAAAAGGCGTGCACGTGCCAGCAAAATCATTTCTTCATTTCCAAAGTATACACAAGGATGAAGCTGTGTAAAGGCTAACCTTCTGATATTACCTGCTTCTTCATTTAGAAAGCAATTTGCTTCTGGATTTGTAATTTTATACTTTAAATAATTTCAAACTAAAGGTAGAATTTTAAAACTATGGGGTAAATTTTTGAAGCTGAAGTACAGAATTTTAAAATTATAATCAGGCTTGCCACAAATCAGGAAAGTCAGGAAATTTAGGGAAAAGTCGGGAAAAGTAGAATTAGTCAGATAAATCGGAGAAAAGTCAGAAAGTTTTATTAAAAGTACTGGAAAAAATTAAATTTTTAGAATGCATAAGAAAATTCTGAATTTTTTAATCGTCTCATAAACTATGAAATTACCTCGAATTCTAATAAAAAAAAATCTTCAACTTTTTCAATTTCTGACAATAAATAAATAATAAAATATTAATATTAATATTAATATTTTTTAAATAACTTAATTCTTAAAGGACTATTATAAAATTATTACTTAGAATTTATTTAATGTATAATTTATTAATTTTATTTAAATATTTTTAAATTAATTGAGTCTTAGAAGAGTTTCATTTATAATTTTCATAAAATAAATTAACTTCAAGTTTTAATTAGAAAGTTTTAAAAATTTTAATTTTCAATGAATTCAATTAGAAATTTTAAGAAACAGATTCTCAGATTTAAAAAAAATTTTAATAATTCAAATTCTTCTGAAATTTAGTTAAATATTTTAAAAAATATTAAAATTTAAATTAATTAATTAATTTTTTTAAAATTTAATTTATTATTAAAAATAGTGGATTTATAGAAAATTTTTAGTTAAAAACACTAAAACAATGAATTTTAATGATTGCAGAAATTCAATTATTCTCAAAAGTAATCATATTCTTCGCAAAAAAAACAATTGTGTTCAAAATTTTTTTTAAAATCTCCACAAAATTTCAATTATTTTTAAAAATAATAAAAGTCTTCTCTGAAATTCAATAATTTTCAAAAAATTCTTGGCAAGACTTGAATTATTTTCAAAAATTGTCTTCAAAAATTGTCTTCAGTTCAATGATTTTCAATATCGACCATTTTAATAAAATTATCCAAAATAATTCAATTATTTAAGAAACATTTGGTAATTACAAATGATTCTAGTAATTCTATTATTTTCAAAAGTAGTAAAATTCTTCTCAGAAATTCAATTATTTTAAAAAATTTTAATAAAATTCTTAGGAAAATTTTAATTATTTTCAAAAACTTTCCTCAATTAATGATTTTTAATATCTAGTATTTAAAAAAAAATTCCTAAAAGAATTCAATTAATAAAAAATTTTTTTAGTAACATTCTACGCAAACATTTAATTATTTTCATAAATAATAAAAATATCACAGAAATTCAAATTATTTACAAATTTTTTATAAAATTGTTAGAAACAATTTAACAAATTTTAATAAAATACTTTAGAACAATTTAATTATTTTCATAAATAATACAATTTTCACAGGAATTCAGTTATTTTAAACTCATTTTTCATAAATTCCTAAATAAATTTCTCCAAAAAATGCAATTATTCTTAAAAATTTTATTAAAATTCTTCGAAAGAAATGAATTATTTTTATAAATATTTAATATAATCTGTTCATTAGAATTTAATAAATATTTTTAAACTTCTTGAAAGAACTTAATTATTGAATTATTTAAAAAAAATGTCTTATAAAATTCTTTGCAAACATTGAATTATTTTTATGAATAATAAAATTTTTTCAAGAATTCTATTATTTTTAAAATTTTTAATAAAATTCGTGGCAAGAATTAAATTATTTTCATAAATAATAAAACTCGTCGCAGAATTTTAATTATTTTTATTACAATTTTATACGAATTTCTCCAAAAAAATGCAATGATTCTTAAAAATTTTATTAAAATTTTTATTTATTTTTTTATTAAAATTTTAATAAAATTCGTGGCAAGAATTCAATTATTTAAAAATTGTTTAATAAAATTCGTGGCAAGAATTAAATTATTTTCATAAATAATAAAACTCGTCGCAGAATTTCAATTATTTTTATTAAAATTTTATATGAATTTCTCGAAAAAATGCAATGATTCTTAAAAATTTTATTAAAATTTTTCGAAAAAAATTCAATTATTTTAGAAAATTATAATATAATTTGTTCATTAGAATTTAATAATTTTTTTTTTCAATACATTTGTAATTAAATTTTTTGAAAGAATTTAATTATTTACTAAAAATTTTAATGATATTCTTCGTAAACATTCAATTATTTTCATAAATAATAAAACTCATTGCGTAGGATTTTAATTGTTTTCAATACAATTTTGCATAAATTCGTCGAAAAATGCAAATTTTTATTAAAATTTTTATTAAAATTCGTTTAAGGAATTCAATTATTTAAAAATTTGTTAATAAAATTCTTTATGAGAATTCAATTTTAAGAAACATTCTATTATTCAATAAAGTATTTATTTTTGTATTTAAATAAATGAATTTATGTTTTATACCCAATAATATTCTTATATAAGTTGTTGAATTTCAAAGAGGTTTGAATTTAAAATTTATGAAAATCTTAATTTCTATGGAAAAATAATGATTAAATATTTATTTAAAAGTAAAGTTATTGATGTTTTCGAATAATTTTACAATTGAGGCTCCGGATCTTAAAACGACACTGTTACCATTTAAAATCAATGCTGAAAGTACCCTTTTAAAATTCGGAGCCTTAATTGAAGAATTTTGTAAATAAATGCACAATAAAATATTTTGTTGAGCATCTAATAATTTTTAGAGTGAATCAGAATAGTCTTAGGTTCAAGGAAAAAGTCAAAAGTTTGTCTGGACAGTCTGGAAAAAACAAAGTGAAATTTTTGTTGCAAAATGAAATAGAATTTAAAAACTAAAGTTATTTATAGCTGAAGTAGAATTTGAAAACTGAAATAGAATGCTAAACGCACTTTTTGTAATTTTGATCTCCTTGGTTGTAAAATTAGTACTCGTCCGGTGATTATTATTTAAAGCAGAAAGCCATGAGTGATGCTATCCCTCCATTGATGTAGTGTGTCGCTTGGTGTGTTTCATCATATACACCGGAAGAGATTCCCTTTCCCTCAGTAGGGTGGAGTGTAGGGTGAGGGTGAAACGGCTAATAAATTATTCCCATTTGCCACGAAACATATCCAGGGTTTTATCCACTCCAGACACCAAGAGAGCGCCCTCTTTTGCTGCACGAAACGAAAGGGAAGATTGAAAATGTCGGTGCGGTTATGATATCGAGTCCCAAGGGTTGAAGCAATTATGTGGATTTCGTCGATGATCTCAAGGATAATGATGATGGCGACGAGGATACCGCAAAATGATTGGGTTTCGCCCCCTATATTTTAGAAGACATGTACGGTACGTACGATAAGGAAAGGACTTAGATTATTGTCAAGTACTCATGTGTATATATGAATACACGTGTGTATAGCATATATCGAGGATGTAAGCTCCATCCTTTATTTATGTGTGCTGATGTAGCTTTTGGTCCGCACGTTATATGCGGACCTTGGTACAAAAGGGGGATGATTTCACGGGGTGCCGAAACGGTTTCATTACACAGCTTCGCGAGGGATAATATCCTCGGTTCCTTGCCAGCGCAAAGGGGATCAAATTCTGAATTTCAAGCCTCCGGGGATGAATGCTTCTGACCCTGTGGTACATTCTCATTGGATAAACGGAAATCCTCCCAAACCATCTGTGTGTATAGGATGCGTCAGAAACCTGGAGAAGTGATTTTTGCTTTTTTAGAATTTCGACGAAAATTGTGAATTAGAATGTTGGAATAACAGACAGAGAGAGAGAGAGAGAGGGTACAAATTTACTCTTCGTACTCTACTTTCACTGTGAATCTCGCTATAATAAAGAGTTTTCAGCAGCATTGCTGTATACTAACAGTGTAATAAATACGAGACGCATGACTATTCCCGAAATCTTATTTGACATAATAGTTGTTTGACATAAAATCATTTACCATAAATTTCATTTAAACAAAAAATCTATTTGGTATAAAAACATTTAATTTAAAATTTATTTGACATACATTTCATTAAACATACACTTTTTATTGCACAAATGGCATTTAATATGATAATCATTTGATATATATTCAATTAGACATAAAATTTATATAACATATATGTCATTTGACATAGAATTAATTCAACATATATATTTTATTTGATATAAAAATCATTTAGCATAATTTTCATTTAATGTAAAAATACAATTGACTTGAATTTTATTTTACATAAAAATCACTTTACATATATTTCAATTGACATAAGTTTTATTTGACATAAAATTAATTTGAGGTAAAATTTGTTTAACATGTACGTCATTTGACAAAATATACATTTAATAAATTTTATTTTGTCCTAAAATTCATTTGTCATAAATTTCATTTGACATAAATTTCATTTGATATAAATGTGATTTAATATAATTCTCATTTAACATAAATTTTATTTTACATAAAGTTCATTTGACATAAAAGACATTTAACATAATTCTCATTTGTCATAAAAGTCATTTGACATAAAAGTTATTTAACAAAATTACATTTTACATAAAAATATCGGCGCGAATTTTAAAAGTAACCAATTAGATATTATCAACAACATTGTGATTCGATAATTTTGAAATTCGCGTCTACATTTTCATGTCAAATGATTTTTATGTAAAATGAAATCTATGACAAATGAATTTTATGTCAAATGAGAATAATGTGTAATGACTTATCCGTCAAATGAAATTGATATCAAGTGAACTTTATGTCAAATGAGAATTATGTTAAATAGGATTTCTACCAAATGAAATTTATGTCAAGTAAATTTTATGTCAAATAAGAATTATGTTAAATCGCGTTTATGCCAAATGAAATTTATATCAATTTAATTGTATGTTAATAATAATTATGTTAAATGATATTCACGTCAAATGAAATTTATGTCAAGCGAATTTTATGTCTAATGATATTTATGTTAAATGACATTTATGCCAAATGAAATTGATGTCAAATGAATTTTATGTTAAATGAATTTTATAACAAATTAAATTTACGTTAAATGTGTTTTATGTCGAAAGAAATTGATGTTAAATGATTTTTATGTCAAAAGAAATTTATGTTACATAATTTTTATGTCAAATGAGAATTAAGTTATCTGAGTTTTATGTAACATAATATTTCTGTTAAATGAATTCTATAACAAATGATATTTATATTAAATGATTTTTGTGTGCAATGAAATTTATGACAAATAATGTTCATATTATGTGGATTTTAATTTAAGTAGTTTTATATCAAATAACTATTTGGTCAAAAAAGATTTCGGGAATAAGCATGCGCCTCATAAATACAATTTTAATGGAATTTCTCGAAAAAAGTTATTATTCTTAAAAATTTTATTAAAAATTATCAAAGAAATTTAATTACTTTAATATAACCTTTGCTACAATTTATTTATTAGAATTTAAGTATTATTTTCAATTAATTTTTAATTCAATTTCTTTAAAGAATAAAATTATTTTCAAAAATTTTAATGCAATTCTTTGCGTAACAATTCTATTTTTTTCAAAATAATTTTGAGAAAATTCTTCGCAGAAATCCAATTATGTTTCAAAATTTACAAAAATTCTCATCAAAATTTCAATTATCTTTATAAATATAATAAAATTTCCAAAATTTTATTAATAATTAATTTCCAAAATTTTAATAAAATATTCTTCTCCGAAATTCAATTATTTTAAAAAGTTTTAGTAAAAATTTTAGCCAAATTTTAATTATTTTCAAAAAGTTTAACAAAATTCTTGTAAAAATTTTAATTACCTTTATAAATAATAAAATTATTATTCTCCAAAGTTCAATTATTTTCAAAAATTTTAATAAAATTCTTCTTTGAAATTCAATGATTTTTAAAAAGTTTAATAAAATTCTCGTCAAAATTTCAATTACCTTTATAAATAATAAAAAAAATGTTCAATTCAATTATTTCCAAAAAGTTTAACATAATTCTTGTCGAAATTTCAATTATCTTTGTAAATAATAAAATTCTTCTCTGAATTTCAATTATTTTCAAAAAATTTAATAAAATTCTCGGCAAAATTTCATTTATCTTTATAAATAATAAAATTCTTCTTTGAATTTCAATTATTTTCAAAAAGTTTAACAAAATTCTTGTCAGAATTTCAATTACCTTTATAAATAATAAAATTATTCTCCAAAATTCAATTATTCTCCAAAATTCAATTATTTTCAAAAATTTTAATAAAATTCTTCTCTTAAATTCAATTATTTTTAAATAGTTTAATAAAATTCTCGTCAAAATTTCAATTACCTTTATAAATAATAAAAAAAAATTGAATTCAATTATTTTCAAAAAGTTTAATAAAATTCTCTTTAAAATTTCAATTAACTTTGTAAATAATAAAATTACCATCCAAAATTCAATTACTTTTAAAAATTTTAATAACATTTTTGACTAAATTTCAATTATTTTGAAAAAGTTTAATAAAATTTTCATCAAAATTTCAATATTAACTTTATAAATAATAAAATTTTCCAAAATTCAATTATTTTCAAAAAGTTTAATAAAATTCTCGTCAAAATTTCAATTATCTTTATAAATAAATTAAAAAATTTTAATAAAATTCTTCTCCGAAATTCAATTATTTTCAGAAAGTTTAATAAAATTATCTTCAAAATTTCAATTAACTTTATAAATAAAAAAAATTATCCTGAGAAATTCAATTATTTTCAAAACTTTTAATAAAATTCTTGATAGAATTTCAATTATTTGTAATACAATTTTCATCAAATTTCTTGCAAGATGCAATTATTCTTCAAAATTTTATTAAACATTTCTCAAGAGAATTCAATTATTTAAAAATTTGTTGGTAAAATTCTTTATGAAAATTCAATTTTAAGAAATATTCAATTGTTTAATAAAATATTTATTTTCATTGTTAAATAATTGAATTCTTGTATAGAATTTTCTAATAAATATTAATTTAAAAATGAATTTCAGAAATTAAGAGCTTTGAAAATTTGAACTTTTCATACTTTTAATTAAGAATTCTGTAGATTTAATTTTTCTCAAAAAGTTTAATGCAATTGTTTTTTAATTATTTGAAGTTTTTAATTTCTAATACATTTAATTGAAGAATGTCAGAATAATCGAATTTCGTAAAATTAAATTGTAAACAATTTGAAAATTCACAAAGGACTTTTTCAAAAATTATTTTAAAAAATGGACTTAAAGAAGAATTTCAGTTGAAAATTCTAGAAATGAATAATCGTAATGATGAAAATAATTTTTGAAGAAGTTACAGTAACAAAGTAGCAAGTTTTAATTATTATAAAACATGAAGAAAGCGATTACTCCGAGTCGAAGACTCGGAGTGATCGATATCTTCATGTTTTCACAGAAAAAAATGCGAATGGTAAAAACAACCACATTTGTGTAGTTAGAAAAAAAGTAGTTAAAACTACCATATTCAGCAGCATTTTAACTACACTTCCTCAGTTAGTGGAACCAAAATGAAGTAGTTGGTTTTATGTAGTTAAAATAACTACTTTACGTAGTTAAAATAACTAACAGATGCTTGTAAATGGCTCAACTATAGTGTAGTAGTAAAAACTATTGTTAAAAATAGTTAATTTTACTATTGTGGTAGTAAAAATAACTATTTTGTATTAGTTGCAAACAAAATGAGACTTACTGTTTTTATACAGTAAATACAACCTCTGAAAGTTGTTACTTTTATGATTTATGTAGTTAAAACAACTATTTCTTACTAGTTGCAGAGAAAGAAAGAAATTTACTGTTTTCATATAGTAAAATCAATTGTTGAAAACAGTTATTTTTACTATTTATGCAGTTGAAAGATCATTTTTTTCTACAGAGAAAAAACGTGAGTGGTAAAAGCATCCACATATGTGCAGTTAAAAAAATATAGTTAAAACTACCATATTCAGCAGCATTTTAACTAAACTTCCATAGTTAGTGGAACTAAAATTGAATAGTAGGTTTTATGTAGTTAAAATTACTACTAGACGTTATGATTGTGAATAACTCAACAATAGTGCAGTAGTTAAAAGTACTGTTAAAAATAGTTATTTTCGGAATTTCTGTAGTAGAAATATCAATTTCTTGCTATTTGCAAAATAAATTAAAATTTACTGTTCCAAAGAGTAAAAACAACCGCTGGAATTTGTTATTTTTGTTACTAGCTTTTAATAATTTATCTCTATGGTGGTAAGAAACATTTATTTTTATAACTACAAAAGTCATAAAAGTAACAATTTCTATGTTATTTTTACTATATGAAAATAGTAAGTTTAATTTTTTTATAACTAGTAAAAAGTGGATAATTTTACTACAGAAATTCTGAAAATAACTATTTTCAACAGTACTTTTAACTACTGCAATATCGTTGAGTCATTTAAAATCATATGCTGGCTACATTTCAACTAAGTCCTTGAGCTTAAAAAATTAGTTACTGAAACTAAACGGAGTAGTTATTATGACTGAATCTAAGAAGAATGTCCTCAAGTACAATGCCAGTCATCGTAGCGTGCGAGCGTGGTTAGGTGGTTAGGTTATCGGTTTGCGAATGTTAGGGTCGTGCGTTCAATCCCCGGCGTTTGGGGATTTTTCTCTGTTAGGTGTATAAGAATTTAATATATAAATTATATATGAACAAAAATAGGTAAGAGAAAATGTAAAAAAATGGACCTCAATAATAATAAAAAACAAATAAATAATTTCATTTTACTACTTTAAATAGTTAATTTAACTATTTTTTACAGTTGTTACAACTACAATTTGTTACGGGCGCCTATAGGAACTACAGGAAATAGTAAAAAAGTAGTCAAATTTACCATATTTTTTTTTGTGTGTTATAATAATATTCTTATATGTTATTGAATTTCAAATTTTTGTATATCTTAATTTTTTATAAAAAAAATAATGATTAAATATTTATTTAAAAATGAAGTTATTGACGTTTTCGAATAATTTTCGTTTTAAAAACCTGGAATTCCGTTTTTAAATTCCGTTTTTTAACCTGGAAAACCTGGAAAAGTCATAGGGAATTTGAAAAGAGCAAATAAAGCGTGCACGCTTGGCAACCCTGTTAAAGTGACTACAAAGTTACTTATAAGATTTTGTAAGACTTTTTAAGAAGTACCTTAAGTT
Organism: Leptopilina syphax; assembly: GCA_032872505.1. NCBI lineage: Eukaryota > Metazoa > Arthropoda > Insecta > Hymenoptera > Figitidae > Leptopilina > Leptopilina syphax. The sequence goes on along the minus strand of CM065469.1, from coordinate 27,220,055 downwards.
CTTACCTTTTTAAGTACCTTAAAAGTGACTACAAAGTTACTTTTAAGAATTTTAAAACTTTTTAAGAAGTATCTTAAAAGTGACTACAAAGATACTTTTGAGATACCTAATTTTTGTAGTGTAAGGATTGAAAATCCAAAAGTACTAGTTCTATCTTTAGAACGTTATTATTTTCATTTCGCAAAGAGTAGTGCTAAGGTCAACATATAATAATATCAAGAAAAATAGTAAAATGAATATATTAAAATGGTTATCGAAAGAAAATAAATGATGCGGAATGGTGTGAAATAAAATTAAAATATATTAAATTATGAAATGAAGAAAAAATAGTTTAAATAGAAATACTGCGCAAAAAACGTGACCCCACTTGATGTCACATATTGTTTTTATCGTGTGGCGTACTGTATGCTTTTGCCGAATGAAAATGCTTTGAGTAAAGTGATAATCTTGGCTCTTGTCGCGGACATAAGTTTTTTGGATATTAAGCTGCAGCACGTCGTCGTGGTCGTCGTCGGTCCCTTTGATGAACCCAAACGTTCGCCTAACTCTTGCTATTATATTTAGAGTGTATAGGTGCGTGCGCGTACAATTTCTTGCACATTACGATTAGTATTTAATGCGCACATTGTAAAAGGGCCCTTTCCCATATCAGATGTTCGGAGGGCCTTAGACCAGTTATTAGGCTCCTGACAGGCCCATAATCCAATACTCTAGTTCGAATAATACAAACTCAAAATATAATGCCTATTAGCAGAAATCCATTCACTTGCACATATGTAAGTGAATTTTAGTGGTAGTTGCTTATTTCAAACTTTTACGTGTATATATATATAGCTATTCTTAGAAAATCAACCTTCAAATATTTATCGCTTCATTCAAAAAGACTATAATTTTCTCTCGAATTTTCTTCTATTTCTTTATATTCTAATATATGGCTATTTTTCTATTCTTTGTATATTCTAAAAAAATATTGCTTTTTGCAATCATTTTGTATAGCAAATTGCACACGTTTTTTTTAACGATACGAATTGCAATCGATAATCGATTTGTTTTCATACATTGACTTAAGGAAATAAATCAATTATTATTAAAAATTTATATATTTACAGTTTTTTAGGTTTTGATATCAAATTTTTTTATTCACTTATTTCTTTATTTGTTTGAAAAATATGAAATTCTAAATTCCAATTTTATTCTGTTTCAGAGGAAGTGGCCAAAGAAGAAGAAAAGCTGAATTCAGAAAGTGAGTACAATTTCAAAAATTATATTATTTATCGAATTATTTCATTTCTCAGGGTTTCTACAAATTTCTCCTTATAAAATTCCATGATTTTTCCATAATTCCCAGGTAATAAATGATAAAATTTCCATCACATATTAAAACCAAATTTTTGTCAGTTAAGTCAGATAAAAGTTATGGGAAAAATTTTTTGTCAGGGAAATTAAGACAATTGAGACTTTTTCGACTTTTCTTCCAAACATTGCAACAAAATACCACAATTTTTAGTAAAGAAAAAAAAAGTGCAACTTATTTTGATTTTTATAATGCGAAAAAAAACTTTAAAACAAATCTTTCAAAAATTGTTTTTGAATAGTTAAAATTTTGTAAAATTTAATTGAAAATAATTAATTTATTTCAAGTATTTTGTTACAATTTTTAAAAATCAACTTTTGAAGAATTTTAATTGCAAATTTTGAAAATAATTAAAATATATAAAATTTTAATGAAAAATCTTTAAAGGTAAATTTGAAAATGAAAATAAGCTTCTAATTTTTTAAAATACAATATTTTCAATATTTTCAATTAACATTTTAGAATTATTTTTAATATTTTGGAAAAAACAATAATATCTTAAAAATTTTTAATTAAAATAAATTCATTAGTTTTTTTTAAATTATACAAAAATTCTTTTAAGAAATACAAGTATTTTCGAAAAATGACATTAATAAAATATTTTTAAAAACTAAATTGTTTTGTAATAATTTTTTACGATTCGAAATTTACTTTTTGGACAAATTAAAATTTTTGAGAAATCATGGTCCTGTTTATAATTAAAATTCTTTAAAAATTTGATCATTTTTATTTATACTTTTCAAAAATTCAATTATTTTTAAAAGATTTCACCAAATTTTAATTGTTTGGAAATTTTTCAAAATTGAAAAACTATTATCGTTTAAAAATTATTTATAAATTCTTGTGAAGAATTTTATTAAAATCTAAAAGAATAATTGAATTATTTCAAAAAAATTTAATTAAAATTCTTTTTAAAATAATTAATTTCTTTCGAACAATTTTATTCAAAATATTTGAAAAATTATTTAATTCCTGAGATAAATTCTATTATTTTTGTAAATAATTGAATTCTTCCAGAGATAGAATTAAAAAAAACTTTTTTTTTAATAATTGATTTTTTCAAGGAATGGAAATTAAATTTTTAAGAATAATTTCATTTTTTGAGCTAAGAATTTTATTAAAATGTTTCAAAAAAATGAATTTCTGTGAAAAAATTTGTTATTTTTGAAAATAATTGAATTGTTTATAAGAATTTTATAAACATTGTTTTAAATAATAATTAATTTTTTCGAAATATAATAAATATTATGAAAATTTTATTTTAAGTAATTGAATTATTGTGGAAATTTGAGTTTGAGAAAATAATTGAATTTTTCGATTAATTAATTTAAAATAGTATTACCATTTATTGAAATTCTTCGATGAGTTTTATATTATTTATAAATATAATTGAATTCTTGGTTAGAATTTTATCAAACATTTTTTTAAATAATTGTATTTCCATGAAAAATGTTATTATTAGGTAGTGAAAATAATTGAATTATTGCACTGAAAAAAAATTTGATTCAAATAACCGATTAATTGACTATTATCAATTAAATATTTACTTGAATCGAATAATATTTATTGGAGTCAAGTAAATGGTATTTGAACCAATAATTTTAGTACTTGAAGCAAATACCATTTAATTGACTCCAATAAATATTATTTGATTCAAGTAAATATTTAATTGATAATAGTCAATTGATCGGTTATTTGAATAAATTAAATTTTTTTTAGTCTGGAGAGTCACAATTATTATAAAAAATTGAGTTTATGCATTTAAATAATTGAATTCTAAAATAACTTTTGGAAAATTATTTAAATTAATTGATTCAGAGATAAAGTTTAGTTGAAAATTGTAGAAAATAATTAAATTCAGGAAGGGTTATAATTGTAATTTTTATAAATTATTAAAATTCATAAATTTTACTCATGAAATCCAATGATAATTTCATGATTTCCAGGTTTTCCATGACTTGTAGAAACCCTGATTTCTTATTGAATGTTGAAAAATATCGACTCTAAAAATAAAAATTATTCGATTCGAATAAACGATTACTTGTCTATTATCAAATAAATATTTATTTACATCAAATAATTTTTATAAAGCAACTAAATGGTATTTTCTTCAAATACTGAAATTATTGCTTCAAATTCTGAAATTATTGGTTGAAATACAATTTATTTGATTTAAATGAAAATTTAAGTAAATTTAGTATAAGTAAAGTTCAAATACTAAAATTTTTGGTTCAATTTCTAAAGTTACTTATTGGTTGAAATACAATTTATTTTATTAAAATGAAAATTTAAGTAAATTAAATAAGTAAAAGTTCAAATACTAAAATTATTGGTTGAAATACAATTTATTTGATTTAAGAGGAAATTTTAAGTTAATCAAATAAATAAGTAAAGAAAAGTAAATATTTATTTGATAAGAGAAAAGTTTTATCGGTTATATTTGAATTAATTAAATTTCATATTATTTCACATTGTGACACTTTTTTACAAAAAAGATATTTGGATTTACTGATTACCCTCGCAATTTATTGTTCAATACTTTTGAAGTACTTTTCGAAAAGTTTCGCGAAAAGGAGGTGAGAATTAGTAAACAAATTTTTAAACGCTCTAAAAAGCGCTGTGAAGAGAATTTTTAAATTCGTTTACAGTCTCTCAATGGTTTCATTTTTGCGAATTGCACAATTCCCTGCGTATAAATTCAAGTTGAATGGTTCAGTTTTGAAATATGAATATTTTCAGATTTATATATATATACATATATATAGTAAATGTATGAATATATACAAACAATATAAGAGCGTTAGACGACTCACTTGCTTTCGACTAACCATCCTTAAATTTCCAGACTTCTGAATCTATTGTAATAAAGCAAAAGCTGCCCCAAATATTGTGTAACACATTTTTGTTCATTTGAGCATAAAAATTTTGAGAGGTTATTATATTTATAAAATGAATACAGTTTATATGAAAGCATCTGCGTTTAAAATATTCGTTTGTGAAAATGTTGGAATTTTTTTCGTTTGCAAAGGTATATTTTATAGTATATGTGATTGATTTTCATCATTTTGGAAAAAATGGAAAAAGTTAAGCTATATTCTGTGGATGGTTTAATTGAGCGGTTTTTTCTTCTTGAAATCATCTCACTAAACTTTTGTTAAAACTGAAAATATATAAATTCGTTACAGGTTTTTTTATAATATATAAAAAAGTATTTTTATTTGTCGAGAAAACAGTTTTTATGGAGTTTAAAAAATTGTTTTTTATTCGCAAATCTCTATATATATTTGAAGTACCTTTGGCATGGTCTTTATTTTAAAACAAGAATTGTGAAATAGGCAATTATTTTTCAAACTTCGATTAATTAAAATTAAACTTGACGACCAATAAAACTCGTTTAAGACACTTAACAAAACTCACCAAAATTCCATTCCAAATTTTTATTTTCCTCACGTTTTCCTAATTTTCATCAAAGTACTTCTTTCTTATCCTGCTAATAAATTGAATTCCTGCAACGAATTTTATATTATTCGTGAAAGAATTTAAATATTTATAAAATTAATTTAATTCTTGCGAATAATTTTATAGAAAATTTTAAATAATTGATTTCTTTCGACTAATTTTATGCAAATTCTAATTTCAATAATCGAATTCTTGAGAAATTTTTATTATTCATGAAAAGAATTGAATTCTTACGAAGATTTTTACAACAAATTTTTTAAATAAATATTGAATTCTGTTTGTAAATTTTATAAAAATAGTTTATATTGAAAATCATTGAATTGCGAAAAGTTTTTAAAAATAATTAAATTTTACAAAGAATTCTATTAAAATTTTTGAGAATAATTGAATGTCTGTGTGATATTTTATTAAATTCTTTTGAAAATAATTGAATTTCTAAAAAACATTTTACTATTTATGAAAATAATTGAATTCTTGCGAGAGATTTTATAAGAATTTTTTAAAATAATTGAATTTCCAAGAAGAAATTTATTACTTTTAAAAATAATTCAATTCTTCTGATGAATATTGTTATTTATGAAAATAATTGAATTTTGCAAAGAATTATGTTATTTATCGACATAATTGAATTCTTTCGAAGAATTATTTATGTAAATAATGGAATTCTTGGGAAGAATTTTATTAAAATTCTAAGATTTTTGTAAATAATTGAATTCTTCAAGAGAATTTTAAAAAAATATTATTTTAAATAATTGATTTTCTCGAGGAATGACAATTAAATTTTTAAGAATAATTTCATTTTTTGAGCAATTTCTGTAAAATTGTATTAAAATTAATTGAAATCCAGCGATGATTTTTATTTTTATGAAAATAATTGAACAATTGCTAGGAATTTTATTCAAATTTTCACAAATAATTGAATTCCTGAAAAGAATTTTATTATTTATGAAAATAATTGAATTATTGCGAAACATGTTATTAGAATTTTTTTAAATAATTGAATTTCCAAGAATTGAATTTCTGAAAAGAATTTTATTATTTATGAAAATAATTGAATAATTATGGCGAAAAATTTTATTAAAATGTTTTAAAAAATTGAATTTCTGGGAAAAATTTTGTTATTTTTGAAAATAATTGAATTCTTCATCAGAATTTTCTAAACATTGTTTTAAATAATTAATTTTTTCGAAATATAATAAATATTATGAAAATTTTATTTTAAATAATTGAATTCTTGTGGAAAATTTTATTTGAGAAAATAATTGAATTTTTCGATTAATTAATTTAAAATAGTATTAAAAATTATTGAAATTCTTCGATGAGTTTTATATTGTTTATGAATATAATTGAATTCTTGCTTAGAATTTTATCAAAAATTGTTTTTATAAATACTTGTATTTTAATGAAAAATGTTATTATTAGTGAAACTAATTGAATTATTGTGAAGAATTGTATCAAAATTTTGTTAAATAATTGATATTTCCCAAATTTTTTTGAAAATTCTATTCTAAATTAATTGAATTCCTGTGGAAATTTTATTATTTATGAGAATAATTGAATTTTGGATGAATTTTATCAATTTTCGAATATTTTTTGAAAATAATTGAATCGTTTTAAAGAATTTGATTATAATTTTTGAGAATAGTTTTTTGATTTCTAGTATTAGAAATTTTAAAGTTGTGGAAATTTTCAAAAATAAAAAAAGAAATAGCTTTTATTAGCTAAAATTTAAAAAAAGTACCCACATAGCATATAGCGTAAAAAAAGTAGTAAATAGTAGGTTTTAGTGGATGAGTATGCGAAGCCTGAAAATACTCTCTAAATTTAAATTAGTTAAAAATAACAAATTTGATAGCAAAAAGTCAATCACTGATTCAAATAGTAATATTTTACTAATGAAATAGTTAATAATGACTAATTATTAATTAAATTCTCTTTTAAGTTATGTAAAAATGACTGAAATTTGTAGTAACTAATTGACTTAGTAAAATTTGACTATTGTTTTATTTTAAAAATTAGTGATTCTCTACTAATATTTAGTTATTTTTTACTAATTGCTGAAGCAAAAAGTCATCCACGACTTTACTATAATAATTAGTTATTTCTAAGTAATTCAGATTTAGAGAGTAGTTTAAATTTTCGAAAAAGGACACAATTTTCATTTTTTTTACAAAAAACTGGTCAAAATTGTGAAACAGGTTCTCCCGCAGCATCTATAAACTTTCAGCAACATTGACAATATTGCTGTAAGTTTCACAAATATTGAGGCAATGTTGTCATTGTTGCTGCAAGTTTAGATGCTGTGGGGGTTATTTTTGTTAAAATTCAAAGCCAAAACGCTTCTTGAAGACCACGTTAATTTAAGACCCCGCTTTATTTATACTGATAAGGATTGCAGTAAATACGAATTTTTTCGTGTTTATAAAAGATAAACTATATATATTTTGAAGAAAGAGTTGATAATAAAGTATAAATTTTCGAAGAAAAAGTATAAAATGAAGTATACATTGAATAAGACAAAGTTAGAAAAAAACAGGTATATTTGAGCACGTATTGCTCAGGGATAGGAGAATAAATAGGATGGGTGGCGAGATAATGAGCTGGCGCGCGCGTTGATATCAGTGGAGAGAATATATACACACAGAGCAGCGGAAGCTTGGAGAGTGCAGTGTGTGGCTATATATAGTAGAAGCGTACGATATATACGGGTACCATGTCCGTGTTTACGTAAATGTCCTCTATATTGAAGTACATAGGCCACAGACACTATTTCGTGTTTGGGATCAGGGGTTGGGCAAGCGTTGGTCGCCATGGCGACAAGCAACCCCCAGGACCCTCGCTTCTCGTTGCTGGGGTTGGTTGAAAGGGTGGCTAGGGCGGCTAGTGTAGGTTAGGTTAGGCTCGCTGAATGTCACACGAAGCAGGGGACAAGGACGCACCTATCGGGCCAAGATGGCCGCCTCGACACCATCATGTCAATAACACTATCCTACCCTCTGGGCTCTGTGCTGGGCTCAGCAGCAGCCAGTGTTACGCACTCACTCTCTCTCTACCCTTCCTCCTCCATTTTCGTTTTTCCTTCTTGCAAGCACCTAATTAACGTCGGTTGCCGAACGCGCGCGGTGCACTATATGTATATGAGAGAGGAGGGGAGGGGGGGGGGGACTCCCAAAGCAAAAGACCACCCTTCAACGCGACCACGTAATTACGTTAAGGGCCTTCGAAAACTTCGTTAGCTGCATTCCCATCATTAACTTTGTTGTGCTTACTTAAGCGTACGCGTCGATGCAAAAGTTGTTCAGTTGCATATGCGCAAGTAGAATGGATAGTTTCTTTTTTGGGGAAAGTTTCAACAAAATGTATTGAGATATATGCTGCATATTTCTATCCATGTACTAATACTGATTTTGTTATTGTGACTATAGTTTTTTTTTATCTATGTTGGCTTCCACTAAATCTGTATTGGTGAAAAATATTCCTACTAGGGTTATATTATTGGCTATGCTCCAAAGAAAAACCCAATTTTTTAAATTAAATATTCCTACTAGGGTTATTATTCGTTATGCTCCAAAGAAAAACCCATTTTTTTGTTTTTGTTGCAAACATACAAACATTTTTGATTTAGGTTCTTTGATCTTAGAGTTTCTTGTTCTACTTACAATGTTGCAAACTGTTTTGTACTCTTTCCATTATTTTACTGCATACACGGAGAAAAAGGAATTGTTAAATCTACTAATTAATTGTTAATATAGAACTAGCAAATCTGATTTGTTGTTGAAACAGTTTTTTTGTTCTCCTAACAAATCAAAATTGTTGTGATAACAATTAATTTGTTTGTAGAACAAAAAATACTGAAATTATTGATTCAAATACCGCATTGAATTGAGCCCAATAAATATTATTTGATTCAAATAAATATTTAATTGATAATTTAGTCAAGTAATCGGTTATTTGAATCAAATTAATTTTTTTTTTCAGTGTAATTTGATTGAGAAAAGACAAAAAGTTTGTAAATTGTATATACGATATAAATATAATTTAGAGAATTTTAGAGAAATTACAAATGATTACAGAAATTCAATTATTTTCAAAAGTAATGAAATTCTCCGCTGAAATTCAATTATGTTCACAAATTTTTTTAAATTCTCGTTAAAATTTCAATTATCTTTAGAAATCATAAAAATTTTCTCCGAAATTCAATTTTTTTCGAAAATTTTAATAACATTCATGACAAAATTTCAATTATTTTCAAAAATTTCTCTCAATTCAATATAATTTTTAATATCTATTTTAATAAAATTTTCCAAAAGAATTCAATTATTTAAAAAAAAAATTCAATACAATTCTACGCAAATCTTTATTCATTTTCATAAAATAATAAAAATTCCACAGGAAATTCAATTATTTTCATAAATATATAATAAAACTCATTTGCAGAATTTCAATTATTTTAATCAAATTCCTCGAATTCTTAAAAATTTTATTAAAAATCATCGAAAGAATTTAATTATATTTAAAAATTTATGGATAAAATTCGCTTTATGAGAATTCAATAAATTTTAAGAAACATGCAATTATTCAATAAATTTGTTTTGTTTCTATTTAAATAATTGAATTCTGGTATAATTTTCTAATAAAAATTAATTTAAAAATGGATTTCAGTTAAAATTTTAAATTATAATTAAATATTAAAAGCATCAGATCGTGAATTTTGAGGAAAAAATTGAATTTTGAAAAGGTTTCAAATTAAAATCTTTGAAAATATGAATTTTTCATATTTTTAACTAACAATTCTGCTGGAATTAATTTTTTTGAGAAAATTTAATTGCGATAAAATATTTAATTGTAAACAAATAAATTTGAAAATTTTCAAAGAATTTTTTCAAAAATTATTAAAAATAATACATTTATAGAAGAATTTTATTTAAAAATAATTGTAGAAAATAATAATTGAATTAAAATTTCTGAAAATAATTGCATTTTATTTCTTTTGAAAATAATTGAATTCTTGTGACCTATTTATATTAAAATAATTGAACTTTGCAATGAATGCAATTAAAATTCCTGAAAATTATTGAATTTTGTCGAAGAATTTTGATATTCATTTATAAAGATAATTGAAATATGGACAACAATTTTTTTTTAGATTTTTTTGAAAATAATTGAATTTCTGCAAAGAATTTTATTAAATTTGAAAATAATTGAATTCCTGTTATGATTATTGCTATTTATGAAAATAATTGAATTTTACAATGTTTGTAATAAAAATTCCTTAATAATTCAATTTTGGCGAATAATTTTCCTATTCATTTATAAAAATAATTGAAATATTGACGTAAATTTTTTTTTTAATTTTGAAAATAATTGGATTTTTGGAAAGAATTTTAATATTTATTAAGATAGTTGTATTCTTTCAAAGAATTGCGTTAAATTTTTTAAAATTGAAACTAATTTCAACAGAAAATTTACGAATTTTTGTAGAAATTCAATTATTTTCAAGATTAATAATATTCTTCGCAAAAATTAAATATTGTGCAAAAATAATAAAATTCTTCTTAGGGATTCAATTATTTTCACAAATAATAAAACTCATTGCAGAATTTCAATTATTTTTAATACAATTTATTTTAATCAAATTTCTCGAAAAATGTAGTTACTTAAAAATTTTAATAAATTCGTCGAAAGAATTCAATTATTTAAAAATTTGTTGATATAATTCTTTTCCAGAATTGAATTTTAAAAAACATTCAATTCTTCCATAAATTGTTTATTTTTGTATGTAAATAATTGAATTCTAGTAGAATTTTCTAATAAAAATTGATTTAAAAATGAATTGCAATTAAAATTTTTTAAATAATTGAATTTAGATAGTAATTGAATATTAAAAGCAATATAGCGTATGGATTTTTAGAAATAATTGAATTTTGAAATTAATTTTTTTGAAAAAGTTTAATTGAATTTTTTTAAATATTATTTTATGTTTTTATTTTCTAATATATATTTTGATTGAAGAATTTACGAATAATTGAAATTCGTGAAATTGAATATTGTAAACAAATGGATTTGAAAATTGTCAAAGAACTTTTCGAAAATTATGAAAAATAATCGGTTTAAAAAAGAATTTTAGATAAAACTTCTTGAAAATAATAATTGAATTGATGAATGATTTTTCATTTTTTATTATGGTAAAGTCCGTATTTTTAAATACTTTCACTAATTCGAGCCCTGCAATAAAATACTTTTCTTTTCAACCAAGCATAATTATTATAATATTAAAAAAATAATTTTCCAAGAATCAAATCTTATGTAATATATACAATTAATTCGTAAAGTAAAAAATATGAATTATGAAAAGATGCTGTTGCTGCTGCTAGTGGATTTTTTGTGCAATTAAAAAAGCAGTCGACAGTCAGAGCATTCAATTAAAAGCAATTTGCTAAACTGGATCGCGGTTCTGAATTAATTGGCACTTGATTTCTTCCCCATTCACCACAGACTACTCGAGATTGACTTCAGGAAGGATCAATCGGTCCTCGAGACCACCCTCGCGATAACAATCCCTCTACTTAGTTTGTTTGGCTCTGTATTTGAGAAAAGACATTGTGCGGATTCAATATTGTCCGAACCTTCAATTTTGTTTTGCTTTCTTCATCTCCCAATGTAAAAGTCTCTCTCTCTCTTACTCTCTATATATATTTAGTTTCGTAAATAAAAGAATATCATATTGTTATATGAACTCAATTCTATATCGAGAGAGTTGTATAAGTCCTTATGATAATAAATAAATATTGCGAGGAAAAGTTGAATTTTCGAATATGCGGTTACGGTTGATAAAATATATATAGGTACCTATAGTTTGAAAAAAGTATCTTTAAATTAGTACTCTCTAAGTCTGGATTAGTTAGAAATAAGTAATTATTAGTAAAATCGTGGCTAACATTTTGCTTTGGCAATTAGTAAAAAATAACTAATTATTAGTAAAATCGTGGATGACTTTTTGCTTCAGCAAAATTATACTCATTCAGGGTTGCACACAGCGCCTGGAAACCTGGAAAACCTGGAAATGTCAGAAAATTTTATAAATCTTGAAAAGACCTGGAAAAGTCTGGGAATTTTAATCGGAATCCTGGAAAATAATAATTTTCCAGGATACCGATTAAAATTCCCAGTTTTCTAAAGTTATTAATTCAATTTTAAAAGAGTTTTGCGTTTACAATTTTCATAAATAGATAAACTTCAAAAGGTTTTAATTTAAAATTTTGAATGAATTAATTAAATAATAAAAGTCTCACGCAGAAATTCTATTATTTACAAATTGTTTATAAATTTCTTCACAATAATTTAATTATTTTCATAAATAATTAAATTTTTTACATAGATTCAATTATTATCATAAATAATAAAAAAAAACTTTATAGGTTTTCATTCATTTTCATAAATTAATAAAACTCATCGCAGAATTTCAATTATTTTTAATACTTAATTTTAATGGAATTTCTCGAAAAATGGAATTATTCTTCAAAATTTTATTAAAATTCATCAAAGAAATTCAATTAATTTATAAAGCCTTTCTATAATTTATTTATAAGAATCTAACTATTATTGTCAATACATTTTTAATTAAATTTCTCGAAAGAATTAAATTATTTTCAAAAAGTTTAATGAAATTTTTTTTAACAATTCAATTTTTTTTCCAAAATAATTTTAATAAAATTCTTCGTATAAATTTAATTAATTTCAATAATTTATCAAAATTCAATTATTTTCAATATCTACTATTTCAATAAGATTTCACTAAAGAATTAAATTATTTAAAAAGAAATATTAAAATTAGTCTCAAGAATTCAATTATTTTCAGAAGTAATAAAATTCTTCGCAGAAATTCAATTATGGTCAAAAGTTTAAAAAAATTCTCTGCAAAATTTCAATTATTTTTACAAAAAACAAAATTGCTTTTCGAAATTCAATTATTTTCAAAAATTTTTAATAAAATTCTTGGCGAAATTGCAATGATTTTCAAAAACTTTTCTCAATTCAATCAAATTTTTTACAGAGATTCAATTGTTTTTAATGCAATTTTAATTTAATTTCTCTAGGGGTCGTCCATATACCACGTGGACACTTTTGGGGGGGGGGGGTAGAAAAGTTTGAAAATGTCCACGATCCCATGTATTTTTGTGTCCACAAGGGGGGAGGGGGGGGTCAGAAATCTTTTAAAAACTGTCCACGTGGTATATGGACGATCCCCTATAAATGAAATTATTCTTAACAATTTTTATTGAAATTGGTCAAAAGAATTTTAATTACCTATTTAAAGATTTGTTAATAAATTTCTTTAAATGAGAGTTCAATTTTACTAAACATTCAATTATTCTTTAATAAATTGTTTCTTTTTTTATTTAAATAATTTAATTGTCATAGAATTTTCTAATAATAATTGATTTAAATATGAATTTCTACAAATTTAATAGTAAAATTTACTAATTCAAAAGCAAAAATTCAGTGACTAATTACAATTAATAAACATTTTTACTAATTCAAATTTAGAGAGAAAATATTATAAAACGTGAATTTTTAGAAATTGAATTTTGAAACGGTTTCAAATTATAATCTTTGAAAGTTTAAATTTTTCATACTTTTAACTGAAAATTGTGTAGATTTAATTTGTTTGAAAAAGTTTAATTAAATTTTTTTTAAGTTCTTTGAACTTAAGAACTAAAGAACTAAGAACTAAAGAATTTGAAAATTTTCATAGAAATTTTTCAAAAATTATTAAAAATAGTTGATTTATAGAAGAATTTTAGTTTTAAATTCTGGAAAACAATAATTAAATTGAAGTGATGAAAGTAATTTTGAATAATTTACAGTAACACTATTCTTATAATATAAAATAATGATTTTACCAGTCGGTCATTTTTAATTATTATTATATAAAACATGAAGATGCGATTGCTCCGAGTCGAAGATTCGGAGTGATGGATTTCTTCATGTTTTATAAACAATTTTTAATAAGTTGTTTAATTTCAAAAAGGTTTGAATTTAAAATTTTTGAAAATCTTAATTCTTATGGAAAAATTATAATGACTAAATATTTATTTAAAAAAGATAAATATAAGAATCTTTATAAAACAATTCTTTAGTAAACATTTTTACTAATACAAATTTAGAGATTAGAGATGTATATATATCTTTTATTAAAAAGAGTTAAAAGTTCATAATTTAATAAAAAAAATTTTGAAAAGTAGAAGACGAAAATATTCAAAAATGAATAAAACATGTAATCAACGAACATATTGATATTGGCCAAAGTGCCTGGAGCATGACTTGAGGGGACGCGTCCGGTGTTCGAATCCCGGCCTCCAATATTCAATTTCTGTTTTGAAATGATGATTTTCCTGTAATGGCCATAAATATTTAGTCGAGAGTGTTACAATAATTATCATTCATGAATTCTGTATATATTTAAATGTAATGTTTTCATTAGGGGCAATTGAAAATTATTCAAATTTATGTGTATATATACAAATAATTAATCAACCGTGCAAATATATATAAATTTGATTACAAATTTATTGCACATTTTAGTAAATTGTTTTTATGCATTCTTTCTTCATCCAAGGAGATTTTCATTTTACAAAAATTTACATTATTAAAAGATTTGATTCAAGTTTTTAATTTTTAATTGAATTATTTCAAAAAATTTATAATTACAATTATATTTAAAATAATTGATTTCTTTTATAGTACATATATTAAAATATTTGAAAATAATTGAATTCCTATGAAAAATTCTAATGTTTTTGTAAATAATTAAAGTCTTCCAAACAATTTTAAAAAATAATATGTCAATTGAATTGATCAGTCGGCAGTATTTAATTTAATAATTTAAAGAAAACATTTTTTCAAATAATTGATTTTTTCGAGGAATTGAAATCAAATTTTCAAGAATAATTACATTTTTTGAGCAATTCCTGTAAAATTGTATTGAAAATTATTGAAATCCTGCGATGAATATTATTATTTATGAAAATAATTAATTATGTAGTTGCTAAAAATTTTATTAAAATTTTCAAAAATAATTGAATCCCTCAGAAGAATTGTATTATTTTTGAAAATAATTGAATTTTTCATAAAAAATTTTATAAACATTGTTTTAAATAATTAATTTTTTCGAAATATAATAAACATTATGAAAATTTTATTTTAAAAAATTTAATTTTTTGTGGAAAACTTTATTTGTGAAAATAATTGAATTTTTCGATTAATTAATTTAAAATAGTATTAAAAATAAATTGAAATTCTTCCATGAGTTTTATTATGTATGAAAATAATTTAATTCTTGCTTAGAATTTTATGAAAATTTTCTTTTTAAATTGAATTTCCATGTAAATTGTTATTATTAGTGAAAGTAATTGAAATTTTATGAAGAATTGAATAAAAATTGTGTTAAATAACTTTAAAAAAATAGTAGATATTGAAAATCATTAAATTGCGAAAAGTTTTTAAAAATAATTAAATTTTTCCAAGAATTTTACTAAAATGCCTCAAAATAATTGAATTTTCAGGAATAATTTTGTTATTTATTGACATAATTGAATTCATGGGAAGAATTTTATTAAAATCCTGTGAATTCCTGTGAAAAATTCATACATTTTTTAAATAATTGAATTCTCCCAGAGAATTAAAAAAACATTTTTTTAAATAATTGATTTTTTCGAAAAATTGAGATTTAATTTTTTAAGAATAATTAAATTTTTCGAGCAATTCCTGTAAAATTGTAATAAAAATATTTGAAATTCTGCGATGAATTTTATTATTTATGAAAATAATTGAATAGTTGCTACGAATTTTATTAAAATTTTCGAAAATAATTGAATTCCTGAGAGGAATTTTATTATTTATGAAAATAATTTAATTATGGCGAAAAATTTTATTAAAATGTTTAAAAAGAATTGAAGTTCTGTGAAAAACATTTTTTTTTTTTTTAAATAATTGAATTCTTTATATGAATTTTATAAATATTATTTTAAATAATTAATTTTTTCGAAATATTTATTAGCATTAAGATAAGAAGGAAGTAAATATTTTTGATGAAAATTGGGAAAAAGGTCAGGAAAATAAAAATTTAAAATGGAATATTTGTGAGTTTTATTGTTAAAGTTTCTAAAACGAGTTTTTTTGGTCGTCAAGTTTAATTTTTCGATATAGCTATACTTTGTTTAGTTTGAAAGCTACTTTTTCCTACTTTTTTAAAATTAATTGTCGAGTGCGAAGTCTGCGAGTGGAAAATAAATTCTTTTCTCTTTGTCTTCTTTTCCTTCTCCGTTAAAAGTTATCTCCAGGAGTGATAAGTGCCTTGCACTTATCACTCCTGGAGATAACTTGAAATAACAGATGCTTCGCGAAGAGAGAGGCGGAGAAAGACAGTCATTGAGTTTGATGATTATTTGAGATGAATCAATTGCACACCCTAGCTCTTGGATGTAATTCTGCAAATGGAAGCTTCTCAATGAACGTTGGCCAGCTGCCGTATGACTGTTTGCCGGCAGCTATTAATAAACGTGCTCTGGCCAATCGGATAAATGGAAATGTGCACCCGCGTATATAATTACAGCCACGATGACAACGGACTGTTAATTAACATTTAACATGACCAGGCATTGACAGTGCCTTTGCCCTTTTACCATCGCGGACATCGCGGACGATATAATAACGAATAAAGTGCGTAGTGTGTTTGTTTATTCATCATTGCTCAAACAGAAGCGCGAGCGTACAATCGACCTACTGAATCGAGTTCATTCATATGTGAATTTAAATTGTTATTGATGATTGGCGCAAAAGCAAAACTGGCTGCCACTATTCTAGAAGTCAGTGTCAATAAATAATTTACTTGTTACAAGAACCGAGAAAACCGGGAAATAGCCGGGAATTTAATTTCACCGGGAAAAACCGGGAATAAGCCATAGGAATTTTATGCCGAACCAGGAATTTTTTCACCAAATTAAAAACAGTTTTATTATTTAAATTTGTTTTTTAAAAACCGCAGGCTTCGCACTCATGTACTAAAACCTACTATTTACTACTTTTTTTTGACTTTTTTTACGTTATGCTACTGTTTGGGTGCTTTTTTTTAGATTCGAAATCAAAAAACTATTCTCAAAAATTATAATCAAATTCTTCAAAATGATTCAATTATTTTCAAAAAATATTCGAAATTCAATTGTTTTTAAAAAATTATAATCAAATTCTTTAAAACAATTCAATTATTTTCAAAAGATATTCGAAATTCAATTATTTTTGAAAAATTATAATCAAATTCTTTTAAACGATTCAATTATTTTCAAAAAATATTCGAAATTCAATTATTTTTAAAAAATTATAATCAAATTCTTTAAAACGATTCAATTATTTTCAAAAGATATTCGAAATTAAAATATTTTTGAAAAATTATAATCAAATTCTTTAAAACGATTCAATTATTTTCAAAAGATATTCGAAATTAAAATATTTTTAAAAAATTATAATCAAATTCTTTAAAACGATTCAATTATTTTCAAAAAATATTCGAAATTCAATTATTTTTAAAAAATTATAATCAAATTCTTTAAAACGATTCAATTATTTTCAAAAGATATTCGAAATTCAATTATTTTTAAAAAATTATAATCAAATTCTTTAAAACGATTCAATTATTTTCAAAAGATATTCGAAATTCAATTATTTTTAAAAAATTATAATCAAATTCTTTAAAACAATTCAATTATTTTCAAGAAATATTTGAAATTCAATTATTCTTAAAAAATTATAATCAAATTCTTTAAAACGATTCAATTATTTTCAAAAAATGTTCGAAATTCAATTCTTTTCATTATCTAGTATTTTCATAAAATTTCGCAAAATAATTCAATTATTTAACAAAAAAAATTGATAACATTCATCCAAAATTCAATTATTTTCATAAATAATAAAATATCCACAGGAATTCAATTAATTTAGAATATCATTTTCAAAAAAATTTAGAAAAAATCAATTATTTAACAAAATTTTTATACAATTCTTTACAATAATCCTCCAATTTTTTTTTTTCCACTAATAATAACATTTTTCATGGAAATTCAATTTTCACTGAGAAAACTGGAGTATTGGACTAAACATCTGGAGGGACAAATCGTTGATATTTGAGAGTTAACTATTGGATAACAATCTAAATGTTCAAATACACCATTGACAGATATTCGTGCCATTTCTCTTGGAGGGAAAATCGAGTTTATAACAGAGGGACAAATTAACCATCTTGAGAAATCCCTTCCTTATCCGGCGCGAAATGAATAAATATGGCAACCTAACCCCTAAATTAAATACATAAAATGTCAGAAAAATAATTTCGCGCGCATCAGATCGTACACATTTTCTGCGCAACTTTTAACCCTCAGATATAATGGGAGAGAATATACAAGTAGATTTCCATTATCAATTCAAAATTTATTTTAGAAGGACTATTTAACTCTCTTCATAAGCAAAAGAAACATACACTTTTTGAACCTCTGAATTTGACTCTCCAGTTTTCTCAGTGTTTAAAAAAATTTTTTTAATAAAATTCTAAGCAAGAATTCAATTATTTTCATAAATAATAAAATTCATCGAAGAATTTCAATTATTTTTTATACTATTGTTTCTTATAAATTCCTCGAAACATGCAATTATTTTCAAAAATTTTATTAAAATTCTTCAAAAGAATTCAAATATTTTTAGAAAATTTTTTATATAATTTGTTCATAAAAATTTAATAATTATTTTTAATGCATTTTTAATTTAATTTCTTGCAAGAATTTAATTATTTTCAAGACATTTTCGAAATTCAATTATTTTCATAAATAATTAAATTTTTACCGGAATTCAATTATTTAAAATCAATTTTTTTTCAATGCACTTTTAATATAATTCCTTAAAAGATTTAAATTATTTAAAAAAATTTAAATAAAATTCTATACAAGAATTCAATTATTTTCAATAAAATTTTAATTAAATTTGTTGAAAAAATTTGTAAGATTTCAATTATCCTCATAAATAATAAAATATTTCGCGAGAATTAAATTATTGTTATAAATAATGAAATTTGTACAGGAATTCAATTATTTAAAATTCAATTTTCATAAAATTTTTCGAATATAATCGATTATTTAAAATAAAATTTTATAGACTTCTTGATAAGAATTTAATTATTTTTATAAATAATAAAAGTTATTGCACAATTTTAATTATTTTTTCTAAACTTTTAAATAAATTTCTCGAAAAGTACAATTATTCTTAAAAATTGTATTAAAATTCTTTCACAGAATTAAATTATTTTAAGATATTTTGATAAAATCTTTTATCAACATTCTTTATAAGAATTCTAGAAAAATATTCAATTATTCAATAAATTGTTTATTTTTGTATGTAAATAATTGAATTGTTATAAAATTTTCTAATAATTAATTTAATTATAATATTTATTGTATTTCGAAAAAATTAATTATTTAAAATAATGTTTATAAAATTTATATGAAGAAATTAATTATTTTCAAAAATAACAGAATTTTTCACAGAAATTCAATTCTTTTTAAACATTTTAATAAAAATTTCACAGTGATTCAATTATAAATAATAAAATTTTTCTCAGGAATTCAATTATTTTTGAAAATTTTAATAAAATTCTTAGCAACTATTCAATTATTTTCATAAATAATAAAATTTATCGTAAGATTTCAATTATTTTTAATACAATTTTACAGGATTTGTTTAAAAAATGTAATTATTTTTAAAAATTTAATTTCAATTCCTCGAGAAAATTAATTATTTAAAAAAATGTTTTTTTTAAATTCTTTGGAAGAATTTAATTATTTACAAAAATATTAGAATTTTTCACAGGAATTCAATTATATTCATAAATAACAATATTCGTTAAGAATTCAATTATTTTTAAAAGTAATAAATTTCTTCTTCTAAATCCAATTATTTTGAAAATTCTAATAAAATCGTTCCCAAGAATTATCAAATATATTCATAAATAATAAAATGCTTTTTGGGAATTCAATTATACTTTCAAAAAAATTTAATAATATGGCACACAGACAAAATTCTAGAAAAAAATAATTGAATTGAAATGATGAAAATATTTTTTAAGAAGTTACAGTAAAAATATTTTTTATAGTAAAAGATAATTATCTTATCACTCGGTCATCTTTAATTCTCATAAATTGTTGAATTTCAAAAAGATTTGAATTTGAATGGTTTGAAAATCTTAATTCCTCTGAAAAAATAATAATAATGAAATATTTTTTTTTTTTAAATAATGAAGTTATTGCTGTTTTTGAATAATTTTACAATTTAAGAAATTCGAAAATGTATTAGAACATTTTTTTGAGTATCTAATAATTTTTTGAGTGAATCATAAAATATTCTTTATGGTCAGGGAAAAAGTGAAAATTTTGTCTGGAAATCAGGCAGGGAAAAGTCAAAGAAAAACAAAATTCAATTTTTTTGGCAATTAAAATCGAATCATTTTAAAAAAATTTTATAAAAGCTATATGATAAAAAATTTAAATTATATATGCAAGTTTTATAAGCAAATAAATTTTTTCCCCTTTTTGTACTCTTTTTGAGGAAAACAATTCCCCTGCTTTTCACCTTTTTTGAGAAAAAAAGGTACTGTGATGCCTGAAATTGTGAAAGGGGTTACATATTTTTGTTTTTTGGTAAAATTCAAAGCCAAAAAGCTTGGTATTTAATGAAATAAGATAAATTTTGGAAATATTAATGGAATTTGAATATATACACCTGGAAAAGTTGAGCTCTCGACGAATGGCCCGGAGATATTTATCGCATCGCATATTTCCCATTGGCACACCTAAGTGTACATACAGTTACTGGATATTGACATGCACGTGCAAAGCTTACACATGAAATTCGTGCATTAGAGGATGAGGATTCCTCATCGATGGCTAAATGCTGGTTGATGCTGGCCGATTGGAGTTGGAGGCTAGGCGTAAGGAAAAGGAGCAAGTGAGATGGAGTCCGGCAACCCCATCCGGCCAAGGGGACGGGGCCAATCAGAGTGTGCGGACTTTGAGGGTGTCGTTGCCTGGCAACCCCAGCACACCCAACACCCAAGGGGAGAAAACTCTCCCAAGGGGGGTCTCATCCGTGAATACAGTCCGCATCGAAAGTTATCGCACCCTTGAGATAAATATCTCTATCTATGTGCCAATAGTCTTCATACTTTTTCTTCTTTTTCATCTTCTTCTTCATCATCATGTTTTTCTTCTTCATCATCTTCTTTTTTATCCTCTTCTTCATTTTCTTTTTCTTTATCTTCTTATTCTTCTTCATCTCCTTCTTGTTCTTTATCTTCTTGTTCTTCTTTTTCATCATCATGTTTTTCTTTATCTTCTTCTTCTTCTTGTTCTTCATCTCCTTCATCATCTTAATTTTCTTTATCTTCTTATTCTTCTTCTTGCTTTCCTTCATCTTCTTTTTCTTTATCTTCTTCTTCATCATCGTCATCATCATCATTTTCTTTATCTTCTTTTTCTTTATCTTCTTATTCTTCTTCTTGTTCTTCATCTCCTTTTTCTTTATCTTCTTGTTCTTCTTTCATCATCATCATCATTTTCTTTATCTTCTTCTTGTTCTTCATCTCCTTCATCATCATCTTTTTCTTTATCTTCTTCTTGTTCTTCATCTCCTTCATCATCATCTTTTTCTTTATCTTTCTTCTTCTTCTTCTTCTTCTTGTCTTCATCTTCTTCTCGTTCATTTTCATATTCTTCTTCTTGTTCTTCATCTTCATCATCATCTTCTTCTTTTTCTTCATCTTCTTGTTCTTCTTCTTCATGATCATGTTTTTCTTTATCTTTTTCATCTTCTTCATCTCCTTCATCATTTTCTTCTTTTTCTTTATCTTCTTGCTCTTCTTCTTCTTCTTCATCTTCTTGTCCTTCTTATTCTTCTTTTTCTTCCTCTTCTTTTAATTACTTTTGATATTCATTTGTTACACTTTTTTTTTGCTTTCTTTTTTGGGAACATTTGCTACGAGCTAGCAGGGCTCGAACTAGGTCCGTAAATCCCGTAAAGGTCCGTAACTTTGCTTGAAGTCCGTAAAAGTCGGTTTTTAAAAAAAAAAAAAGGTCCGTAAAGTCCGTAATTTGATTGAAAAAAGAACGAAAAGTTCGTAAATTGTATACGATATAATTTGGAGAATTTTAGTAAAATTACAAATTAATGCAGAAATTCAATTTTATTCTCAAAAGAAATAAAATTCTTCGCAAAAATTCAATTATGTTTAAAAGTTTTAGAAAATTTCTTCAAAATTTCGATTATCTTTGGAAATAATTAAATTGTTCTCCGAAATACAATTATTTTCAAAAATTTTAATAAAATTCTTGGCAAAATTTCAATTATTTTCAAAAATTTTCCAAAAGAATTCAATTATTAAACAAAATTTTAATAAAATTCTTGGCAAAATGTCAATTATTTTCAAAAATTTTCCAAAAGAATTCAATTATTAAAAAAAAAAATTTAATAAAATTCTACGCAAACCTTTAATTATTTTCATAAAATAATAAAAATTTCACAGGGATTCAATTCTTTTCGTATAGATAATAAAATTCTTCTTTGAAATTCATAATTATTTTTTTATAAATAATAAAACTCATTGCAGAATTTCAATTATTTTTAATACAATTTTAATCGAATTCCTCGAAAAATAGAAAATTCTTTTTAAAATTTTTATTTAAATTCGTCAAAAGAAGTCAATTATTTAAAAATTTATTGAGGAAATTCTTTATGAGAATTCAATTTTAAGAAACTTGCAATTATTCAATAATTTTTTTTTGTATTTAAATAATTGAATTCTAGTAGAATTTTCTCATAAAAATTGATTTAAAAATGGATTTTAGTTTAAATTTTAGATTATATATTTGAATTTTAAGAGTATTAGAGCGTGAATTTTTAGAAATAATTGATTTTTGAAAAGGTTACAAATTAAAATCTTCGAAAATCTGAATTTTTCATATTTTTAATTAATAATCCTGTGGAATTAATTTTTTTGAGAAAGTTTAATTGCGGTAAAATTTAATTGTAAACAAATAAATTTCAAAATTCTCAAAGAACTTTTTCAAAAATTATTAAAAATAATGCATTTATAGAAGAATTTTATTTAAAAATTGTAGAAAATAATAATTGAATTAAAATTTCTGAAAATAATTGAATTTTATTACTTTCGAAAATAATTGGATTCTTGTGATGAATACTATTATTTATTAAAATAATTTGACTTTGCAATGAATGCAATTAAAATTCCTGAAAATTATTGAATTTTGTCGAAGAATTTTGATATTCATTTATAAAGATAATTGAAATATGGACAAGAATTTTTTTTAGATCTTTTTAAAAATACTTAAATGTCTGCAAAGAATTTTATTTATTTTGAAAATAATTGAATTTATTCTTTTATTATTTGGAAATTGTACGTTATAATTTGGATAATTTTAGACAAACTACAAATGATTGCAGAAATTCAATTATTTTCAAAAGTAATAAAATTCTTTGCAGAAATTCAATTATGTTCAAAATTTTTTTTAAATTCTCATCAAAATTTCAATTATTTTTAGAAATAATTAAATTCTTCTTCGAAATTAAAATATTTTTTAAAAATTTTCCTCAATTCAATGATTTTCAATATCTACTATTTTCGTAACATTTTTCAAAAGAATTCAATTACCTATTTAAAAACAAATTTAATAAAATTCTACACAAACTTTTAATTATTTTCAAAAGATCAAAATTTCAAAGGAATTTTGTTATTTACAAATTTTTTTTTTAAATTTCTTCGCAATCATTCAATTATTTTTATAAATAATAAAAATTTTTACCGGGATTCAATTATTTTCGTAAATAATAAAATTCTTTTTAGGAATTCAATTATTTTCATAGATCATAAAACTCATCGCAGAATTTCAATTATTTTTAAAACAATTTTAATCGAATTTCTCGGAAAATGTAATTATTATTAAAAATTTTATTTAAAATCATAGAAAGAATTCAATTATTTAAAAATTTATAGATAAAATTCTTTATGAGGGTTCAATTTTAAGAAACATGTAATTATTCAATAAATTGTTATTTTTGTATTTAAATAATTGAATTCTAGTAGCATTTTATAATAAAAATTTATTTAGAAATGAATTTTGGTTAAAATTTTAGATTATAATTGAATTCTAAAAGTATTTTAGCGTAAATTTTTAGAAATAATTGAATTTAAAAAAGGTTTCAGGTTTCAGGTTTTGTTATTGAATAATTGAATTGTAGTAGAATTTTCTAATAAAAATTGATTTAAAAGTGAATTTCAGTTAAAATTTTAAATAATAATTGAATATTAAAAGCAATATAGCGTGAATTTTTAAAAATAATTGAATTTTGAAATTAAGTTTTTTGAAAAAGTTTAATTGAATTTTTTAAATATTATTTTAAGTTTTTATTTTCTAATATTTATTTAATTGAAGAATTTACGAATAATTGAAATTTCGTAAAATTGAATATTGTCAAATTGTCAAAAATTGTCAAAGAACTTTTTCGAAAATTATTAAAAGTAATTGATTTAAAGAAAAATTTTAGTTAAAAATTCTTGTAAATAATAATTGAATTGTAAATGATTTTATCACTCGGTCATCTTCATGTTTTAGTTTTGAAAAATTTAATTTATAGTTTTAAGTAAAATGTTCTTTTATTTGACTCGGAGTGGTTATATTTTTGTCAGTAATTGGTCCGTAAAGTCCGTATTTTTAAATAATTTTACTGGTTCGAGCCCTATTATTCGAACATTGGATTAAGATTCATTATAAACAAGGATTGAATTGTAAAGCCCTTGTAGATTTCGTATAAACTAAAAATCCAGTGAGATGGAATAAAAAGGAGTGAAACTAAACGAGAAACAAAAAATTATTCAGCGCAAAAGCAAAAGCAAACGCAAAAAAAATAAAAATAATAATACAATAGAAAAATTTGATCTCTGATCCCATAGGACACATATTATATAGTAATAGTATATATTTGAAGGTCCTGAGGAAAATAGTGATGCTTGCACATTTTTTCTGTTCCTTTTTTCAAATTGCATCCCAACAATGGCTTGTAACTCTTGGCTAAAAGCGGATTAGAGATGGCTTTAAAAAGTTGAGTTCACTACATATTAGAGAATTGTCGTTGCAGGAGATCATTTCGGGTTTTCTGACTCTAAAATTCGTACAAACGGCTTAAAGCAGGTTGTCCTTCGGCTTCTTCTCCTTTTCAACCGAGCGATTAGCCTCGTCCTGCTTCCTCCTTGGATTAAAACCATTCTATTGATGTCATTCAATGTACTTACTTTCCTTTTATATTACGGCAAAATGTTTTGACATACCCACCACTTTAGTCCATCAAAATACACGTTTTCATTCTTTATTTTTCTCTTTTTTCTCTTTTTTCTCTTTTTTCTCTATATATCATTATTATCGAATTTCACCCCCTTCATTCATTCGCTCATTCATTGTCATTTATTAAATTTGCAAAAAGAATAAAATTTCATTCTAAAAGAGAGAAAAAAAATTACCGTTTTCTTTACTTTTTTTGCGAGGTAAATGTGTAAACATTTAAAAAAGTAAAAAAACGGGAATTTTGTTTTTATTTTTTTTTATAATTTTAAAGTTAATAAATAATATTTGTTGATATTTTTTTCCTATTTCTTATCGCTAAATAAATTCATGAATACAAAATTCAATTCTTATATAGAATTTCTATTAAAATTGCATTGTAAATAATTGATTTCGTTCGTAGAAATTTAATGATAATTGTATATTAAGTAATTGAATTCATGTGTTATTATTATTACATTTGAAAATAATAGAAATTTTTACGAGAATTTCTCTATTTATAAAGATAATTGAAATTTTGACAAGAATTTAAAAAAATTTTTGTACATAATTGAATTTCTGTTAAGAATTTTTTTATTATTATTGAAGATATCTGAAATTTTTACAAGAATTCCTTTAAATTTTTTATCATTAATTGAATTTTTGCAAAGAATTTTATAAAAATTTTGGAAAATAATTTCATTATTATTATAAAGATAATTTAATTTTTGCGAAGAATTTTATTATAATTTTTGAAAATAATTGAATTTTGGTGTAGAATTTTATTATAAATAAATTTAATTGAGATTTTAACGATAATTTCTTAAAATTTTTGAACAATTATATTATTAAATTTTTTCTAAGAATTTCCTTAAAATTAAGTGAAAATAATTGGAATTTTGCAAGAATTTCGTTAAATTTTTTTATCATAATTGTATTTCTGCGAAGAATTTTAATTAATTTTTGAAAATAATTTAATTTCGTAGTAGAATTTCATTATTTATAATAAAGATAATTGAAATTTTGGACAGAATTTTATTAAAATTTTTGAAAATAATTGAATTTTCATGGAAGAATTTTATAATTTATGAAAATAATTGAATTTATCTAAAGTATTTATAGCATTAAAAAAATTGAATTCTCGCGAAATATTTTATTATTCAGGAGAATAATTGAATTCTTACATTTTTTTCTTATGAATTTAGTTAAAATATTATTGAAAATAATCGATTTTTTCCGAAGAAATTCAATGAAAATTTTATTTTAAATAATAGAATTTCTGTGACAATTCAATTATTTATGAAAATAATTGAATGGTTGCGGACAATTTTATTAAAGTTCTTTTAAATAATTGAATTCTTTTGGGAATTTTTATTAAAATGGTAGATATTGAAAATAATTGAATGTCAACGAAGAATTTCATTATTTGTGATACTAGAATTTTTCATTTTGTAAAATTTTTATTAAACAGAATAATCATCTAAAAAAATGTTTTATAGAGAAAAAATAATAGAA
The DNA here is from genome assembly GCA_032872505.1 of Leptopilina syphax. Lineage (NCBI taxonomy): Eukaryota > Metazoa > Arthropoda > Insecta > Hymenoptera > Figitidae > Leptopilina > Leptopilina syphax. The sequence goes on along the minus strand of CM065469.1, from coordinate 27,193,301 downwards.
AGAATTCTTTCTTAGACGAATTTATATTTCACTGAAATATTATTATTTGACATAAATTTCACTGAGTAAATATTATTATTTATTATACTTTAAACAAATTTTCAAAATTCTAATAAAATTCTTTGCGAGAATTCAATTATTTTCATTTAATAAAAAAAATTCTTCGCTGAAATTTAATTACTTTGAAAACAATTTTAATTGAATTCCTTATCCTTCTGAAATTATTTTTCATACAATTCTTCGTAGGAATTCAATTATTTTTAAAAAATTTTAATGAAATTCTTCGAAATAATTCAATTATTTTAAAAAATTTTGTTAAAATTCTTCATAAGAATTCAATTATTTTCCAAAATTTTAAAATAAAATAAATTAAGGCAAATTTAACTAAAATAAAATAATTGAATTTCTGCGTAGAATTTTATTAAAATTATGCGAATAATTGAATTCATACAATTTTTTTTGACGAATTTAATAAAAGTTTAATTTATAATAATTCAATTCTTGTATAGAATTTAATTAAAAATTTTGGAAAATAATTAAATTCTTTTAAGAAATTCTACTAAAATTTCATTGTAAATAATTGACTTCTTTAGAAATTTAATGAAATAATTGTATTTTAAATAATTGAATTCCTGTGACTATTCAATTATTTATGAAAATAATTGAATGTTTGCGGACAATTTTATTAAATTTCTTTTAAATAATTGAATTCTTTTGGAGAAATTTTATTAAAATTGTAGATATTGAAAATAATTGAATTTGAACGAAGAATTTCATTGTTTGTGACAATAATTGAATTTATCTAAATTATTTTATTATCTATGAAAATAATTGAATTGTCGCGTAATATTTTTTTTTTATTTATGAGAATAATTGAATTCTTAAAAAATTTTCTCGATGAATTTAATTAAAATTTTATTGACATTAATTCAATTCTTATAGAGAAGTTTATTTAAAATTTTTTAAAATAATTGAATTTTTTCAAAAAATTCTATATGAAAATTGCATTGTAAATAATTGATTTCTTTCATAGAGATTTAATGAAAATTGTACTTTAAGTAATTGAATTCTTGTGAAAATTCAATTATTTATTAAAAGAATTGAATTTTTGCGAAGGACTTTAGTAAAATTCTTTTACATAATTGAATTCTTTTGGCAAATTTCATTAAAATAGTCAATTTTGAAAATAATTGCGAATTTCGAAAAATATTTTTAAAATTAATTGAATCGTTTTTTAAGAAATTTATTGAAATTTTTGAGAAATAAATATAAATTTTTTGGCTTTAAAGTTTGTCAAAAATAGCTTTCTTCGCAGTTTTAACCCGTTTTTTGGAAAAAGGGGCGTTTCCGAAAAGTAATACTATTTTTTTCTTATTCTTTATCACTAAATAAATTTCCTTACCACTAAATTTTTAAATTTAGTGTGGTCTTGGTGAAATTTTTTAGCTTTGAAATTTGACAAAAAATCTGTTGATCTCGATAGAATTTTATTATTTTCAAAAATTTCAATAAAATTCTTCTAAACAGTTAAATTATTTTCGAAAATTTTTAGAATTTTTGTTTTAGTCAATTGAACGTTATTTGCTTCAAATACTGAAATTATTGTTTCAAACACAATTTATTTCATATAAATGAGAAAAAAAAGTTTATGATTTTTATTAATTATAAATTAAATGTTTGTTAATTGAAATTAATTTTTTAATTTGTTGTTTAAATTGTTTCAGTTGAAGCAAAGGTGAGAAAAGCTCAAGCCAGTAAAGGTGAGTAAAAATATATTGAAATTTACTTTCTTGATTGTACTATAGTCAATTTACTTTGGTAATAATCAATACATAAATATTTTTTTATTTAAATAGACGAAGCTGGCGGTTCAAACGATGTTAAGAAAGATTATGAAATGGATGTAGAAATCGACGACGGTTTTCTCACTCTTAGCAAAGCGATCGACGAAATGGCGTAAGTAATTTCAAAAATTCTTTATTCAATCTTTTTTCATTTCAAAAAATAGTTTATTTAATTCAAGCAATTGTCTAACTGCGACAACTTATCAAATTGTAAAATTATTATTTGTATCGAATAATTATTATTTTTATTTTGATATTTATTTAAAAAAAAAATTTGATATTTATTTAAAACAAAAAAAATAATTTTTTATTGTTTCAAAGAAAGAAATAATTGTTTAGAATTAAAATTTATTTGCGTGACAAGTAAAAATTATTAACATCCAGAATATTTTGATTTATCTGGTAAATAGTCAAGTAGAAGATTTATATTTGAATAAAAATGAATTTTTTTATCATTGTAAAGATTGACATTATAAATACTTTTATCTATTTAAAGATTAATTTTGTAAATTTTACTTATTTGTTTTAGACCCAGAACAAAAGTTCCGAAGATTTACTACGGATCGAGAACGCATAAACAAATTGAACAAATAATAAGGGAACTTAAAAAAACAGCCTATAGAGATAAACCGTAAGTATTCAATTAAATACCACGATTAATTTTCAAAAAACGACAAATTAGAGTAGTTTTACTTTACAACGAGAGTGAATTTTTATTAAACAACTAAATTGGTAGCAAAGGTGAAAGTAAAATCATGTTCAAATTAATTTCAAATATTCTCATTCGCTGAAATAACTATTGTTTTTTTAATTTTTTAATTAATGGCATACTTTATTTTTATTTTTTTTTTTAGTATGTCATTAAATTTTTAATTTTTTAATCAATAATTTTCTTTGTGTATAATTATATTATTTTTATATTTATTGTTATGTTTATTTATATACTTATTTTTACATTTATTTTTATTTTTACATTTTGTTCTTATATATTTATATATTCATTTTTATTTTTAATTTTATTTTTACATTGATTTCTATTTTTAAGTTTATTTTTATTTCTATTTTTAAACTTATTTTTATTTATTTATTTATTATTTATACTGATTTTTATTTTTCTATTTGTTTTCCTTTTTAGAATGACTATATTGAGCAGCCGAGAACACTCCTGCATTCAACAAACAACTGGTAAAAAATCGAAAACACAATTATGTAATGAACTCTTGGATCCACTAAAGGTTCGTTTTTACTTGTTTTTTAAAAATTTTTATCTACTTTTAAAAATTTGACTAACATGAGTTTATTTATCTTTACAGAAAGTGGGCTGTCCTTATTATACGGAGAAAAACAAGACCGATATGGGTTCTAATATAAAATTAAGACATTACGGTATTGATGGACCATGGGATGTTGAAGACCTGGTTGAATTGGGAAAAGAGATTGGTTGCTGTCCATATTTTTCAGCAAGACAATTAATGGCCGAAGCTGACATCATATTTTGTCCCTATAATTATATAATCGATCCTCAAATTCGAGACACTGTAAGTGAAATTAAATATTTGTCCCTAAATTTCAAGAGCGATTTATTATTATTTTGTAAATTAAAAAACTTTATATTTTCAAGAATAAACATCAATTTTTGAATGATTACAGATTCAAAATTTAAAGAATTCACTTATTAAGTACATAATATTAAATATTCTTGATTATTAGTATTAAAAATTTTTTTTTTAATTTTTCGCAAGAATTTAATTATTCTCGTAAATAATAAAATTCTTTAGAGCAATTAAATTATTTTCAATACAATTTTAATAAAAATTTCTCGAAAGAATACAATTATTTTTAAAAATATTAATTAAAATCGATTATTTTTAAGAATTTTAATATAAATTCAATTATTTTCAACAATTTTTTATGAAATTCTTTTTAAAAAAATCATTATTTTCAAATAAAATTCCTTCAAAAAATCCAATTATTTTCAAAAATTTTGATAAAATTCTTCGAAACAATTCAATTATTTTTCTAAATTGTAAAATTCTTGCCAAGAATACAATTATTTTTGTAAATAATTTCTAAAAAATTCAATTATTTTTAATACAATTTTAATAAAATTTCTCTGACAGGTTTAAATATTTTTAAAAATTTTAATGACATTTTTCTGAACAATTCAATTGTTCTCAATAGTTTTGAATAAAATTCTTTGTAAATTTCAATTATTTTAAAAATTTTTAATTAAAATTATTTAAAAAAATTACATTATTTTTACAAAATTTAATAAAATCAGTCAAAAAAAATGTAATTATTTACAAAAACTCTAATAAAGTTGTTTAAAAGAATTCAATTATTTGAAGAAATGTTGATAAAATTCTTGAAATGAATTCAATTATATATTCAATTTTTTTTAATACTCTACTAGAATTCAATGATTTTTAGTACATCGAAAATTTAATTATTTCTGAAAATAATTGAATTCTTGAATAGAATTTTATTGAAATAATTGAAACCCTGCGAAAAAATATATTATTTCTGCAAATAATTGAATTTTTGCAAAATTTTAAAAAATAAGTGCATTTTTGAGAAGAATTTAATGAAAATTGTATTTAAAATATTTTAATATCTTAAAAAAATTTACATTTTATTGATATAATTGAATACTTACGAAGAATTTAAAAATAATATAATTTTCCCTGGAATTCAATAAAATTGTATTTTAAATAATTGAATTCCAGCGAAAATTTTATTGTTTATGAAAATAATTGAATTCTTAAATTGAATTTTATTAAAAATTTTTTTTAAATAATTGAACTCTTGTGAAAAATTCATTTATTTCTTAAAATAATTGAATTTTTTTTGGAGAAATTTTACAAGATTTTTAAAAATAATTGAAATTTTCGAAGAAATCAATTAAAATTGTATTGAAAATAAGTGAAATTCTATTAAGAATTTTATTGTTTGTACAAAAATAATTTAATTTTTTTACGAAGATTTTTATTATTTATAAATTGACTTTTCGCAAAGAATTTTATTACAATTATTGAAAATAATTGAATTCTTGATAAAATTCAATTACTTTTAAAATTTTCATTCAAAATTATTAAAAAAAACTTCACTATTTTCCAGAATATTGAAATAAATAATTCTTTAAAACAATTCAATTATTTCAAAGAATTGTGATAAAAATCTTGCCAAGAATTAAATTATTTTCAATACAATTTTAATTGCATTTTCTCGAAAGAATTGAATTATTGAAAAAAATGTTGATAAAATTCTCGAAGAGAATTCAATTATTTTCGAATTTTATTATTTACAATTATTATTTTTAGTACATCAATTCAATTCAATTGTTCTCAAAAGTTTTTAATAAAATTCTTTGTAACTTTCAATTAATATTACTTTAAAAAATATTAACTTTTATTTATAAATTGACTTTTTGCAAAGAATTTTATTACAATTATTGATAATAATTGAATTATTCATAAAATTCAATTACTTTCAAAATTTTTAGTAAAAATTAATAAAATAAACTCCACTATTTTTAAGAATATTGAAATAAATTTTTTAAAATAATTCAATTATTTTAAAGAATTTTAATACAAATTTTAATATTACATTTTAATTACATTTTCTCGAAAGAATTGAATTATTGAAAAAAATGTTGATAAAATTCTCGAAGTGAATTAAATTATTTTCAAATTTTTTTATAAATACTTTCCAAAAATTCAATGATTTTTAGTACATTAATTTTAAAATTTAAAACATTTTTTTTTTTAAATTATTTAAAAAGTTAGAAAACAAAAAAGCAAACAGCAACTAACTTCAAACTGCGAACAGATTACCGAAACACAACGATTATTAATATAGATTATTCTACACAAAAACTGTTTTTTACAAAAATTTGTTTAGTTTTGTTTTTTATTTTTTAATAAATTCAATTTCGTTACATTTATTTTAATTATTTTTGTTTATTTCAATCTTACACGGGTTTGAAAACAACCTTTTTGAAAAGAAAAATTTTTCCTAATTTACTAATTTAATTACAGATGCAACTAGATTTAAAGGACCAAATAATTATACTAGACGAAGCGCACAATATCGAAGATATTTGCCGAGACGTTGCCAGCAAAACTATTCGAGAAGATGAATTAGAAGAATGCATTAAAGAATGTATTAATCTTGAATTACTAGTGCGTGACGATATATTAAAATCAACCTACAATACTATTTACGAATACTGCAAACAATTGATAAACTTTCTCAAGATACAACTTGTTTCCCCAATTGTAAGTAATTTTCAATCAATTATCATTTTAGAACATTTATTCTTTTTTTAATGTATTTAATGTACATTTTAATTATTTAATAACATTGAATTCAAAGTGAATAAATTTTTTTTTCGTATTTTAGAATGGCGGTGAAGAATCGTGTAGTGCTTACTGGAAGGGTGACGAGCTGATGCAATTATTGGAAATTAATAAATTGGGAAAACCAATGATGAGTCAATTTATCATGGCTTGTAAGAAGGTTATTATAGAATATAATAACGCGAAAGAAAATATTCGTGATCAGGAAAAGAAAGCACCGCCAATAATAATATCAATGAATACAAAAAGACTGTTGGAGGATCTTCTTTTTGTGATCGAAAAAATTTCTTCTATTAAATTCTCTCAAGATTTTCGAGCTTGCATTACGGAAAGTGAAGTCCGCGATTATAAATCAGTAAGTTGCAATTTTATCACTAAATTTTGAATTACCTTTTTCTTAAATTAATATTTTAAAGCAACCTTTTCTTTAATTAGTATTTTCAATCACCTTTTTCTTTAATTAGTATTTTCAATTACCTTTTTCTTTATTGAATATTTTCAATTACCTTTTTTTAAATTTTATTAATATGATTAACAAATTTCTGTTTCAAGTGATAATATATTGTTGAATAATTTCAATTGCCTTTTTTTAAATTTGATTAATATGATTAACAAATTTCTGTTGCAATTGATAATAATATTGTTGAATAATTTTATCAGCAGGTTGAGGACGATGTTTGGGTTCGGGGTAGTCGACCAACAAAGAGACGCATAAGAATGTTAAAATTGCTGTGTATGTATCCGGGGGTAATTTTCAAACCGCTATCCGATTTGGCGAGATCTATTATTTTGGCGTCGGGCACTCTTGCCCCTATTAATTCATTCCAAAGTGAACTTGGAACAACTTTTCCGAATATGCTGCAAGCAAATCATGTTATTCCAAGGGAGCAAGTTTACGTACGTGGGATTGCATATGGACCAACTGGAATTGGTCTCAAGGCGAATTATCAAAATACCAACTTATTTAATTTCAAGGTAATTTCTCTAATACTTTCTTTTCTTGAACTATAGCAAATGTTACGAAAATTACAGAATATTTTTAATTTTTAAAAATCAACTTCAATTTCTGAATAATTTTAAATTGAAAATTACTTTAAATTAGAAAAAAATATGTACTATATTCTCTAAATCTGAATTAGTAAAACTTACTAGTAAAATTACTAACAAATGATACGCTCATCAGCGCACGAAACGCGGTATTCCATTTATTACTTTTTAAAAAATATTTAATATTAAAATATAATTCAAAAAATTAAGAGTCATTTACTAATTGAAATTGATAATATTTATTAATCTATATTAATAACCGATGTATATATTTGAACTCTTTCAAAAAGTTTCACTAATTTTTTTTTTAATACAGTCGATTTTGTTAACAATTGTAGTAATAATTTTGCTATTAACTTTTATTATAATTATTGATAGAAAATTAAAATCTTTTGAACAATATTATTAGAGTTTTTGTAAATAATTAAATTCGTTTGAAGAATTTCTTTAAGTTGATTATAAATAATGTATTTTTTAAAAAATTTAATTGAGAATTTTTAAAATAAATGAATTAAACAAAGAATTTTTTAGCTTTTTAAATAATCGTGTCTATTAATAATTATAATTAAGAATTTTATTAAAATTGTAAAATAATTAAATTCTTGATAAAAATTTTACTATTTGAAAAATAATTGAATTCCTGCAAAGAATTTTATTATTTATAAAAATAATTAAATTGTTGCTAAGAATTTTTCAATTTATATAATAATTTAATTGTTTTGAAGAATTTATTAAAATTTTAGAAAATAATTGATCTGTCGAAAAATTGTATTAAAATTTAAAAAACTAATTAAATTTCTGCAAAGAATTTTACTATTTAAAAAATAATTGAATTCTAAAAAGAATATTATAATTTATAAAAATAATTGAATTGTTTCGAAAAATTTATTAAAATTGTAGAAAATAATTGAATTTTGGAGAAAAATTGTATTAAAAATTGAAAAAATAATTGAATTTCTTTAAAGAATTTTACTATTTATTATAAAAATAATTGAATTTTGGCGAAGAATTTTATAATTTATAAAAATAATTGAATCGTTACGAAAAATTTAATAAAATTGTATAAAATAATTTAATTCTGGCGGAAAATTTGATTAAAAATTGAAAAAATAATTGTACTTATGTAAAGAATTTTACTTTTTATAAAAATAATTGAATTCTTTTGAAAAAAAATGTTATTGTTTTTTAAAATAATAAATTGTATTCTATCGAAGAATTTAATTAAAATTTGTGAAAATAATAAACAATAATAATTAATTATGTAGGTACTTGATAACTGAAGTTTTTGAATTTTGAATCTGAAATTATTCAAAAATTGAAGCTTATATTTAAAAATAACAAATTTTGTAATTCACAAAAAAATAATAAATTTAATTTTTGTTCAACTTCAAAATGCAATCAAGCATCTGAAATACAATGATTATTAATATAGATTTTGAATTTTTTTCTGTAGACTAACAAAAATTAGTATTTTGCTTCATTTTATTCAATAATTTATACTTGTTGTCTAAAAAAAGAGAAGTCTGTAAATTTGTGTGATTTTTTCAAATATTTAAATAACAAAAATTAATTAATTAATTTTTTTCTTAATTAATCAATTTTTTTCAGGACGAATTGGGAAGATTGTTAGTTCAAGTGTCTGAATCTATTCCTCATGGAATATTGTGCTTCTTTTCGTCTTATAAAATGATGAACTTGCAAATTGAAAGGTGGAAGGAGACTGCAGTGTGGCAACAATTAGAAAACAATAAACACATTCTCGTCGAGCCACGATTTGGCAACGAGTTAGATGAAGTAATGACGGAATTTAGATCTGTCATAAAAGACACTTCAAATTCGAATAGATTTGGTGTTACAGGTGCTCTTTTATTCGCCGTTTTTCGTGGAAAAGTCGCCGAGGGAATTGATTTCAGTGATAATGAAGCGAGATGTGTTTTAAACTGTGAGTAAAAAAAAAAAATTCAAAACTTATTTTTTTGTTTTTAAACATTTTTTTATTTTCGAAACTCTGAATTGTGAAAGTTGCGAGTTTCTGATAAAGGAAACTTTAAAAATTCGTCAAAATATTATCGAGATAATTAAACTTTTCAGGTTGGCATTCCGTTTGCTGTGAGAAACGATCCGGCGATAGACATGAAAATGATGTACAACAATCTAAATAAAGCGAAGGGACTCCTCAATGGAAGTGATTGGTATTCAATTCAAGCTTTTCGAGCCCTGAATCAAGCACTTGGAAGATGTATAAGACACAAAAATGATTGGGGAGCAGTTCTAGTCGTCGATGAAAGGTGAGTTATTTTTACTTATTTCAATTTTTCTTCAATTTATCAGGAAAATTATTTGCATATTACAGATTTGTAAGCAACGCTACAGTTAGTAATCTTCCAAAATGGGTGAAGAGCATGGTAAACAAAAACACTTTCTATTTTTTATTCTTTTCATTTAGTTAACAGGCTTCACACTCAATAATTAATTTTAAAAAAGGATCAAAAAGTCTCTTTAATACGGAAAAAAGTAGTAAAAAAAGTAGCTAGAGAAAATTAATTTTAACAAATAAAAAAAAATTGTTTTAGTCGATTCACAAAAAATTGATTCAGTATTTCCCTGACTGTTTCCTGATTTCAATCAAAAACCATTATTTTTATTCTAATCCTGCTGAGAACCTTAATTTAAAATTATTGAAAAATTTAATTATTTTGCAAAGTTTTACCCTAAAAAATACAATTGTACTTAAAAGTAATTATTAAGTAAACAAATTAAATTATTTCATAAAATTTAATTTAAATTGTTCACAGGAATTAAGAAAATAAATAAATAATTTTTCAAAATAAAATGTTATTACAGTTTTACAACAATTAAAATTTTCAACGATTTCAATTTAATAATCTTTTAAAATTTAGTTATTTCTAAAAAAAATCATACTATAACGCTTTTAATATTCAATTATCTAAAATTTCAACTGAAATTCATTTTTAAATCAATTTTTATTAGACAGTTCAACTGAAATTCAACTATTTAAATACAAAAATAAATAATATTATAGTGAATAATTGAATGTTTCTCAAAATTTAATTCTTATAAAGAATTTATCAATTTTTTAAAAAATAATTCAATTTTTGTGAAAAATATTATTATTTAGGAAAAAAATTGAATAATATTATTGTAAAGAATTAGGAAAAAAATTCAAGAATTTATCAATTTTTTAAAAAATAATTCATTTTCTGAGAAGAATTTTATGAAAATAATTCAATTTTTGCAAAGAATTTTATTGAATTTTTTTTTAAATAATTCAATTTTTGTGAAAAATATTATTATTTAGGAAAATAATTAAATAATATACTTGTAAAGAATTCAAGAATTTATCAATTATTTAAAAAATAATTAAATTTCTGAGATGAATTTTATTATTTATGAAAATAATTGAATTTTTGCGAAGAATTTTCCTGATTTTTTTTTAAATAATTCAATTTTTGTAAAAAATCTTATTATTTAGGAAAATAATTAAATAATATATTTGTAGAGAATTAAAAAAAGAATTCAAGAATTTATCAATTATTTTAAAAATAATTGAATAATATAATTGTAAAGAATTAGAAAAAGAATTCAAGAATTTATAAATTTTTTAAAAAATAATTGAATTTCTGAGAAGAATTTGATTATTTATGAAAATAATTGAATTCTGGCGAAGAATTATATTTAATTCTTTTTAAATAATTGAATTATTTGGGAAAATAATAAAATTCTTGTGAAGAATTTTATACAAATTTTTATAAATGTAATTGAATTTTCATGAAAAATATTATTATTTATGAATATAATTGAATTCTTGCTTAGAATTTTATCAAAAATGTTTTTGAATAATTGTATTTCCATGAACAATGTTATTATAAGTGAAAGTAATTGAATTATTGTGAATTCTATATTAATTGAATTTCTGTGGAGATTTTATTATTTATGAAAATAATTGAATTTTGGATGAATTTTATCAAGTTTTTTGTAATAATTGAATTGTTTTGCGAAATTTTATGAAAATACTATTTATTGAAAATAATTGAACTTCGAAAAGTTTTTGAAAATAATTGAATCGTTTTAAAGAATTTTTACAATTCTTAGAATTTTTGTTTATTTCAACTATTAACGAATTTAAAGTGATGCAAATTTTCACCAAAAATAAAGAAAAAAGCTTTTAGTGTCATAAATCCAAAAAAAGTATCCAATTAGTAGTAAATTGTAAAAATAGTAGTAAATAGTAGGTTTTAGTAGATGAGTGCGAAGCCTGCGTTAATTACTTTAAAATCTAATTTTGAAAAATTCTTTCAAGTGGCGAAATCCATCGCGAGTAAATCTTCCGGCGGAATTAAAGGAATTTGTCAAAGTTCAAAAAATACAGGAAGAAGAACGTCTTCTTTTGTAAATAAGTGAAGGACACTCTCGTTAAGTTTTCGATTACATTCGTTAGGTTGTAAAGTGAATTGTCTTTGTTTCGTTTAGTTCGTCTATGTTTAGTTTCTTTGTTTTTAACATTTTTTTTAATTTTTCTTTTTTTTAACTCTCATCCTGACAGTGATCGTTAAACAATTATGAATTAAATGATTTTACATATAGAAATTTTTTTTTCTCTAATCAAAAAGAGACTTAAATTTAAAAAAACTATGTATTAATAATAGATTCTTACATGTCTATTTTTATACTTCTATAGAATGTAGATAAAATATTTACAGTATTAAAGTGCGATTATGCAAATATATTTTTGCTTATAGTATTCGAAATTTTCTTCTTTTTTTAATTATCTTTCTTGTTTTTTTAATTCAAGTTTAATTATTTTATTAGAGCAAATCTATTTCTTTTTATATATAAAAAACGAAATTGCTTTTGTTGACTTTTGTCGTTTTATTACAAATTTTCGCTTTTTGAACAATACTTACTCTATTTACAAGAAAATGTTACATTAATATTTTATTTCATTTTGAGGGTGTCCCTTTTTTCGATCATTCTCAACTGCTTCTTCTTCATTCTCTTTATTTTCGCTGTGTTTGTTATCTGAAAGGAAAAGAAAAATATTATTGCTTTTGTTTGTTGATTTTAGCAAAATATTGTTCACTGCTAAAATAAAAATTGCATTTAATTTTAAATTATTAAAAAATTTTTTTTTAGACTTACAACTTGGACGATTTCACTTTTCTTTCGATTTTCTTCAGCTCGTTTCAAATTATCTCTCCTCCTCTCTTTTTTTAATTCTTTCGCTTCTTTCATTTTCGCCACTTTTTCCCTTGACAATTCTTTAATGTGTTTCAAATCTTCCCTTAATTTCTGCTTCTTTTCAAATGACTGACGAATGCCTTTTGTTTTGACAATAGACGAAAACCTTTATAAAATGAAAAATAAACATTGAGTAAATAGAAGTAACTGGAAAATCACAAAATTATCCAAACAAATGGGAATTTTCTTGAAAATCATGGAAAATGGCAAAATCTAAAAATTAAATTTCTAAATTTTTCCTTTTTTTCTACGTGATTTTTTTAAACAATTTTTTTTTTTAATTTCTATTCACTTACCTTTTTCTTGGTTCTTTCCAAACTCGTCCTGACTTTGGTTTTCCTCGAGGAATAACAATTTTATTCTCTGAACTTTCTTCTTTGCCTGCTTCTGTCATTTTGATAAATTCGTAAGGATTCTTATCGTACTTTTTGTAATTAAAATCTTTAAATTTCTAACTTTAAATTATAAAATTTTCTCTGTAAAATTAAACGAGAATGAATCAACTTTGAGGTTAACCTCGTGTTCTATTGACATATTCGCCTCGTGGAGAAATGAAGAACCTGAAAGTACTTGATAACTTCCTAGAAGGTAATGTAGAATTTTTTCTTGACATTTATCAACAATTGTAGTGTCAGTTTGTTTTTCTTCTAATTTTTAAATATTTTGCAAAGTATAATTTGTTTTTGATTTTTGATTGAATTGTTAATGTCAAAATGGACGAGGAACAATTAAAATCTCTAGAGGAGATATCACAATTTCTAAATCCAGAAACTCGAACGGACGTGAAAGATGTGACTATTCAACATGTGCTTGGTAAGTGAAAAACATAACCTTCATTATTTTGTAAATAAATATATTTTTAAACTACTTTTTTAGAGTTACTGCATTTTTGTAAAAATATTATTGAAAAGAAGTAGATTTTCATAAATTATTATTATTTTTATATTTTTTATGTTTTTATGTTTTAAAACAATTATTTCTTTTCTAAAACTATATTTTTTTAACGGAGTGTCTATTTGGCCCGTCAGCGGGCCAAATAAGTTACTTTTATTATTTGGCCCGTCACCCCACTTCCATACATTTCAAGACGGGCCAAATAAAAAAAGTAGTTTATTTGGCCCGTCAGATAACAAATTAGCTGTAATTAATAACAATAGATTATTATTATTACTATTTTTACAAATAGATTAATTTAATCACCAGGTACTATTTTTTACATGAATTTGACAGGTAATGTAATAAGAAAATTCTTCTTAAAAATTTTAATAAAATTCTTTGAAACGATTGAATTATTTTTAAAAAACTTAAACGAATTTTTCACAAAAAAATAAATTATTTTAGCAAATAATCAAATTCTCTAAAACTCAATTAGTTTAAAAATCTACTATTTCAATACAATTTCACGAAAGAATTTAATATTATTTATAAACAAAAGTTTGATAAAATTCTACGTGAGAATTCAATTATTTTCATAAATAAATAAATTTTTCGCAAGAGTTCAATTATTTTTATAAATAAAAAAATTATTTTCAGAAATTCAGTTTTTTAAAAAATTTAAATAAAATCCTTCTCAAACATTGAATTATTTTTATAAATATTAAAATTTTCACAGCAATTATAACTTTAAAAAGAAATTAACTTTCCAATTAATTGGAAATTTTGTCAAATTTCATTGAATTATAATTTATATTTTAAAGAATTTTATTGTTTACTTTTAAAAATTATTTTTAAATATAATTTATAATATTATGTACTAAATATGTTTATAATTTGCATCTTTATTTTGAGGTTAAAATATACATATACCTCGCTGTCAAATTCATGTAAAAAATAGTACCTGGTGATTAAATTAATCTATTTGTAAAAATAGTAATAATAATAATCTATTGTTATTAATTACAGCTAATTTGTTATCTGACGGGCCAAATAAACTACTTTTTTTATTTGGCCCGTCTTGAAATGTATGGAAGTGGGGTGACGGGCCAAATAATAAAAGTAACTTATTTGGCCCGCTGACGGGCCAAATAGACACTCCGTTTTTTTAAATAAAAATAGATTATTTACCAATAAGTTTTCGAATTTACTGTTTGTTTTTACAATTTACGTTAATTAAGGAATCGTTTAAATGTAAAATAATTAAAATTTAAATAAAAATATTCAATTACTGTGATTTATTTAATGTTTGTGTAAAATTTTATTATTTCAGGAGTCACAGGATCAGCGGAAGGAAGAGAATTGCTTTTAAAATTACCTGATATTTTAAAAAAAATAGTTATACTTTTGCAGGATAAATCAATAATAATAGCAAAAGCAGTAACATTGTCATTGATAAATATTAGCGCTGATGAAAATGGAGCAAGTGCACTTTTATTAATTTCCGAATCTTCGAAACCTGACGACAAATTAAATTCTAATTTATTCGAAATATGCTTAAAGTGAGTAATTTAATTTTTAAAAATTTTAAAAAAGACTTCCATAAATAAATTAATTAATACAAATAAATAAATTTTGCATGTTTTTGATCATAAAAATTTTCAATTTCTAAACTTTACGTATTTAAATTAATTTTTTGCTTTTCAGATACATCACGGAGGGAAACATTAATTTGGCAGATCCTTGCTGTATGATTTTATCAAATATGACGAGACCATCAACATTTGTTGAGAGAATTGTAAATTTAATTGATAAAAGTGAATACACTTGGGAGACGATTGTTTCCGTATTTTGTAAGCAGGGAGATAAAAATTCTGCCTCTTTAAATTATTTGGGTCCTGTTTTTAGTAATTTAAGTCATTCTCAAGTAGTACGAAGGTTTGTTTTAAAAAAAAACTTGTTTTTTGTAATTATGTTTCCCCTTTTATTGTGTATGACAATAATTTTTTTTAGATATTTAACGGACAGAAGCAAATGTTTGATTAAGAGGCTACTTCCATTCACAGAATACGCTGAAAGTGAATTACGAAGAGGTGGCATTATTGGAACATTGAGAAATTGTTGCTTTGATTTGGATAATCACGATTGGTTTGTGAGTTCAGATATCGACATTTTGCCGAATCTACTTTTACCGCTTGCCGGACCTGAGGAATTTGACGATGAGGATACTAATAAATTGCCAATTGATTTGCAATATTTACCTGAAACCAAACAACGTGAATCTGATCCTGATATTCGGTATGGTGATTTTTTATTTTTTTCTAAATATTTTCAGGGTTCAGTTAATTTCAGTACAAGAAATTAAATTGCTTGAAAGAATTGAATTATTTTAAGAAATTTTTAATAATATTCTTTGAAACAATTTAATTACTTTCATTCCTTTCATTATTTATATTAATAATCGTTGTATATTCAGGTAAACTGTTCGCAGTTTGTCGCAGTTTGAAGTTAGTTGTTTACTTTTTTGTTTCGTAACTTTTTAAATATTTTTTCTTTCTAAATATTTTCAATTTTAAATTTAAAGTATTGAAAATTTTTGCAAAGAATTTTATCAAAAAATTTTAGAATAATAAAATTCCTTCAAAGAATTTTTTTTATTCAGGAAAATAATTGATTTCTTGTGAAGAATTATGTTAAAATTTTTGATAATTCTAATTAAATTCTTTTTGAAGAATTTCTTTCAATTTTTTTTAAATAATGGAGTTTCTTTGAAAATTTCAAAAATAATTGAATTTTATGATCAATTTCTTTCAAATTTTCAAAATAATCGTGTTTGATAAAAATTGAAATTTAACACGTATTATTATTGAATCTTATTACAATGTTAGAAAATAATTAAATTCTTTTGAAATTTTTTATAGCGAATTAAGAAAAAAATTTAATTCTTTCGTAAAATTTTATTGAAACTAATTAATTTTTTGCAAAGATTTTACTATTTAAAAAAATAATTAAATTGTTTTAAAGGATTTTTAAAATTTTAGAAAATAATTGTTTTTTTGAAAAGAAGTTTACTATTTGAAAAAATAATTGAATTGTTTCGAATGATTTTATTTAAAATTGAGAAAATAATTATATTCGTTCGTGAAATGTTATTAAAATTTTGTTTAAAAAAATGAATTTTTGCAAAAAATTTTACTATTTATAAAAAATAATTTAAGTCTTACGAAGAATGTTATTATTTGTGAGAATATTTGAATTCTTGCGAAGAATTTTATCAAAATTTTTGAAATTAATAAACAAGAATAATTAAATTTAAAGTAGTTAATATTTGAATTTTTTAAAAGTTTGAATCTGAAATTATTCAAAAATTCATATTTAAAAATAAAAATTGTTTTAATTTAAAATTACATTTTGTGCAAGAATTAAATTATTTCAGATTCGAAATTACACTTAAGTTAAAAAAAATTACTTTAGTTAAAAAAATATTTAGTTATTTAATTAAAATAATTTTTCTCTCTTCCAGATTAATGTTGCTTGAATCTTTAATCCAATTGTGTGCAACAAAAAAAGTTCGCGAACATTTTAGAGAAAAGAATGTTTACGTAATTCTTCGAGAATATCACAAATGGGAGAAGGAAAAAACAATTCTACTTGCCTGTGAAAATCTCGTTGATATTTTAATCAGGTTCGATTAAATATTAATTTTACTTTAGAATTTTTGAATTTTCATTTTGAAATTGTTTAAAATTACTCTAGTAAATTATAAATTTTTACTAATTTTTTTATTCTCTATTTTTATTTCTCTACTAATTACTAAATGAAATAAAATATTTAAGATAAAAAAGCAAATTAAAAATTTAGCTAAAAATTTATTTCTGAAATTAAATACGAAATATCTTTTTAGAACGGAAGAGGAAATAGGAGTAGACAACTTGAAAGAGATTGAGGTACCAGAAGAATATAAAGAAAAATTCCACAAAATGGATCAAGATTTTATAAATAGTACAACATAAGAATGTGCACATAGAATTTTAATATCCTTTTTTTGTAAATATCCTTTTTTTCAATAATCATTCAACTTTTTTTGCAGTTATTCTCGTGTAAAATATTTCTTTACACTGTGATAACATTATTGCACTGTCCCTAGGAGTATTTTACATTCACACTATTATCAGGTTCATTGTAGCAGATTAATTTAAAAATTAACTAATATTCTAAATTTTCAGAATTGGAAAAATAACTTTCAATATTCTCCAAAAAGAAGACTGTGAAGAACTTGTTCTTTTAAAGAACAAACGATTCCAATTTGCTTTTTTTTATTTTAATCGTTAAAATTAAATTGAGCATCAATACCCGTATTCGATTATAGTATTTTCATTTTTTTTTGTGTCTTAAGGTAAGTAACCTAATCCAGCTTCCAAACTAACTGAACTTCTCACGCTAGATGCATTACTTGTCTTTCTTCCCAGACGTCCGCCATTTCCACCGAAAATTGCAGCAATTTCTGCACTTTTCTTTATTGACAGTGCCTCGTGGTGTAAATTGGCTTTTCCCTGACAAGCTTTCGTTGATTTTTTGTGTCTCTCAGTGCCACCGACGTAAACTAATCGACCCTGTGGATCCCTCGCGCTGACCACCAACACTTTTTCACTGTCCGACGAGTGTTGGGACTTTCTTCCTGGACTAAAGAGATCATAATCGAGCGCTAAATTATCGGAACTTCCTCGAGTCGGCGATGGTCTGATCTGTAATATATTTTTGTCTCTTTTATTATTAGAAACTAGAAAATGTTATGCGCGCGAAACGTGATAATCAATTTGTAAATTACAAAATTTTTTATTTACATAATCAAAATTTAAAAAAATCAATAATTATTCAATTATTTTCATAAATAATAACATTCTTTGGAAGAATTCAATTATTTTTATAAATAGTAAAATTCTTCGCAGGAATTCAATTATATTCTAAAATTTGAATAAAACCATTGAAAAATTCAATTATTTTTTAAATAGTAAAGTCTTTGCAAACATTCAATTATTTTCAAAATTTTTAAGAAATTTTTTGTAAAATATTATATTATATTCTATAAAAATTAGAAGATGATGCAATTTGTTCATAAAAATTAAATTATGGCAATTTTTTAAGAACATTCTTAAAAAATTAAATTTCTTTTTATAGAATTTAAAAACTAATTTTTCAGAATTTTAAATACAATATTTCTTTAAAGAATTCAACTAGGTATGTATATTCAAAATTTTGATTAAATTCTTCGGCAAAATTTTAATTATTTTCATAAATAATGCAATCTTTGGAAGAATTCAATAATTTTTATAAATATTAAAATTCTTTATAGGAATTCAATTATTTTCAATACAATTTTAATAAAATTTCACGAAAAGATTCAATTAAATTTTTTCCAATTTTTAATAAAACTTTTCGAAAGAATTCAATTATTTTCTAAACTTCTAATAAATTCTTGGAAACAATTCAATTATTTTTAAAAATAGTAAAATTCTTCACAAAAATTAAATTATTTTTATAAATAATAAAATTATTCACAGAAATTAAATTATTTTCCATACAATTTTAATAAACTTTAATCATGAAATATTTAATTATAATTTTTTAAGGACCCAATTATTTTAAAAATTAGAATAAAATTCCTTTTTAAATTTAATTATTTTCAAAATTTCTAATTAAAATTAGTCAAAAACTGCATTATTTTCAAAAAACAAAAAAAAATTCTTTAAAAGAATTTAATTACTTACAAAAACTCGAATAAAATTCTTTAAAAGAGTTTAATTTTCTATCAATAATAATTTTAATAATAAAATTAATTATTAACAATTATTAACAAAATCGATAATATTCAATAAATTAAAGAAATTTTTTGAAAGAATTCACTTATTGTTAAAATCTTTAATAGTTTCTATTCTTCGAAAATATTTAATTATTTTCATCATAATTTTAATAAAAATCCCTGAATGATATAAATTATTTTAGAAAATTGCAATAAAATTGTGAGAAGAATTCAATTATTTCCAAACATATTGAGAAAATTCAATAAGTAAGTGGTTAATTTGAATTATTAAGAAATGCGATTATTTTAAAAACTTAAAAAAAATTCTTTATAAAATTCAATTACTTCGAAAATTTTCAGTTAAAATTATTCAAAAAATTACATTATTTTTAAAACATTAAAAGAAATTTTTCAAAAGAATTGAATTAGGTAGTATTTTTAAAAATTTTAATAAAATTCTTCACAAGAATTCAATATTATATTTTTACAAATAATAAAATTCTTCGAAGGAATTAAATTATTTCCATAAATAATAAAATTCTTCAAAGGAATTCAATTATTTTCATTAATAATAAAATTTTTCGGAGGAATTCAATTATTTTTAAAATCAATTTTAGTAAAATTTTTCGAAAGAATACAATTTTTTTAAAAAATATTTTTTAAATTCAATTATTTTTAAAAACTCTGATAAAATTCTTCGAAAGAATTCAATTATTTTCAATAAAATTTTACGAAAGAATTAAATTTTTTTCTTTTTATTTGCTTTAAAAAATTTTAAAAGAATTCAATTATTTTCTAAAATGTTAATAAGATTCTATAATATTGCATGTTTAATTATTTCAATTTTTATCAAACACGATTATTTTGAAAACTTGAAAAAAATCGTTCATAAAATTTAATTATTTAAAAAAATTTTTAAAGAAGCTTCATTTTTTTTTTAAATTTAAAGAAATTCTTCAAAAAGAATTTAATTAGAATTATCAAAAATATTAACATAATTCTTCACGGGAAATCAATTATTTTCCTAAGTAAAAAAATTCTTTGAAGGAATTCTTTTATTTATTTTAATTCTTGTTACTAATGGAATTTTTTAATTTTTAGGGAGAGGAGAGTTACCTTGAGAAATTCGAGACTCCTTGAGGAGGCGATACTTCTGTTGGTCCTTGCAGTTTTCGCACGATCGGAACTTCCGCCACGGCTTATTGTGCTCTCTGAGGGAACTATTCCACGTTGTCGGAGCTGCTCCAAAATTGTTGGCTGATCGGGACGACTGGGACAATAGCATTTATTACTCTCCGAACAACTGTCCGTATCACAGGAGCAAACAACTGCCTGCTCTGCTGGAGGTTTTCGCGATAAAGAGCAATAGCATTTATCTGCCGAGATACAGGTACACGTTTCTGAATCGTAACTACATTCACTGCAACTCACGTAGCCGCTGCTACTTCTGTTTGCTCCAATATTGCGATTCCATCTCTTGCCTGGAATTATTACTGATATCAATCTATTTTTCATCTCTTTCATAGATTAAATTTAATATAAACATAAATAATAAATTACTGAGTAGCATATTGAAGCGAAAAGTTTTGGTATTTGGAAGCAAAAGAAATGAATCCGAATTTAACATAGATTCGATAAATATTTGAATTTATTGATAATTGAAATGACAAACCAATTTGGAGAATTAATTAAATTTTCCAAATTGGAGAGAAATGAAAATATAATGGAAAATATTGTTACGTACAGGTATCGCTGTCCTCAGAAGTTGTTTGTCCAATTGCGCCTTTATTCTTCCGCCAGGACGATCTTCTTTTGCCGAGCCTGCTGGCAAGAACACGATTTCTATGATTATTTCTGACATCGCAAGACGAACTACTCCCAAAGCTATCATTTAATTTTCGAGCCGGAAAAATAACAGATGTAAATTCCATTGGACCGCCTTTGAGTCGTGAAACTGACCTTCTGATCGCCCGACCCAGGAGAGAAGGTCGACTAGTTGACCGACGCCTCTGGGGACGACGTCGTCTCCTCATTATACTCGCTGACCTTTGATACAACTCATCCTGAGTCAAGGTTGATGCCAATTTTAAGAGGAACTCCTTGTACAATGGCTTCAAGTCGTTGAACGACATTCCCTCCGGATCTGCGGGAAAAAATACATTTTCAAAATTCAACAAAAGGTACAAACTGTTCTTCATTTTTCTCCAATTTTTTCTTATTGCTGTTATTATTTTATAACTGTTTTATTTGAACCAAAGGTTTTATTATGTTTTTATTAGAACAAACAAAATTATAATTTATCATTTTTTATTTGAAGCAAAAAAATTTTGGTTTTTCGTGGAAAAGGCTTTTTAATTAATTTTTTTATTTGGATAAAAATTTTCGTATTTGAATCGAAAAATTCATAAAATGACAACTATTAAAATGATATAGAGTTTGTCAAAAAAAAAAAAAAGAAAGAAAGAAATTTACAGAAGAAACTAATAAATTCTTTTGATGTCAATTAAAAACGGGATTCTAAATATTTGGATTCATTAAAGTATTTGTGAATAAACAAAGTGATTTATTTTAGATTTTTGAGGCACTTGTGAATTTAATAACACGTCAATGAACCGGTTTTCAAGAAACCAGGAAAATATACACAAGTGTCATTGGAAGACAATCAGAAATAGCGGTATTCGAAATTGGGAACCAAATGAAAGTTATAATTAGAAAGAAAGAAACCGGATTTTAGCAAAAATATCAACATGCAAGATGATTGTTGTTTTTATCAACAAAAAGGTAATTTTTACAGATATAATTTCAAAATTTTCTTTTAAATTACATTTTAATTATACATTTCAATTGAATCGTGAATTTCGAAAAAGGGTAAACTCGGATTTTTTTTCAAATTTCACTTTTTTGCATTACATATCCATTGACGTTTTCTTAAAAGGAAAATTTCATCTGAAATACTTTTAGCAAAGAAAAATGTATTAAAGTGAATTGTAGGAATTTCGAAAAGGGCTCAATTCTGACAACTATAATTTCATTTTTCTCGAACTCACTGTTATTAAAGACAATTCTTTTATCATTTTCTCATATAAAATAGCATCTAGTTACTAAGAAAAAAAAGCTGGACTCCTTTATTCAAATCTGTTTGAAATAAACAGTTTTTTGTGCCTCCTGTAAATTTTCAAAAAACCGAGTTGAGCCCTTTTCGAAATTCACAATTCAATTATTTTCAAAAATTTCTCTCAACTCAATGATTTTCAATATTCACTATTTTAATAAATTTTTCTAAAAGAATTCAATTATTAAAAAAAATTTTTGATAAAATTCTACGCACACATTAAATTATTTTCTTAAATAAGAAAAATTTCACAGGAATTCAATTATTTATAAATTTTTTATAAATTTCTTCGCAACAATTCCATTATTTTCATAAATAGGTAATAAAATTATTTTTAAAAATTTAATTATTTATCATAAATAATGAAACTCATTGTAGAATTTCAATTATTTTCAATGCAATTTTAATCTAATTTCTCGAAAAATGTAATTTTTCTTTAAAATTTTATTAAAATTCGTCAAAAGAATTCAATTATTTTTAAAAATTTATTGATAAAATTCTTTATGAACATTCAATTTTATAAGAAAAATACAATTATTCAATAATTTGTTTTTTTGTATTTAAATAATTGAATTAGAGTTTTCTAATAAAAATTGATTTCAAAATTAATTTCAGTTAAAATTTTAGATAATTAAAAATTAAAAAAATTTTTTAAAATTATTTGAATTTTTTATTTTTAAATATATATTTAATTGAAGAATTTCCGAATTATCGAAATTGTAAATTGAATTGTAATCGAATTGTAAAAAAATTGATTTGAAAATTCTCAAAGAACTTTTTAAAAAATTATTGAAAATAATTGATTTAAAGAAGAATTTTAGTTAAAACTTCAGATAATAATTGAATATTAAAAGCATTATAGCGTGAATTTTTTTAAATAATTTAATTTTGAAAAAGTTTCAAATTTAAAATCTTTGAAAATTAGATTTTTTTTCTTTTAACCAAAAATTCTGTAAAATTAATTTTTTGAAAAATTTTAATTACATTTGTTTTAAATAATTTGGATTTTTTATTTTCAAATATATATTTAATTGAAGAATTATTTCGAATATTCGAAATTTCATAACATTGAATTGTAAAAAGTAGACTTGAAAATTCTCTGAGTACTGTTTCTTGAAAAAGAACTTTTTTTGAAGAAGAATTTTAGTTAACACTTCAGATAATAATAATTGAATATTAAAAGCATTACCTATAGCGTGGATTTTTAAAAATAATTTAATTTTGAAAAAGTTTCAAATTAAAATCTTTTTCATTCTTTTAACCAAAAATTCTATAGAATTAATTTTTTTGAAAAAGTTTTATTTATTTTTTTTTTAAATTATTTGAATTTTTTATTTTCCAATATATATTTAATTGAAGAATTTCCGAATAATCGAAATTTCGTAAAATTGAATTATAAACAAATGGATTTAAAAATTCTCAAAGATAGAACTTTTTCGAAAATTATCAAAAATAATTAATTTAAAGAAGAATTTTTGTTATTATTCTAGAAAATAATAATTGAATTGAAATGATGAAAATAATTTTGTAAAAGTTACAGTGACAATATTCTTATAAGTTATTGAATTTCAAAAGATTTGAATTTAAAATTTTTGAAAATCTTAATTCCTATGAATTAAGTAATGATTAAATATTTATTTAAAAATGAAGTTATTTATGTTTTTGAATAGTTTTACAGTTTTTTCATCAAATTAGGGAAAAATAAAATTTTTGTGTCAACCCGACATTAAATTTATATTTAAAGATCGCGCTTAGATAAAAAAATAATTAAATTTAAAATAGAAATGTAAATTTGCATTTGAGATTTGGAACATCAACTGCAAAATCGAAATCGAGATTCACTCAGAGAAATGAAATTTGCATTAGAGGGAATTAGAATTAATTTGTCAGTTAGTCCTGGAATTGGGATATAATTTGCATTTCCAAGGAGATCCGTTGATGACCTCAATATTAAATCCTTACCGATAATAGTTGCAAGAATGTCATCGACACTTGTTAATCCCTCTTGATTTCGAAATTCGTCGAATAATTCAGTAAATCCTAACGGTGTTCCTCCCGTAATTGTATTTGGTCGCCTTGTACTTCCCGTTTTCAAGAAACTCCCCCTCCTTGGCAATTCAACACGAGTCATTAAATCGCCCTTATCAACGTCAATATCGCTTTGCGATCTTTTTAATTTTGTCTCCTGCAGACTTTTTAGAGCTTCGTCGGATCTGCTCGTTGGTGGCTCACTTCCCGCTCTGCTTCTTCGTCTGGTTCGCTGAAAAAGACAAAAATTTTATATTTTACATAATAAAAATTGATCTCTCGCATATTTTAATAATTATAATAATGTGAGGATAATATTTTCTTTAAGGGCGTAATTTTTTCTACCTGACAACATTGAGGAATGTTGGAGTTAAGATCTTGAAGGAGTTGTTTCTTCATGGGCTTGTCCATGGTGGAAATTCTGTTGGCCTGTCGACAAGAGTAGATATCTTCCTCGGATGCGCAACCCTTTTGATTCCGATGTTCTTGCTGTGGTGGAATGCACTTTGTGTTCCTAGTAATAGATGCGTTTTGATTCATATCAGTTCTTACTGGTTTCCTGGGTGTGTAGATCTCTTCCTGGCCCAAGCTGTAGATCTTATCAGCGTCCCTCAAGTGTTCCTCGTTCAATTTCTCTCGACTGCATCTTTTACTCGACATTTTTTCATAAATAGAGTTCTCTCTACTCCTACACTCCGAATCCTTTTTCTCCAAAGGTTTATTCACTTCTGCCTCGCGGGAAGTTTTATATTTACCTGAAGAAATAATTATTATTATTTTCTCTTTTCATTACTTTTTTCCAATTTTATACATTCACGGGCTATTATATTATTATCATAATATTATATTATATATAATATTTATTATATATCGAAAAAATTAATTATTTAAAACAATGTTTATAAAATTTTTATGAAAAATTCAATTATTTTCAAAAATAACAAAAGTTTTTACAGAAATTTAATTCTTTTTAAACATTTTAATAAAATTTTTCGCAAAAATTCAATTAAATCTACTAAAACCTACTATTTACTACTTTTTTTACATTATGCTACTATTTGGATACTTTATTTAGATTTCAGCCACTAAAAGTTACTATTTTTGTTTTTTTTTAGAATTTCCACTACTTTAAATTCGCTAATACTAGAAATCAAAAAATAATTAATCAAAAATTATGATCAAATTATTTTAAAAATTCAATTATTTTCAAAAAATATTCGAAATTCAATTATTTCCAATATCTACTATTTTCATAACATTTCGCAAAAGAATTCAATTATTTAAAAAAAAGATTGATAAAATTCATCCAAAATTCAATTATTTTCATAAATAACAAAATTTCCACAGAAATTCAATTAATATAGAATAGCATTCTTTAAAAAAATTTCGAAAAAATCAATTATTTAACAAAATTTTTCTACAATTCTTCATAAAAATTCAATTACTTTCTCTAATAATATCATTTTACATAGAAATTCAATTTTTTAAAATAGTATTAAAAAAAATATTTTTATTACTATTTTAAATTAATTAATCGAAAAATTCAATTATTTTCACGAATAAAGTTTTCCACAAAAAATTCAATTTTTTAAAATAAAATTTTCATAATATTTATTCATAATATTTATTATATATCGAAAAAATTAATTATTTAAAACAATGTTTATAAAATTTTTATGAAAAATTCAATTATTTTCAAAAATAACAAAAGTTTTTACAGAAATTTAATTCTTTTTAAACATTTTAATAAAATTTTTCGCAAAAATTCAATTATTGTTATAAATAATAAAATTATTCTCAGGAATTCCATTATTTTTGAAAATTTTAATAAATTGTTTCGCAATAATTCAATTATTTTCATAAATAATAATATTCATCGCAGTATTTCAATTATTTTCAATACAATTTTACACGAATTGCTCAAAAAATGTAATTATTCTTAAAAATTTGATTTCAATTACTCGAAAAGATCAATTATTTCAAAAAATGTTTTTTTAAATTTATTAAATTAAATACTGCTGAGTGATCAATTCAATTGACATATAATTTTTTTAAATTGTTTGGAAGACTTTAATTATTTACAATAACATTAGAATTTTTCATAGGAATTCAATTATTTTCAAATATTTTAATAATATTGTTCGAAAGAAATCAATTATTTTAAATACAATTTTAATAAAAATTTTTGAAGTAATTCAATTATTGTTTTAGATTTTAATAAAATTCTTGCTAAAAATTAAATTATTTACATAAATAATTCTTCAAAAGAATTAAATTATGTCGATAAATAAGAAAATTTTTCCCGAAAATTCAATTATTTTAAGGCATTTTAATAAAATTCTTTGCAAAATTCAATTATTTTCATATATAACAACATTCATCAGAAGAATTGAATTATTTTTAAAAGTAATAAATTTCTTCTTGGAAATTCAATTATTTTAAAAAATTCTAATAAAATCTTTCGCAATAATTCAATTATTTTCATAAATAAGAAAATGCTTTTTAGGAATTCAATTATTTTCAAAAAAATTTAATAAAATACCACACAGGCATTAAATTATTGTCAAAAATAGAATTCTTTGTAGAATTGAATTATTTTTAATAACTTTTCGCAATTCAAAGATTTTTAATATCTATACTATTTTCATAAAATTTCCAAACAGAATTCAATTATTTAAAATTTTTTTATCAAAACCTTCGTAAGAATTCAATTCTTTTCATGAATAATAAAAATTTCCCAGGAATTCAATTATTTAAATTAGAATTTGCATAAAATAAGTCGAAAGAAGTGAATTATTTAAAATTTTTTATAAAATTCTTCCCAAAAATTAAATTATTTTTATAAATATTTAAATTCTTCCATGAATAATAAAATTCGTTGCAGGAATTCAATTTATTAGCAGGATAAGAAAGAAGTAAATATTTTTGATGAAAATTAAAAAATTGAATTTTTGGCAGTTTTGTTCAAGTTTCTAAAACGAGTTTTTTGGTCGTCAAGTTTAATTTTTAGATAGCTACTTTTTTACTGCTTTTTTTATTTTGAAAACTACTTTTTGCAACTTTTTTATAATTAATTATCGAGTGCGAAGTCTGCATTAAATTTCTTACCCCTGTCACAATTCTCCTCCCGATTAAGATCATATCCCTGATTCTTCTCATAGATTTCCTCATTTTCGTTAATTTTCTTTTGATTATTCTCGTGAGGTGAATTTTTATTTTTTTGATTAAATCTCTCGTACTCGTTACACTTTCGATTATTATCATCATCAGACTGACCGCGAGGAATTTCTATAACCGAGTGAGATTTCATATTGTAAATTTTATTTTTATTATTCATTCGTTCCTCAACTTTTGTGATGTCGCGTCTCTTTTCATTTTTCATTGCCGCTGAATACTTTCGATTGCGCGCTTCTAAAATATCGTCTGGATTGATTTCAGTGAGTCGTTTCTTTCGTCTTGGGACTTTTTCGACAATGAGGGATTTCTTCGTCTCATCCTCGGTAGCACTTGAGATGGAACTCTTCTTCGCCCTTGGCGGCCTAACCGGATGTGGAGCCATAGGTCGTGGTGGCGGCGAACGACGACTGTTTTTAATTCTACTCGCGGGACTCAGATCTCGTGCGCTTGAAATAACCGAGGCAAGAGAAACACAACCAACGCCATTTGTTTGCCGTGGCCTTCTCCTGTGGTAAAATTTTTTTTATTTACTTTGTAATTTTTTATTTAGTTTTATTTAGTTTATTTTGCTTTGCTTAACTTTCCTTTAAAATATTTTACTTTACTTTGCTTTGTTTTACTTACTTTTCATTTACTTACTATATTTAAGTAAGACAGGGTTGCCACAGGTCAGGGAATTCAGAGAAAAGTCAGGGACAATAATTTCTTTTTAAATAATTTCATTCTTGAAGAACTAGGCATCATAAAATTATTACTAAGAAATTATTTAATGAATAATTTTACTTGAAAATTTCAAAAATAATTTAATTTTAAAAGAGTAGCCTTTACAATTTGCAAGAAAAATTAATTTGAAAAGGTTTTAATATGAAATTTTAGAAGATTTCAATTTCCAATGAATTAAATTAGAAATGTTAAAGAACTTAGATGTTTGAAACAATTTTAATAATTCAAATTCTTCTGAATTTAGTTACATTTTTTAATATATATTTAAATAATATTATTAAAAATAATGGATTTATATAGAAAAATTTTATTAGTTAAAAACACTAAAAAAATGAATTTTAGAGAAATTATAAATTACTGTAGAATTTCAATTATTTTCAAAAATTTTAATCAAACTCTTGTCAAAATTTCAATTAATATCAAAAAATTTTAATAAAATTTGTCGAAATTCAATTATTTCCAATATCTATTATTTCAATAAAAAATTTCCCAAAAGAATTCAATTATTCAAAAAATTTTTATAAAATTCATTGCAAACATTCAATTATTTTCATAAATATTAAAATTCTGTTTAAGAACTCAATTATTTTCATAAATTATTAAAAATAATAATGGATTTATAGAAGTATTTTAGTTAAAAACACTAAAAATAATTGAATTTTGAAGAAATTAAAAATAATTGAAGAAATTCAATTTTTTTTAGAAATAATAAAATTCTTCGCAAAAATTCAATTATGTTAAAATTTTGTTGAAAAGTAACAAAATAAAAAAAAAGTAATAAAATTCTTCGCAAAAGTTCAATTATGATAAAAAAGTTTTGAAAAGTCATGTAAAAATTACAATTATCTTTATGAATATTTAAATTCTTCTCCAAAATGTAATTATTTTCTAAAATTTTAATGAAATTCTTGGCAAAATTTAAATTACTGTCTAACATTTTTTTCAGTTCAATGCTTTTCAATAATTACAATTTTAATAAAATTTTCTAGAAGAGTTCAATTATTTATAAATTTCTTTTATAAAATTCTCCGCAAACCTTTACCTACTTACTTTCATACATAATAAAAATTTCAAAGGAATTCAATTACTTACAAATTTCGTATAAATTTCTTAGTAATAATTCAATTATTTTCATAAATAATAAAATTCTTTTTAGGAATTCAATTATTTTCATAAATATTAAAAATTATCCCAGAATTTCAATTATTTTTAATCGAATTCTCCGAAAAATGTAATTATTCTTAATAATTTTATTAAAATTCCGCGAAAATTCAATTATTTAAAAATTTGTTCACAAAATTGTTTTTGACTTTTAAATTTTAAGATAACTAAATTATTCAATAAATTATTTATTTTTGGATTTAAACAATTGAATTCTCTTAGAATTTTTTTAATCAAAATTGATTTAAAAATTAATTTCAGTTGAAATTTTAGTTAATAACTGAATATTAAAAGCATTATATATAGAGTGAATTTTAAGAAATAATTGAACTTTGCAAAAGTTTCAAATTAAAATTTTTGAAAATTTGTTTTTCACACTTTTAACTAATAATTCTGAAGAATTAATTTTTTTGAAAAAGATTAAATGTTTTGTTGAAATCATTTGAAGTTTTTATTTTCTAATATATGTTTAATTGAAGAATTTCTAAATAATCAAAATTTCGTAAAATTGAATTGTAAACAAATGGATTTAAGAATTCTCAAGAACTTTTTGAAAAATTATTAAAAATAATTGATTTAAAAAAGAATTTTTGTTAAAAATTCTAGAAAATTATAATTTAATTGAAATGATGAATATAATTTTGAAGAAGTAACAATATTCTCATAATATAAAATAATGATTTTATAACTCAGACATCTTTTAAATATAAAAAATATAAAGAGATTGATCACTTCGAGTCGATGACTCGGAGTGATCAATTTCTTCATGTTTTTTAATAATATTCTTATAAGTTTTTGAATTTTAAAAAGGTTTGAATTTGAATCTTTTCAAGAATTTCCAATTCCTACGGAAAAATAATAATTAAATATTTATTTAAAAATAAAGTTATTGATTTTTTCAAATAATTTTACAATCAAAGAAATTCGCAAATTTATTAGAACATTTTTTGGAGTATCTAATAATTTTGTCGAGTGAATCAGAATATTCTTTAGGGCCAGGAAAAAAGTAAAAATCAGTCAGGAAAAAGTTTGGAAATCAGGGTAAAATCAGGGAAAAACAAAATTAAATTTTCGTGGCAACCCTGTAATAATAGTTAAAAAAAAGTTTCAATAATTCATCAGTTAAAAATTTTTTTAATTAGTTAATAAAATTTTAATTCTAGTTTAAAAATAATGGAACTATTTTCGTGATATAATTATTAATTTTATTAATTTGTTTTCAGTTTATTTACCTGGTGGCATCGAGATCGGCAACGAGGGCCCTGTAAAGAGTGGCTGCGGCTGCGATAGCATCCTCTTCGGTGAGACAAGCGAAAGCGTGACACTCGAGGAGGCGAGCAACGCCGGGTCGCCTCATGACAACCGCAAAGATTGGCGGGTAACCTTCGACCTGGCTATTCAAGCCACGCATCGTCCGATAGAGATCTGAGTGCTTCTCATCTCCGGCCGATGTTGAATCGTCGCCGACCAGCGGCATGAAAGCATGATGAACACCGCCGTTTATTGTCTTCCTCGCCCGAAGGCGTAACGCACTCCAAACAGCAATTCTTCGGAATGGATTATTTTTCTCGAAATGCTCCGCACTGCGAAA
The DNA here is from genome assembly GCA_032872505.1 of Leptopilina syphax. Lineage (NCBI taxonomy): Eukaryota > Metazoa > Arthropoda > Insecta > Hymenoptera > Figitidae > Leptopilina > Leptopilina syphax. Next base: position 27,162,328 of record CM065469.1, on the reverse strand, counting down.
AGTTAAACCCCGACGGGATACTTCTAATTCAGCGTTCGTCGATTCTTTATTTTGCTCCAGTAGTTGTCGAAGCGGTTCCTGAAGACCACGAACGCTAGCCACACGCCCGCCAACTGGAGCAGCTCCCAAATATTTCACCTGGAAGAAAATCGTATCGAAAATAAATATCGTTTGTTAACGAAGAAAAGGGATGAAAAGTAGAAGAAATTTATAAATTTGTAGAGAGGAACTGGAAAGATAGAGAATCAAAAGGAAGTAGTTTTGCATTTTGGAAAGACGAAAAAATATTGCAACAAAAAATTCGCAAAGGTAAAAAATATAGAAATTCTCTCAACTCTTTTAAACTTCAAATTGCCTCTAATTCGATCCAATTACAGGCTTCGGATATTATGACTTTTTCGACTATTTTCAAATAATGCGACTTTTATCGACTTATATTAAAAAATTGCGACTTTTTCGGCTTTTCTTACAAATTTTGCGACAAAATACCATATTTTTAGTATAAAATGCAAGTTATTTCGATTTTTATAGTGTGAAAAGTATAACTATAGACAAATTGTTGAAAAGTTATTTTTGAACTAGCAAATTATATGCGCGCCAGCGCGCGGAACGCGGTATTCCCTTTCTTATCATTTTGTAAATTGAAAAAAATTTTATTTTCAAATATGAAGTTTTGAATAATTTCAGATTCAAACTTTTAAAAAATCCAATTATTAACTAATCTACTAATTAATTATTCTTGTTTATTAATTTCAAAAATTTTGATAAAATTCTTCGCAAGAATTTCATTATTCTCATAAATAATAAAATTCTTCGGAAATATTTTTAAAAATGTCGATAAAATTCTTCGAAACAATTCAATTATTTTTATAAATTGTAAAATTCACCGCTAGAATTCAATTATTTTCGCATAAATAAGAAAATTCTTCGCAAGAATTAAAATATTTCCATAAATAATATAATGTTTTGGAGGAATTCAATTATTTTCAATACAATTTTAATAAAATTTCTCGAAAGAATACGATTATTTTTAAAAATATTATTTAAATTCAATTATTTTCAATAATTCTTATAAAATTCTTCGAAACAATTCAATTATTTTTATAAATTGTAAAATTCTTGGCAAGAATTCAATTATTTTTGTAAATAATAAAATTCTTCTGAGAAATTCAATTATTTTCAGATACAATTTTAATAAAATTTCTATAGGAAAGAATTCAATTATATTCAAGATAAGAAGATAACTGTATTAAATTTGTTTAAAAGAATTTAATTTTTTATAAATAATTTTAACATAATTTAATAGGAAAATCGTCAATTACAATTAATAATAAACACGATTACTTCAAAAACTTCAAAGAAATTCTTCTTAAAATTCAATTATTTTCAATATTTTTAGTAAAAATTATTAACAATTTTAATTACATTCTCTCGAATTAATTCAATTATTGGAAAAAATGTTGAAGAATTCAATGATTTTTAGTAAATCGCCAATTTAATTATTTCTGAAAACAAATTGAATTTTTGAATAGAATTTTATTAAAACTTTTTTAAATAATTGAATCCCTGCAATAAAATTTATTATTTATAAAAATAATTAAAATTTTTTAAAATAATTTAATTTTCTCTGGAATTTAATTAAAATTGTATTTAAAATAATTTAATTCCTTTGAAAAATATACTATTTATTGATATTATTGAACTTTTTAAGAAAAATTTAAAAACAATGTTTAAAAATAATTTAATTTTCTCTGGAATTCAATTAAACTTGTATTTAAAATAATTGAATTCCAGCGAAAATTTGATTATTTTTAAAATAATAATAATTGAATTCTTGAATTGGATTTTATTAAATTTTTTTTAATAATTGAACTCCTGTTAAAAATTCAATTATTTATTCAATAAAATTATTGAATTTTTACAAGATTTTAAAAAATAATTGAAATTTTTGAAGAGAGGAATTAAAATTGTATTGAAAATAAGTGAAATCCTGATAAGAATTTTATTATTTATATAAAAATAATTGAATTTTTTACGAAGATTTTTATTATTTATAAATTGACTAAATAATTTTATTACAATTATTGAAAATAATGGAATTCTTTATGAAATTCAATTATTTTCAAATGTTTTATAAATACTTTACAAGAATTCAATATACAATTAAAAAGATTTTGAATAATTGAAATTTTGTAAAATTTAATTGTAAATAAATCATTTTTTCAAGTATTTTATTACAATTTTTGAAAATTAACTTATTATAGAATTTTAATTGAAAATTTTGTAAATAATTGAATTCTCAAAAATTTTACTAAATAATCTTCAAGTGTAAATTGAATAAAAATTAAAATGAATGAAAATTCGGTTCTAAAAATAATATTAAAATAAGTTTTGAAAAAAGTAATTCTCTGAATTATTTCGTTCTAATTTTTTAAAATTCAATTATTTTCAATATTTTCAACATTTCAATCATAGGTATTCAAAATTTTTAATTAAAATTCTTAAAAAAATTATTTTTTTTTTAAATTATACAAAAATTCTTTAATTATTTTTGAAAAATTAAATTACATTATTTATAAAAAACTAGTTCTTAGAATTGTTTTATCATAATTTTTTAAGATTCAATTACCTTCGAACAAAGTAAATAAAATTTTTTAAAAATTTTTTTAAATTTCCTTTTTTAGAGATTTTAAGAAATTATTAATAATTAAAATTTTTTAAAAATTTGATAATTTTTTAAAATATTTTTTTTTAAAAACTCAATTATTTTTCAAAAATTTTATCAAATTTTAATTATTTTTCAAAGATTTTACTAAATTTAAAGTATTTTTTAAAAGACTTTACCAAATTTAAATTTTTTGGACATTTTTTAATTGTATGTAATTGTAAAACTATTGTCTTTCAAAAAATTATTTAGAAATATTTTTAAAAAGTTAATTTAACGAATTTCTTTATTAAAATTTTTAAAAATATTCTACCTTAATATCTTTAAAAAGAAAAATAGACTGTTTCAATTATTATAAAAAATTGAATTTTTGTATTTAAATATTTAAATTATTCTTAGAACTTTCGGAAAATAATATTTTATTTCCTGTGAAAAAAGAAATAAGAAGTAGGTATTAAAGTATTTATTTAGCAAAATTATTCAAGTTTTGATTAATTGAATTTAGAAATCAATGAAGAATCAGGGAAATACAAAATAAAATTTGTGTGACAACACTAAATTAAATAAACGACTTTTTCTATTTTTAATCGATTAAAGCTACTTTTTTTGCTTGTTAAAGTCGATCCGAGGCCTGAAATTAGGAATTAGGAAAATTTAAATTCAAATCGAAATCAACTATTTCCAAAATTTAATTTTTCTATTTCTTTTTTTCTTTCACACTCAAAAATTTCAAGACTGAAAATTGAGCTATTAATTATTGTCTAGAATGTAGAGATATTTAGCTCACGACCTCCTTTTCGGTGACTGGGAGATTTATTACGTATAGCGTTTGAATAAATGATTCTTCACGATTAGAGAATTTAATTCAATAATAAAAAAACTATGCATTTTGTGTTGTTTGTGAATTAACAAGTTCACCGTTTTGCTTTGAAATTAAAATATTTACGCGTATCTCGGGGTTTTTTTTATGACATCGAAAAAACATCAGCATAAATAAAACTGACAGTCCGTTAGCGGCTCTCGGCTTACTTAGACTTTTAAGTGAGAAAAACAAATTTCTCACTTTATAGTCTCAGGATGTCGTAACTCATGAAGAACGTGTCTTGGACTTGGAAATTACGTAAAATTCCGTTCTAATAAGTACCTTAAAGGCTTCAGAGCAATGAACTTATAGATTATTCACCTCTCAGAAATCAAAATATGATCAAATGTCTCAAATTCTTATTCTATTTCGTTTTGTTTCAAATAAACTTCGGTGGAAAATTTCTAAAAGTTGATCTAATTTCAAATGTTTTCAATTACTAACTTTTGTTAATATTTTCATTAACTTTTTTAATTTCGACTTTGAATTTGAATTTATTTCGTTCGATGAAAGTTTTTTTGCTAAATTGTTTACTGATTTATAATGGAATGATTACTAAATTCTAATGACTTAATTAAGTGATTGATTACGATTTGATTTCAATGATCAGACATTAAGTAATCGAAAGGCACAGTGTGAAAAGCAATTCCGACCCATTTCACGAACAATGTACTATAGTTAGTGAAAATCAGATCGCGTGATTTGTCTGTGCACCCACTCGGGAATCAAGTTCAACGTTGCAAATTACGAAACAAACCAGTCTCGAGAGATCAGTAATGCGTGATATTCTCTCGATCCTAAATTCAAACATCCTACTGGAGTTAACGTGGCGTTACAAACGAAACGAAATAATATTTCATATTTTTAATAAACAAAACTACACACAAAAAACAAATTGCATTCCATTGCAACTTGGAGAGTTTAGGAATTTTCATTTCGCGATTTAAATGATGCGGCTTTGCGTTCTATCAAATGTCGAAAGAAGAAAGTGATTAGTAAATTAGCTCACGGAGAAAACGAATTTCGTTTATTAATAAAAAATTCCGACTAAATTGCAATAAATATTTTCTTCTTTGACAAATAAACATTATTTGGTTGAATTTTTAGTTTTTTTTGGGAAAAATGAGAAAAAGAAAAATGAAAATAGAAAAAATGAATTTGAAATAAAAATTGATTCAAAATTATTTGGTTAATAATTTTAATCGTTTTTTAAACGCGTTATTCTATTTCTTATTGTTAAGTAAATAAAAAAATTTATTTTTTTTTAATTTAAATTATTTCCAATACCATTTCAATCAAATTCTTCGCAGAAATTTACTTATTCTCAACACAATTTTAATAAAATTTTTCAAAAGAATTCAATTATTAATTCAAAAGTATTAATAAATTTTTTTTATAAGAATTCAATTGTTTTTAGAAAATTGAATAAAATTCTTCGCAAGAATTGAATTTTTTTTTACAAATAATAAAATTCTTCATAGGAATTCAATTATTTTCAATACAATTTTTAATAAAATTTCTCGAATGGATTCGATTTATTTTCAAAAATTATAATAGAATTTTTCTAAAAAATTCAATTAATTTCAGAACAATTTAATAAAATTTCACGAAAAAATTCAATTATTTAAAAAAAATTTTAATAAAATTTTTCGAAAGAATTCAATTATTTTCAAAAAATTTATGGAAATACTGGAAAGAATTCAATTATTCTCAAAAAATTTAAGGAAATACTGGAAAGAATTCAATTATTTTAAAAAAATTTAAGGAAATACTGGAAAGAATTCAATTATTTTTAGAAAATTGAATTAAATTCTTCGCAAGAATTAAATTATTTTTTACAAATAATAAAATTCTTCATAGGAATTCAATTATTTTCAATACAATTTTTAATAAAATTTCTCGAATAGATACGATTTATTTTCAAAAATTATAATATATAATTTTTCTAAAAAATTCAATTAATTTCAGAACAATTTAATAAAATTTCACGAAAAGATTCAATTATTTAAAAAAATTTTTAATAAAATTTTTCGAAAGAATTCAATTATTTTCAAAAAATTTATGGAAATACTGGAAAGAATTCAATTATTCTCAAAAAATTTAAGGAAATACTGGAAAGAATTTAATTATTTTCAAAAAATTTAAGGAAATACTGGAAAGAATTCAATTATTTTTAGAAAATTGAATTAAATTCTTCGCAAGAATTGAATTATTTTTTACAAATAATAAAATTCTTCATAGGAATTCAATTATTTTCAATACAATTTTTAATAAAATTTCTCGAATGGATTCGATTTATTTTCAAAAATTATAAATTTAAAAATTCAATTCTTGCGAAGAATATTATTCAATTTTCTAAAAATAATTGAATTCTTATAAAAAAAATTTATAAATTTTAAATTGAAAGAAATTCTTCAAAAGAATTGATTTAATATAGAATTTTTCTAAAAAATTCAATTAATTTCAGAACAATTTAATAAATTTTTTGAAAAAATTCAATTATTTAAAAAAAATTTTAATAAAATTTTTCGAAAGAATTCAATTATTTTCAAAAAATTTAAGGAAATACTGTAAAGAATTCAATTATTCTCAAAAAATTGTTATAACATTTAGAAATTAAATTTTGAATTGCAATTATTAACAAACACGTTTATATTAAAATCTTTAAAGAAATTTTTCTTGAAAATCAATGATTTTCAACATTTTTAATTAACATTATTACAAAATCTACATTACTTCCGAAAAATTGAAAGAAATTCTTCAAAAGAATTGAATTAATTTTTAATACAATTTTCAATATAATTTTAATAAAATTTCTCTAAAGAATTAAATTATTTAAAACAAATTTTTTTTTAAATGATTAATAAGTATTTATTTATTTTAAATCCATTAATTTAAAAATTTGAAATCTTATCTAAATACAAAAATTTAAGGGTCCAAATTGCATTTAAAATAATTTAATTTCGAATCAGTTTTCTTTAAGAATTTTGATTAATTAGTTAATTTTAAAAAGATTTAAATTTAGAATATTTTTTTAAATCGTAATTTTGCAAAGTTTTAAATAAATTCGCAAAAATTAGAATATTAATATATTTCAATTTTATTTTGTTTAAAGATTTTAATTTTTTGTATTTTTATAAACAAATAATTAAAAATTTTAGAAATAGAATTGAAATTTTCTGAAATTCTATTAAAAAGAATTGAAGTTTTTTAAAAGAATTTTATTGAAATATTTGTAAATAATAGAGTGAAGTTACTCACAGTAATTCATTTTTTCAAATAGTAGAAAATAGTGTAAATAATAAATAAGTAATGATAGAAAAATCAGGAAAAAAGAGAAACAACATTTTTGTGTCAATCTGGTTAGAATACAAAATAATTATTAAAAAAAAAAAAAAACTTGGCGAACGCTTAAGGGAATTTAATTGATAATGAAATTCGTTGCTATTATTTGAACGTTTAAGGTATAATAATTTCCGGGGAAGAGAAATGTTGAGATTTCATTGCAATTAGCATAAGTGAAATTGCATCGCGAGCTATTTGCTGATGACAATGAGAATTTCGAATTATCCGGAAGTAGCAATTTACATTGTCAATTATTCATAAGTCATTGTTATTAAAAATCTTCTAATCAATTTAAAATTCTTTCTTTGTTTACAAAAACGGTTTTATTATTATGAATTATTTCCATTTCGACATTGTTTACATTTTTCTTTTTAATTTTAAAGACTAATATTTCTATTTTATTTAAATTCAATTATATTATTTCAATTTAAATATTTTATTTCAATTCAATTATGTTATTTTAGTTCAAATATTTTATTTCAATTCAATTATTTTATTTCTGTTTTATTATTTTATTTCAGTTCAATTATTTTATTTCTGTTCTATTATTTTATTTGAGTTCAATTATTTGACTTTAATACGAAGACAATAGTTTTCTTTAAAATTCACTGTTTGAAGGTATGATTTTTACAATATTTTGTTTGTTTATCTCTCCCTGTTGATAAATACACGAAGGTTAAATACAAAGCGATATTTGATATTTCACTCGAAAGAAAAGAATGATCTGCTTTTTATGAGCCACATTTCGACCGGTTTCCCATGTCCTCTTAACCCCTTATTACTTTTTGGAACCGATTTTTTTTTCGTCTTCGGGAATAACCGGTTACGAGATTGCATCGGTCCACCTAATTAAGTCAAAAATTTTAATATTTTCCATTTTACTTGAACTTACATGTATCTTTCGCTTGGTTACCCGCAATCAGTCAGAATGACCTACAAGTTTTTTTTCTTTTTTATTCTCTGATCCAATTTTAATTATGTATCAGTGAAAGTATATATGGACTTTCAGGGTTTTTTTTTCAAAAGATTATTAAAATTGTTACCACGTTAAATGACTTTCATTTCTCAATCAGTTCAACGTAATTTAACATGAAAGAAACTAATTTTTCTATATATCATTTTTCATCATCTTTGTGCGATTTGAGATATTAATTAGTTTATGGGAGAGAGAAAGAAATGGATATCAATTTAGATATAAAATATATACTTTTATGTTTCGATAGTTTAGAAACTGAAAAACAATTTTATTTGTATGTGAAAAATGATTGTTTTCTATAAAAAAATAAGAAATTTTTTTTTACAATAGAAAAATTATTAATGATGAGAGAAAAATAATATTTCTTTTTAAATGTTTTGAATTTTTAAACTAATGTACTGAAAATCATTGAATTCTTGAAAAGTATTTATCAAACAATTTGAAAATAATTAAATTCCTTCAAAAAGTTTTCTTAAAACTTTTAAAAAGAATTGAATTCTTTCGAAATTTTTTTTTTAAATTGAATTGAAAAAAATGAATTGTCGCAAAGAATATTATTATTTATGAAAAGAATCGAATTCCCCAAAACAATGTTATTAAAATTTTTGAAATTAATTGAATTGGTTTGAATAATTTATTTGATTTCTTTGAATTTTATTGAAAATAATGGAGTTTTCAATAAGTAATTAACTAATAATTGCAATTAATAATTTTATTATTTAATTTCATTAACATTATTTATAGAAAATTAAATTCTTTTAAACAATTTTATTAATTTTCTTAAATTTTTAAATTTTTTTGAAATTTTGTTTGAATTGCCTGAAAATAATGTAGATTTTTTAAATAATTTTTAAATTTTTAAATAATTTTTTTTCGAAAAATGTTTTTAAATTGTGTTCAAAATAATTAAATTCCTGCAAAGAATTGTATTAATTAAAAAAAATTATATTTCTGCATAGAATTTAATTAAATAGAAAAAAATTGAATTCTTGCAAAGAATTTTATTAAAATTTTAATTGAAATAATTGAATTGTTTTGAAGAATTTTATCGAATTTTTCGAAAATAATGGAATTTTTTAAATAATTTTAAATGATAATTGAAGATTCTGAAAGTAATGGAATTTTATAAAGAATTTCATAATTTTTTAAAAATGTAATCAATTTTGTTAATAAATTATTTATAGAAAATTAAATTCTTTTAAACATTTTTATTAGTTTTCGTAAATAATTAATTTTTTTTTTAAGAATTCCTTTAAATTTCTTGAAGATAATGTAGTTTTTTTTAATAATTTCAATTGAAAATTTTCAAAATAATTAAAATTTACTAAGAATTTTATCAATACTTTTGAGAATAATTGAATTTTTTAGAAAAATTGTATTACAATTTTTAAAAATAATTGAACTCGTTAGAGAAATTTTATTAAAATTTTCTAAAAAATAATCGAATTTCTCAGAAGAATTTTATTATTTATAAAAATAATTGAATTCTTGCGAAGAAATGTATGGAAATTTTAGGAAATAATTGAATGCTTTCAAAAAATTGTATTAATATTTTTTTTTAAAAATTTAATCCTTTCGTGAAATTATATTAAAATTGTTTTGAAAATAATTGTATTTTTTTTAGAAAAATTCTATTACAATTTTGTAAAATAATTGAACCAATTCGAGAAATTTTATAAAAATTGTATTGAAAATAATTTAATTCCTAAGATAAATTTTATTATTTATAAAAATAATTGAAATTTTGCGAAGAATTTGATGAAAATTTTAGGAAATAATTGGATTCTTTTTAACAATTTTATAAAAAAAAATTTTGAATAATCGTGAATCGTTTCGTGAAATTTCATTAAAATTGTTTTGAAAATAATTGAACTTTTTTAGAAAAATTCTATCACAATATTTGAAAATAATTGAAACCATTTGAGAAATTTTATAAAAATTGTATTGAAAATAATTGAATTCCTAAGAAGAATTTGATTATGTTTATAAAAATAATTAAATTCTTACGAAGAATTTTACAATTTTTAAGAATAATTGAATCCTTTCGTAAAGTTTTATTAAAGTTGATTTGAAAATAATTGAATTCCTGCGAAGAATTTTACTAAAAAAATATTTAAATTCATCCAAAGATTGTAATTATTTATAAGAATAATTGAATTCTTGTGAAAAAATTTGCTAGTATTTTTAATTTTTTCAAAAATCAAGAAATTATTAACGATGAGAGAAAAATTGATAAAACAAAATAATAGTTGAGAATATGGAAAGAAATTTTTTTCTTGAATAAGGAAAAGGAAAAATTCTCCACTTTTCTTTGTAACGTAATGATCTTCACCAAAGATAGAAGTTGATCAATCTTTTAACGAGATTGTCGTCACAGATGAAAACGAGATTCTGAGTCGAAAGAGAGAGGAATTAACAAATATGTCTGATTTCAGGGAAACTGGTGATGCGAGAGGAATCTGCCAAGCTATAAATGATGGATTAGTATAGCGGTATATGGAACGAACGTCATTTTATAAATACACTATTAAGGACTCATTGCACAAACCGTTTTATATACTCATGATAAATAGTGGAAAAAAGAAGGAAAAAAAAATTGCAGAAGAAAACATCTGGCGTTTGGTTGTTTTTACCGGTAAAATTGCAGCAGCACATTCTCCAGGTGTTCCGCTTTCGGCCTCCACAGAAGCGAACATCGACTCGATACGAGCCTGGACAGCGTTGTTGATCTTCCTCTGCTCCTCGGAGCTGATGTCCTCTGAATCATGATCAACTCCGTTTGCAATTATCGGATACCAGCCTCCATTAGCTGAGCTGCAGATGGACCTTAACTCATCGAAAAGAGCATCGATTTGTGCTTTACTTTTCATTGAGCACACTGACGGTGCTTCGGCCAATCGGAAACCATCGTCACAACACGACATCCTGCTTCTTTTTCTTCTTCTTCTTCTTTTTTTTAATGAGGATCTTTTGTGGCTTCTGAGATCTGGCTATCCAACTCTTGGTAAATGAGACACTTCCGTTAATATCAATTTCTCCGGCTTCTCACCTCCTGAAAATTGAAAGATGAATGAAAAGAAATTGGAACAACATTTTTCAAAGGTATTAAGAAAACAAATTTTTTGCTTTTTTGAACTTTTGTCGATATTTATAACAAAAAAAATTCTATTTTTAGTACAAGGTTGTCACAAGTCAGGGAAAAGTCAACGAATTTTCATCAGAATTACTGAAAAAAGTATTAAATTTCTAGAATTTGAAAGAAAATTCCAGTTTTTTGCTGACCAGTAACATTTGAAAATATTAAAAGCGTTTAATTAAACGCTTAAATAATTCTTAAATTATTTTCTTTCAGAGTTGACAGGAAAATTTGATTTTGTTTTTTCCTGATTTCAAGATAGAATTTTGACTTTTTTCCTGGCTCTAAAAAATATTTGGATTCACTCAAAAAATTATTCGTTACACAAGAAAATATTTTTTGATACATTTATTGTCAAATATCCTCAATTGTAAATTTATTCGAAACATCAATAATTTTTGTAAAGTAAATATTTAATCATTATTATTTTTCCATAGGAATTAGAATTCTTCAAACACATTCAAATTCAAACCTTTTTCAAATTCAACAACTTATAATAATTAAAGATGATCGAGTGATAAAATCATTATTTTATATTATAAGAATGTTGTTACTGTAACTTTTGTAAAATTATTTTCATCATTTCTAGAATGATTACCTAATATTCTTCTTTAAATCAATTATTTTCAATAATTTAAAAAAAAAATTCTTTGAGAATTTTCAAATCCATTTGCACAACTCAATTTTAAGTGAAATTCTTTAATTAAGGATATAATAAAAACTTCAAATCATTTCAACAAAATTGAATTAAACTTTTTCAAAAAAATTAATTCTAAAGAATTGTTAGTTAAAAGTATGGAAAATTCAAATACAAAAATAAATAATTTATTGAATGTTTCTTGAAATTGAATTCTCATATTAAATTAAAAATTTTTAACGATCTTAATTCCAGTGGAAAAATAATAATAATATTAAATTCTTAATTAAAAAAAATTATTGATATTTCAAAATAATTTTACTATTGAATTTTTTGAGTGAGAAGATATCTTTTAGAGTGAATGAGAATAATCTTTAGGGTCGGGAAAAAAATCAAATTTCTGTCTTGAAATTAAGGAAAGGTCAGAAATATTGAACTTTAAAGAATTTGTAATTCAATTTATTTTAAACAATTTTATTCTTGTAGAACTTTCATAAAATGATTATTTCTAAATTATTTTTGAAAATTCAACAAATAATTCACTGAATGTTTAATTAATATATTATTAATAATAATTAATTAATTAAAAATAATTCAGAAGAGTTGTGTTTGTAATTTTTATAAATAATTGAATTTCAGAGGATTTAAAAATTGAAATTTTAAAAAATTTTATTTTCTGTGGAAAATTTAATTAATAAAAAATAATTTAGAAAAGTTGCATTTGTAATTTTTGTAAATATAATTGAATTTCAGAAAATTGGAATTTTGAAATATTTAAAAATCTTATTTCCCGTAGAAAACTAATAATAATATTAAATTATTAATTAAAATAAATATTATTGTTTCAAAATCAAAGAAAAATTCGGTAAAAAAACAAAATTAAATATTTTTGTCAACCTTTTAGTAGCAAAATTTTGTTTTTTTTTAATTTAAATAATAAAAAATCTTTATTCTTGTTGTTCAAATATTTATCGAATATTTTTTGAAAATTAAATTCTTGATTTATTTGCAAATTTTTTGTAATTTAGAAATTTATTTAGTATCTATTAATATAATCCTTGCATTTTTTGTGCAATTTTTTAGATTAAGATATATTATTTTAATTTCAATTTTACAAATATTATCATCCTAAGAAAAAAGAAACTTTTTTCAAAGACTGTCTTTAAAAAATAATGTTTCGTACATTTTTATTTCGGTTACGAGCTCATTCTTTGGGCAATGAACGTTTACGTTTTGGAATAACTGTTAGAGACACATAAAAATACTGATTTTAAACGTTTGACTTACGCATTCTGAAAAATACAATTTACTTTCGTAAAGAAAATACCGTTGTTAATTAGATAACTGTTGTTAATTCGTTTTCTTTAAAAAAAAAACCAAATATTCAAAAGTCAGTGATCAATTCTTTCTATTTAATTTGACGCATTCGCGTCCTATTTTTAAAAAAAATATTTATTACCCTCTTTTTAATACGCAGCCTAGTATTTAGAGCTTATTAAAATATATACGAACTAATCAATTTATCGTTAATGAGACACATTTTCAAAAAAAAAAATAATGGTAAAATATTAATAAATATAATGGAGACAAAAAAAAGATATAATTATCAGATAAATAATAGGATAATTATAATAAGATATAATTAAAAACTAATTCTTGAGAAAGCTTTTAAATTTTAATACGATTGTTTAGATTTTTGTCTTAATCATCTTAATTTTAGAGTTTAGATTAATTAGATTCCTTGTACTTTTAGAAACTAACTTTTATCATTTTCCTTTTTTTTATTAATTCTTTTTTTTTTGTGTGTTTAAAATTTTTCAAAAAAAAAAATTATTTTCGTTTTTTTTCTTTTTCTTTAAATTACTTCGAAATTTTTCCACAAACTACTGACAATTATTTATGAACTTTTTTTTCTCCAGGAAAGAAAAGAAGACGCAATAATGCGGATTAAATTTAATTGATCGAATATCCAGAAACTTGAATAAAGTCACTATAAATGAATCTTTGTATAATCTCTCAACAATATACAGTTTCAAATTACTATCCGTCAAATTAAGATCATCCGAAGCATGAAAATCGTAACGCGTTTCTCTTTTCCTTTTTATATCGTTAATGAGTAAAATCGCTTTTAAAAGTTCATTCTCTGAGAGGCGCGCATGTTCACACTTTAATCTATAATATAAACTGTACTAAGCGTTTTTTGATCATACACGCTTTACTGATTGTAATAACAAATTATCATTTTAATTAGTAATTATTTAGCAAAACATCTTCTTTAATTCTTAATTAATGTCGCTATTTAAATTCAATTTCATTATTTAAATGCTCCTCAACTGTTTAATTAAGTCGAATTAGATGCTATAGTGGAATTTTTCTTTTGTTTAGTGAGCAATTTAACAATTTTTATTATTTTTAATTTAACAATGAATTTTTCTTTTGTTTACTGAACAATTTAATAATTTTTATTATTTTTAATTTAACAATGGATTTTTCTTTTGTTTACTGAAAAATTGAACGATTTTTATTATTTTTAACAAATTAATTTTTATGCTCAAGAAATTATTTCGATTAAGCGAACAGAAAATTTATTTTATAATTTTTTCTGTAGTTTTTATAACTTTATTTTTCTTTTTGTATAATTTTATTTGATTTCTAATTAATACATTTTTTTATAATATATTTGATTTATTTCCATAGAGACTGATTTTATAATTTTTATGTCTAACACTTTTTCGCGTCACTTAAAAACTTCCACATTTACAAATTCAATAATTTGAAAAAAGTAAATATTACAAAAATAGGAGAATACATTTTTTAATTTACGAGGAAATAAAATATTTTGGTTTCATTTATTTTGTATAGTTTGTTTAGAATATTATTGTTTGGGATTTAGAATTTTTTAAAACTATATATGTTAAATATTTTTTTTGTAAACAATTGAGAACGGAGAATAATTAAATTGAAAATAAAATTTCTCTTCACTGTTAGTTATCATTTTTTTTGTTTCTGAAATTATTAGGTCTTCTTTTCTAATGGACGTCAGTTTTTCTCGTTGTTTCATATTTTCTATTTTTTTCCTGGAACATTTATTCACTCAGGTGTGCATCTTCGCATGTTTACTTGATTCATAATTTCATTACATTGTTTTCGATTACAATAATTTATCACCTAGCTTTTTCTATTTTTGCAAATATTTATTTTTTTGGCAGTATTCAAATTGTTATCATTTGTGTGACAATTAATTGAAATCGATATTATTCAAATGGGAAAATTGATAAAGAAAAATTAACACTCACTAGTTCAATAATGAGTAAATTGAGAAAATAATAAATAAGTTTCTACAAATACTTTTGTTCAATTATTTAAAAAAAGTAAAGATTAAATAAATAGAAATAAAATAAATAAGAAAAAAGAAGTAAAATTCAATCCTTCCCCTATGAGGAAGCAAAAAAGAAATAAAGAAATAGAAATAAAATAATAATACATAGGTAGAAAAATAGTAAATAAAAAAAGATTAATCGAAAAATATACAAAAAATATTATTCGAAAAAAAATATCGACAATAAGGAATATTTTCTATTTGGTTAGAATACAAAATTATTAATTACCAATTATTAATTATTAATTGCCAAATTATTTATTATTAATTGTCAAATTATTAAATATTAATTGACAAAAATTACCAGTTGCCAAATTATTAATTACAAAATTATTTTCTCATTAAAAATAAATAGATTGAACGAAAAATATTAACATACCGGATCTTTTCAGATTTTTCCTGGAGAACATGATTGAATCCGTAAAGACAACGAGACACGCGAGTTGTGACACTAAATGACGATTTCACCTTGACATTGAATAAATGTTTCACGGTTACGGGAAGTGTTGTTTATTCACTGAGGACGGACGGAAGGAAGTTTTTTTCAACGGAAGTGAACTGTGGACCATCTGCTTCATGACTGACCGATGTCAGGAGAATCACGCGGCGTTTCGTTTTGGAAGTGGCACTGGACGCACATTCACACAAATACATATATACATATAAAAGAGAGAAGAAGAAATCAACGCTCTGCCAACGGATGATGAAGAATCGGTAGCAAAATGAACTTGTTGATGGGATACAGAGGTACGAGAACTGTCTGCTAGTGATGCTAGTGCCTAGTGCTCTTACTCTGCTCGTGTATTAAAACCGGTAACGGTACCACACGTTTTGATGGCGTTCACCAAGCGCGATGCGTCCAATGTGAGAGTACTGTTATTTAAACCATGCGAGGCATCTTCTTTGGGCCTTAGAAATTTCTTTACCGAGCACTTAAAGTGGCGGTAATTCTTCTTTTGAGGGGCTACTCTTAACAATGGAATGGTTTTAATTAATTGAGGTGGGGAATCTGTGTTTAGAATTCAAATGCATTTTTGGGAGGAGAGCTTGGAGAAAGGATTCGATTCCAAAAGGAGTTCATTTTTGCCAACTTTGGTTTTGTCGTTTTTATTTTTCCTCCGATTCGATTTTTTAACGTAATTTTTTGTTTATTATAATTAATTTTTTATGAAAATATTTTTTTAACCAAAATCTAACGAACCAAACACTTCTGGGAGGGGAGCTTCGGGAAAGGGTACGATTCCAAAAGGAGTTGAATCCATTTTTGCCAAATTTAGTTTTTCGTTCTCTTTTTATTTTCATATCGATTCATTTTTTCCCGGTAAAAAAGAATTTCCCGTAAACAGTCGATTAAAAATAGAAAAAAAGTCGTTTATTTAATTCAGTGTTGTCACAAACAATTTTATTTTGTATTTCCCTGATTCTTCACTGATTTCTAAATTCAATTAATCAAAACTCGAATAATTTTGCTGAATAAATATTTAAATGCTTCTTATTTATTTTTTCACGGGAAATAAAATTTAAAAAATTTCAATTTCTGAAATTTATTAATTTCTAAAAATTACGACTATAACCCTTTCAAAATTCAATTATTTTCTACAATTTTGAACTAAACTTCATCTCTAAATCAATTATCTATATTAATTTTTAATAATTTTCCGAAAGTTCTTTGAAAATTCAATTATTTCAATACAAAAATTCAATTTTTTATAATTGAAACTGTCCATTTTTCTTTTTAAAGATATTTTCAAAAATTTTAATAAAGAAATCCTTAGAATTAATTTTTTTTAAATATTTCAAAATAATTTTTAAAAGACAATATTTTTTAAAATTACATACAATTAAAAAATGTCCAAAAAATTGAAATTTGGTAAAATCATTTAAAAAATAATTGAATTTTGGTATAATCTTTTTGAAAAATAATTGAAATTTGATAAAATCTTTTCAAAATAATTGAGTTTTTAAAAAATATAAAAGAAAAATAATCAAATTTTTTAGGAATTTTAATTAAAAATAAATTCTTCGAAATTTTAATAAGTCTAAAAAAGTAAATTTTAAAAATTTTCAATTTACTTTGTTCGAAGGTAATTGAATCTTAAAAAATTATGATAAAACAATTCGAAATGGAATTTTTGTATAATTACAAAAAAAATTAATTTTTTAAACAATTTTAATTAAAAATTTTGAACATGATCTTTTTCTCCAAAATGTTAAAAATAATTCTAAAATGTTATTTTTTAAATGTATTTAAATTTTCTGAAATGTGTAATCGAAAATATGGAAAATAATTGAATTTTAAAAAATTAGAATGGAAAAATTTTGATAATTTGTATATTCAAAAACATTTTAGTATTATTTTTATAAACTAATTTTTATTAATTTTCATTTTTATTAAATTTACACTTGAAGATTTTTCATTAAAATTTCTGAGGATTTAATTATTTAAAAAAATTTTAATTGAAATTCTTTAAAAGTTTTTCAAAAATTATAATAAAATACGTGAAAAAAATGATTTATTTTCAATTAAATTTTACAAAATTTCAATTATTCAAAATCTTTTTAATTGCATATTTTAAAAATTTAATTAGAAAACTCGAAATAAGATGCATTTTATACTAAAAATGTGGTATTTTGTTGCAAAATTTGGAAGAATAGTCGCAATTTTTTAATATAAATCGATAAAAGTCGCATTATTCGAGAATAATAAAAAAAAGTCGGAAAAGTCATAATATCCGAGGCCTGTCCCTTTAATTTTTTCTTTTTATTAGAAATTTTTTATGAAATAATTTTTTAAACTAATTTTTTGAACTGTTTTTTAAGAATGATCTTTTAAAATGATTTCTTAAAACGGTTTTATAAAACGATTTCTTAAAATGACTTTATAAAATGGTCTTATGAAAAGTTTTCTTAAAATGATTTATTAAAATAACGATTTTATAAAATGATTTCTTAAAAGTCATTTTTTTCGCGTAAAAATTATATTATAGTGCAAATAGAAACAATAGTTTGGAATTGTTTACCAGGAAAAAATAGCCTTCATTTTTTCGTAATTTATTTTAGAGAGAAATATTAAAGCACTGCATAGGAAACAATTGTGAAATAAAATTTGAAAATTGTGTCGTTTTAACGTTAATATACTTTCAAACGTTTGTATTTCACGCTCTTTAACTTCTTGCAATTGCGAATACGAGCTCTATCTAACGACATACTTAAGAACTTCAAAGATAAAATTTTTCTAAATCAATTATAAAAATTGACGAAAGAGGAATTTTATTAAAATTAAAAATTTATTCCAATTTGTTTACTATTTACAAATTCATAAATAAAGTTTATTCCAATTTGTTTACTATTTGCAAATCGTGGGTAAAAATAAAAATCGGTAAATAAAATTTATTTCAATTTGTTTACTATTTGTAAATCGTGGGTAAAAATAAAAAATCGTGGGCGAAATAAAAAATTATCGATTAATTTAAATTTAAGTAGAGTAAGAGCACTAGAACATATTTAATAATTAATTATTTTTAATTAAATATTAAAAAATTATAAATAAATAATATTAAAATTATGAAATTAATTAATTAATTAATTAAGATTATGAAGGAAAAATTTCCGGATTGAATAATTTTTTTTTATTAATTTTACTCGGAATTATTTTTTACTCAATTTGTTTACAATTTTTCCAATTCTGTAGATTTCGTTTTTTACCATATTCTCGAAATGGGTTTTTAATTTCCTTTTTTATTTGAAAAAAAAGTTGACGTAATCCTCGATATTTAAATAATATTTATAGTGTCAACACGGTTTTATGTCGATTTTTATTTGAAATGTTATGTTTTGAACATGGACTTAGACTGCAATTTATTGCCGATGTTAGAAGGCATAATAAGTATATGTATATGAATACCTAGAATTCTTGAGAGCAATGACTGTGTTGCCTGGAGGACATGCTTCGAGATCAAGCAGGAAATCTGTAAGGAATAGTTAGCTACACGTAGGATGTGTTCAATGCACGCTTGCTCATTATTTCAAGAACTTCGATTCTAGAATGTCTCCTAGTTTGATTTTTTACTTTCTAATTTTTTTTTTTATATATATCTGCTCTCTTAAAACCCTCTCCTTACACTCTTGTAATAATTTTCTGTGTTCAAAGCGCAGCAACAAGTTTATTTTATCAGAAATCTTGTATCAGCCATTTTCGATGGAGAGGAGGAAAAAAAGTTGTTTCAGAAACTTATTTCTAATGATCTTTAAAAGATATTTCCTAAAGTTAATTATCTTAATTAATCCGAAATATATATCGAAAATTAATCCGAGTGATTCAACGTTGATTTTTTTATTTTCTCAATAGTTATTTTTTATTTCAGTTTAATAGAGACGAAATTTATCTCTTTATTTAACTTTAGAGAGATATTTTTTTTTAATTTTATAGAGAGAGAAAATTATTTCCGAATAAAATTGATTTAGTAAAAAAAAAATTGATTAAGTAGCTGTAAAAAGAGAATAGAAATTGATTTTTATTTTAAAAATGAAGTAAGTAATTACAGAATTAGATAATTCGGATTTCATAATTTCCATTATTTAATTTTATTTGGATTATGAAAGAATTTCAAAAGAGGAATATTTAAATAAATATATATTTTTTTTATTTACTTTTTATTTTTATTTTTAATTGATTTTTTATTTTTATTTATTTATTTTTTAATTTGTTTTTTTATTTTTAATATATAGTGGTTTTTAAAAAAAATTTTAGTGAAGAAAAAAAATGGTTTTGTTTAAACACGAGGACAGATTTCGATTACGTTATCTTAGGTTTAGTGCGATAATATTTTCATATTTTCCGTTTCAAGATACAGTCGAGTGACAGGTGCAATGCGTTACCTGCAGAAAACCGTTCTATCAAAGCGGAAATAAACGACAGAATAAGGAGACACTTGATTTTTTTCATAATTCCAGGTTTTGCACCTGTTTCCACTGTAAATATTTTGTTTCCATATTTTTTTTTTATTTTGTTGTATCGAGATTTTTAATTTTTCTTTATTGTATTTTTCTAAATTACAAACTTGTTGCTACGAGAGCAATTAATAATTTTCGAGGAGAACTAAATTTTATTTAAAAATCATTAAAATAGATTAACAACCATAAAAAAAACGATAAAAATGCGTTAGAAACGATAAAAATTAAAAGAAAAATAGTGAAAAAATTTTTCTAATTATGTTGAAATCGTTAAAAATTAAAAGAAAATTTGTGAACAAAATTTTCCTAAATAAATTAAAAATGTTAAAAATTAAAAGAAAAATTCTACAAAACTTTTTCTAAATTGAAAACGTTAAAAATTGAAAGAAAAATTGGAAAAAATTTTCCTAAATATTAAAAACGTTAAGAATTAAAAAGAAAAGTTACGAAAAAAATTTTCCTAAATGTTTCGAGAATTTCTTCAATAAAAAAATGTCGCAACTATTATCAAAGCATTTCATTCTTTTTTCGTTAGAGAGTAATGAATATTTATTTGATTAAAAAATGATTTCTTGCTTAATAACTCGATTCCTATTATTCTTATCTAAAAACTAAAGTACTAAACGTTTTTTCTCGAGAGCGTTTTTTTAGACTATATAATATATTTTATATGAATAAATTAAATGTAATGATTATTTATCAATGTATATCTCTTAAAATCATAAATTCATGAGTTAAGAATTTATGCTCGGAATTTATTTGAATTTAAAATTTTTTGTTCAAAGAATTCGAATATTTCATGCTTATGAAGCTGAAGAATTTTTTTTCCAAATAATAATTGTAACAAATTCATAATTTTTTTTTCTAAAAATACAATTCAAGTATGACAAAGTGAAAATAACAATAGAATCAATTATTCAGACATTGCAAAAAAGTGACTTTCTAGTTGAGAAATGAAGTTAAAAATTATTTTGCATACTGCATTTAATGTTATTTTCATATTTTAATTTTAATAATTTAAAATTAAATTTTAAACATTTAATTATTAATTTTGATTAGGAATATAACTTGACTAATACGAAATGAATGATTTTGAATTAGTTAATTATACACTTTCTGTATTAATTATTTATTATTTAGTTAAACTTTTTTCTAAAGTTATTAATTTTACTTTTTCTTTCGCTTTTATCGTATAAATTATAAAACTTTACGTTCTAGATTTTAAAACTGTAACTCGAAGAATTATAAAAAGTGGTGATAGTTACACAGTTCGTTTAACTCGAAATGGAATTTGGTTTCTTTGAAATGTCAATTTTAATAAAATGAAGAGAAAAGAAAATCACTTTTTTGTGCAGTGAAAATAAATTATAGGAAACTTTTCTCCAAACTCGCATTTTTTCTTAATTTTTACATTAAAATCTGTAATAATCTTAATTTTCTCTTTTTTATTTCTGTTTTATTTATTTTATTCTTTTTTGACTTTCAATATTAATTTTTATTTCTTACGATGTATTCCTATTAAAACAGAATTTTTATTATTATTCTTATTATTATTACTATAGAGTATTTTTAACTGTTATAAGTTATAATTATTAAATATTTTTAATTATTACTTTCATTTTACATTAAAATCTGTAATATACTAAATTTTCTTTTTTTTATTTCTATTTTATTTTTTTCGATTTTCAATATTAATTTTATTTCTATTTACGAAGTATTTCTATTAAAAAAGAGTTTTTTTATTATTATTATTCTTATTATTATTACTTTCAAATGTTTTTTACTCTCATTATAATTTTATTATTATTATTAAATATTTTTAATCATTATTAATAAATATTATATTGAAATACAGTTTTTTAATAAAAATATTCTTCTTTTTTTTTAGGAAAAATACGAATTCCAGGAAAGCAGTGCGGATAAATGGATATTATATACTGAAATGACAACTTTTGGAATGAATGTATGCGAGAAACACATGGCTAATTATGGGTAGAAATTGTCTCTCATTCCTTTGTCGTGAAAATTGCATCGTGTGATATTAAGGTGAGTTACTATATACATAGTGAAACTATTAAACATAAATTCTGCAACGACCTAATCTGCAATGAAATAACTGTAAAACGTCAGGCTAGCTTGCTAACTGTAATTCAAGCTTTGGCTTTCAATAGCTCGCCTTTTTCTCATCATTCAAATCAAAGCTTGCAAAAGGTCACGTACCTGAATAATCATCAGCATAAATAATTATAATAACCAACGCAAAAACCACTCCTAGATACCGTTCCTTCAGTTATTGTCACGGCTCTCATTCTCAAGGAATCATCATCATCACCACTTCCTATTTTTTTTCATCCTAATGAAAATAATCATTCTGCAAAGTATTTTATTCTTTAGTTATTTTCTTTGTTTAGAAATTTTCCAATGTCTTTTTTTTATACAATTTTTCCAATAATTGTCTATTTTATTTTACGTTTTTTTAATTACTTTCTATTTTATTTTATACAAATTTTAATTGCAGTTTGCGAAAAAAAATTTCCTGCTAATTAATTATTTGCAATATTTTTTTTATTTATTTACTGAATAAAAATTATTTAATATTATTTATTATAAATTCTTTAAAATTTATTATTTACTTTAATGATGAATAAGATGCGAGGAAAATATTGAATGCTGAAAGTAAAAGTTCCAACTTATCTTGTAGATTGAAAAGAATTTGATTAACATTTTTTTTTTGTATTGTACAATTGAAAAATTATTTTTGTATTAAAATAGAATTTAAATAGTTTTTTTTAGCTCTTATAATACTTGAAATTTGATTTGCATTTAACATTGGATTTTTTGTCCCTCACCTTCCCAGAATTATTTGTCTATAGTATTTTGCATAACAAAGGGAAAGTGTTTGTCATAACCACGTGCATACCTTCAACCTTGAAGGTTGTTAAAGTCTCGTCTTATAAAATAAAATTACACAATGCCAATGATCTTCAATAAAGTGGGAAAATAATGAACAATCAATTTTGGCAAACAGTGAAAAATATTGTTTTTATTTTTTTCTTTTCTAAATGAAATTTCGTTCTTTACACTTTTTTCTCCTTTTTAAAGTTTCACGCATATTTTAAAAAGCGAAATAAATATTTTTGGTAATAAAAAATAGAAATAAGTAACATAAATACTGCTTTTAGTTTTGGTATTTAATTCAAGTCCATATTTTGTACTATATTCAAATTTATGTGAAATTCCATTTTTTGATATCCATCTTCGTGGGATATTTAAATTCTAAAGAATTGAAATTCAAATTATATTCATAGCTAAATGTCACAGTGGAAATATAATTTGTTATAAATATTTTTCACTGTTTGCACACACGAGTTATTTGAGTTTAATTATATACATGGATTTATTACTTGCACAAAGACCTTTACAATATATTCACATACATATACGCGTCGTTTTTTTTATTCAATTTTTTTTATAAAATAGTTTTCCTAAAAATGCGTGTGAGAAATTATAGTGGAGCAAATCTCTCAAAGAATCCCTAGAATTTAAATTCAAAAACTAATTTTTTTAATATTTAATTATTTAATTGAATAAGATAAATGTAATTGTAAAATTCATTATTTTAATTGTGAATTTTGTTTTTTTTAATTTAAACTGAGAATTTTTTTTTTAGTTTAAATAACGAATTTAATTAATAATTTAGTAACAAATTTAATTAGTAAAAAAACAAATCATTTTGTGATTTTAATTAATTTGCAATTTTTATTTTCAGAGAGAGAAAGATGTCTTTTGGATTCCGCAAATGGCTCCTAATTGGAAATGCATTTCCGGAAGGAAATTCTACAAGTTTATAAAAATAACTCCCGGTGAGTTTTCCCGATTGACTAATTTCTCCAACTCGAGAATGGTATTTACATGTTTAGATAATTTTTTTCGTAAAGTATTTGAGGAATTAGAAAACGGCAAAACATCTTTTGAGAGGCGTTACGACACTTGAGAAAACCAGAATGTCGCCTTTCTCTTGGAGAAAAATAATTGTAAAAGATTCTTCGAGGACTTATCATAACAGGCACCCGCAGTGTCATGATAGAGATATATTGAAGAGAGAAAGTTTTTTTTTCTCTTCTTTTCGTCTATATCATCATCGCTCCATTCTAGAGTCACACGCACGTAATGCGCATTTATATACGTATATTAAAAATATATATTTGAGTCTTCTTCGCTTCTTATTCCATGGCACATTCCTATTGTTGCTCGACTTAAACACGCACTACAATAGATAATTCACAAAATCTTCTCTCTCTCTCTCTCACTCTATTCTTTTCTTCAATTTTTTTTCTCTCTACCCTTTTATTATTTCATTATGTCCTCTTTTTTGCGGTGAAAAAAAAATCTTCTTAAGTACGTATATATATGCACTTGCAAAACAATTGTCCTACCTGGTAACGTAATTTGATGCACAAGATTACGCAACTGCGGAAGACGTAATTTAGAAATTATGACAGTTAGAGAAATAGCTGAGAAAAATATTTTTTTTCTGATGAAACTCAATTTTCTGTGTGAGAAATGAAATTTGAAAAAACATCTTAAAAATTTATTTAAATTTTCTACATTTGGAATTATTTTCTATATAATAATTTACAAAAGTTAATTTTCTATAAATTTGAAAAAATTCGAAACTATGATTAAAAAATAATTTTGGATTGAAAAATGTTGATTTAAAAAATTATTCATTCCGAATGATATCGAAATCGTGAGAAAATTTTTTTTTTTGTATAATCGTCACATATGTGTGAAATTTACATAAATTTTTCCGCATTTTAATGTCACGATCAAAAGGAAAGTTCGATTATGTGCTACACTTTCTGATTACATGCGCCTTTCATTGTGATTTAGGCCGAAGAAGAAAATTCATTCGAAACAGAATTACGCACATATTACGTACTTTGTATCTTGACACAGTTTTCATCTGGCACATAAGTATATTTATATACTTTGAGTCTACAATAAAGAAAAAAGAATTGACAACGTAAGTGAATTATACAGATTTACAGCTTTTTCACATTTTCCAATTATTTTTCTTTCCTCGCCTCTTCGAAGCAATTTGAAAGAAAATTTGCAACTCAAGAAAAACGAGAAGAAAATCTTTTTCGGAAAAATATTCTTCTTTGTGTCTCTTCTCGTAATTTTCTTTCAAGAGAAGTTCCTGGAGAAAAAGTTTCTAGAGAAAAACTTTCTGGAGGAAAATTTTCAGAATTAAATTTACATCACTGGGTAGTTATCGCAAAAGAGGAAAAGAGAGAAAAAAAGGCAATATTGGTGAAAGTGATCAAAAGCTGTAAAACTGTATAGACCTTCCTCAATCCTAAAGGAAGTAGCGTTAATTCAGAGTTGCGTAAACTCCGCCGTCCGTTATTATAAGGGCTTCTATTTATATAAAATATAATATCAATGAGAAAGGTCCTTGTTAAAATAGGAAGTTATTTAAATACATAACGTTAGTATTTATATAATTCATCGCAAACAAAATGAGCCAAAAGAATTACAGTCTTTATGTCTCATTAAATTTTTTCTCCATAGCAAAGAATGAAAAAAAAATACGTACATATGAATATAATAAAATAGTACATATAATATTATGAATATAAACAGCATGGGAGAAAAATATTTATAATGATACAGATCTTTGCGTTTTATGTCTTTTTTAATAAAACCCTCAATTTACATGACTGTGAAATATTTTAGCTCATTTTTCTTTCTTCTGAGTATATTTCTCCATGGTACACAGTCGATTACGCTCATTTTCCGTTGTTTCTCAGTTTTCTTTTCAAAAAAAGAAAACCTACAATTAATGGCGCATTCTTTCATTGTATCTGACTCGATTATTTTGGTAGTAAATTCTAATATATTTGTCTTATTTTACGTACGTAGAGTTTTTTTTTTATACAAATATTTACTCATTAATTGTAACTCATGCCAAGTTTCTGGGAAATTTTGGTCAATTTTCCCTAGTTTAGTAGAATTTAATCTGTGAAATAAAGATTATTTCTATCGATTTGAAATGAAAAAAGAAATAAAAATTACATAATGGGATTATAGCTCGTGAGTAAATAATTTTTCATAGTCTATTACTTTTTTTTCTTTCATTTGGACAATAAAATGTGCTATTACCCGACTCAAGGATAATTACTATAGAGAAACTATAATAAAGTTTAAGAAACGATAATTCTTCATATATTTGCGATTTACAACGACCTATCATCGTGCGGCAATAATTATTCTAACGGTCGCATTTCTCATTTTCAAGATATGAAAAATATTTTTCTGCCAGGCATTTTACGCTTTTAATGACTATATCAATATGCAGGCATTTAAAGGAGAATGCGGGTGAATTAAAATGAGAGAAAAAAGAAATAAATGTTGTAAAAAAAAGTGACTTTTCTAAATCGAAGGTCGTATTCAGGTGTTTATGTTAAATTGAATAGAAATAAAAAAATGTGTATATATAGGAGAAAAAAGTAATTGAGTGTCTTGCTTGGCTCATCCTGCGATCATCGTATGGAATGATTATTGCTATCGATGGCGTAATGTCCACTTTATTGCCTTTCTATGTATTTATATATGATTGTCAGCAAAAATTATTTTTTTTTTGACTTGAATATGTGTGTCAAGTATTTTAAATGCTGAGGAAATCATTGATATAAAGAAACAAATTCTTGTTGATTATGAAATTATATAAAAATATATATTATTTTGTTTCGCGACATTTACAACATTTTTTTTTTTTATTGGGAAATTTTAATTATTTTTCACAACAAAATAATTTTGTTTTCAATGAATAAAATTGTTTTCAAAATATATTTTATTATAAATGTTTACATTATTATTTAATATTATTTAATTGTTATCATTATAATTATTGATAATATTATTATTATTATTAATAATATTATTTGATAATAAAAATTTTGAAAATAATTTTTATTCTATTATTTGTAACTAGTTTTTATTATTTTCGAAATTAAATTTAGTATTGTGTCTGAAATTGGTTCAAATAGTATTAAACACTTTTTTTACGTCTAAATTACCTTTAATAATTCTAATTGAAAATAATTTAAGGTATGTAAATAATGTTGTCCTCAAAAGCAATTTGACAAGCGTCCATGTTCTATTTAAAAAAAAGCCGTAATTCTTCGCTCGAAAATACTCGAAAATATGATAATTTGTTTCTTTATCGCACGAAAACACTAATTATTCATGAGCCATGTGTGTTTATTTTACACTGAAATTGTCAATTCTGTCTGGAAATTGAAATAATAAAAATAAAAATTTTTCTTAGATTTAGATTTTCGAAATAATTTTTTATTGATAATTTTATTATCAATTTTATTAAATTAATTTTTATTTTTATTATTATCAAAATTGTTATTAAAACACGAATTACAAAAGTGGCTTTTTAGTTATTTATTTTTTTGGCATTTGAAATATTTTCTACTTCGAAAAATATTAAAATTGTTTCTTTCGTTTTGTTTGCAGGAGACCGATTTAAGAATGAGGTGTCGTCTAAAATATCTCAAAAGCAAGTTTTTTTTTCAAGAAAAAGGAAGTTGATATCTGATGACGTTTTAGCAGACTTCGTTTTTGTTTTATCCGACAATGATCTTTCCAGAAGAATTATTTCTGAGCAAAATAGGAACGTATTTCCAGAAAGAATCACATGCTTATAAGAGCGTCAACCATCATAAATCCTTTTTGTGAGTATAAATCAAAAATGTCTCTTAAAGTTTTGAATTCTCATATATGAAATGATCTAACAACTGTTGATGAATGTTCAAAAGAACCAGATATTTTTTATTCCAAATAAAAATAAAATAAAATTCGTTCAAATGGACGAAATATTATTTATTAAAAATATAAAAATTACTGACTTGAATAATTATATGTAAAATTAAAAACTAATTTTATATTTAGGAACTTATAATAAATTTTTTTTTTGTAGTGATCAATTTTTTTATAAACAATTTTTTTATAGTAATAAAAATTTAATATGAAGAAGAAATAAATACATTTCGTAGATTTGAATTATCTGAACTTTAGAATCATTAAATTAAGAAAATTTATTTATTTCTTCTTCTTCAAATCAAAATTTTATTTGCAATAAAATTGCATAACGTACTAAAGAAATAAATTTTAGTTTCTAAACGTTTAATTTTGCTTTTTTTATAACAGTCAGTTTTTATTTGGAAAATATTTATATTGACGAAAAAATGTTTATTTTAAAGTTTCGGTTCGTTTGAACATTCAAAGCTTTAGGGACATAATCATAGCATTTTTTTGTTGTTGCAATTTTTATAAAAATAATTGAATTTTTACCAGCATTTAATTAAAACTTTTGAAAATATTTCAATTTTTTGGGAGAAATTGTATAAAAATTGTACTAAAAATAATTAAATTCTTGTGTAGAATTATATTAAAATTTTTATAAAGAATTGAATTCTTTCGAAAAGGTATAACATTTTTTTTAAATAATTGAATCTTTTCGAGAAATTTTATTAAAATTGTAGTGAAAATCATTGAATTCCATTGAAGAACTTTATTACTTATAAAAAATAATCCAATTATTGCGAAGAATTTGGTACAATTTTTTCAAAATAACTTAATTTTCTAAAAAATTGTATCGAAAATTTTTAATTAATAATTGAATTCTTTCGATAAATTTTATTAAAATCGTTTTGAAAATTATTGAATTGCGAAGATTTTTATTTCCAATTTTTCAAAAATAATTGATTTCTTATTTATTATTTGTAAAAAATAATTGAATTCCTGCGAAGAATTTTATTACAATTTACATAAAAATAATTGAATTCTTGCGAAGAATTTTATTATTTATCAAAATAACTGAATTCTTTCGAAGAAATTTATTAAAATTTAAAAAAATAATAACTAAAAATTAGTTAATAAGTGAATTTTAAAAATTTTTGATTCTGAAATTATTCTAAGATTGAAGTTGATATTTGAAAATAAAAATTTTTGCAATTTTCAATATTTTTTACTTAATAAATATTTTCAATATTTTTAATATTTGCTTTATTCTGTTCTAACTTAAGAAAAATTGCTTATGCGTGGCATTAAAAATTAATACTTCAGTTATCAACAAGGGAAATTTAAATTTTCCAACGTAAAATCAAAATTAGTTTTTCCTTTTATATTTTTTTCAGGGCTAAATTTGTTATAAATATAGTTTTGAACGTTTAAATGAACGAAATACAGGCTATTAAAAATATTTCCAAAAATGACAGATTGTACTGAAAATTAAGAAGTCGAATTTTTATGAACGATTTTATTTTTTTTAGAAATTTAATCAATTAAATTTACAGTAATAAAAATTTAATTTGAAGTGGAAACAAATAAATTTTCGTTCATCTCAACGTTCAGAACTTTAGGATCATAATTTGTTTGAAATATTTTTAAACAAATTGAAATTCAAAAATAGATTTAATGAATGAAAATTGATTTTCTTTTGATTGCGGAAAAAAGTTTTTCTTCCCTTCAAAAAAGTCTCTTCTAAGACATATGAACTTTCTGCGAGAAAATTACGGTATAGTTACGGTATTATTATTGAAACAAAGCGCTACGTGGTTGAAGGGAAGTTTTAATAAAAAGAATTCCTTTGCAGAACAAGGCATGAGTACTTGGATCAAGAGGTAAAAGTTCTCCCGCGAGAAAAAGAATTGTTCTTCTTAGCGGGGCCGTGGCCTCGGGAGAGGCTGTGGCGGTTGATGTTGCTGATGATGATTATAGTGCGAATTGGCCGTCCTGATGTGCGGTCCAGGTGGATAGTGTCCATTCTCCTGATGATGGCCATCGTCGAGTGTCAGCCCAGCGACTAATTGCTCGATTTCCTTGTCCTTCTTGGCCTTGGGCACGGGATTACCATTGGGAATGCTGAAGCCCAATGAGGCGAGACTTCCGTGACTTCTGCTGCGATGTTCGGCGCGAATGCTGTACGAGAATGCCCTCTCGTTCAGGTGGCCCTTGCGGCGGTAGATTCCGGTGCCAAATCGTGAATCGTTCTCGGGACTCTCGGTGGGTCGGGGCTCGGGGGCCGTGAGGTCGGCGTGTGACGCTGCCAGGCGGCGGGAGTTGTTCAGCGTTGAGTTGTCCACTTCCGGATAGCGTCTGCCGCGATTTCCGGCAGTACCGTAAGTGCCTGCGGTGTACATGGCTGCGGGCGGTGGGGGCACGAGAGGTGCGAAAACCGGTACGACGGGCGCCGCGGCCGGGATTGGTCGCAGGCCACGGGGATGATGGTGGGCTTTTCTGGGGAGGGTGGCGGCTGGGACGAGGAGGACTGGGGCTGGTCGGGCGAGTGTGCCGGCGATGGATCGACTGCTGGGGGGCAGTTGATGGGGGTGGTAGTGTTGCTGGCGGATGGGGTGGCCGAGAGTGTGGTGGCCGTGGCCGTTGGTGTAGAGGGTTTGGTGGTGCATCTGAGGGTGGTGGAGGTGCTGCATCTGGTCGTCCTGGAGACGGTTTTTTCAGTTTTTTGAGCTTCTTGCTGGACTTCTTTTTGGAGGTCATGGATTCGTCGAGCATGAGTGGTTGGGTCGGGGGTGGAGGAGGTGGCGGCGGGGGAGGAGGCGCGACGAGTTGGCGAGGCCTGGAGCCCTTGGTGCTGCGGAGAGTGCCCTGCTCCTGGTAGACGCCGTCGACTTCGTCGCGACCGCGGGCCCAGACCTTGTGGTTCTCGTCGCCGTTGTAGAGGCTCATGTCGTCCGATGGGGCCGTGTCGAGCCTGGTGATGGGGGGACTGTCGAGCGTGGTGCTGGAGCCGCCGAGAGTGTGGTAGAGACTTCCGGTCTGCTGGGGAGCGATGGTGCCGTTGGTGTTGGGGCTGGCGGGGTCGAGACCCTTGGCGTAGCTGCTGTCGGCGTAGGCGTGAAAGCAGCACCTCACCAGGGCATTGGCAGCCATGTCGCGCTTGCAGATGAAGGCGTGGCACTCGAGAACTTTGATGCCAGTTGTTCGCCGGAGAACAGCGGCGAACAGGGGCGGATGATTGGCACTTGGTGTTCGGGCGAAGGGTGAGTCGAGGGGGAGGAATCGCGTTGCTGATGCATCGCTGTTGCCGCCTTTCACGTGGCGCACGGCGGCGCAATAGTGCAGGGCCTCGATGGGAAAGAACCTGGTGACCTTCTTGCGATGCTCGTCGACGTTCTCCAGGAGGAGACCGTTGCTCCAAACGCTGAGCCAGGAGTCGATGCCGCGTGCTCCCAGCGCCCCTTGCTCGGGATAGAGCTCACGAAGTGGCTCCTGCACTCCGAGTAGGCCCTCTTTGCTCGCATGTGGCACGGAACTTCCCAGGTAGAGCACCCTGCAGCGACAATACGGCGTCGCCGAGTCGTGATTTGCCCCTCTCATCTTTTCGCTTCAACGGTCACGACTTGCTATCGCTTCACCTACTCTTCTCTATCCCTCGCCGAACGGGATTTTCAACACTGAGAATAACATACGCGATGATTTCTTCTCTCGCACTTTTGACAACTGTCAAATTGAAAAATTTTTATTTTCTTTCAGGTGACACACACAGACACTAATCATGGATCACGAGATGAATCACAAGAATCTAAAAACATTGGGGGAAATCACTGATGGAAGTGTGGAGCCTCGAAAGCACTCAGATGGGAAACACTGTCTGAAGAGGAGAACACTTGTAAGTAATCACTTGAAAATTTGTGTTTTAGAGTAAATCACTGATCGAGTTGCGAGAGATCACTGAGGGCATGGAATGACATGAGGTTGCGTAGTCAGCGGTAGACGTTATGATTGCAAAACTATCCAAGGAGTTCTAGATTCGATTTCGCAGCAGCTGTAGCCGCCTCGAGGAGATCGCATCAAGCCATTATGGCTGCCTCCTTTCCATCTAGCTGCCCCTTCCACCTGCAGTCTCTCTCTCCTGTCCCTCCGCCTCTACCTTTCTTACCTGGCTACCTCACTCTCCCTCTCTCTCTCTTCTTCTCCTCCTCTTCAACTTTTTTCCCAGGTTTTCGAGCGAGGTATGCAGCGTCGTGGACTGTGTACGTACGTGCCTCCAGGAATTCAACGTGTTACCTGTGTTGGTAGCGGTGGAATCTGGAGGTGCGGCTGCTGCAGAGGCCGCGGTTTTCGCGACTTTTTCACTCGAGCCACGAGGCACCGTTCAAGCTAAAGCACTAAAGACAACTTCCGGCGTTGGAATGAAGAATCGTCGCTCGGAACTTCTTTTGTTTGCTGGTCCCGGTCTCACGAACTACGAAATCAGAAGGAAAAAAAAATATTAATAAACTTTGAAATTTCACAGAAACGAGAAGTAAAGGTTCTAGCGGTGAAGGCGGTCTGAACCGGACTGCTGGGAATTGAAATCCGACGACGACGATGCTCAGCAAGGAAGAGAGGTGGAATAAAAGAGAGAGAAAGAGAGAGAGAGGAGGGGGCTTTTAGTTATTCAGCAGGTATTCAAGAAGTCGGGGCCCCCGAACCTCGCAGGGCACCTGACAAGCTCTTTGGCTTGCTTTAAAATTCTTGCCTAGTTACGCACCTACGTAACCTGCGTGCACGTGCAGATGGAGTCGACGGTCTGCCCTTTATAGGTCAGAGATTGCGCAGGGAACCGATCAACAAGTGGAAACGAGGAAAATCCAACGTCGTCGGGTCTGTCACCTCTTGCAAATTTCGAGGTCTCGAGGTCAGGATGTCTCGAAATTCGCCATTCAAACAGACACCTGTTGAGGCCAAGATTCCCCGCTGCGGGTCAATCAGCACTTTTCATCTCGGATTCACATCCAAACTTTCAAGGGATCGAAATTTCCGAATCATTCACTGATCGATATTCATTTTTTTTTTAAACCAGTTTTACCGAACGATTTTTTTTTGTTTTAATCAGAGTTTTGATTTTGTTTGCTTTTTGTTTCCTAATTTCTCTTTTTAATGAAAATCAAATTGTTTTCAATTAAAAGTATTTCTTTTATAATTTTCAAACTGAAATAACTGAATTCTTGTAAAGAGACATTGTACAAATTTTTCAAAATAATTAAATTTCTTGAGAAACATTTAATTAACATCTTTAAAAATAATTAAATAACTTAATTTTTACGAGAAATTTAATTAAAATGATATTAAAAATATTTAAATTCAATTATTTACAAAAATTTTGATAAATTTTATTAAAAATATGTAAATCCTTATAAACAATATTACCAAAATTTTTCAAAATAATTGAATTTCTCCGAAGAATTTTATTATTTAGGAAAAGAATTTAAATTAAAAAAAGTAAAGTATTTAATTAAATTAATTGTTTCTTATAAAGAATTATATTCAATTTCATTAAAATAATTAAATTCATGCAAAACAATTTGATTAATAATAAAAATAATTTATTTCTCATAAATAATTTTATCAACCTTTTTTGAAGTAATTGAGTTTTTGCGTAAAATTTTATAAATTTTGAAAATAATTTAATTTTCGCAAAGAATTTTATTAAAATTTTTGAAAATAATTGAAGTTTTTTTGAGGAATGTAATGAAAATTGTATTGAAAATATTTCAATTCTCATAAAGAATTTAATGAAAATTTTTCAAAATATATTTTTGCGAAAAATTTTATAAATTTTAAAAATAATTGAATTTCTGCAAAGAATTTTATTAAAATTTTCGAAAATAATTGAAGTTTTTTTGAGAAATGTCATTAAAATTGTATTGGAAATATTTCAATTCTCATGAAGAATTCAATGAAAATTTTTCAAAATAATTGAATTTTTGCGAAGAATTTTATAAATTTTGAAAGTAATAATTAAATTTCTCCGAAGAATTTTATGAAAATTTTCGAAAATAATTAAAATCTTGGTAAAAATTTATTTAAAATTTTCGATTTACATTTTCGTCTGCACAGAAAATTATTTCCCTTTAAAAAATTAAATTCGCAAAGAATTTCTACGAGTTTTGTTCTCTCTTACTTTCATATTTTTTCGTTCTATTTTATTTCTCTTCTTTTTCTCTCCGCACATCTTTTTTTTCCCGGAAACGAAGAAAATAAAGTCTAACTGTATACAGGACGAGGGTGCTCTGAAATTTATTGGTGTTTTCAAGTCTAAGTGACCGAAGAAATCATTTCTTAAGAATTCCATATGAAAAACCTTGGGAAAAAAGTTGTCAGATCATTATCGGTAATATTTGTAGGCGTTTGTTTGGAAATTAGATTTCGATTTCTTTCACTTTTCCTTTAGAATTTGTATTTTTTTTCCTACATTCCCATTATTGGTATGGAGTTAGTTTTTGGAAATTATTGATGAATGAAGTCATTCAGAAATAAAATTCTCAATCGATCAAAACTAGCTTTGGAATTTGGAAATTTGTGTCCCTCAAAAGCTCTGAACGAATTGAACAAAATTTATTTGTTTCTGTTTCGAATTTAAATAATAAAAAATTACGTATTAAATAGGTAATAATTTTTATTTTTTGAATTTTTTTCCTGGAAATAAAAAATTATTGCAACAATTGTTTTTCGAAAATATTAATCAATTTGGAATTTAGATTGTTTCTTCAACACTGTCACGTAAAAGTGTTAACGGAGTTTCTGTCTCCATCTTAGAATTCCTGAAAGTTGAGTGCTAGAAATCTATTTTCGTTGATTACTAATTTTACCTTCGAAACATTCATATCTCGACAATTAATCAAGAAATTTCTAAAAATACCTGATCATCGAATTTTTTAATATATAAACAAAAGAAAGTTATCTTGAAATTATTTTCTTCATTTTTTGAGTGAAAATCGTGGATAAAATTATTTTAATTAAGAATTTCGTTAATTTTCCCCTCTGGAAAAAAGAAAATTGTAGGAGAAAGACAGAGAGGAAGAGAGGATGGTTTCATATTCGCATATGTAATCGCTATTAGTCGTCTTTGAATTTATGAATATATTTTTTATGTTTGAGGAGCGACCAGAAATTCTCCTTTCGAAAAATTTCTATAATAGTAGCTAGAGGCAATAATTGACATGTGTGGCTTTTTTTTTATTAAATGATCGTTTGTTTACATTTAAAGTCACCAAGAGCCGGTTTCTAAGAGCTCTCAACTTAGGTGAAATCGATCGGTAACGACATCCCTTTCGTCAGACCATCTGCGACAATAATTCCCGATGGGACGTTCTCCAAACTGCTCGAATTTCTCATTAGAAGCTTTAATTTTCAAAAATTTTCATAGAATCGCAATTTCAAATTTTGAAAAAAGAACTAAAATTCATCTACGCTTGTTTATATATTTATTTTCGTAAATAATTTATCACATAAATATAGAATGAGAGAAGAGAAAATGGACTAAAGAAAGAAGAAAGGGAATAGAAAATGTTAATTTTCTCTAAAAGAATATTTGTTGTGGAAAATAAAATATTTTTATATGGAAAAAGTCAAAACTGTTCACAATTTCAGGCTTTCTCGCTAAAATGCAGAGTCTGTGAAATTGCAACTTTGACTCGTAAATGACTTATTTTACTTACCATGAAACTATAAAATTACTCCCATAGAAAAAAATAATTTTAAGTAAATAATACGCGTCAGTTAATTGACCAAAACAGATAAGAATTTCTTGACAGTAATTTCTCGTAAAATGCATAAATAAGCAATTTATTTAAAACCACTTACAAAATATAAATTTAAGTGCGAGTTGTTAAAGAATTTTTCTCAAACAGTTCTTTAAAATGTAAAAAAAAAATTATTTCACATTCTTCTGTTTTTTTTAGTTATAAATTTTGAATATTTAGAAAAAATGTTCCTGAATGTATTTATTAAATTGTTATTAATTTGTTATTTATTTAATTATTATTTATTTCACTACTATTTGTTTGTTATTTATTGAATTAGTTATTCTCTTAATATAATTAACAATTTGTCAACAATTAAATATTTTAGTGAAAAATTCAGGGAAAATTCAGAATATTTGCTATTTTTGCATAAACAATTCTGAAATATAATTGATGTTTGTTTTTTTTCAGAAAAAAATACGCAAGAGTGAAAATAATGAAGCAATAAGAGACTATTTCGAGAGCAGCTCGTGTCCTTTTGAATCCTGAATGACATTTGTTGGACGTGGAAGGTTATTCGATAAATTTCAAGAATTACCAGTTCTCAAGTTTATATAAAACAGGTATTAAAAAATCCTATTTCCAAACATTTCTGACTAATAAGTTATAAGTAAAACTCGTTATAGAGATAAAAATTTCATTCTCTTCCATTTTTCTCTTAACTTGAACTTGATAATTCTGGAACCATTAATTTTGCCATTAAGAATTCATTGAGTCACGAAAATTTAAAACAAATTTTAATATTTATCGTTTTATTATTTTTTAAATTTTTTATTCGCACTATTTTTTTGTTACTATTCTTTATTATTTTTGTATTACTATTGTCTATATTTTATTACTATCGTTTTATATTTTATTAGTATCGATTTATATTTTATTGGTATCGTTTTTCGTTTTATTAGTATCATTTTTTATTTTATTAGTATCAATTTTATTTTTTTTATAAGAATCATTTTCTTTAATAGTATAATTTTTAAAGACTCATTTTTTGTAACAGTGTCATTTTCTATTAATATCATTTTTTTATATTATTTATATCGTTTTAATTGACTAGAATTTTATTTTCATATTAATAATAAATAATTATAATAAATAATTTTATTTTCGTTTTAATATTTCATTATTATTCGTTTTTTTTCTCTCTAAGTATCGCTTAATCAATTTTTTGCAAAAAAATATGGAAAAATTATTTGGGTTGGAATTAAAATCTCAATTTCTGAAATTCGTGTACTGTTACTCGGAAATCTGCGTTAGTAAATGAGGAACATATAATGTTATTCAATTTATGCACAGAGGAATGCATATTCTCCTCGTTCAAACGTCACCTATATAATTACGTGCAATCAACTTAAGTGAGAAAAATACGGGAGGTCAGAATAAAACTCGAGAAGTAACGGATTATAAAAGAAAAGACTTTATCCGATCGTTGATCCATTCAAGGATTTTTTTTTCCACAGAAAATTATATTTTTCTCCTCGCATATCAAGTTCCGTTCGAGAAGAAATTATCATCGACTTATTACGCAAAAAAAAAAAATTAATCGAAAACCAAATTATTTTTTTAATTGAAAGAAAAAACGTCTTTATTTATAAATTAAATTACAACAAAATAAGAGGAAAGAATTAAAATTAGAGAGTAAATAAAAGCAGAATGAATATTTAGAAATAAAGTTAAATTGTTTTGAAAAAAACACTTTAGAGAAAAAATCAAGAAAAGTAAAAAAATTAATTTAAAATTTTGAATATTTGATTTAAAAGTCAACTTTTGTAAATCAAAATTGTAAATCAAATTCAAAATATTAAATATAAATTCAATTCTGTATTATTTTATTTTATTGATAGAATTGATATTTATGATATTTTTATTTTGCAGATGAATCGAAGGTGAAAAAATTAGCGATCGATTGTAAAGGAGAGAAAAGGAGAGAGAGAAATAAAAGAAAATGTGTCAAGGAGAGGATACCTGTTTCCTCGATGGTAAAAGAGGAATAAGTGAAGTTTTCGCATCTCCTGCCCTGCACCTATAATTAGGTGTGGTTGAATGCCTTCAAAATTACATTCCACACCCGTGAGAGCGTCAAATCCTATTGGCTGAAAGATCTTGAACGATTCATGAACGAAAATCGAGTGTGTCACTGGGTCATCGCTAATTACAAGAATTCCTCTTATCTCACCAGTGTCATCGTCAAGTCTCTCCGAAGAATCGATTTCGGTCCTTCGCGATATGAACCCACCAGGTTAGTTCCTCCAGATTAAAATTTACAAAAACAATTAAACCACACTCTATTGTTTGAATATTTTTTTCTATTTTCTAAATTGACAATCTATTCTATTTTTTTTTTGATAATTAATTGTCAAACTTTTGACATGACAATTTATCACGGAAGATTATTTATTAACTAGCAAATAATACAGGCGCGGAATGCGGTACTCCATTTATTATTATTTTATAAATTAAAAAATTATATATTTTCAAGAATAAACATCAATTTTTAAATGATTAAAGATTTAAAATTTAAAGAATTCACTTTTTAAGAACATAATATTAAATATTCTTGTTTATTATTATTTGAAAATTTAAATAACATTTTTCGCAAGAATTTCATTATTCTCATAAATAACAATATTTTTTAGAGCAATTCAATTATTTTCAATACAATTTTAATCAAATTTCTCGAAAGAATACAATTATTTTTTTAAATATTAATTAAATTCGATTATTTTCAAGAATTTTAATATAAATTCAAATATTTTCGACAATTTTGATGAAAATCTTTTAAAAAATCATTATTTTCAAATTTTTTAATAAATTTTCTTCCAAAATTCAGATAAAATTCTTCGAAACAATTCAATTATTTTTGTGAATTGTCAAATCCTTCGCAGGAATTTAATTATTTTCATAAATAAGAAAATTCGTCGCAAGATTAAAATATTTTCATAAATAATAAAATTTTTCAAAGGAATTCAATTATTTTCATAAATAATGAAATGTTTCGGAGGAATTCAATTATTTTCAATTTATTTCATAAAATTTCTCGAAAGTATACAATTATTTTTAAAAATATTATTTAAATTTAATTATTTTCAAGAGTTTTAATGTAAATTCAATTATTTTTGACAATTTTGATGAAATTCATTTTAAAAAATTATTATTTTCATAATTTTTAATAAAATTCCTTCAAAAAATGAAATTATTTTCAAAAATTCAGATAAAATTCTTCGAAACAATTCAATTATTTTTATAAACTGTAAAATTCTTGTCAAGAATATAATTATTTTCATAAATAAGAAAATGCTTCATAGATTAAAATATTATTCATAAGTAAGAAAATTCTTCAAAGGAAATCGAAGTATTTTTAATACAATTTTAATAAAATTTCTCGAAAGAATAATACAATTATTTTTAAGAATATTATTTAAATTCAATTATTTTCAAGAGTTTTTAATAAAAATTCAATTATTATTTATTTTTAACAATTCTGATAAAATTCTTTGAAACAATTCAATTATTTTTATAAATTGTAAAGTTCTTGGCAAGAATTCAATTATTTTTGTAAATAATAAAATTCTTTTGAGAAATTCAATTATTTTCAAAACAATTTTAATAAAATTTCTAGGAGAATATTCAATTATATTCAAGATAATTTTAATAAAATTTCTCTAACAGGTTTAATGATATATAAAGATTGTAATACAATTTTTCTAAACATTTCAATTGTCCTCAAAAGTTTTTAATAAAATTCTTTGTAAATTTCAATTATTTTCAAAATTTTTCAAAAAAATTACATTATTTTTACGAAATTTAATGAAATTATTTTAAAAAAATGTAATTATTTACAAAAACTCTAATAAAATTGTTTAAAATAATTTAATTTTCTATGAATAATTTTAATATAATTTAATAAGAAAATTATTAATTACAATAAATGATAAACACGATTATTTTAAAAACTTAAAAGAAAAGCTTCATAAAATTTAATTCAATTACCGGAATACAATGATTATTAATATAGATTTTATCCTTTCCTTGCAATATTTAAAACTTCTGCTATAATTTATTATAAAAAATAATTTTTACTTAAAAAATAATATATTTAAATGAAAAATTCTTTTATTATTTATTGTATAAAATAAATTATTTTCGAAATAATTTTTCTTTTATAATAAATAATAAATTTTTTAAATATTGCAAGTGAAGGAAAAATTAGTAAACAATTTTCCGTGCGTGTTTCGTAATATTCCTTTCAATATATTTTATAGAAAAATCATTTTGATTGATTGAAAGATGGAATTAATGGAAAAAAAGAATTGATTTTCAAAAGAGGATTTTCATCATATTTTATTATTAAATCTTTAATACTTGATTTTATTGTGCAATAAATTCCGTGTCTAACGGTTTTAAACTTTCTTTTACGACACTTCCTCGGATTTTTTTTCCATTATTATTTTATTCAATGAAGGTGCAAATAACATATTTGTTCCTTGTTGCATAAAAGAGTTGAAGGAATGTCAGCGTTGAATAACACATTTTAAATGTAAAATTTCCAGCTTCTGCAATTTTTCTCCAAACGTCAAAATTGAAATATACACGAGTATTTATGTTCTTCTTGACAGACATTTTCATTCAAGTTTTTCTCTCTTGAGTAAAATATAATATGCGAGACAAGGGGAAGCAAACTCTTCTATTTCGATACTTTGAATTTCGTATTTTTAATAATTTAAAAATTATGAAAATGTTTTCCACATTTAAAATGAATGAGACAAATTTTTTTTCGTATTTTTAAAATGAAGAAATATTTTTGTTTTGTATATTTGAAATGTGGAAAGAATTTTCATTCAAGTTTTTCTTCTTGTAGATGGAAATTTAGAATGGAGAGAAGAGGAATGAATAGAATTGAGGAATTCTTGGAGCGAAAAGCATTCCGGATTCTGTATCGTTTACAAGCAGGGAATAATTTAATGCACATGTCTTTGGTGATTGGAGTTGAGAGACGTGAATGTGTGCATTAGACTTTCTTGAACGCGATTAGAATAACGGGAGACATGAACGCCAGGGAAGTGATGTCTGCTGAACTGCCTCGGACAGCAGTATTCACTTTTACTAACGCGGTCAGCAAAATC
Organism: Leptopilina syphax; assembly: GCA_032872505.1. NCBI lineage: Eukaryota > Metazoa > Arthropoda > Insecta > Hymenoptera > Figitidae > Leptopilina > Leptopilina syphax. The sequence goes on along the minus strand of CM065469.1, from coordinate 27,121,647 downwards.
GCCTACATCCTTCAACTCTCAATGCAGTATATACAATCTTCTGGTAGCAGATAATAAGAATTAAATTTCCTTTTCCTGTTTCCTTCGTCATTTATAATATTACAAAAAAACTCTTTGATCTCTTTCCATTTCCACTTGATTTTCAATCTTTATTTCTTTACTTAAAAAACTCTTCTGTTACTTAAAAAAAATTTGTTCTACATTTTTTTTTTTTTTTCAATTATTTGAATAGAATTCTGTTTTTTGATTTTTTCCTTGTTGGAATTTTTTGTTTTTTTATTAATAGTAAACTTGGTTCTTAAAAACTGTAACTGCTCAATTTTTTATTTTTATTTTCCGCATTTTCTGCTATTATTTTTTTCTTCAATTATTTAAACATAATTAAAAAGAATAATTATTTTTTTTTATTTTTTTGTAAATTTGCTTTTTAAAATTCTAATTTATGTTTATTTTCCGCATTTCCTGCTAGTAAAGTAAAGTAAACTAAAATAAAATATGTAGTGAAGTATAAAAATAAACATATAATAGAAAATTTGAAAATGAAGAATTTCCAGAATCAAATTTTTGAAATCGAGAAAATGAAAATAGATCAAAGTACAGTTTTAAAAAGCAACTGTAATGAAACAAAATGATTATAAATTTAAATGAATTTTCCTATTTTCTTTATAGCGCCTCACTCGCTGGCCTTATAAAGTAAAAACAAAATATGATTTATTAAAACACAATAGAATCAAACTCTAAAGGTAATTCACTGTCTTTATTGCTGTTTAAGGGAATATTGCATTCAGACTTTACCAGGATCGTGAGAAGGTTTCGCGTTTTTTTTAAATCTTTGACAAACCTGTTCGACAGACAAGTTGGAAAAAGTAAAGATAAAATTCTTTCTCGTACATTGGGAGCAACGGAACTTCCGACACGGAATATCCGTTTTTTTTGTCACGTATATTTTTGCTTTAATGGGTACTTAATAGGCATGAGGTCACCTTAGAAGCTTAGTCTCTATAGACTAAATGCAAAATGAAAAAAAGAAGAAATATTCTTTTTCCTTGCATAGTAATATTTTAATTGCATTTTTATTCCTTTCTTGAAACGAGACTTTCGGAATATTTTCATTTCTCTCCTTTTTGGTTTTGTAGGTAAATGAGTAAAATAAAGAAAAAAGACTATATTCTTTAGTAAAAAAAAATTCTGTTTTCTTTAAAGAATATATTCTTTTTCCTTTATTTAAAAAGTAAATTATTTACAGAATTCAATTATTTACAGAATTTTAAATTATAAAATAAAAGAAAATGAAATAAATTAAAAAGTAATTAAATTAAATAAATAAGTCAATTAATTTAGTGAAAAATAAAAAAATTTGTGGTCCTAAAAATTTTAAAAATAAATAAAAAAATAACTGAAGCAAATAAAAATAAGTTAATTAAATAAAAGAAGCAAATGAAAAAGAAATTGGAGAAAAAAATTAATAGAGTGAATAAAAAATAAATTAATTATAGATAAAAAATAATGAAATTGAATGAATTGCGCCTTTATTTAGTGGCTAATAAATTTTTTTCTACTTTTATCACGCATTCTTTGTACCCTTCGCTTTATCATATCTGTAATTTTGTATAATGAGCGACCGAAAAGAGCATCTTCGGAAACTTTCTAAAAGAAAAGGATTTTTATCTTTTGCCAGACGACCAAACTTGTTATTTTTAAGCAGTATGTAATTTGCTTTTTGAACCCAGTATATCCAATTTCAAATCACTAAAATTCTGTTTTACACCGTAATTACTTCTTGGACTCGAATTATATCAAATTTCTTTTATTTTCCCCCCTGTCTGAGATTTTGAAAAGAAAAAATTGATAGTTTGAAAACTTTATTAGAATTCAATTATTTCTTTTTTAATTTTTTGTTTTATTGTCTATTTTTCATTTTTCTGTATTTTTCATTACTAAATTTTTCATTTTCAGTACTTTTTATTTCCTATATTTTTCATTTTTAAATTTTTTATTCTCTGTATTTTTTATTTTCTGTATTTTTTTATTTTCCGTATTTTTTATTTTCAATATTTTTATTTTTTTTTTCATTTTCTGAAGTTTTTTTTTCTACATTTTTATTTTCTATATATTTTTTATTTTTTACATTTTTTATTTTCTGTATTTTTTATTTTTCGTATTTTTCATTTTCTACAATTTTGATTTTCCGTATTTTCTGTATTTTTTTTATTTTTCACATTTTTATTTTATCTATTTTTAATTTTCTAAAATTTCATACATAAAAATTCAATAAAAAAACTCAATAAAATAAAAAAATTCCTAAGAAACATTAAAAATTTATTATCTTCTCACTTGTTTCGTTTTTTTTTCTTGAAATGATAAATTGTTGAGTGAATTTTTGAAGAAAATTTGAAAATAAAATTAGTGTTTAGACGAATAGAAGAAAAAATAATTGAAAAGTTGGTGTGCAGGTCACTCCATTGAGAGTCACGATCAGGTTCGCCCAGGTCCCTTTATGGGAGACTCGATTCTTTCAATATACAATCAAGTTTCAAGTCTCTGCACGATCTTTTTCCATAGAGAAATGTAATCAATTTGAAGATCAAATTCTTTTCCAGTAGAATAAATTATTTATCAAGTTTCAATGCATTTCATTATTGTTACATATAAAGGAGAATTTGTTTCCTCACATGTAACTGTATTTTTATTTTTTCTTTACATACATATTTATTTTATTAAGAGAATAAATTACAAAATATTTAACCATTTGATTGAATATTTTCGTATTTTTAACTAATTTGAATATTTTCGTATTTTCAGAGGTAGTAATTAAAAAAATTAAATTAAATTACGATCAAAGTAAATTATATAATTTAAATCAACACCAAAGTAAATTAAATACAGTTTCCAATTGGAATTAAAAAAAAATTATTTTTTCTTTGTATTAAATATTTGATTAAAAATAAATCTATTTATTTAATAAAATTGAATTTTAGTTTAATTTTCAATGCTTTGAGAAATTTTTGGAAAGAATTTTTTTCTAAGGAAGAGTTTAAATTTTGTAATATTTTGAGAAAGTTTTAACACTCATGAATGTTAGAAATATTCATTTACTGACACTTTTAACTTTGGATAATTAATTAAACATAAGCTAATACTTCTTCTTCCAAGAACTTTCAAGTTAGTTGATATTCTAAACGAGTTACATTGAAACAATGCCAGCTTCCCACTTCCTGCATTAGTAACTCCTAGTTTATTTTTTTTCAATTGGCATTCATTTTTCCTTCGCAATGTTTTTAAAATACAAATATAATTCTAAAATAGAAAAAAAATAAAATTATCCTTCAAATATGAATATTTTGATACCCGATATTTATTTAATTAATAGTTAATTTAGTTAACATAGAAACTAATTTACTGAATATTGAAACTAATTTAATAAATATTGAAAATTATTTAATGAAAATTAAAATTTAATTTAATTAAAAGTTACATTAATTTATTTTTATTATTAGCTAAATTAACTAAAATATACGTAAAATTAATTTATTTAATTATTTAAAATTAATTTATTTTAATTACTTAGTAATTAATTAAGTAAACAATAAGTTACTGTTAAATGGAAATAAAATTCGTTTACTGGGAAAGCAAAGTCTTTCTGTTTGAAATCAATTTTTTTCTGAAGACATAGATACAGAAATTATCCTTGAGAAATAATTAGCATTAACAGGATATGCGAGAATTTTTGAAAAAGCGAATGCCATTGTCCAGTTGTAAAGTAATTATGTTTGCCCGTTCTAATTACTTGTTCCATTTTTGCATGCATGATTGGCGAGTGCAACGGTAAATTTTATATTTTCTTTAAAGTTCAGTGTTAAAAGCGTCAAATGGTCTCCTTTTCTTTTGTTATTTATATTTCAAGACAGTTCAAGAGAGTCAATTTTGCTTTTACAGTTTTATGGTTTATAAAATTTTACAATTTTAGAAAAAAAACACGAAATTATTTCAAAAACGCAAAATATTTTTATCGTTTTGCAATAGTTTACGTTCTCAATTAATCTTTGCAATTAAAAAATAGTTTTCTTCTTCTTGTATGAGAATTTTTTTAATAAATACTTAAGATAATGAATCTCGACTTTACTGATATTCGAAAATAATTTTTCTTATGAAATTATGAATATAGCTAATAAAAATAGTATTTTTTTATTCGAAAAGTATTTAGCATCTCGAGAAAGTGTCGGTAAATTGAAAGAACATTTAATTTGGTAATAAAAATGTTTCTTTTTCTTTTAATATTAGATAAAAATCGTATAATTAGGCAGAATCTTCTTTAACAGAATCTTCTATTTCTTAAAATGTTAAAATTTCTAAAAAAGAAAAGTGAGAAATGATTAGAATTTCAAATTCAATGGTTGACACGAGAAGAATAAAATTTTACTATCGAATATTTAAAATTTCCTGCGTGAACCATAATTTTCTCGTGCTTAAAAATACATAAAGCTCTTCGAGAATTATATTGTTCCTTGACAATAAAAATTTTAGAACTGTTACGAAATATATTGCGTTTGTCTCTCTTTTTTTCTCTCATTAAAAATAGTATTATAAGATAAAATTATGTAATTTTCGAAAGAATCGTAACTTGAGAATTATTTCAGAAAACGAACGTTTTCTGAATTCAAAGATTCGAAAGTTTGAATTTGTAATTTTTTGAAATTTGAGACAAAACCAAGGATAATTCTTGATTATTTTTAATAGTATTATTTTTAATAGTGATAACAAATATTACATTAATGATTATGACGACTGTTCTTAATTAACAATTTTATATTAAAAATTATGTTAATGTACGAAAATTATTATATAATTTTGTTTCGAAAATAACGTTTTTATGTTTTGTAAAATAATATTTTACAAAACAAAATATTGATTGAGGATTGAATATAAAGAACAAAAATTTAAGAAGCTGCAAATATTATTGTTATTTATTGTTATTATTGTCGTTAGTCTCTTTTCATATACAGTAATACATCAGAAACTAATAACCCTGACAACAAGGTGTCATTTCACCTCTGAAACTTCAAACCCCGGGGAAAAATTCCTCATCTCAATTGCAAGTTACGAATAAAAATGAAATTCATAATTTTCTACCAAATATTTTTTTTTCATATTCGTTTGGAGTTTCTTTTCATTCTTTCATCTTTGTGCGTTGATTGCGTTTAAATGACATGTTACTGACACTCAGTTTTCATTGCAATTTCTTCTATAATAATATTCGACAAGTGCAATTTCGCAATAAATAATTTCATGTTTCTGCAAAAGAGGTGCTTGCTCAGTTTCTATTTCTTCTTTATCTCAGTATCACTTATTATGTATATTACGATTTTTTTTATTGAGCGTTGCCTGTGAGCAAATTCGACTACCTGCGACTATAAATCAATGATTCTAAATCTAGAATAAAATTTATAGTAATTAACACGTAGATTTTATATAAGATTTTCGCTTTACATTCATTAAAAAAAAAATACATAAAATGTCTCACGATTTTACTCACATTAAGTATTTTTCTTTTCTGGAAGACTTGATTAATTTAAAAATCATCTTTGTGATTTGTGATTTATTATCTTAATGATTGTTTCGAAAATTTTCGATCTAACAATCACAAGTTCAATAATGTCCTCCTCGCAGTTAAAAAAATATATTCCGAGACTTTAACAGTTTTTACGCTGAAGGAAAATCTTAATGATAGTTTTTAAAAAATACCTGACAATCGGAAAAGTCAAAAACACTCTTCTGCTGATTGTAAAATATTTTTAGAAAAAAATCCATTAAAACCTCCTCAGTGAAGACGTCGGGTTTTTTTTTGAGCAAATATAACTTCGATTTTTTACAATTACAATTTATCCTAAATATCAACAATTTCCGCTTTATAAAAATAATAGACGATATGAAATAGTCTTCCTTTAGCAATTCTAAATACTAAATTATACATTTTCGTTGAATAAAATATCGTTTCGTCAATTAATCCCTATTAATCCCTCAGCTTTTCAAATTAATTGTTTTAACAAAATCAAATTCGATTCTAAAGAATGTAAATTGTAAAATTCTGTAAATTTTTAATTTTTCTCACAGAATTCTGTTACTATAGTTAAAAAACAATTGTTTTTTCTATTCGACAAATATACAATATTCTTTTTGTTCGAAAAATATGCAACATTCTGTTGTTTAATTCGAAAAATATATAAAATTCTTTTCTATTGCATTTCAAGTATAAATTCTGTTATTTGAAGAATTTTAAAAATTCTCATTAATGTCAACGATTATTGCATTTCCAGCGTTACTGCCATTTGTTTTTTTTGTTGAGAATATTGGGTTATATAATTTTATAATTAAATACATCGTTCGTTAATTAAAAAGAAAATTGTTTATTAGTAAGGATGAAGAGCTGCTAGACCCAGTCTCGGTGGTTCTGCATAACTATGACGATATCTTCCTGCCGAAGGGATTATCTCTAAAGCTGGTCTCGCGCTCTCTCGATCTAATCCTGGAAATCGTTCATGCTCAGACAATTCCTGATACCCCATTGGTCTCACTCTCAATTTATCCCGAAAATCTCGAGAAATTTGACGATCTCTGAAGTCTCTAATCTGTAAACAAAAGAAATTCCACTTATTATTATTTTGCAAATTTAAATAATTTCTTATTTTCAAATATAAACATCAATTTTTCGAATAATTCAATAGTCAAAATTTAAAAAATTCACTTATTAATTACCTACATTATTATTTATTCTTGTTCATTATTTTCAAAAAATTTTAATAACATTTTTCGAAAGAATTCAACTATTTTTATAAATAATAAAATTCTTCGAAAGCATTCAATTATTTTTTAAATAGTAAAATTCTTTGCAGAAATTCGATTATTTTGAAAACAATTTTAATAAAATCTCACGAAAGGATTCAATTATTTTTTTTACAATTTTTGATAAAATTTTTAAAAAGAATTGAATTATTTCCTAAACTTTTTGATGAAATTCTTTGAAACAATTCAATTATTTTTAAAAATTGTAAAATTCTTTGGTAGAATTCAATTTTTATAAATAAAAATTCTTTTCAGGAATTTCAATTAATTTCAATACGATTTTAATAAAATTTCTTGAACGGGTTTAATTATAATTTTTATAAATTGTAATAAAATTTTTCTAAAAAACTCAATTATTCTCGAAAGTTTTGATAAAATTCTTTGTAAATTTCAATTATTTTCAAAATTCTCAATTCAAATTATTAAAAAAAACTACTTTATTTTCAAGAAATTTAAAAAAATTTTGCAAAAAATTTCAATTATTTACGAAAACTAATTAAATTGTCAAAAAGAATTTCAATTTCTAAATTAAAAGAATTTAATTTATTTTAATATTTTTAATAAAATTGAATAATATTATTAATTAAATTTATTAATAAACACGAATATTTTAACAACTTGAAAGATAAATTCTTCATAAAATTAAATTACATTCAAAATTTTCAACAAAATTTTTTAAAAAATTAATAAAAACTCAATTATTTTATAAAAATTTAAATAAATTCTACAAAACAATTAAATTATTTTCAATACATTTTTAAAAAATTTCTCGAAAGAATTCAATTATTTTTAAAAATGTAGATAAAATCCTTCAAAGGAATGAAATAGTTTTACATTAAAAATTATTTAAAAAAACTACATTTTTTTCAAGAAATTTAAAGAAATTCTTCAAGAAAAATTAATTTTTAACGAAAACATTAATAAAATTGTCTTAAAGAATTTAATTTTCTATGAATAATTTTAATAATATTTAATAATAGTTTTATCAATTGCAATTATTCATAAACACAATTATTTAAAAACTTCAAAGTTTTTCATAAAATTCATTTACTTTCAAAATTTTCAAGAAAAATTATTAAAAAAAACTTAATTATTTTAAAAAAAATTCAAATAAATTCTTTAAAACAATTCAATTGTTTTAAATACAATTTTAATAAAATTTCTCGATAGAATTCAATTATTTTCAAGAATTTTGGTAAAATCCTTCAAAGAAATTCAATTATTTTTAAATTTTTTGCTTTTTATCATTAATTTTTGAAATTATTAATGTCATAAAAAAATTTCGTTAATTTGAACATTCAGAACTTGTGGATCATGAATATTTCGAATATTAGTTACATTTATTAAAATAGTATTATAAAATTTTATATTTTTAATTTTATAATTTTAATTTAATTTTCAATTTATTCCTTCAAAAAATTTGGAGACTTTTGCAGGGAAAATGATTTTAAATATAAATTTTGAAAATGATAATAATTAGAGATACATAAAGTATCGGATGCTGTCCTCTGTATATAATGATTCTTTCTGTAATAATAATTTACTATTATATAATGCGAAAGTTTATTTTAGTTGTAAAATTTGGCATCGTAAAAAGTCCGCGTTATATATTATTGAATATAGTTTCTATACTCTGACAATTATTTTCTTGGTGATTATTGAAATTAATTGATCATTAGTTTAGAAAAAATAAATTATCTATTCAGTAATGAACCTAAATTAACAATAAATCGAATTTAATTTCTAATTTTGTATTCACATTACCAAGTAGTTGTTCAATCAATTTTATTTTACTTTTTATACCTCTTAATTTAAAATACGTTCTCTTAATTTTATTATAAGAGGAGTCTTAATAACTTTCTTGGTTATAAAATTTAAGTCATTTTTAATTACTGATTAGTTAATAATTTAATAATTCCAGGATCGTATCCTGCACGTGTTTTAAATAAATAAATCATTCAATTTTAACTCTTTCTCATAAATTAAAATTTAAGAAATTAATAATTAATTAATTTAATTTTTTAATTTAAATTATAATTTAAATTTTCTCTTAAATTGAAATTAAATTTGAATTTAACTTTATCTTAATTTACAGCTTATATTGATATATGTATATAACTTGATAATAAATTTTCGAATACAAATGAAAAAGAATTTGAAAAAATTTTTGCAAAAATAAAAAAAAATTCTTGTTTTAGAAAAAATGGTAAGAAATGGAGATTTTGAAGAGATCCTTACATCTCTCGTGTTGATGACGTTCCTTGGACCTTTGAGTTCCCTCACGGCAGGGGGACTCTCGTAGGAACTTCGTGGCCGAGTTCTTGTGACTTCCGGTTCCGGTAGACGTGCCAATGGATAATTAAGGGTTCTAGGTCTCGGTTTGGCTTTGCACGAGACATCATTCTCACGGGCTAATAGTTCGGGATGACTTCGCCTGATCAAATGTTCGTGAATTGGTGCGGAAGTAGGAACAAATTGCCTGCTCATTCTGTCCCCGTGGGCTTGCCTCGTCATGTCCAACCTGCTTGATAAGAAAATCACGAGAGATTAGATTCATCTAAAATGGATGGAAAAAAAATTCCTAACAACTTAAAATCTTTTTAAATTGGAGAAAAAACGTTGAATTTTGCAATTTTCTCTTTCTCTTCACTTTTTTTTCTCTTTTTCTTTCTTTCTTCTTTTTTCTATTTTTTCTTTCTTTCTAAATTTTCTTTGAAAATTTATTTCTTCTTGAATTTATTTATTTAAAAAAACGAAATAATTCTTTCTCTTTCTTTCTTTTTTCTTTTCTATCTTTTTCTTTTTTTCTAAATTTTCTTTGAAAATTTATTTATTCCTAAATTTATTTATTTAAAAAAAAAACGAAATAAATAAAGAAAACAAGAAATAAATTTTCTTCGAAAATTTATTTCTTGTTTTCTTTATTTATTCCTTTTTTTTAATCTTTGATTTTATATCTTTTTAAAATCTTGGAATTGTTTTAAGCTTTAAAATAAATAATACATTAAAATCATTGAATTTTTAGGTCAAGATATGTTTTTCACTGCACGTATTTAGTTAAGAAACGTAAATAATTGTAAATAAGAAAACAAAATGTGCAGAAAGAATAAGACATTCTTTAGAAAATAATTTAATGAGAGATGTAGAAAATAATTAAGTTCTAAATGTTCCAGAAGAAAAGTTTGTTTCTGAAATCTATCCTCCTCATCTGACAAGAGAAATCTTTATAAATATTATGTTTAATGACTTAATGTGATGGGATGTGCATATTTTTTTTTAATTATAAAAGACTAACTCGCGGAGAAATGCGAGAATATTTTAATTGTTTCTGTGATTTTCTGAGGCGGGAAAATGGTTTGTCACAAAAATAAAAATTGTTTATCTCTTTCAATGTGAATTCAGAGTATAAAATTATTATATTTTTATTGAAATTTTAATTTTTAATTGCAACGACTTGTTTCTTCAAAACAATTAAATTATTTTCAAAAATTTTGATAAAATCCTTCAAAGAAATCCAATTGTTTTCAAATTGTTATTAAAAGTTTTAAATATAATTGAACCTTTTAGAGAAATTTTATTAAAATTATCTTAAATATAATTGAATTTTTTCTTACAAATTTCATTAAAATTGTATTGAAAATAATTGAATTTCAAAAGAAGAATTTTATTATTTACGAAAATAATTGAATTCTTGCCAAAAATTTTGTAATTTATGAAAATAATTGAATTTTTTCGAAGAATTTTATCAGAATTGTTGAAAATAATTGAATTTTACTAAAAACTCTTGAAAATAATTGAATTTAAATAATATTTTTAAATATAATTGTATTGTTTCGAGAAATTTTGTTAAAATTGTATTTCAAAGAATTTTATCTGAATTTTTGAAAATAATTGAATTTTTTGAAGGAAATTTATTAAAATGATTTTTTTAAAAGAATTTCATCAAAATTGTCGAAAATAATTGAATTTAAATATTAAAATTCTTGAAAATTATCGAATTTAATTTATATTTTTAAAAATAATTGAATTTTTTCTTAAAAATTTTATTCAAATTTTATTGAAAATAATTGAATTGCTCTAAAAGTTTACAAAAATAATTGAATTCTTGCCAAGAATTTTACAGTTTATAAAAATAATTGAATTGTTTCGAAGAATTTTATCTGCATTTTTAAAAATAATTGAATTCTTTGAAGGAAATTTATTAAAATGATTTTATCAGAATTGTTGAAAATAATTGAATTTTCATTTAAAACTCTTGAAAATAATTGAATTTAAATAATATTTTTAAATATAATTGTATTGTTTCGACAAATTTTATTAAAATTGTATTGAAAATAATTGAATTCCTTTGAAAAATTTTATTGTTTATGAAAATATTTTAATTTGCGAAGAATTTTTTTATTTATGAAAATAATTGAATTCGCCTAGGATTTTACAATTCATAAAAATAATTGAATTGTATCGAAGAATTTTATCTGAATTTCTGAAAATAATTGAATTTTTGAAGGATTTTTATTAAAAATTTTGAAAATAATGAATTTTTAAAAGAATTTTATTAAACTTGTTGAAAATAATTGAATTTATGTTAAAAATCTTGAAAATAATTGAATTTAAATAATATTTTTATAAATAATTGTATTGAAAATAATTGAATTCCTTTGAAGAATTTTATTATTTATATGAAAATATTTTTTTCTGCGAAGAATTTTTTTATTTATGAAAATAATTGAATTTTTGCGGAGTATTTTACAATTCATTAAAATAATTGAATTTTTTCGAAGAATTTTATCTAAATTTTTGAAAATAATTAAATTTAAATAATATTTTTATAAATAATTGTATTCTTTCGTGAAATTTTATTAAAACTGTATTGAAAATTACTGAATTGCTCTAAAAAATATTATTATTTATAAGACTAATGAAATTCTTGCAAAAAATTTTATTAAAATTATTGTATAATAATAAACTAGAATATTTAATAATATGTACTTAATAAATGTAGAGATAAAGATTAATTAATTAAATTAATTAACTGATTACAAAGACTTAACAATAAACAGCTTTTTTTTCTTCCTCGAAAAAAAGTGACTGACCTGTGCATATGGATTTCAGGTTCGCGCTGTCTGGAAACAACAGGTCTTTGAACGGCTTCTCTCTGTTCCATTGCCCTGAACATTTCCTTGGCATCCTGGAATCTCTCCCTTGGACTCGTTATTTCTCCGGGATTGATTCGATGTTGATATTGTGGACTGGGAGATCTTTGCCTGTGTTCTGGCGGTTTACGATTCCTGTGGGAAGCCGGAGAAACGCCTCTCGGGATCGAAACTCTTTCTGGACTTCGAGTTATTCGCGGTAGAGTGAGATTTGAGGTTTCACGTTCTGGAATATAATCTTGATCATCCGCTGGACCACCCCAATCGTCATCTGTAAAGTATTATTCAATTTTAGTCGAAATACTATTTGTATGTGTATCACAAATTAAATTTTAATTAAATTTAATTAAATTCTTCTTTTTTTCTTTTATATTTTTAATTTCTCAAAAACTAATTTTTTCCCGAAATTTACCAATTTCCAGAATTTAATTTATTGATAACGATTAATAAATTAAAGTGAGAAATTTAGAGAGAGAAGGAGAAAACTGAAAATTGAACATTTCGAAATAAAAAAAGGAGAACTAGGAAAACAATGAAATGGAGAATAAAGAAAAAGGAGACAGGGAAAAATGAATGAAAATGAGTTTAATAAGTGAGATAAATTTTTAAGTACATTTCTTGTTCTACTTTCAGTTCAACTACCTGTGAAGACAGCAAATCAGCACCAATCGACTCGACACTCTTTGGAGTAACGATTTCATCGACAAATGGATCTGCGAAGCACAAATTATTGCCTGCGAACGATGGGGTCAAGTCAAGAAAAGACACAGTCGAACCGAGACGACCGTGAGAGTCTTGCCAGCAGACTCAACTCGCAGATGTAGGAAAATGGGTCCAGCATAGGAAAGGTCACAAATAGAAGGTGAACGAAAGCAAGTAAAGTGAGCAAGTGTTTATATGCACGAGAGTGAGAGACACTAAAGAATAATACAAGAATTTCTTTAGGGTGGGACCAGAAAAATGTCCTCTCTTCTTCTAAATTCAAAAGTTAATAACAAAAAGAGAAAGAGGAGAGACAGTGGGTGGCAATGAGGAGAAATGAACAAGGGGGAAAGGGGAGGAAGATTTAAAGAGATTCTCTCTAAGGTTAAATGACGCCTCTGGCTATGGGCCAAGAATGCGGAACTTGACGATGAGGCACAAATTTCAATTTTATTTTTTTTTGTCTTATTTTTCTTCTCAAGTGTCATTCTAATCCTGCGAGTTGCGGCAAAAATTTTATTTTGTTCTTCTCTGACTTTTTGCTGATTTTCGGACAGAATTAATTATTGAACTCCTCTTGAAGTTCTTTTATTTCATATAATTATATTTCAAAAAAAATATTTTTTTGGAAGCAAAAATTTGATTCTAAACTTTTAGGTTGATGTCCACCGATTTTTAAAATAAACTAAATTATTATACTGTGATTAAATTCCCCAGATTTTTTTCCAAAAATTTCAATAAAATTCTTTTAAAAATTCATTTATTTTTAATGGAATTTCAGGATATTTCAATTAATTCAAAAACTTTTAATTATAATTGTCAGTGAAAATACAATTATTTTAAATAGAATTTCAGGAAATTTCAATTATTTCATTAACTTTCAATTAATTATATATAATAATTAATATATAATATAATTAATAAATAATTATTTTCAATTATTTTAATATAATTGTTCGAAAGAACTAAATTCTTTTAAATACAATTTTAATTAAATTTTTTTTAAATAATTAAAATATTCTTTTAGATTTTAATAAAATTCTTCCCAAGAGTTCATTTAATTACGTAAATAATTCTTCCCAAGAATTTAATTATGTCGATAAATAACAAAATTATTTCCGAAAATTAAATTATTTTGAGGTATTTTAATAAAATTCTTTGCAAAATTCAATTGTTTTCATAAATAAAAATATTCATCACAGGAAATCAATTATTTTTAAGAGTAATAAATTTCTTCAATTCAATTATTTTAAAAATTCTAATAAAATCTTTCACAAGAATTGAATTATTTTCATAAATAATAAAATGCTTTTTAGAAATTCAATTATTTTCAAAAAAATTTAATAAAATACCACACAGACAGTCAATTATTGTCAAAAATTTTAATAGAATTCTTTGAAAAATTTAATTATTTTTAAAAACTTTTCGCAATTCAATGATTTTTAATATCTACTATTTTCATAAAATTTCTAAACAGAATTCTAATATTAAAAAAATTTTTCTAAAAATCTTCGTAAGAATTCAATTTTTTCCAGAAATAATAAAATTTTTTCAGGAATTCTATTATTTAAATTAGAATTTGTATAAAATTAGTCGAAAGAAACGAATTATTTAAAAATTTTTATAAAATTCTTGGCAAGAATTAAATTATTTTTATAAATATTTAAATTCTTTCATGAATAATAAAATTCGTTGCCGGAATTGAATTTATTAGCAGGATTAGAAGGAAGTAAATATTTTTGATGAAAATTAGGAAAAAGTGAGGATTTTTTTTAAATTTTCAATTAAATTCTCTAATAAATTTAATTATTTTCGATTCAATTTCACAAAAACTTAAAATTAAGTTGATAATTATTGAATAAAATTACTTTTAAAAACTCAAGGATCTCAATAAAAATTGTATTTGAGGTGAACACAAAATTTAAGGAGAATTCAAGTTTCGTAAGTTCTTACAAAATTTTTTTGTGCCCAAAAAAACAGAATTTTTGTAATGAATCTAGAAATTTAATATTTTCTTACGAATTTTTGATAAAATTCTCTGACATTTTCCTGATTTTCCAGACTAATTTTATTTTCATTGTTGCCAAAGTTCAGGGAAATATTTCAAAAATAATTAAATTTTAGAAGAGTTACATTTTTAAGTAATTGAATTTCAAAAGGTTTCAAATTTAACTTTTATAAGATTTGACTTTTAATTCAAAGTTCTCAAAAAGTTAATTTCTTGAATAATTTAAATTAAAATTTCTTTAAAATTATTTGAATTTTTTGTGTATAATTGAAAAAAATTGAATTTAAAACAATATTTGAAGTGAACTTTCTTTTTGTTTTTGAATAATTGAATTTTTTAAAAAGTTTTCGAAAATTATTAAAAATAATAATTGATGATATGGAAAAAAATTTTAGTGAATATTTCCAAAAATAATAATTGAATTCAGAATTTCAAAAGGTTTCAAATTGAAATTCTAGAAGATTAGACTTTTAAATAATTTTAACTCAAAGTTCTCAAGAAGTTAATTTTTTGAATAATTTAAATTAAAATTTCTTTAAAATTACTTGAATTTTTCATGTATAATTGAAAAATTATTGAATAATCGAAATTTCCTAAAACATAATTGAAAAAAAATTTTATTTAAATCAATATTTCAAGTAAACTTTCTTTTTGTTTTTTTAATAATTTGATTTTTAAAGAAGTTTTTCAAAATTATTAAAAATAATTGATATAGAAAAAACTTTTGATGAAAAACGTCAAAAAATATTTGAATTTAGAAGAACTGGGTTTATGAATAATTGAATTTTAGAAGGTTTCAAATTGAAATGTTAGAAAATTCGAATTTTAAATCATTTTATTTCAAAATTCTAAACAAGTTAGTTTGAAAAAACTATAAATTTCTTTGAAATCAGTCGTTTTTTTAATATATATTTAATTGAAAAATTTTCGAATAATCGGAATTTTGTAAAATTGAATTGTAAACAAATGGATTTCTACTTTTTGTTACTTTGTTTAAATTAATTAATTTTTTTGGACATTTTAGACACCCCCCCCTCCCCCTTGTAACAAACTTTTATATACATTAGCGCAATTTTTTTGCTGAGTGTATCAAATATCTTAACCCCCCCCCCACTCGCCCCCTACAGCGTTACGTAATTTAAGTATGGCCCCTAATCAAATTATTTAAATGTTTAATTCTAAACTGCGCACTTCTTCAAGCTTTCGTATTGTGATTATTCTTCCCAAGTGTCAATAACCTTCGTTTAGAGTAAGATCAAGGCGATTTACATTTACCCAAAAAAAACTTGATTGCGATCTCTCAATTTATTATTGGCTGCGTCATTCATGAATAAATAATTTCCCGTTTCCAAAAATATAACTGATGGAATAATTTTCAATACCTACAAACAATTCCAGAGAGAAAACTGAATCTAAAATGATGTCAAAATAATTTAAAAGAAAAAAATCTAATTTCAAACAAAAACATAATTTCAAGCTAAGAAAAAAAAAATTGAAAACAATTTCCAACATGTATATTAAGTATAATTCAAATGATAATGTTACATAATATTGATTCCCAAGGAATAATGTTCTCTGAGTGCACACTAGAAAATTCATCTGACAAAAGAAAATGTGTGGTTTCTGTCCCTGACATTCTCTATGGACACAATGTGCTAATCTTATTTCGCAAGCAGATTGAATTCCTCCACACACAAACACAGCCACGAATGAAAAATCTCTCGTCAATGTTCGTTTCCACAGTGGGAACACAGCTCGAAGGAATATCATTGCTTTTCTCCTCGCGAAAAAGAAAAAAAAATTCATCTTCACATTCAGTGGCACGCTCCGAGGATTCTCTTTGAATTCTCAATTAACCAACGACATTCCAAGCGGTACCTTGCTGTCTCTTATAATTGAACGATCACTTTGTAAAAGATTATCTGCATAAGCTTTTACAATATTAATACTAAAAAAAAAGGGAATGAAATTCCCCCCAAAGATGGAAGTAATTTGGAAAGATTGCAAAGTTGTGACATTTCGGGAAAATTAAGATTGACACAAAAAATTTGATTTTCCCTCATTTCCAGACAAAATTCAGACTTTTTTCTTGGTTCTAAAAAATATTTTTATTTATTCTAA
Source organism: Leptopilina syphax (assembly GCA_032872505.1). Classification (NCBI taxonomy): domain Eukaryota; kingdom Metazoa; phylum Arthropoda; class Insecta; order Hymenoptera; family Figitidae; genus Leptopilina; species Leptopilina syphax. The sequence continues at coordinate 27,104,823 of CM065469.1, read as the reverse complement.
AAATGATTAGATACTCAAACAAATGTTTCTAATAAATTTGCGAATTTCTTAAGTTATAAAATTATTTGAAAACATAAATAACTCCTTTTTTATACATAAATATTTAATCATGATTATATATTATTATATTATAAGAAATTTCAATTAAAATTATTTAAAAAATTAACTTCTTGAGTACTTTGAGTTAAAATTATTTAAAAGTTTAATCTTCTAGAATTTCAATTCGAAACCTTTTGAAATTCAATTACTTATAAACGCAACTCTTCTGAATTCAATTATTTTTGAAAATTTTCCCTGAACTTTGTCAACAATGAAAATAAAATTAGTCAGGGAAATCAGGAAAATGTCAGAGAATTTTATCAAAAATTAGTAGTAAAATATCAAGTTTCTAAATTCATTACAAGCATTCTGGTTGTTTGGGTACAAAAACATTTTGTAAGAACTTAAGAAACTTGAAATTCTCCTTAAATTTTGTGTTCACCTCAAATACAATTTTTATTGAGATACTTGAGTTTTTAAATGTAATTTTATTCAATAATTATCTATACTTAATTTTGAAATTTTGTGAAATTGAATCGAAAATAATTAAATTTGTCAGAGAATTTCATTGGAGATTTTTAAAAAATCCTCACTTTTTCCTAATTTTTATCAAAAATATTTACTTCTTTCTTATCCTGCTAATAAATTGAATTTCTGCAACGAATTTTATTATTCATGAAAGAATTTAAATATTTATAAAAATAATTTAATTCTTGCGAAGAATTTTATAAAACATTTTAAATAATTCATTTCTTTCGGCTAATTATATGCAAATTCTAATTTAAATAATAGAATTCTTGAGAAAAATTTATTATTATTAAATTCTTTTGAAAATAATTGAATTCCTAAAAAACATTTTACTATTTATGAAAATAATTGGATTCTTGCGAAAGATTTTATTAGAATTTTTTTAAATAATTGAATTTCCAAGAAGAAATTTATTACTTTTAAAAACAATTCAATTCTTGTGATGAATATTGACATTTATGAAAACAATTAAAATTTGCAATGAATTTTATTAAAATACCTCAAAATAATTGAATTTTCGGGAAAAATTTTTTTATTTATCGATATAATTGAATTCTTGGGAAGAATTTCATTAAAATCTAAAAGAATAATTGAATTATTTTAAAAACATTTAATTAAAATTGCATTTAAAAAAATTTAGTTCTTTCGAACAATTTTATTAAAATAATTGAATTCTTGTGAAAAATTCTAATATTTTTGTAAATAATTGAATTCTTCCACAGAATTTAAAAATAACATTTTTTTTACAAATTTTATTAAATTTGTACTAAAAATAATTGAATTTCTCAGAAGAATTCTATTATTTACAAAAATAATTGAATTTTTTTGAAGAATTTTATCAGAATTGTCGAAAATAATTGAATTCATATTAAAATTCTTAGAAATAATTGAATCGCTCTAAAAAATATAATTATTTTTGAGAATAATAAAATTCTTTTTAAAAATTTTATTAATATTTTTAAAAAAGAATTGAATATCTGAAATTTTTGTTTATTTTTGAAAATAATTGAATTTTTCTTTTTAAGAATTTTATGAAAATTGTTTTAAATAATTAATTTTTCCGGAATATAATAAAAATATTATGAAAATTTTATTTTAAATAATTGAATTCTTGTGGAAAACTTTATTTGTGAAAATTATTGAATTTTTCGATTAATTAATTTAAAAGAGTATTAAAAATAATTGAAATTCTTCGATGAGTTTTATTATTTATGAAAATAATTAAATTCTTGCTTAGAATTGGATGAATTTTATCAATTTTTTTTTAAATAATTGATTTCTTTTGCGAAATTTCATGAAAATACTAGATATTGAAAATAATTGAATTTTGAATATTTTTTTAAAATAAATAAATTTTTTAAAACAATTTGATTATAATTTTTAAGAATAGTTTTTTAATTTCTAGTATTAGCGAATTTAAAGTAGTGGAAATTCTCAAAAAAAAAAAAAAAAAAAAAAAATCAGAAATAGTTTTTAGTAGCTGAAATCTAACAAAAAGTGCCCAAATAGTAGCATTTAACGTAAAAAAAAGTAGTAAATAATAGGCTTTAGTCTGTAATCGACTTGAGAAATTTTCCATATTGATATTATATTCGAAAATAATTAAAACTAAATTTTTTTTCTTTCAGAACACAAGGAAAATACGAGTCAACTTTGACAAATCCATCAAATGGAAATAGAAAGCAATTCGTCCAGAATTGCGTCTTGCGAGTGAAATGAAACTTGGAGGAAGATTAGTCTCTGAAATAATCAACCCTGGCCTAGAATGATTTTCGCTCTGGAAGGAAAGAAACGGGGGAAAAATTTTCATCTCAATTACAAAGTTGTGCCTCGAAGGCGCTACAAGTTTTCAATCAGAGAATCACATGCGTGTGTAGAGCGAGTAATTGGCGGCATTTCCACGCATCGCAGCTTTTTGAATCCCCAATAGGAGAGCTTGACTAGAATAATTCTCTCAACAACTAAAATGACCAAAGCAAGCCAAAGGCAGCAGCAAAAGCAGCATTATCGGGTAGTCTCACCGCAGGATTTCCTCATCGGCTGCGAAGCGTTACGAGGAATGCATTTCGATTGGTAGGTTGTGTACCAACAAGAGATGCGATAGTGCGTTAAACTGTTAATTTCGCGTCTCTCACACGTCTTTCGAATGCGTGAGATGTAACTAGGTGCATATCAGTGACCATCATAAAGAAAGTACATTGAACGCAGACCTTGCGGTTTTGCCACTTGAAGATGCGAATGTACTCATCATGCATTATAAATTTATAACCACCTCTCATATATACTTTCATGAAAAGAAAATTCTTTTTTTTTCCCCTTTAGAGACTTGATGTGTTCTCTATACTCTACCCTTCTTTCACAAATTATTCAATCTCGCTGTAATTTCCTATCGTATTTTCTTTTCAGTAGTTATCAAGTAATTGCTACTTTTGCGCGCACAAATTTCAAAAGAATTCGGTTCCAAAAAAAAGAAAATAATTAGTCATTTTCTGAATGCTTGAATAATTAATTCGATAGCTACACTATTAAATCTATATTATAACATTTTCGAATTTTTCTTTTTTCCTTATTTTAAAAAATTACGCGACTTTTTCGAATTCTATTCCAGAAATTGCAATAAACTACATATCATTTTTTTTTAAATTGCAAACTCTGATTTTTATAAGATCTGAAAAATAACTATTATAGTCGAAAATTGTTCCCTAAAGTGCTTTACTTCTTTCAGAAGTATACTCTTTTAGAAAACAGAATTAAGTCCTAAAAATTAAATTTATTATTTATTAAAATACAAACCCAGAAAAGAAGATTTTCTTTCTTCAAAGAAATAAGTTTCTTAGATTCGTTTTATTTCTTTCAAAATAAATTTTTCTTTCAAACGAAAAGAGGTTTTTTGATTCAAAGAATATTTTTTCCATTTGAACAAAATTTTCTTTGAATCCAAGAAAATTTGTTTTTTAAGTCAAAGAAATTTGATTACAGGACAAAATATTTAATCCAAAAAATCCAGACCGAAAAGTCAAAATAAAAAAGTCCAAAGTACAAAAAATTCAAAATAAAAATGTCCGAAGTCAAAAAATTCAAAATAAATAATGAAATGAAAAAGCCACGTTTTACTTTTTACGCTATAAAATCGGAATTTGAAATTTTAATGTTAAAATCTCAGGATTTTAATTATTTACAAAAATAATAAAACTCTTCACAAAAATTCAATTATTTTCATAAATATAAAAATTTCTAGAAAAATTTTAAATACCTATTCTATAAGATTTTTAAAATAATTATTCCAAGAAATACAATTATTTTCAACAATTTTGATAATATTCTGTACAAAAATTCAATTATTTTTTTCAAAATAATTCCAATTAAATTACTCGATTAATTTAATTATTTTCAAAAAATTAAAAATGTTAAGTTTATCTACTTTTGATTCCCAGTTATTGAAATGAGGAACTCCAAAAAGAACCATTTAAATTTTTATATCACAATTTTTTTTATTAAATTTTTAATTTCTTTGGATTTTTTGACCAGGACAAAAAATTCAAAAAAATAAGTCCAAAGTGAAACTATTTTTTTTTACGTCTTCGGATTTCATTTACTTTGGATTTTTTGTTTGGGACTTCTTGTCCGAATACCAGAAATTTTCATCATTTATATAGAGTCAAAGAAATAATGTTTTAATTCCAAAATAAAAATTTTTTTGAAACAAATAAATTGGTTTTGAATCAAAGACATTTTTTTCAATCCAAGAAATATTCTTTGAATGCAAGAAAATTTGTTCTTGAAATCAAAGAAATTTTTGTCATTGATCAACCAAATAATTCCTTTAGAAAGAAAAATTTCTTTGAAACAAATAAATTGTTTTCGAATTAAAGACATTTTTTTTAAACTAAGAAATTTTATTTTCAATCAAAGAAGAACTAAATTTCGATCGAAGAAATCAGTCAAAGCAAATAATTTCTTTAAATCAACGAAAATTTTTTTCTGAGTGAATTTAAATAATTTAGTTTTAAATATTTATCAAAACTTTATTTTTAAAATATTGAATATCTGAAATTGTTCGTAAATTTTATTTTTTACCTTAAAAGTTATACAAAACCAAAAACATGAAAACAGTGGTAATTTAAAAAAAAATGAATTTTTCTATTTAAATAAATGAAATTTCGAAAAAATTTCTAAAAATTACTCAAAGCAGTTTCTAGTTCAAAATTCTAGAAAATAATTGAAAATTGGAACAGTTGTAGTAGAAATTTTTAGTGACTTTAATTTAAAATTGTTGAAAGTTTTGAATAATTTTAATTCAAAATTTGGAAGAGCTTAGTTTCTTTAAAAATTTTAATTCAAATTTTTTTCAAGTTGGTTGAATTTTTGAATATGAATTTAATTGAAAAATCCTCGAATAATCAAAACTTCGGAATGAAAAATAGGCAATAATTGAATTTTAGACGCATTTTAGTTGGACTTTTTTTTGAATAATTTCAATTAAAATTTTCAGAATATGATTGAATTCAGAAAAATAATAAATTAAAAATTTGTAAACAATTGGAACTTTCGTGAAATTCTTTTGAAATAAATTTGAAGTAGGTAAATATATTTGAAAGAATTTTTTTCTAGTTTTAAAAAATATAAAATTTGAGCAAATTATTTGAAAATAATATTGAATTTTCAAAAACTAGAAGAAAAAGTCAAGGAAATAGAAAATAAAATTTTCCTGACAACCCTGAAGGCTATAAACGACTTTTTCGACTTTTTTGCACTTTTGTATTGAGTAAAATGCCTTTTATTTATTTTTTTGTTGCGTCTTAAAGTCGACCCGAGGCCTGCATTCTAAAGAAAATTTCCAAGCGATCTGCAACCTTGAATTCTTTTTTTTTTTAAATAGAAAACAAATCGAATGCCAGTGAATTATGAAGAAATTAATAAACGTAATTATTTATTTTTTCACATACATTGTGAAATGTAAATGAATATTATTTTTGAGATAGAAACTGTTAATTAAATTCAATGATTAATCAAGTTGATTGATTACGAAAAGAATATATTGAAATCCTAATATTACCCAATATTGTAGATTTGTTAACTTTTAAATAGTTATTATTTAAATTCAAATCGAATTCAATTGAAGATCTAGTCGATGCAAATAAAGGGCAATTTACATTCAATGAATATCACATTTCAATAAAGTCACACTATTATTCAATTCTGGCCATTACAATTACTGAAACTATTTTCAGTATACCTAATTGTAATTGAAATTACTTAGAATTTGTTTAAATTCTCCCTCGAATTGTATATTTTATTTTTTTGCTTTTTACACGGAAAAAAATTATTTGATTAAAATAACCGATTAATTGACTATTATCAATTAAATATTTCAATGAATCAAATAATATTTATTGGAGTCAGTTAAATGGTATTTGGACCAATTTCAGTATTTGAAGCAAATATGAATTGAACCATTTAATTGGAATAAATATTATTTGATTCAAGTAAATATTTAATTGATAATAGTAAATTAATCGGTTATTTGAATCAAATAAATTTGTTTTTTCAGTGTGATTACAAAAATGTTGACATTAATTTTTATGTTACAGGAAAATAAACATTGGCCTACAATCGAAAAGTAGTAAAATTGCTATTCAAACTAAAAGCACACACACTCGATGGGATCATTAAAAGGAAATAAAAATTCATTAAGCAGAAATGATGATGGATCATTAATTTGTGTTAGCCGAAAGGAGATGAGGAATAAAAATGAAAAAGTCCTCGAAACACTGACCTGCATCCTTTGGGAGGGAATGAAAAATATACAGGTGGAACAGGAGTAGAGAGAAAAGTTAAAAGGCAAATTGCAATGTATATTAACAGAGGAGAGATTCAAAGTGGGCCAAGTTAGGTCCAAGGTGGGCAAGATGAGAGTCACAGATAACTTGTGTATTATAAGAGAGGAGTAAAGTTTAAGAGGAGAGACGAGAGACGAGGAGACGGTAAATGAGCGAGACTAAATGCGTACATTCATGCATGCCAGTGCGAACATGTCTCGAGAATAAAGCCCTGAAGCCAGAAACCTGAAGGCAGGTCCGTTGGTGTACCTGTTGCCAACACGTCTCTTCCTAACGGTATATTCTTTATATATACACATTATAATATAGTATATTCTCCATCGTAACAGGTGCCCAATACAAATCCCCCCCCACTTACCCCCTTTTTCCCCAAATGCCTACTTAGCACAAGGTTAAGATTTACAAACACTAAAAGAAAAAAATCTTGTGATTTGCAAAGAAATTTAAATTATACTACATATTTGATTTTCTCTTAATTTCTCAAATTTCTGTAAGCGAAATTCTAGTTTACATTTTTTAGTTTTCAATAAAAAAATATCTTTATTAATAATCTTTGTATTCCGGTAATCTGTTCGCAGTTTGAAGTTAGTTGTTGATTGTTTTTTGTTTCCTAATTAAAAAAAAATTTTTTTTTTTTTAATATTTTCAATTTTAAAATTAACGTATTGAAAATCATTGAATTCTTGCAAAGAATCTTATAAAAAAAATTTCAAGAAAATAATTGAATTCTTTCGAAGAATTTTTCTATTTATGAAAATAATTGAATTCTCTCGATGAATTTTACTAAAATTTTTAAAAATCCTAATTAAATACTTTTGAAGAATTTCTTTGAATTTATTTAAAGTAATAGGTAGAGTTTCTTTAATAATTTTAATTGGAAATTTTGAAAGCAATTGAATTTTATGGACGAAGAATTTTATTAAAATTGTATTGAAAATAATTGAATTTCTGAGAAGAATTTTATTATTTATAAAAATAATTTAATTTTTGCGAAGAATTTTACTATTTATTTAAAAATAATTGAATGGTTCTGAAGAATTTATTAAAATTTTAGAAAATAAATGAATTTTATGTAAATATGTGAAGATAATTAAATTCTTTTGAGGAATTCTATTAAAATTGTTTTGAAAAAAATTGAATTTCTGCAAAGAATTTTACTATTTATAAAAATAATTGAAATGATCGAAGAATTTATTAAAATTTTATGGAAATTTTTGAAAATAATTAAATTCTTTCGTGTAATTTTATTTAAATTGGATTAAAAATAATTTAATTTCTGCAAAGAATTATAGTATATTTATAAAAATAATTTAATATTGCTTCGAAGAATTTATTAAAATTTTAGGAAATAATTGAATTTTATGGAAATATTTGAAAATATTTGAATTCTGCCGAGGAATTCAATTAAAATTGTTTTGAAAATAATTGAATTCCTGCAAAGAATTTTACTATTTATAAAAATAATTCAATTCTTCCGAACAATTTTTCTATTTATAAAAATAATTGAGTTGTTTCGAAGGATTTATTAAGATTTTAGAAATTAATTGAATTTATTAGAAATATATTAAAAATTGTTTTAAAAATTGAGTTCTTCCGAGGAATTTAAAATTGTTTTGAAAATAATTGAATTCCTACAAAGAGTTTTACTATTCATAAAGACAATTGAATTGTTTCGAAAAATTTATTTAAATTTTAGAAACTTATTGAATTTTTTAAAAAAAACTTTATAACAAATTAAGAAAAAAATTAAATTCCTATCATTTATGAAAATAATTAATTTTTTCCAAATTTTTCAATTAAATTCTTTAAAAATACTTGAATTATTTCGAGAAATTTAATTTAAATAATTATAATAAAACTAATTGAATTCTAATAAAGAGTTGATCAAAATTTTTGCAAATAATTGAATTTCTGCGAACAATAATTTTTTTTAAATAATTGAAATTACATACAATTTTACATTTAAAATATTAAAAATAATTGAATTTCTGTGGAAACATTTAATAATTATGAAAACAATTTAAATATTGCTCAGAATTTTATTAAAAATTTCAAAAATAATCAAATTCTTGCGAAGAATTTAAAAAGGAATTTTTAAAAAGAACTGAATTGTTAAAATTGAAATGTTGAATTGAAATTGTTAAATAAAAATGTGTGGTTCAAATAAAAAATTTGCTTAAATTTATTAAATTTTTGGCACAATTTTTTTTTAATCAAATTTTGTACCAAATGATTTTCATTTTAACCTAAAAAATGTTTTTGAATTATTTATTTCAAAATACAGAAGTATTTAGAACAAAAACACTTTAATTGACAAACATAATCATTAATTATCAAAAAATTGCTATTTATTTGAGTATAAAATGACCAATTGTTTAAATTTTTATCAGTATAATTATCCAAAATTGTTTCTATTCATTTTAAATTATTTCATTTTTAAATTTATCAGCGAAATCACATAATTTAATAACTTTTAATTACATTTTCGTAGAATGTTTTCTCTGTATTTTCATTTTTCAATAATTAGTCAAATAATTACTTAACTAATGAGACGAGAAGAATTATTAAAAAAAATATTGTCAAATAAAATTGAAGGAAACAAAATAAAATCAGAAAATTATTAATTTATCATTAGTGTCAAAGAAATAATTTGATTTCAAAAGAAAAATTTCTTTGACAAAACAAATAAATTGTTTTTGAATCAAAGAAAAACTAATTTTTAATCGAAGAAACTTGTCAAAGCAAATGATTTCTTTAAATCAACAAAATTTTTTTTCTTGTTGCAATAAAATAATTTTGCTTTAAATATTTATCAAAACTTATTTTTAAAGATATTGAAAACCTTAAATTTTCTTTTCACTTTAAAAGTTTAAAAAAAAAATCAGAAAAGTTCAATAATAATCAAATTCGCGAAGAAAAAAATTTTTTCTTTGCGAATTTTATTGAAAAGTAGAAAAAAATAGTGTCAAATAAAATTGAAGAAAACAATTTAGATAAGAAAAAATTCGAAAACTATAAAATTCTGAGAGGGAAAAATTTTTACTAACTGAAAGCTAGAAATATAAAAATATTGCTTTTGTTTAGTAAAATTTGATTTAGCTAGTATAATTTTAATAGAATAATAGTAAAACTATACTCCCGAGTGAAAACAAGTTCAAATCGAATATAAATTCGCAATATTGACCTCAACCAAGACCTTGCAACTTATTTAATAATTTTTTTTCCTCCACTTTCAGACTTCCTGCTAATGATTACCAAAGGAATCGTACCTTATTATCCGCAATCATCGAACTGGCAAAATGTCTATCATCAAACGTCAGTGAAGGATCAGTGATCAACGTTTGATTTTCTACAACTCTCCAACTATGGGGCGAGGAAACGGGATAGAAGTTGGTTCGCGATTTATGTACTAACATATGTACACATAAAGCAAACCTTTACTTGCAACTTGCGGCTCTTTTCACGGTGCATCGTTCTCGCTCAAGGTGACGTATATATTTTCCTTTTTTTCTCTCTCTCTTTCTCTCTTTTTCTTTTTCCCTTCTCTCTCTCTCTCACACACTCATACACACAAGAGAGTGATATCCTATCGTGGAACATGCTTTATATTGCTTCTTAAAATTTATACGATATTAGAACCGTCTATATATTGAACTTATAAACATCTGTATAAAGAAGAAATTTCACTTTCACTTCTCAAGAAGCAATCTCGAACCAGAGACCTTTATGTACTCAACAGTTTACAATGTAATTATTGAGTATCTTGATAGTCGAAAAAAAGGCCAACTAATTCCCATATTTTTTCATGTCTCTCGCCTCGGGCCAGTGAAATTTTTAAAGCGAACGCGATAAACGAGAATGCAAAATATTGTCAGGTTTTACATCTGCGAGAAATCTGATAAAAGCGACGACGACGACGCGTGTATATGAATTTCAAAATTTTGCCCTCCGGTCTTTTTCAAAAAATTTTAATTTCAGACTTTTCGTTTTATTAATTCTAAAATTCAATTTTAATTCCAGCACTTTAATTCTAAAATTTTAATTAAATCTTATTTAATATAAATTTAAATCTTTAATTTTATTTAATAAAAATCTTGAATTTTCATTTTTACGTATATCAAATTTATTTCGTTATTTTTTCATTTCAGAAAGGAATTAACGGAGATCACGGTACTTTTTCTACTCACAAAGAGATGAATTATTTTCCAAAAATAGATGACAAAAAGGCACAACTTTTTTAATATTATTTTTTTGAATAATTACAAATTAAAAAATTAAAGTTTACTGATAGGACTGAAATTTGCGAGATAAATTATTGAATTCTCATAAATGGTTCAAGAATTTAGAGCAATTAAAATTAAAATTCATCGATGAACTAAATTTACATTTTTATTATTAAAATTGCTTGTAAACAAAAATTAAGAATACATATAAAAATTCGTTTAATAGAAGTTTTGATTTTTTTGGAAGAGTAAATCGTGATCTTAAAGATCATCATTTATTTATTTATTATTATTATTATTATTATTATTATTATTATAAATAGAATAAAATTATTTCTTTGTTATATTCACAAATTTATTATTTTTTTTATTCATTTTTCAAATTCAAATTTTATTATCATTTTATATTTTCAAACACAAACATCAATTTTTGAATAATTTTATATTCAAAATTTTAAAAATCCAAAGTTCCTAATTAATTATTCTTGCATATTATTTTCAAAAATTTTAATAACATTTTTCCCAAGAATTCAATTATTCTCATAAATAATAACATACATTGGAAAAAGTCGATTATTTTGATATAAATAATATTAATTCATCGTAGGAATTCAATTATTTTTTCAAATTTTTAATAACATTTTTTAAAAGAATTCAATTATTTCCTACAATTTCAATATATTCTTGGAAGCAATTCAATTATTTTTAAATAAATAGTAAAATTTTTCGAAAGAATTGAATTCTTTTTATAAATAATAAAATTCTTCACAGGAATTCAATTATTTTTAATACAATTTTAATAAAATTTCTCCAACTGGTCAATTATTTTTAAAATTAATTACAATTGTAACAAAATTTTTCTAAAAAATTCAATTATTCTCAAAAGTTTTGATAAAATTCTTTGTAAATTTCAATTATTTTCAAAATTTTCACTTAAAATTATTTAAAAATCTACATTTTTTTCAAGAAATTTAAAGAAATTCTTCAAAAAAAATTAATTATTTTCGAAAACTCTAGTAAAATTGTTTTAAAAAATTTAATTTTCTATCAATAATGTTAACAAAATTTAATAATAAAATTATCAATTACAATTATTAATAAACACGATTATTCTAAAAACTTAAAAAAAATTCTTTATAAAATTCCGCTATTCTTAAAATTTTGAACAAAAATTATTCTAAAAACTCAATTTTTCCCAAAAATTCAAATAAATTCTTCAAACAATTAAATTATTTTTAAAAATTTTATATTAACATTTTTTTTAAGAATTCGATAATTTTTATGAATAATAAAATTCTTTGCTAGAAATAAATTATTTTCAATAAAATTTTAATAAAATTTCTCGAAAGAATTCAATGACTTTCAAAAATTTTGATAAAATTCTCTAAAAAAAATTTAATTGTTTTCAAACTTTTTAACAAATAGATCAGCAGGAATTTAATGATTTTCAATACATTAATTTTAAAATTAATTTTTTTTCTTCGTTCATGTTTATGAAAATAAAAAAAGTAATTTATCAATGTTAAATTGTTTCTAAAATACAAGTAAATAAATAAATTCCCAAATTGAAGTTTAAAAAAAAAAAATTTGAAAAAATTGAAATTCAAATCAAGTAAATTTGGGTGTGGCTAAAAATAAGATGAATTATAGAATTGAGAATTTAAAAATTTCGACGATTTAAATTCAGAGTCAATTCAAATTTTAACCGACGAAAATTTTAATAATTTAGAATTTTGATTTATTGAAATACTAAGTAATTAAATATTTTTTCGAAACTAACTTTGGAACGGGAATATTTGAAAAATTTACAAAATAGGTGAAAATTTAAATTAAATTTTAAAAAAATTAAATTTAAAATCAAAATCCAAAATTAAATTTAAAATTAAATTTAATATCAAAATCAAAATCAAAATCAAAATCAAAATCAAAATCAAAATCAAAATCAAAATCAAAATCAAAATCAAAATCAAAATCAAAATCAAAATTATAATTAACTTTAAAATTAAAATTATAAATCAAAATTAAAATTATAATTAGAATAAAAAAATTGACTAAAAATTAAATTTGCCAAAATTTAAAAAACGAAAAAATGACAGTAAAGACAGTAAATGATGATAAACGACAGTGAAGATGACACACAGTAGTCTGTGAATTCGGAATTGATTCTAAAATAAAAAAAACTGCGTATAAAATAAAAATTTAGTAAAAAAATGTCCCGTCTTTGGAATCAAATTCGTTTTAACAGTTAATTATATGAACAAGCGAATAAAAATGTTAACAGAGAATGAATGCAAAAAAAAAAATGAAATTAATGTCTCTTCGTGAGGCAAAGATTCAAAGATAAAAATCGAGCATGTTCGCTGATTCGTTTTTTTTCGCGGTATACATTATTATAAATTCTCCGGAAGTAGGTTAACGGAGCACGTCTTCGCTATGAATGCGTCACGTGTGTGCACCTGTTTCGCAGGTAGAAAGTGCCCAAATTTGTTCTTTCTGACCGTTGGCGTAAATTCTCCGAATTATTTTCACGCTTTTTTTTCTCTCCTTCATTTCATTCATACTATGAAACTTCGGAATTCGCTTAACCAAAGTAAAGCGAATTTTCAAGTTTCGGAACTTCAAAGTTGCGAAACCGAAATTTTTATAGTGTGAGACTTGTAAAATTTTACAAATTCGAATATTACAAATTTATTTTCTGCAAATAATCTCTGTCAAGAAAATTCAAAAATGTTTTAAATCAGTCGAATATTCGATGGTTATCGGTAAAATTTTAATTTATTTTTGCTTTGTGAAAATGTTCAAAATATTTTCATTTTGATTGCAATAGAAAATAAAAACTTACATTTTACATTTAGAAACTTTATAATTAATATAATTTTTTACTGTACAATTTTTTAACGCAAAATTATTCTAATACAAATTTCATTTGAAGAAAAAATAAATAAATTTCATTTATTTGAACGTTTAGAACTTTAGGATCATATTTATTTTGCAACTTGTATAAAATAATCGGCCAAAAAATCTAAAAAAAACATTTTTTTAATTAGTTCAGGAAAGAATGATAAAAAATACTTAAAAATAAAATAAGTAAAAAAATATACGAGCAAATGAAAAAAATAAATAAAAAAATTAATGAAAATATGAGTAAATAAATAAATTAAAATAAATATTAATTATAATTTAAAAATTTTGCATTAATTCTTTTTCAGAAATAAATTACAGAAAAAAAGTCTGATAAAATTCCGAAAGGCAGGATTTTAAACTACTAAAAGATGATTAATCTTCATTGAGTTCAATGAACAATTTCTCGATGCCTTTTTGCTACCTTTTTGATTTTATCTGGAAAACCGGTTAAATTATTTTCGAAAATATACACGACGCTTATGTATTCGATTCTTTTTTTTCATCTTTTTCTCTAATGAATATTCGTGAACCAGAAATGGCTTGTAAACATTGCGCGCACCCCGGTGGGAAAATTGCAGATTTTGATGAGATATAACTTTATTCTAGAGTGTGTTGTTTAAATAAAACGTTTTAACATCCCGTTACGAATGCTGCAGGTATGTTAAGGACAAGTGAAGAAGAATGTCGACTGCAATAAAGTGGTCGTCAAAAAATTTATATCTTAACACATTCGCCGATCGTTCATGTAATTCTATGAGCATACAGAGTGTCTCTGTCTCATCCTAAAATGTCAAATGTCATAAGGAATTTCGAAATTACGGAACTCTTTGAAAAACTTCCTTATTCCTTTCTAAAAAGGTAATAATTTTTTTCTCTCTCTGTCTCTCTCTCTATATTACACATATTGCCTGCGTTACAAAATTCCCGTTTACATTGAAATCGAATCCGACAAATAAATCAAACTAATCAGATAAATTAAACAAGAGAAATGAATCGAATAAATTATAAATTAATCGCTTTGGGAAATTGGAGAATTTCAATTTGTGGGAAAATAATTTTCTATGCTATTTAAAGCAGGAGAAGAAGAAGAAACAGAAGATTTTCTATTACCAGTTGGAAAAAAGAGAAAAATTAAGAAATTGACATTCAATCCAAAATTTAGTGAAAAACGAATTGAAATCTACAGATGAGGATTAAAGTGGCGGAAACTTGAAATAAAAATGATGAACGGTACAGTTGTTTACTGTGTCAAGTCGAATGATCATTACATCTATTTACTGTGTATCACGCAGCGAATGATAGAATCAGGGTGATTAAAGACTTTCTCGAAAATCGAAGCGATTTCTAATTTTCTTTAGATTTATTTACTTTATATTTACTGTGAATTGTTCGTTTTATATATAACAAGATGTGACCCAATTATGTCAAACAAACGATATTTAGTTTTCGATTTCAAAGTATGATTATTGCAGAAAAAAAAAATATTTTCGCATCTAACAGGCCTCAGATCGACTTTAAGACTTTAATCCTTGAAAATCTAGAAAAATAATCACTCATTAAAAATTAAAAAACAAATCAAAGAATCGTTTATTCAGTTTTGTAACAAAAATTTCATTTTTTATTTCCTCGACTTTTCTCTAATTTTTAAATTTAATTTGTCAAATTCATGATAAAAATTAAATAAATAAGTATAATAAAAATGTTTGTTACATATTTTTCCAAAAAAATAAAACATTTAAAATTTCAATTTTCAACTGTCTGAAAAATTAATTTAAAACTTCTAAAACTGCAACCCTTCCGGAATTTAATTATTTTCAAGAATTTTTTACTTAACTACTTCTCTAAATCAATTATTTTTAATAATTTTCCAAAAGTTTTTCGAGAATTTTCAATTATTAAAATTTTAAATACAAAAGTTAACATTTTTATTATAATTGTAACAGTAACAGTTTATAATTTTTGTTGGAAAGAAAGATGAATTACTGAAAATATAATATCAGAAAATAATGGAACTAATTAAGTTTTAAAAAATTATAATAAAAAGAATTATAAAAGAATTTTTGAAAAATATTATAAAATAATCAAGCTTCTGAAGAATTTTAGCTACAAATATGAAAAAATGTGATTTTGCCAAGAATTTCAATGACAACACATTTTTTAAAAATTTAAATGAACTTTTTTCTAGATAATTAAATTTTAAGAATTTGCAATAAAGAAAATTCTAAAAATCAGTTTTTTAAAAATATTGTAATGTTATTTTTCGAAAATTATTGTCTTTCTTAAATTTTGTACAATTTAATATCCTAGTAATAAATTTTTTTTTGAAGAATATTAATTAAAATTTTTTGAAAATAATAGTTTTATCTAAAATTTAAAAAATAATTCTAAAAATTAAGAATTAAAAAAATTTTAAATAATGATATTTTGTAAATATTTAAATTAAGTAAATATGCAATTGAAAATAATTGAAATATTTAATCAAAAATAATAAAAATAATTGATTTTTGAAAAAATTATATTTGAGAAAATATTTAAAATATTAAAATATTTAAAATTAGTTTTTTAAAAGAATTGTTTAATTTTATTAAAAAATAATCAAGTTTTTGAAGAATTAATTTATTTTCAAAATTTACAATTAAAATTGTACAAGATTTGATTTTCAAAAATTTTAATAAAATACTTTAAAAAAAATTATTTTCAATACAATTTTACAAAATTTTAGGTAAAGTATTTGAAAACTTTTTAATTGTAAATTTCGAAAGATTGATTACACTGAGGTTAAAATTGATATAATTTAAATAACCAATTGTTTATTATTAAGCAAATATTTTTTTGAATCAAAGAATTTTTATTTAAATTAATTAAATGAATTTTATTTGATTTAAATACTGAAATTATCAGTTCAAATAAAATTTAATTGACTTGAATAAAAATTATTTGATTTAAATATGTAAATATTTATTTTATAATAAACAAGTAATTAGTTATTTCAATCAAATAATTTTTTTAATGTAATTATACTTTCGAAATACATAATTAAAAAATTTTTAAATAATTAAAATTTTGTACAATTTTATTGAAAATAATTGATTTTTCAAAGCATTTCATTAGAATTTTACAAAATTAAATTTGAAAAAGTTTTAATTAACAATTTTACAAATAATTGAATTTCTTAAAATTTTTTAATAAATTAAAAATGAAAATGGTCTTAAAAAAAGTATATTATTAGGAAATTTTTTTTGAAAAACGTAATAATTACTTTTTAGTTAATTATTAATCAATTAATTTTGCAATTTTCGAGTATGATTATTTTTCCCACTGTAAAAATTCCAGTAATTTGCATATTTCATAAGAGAAAAGTGATATTTTGTTGCAATATTAGGAAGAAAAATCGAAAAAGTTCAATTTTTTTGAAAATAATCCGGAAAAAGTTGCTTTTTCTGAAAATAGTCGAAAAAAAGTCCAAAAAGTCCGAGGCCTGAGTGAAATAATATTCAACTCCAACCACAACTAAAATACGAAAAAATTAATATTAAATATCAAAGTTAGTCATCAAGTCAAATTTCTAAATTCCAAAGAAAAAAAATCCTTGATTAAAATTCTCCTGTATTAATTATAAAATTATAAAAGAATTTCCATATAATTTTTTTTCAAGGACAAAGAACAACGCTGGTTAGATAACAATCAAGGAATGTCAATGTTAAGGCAAAAAGGAAAAAAAAAGAATAAGACGAAGAAGAAGAAGAAAACTCACCGGAAGATGAATCCCTGGACGGTCTTGATGGCCTTGGTCCTAGAGGATGATGAGATTGATAAGGTGGAGGTGTCGCTGCGCTATCAGAGCCAATTCCACTGCTCGCGGCACTTCTCGTCCCACCTCTTTCAATGACAGTGTTACCTCCTACGATGTTTTGGTTTAGACATCGCCTGAACTCAATTCCTAGAAGATTACCACGCTGTCTGTGAACTGTGTCGTAATCGCGAGGTGGCAAAAGAATGGGACCAGTATTGTCAGCCGAATTTCCTCTCCCTGCATTTTTAGAACAAAAAAAAGAGTCAGAGGATATCCTCTGGGTCAAAGAGGAATTTTAAAACATGCAGGTGTGCCAATATTAAATTACAATTGGCACACTTTTACATTACGGAATTACACTTTACACATTATAGTTACAGAAACTAGAGAAATTCATTCTCTAGAGTGCTTGGAATTTTGTAATATTGTGCGGCAGAAAAGAGATTATTTCGCCATTAGATCATTATTTCTGTGGATTAATTATGCAAATAATATTATTATAACAATGCAGATGTTAAAAAAACGACGTTAAAAAAACGATGTTAAAAAAACGATGTTAAAGAAGTGTTTGAGTATCTTAAAAAAAAATTATCGACGAATTATTATTTCTTATCGCATTAAAGCGAGTTTACCTAATTTTGCTCTTAATTCGGCCGCGAGCGATTCGTAAATAGATGTTGCTTGAACTGGAATATTTCGAAGTTCGCCACTGCCTTCCGAAGACTCAGATTCCCTTGTGCTCCTTCCATCGCTACCTAGATTACTGCGAATTCTACTTTCAGTTGATGCAATCCTCGCTAAATTATCTGAGTGTGAAGCCAGAGCCTTCAATTGCCCTCCTAGCAATTCTGCAGTTTCCACTGAATCACATCTGAAAATTAGAGAAAAAGGACGTTAAATATTTTTCCTTTCGCAAATATTAGTAAATTATTATTCTCGATTTTTTAAAACGTAGAAAGAAGAAAAAAAATTCTCCAATTAACCAACATGTTTGTGACCACATTTTTTGCGTTCAAAACGCAAAATGCGTATTTAATTTACAATTTTTTTAATTTTAAATATTAACTTCGATTTTTAATTAAATACAGACTCGAAAATTAAAAAAAACTTACTTTTTAACTAATTAACTAATTAATTATTATTATTTATTAGTGTTGAAGAACTTAATAAAATTCTTCTCAAGAATTCAAATATTTTTATAAATTTTAATAAAAATCTTCGAAAGAATTCAATTATGTTCATAAATGACAAAATTATATGCAATACAATGTTAATTGTAACTTCTCTCGAAAGAATTCAATTATTTTTAAAAATTTAAATAAAATTCTTCGCAGAAATTCAAATATTTTCAAAAATTTAAATAAAATTCTTCAAAACAATTCAATTATTTAAAAAAGAAATTCTTCGCAGGAATTTTTAAAAATTTTTATGAAATTCTGCGCAGAATTTCAATTATTTTCTAAAATGTCAATATTATTCTTGAAAAGAGTTCAAATATTTTCAAAAATTTAGATAAAATTCTTTGTAACAATTCAATTATTTTCAATGCAATTTTTATTAAATTTTGTTAAAGAATTTAATTATTTTCAAAAATTTTATTAAAATTCTTCGCTAAAAATGAATTATTTTCATATAAATAATAAAATTCTTCTCCAGAATGCAAATATTTTCATAAATTTTAATAAAATTTTTCGAAAAAAGTTAAATTATGTTCATAAATTATAAAATTATCAAATATTTTATTAAAATTCATCAAAATAATTCAATTATTTTAAATTAAATTCTTTCTCCAAGAAATAAAGTATTTCAGATTAAAAATTATAAAAGTTACAAAAATTATAACATTTTGAAACAAAAAATTTATCTTTTAAAATTGATAAAAAAATTAACATAGATATTAACTTAAAATTATGTAAAATAAAATAAAATAAAGTAAAAAATTGTAAATAAAATCCAGTTTTTCTTAAAAAATAAATAAAATTTTGAAATTAAATTGTTATTAATCGAAAAAAATTTTGTTTAATTAATTTTTTAAATTAATTCATTATTTAATTTTCAAAAGATTAAACTAGAATTTCGTTAAATTGAAATTGAAAGTATTTAAAAAGAAAAAAATACCAAAAAGAAAAATTAGGAAACAAAAAAGCAAAAAAAAAAGAAAAAATAAGGAAACATATCTTTTAAAAATCGAAAATAATTATTGAGAAAAAACCCTGCGTTAAAAAAATAAAATAAAAATTTTTCATTCATATAAAAAATACACATTTGAAATAACAATCTTTCACTTCGATAATTAATTAATTATTATAATTCAGAGTGAAATAAAATTGTTCAGGAAATTCTCCTTTTATGAAAAACGATTTGTGCACCCTCATAATTTTCCTGCACAGTAAACCATTGCAAAATATGATAATCTAAAATGACCGTCACTCGAGTCGCAACAATCTCCATCATTATAAATTACTAATATTTACTGCCTATTAACTATAAAAATGACTTTGACTTCATTCAGAGAGAAATCTAAATTTTCGATTTCTTCCTAAAATACGCTTTCTATTATTTTTTTTTTCTTTTCAAAACAAAGCATTAAAATTTTATTGACGTTTCTATTTCTTATAAAAGTCGAAATCACAATCTAAAATTGAAATTTTAATTTCCTATTAATATAAAAACTCGTCAATTGAGAAATTAATGACATTATTAATTTTCAGAAATTGCTGTACAACTTAATTTAGATAATTAGCATTTGAAAAATTAATCATTGTAATTTAAAAAAATTTGGAACAGTTGAAAACTGTTTTAGGTTTTCGAAATCAAAAATTTCGATTCATTATATTCGAAAAATTATTTTAATTTAATTCGAAATTTATTAAGTATTTATTTTTTATTTCTTATTTTTATTTATTATCTATTAGGTATTTATTTCTTATTTATATTTTTTCTTTATTTAATTTTTTATAAATCGTTTATTATCGACTTATTCAAAAACCAATAATTATTGAACATTACTGAGAGTTAAATTTTGATTTATTTACTCTAAGAAAAAATAAATCCGTGAATTATTTAATATCATGGTGGATTAATTTCTGAAATTTCCGCATAGGTCACGTGTGAATCAAGGAAGTACTGTTGTTTAGAATTATGAAAGTCATCAATTAATGAAGCCAACTAGTGAGATCGAGGCGATGAACTACATGACCCTCATACATTTAATTATACACACGTTGGATGCAAAACTTATTAAAAATGCAAAACAATCCCACACAAATTGACAAGATTCCTGTCAACCTTATTCAAAACCATTCTATGTGAACATTAATTATTTGCAAAGTGAATTTATTACTGAATGAAATCTTTTTTTTCCAACAGATTATTCCTCATTCTAATTTCTCATATTCTATCCTTGAATTAACATCATTCAAGTTCTAGTTTAGTTAATGTACTATGGAAATTTCTAATTCGGAACTATTTTTTAACAATACAGAATTTTTTTTTGTAGGTATTAAAAATACCTTTTTCAATTTTTTTCCCCTTTTTAAATATTTTTTCCCAACTTTTTTTAAACTCAAAAACAAAATTATTACGTGGGTGAAGTTCACAACGTTTATGATCCAACGATTGCAGGAAGAAAATATTTTTACCCAGTAAACAATATTTTTTGTTTACAAATTATTTTTCGAATTGTTGATAAAAATTATCAAACAACCTGAATATCAAAATATAAGAAGAATTATTCTTACAAAACTTTTTTAGCCAAAAGTTGTAGTAAAAAAAATTTTTTACCCAGAAAACAATAATTTTTGTTTACAAATTATTTTTCGAATTGTTGATAAAAATTATCAAACAATCTAAATATAAAAAAATAAGAATTATTTTTACAAAACGTTTCTAAGCCAAAAATTTGAGTAAAAAAATTTTTTTTCCATTAAATCGTCGATTTAAATATTTTTTAAACGCTGTGAACTTCACCAACGTTTACTTTTCATCCAGATTTGTAAATATATGAATTTTTTTTAACTTCTTGATTCCTGACATTCTCTTTCAAAGAAATTACAAAAATAACTAATAAATTTTTGGCTTTTACAGAAATGGAAATCGTATACGTTTCGAAAGGAGGGAGAACGTCATTTAATTTTTTCACCAGTAAGGAAATTCTCATTAGTAATTAATTGGAAAATGAATGTCGAGTGGATTTCTCAAGATTTATATATGTGAAAACATTTGGATTTGAAATAACTGGGAGTCACGATTGTTAATTGGAGCAACTTTACAGAATCGAGTTTCAGGATAATTATACTGTTCAAAATGAATTCGAAACATGAAAATTGATTTCGTAAGTTTTCAAATCGAACCTGTAAGCATGAACGTGAACTGGATTATTGGACGCTGGATTGGGTAGAAGAAGAGTTGCGGCCACAACATCTTCACGTTGAACTGTGGCCAAAACTGCATGGCCTGGCACCAAATGTTTCAGAGCCGATCTCGAGGATGCTGCCGGATGATGTACAGTCTGAATTATCTTCAGACCTTTACTGCTCACCTGTAAATAACAAAAACAATTTTAATTATTATCATTGTAATCAATTATAACTAATTATTATTATTATTATATCATTGCAAAATACTTTTTTTCACTCGAATTAAATTACACATGAATTTTTCTTTCTAAGAAAATTGACAACTATCAAACGAAAAGGAATTTGTCAAGAATTTTTCAAATCGACTTTAAAGCACAAAAAAGTCGTTGTTGTCGATTCGAAAGTACAAAAAATGTCTAAAACATTGTTTATTTTCTTCAAAAATACCAAAAAAACTTGATTTTCTATTTTCCTGATTTTTTTGCAAACTAATTTTGCAAAGTGATTTTGCAAAATAAATTTTACATTCTAAAGAATTTTTTTTCAATTTTTAAAAATTTTCGTGGTTTTTTAGCAAAATTGTAAAAAATATGAAAAATGCTTTAAAAATAATTGAATTTTTCTATTGTAAAATTCAATTTTAAACAATTTCCAAATAATTTCCAAAAATATAAAAAATTCTTTAAAAATAATTGAATTTTACTGTTGTAAAATTCAATTATTTTTAAAGAATTTTTCATATTTTTTACAATTTTGCTACAAAACCAGGAAAATTTTAAAAAATTGAAAAACAATTCTTTAGAGTGTAAAATTTATTTTGTAAAATAACTTTGCAAAATAAATCAGAAAAATAGAAAATTTTACTATTGTAAAATTCAATTATTTTTAAAGAATTTTTCATATTTTTTACAATTTTGCTACAAAATGAGGAAAATTTTTAGAAATTGAAAAATAATTCTTTAGAATGTAAAATTTATTCAAAAAAAATCACAAGAACGTTCTAATTGTTTAAAAATATTTCAATTAATTATTTTTGGGACTTCAATCATATTCAAAAAATTTTTAATGAAATTTTTCAATACTGTAATTTTTTCAGAAGTACTAAAATCAATTATTCAAAAATTAAATAATTTTGTTAAATAAATATGTTAAATAAATAATGATGATTATTTTTTTCACAAGTATTAAAATTTTTTTTAATTTTACTTTCAAATCTTCAGAAATTCAAGTACTTTTCATAATTTCCAAAACTAAAATTATTAATTATTATTAAACTTCTTTAAAATTCAATTATTTTTTAGAATTTTCAACTAAAAAATTTCTCCAATCAATTATTTTTTATAATTGAAGAATTCTTTGAGAATTCAATTATTTAAAGAAAAGTTCATCTAAAATGCACCTAAAATTCAAATATTTTCAATTCATTTTTCCGAAATTTCAATTAATTGGAAATTTTTCAATTAAATTCACAATGAAAAATTCAAAAAAAAAAAATTCATAAAAATCATTAAAATTGAAATTTTCAAAAATTAAAATTTAAAAACATTTGAAATTAAATTATTTCTAAAAATTTCTACATAACTCTTGTATTCTTCAATTATTTTCCAGAAGTTTTAACTAAAAATTTTGAAATTTAAATTATTCAAAATCCAAATCTTCAAAAATTTCAATTTAATAGCTTGTGAAATTTAATTATTTCTAAAAATTGCTACTTCTCCAATATTCACTTATTTGCGAGAAATTTGAACTAAAATTTTTCTCTAAATCAATTATTTTCAAAAAATTTCAGAAAGTTCTTTGAAAATTGAATTATTTAAAAAAGAAGAAAGTTCATTTGAAAATTGAAATACAATTTTAAATTAACTTATGTTTTATACGAAATTCCGATTAATCGCAAATTTTTAAAAGAACTTTATATTTGAAAATTTAACAGTATTGTTAACAATTTCGAAATTTAATTGTTTCTAAAAATTTCTACTTATAACTTTTAGTAAATTCTATTATTTTCCAGAATTTATCCAAATTTTCTTTTGAATTTATTAATTTGAAATTTTAAATAATTTTCATAAAGTTCTTCGAGAATTCAATTTTCTATAAAAATTGCAAGTGTATCTTGATTTTCTTTTTTTATACTTTTAGGGCGAAAAAAATGAACTTTAAGGACAGTTTTAGTTTTTTAATAGAATTTTCCAAGTTAAGCATAAACTTGAATTTTTGTGTAATTTCTAGAAATTTAACTCCTTTTCACTATTTTGTGGATAAAATTGTCAGATTTGTGTCAACTCTTTTATTGTCGAAATCCACGTAAATGTAAAAAAAAGTCGAACATAAAAATGAATTTTTAAAAATATTAAAAACTAAATTTTTTAAATTCATTTCAATAATTGATTATTTTGCACTTTTTATGTCAAAAGTTCTGTTTTATGAAAATCAAGTCAAAATCAAAATAAGTGATATTAAAAAAAAAATATTTAAAAAAAGTGATATTTTGTCGTAATATGTGGAAGAAAAGTCGCATTTTTCGAAAATAAAACGAAAAAGTCGATAATGATTATCCAAGTCCTGCTTCTTTAATGCAACTAACAAATAATCTCCTTCTTGAAATTAGAAATAATAAAAAAGGAGAAAAGTAAAATAATAAAAAGAAAGTGACAGTATATAAAACTATTGTCAATGTGATTTCTTTATGACGATTTTTTTTCCCACTTCTTACAATCACACGAATCCATCTATATTGTTCCTGTTATAAAATAATTATACCACTTGTTTGCTGTCATCATAAGAAAAATAATGATTGGCCCCACGCGACTAAAACTACCATTATGTCACGATGTAAAAGATTAATAATTGCAAAGGAAACGGCATTATTTGTCATTATACATTCAGCTGAAACAAATAAAAAAAAAATTACTCCAACACTTTGAGCGGTTCATCCGTTTGATGTTTATTCCTCAAGAAAATCAGGAAGTTCAAGAATATCTGCTATTAAAGCCACACGTCTTCAATAATAATTACCTCGTCTATACAAGAATCTAAAGTTAGAAAAAGAAAAAAAAATGTTCCTTCCTACCGACCTCTTCGATTTTTTCCTACCTCCCCGTTGAAATTGATAATACAGTTAGAATCGATGATAGTTTCATGAAATAGTAATTTCAGAGTCATAGTCATTTCAAGAAAGTGGGTAATCAATATTGAAAATGACTCACGAATGAGATGTCTAATAAGTATTAATATTGTTTTTCCAAAGAACAAGGGGGGCGGAGATTGAGAAAATGGCAAATCGCGAAATCCTAAAGAAACATCCTACTCTATATTGTTGTGCAATTATAATTGCCATACAGTCGAGCATCTTGAGAAAGTTTTTCAAAGTCTGCTCGCGGAATCATCTGTCATAACTCGTGCACGGCTCGTGAGCATTGATTCACAGACAAACTCAAGTGTGATAACGTCGATTTAACAATAGAAACATTAATTAAATGATTTTGCTATTTAGACTCTCGTATAGAGAGTCAACATTGACATTTTGTTTAAAGGTGCCGAGACTCACACTTCGAGTGGCATTCAGAATTTTCACTAGAAAAAAAAAATTTACTATAAGAGAAATTTATTTAAACATTTTTTTATTTTAAATACTCGATTGTTAAATAAATTTATTAACAACAGACTTCGCACTCGATAATTAATTTTAAAAAAGTAGGAAAAAGTAGCTTTCAAACTAAAAAAAAGGATTTAAAAAGTAGCTATCGTTTTAGACACTTAACAAAACTCACCAAAATTCCATTCCAAATTTTTATTTTCCTCACTTTTTCCTAATTTCAATCAAAAATATTTACTTCTTTCTTATCCTGATAATAAATTGAATTCCTGCAACGAATTTCATTATTCATGAAAGAATTTAAATATTTAGAAAAATAATTTAATTCTTGCCAAGAATTTTATAAAAATGTTTAAATAATTCCTTTCTTTCGACTAATTTTATGCAAATTCTAATTTAAATAATTGAATTCCATGAGAAATTGTTATTATTCATGAAAAGAATTGAATTCTTACGGAGATTTTTACAGAAAATTGTTTAAATAATTGAATTCTGTTTGGAAATTTTATGAAAAGGTTTCAAAAACAATTAAATTTTACAAAGAATTCTATTAAAATTTTTGACAATAATTTAATTTCTAAAAAGCATTTTATTATTTATAAAAATAATTGAATTCTTGCAAACCATTTTATTAGTATTAAAAATAATTGAATTCTTGTGATGAATATTGTTATTGATAAAAATAATTGAATTTTGCAAAGAATTAATTAAAATGCCTCAAAATAATTAAATTTTTGGGAACAATTTTGTTATTTATCGACATAATTGAATTTCTTCGAAAAATTATTTATATAAATAGTAGAATTCTTGGGAAGAATATTATTAAAATCTAAAAGAATAATTGAGTTATTTCCAAAAAATTTCATTAAAATATTGTAATATTTAAAATAATTGATTTCTTTCGAACAATTTTATTAAAGTATTTGAAAATAATTGAATTCCTGTGAAAAATTCTAATATTTTGGTAAATAATTGAATTCTTCCAGAGAATTTAGAAAAAAACATTTTTTAAATAATTGATTTTTTCGAGGAATTGAAATTAAATTTTAAAGAATAATTACATTTTTTGAGCAATTCCTGTAATTAAAAAAATTGAAATCCTGCGATGAATTTTATTATTTATGAAAATAATTGAATAGTTGCTACGAATTTTATTAAAATTTTCAAAAATAATTTAATTCCTGAGAAGAATATTATTATTTAATAAAATTTATTTATTTTATTAAGTTATTTATTTAGTATATAAACAGGACATGCAAAATAATTGAATTATTCCGAAAAATTTTATTAAAATGTTTAAAAAGAATTAAATTTCTGTGGAAAATTTTGTTATTTTTTAAAATAATTGAATTTCTAAGCAGAAATTTATTACTTTTAAAAATAATTGAATTCTTGTGATGAATATTGTTATTAATAAATTATTAAATTATAAATTGTTATTTATGAAAATAATTAAATTTTGCAAAGAGTTTTATTAAAATGCCTCAAAATAATTGGATTTTCGGGAATAATTTTGTAATTTATCGACATAATTGAATTCTTTTAAAGAATTATTTATATAAATAATTTAATTCTTGGGAAAAATTTTATCAAAATCTAAAAGAATAGTTGAATTATTTTTAAAAAATTTAAGTAAAATTGTATTTAAAATAATTGATTTCTTTCGAACAATTTTATTAAAATATTTGAATTCCTGCGAAAAATTCTAATATTTTTGTGAATAATTAATTGAATTCTTCCAAAGAATTAAAAAAAAATATTTTTTTAAATAATTGATTTTTTCGAGGAACTGAAATTAAATTTTTAAGAATAATTACATTTTTCGAGCAATTCCTGTAAAATTGTATTAAAAATAATTGAAATCCTGCGATGAATTTTGTTATTTATGAAAATAATTAAATAGTTGCTAAGAATTTTATTATAATTTTCAAAAATAATATTGAATTCCTGAGAAGAATTTTATTATTTATGAAAATAATTAAATTCTCTTGCGTACGATTTTATTACAATTTTTGAAAATAATTGAATTTCTGTAAAAAATTTTGTTATTTTTGAAAATAATTGAATTCTTCATAAGAATTTTATAAATTTTTTCGAAATATAATAAATATCTATTATGAAAATTTTATGTTAAATACAACTAAATTCTTGTGCAAAATTTTATTTGTGAAAATAATTGAATTTTTCAATTAATTAAATTAAAATAGTATTAAAAATAATTAAAGTTCTTTGATGAGTTTTATTATTAATGAAAATAATTGAATTCTTGCTTAGAATTTTATCAAACATTTTTTTAAATAATTGAATTTCAATGAAAAATGTTATTATTAGTGAAAGTAATTGAATTATTGTATAAAGAAGAATTGTATTAAAATTTAGTTTATTAATTGATTTTTTTAGAGAAATTATTAGTGAAAGTAATTGAATTATTGTATAAAGAAGAATTGTAATAATAATAATTAAGAATTGTATCAAAATTTCGTTCAATAATTGATTTTTACGAAATATTTTTGAAAATAATTTTCTAAATTAATTGAATTCCTGTGGAAATTTTATTATTTAGGATGAAAATAAATGAATTTTGGATGAATTTTATCAATTTTTTTTTAATAATCGTATTCTTTTGCGAAATTTTATGAAAATACTAGATATTCAAAATAATTTAATTTCGAATATTTTTTGAAAATAATTGAATCGTTTTAAAAAATTTGATTATAATTTTTAAGAATAGATTTTTTATTTCTAGAATCAGCGAATTAAAGTAGTGAAAATTCTAAAAAAACAGAAATAATAGCTTTTAGTAGCTAAAATCTAAAAAAAAAGTAATAAATAGTAAGTTTTAGTAGATGAGTGCGAAGCTTGTAACTATTAAATTCATTTTTTTTCTACACCCAGAAAAAAATTTTATTTGGGCCAAATATTTTTGAATCAAATAAAAGTATATTTGTCTCTCTATCTCTCTCTCTCTCTCTCTCTCTCTCTCTCTCTCTCTCTCTCTCTCTCTTAATTTGTTTTAAATAATCTTTTTTAAGAGTTAGCTGAATAAAATAAAAGAAAACGAAAAGAAGGGTCACCTATTTTATCAAGTTTCCCATAAACATAATTTACGCAAGTGAATCGTTATACGGAATTCAAAAGCTATATTCATACTTCTCAACCCTATTCACACCATCATCTCATAGAGGCTGCCACAACCTGATTTATAAGAGCTGTGCTGCACCGTTACCAACTCTTGTATCGTAAGGTCTCAAAAAATGGTACATACAAGAATCTAGTTTGCAGATATGAAGGAAGGTATTCAAATCGCTCCCCCCTGTGACTTGACTATTAATGAATCAATTAAAAAGTTCACGCTCTAGTTATGTGTTTCTTATATGGCTATACCTGCAGAAAACTATATGCACTCACACAAGCGCGCGGTTCAAAATCATATTCCGCTATCGTGCTTCTGATGCTTCTGATGTACCGAACGCGCAGTTATGAATCTTTACTTCGCTAACGAGAATTGTACCCCATATTAATTACAAATGATGAAATGAACGAGAGTGATTCTGATAACAAAATTCATCCAACTAATATTAACATTCCACGGTGATTTTAATTTTCTTTTTCCTCTTCAAAACATTTTAACATTTTTAACGAGATTCTGTTTGAATGTTCTCGCAGTTTAAAGTTAGTTGTTAATTGCTTTTTTGTTTCCTAACTTTTTTCAAAATTATTCTTTTTAAATATTTTCAATTTTAAAATTAATGTATTCAAAATTATTGAATTCTTGAAAAGAATCTTATCAAAAAATTCAAAGAGAATAATTATATTCCTTCGAAGAATTTTTTTATTCATGAAAATAATTGAATTCTCGCGATGAATTTTATTAAAATTTTTAAAAACTATAATTAAATTCTTTTGAAGAATTTCTTTGCATTTTTTTAAAGTAATAGGATTTGTTTAATAATTTTAATTGAAAATTTTCAAAGCAATTACATTTTATGAAGAAGAATTTTATTAAAATTGTATTGAAAATAATTGAATTCCTGAGAAGAATTTTATTATTTATAAAAATAATTTAATTCTTGTGAAGAATTTTACTATTTCTAAAAATAATATTCAATTGTTACGAAGAATTTATTAAAATTTTATAAAATAAAATAAAGAATTTTATGTAAATATTTGAAAATAATTAAATTCTTTCGAGGAATTCTATTAAAACTGTTTTGAAAAAAATTGAATTTGTGCAAAGAATTTTACTATTTATAAAAATAATTGAAATATTTCGAAGAATTTATTAAAATTTTTGTAAATAATTAAATTGTTTTAAAGAATTTTATAGAAATATTTGAAAATAATTAAATTCTTTCGATAAATTCAATTAATGTTGTTTCGAAAATAATTGAATTCTTTCAATTTTTTGACAAATATATTTAAAAATTGCATTGAAAGTAATTTAATTTTCATATAGAATTTTTTTTAAATATTTTGAAAATAATTGAATTATTTTTAGAGAATTTTAAATTCTTGTTGAAATTGAATTTTATGGAAATTTTTGAAAATAATTAAATTCTTTCTAGGAATTCTATTAAAATTGTTTTGAAAAGAATTGAATTTCTGCAAAGAATTTTAGTATTTATAAAAATAGTTGAATTATTTCGTAGAATTTATTAAAATTTTAAAAAATAATTGAATTTTATGGAAATATTTGAAAATATTTGAATTCTGCCAAGGAATTCAATAAAAATTGTTTTGTAAATAATTGAATTCTTTTTTAAGAATTGAATTTTTCTGAGTAATTTAATTAAAATTGTTTTGAAAAGAATTGAATTCCTGCAAAGAGTTTTATTATTCATAATAATAATTAAAATGTTTTGAAGAATTTATTAAAGTTTACGGAAATAATTGAATTGTTTTAAAGAGTTTTATAGAAATATTTGAAAATAATTAAATTCTTTCGACAAATTCAATTAAAGTTATTCAGAAAATAATTGAATTTCTGTAAAGAATTTTACTAAAATTAAGCATATTTAAAATAATTCTATTAATCAGAAGAATTTTATTATTTTTTTGAAAATAATTGAATTCTTTTAATATTTTGACGAATATATTTAAAAATTGCATTGAAATTAATTTAAATTGGATTAAAAATAATTTAATTTCTGCAAAGGATTTTACTATTTATAAAAATACTTGAATTGTTTCGAAGAATTTATTAAAATTTTAGGAAATAATTGCATTTTATGGAAATATTTGAAAATAATTGAATTCCTGCAAAGGATTTTACTATTTATAAAAATACTTGAATTGTTTCGAAGAATTTATTAAAATTTTAGGAAATAATTGCATTTTATGGAAATATTTGAAAATAATTGAATTCCTGCACAGAATTTTACTATTTATAAAAATAATTGAATTGTTTCCAAGGATTTATTCAGATTTTAGAAAATTGAATTGTTTTGAAAAGAATTGAATTCCTGCAAAGAGTTTTATTATTCATAATAATAATTGAAATGTTTTGAAGAATTTATCAAAGTTTACGGAAATAATTGAATTGTTTAGAAGGATTTATTAAAATTTTTAGAAAATAATTGAATTTATTTTTTCGTGAAATTTTATTGAAATTTTGTTAAAAATAATCGAATTTTTGCAAAAAAATTTTACTATTTATAAAAATTATTGAATTCTTGCGAAGAAGTATATTAAAATTTTTGAAAATATAAATATTAATAATTAATTTTGTACTTAATAAGTGAATTTTTTAA
This sequence comes from Leptopilina syphax, assembly GCA_032872505.1. Classification (NCBI taxonomy): domain Eukaryota; kingdom Metazoa; phylum Arthropoda; class Insecta; order Hymenoptera; family Figitidae; genus Leptopilina; species Leptopilina syphax. Next base: position 27,073,793 of record CM065469.1, on the reverse strand, counting down.
ATTTTGATTATGAAATTATTTAAAAATTTAAAACTGCTTTGAAAAAAATTGAATTTGTGCAAAGAGTTTTACTGTTTATAAAAATAATTGAAATATTTAGAAGAATTTATTGAAATTTTAGGAAATAATTGAAATAAAAAATTTTTTAATGTGCATAACAATAATAAATTAAATAATGAAATGAATTGAATTGCTAGTTCTATAATATTTAATAAATTATAAACTCGTATTTTCGGAAATATGTTATTATATATATATTTCCAAACAAGAGAATTTCCAAAAGTGTTTTAACCAAATTGTCCATTTTATCAAATTCTCGATTAATCTTCTACCAACTGGCTCTTTAATTATTAATTTATTCAAAAACTCGTCTTAAAAGAGGAATTTAAAAAGCAAATTTCTTTCTCTTTTTTTCTTTTAGATAAACAATAATCCAAAGGAGGAAATTACAGACGATTATAAAAATGTTTTGACATTATACTTAAACATGAAAATATTGAGAACATTTAAGAACTTAAAATTCCCTGTTATTAATAAAATCTCATGAATTTATCCATACGTTGTGATGACTTTAATAATATATGTAAATAATAATATATAATATGGAAATCTTTCCAAAGAGGCGAAAATTCATAAGCATTGTATAATACATTAAATTATTCTCAAAAAGAATTTCTTCATACACACAGTAGAGTTTCTTAATTTTTAAATCCACCCATCAATTATCATAAAGAGGAAGAAAACAACTTGCACTGAAAATTTAATATCAGGAATTACAGTGTGACCGCAACGAGGAAGATGGATTTATCTACTAGATAAAAAAAACGAAATATTGCTCCAATAACAAATAATTGGATTGAAAGTAAAAGTTCAGTAAAAAAAAAAAAAAAAAAAAAAAAATTAAAAGCAGTAAAAGGTGAGAGGAAAATTTTTTCCTTCCCTAAAAAAAATTTTCTTTACGAAGATACGAAGGAATTTCTGACCAGTGATTTTCCTGATGGAGAGTTTTGAAGTTTAAATTCCAACCAGTAGGAATTTCGGACAATATTCATTCGAAGAGAAGTGAAGTAAAATACGTGCAAAAACTAATTGCCTATTAAATTCTTGGAGTTAAAAAGAATTTCCTTTCTTTTCCCGACAGCAAATGAAGGACAGACAATAACTCATGTGCTGTGTCAACCGGGGAAAGTCAGGAGTTCGCTGATGACCCGGCTGTTAGTACTTATGTACCAACGCATCCAATATAGTTAGAGTCACTCGACAGTTAACGAGGTTTATTGCATCGCGAATACCATTCGCAATGCCGATTTCTATCCGGGCCACAAGTTCTCCTTTTGTAGATTTTCAATTGGCTCGTGTCAAGAATAATTTTTTAAACTCACTTTAAAAACTCTTATTGAAATTCCATGCGGACTCGCACTTTTGTCCATCGTCGAATTTCTCTCTTTTCAATCCATTTCAATCCATTTCTCTTTTCTCTTTTCACTATATAGAAACAAAATGGGAATATAACTCTATATATGTATATATTGAGAAAATCATTTGCCATTATTAACCAGTTCGTCATCAAATTGAAAGTCAGTCACATTCTGAGTGTGTGTGACTCAATTTATCGAGATGTTTTGCCACCAACGTCGTTCACCGTTATTTTATATTTTTACATTACTTCCATGAGTTTAAAGTGAATCCTATGTAAACACGCGATATCTTGAAAGAATGCTGACGATCCGCTATGCTCCTTCCATGAAACGTACTTCATAAAACTTGAGTACTATGGCAGACAAAAAAAGAAAGATGAAAAGAAGAGACAAAAAGTGTCTTTTTCCAAGTTCACATCCTGCAACAAAGTTTCGGAACATTGCATACATTTTCAACATTCGAAAAAATATACCAAACAATCATGGTTTCAAATTACCATTGTTTGAAATTATCATTATTTTAAATCACCACAAAATTGAATTGATTAAAATTAATTGGGAAAGAAATGGAACAGTTTTCTTTTATGGGAAAAGAAAAAAAGAATTGACGAAATATTCGATAAGTAATTAAAAGTAAAAATATAGACAAAGAATCATCTATTTTCTCCAAATCTTTTTTTTTATCTATTTTTTTCGATTAAGTATATATTAGATAATTAAGATAATTAATCAATCGGACGATTTTAAAGAACGCATTTAAAGTGAAAGTAATGATTCTTTAATTTGATGGCCAAGTTGAAGTGAAAGCTGATATGGAGTCGAATTTTAAACTTCAAAAAAAATCAGACTTTCAAAATAAAGACCGTGAATAGCAAACTGATTCTCATAAAACAGGGTCGCCGCACAAAAATTTGATTTCGTTCGGATTCTATTTTATTATTAAAGAAATTCTGATTCCTTTCGATTTCGAGAAAACTTCTTCGAGAAATTTTTAACAACTGAATTTTATTAAAATTTTTAAAAACTCTAATTAAATTCTTTTGAAGAATTTCTTTGAATTTTTTTAAAGTAATAGAATTTTTTTTAAATAATTTTAATTGAAAATTTTAAAAGCAATTGAATTTTATAAAAAAAGAATTATATTAAAATTGTATTGAAAATAATTGAATTCCTGAGAAGAATTTTATTATTTATAAAAATAATTTAATTCTTGCAAAGAATTTTACTATTTCTAAAAATAATATTCAATTGTTACGAAGAATTTATTGAAATTTTAGGAAATAGGTAATTGAATTGTTTTGAAGAATTTTATAGAAATATTTGAAAATAATTAAATTCTTTCGAGAAATTCAATTGAAGTTGTTTCGAAAATAATTGAATTCCTTCAATTTTTAGACGAATATATTTAAAAATTACATTGAAAGTAATTTAATTTTTATATAGAATTTTTGAAAATATTTTGAGAATAATTGAATTATTTTTAGAGAATTTAAAATTTTTGTTGAAATTTAATTTTATGGAAATTTTTGAAAATAATTAAATTCTTTCGTGTTATTTTATTTAAATTGGATTAAAAATAATTTAATTCCTGCAAAGAATTTTAGTATTTATAAAAATAGTTTAATTGTGATAGAAAAAATACTATATCAGTATAGTCGAGTGGAAAGCGTGGAAAAGGAGATAATTTCCAAGTGAATGAAAATAAAATAAAACACAGAACGTTCAAAGAAAATTAACAATTATATTATGTAAATAACCGGTTCAAAAAGAATATTAACAAATGAGTATAATTAACAATACTACATAAAGTTCGGACTAATGAAACACGCACAATTTATACATTTTACATTTCGCACTTATTTTTGCGCACAACCGTATCATACGAACGACGAACCTTTTCTCTCACAATTTTGCGCCTTTTTCGGGACCTAAACCCGCGCACTTGCGCACACACCGATTTCATAACTTCCGTTCCTAACAATTGTTTCGAAGAATTTATTAAAATTTTAGGAAATAATCGAATTTTATGGAAATATTTGAATTCTGACGAAGAATTCAATAAAAATTGTTTTGTAAATAATTGAATTCTTTTTTAAGAATTGAATTTTTCTGAGTAATTTAATTAAAATTGTTTTGAAAAAAATTGAATTTCTGCAAAGAGTTTTATTATTCATAATAATAATTGAAATGTTACGAAGAATTTATTAAAGTTTTAGGAAGTAATTGAATTGTTTTGAAGAGTTTTATAGAAATTTGAAAATAATTAAATTCTTTCGACAAATTCAATTAAAGTTATTCAGAAAATAATTGAATTTCTGTAAAGAATTTTACTAAAATTAAGCATATTTAAAATAATTCTATTAATCAGAAGAATTTTATTATTTTTTTGAAAATAATTGAATTCTTTTAATATTTTGACGAATATATTTAAAAATTGCATTGAAAGTAATTTAATTTTCATATAGAATTTTTTAAAAATATTTTGAGAATATTTGAATTATTTTGAGAGAATTTCGATTTCGAGAAAACTTCTTCGAGAAATTTTTGACAACTTAGCTAATTTTAGGGGAAAAAATTCTTCTAATTTGTGAATATCAAAATTGTAAAATTATTCGAAACATAATAGTTTTGTTTGGATAAATATTCAATCATTATTATTATTTTTCCATGGGAATTAAGATTTTCAAAAACTTCCAATTTCCAAACCTTTTGAAATTGAATAAATAATTTTATAAGAATAAAAATACTGTCAATTCTCAAAAATTCATTTAATTCAATTTAATTATTTTCTACAATTTTTAACTGAACTTCTTTTCTAAATCAATTATTTTTAACAATTTTTGGAAAAATTCTTCGAGAATTCAATTCTTCAAACAGAAAAAAAGAAAATTCATTCACCTGAAAAAATTCTAAAAAAATTCTTAAATCCATTTGTTTACAATTCGATTTTACGAAATTTCGATAATTTGAAAATTTTACAATTAAACATATATTCAAAAATTCAATTAATTTCAAAAAAAATTTTTTTGTTTTTTAAAAACTACTTAACTTTTTCAGAATTTTGAACTAAAATTATTTAAAGTTAAAATTTCTTCTAAAATAAAATTATTTTCTAGAATTCTTAACTGAAATTCTTCTCAAAATCAATTATTTTTAACAATTTTAAGAAAAGTCTTTAAAAATTCAATTATTAAAAAACAAAAATAGAATTCACTTAAATACAATTTTAAATTCAATTCTTTTTTCAATTATATTTTCCGAAATTTTGATTATTTAGAAATATTATTAAAAAATTTCAATTATATATTCAAAAATTCAAGTAATTTCAAAGAAATTTCAATTAAAATTATTCGAAAAAATAATTTCTTCAGAATGTTGAATCAAAATTATTAACTGATAAAATTTTCTAAAATTTCAATTTAAAATCTTTTGAAATTCAATTATTTGCAAAAATTGTAACCCCAAATCTTATAAAATTCAATTATTTTCGTTATTTTTAAGAAAAATTATTAATTAAATAATTTTAAAAAATTGAATTCAGATCTTGAAAGAGTTACAGTTGGAATTGCAACTGTAACTCTTTCAAGATTTGAATTCAATTATTTTCTAGAATTTTGAAGTTAAATTCTTTTTTAAATAATTATCATTTTTAATCGTTCTTCAAGAAAATTTTTTCAGAATTCAATTATTATTTCTATTTTCACCAATTTCTATTCGATGAAATTATTTGAAACCGTTTTTTTCGAAATTACATCTTATCAATCTCAAAGAAAAAAAACTCAAACTAAATGAACGATTACTTTAAAAATATCCGTCTTTAATTTTATTTTAGAATAAAACTGCTGACGCCATATCAGACTAATATTAGAAGAAATAAACTTTGATAAAATTCAAAGTGAAATTACCAGTTTCTAAAAGGATTTAAATTTCAGTCGACTAAAAGAAAAGAGAAAATAAGAAGCAAAATACTAAAAAAAATACAAAGACACTATCGAAAACATGCCTAAAGAACAAAGAAATGAAAAAAAGAGATAAATAAGGAGAATCACCACAGAGTAAAATCTACAAAAATTTTTGCCAAAATTCTTTCGAGGATTTAATATCAATTTCACACGTTTATTATTGGCTATAAATTTGATACCTAATTTCTTGTTTACGTCGAAAAAATTATTTTCCTTTTTATTTCGTGTGTATAGAAAAAAGAATGTATTGTTGTCAAACGGCATATTTTTTTTAATTCAAAAAATCATTCGTTTATTTTCGAGCCGGATTTAAAAAAAAAAGTATTGTACTCACCTGCAAAGTAACCTTGAAAGGTTCTTGAAGTCGTTCGCGTTCCAAGAGATAATCTATGGCACTTGGCATGGCATCAACTCCTTTTGCTTCCCTCGCCCCCAAATACCATACGTAATACGAGCTTTTCTTGACATCTTTACTTCCTCTCAGACGTAGCGCCATCACTCACTGAAAAATTTAAATTATCAGTATTTCGCCAATTGTACTTCGAAAAAAAGGCTCACAAAATTTTCAAACAGTGCAATAAATTTTTAGCAAAAATGAAATAAAATAAAAAGAAAGGAAGAGAAAAGAAAAGACAAGAGAGGAAACGAAAAGAAAAAAGGGAAAAAAAGAAAAAAATAAAACAAAAGGGAAAGAAAATAAATAGAAAGAAAAAAAAATAAAACAAAAGGAAGAGAAAATAAAAAGAACAAAAAGAAAAATAATATTCTATTTTTACAATGTTAAAATTTGCTCTGTAATTTTTTTTCAACTCTGTTAATTTAACTCTGCAAATTTGTAAAATCTTAAAAATCTGATAAGGAATTTTTTTCCTCATTCAACGTTGCAAATTATTGCGAAAAAAAATTCTTCGGTAATTTTTTTTCCCCGCAAATCTTTCATTTCGAAACGTTTCTAATTTTAAAGTTTCGAGTATAGTAGCTAAAAAAGAAGCGAGAATAATATTTTCCTCAAAGTTCTTATCTGCACTTCAATAAATTAATTTGTCTAACATTTTACCATAAGTCGACAGCCGACATATGTACAACGAATAAATGATCTTCAAAATGAAATTTATTGTCCACTAACGGAATAATAATTACTCGAACACCTGCTTCATGAGCAATGCAATGCCCGTCCTTAATCCACTCTATACGACTACAAATTCTTAAGGAGAAAACCTCGAAAAACTTCTTATGGCAAGAAAGAGAGAGAGAAAAATACAAACAGAATATTTTATCGGTCAAAGAAAATCCATTTGCAAAAAGAAATATCTCGAATCTGTAACTAAAATTTAACTATCTGTAAAAATTTAATTATCTGTAAATAATAATTCTGTAATTGAAAAATAAACTAAAAACTAAAAAATAATCCAAATTATAACTACAAAAATCGAATAATTAATTTTCCAGATTCATCATGGATGAAAAATTACTGACGTCGAAAGTCATTGAAAAAGAAGAAGACGAAGAAAGAATTTCGGAAAAAAATCACATGTACGTGAAAAGAAAGCAAAGGCGAAAGCAAAATATTCTACGTCTAAAGATTTCGAACAACGAGAAAAGTATAATATATAGAAAGGAAAATAAAAATAATAATAGGTAAAAAGATGATAAAAATGGAGCATGAAAGAATAATAAAATTTCTCGCGAGCACAACTTCCGAAACATTTATCTCAATCAATATTTTTTTTTTTCACGAAAGAGAATAACGGACGACTTTTTTATTATTTATTTCAGTGGGTATCTTGAGCTCAGGACAAGGAGAGAACTCTCGAAGCACCATCAGGCTCGATTACTTTCACGCTTAAACCCGTTTCCACGTTGTCCATCTCCGTTCTCAAGTCTGATCCGCTGGAGCTCCAGAGAGGAGATATACCGCGGCGCATATACACAACACACCGTGGAGAACGAAAATCTTCTAGAAACAACCTAACAGGATTGTCAAAATAGGAGGAGATGAAAATGATGATGATGATGATTGTTTTCTCGATAAACAATTTTTGCAAGAAAAATCGGAAGCTCCGCTCACAAATATTCCACTTCATTTATTGGCGATCATAAAAAGAAATTATTTCCACTTTGAGGGAAAAGCAAAAATTGATGAAGAGAAACAATTGCTTTTCGAAAGTCTTTCTGCAAAAAAAAAAGGAGAAGAAAATTAAAAACAAGAAAATGGTTCCATTTTTGAGAATTAATCAAAACATAAAAATCAGATCAATTGGAATTTCTATTTTAAAAATTGTATCGATACGAAAGGATTAAAAAATAATTATACGAAATTGTAAATTACGAGAAATGGAAAAATTTCCTATTTTTAAATCAATAAGAAATTTTATTTTGAAAATTGTATCGATGTGAAAGGATTAAAAATTAATAACGAAACTGTAAATTATGGGAAAAATTTCCCATTTTTTGAAAATAAAGAATTGAAGGAATTACTTTTTCAAAAAATGGTGAAATTCAGTTTTCGAAAATTAATTATTGAAAACTAAAAATTTGAAAGATCTGAAACGAGAAAATTAACACACTTTTCAGAAACCAATTTTCTGATTGATAATAGTAATAAATAACAATTAAATTAGAAACTTTTATTTTGTCGAATATTTAATTTAAAATTCAACAATTTTAATTAAAATTTTTGCTCAATGAAAATTTGAATTATTTTACTCAATTTATTGTCGATCAAAAAAATAATTATTTCCACTTATTCAGAGAAAAGCAAAATTGATTTAAGAAAACAATAAATTTTTAGTTACAGAAAAAAGAGAATAAAAAAATAAATATAAAATAAAAACAATAAAAGACAGTTAGTTTAAAATTATATAAAATTTCCAAAAACCTAAATTTGAAAATTAATCAAAAAATAATTAAACCAATAAGAATTTCTATTTCGAAAATTATACCACTTGAAGAGCATTAAAAATTGATTACAAAATTGTAAATTACGAAAAAGAGAATAATCTCAAATTTTTTTGGAAAAAAGAGAATTTAAAAAATTACATTTTCAAAAAATGGTGAAATTCAGTTTCAAAAGATCTAAAACGAGAAAATTCGTGCGCCAAATAATTTTTATAATTAACATACTTTCATTAATACACTTCACAGAAACTAACTTTCTTGTTTAAAATAATAATTGATAACAATTAAATCAGAATAAAAAGTTTCTTTTCACCAAAAGAATAAACTATATCGCCATAAATATCAATACAAAAAATGCTGAATAAGTGAAAGTAAAGACTAGATATGAATTTTTTGAGGTACAAAATTTTTAGATCATCCAATTTCACTTTTCATTAATTAACTTTGATTGATTTGATCTTTTTTTTTTAAATGTCAGGCAATCTTTCTCGCTCGAAAATTTTAAAAAGACATAATGTGTGCTCCCAATTATGAATCTTTCATCAGCATTGGATCATTAAACTGTAATTACTGAACTCGATTATATAATTTTGATTATATTCGAAAATATTATTTCGAATCTATTTGAAAATCGGTTTTTAACAATTTATAATAATAATTATAACAATAATAATAATATTCTAATTTTTTATATTATTAACAATAATAATTATTATTATTAATATTATTATTTTAATTATTTGGGTAAATTTGAAAAGAGAAAATTTTATTGTACTGAATCAAAATTCCTTTTTGATTGAAAATATTTGCAAAAAGCAAAATTGTTGCGGATGTAAATATTCTAATTCAAAGCTATTAGAACATTTGATCTTGAAACTTTTAAACGAAACAAGTTACACAAGATTATAGACTTGATACTGATACTACAGACGTGAGATTCTGACTTCCTGACCTACTTTATACAATTAGACAAAAATTGTGTTGAAATATTTGGATAATTTGAGAAAATAGATACACAAAAAGAAAAATAGATACAATCTCAATTTTTTATTATCGCTTGTAAAATTGTTTTTTTTTTCTCAACCAAGAAAAAAAAATTCATTTTATCTCCAAAAATAATCTCAATATCATGGGAATGATTTAGAATTAGAATATATATTACATAAAAAAAATTATAAGATTCAAATTAGAATTCATTCATGCATTTTTTATTACCTTGTAAATTAAGTTTTATAAGGTGTCCTTAAAAATTATGTATCCAACGCAAAATTAATAAACATACAAAACAATTCTCATCAAACAAAATTTCCAAAATTCACTAATTTACAATTAAACGGAAAAAAATTTGCAAAAATTCACTAAAAAAAACAATTCTCATCGACGACAACTAAACGAAAAAAAAGAATTCAATAAAAAACAATTTTCATCAACGACAATTAAACGAAAAAAAATTCACTAAAAAATAATTTTCGTCAACGACAATGAGACGAAAAAAACAAAATTCAATAAAAAACAAATATCGTCAACGACAATTAAATGGAAAAAATTAACAAATTTTCAAAAATTCACTAATTCACAATTAAATGAAAAAAAACAAAATTCAAATAAAAAACAAATCTCATGAACCACAATTAAATGGAACATTTTTTTTTTCAAAATTCGCTAATTCACAATTAAACGGATAAAAATTTTCCAAAATTCATTAAAAAAACAATTTTTACCAAAGACAATAAAACGAAAAAAACTAAAATCGAATAAAAAAATTCCCATCCATGACAATGAAGCGAAAAAGAAACAGAATTCAATAAAAAACAATTCTAATCAACGACAATTAAACGAAAAAAAATCAAAATTCACTAAAAAATAATTTTCATCAACGAGAATGAGACGAAAAAGACAAAATTCAATAAAAAACAATTCTCATGAACCACAATTACATGGAAATTTTTTTTTCAAAATTCGCTAATTCACTATTAAACGGATAAAAATTTTCCAAAATTCACTAAAAAACCATTCTTACCAAAGACAATAAAACGAAAAAAACTAAAATCGAATAAAAAAATCCCCATCCATGACAATGAAGCGAAAAAGAAACAGAATTCAATAAAAAAAAACAATTCTAATCAACGACAATTAAATAAAAAGAAATCAAAATTCACTAAAAAATAATTTTCATCAACGACAATGAGACGAAAAAAAAAACAAAATTCATTAAAAAACAAATATCGTCAACTACAATAATGAAACAGAAATAAATTTTCCAAAATTCACCAATTCACAATTAAACGAAAAAAAACAAAATTCAGATAAAAAACAATTCTCATGAACCACAATTAAATGAAAAATTTTTTTACAAAAATTCGCTAATTTACAATTAAAAGAAAAAAATTTTCCAAAGTTCACTAAAAACAATTCTTATCAACCACAATTAAACGGAAACAAATTTTCCAAAATTCACAATGAAATGAAAATAAAAATTTCCAAACTTCAATAAAAAGTCTTTTTTGTTAAACAAAAATTTTTTTAATTCAAAAACAAATTCTCACATTTTGTAAAAGACTGTTGTAAATTTTTAGTGGCTAATTTTAGCTAGAAAGTCGTAAAATAAGTGTGATAAAAATACAGAATATATGGTGAATTGCAAAGAAATTCCAAACTTTATTTCCAATTCTCAGTTACTAAAATACCAATAAACTTTCTTTTTCTCTTTTTGTTTTGCTTAAAAAAGAAACAAGACAAATTCTTGAAAAAGTTCTGATGCAAAACTATTTGTCGCGAAAGGTAAACTATACAAAACCCACTTTGCGTAATAAATTATTAGTTAATTCTTTTAGTCCGTTATCAATGTTATTTAACGACTCAAATGATTTACAATCGATGTTAAATTTGCATTTTATTTTCCTCCTATCGGTAGATAGAGAAAATATGATTTAATTCCAATTTCCCGAGCACGCGAATAATAATATTAATAATAAATTAAACACTAAATTGACTCTCGTGTTACAGTTCAAACGATCAGGGAACTTTAATTTTATGAGCCATTTTCTTCCAGTTCTAAAAGTCCTATTGATGAAGTTGTTCTCTTCATGATTACAGTTCTATCCCCAGATTTTATGACCCAGTAAAAAAAAAAAAAATTCCGCCCTCTTAATTTCTACCCAATTTTCAGATTTTTAAATTTTATTACAAAATAGAACAAATTTTCATGAGAAACGACGAAAGTCAGATTTTTTAATTTAACAAAAAAAATTATCGAATTTTTCCGTGGAAAATTTTTTGATTTAAAAGAAATTCAAGTTTTGTGAGATTACAGAAATACAAGAAATTCTTCTAAACGCAAAAAAAAAAAATTATAATACAAAACAAAAATTCAAAGGTGAAATTAGACACTGAAAAAAATTGTTTAATAATAATTAATAATAACAAAAAGAAAAAAAATATATTAAAATAAAAATATTTGTTACGAAAAAAAATTTTCTCTTGCGCAAAAATGCGAGGCAAAATGTTTTTCAAGAAAATATTGAAAGTTTTGAAAATATTAAAATTTAACTGAAGCTGCATTTACCTTGGGATTCATAAAACAATTTTTTGTTTGTGTTATAGGTTAAATTGTCGACATAAAGAACAACGAAGAAACACAAAGAAAGATGATGAAGATACCTTCAACAAAGAAATTATCTTCTATGTGCAGTCTACTTCGTTTAATGTTTTTTCCAAATCCCATAAAATTAAGAAAAAAATTTTAACACTTATTCACTGCTCAGTGCTGCAAATTGGTTAAAATTTCATGAAATTTCTCATAGTCCGTTTGATAAAAATTATAAACGAAGAAAAGTTTCATTTTTCAGTTTCTTTGTACCAATAAATTGTGATTGTTAAATTAATTTTTATTTTTAATTAAGAAAAAAAAATGGAGTTTAAATAAATTTGAGATTTTTTGTGTTTTTTTCACCGTTCAATTGTGGTTGTTAAATTAATTTTGATTTTTAATTTAAAAAAAAATGGAATTTAAATAAATTTGAGTCTTTTGAGGTTTTTTTCTCATTTTTTGAGCTTTTTTCACCTATCAATATTGTGATTGTTAAATATAAATTTTAATTTTCAATTTCAAAAAATAATAGAATTTAAATAAATTTGAGCTTTTTGAATTTTTTTCGACTGACCAATTGTGGTTGTAAAATTTAATTTTAATTTTGAATTTTAAAAAAATAATAGAATTTAAATAAATTTGAGCTTTTTGAATTTTTTTCGACTGACCAATTGTGGTTGTAAAATTAATTTTAATTTTGAATTTTAAAAAAATAATAGAATTTAAATAAATTTAAGCTTTTTGGAATTTTTCTTTTTTGTGTTTTTTTCACCGATCAATTGTGGGTGTTAAATTAATTCCAATTTTGAACTTCAAAAAATAATAGAATTTAAAAAATAAAATTAAAAAAAGAGATTTTTTACCGACGATTTGTGATTGTTAAATTCATTTTATTTTATAATTGAATTTTTATATTTAAAAAACAATTGCGATTGTTGAATTAATTTCTACTTCAATTAAAAAAATAAGAACAGAATTAAAAATAAAAAATAGCATAAATACAAAAAGTAAAAAAATAAATAAAGAAAAATCGTGCAGTCAAATTTTCAGAAACGAGAACAAATTTGACTATTTCAGAGTAAATATTAAAAATTAATGAAATTAAAACACAGGATATGTGGAAATGAAGAAAAAAAATCTAATCTTCCCCTATGTATATCAATTCGATTATTTCAAAAAGAAGAAGTTAATTTTAAAAATTAACGCCCAGGAAATGTGGAAATGCTCAGAAGATAGAGAAAAAAAACTATCAATGCGCCTCAATAGAGTTCTATTTGTTTAAAATACAAAGCGAAATAAAGTCACAGCGAGGCACACTTTTGGAAGGAAGAAATACAACAAAAGAATAGAATGAAGTAACATGACCGCATGATTTTCTAAACTCCAACACCGCGCTTATAATACCATTTTTCAAGTGTTGATGTTGTAGAATGATTACCGTTATTACAATATAGTATTTTTTTTTATTTACTGGAGAGAAATAATCTCAATTTTTCGAGTGATTTCATTTTAAGACGATCGTCCCATTCTACCTTGAGAAATATATTAGGCGATCAATTTTTTTATTCTTGCTCTATTAGGAGAAATTTTTCAATGATTATTATATTTTATATTATTCAATTCTATAATATTACAAAATAGTTTTATTATTCGTCAAAATTTGATCGTAATTACTGTTACGATATTGTTACGTTACTGATGAATTATTTCACAAAAAAAAGAAAATAAAAAACTAAATCGAAACAAAATCACAAAACAGAAAAAAATTTTTTTTAATAAAAATTATGAAATCAAATTATAGGAAATTTTTTTCAAACATTTGAGTCCTCAAATAAATCAATTCAATTTGTTGAGTCATTTACTCAACAAATTTTACAAATTTTTAAAAATATTTTCAAATAAATTGACTCAACAAATTTTTACTTAATTTGAAGATTTCATTTCATTTAATTAGATAATTAATTTAATTTTTTAAATTTAATTTAGTTTTTTTTAGTTTGGCTAAATTTAATTTAATTTAAATAAAATACTATTTTTGTATTAGTAAAAATTTAAAAAAGGAAAAAGAATTGTTTATTTCTGTAAAAACTGAATCACAAAACTAAAAAAATGTTAATCTAATAGAATTTTTTTGGTAGAAATTATTTTTTAATAAATTGAATTAATAAATTTAATTTAGTTCAAAAGAAATTTAGTTCGACTTCTTTTCATTTAATGAAGATTTAATTAAGCAAAATTCTATTTTAGTGTGAGTAAAAATTTAAAAAAGGAAAAAGAATTGTTTGTTTCTGTAAAAAGTGAATCAAAACAAAAAAATTTTAATCTACAATTTTTTTGGTAGAAACTATTTTTAAATAAATTAAATTAACAAATTTAATTTAGTTTAATAGAGATTTAATTCGATTTCTTTTCATTTAATGAAGATTTAATTAAATTTAAACAAAATTCTATTTCAGTATGAGTAAAAATTTAAAAAAGAAAAAAAGAATTGTTTGTTTTTGTAAATTATCATTAAATCAACATTGACAATTGCAGTTAAGAAAATGACATTGTCTTTAATCCCCAAGAAGATTAGTTTTCTATCCTTAAAATCAACCATTTGAAAAGGTCATTCAATTTACAACGTAGATTTTCAATCTATTTCTTTAAAAAACAACTAAAAATCATTTTTAAATACATAAGGCAGTCAAAAATATTTTTCGCAGTTTATCCGCAATTATTGAAAAAAAATACATTTTAATCCAAAACAGTTGTTAAATTTTTTGTAATTGGCTCAATTAACTCTAATCTCTTATTAAATATTACTTCATCAAAACCTTTTGTAGCTGATTGAACAGATGACCTCTTTCTGTATATTGTTAGAAATCTTTTAAACATTCAATTCTTTTTCTTAAAAAAATCTTTTCTCATTAATTAAAAATTTAATCACTTATTAGTTATTAGTAATAAATTTAATTCTTTAATCGAAAAGAATGTACCAAAAAAATGTACACTAATAAAAAACAAAATATTTAAAATTCTAAATAGAATAATAAATTTTCAAAAGATTACAATTTTTTGTTTTTGAAATAATAAAAAGAAAGAAATATTTCTCCTCAGTGTATTATGGGACGAAGCCAAAGCAAGATTGTTTCTTTAAAAAAGAACACCGTATATAGTGGACTCACCAGAATGCTCGGTTTGCTGCACGTCTTCCAGTTGCAATTGCAACTGCATTCGAAATATCGTTATCAATTTTCTCAATTAAAAATATATTCACTCCTCCAGGAATAATTTTTTTTAAACAATTATTAATCTTCATTCACTAGACTAATACAACAAAAACAAAATCAAATCGTCGAAACCAAAATACGTATTTCACTCCAATAATTCCAAGATCACCTGCCAAGTTCCTTTTATAGAGTTCAATCCACTTTGTGCGAAATTGAAAAAGTCAATCTCGCCAAGTTCAATTTTCAAAACGTCTCTCACTTTTTTCGGAGTTAAACTAGAAGGATGAATTTAAATCTGATTAATTTAGAGCGAAATTTCAAAAATACTAAAATTTAAAGACACGCGAAATTTTAAAGAGACAACAAAATTTTAGAGTCATCAAACTACATTTTTCCATCTAAATAAGAATGTCAATATCAAGTTTCACGTTTCTCGAAGAAAATTACAGTTTCTCTAAACAATAACCTCGAGTTCTTTAAAACGAGGACTTTTTTCCCCTCTTTTTAAACCACAAAATTTCAAGTTCAGTCACACAGAAGAAATAAAATCCGAAAGCACCACCACACTTGAAAGTTTTGAGTCCTGGAATATTAACTTTAAACAAGAAAGTCCATGATAGAAAATGACGAAACAAAACTCGCGGGAACCTCGCCACACCTTGCCTGATCGCGACTGCCTTTCGAAGTGCGCCCCATTTGGAAGAAGTCTTCTGTTACCTGAACGAGTATACATATACAGAGTGGTTCAGGATACCAAGGGACCCCCTCCACCTACACCACGCTTCTCGGTACCTTCTTGAATCAATTTATTTCTTATTTTATGCTCAAAATTCCTTCTGAAAATATTCTCTAATTATTTTTCATATAAATAGGTGTATGATTTTTTTCATTTTTTAAACGATTCGAACAACAACAACAACAAAATAATCTATTCTCCGTCTCTCTATATAGAGAAAAAATAGAAAATTGTATTCTATATTCAAACAAAAAAAAGTAGAGAATATATTTTAAAATCAAAGTAAATTTTTTCATAAATTTAATGAACAGGGTTGCCACAAAAATTTAATTTTGTTTTTCTCGGACTTTTCCCTGATTTCCAGATAAAATTTTGCCTTTTTCCCTGACTCTAATAAAATATTCTGATTCACTCTAACAATGATTAAATACTCAAAAAAAATTCTCTAATACATTTATTTAGTAATTTCTTTAATTGTAAAATTATTTGAAAATATCAATAACTTCTTCATTAAATAAATATTTAATCATTATTATTTTTCCATTGGAATTAAGATGTTCAAAAATTTTTTATTTAAATTTTTTTGAAATTCAACAACTGTGGGAATTATTATAAAACATGAAGAAAGCTTTTACTCCGCGTTTTCGACTCGGAGAAATAGCTGTGTTCATGTTTTATAATAATTAAAAAATTATTTTATATTATAAAAGAATATTTTTACTTTAACTTCGTCAAAATTATTTTCATCATTTCAATTCAATAAACATTTTCTTGAATTTGTAACTACAATTCTTCTCTAAATCAAATATTTTTCATAATTTTTGAAAAAGTTCTTTGAGAATTTTGAAATTCATCTGTTAACAATTCAATTTTATGAAATTTCGATTATTTGAAAAATCTTCAATTAAATATATATACTAGAAAATAAAAACTTGAAATTTAATTTTTACGGAGAATTATATTAACAACTTTTGAAAATATATTTAATTTTTTTTAAAGAAATTTAATTAAAATTTTACTGAAATTTATTATAAAAATGAATTTTATAACAATTTTTGAAAATAATTGAAAACTTTTTGAAGAATTTTATTAAAATTTTTTAAAATAATTGAATTCCTAAAAGAATTTAAATAATAATTTATGTAAATATGTAATTGGATTCATGCGAAGAATTTTATTAAATTTTGTTTAAATAATTGAAATTTTGCCAAGAATTTCATTAAAATTTTTGACAATAATTTAATTCTTGAGAAGAATTTCGCTATCTATATTTATAAAAATAATTTAATTCTTGACGAGAATTTTTAAAAAAATTTAAAAATAGTTTAATTTCCGAAAAGTATTTTATTATTTTTCTAAAGAATTGGATTTTTGTGATGAATATTGATATTTATCAAAATAATTGAATTTTGGAAAAAAAATTTATTTAAATTTCTAAAAATAATTGAATTTTTGTGAAGAATTTTGTTATTTATTGAGATAATTGCGTTAAAACTTTTGAAATAATTAAATAATAATAAAAAATTCATTCTTGTCAGAAATAGAAAAAAATTTTAAAGGTTTTGTATTAGAATTCGTGGTAGTTTCATAGTTTATGAGACAAACAAAAAAGACACAAAACATTCAGAATTTTCTTATGAATTCTAAAAATCAATTTTTTTCCAGTAATTTTAATAAAAATCCCTGACTTTTTCCTGAATTCCCTGACCTGTGGCAACCCTGATAAAGTAAAGCGACAGAAATCTAATAAAAAATCGATTAAGAATTGACTTATCAATAAAATTAGATCCAAAAACGTATCAAAATAATATTAACTCATTAATCGGTATCTTGTATACTCTATCAAAATTTATCAATTTGAATTTCAAAAATAGAATTAGCAATTAATTTCTAAAGATAGAATTTTAATTTAACCAAATTATTATTTATTCCACTTTCAACTTCTTAGACGAATTTCTAAATTGTAAAATTTCCATTTATTTTACTTCAAACCAACTTAATTTCTTTCAAATCTTATTTAGGTGAATATTTTATTTCTATTTTTTTAAGAATATTTAAAATTCAATAATTTACAACATTTTTTAATCGGATTTTTGTTCAATGAAATTTTTAAATATTCTACTTTATTTTTATTGTCGATTATAAAAGAAATTATTATGAAACTATGAGGGCAAAATTAGTGAAAAGAAATAAGAAGTATTGAGTTAAAGAAAAGAAAAAGAAAAATAATTTTGTTTGAGAATATTAATTAAATAATTACTATTTTAAAAATTGTATCAATTGAAAAGAAATAAAAATATTTTTACGAAATTCTAAATTATGAAATAAGAAAAAATTTTTTAATTTGGAAATAAAAGAATTAAAAAAATTACTTTTTTCAAAAAATGATGAAATTAATTTTTGAAAAATCAAAAACAATTCAATTAATACACTTCACAAAAACCAACTTTCTGATTTATAATAGATAACAATTAACCCAGAAACTTTTATTTTGGCGAATATTAATTAAAAACTCAATAATTTAGGAAATTTTTTAATTGAAATTTTTTTTATGAACGAAAATTTAAATTATTCTACTTCATTACTGGCGATCAGAAAAAAAATTTTCCACTTTAAGAGAAAAGCAAAATTTAACGAAGGAAAAACATTAAGTTAAAAAAAAATTATAAACAATAAGAAAACTCTTCAGAATTTATAGAAACTTACAAAAAAAACAACTAATTTTTGGAGAATTAATCAAAGAATATATGAATTACTTTTCAAAATTGTGTCAATGGAAATTAAAAAATCAATTGTAAAATTGTAAATTATGAAAAAAAGAAAATTTTGTATTTTTAGGAAAAAGAGAATTGAAAAAATTCCTTTTTTCAAAAAATACCTAATAAATTCAATTTTAAAAAATCAAAAACAAGAGAATTAATAAACTTCACAAAAACAAATTTTCTTGTTTATAATTATTGATAACAATTAAATCAGAAATTTTCATTTTGGCGAATTTTAATTTAAAATTTAATAATTTAGAGGTAATTTTTTAATTGCAATTTTTGCTAATTGAAAATTTGAATTATTCTACTTCATTTACTAGTGATTAGAAAAAAAATTATTCACACTTTAAAGGAAAAGCAAAATTAACGAAGGGAAAACAATAAGTTAAAGAAAAGAAAGAAAATTAAAGACAATACGAAAATCCTTCGAAATTTATAAAAATTAAGAAAAAATAGATAATTTTTCGAGAATTAATCATAAAATAAGAATTAATATTTTAAAAATTGTATCAATTGAAAAAAAAATCAGATCAGATTTGAAGAAATTACTTTTGAAAAATTTATCTTCTCAAAAAATGACAAATTCAGTTTTGAAACATCAAAAACAAGAAAATTAATTAACTCCACAAAAAACAACTTTCTGGTTTTTATAACAATTGATAACAATTAATTCCAAAAATTAATATTCAGGTAAATATTGAAATTTTTGAATTAGAAGTTTAGTTAATTCAAAATTTTTTAATAGAATGATTTCTATTAAAAATTAAGTTTAAATTTAATTTTTGACAAATGGAAGTTTTAATTTAAATTTGTTGAAATAAAAATTCTAAAATTTTTAAATTAAACAATAATATAAACTGTTAAATTTTTATTTAACAGTTTATTTTATTATCTAATTTCTATGTTTCTATTCGTGAAAATAAAGTTAAATAAAAATTTGGTTACATAAAAATCGTACATATTTAATGAAAATTCCTTTTAATAAAAAGTAGATTTACAAGAAAATTCTTTCTTACGAAATTCGCTCAAATAGAAATTCACTATTATAAATTCAAATATATACTGATTTAAAAGCACATTGCATATTGCTTATAAATATAAAAGATTTTCGTTTAAACGAATCAACCTGGGAAAATTCTATTGTTAAAAATGGTAATAAAATTGTAGTTATCGTAGTTGTAATAAAATGTGTGGAAATAAATAGTAAATTAAAAGTATTTACCTTACGATTTTCAGAGGGATTCTCACTTCCATTATTTCTGTTCGCAGCAAATGATTGTTGAATCTTCAAAAATAAAGATGAAACCTACAATCAAATAAGAAAGTTTAGATTTTAAGTAACGTCAGAGGTTAATTTACTGATTTGAAGACAAATATTTCATCTTTTATTAAGTGATTGATGTTTGTTGAACATTAATTTTAAACCAAACGTTTAAAAAGCAAAAAAGCATTTATAGTTGCAGAGAAAATATTTACTATTTATAATCAATCAATTTCTTTACTCTCTACAAGTTTTTATATAAAATAATTTCTATTCACTATTTTTATTCATTTTTATTAATTTTTATTCACTTTTATTCATTTCTTTATTCATTCTTTAATCATATTTTTTAATTCATTTATTAAAATTCTTTTTCCAATACAAAATTTTTTTCAAACACAAAGGAGAAAATAAAGAATTATATTTATTTATTTCAAAGTTATTTCAAAGTAAATAATTACCTAATTAGAAAATTTTTTTTTGGCGCAATTTTTCTACTTGTTTAATTATTTTAACGTTACATTAACAATTTCTGAATAAATTTGTCTTTAGAAATGAAAGACTCTTCAAAGTTATGTAATGTGAAAAAAAAATCAAAAACTGTTTGAGCATAAAATTAAAATGTCAGTTTCATTTTCTTCCAAAGAGAGTTAAAAACAAATATTTCGTAACATAAGAATTTAAAATTAATTAGCGCTTTATAATTTGAAGCGTGTACATATTAAAAAAAAATTACTGCGCGAAGATTTAAAAAGCTTCAACAAGAAATGAATAATAAAAAATTGTAAACTTACTCGAGTCGAAAGGACGATAAAAGGAAATACTCAATTTCCTCTATACATGATTAATAAATCCCAGTTGCCATTGAAATTTGTATTCTAAATTTATCCATTGAACCTGAAAATAAAAAAGAAATTAAAAAATTGAAAATTATTTCTAATAAAAAAAATTATACCATTTTTTTACCAAATTTTAATTTTTCTTTCAAGTTAAAAAAAAGAAATGCAATATCATTTTCAACATTTAAGTGTCCCTTTTTTTCCAAAGTAAACTCAACTTACAGATAATATTTTATCACCGGAAAAAAGGGGAAAATAATTTACACAACACGTTCCGTCAAGAAACGCACTTTAAAAGAGGAACAAAATAATAAAATAAAATTAATTGAAAAATTGTAAAAAAAATACTCTTGATAAAAAATAAAAATTTAGCATTTATTACGTATATTTAATATCAATATTCATATTAATAATTTATGAGTATCTTATTAATTACAATTATTTATATATTATTTATATCAAATATTAAATAATAATATTTAATGTTCAATAATTAATTCATTACACTCTCTGAGTATTAAGAAAGAAAATTTTAAGAGAAAAATTTTGAAAAGGAAGAAGACGAAAATTTTTATCATGTTCAAATGAGCGCGGTAATATTTTACAAATTTTTCACTCAATAAATAGATTCTCCTCGTGATTAAGTTTCAAATAAAAGATTCGCAGAAGAGGATATAGAAAGTCAACGTGATGTAATTTCGACCATCAGTACCGCATATTTTCACAAACACACACACACACATACTCAACATTAATACGTCCTCTATTCGTGTTAACTTTCCTATATAAAAAAAAAATGCAATAGGTAGTCACCATAATGAGAAGCCAGTTCTTTAAACTGTAATTTGCCTCTTGATCGATGAGTTAAAGCAGATAATCAAGAGTAAGATTCAATATCGTTAAATTAATATTCAGAAAAACGTTTTGTAGATTAGTTCATGGATAGAAAAAAAATGGAATACAAGAAAAATGGAATAAAAGAAAAAAGAAAATAGAAAAAAAAGGAAATAAAAAAGTAAAATATGCAGAATTACAATATTTATAGAACTAAAAAAAATTCTGTAACATGATTTCGAAATTTGATTTATATATTTTACTGGATTTGAAATATTTTCACTATATTTAGAGAGTGAAAAAAATTTTAATTCTAAATTCTAAAAGATGCAGTTTCTTAAAATCTGTTACACGGAGAATGTCGAGAACAAAGTAAATATAATTATACTAAACTGACAAAAGAAGCTCGCGCATGTAACTGTGAAGAATTTAAACAGTTAACAACATTACAAATTTTTCTCCTACAATAATGAGGCACGTAAAAATTTCCCAAATACTATTTCGTTCCAATTTCCATAGCGGGGAATTTTGGATTTTAATTTTTTTTCAAAAATTTCTAAATGGTCGAATTTTTATTTCTATTTCACTAAAAGTTATTCATTTGATCAAATTTTCTTTGAATCTTTTCTTTTTTGAAATAAAATATAAACTAACTGACTAAATTTTCTTCCAAAAATTTCTGTTTCATTAAAAGTTCATATTTTCAGTTTTCTTCAAATTTGTCCTTTTTTGAAATAAAAAATAAACTTAATAACTAAATTTTCTTCCAAAAATATCATTTCTCACTAAAAGTTTATTTTATGCAATTTTCTTTCAAAATTTCCTTTTTTGGAATAAAAAATAAATTAACTGACTAAATTTTCTTGAAAAAATTTCAAAATTGCAGAAATTTCATTTCTATTTGACTAAAAGTTTATTTGACGCAGTATTTTTTGAAATTTTCCTTTTTTTTAAATAAAAAATAAACTAATCGAATAAATTTTCTTCACAAAATTTCAAAAAATATAAATTTAATTTCTATTTCACTAAAATTACATTTGATAGTTTTCTTCTTGAATTTTCCTTTTTGGAAAAAGAATTTTTTCTCATTTTGTTTCAGAAAGAAATGAAATTTGTCATTTAACAATTTGTTTGAATAAATATTTCGATTCAATTGGTAATTTCCAAAATTTATAATATTTAGAAAAAAAGAGAGAGAAGGAAGAGAATTTTTACAAATTATTTATTTTCGTAAATTTCAAAATTTATATTGTTTAGAGAAAGAGAGAGAGAGATGGGGGGGGGATTACAATTTAATTAATTCCAATTAAATACCATAATTTTTTGTTTGAAATAAAAAAGGTTTCTTATTTCTTATTTCTTTAAGTAAATATTTCGATGGATTTCATAAAGTTCAAAATTTATATTTTTTAGAGAAAAAGAGAGAAGAAAAAAAATAACAATAATTTTTACAATTTAATTAATTACAATTAAATATTACAAATAATTTTTCGTTTGAAAGAAAAAATGTTTCTTAAGTATCTTGTTTCAAAAAAGAATTAAATTAGTAATTTAAAAATCCAATTAAATAACAAGTGTAACAAATATAACAAATCACTTGAATGAAAATTCTACCACATTTTCTTTCAAATGAATTTCAAATAGAAAAACATTGAAAAAATAGTACTTCAGTCGCATTCATGCGCCCCATTCTAAACTGTTATTTACGTTTGAATTCGAAGGTTGCGATTTAGAAAATAGCAATTGCGTTATAAATATACAAATTACTAGATCAATTTCAAACTTGAATGAAATCAAATTATGATGAGAAGTAAAAATTGCAAAAAAAAAAATTCCCTTCCTCTCCTTTTTTTGCTTCCAAATAATATACAATCAATTTTTTAGATTATAATTATTTTCGCGCACTAGCACACGGGAGAAAGTGAGAATCAGAAAGAGTTAAATTCTATACATGTAAATCAATGTGAGCAACCTCGCAATCCATGAAATGTCAGGGCTGTGCCGATTTGTAATGGCGGTTTTATTGTTTTATAATTTGTTCAAAAAATAAAAATACATAAATAAAAAAATAAGAAAATATCTAACAAACTTGTTAAAGAAATTTCGAAAGGATAATTACAGTTAAACGCGTAAACAATGTAAAAATATTATTTCAATCTTAGAAGACGATTTTTTTTCCAAACCAGTTTTAGATATCTATCAAGTCATTTTATAAGACGTGTTGAAGCAATTTTAAATAAGAGAAAAAAAAGAAAATAAATATTTACCTACAAGCCATGAGGAATTTAAATCTTGAGCTTAAATTAAAACCAGGCAGTGCTGTCATCTCGATGCGAAACCGCAAACCGTTGAATCATTGAAACTCAATCGGAAACCTTTAAACAATTACAGCGAAAATTAGAAATTTGATTTAAAGTTATTATAAAATTTAGATTTAATTTGAGAAAATGTAAATAAAATATGTTAAAAATGTTGGTATAAAAATTAAAAGTAGAAAAAAATAAAGTTAAGAATAATAAAAAAAGTTCCCAATTTTTGTTAGAGATTTGATAATTTAAAATAGAGAAAAATAAATCTGTTTAAATTGTTTTTGAACAACAATGCTAATTGTTAGTTTTAAAAAAATGATTTAAAAGACAAAATTAAGAAAAACGAAACGAAAAAATTTATCATTTTTGTTTGCAATTTGACGGTTTAAAACAAATAAAAAATAAATCTCTACAAATTGTTTTTAAACAACAATAATTTATTATTGTTGTTAACTTTTAAGATATTTAAAAAAATGATTTTAAAGACAAAGCAAGAAACATTAATCATTTTTGTTAGGAATTTGATAGTTTAAAACAAAGTTAAATTTTAAAAAATGAAACATTTTGGCCTGCGATTTGACAAAATTTAAAATAAATAAAACTAAATATCTTTAAATTATTTTTGAACAACAATAATTTATTATTGTTAACTTTTAAGTTAATTAAAAAAAATATTTAAAAGACGAAATCAGGAAAAAAACTCGAAAAATTAATCATTTTTGTCTGCGATTTGACAATATTTAAAAAAAATTTTTAAAAAATCTCTACAAATTGTTTTTGAACAATAATAATTTATTATTGTTGTTAACTTTTAAGTTATTTAAAGAAATGATTTAAAAAACAAAACAAAAAAAAATTAATGATTTTTGTTTGCGATTTGACAATTGAAAATAAAAACTTAATCTCTTTAAATTGTTTTTGAACAAAAATATTTTCTTCTATAAATAATTAATAGTTTGGAAAAATGAATATTTTTTGCAAAAATATTGCAAAATATAAAATTAATAACTTACTATTATTTTTTGTAAAACCGTCTAAAGAAATTCTGTCCAAAGGTCCAAACATTAAAGATATTCCATTATTTTTACTTCCGATTGTTTTTCCATTTCCGTCATCATCTATCGTCATCTATTAAAAAAAAAATTAACATTAAAATTTTATTCAGACAAAAAAATAATAAAATTTAAAGACAAATAATTTTCCTTGATCAATTAAATCAAAATTTCAATTAATATTTCACCAAAATTTTTTTTTTACAATAAAATTTTGATTCTTTTATCAAAATATTTGATAGCAAGTAAAATTAGAAAAAAAAGAATTTTGATATTCTCTTAAAATAGTATTTATTTTTATATCTAATATTTGTTTAAATAAATTAATATTTTATAATAATTTATTTATAAAAATAATTAATAAAATTTGTTATATTAGCAACAAAATTTTACATTTTGTTCAATTACTGGATTGCAAAAGAATTGTTATTTTTATTATTATTATATTATTTTTTAATTTGTAAGAATATAAAGTTATTTTTTACAAACAAAAAATACGACTTTTAAAAATTCTTTTTAAACAAATTTTACAAAATTATATAAAAAAATGTAAAACAGAAAGAAAGTAGAGATAAAAAATAACAAACTTTGTTTTCTTTGTTTCAAAATTTATTTCGTATTAATTTTCATTCAGAAAACACATTTTCACAAATATCCAGTGACAGAAAAATCTCTTCTCACGTCTCTCTTTTCGATACAAATGCAATTGTATATGTTATAAAATTATAACTTAAATTAGTTTTAGTATTTAAAAAAAATCACATATTTATCACTTTCTGGTATTGAAACAGGTTATAAACTAAATGCTGAAGTAGTCTCACTGGAAAATTAAATAATACTTCTTTGAACGATAAATGACTAATTGTAATAATAATAATAATAATCGTAATTGAATTACGCGCGTGAAAATAGTACAAAAAAAAGTACAAAAAGAAAGCTACCTTTTTAGGCAGCTTTTACAATTTTTTCAGCAGCTCGTGGTTGAGCTGGACTTTTATTTGTCTGTGACGCCGCTTCTTTTTGCGAATCAATCGACTTGTTGGCTGAATCCTTAATGGCCGGTGTACCAGTGTGTTGAATTTCGATAACTCGCTCCTTTTTATCCTCAATGGGAAGATCCTTTCGCGGTGCATTGATTGCCAATACTCCATCAGACGAGAGACTTGATGTCAATTTTTCAATGTCACATTGTTCAGGAACCAGATACTTCCTTGAGAATTGTCGCGAAATCCATCCGTGCTCGTCCTTTTGTTCCTCGTGCTTTCCTTCGACAATTACATTGTTGCCGACCACTTTTACCGTTATTTCCTCCGGTTTGAATTGTTGAACGTCCAAGCTCACCTGTAATTAAAGGCAATTTGTTAACAAACAAAAAAATTTTTCAATTAAAGAGGAAAAATAATTTGACTAGTCTTTTTTGCTGTAGCAAAAAAGACTAGACAAATTATTTTTAATCAAATTAAAACTAGACTATAAACTATTTTTCAAAAACTAGAATTTAAGGTTAGGAATGTAAAAAAGAAATTTAGGCAAATTTATTAAAAAAAAGAAAAGATTTTTTAGGAGAAAAATAAATTTTATTTACTTACGTTGAACTTTTGCTTGTCGGTATGAACAGTGGAGGTACCGCCTGACCTTTGTGTCAAAGCAAGACTCCTGTCGTATGGATGGCGTCGGTGAGCGAGCCGGCGATGCAAAATATGAGGTCTAGACACAAGGTCATGATAGGGAGAAATCGATAATTCCAAATCCTCAGGATGAAGTCCATGGCCAAAATGTTGATCGAAAACGTGATGGGGATGCTCCAAATCCTCCCACCATTTTGAGAACATCATTGGAACGAGTGACATTTTCTTTTCTTCTTTTACACAAAAAAACACTGTAACTTTCCTTTCTCCAAAAATCACTTAATCACTTCTTTTCAATACAAAGAAAAAAAAAAGATTTCAAAAACTCTTGATATCACCGAATTGTAATCGTTAAGAGAAAAATTTCCTCTCTGACACACAACGAAGCAGTGCACTCGTATTTATACCCTCGGTCGTTAAAGCGAAGGAAGGGATAGATATTACCAGAAATTTCCAGAATATTCAACGGTCGCGAAACAATCGCGAAATTTACCAACTTTACAGCAGCTGGTTGGGGAAATTTGTAAATTTTACTTGCATACAAAATACAAGTCTCTTGGAAAACACCGGCCGGCAACAGCCGGCACGATTATATTGACATGCAAATGAGGATATAAACAATTCTAATTCGAGCTGTTTGAAAATTTTAAACTCAGATACAAGAAAAAAATGGACCTTGTTCTTTGTTTCGTATTGTGAGAAAATTGCCAAATTCTCCGTAACTTCTGAGTTAAAATTCTTTTTGTATCTCCAAACTAAAACGGAAATTAATATTTACAATCTATATTTATTTTCAAGTCTAAAAGTAAATAATTATTTTTAAAAAAACTATCGGAAAAACGTATTCTTTAATCTGTAGCTGTAGCTTTTTATCGATTTTGGAAATAATTTGCTACGTGTGACACGTCATCATCTTTTTTCACTTTTCGATTTTTCGCTTATAATATTAAATTAATAATTTAATTTAAATTAAAAATAGATTAGATATTATTCTTTCCATTAGAAAATTGAAAATAATTACTATTTTCGCTATATTTTCACATAAAGTTTCTTTCGTTCCTTTAGTTCCTTTCGACAAAGTCAACATAACCTAAAATTCATTTTTGAATTGAAATCATTGAAAAAAAGAAAATACCGAAAATACTTTTCTAAAAAGAAACTTAAATTTCCAAATGATAGAAAGAAAAATTAAATGAGAAACAAAAATTGAAATAAACACCAAAATCGAGTATAAGCGAGAAATTTCTAGAAGCTTCTCAACGTTTCGCCAGTGTGTGTGTGAATCTAGATAAATACGCGGTCGGTTAGCAACACGCTCAGTATTACAAAAGTCTTCAAAGTGTTGACATCTCAAAGAAATTGAAACTGTATCAAACTTGTTTGATAAACTACCAAAGTTTGTGAAATTAAATAGAACAAAGTGTAATAAATTCTATTTCTATTATTTTTCAACTTTTTCAACAAGAAAAATGTCTCTCGTTCCATTGATGTTTTCCGACTGGTGGGAAGATCTCGATCGTCCTCATCACATCCTGGACCAAAATTTCGGTCTTGGACTACATCCTGAACAACTTTTGGCACCACGCAGCATGCTCCATCAACATGCTGCTCCTCGAAGATGCCCGATGATCTATCGACGACCTTGGGCAGACCTTTTGCGCGAGGAAGACGGTGGCGCTTCGACCGTACACAACGATAAGGACAAATTTCAAGTTCAACTCGATGTTCAGCAATTTAAACCCGAGGAAATTGACGTTAAAGTTGTTGACAAGTACGTGATCGTCAATGCCAAGCACGAGGAGAAAAAGGACGAGCACGGATGGATTTCTCGACAATTTACAAGGAAATATTTAGTTCCTGAGCAATGTAACATTGACCATGTGAAATCGTCCCTATCATCTGATGGAGTCTTGTCTATCGAGGTACCAAGAAAGGAACAGCCAAAATCGCAGAACGAGAAGGTGATTAAAATTCAACACACCGGTAAGCCGGCATTAAAGGCCGGTTCTGATAATAAGGAGATCAAGAAGACCGAAGAGAAGAAGTAAACAGGTTTTTGCCATATTTACGAAATTAACGTACACAATTTTCATTATTTTCCCTAAAATATATATAAAACACTTAAATGTAATTCATAATTCAGAAAATGTAACTTTACTGCCTTTCGAGACTGAGTGTTTAGAACTTGATAATATTTCTTTATTTAGTTCATTATGAAGACATTTTTATTTTTGATAGTTTCGAAGATAGTTGATAATCTAAGTTTCTAGATTTGTGATTTAAAAATACCTAAGATTTATGAAATCCACACACAGTAGTTTCTACGATAATCTTTGTATTTCTTATTATTCTGTGATTTTTGGATGTTAATAAAATTAACAGTATAAATATAATTCTCTTGTGTTTCAATACAAAAAACCTATCCCCATTTATATTCCCATTTTTTAATTTCTTACAATTTAATTTTTAATTGGTAAAATTTTCTAATGCTGATATAAAATAATTGAAATCTCAAAATAACAATTTTTTTATTTAAGATATCTTTACAGTAAAAAACTTTAATTTAACAAATTGATTTAATTCTTCAAATGAAATTTTAATTTAACAATATTCAATTTAATTTTTCGAACTAAATTTTAAAATTCAATTCAATTTCTCAAATTCAATTATATTTTTTATATAAAATTTAACAATTCAATTTAATTTTTTTAAATATTAAATTTAACAATAATTCAATTCCTCAAATTAAATTCAACAATTTAATTCAATTTTTCAAATTTAATACATTTAATAATTAAATTTAACTTTTCACATTAAATTAAACAATTAAATTCCATTCAATTTTTCAAATTAAAATCAACAATTCAATTTTATTTTTCATATTAAATTTAACAATTCAATTTTTCAAATTAAATACATTTAATAATTAAATTTAACTTTTCACATTAAATTAAACAATTAAATTCCATTCAATTTTTCAAATTAAAATCAACAATTCAATTTTATTTTTCATATTAAATTTAACAATTCAATTGTTCAAATTAAATAAATTTATTAATTAAATTTAACTTTTCAAATTAAATTAAACAATTAAATTCAATTCCATTTTTTAAATTAAAATCAACAATTCAATCTAATTTTTCAATTCAACAATTAAATACAATTCTATTTTTCAAATTAACTATAATGTTCAATTGAATTGAATTCATTTTTACAAATTAAATTCAACAATTCAATTCATTTTTTGAACTAAATTTTACAATTCAATTTAATTTTTCAAATTCAATTTTATTTTTTATGTTAAATTTATAACAATTCAATTTAATTTTTTTAAGGGCATTTGAACCATTATGACGTCACAATTTTAAAACTCATGCTTTGCACACATTGTGACGTCATAATGGTTCAAATGCCCTTAAATATTAAATTTAACAATTCAATTCAATTTTTCAAATTAAATACATTTAATAATTAAATTTAATTTTTCAAATTAAATTAAACAATTAAATTCCATCCCATTTTCAAATAAAAATCAACAATTCAATTCAATTTCTCTTTAATTTAATTTAACAATTCAATTCGAATTAATTTTTCAAATTAAATTTAACAATTAAATACAATTCCAGTTTTCAAATTCAATATTTCAATTCAATTCATTTTTGCAAATTAAATTCAACGATTCAATTCAATTTTTGAAATTGAATATAACAATTAAATTTAATTTTTCAATTAAAATATAATTGTAAATTATAACACATTCTCTGCTCGAGTATTTCAATAAATAAATAAAATTCAACAAAATTTTTATTTTTAATATTCTAACGTTACAGAAAAAGTTAATTAATTTCCTTAAATATAAAAATCATCTAATAAAAAAATATTAGTTTAATTTGTAATAAAAATGTTAATCTATCTAAATATTCAAGATAAAGTGACTTATTATTAAAAAAATTCCACTATTGGATTTTTTTTATATTCAAAATTTTAAAAAATCCATAAATTAATTTATAAACATTAATTTTTGTAAAAAAAATTTTTGTTCAAAATTTTGCAAAATATAAATTAACAGAAAATAAAAAAAATCTAATCTAATCTAATTCATAAGCCCAAAAAATTTTTGTTAATTTAAAGAAATCATTTATTTTGACTTGTTTTTTTGATTAAAAATTAATTTCCCTTTGTTTAAAAGAAATTATCCTTTTTGAATTAAAGAATTATTTCTTTGACCCTATATCAATGAAAAAATTTCCTTGATTTAAAAGACAAATTTCTTGGATTCAAAAAAGAAAGTTTATTTAAACCAAAGACAATTTTCTTTGAATCAAAAAGCCTCTTTTTGTTTGAAAGAAAAATTCATTTTGAATGAAACAAAAGGTCAGCCGAAACAAAACGAATCGAAAAATCTTATTTCTTTGAATGAACAAAATTTTTTTCTGGGTGTAAGACTTAATTATAAATAATAATTAATAATAATAATAATAGTAATTAATAAAAATTTCCAAAAGCTTCAAATAAAAATAAAATTGCTAATTTATAAAATATAGAAGAAATTTGATGATTTCTGATTTTTTTTAAATGTAACTATTTATATAATGTAAAGAAAAATTTTTCTGAAAATTTCGACTCCAAGGAAATAGAAAAAAAACAGAAAAGATGTAAAATTCCCAAAAACGCGATTAGTGAAAGGAATTAAAAAATTACATGCTTTAAATTTAATGTACAAGATTTATTAATACTTTTTGCTCTACAAATGTAATAACACTAAAAAAATCGACGATTGTACTTATTACAAAAAAATCATACGCACTTCAATCATTATTTCGATGAATTAAATGTACCGAACTCTTAATTTTATAGATGAAATGAAAAATGACACAAATGGCACAATGTTTTTTTCCAAAATCCTAATAATATTGATGTCTTGGCAAATATCACAAAAGGGAAGGTAAATTATCAACTAATTACTCGCAGAGACCCTCTGCTTTTCCTGTGGCTCTTCTTTCTTTTCAATGGCAGGTTTTCCAGTTTTCTCAACTTTTATGGGAATTTCCTTCAAATCCTCAATTGCCTCCGCCTTCCTTGGAGTCGAAATTGTCAGGATACCATCGGAGGAAAGTAAACTCGTGGTTTTCTCCGCTTCACACTGCTCTGGTACGACGTATTTTCGAATAAAGTGTCGTGTAATGAAACCGTGATCGTCTCTTTTCTCTTCGTGTTTTCCTAAAAATTAAAATATTACAAAATTAGCAAAAAATATGAATTAAATACAAAGACGAATATAATTTTAAAAAATTACGAACTTAATAAAAATATGGATTAAATTCAAAGAAGAATATAAAAAAAAATTATAAAATTACGAATTTAGTAAAAGATATGGATTAAATATAAAGACGAATATTACGTCATCCAATTTTTTTCCACTTTTCTTTTGTTTTCAAAAGTCGAAACTTTTCCAAAATTCTTTAAATATTAAAACTATTTTCAATCACTTGGCAATTCTTGAAAAAGAAAATTTTAATTATTTTATAAGTACCAAATTTTGAGGGAGAAAATGAAAATTATTTCAAAAACGTAACTATTACGTCATGCAATTTTAGACTAGGAAAGAAAATAAATAAATAGGAAAATAATCTTCAAAAAAAAGTAAATGATAAATACCTTCGACAACAATGCAATTATCCACAACTTTCACGTTTATTTCTTCGGGTTTGAACTGCTGGACATCCAGGGCGACGTGAAATTTATCTTTATCCGCCTTGACAACTGAATATCCATGATCGTCATCTCTCCAGAAGTCGTCGTCGTGGAAAAATTCCTCCAATGGTCTCACATAGGATGCAGGAAGTCTTTTGTTAAAATTCGATCTCAAAAATTTTTCTGGATTCATAGTCAATCCAAAATGTTGATCCAGAAGACGATGTGGTCGCTCAAGTGTCTCCCACCATTGAGACATTAGTTTTGGAATAATTGTCACTCTCGATCTCATGATGACAAATAAAATTTCTCTTCTTTTTCACAAAAACCGTAAAAATGACACTAAGTTTCGAAATAGTTGACGAAACGTTACGCTTGCACTTTGGTTTGATAGTGAGGCTACAACACGAGTCGCGCCAGCTTTTATAAGTCGATATAGCCGGCCGGCGAAATTTCTAGTGCATCTAGAAAGATCCACATGCGACTCTTCTTTGTTCTAGAAACTCCGAGAATATTCCAGAAAAATCTTAATCGAAATATTCTTTCAAAATAATTATTTCACGATCCAAAAAAGAGGAAAAACAGAAATCATCAAAATTTGAATAATCTATTTTTACCAAATTAATATTTATTTCTATTTTATTTCTGATTTTAATGAATCATTTCTTTTTGTTTCAGAAAAATTCAGAAAATTATATTTAAAAAAATTTATACTAAAATATTATTTATAAATTTATACCAAAAAGTTTATATATTTATTAATATTTAATTTCTTAAATATTAATAAATATTTTATTTCTTAAATATTAATAAATATTTTATTTCTTAAATAAATAAATAAATATTCTGGACTTTTTTGCGACAATTCTTATTCTGAATAAAATATTTGTGTGAGAAGCTCAAAGATACAAAATTTGCTTTTCAAAAAACTTTCATGAGCCGTTGCTCATGAAAGTTTTTTGAAAAGCAAAAGTTAAACGTCTTGAATGACACAAACAAGATAAACGATTTTAGATACAGTTCATCGGAATATTCTCGAAATCCTGTTTGTGGTTTTTTTTTGACTGAATATAAATGTCAGAAAAAAATTGTAAAGTCTATTGATTAATTTACAATTAAAATCAACAATTCCAACAATAAAATAAAAAATTGACAAATTTATAAAAAATTTTAACTACAAATTTTACTGAAAGAAATAATTCTTTTATGACGAAATCAATAATTGAAATTTCTATTTTCTCTGAATAGCACAGCAGATTTTCTCTGTATCAGCGAATCATCATTAGACTCGTCACTGTTTACCTAGGAATTTTCTCTCCATTTGAACACGTGGATTTTCGTGAACACTCCAGATCATTCATCCCCCCACTTTTTTTTAGAGGAGCGCAACATAAATAATCCGAGTTTTGCGATTGCATTCTCAGTTGAAAACTTCGTCGTCAGTTATAAACAGAAATCAATTGTGTCGAATTCGTTTTTCTAAATGAAAAATAAATCAAAATAAATCAAAACGAATTGAAAATATTAAAAGTCAAATAAATATTCAAACTGTGAATTTTTTTTCGATTTTAATTCCTTCAGTGAGTGATAGAAAATAAAATCGATTTTTGAAGATCGAACAAACTTGAAAAAAAAATCTAATAGGAAATTTTTCATACTGAAGAAGAAAAAAATTTTTTCCTTTTGCAAATAATTTGGAAAAATGAGAACTCTACTTCCTTTATTATTGTCAGCCTGGTGGGCCGATTTGGATCGACCTCATCTATTCCTGGACCACCAAGATATGGCACTAAATCGACGATTTGAAAATTTCATGTTTCCCGAATGGTCCAACAGATTTTATTTGCCCTCGATTTTGGATCGTCCAACATCTTTGGACATTTTCGATCGAAACTGGGCCGATATCTTAAGACCAAAAGACAGAGGTATGTAAAATCTGAATCTCTAATTTTAATATCAATCTCATTTAAATAAAATGTTTTGAAAAAATGAAAAAGAGGAAAAGTTTTGAAAAAAAAATTAATAGTTTTTAAAAAAATAGTTTTTCAAAAGAAAAAGATAAAGTTTTGAAAAAGTCAAAGAGGAATAAAGTTTTGAAAAAGAAAAGAAATGAATATTATTGAAAAAAGAATTATATAAAATTCGATTAACAAAATTCTATCTCCTAAAACTGTTTCAGGGTCAACAATAATAACGGCCGACAAGAATAATTTCCAATTGATTCTGGACGTTCAAAATTTCAAGCCAAATGAAATTAAAGTGAAGATGATCGACAGATTCGTGATTATTGAAGCCAAACATGAGAAGAAGGAGGAGAATGATAAAAAATGCAATAATTTGCATTTTATCAAAAAATACTTTGTACCAGAGCAAGTTGATATCGAACAAATTAAATCCACCCTATCAACTGATGGAATTCTGATGATTACAGCGCCCATTAAGAAGGTATACGAAGAGGAAAAGAAAGAAACATTAATTCCCATAGAGGAGACAGGAAAGCCTGCAATTTCAGAAAAAGTCAAACAACCAGAAGTGGAAAAAAATTCAGAAAGCAATTCAGAAAACAATTCAGAAATCAATTCAGAGAACAATTTAGAGAAAAAAGCAGAAGAGGAAGAAGTTACAGTGGAAACGGTCGATGAATCAATTTAATTCCAAAAGATAGCAATTTTTTAAACTATTGTAATTAATTGTGATATTTGCCATATTATTCTCGTGATTTTAATATTAAGGTCGATATGACAATATTTAATATTTATAGTTAAAAATCATGACACAGATGGTTATAAACTTGTGTCGTAATAATTATACCAAATAATGACTTTACAGTAAATTGTATAAATTTTAATAGTCTAAATTAGTTAATTATTAATAGTTAATTAATAGTTACAAATAGTAAATTAATAGCTATTAATAGTTATTAATAGTAAATTAATAGCTATTAATAGATAGTTATTAATAGTTAATTATTAATAATTTAATTAATTAGAATCTGAAATTTAAATTCAAATTTCAATACTCATGTTCAAAGAAATGTCCTTTTTACTTTTATAAAAATAAAATAAAGTGAAATAAAATCTGTAAAAAAAATTGTCGTTTCTTCTTTCTATTATCAAAATTCTTGCAAATTAATCCGTCCTTTTAATTTTCAAAACAAAAATTGAATTATTAACGACTTTTAATCTTCTTCTTAAATACATTTATTTATTCGAAATATTTACTTTGAAATTTTTAATTTTAAATATAAATTTTGTTTCATGTAATTTAATCTTAATTCAATATTACTCTACATTTATTTTAACAAGTAGCAATTCTGCCAAAGCATTTTGAAATAAATTCCCCTAAGCATTTGCTTGTCACCACTACTACAAAAGCACACGACCTTTCGACAGTGTACAAAGTATAATTGAAGCTCCAAAAAGAAGCATCTGTAAAATTCTAGAACACTTAAAAAAAAAACTCTTTCAAAGAAAGAAGTTTCTTATTATTTCTGGAAAATTCTATTTCTTCAAGGGAACAAACCAAAGAAACTAAGTATTTAAAAATTTACTTTAATTAAATTTATCAATAATTTTCAATTTACTTGTTTTTTCATCAATTTGCGAAATTTGAATTTACTTTTTAACCTTTTTAATATGATAAAAATATTTATAAGAAATATTCAAAAATTATTTGAGAAAATGCAAATTTTCTTTCTTTAAATTTGACAATAATTTCTAATTTACATGTTTTTTTAATTAATTAATTTAATTCATTAAAATAAATGCAAAATTTGCATTTCTTTCTAAAAATATTTAAAAATTATTTAATTAAAAAAATATTTAAATATTTAAGAAAATTCAAATTTTCTTTCTTTAAGTTTATCAACAATTTCTAATTTATTTGATTTTTAATTAATTTACAAAATTTGAATTTACTTATCAAAAAATTACAAAAATTTAAATATATAAGTATCTAAGAACTATTCAAGAAAATAAAACAAATCTTTCTTTAAATTTATCAATAATTTCCAATTTACTTCTTCTT
Organism: Leptopilina syphax; assembly: GCA_032872505.1. Lineage (NCBI taxonomy): Eukaryota > Metazoa > Arthropoda > Insecta > Hymenoptera > Figitidae > Leptopilina > Leptopilina syphax. Next base: position 27,037,570 of record CM065469.1, on the reverse strand, counting down.
TAAAATTAATTCGCATTTATTTTATCAAAATATTACAAATATTTAAAAATTATTTGATAAAAAAAATATTTAGGTACATATTTAAGAAAATATAAATTTTCTTTCTTTAAATTTATCAATAATGTTTAATTTTCGTTTTCTTTAAAATTAACTTGCAAAATTTTCATTTATTTCTAAAAATATTTAAAAATTATTTAATAAAAATAAATATTTTTAAGAAAATACAAATTTCCTTTTTTTTAGTTTATCAATAATTTATAATTTACATGTTTTTTAATTAATTTTCAAAGTATTTATTTTTAAAAATATAAAAAATACCTAGTTAAAAATTATTTAATAAAATTAAATATTTAAATATTTAAGAAAATACAAATTTATTTCATTCTTTAAATAATTTATCAATAATTTCCAAATTCACTTGTTTTTAAATTAATTTTTCAAATTTGCATTTATTTTATAAAAATATTTAAAATATTTCAATATTTAAGTATACCTATTATTTAAGGAAATACAAGTTGGTGAAGTTCGAAAAGTTTTTTAATCAAGAATTTGAAAGAAAAAATATTTTTCTACTGCAATTTTTGTCTAAAAACTTTTTTCAATAACAATTCGAATAATAAACAATTGTTAACAAAAAATAAATGTTATTTTCTGCATAAAAAATTTTTTTTTCAATTTTTCCATCATAAACGTTGAGAACTTCACCCAAAGGAAAATATACAAATTTTCCTTCTTTAAATTCATCAATAATTTTTAATTTACCTTCTTTTTAATTAATTTGCAAAATTTACATTGATTTTATAAAAAATTTTTAAATTATTTAAATATTTAAGTATTTTTTAAGAAAATACACGGTCGGTGAAGTTCACAAAGTTTATAATCAACGATTTGAAAGAAAAAATATTTTTCTACTGCAATTTTTCTATCCGAAAATTTTTGCAACAATATTTTTTTCAACAACAATTCAAAAAGTTAACTTGTTAACAAAAAAATGTAGTTTTCTGAAAAAAAAATATTTTTTCCTTCAATTGTTGGCTTATAAACGTCGAAAACTTCACCCAAGTGAAAATACAAATTTTCTTTTTTTAAATTTATCGATAATTTCTAATTTATTGAGGTTTTTAATTAATTTTACAAAATTCGCATTTATTTGTCTTAATTAAAAAAAAAATTTAAAGAGCAATATAAAATGAAAAAGCAGTATATAATTAAAAGCAGTAAATAATTAAAAAGCCGTATAGAAGCTAAAAAGTAGTAAATAGAAATAAAAATAGTGTGTAGAAATACGAGACTTGAACTCAAGAATAAATGCGATAGTTAAAGCAGACAGTTACCAGACACTATTTTACTGTAATCAAATTCTATTATAAAACAGCGAGAAATCTATTTTTAATTTTTAATGAATTCAACGCAGTTTGCAGTTTCATTCATCGCTAGACGATTCAAGGTCACGTCTCGTATTTTCCTCACAGCAGAAAAGAGTTACGAAAACCGGTCAATATATCCCCCCACTGAGTTGCCTTAGTAACCGGCATTATATATAAAAAGGGAGCGTCACTCAGAAACAGCAGTTACTTCAAATCATAATAATACCACGTGCTATTATCATTATTGCAAACGTTATTATCATTCTTTATCAACTTTTGCAAATAAAGTGACAGAAGATACGAATTTTATTTCTAAAATTGTGAAAACAGTTCGCTGAAGGCAGCAAAGTTCAAATATTCATCGCTCCAGGATTTTAAAAATATTTCACTTTCAAAAATACTCTTCTTCAAAAGGTCAGTGTTTAAAAAATTCGAAAATTAATATTTTCAGAATCAATCTTAATTCTTAAATGAAGAATTGAATTTTAAAATTCAATTGGAAAAAATTAAATTTATTTAATTTTAATTTCAGTTAGGACTTACTTGAGGGGGAAAAAATGTCCTTGGTGCCAATGATCTTCTCCGATTGGTGGGAGGACTTAGATCGTCCTCATCGTCTTTTCGATCAAAATTTTGGAATTGATTTAAATCTGGAAGATTTGTTGAACACGGTTCCAAGTTCCGATGAAATGGTCGTCTACAGACCTGGTAGACGTTCCTTCCGCAGACGATATCGTCCTTACTCCCGGAGGAGTCACGGCAATTCGATTGTCGATTCGGATAAGGATAAATTCAAAGTAACACTTGATGTCCAACAATTTCAGCCAAATGAAATAAGTGTCAAAGTGGTTGACAAAAATGTAATTGTTGAGGCCAAACACGAGGAGAAAGAGGATCAGCATGGTTGGATTTCTCGGCAATTCCTTCGTAAATACACAATTCCAAATCAGTGTGATGTCGATAAAGTGGAGACTTTTCTCTCATCCGATGGCGTCCTGGCAATTACGGCTCCCAAAAAGCAGGATCAAATTGAGCCCAACGAGAGAAGAATCCAAATTCAATTCACTGGCCAACCTGCTGCAGTTCGGCAAACGCAGCAGTCGATTTCCAATGGATCTGCGGAAACAATAGATAATAAGGAACAGGATCAAAAAACTCCAACTACGCCCCAAAGGGGACGAAAAACAAATGCAAAATCTACTTAAATTTAAATAAAAATATTTTTGCTTTTATTTTTCCTTTAAAATTCGTATTTTTTCTTTCAAATCCGTATTTTTGGTATCAAACCAGAAAATTCGGAGACAAAAATATATTTCACTTTTGCGAGTAAAATACTTTCAACTAGTGCGTTTTTTAATTAATTATTATAAATATTTGTAAACAAGTAGAAAACATATAAATAAATATTCAGTATTTTAAATCTAATTGAATTACTTATTTTCAAAATCATCCTATAAATTATCAATTCAATTATTATTTTCAAGAATTTTTAATTAAAATTCTTCTTTAAATCGATTATTTTTAATAACTTTCGACAAATTTCTTTAAAAATTTTCAAATCTTATAAAAAATTCTTCAATTAAATATATATTAGAAAATAAAAACTTAAGAAAATAATAAAAAAAAATTCAATTAAACTTTTTCAAAAAAAATTAATTTCAAAATTCAATTATTTCTAAAAATTCACGCTTTTAATATTCAATTATTATCTCAAATTTAAACTAAAATTCATTTTTATGAAATGAAAATCAATTCTTATTAGAAAATTCTACTAGAATTCAATTATGTAAATACAAAAAAAATTAATTTATTGAATAATTGAATGTTTTTAAAAATTCAATTCCTATAATGAATTTTATCACCAAATTTAAAAAAAAATTGAATTCTTTTGAAGAATTTTAATAACATTTTTAAGAATAATTACATTTTTCGAGAAATTCGATTAAAATTTTATTAAAAATAATTGAAATTCTACGATGAGTAAATAAGTAAATAATTGAATCCCTAAGAAGAATTTTATTATTTTTGAGCAACATTTAATTTTTGCGAAGAATATTATTACGCTTGAAAATAATTGAATATTTGCAATAATTTGTAACTTTTACAAAATTAAATTTTTTTTCGTGCTCTTAACTAAAATTCTTTTATAAATCCATTAGGATTTTTAATAATTTTTGAAAAAGTTCTTTGAGAATTTTCACATTTATTTGTTTACAATTCATTTTACAAAATTTCTATTATTCGTAAATTCTTCAATTAAATATGTAGGTATAAGAAAATAAAAACTTCAAATACTTTAAAAAAAAAATCCGTAATTAAACTTTCTCAAAAAAAATTAATTCCACAGAATTGTTAGTTAAAAATATGGAAAATTCCGATTTTCACAGATTTTAATTTAAAAACATTTCAAAATTCAATTATTACTAAAAATTCATGCTATTATGCTTTTAATATTCAATTTTTATCTAAAATCTTAACTGAAATTCACTTTGAAATCAATTTTTATTAGAAAATTCTACTAGAATTCAATTATTTAAATACACAAAAAACAATTTATCGAATAATTGCATATTTTCATAAAATTGAATTCTTTTGACAAATTTTAATCAAATTTTTAAGAATAATTACATTTTTTCGAGGAATTCGATTAAAATACTATTAAAAATAATTGAAATTCTGCAATGAGTTTTATTATTTATGAAAATAATTTAATTCCTAAAAAGAATTTTATTCTTTTCGAAAATAATTGAATCCCTGTAAAAATTTTATTATTTATAAAAATAATAATTTTATTATTTTTTTTATAATTAAAAAAATTTGTTAATAATTGAATTCCTGTGAAATTTTTTTTATTATATGAAAATTTTTTTAAATAATTGAATTCTTTTGGAAAATTTTATTAAAATAGTAGATATTAAAAATCATTGAATTGAGGAAAATTTTTGAAAATAATTGAAATTTTGCTAAGAATTTTATTAAAATTTATGAAGATAATTGAATTTCTGCAATCATTAATTTGTAATTTCTCTAAAATTCTCCAAATTATATTATATCGTACAATTTACGAACTTTTCGTTTTTTCGGTATTTTCTCAATCAAATTACGGACTTTACGGATATTTTTTTTTAAAAAAACTGACTTTTACGGACATAATTTTATTTATAAAGATGATTTAAGCATTTATCACCTCTATTTGCTGCAAAATGAAAGCAGATTACTTTTCAAAACGAATTAAAAATAGAATTTCACATTTGACAACTCGATAAGTACACAGTTTACTTATCTAATTTGCAAAGCAATATTATATTTTTTGAAATATACGATTAAAATAAATATAAAAAAGCTACTTAGTTGAAAATAAAATAAAACACCGAAAAAGATAGAAATTATAATATAAGTATGAAAAAACTTTTAAAACATGAAAAAAAAGAAAAAAAACGAAACATAACCTCACTTTTCTTCAATAATTATAATTTGAAATTTACGTTATCAGTTGATGGAAGATAACAATTCTATATTAATACTGTACTCTGTACTTTGTTAAAATAACCATTTTTTCGAAAATGTGAGTAAGTGACAAGAAACAGACAGAAATTTCTGGAAAATTCGACAATATTCTATAGAAGTTCTAGAAGGTGCTTGGTTTTGCCAGAATATGCCGGCCGGTGCGCTGGGTGTATAAATACAGAGTCGAAACGCCGGTTTTCATCATTCGAATACAAGACGTCGAAAGTGAAACTTCGTGTTCATAATCTAAAGTTCATAGTTCGTATATTATACAAAATCAAGTGTTTTTAAGTGTGTTTTACTGCGGTGAAAAGTAAAAAGTTTAAAATGTCGATTGCACCATTAGTATTTTCCGACTGGTGGGACCATCTTGAGCGTCCTCACTCTCTCTTGGATCAGGATTTCGGACTTGGATTCAATCCCCAGGAGTTAATGGTTCCGTCTTTGTATGGTAATCGTTGGGGATATGATAGACGACCAATGGTGAATTATCATCAACGACCATGGGCACGCAATCAAGGAACTTCTGTCGTCAAAGCTGACAAGGACCAGTTCCATGTAAGTTGGGCTTTTTAGACAATTACTTTTTAAATTTGAAACTAAATTAAAATTAGAAAAAAACTTCAAATTAAATTTTAAAAAGTAATTCTTTTTTGTTTTTAATTGAATTTTATGATTTTCACCTACAAAATTAATCAATTGCACTCTTTTCGAGTTGAAAAAGAATTTAAATGAAAATTGATAAAAATTTCTTTCGAATAAAGTACATAGTGGAAAATTTTTGTAGAAATTAACTAAAAACTATTGAAAAATTAAATGAAAATTTCATTCGAATAAAATAGTGAAAATTTTTTTAAGCAATATTAACTGAAAAATATTGAAAAAGAATTAAATGAAAATTTCTTTCGAATAAAATAGTGAAAAATTTTTGTAAAAAATATTGAAAAATTAACGAAAATTTCTTTCGAATAAAATATTGAACATTTTTTGAAGAAATTAACTGAAAAATATTGAAGAAGAATTAAATGTAATTTGATAAAAAAGGGGGAAAATTTTAATTATAACTAAAAAATATTCTTTTTTCGCAGGTCAACCTGGACGTTCAACAGTTCAAACCCGAAGAGATTTCTGTCAAGGTCGTGGATAAATTCGTAGTCGTCGAGGGAAAACATGAAGAAAAACAGGACGAACATGGTTTTATATCACGACATTTTACACGAAAATATCTCATCCCAGAGCAATGTAACATTGATCAAGTGAAATCCTGTCTCTCTTCGGATGGAGTTCTTTCGGTTACAGTGCCCAGGAAGAATACTGAGACTGATGCAAACGAAAAAGTCATCCAAATCGAGCATACAGGAAAACCTGCAATTGCTTCCAAAGAACATGTAAAACCAAAGGAAGCCGAGGCGATGAAGACTGAGAAGAAAGTGTCTAAATAAGTTTTTTTTAGTTCACTTTTCAAACAGTTCCTTTTTTCTTTGTTTCTAAAATTTATTTTTTATAACTAAGACATTTTTTCTACCTCTACGATATTTTCATTCTTCATAAGTGTCATTTGTTTCTTCCATAATTGACATTCCTAAGATTAATGACGATTATAATAAGTGAGTTAATTATAGATATCTTAAAGATTAGGTTTAAGATCAAGTTGATTATAAATGTCTCAAAGATAATTAAATAAACTTGAATTATTTATAAACAGTAATATTTTTGTCTCTTCATTCAATACCTAGTTTTAAAGTTTAAAATTATAACTTATAAAATCAAATTTAAAAATTGAAAATTAAATTAAATAAAAATTATTATTATTATAGTTTTTTTTAAGTTATTAAGGTATAATATTTTCAAAAAATTATATTAAAGAAATTCTTACGATTAATTTTTTTTAAATATTTTAAAATAATTTTTGAACGATAATAGTTTTTCAATTTTGAAAAATTTCTAAACAATTAAAATTTGGTAAAATCTTTTGAATTTTTGAAAAGTATAAATAAAAATAATCAAATTTTTGAAGAATTTTAATTATAAACAAGACCATGATTTCTCAAAAATTTTAATAAATCCAAAAAGTAAATTTTGAATCTTAAAAAATTATTACAAAACAATTCTAATAATTAGTTTTAAAAATATTTTATTAATGTAATTTTTTGAAAATAATTGTATTTCTTAAAAGAATTTTTGTATAACTTAAAAAAACTAATGAATTTTTTGATGAATTTTAATTAAAAATTTTGAACATTATTGCTTTCACCAAAATGTTAAAAATAATTCTAAAATGATATTATTTTTGGAAATATGTAATTGAAAATATTGAAAATATTGAATTTTAAAAAATTAGAAGCTTATTTTCATTTTTAAATTTACCTTTAAATATTTTTCATTAAAAGTTTTGATAATTCAATTATTTTCAAAATTTGCAATTAAAATTCTTCAAAAATTGTAACAAAATACTTGAAATAAATAAATTATTTTCAATTAAATTTTACAAAATCTTAACTATTTAAAAACAATTTTTGAAAGATTTGTAATTATAGTTATTTTTCGCATTATAAAAATCAAAATAAGTTGCACTTTTTTTTACTAAAAATTGTGGTAATTTGTTGCAATGTTTGGAAGAAAAATCGAAAAAGTCTCAATTTGCTTAATTTCCCTGACAACAAATTTTTTTCATGTACCTGACTTAATTTAAAATAAAATAACTTTCCTAACAAAACGTTAAGGTAAAAATATAACAAATTTAAATGAAGTAGATTTTTTCACAGTTTTAATTTTCAATAAAGAATTTAAATATGTAAAATTAAAAACTTATTTCATATATTTTTTAGTACAATTTAAATATTACTTTCATGAACTTCTACATGGGGGCGCAAAACTATTTATGGCGGTAAAATTTCAAAAGACAAGAATATAATTTACGTTTTTCTAAAAATAAGCTTAAATAATATAATTTAACTATCTAAATAAATCAACCAATAACTAATTAAAATTACAATAATCACCACAATGAGTGAAAATGCAAAATAAATGTAGTTATTTGTTTAATAAATGAACTTTCAATTCTCATTGGGTAGCAGACTATTATACGTCACGATCATCCGCCATATTTTTTTGCTCTCTTGTTGGAAAGAAAACAAAAAACTGACGTGAAGGTTAATTGTCACAAGTTTTTTAAATGTAAAAAAACAATTGTGAATTATTTAAATAATTTTCTTTTATGTTCGGTATGAACGTCGTTAGAATAAATTCAAAAAATGTAATCTTTCTAATTCTGGGAATATTGTCAACGACAATCAAACAAGCACACATGGGCTATGGTGACTATTCGAATTATTGTTTACATCATTTAATTAATAAAAACAATACTTAATTGATGATCGTAATTTTTCTATTGTTTTAGAAAGTATAGCGAGTTATGCCCTAAAAGATGCGAATACAAATTCGACGCCTGCATTTTCCAATCGAAAGGTTAGAATTTTTGAAAAAATCTATTTAATAATTTCTACTTTGCAAAAATTTTATTTGTCTTTTTCACTGTTTACTCGTGTTTTTTAAAACAAAGTGATATTTTTAATTATTTTTTCAGGAGGAATCAATTAATTTATGTCCCACTGGAGGACAATGTTCAGAATTAGGTGGAGAGTGTTTAAAATGTAATTTTAATGTAAATTGTGTTTATGGTGATATTTACAAAGTCAACTGTACTGTCTTGGACCAGGTTGATTGTATTGTACGTAAATAATTGATTTTGTTCGTCTTTTTTGATTGTTCGTTTTTCTTTTATTCTTTTTTTTTTATCAGTCGATTTTTTTGAATTGTCTAAAACAATTGATTTCTATTTCGTAAAACAATTATCTTCGGGTATTAAAATAATTATTTTCTTAAAGGGAGAGACGACTATCGAGAAAACATTTATGTGTCGATATTGTTATCAAACTGAACACTGGGAACATAAATGTCAACAGAAAAATTCATGCAGTTCAATTGCATCACCACAACAATATTATCGGTGAATATATTTATTTACACATTCAAAAAATTGTCAAGATTAAAAAGAAAATGTAATAATAATAATAATATATTTTTAAACATTCCAGAACGAATTGTACAGTTAATAGTGATGTGATTTGTTTGGGTAGAAGAACTTTTTTGAAAAATTTACCGTGCAATTGGACGGGAGGTTATCGTTGGTCTACTGCTTTTATATTGAGTATAACTCTTGGAGGATTTGGAGCTGACAGGTGAAATAGTTCTTTACATTTTACATTAGTAATTAATTATTACTAATTAAAATAGTAATTTTGTTCTTTTCTAATTCCTTCTCTTTTATTGAAAACAGGTTCTACTTAGGTCATTGGCAAGAAGGTATCGGAAAATTATTCAGTTTCGGAGGATTGGGAGTGTGGACTTTAATTGACGTGATGTTAATTTCCATGAGATATTTAGGACCAGCAGATGGTTCTTTATATATTTAGGAAAATCAATATGCTTTCATCAGGAAGCAAAAAAAGACTTTAATATTATTAAAACTACTGTTGTTTTACTTTTAATTGTAAATTTAATTTTGTTATTTTTATATAAACTCGGCATTATAGTTTAGAAAATAATTAAAACTTATTTTTATTAATTTTCACAATTCTAGAGTCATTAAAGTGTATATTATAATATATTATTACATTTTAGCAATTTTTATACTAATTTTTAATCTTGTTTCCATCTAAATTTGCAATTAGAAAAATTATTCATCCATCAGAAATTGATTAATAAATTCGCAAATGAAAAAATGAATCAATTGATAATAAAAAAAAGTAAAAATGTAACTAGTAGATTTTATAAATTTAGAAGCAATAATTATATAATTTTAAGAAAAATTTATTTTCAATTATTATAATTTGGAATCAAAAGAAAAGTTTTGGAAAAAGTTTTCATATTTCTTAATTTGGTCGAATTTATGTCATTTAGAAAGATTTGACAGGAAAATTAGCAAAAGGAAATTTTTCCCACAACTTAAATATTCTGTTGACATTTTTAGACCACTTTTTTTAGTATTGTACGAAAAATTTTGAAATAATTTACCTGAGCTGAATTGGGAATACGATATGCCTCTTCGAAAGCTTTTTCATTTGTAATTGTGATTCAAACTTTATACAAATGTTTACAAATCTTCTCTGTGCGGCTTTTTCATTATTGTTCCTTTCTCCTTCCATAACCTGTAAAATACAAAACAATTATTTTTGTCTTCCACTTTTGATATTTAACCCTAGAAGGAGTATGTTAGTTTACTCACCCTCTAAGGAGTAACTGGGGTGTCCCGACACCCCACGCTTTAAACTTGTTTTATAGGGTTTATATTTGACGTAAAAAAAATTTATTATAATGAATTGATTGGTTTGTTGGTAAGGAATACAATAATATTATTCATATTTTGATAAATTAAAAAAATTTTGAAGAAAAACCATAAAAACCCAAAAAAAACACCAAAAAATTGCAAAATTGACTTTTTTACAAAAAACGTTGTAGTTTCTTAAAAATTTGACTAATTTTAAAACTATTTTAGGTTTTTAAAGTTAAATAGATACACTTTTAGGGAAAAAAATTAGTTTTTGTATTACTTCCAAAAAACATAATTATTTGAACATCTGAAGTGAAAGAAATTAAAGACAATTGACGAATAGTGAAAATCATAAAAATGAACTATAAAATGGACTTAAACAATTAATATTTACTAAAAATGGTGTTTTAAATTTAAAATTTTACAAACTTAATATATCTGAATATATTAACATTAAAATTAATAACTTATGAAATGATTCTGTCAATTAATATTTAATCAAAGTTTTAATTAACAATTCTTAATACCTCTAATATATGTTAAAATATTATTAACAATATAGAATTTATAATTTAAATTTGACTGTCATATACTACATTTTTCTGTATTAGAATTTAATTTCTGACTGTAGAGAGAGCACAGAAATTTTTAATAATAATCTTAACTCAAATTTTATAAGTTGTTACAAATACAGAATGTCTATTTTTCATAAAAATAGAATTTTTGTATAAAAAATGTTTCTTTTTTATAAAATACAACTTTTTCATGCATAACCTATAAATTTATACTTTATCAGATGATTTTAACTGATTGAAAACGATTTTTTAAAAAAATTTGAATTTACTTATCTTGACAATTTTTCTAACGTTAGGGAGTAACTGGGGTGCCCAGACACCCCAGACGTATTTTAACAGGAGATAGAGCTCTTCCTAGAGCAAAACTTTTGGCGGCACAAATAGGTGTCAAAAGATAGAGGTTCAAACTAAATTATCAACAAGTTTTGAGCGTAAAAAAATTATTGGTTAAGCCATGGGAATACTTTGAATTTTGCTTGGGGTGTCCAGACACCCCAGTTACTCCTTCTAGGGTTAATTCCATTTTAATTCATAGTTGCAAATAATTAGACGTAAATGAACATAATGTTAACAAAATCTTATGCTAACGTTTTGTTTGCACACAGTAACAAAGTTTTTGCTTGATTTTGGACTCTTCGTTGCATAAATGTGCAATCCCGATTTTGTCATTTTTGTTTAGAAATTTCTTTTCTCTATTTTTTCGAATGTCACAAAATACGACGCCATGGTCAATTAATGCGGAAGTACGAGAATTATTTTAAAAAAAAGATAAACTTACACTTTTTTCAATCAAAAAGTTGAATTAATAACAAACAAATCCTCACAGGAAACTTTTACAATAATGAAAAATTTTAAACAGTCTAACGACAATGAGTGATACCTTCCTTCTGATTGGCTAAGAGAACACAGGGACACGGGAATGTAACACTGCCTCTAATTGGCTGTTACACATAAGTGAACGCGTTTTGATAGGTTAACAAAATTGTCCTGGACTGTTTACAACCAATTGCAGTACTTTTCTTTCCTTTGTAATTAACAATTTTTATTTTTTCATTAAAATGAGTTAAAATAAGTTAAAGAAAAAGTATTATTAATTAAAGAACATTGTTTATATTTCTTACTGAACAATTTTTTACTTATTATATAAGAATAAAAATATTCTCAATTTTTGTACAAAATTTCAAAAAAAACTCTCGATACACGCGTCTGCACGCGTCGATTTATCGAATCGAATAGACGCCAAGTCGCCAAGAATAACCTCAAAAGTAATTTGCGAATAAATAATATGTAAGTGAAAAGAATAAATTAATTTCTTTATTTTGTTTAAAACGTTAAAAAAAAGTAAAAATATAAAAAACTAGTAAGAAAAATACGTATTTTAATGTATCAGCCGGAAAGTGAGCTTAATAAAAATAAACTCGATATCTGAAGACTAATCACTATGAGTAGTTTTAATAAAACAGTTTCTTATTTTTATAATCCCGATGTGGGAAATTTTCATTATGGACCGGGTCATCCTATGAAACCCCATAGACTCTCTGTTATTCACAGTTTAGTGATAAATTATGGATTACACAGAAAAATGCAAACCTACAGACCCTATCGGGCAAATAGACACGACATGTGTCGTTTTCATTCTGAAGAATATGTGGACTTCCTCCAAAGGGTGACACCGCAAAATATCCAAGGTTACACGAAATATCTGAGTCAATTTAACGTTGGTGATGATTGCCCCGTTTTCGATGGTCTTTTTGATTTTTGTTCAATGTACACGGGAGCATCACTCGACGGGGCAATGAAATTGAATAATAATGTCTGTGATATTGCAATTAATTGGAGTGGTGGTCTACATCATGCGAAGAAATTCGAAGCTTCTGGATTCTGTTATATTAACGATATTGTAATTGGTATTTTGGAATTACTCAAATATCATGCTCGTGTTTTGTATATTGACATTGATGTTCATCATGGAGATGGTGTTCAGGAGGCTTTCTACATGACAGACCGTGTTATGACAGTTTCGTTTCATAAATATGGAAACTATTTCTTTCCCGGAACGGGAGACATGTACGAAATTGGTTCTGAGAGTGGAAAATATTATTCGGTTAATGTTCCTTTGAGAGAGGGGATTGATGATGTGTCTTATGTCCAGGTAAATAAATACTCTAAATTAAATAAATTCTATAAATTCTTAAGTCTCTAAATTAAATAAATAATCAATTATTAAATACTATCAAAATTACACAATTTTTTATTTTCAAATACTTATGAATTTTTTAATAATTTTAGATTCAAACTTTAAAAAAATCCAATTATTAACTAAATTACTAATTGATTATTCTTGTTTATTAATTTCAAAAATTTTAACAAAATTCTTCGCAATAATTCAATTATTTTTATATAAATAATAACATTCATCGTAAGAATTCAATTATTTTTACAAAGAAATACATGCTAAAATTGTTTGCAAAACTTCAATTATTTTCAATTAAAAAAAAATATCACGAACGAATACAAATATTTCTAAAATTCTAATAAACCCTTCAACTATTTTTTTAAATAATAAAATCTTTGCAAAAAAATTAAATTATTTTAATAAAAATTTCACGAAAAAATTCAAATTTTTTAATTCATTATTAAATCTTTGCAAAAATTCAATTTTTTTAAAAAAAAATTTCATGAAAGAATTCAATGTTTTCTTAATTCGTTATAAAATATTTCGAAAACATTAAAATATTTTTAAAAACTAATTTTATTAGAATTGTTTTATAATAATTTTTTAAGATTCAATTATCTTCGAACAATGTAAATAAAAATATTTATGAAAAATTATTTTTTGGTCTTATAAAAATATAAAATTTTTGAGAAATCATTGTCCTGTTTATAATTAAAATTCTTCAAAAATTTGATTATTTTTATTTATATTTTTCAAAAATACAAATTATTTTTAAAAGATTTTACCAAATTTTAATTGTTTGGAAAATTTTCAAAATTTAAAAAGGTATTATTATCTTTCAAAAATTATTTTAAAAATAGCAAATTTTACGCGCGGAACGTGATATTCAATTTCATATTATTATGTAAATTACAAAACTTTTTATTTTCAAATATGAATTTTTGAATAATTTTAGATTCAAACTTTAAAAAAATTTAATTATTCAATCATTTACTAAATAATTATTCTTATTTATGAATTTCAAAAATTTGAATGAAATTCTTCGCAAGAATTCAATTATTTTTATAAATAATAACATTCTTCGTGAGAATTCAATTATTTTTATAAATAGTAAAATTTTTTGCAAAAATACAATTATTTTTAAACAAAATTTTAAAAAAATTTTACCAAAATCTTTGCAAAATTTTAATTATTTTCAAAAAAAAAATTTTAGGAAAGAATTTAATTCGTTATACTTAAAAACTTTGCAAAAATTCAATTATTTTCAAAAAAAAAAATGTCACCAACGAATTCAATGTTCTCTTAATTTGTTATAAAATATTTCGAAAAAATTCAATTATATTTTAAATAAATAATAAAATTCTTTGCGAATATTAATTATTTTCTGAAATTTAAATAAATTCTTGGAAGCAATTCAATTATATTTATAAATAGTAAAATTTTTTGCAAATTAACCTATTATATTCAAAACAATTTCACGAAAGACTTCAATAATGATGTTCTTAATTCGGTTTAAAATGTTTTAAATAATTCAATTATTTTCTAAAATTTTAATTATTAACAAACACGATTGTTTTAAAAACTTGAAACAAATTATCCATAAAATTCAATTATTTTAAAAATTTTTAATTAAAATTATTAAAGAAACTTTATTAAAAAAAAAAAATTCAAAGAAATTCTTCAAAAAGAATTTAATTAAGATTTTTAAAAATTTTAATAAAATTCTTCGCTAGAATTCAATTATTTTCATAAAGAATAAAATTCTGCGAAGAAATTCAATTATTCTCAAATTTTTTGACAAAATTCTTTGCAAGAATTCAATTATTTTCATAAATAATAAAATTCTGCTAAGGAATTCAAATATTCTCAGATTCTTTGCAAGAATTCAATGTTTTGTAATATACAGGGTGGCCACATGTCAGTAAAGTCAGTAAAGTCAGGGAAATGTCAGGGAAAAAAATATTTTGTTAGTAAAGTCAGGAAAATGTCAGGAATTTTTTTTTTTTTTTTTTTTTTGTCAGGACAATTAAAAGAAGAAGGGAAATGTCAGGAAAAAATTTTTTGTCAGGGCGATTAAAGAAATTAAGACGGTCACGCAATACATTTTTTGCTCTAAACAAAAAAATTTTTGTCAGGGAAATTCGTTGTTATGTCAGTAAAATGTCAGGGAAATTAATAAAGTCAATCTTGCGGCCACCCTGATATAGTAATTTTAAAATTGAAAATATTTGAAAAGAAAAATTAAAATTAAAAAAAGTTAGGAAAGAAAAAGCAAACAACAACTAACTTCAAATTGCGAACAGATTACTGGAATACAACAACGATTATTAATATAGATTTTCTTTGTTTTAGGTTTTTAAACCGTGTATATCGCATGTGATGGAATATTTCCGACCATCGGCGATTGTTTTGCAATGCGGAGCGGATTCATTGGCAAATGATAGACTGGGATGTTTCAGTTTAAGTACACGAGGTCATGGGGAGTGTGTGAAATTTGTGAGGGATTTGAATGTGCCTCTTCTTGCTGTTGGTGGTGGAGGTTACACTTTGCGCAATGTTGCGCGATGCTGGACCTATGAGACTTCGCTCCTCGTCGATGAGCAAATAAGTAATGAGCTTCCTTACACAGAGTACTTGGAGTATTTCGCACCAGACTTCACTTTGCATCCAGAAGTGGTGACACGACAGGAGAATGCCAACAGTAAACAATATTTGGATTTGATCGTGAAGCACACTTATGACAATTTGAAGATGGTGCAGCATAGTCCGAGTGTTCAAATGCAAGATGTTCCTTGCGATGCACTGCCGCCAGATGAAGATCGACATCCCGAACCAGATCCCGATAGTCGACAAAATCCTCAAGATCTCGACAAAATTGTTGAGCCTGCCAATGAATACTATTCCGGTGATAGAGATCAAGACAAAATGGATGTTGGTGATTCGTAGTTGGAAATTCTTCTTTTATTTTACGACAAAACTCAAAATTTTTTTTTTTATTTTGAGTAGAAACTTGGATATTGAATTTCAATCATTTGCTCGTCAATTTAGTCTTCCGACATGAAAAAATCAAGTTTCAATTTTCTATTTTTTTAAAAATCAGTATCTGACAAATTTTTAGTAATTATTGTACTATACTAATTAGACGATAATCGTATATGATGAATTGAATATAATTAAATTTTTAATCACTCAGGTAATTAAAAAGGTTTATGCAACGAAATATTTTTGTACAAAGCCAAATGACTTAAAATATGAATGTGCAATTTTGTGAATTTTCCCGCGGTTATGAATTTTTATCGAGTGTGTGGATTTTTTTTTTTAAATGTCTACGATTACATAATTATGACACATTTTTAGATTTTAATTTTTAGTACATAATTTACAACTAAACTAAACTTCATTTTATATTATTTATTTTTTGATCTCTATACCTAAAATATATTCTGTATCTAAATATACGGAATGATCATTATGTTCAGAAAATGAGGAATAGAGCAAAATAATCACACTGTATATTTAACATTTTTTGTGTATAATAAAAAATCAAGTGATTTTTGTTTTTGATAAACGTATTTGATATTTTTTTGAAAAACCCTGGTTCGCCTATTAGTTGATCAGGGTGTCCACAGGGAAAGTCAGGGAAATGCCAGGAAAACATTTTTATGTCAGGGAAATTAAGAAAATTGGGACTTTTTTCGACTCATTTTCAAAAATTGCGAATTTTTCGACTTTCCTTCCAAACATTGCAACAAAATACCACAAAATTGGTCAAAAAAGTGCAACTTATTTTGATTTTCATAATGCGAAAAATAACTATAAACAAATAATTCAAACTATATTTTTGAATCTTTTTCTAACATAATTAAATTTATCAAATATATATGTATCTAGAATAAAAATCTTTTTGAAATTTTGTAAAATTTAATTTAAAATAATTTATTTATTTCAAGTATTTTGTTACAATTTTTGTAAATCAACTTTTAAAGAATTTTAATTGCAAAGTTTGAAAATAATTGAATATCAAAAATTTTAATTAAAAATCTTTAAAGATAAATTTAAAACATTAAAAATTAAAACATTTTAAAAAACTAATTATTAGAATTCTTTTATAATTTAATTTTTTAAAGTTTAATTATCTTCGAACAATGTAAATAAAAATTTTTAAAAAAATTTATTTTTTGGACTTTTTAAAAATTTTGAGAAATCATGGTCCACGTTTATTAAAATTCTTCAAAAATTTGGTCATTTTTATTTATATTTTTCAAAAATTTTAATTGTTTCGAAATTTTTCAAAATTTAAAAAAATATTATTTCAAAAAATCTTTGCAAAATTTTAATTATTTTCAAAAAAATTTCATGAAAGAATTTAATTTTTTTCTTAATTCGTTATAAAAACTTTGCAAAAATTTAATTATTTTTAATACAAAATCTAATAACATTTCATGAGAGAATTAATTTTTTTTCAATTTTTAATAATATTTTTCGAAAAAATTCAATTATTTTCTAAAATGTTAAAAAATCCTTCAAAACAATTCAATTATATTTATAATTATAGTAAAATTCTTTGCAAAAATTAAATTATTTTCAAAAAAAATTTCACGAAAGAATTCAAGTATTCAATTATTTTCATAAATTTTAACAAAATTATTCCCGAAAATTCAATTTTAAAAATTAAAATATTTTTAAAAAATTAATCGTAAGAATTTCTTTATAATTTTTTGAAAATATTATACCTTAATAACTTTTGAAAAAACTATGGAGAAGATCAAATTATTATAAAAAATTGAGTTTTTGTATTAAAATAATTGAGTTCTATAGAAGAACTTTTGGAAAATTATTTAGATTAATAATTGATTCACAGATGAAGTTTAGTGGAAAATTGTAGAAAATAATTTAATTCGAGTTATAAAATTGTATTTTTTAAAAATTATTAAAATTTATAAATTTTACTCATTTTCCGTAAACATTTATATTTCCCTGTAAAAAGAATTTTGTCAGGAAAAGTAATTTTAATCAATTTTTAATGTCAATAAATTGTCAGGGAAATTCATAAAGTGAAACTTGTGACTACCCTGATTGATACGCCCCTGGCCTGAGAGCTGTCAAGTGTCAAAACTATAGAGTTTGATATAGTTGGTTTCAGAATCAGATTTTTTTCTTGGTCTCTTGCTTTAATTAATCCTCATTTACAATGATTTTGGAATTTATTTAAATCACTCAAGATGAACATTTGATTTGCATTGTGAGCAATGGAGTGGAAACAAAAAGAATGCTACTTGGAAAGATTGTTCTATTAAATGTGCCAATTTATAAACAAATACCTTTTGACGTCTGTGAGACATTTTACAAATTTTGAATCTAGTAACCCTTTACCGTGAGTATTGTAAATTATTTAATATTTATTACAAACATTTCTGAATTCTGGAAACAGTTCACTTAAATATGAATGTCACTTTTTTGAGGTTATGTCCATTTTTTCCAATAATTTGAGTGAAAATCCTGTTTACAGATATAAAAAATATGTCAGAATCTCACCTGGAGAGAATTTCTAAATAGATGAATGATCAGTCTAATAATGAGATACATGGGAGTGTCTCGTAATAATGAAGTCGATATACAGAGCATTTTGCTTATGCCTTACGTTCGTAACTCTTTTGATTTTATTGAGAATTTACGACATTCGTACGAGGCCAAGCACAACGTTCTCGAAATCGACTATCGTTTTCGAAAGAAAAATTCCCGAGGAAGTTGTAATATGTGTTGTTGCCTGTGGAGATCGCTTAGAAGAATCATTGACAATGATGAAATCTGCCTTAATCTTTTCAAAACGATCGCTTCGTTTCATTGTTATTTCCGACAATAATTTGATGCAAGCATTCTCAGAGAAATTGTCCGATTGGAAAGAATTTTATAATAAAACATTTACATTTGTCGTTAGACCTGTTGAATTTCCCGTTGGGGATAATGTTATGTGGAGGAAACTATTTAAACCATGTGCTGCTCAACGTCTCTTTCTTCCAGTAAGTAATTCAAATATAGATTCTTTTTTAAAACGAAAATTATTCGAAAACATCAATAACTTCATTTTTAAATAAATATTTAATCATTATATTTTTTTATAGAAATTAAGATATTTAAAAATTTGAAATTCAATAAATGTAAGAATATTATTATAAAACATGAAGATATCGATCACTCCGAGTCTTCGACTCGGAGTAATCGCTTTCTTCATGTTTTATAATAATTAAAACTTGCTACTTTGTTACTGTAACTTCTTCAAAAAATATTTTCATCATAATGATTATTCATTTCTAGAATTTTCAACTAAAATTCTTCTTTAAGTCAATATTTTTTTAATAATTTTTGAAAAAGTTTGTTTGTGAATTTTCAAATTCTTTTGTTTACAATTCAATTTTACGAAATTTCATCGATTATTCGGCAATTCTTCAATTAAATATATTAGAAATTTAAAACTTTAAATAATTAAAAAAAATTCCATTAAACTTTTTGAGAAAAATAAATTCTACAGAATTCTTAATTAAAAGTAGGTATGAAAAGTTAAAATTTTCAAATATTTTAACTTTAAATTAATTTTTCAATCAATATTTATTATAAAATTCAACGAGAATTCTATTATTATTTAACTACAAAAATAATATTTTATTAAACAATTGAATTTTCATAAAGAATTTTATCAACAAATTTTTAAATAATTGAATTCTCTTGACGGATTTTTAATAAAAATTTTAATACTAATTTCATTTTTCGAGAAATTTGATGAAAATTGTATTCAAAATAATTTAAATCCTGCCAAGAATTTTATTAAATTTTTTTTAAATAATTGAATTTTGGAGGGAAATTTTATTATTTATAAAGATAATTGAAATTTTGACAAGAATTTTTTGTTTAATTTTTGAACTTAATGTAATTTTTGGGAAGAATTTTACTACTTTTGAAAGTAAGTGAATTTCTGCTATCATTTGTAATTGCTTCAAAATTCAATTTGTTTTTTAAGAAGATGTTTTAATTTGTTTTAGTGTTTTTAACTTAAATTCTTCTATAAATCCATTATCTTTAATAATAAGTTTTTTAATATTTCGATCTAGTTAAAATTTTTTAAAATTGAAATTTTACAAAATTTTAAATCAAAATCGTTTGAAGTTCATCTACTTATGAAAATTGTAAACGCAATTCTTTTAAAATAGAATTAATTTTGTCAATATTTAAGAGAAATTAGATTTTAAGAATAAACACAATAACTTTAGAAAATAACAATTTTCCAGGATTTTGATCAAAATTCCGACTTTTTCAGGTTTTTTCATTGTTTATAAAATTCCCTGAAATTTCTAGGTTTTTCATGTTTCTAGGTTGCGTGGCTATCTTGAGATTCCTAGTAAAATTATAAAACAATAACTCCAAGGAATTATAAAAATAATTTGACCATTTTGTTGAAATTTTTCTTCTAATTTTTCCAGACTTTGCTCAATGACACGGATTCCGTTCTCTACATGGACACAGACACGTTATTTCTCTCGCCACCGGAATTAGTTTGGGACGAATTTCAAAATATGAATTCAAGTCAATTGGCCGCATTGAGTCCAGAACATGAGGATCCAAATGTCGGCTGGTACAATCGATTTGCGAAGCATCCATTTTATGGGAAACTCGGCGTCAATTCGGGCGTAATGCTAATGAATTTGACGCGGATGAGAAATTTTCGTTGGACTGAATATGTTGTGCCAATATTTAAACAATATCAATTGAAAATCACTTGGGGCGATCAGGATATAATTAACATTATATTTCACTATCATCCGGAAAAATTGTACGTCTATTCTTGTCGTTATAATTACAGACCAGATCATTGTATGTACATGTCGGTTTGTAATGAGGTGGAAAAAAAGGGAGCATTGGTGTTACATGGCTCGAGAGGTATGTTCCATTCACAAAGACAACCATCATTTAAAGCTGCTTTTAAAGCAATTCAAGAATATCAACTCAACACCGATCCGTACGAAAATTTTCTCCTACCCATGAAAAATTATCTATCACTCGAAGACACTTCGAATTGCGGTAAAGTTTTAGGCGCATTTCTCGTTCAACCCGAAATGCATTTACATTCTTCGATGGGAATTGATTTTCAAATGACAGAAAACGAATGATAGAAAATGATTATAGAAAATGATAGAACGAATCATAGAAAACAAATAATAGAAATTTTCTAATACGATTTTCTACTTATAGATTTGTCTATAAAAGATGAGGGTAAGGGTAAAGTTTTTATTTTTTGATTCAAGAATGAGAAATATTTCTCAACATTTAGAATTTATTTTCTTTTGAGAATCAGGAGAACTTATGATTACCAAACGATATTATTAAAGTCAGTGAAAAATGCTGATTTTTGAGAATTAAAAATTTGATTATTCGTTTATTAAAATCGTATAGGTGCTAGAGCTTTCTTTTGTACTTATAGTATTATGTTTGACATGTTTGTATATAAATTGATATATTTTATTTTTTAATGTAGCAAAGTGAATTCATTTTGTATTGTGACTGTGATTTTCATCATCTTTTATAGTAACACTATTATATAAAAAAAATTAGAAATAATACACTCGGAATAGTGTAAAATATTGGTGCCAAGGAGACTTCTAAAGTCTCGAAAACAAAAAAATTCTTTATCACAAATCATTATATATTGTGAAGAAAAAAAAATTGTTAATTATACTACTTTGCCGAATTTGTAATTTGTATTGCAAATATTGTTTTTGTATTAAAATATGTTTACTCAACATCTTTTCGTCAATATTTCTTTTTTTGAAACTTTAATAGTTTTCTCAATCGCAGTGTTTAATTTTTTTTTAAATTTTGCAGAACAACTATTTTTTGGAATAAAAAAAATGTATTTTTGTTCAGATTTAATTTACTGGAGAGAATAATCAGGGTTGCCACAAATATTTAATTTTATTTTTCTTTGACTGAATCTTTTTGAAATTCAACAACTTATAAGAATACTATCAGAAAACATGAAAAAGGCAATGACTCCAAGTCTTCGACTCGGAGTGATCGTCTTCTTCATGTTTTGTAATAATTTAAATTACCATAAAATTTTTCAAAAAAAGTTAATTATTTATAAGAATTCTAATAAAATCCTTCACAAAAATTCAATTTTTTTTTGCACAAGTAATAAAATTTCTCAAAAAAATGCAATTATTTAAAAAAAATGTAATAAAATTTGTTGCAAGAATTCAATTATTTTCATAAATAATAAATCGATTATTCGGTAATTCCTTTTTAAATAAATTTTTATTAGAAAATTCTACGTAAATTCAATTATTTAAATTAAAAAATAAATAATTTATTGAAAAATCGAATGTTTGATAAAACTGATTTCTCATGAAGAATTTCATCAACAAATTTTTAAATAATTGAATTCTTTTGAAGTATTTAATAAAATTTTAAAAAATAATTACATTTTTTGAGGAATTCAATTAAAATTGTATCAAAAACAATTAAAATCATGCGATGAGTTTTATTATTTATGAAAATGATTAAAACTTTCTGAAGAATTTTATTAAAATTTTACTAAAATAATTTTTTTACAATTTTTCTAAAATAATTGAATTTCATTATTTTTATAAATAATCAAATTCTTGCGACGAATTTTATTCAAGTTTACAAAAATAATTGAATTTCGGTGAAGAATTTTATTATTTTTATAAATAATTGAATTCTTGAAAAGAACTGTGTCAGATTTTTTTTAAATAATTGAATTTTTGCGACGAATTTTATTCAAGTTTATGAAAATAATTGAATTTCGGTGAAGAATTTAGTATTTTTATAAATAATTGGATTCTTGAGAACTGTTTTAAAGTTTTTTAAATAATTGAATTCTTGCGACGAATTTTATTCAAGTTTAATAAAAATAATTGAATTTTTGCGAAGAATATTATTATTTTGATAAATAATTGGATTTTAGCAACGAATTTTATTCAAGTTTATAAAAATAATTGAAATTCGGTGAAGAATTTTATTATTTTTATAAATAATTGGATTTTTCCAACCAATTTTATTCAAGAAGTTTATAAAAATAATTGAATTTCGGTAAAGAATTTTATTATTTATAAAAATAAATTAATTCTTGAAAAGAACTGTGTTAATTTGTTTTTAAATAATTGAATTCTTGCGAAGAATTTTATTCAAGTTTATTTATAAAAATAATTGAATTTCGGTAAAGAATTTTATTATTTATAAAAATAATTGAATTTTTGAAATATCCAAGAACTGTGTTAAATTTTTTTTAAATAAGTGAATTGTTGCGACGAATTTTATTATTTATAAAAATAATTGAATTCTTGAAAAGAACGTTGTTAAATTTGTTTTAAATAATTGAATTCTTTCGACGAATTTTATAAAAATTTTTTTAAATAATTGAATTTCTATGGAAATTTTATTACTTATGAAAATAATATTAAATTATTTCGAAGTTTATTAAAAATTTTGTAAATTATTGAATTCCTGTGAAATTTTGTCAAGTATTTTATTAAAATTTTAAAAAATATTTGAATTTCGAAGAGGGAAATTAATTATTCATAAAGAGAATTGAAATTCTAAACAGAATTTTTTAAAAATATTTGAACATAATAGAATTTCTGTGAAGAATTTTTCTAACTTTTGAAAATAATTGAATTTTTGGAATCATTTGTACCTAATTTTTCCAAAATTAAATTATTTTTTAGTATTTTCAACTAAAATTCTTCTATAAATCTAGTATTTATGAAAATTGTAAAAATTATTCATTAAATAATTTATAAGTCATAATTTTATGATAGTTTTTGAAAAATTAAATTTTTGTAAAAAAAAATTGTCAAAAATGGAAATAATTGAAGGTTTTGTATTAGAATTCGTAGTAATTTCCAAGTTTAAGAAGCAAACAAAAAAAAAAGCATAAAAATTCAGATTTCTCATGAATTTTCAAAATTCAATTTTTTCCAGTACTTTTACTAAAAATCCCTGATTTCTCTGACTTTCCTGACTTGTAGCAACCGTGATAATTGTTAATTAATTTTTTTCCGCGCATAATTTCAGAGACATTTGTTTCAAAGTCATATTCTCCAACCGTTTTTTTTTTGTATATATACGGGAAGTGCCTCTCGCAGCTGTCAAAGGGGGATTTAAAACCTCGAGAAGGAGAAAGCAAGATAGCTGTGTTGAAATTCCTTTCATGGAAGAAAGATAGATGTAAAAGGAATGACGTCATATTATTTCCCCGCTCGCCGAGAGTTCCCCACACCCTAAAACTCTCAATCGAGGTAGTATAGCCTTCCAAGTAAAGGAATCTTGGGTGAGGCTCGGGGCTCGGGGCCCGTTGATCTTTTCAAGAAGGCCTTTCAGTTACCGATACACCGTTTGTCGATGCGTTTGGTTGTCGTCAACTTATTATTGCTTACGTGTCCGTCTTTCCAATATGTCGTGGACAGTGAATCCAAATATAATTTAATAAAAAAATGCTTCAATTTAAAAAATACAAATTAGATTAAAAAAAAGAAAACATTTTTGAAAAATTATTTCAGTGACAGGATTTTGTCCCGAATTTTTCCGCTACAGAATGATTGGTAATTTTGAATATCGTTCTGCGAGTTGTTCTTATCATTATTCTGACCTCGATCGACCTTCTTCAAGAGATGAACTCTTGCAGAGAAAAATTTCCCCAAAAATCTCTTTCAATGGTGATTGATAAATAATAAAAGTTCAGTAAAATATTCGAACTTTGAGAATTAATTTTTGTTTTGGAGAACGGAGAGATAACGGTTTTTTAAGTGAACCGAAAGAAGAGCAGATGTACGCTACTGGGTTATACTTAATGGGCGCAACAAGTGGTCGAAGATTCAAACGATTGGTTGCACATGGAGAGCGAAGACACTGATAATTTTTTTCTCACGCGATCAACCAACAAAATGTGTTTGGCTTTCACCGATGACATCCGAGTTTCCTTGTCCTCTTAACCTATGCAAGATTTCTTTTTTTTTTTTTTTGAAACAACTGTATATAGAAAACTGATCTGAAAAATGTCTTATCAACTGATCAGATGATTCATTATCAGATAAGGGAGATAAATATACTGCGGAAGGAAAAAGTAGAATACAATTAAAGATAAAGAGAGAAGAATTGTTGACAAAAAAAGAATATGTGTTTCCAGTGGCACTAGCAATTGAATAATTGATCAAGTGACAATGATGAAATTCAAGTCGCTGTTTCGGAGAGGACATCATAGCCATCAGTCTCAGCAGCAAAAACAGCCCCATCGTCACCAACGTAACAACCATAATCAACAATTGCAACAGCAACAAGTGGCGCCGCCGACCCAAGCCTCGTCGAGCGGTTCGCCGCACGAGGATATGTCGAAAAGATCACCGGAGGGTGCAGCCACAAGTGTAACGTGGCTGTCATCGTCGTCGGTGGGTCGTGATTTAGTGCCAACATCTTTAAGTGTCACCGGAAAGAATAACACATCGCGTAATCAGCATCAGAATCAAATGAAGGGAGCGCCCTTGGCAAAGGGCTCCTATGAAAGGATGCAGGAGCTTGAACGTGAAAACAACGGTCTCCGTAAGGAACGTTCTTCGCATTTTGATGGCAATTTACGAAATCCCTCCACTTGTGATCCAAAGAGACTCGATGAGCATCACGCGGAACTTGCGCTACTCAAGGTAAAATAATTATGAAAGTTTGCCGTTATTCCTTGGAAGTAGTTCTTTCCGCTCCATGATGCACGCGATTTAATGACCGCAATATATATATATGTATATACACACATACATTCGAATCGAGTGTTTACATCTTGACCATCAAAATAAAATTAAAATTCCTTCCCGAGTTCCTAAAAATCAATTTTTTGGTTCAATTAAATCAGGGCTCGAACCAGTGAAAGTATTTAAAAATACGGACTTTACGGACCAAAAATTGAAAATTACGGACCAACTGACAAAAATAAAATCAGGCCGAATCAGATAAGAAAACATTTTACTTAAAACTAGAAATTCAATTTTTCATTTTTCATACATATAAATATAAAACATGAAGAAATCGATAACTCCGAGTCTTCGACTCGAAGTCATCGATTTCTTCATGTTTTATAATAATTAATAATAATTAAAATCATTATCAATTTAATTATTATTTTTAAGAATTTTTATCTAAAATTCATCTTTATATCGATTATTTTTAATAATTTTCGATAAAGTTCTTTGACAATTTTCAAATTCATTTCTTTACAATATTCAATTTCACGAAATTTCAATTATTCGTTAAATTCTTTAATTAAATGAATATTAGAAAATAGAAACTAAAAATAATATTAAAAAAACTCAATTAAACTTTTTCAAAAAAATTAATTACAAAATTCAATTATTTTGTAAAATTCACGCTATATTGCTTTTAATATTCAATTATTATCCAAAATTTTAACTGAAATTCATTTTTATCAAATGAAAATCAATTTTTATTAGAAAATTCTACTAGAATTCAATTATTTAAATACAAATTTAAATGTAAAAATGCAAATAAATAATTTATTGAATAATTGAACGTTTCTTAAAATTCGATTCCCATAAAAAATCGTTATCAACAAATTTTCAGAATAATTGAATTCTATCAACGAATTTTAATAAAATTTTTAAGAATAATCACATTTTTCGACAAAATTCGATTAAAATTGTATTAAAAATAATTGAAATTCTCCATTGAATTTTATTATTTATGAAAATAATTGAATTCTTGCGAAGCATTTTATTAAATTTTTTTTTTTGTTTTTTCGCAAAATAATAGAAATCTTTTAACAGAAATTTAAACATTTTAAAAAGTTTTGATAAAACTTTTTTTGGTAGAAATTCAATTATTTTTAAGTCAATTTTAAAAAAATGTCTCAATAAAATTCAATTATTTCAAAAATTTGAATGAAATTCTTCGAAAGAATTCAATTATTATAATCTAATATTTTAACTGAAATTTATTTTTAAATCAATGTTTACGAGAAAATTCTACCAGAATTTAAATATTTAAATACAAAAATAAATAATTTATTGAATAATTGAATGTTTCTTGGAATTCAATTCCTATTGAAAATTTTATCAACAAATTTTTAAATAATTAAATTCTTTGGACGAATTTTAATAAAATTTTTAAGAATTTTTCGTGGAATTCGATTAAAATTCTATTGAAAATAATTGAATTCCTAAAAAGAATTTTATTATTTAGAAAAATAATTGAATCCCGGTAAAAATTTTATTAAATATGAAAATAGTTGAATGATTGCGAAGAAATTTATAAAAAAAATTTGTTATTAACGAAAATTCTTGTGAAATTTTTATAATTTTTTGAAAATAATTAAAAGTTTTTGTAGAATTTTATTAAATTTTTTTTTTTAAATAATTAAATTCTTTTGGTAAATTTTATGAAAATAGTTTATTACTTTTGCAAATAATTGAAATTTTGCAATGGATTTTATTAAAATTTTTGAAAATAATTTAGTTTTATTACTTTAGAAAATAATTAAATTCGTGTGATGCCAAGAAATTTATTAAATTTTTTAAAAATAATTCAATTTTAGAGAAGAATTTTATTATTTATAAAGATAATTGATAATTTACGCAAATAATTGCAATAACAATTTTCAATGCAATAATTTTATTCTTTGAAGAAATTTAATTCAAAATTTATTGAAAATAATATTTAAATTCTAATAAATAAATTGTAGCAAAAGTTATTAATATAATTAAATTTCTTTGATAAATTTTAATAAAAATTTTTAAGAATAATTACAATTTTCGAGGAATTCGATTAAAATTGTATTAAAAATAATTGAAATTCTGCAATTTTATTAGCTTTATTATTTATCAAAATAATTGAATTCCTAATAAGAATTTTATTATTTGCCAAAAAAATTAGATACCTGTAAAAATTTTATTATTTATGAAAATAATTGAATATTGCGAAGAGATTTAAAAAATTTGTAACTAATGAAATTCCTGTAAAATTTTTTTATTTTTTGAAAATAATTAAAGGTTTGTGTAGAATTTTATTAGATATTTGTTTTAAATAATTGAATTCTTTTGGAAAATTTTATAAAAATAGTAGATATCGAAAATCATTGTATTGAGGAAAAATTTTGAAAATAATTGAAATTTCTCCAAGAATTTTATTAAAATTTTTTAAAATAATTGATATTTCGCAGAAGAATTTAATTATTTCTAAAGATAATTGAAATTTTGACGAGAATTTTAAAAAATTTTTGAACAAAATAAAAGAAACTATATTTTTAATATTCTCTTTTAATATTGTATTAATTTTTTTCCTATAAAAATAAGAAACAACTATTTTTCATCGCATATTGATATCATTACGCAAATAAATCCTTGGTTTCCTCGCGGCATATTATTATTACGTAAATATTGAAATTGGTATTCAATTGAATTCTAATAATTTAACACCTGAGGCGTAATATGATTTTTTCCATTTCTTTTTGCAAAGAAACTTATTTCAAAATAGACTGAAAGATGACGAATTACTGTAAGAATAAACAATGGAAATTTGTTTGCTGTTACATAAGCAGAAAAAAGCAAAACAATGATAATTATTGAATAATTTGTAAATTTGTCATCTGTAATTTGTAAATAATATTCTTTATTTTATTAAATTTCAACTCACTTGATGATGATGAATTTTTAACCTCCTGTTTGACAACAAAGTAAAAAGGCGGCAAACGTTTTATTTTGATTTTGTCCAATTTCGTCATTAATTGATAAAACATGTTTAAAAAACTTTAAAAAATTATCAACATTTGTATCCAAATTACAATAATATAAATTGCAGTAATAATAAATGTTGAGCTAAATGTTAAATTTCACACATCAGCAATCATAACGACAACCACGACAACCGTTTCGTTTCCAAATATATACTGAATTTTAGAGGTTATGTTGGGTACATAATTCGTTTTTTTCGTCGACTGCAGTTGGAAAAATTGCTCTCTGAGAAACTTTTTTTTAGTTTTATAAACTTTATAAAGACCTGTGTGTTAAATTTAGATTAAATGTTGACTGAACGTGTAAATGTAGAGTTAAATAATTAGAACAATTAAAAGGAAAGATGTTAAGAAATAATTTGGATCCATTAACGGTAATGTATATTTACACACATATCGTGTAGGTTAGGTTCTTGCTAAATTTAATTTTTTTTAAAAAGTATCTTTTCTTTACTGTTTGTGAAATTTTTAACAGTGTAAATTGAATCGAAAAGTAATATTATAGTTGGGAATTAGAAAATTTTCATTGCCTTGTTTATAATAGGTCTTAGTATGGATTTTCCAAAGCTTATTAAGTTTACGTTCACGTTATATAATTATATCGTGTTGTACCCTTGAATTTCACATTTTTTCTCCGCAGTCTGCAAAAATTTGCAAGCTGATCATTCAGAGCGCTTCGAATAGCAGAAAATATTGCAAAATTCTTTGGAATTTGATGGTTTTTAAGAACGATCTTTCATTAAATATATTTTTGTTTCATAGATAAAAAAAAATGTGATGTTACCTTTTTCTTTTTTATTATATAGTTATTTGAGTAATAATAAATAGTATAATTAATAATATAGTGGTAATTAGAATTAGAAATTCGCATTTTAGAGTTGAAAACATTGAGAAGTATTAATTGTATTCTTAATGTTGTGTATATAGGATCAACATAATTCGGAACTAGAGCGCTTAGCCAGAGAAAACGAAGTTCTTCGAGCTCGACTCAGAGACGTTTCTCACTCTCCGTTATCCGATTCGGAGAAACAGCAGTTGTTGGACGCAACTAGACCTCACAATTCAGCCCCTGCCTCCATTGTTATTCATCAAGACGAGAATTGTGCACCTACAAATGTACCTCGAGAAAAGAAGGAAAACACTGGACCCGAGTGGGATAAACGGTCGTCGGTGTCAGAAGTGTCCGTTACCTGTCTACAGGACAGGATTCTACAAATGGAGGAGACCCATTACTCTACTAATGAGGAATTGCAAGCAACTATCCAAGAACTTAGTGATTTACAAGTAAATGTCCAAAATTTTGTTCAAATTGACAGTGTTTTGATTGTTTCGTTAAATTCGCAGTGTTTTACTCTGATTTAAATATTTTTTCTAGGCACAATTGTCTGAACTTCAAGCAGACAATGATAGGTTAAATGAAGAAAAAGGTGTACTACTCGAATCTCTCTGTAGACAAACAGAGAAACTGGAAGACTCTCGTTCCAAAGTTGACACATTACAAGGACTTCTTCTCCGTGAAGAGCAACCGCAAAAGTCCTGGAAGGGATACAACACAGAAAGAGAGCAAAAACTTGTTGATCTTCTCAAGGTATAATTCATTCCAAACTTTGGATTTAATTTAAAAATTCCAATTTCTAAATTTAAATCTTAAATTTAAAACTCGTATAATTTCGAAAATTAGCGTCATACTTAACCAGGGGTACCACCTGTAAACCAGGAAATGTCAGGGAATTTTATAAACTTTGAAAAAACCTGAAAAAGTCTGAATTTTGATCGGAATCCTAGAAAATTATTGTTTTCTAAAGATATTGTGCTTCTTCTTGAAATCTAATTTTCCTTAAATATTTTTAAATTAAATCAATTTTATAAGAATTGCGTTTACAATTTTCATAAATAGATAAACGTCAAAAGGTTTCACAGGGTGGCCGCAAGCCAGGGAAAAAATGGAAATCAGGGAAAAGTCAGGGAATTTTTTAAAATTCTTTAAAAGTCAGGGAATTTTGATCGAAAGAAACCACAAATTAAAAAACTTTGATACTTGAATGTCAATTCAGTTTTTTATTTAGCCGTTTTTGTAATATAGCTCATTATAATGGTGCCGTCACATTTTTTATAAGTTTGGACCTTCTTACGGACATTTTAATGTAGAATATTAAATAATTTCAAAAATTTTTTAGTCAGGGAAAATCAAAAATTAGTCAGGGAAAAGTCAGGGAATTTTGAAAATAAAATTTTGCGGCCACCCTGTTTCAATTTGAAATTTTGTAAAATTTCAATAATAAATGAATGAATTAAATAATAAAAATTTCACAGGAATACTATTATTTACAAATTCTTTATGGTATCTGGACAAGAAGTCCAAAACAAAAAGTCCAAACCAAAAAAATTCAAAGTAAATGAAATCCAAAAAAGTAAAAAATAAATAGTTTCATTCAAAAAGTCAGAAAATTGTTTTCCTGTCAATAAATAGTTTCACTTTGGACTAATTTTTTG
The DNA here is from genome assembly GCA_032872505.1 of Leptopilina syphax. Lineage (NCBI taxonomy): Eukaryota > Metazoa > Arthropoda > Insecta > Hymenoptera > Figitidae > Leptopilina > Leptopilina syphax. The sequence continues at coordinate 27,006,318 of CM065469.1, read as the reverse complement.
GATTTTTTGTCCTGGTCAAGTATTCCAAAGAAATTAAAAATCCAATGAAAAAAATTGAGATATAAAAATTTAAATGGTTGTCTTGAATGAAATATTGTCCTTTTTTTGAGTTGCTCATTTCGATGACTGTGAATGAAAAGTAGATAATAACTTAACATTTTAAATTTCTGAAAATAATTAAATTAATCGAGCAATTAAATTGGAATTATATTAAAAAAAATAGAATTTTTGTAAAGAATTTTATCAAGATTGTTGAAAATAATTGTATACTTATTTCTTGAAATAATTATTTTAAAAATTGTAGGTATAGAATAATTGAAATTTTTTTATTTACGAAAATAATTTAATTTTTGTGAAGATTTTTTTTATTTATGAAAATCATTGAATATTTGTGAAGAATTTTATTATTTATGTTAATAATTGAATTTTTATGAAGAATTTTAATATTTATGTAAATAATTAAAAACCTGCGATTTTAACATTAACATTTTAAATTCTGATTTTATAGCGTGAAAAGTAAAAACGTGGCTTTTTCACATGTTTCATTATTTATTTTGAATTTTTTTACTTTGGATATTTTTATTTTAGATTTTTTGTACTTTTGACAATTTTTCTTGCATTTTTCGGATTGGATTTTTGGTCCTGTCTTTATTAATTTCTTCGCAATAATTCAATTATTATCATAAAAAATCAAATTTTTTACAGGGATTCAATTTTTTTAGTAAATGATAAAATTCTTTTTATGAATTCAATTATTTTCACAAATAATCAAACTCATCGCAGAATTTAAATTATTTTTAATACAATTTTATTGGAATTTTTCGAAAAATGTAAAATTTTTATTAAAATTCATCAAAGAAATTCAATTATTTTAAAAAGCCTTCCTATAATTTATTTATTAGAATTTAAGTATTATTGTGAAAACATTTTTAATTAAATTTCTCGAAAGAATTAAAATATTTTCAAAAATTTTAAAGAAATTCTTTTTAACAATTCAATTTTTTTCAAAATAATTTTAATAAAAATCTTCGTAGAAATTGAATTTATTTCAATATGACATATTAAAAAATTAGTCTCAAGAATTCAATTATTTTTAAAAGTAATAAAATTCTTTGCAGAAATTCAATTATGGTCAAAAGTTTAGAAAAATTCTCTTCAAAATTTCAATTATCTTTATAAATAATAAAAATTTTCTCCAAAATTCAATTATTTTCAAAAAATTTTAATAAAATTCTTGGCAAAATTTCAATTATTTTCAAAAACTTTTCTCAGTTGAATCAAGTTTTTTTTTACAGAGATTCAATTATTTTTAATACAATTTGAATCTAATTTCTCGAAAAATGAAATTATTCTTAAAAATTTTATTGAAATTCGTCAAAAGAATTTTAATTACCAATTTAAAAATATTTCTTTTTGTACATATGGCCACATTTCAGTAAAGTCAGGGAAATGTCAGGAAAAAATTTTTTGGCAGGAAAATTAAGAAAATTGAGACTTTTTTATATTTTTATATAAAAAAAAATTTTGTCAGGGAAAGTAATTTTTATGTCAGTAAATTGTCAGGAAAATGTCAGGGAAATTGATAAACTGAAACTAGTGACCACCCTGATAATTGATTTAAATATGAATTTCAGTTAATATTTTAGATAATTGAATGTTAAACTCTAAATTTGAATTTGTAAAAATGTTTTCTTATTTGAATTAGTGACTGACTTTTTGCTTTTGAATTAGCAGATTTTACTAATAATTAGTCGTTTCTACTAATTTAATAGTAAAATTTACTAATTCAAAAGCAAAATGTCAGTCACTTATTCCAATTAGTAAACATTTCTACTAATTCAAATTTAGAGAAAAAGTATTATAGCTTGAATTTTTAGAAATACCTAGTTGAATTTTAAAAAGGCTTCAAATTATAATCTTTGAATGTTTGAATTTTTATTTTTTTTTTATTTTTTTTATTTCAAATTTAGAAAAAAAAGTATTACAGCTTGAATTTTTTAGAAATAGTTGAATTTTAAAAAGGTTTCAAATTATAATCTTTGAATGTTTGAATTTTTCATACTTTTTACTAAAAATTGTATAGATTTTATTTGTTTGAAAAAGTTTAATTGAATTTGTTTTAAGTTATTTTAAGTTTTTATTTTCTAATATATTTATTTGATTGAAGAATTTCCGAAAAGTCGATGAAATTTCGTAAAAATTGAATTGTAAACAAAAGGATTTGAAAATTTTCAAAGAAATTTTTCAATAATTATTAAAAATAATTAATTTAAAGAAGAATTTTAGTTAAAAATGTTCTGGAAAATAATAATTGAATTGAAGTGATGAAAGTAATTTTGAATAATTTACAGTAACAAAATTCTTATAATATAAAATAATGATTTTATCATTCGGTCATGTTTTATAATAATTTTTTACAAGTTGTTTAATTTAAAAAAAGTTTCAAAAAGATAAATATAACAATGTAGAATACAGTATTATATGAAATTTCCATGTATTCGTAAAAATTTATCAGGATTATTTAATTTTTTTTAAATTTAATGTTTTTTTGTAAAATATAAATGTATTTTAAAAACCTGAAAAAATTCCGTTTTTTAACCTGTAAAAGTCAGGGAATTTAAAATAACCAAAAGCGTGGCAACCCTGTTAACAGAAATTAATAAATAAATACTTAATTTGTACAGTCTGTACTCCTACAGTCTAATTGAAATTTCTTTCAGAGTGCTCAAGAAGAACGAGAAAGTCTTCTGGAAAAGCAAGAGGAATTAAATTCGGAATTGAAAAATTTACGAGCGACCGTCGAGACAATAACTTTGGAAGCTGAGAGTTTGACGAAACGTGTTCAATTTCTCGAATCTGCTATCGAGGCTGTAAACGTGGAAAAAAAGGTTTTGGATCTTGAACTAACAGAATCTAAACAAGAGGGCGTGAACAAAGGAATAGAGATTAATAGGTTAGCGACACTTTTGGAGAATGCGAGAGCAAAAATCGAGGAACTCGAACAATCAAGACAATTGGAAAACAAAAGCGAAGCTGACGAATTATTGGACGCTGCTCGAAAAGAAAAAGACACTCTAGAAACACAGGCGGCAGCTCTTCAGGAACAATTAGCCCGATCATATTGCGAACACGATCGACTGAAAGATCAATTTTCACAGCTTCAAGAGGAGTTCAAGGTCTTTTTTCTCTCTTCTTCCCCTTTTTTTCTTTCTTTCCTCTCTTTTTCTCCTTCTTTCGTTTTGTTTAATAAATAAATAATTGTCAAATTTTTCCTTCTTCAGGTGGCGCGTAATAATTCGAAATCAGTTGTCGAGGACTTGGAATACCGATTGAATCAAGTGAAAGACGAGCGATTATCTGTTAACGCTGAATTGCAATTGGTGAGAGATTCTCTCGCCGAGCTTCAAGCACAATGTCAACGACATTTAGAAGATAAACGTGAATTGAAAGCGGCTTTAAGTGAATTACAGCGACGTGAACGTGACGCACAGAATCGTCAATTTGAATTGGAACGTGCATTAGCAGAAGAGAGAAAATTACGACAGGAGGAAAACACCGAGTGGGAACAATTTCAAACTGACCTCCTGATGACAGTTCGAGTCGCGAACGATTTTAAAACCGAAGCCCAAACCGAATTGGAACGCGTTGTCATGGAGAATAAAGCCCAAAGGGATAAATTGCGAGCATTGGAGGCGCAATTGGATAAACTCAACGATTCTGGTGAGAGTTCCCTTTCTCATCAAAATTAGAATTTCTCTTAAGTAAAATTAATTTCTCTTACTAAACATCTATTTCTATTAATGAAAATTAATTTCTCTTATTGGAAATTAATTTCTCTTATTGAATATTAATTTCTCTTGGTTAAAATTATTTTCTCTTGGTTAAAATCATTTTCTCTTACTTAAAATTAATTTTAACGAGTTATTTATTTGAATTATAATTAATAGCAAATCAGAAGAATACCGTCGCTCCGAATTCGAGGTTTCAAACAACACCGACCGAAACGCAACAGTGCGTTTTAACGAATGTACAACAGGAGATTGCAAGAAGTCGAAAGGCGAATATATCACGACAAGACTCGAGACTCTCGGTGAAATGTCTAATAGAAAGTATAGAAAACGCAACCAAACAGGCGAAAGCTGGTAAAAATTCATTTTCATTTCACTTGCTATTTATTTCGAGCATCAACAAAGCAATTGTCGAATTTACAATGTAATTTACAGGACCAGGAAGTAGGAGTAGCTCTACCTCATCTCTTAATTCAATAGGAACCAATGATGTGATATCTTTGAAGGCTCCTCTTCGTGATCAACAACAAATGTCCAATCTTATTTGTCCAACGAATTCTACTAATAATAATAACAAGAATCAATCTCCAAATGGAAAAAAGTCATACACAGGTAAAGATCATCTTTAATTTCACTTTAAGATTAAAACAGGGTCCGAATTAGGACCGTAAATCCCGCAAAAGACTGTAAATTTGTTTCAAGTCCGTAAAAGTCAGTTTTTTAAAAAAAAGGTCCGTAATTTGATAGAAAAAGGACGAATGGTCGTAAATTGTACGATATAATTTGGAGAATTTTAGAGAAATTACAAATTATTTCAGAAATTCAATTATTTTCATAAATAATAAGATTCTTCGCAGAAATTCAATTATTTTCAAAATTTTTTAAAATTTATCGTCAAAATTTCAATAATTTTCAAAAATTTTAATAAAATTCTCTGTCAAAATTTCAATTATTTTTATATATTTTTCTCAATTCAATGATTTTTAATATCTACTATTTAAATACAATTTTACAAAAGAATTCAATTATTAAAAAAAAATATTAATAAAATTCTACGCAAACATTTAATTATTTTCATAAAATAATAAAAATTTCACAGGAATTCAATTATTTACAAACTTTTTGAAAATTTCTAAATAGTTCAATTATTTTCATAAACAATAAAACTCATTGCTGAATTAAAATTGTTTTTAATATAATTTTAATTAAATTCCTCGAAAAGTGTAATTATTCTAAAGACTTTTATTAAAATTTGTCAAAAGAATTCAATTATTTAAAAAATTATTTTTTTTATGTAAATAATTGAATTCTAGTAGAATTTAATTAAGATATAATTAAATATTAAAAGCATTATAGCTTGAGTTTTTAGAAATAATTGAATTTTGAAAAGGTTTCATATTAAAATCTTTAAAAACTGTAATTTTTTATACTTTTAACTAACAATTCTGTAGAAGAATCAATTTCTTTGAAAAAGTTTATTTCAATTTTACTTGAAATTATTTTTTTGGAGTTTTTATTTTTTAACAAGTATATTATATTTAATTGAAAAATTTCCGAATAATTGAAATTTGGGAAATTTTAATTAAAAACAAATGAATTTGAAAATTATCAATAAACTTTTTCAAATATTATTAAAAATAATGTATTTATAAAAGAATTTTAGTTAAAAACACGAAAAAAAAATTTAAATTTGGAGAAATCACAAATTATTGCAGAACTTCAATTATTTTCAAGAGTAATAAAATTCTTCGCAGAAATTTAATTATGTTAAAAAATAATAAAACTCTTTTGAGGAATTTAAATATTTTCATAAACAATGAAATTCATCGAAGAATTTCAATAATTTTTAACACAATTTTAAACAAATTTCTCGAAAAGTGTAATTATTCTTAAAAATTTTATTAAAATTTGTCAAAAGAATTCAATTATTTAAAAATTTGTTGATAAAATTCTTTATGAGAGTTCAATTCTAAGAAACATTCAATTATTCATTAAATTATTTATTTTTGTAGTTAAATAATTAAATTCTAGTAGAATTTTCTAATAAAAATTGATTTTCATTTCATAAAAATGAATTTCAGTTAAAATTTTAGATAATAATTAAATAATATAGTCATGAAAAATTTAATTTATAGTTTTAAGTAAAATGTTCTCTTATTTGACTCGGACTGGTTACATTTTATCAGTAATTGGTCCGTAAATCCGTATTTTTAAATACTTTCACTGATTCGAGCCTTGTTAAAAGAAAAATCGGCATTTGAATAAAAATTACAATTTAATTAATCTTTTTTTTTCCTTAAAATAAAAAGAGACTAGAGATTAATTTTTTGTTTTGATTGTCAGATTCAAAGCAATCGGGACCAGTGGTTTTAAGTCCAAGTCAGTTGCTCGACACGGCAGCTATCAATGCCAAAACAATAGACTTTGTACGAAGGAATAGTGTCACGGATTTGTCCGATCGGAAGGATCCGCTTTGTGGCCTCGTGAAAAACGGCGGCTCAAGAAGAAATGCTCTGCTCAAATGGTGTCAGAACAAAACAATAGGATATCGCAATATTGATATAACAAATTTCAGTAGCTCTTGGAATGATGGACTTGCTCTCTGTGCAATTTTGCACACATATCTACCCGATAAAGTTCCCTACGATTCCTTAACTCCCACTGAGAAGAAGAGAAATTTCTCCATTGCCTTCACAGCTGCTGAAAGCGTCGGAATACCAACCACATTGGTAGTTTTTCTATTTTTTAATTTTAATTAAATGTAATTTAAAAAAAAATACTAAATAGTTTTTTCTTCTCTTTTTTCCGGCAGAATATTGGGGACATGTGCCAATTGGAACGTCCCGACTGGCAGCAGGTTATGACCTACGTGACCAGTATTTACAAGTATTTTGAGACGTGACTTTCCAAAAAAGAAGAAACAAAAATGAAAATGAAAAGAAAAACAGGGCATTGCCCTTCGACGCTTCCTAGAACATGAAAATATACGAGGAAGATACGTAAAGTCATCTAGTCAACTCATCGCGCGAACAACTTCCTCGTGTAACGGAGGTTGAATCTTGATCATTTTATATATACACATATACACGTCAGTCGTAGAAAAAGACTGCGTTTCACATAAATGTCTCTCTCGCATCGTTGGACTATGACTGACAGTGGTTTTTCATACGGTATATATATATATATATATAAGTCGCAGACTAAAATTCTTAGAGTACAAAGTCTGAAAGTTCTTTAAAAAAAAGACGATCGAATCTGCATCCTGAATCTCATCAAAGACTTTCTCAGGACTTGATTCATGAGATTTCTATCCTATATACGAAAACAAATTCAATGTTGTGAATTTTTTAATAGCTTCTCCCGCGTGCTTTTTTTTAACAAAAAAAAGGATACATTGTTCATATTTACGCCACACGCTGAAGCTTTTTTTAAGATTTAAAAACATCCGGAGGTATTTTTTTCAAAATAAAGACTACATTTTTTATAGAAAAAAAAGAGGCTTGATAATTTTATATACCTTGTGATTTTAAAATAATTTTCTATTGAATATTTTTCAAATATTTTCAAAGAACGAGCGAAAGAATATTTTATGATAACAATATTTAGAAATTGGTATAATAGCTTTTTAATGTAGGAAAAAAAATAAAGATATTAATTGAAATAATTTGTGAGCAGCTGTTTCTTTATTTTTTTGCATAATCAACAAATATGAATTTTAAAAACCTATTCATGAAGACTTTGCCAATTCTATAATCGATTTTATATACAGTGTGTTAAATTCTTAATAGAATCTCAAAAAAAAAATGTGTACATTTTTTTTATTTAAAAAAAACAAACAATTGGTACACTTAAGAGAAACAGAACAATACAGTCTTTTTTTTAATAATAATTGAACAGTCTGTAACTATATTTTGATTATAAAAAATCTATTTGATAAAAACTATTATAATTTTTTTTTCGAAGAAATTATTTGCTAGGCACGAAGTACAAAGAAAATTTGAGCTCTTTATTTTTATCAACGCCATTCAATAATAATAATTTAAGACACAAAAGTGACAAGCAGAAAAATCAATTAACAACTTGAGGCCATACTTCTATTTTAATCACACGTACAATATGATACGAAATATGAGTACGTTGCTCAAATTTATTGTTTCTTTTCTTTTACGTTGTTTTACACAAATGCACAAGTGCTTCACATTTTTTTTTAATAATTTCAAAAACAAATACATTTTTAACAAACACTTGAACAAATTTTACTTGAAAAACATTTTTGGAATGTAAATTTCTCTTAGCCAATATAATTTTTTTCTATTTTGTAAAAATCGGAACTAATTGATTGAACTTGAAATTGAACATTAGTAAAAGAAAGGAATTTAAGCAAAAATTAATTTCTGCATTATTTTATTCAAAACAATTTTAAAATAGTTTTGTAAAAATTGTGCATACCTCATTGAGAATAATCGAAAATTTAAAAATTAATAATTATCGTACGAAATTCAAAAAAAGTATTTTTCTTTGCACTCAACATTATAAAGAAATCGCATTCTTTTTCCTTCAAACTTGCTAACAAAATGCTTAGAAGACTTTTCGAAAATCTTGATTTCATAAATCAATAATTTCCTTTAAAAATCTACCTAATTTTTCTATTATAAATAGAATACCAGTTTTTATTAACTTTACACTCAACTTTATTTTTTTTGTTTTAACAAATATTTTATAGTTCAAGTGCATTATTAATTAAAAGTTGATTCAATTCCAATTGATTTATTTTGAAATCAGAAAAATTTGATTTTCATTTATATTTAATAAAGATTATATTAATATTAATAAAGATTATATTAATAAATATTATTAATATTAAAATATTAATTAACATTTCCTTAATATTAACTAATATAAACTAATATAATTAGTAATATTAATTAGTAATTAATTAATTTAATATTTAATTAAATATTTTGAAAAATCAAAAAAGAAATTAATGTAAAAAAAATTTGATTATCGGTAAATTAATAAAATCACAATAAATAGGAAATATCTGTAAATACTCCGAAATATTCACATTTAGGCAACTCTTTCTCTACAATTTTGATATTCTAACATGTTATTACTTTTCTTTCTAATATTTGGCAAAAAATTCTACACCGAATATTTTTGCGATTGAGAAAATATTTCATAGTATAAAACACTCAATTTAAACGATTTTCGTAAATGATAATAAAACATCTAAAATTCATTCTAATTTAACAAAATTCACTTTCAGTTCTGTATGCTGTCATATTTTGTATATAGCAAGATTCCGTTCTTACTTTTTTTCAAATAACAGTTACCTACACCATTTAATAAAATTAGGAATTTTACTATAAATTAATAAAAATAATTTAAAAACGGATTTTTTCTTAAAAGTGCGTTAGAATTAAACGAGTGGCTTTTTTTTATTTTTCGTCTCTAAAAGCTGGAAGCGCTCGGAGAGTATATAATAAAAAAATTGAATACTTTTGTGCGAAATTACTTAAAAACTAAAATGAAATAGATTAGAATATTAATAAATTTATACTCTAATGAAAAACTCTTCTAGAAAAAAAAGTTTTCATTCGTAAAATGAGTATTTTTACCGCCTTCTCTTTTGACTTTGTAAAAAATTGCAAAAACTACATTCTTACGTCCCGCAATAGAAAAACTTGAACGAATAAATTGAAAAATGAAAAATGCTATCTATTAAACTCTCAATTCAAGAACTGAAATTTTGGCATTTTTTTTTTATCCAAATTCGCAGCCATAAGGTGGCCTACTTTTTAATTTTTCTTTCTTTTTGAAATTAGTACCTATTTTCATTTTAAACTCGTTCTATCGCATCATTTGCCTCACCATTGGCAGCTATTTTATATTTCCTTTGAGGTTGATTAAACATCGTCTGCAATGGTACGTGTAACAGTTCAACAACTTGAATGAAATTCGGCTCTGAAGAATGAAAAATTGTAAATTTTTAGGAGATAATTATTTGGGAAAAATATTATTTGCTAAAAAAAATATCTCACCATTTTCCGATGTTATAAATCCGTGTCTAATCATAAAGTCCAAAGCAACTGGAACCGAAGTTGTTTTAAATTTCGGCGAGAGAACAAGTTCGAGGCATTCTTGAACTGGTAATAATTCAAATGTTTCAACTTCGCCGTCACCATTTTTTGGCTTAAAATCAAGTGGCAATTCCAAATCGTAAATAAATTCTGTATTGGGAAATAATCCTCGTTCACATTCAAAAAATACAGAAACACATCCGGCACTCTTGAGTTTGGAAATTAAATTTTTTGGAATTCCCGCTTCCTCGCCAGCCTCCTTCACAGCAGTCTCGTGAATTCCAAAACCAACACTTAAACCACCGCTGACAAAATTATCCCAATAACTTGGCCACGTTTGTTTAGTTGAGCTTCGTTTTTGTACCCAAATTGAAAGTCCTTTCACTGGATCCATCACGTATCCATTGATGTCTACGCCATATTTTCGAATTCCAAATAAACCTGTGACGAAAAAAATATAAATATGAATAAATGGACAAAAAATATTGTCGAGACAAAAATGGAAATTTTCTTTTTGCAGAATAGATAAAATTACTTGAACTTACAAGTTGCTGATCGATCCATTTTAAATAAAGGCGGAGTGTTAAATTGAGTTCGAACATCGTAATATTCTTCCCGCCAACCTCGTAGAGTGACGAATTTTCCTCCTTCCTTCCATTTCCTTAAAACTTGATCAACCCTTTCACTTCGTTCTGTATAATCTCTAAAGGCAGGATTCAGTTGAACGTATTCTGGTTGAACTTGAAACACCTGGTAATTAGAGTTAATGACATTTAATGACAACAAGAATACATTGTCTTCGAATTGCACGTTTTTTTCCCTCCTTTTTTCTCCGCTTTATTACCTGGGGATATTTTAAAAGTTCTTTCATCACATCCGGCCTCACAAGTCCCACTTGTTGTCCATCGACGACAAATGCTCTGCATTCACCTGAATGGAATCCTAAAAACATTTTGCAATTTTACTTTCCTTCACATTAAACCAACCTAATTTACAAATAACAAGAATAATAATAATAATAATAATAATAATAATAATAATAATAATAATAATAATAAAATATTAATAAATCTTTTATTATAATATTATAAATAATAAAAAAATTAACAATAAAAATAATAATTATATTATAATTATTGTCTCATTATTATTATTATTATTATTATTATTATTATTATTAAATAAAATTGTAATATTATTTAAATAATAATAAAATTGAATTTCTTTTATTGACGATAAAAAATAAAATCAAAATGTAAATAATTATAATAAAGAGAAAAAAATAAAACTGAAAATAATTTTTACAATAGTGATATTAGTAGTAAATTTTATTTTGCATTTTTCAACATAAAAGTGTTACTCTATATCAGTATGCGTCATGTAGAATTTATTTCTTTCACGTGATTACGAAATATGATATAAAAAACTTGTGTTTCGGTAAAGAAAAAAAAGATACTACCTACATACTAATATAAAATATTTTAATACAAATTTTGCATTTTCTCGCTAATTCCAAAGAACAAAAATTAATAAATAAACAATAGAAAGTGTATAATTTAAAAGTTCAATTTCATATCTTATCTATCTTTGAAAAAGACAGTTACAAGATAATAAGTAACAAAGCGCCTATTTCAATATAGGAAAAAGGTGACTAAAATAATTTTTTTAAAACAAAAAAAGATAACAATAAACTATTACATTTCTAAGTTCAACATTCTCAATATTTAATATTCATTAAATTCGAATATAGTACACAATCTTAATGATGATTATTATACATCGAAAAGCGATAAAATGGCTAAAAAGTAGAAATATTTACAAAAAAGCACGCGACGTGTCTAAAAGTAACTTTTAAAAATGTTAATAATTATTTTCATATACAAAATAATGTACACGAAGTATACAAATTTAAATTGAGCATCTGCCATTTGACAGATGCACTCCTCCCCTCCTCTTTTGATTACAAAACTACAAAAGAAAATACCACGAAATAATTATTGGATTGAAAGGATTAAAAATAAATTAAAAACATTAAGCAAAGTAGGTGAATGAAAATTAATTTAATAAACAATAATCAACGAATATTTTACTTTTAAAAAACGTTTTTGTATTATAATTTTTCGCATAATAATTGAAAAAATTTGATTTAAAGAAAAATATTTGAATTTTCTAATTAACACTCTAAAATGTAAATAATAAATGACACGTCATTGTTTGAAATCAATGGTGAGCTACACAGAAAAGTCAGGGGTTTTTTCTTGTTTGTAGCTTTATTACAAAAAAAGATGCATGGCGAAGGAGTTTGCGATCGATATCCTCCCTTGCGGGATACGAGCGTTTTGTCTTACCTGACAAGTAGAAGCAATTGCATTTTTTAGCTAATGATAATAAACGCGATGTCGATTCAGCAACAGTACCGGTCATGATGCTTTACTTTTGTCAACTGATTCTAACAACAAAAGTTAAGAAAATACAAAGTACACAGCGTGTTAATCCGGCTGAATGCACAATAAAGACTTTTTAGCAGCCGACATAACAAGAACATGACAAGAACCTAGCGACAACAAAAATATATGAAAGCGCTCATGTGTTAGCTTGAAGTACTAATAAAGAAGAGCGGTAATTTTGTTTTAAAAACAACAAATTTTGTTTTGTTTCTACTTTCTTCTAATTTACAAAGTTTTACGATTGTTGATTTGTTCATAATTTATTTAGATTGATTTTACTTTTAGTAATATGTATTAAATCTTCATTACTTTTATGATATTATTAATGGTACATTATTGTAGAATCACTGTAGCAGGTCTTATTTTCTGTATAAAACATCAAAATGGTTTCAAAATAATTTTTTTTCTATTACTTACTCGTCAAAGGACCAAGAACGAGAATATTGTAATGTGCGCGCTGTCTGTCTGTCTGTGATCTCTAATGTACAAATTAGGTTGATGCGGATGCATCTTTACCCTTGTTGTCTCACATTGAAGTTGATTGAGTCCTTGAGGATTGGCTAGTTAAATAATTTTTTTTAAAAGGGGCCCACGTCCAATATTTCAATTAGACGAGGGCGCCGAGCACTTGGTCGGCAATCTTCGGGTTTATAGTTTAAAATATTTTTAAGTGTCTCATTTTTGTGTTCTTCGATTTGTTTGAAAAATTTAGTAGCTGAGTCGCGGCAGAATCTGCGAATACTAAGAATGTTAAGATCTTTGTGTAATTGTTCATTTGTGACAGCCAATCAGAGCGCGTATTAGTGAAAAGTGGGGGAAGCTCAGAGCTCCCTCTGGCTCCCACTATAAATACTGCGTAACCTACGGGACCGTCAGTTGATAACTGTTCTTTGAGGTGATTGTTGCCGGGCTTAAAATTTAAATTCGCTAATTTGTTCCTTAAATTGTGAAATTGTGTTTATTATAATATCTCAAAGTGGAAAATAGACAAGTACTTATCTCGATCGGAGTGATCGGAGCTTTAGACCGGAAATCAATTTATACTTTAATAATCACCCTTCAAGAAAGTTTTCATTACATATAAAAATATTCTGATATTTTAGTAATAATTCTTCAGTGAATTGGAGTTTATTGTGTTTCGTGTTGTCAATCGGTTGAAATTAGCCGACAGAAGAAAGTGCAAGTGTTGGGAATATTTTTCTTTCTCGGTCGGTAAAAATTTATCGAAGAAGAAATAGTGAATGTGTTTGGAATATTCGTGTGGTTTTTTCAATTTAATCCGTCGTGTTAATTGTTTGATAAACATTAAGATGTTTTTTCTGGACCGTGATAATTCGGGATTGTCCAATAAGCGATTAGAACATTGTTGTATAGAGCAAGATGGCGCCGCTACAAGTGTCAGTTTTGATTGGTGTCGCTTGATTTGATTTGTTTGTCGCTCTTGATTGGTCAGTTTTGCAATTCTAAATTTGTGTTTCGAAAGTTTTAAACAATATTAGTGATTAGTGGTGTTAATTATGTGAAATAATTGTAATGAAAATTAAATGTCTATACATATACGTGAAGTTTTCTGAAATGATAAAATGAAGAAATAGGAAGAAAAGAAGATATCTACTACTTTACTGACAGCTCTGGATTGGAGGATAATGTACCAGCTAAGTTTATTGTAAGTCTAATTACCATTTCTATGTGTCAATTTCAAATGTTAGTAATATATGAAACAATTTAATATAATTATTATTTTCTTTTATTTTTCAGCATTTCAAAATCCAACATTCTTCGTTCGGTGAGTCTTTATTATGTTTTGACTATAATTTACAGTGACAAGACATTATTGCATTTATTATAAGTTGTCACTATTTTCGTTATTTGTACATGGACGGTATGTGAGAGAACCGTCAAAATGAGTGTTGCTGATGCAAAAAAAAAAAATCGTATACAAACAATAGGTAGGCGAAAATGCATTGCGAATTTGGCTGAATTTTAATTAAATAACAATACAATAGTTTTTACGACTTTTGCTTATATAAACTTGAAACAAAATTAATTCGAATAAATAGAAACATAATTTTAAATCTAATATATTTATTTTTTATTCTCCAAATGGCTACAGTTTAAAGTACAAATATCTTATTTTTGACAATCAAAATTTTTGAATTTTTTAAAAAATAACTAGTCGTTAAAATATCAAAAAAGAAAACTTTGGATAATATATATTTGAACAATGAATAGTATCGATTTAACATTCCACAAAAAAGGAATATATAAAAATATTGCATTCCAAAAGTAAAGGAAAACTGATTTTTTTACTTTCGATATGTATAAAGTATTTTAAACTCTTAAAGTTAACATTTATTATAACAGAGATTTAATTGATTTTCCTATTAAATTGTAATAAAAATTTCTTTTCTGAATTTTTAAATAATATTAAAATTAAAAAAAAGGGGACGAACAATTCGAACGTGTCATTAAGGCCTATTTTAATATTATTAGTACCTATTTTATATTACAGATTTGCAATCACTCTAAATTCTTGAATTTCATCTACCGTTGATCTTAATTGTTTTCACATTTGCTTTGCAATCTTATTAATTTATTTCTCGTTCTTTTTCTATTTTCATAAAATAATTCTCAATTTTACACTTTTCTTTTAAATAAACGTTGTATATTTTCACACGTTGATAAAATTAATTTTCTCCAGATATATAAATTTAAACTGCAGCCAAAACAATAGTAATTATCTATTATTTTTTTACTTGCAGATATTTTTTTTTGTCAATTGCTCCACTTTAGTCAATTTTTATCAATTTATTCAAAAATTAAAAATAGTTTTTTTCCTACTATTATTTTGTTCGATTTTTCGTTTTGTTTTGTTTTCTTAAATCGGATATTTTGTTTATCTATTAAATTATTAGTTTTCAAACAAATGAAAAGAAGTGACTAAAGTTAAAGTATGGAATAAACTTTAGAAAAAATTCTATCGAATTCTCTTAATAGAAAAAATCTATTTACTTCGAGGGTTTTGCTAAAGTTTCTTTTTATTTCCATATTCGGATAATTCTTTATCAAATATAAGTTAAATATGTATAATGCAAGTGAAATTTTTCGGTGTCTTAAATTGTTTTGCAAATATTTGAATAATAATCCGAAAATGGAGTAAAAAAAAACATTTTTTTTTCCTGAAGCTATATAGTAGCAAACAAAATTTTTCTTTACAATTATAAATTAATTGTTATTATACATATACAATACTTACATACAATGCAAAAACGATTTTTTTTCTTTGCTAGTTAATATAAAACTACTGGTGTTAAAATATATAACAGATTTTATTAAAAACTATCAATTATCTCCTGGTTGTATTCAATTACAGCTATGTAGTAACGATGCTTTTCCTTTTTTTTGGTTTCCAATAAAAGATGTTTTACTCCAAAAGAATATTTTTTCAACACGTTAAATATAACCTACAAAAATTACACTGATTCCGTAGCAAAGCGATTAATTTTCTCAGCGAGCGACTAATTTACAAGCATCTTAAATATTCAAATACTCTACCAAAAATGACGTTTCATCGTCATTAATTATTATTTATCTTTATTAACGTTTGCATTTTTTTTATAGTCGTATAATTTATTTTTTTATAATTATTTTATTCATCTTTAAAATTACTCTGTATTTATATGTGTACATCGACGTCATCTTATGATATTATCAGCCATTTAAATTATAGTACAGCCTGAGACTTAATAATATTAATGTAAATTTTCGATGCAAATTAGTTGTTCCGCCCAGTAATTAATTAGCTAAAGCTAATATGTGCATTACATTTGAAACTGATGACTCTCTCCGAATATCTACTTTACGTAGACTATTCTTGAGCAACAGAAATTATATGCTCATAAGTAATTGATACAATCAGAATCGTTTTGCAATAATAATAATAATAATAAAAGTAATAATAATATATGTATATATATTAGCAAATGTATACTTATGGACAGGAAATGTTTATAATATTTTGTACAAAGCTCCGAGGCTTCCCTAATTAATTAAAGTGGAAGCTCGTGTGCTTTGAACTTGGCGACGTGATTTTTGAGTTTAACTCAAAAATTCAGTCGATATTAATTTTTCTCTTATATACAAGTCATCTAGTTTAAAAGCCTAATCACCCTCGCTTTTGCTTCTAATTATTATGAATTTTAATTACAAGTGTTCACACGGATCTTTTACAAAGCACATTTTGAGATTCAATCTCAGAGCGATTTGCACGGAAGTTCTTTTGTTTTTTAAAAATAAAACTAAAATACATATGAATAAAATGCGAACGATCAACTCTTTCGGACGACTATACAGTGGTGAAAATACTGCCATAGTCGTGCGAAAACTAGTGAATCTTTGATAAAGTCATTCGTTTTGTGCTTGAATAATTCGATACCGTGGAAATATACATAAACTTCCTTTAATCATCAAATTGAAACTTTTATATTTTTAATCTAAATAATCAACCTGTTAATGATTTTGTTTTGATTTAGTAGCGAGTACTTTTTTTAGTTGAGAATTTTGTTATCCGATTAAACAAGTTGATGAGATAAAACTTAAAATATATTTGGACATCGTGACCAGTCTTGCTTATTTTTACACTCCCAGTATTCTCCAGTGTACATATGGCAAAGGCTGT
The DNA here is from genome assembly GCA_032872505.1 of Leptopilina syphax. Classification (NCBI taxonomy): domain Eukaryota; kingdom Metazoa; phylum Arthropoda; class Insecta; order Hymenoptera; family Figitidae; genus Leptopilina; species Leptopilina syphax. The sequence goes on along the minus strand of CM065469.1, from coordinate 26,989,325 downwards.
CTGTAAATGGATCTTCTTGTTTTTTGAACCAAAGTGGTTCGTAACTCTCGTATGGCATACCTAGAATATTGGAAAAATTGTCTTCTGAGATTGTTTCGTAATCGATCTTAAAAAATGTCTATTTTTATTTATTAAACGCAGGCCTCGGATATGACTTTTATAAAACTATTTTCAAAAAATGCGACTTATTCTTGAAAAATGCGAATATTTTTATTTGAATGAACACTGACGTGTTTGGTTAATTCAAATAAAAATATTAAATTGAAAAGTATTTTTCAAAAAAATTTTTTGTTTCAATAAAAAGAACTCGGTTTTTATGGTTTTTTAAACTTTTTTCGACTTATTTTCAAAAATTGCGCCTTTTTCGTCTTTTCTTCCAAATATCGCAACAAAAAAACCACATTTTTAGCATAAAATACAACTTATTTCGATTTTTATTTAGTGTCAAAAATAACTCAAGGACAAATCTTTCAAAAATTATTTTTGAATCATTTTTCTAATTAAATTTTCAAAATACAACATAAAAAACATTTTGAAGAATTGAAATTTTGTAAAATTTAATTGCAAATAATTGATTTTTTTCAAGTACTATATTTCAATCCGTAAAAATCAACTTTTGAAGAATTTTAATTGCAAATTTTGAAAATAATTGAATTCTCAAGAATTTTAATGAAAAATCTTCAAATATAAATTCTGAAATGAAAATTAATTATTAGCTTCTAAAAATTATATTAAATTTTTTTAATATTTCTGAACAAAGTAATTATTAAAATTTTTCAATTCTAATTTATGAAATTCAATTATTTTCAATCACATATTATTAAATATTTCCGAAAATTCAAATACTTACATACAAATTTTCTAGAATTATTTTTAACATTTTGAAGAAAACAATCATTTTTAAAATTTCTAATTCTAATTAATTTTTTTAAATAAAATTTTTCGAAAGAATCCAATTATTTTTTAAAATTTTAATAAATCCTTCTAAACAATTATTTCATTATTTTTATAGCGAGTAAAATTCATGTCAAGAATTAAATTATTTTTTATAAATAATAAATATCTTCTCAGGAATTAAATTATTTTTAATACAATTTTAATAAACTTTAATAATTAAATATTTAATTTCAATTATTAAGAAACACGATTATTTTAAAAACTTAACAAAAATTCTTCATAAAATTTAATTACTTTAAAAATTTCCAATAAAAATTATTAATAAAATTACATTATTTAAAAAAAAATTCAAAGAAATTCATAAAAAGAATTGATTTAGGATTTTCAGAAATTTTACTAAAATTCTTCGATGAAATTCAATTATTCTCAAATTTGTTTGATAAAATTCTTTGAAGAAATTCAATTATTTTCAAATTTTTTGGTAAAATTCTTTGCAACAAGTTTTGAACGTTCAAATGAAAGAAATAATTTTTGTTAAAAATATGTTCTTAAATATTATTAAATACAAAATATTAAATAGATACAAAAACAGTAGTTTTGCAATAAAAATTAAAAACGCAGATTTTAAATTCAGAAACTACAGAATTATTTTTTTTTGAAGTGGCGCAAAATTATTGCAATAAAAATTTAATTTCAAAAAGAAATAATTAAATATCGTTCATTTGAACGTTCAAAATTTTAGGATCATTAAAATTCTTAAAAAATTTGATTATTTTTTTTATATTCTTCAAAAATTCAATGATTTTTAAAAGATTTTAAGTTACAGTTGTAATTTATAGAAATTATTGAATTAAATAACTTTTTCGACATTGTTTTGTATTTTTAATCGACTAAAACGACTTTTTTTGCGCTTTAAAGTCGATTCGAGGCCTGTAAATATTTAAAGACAAAAATGAACTTTGATGATTAACTCACCTTGATCAGTAGCCTTTTCTGCTTCGTTTTCGCGCGCTCTTCTCACAGCTCGTTGTTTTTCCTCCAGTCGAAGTTTTTCAGTGTTTGCCTCCTCCCAGAGTCCATCTTCCATTAATCGTTGATCAGGCCTTAGACGTGAATCAGTAGGAGCAATACCTTCTTCCGGTTCGTTAAGTTGGCAGGCTAACTCCGTGAAGTTGTAAAACTTTTCGCTATCTGGCCTAAAAAGAAGAAAACAATTATTGATGACTGACAATTGTTTCGTGAAAAATTCAAAAAAATTATTATCATTGCGAAAATTGTTTAGAAAAAAAAAATAATAATTCTTACGGTGGCATGTGACGTTTCCAGGCAAGAATATAGGGACCAGTCTTGTACACTGGATTGTCTGGTGTTCCTGTAGTGTTGGTGACTTGAGCTATTTCAATTTTCGTGTCCCACGTACCCTGAACGACCCATTTCACTTCCTTGGTGTTTGTATTCATCACAACGCCTTTAACCTTTCGTTGACTGTCTCTCGAAAAATATGAATATGGAGTGTACTTGAGATGGCACTTTATTCCATCGGTGTGATTAATGATATCCATGTCTCCACTTTGATCGACCCATAATTTTCCTACTATTATATTATGAACTGTTGTCGTCACTTTTCGCCAGGTATAATGTTGTGAGTTTGAGTTAAATTCCAGGTGGGCTGTGCCGAGTGGTATTACCTGTAAATTATCATTTTTACACTATTTTTCTCTAGAAAACTTTCTACTTTTGATGATTCGAAAGTTACAAACGTTCGAATGAATGTTTATTTGCCTTCTTCAAATTAAATTGCGTCACTATCAAAATTAATTAAAATTTCATTTTTTAATTTTTATTCATTGGGGCAAATTGTTAATTAATTAATTAAAATTAATCAGTAATTTATAAAAAAAAAATTATAGAAATATATGAATAAAATTAAATGCATAAAAAATAAATTTAAATATAAACTTTAGTTAAAAACACTAAAATAATTAAACTTTTTGAGAAAAGTTACAAACGATAGCAGAAATTCAATTATTTCCAAAAATAGTAAAATTCTTTGCAAAAATTCAATTATGTTAAAAATTTTTTAAAACTCTCATCAAAATTTTAATTACCTTCATAAATAATAAAATTCTTTTCCGAAATTCAATTATTTTCAAAAATTTTAATAAAATTCTTTATGGGAATTCAATTATTTTCATTTCAATATGAATAAAACTCATTGCAGAATTTCAATTATTTTTAGTACAATTTTAAAATACATTAAATTATATTCAATAAATTATTTATTTTTATAGGTGTTTAAATAATTGGATTGTTGAATTTTTTAATAAAAATTCATTTAAAAATAACATTCAGTTCAAATTTTAAATAATAATTATTATAAATTTCTCAAAAATGCAATTCTGCAATTCAATTCAATTATTTTCTAAAATTTTAATATAATTCTAGTCAAAAATTCAATAATCTTCTTAAATAACTAAATTCTTTTTAAGAATTCAAATATTTTCATAAATAAAACTATCATCACAAAATTTCAATTATTTTTAATACAATTTCAATTCGATTTCTTCGAAAAATGTAAATATTCTTAAAAAATTTATTTGATATCGTCAAAAGAATTTAATTATTTAAAAATTTGTATATAAAATTTTTAAATAAATACTAATCATTATTATTTTTTCATAGAAATTAAGACTTTCAAAAATTTGAAATTTAATAACATATAAGAATATTATTATAAAACATGAAGATATCGATCACTCCGAATTTTCGACTCGGATTTAATTAATAATAATTAAAACTTGCTATTCTGTTGCTGTAACTTCTTCAAAAATAATATTCATCATTACGATTATACATTTCTAGAATTTTCAACTAAAATTCTTCTTCAAATCAATTTTTGAAAAATAATTTTTGAAAAAGTTCTTTGAGAATTTTGTAATTCTTTTGTTTACAATTTTATTTTACGAAATTTTGTTTATTCTGACATTCTTTAATTAAATATATTAGAAAAATAACCAAATAATGCAAATAATTAAAAAAAAAAAATTCATTAAACTTTTTGAAAAAAATTAATTCTACAGAATTGTTAATTAAAAGTATGAAAAGTTCAAATTTTCAAAGATTTTAATTTAAAACCTTTTGAAAATTTAATTATTTCTAAAAATCCACGTTATGTTTTCTATAATTAATTATAATCTAAAATTTTAACTGAAATTCATTTTTAAATCAATATTTATTAGAAAAATCTACGAGAATTCAATTCTTTAACTACAAAAATAAATATTTTGTTAAATAATTAAATGTTTCTTAAAATTGAATTTTCACAAAGAATGTTATCAATAAATTTTTAAATAATTGAATTCTCTTGACAAATTTTAATAAAATTTTTAAGAATAATTTCATTTTTCGAAAATTCGGATGGAAATTGTATTAAAAATAATTTAAATTCTGCAATGATTTTTATTATGTATTTATGAAAATAATTGAATCCCTCTAAAAATGTTATTATTTATGAAAATAATTGAATAATAATTTATGAAAATAATTTGTAAATAATTGAATTCCTGTGAAATTTTTTTTTATGAAAACAATTAAATGTTTGTGTAGAATTAAAAAATTTTTTTTTTAACTAATTGAATTCTTTTAGGAATTTTTATTAAAATCACTAAATTGAGGAAAGTTTTGAAAATAATTGTACTTCTGAGAAGAATTTTACTTTTGAAAATAATTGAATTTCTGCAATCATTTGTAATTTTGCTTCAAAATTCAATTTTTTTTAGTGTTTTTAACTGAAATTCTTCTGTAAATCTATTATTTTTAATAATCAATTAAATATATATATTAAAAAATTTAACTAATTACAGAAGAATTTTAGTTATTAAAATTTTTTTAAATTTGTAATTAAATTAATTTAAAATTGACATTTTACAAAATTTCAAATCAAAATCTTTTGAAGTTCATCTACTTATGAAAATTGTAAACGCAACTCTTTTAAAATTGAATTAATTTTGAAATATTTAATTAAAATAATAGATTACAAGAATAAAGACATTTTTTCAAATGAAAAAAAAGCGTGGCAACCATGAAATATGTTCGTAGTGTTTTTTTTTGTGAAAAGAAGTAAACAAAATAGTGTTCTTTCTTCTTAGGGAAAATGAAAAATTACCTGAAGGTATTTGCCACGAAATTTGGAAGCCATTGTAAATTCTTGCCAGCAACGCCATTTTCGCCCCTCGCAATATTGCGCTACCATTGGAGGATGATGGGAAACTTGTTCAGAAATCGATCTCCAGCCGAGATCGTCAGTTCTATCACATTCGTACGTTTCTCCTAATAAAGGATTAAAGGGTTTACCTGTCCTATTTGCTGTCGTTGAATAACTTGATACGGTGAAAGCGGCGATATACGCCATTTGCTCATATTTATCTGTACATTCTGCTGCCCTGAAAAAGAAATACAAACACAAATTAAAATTTAGAATTTTTCGTAAAATGTAAAGAAAATTTTCTTAAAATCTAAATTAGTAGGATTAGTAGAGAATTGCAAGAAATTTATACACACCTGTCGAGAATATGAGCATACTCGTAATCTTCCGCTAACCTTTGGAGCATACTAAGTGGTTCGGAGAAATTAACTGGCATTGGTATTTTCGATAATTCTTTCCCAATGGAGTTTTTCATTATACTCCATAAATTTAGGGGATAATTTGGTTTATCAGGAACTCGGGTTCTTCGTTTTCGTTTCGGCATTGTGGTTGTTATCCCGGCGCTGCTACTACCATTATTTGCTCGCCAAGGCGTCTGTAACAATTAAATAAATAATTTTTTTTTTGAACTATAAACCATTGCAATAAATTTGCATTAATCCAAAGACAAAGTTAACCTTCAGTATAAGGCTTCGATATAAAACTTATACTTTTTCGTAAAACTCGTTAACCTTTAGATCTTTTATTGGCGATAATTGTATTAGGCGAATGATTACATAAATTCTCTTACTTGACAAATACGGGAAACATTAAGTGTTGTTTTATTTATAAACAATTCAGACTTTTGTATCTTGATTTAGAGTTTAATTATTTTCCTAAATTTCTGGGAACGTTCGAATAAACGAAATTCTTTCTTTTCTTAAATATTTTTGAATGCTAAATTTAAAAGTCTAATACAAAAAATAATAATACTAATAATAATATTCTAATGTTATAATAATAATATTACATAATATTTAATAAAATATTTAATTGAAGTTAAATATTTACTTAGTGAAGCACTAATTTTTTTTCACAAAAAAATAACATTTTTTACTTCTTTTAGAGAAAAAAAATATCGTCGTTCATTTGAACGTTCGAATTTAGTTGAACTTTGAAATAATTGAAATTTATTTATTTCTTTTTCAAATTAAAAATTTACTACAATAATTTTGAGTCACAAATTAAAAAAATTAACTTTAAAGTCTCTAAATTTTAATTTTTATCTCAAAACATTGTTCTCGCTTAGTTAATTTTTTTCACAATAGATTTCAGAAAAGGAAGAAATAGAATTTATTTTTTTAAAAAAATGTTACTGATAAATTTTTTATTCGTGTTCGGACATTTCGAAAACAATGTTTATTTATTTACAAAGAAAAAGAAAAAAAAACACTAATTTACATATATTATATATAAAACAATAGTAAAATTGAAAAAAAAATCGTTAAGATGCAAGTTATACAAAACGGAGAATAAATATTAATCATAGTAAATGATAAAATCTTGAATCATTTATAACAAAAACGTAAGCGTTTAAAAATACTAATAATCGTCTACAATTACAATTCTAATCGTTTTTTATCCAAGAGCTGACAAAGTACTTGTACAATATTTCTAAGCCCCTTATTAGGAAGTGTTTCTTTACTTTCCTAAGTTTTCTCTACTTGAAAATATAATATCTTATTCATGAAGTCTAGAGGTTTGGCGATAAACGAAATGTGCCAACTTTCATTGTTTTATTAATCATTTTTTAAGTTCCTTATTCTTCATTTTTGCATTTTCTATTCAATTATCTTTTTTAATATTGTAATTTCATCTTATTATAAAGTAGGAAGAATTTATTTCTTTTTTACAAATTGATTTTTCCATTTTGAAAATAGAATAGACATAATTATTTTCCTTTCGTGCGGGAATATTTACATTTGTTTTGAAAATAGAATGTTCAGTAAAAATTTTCAACTTTTGAATTACGAAAAATTGTTTCGAAATTTAAATATTATTATAAATTGCTCACTGAGGTAAAAATGAAAAATAAGAATTAAAAATTTTGAAACTTCATAAATTATTTTTTAATTTTTATTTATTTTTTATCAAGAACGAATCTTTTTTCAAGTAAAATTTATCTTCTATTTATTTTCATGTGCGTTAATTTTTGAAGAAATTGATTGTTACTAAATAAACTTTCAATTAGATTTTCAAAAATTTCAAATTCAAACTTTTTTAAAATTAAAAAACTTATAAAAAATTGTTATAAAACAAGAAGATATCGATCACTCCGAGTCATGTTTTTTAATAATAATTAAAGATGATCGAGTGATAAAATCTTTTTTTTATATTATAATATAAAAATATTGTTACTCTGACTTCTTTAAAATTATTTTCATTATTTCAATTCAATTATTATTTTCTATTTTTAAATAAAATTCAATTAAACTTTTTCAAAAAAATTAATTGTCAGTTAAAAGTACGAAAAATAATAATTGAATTCTACGAGAATTCAATTATTTAAATACAAAAATAAATATTTTCTTCAATAATTGAAAACATTTTGAGGAACTTTATTAAAACTTTTTAAAATAATTTAATTCATGAGAAGAATTTAAATAATAATTCATGAAAATAATTGAATTTATGCGAAGAATTTTATTAAATTTTGTTTAAATAATTGAAATTTTGCCAAGAATTTTATTACTTTTCAAAAGAATTGAATTTTTGTGATGAATTTTAATGTTTATGAAAATAATTGAATTTTGAAAACATTTTTTATTAAAATCCCTTAAAATAATTCATTTTATGGGAAGAATTTGGTTGTTTATCAAGATAATTGAATTCTTTTGCAGAATTACTTACTTAAAAAATTTTTAAATAATTGATTTTCTGCAACGAAATAAAAGTTATTTATGAAAATATTTGAATTATTGTTACGAATTTTATTATTTTATTGAATAATTGAATGTTTCTTAAAATTGAATTCCTTTGTCAAGTTTTAATAAAGTTTTTAAGAATAATTACATTTTTCAAGGAATTTCAGGGTTGCTACAATTTTTCTCGAATGAAATTCCCTGACTTTTCCAGGTTTTCCAGGTCTCAAACAATATTTTTCCATACACATTATAAGTGTGATTTATATAAAAAGTAATTAATTTAAAAGCAAAATTTATGCAAACATAGCATATTTTATTGTTATATTAATCACTTCTAAAAAAATAACTCAATTTTAAACATTTTTTCATTGGCGAAAATAAAATATTTCAAAATTTTATGGTTTTCAGGGTGTTTATTATTTAAATCTACAAATGGCTTTAAAAATTTTTTTTTATTTTTTATGAATAATTAAATTCTTTTGACGAATTTCTTGAAATTTTTGAGAATAATGTTTTTTTTAATAATTTTAATTGAAAATTTGGAAAATAATTAAGTTAGATAAAGAATTTTTTTTAACTTTTTAAAAATAATCTTGTCTGTTTATAATTATAATTAAAAATTTTATTTTTCAATTTTATTAAAATTATATTGATAATAATTGATTTTCTGCAAGGAATTTGACTATATTTCTTATGAAAGTAATTAAATCCTTCCAAAGAATGCTATTATTTATGAATATAATTTAATTCTTGCGAAGAATTTTATTAAAATTTTTGACCATACTAAACAGTACCTAATAATTAATTATTTATTTAATAAGTAAACAAATAAAAATAATTAATTAGTGAATAAATAAATAAAAAGTCTTACATTCAGCCTAATTTCGAGGTTGAATTTAAAGTATAAACGGAGTCAGACTGATTTTATCCTGTGTAATAAAAATTTAATTTGCTCAAGAAATAAATAAATATCATTTATTTGATCATTCAGAAATTTAAAATTATAAAAATTTAAGAGAAGTTTAATAATCATAATTATTGAATAATAACATAATAATATAATTTAAATAAAATTTTTTAAAAGAAATTAAATTATTTTCAATAAATAAAATTAAACGTAAAGAAATTTCAATTAATTCAAAAATTTTGAATTTTTTGTTTATAAAAATTCAAATATCTTGAAACAATAGAATTAAAAAATTTTAAAAATCTTATTTTTCAAAATTTTCAAAAAAAATTTGCAAAAATCCAATTTTATTAAAAAATTTTAAGCGTGTGTTTATTTAAAATTAACTAATAAAAATTTAAATTATTAATTTTGAAACTAAATAACATGAATACATTAGAATGTGACTCTTTATAAAATTCAATTATTTATCAATTATTAAATTAAAATACTTTGAAAATTCTATTTGTTAAAAAGTTTCTAATGAAATTCTTTAACAAATTTAATTATTTTCAGTTGAATTTCACAAAATTTCTATTGATTCCATAATTTTTTAAAATTTATTTACATACTTTATTTAAATCAGTGACTGATTTTTTATTATCAAATAAATTATTTTTACATAAGTTTAACAGAAAATTATTTTCCAGGTGTTTTCTCATTTTTCCCTGACTATTCCCTGACTTTTCCATACAAATTAAAATTCCCTGACATTTCCAGGTTTTCCAGGTTTCCAGACATTGTAGCAACCCTGAATTTATTTAAAATTGTATTAATTTTCAAAATAATTGAATTCTTGTGATAGATGAATATTGTTATTTATAAAAATAATTGAATTTTGCAAAGAATTTTATTGAAATTCCTTTAAATTCTTGTTCACAAATTACATCACAAATTCTTGTGATGAATATTGTTATTTATAAAAATAATTGAATTTTGCAAAGAATTTTATTGAAATTCCTTAAAATAATTGAATTTTTGTGAAGAATTTTGTTACAATTCTTGAAAATAATTAAATTTTTTTAAAAATGTTATCAAAATTCTTGAAAATAATTGAATTCATAAAAAGAATTGTATTATGTTCTAAAATAATTGAATCCCTGTAAAAATTTTATTATTTAAATGAAAATTATTGAACTATTGCGAAGAAATTCATAAAAAAATTTGTAAATAATTCAAATTTTTGTGAAGGATTTTATTAAAATCCTTAAAAATAATTGAATTTTTGCAAAGGATTTTATTATTTATAAAAATAATTAAATTTTTGTGAAGAATTTTATTATTTATAAAAATAATTGAATTTTGTTGAAGAATTTTACTATTCATTGATAAAGATATTTAAAATGTTGATGACGAATTTTTTTTAGATTTTTTTGAAAATAATTGAATTTCTGTGTTGAATATTGTTATGTATGAAAACAATTGAATTTTGCAATGAATTTTATTAAAAGTCCTGAATATAATTGAATTTCGGCGAGGAATTCTGCTATTTATAAAGTTAATTGAAATGTTGACGAGAATTAAAAAAAAAAAAATTTTGAAAATAAATGATTTTCTGTAAATAATTTTGATATTTATTAAGGTAGTTGAATTTTTTCAAAGAATTGCGTTAAAAATTTTAAAATTAAAACTAATTTCAACAGAATTGAAATTAAAATTTTTCAAAAAAAAGCATTTTATTAAATGATTTATAAGTAATAACTATTTGGCAGTTCTTTGTAATTTTATGAGGCAAACAAAAAAGACACCAAAAATTCAGAATTTTCTTATGAATTTTAAAAGTTAAATTTTTTTCAGTACTTTTATTAAAAAATCCCTGACTTTTCCCTGATTTCTCTGACTTTTGGCAACTCTGATTAAAGAATTAATTGAAAAAAAAATTGTTTAGAGTAAAACTCACCTTATCCAGTTCGAGGGCTTTTAAACGTGAATTTGGCAGTGATTCGTAGTCGGTCACGATGAGAAAATTGTCATTTCTTGTACGATCAGCAGTGACTGTTGGATCACATTCTGAACTAGAACCATCATCACTTCCTTGGGAATCAGTTCGATCACGTCCACGTGAGAGAGAATTGAGAATTGCTAACGATACAGGATCTGTCTCTTGTGCATCATAGAAAACTGCGTTATCTTCGTCGTCATCTGATTGCGGCAACAATTTTCTTATTCTCACCTGCTTTTCTCCTACGAATTTCAGTGAAAAATTAAAATTTTAAAAATACAGATATACACCAAGCGTATTTGTTCTTATCTTTTCGCAGATAAGAGTTAAAATTTATTTAAATATAGCATATAGTACGACTCGATACTTATTTTTTTTTTAAATGACAAAATTCTTGCAAATTCTAAAAAAGTTTGTTTTTTTATTCTAAGACAATTTTTTCTGGCTTTTTAGATAAAGAAAAGTAGAGAAAGATAAAAATTTAGGTTAAATGAATTTATATGAATTTATTTTAATTAATTCTAAACTTTTAGTGCAAAAGAAAAAAAATGGTTTATTTAATTTATTAGATATTTATCATTTTTATTATTATTATTATTTATCAATTATATTTTATTTTCAATAATTGTAAGCAATAAATATCCAATTTTACTTATTTGAAATAGTTTCAAAGTTCAAAAATTTCTAATCGGCATTGTAAATGATAAAACTACTCTAAAATTCTTAGAAACTGGTTTAATCAAGATGTAGATTATATCTACAAACATTTTCACAATAAGTGTAATTTAAAAATTCCTCCAAAAATAGAAAAAAAAATTTTCACGAAAATTTCGATTGACTCGTCCACAAAAAAGTAAAGTAGGTTAGAATTCTTTTGTCAATAAGATTTATATTTATCATCTTAACACCAACGAATTTATGAAAAAATTAAGTCTACTGAATTTTTACTTTAATAAATATTCTCTTTCAACGTTTAAATCCAGATAGGAAATGATTCATCATATTTGCTCGCGAGTAAAAGCATAAATCGGTTGTTAATAAAATTATTTTAATCCAATATCTTCATAAATACCACTGATAATTGGGGAAATTTCATTTCCAATTCTTTTTTGATTGATGAGTTTATTATTTTAAGGAAAAATATGCAACTTCTGATTCACGAATGTAATTTGAGGGATAAAAGAGACGTTAAATCTTTTGGCAGAGTCTATAAGCAAAAGAGATTTTATGCGAACATGAACTTGTGATAGTGACACATCCTGTTTGTCAATTATATCATATGATGCTGACGTTTAGAATATTCTATTGAACGAGAAGTGTTGCATGAAGCAAATTTAATAAAAGTCAAAAGGGCAGAAACCTTTAGAAAATTGTAAATAAATTTATAAACCTTTTTTTCAAGATGCTGAATGTTCCTCCTGACAATCAATAGCCAAACTTCTGTTTGCTCCGTTTCTTTTTAATTTCTTTTTCCCGAAATTGTGACCGTATAATTTATTAGCGATCACTTAGAAATTTGGAAATAACTATTGTATATATAGTCAAAAAAAGATATTGTTGAGCGTATTAAGCGAAAGACATTTGTGGTGGCGATTCGCAAGGCCACCTGTGCATAGAACGACAAACAGCTCCGAGCTCGTGACAAAGCGAACACGCACAACACGTATACTTAAAGAAATTTCTACACTGATTGGGTGATTATATTCCACTGAATCGAATATCAGTTTGTACATACATACACACCAAAGCACATTGAGAAAAGTATTCCCCTGCCATCTGGTATCTTACAATTCAACAAAAGTCGCTGACACATTCGCGAGAGATAATCAATATTTTCTACAAAATTTCCTCAAGGACTTTCTAATTTATACTTCTTTTGATCCTTAAAATAACAATTTTTTCAACAAACTACTTTAATAGATGGAAAATTGTTTTCTTTATCTAAACACTTGCAAATTACAATAATTGTCAAGTGTACAAATATTATTTTTGCGAAATAAATTAAAAATAATTAACTTTTTGAAATTTTTAACAACAAAAAAATTGTCTATTTTATAATGAATTATTTTTATTCACGCTCATGATAGCGATAAATTTATAATATACTTACCATACTAAAAAGATAAATTATTCTTTTTATCTATCATTTTATTTTCACGAAAAAAGCTTATCAAATTTCGTTTCAAACTTTAAATAATTTGTTTCTTGTAGTGATAAACGAATAATCTTATATCACTTACCTTTTTTTTTGAGAAATTAAACTAAGATTTTAATACTTATTTAAATAAAAAATAATAATTCTACTATTCAAATTAAAGAATTATATAAATTTCTCTGAGTAAATTAAAAATATGAAGCTGAAGTCTTTTTTTTAAACGAAAAATTAAAAATGAAATTTTTCATTTTCCTCAAATTTTAAAGTTTAAATGTATATTTTTATCTGTTCAAATATTTTTCAAAAATTACTGGACTAAAATGAAAAATATAAAAATTGAATATTTATTTAGTCAAAAATTATTTTTTCAATTTTAAAAACAATATTTTTGCAAAGAAAAATGAAATTAAAAAAAGTAATAAAAATATTTAGACAAATTATTTTTTCAATTGTAAAAAAAAAATAATATTTTATAAAGAAAATTAAAATTAAAATAAGTAATAAAAATATTAGACAACAATTTTTTTTTTAATTGTAAAAAACAATATTTTTGTACAGAAAAGTGAAATTTAAAGACGTAATATAAAAATTAGTTCAAAAATTATCTCACGAAAACAGTGGAAAAAAATTATTTTATTCAAATTGATTTCTTGACTATAATCGAATAAATATTTAATTTATATATTCTTACCTAATATTAAATAAATTAAATGATAAAAAAAACTTGTAATCTTGATAACCAATTGCACTGGTTTTTAGAAAAGAAACAAATTTGTATGAAATAATTTTCTTTTTCAATGTTGCCTTTTAGATATTGGTTGAAATTTGATTTGAAAAAATTGAAAAGTAAATTGATAATAAATTTTGATATTAGGTAGTTCAAAAATATTACCTTCCATCTGAGGCTCAATTAATGAGTCTGGTAAGGCGTGTTGTGCCGCTTCTTCTAAATGAGAATGTTGTCTAGCTAGTTGTTCAACCATTTTTTCGATTCTTTCTTTTTGGTCTCGTTCGTGCTGTACCATTTTTCTCCATTTTGGTTCTTGCTGTTGCGCCAATTGTAAATAATCGCTGCTTGCCTGAAAATATTAAAAACTGGTGAATGAATTAAAACATAAGTTATTAGAAACATTAATAATTTTGAATATTATTAATTCTTAATTTAATTGTTAAATTGATAATTACAATGTATAGTGCTTTGTATTTTTTTAGTTAAATCTTAAATGTTCCTCAAATTTTTATCGTTTAAATGAACGTCGATATTTTGTTACTATTTTTTTTAGTATTTTAACAAAATTTATTTGCTTGAAGGAAAATCATTTGAAGCCAAAAAATTATTTTTCATTAAAAAGATAAACTTTCAACTGTGAGTAAATGTTAAATTTATATTAATTTTCAATTTAGTATAGTAATTTTTAAACGTGGGTGAATTTCACAACGATTGTAAGAAAAAAATACTATTTTTACCCAGAAAACAATATTTTTTGTTTACAAACTATTTTTGAATTGTTGATAATATCCAACAATCTAAATATCAAAATATAAAAAGTATTGATTGTTACGAAATATTTGTTAGCCAAAAATTTGAGTTGAAAAATATTTTTTTCTATTATATCGTCGATTTTATAAACGTTGTAAATTTCACCAAAGGTTTTTTGAAAATATAGAATAAATAGTTAAAAAATAATTAATAAATTAATTAATTAATAATTAATAATAATAATTTACAGAATAAATAGTTTCGTTTATTTGAAGGTTCAAAATTTTGTAGTGAAATTGAATGTAATTATTGTGTATAAAATTATTATTTTTTGCCTTTCACGAAAATTTTCCAGATAATAGTAGAATAATCTTACGCTAATCATCGCAGTGGCAGCCACACGAAAAAGTGTAGCTCGTTCGGTAAGGCTTTTTACTTTTGTAGATAATTCATGGGAAACAGGTTCCTGAGTCTCTAAATCAGTTATGCATTTTTGAAGATTTGATCCTTTTTTCACTAGTAGTTCATAGCATGATTGCAAGTGTTCCAATCTTTCGGTTAAGTCTTTTAATGTTGAAACTTGTTCCATCTTCTGATTGGCATTGCCTTGGTATTCCTCCTCCTCCTCTTCTGAAATAATAATTCGACATTAGAATTGAAAATAAATTCATGTCTAATTAATTTTCAAATAATCCTTCCAAATAACAATGCGATAGCAGGGCTCAAACTAGGTCCGTAAATCCCGTAAAAGTCCGTTTTTTTGGAAAAAGGTCCGTAAAGTCCGTAATTTGATTGAGAAAAAACGAAAAGTTCGTAAATTGTACGATATAATTTGAATAATTTTAGAGAAATTACAAATGATAATAATAATAATAATAATAATAATAATAATAATAATAATAATAAAATTCTTCGCAGAAATTCAATTATGTTCAAAAATTTTTTTAAATTCTCATCAAAATTTCAATTATTTTTAAAAATAATTAAATTGTTCTCTTAAATTCAATTACTTTCAAAAATTTTCCTCAATAAATTCAATGATTTTCGATATTTACTATTTTTATAAAATTTTCCAAAAGAATTCAATTATTAAAAAAAATAAATAATAAAATTCTACACAAACTTTTAATTATTTTCCAAAAAATAATAAAAATTTTACAGGAATTTCATTATTAAAATTTTTTTTTTAAATTTCTTCGCAACCGTTCAATTATTTTCATAAATAATAAAATTTTTACCGGAATTCAATTATTTTCGTAAATAATAAAATTCTTTTTAGGAATTCAATTATTGTCATAAATAATAAAAGTCATTGTAGAATTTCAATTATTTTTAATACAATTTTAATGGAATTCCTCGAAAAAATTCTTAAACATTTTATTAAAATTTGTCAAAAGAATTCAGTTATTTATAAATTTATAGATAAAATTCTTTATGAGAATTCAATTTTAAGAAACATGCAATTATTCAATAAATTTTTTTTGTATTTAAATAATTAAATTCTGGTTGAATTTTCTAATAAAAATTAATTTAAAAATGGATTTTAGTTAAAATTTTAGATAATAATTGAATATTAAAAGCAATATAGCGTGAATTTTTAAAAATAATTGAATTTTGAAATTCTTTTTTTAAAAAAAGTTTAATTGAATTTTTTTAATATTAGATATTTTAGGTTTTTATTTTCTAATATTTATTTAATTGAAGAATACATTTAGGGTGGCCGCAAGATTGACGTTATCAATTTCCCTGACATTTTACTGACATAACAACGAATTTCCCTGACAAAAATTTTTTTGTTTAGAGCAAAAAATGTATTGCATGGCCGTCTAATTTCTTTAATTGCCCTGACAAAAAAATTTTTCCTGACATTTCCTTGACTTTACTGACAAAAAATTTTTTTCCTGACATTTCCCTTCTTCTTTAATTGTCCTGACAAAAAAAATTTTCCTGACATTTCCCTGACTTTACTGACATGTGGCCACCCTGACATTATAATAATCGTAAGTTTCCTTTCCGTTAGCAAATTATCTGCATTCATTTGTTTGTTTTGAATAATAATTTTTGTGGGTTATTTTTATTTTTTTTTAATGTCAAAAAAAAAAACGAAAAAAAACTCGTTTTATTCACTTCACAAAAGTGACAAAAATTCCATTCCATATTTTTTATTTTCCTGACTTTTTCCTAATTTTCATCAAAAATATTTACTTTTTTCTTATCCTGCTTATAAATTGAATTTCTGCTACGAATTTTATTATTCATGAAATTTAAAATAATTTAATTCTTGCGAAGAATTTTATAAAAATTTTTAAATAAGTCATTTCTTTCGAATAATTTTATGCAAATTCTAATTTAAATAATTGAATTGATGAAAATTTTTATTATTCATGAAAAGAATTGGATTTTTACAAACCATTTTTTAAATAATTGAATTCTATTTGGAAATTTTATGAAAATAGTAGATATTGAAAATCATTGAATTGCGAAAATTGTTTAAAGATAATTAAATTTTACAAAGAATGCTATTAAAAAATTTGTCAATAATTGAATGTCTGTGGGAAATTTTATTAAATTTTTTTAACTTAGAATGTTTTCAGGACCTTAAAAATTTTCAATGTTTTCAAGACAAATTTATTTGATTAAATTTTGTTGAAAATAATTAAATTTCTAAAAAACATTTTATTATTTATGAAAATAATTGAATTCTTGCAAACGATTTACTAGAACTTTTTAAAATAATGGAATTTTCAAGAAGAAATTTATTATTTTTAAAAATAATTGAATTATTGTGATGAATAGTATTGTTCTTTATGAAAATAATTGAATTTTGAAAAAAATTTTATTAAAATACCTCAAAATAATATTGAATTTTCGGGAGTAATTTTTTTATTTATCTTTAATAATTGAATTCTTTCGAAAAATTATTTGTGTAAATAATTGAATTCTTAGAAAAAATGTTATTAAAATTTTAAAAAATTGAATTATTTCAAAAAAATTTAATTAAAATTGTATTTAAAACAATTAATTTCATTCGAACAATTTTATTAAATTTTTGAAAATAATTATTTAATTCTTCCATAGAATTTAAAAAAAACATTTTTTTAAATAATTTATTTTTGTCGAGGAATTGAAATTAAGTTTTTAAAAATAATTGAATTTTTGAGCAATTCCTGTAAAATTGTATTAAAAATAATTGAAATCCTGCTATGAATTTTATTATTTATCAAAATAATTGAATAGTTTTTAATTTGAATAGAATTTTATTATAATTCTCAAAAATAATTGAATTACAGAGAAGAATTTTATTATTTTTGAAAATAATTGAATTATTGCGGAAAAGCTTATTAAAATATTTAAAAAGTATTGAATTTCTGTAAAAAATTTTATTATTTTTGAAAGTAAGTGAATTCTTCATTAGAATTTTATAAACATTGTTTTAAATAATTATTTTTTTTCAAAATATAATATATATTATGAAAATTTTATTATTTAAAATAATTGAATTCTTGTGTGAAAACTTAATTTGTGAAAATAACTGAATTTTTCGATTATTAATTTAAAATAGTAATGAAAATAATTGAAATTCTTCGATGAGTTTTATTATTTATGAAAATAATTAAATTCTTGCTTAGAATTTAATCAAAACTTTTTTTTTAAATTGATTTTTCATGAAAAATTTTATTATTAGTGAAAGTAATTGAATTATTGTGAAAAATAAATTGCATAAAATTTTGTTAAATAATTGATTTTTTCGAAATTTTTTTGAAAATTAGCGAATTTAAAATAGTGGAAATTCTCTAAAAAAAATATAATTTATATTCTTTGTTCAGAAAGTTGAAGATTATTTTTAATTTAGGTATCAAATATCAATTTTTGCGAAAATCAATTTACTTCGTACAAGAAAGTTTAATTATTTTCAATTTTGAAAATCTGATGTAAAATTTGAAATTAGTATTAAAATTTGTTTAAGTTTTTTATGTACTTTGAAGTTTAAAAATATAATATAATTTGAAAATTTAATTCTAATTAGTTTTTCAGTTATGTGTCATAATAAGTATTTCTTTAAAAATTACTTAAATTAAAATGACTTGAAATTGTTTACAATAAACAGTGTAATACAACATTCCCGCGTTTGGCTAGTTTACAAATAATTGAAATTTCGTAAAATTTGAAAATTTAATTTAATAATTTTCAAAGAACTTTTTTGAAAATGATTAAAAAATAATTGATTTAAAGAAGAATTTTAGTTAAAAATTCTTGTAAATTATAATTGAATTGTAAATGATTTTATCACTCGGTCGTCGGTCATCTTTAATTGCATATTATAAAACATGAAGAAATCGATGATTCCGAGTCGACGACTTATGGTTATCGACATCTTCATGTTTTATAGTTATGAAAAATTTAATTTTTAGTTTTAAGTAAAATGTTCTCTTATTTGACTCGGACTGGTTATTTCTTTTTGTCAGTATTTGGTAATTTTTCATTTTTGGTCTGTAAAGTTCGTATTTTTAAATACTTTCACTGGTTCGAGCCCTGCAATAGATATTAAGGAATAAAAAGAAGAGTTTAATATTCTTTTGTTAAAAAAAAAAAAAAAAAATGTATACCTGACTCCAAGGCTTGAATGGCTTTTGCTTTTGCCAATTCGAGTGCAGTGACCCATTGTTGTCGTTCAACTTCGGTAGATGCTTTGATGTGAAAAGTTTGAGTAGCACCATTGCTCACGATAAATGTACAAGCGTCCACTACGTGAATTAAGGCCCCGTGTAAAGATATTGATCCTCGACATGTGTGTGAAATTTCGGCAGGATGTCTAAACAGAGAAAAACAAACAAATTCTTCCTATGCTAAACAATTAGATAATCGCATAACTCATTGAGATTGAGTTTCAAGATATTTATCATCATTAGATAAAGCTCTTGAGTGTCAATCTGAATAAAGCAAATTCCTTGTTTAGTTGTCTATATTAGAGTTGATACTAATTTTTTTAATAGTTTTGAAAATCAATTTTTGTAAAGAATTTTTTTTCTGCATTTATTATTAAATCAGTTTTTACTGCAACAGGGTTGCCACAGGTCAGGGAATTCATGGACAAGTCGGGGATTTCTTATTAAAAATACTGGAAAAATTAAATTTTTTAAATTCATAAAATTTTTGAAAAAGTTACAAATGATTGGAGAAATTCAATTATTTTCAAAAGTAATAAAATTCTTCGCAGAAATTCAATTATTATGTCAAAAATTTTAAAAAATACTCGTCAAAATTTCAATTCTCTTTATAAAATTAATTAAATTCTTCTCCGAAATTCAATTATTTACAAAAATTTTCCTCAATTTAATGATTTTCAATATCTAGTATTTTAATACATTTTTCCAAAAGAATTTAATTATTTAAACAAAATTTTGATAAAATTCTATACGCAATATATTCAATTTTTTTCATAAATAATATAAATTTTACAGGAATTCAATTATTTTCATAAATATAATAAAAACACATCACAGAAATTCAATTATTTTTAATATACAATTTAAATAAAAAATTTCTCATCGAAAAATGTAAATTCTTATAAATTTTTATTAATTTTCGTCGAAGGAATTCAATTATTTTTTCTGTGCTCAAATATTTTTGAAAATTACTGGACTGAAATGAAAAATATAAAAATTGAATATTTATTTAGTCAAAAATTATTTTTTCATTTGTAAAAACAATATTTTTGCAAAGAAAAATAAAATTAAAAGAAGTAATAAAAAGATAAGAAAAAAAATTATTTTTTCAATTTTAAAAAATAATATTTTATAAAGAAAATTGAAATTAAAAGAAGCAATAAAAATATTAGATAAAAATTATTTTTTTACTTGTAAAAAACAATATTTTTGTAAAGTAAAGTGAAATTAAAAAAAGTAATAAAAAATGAGTTCAAAAATTATTTTTTCAATTGCAAAAAACAATAGTTTTGTAAAAAAAAATTGAAAAAATTTGAAATTGAAATTTGAAATTTGAAATTTAACAAAAATTTATTTATTTACAAATTTTTTATAAATTTCTTCGCAATAATTTCATTATTTTCATAAATAATAAAATTTTTAAAAAGTTTTCAATTCATTACAGTAATTTTTACTAATTTATTAGTAAAATTTAAGAATTCAAAAACAAATTTTTAGGTACTAATAAATAAATTATCTATATTATTATAATAAAATTTGCTAATTCAAAAGCAAAAATACGTTTTTTTGAATATTTTTGAAGTAATATAAGTATTTCAATTCACAATTAAAACTATATTAAAATTAATTGAATTATTATAAAAAATAAAAAATTTTATTAAAATTTTGGAAAATAATTAAATACTTTAGAATAATTTTATTAAAAATTCTAGAAATAATTTAATTCTTCAAAGAAAGTACCTATAGGTATTAAAATTGCATTTGAAAATAATGAAATTTATGCGAAGAAATTTATTATTTATAAAAATAATTGAATTCTTTCAAAGAATTTTTATTAATATTTACGAAAATAATTGAATTGTTTTAAAGAATTTTAGTGAAATATTTTTTAAATAAATGAATTTAATTATATTACAATTAAATTAAAAATAGTTGAATTCGTGCAAAGAATTTTATAATTTATTAAAATAATTAAATTCTTTAGAGGAATTCAATTCAAATTGAATATTGGGAATAATTTAATTCATTTATTTTAAAAATATTTCACTAAAATTCTTTAAAACAATTCAATTATTTTCGCAAATATTAATAAAAATTCCTTGAAAGAATTCAATTATTTTTATAACTATTAAATTTCTTCGCAGAAATTTTATTATTTTCAAATGCAATTTTAAATTATACTTTCTTTGAAGAATTGAATTATTTCTAGAATTTTTAATAAAATTCTTCTAAAGTATTTAATTATTTACACAAATTTTTTATAATAATTCAATTATTTTTAATATAGTTTTAATTGTGAATTGAATTACTTATATTACTTCAAAAATATTTTTAAAAAAACGTATTTTTCCTCTTGAATTAGCAAATTTTACTAATAAATAGAAATTTCTACTATAATTTATTTATTAGTTTAATTTAATTTAATTTGATTTATTTATAATTTAAAATAATGATTTTATTACTCGATCTGGTCATGTTTTATAATAATATTCTTTCAAGTCATTGAATTTCAAAAGGTTCGAATTTGAAATTTTTTTTTATGAAAAAATAATAATGATTAATAAAAGTAATTAAAGTAATTCAGTTAAAAATAATTGTTGTTGTTTCGAACAATTTTACAATTACGGAAATTCGTAAATAAATATGACAGAGCATTTTTTTTTTGAGTATCTAATAATTTTTAGAGTGAATCAGAATATTCTTTAGGGTCAGAGAAAAAGTCAAAATTTTGACTGGAAATCAGGGAAAAGTCAGGGAAAAAGAAAATTAAATTTTTGTGGTAACCCTGTGTAAAAAAATTTTCAAATTAGACTAAATGTATTAATTTAGAACTAATTTTAGGAATTGAAGTAAAAAAAATGAAGCTTTATTACCTAAACGGTTATTCTAAACGGTTTTGATTCAAAACCCCCTTTGTTCTAATTTGACAACTTTTTTCTAAAAAGAAATAATGTGTTTATAAATTTTTGTTTTTTATGATAAAAAATGCTTTATATTGTTCGTTTAATATAGTGACACGCTTTGAAGAGAGATGTCTAAGAAGCAAATTTGTTTTAAGCTTCCTATACTATTTTTGCCTTTTAAATGTTTCTGTTTGATTTAAAACTAAAATTTGCTTTTCTAAATTGTTTTCGATGAAGACAAACATTAATATAGTTTATATTTAGAGGATTTTGTGTATTTTCGGTATTTTTATTACAAAAGTTATTTAAAATTTTTGCTGCTTAGATACCATTCTTCGGAGCGCAAATTCTAAGTATTTGTACCAGAAAAATTATACAATACTTGATATAAAATTTAATAACATGCATTAAAATGTTGCATGCAATTTAGAATAATTTGCATTATTAAATAATCCAAGTTAAAATATAAAATAAATCGTTTTACCCTAAGGAGGCTTTTTAGTCATAACAGAAATAATGGTTTCAAGCCCTTGTGTTTTTGTATTATTTTTTTTTAACAAAGCGATAAGTGTTAGTTGAATTTTATTACAAAAAGAGGAGTCAATTATTCGAATTTTAAAAATACATGTTTTACAAATTACAATAATAAATTAAATCACATTTTACAATATTGTCGAATAATTATTTTTTGGAAAATCTTTTTCTAAAGAGAATAAGAATAAGAAGAAGAAGAAGAAGCCTGTGAAATATTATGAATGAATATTAAAAGAAGCGTAAAAATTTATCTTCTGTGTGTGTGAAAAATGAGTAGAGAAGCAATATGTCTCATGTTTTCATTGTGTCGAGATTCTTTTCCTCCATACGAATTGTTTTGATATCGCACAAGATGAAGAATTTGATTGTAAAGCATAAAGAATTCGAAACCTTGATCCCCAATGCAATTGTCAACAATATTTCAAATATTACGTTATATAACTACATGACTTTAATAGAAATGCAGGTGCAAAGTGGTGTATTACGTAACAGATTTGAAAGTAATTATACCGTTTCTGCATTACATGACAAATGGAGTTTTTAAGAATGATATGGAATGGAAAAAGAGAGACAGAGAGACAGAGAGAGAGAAAAGTAATGATAGATTATGTCTTGGACAAGAAACACAAACAAAAAAGTTTTTTTGGACACAAAATCTTGAAGGCAGACAATTTTATTATTATACATCATCACAAAACTAAAAGAAAAAAAAAGAGGACTTAATCGCCGGAAAAAATTAATTATACCGTAAACAAATGGAAGGATTAAAAATGTTTGGACGAAACAATTGAATATAATTCTTTTTCTTTTGTTAGAAGACTTTAATATATTTGAAGGAGGGTCAGGATTTCGGCGATTGAATTTTTTTTTGTTTTTACTTACTCGGAGGCTCTGCCAGCCCTCCGCTTGCGTCGCGTAGATATCTTTGGCCCCCCTGTTGGTTCAGCCCTAAACAGTCCATAAAACAAATAGGCCCTTTTTCACATATTGTGCACAATTTATTGCAAAAAGAAAGGAGAAACAAATTTTTTTTTTGACAAAAATGTAAATTTTTTCTAATTTTGCAATATATCTAAATTATATTAATTATATCAAAGAATAAATGGGTTTAATATTATATACTTAAGTAATGTGTTTCTTCTCGATTGTATAAAAAGTGTTTCTGTTTCATTGTCTCTAAATTTAAATCAGTGAAATATTATTCATTCTTAAAGACTCATTAATTATTCATCATCTACTTTGCTTTCTTTTCTTCATTTGACGAACTTGGAAAAATTTTTATTTTTTTTTATTTTTATACATTTTGGTGATATTGAAAAGAAATTAAAGATTACAGGGATCACAGTCCCCTGTTTTACTTAATCCAATTTTTTTAATCCCTTTTTATCCCTTAAAATACCTAAAATCATACATTTTCTTCCCTTTTTTCTTTATTTAATAACAAAACGAATAAAAATTATTATTTATTCAGGGTGGCCGCAAGATTGACTTTATCAATTTCCCTGACATTTCCCTGACATTTTACTGACATAACAAAGAATTTCCCTGACAACAATTTTTTTGTTTAGAGCAAAAAATGTATTGCATGACCGTCTTAATTTCTTTAATTGCTCTGACAAAAAAATTTTTCCTGACATTTCCCTGACTTTACTGATAAAAAATTTTTTTTCCTGACATTTCCCTTCTTCTTTAATTGCCCTGACAAAAAAATTTTTCCTGACATTTCCCTGACTTTACTGACAAAAAATTTTTTTCCTAACATTTCCCTGACTTTACTGACAAAATATTTTTTTCCATGACATTTCCCTGACTTTACTGATATGTGGCCACCCTGTTTATGATAATAAGTTTGAAAGATTTTTGGTTATACTCGAAGAAAAGAATTTTTACTTTTTGCAAACTTTGAAAAAATTTTAGTTTTTTAAAACTTACGAATTTTTTTATACAACTTTTACTATTTATGAATTAAATTCCCAAACTATTTAGAATTTCTGTAAAATCCTACTATTTTCAGAATAAATTTTACTCAATTTAAAGTATTTTTTTACTAATTGTCAATAGAATTTACTACTATTATGAAATTGACTCAATATTTACTCTGGAAAAAACGATTTTTAATAGCAAAATTTACTATTTTCAATGTTAATTTTTTTACAAAAGTTATTCAAATTTTTCTTGAATATGATGCAATTAGCTACCAAAATTTCTTATTTTTAGAGTAAATTTTACTATTTCTGAAGTAAATTTTTCTAATCTTTATAAAAAAAAATTGTCTTCGAAAATAGTAAAATTTATTCTAGAAATAACAATTTTTAATATTAAATTTTACTATTCTTGGAGGAAATTTTACCACAAGTTCGAAATAAATTTCACTAATTTTTTTACTGCAATTCATTTCGGATATATAGTAAAATTTATGGAATTTTAAAACAAAAATTGCATTATAATAAAAATTTTGATTAAAAATTAAAAAAATTACAGACAATAAAAAAGATGAAAATAATTATATCAATTAATTACTTCGGTTAAGTTCACAACGTTAATGATCAACGATTGAACAAAAAAAAATATTTTTTCTGACAAAAATAACAAAATGTTTTATTTACAAATTTTTATTTTTCAAATTAATAAACAAAAAATTATGCAAATAATTTTTTATGTAAAAATATAAATAGAAAAATACTTTTTCTTCTAAATCGTTGATTATAAACGTTATAAACTTCACCAACGTAATTAATTAACGCAGAAAAAAATTTAACAAATTAAGAAATTTATTAAATTAAAATAAATGAAAATTAAATTAAATTAAATAATAATGATTTCAAAAAGCTGTAACCAATAGAAAAGTAAAAAAAAATTTTTAAATAAATTGTTTACGCTATAATACAACATTTTTTTTACTCAATTTGAAAATTCCCCCTTTTTAAACTTTTTTTAAAACCTTTTTTCA
This sequence comes from Leptopilina syphax, assembly GCA_032872505.1. Classification (NCBI taxonomy): domain Eukaryota; kingdom Metazoa; phylum Arthropoda; class Insecta; order Hymenoptera; family Figitidae; genus Leptopilina; species Leptopilina syphax. Next base: position 26,963,744 of record CM065469.1, on the reverse strand, counting down.
AAATCCCTATTTTTGAAAATTAATATCCCCCTTTTTTCTTATATTTCATGAAAAAATCACTGTGATCCCTGAAAGAAGAAAATTATTTTCGTGTTGTAAAATTAAATTTATTATAATTAATTAATTAAACTAATTATTTTTGATTAAAATGAATAATACTTCTGTATTTAAAATTTAGAAAGAGTGTGAGAAATTTGTGCCTGACAGTTGAAAAATGCAAATAAAATTCTTTAAAATAAGAATAAATAATAAATAACAAACAAAATAGAAAAACAGACGTTTTAATAAAACAGTTTAAAAAAAGAAGTAATAAATATAAAGGTAAAATAAAAAATAAAAATAAATTGACCTGTATTTTTTGAAAGTTATTAAATGATTTGTAAAAATTATATAGTATTTGATACAATTTTTTTTTTGCACAAAATAAAACATTCTTTTCAATTATTAAAATTTTTGAAATTAAAAAATTAAATTATATTAAAAATGAAATTTGCAATTCATTTATAAATAATAGTTTTAGAGTACTCTGGCCTTCAAGAATCTGAAAATAGTACATTTATTAGACGTACACATTAATAGGAAATATTACTTATAAAAATATTAAACGAACTTGAAAAAAATGATTTAAATGAAGTTTGTTTGAGTTTATTGTGCTAATGTAAGTGTCGAAGAAATGTTTTTAGACTGTTTTAATGAAATTTTTTATTTATGATAATTAATTTTAATTTTGTCTTTTTGAATTGTATAATCATAAGTAGATAACTCATGTTTTATTAAATTAACAACTTTTTGATAATTAGATGAATATTTGCTATTTTCGCTATTTTTTAACGCAATTAAATTATTTTCATTTATTTATTTACTTATATTTACTGAATAAATAAATTTTTATTTAAATACATTCAAACTATACGATTTTTTAATATCTACTGTTTCTTACTATTTATCATTAAAATTTTATTCTACTTTTTTTTAAAAACAAATGTCAGGCCTTTCAAAAAAAAGTTAAATTTAGAAGTTAACAAGAGCTTTGAATTATATATATATAAAAGTCAATTATGACATATTTACATAATGACTTAGTCTTTTAGGAAAATCTCTGACAATTAACTATACATATAGTGTAGTAAGTTCTTTAGAAAAAATAAAAAAATTATTTTGAAATAAAAAAAAAATTGTCAAACAATTATTTTTACTTATGCTTCAAATTATTTGAGACTGTTAACAAAGAAGGATATTTCAAGATTTTACAATATATTTATTTGTTCAGGTCATATATTGACCATCTTATGTTAATTAAAGATGTGAATTTGCAACTTTCGTAACTATAACTCATTAGCTGGCAAACTAAAGTCATCATTAACGCCAGATAGCGTGTTTAATTTTAGAAAATATCTGCTAAACAATATTTCAAAAAACAAAGGCAATAAATCGTTTGTAAAGTTGAATCTTGATTTTTTGAACAAAAATGTAACGTTGTCTTGACAAAGATGAGTGCACTGACTTAGGCTTTGACCTAATTTTACATACTTAACAATGTATTCTTTGATGTTTGTATATATTTTATAACATTTACTTTTTTTTATCAAGGGCCTTAAAAATGAAAAATTTGCATCATTATAATGAAGTGATAATTGTTTAAAAATACTGTCAGTGTCAAATTTCTTATTAAGAGCAGAGACAATATGAATGAATCATTGATTGTAATCGAATGATAAAAGACAGAAGAGAAACAAAATATTAAAACTTGATTTTAATGAAATAATTGACAATATTAAAATGCACAATTTTTGACAAATCTGTGCCAATCCATCGCCTCCAAATGTGGAGCTGGATTATTATTTTCCTTTTTTTTACATGTTATAAAAGGATCTTAATAAAGAGGGGGGAGGACTATAGAGAGGCAGGATCGCAGAATATATTTTTTTTTTTATAAAAAGAAAATGGATTTACTAAGAAAATTGCTGGAACAATATTTCGAAACAAAGGGCTGCGATCAAAAAGTGTTAGTTTTTATTGACTTTAATCATATCACGTCCGAAAATACCTGTAGTATGACAGATGGCCATTTGACAGGACAAACCATCTGCGCTGATAACCTTTTAAATAGTTAGTCCATTTGAATAGCCAACCCTTCAAATCGCCTGAGCCATGTTGTATTTTAGGATCACTCATCTTTATATTAAACAACAATGCACTATTTATTTAATGAGATTTTAAACACCGCAATAATCACCGTTCACATGATCATACGTATTGAACAAGACACCATTTTGAAATTGTGTTTTGAAATTATTCCGTAATACACGGAATGAATACGTGGCAAGATCGGCAACAACCGATTTGTAAATATATATTCCCGTCGCTAGGTGGCTAGATAGTCAAATTTTCTGTCCCGAAAATTTAAAATTTAGAGAGAAATTTTCAAATATCAATAGTACTAAAAATTTTTGTTGTTGTGGAAATGTATTTTACGTTCTAATGTGTCAAACTTTTTTTTGTTTGTTTTTAAACAATTTGGTATTAATTACGTACTTTATGATTGTCTATTTAACATAGGATAATTTTATATGTTAATTCTTTTAATTGTTATCGAGAATTTATTATTAAAAAATAAGATTAGATAAAGAAACAATAAAATTTTAAGTTTGAGACAATTTAGCCCCTGTTTATAGACAATCTCTTACACTCATGTTTGACTAGCAGATCTAAGTCTTATCTTATTTTCTAATCATAATTTCTTCTGCTTTTTTGGTGCATGTAAAGCCTTAAAATAACTTTTATTTAAAATTTAGTAAATAATAATCTACTACCAAAATTAGGTAGTTAAAAATTTTTTAATAAAATTAAATTGATAAAATTAAAAGTTTAGAAATAAATTAATATAAAAAATACCTAAACGAATGAAATAAAAATAATAAATAATTATTTAAATTAATATAAGAGTAAACAATACAATAAATGTTTAACAATTTATTTATTAATTAATTATTTATTAGAGTAATCTAATTATTATTATTATAAAATTATAAATTGTTATAAAATTAATTATAACCCTAAAAATATAATGAATTAATTATTAATTTATTTCATAATTAATATTATTTTTATCTCAATCTTTAATAATATATTATTTTATTATAAATAACAATAATGAGTAAAATCTAAATTGATATACTTATTACAATTAAAGTTAATTAATAATTAAAAATAATAAAATAATTAAAATAATGATCAATCTTTATTAATTGTATAGTTTCAAGTTCAATTTTATTTTTATTATTTATTTATAAGTTGCGCTTTAAAAAAAAATTTTTTTGTTTATATTAAAATATATAGTATTTTTATATGAAAAATACACTTTTGTCTTTGAAGATGAATATTATAATTCGAATTTAAGATGCAAAGGTCGCAATTTTTCGAATAACATTGATGCGACCTTAACATAATTTTCCATAAGTAGAAATGATTTTATAAGAGTAATATATAAACTTTTGAAGACAAATCCTTTTGCAATTATGTGATAAAATACAGCGTGATATTTTTATTTTCTTAAAAAAATAAAATCTTAAATAATATCTTTTTTCTAAATTAAATTTTCAAAATTAAAATAGAATTAAAAAATTAAATTGTTCGATATTGAATAATATTATTGAATTGAATTAAAATTAAATTAATAAATTAAAAAAAATGAATTATGAATTAAAATAATTCATTAAAAAAAGAATTAAAAAATTGAATTAAAAAAAGTTAGTTTTTGAATTCATGAAAAAAATTCACTTTTTTTTAATTCAAGGTAAATAATACAAATTTATTTGATTTTTTGCTTTCTCATAGATGAGGAAGGATGTATTTTTAAATTCAATTAATTTTTCTCGAATAACAATATTTTTTAACGCGAGATAAAAAAAAATGTTCTAACAAGTTTTGTACATAGTATTGTAAATTTAAATGAATTTAAAAGATTGGAAACATGATTTGATTAACATTAAAAAACACTCTAATGATTATACAAATTAACAAACACAGGAGGATAAAAATAATAGTAAAATATTTTTCCCAGTTTGTGCAATAAGAAGGAAAATTTTATTTATTGAGGGAATTCCATGCAGTAACCTTTTTTCTTCTTCTTCTTCTTACTAATTAATGTTCATTTGAATATGCATAAATAATTGCGACATTGGCAGTGAAAAAAAGAAACAAAGACATTTCAAATATTTCCAATTTCAAAAATTCTTCTTCTTCTTTTCCCATTGTTTTTCCTAAATTGAAAAATGAAAATTTATTGTTTCTTTAAAAAAAAAAATTGTTAATTACCCAAAAGTCGAGTTTTAATTTGAGATTATGTTATTGACTATTATTTAGTACCTATTGTTCATTAAAAAAGTAGTATTTATTACCTCGCTCTTTCGTCGAGTAAAAACTATTAATTTATTAACTGTTATTTATTATACATATTATGTATATCTATATTTGATAAATAATTACTTATATTTATTATTTTCCTAGGAAGCTAGTGTTTTGTAAAAATAATAAAAATTAAAAAAAGAAATAGGAAAAAATAAAAATGGAAAAATAATTTTAAAAAATGAAATAAAAATTTTAAAAAAGAAATTTCTTAAGCTTTTTGAGAAATAAATAGAGAAAAGAAGTTCCTGTGAATCTAGAAAAGAAATTTTATTCATTTATGCATAAAATAAATCAAAATAAATTGGACTTTAAAAGACAAACTGCATATAGAATCTTTTATAGTAAGAATTGCACAATATGTTATTCCAGCAATCACCTCGAGCACTCTACCATAAATAATTTTATTACGATTGTCTCATATAATTTTTTAACGCTCAAAAGTGTCGGAAACAATGTCAATTTAAAAAAAAAACTAAAAATCAAAGGTTGAAACAATGGAAAAAGATAATCCATTATTCCTGTACTTTTACAAAATTACAACAATTGTGGATAATATAGCCAAAAAAACAATTTTTTTTCAAGTTAATTATTAACCATAAATAATTAGTGAAAAATAATTAATTAAAATTATTTAACAATCAATAATCATTATAACTTATCATAATAATGAATAATAATTTTTTTTAAATTATTCAACATGAATAATAAATAAAAAATAATTAATTAAAATTATTTATCATTAATAATCATTTATCTATAATTTATTCGAAATCAATTATTTAGAATTTAATATAATAAATAATATAATAAATTTAATAATAAATAATAATAATTAACCAATAATAAATTAATTTATATTTATCTACATTTACTACTATAATTTTCAAGTAAAAAAAAAATATTCTTGGAATTAAATTTATTAGCTAGTGTCGCATTTTAAATAATTTTCTTAATGATAATAAATTTATTTTCTCGACTGGTTCGCTTATTGTGAGTTAATATGAAAGTCATATAGATTTTAAATTTGCAAATTTAACTGTGCGAATTTAATATTCCGATTATGAAACGTTATATGTTAATTACTTTGACATATTTTTAATGCTATGTCATCAAATTTTTACAATAAATTTTTTTCCGAATGTCTATAGCAATTTTTGAAAAAAAAATCTCTTCAAAATATTCGCATATATCGCAAAACTGTCAAATATTAATGCATTTTAATATTTAATAAAATATTAAGCAAAATCAAATAAAATTGAGTAAAATAATTAAATATAATAATTTTAAACATATGATAATTGAAAAAAATTATTATTTATCATAATATTTTCTTATAATTTTTTACTATATTATTTATTGAAAAATATAATAATTAGTTTTCCAAATGAACGAAATATTTTTCTGTGCTCCAATATTTTTTCAAAATTACTAGAGTTAATATAAATAATTGCAGAAATTCAATTATTTTCAAGAGTGATAAAATTCTTCTCATAAAATTCAATTATATCTTTGAAATTGAAAAAAAATTCTCGTCAAAATCCCATAATTATCTTTATAAATACATACAAAAATTTTTCCCCAAAGTTCAATTATTTTCAAATCAATTTCAAATTCATAAAAATAGTACGAAAACATTTAATTATTTTTATAAATAATAAAAATTTCTCAGGAATTTAATTATTTACAAATTTTTTTATAAATTCCTTCGCAATAATTCAATTATTTTTATAAATAATAAACTTTTTTTAAGGAATTCAATTATTTTTATAAAAATAATTAAAAATTGTAGAAAATAATAATTGATTTGAAATGATGAAAATAATTTTGAAAAAGTTACTGTAATATTTTTAAATTCTTAATTCCTATGGAAAACTAATACATATTGATTAAATATTTATTTTAAAAAAAGTTATTGATGTTTTCGAATAATTTTACAATTAAAGAAATTCGTATATAAATGTAACAGAACATTTTTTTGAGTAAAATTTTTTCCGTTATTTTCTAAAAATTTAGAAAGTTTCATTTTCAATTAAAATTTGTAATTTGTAATAAAAGAAAAGAATGAGTTTCTGAACAATATTGTTATTGAGAAATATAAATTATGCATAAAATGGGTACATTTCCTATTTCTTAATTGTAATTTTTTAACAATTAACAATTTTCTCATATTTTTTATAAATAAAAGGGAAAAATTTTGCATAATTTGGATCATTGAAACGAAATTGGTTATACAGGGTGTCCACATGCCAGTAAAGTCAGGGAAATGTCAGTGAAACAAAATTTTTGTCAGTAAAGTCAAGGAAATGTCAGCGAAAAAATTTTTTGTCAGTAAAGTCAGGGAAATTAAGAAAATTGAGAATTTTTTAAAATTGTGACTTTTTCGACTTTTCTTCCAAACATTTCAAGTATTTATTTACAATTTTTAAAAATCAATTTTTGAAGAATTTTAATTGCTAATTTTGAAAATAATTGAAATATAAAAAATTTTAATATGAAAAATCTTTAAAGATAAATTTAAAAATGAAAATTAATGTACATTAGCTTCTAATTTTTTAAAATTCAATATTTTTAGTATTTTTAATTACATATTTCCAAAAATTCAAATACATACAAAAATAATAACATTTTAGTATTATTTTTAACATTTTGGAGCATACAATCAAGTTCAAAATTTTTAATTAAGGGCATTTGAACCTTTTGATGACGTTACAGATTGTGCAAAGCATGTGTGACGTCATCAAGGTTCAAATGCCCTTAAAATTGAAAAAAAATTAATTACTTTTTTAAATTATATACAAAATTTTTTTTAAGAAATCCAATTATTTTCGAAAAATGACATTAAAATATTTTTAAAAACTAACCAAATTTTATTATAATTGTTTGTAAATTATTCAAAATTGAAAAACTAAATTACCGTCAACTGCGGGGCTATTTTGTGTATCCGGGGGCTATTTTGTGCACGCGAGTTTTTTAATGAAAAAAATTATTAAAATGAATTATTTTAATCTGCTATTTTGTTAAATAAAAGTTGGATTACATGACAATAGAGAGCACTAAATGTTATTATTTAATTCTTTGTCAATTAAGAGAAAAAATTTCCTAAAAACGGAAAATTTGTTTAAAAAATTTTGAAAGTTCGGAAAAATTATACCAGATCTTCTACAGTTTTAATGTGTCTCATAAACTGAGTTAGATATTTGTTGTCAATTGTGTTGTGATCATACATACGTAATGCGCTAACTTTTTATTCATTATTTTAAGAGAAAAGTGGAAAAAACTGAAAAACCAGGATTTCATGGGGCTATTCTGTGCACTTAAAAAAATCAAATATTTTTCAGAAGTGTTTTATTTAGTAAGTAAAGAAGATTCTGTATATAATTTTTATACATTTTTGTCTTACTTTTCTGTCAAAAAACTGTAAATACGTTAATTAAAATCATTAAAACGATTAAAACCTCAACCGGTGCGCAACGTAATAACCTCAAAAAATGAACATTAATTAATATTTATAAGTTTTTCAAATTAGTTTTAAAACTATTTTCTCGTTTCTCTTAAAATAACTTGAAAAGTATATCAGATATTAAATTGTTATCTATTTAACCTTAAAAATATTTATTTCAAGTTTTTTAAAAATACGTATAATTCAAAACCATTAAAAAAGCTCCTATTGAAATATGATGTTTTAAAGTTATTTATAAGTGTTTAAACGATCATTTTATAATTATATTAGTATATTATTATAAAATATATATTAAAAAAGAAAAAAATGTTATTTACTATTTGCGTAATATACAATTTAAAGAAAGATTGTTAATTTTTAGTAAATCCGGATTTTAGAAAAATTTTAGTGTTTTATTTTACATTTTTTGTATAATATCTACCAAAAAAATATTACTAGGTCATTCTTTTTTTAATTTACTCTCAAATATATATACACAGAAGATTTAATGTAGCAGAAACGATTTAAAAAATGTTTACGCAACATTATAGAAAAACAAAGTTCGATGCACAAACTAGCCCCATCCCGGGAGCTATTGTGTGCACGACTTTCAATGACTATAACTAAGACAAAAAATTTTTTTTCTTTGCCAAATTTATAGGAAACCTGCAAGAGGATGTCCACAACATATATCAAAAGATGATTTTCTTTATTCTTTTAATTCTGAATTTTAATAAATCTTTGAGTAAAAAAAAGCTATTTGGTGCACAAAATAGCCCCGGTTGACGGTATATTTATATAATTAGAATTATTATAAAAAATTTAATTTTTGTATTTAAATAATTGAATTCTAGAAGAACTTTTGGGGAATTATTTAAATTAATTGATTCAGAGCAGTGATGAAGTTTAGTTAAAAATTGTAAAAAATAATTGAATTCAGGAAGGGTTATAATTGTAATTGTTAGAAATTATTCAAATCATTCAAATTCATAAATTTTACCTATCTTCTGTAAACATTCATATTTTCCTGTAAAAAGAATTTTGTCAGGGAAATTAATTTTAATATCAGTAAATTGTCATGGAAATTGATAAACTGAAACTTGTGGCCACAGGACCCTAAAGTTCCGAACGTTCATTTCTACCCTGTTGTAGAAAAAAGCATTTAACCCTAGAAGGAGTAACTGGGGTGTCTGGACACCCCAAGCAAAATTCAAAGTATTCCCATGGCTTAACCAATAATTTTTTTACGCTCAAAACTTGTTGATAATTTAGTTTGAACCACTATCTTTTGACACCTATTTGTGCCGCCAAAAGTTTTGCTCTAGGAAGAGCTCTATCTCCTGTTAAAATACGTCTGGGGTGTCTGGACACCCCAGTTACTCCCTAACGTTAGAAAAATTGTCAACATAAGTAAATTCAAATTTTTTTAAAAAATCGTTTTAAATCAGTTAAAATCATCTGATGAAGTATAAATTGATAGGTTATGCATGAAAAAGTTGTATTTTATAAAAAAGAAACATTTTTATACAAAAATTCTATTTTTATGAAAAATAGACATTCTGCATTTGTAACAACTTATGAAATTTGAGTTAAGATTATTATTAAAAATTTCTGTGCTCTCTCTACAGTCAGAAATTAAATTCTAATACAGAAAAATGTAGTATATGACAGTCAAATTTAAATTATAAATACTATATTGTTAATAATATTTTAACATATATTATAGTTATTAAGAATTGTTAATTAAAACTTTGATTAAATATTAATTTACAGAATCATTTCATAAGTTATTAATTTTAATGTTAATATATTCAGATATATTAAGTTTGTAAAATATTAAATTTATAACACCATTTTTAGTAAATATTAATTGTTTAAGTCCATTTTATAGTTCATTTTTATGATTTTCACTATTCGTCAATTGTCTTTAATTTCATTCACTTCAGATGTTCAAATAATTATGTTTTTTGGAAGTAATACAAAAACTAATTTTTTCCCCTAAAAGTGTATTTATTTAACTTTAAAAACCTAAAATAGTTTTAAAATTAGTCAAATTTTTAAAAAACTACAACGTTTTTGTGAAAAAAGTCAATTTTGCAATTTTTTGGTGTTTTTTTGGGTTTTTATGGTTTTTCTTCAAAATTTTTTTAATTTATCAAAATATGAATAATATTATTGTATTCCTTACTAAAAAACCAATCAATTCATTGTAATAAATTTTTTTTACGTCAAATATAATCCTTATAAAACAAGTTTAAAGCGTGGGGTGTCGGGACACCCCAGTTACTCCTTAGAGGGTGAGTAAACTAACGTACTCCTTCTAGGGTTAATAAACAAAATTTATTTATTAATCGTAATTTTTTTATATTTTCTAAATTCAAATATTGTTTTAATATGAAAAATACCTGCATTTTTTCGATCTGTCAAACAATATTTTTTAAAGAAAAAAAAAAAAAATACACATACATACGCATACACAAAAACGACAAAAACTAACTTTTAATTCAAAGTGTGGACAGACAGAATAAAAGAATGAAATAGGTATACGAAGAAGTTCATTTCTTTTTCTATTTTTATTGTTATATTATAATTATAACATTAATAATTTTCACTTTTTGTTTTTAAATAATTGTTTTTTATAATCTAATCATTGATCAGTGTGTGCGGTACATTTTTTCTGCAAAAATAACAAAGATAAATCACTATAAATTGTCATATTAAATTGAATTGAAATTTTTTTTTTTTTTTTAAATACCTAGTAACACTTTCTAACTGATAATGAGTAATTCTGAGATTATTGAGGATGGGAACAAAAGATGATTAGATTAAGTCAGCATCAGGGCGCAATGATAGAGATAAAATTATACCTGTATATAATTTTTCTCTAGGACAACTTTCTGAGTGCATCATATGTATATACTATAATATTATGCACATCTAATATACTTACACGTTTATTAACTTGTGTGCATATAGACAGTTATTATGTGGCCGATATGGCTTGAAGGCAATTAGTACTATTGTTATGATTCGAATAGGAATGGATACACTTTGCTTTAAAGTCTCAGTTACTATCAAGAGTTCAGAGTCACCAGTTGACTTTTCTACTTCACAAGTTTTGTGTATTTTTTTTTCCTTACTTTCGCATCCTGTAAATAAATTACATAAATAAATATTAATTTCAAATATCACTTCAAGTGTTTATTCGTATAATTTTTTTTTTTTCTTTCTTCTTAAATATTTTGCGAAAAGACAACGTAATGTTTAAACAAATGGATTATTGTTGTGTGATATTTTCTTAAGTATCTGAAATTTCGAAAAAATGTTTTATTCTAAAAAAGGAAAATTTCTTTCAAATTCGAATTTTTATTAAATAAAAATTGAATTATTAAAAGAAGAAAAGTGAGTGATAATTATATTTAAATAATTGTACATTATTAATTTTTCATAATTGGAAAAATCAAGTGATGATGAAAAAATGAACCTTTCGGTTGAGAAAATAAAAATTTAGTGATAATTTTTCGCACGTTCGGAGAACAATGTAAAGGACCTGAATTCAAGAAAAAAAATTCTTTTTTCATTGAAAACGGATCAGTTGCATCATGTTTCAGCATTCTCAAGAGGAGTCATTAGCTAACGGAAGAAGAGTATTAGTCTTAAAAATGTCGAGGCAGTGAATCTGGATTGTGTAAAAAAAATATCTTACAAGAGGTGGAATGAAAAAATTGTGTTTTCTTATTGGAGAAAAATGCTTAAATATCTGCGTGTGAATTAAACTAAAGTCATTAAGAATTTAAATACTCACATACTGAAGTAAAAAAACTATATTTTATATCTAATTTTCTATCGAGAAAAAAGAAGAAACAAAAAAAGAGGAGAAACAAACAAAGAAGAAAGAACAAGAATAAATATTAAAACAGAAAAAAAATGATTAACGATAATTTAGAATTGGGCAAAACAAATTTATTATTTCTAAAAGAGGAAAAATCCTCAATTGAAAGAGATGAGACGAGAACTAATTTGAATTTAGGAGCCTCGGATGATCCACCAGGTAAATCGAGTAAGTCGACGCAAATAGATATTTCTCAATCGGGTTGGAAGACGAGTTATGGCCAGAGATCAAGACCATTGTCAATGGGTCATTTATCGAGACAAAGTCAATATGTTGAGTCAAATTATTCGGGAATGTCATCTGCTCAAAGTGAAGTGATAATATCGCCTAGAAATCGTTATCAAAATAGATATATCGCCGTTGATATGATGAAATTAATGCCAAATCAACAACAATCCGTTAATCATTTGCCGATGAATAATCAAAATTGCAATTGCTGTTGTATGTGCAATGGCTCACAACAAAAACCAAATGGATTGGGTCCCGATGCATTGGAGGATCAGAATGGACCGGAGGGTCTCTCATGGCGAAGACTGCATATGAGTAGAGCAAAACTTAAAGCCACTGCAACCACATCTGAACTTTTAAGTGGTTTTGCAATGGTGAGAATTTTTTATCTGAAAAAAAATAGAAATAATAGTTAATTTCTGGTGATATTTAATTGGAAAATATTAGTTTCGAATTCATTCGATTCGTTGGGCAATTGATTCAATTTAAAATTAAATCTAGATTCATCAGATTTTTAGACAATTTTTTTCAAATACTAATATAGAAATCTTATTTTGAGAAATTTTCTCTTTTTCTATAAAGAACTATAAAGAACGAATTTTACTACTTTTATAGCAAAACCTAAACTGGCAGAAATTTCCAACTGATTTTTACTTCGGGAAAGTAAATTCTACTTTTTCCAAAGTAAATTTTTGGGAAATTTAGTAAAATATACTTAGCAAAAATTACTCTAAATTAATTATTTACTCTTAATTTACAAAAAATAGTCAAAGTTGGCAAAAAATACACAAAAGTTCCAGACAATTTAGAATTTAGGTTTTTAAATAGAAAAAGTTAATTATGTTCAATTTTTGAAAGCTGAAATAAACAAAATATTTTCATGAATTACTGATTTTAATAGAAATTAGAAAACTTTATTTTACAATAAGAAACTTCATAGCTATATTTTTTTTTTTTATACGTAACGTAAAATTATTGTCACCGTTTTTTTTAAGGATATCAAATTGAAACAAAAAACAAATCAAAACGTTGCTTCGTAATTCTTTTGATTCGATTTTTGTCTCAATTTGATATCCTTAGAAAAATTGTGGTAATAATATTTGAACACAAATTTTATTACACAAAATATCCTAATTTTGTGTACAAATTTTGATAAATAAAATTCAAATAAATTTTGAACACAAATTTTAAACGTTGAAATGAACAAAATAATTTCTCATTAAAAATATTAATTTCCTGATTGTAATAAAAATTAAAATCCTAAATTTTACATTTAGAAACTTTATTTATTATTATTATTATTATTATTATTATTATTATTATTATTATTAATTTTTTTATAAGTGACGCAAAATGATTGTAATTAAATTTTTATTTGAAGAAGAAATAAATAAATTTTGTTCATTTGAACATTCAGAACTTCTGATCCACAATTTTTGAACGTTGAAATAAAGAAAATATTTTCCAATAAAAATATTAATTTACTGATTGTAATAAAAATTAAAAACCTAAATTTTACAATTAGAAACTTTATAATTAATTTTTTTTATACGTGACGCAAAATTATTGTAACAAAATTTTAATTAAAAGTAGAAATAAATAAATTTCGTAATTTGAACGTTCAAAATTTTTATCCACAATTTTTGAACGTTGAAACGATATATTTTCATAAATAGTAATCTATGAAAATATTTCGTTCGTAATAAAATTTGAAAACCAAAATTTTACATTTATAAACTTTATAATTAATTTTTTTAATTTTTTTTTTAATTTATTATTGTCATAAATTTTAATTGGAAGAAGAAACAAATAAAATTCGTTCATTTGAACATTCAGGACTTTAGGAACATAAAAGTTAGTCTATTATTTTTTCTTGTTAAAAAAGATTTTGAAAACTGAAAATTTTCAATTTTTAGTTTTTATTTTTTTAATTAAAATTAAAATTATTTTTATTTTTTTTAATTTAGATCTTCATTTTTTGAATTTTTTATTCATGAAAAAAATATTTCCATCATTTTATTAAATATTTCAGTATTAAATTTAAATACTCTTTTTGCTTCGGTTGATTCATATTTAAATTTATATTTACACTTTTTGCCGCACTTTATTTGCGTTTTAAAAAGAATTATTGAAAACTCATCATTCTCAAAAATTATTTTCACAAAGTAAATTTTGAAATAATTGATTTATTGACATTGCAATTTGTTTTTTTTTGTAATTATTTTTGCTGCAAGCTCATCATCATTAAAGTCGGGATTTTTTTTTTCATTAAAATTTCTTATAATAAACAAGAATTGAAATATAATAGTGATAATAAATAATTTATAGCAATATTTCGAAATGAATTATATCAGAAATAGTCATTCTTTTTTTTCAAAAGAAATTTCTTTGCGGAAATATTTTTTTCTGAATTTTCATTCATTCTTGAAAAGATTTATTTTTAGAGAAAGATTTTTTTTTTGAAAAAAAGAAATAAATAAAAATATTTTCTGAAAATTTATGTAAGTTTCTTTAAAGAAAATTTAAATTTAATTTCTATAGAGGTTTAATATGTATATCTAAAAGTCTATTATAATCAATTGGCCATGTAGTCAACAAAAGGCAATTAAAAGATTATTACAATTTTCAGAAGTAGTTTTATGATTCAGTAAATAAACGACGATAAGAAATGCGGTAATTCTATTTAAAAAAAAAGAGATTTCCTCAGATTTAAGTTCTTTAGTACTTGAAAAAAATTTTTTGTTTAAAAAAGACAGATTTTTAATCGTTTTCAATTTATAAAAGAAGGGAAAAATTGTCTTCTTGAGATTTTTTTGTGAATTTTTCTACATTGTAAAGAAAATTGTCGAATTAATACGCTGCTGAAGCTTACAACGTTTATAATCAACAATTTAGAAGAAATAATATTTTCTATTCAAATTTTTAGATATTTTTGCACAAAAACAGTTTTATAAATTTTCAATTGAAAATTGAAAATAGATATTAGTATTTCAAAATAAACTATTTGAACTAGAAAGACTATTTGAAAATAGTTTTTCTTTTTCTCACCATTTTCAATTGAAAATTAAAAATCAAAAATTAAAAATTGCAAATTGAAATAGAAAAATTTGTAAACAAAACTTTTTGTTTTCGTCAAGAAAAATTCTTTTTTTCTTGCAAAAGAAAACTGAAATGAATTTTGATTTTCGTTATTAATTTTTGTTTAGGTGGCTATGGTTGAGTTGCAAATAAACGAGCCAACAGAAGTTCCTGAATGGCTATTCGTAATGTTTGCCGTCTGTACAACTGTACTAGTTTCTGTTCATATATTCGCCTTAATGATAAGCACATATCTTCTGCCAAATGTAGAGGCCATTAGTAAACTTCAAGTAGCCAGTCTCGTTACGGAATCACCACACGAACGAATGAGAGGTTTCATTGAATTGGCCTGGGCATTTTCAACAGTATTAGGACTCTTTCTTTTTTTAGTTGAAGTTGGAATTCTCTGTTGGGTGAAATTTTGGGATTATTCATTCACCGCTGCTACAGCAAGTACTGTCATTGTGATACCAGTGCTCATTGTTTTCGTTGCATTTGCCGTTCATTTCTATCATTCTCTGGTCGTTTATAAGTGCGAGACTTCTGTAACTGACATGAATGAATTAGAAAACATAAAAAGGAAGTTAGACAATGTGACGATCAATCAAAGTAGTGTATAAATAAATTCAATGTCAATTCTAATATTTCTCCTTTTGTTTCAATTTTAAGACTCAAGAAACAAAATAATGATAAAGACAACTTAAATTATTTTTTATTGCATTTTTAGTTATAATTTTCAAACTATAAAACAAAATCAGAATATTCTATTATAATTTTAATTTAAGTAAATTAAAATAAAGGTTGTCCTAAATGACTGTAAACTGTGATAAATTAATTTTTTTCTTTATTTGTATTTTTTAATTAAGCTTAAATAACACACACATACACACGAGATGAAAAAATGCTTGAAAGCCTTCACGCAGTCAATAAAAAAAAAAGATAAGATAACATTCAGAAAAGAATTTTTTTGTGTTTGTATAAAAAATGAAACAATAGTTTTGCATATTAAAAATTCTTTTCAACAATACTATTAAGGGGAAGGTAATTTTTTTTTGTTGAGATTTATGTTCTATGATAAAAAAAAGTCTACTAAATAAAATATGAAATTTACGCATCGTGAGGAATCATCGTTTATTGTACAATGTTTTTTTTCAGTTCTACTATATTTTAATCTGCAATCTAGATATAGATTTGTATTACAGAACTCTATGTTATTTCGTTAATTATAATGAAATGTCGGTTTTTATTTTTTGTTTGTAAGATACAAACTTCTTGTACAAAAGTTAAATTTCACTTCTAACTGTGAATGTACAAAAAAAAATGTTATTTGTATCGAACAGTCTTTTCCCAATAAATCTATTAAAAAAATAATAGTACAAAACAATATATCCTTTAACTAATATTGTAAAATTACTTTATAATAAATTATTATTAGTAATATTTCAATTTTTTTCACACATTAACTTATTGAATAGTTAAGAAAAAAAATTTTTTTTAGTGAAAATAAAACATTTTTTTTTTTAATTACAATTTTTCAATTAAATTTAATTTAATTAAAAGAATTTAAATATTTTTCTCTTTTTTATAAGTTTTTTCTCTTTTTTTTTAGAATAAGTTAATTTTTCAATTCTTCGATAAAAATAAAAGAATAATTAAAATAGAGGGTGAGGGGAGAAATCGCTTGTGCTATGGACGGGTGAACAAGTATCGGGAAGAAACTTATCGAAAATCAGTAAATTATCTCTATACAATTAAGAGATATACTTAAAATCTAATCTTATATTTTAATATTGAAATATCTTTTTCACACAATCGTTTTGGATTTAAATGACATAATTTTTGTTCCTTTCTATTACGTATTTTTCTCTTACGTTCTTTTTAATAACAACAAAAATTCGCTTGCAAGTCTAGTGCAGACAATGATTACTCGTGAATAAATTTTTAAGTTTCCGGTACATTGGAAATGTTATCGATCATGTTTAATATATAAAGTGATTAAATTCGCTGATCGAACACTTATAACTTACTATTTATATAATTTGTTCGTGAAAATCGGTTTTTATTTTCAAAAAATTATTCGAAAAAGTTGAACACATTCAATATTCAAATAAATATGAGAGCAGTGAGAAAATTAAACTAAATATAATCATATTTAAATGAATCTTTCGTCCAACAAAAATATCTATCAAATTGGCATTTTTTTAAAAAATATTTTCAGTCTTAGAATAATAAAAGCAATTACATAAATTAAATTGTCAAAAAAATATCCCATCCATAGCATGAAAGTTTCAATTTTTTTTTTACTTTATGCAAAATGATTCCCCGATTTTTGTAACTATTTTTAAACCGCAAGAATTAAACTCTTTTTGAGTTTCATTCTTTCAAGATAGTAAAGACTTATTTTTTAACGTAGAGCTTAAATTCTTTATCTTTTAAGTTAAAAATTAACTCTACTTTGTAACTCTTTTTCTTTTTTTAATCGAGAAATAAAGAGAAGCTTGACCTTTAGTAACTCTGCCTGCAGAAAACTGCAACTCCAAAACCCAAAAATTTTTTTTTCATATGTAGAAATTATAATGAATATATTTACACAAATATTACTTCGTATCAAACTAAAGCAACTTTAAAATACGATCACAACCTAAATTTGCATTTACTGGATTTATCGTGTATTCCTTCGAGTAACATTTTTACAATCTTTTTTTTTGTTACTTGAAGAGTAACTCTACATATTACGTACAATTGGGAGTGTGACAATTTGTTAATAATAAATTAAATAAAAAATCTCCTGTATTTATATCAATATATATAATATATAATATACTAATAACAACGTTTAGAGTGGAGTTTTTTTTTGAAAATAAAAGGATTTCAAAAATTAAATACAGTTCATATTCACATATGGAAACATAATTTTTCAAATTGGTAACATATCCACAAAATTTCCTTCATGGTATTTAGTGAATCCATATTTAGTGAATACTTTTGTACACACTTAGTTCTTTTTTTTTGTTCTAAAAACTTTTTTTTTATGATCACATAAAACTGTAAATATTCAACAAGATTTTAAATCCGAAAATTGTTTTTTTTTATCTTTTCTCTACAACTAGAATAAAAGGAATTAACAAGCATCAAAAATTTTCCACTAATCGTATATCATAAAATTCGTATTTAAGAACACGATATGACTCTCATATCGTATATATTTTAATATGAAATAATTCCTTATGTCTGATTACAATACCTATTAATAATAATTTCGTTCAATTTTTCTTTTTTCTTTTTGTTCGATTTTCTTATTTGTTCGCTTTTCTTTAAATGACAACACTTTCTTTTTTGTTACTCCACTCTCTTTTTTAACAGGCTATGTTAAATTAAATAAATCACTGAATAATAATAATAATATATACCTATAGTTACATACAGTCCTTGTTCATTTTTTTCTGTTGATGTAAATTACGTTAACATCTTAATGACGAGAATAAAAAAATGTCTCATCTAGGATGAAACGAGAGGATTACTTACGTAGAAATGATACTGATGTAAAAAATGAATGAGATGCTTATAAGAACATGTCCAATAGAAATTGCGAGAATGCATAGAGAGCTGTCAAACCTCCATGTGTTTTGTTGGTACTTGAGATATGAAAGGTTCACTCCACATTCGACGTAAATCCCCCTGAAATTAATTTTTTTATTTTAATAATAATATCAGAGTAAATTGTGAATTTAATTTAATTAATGTAATTAAATTAACAGGGCTCGAACCAGTGAAAGCATTTAAAAAATACAGACTTTACGGAATTACTGAAAAAAAATATAACCAGTCAGAGTCAAATAAGAGAACATTTTACTTAAAACCATATAAATTAATTTTTTTCATATCCATAAAACATGAAGATATCGATTACTCCCAGTCTTCAACTCGGACTGATCGATTTCTTCATGTTTTATAATAATTGAAGATAACCGAGTAATAAAATCATTATTTTATATTATAAGAATATTGTACTTCAAAATTATTTTCATCATTTCAATTCAATTATTATTTTCAAGAATTTTCAACTAAAATTCTTCTATAAATCAATTAATTATCGAAAAAAGTTCTCTGACAATTTTCAAATCCATTTGTTTACAATATTCAATTTTACGAATTTCAATTATTCGTAAATTCTTCAATTAAATATATAATTTAGAAAATAAAAACTTCTATTAATAAAAAAAAATTGAATTAAACTTTTTTAACAAACTTAATTTCAAAATTTAATTTATTATTTAAAATTTTAACTAATATCAATTTAACTGATTTTTATATCAATTTTTATTAGAAAATTCTACAAGAATTCAAATATTTAAAAAAATAAATAAATATTGAATAATTCAATGCTTCTTAAAATTCCATTCTCATAAAGAATTTTATCAACAAATTTTTAAATAATTGAATTCTTTCTACGATTTTAAATGAAATTTTTAATAATAATTACATTTTCCGAGAAATTCGATTAAAATTGTTTTAAAAATAATTGAAATTCTGCGATGAGTTTTATGATCTATGAAAATAAGTCTCTTGAAAACAGTTGATTTTCTGCAATAATTTGTAAATTCTTCAAAATTTTTGCGAAGAATTTTATTACATATAAAAATAATTGAATTTTTGTGAAGAATTTTATTAAAATTCTTGAAAACAATTGAATTTTTACTAAGAATTTTATTATTTATAAAAACAATTGAGTTTTTGTGAAGAATTTTATTAAAATTCTTGAAGATAATTCAATTTTTGCGAAGAATTTTATTATTTACAAAAAAAAATGGAATTTTTGTGAAGAATCTTATTCTTTATAAAAGTGATTAAATTTTTTGTGAATAATTTAAATAAAAATCTTGAAAATAATTGAATTTTTGTGAAAATTTTGATTAAAAGTGTTGAAAGTAATTGAGTTCATAAAAATAATTTTATTATGTTCGAAAATAATAAAATCCTTGTAAAAATTTTATTATTTTTGAAAATAATTGAATTATTTCGAAGAAATTTATAAAAAATTTGTAAATAATTGAATTCCTGTTAAAATTGATTTATTTTATGAAAATAATTAAATCTTTGCGCAGAATTTTATTAAATTTTTTTTATAAATAATTGAATTCTCTTGAAATATTATATTAAAATAGAAGATATTAAAAATCTTTGAATTGAGGAAAATTTTTGAAAATAATTGAAATTTTGCCAAGAATTTTATTAAAATTTTTGAAAATAATTGAATTTCAGAGAAGAATTTTATTATTTCTAAAGATAATTGAATTTTTGCGAAGAATTTTATTATTTACAAAAATAATTGAATTTTTGTGAAGAATTTTATTAAAATTCTTGAAAACAGTTGAATTTTTGCTAAAAATTTTATTTTTTATAAAAGTGATTAAATTTTTTGTGAATAATTTTATTTAAAATTTTGAAAATAATTGAATTTTTAAGAAAATTTTGATTAAAATTCTTCATAGTAATTGAGTTCATAAAAAGAATTTTATTATTTACAAAAATAATTGAATCCCCGTAAAAATTTTATTATTTATGAAAATAATTGACTTATTGCGAAGTTTATAAAAAAATTTGTAAATAATTGAATTCCTGTGAAATTTTTATTATTTTATGAAAATAACTTAAACGTTTGCGTAGAATTTTATCAATTTTTTTTTTAAATAATCGTATTCTTTTGAAAAATTTTATTAAAATAGTAGATATTAAAAATCATTGAATTGAGGAAAATTTTTGAAAATAATTGAAATTTTGCCAAGAATGTTATTAAATTTTTTGAAAATAATTGAATTTCGGAGAAGAATTTTATGATTTCTAAAGATAATTGCAATTTTGACGAGAATTTAAATTTTTTATTTTAATTTATGAACATAATTAAATTTCCGCGAAGAATTTTTTTACTTTTAAAAATAATTGAATTTCTTCAATTATTTGTAATTTTTCTAAATTTCTCCAAATTATATCGTAGAATTTACGAACTTTTTGTCCTTTTCCATTCAAATTATGGACTTTACAGACTTAGTTCGAGCCCTGAATTAATTAAAAATAAGTAAAATTAAAAATTTTTTATTAAAATATAAAATGATTGATAGAAGGTCACCTTTAAATATGCCATTGTGAGCAATGGCAATAATGTAAAGGGCACGAGGTACAATAAGGCAGGCTGTGCAGCTTTGAACACCTCGGAGCTGACTGTGGCAGTAAGTAGACCAAGAAAATAACCAATGAGAGAGCAATGGAAGTAGCTGATGCGACTGAGATGTCGAGGTGGAGGTACGCCCGCCTCACAACCACCGGGCATTAATTGAGTCTTTTTATATGCATCGTATCTTAATACAAAGCAAAGTAAAAGTCCTGGCATCACAACATCGCCAAGACCCAACATTGAAAAATGTCCCGACTGATGCATCGATGGGAATACTAATTTTCCAGGTAATGATAATTTTGGCGCTTCTCTTGCAACACTTCCCAAGTGAAATCTCCTAGCAACCAAACCCACTGGATTATCTGCAGGACGTGTAGCTACCTGTTAAAATCAAATTTACACTAGAGAGACCATTTTGAATTTCAAATAAGGAAGCGGATCTGATTTTCACGAATTTTAATGAAGCTTGAATTTTAGACCAAGCTTTAACTAAAGATTTAACTTTGTTATATTCAAATGAAAATATGGTTGGAAATTAAAATACTGTTTTTTTTAATGTTAGGGATCACAGTTAGTCCCATTTTTATCTAATTTGTTTCTTTTTCCACTTTTTTTATTCCCTTAAATTAGTAAAATCCCCTAAAACAACTAAAATCATACATTTTCTCCCCTTTTTTTTTCTTATTTTTCAGAAAAACATAAAAATTGTAATTTTTGTTTATTAGAATTATAGGTACTATTTCCAGAATAAATTTTACTAAATTCAAAGTATATTTTACTAACAATTTCCAATAAAATTTACAACTGATATAAAATTTATTCTGGAAATGATTTTTAATAACATAATTTACTATTTACAATTTAATTTCCTCTTTCTTTAAAATTTACTCTCTTTTTGAAAATTGAACCCCTTCCATAAATAATATTTCATAAAATAATCACTGTGATTTCTATTTTCCTAAAGTTTCGAACGTTCATATGAACTTATTACTTTAATAATAATAATAAGAAGTTTATCACTTTCAATTTGACGTTTATTTACAAAATACTGTTCTTATAATTAGAAACTTAATTTTTGACTAAATAAAAGTTCGGTTAAAATATTATTATGCAAATTAACAAAAATTGTTATTTTCAAATATTAATTGAGGCCTTGGATCCAATAACTCGCCCGACGCTCGAAGGCACGCGCTAATACCAGTCGGGTAGCAGTGAGTGACCCAGAGGCGCTCACTGCTCACTGACTGGCAGTTGCGCGTTCCTCCGAGCGTCGGGCGAGTTATTGGATCCAAGGCCTCAATTTCAATTTTCGAATAATTCCAGATTCCAAATTTTAAAAAATTCAATTATTAACTAATTTACTAATTAATTATAATTATTTATTTGTTTTCAAAAAGTTTACTTATTTTCAATATTTTTCAATCTTATTCAATTATTTTTAGTACAATCTCTATAAAATTTCTCGAAAAAATTCAATTATTTTTAAAAATTTGATAAAGTTCTTCGCAAAAATTCAATTATTAAAAAAAATTTTTAAATTCTTTATGAAAATTAATATTTTTAATGCAATTTTAATTAAATTTCTCGAAAAAATTTAGTTATTTTCGAGAATTTTAATAAAATTCTTAGCAAGATTTCAATTATTTTCATAATTCATAAATTTTTTCGTAGGAATTGATTTATTTTAAAGAATTTTATTAAAATTCTTCGCAGAAATGTTATTATTTTAAAAAAATTTTGGTAAAATTTTTTAGAAGAATTCACTTATTTTTAATTTAATTTTAATAAAATTCTTACAAAGATTTTAATTATTTTAATAATTAATAACATTTTTCGAAAGAATTCAATTATTTAAAAAAAAATTGTAAGTAATAACATTTCTTGAAAGAATTTAATTTTTTCAAAAAATTGTTAATTGAACATTTTCGCAGAAATTCAATTTTATTTTCTAAAATTTTGAAAAAACTCTTTATAAGAATTTAAATATTTTCAATGTTATTTGAAATATATTTCTCGTAAGAATTAACTTATTTTGAAAGATTTTAATTAAATTTTTCGTTGAAAATTTAGTTATTTTGAAAAATTTGGATAAATTTTTTCTTTATAAGAATACAATTATTTCGTATTTAAAATTATAAAATAGAAATAATCTAAATGAAATATGTTTAATTGAAAACAGTTTGATTTAATTAGGTTTTGTTATTTTTTAATCTTCAAAGAATCAAATTAGAATTTCATTAATTTTAAAATTCAAATCATTAAAAAGAAAAATTATCAAAAATATTAGAAGACGAAAACAACTAACTTCTAATTGCGAACAGTTTACTGGAATACAACAAAGATAAATATTGGAGCAAAAAAAATTTATTTCGTTCAATTTAACGTTTAAAGCTTTAAGAAAGTGTGATCTCTGAAATATCTATTAGTAAAGAAATATTGAATATTATAATAAATAAAATCCTTTCTCTAAGAGGAAGAAAAATAAATCTTTTTCATTTGAATATTAAAGAGGATGATGATGAGGATTCATTACCTTAACCATAACATTTGTGCTGAATATGTAAGATGAAAAAAAGACCCAAAAGACATCGTAGATTAAAAGTCCTGTGAGAAGCAACGTGGAAACCTTGAGACTAGGGAGTCGGACGAAAGCTATAAATGCAACGCACAGACCCATTCCCATAGCATCCATGAGTAACCAATGACCAGTCAGTACCCATATACAAACTATGCTGACACTCAATGAAAATGATAATAATTCTGCTCCCGTGAACCTTCCACAGACGCCAAATGATATTTTATTACCGTCTGAACAGGGACGAATTATATACTGACACATTGGTAACAGAAGAAATGCCAGTGCAACAGTGGCTATAACTGAAAAAAAATTCAATATTACTCTTTCTGCTTTCCATTTTCCCAAAGCTGGACAATTTTTTTTTTAACTTTCAAATGAGCGAAATATTTTCGTTTTAATATTTTAATACATATTTTTCTTTTAACTATTTTTATTACATTCACATTTTTTATGTAATTTTTTGACTTTATCACTCGGTAGTCTTTTAATTATAAATAAAATTTAAATTCAACTTTCTAATTAATTTTTTTCGACATGTGAGGCATTATTCAAATAAAATTTTAATTTAAAGAAGAAATAAATATTTTGGATCATTTGAAGTTTCAGAATTTTAAACAATGAAATTGAAAAATAACTTACTCGCTGTGCAAATTGCAAACAGCATCTGCATACTGTCAAAAAAGAAAAACATGACGAGCAGCGATATGGAAGCACCAAGAGGTAGACAAAGAGCATGCATTGTATCTAATGTCTGCACACTTCCCCCTGAATTTTCTCCATTTCCAGTGTTTGGAATACCAGATAAAAGATTATTTCTCTCCTTCTCTTTTTCCCGTTCTCTTGCTTCTTGCTCCATATTCAGAGATCGAAAACTGCCATAAACAATCAGCAGTATCGATATTAAAAAAGTGGATACCCTGGACGAGTCCATTATAGAATAAGCCCTAAAAAGAGAGAAAAAAAGAAATGTTTAATTATTAACTACTTTTCGTTTAATCAATCATAAAGTTTGCGATAAGAATATGAAAGGGAAATCGTTCAAAGGAAGTATTGGATTTCAAGTTATCTCATTATCGGTCAATGAAAGGAGTTCAATTAAAATTTCAATTAAATTTCGAATGTTCTTTCAAAAATATTTTTTAAATCAAAAGCATTAGTTTGAATAAAAAGCATTTTCTTTTGAATCAAAACCATTTTCTTTTGAACCAAAAGCATTTTTGAAATTTGACCAAAAAAATTGAAATTTAATCAAAATTTTGAAAAGCTATTTAAAAATAATTTTTCGTATCTTTTTACCACTGGTAATCCACTTGATTGGTGGCCATGATTAGATAACTCCTGGCCGTTGCAGGTGATGCTATACTAGGATGCGGAGCGACATTTAGATGCCTTTTATTGCGCCCCTGATAACCAGCATTTGAGATCACCTGCAGTCACAACTGTAAATTAGAAAATAATTAATTCAATTAATTTTTTCCCTTTTTTTCATCATAATTAATGTTATTTTTATTTTTTAACCATCTTTTCTATGTTTAAAAATTGTAATATTTTAAAAGTGGAATTTACAGATAACATTATGTTTTGGTAAAAAAAAAGTACTATATAAAATATTTGAATCACATCTCGCGATACTGGATACGTTACGTAAATCTATTTTCATATTGTGAGAAAATAACTTCTAACACGCCTTAATATAATAAACGATGAGAATTATTTGCATGCTGCAAACACTCGCCTCTTGCAATTTATTGGAAACATTTTTTAAAGTAAAAAAGAGAAATGATAAAAATTTCACACAGGAAAAATGTTAAAATAATTTCTTAAAATATCGATAAATCTTAAATGATTAAATTTAAAAATTAGAAATTTACAGGAAAAAATTAAAATTTAGTAAATACCTTTTTGTAGTGAATAACATATCAATTGGAAGGTAATTGGACAACTTCGGTCACCATCTGAATTTAAGATAAAATTAACGATTAACGAGTGTTTAGAAATTTTCGTTCCTAGCACATTTACTTCTCGTTTCTTATTTGAGAATTGTGTTGGTATTTATTGTGTTAGTCATAATTGTATGCAAGTTTTAATTCTCTCTCTCTTTAAATACTATCTTTAACAATGCCTTGAGAAGTAAGAGTGCCTATGCAACTTGAACTGAAATGTCTAATTTTTTACATAACACTATTTTTAAAATCTCAAGAGCAACTTAATCAAATCCTGACCTGCACACTATATACGCAATATTCACACATTTTATTTCCCAAAGAGAGAAAAAAAAACAATTAGAAAGTGAACTAGACCACTTTCATTCACTGCACAATTAAGAATATTAACTTAATTTCATTTTTTTAAAATTTTCTTCTTTTTTTATTACCTCAATTTCAAGTGAGATTTTTTTTCCATTCGTGTCAATATTATTAGGTCGTAATTTTTTTCCCCACAAATTCTAGTCATATCCAAGCCTCGAATGTTTTTTTTTCTTCATTAGAAATAGAATCTTGAAATTGATTTGTATGCTGCGATGATAATAATCGGTCGTTGATGGAAAACAACTTTAACCGCACTGACGAACATCAATGAATTCCGCTTGTTTCATAATTTTTGACTTTTATAAGTATAAACAATGAGAAAAAGATAGGAAATCAAAGAGAAACAATGCAGATTACACTCTATAAGGAGAGATTCCAGAGTGCATTCATGCGTAACATTTGGCTTCTTTAAAATTATGGTTAAACCTGTCGAATGAATTTTGAAATTTCACTGACGAAAATAAATTTTTTTAGTGCTGAAAATTTTACGGGAGGTGGCTAAATTAGTTAAAAATCGTTTGAAAAAGAGAGGATCACCATTTTGGTAAACAGAGAGGTCACGTGACTGGCCTCTAGCTCGAGAGACTGAAACTACCGTATTCTCTAATAATGAATTCTCTTTCAATTTTATTGTCGTTTAAGAACTTACCTGGTTCCTCCGAAGTTTATAATCCCTCTTAGTTCTCTCATTATCTCATGAATCCATTAACCTCCTTTGTAATGATGATAATATGACAGGAATAGCAGAAAAAAAGATGGATTATTTCTTAACGTGAGATCGGTCAACTAACTGGTCAGGTCGTGTGGTGCTTGACAGAAACTGCGTCTGCGAAGTCTCCCAGACAAAATTAATGTACTCGGTGTTCCATTAAAAATAATCCTATTAAGTAATTATATCCAAAAAAATCTACAAATTTGCTGATAACGTTGATTACTTTTAATTTGAAAAACTATTTTTTCTATTCTGAAACAGAGTGAAATGATTATTTTGTTTTGAGATATTGTCTGGAAACAATAGAGCTCAGGAGCGTAACTATCGAGAATAATTTCCCGGTCATTAAAATCAACAAAAGCATGGCGTAAAAAAAATTTTCCTTTTAAATAAATTTTAAATAGAATACATTTCTTTAAGGAATTTTTTGAAAGAATACTTTTCTGCGTTTAGAAAAATAATTTTCTTTAAAAATATTTATTTAATTTTTTTTTCTTTGTTCACTTTGTTCTTTCAAAATGGTTTTATTTTATAAACAGGGTTCTAGGTATAAATTGAGGGGTTCGGGACGAACGGGAGACTTGGAAGGGATACTACCGGTCAGGTAGCAGTGACAAGCCTTGGGCCGCCCACTGCTACCTGACTGGGATTATCCCTTTCAAGCACGCGTTCGTCCCTTTATTCATGGAGCCCCTCAATTTTGAAAAGGTACGTACGGCATTGTTCTGGGACATTCATTCTACTACAGGGTGTGTTAAAACTAAATCAAGTACGGAAGTCTTTTTCTAGACTTTTTTTCGAGTTCAATAATGATTTTTAGTTCGTTTAGGGACATTTTTGATGAAAACTGTCCCAATTTATAAATTATTTATTTAAAAAAATAATTATAAAAATTTATGAATGTCTAAAAAATTTTAAAAATTGTCTTCCAAGCCCGGCTAGCTCAGTCGGTAGAGCATGAGACTCTTAATCTCAGGGTCGTGGGTTCGAGCCCCACGTTGGGCGTTTCTTTTTGAAATTTTAAACAAAAAAAAAAAAAAAAATTTTTTTAAAAAATTTTTTAATGAAAAATATTTTTTCATTTGCTTTTTTTTTTATTAATTCGAAAATAATAGAAGAAAAATTTATTATACATGTACAAGTTAATTAGTCCTGTAATAATTTTCTTATAATGAAAGTTTTTAATTATGTAAACTAAATAATTAGTAAACAATTTTTACAGAAGCAATTAATAACGTAAATGTTTATTATACATAAGAGAAATAATATTCATTTATTGTAAATTTTAACGGGTTGAAATTGAGAAAAAACAGTATTGATTATCCTTGTGGACAAAGATTGATTTTTATAAATTTGAAATTGCGCGCGCTTTATTTTCGTGACGTCACGCGCATTAATACGAAGAATGGAGCGTTTGCGCGAGGGACTGCTTTCGGCGGGCGCCGCCATCTTTGGCAGTTTGCTAGCGGCGATCTGACGAGGTGTCTGTGTTTCGGATATACGCGTAACTGGTGTGAATTCTCATATCTCATCCGTTTTTATCCTTAAAAAAATCCGTGTGCATCCAGGATGTCGGAACGGGACGACAATGTTTACAAAGCAAAACTTGCTGAACAGGCTGAACGCTACGATGGTGAGTTGATATTTTTTGGAAAAAGTTGGTTCCTATCGCTCCTTGAAAAATCTGAAGTCGGTGGGGTATTCACTTGGCTGTAAAAGTGTCTCATTGAACGCTTCATTCTAATCGTTGAGGTCAATTTTTTTTCCGCGTCACATTTCTTAAGTTTTTCTAATGATTGAATTGTGTTATCTGTCAAAAATTACAATGAAACGTCAAAATTGACTGATGAGATGCCGGTCGGTGTTTCGTCTTTGGAAGCGACCCTCCCTTTTTCCAAGCTTGCCCGGAGAATTTCCATTCATCCGGATATTTCTGACTTCTATCTTAAACATTCATCTTTTTGTCTTGCTTATTAATTGGATTCTTAATTTTTGAATGTTATAAGGATGGGCGCATCTTAAAATCAGTGTTGCTAAGCGTTTTGAACCGGATCCCAATGAACCTTTTAAGTCAGTCTTCGCATTGAAATGACGCATAGACACGACACCCACCGATCGCCAGCATACTACGTACCTACCTACGTAGTAACGTGCTCTCTTGCAGCCCCTGGCCTTGAATGCGTTAAAGAAATCGGCTTCATGAAAAAAAATCATCTTTCAGCAATTTTCGCTTCTTACTTTCTCGCTAAAAGGACGCGCATCCAAAAACCTACTTTTTCATCCAAATTAATCCATAAAGTTCATTTTTTTTTCTTATTTCAATGTACATTCCTAAATAGTAACACCGATTTCTAATGTATTTTACTGCGTCACGTGACTGACACATAATTTTTAAACGACTGTCATATTATCTACGCTGTAAGACACTGCAAAAAAAATTCACGCTCACATTCCTCTTTTACACTAGTTTCCACTCCTTTTCTTCTTTTGCGTCATCTGAATATCCAAATTGTTTTGCAATTTTACGTTTTAGAAAAAATTTTATTCAAAACACAAAGAAAAATTTTTCAAGCCATTAAAAATTTGTTGCATGATTTTTCTATCTTTTTAAATAAATCAAAAATATTTTGAAAAAAATATTTTGAAACCTTTTTCTAATTTTTTTATACTTAAAATTTTTACTCGAAAAAAAAATTACCTTACATTTCAAGTTTTGTAGTTTAATGTAGAAAATATAAAAAATGATTTCCCAGGTAGGAATTACTTTACTTAATATTGATAAATTAAATAACTGAATGTGAACGGATTGATAAAAGTGGTGATGTAAAAGAGAATTGATATTTCTAAAATTGTTTTACATCTCTTTTATGATTGGAAAGAATGAAAAATGATTTGATAGAAATGTCATAAATTGAGAAGAGTACATAAAAAATGATGATTTTTTTGAAGGGGGGTACTTATTAATAGAGAAAACAAGTGTATTTAGTCAGACAATTGTTACTATTTGTATAATTGTGGTGGTAGGTGTTAAAAGTAGGGGTTTAAATTTGAGGGTTGCAAAAGCAGGCGAAGGGTGAGCTCGGTTAGAGGGTGAGAGAAGGAAGGGAGGTCATAGCTGAAGGAAAGTATTGATCTGCGTCCGCTATCCTCTGTTCCTGTACACTTAAGCTTCTATACTCGATTTACACTAATTTTCAGTGACATTATTTAAATTTCATATATAAATTGTTGTTCACTCACTTTTTCGTTGTACAACAATTTTTACTTAAATTAAAGATGCAAAATGTCAATAAAGAAACTTTGGGTTGAAAAGTAAATTTCGTGTTGATTTTGTTTATTTATTATTATTAGAAAATTTATTAATATTATAATATAATTTTTACATTACAATTATTAATTTTTAATCATTATTTTAACTTCGTTTGTTTAATGATTAATGTATTCTGATATTGAACGTAAATAAATTTTACTGCAAAAGTCACTGAAGAAGTTAAATGAAAGAAGTCAAATTATTAACAGGAAGAAATTCATTTGTTTAATACGCTTGAGAATTCAGTGAAATAATTTAACATTTTTATCTTGTATTCACTTTTATTAAATTTTAATTATGTAATTTTGCGACTGAATAAAGTTTAACTTTGAAAATTATCGTACATTTTCATCAGGACAAATTATTTTTTTTCTTTCTTTAAAACGCGATTTTCGCCCGAGTATTTTTCAAGAGGGATTTTAAAATTAAATATTAAATACAAGCGTTAATTAGCACAAGTAAATATGAATCTTGTCTAAACATGATAGCTATTGTTCACTGAAATTTTGTTTCACAAATAACAAAGAATACAGTTTTTAATTTCTTTTATTAAAGTTTTAAAAAAAAATCCAATAGGAAAGATATTTTTCTGACTCAAAATTACCAAAAGTTTTAATTATTTTGGTTTGGATTATTATCAGCGAGGAAAATTATTTTAAATAATAATTAGAATGAAAAATATTAATATTTTATTTTCTTTAATTTAATTTAGAATATTATTAATTTCCCATGTTTTGGAATTATTTTCTAATTGAGAAAAATTGATTTTTAATGTTTGAAAAACGAACTTCGTTTTTCAAACATTAAAAAAGTGAATGTAGGGAAATGAAAATGACGAGATTTATTGACTAATAATGGCAGGATTTTACACCAAACATAACATTTTCATGGCTATTTTTATTCCCCGATGAGAGGGAGGGTTGCAAGATATTGTCACCACACTTTCGCCTTTGCACTTTCTAGTATGCAAATAATTTTTATATTCATTTAAGTGAAATAATTTAAAGGTGAGTAATTTCACATTAGAAATCAATAAAAGTCCCAAATAGACGATATAAATATGATAAAGATATTTTATCAAAGAAGTTAAGTAAATTTTTTAAATGCAAGCAAAATATTTTCATGTGAAAAAAGAGAAAAAAAATTTCAAAATAAAACATAGTAAAAATTTGGATAGTTTTTAAATATTTTTTCACATGAAAATAAGTGATTTTTTTTTTAATTTATTGATTTGAAGAATTAAGTTTTTTTCTTGTTTTTCAGAAATGGTGGAGGCGATGAAGAAAGTAGCATCACTAAATGTTGAGCTCACTGTTGAGGAGAGGAATTTATTATCAGTCGCGTACAAAAATGTAATTGGTGCGAGGAGAGCATCATGGCGAATAATTTCGAGTATCGAACAGAAAGAGGAGAACAAAGGTGCAGAGGAGAAATTGGAAATGATTCGGCAGTACCGATCCCAGGTAGAAAAGGAGCTTAGAGATATCTGTGCTGATATTCTTGGAGTTTTGGAGAAGCACTTAATTCCATGTGCGACAACGGGTGAATCCAAAGTTTTCTATTATAAAATGTAAGTATTTGTTCAAAATACGAGAGAAGGGAAAGAATATTTTCTTATTTCTTTTTTTTTTTTTTTGTTTCTGTAACAGGAAGGGAGACTATCATCGTTATCTGGCTGAGTTTGCGATTGGCAACGATAGGAAGGACGCAGCGGAAAATTCTCTTGTAGCTTACAAGGCAGCAAGTGATATCGCGATGACGGATTTGCCACCGACTCATCCAATTCGTTTAGGACTAGCACTCAATTTCTCCGTGTTCTACTATGAAATCCTGAATAGTCCCGATAGAGCGTGTCGCTTAGCGAAGGCTGCTTTTGACGACGCGATCGCCGAACTCGACACCCTTTCCGAAGAGAGTTATAAAGATTCCACCCTTATCATGCAATTGCTCAGGGACAATCTTACCTTATGGACCTCGGATATGCAGTTGGATGGTTAGTTTCCTTGACTCTATCGATTTTACTTTTCCTTTAATTTTTTCAAATTCGCCAACTTTTTTCTTTAAAATATTTTTTTCGATTTAGAATCCTTACCTGAAGTTCCAACCACAGATGCAAATCATGGCGTTGCCGTGATTACTGTTGGCCTTTAAAAATTAGTAAGACTCCTCATCCTTAATCCTATCTATCCTTTGAAAAAATTCAAAAGTACCTAAGAACTTTTTTTTCACCACAAAAATATAATTTTTTTTTCTTCTTTTTTTTTGTTAACAATGTAGAGATTGACTTGAATGATTCATCAACAGGTGAAGGAGAACAGAAAGAACAGTTGCAGGACGTGGAAGATCCGGATGTATCGTAACTTTAGCTACAGTGAGTGTTATTTGCGTATACAAATGAAACACAAGAAAAACAAACTCTTAATAACGTTTAAGCAAAAGAAAACAATTGAGCAGGTGGGAGGTCGGGGTGGGGAGGGAAGGTTTTTAGCAATTGCGTGACCCTATGTACGCACGTACGGTTACTCCAAAAACAAAAAAAAAACAATTAAAAGTTAATAATAAATCATCCAATCACATGTTGAGTTATGGAGCACGCAACAAGAAAATAAAAATCAAGTAATAAAAAAAACGACACGCACCCTGCGAAATAGTGAGATTGCAAGCATTTAGTGAGGCGATTTTTTATAATTGCCGATAAAAAAAAACGCATCGGAGGATTTGCATCGCGTATGTCCGAATTAAAATTCTTGAACGGCTGCATTTCTTATTTATGAGACATAAAAAAAAACTTCGGATAATTCTCTAATCTTAAAACTGAATCAGTGGGAGTTGTCGAACGTTAAATGACATCATCGATTCAACGTTTTTTTTCTCCTTAGGGTAAATTCCTTTTATGTATTTTTAGAACTTTTATGAGCTACATAAAAAAATTAGAGCAAGTATTTTGCTGCGGTGAAAACGATGTCATGTCGTCGAATTCGCATTCTCTTTTTTCTTTTTTTTATATATATACAATGTGCATAGATTGTCAGTACTTTATCACCACAGTATTTCTTAAGTCGCGAAATAAACAAATAAATAAAAAAAAAGAAAAAAATAAGCGTATCACATCTACGATCGATATCCTATATGTAATTTCTTTTCACTTAAATTAAACTGATCTTATGATTGGTTCAACGACACAGTTTTCAGAAAAAAAACAAAAAAAATTTTCCCCCCCTTCGAAATAGTCTTCCTGCTGCTTGATTACAGGTTATTGTATTCTGCTTCACATATATATTTATATGTAAATGTTTTTCATTATCTTTCGAATTTTATCGGGTTTTTGCCGCTGACGCATGTTTGTACGAGACCAAGATAGAATGGGAAAAAAAAATATAACTTTGACAGGACTGACTTTTAGATAATCGATTTATAGAAAAAAAAATACCCTTTTTTTGATTTGTGAAAGATAGTACAGTAATCTGAGGAAAAATTTAGAAGCTAAAGGAAGATGATAAAAATGAAAATTGCTTCTTAAGATTTTTATGCTTCACAAAATTTTTTTTGGAAGCGGTGATGTTCGAATCGATTTTAGATTGTCAAAGGAAATCCTTTCGTCGTTGAAAATCAACTTCTGTAGAATTGTATTGATACCAAAACTTAGCATGTTAGTTGACCTGTAACGAGAATGTACGTTTGCATACGTCTTTTATGTAAACTGTATCGGTAGTTGTGGTACGAGAAATGACAGAATAAATGGCTCTCTGTACTCTGGTTTGTTCTCTCTTCTATATAATCATTACTGAAATTTACGAATCCTCCTTTTTTTTCTAATTTTTCCGCAAATTTTTATTTTTCCGGTAACTATAAAAATTGAAAATGTAATAATTTTTCAATCGTAATTGAAAATAACTTTCAATATTGAAAGTGAAAATAAATTCTTGACAATTTTGCCACATTGAGCGAGAGACTCGTATTTGAATTTTAACTCTGGTTTACGCGTGCAAAACTTTTATGAATTGCCTCCTGCGCATGCTCAATATTATTATGGAAAAAGTAATCAAATTACAAAAAATTTATACTTATTCAACATTTTTATTGATATTTGTTTTTTTGTTAATTAAAAACTTGAAAGAAAACCTATTTATTATTTATAGTGCTTGAAACTTGAACCTTAGTTAAATGAATATGACAATCTGAAAATGATCATTTACTCGAATTTGTTAATAAGCTTTATTGAATCACTAAAATTTATTAACAAATTTCTACATTTTTGTAATTCTTCTTATAAATACATCATTCGTTATTAAATTATGAAAACCTAAATCGTCTTTATTTTATATTTGAAAATTCGAAATTTGAACTCCGAATCCTTTTTTACAAGAAAAAACTTGACCCTTCTCATCCAGATCGAACGCGTGATTTTCATCGGCAAATTTGAAAATTTTGAGACTGAGATCAAATGCGAGATAATAAGAAAAAAAATAATCAGGCGAGTGCGAAGCGTGAAAAAAAAATTAAAAAGTGTCGCGTGCCCCTGCATTTAAGTATTATATCAGTAATATCGATAATTACATTTTAAAAAAAGTATCTATTACAAAAAGATAAAATAATTGAAATAATAATATTATGAGTAAGAAAAATATTCATAATTTTAACTGCATAAGACGTCAAAGCGAGATTAATTAAGCTATATAAAAAAACAAATCTTTTGCATTAGGTGAAAAACTGATGATTGTACAATTACATAAAAAATGAAATTAATCGCGAATGTGGAGTGTATGGGCAATGAGAATATAAATTTCAACAAAAAACAATTAAATTCATAGAGCGAGAGTGTGAGAAAACGCCGCAGATAGAACGAAAGATAGATATTCTCTTGATTATGTGTTTTAGCACAAAAAAAAATGAAAATTTTTTGCGAATCTCTTATAGTCGGAGACAAATCGTAATCGAAATTTGAGATATTAGGTTTGTATTAGAGTCAATACACCGAAAAAAAATTTATTGTAAAAGGCACACGTGGAGGAATAAAATGAATACAACTGTCTGTCAAATATTTTACTTTATTGAATGTGTTTATTTCACATTTTTTGAAGCAACAAAAAATTAGTCCTCGTGAAGATAAACGATTTTTAATCGTATTCTCAAGAGTGAAAATTTTTGTTGAAAAAACTATTTTTTAAATCGTCGATATTTTTTTAGAAATCTAGGTTTTTAACCAGAGTCAATAATACTGTTTGTGTGCACGCTCTTTTTCTGTAAATTAAATCAATTTTTAACAAAGAAATGATTTTCTCCTCTGAGGTATGTTTAGATCAACATTCTTTAGTATTCTATTTAGAGGATTTTCTGATTTCGACGATGTGGGTGACATTTTTGGACTTGATTTTGATTGATTATTTAGAGCCACCGATCGATTGCGGGGAGAAGATTTCGTCTTTAAATCACTGGGTCTATTTCTAGATGATCGTAGTTTGACGTTTTGCAACATATCTAGGGAAACGAGTGGTCCCTTTTGAATCGGAAATGAATTTCTTCTTGTATTCTCCTGAAAATTAAATTTTATTTCGATTTTATTTTTTAATTTTAATTAAAAGTTTATTAATTGATATTTGAGTAAAATTTTACTTTTTTCAATTAAAGGAGAAATCTTTTGACTTTAAAAGTCAACAAGTGAAAGAAAAATATACTTTTCTTTGCATAAATTTTAAATTGTGATCTAAATATTTTTTTCTTTTTGCAGAAAAATAAACAAACCTTTGAGTTGTTTGGAGCTTTTTTCAAAGTGACTTTCAGTAAATCTTCGACTGTAATACTGGGTCTGGTTGAAGAAGTTGATGAGCTTTTCTTTGCAGGTGTTTTCTTTTTGTGTTTTTTGCTGCTTTTAGGAGTTGGCGTATTTTGTCGGGAAAAAGGAGATTTGGGAAGAGGAGGAGGTGGAGGAGGAATGAAGGGAATCGAAGAAGTTGGAAATGGAGGTGGTGGTGGAGGAGGAGGTATCGAGGAAGAAACATTTTGAGTTAATGATGAAGGAGGCAGCGGTAAAGAAGACTTGAAAGTCATTTGCATATTTTTTAGAGTTTCGTGTAAATTTTTTAATTCTTCGACTAGAACTGAACTATTTTGTACTAGTTTTTCGTTGGCATCGCGAAGAATCGTTACTTCTTTCGTCAGAGTTTTTATCGAAATTTCACTGGATATTTGCACCTGAAAAGAAAAGACTCTTACAATTTACTGTTATTTAGAACAATTTCTTTTTGTAAACAATTTAATTTTGTTATTTAATTCAAATTTTTTTGAAGTTTTTTGCGATTATCAAAATAATTTTTTAAAAAATCAAACAAGCAGACGAAAAATTGAAACATTTATACCTGATTTAGTCTTTCGGAGAAATTTGTCACTGTCGCGGAGAAAACCATTAAATTTTTATCATTTTCACATTTAATGACAGAAAGAATTTGATTGAAATTTTTGTTCTCCACAGACGCTGTACAATTTGATTGCGAAACAATTCGAGAAATTAAATTCTTCGGTCCTTGTATGAAAATCTGCTTCAAGAAATCACAAAATTTGATTGAAATCCACGAACAAATCTCAGTTACCTTTGGGAAAGGTATTGTTAATTTTCTAATGATTAACATTGATTGTCTAAACAATATAAATCGTGAATTTTGTTCAAAGATATTGTAATAATATTTTTTCGGTGTCAGTGAGACGATTTTCTGAAATGAGAAAATTTTTTTTGAGGACTATTTTTTGATAGATAATTTTATATACTAATTAATAACAACTCACGGTTTAATGAATTAATTGTTAATTTTATAACAACTAATAGTTTAATTAATTAATTGTTAGTTTAATAACAATTAATTGTTGATAATAGTTAGTTAAAAAAATTATTCAATAAGAAAATAATTTAATATTAACTAATTAATATTTTATATACTAATTAATATCAAGAAGTAATTTAATAAGATTAGCACCTCTGATAATTTTTCTCGACAGTCTGGTACAATTAAAAAATCAGTCTGAGATTTAATTGCACATGAAATTCGATTCTCGTGATTGTTATTAACCTCTAGTTTTTGCACCATGGAAAACTTTTCTTCGTCAAAAAATGTAGATAAATTTTTATTTGTTGGAGAATTACTGTCGTAACCGCTCTCATATTCATTTATTTTAATTTTTGACTCTTCGTTCAATTCACTTGTTCTATTTTCAAGTCGAGTGGAGATCACATTATTACACTCTTCTAAAACAGAAAGTAAATATCAAAATTTAACAACTAAAGCTTTAGTATTTATTATCAAAATAAATTCAACTAATATTTAAATTACTTAATTATCAACTGATAGCTTGTAACAAAAAACAAAAATTGCCTTTTACCTGATAATTGTTTCACAATAGGTTCACTAATTGTAGTTGCAAAATCCTCTTTATCAGAATCATTTTCTGGCATATCGAAATTTAATTTCAATTTTGGAATTTTTGGCACTGGTCTAGGACTAAAGAGATTATCGAGATCGTCCATTTTAAAAGGTGTGTGAAATAAATCATTTGATGGTGTTTGTTCATTTTTTCTCCTCGACTCGGAATAAAAACTATTTGGTGTTTTTACTGGAGTTCTTCCTGCGGAATTGAGAAGAAATTTTTGTCTTTCAGCGTCAGGCGAGAGTAAAGAAAAAGGTGATTGATCATTTTTCTTAGACCCATTATTTCTCTGTTGATGAAATCGTTTAGGATTTTTCTTTCGAGTCATTTTATTCTTTTTTTTTATATTCCCCGGCAAGTTTCTCGTTTTCAACTTTCACTTTATTTATTCTTGTTATAAAAAATAGTTTTAAAAAAATTGCACACGTTCAAAAATCGACGATTTAATAGAAGATTTAATTTTAATTCATTTCCGATAGAAAACCAGTTTCCGCAGTCATAATCACTATACTATCATTTTATTTATTTACAATCTGTACTTTCAAATCGAAAGATACGTTATTATTGGAAAGAAAAAGATTTGAAGGTTGGATTTTATTCAAAGTTGTAATCTTTAATAATTGTAAACAGCATATTTTGTTTTGAACTAAGGAATTTGTATAATTTAATTTACGATTAATTATAGTAATTAAAATATTTTCATTTTTAATTTAAAAACATTATTTTTTGATCTAAATTTGTACTTTTAGTTTATTAGTTAAATGTTTAATGTAAACAAAAAATTGAAAATTGTTTTTTGATTGTTGAGGGATTGAAGTAAAAGCGAGTAAATTAATTAACGTATGTCTCCGGAGGAAACTTTAATCGTATTTTACAAGAAATTACATGATTGAGGTGCAGTATTGATATTAAATGCTGCGAATTATTGTTGACAGTCGACTGAGGGTTATCGGGAATACATTATTGGTATCTTTTTTACAATTTTCGTGTATAACTTTTGTTTTACAATTCTTCTATTTTTTTGTTTACTTCTTGTTGATGAAATCTTCTCCTTTTTGGATATTTTTCTTCAACTCTGGAATAGCATTTTTCAAGAGTTGCTCTTCAAACGAGCTCAATTTTCCTAAACCGTGATTTTTCTCTACGCCATTTTTCTGAAAAAAATTTTAATTATTGTTTTTTTTATTTTATTTATTGTTATTGAAAAAGTTTAAAATTAAATAAAAATTATTACTTGTATTAAAAAATAATAATTTTTATCTTATTACTTGTATTTAGTAATAATTTTTATTTATTACTAATTATTGTAATATTGTGTATTTTTAAGCAGAATTTATCGAGAGAATTTGTGTTGAAAGTATACTGCTTGGAAATAATCGACTTACGCCTAAAAGAATTGGGGTTGAAAAGTATTTGGCATCTGTGACATTTGACCTGACGTATGAGCATTCGACGACATTTTTCTCGCCATTGAGTGCTCTGATGAGGGAGAATCCAAATCGAGCTCCAGCGTACGCCATTGAGAGGGTAGCGGAACCAGTTCCGGCTTTTGCTTTAACAACTTCCGTTCCTGCCTCCTGAATTCTCTCCGTGAGCGCTTTTAGTTGATCCCCAGGGAATGAAACTGATGGATTGCATTGAGAAATTAGAGGAATGATTGTGATTCCACTGTGACCTCCAATAACTGGAACATTCACCTTCTGGGGATTGTGACCCTGAAAAAAGATTTTTAGTTTTCATTTCAAAGAGAATTTTTTCTGCGAAAAATTAATTTTTCATATGAAATCATTTTTTTGTAATCATACAAAATGTAAATTCACACTGGAAAAATGATTTCATTTAATTACAGGGTTGCTACACAACCTGGAAACCAGGAAAATCAAACATTTCATTATTTTCGCAAATAATGAAATTTTCACAAGAATTTAATTATTTACAAATTATTTCCATATATTATTTAATTATTTTCATACATAATAACATTTTTCACAGGGATTCAATAATTTTCATAAAAAATAAAACGCAATGCTGAATTTCAATTAATTTTAATACAATTTTAATGGAATTCCTCGAAAAAAGTTATTATTCTTAAAAATTTTATTATTTATCAAAGAAGTTTAATTATTTTAATAACCTTTGCTACTATTTACTTATTAGAATTTAAGTATTATTATTTTTAATATATTTTTAATTAAATGTTTTTAAAAAATAAAATTATTTTCAAACATTTTAATGAAATTCTTTGCGTAACAATAAAATTCAATTTTTTTCAAAATAATTTTAATAAAATTCTTCGCAGAAATCCAATTATGTTTAAAAATTTACAAAAATTCTCATCAAACTTTCAAATATCTTTATAAATATAATAAAATTTTTTTCCGAAATTCAATTAAATTCAAAAATTTTAATGAAATTCTTCTCCGAAATTCAATTATTTAAAAAAGCTTTAGTAAAAATTTTAGCGAAATTTCAATCATTTTCAAAAAGTTTAACAAAATTCTCGGCATAATTTAAATTATCTTTATAAATAATAAAATTCTTCTCTAAATTTCAATTATTTTCAAAAAGTTTAACAAAATTCTTGTCAAAATTTTAATTACCTTTATAAATAATAAAATTATTCTAAAGTTCAATTATTTTCAAAAATTTTAATAAAATTCTTCTCCGAAATTCAGTTATTTTTAAAAAGTTTAATAAAATTATCGTTAAAATTTCAATTACCTTTATAAATAATAAAAAATTTTTCAATTCAATTATTTTCAATAAGTTTAATAAAATTCTCTTTAAAATTTCAATTAACTTTATAAATAATAAAATTACCATCCAAAATTCAAGTACTTTTAAAAATTTTAATAAAATTTTTGACTAAATTTCAATTATTTTAAAAAAGTTTTATAAAATTTTCATCAAAATTTCAATTAATTTTATAAATAATAAAATTATCCGAAATTCAATTATTTTCAAAAAGTTTAATAAAATTCTCGTCAAAATTTCAATTTTCTTTATAAATAAATT
The DNA here is from genome assembly GCA_032872505.1 of Leptopilina syphax. Taxonomy (NCBI): domain Eukaryota; kingdom Metazoa; phylum Arthropoda; class Insecta; order Hymenoptera; family Figitidae; genus Leptopilina; species Leptopilina syphax. Next base: position 26,923,185 of record CM065469.1, on the reverse strand, counting down.
CAAAAATTTGTTCATAAAATTCTTTATGAAAATTCAATTGTTTAATAAAATATTTATTTTTATAGTTAAATAATTGAATTCTCGTAGAATTTTCTAATAAATATTGATTTAAAAATGAATTTTAAATTAAAATCTTTGAATATTTGAACTTTTCATACTTTTAATTAAGAATTCTATAGATTTAATTTTTCTCAATAAATTTAATCGAATTTTTTTTAATTGTTTGAAGTTTTTAATTTCTAATATATTTAATTAAAGAATCTCAGATTAATAAAAATTTCGTAAAATTAAATTGTAAACAAAATAATTTGAAAATTCACAAAGAATTTTTTCAAAAATTATTTTAAAAAATTGACTTAAAGAAGAATTTTATTTGAAAATTCTAGAAATGAATAATCGTAATAATGAAAATCATTTTTGAAGAAGTTACAGTAACAAAGTAGCAAGTTTTAATTATTTTAAAACATGAAGATATCAATTACTCCGAGTCTTCGACTCGGAGTGATTGCTTTCTTCATGTTTTATAATAATATTCTTATATGTTACTGAATCTCAAATTTTTGAATATCTTAATTTCTATAAAAAAATTATTAAATATTCATTTAAAAATGAAGTTATTGATGTTTTCGAATAATTTTCGTTTTAAAAACCTGGAAAAATTCCGTTTTTTAACCTGTAGAAGTCAGGGAATGTTAAAAGAGCAAAAGCGTGGCAACCCTGTTATTATTTGAAATTAATGAATTAATTTTAATAAATTAACACCTTGGCCTCTCCGATGAAGGTATTTGCTCTAACAATATCAAGAGTGGTTACTCCAAATATCCTATTTGGATCGTAGACTCCAGCTTTTTGCAAAACTTCGCTTGCAATTGGCACGGTGCTATTTACAGGATTGGAAATAATCGCCACGAATGCCTTGGGTGCCACTTCGGCCACCGCTTGGGCAAGATCGCGGACAATTGATGCATTGGTGTTGAAGAGGTCATCTCGGGTCATTCCTGGCTTGCGAGGTACTCCCGCAGGAATGATGACGACCTGGAAATATTTCGATGACGATATTTACATGACGATCTAAATATTTAAAATCCCTCGTGTGGAAAATAATTTCCAACGTATTTTTTCATTTTTATTTCTTTATTCGATATTTTTATTCCTTTCATTATTATTTTTATTTTGTTATTTTTCTTTCTTTTATTATTATACCTATATATTTTGTTATTTTTCTTTCACAATTACCTGTGCTCCCTTGAGAGAATCTCTCAGCTGATCAGGACCATTGTAGGCCTTGACTTTCGCCGCAGTGTTGATGTGAGACAAATCAGCAGCGACTCCAGGAGTATTGACAATGTCGTAGAGAGACAATTCCGTCACTAAGGGCGATTCCTTCAATAAAAGTGACAGTGGCTGGCCAATGCCTCCACTTGCTCCCATGACAGCAACCTTCGCATTGTGCTAAAATTTTTCACAATTTTTAACTTAAAAATATCCCTAAATCGTCACAAAAAGAAAAATTGATTGCAACGAACAAATTTAATTTTCTTTTCGAAAACAATTGAATGAATCGATTTATTTCTTGATCGTCAATTGTTTCCATCATTGTTTATAGTAAAGTCAGTAAAGTGTTTAAAAGTATTTAGTAAATTAGTAATTGTATTTATTACAACTGCTAAATTTTAGTTTGTGATACAAAAAAGGCATATTACAAAATTAAGCAACAGTTGCATAACATTTTCATTTGCACTCGAATCTATTAGTATCGTTTTTGAAAAGAGTTAGGAATTCCTGATTAATTAATAAATTAATCTTGAATCTATTTTCATAGTAACATTTTGGAATTTTCTATTAGGAAATTAAGAGAATTAATTGAAAAAAAACACGTGTTGGAAAGTAGAAATTGGAGCTACTTGACTGGGAAAATATTGGAGTTCGTAGTTTTTAAAAGAAAAATATTAAAATAGGCGTGATTTCACAAACCCTGGCACTGGTTGACAATTGTTGGGCTCCTTTTTGAGCAATCGAGATTGTAGGTTTTATAAAACGGGGCAACATTTTGTATAATTTTATCTATAAATTAAAATACTGTGAAACTCAAGTTTCAAGCAAAGTAAATTGTCGATAACCTCTCAATGACACCGTAAAATCCACAGCAACTCCACGTCCTTGCCAAGATAAAAGTCACTTTCAAAAGTGACTCGAGAAAATTCTCTAGATTCTCTACAATTCTCTAGTGCGAGAATTTTCCCAAAAAAGTTAATTTGAACTTGTTTTTTGAAAAGGGGATTTTTTATCTAGTATAAAAATATGATTAAAAGAAGAAAGTTTAGATTATTGAATTTTTCCTGTAATATACTTGCTGAAAGTAATAATAAAGTTAGATTGGACCTATTTTTAATTGAAGAAACTAAATCAATTGAATGCAGATAAGTTCACAAAGTGGTAATTTACATAATATAAAGGCGATTACATAAGTTTCTATTATTCTATTCTACGACCTACGTGATACGTCAATATTTTCGTAAAGAATCGTTCACTTTACTTGCTGTTCTAAAGACAACTTCAGACAGCTTTATATTTATTCATAGTTTGTTCATATTCCTCATTGTTTTTCAAGGTTTTCATTTTCAAGTGTCAAAAATTGTTAAACCTCTTAAAACAATTGAGATATTTAATAATTACTCATTGTTTCAAGTGTAAATAAAAAAAGAAAATGGTTCAAATAATCGACAAAATATCTACCTTTTTTCATTATTGGTACTTCAGATATTTACTTGTGACAGAATTGTACATGGTAGAAAAATGGGAAAGACACTTTATTAGTATCCTTTTGACATTATTTTACTTATTTATTATAATTACTATGAAAATTATTGAAAATTTGACAGGCAAACTTTAAAAAAAAATTTTATTTTGTAATTTTAAAGTTGTAATAGAAGATAGTTGTGACTAATGGAATAGACATAACCTCAAAAATATTTGAATTTTTTAAAGTAAATCGCAAGTAAATGAAGTAAATGAACTAAATCAAGTAAATTAATTACAATAATAAGAATTTAAGATATTCAATAGAAATCAATCTATTCTAAGAAAATATTTGACCTTGTAAAATGGAAACATTTTGAATTTTAAAATAAAAAGAGAAACGTTAACGATTGAATGAAAGTTAGTCGAATATTTTAATATTTTGAAAAGCACATTAACAATTTTCCTTAATATATTCGTAGACATCTTTCTAATATCAATGTTCTGTTTATTCTTCTTCTTCAACTACAAAGCAGTATTACCAACGACTTCTTATCTTCTTGCTATAAATGAATCATAATTATGCACGAAAAAAAATCAGTTTTTTAGGAATAAAATAATGCATTTAAAAACATTTTAATCATTGGCACAGAAGTTTCCAAATGAATGACACAAACCGTATTTATTTTTGTAAATAGACAAAAGACACGCCTCTATCTTTAACAGATTTGTTTATATTTAATGATGACGAGAATATTGTCTCAACCTTGTAAATATATATCCTGTTGAAAAATAAAAACTTGCATAAAAATGGAAATAAATTCTTATTGATTTGTTGGAGAAATTCAAAACAAAATTTTAGTTAGTAAAATAAAATCGAACGTTAGATAAATTTCAGGGTGTCTACTAACCGGGAAATTAATTTGACCGGGAATAAGCCAGGAATTTTATGCCAAACAGGGAATTTTTTCACCGAATTAAAAAAAGTTTTATTTTAATTTGTTTTTAAAAAATCGCTTTTTATTTCAATTTTTACAGATAATTATACTGGTCTCTCTCTAAATCAGTCACTGATTCAAATATAGTTAGTAAATAAATTTTAAAAAAATTAACGAATTAATAGAAATTTTGTAAAATTCATCTGAAAATAATTAAATTTGTTAAAGAATTTCATTAAAAACGGAGATTAATAATTAAAATTTTTATTAATTAATTTAAAAAAAGATACACACAAAATTTTTTAATAAAATTGAATTTTCGACAAGTTTTTTTGAAAATTCTGAAAAATAAGATTTTTGAAATCTTTTAATTCTACTGTTTCCATATAATTGAATATTTATAAACAAATAATTGAAAATTTTTGAAATAATTGAAATTTGTTTCCATTCTATTAAAAATCATTAAATTCATTATCATTTAGAGAATTTTATTTTAATTTTTCGAAAATGATCAAGGGAAGTTTGTCACCGTAATTAAAACTTTATTTTTAAATATTTCATCGCAATATATTGAATTATTTTCATAAATAGTAAAACTCACTGCAGAATTTCAATTATTTTTAATAAAATTTTAATCAAATTCCTTGAAAAATGTGATTATTCATAAAAATTTAATTAAAATTTGTCGAAAGAATTCAATTATTTCTAGAAACAGTAAAAAAATTCTTCTCAAGAATTCAATTAATTCCATAAATTTCCATAAAATTCTAAAAAAAATTCAATTATTTTCAAAAGTAATAAAATTCTTCGCTGAAATTCAATTATGTTTAAAAATTTATTTAAATTCTTCTCAAAATTTTAATTATCTTTATAAATAATTAAATTGTTCTCCACAATTCAATTATTTTCAAAAATTTAAATAAAATTCTACGCAAACATTTAATTATTTTCATAAATAATAACATTCTTTGGAAGGATTGAATTACTTTTATAAATAGTAAAATTCTTTGCAGAAATTCAATTAGTTTCAATACATTTTAATAAAATTGAATTAATCAAATTTTTAATTAGAATTATAAACAGACAAAATTATTTTAAAAAATTAAAAAAATTCTTTGTTTTAAAGAATTTTTTTAAAATATTATTTTCAAAACATTTTAAAAAACTCGTCAAAAGAATTTAATTATTCATAAAAATTCTAATAAAAATTTTTGAAGCCATTTGTAGATTCATTTATGTTTGAAATCAAATAAATTTAGATTTGATGAGAAAAAAAACCGGGAAAAATTAGGATAAAGTCGGGAAAAACCGGAAATTTTGTTGAACGAAAATAGTAGACACCCTGATAATTTATAAGAAAGACTCTTTCGTTTGAAACTGTAGGAAAACAATGAATTTTAAAGTACATGCGCAAACTTGGTATATCGAATTAACAAATGCTAATCCATACTGTCAATTATTTTCATATTTTGAAAAGAGTTATTAAAAAATGCAGAATATTTTGAAAAAAGATGAAATTATACCTTTGGACGAGATGTTTGAAGGTGATATTCAAGAAATTTTACAGAAAAATATTAACAGTATTCTAGAAATATTAGAAATATTTTGAATTTGAAATAATTTAGAATAAAATTTTTTTATTTTGTAATGAATGACAGAAATTTAAAATCAATTTTAAAATTAATCGCAAGCTTACTGTGAAATGGATCCTCTTTCAAATTCAATGGGAAAAAATCTACTGCCATTATCACAAAGTGACAAGTGGTTATCGAAAGCAAGAATTCTGGATATGAATAAATTAACCACAACTGACACTGGTTTGTGTTTCTTTAAATTTCGAAAAAGAGCATTAAATTTTGAAGAATATCTTTCATATTTAGAAGATTTGGCTAATACGAAAACTCTCGATTTAGAAGATATGAAATATAAGATGCAAACTGTCAGGGAACCATTAATACTTGAAAAGAGAAGAAAAGGCGAAAAGAATAAGGCAAACTAATAATTTTTAAATTCTATATACAATTTTATTTTCATTTTATTTTCAATAGAATAATTTTTAAAAGACACTCTTGAATTTTCTTTTTACAAATTTCACTTTCGCTTTTATCCCACTATCTTCAAATTTGTCGTGAATAAATAATTTAATAAACAATCACGATTTAATTTTTAAAAACAAATATTTAAATTTTTAAATATTGTTAGAAACAAAAACATCCAAATTAAATAACTATTAAAGTTTCATACAATGCTTATTTGATATCACGAAAATATTCGCGGGTAACAATAAATATACAATTATCACAAAAAAAAATTAATTTTCTCTTCTCGAAAATAAATATTTTCTTTAATTTTTAAGGCTCTTGAATCACAAAAGAGCATAAATTTTAGTTTTCTTCTTTTGTGATTCTTTAAGTATCAAAAATAAAGCTGATAACAAAATTTATGAATAAATCACTTTCGATGAAGCGCAATAAATTTGATTAGATTTCTGGAAAAAGCTTCATTCTCGATGCACTATGAAAGTTAAAATATATTTCTTTCCCTTTATTTTGAAGTACTATTAATTTTCTCTTTAGTACTATTATTTTCTCGAATTCGTAGAAATTATACGTTCTTTTGTATCCACTTTAAACCATCTCTGACATTTCCAAGACTGACTCTACTGAGAAAACTTGCGATTAGTTGATATTCAGGCATTGTTCTACGACCACAAGATTGAGTCGAGAGACTTCTTTGAAAATTATTTCGTCTCTCGAAATAAAGTTCATTTTCATCTGAATTTTCTTGATTATCTTCCGACATTCTCCGACCTTCACAAAGTACTTTTGTCGTCAAGCACAAAAGCCACTGAAGAATCTGATTAAAATTAAATTTACATTTTTAAATGAATTTTCGAACTTTAAATAAAAATTAAAAACTACAAATGAAATTAGTAAAATATATTAGAATATAAATTCAATACCTCATTACTGGATGGAATTTTGCCTTCGTTTTGTAACCAAGCACTCGGTGACCAGAGGTACAATTGCATAATTGTTGCTGCCATCTCCGTACTCAGTCGCTAAAAAAAGAAAATTTATTAACAATCAGAAAAATGTGTGAAAAATCATAAAATCATTTTTGTAATTTTTGTTTTTTTTATTTGTCAGCATACTTTGTATAGACTTCGTGACAGCATATTTTTCACCAAAGCAGAAATAATAACCGGAACATCTTCTGGAAGCGGTGGAAGAGCTTCTTCTTGATAATTGTAATTTCTCAAATTCTCCGTTTCATTTCTATCGAAATAGAAGGGATTTCGAGTACCAAAAATCTCATAGGCAATTGTCCCTGCAGTCCAAAGATCGGCTTTGGAATAATTTATATTTGTGAAAGGCCCTGGAACTGCATTGACAACTTCCGGTGCCATTAATGCAGCATTTCCTCCTTTATCAATATCGAGAGAATTATAAGGAAGATATAATCCATGAATTTTGTCAGCCAAACAACATCCAAAGTCTGTAATCACCAGTGATGGACAATTGTCCGATTCTTCCGATAAATCGAGTAAAATGTTATCACTCTTCAAATCTCTGCCAAGAAAAAAAATATTGACATTATAAATAATATTTATCTTTGTAAAAAATTGGAATTTATTTTGTAAATAATATTTCTTATCTTTGTAAAAAATTGTAATTTATTTTGTAAATAATATTTATCTTTTTAAATAATTATAATCTATTTCGTAAAAAAAAATTCTTATCTTTTTAAAATCAATCAATTATGATTAATTACATTTTGGAAAAATGATTTAAAAAACAATACCTGTGTGCAATACCGTGAGCATTCATATGAGCAATTCCCTCCAATAACTGCGCGAATAATAAAATCGATTCTCTCGTTCGTATATTTCGATCGACGAAATATTCTTTCAATGTTGTATCGTATCTGGAATTTAATTAAATTAAAAAATTTCGATTAGTGGAAAAGTAATTTTATTATTAAATTAGATAAATATATTCCGGATTGACACAGATTAGGGAATTCAGGGAAAAGTCAGAAAAAGTAGAATTGTTCAGGGAAATCAGGGAAAAGTCAGGCATTTTTATTAAAAGTATATACTGAAAAAAATTAAATTTTTAGAATTCATAAGAAAATTTTGAATTTTTTGTTTGCCTCACAAATCTTTATAAGTAATAAAATTCTTCTCCAAAATTCAATTATTCTCGAAAATTTTAATTATTTTCAAAAATTTTCCTTAAGTGAATGACTTTCAATATCTACTATTTTAATAAATTTTTTAAAAAGAATTAAATTATTTAAAAAAAAATTTTAATAAAATTCTACGCAAACATTTGATTATTTTCCTAAACAATCAAAATTTCATAGGAATTCAATTATTTTTATTAAATTCCTTTCAAGCATTTAATATCCAACAATTTCAATAGAATTCTTTACAAAAATTCAATTATTTTCATAAGCAATAAAATTCTGCACAGAAATTCAATTATTTTTAAAAGTTTTAATATAATTCTTTACAAGCATTCAATTATTTCCAAAAAGACTAAAATTCTTAGCATAATTCAATTATTTTCAAGATTTTAAATAAAATTCTTGGCAAAAATTCAATTATTTTCAAGAATCTAAATAAAATTCTTGGCAAAAATTCAAATTCAATTATTTTCTAGAATTTAAATAAAATTTTTCGTAAAAATTCAATTATTTTCAAATTCTTGGCAAAAATTCAATTATTTTCAACAATTTTCATAAAATTCTTTACAAGAATTCAATTATTTTCAAGAATATAAATAAAATTAATAACAAAAATTGAATTATTTTTATAAAGAATTAATTTCTTAGCAAAAATTCTATTATTTTTAAGAATTTAAATAAAATCTTTCGCAGAAATTCAATTATTTTTAAGATTTTAAATAAAATTCTTCGCAAAAATTCAATTATTTTCAATTTTAATAAAATTCTTCACAAAAATTTAATTATTTTTAAGAATTTTAATAAAGTTCTTCGTCGAAATTCAATTATATTCAGGAATTTTTACAGAATTCATTGCAGAATTCAATTATTATTTTTGTAAATAACTATAATCTATAGAAAAATTCAATTATTTTCCAAAATAATTGAATTCTTAGCAAAAATTCAATTATTTTTACAAATTTTAGTAAAAATCGTCGAAAGAATTCAATTATTTAAAAATTTGTTGATAAAATTCTTCATGAGAATTCAATTTTAAGAAACATTCAATTATTTAATAATTATTAAATAATAATATAATAATAATTATTATTAAAAATTTTTAAAAATTTTAATTAAAACCATTTAAAATTAAACCATTAAAAAATTAACCATTTAAAATTAATTTAATTTAATTTTTAATTTTAATTCCGAGTCGAAGACTCGGAGTTATTGATTTCTTCATTGATAATTGATAATTGATCACTCCGAGTCGAAGACTCGGAGTTATTGATTTTTTCATGTTTTATAATAATATTCTTAGAAATTGTTGAATTTCAAAATGGTTTCAATTTGAATCTTTTGGAGAATTTTAATTCCTATGGAAAATTAATAATGATCAGGGAAAACACAATTAAATTTTTGTGACAACCCTGGTATAAACAAATACCTCTTCATGAGAAGAAAAAGACTCATATTTCTTCCTGAACCGTCCGGATGGATTCTCGAGGGCAAAGCGTCCGGGTACGCTTTCAAGGAACCTGGTAATTTAGGCACTCGGTCTGCAAATACTAAATACATCGCAACGATATTGGGATGAGGTGGAAGTACTCGTTTGTTGTCAATCATTAATTGCTCCCAATTAGCCAACTCTTCGTTTTGATAATGTTTTCTTGCGGGCACAGTTTCCCGATACATTGCCCTCAATATTGAAATTGCATTCGATTCGGCGTCGTAGTTGAACATCATTTTTAATGCGAAGGGAAAAAGGGAAATTTCACTGTTATTGTCAATGACAAGCTGTTTGTTCTCTTCTTTTTCGGCAACAGTTTGTAAACGTGCCGAATGAACAACAGCTGAACATCCTTTCGCAATCAACGGACCAATAACGAAATCCTGTAAATTTGTCGTCCTATCGTCAATTAATGTGGTTTCGTAATTCTTATCATTCTCAGGTTTATTCCATTGTAATTTTGATACGGCTTCCTGAAACAATATTAATTTCTACAATAATAATAGTCACATAATTATTTTCTATAATTCTACTTTTTTTATTTTTTTTCTTTCTATTTTTCTAAAGTGTAAAACGGAATTTACCCTAATTTCCCAACAGACACCTTCCAATTCATCTTCTTTTGTTAAAATCCCCGTTCCGGATGCTAGGGAAACACCGACTAGAGCGAAAAATGGTCTCGAATCACCAAAAAGTAATCGACTTGCTGCTCGACGACGTAAATTTGCGGCTAAACTATTTGTCACTCTCTTTAATATATTATCAACGAATAATTGTCGAGCTTGAGTCCCCAGAAAGCCGAGACGCCAACCAGTAGTTGGAGTACTGGTACCCGGAGGTACATGGCCCTGGGATTTTCCTAAAAAACAATTTTTCTTTTTAAATACAAAATACTTTGGACAAAATTCGTTATTTAACACATTTATTTACTTTAGCTTCTTTCAGAGTGGCCTGTTGGACTGGGAAACCGCGAAATGACAGTGTCTTGACCGGGATTTTGAAATTTTTTTTAAAAACACTGATTATTTCGTGAGAAAAATAGAAATATTTATTTTAAAACTTATTAATTATATTTCATTAAAAAAGATTAAATTATCTTCTATAAAATCGTTTTATTTTGTCTGGGAATTTAAAAAAAAGCCCTATAAAAATATTCAATTTCTAGAATTTATAAGAAAATTATGAAAAAGAAAATATTAAATTTAATTTCAAATTCTTTCTATTTCTAACAATAATTAAACAAAATATAATTTTAATTAGGTAAATTTGTCGAAAAAATTTGAAAGAGAAAAAATTCCACATCCCATAAAATAATGAAAAATAAATCAATTTAAAAATTTTTTTTGCAATAATATTATAACTAAGCAAATTTGAATTGGTAAAAATTTAAACTAATTACAACAAAAATAATACGAAATTTATAAAAATTAATTTTTAAATAATAAATAAAGTAAATAAAAAATAAAAATAAATAAAATTTCGTTTCTTAGAAAATAAATTTTTAAAAAAACGTATTTTGCATTAATATATATCAATTCGTTTTTTTTACAATTATTCATAAGCAAATTTTTCTATATTTTAGAATGTTAAATTAATATTAGCAATATTAATAGAGATTGAATTTTTAAAAGTTTCAAATTGAAGTTTTAGAAAAGTTGAATTGTAAAAGATTTTAATTAAAAATTCTGAATAAGTTAGTTTTTTGAAACTTTTGTATTCACATTTTTTTCAAATTAATTATATTTTTAAATATATAATATTTAATTGAAAAACTTTCAAATTATTCAAAATTTTATGAAATTCTCTTGTAAACAAGTGGATTTTTGAAATATTTTAGTTAAAATTTTAATTTTTTTTGAAATCTTAATACCTATGGAAAAATAATAGATAGTAATTAAATATTTATTTCAAAAAATCTATTTAACTTCCAAATGATTTTGCAGTTAAAGATACTCAAAAAAATGTATTATAAACATATTTTGGAGTTTTAATTATTTTTAGAGTAAACTAAAATATTTTTAGGGTTTGGCCAAAAATCAAGGTTTTGTCTAAATTCAGGGAATTCTTTTAATCTTTCATGGAATTATTTATTTTCAGAGTTATTCTTTATGACCGGGAAATGACCGTGAATTCTTTTTTATGAAAAAAGTGGCCACCCTGTTCTTTGTTGTTCTATAATTCTAACCTCGTGTTGTACACTGCTTTTAACAGTGTTAACGAAGTAAGAATTGTTTCGCAAATTTGACATTGAATTCGATCTACATATATTTATAATGATGATTTTTGACAATGTTTACAAAAAGACTACGTTGCAAAAATAAAATTCATGACCTTCGAAAATGGATAAAAATCAAAAAGGACAATATAAACTCAAAAGACAATAATAAGCTCCATAAACTCACCTATTTGTGAGACGTGTATCTTGTTAAGCTGTCCTCGATAGTAGCAGCTATTAACGCGGTGTTCCGGATTTCTAAGGGTTCGCAAAACAATCCGACCATTTTGTATAAAACGATATGCTGCAGCCCGCAAAGACATCTCCTCCTGGGCCGAGACGGCCCAACGGGCAAGTCCCGGACCCAAAAACCAGGCCTTCACTGCGGAAGGCAAATTTGCCAAAATCACCTCAATTTTTCAAAGATAATTCTCCCTTTAAATTTAATTGTTTAAATCTTTTTTTTACACTACGCGCATTAAAAATAAACCTATTACCAGCTATTACGACTGAATTTTTGACATGAAGACGAAACGAAGACGTTCTCGTGCCCTGCTATATGAAGTTAGCTCCTCCTCTCAAAGTAATAATTTTCCTTAAGTTGGTATACAAGTCGATTTTTTCAAATTTTCGCGCGAATAATCGGCCAATAAGCGCGTTTGCACTTTGGAAATGCGCCTTTTAGCTTAAACAGGGTTACCACGCAACCTGGAAAACTTGGAAATGTCAGGGAATTTTGATCGAAATCATCGAAATCCTGATTGTTGTATTCTAAAGTTATTGTGTTTATTCTTGAAATCTAATTGAAGCAATTACAAATGATTGCAGAAGAACAATTATTTTCAAAAGTATTAAAATTTTTCTCGAAAATTCAATTATTTTCAAAAATTTTAATAAAATTCTCGATAAAATTTTAATTATTTCCAAAAACTATCCCCAATTCAATTATTTTTAATATCTGCTACTTTGATAAAATTTGCTAAAAGAATTCCAATAATTAAAAAAAAATTTAATAAAATTCTACGCAAACATTACATTATTTTCATAAATAATGAAACGCATTGCAAACTTTAAATTATTTTCAATACAATTTTAATGAAATTCCTCGAAAAATGTAATTATTCTTAAAAATATTAATAAAATTTATCAAAGAAATTCAATTATTTTAAAAATCTTTGCCTATATTTTTAATACATTTGTAATTAAATTTATTGAAAGAATTAAATTATTTTCAAAACTTTAAATGAAATTCTTTGTAACAATTTCATTTCTTTCAAAATAATTTTAATAAAATTCTTCACAGAAATTCAATTATTTTCAAAAAGAATGAACTTCTTAGCAAAAATTTAATTATTTTTAAGAATTTTAATAAAATTCTTCACAAAAATTTAATTATTTTTATAAAGAATGAATTTCTTAGTAAAAATCCAATTATTTTCAAAGAATTTAAATAAAATTCTTCATAAAAATTTAATTATTTTTATAAATAATAAAATTCTTTACAAAATTACAATTTTTTTTATAAATAATAAAATTCTTCACAAAATTTCAACTATTTTCAAGAATTTAAATAAAATTCTTCTCAAGAATTCAATTATTTTTAAGAATTTTAATAAAATTCTTTTTACATGAATTCAATTATTTTCATAAATATTCAAAATTTCATAGGAATCTAATTATTTTTATTAAACTCCTTCCAAGAATTTAATATTCAACAATTTGAATAAAATTCTTTACAAAAATTCAATTATTTTCATAAGCAATAAAATGCTGCGCAGAAATTCAATATATTATTAAAAGTTTAATAAAATTCTTCACAGAAATTCAATTATTTTCAAAAAGAATGAACTTTTTAGCGAAAATTCAATTATTTCTAGGAATTTTAATAAATTTCTCCACAAAAATTAAATTATTTTTATAAATAATAAAATTCTTTGCAAACATTCAATTATTTTTAAGAAATTCAATAAAATTCTTCACAAAAATTTAATTATTTTTAAAAATAATAAAATTCTTCGCAAAATTTCAATTATTTTCAAGAATTTAAATAAAATTCCATTATTTTCATAAATAATACAATTATTTTTACAAATTTTAGTAAAATTCGTCAAAAATATTCAATTATTTGATAATTTGTTGATAAAATTATTAATGAGAATTCAATTTTAAGAAACATTCAATTATTTAACAAAATATTTAATTTTGTATTTAAATTATTGAATTCTAGTAGAATTTTCTAATAAATATTGATTTAAAAATGAATTTCAGTCAAAATTTTAGATAATAATTGAATATTAATAGCATTCTCGAATAAATTTTTAGAAATAATTAAATTTTGAAAAGGTTTCAAATTAAAATATTGAAAATTTTAACTTTTCATACATTTAATTAAGAATTCTGTAAAATGAATTTTTTTTTTAAAGTTTAATTAAATTTTTTTTTAATTATTTGAAGTTTTTAATTTCTAATATATTTAATTGAAAAATATCACAATAATCGAAATTTCATAAAATTAAATTGTAAACAAAAGGATTTGAAAACTCTCAAAGAACTTTTTTAAAAATTATTATAAAAGAATTGACTTACAGAAGAATTTTAGTTAAAAATTCTAGAAATGAATAATAGAAATGATGAAAATAATTTTTGAAGTAGTTACGTTACAGTAACAGAGTAGCAAGTTTTAATTATTATAAAACATGAAGAAAGCGATTACTCCGAGTCAAAGACTCGGAGTAATCGATATCTTCATTTTTTATAATAAAAAAAATGTTCTTAAATATATTGAAAATCTTAATTTAATAAAAAAGCGAATATTTTAACATGTTTTTATTTATTATTATCGTTTAGTTTAGAAGTATTTCTACCTTAAAAAACAAAAAAAAATTATTAAACCCAAGTTATGGAAGAAAATACGACAGAAGTAAAATTTGCAAATTTTATTTATAATTTGCTATTTATTGACGTTAGTTAATGCATTATTTATATTTCATTTACATGATGTGTTATTAATTTTTCAATTCTTAATTTAAAAAAGAATTCTAATAAAATATTTGTAATTAATTGAGAAATATTAATTAATATAAAACTTTAATTTCATTATATTTTAGTTGCAGAGAAAAATACTTTTTGAATTATCCGCGTGAGAAGTTAAATTTTTTTTCCATAATAAAAATTGACTTTTATATTTTGTTTTATTAAAAGAATTCTTTTTACTATTAAAGACAGTTTACGCTAATTTTATTTTATCACACGACACAATTTGTTTCAAAAATACCATTATTAAAATTATGAATTTAGAATTAAACTTCTCACAAGCGAAATACAAATGTAGTAAGTAATTTTTACTCTTAATTGTAACTGTAAGATTATATTTATGCAAAAATGGAGTCACAAGCAAAAAAAAAATTTTCCAAAAAAAAAAATAGTCTCGTGATTTCTTCATAATATGAAGAGAAAAAAAAAGAAACTTCGAGCAATAGTAATATGCCGGAAGTACAGCACTTTGGGATCCATACACCTTTTCTATTCATTAAAATTTCAAAAATTCCTATATTCATTGAATTCATTACTCTTTACGTATCAGAAGTTGAAACACGTTTGAGGTATTTTTTTGTATATAATTAAAAATAGGAGATACACAATTTTTCAATTGATAATAAAATAATAAGTAGGCCATGAATCATCAGGGATAGAGAATATCGTAATGACCTGGACGATAAAGTAAATGAACTGATGGTGTGGCATTTTCGGGAAAATCATGAGCTATTACCTCCTTCTCTGCACCTCTGTCCATATATTTTACTCGCACACCCGTACCAAGTGCCGTACTCATTGCAATTATATGAATATGATCTGATTCTTTGAACATTGGTTCCACTTCCTGAAAATTTAATAATTCTCTTAATATTAATTATTCAAGGAAAAAACAAACATTGGGGTCATTCACAAACTACGTCACGCTTTTTCGGACTGATTTTTACCCCCTCCCCCTTCGTCACATTTTTTACATACAAAAAAAAAATTTTTCCACAGTTAGTCACACACAGCTTGACACCCCCCCCCCCCCCACCCCTAGGAGTGTGACGTAGTTTATGAACGACCCCATTCGGCGTCAAAAACTATTTTTTTGGTTTCGCAAACAAAAAATAATTCTGACGCTAAATTCATTTGTAATAAAATAAAATTGAACTATTTTTCTCAGAGTTGCCACAAAAAATTAATTTTATTTTTCCCTGACTTTTCCCTGATTACCAGACAAGTAATACAATTTTTCACATTAGTTCAATTATTTTAAAAAATATAGTAAAATTCGTCGTAAAAATTAAATTATTTTCATAAATAATAAAATTTTTCATAGGATTTCAATTATTTTTAATATACCATTTTAAATGAATTCCTCGAAAAATGTAATTATCTTTAAAATTTTTTGCAATAATTCAATTACATTTTTAACAAATAATGAAAATCTTTGTTGAAATTCAAATATTTTCAAAATCTACTATTTTAAAAAATTTGTTCAAAAGAATTCAATTATTTAAAAAAAATGTAATAAAATGCGTTTCAAGAATTCAATTATTTTCATAAATAATAAAATTCGTCACAGGATGTCAATTATTGAAAAGAAATGTAATAAAATTCGTTGCAGGAATACAATTATTTTCATAAATAATAATATTCTACATTAGATTTCAATTATTTAAAAAAAAATGTTTTAAAAAATCGTTGCAAGACTTGAATTATTTTTCTAAATAATAAAATTCTTTACAGAATTTCAATTATTTTTAATATAATTTTAAGTAAATTCTTTGAAGAATGTAATTATTTTCAAACATTTTATTAAAATTCTTCGAAAAAATTCAATTATCAATTGTTTTTAATAATATTTGGAAAAGTTCCTAGAGAATTTTCAAATCTATTTGTTTACAATTTAATTTTACGAAATTTTGATTATTCGGAAATTCTTCAATTTAATATTTAGAAAATAAAAACTTGAAATAATAATTTCAAAAAAAAATTCAATTAAACTTTTTCAAAATTGAATTATTTCTAAAAAATCAATTTTTATTATAAAATTCTACGAGAATTCAATAATTTATTGAATAAATGAAAGTTTCTCAAAATTTAATTTTCATAAAGAATTTTTCCAACATTTTAAATAATTGAATTTTTTCGACGAATTTTAATAAAATTTTCAAGAATAATTACATTTTTTGAGGAATTCGGTTGAAATTGTATTAAATATATAATTGAAATTCTATTATGAGTTTTATTATTCATGAAAATAATGGAATCTCTGTAAAAATTGTTATTATTTATGAAAATAATTGAATTTTGGAAAAGAATTTTATTATTTTTAAAGATACATAAAATTGAAATTTTGATCAGAATTTAAAAAAATTTTTAACATAATTGAATTTTTGCAAAAATTTGTAACTTTTTTAAAATTTAATTGTTTGTGTTTTAACTAAAATTATTGTTGTTTGCTTCTTTGTTTCCTAATTTTTTAAATATTTTTTCTTTTTGAATATTTTCAATTTTAAAATTAATGTTTTAAAAATCATTGAATTCTTGCAAACAATTTTATCAAAAAATTTGATAATAATAGAATTCTTTCGAAGAATTTTATTACTTCGGAAAATAATTGAATTCTCACGAAGAATTTTGTTAAAATTTATGAAAATTCTAATTAAATTTTTTTTGAAGAATTTCTTTGAATTTTTTTTTTATTTTTAATAATTGAATTTCATTAATAATTTTTATTAAAGATTTTGAAAATAATTGAATTTTACGAATAATTTCTTCGAAGTTTTTAAAATAATCGTGTTTATTAATAATTGAAGTTGAACATTTAAGTTTATTAAATTCATTCGTGACATTTTTTTGAAAATAATTGAATTTTTGCAATGAATTTTACTATTTATAAATATAATTGAATTGTTTCGAAGGATTTATTAAAATTTTAGAAAAAAATTATTAAAAATTAAAAAAAAATTGAATTCTTTTATGAAATGTTATTGAAATTGTATTAAAAATAATTAATTTATTAAAATTTTAAAAAATAATTGAATTCTATTTAAATTTTTTATAACGAATTAAAAAAAATTGAATTCTTTTGTGAAATTTTTTTAAAATAATTGAATTTTTGCAAAGAAATTTTATTAACATTTTTAAATATAATTGAATGTCTGCGTAGAATTTTATTATTTGTGAAAATAATTTAATTTTTTTAAAGAATTATTTAAAATCTTTGATATAATTAGTTTTCGCGAAGAATGTTATTGTTTATTTAAATATTTGAATTCTTGCAAAAATTTTATTAAAATTTTTGAAATTAATAAACAAGATGAATTTTTTAAAAGTTTGAATCTGAAATTATTCAAAAATTAATATTTGAAAATAAAAAATTTTGTAATTTGCATAATAATAATAAATTGAATGTCACATTCTGCGCGTTAGCACGCAAAACTTTTTCTAGTTCATTAAATAATTAACAAGTAATAATTTTATGATAGTTTTTTCAAGAATTAAATTACTTAAAAATAAATTATTGTCAGAAATAGAAAAAATTGAAAGTTTTGTATTAGAATTCGTAGTAATTTAATAATTTGAAGCAAACAAAAAAGACTAAAATTCAGAATTTTCTTATGAATTTTAAAAATTGAATTTCTTCCAGTACTTTAATGAAAGTCCCTGACTTTTCCCTGATTTCCCTGACCTGTGGCAATCCTGTTTCTAGTATTTAGAATTAAAAATTGTCACCTGATGGCAAAAATCCTTGACAGTTCGATCGCCCTCGATGAAATTTTGAAAAAATTCACTCTCTCGTTGTAAATGACCAGATGTTATTAACCTAAGATAGACGACGACGTAATCTGAATAACCTTGTTCATTGAATAGTTTATGCAATTCCTCGTAACTTGCTTCTGTACCTCCTCCAACTCTGTCAATTACCTCCATAAACTGTAACAACATTTTTTATTTTATTTATTTCATTAAAATTTTATTTATATTACTTTTATTTTCTTATTTTGAAAATAGTCGTTTTTTTGTGGAATTAATGATAAATTTGCATAATAGACGAGTTTTTTCTCACATGATAAGAAAGGTCAAACACGTAAAATTATGTATTTCCAGGAAAATAGATTTTAATTTCCCGTTACTTTCAAAGAAGAAAAAGAATAATAATTCTACTCACTGTATCGTGAAAATCTTCAACTGTAAATTGAGGAAATCCTAAAGATACTAAATTATCTTTACTGTTTAATGCGAGTTCTCTAAATTTTTCATACTCCTCTTTATTGCTGATCAACCTCTCAAGATAAGCGTAACTAAACGCCCGAAAGAAACAATTTCCATCTGGTCTCGTTCTTCGAAAATATGAATATTTTTCACCCAAAATCTTTGCTTTTGACAGATAAACTTCATCTTCAGCGTATTCGCTCTCAAGGGCCTTTAAAGATTCTTTCTCACCGACAAGCGCTATTGTTTCCGAAATCTATAAAAAAAAGAAATTTTTTTAAGTATAATCTATATATTCAAATTATAATAATAAAATAATACTTTTTTTTCTACATACAAAATAAAAATTATTATACAAAATAATTTTAAAAAAAAATCAAAAGATAGAAGTATTTCTAAACGATTTAAAATTCCTGACAAACAGAATAAATTTTAATCTATAATTTTTTTTTTATTAACATATTTTATCTACGAAACATTTGTTTTGTGCGATTAAAAATTGTAGGAAAAAAACTATTAATTTTTTTTTACCCAAAAAAAAGCCACTAACCTCTTTTTCGATACGTCTCTGTTGCTGCAAAATGAGTTCATCTTGATTGATTTCTGTAATAAAATAATGATTACTAATTGTCTTGAGAAAAATGTAAATTGCTATATTAGGAGACAATAGGAACCTGAATTTTCCGTTGATCGTTGATTAAGTGGTTTTTCATCCATATTTTTATTGAATTTTTAGTAAATTTTAAAGTCACGTCAAATAACCAACTGAACTGAAAACAAAAACTCCGAAAAATCAGATTGACATTTGAGATTGGTAACTATGATTTCTGTCAGTTGGGTTGGTATCTCTGATCTTTAAAGAACAGAATCGGCGGGTAATTCAAATTATTGCAATTTTTTTTCAATAATTTATAATTAAATAAAAATATTTAGTACTACCTATAAATGTTTTTTATAATAAAATAGTTAATATTTAATTTACTATAAATGTTTTTATAATAAAAAAAAAGTTTAAATGAAAAAATGTACGGACTGTGCAAAATGTTATAAAATGAAATACAAATGAAATTTTACTTCAAATTATTGATAATCGTAAACATATTTTAAATTAAATATTTAATTTTATACTTAACGTATTAAATAATTTACTGTTCTTTTAAAGAAAATAAACAACGCACAATGTGAAGGTGTTTTTTTTATAAAAGAAAACAATGTATTTTTTTTATTACAATTATATTTGTAAAATAGCAAATATTTATTCGTTCTCCTCGGAACGTAAACGTGCGTTGGGGTTCGTAACGCGAATTGAAAGTTGTTGAGCGCGTTCTACAATAATCTTTCGTTTCTTACTGCTAACTGCATGAGCGATTTCAGCGCAGAATTTTCTGTTCTGCATCATCAAAACTTCCAATTCCTTAAAAAAAGAAAAATGGTTAAAAACAATTAAAAGAATGATAAAATAATAAATTATCTCTTCTTCAAAAAATTTCTAACAATAATCCAAATATATTTATATCTAGAATATATATTTTATATCTAGAAAGAAAAATGGTTAAACAAAATTAAAATAATGATAAAATAATAAATTATTTCCTTTTGAAAAAATATTTAACAATAATCTAAAAATATTTATTGTCTAGAAAAGATTCAATTTAATTCAATAGAAAAAATTCATACACAAAAGGTGGAAAATTGCAAATTTTGCAGAAAAGACAAAAGGAACTTTTAAGAATATTATTTCACTTACTTTGACGTTATGAACGAGAACTTTCTTGAATCCAGTGGAAGCATATGACGGGTTTTCTTGTTGCTTCCATAACCGATATTGGGCATCAAATATTGTCCCTTGAAACGCCTTCTGACTCTGTTATCAATACCCTTAGGCTTACGCCAGTTCCTCTAAAAAAAATATAAATCATTGGCATACATTCTTTAGTTTTACAAATTCAAATCATATTTTTAACATTTTTGACATGATGAAAAAAGAATGAATTTAATTAAACACAAGTATGAATAACATTCTGTTTTCTCTAGTAAATTTAATTTTGATTCTAATAGATTGAAATCTATATGTCAAACTATTCTTTCAGAAATTTTACTTTGCATACATTACTCATACATTTTCTCTTTTTATTAAAATATAAGCGAAATAATGAATGTGTCGAAAAGTGAGGTTATGTGGTGTTAATGATAAAATGTTTTTACCTTCAATTTATCATAGCGATCACTTTGGTGGCGAATGAACTTTTTCGTTCGCTTTTTGACGATTTTCGGTCTGTATATCGGTCGGATGGACATGGTTCTTCGAATTTATAAGCAACTAAAACATAAACAGTAAAAAATATAAGTCACACTTGTCAGCACACGGTCATTGTTTTTCACTGAATCACAAGTGAAAGTTTTATTAAAGATTTCAAGTAAAATTGACTCAATTATCAATAACTATAACACTTAATCAATAAAGGGAAACTTTCTTTTTATGTAAATATAAATAATTATTATAATTTATTTACGATTGTTATAAAAAATATGGATTTTCAAAAGTCATACGTACTTCGAAGAAAAATATATATCGGAAAAGGCTTCCTTTCAACCCAACCTTTTTGACGAGAAAGTTAGAAGGCGGATTCACAAACATCTTTTTAATTCTGTTTTAAACACAAGTATCTGATTGGTGAATCTTTTGTCCACTTTTTCTCTCGACCAATCACAGTGAAATATCAATGTGGACGATGTTATTTAAAAATATAACCTAAAAATTAGTGACAGATGTTATAACAATAACAAATAATAATAAACAATAGTCTTGATAGTAAAATAAAAATTTAGTAAAACAATTGCTATGAATATTATTGCTTTTTTGTAAAAATACTTTATTTCTATGAAAAATTTTATGAATAAATCGAATAAATATACGAATTGTTAAAAAAATTTCTTTTTAATAAATAAAAATGAACGTTGTTAAGATAAAAAGAAGTAAAATCTCTAATTCGACTCGTGAAGAATTGGAAATTCTTGATAAAACAGTAAGTGGAAAAAAACCCTTTGTTTTTGTTACGTAATTTAAATCTTGCCCTTCCTAATTTTTATTATTGCAGATTTTGATTGATAAAATCCTACAACTAGAAGCTCATAATTTTCAACTAAAATCTATAATTTCTAAAACTCTAAACAGTTCGGATAAAAAATCGACAAAAATAAATAATACGAAGAGAAAATTTGATTTTTCGAAGTAAGTGAAAAGATTAGAAATTATAAACAAGGGGAAAAAATGATATTTTAATCTTGTTTTTTCAGACATCAGAAAAGACATATTTTTTTGAAATTTTATTATCTCGGTTGGGACTATCATGGATTTATGGAACAAGAGAATACGATTGAAACTATTGAACACCATGTATTTGCAGCGTTGAAAAAAAGTTGTCTCATTGAAAGTAGAGAGACATCGAATTATCACAGATGTGGCCGAACTGACAAGGGTGTCAGTGCTTTTTCTCAAGTTATTTCCATAGACGTTCGTAGTCAACTTGATGGAGACAATCAAAATAATCTCGATCAAGAACTTCTTTACTGTAAAATGTTAAATAGACTTTTACCGAAAAATATTCGCTGTATCGCCTGGTGTCCCGTGTCAGAAAATATTTCCGCAAGATTCGATTGTAAACGAAGAACATACAAATACTTTTTTCCAAGGGGAAATTTGAATTTAGATCTTATGAATCAAGGGCTGGATTTCATGATTGGAAGTCACGATTTTAGAAATATTTGCAAAATGGATGTGGCAAATGGTGTTGTGAATTTTAATCGTACGATATTAAAGGCTTCGGTGCGTTGTATTGAAGAAAATCTTGAGACAATATCAGGTATTTTGTGTTATTTATAAAAGGAATGCTTCTCTAATTGTGAAATTTAAAATACCTGAATTTATTTTTATCAGGTTATGATATGTGCGAATTGACAATAATTAGTCAAGCTTTCTTGTGGCATCAGATTAGATGCATAATGGGAATTTTATTATTAGTTGGATGTGGAAATGAGAAACCTGAGGTAATTCAGGAATTATTGAATATTGAACAGTGTCCTAAGAAACCACAATATAATTTGGCTCACGAAGTGCCGCTGAATTTGTTTCATTGTGAATTTGAAACGAACGATTGGTTTATTGACAAAACGGAACTGGAGGAAGTTGTAAAAAATTTACAGGAAGAATGGACGTTTCATAGCATCAAGTAAGAGTCACTTTAAATATTCTTTCAGGGTGGCCACATGTCAGTAAAGTCAGGGAAATGTCAGGGAAAAAAATTTGTTGTCAGGAAAATTTAGAAAATTGAAATTTTTTTCGACTTATTTTCAAAAATTGCGATTTTTTTCCAAATATTGTAACAAAATATCATATTTTTTAGTATTAAATGTAACTCATTTCGATTTTTATAGTGCGAAACATAACTACAAACAAATCTTTCAAAAATTATTTTTGAACCATTTTTTCCATTTAAATTTACGGAAATATACATTTAAAAAGATTTTGAATTGTTAAAATTTTGTAAAATTTAATTGAAAATAATTAACTTTTTTTCAAGTATTTTGTTAGAATTTTTTAAAATCAACTTTTGAAGAATTTGAATTGCAAATTTTCAAAATAATTGAATTATCAAAAATTTTAATGAAAAATCTTTAAACGTAAAATATTTCATTAAAATTCATCAACAAATTAATTACTTTTTTTTAATAATACAAAAACTCTTTTAAGAATTTCAATTGTTTTCGAAAAATTACATTAAAATATTATTAAAAACTACTTAATTCTTAGAATTTTTTATCGTAATTTTTTCAAATTAAATTAGCTTCGAATAAACCAAATAAAAATTTACTTTTTTGGACTTGTTAAAATTTCGGAGAAATCATGGTCATATTTATAATTAAAATTCTTCAAAAATTTGATTATTTTTATTTTTTGAAAATATTAATAAACTTAAGAAAAAAACCTGGACAGTTCCAATTTTTATAAAAAATTGAATTTTTGTATTTAAATAATTTAATTCTCAAAGAACTTTCGGAAAATTATTTTAAATAATTGATTTGGAGATGAAGTTTATAGTTGAAAATTGTAGAAAATAATTGAATTCAGGAAGAGTTATAATTGTAATTTTTTATAAATTATTGAATTTCATAAATTTTACTCATTTTCCGTAAACTTTCATATTTTCCTGTGAAAAGAATTTTGTCAGGGAAAATAATTTTAATGTCAGTAAATTGTCAGGGAAACTGATAAACTGAAACTTGTGACCCCCCCCCCTTCCCCTGTCTTTGAATAAAATGGAAATTTAGAAAAAAATATTTGTTTAAAGAAGGAAAATTTTCGATTTTTCAGAACGACTATGATTAAAACAATGCTGTTAAATTTGCCACAAACAGAAAATACAAATTTTCAAAGCGATTGTCTACTTCGTGGGGTAGAATCGAAAATTTACACTCCATTAATGAAAAGATTGACTTGCGGTTAGTGGCACAATTTTCCTAATTTAATAATTATTGAAAATTGAAAATTATTTAACCAATTTCCATTTACTTTACAGAGAGTTTAGAGGAGAAAATAAAGCATTTCACAAAAAAACAAAAGATTGAAGTAAAAGTGACGAATCTTTAAGAAGATTTATAAATTGGTGAATTAGGAATAAATTCATTTTTTATAAATCAAAAATGATATATTTTACATAGTGCGGTAAAAAAATGGTTTTTTAACTAAATTTGTTATCAGGAATGAAATAAAAGTTTATAGACAACAATTCTTCCGAAAAAATCAGTACTACTGTGAAAAATTATTTTAAATACTTTAGATCTTGTACTCTTTGTTAAGGGAAATCGTTGCCTGGTATTTGTATCTTCAGGAAAAAAATCGTTGATAATTGATAAATCTTTAGAATCTTCTCCAGATTCAATGGAACATTTCTTACCGGCAAATCCACCTTGAAATTCTATTTCTATTTCCGATAAATCTACAGGTTCTTCGAAATTTACTAAAATCCACTGTGGAGTTCCCTAGAAGAAAAAGACAATCATTAATTTTTGTTTTAATGATAAATATTGTTTTTATAAAATTTTTGTATATAAGTATGTTTATTTTTTTTATTTGTTTCTATAAAAAAAATTTGACACTTACAGAATCAGAATTCCAACAAGTTTCATTTGACTCGTCAAACATATATTGTTTACCGAATTCTTTCACATTTTTGTTCAATACGGAACTAACCCTAAAAATTTCAAAAAAACAGGTTTTTAAATAAATGGAAAATTATTAACTAATAAAACTGAAATAATAATTAAAAGTCCACTTACCTGCAGGTAAACTTTTTCTCCTTTAATAAACTCATATTGTTTTATATAACAATATTGATAGAATAGATAGAAAACATAAAAGAATTTTAATAATCTTAATAATTTATGTTATTTTGACAGATAAACACATTTTTCCATACTTTTTTTTTATAGAAAGCGTGGTCACTCTTAAAAAATTTATGTCGAGTTCACATGTTTGCACGAATTTGTCCAGATTGAAATGTAAATACGCCTTAAGGTTTTCTGATTTGGATGCGCATCGCACTAATGCGCAGTTTGTGTTTGTCCTTCGTCAAAACAAAACATTTTTAAAAACGTGTTGAAAAGGAAGAATAAAGTGAATTATTTTTAGTATCCAAGGTTAAAAAGTATGTTTATAAATGAAATTTTGACAAGAAAATCTTAGGTAATTATCATGGAAAGTTATTAAGTTGTAATTTAAATGTATATTGACAGTTTGTAGATTCCTAACCTCAAATTTTGCTCTATTGTTGTATTGTTGTAAACACGGTGAACACTTTAAATATAACTTTTAATTATAGTGTTTTTTAATAGATAGAACATTTATATTTTTAATACTCACATTGTTTAGATTACGTTTATATATTTTTTTATTTACGTTTATATATTATTTACATTTATAACTAAAGTTCATCGATTTTGTCTATTCATTTATTTTCGTGGTGGCCACATGTCAGGGAAATGTTAGGGAAACAAAATTTTTTGTCAGGGAAATTAAGAAAATTGACACTTTTTTCGACTTATTTTTAAAAATTGAGACTTTTAATTTTCTTTCCAAACATTGCAACAAAATACAACGACTTTTAGTAAAAAAAAAGTGCAACTTTGATTTTTATAATGCAAAAAATAACTATAAACAAATCTTTCAAAAATTGTTTTTGAATCATTTTTTAACATAATTATTAAATTTTTCAAATATTTCTATAATAAAAAAACTTTTTTAATTGTTGAAATTTTGTAAAATTTAATTGAAAATAATTTATTTATTTAAAGTATTTTGTTAAAATTTTTCAAAATCAACTTTTGAAGAATTTTATTTGCAAATTTTGAAAATAATTGAATTAGGTATCAAAAATTTTAATGAAAAATCTTTAAAGGTAATTTTAAAAATGAAAATTATCTTCTAATTTTTTAAAATTCAATATTTCCAGTATTTTCAATAAAATTATTATTCTATTTTATAAGAACATTCTACTCTTCAAAATTATTTTTATCATTTCAATTCAATTATTATTTTTAAGAATTTTTAACTAAAATTCTTCTCTAAAGCAATAATTAATTTTCGAAAAAGTTCTTTGACAATTTTCAAATCCATTTATTTACAATATTCAATTTTACGAATTTCAATTATTCGTAAATTCTTCAATTAAATATACATTAGAAAATAAAAACTTCAAATAATATAAAAAAAAATTCAATTAAACTTTTTCAAAAAAATTAATTTCAAAATTTAATTATTTCTAAAAATTCATGCTATGTTGCTTTTAATATTCAAATTATTATCTAAAATTTTAACTGAAATTCATTTTTAAATCAATTTTTATTAGAAAATTCCACTGGAATTCAATTATTTAAATATAATAATAAATAATTTAATAATTGAATGTTTCTTAAAATTGAATAAAAATAATTAAATTTTTCAAGAAATTTGTTTAAAATTGTATTAAGAATAATTAAAATTCGGCGAAAAGTTTTATTATTTGTGAAAATAATTGAATCCCTAAGAAGAATTTTATTATTTTTGAACATAATTAAATTTCTGCAATAATTTGTAATACAAAAAAATATTTTTTCGAATAATTGAATGTTTTCTTAAAATTCAAATCTCATAAATAATTTTATCAACATATTTTTAAATAATTGAATTTTTTCGACGAATTTTAATAAAATTTTTAAGAATAATTACATTTTTCGGGGAATTTGTTTAAAATTGTATATTAAAAATAATTGAAATTCTGCAATGAGTTTTATTATTCATGAAAATAATTGAATTCCTAAAAAGCATTTTATTATTTACGAAAATAATTGAATCTCTGTAAAAATTTTATTATTTATGAATTAGAAAATTTGTAAATAATTGAATTCCTGTGAAATTTTTATTATTTTAAATTATATAAACATTCTTTTAAGAAATTCAATCATTTTCGAAAAATTACATTAAAATATTTTTGAAAACTAATTATTAGAATTGTTTTATAATAATTTTTTAACATTCAACTATCTTCGAACAATGTAAATAACAATTTATGAAAATTTACTTCTTGGACTTATTAAAATTTTT
This sequence comes from Leptopilina syphax, assembly GCA_032872505.1. Classification (NCBI taxonomy): domain Eukaryota; kingdom Metazoa; phylum Arthropoda; class Insecta; order Hymenoptera; family Figitidae; genus Leptopilina; species Leptopilina syphax. The sequence goes on along the minus strand of CM065469.1, from coordinate 26,895,736 downwards.
GAGAAATCATTGTCATGTTTATGATTAAAATTCTTCAAAAATTTGATCATTTTTATTTAGATTTTTCAAAAATTCAAAATTATAAAGAATTTCTTTATAATTTTTTGAAAATATTATACTTTAATAACTTAAGAAAAAAATATTGAGAGTTACAATTATTATAAAAAATTGAGTTTTTGTATTTAAATAATTAAATTCTAGAAGAACTTTTGGAAAATTATTTAAATTAATTGATTCAGCGATGAAATTTAGTTGAAAATTGTAGAAAATAATTGAATTCAGGAAGAGTTATAATTGTAATTTTTGATTATTAATTTTGATTACTTTGTGATTAAAATTAATAAGTTTTACTTATTTTCCCGTAAACATTTATATTTTCCTGTAAAAATAATTTTGTCAGGGAAAGTAATTTTAATATCAGTAAATTGTCAGGGAAATTGATAAACTGAAACTTGTGACCACCTTGATTTTACAATCTATTGTCAAAAAAACTTTACGTTACTCATAAAATTAAACACTTTCTTTACAGTTATAATGGATTTCGATTCAAATGATAGTTACTGGAGTAGTTGTATTCGTCTCATTGAAAAAACATTTGTCCCAAGAATACCGGAAGGAAAAAATCGTCCTTGCACTGAAGACGATTTCAAGAATCATCGTTCCACAGTCAATCAAAATTGTCAGGATATTTTGTCGATTCTACAGCACATTTTGGATGAGCGCAATGAAACAAGTATGTCATTAAATTCTTCAAAAGTTAAAATTTTTAAAAGTTACTGTATAATAATGATCGGTGAAAATAGTCAGAAAAATCTTTGGACTACAATTGAGTCTCAAGAAATTTGTAAACAAATCTCTGAAATTCTCTGTGATTTATATTCTTGTGAAAATCTCTCGCAACTCATTGAACAAAATCAAGATGACGTTAGTCGAATTCTCACCACATTGAGGCCAAAATTATTAAAAGACACATGGAAAACTTATCCAGCTTCGATTATTTGCTACAAATGGTTCGTCACTCTATTGAAAAAGTCACAAGTCATTAATCATTTTAATGATATAATTCCCACGGCATTAATAATTCTCGATGACTTTGAAGTGGAGAATAAAGTTTTGGGTTTGGAATGTATTTCCGAAATAGTGCAACACTGTCACACGGAAAAGCAATTTGTTGAATCGGGATTCGCTGAAATGATACTCTTCAATCTGAAGAAATTTATTTATGAAAGAGAAATGAATTGTACATTAGTGTTGTACAATTGTATTGAGAAAATTTTAAAATCTCTAGAATTGGGAAAGGAAAATTTCAATAAATTCGAATGGAGTGAAAGGGATAAAATTCTTGAGGAACTATTAGACAAAATGGCGTGTGAAGATAATGGAAAAATTCGTGAAAACTACATGAGTGTCTTGGTGGAATTGTTAAATTCATTGGGTAGTTTTAAGTGGTGCGGTAGAGTGATAAGAATTATTGATCGTTACTGTGAACATTACGGTGATTTAAATAGTTTAAAAATTATTTTAGACAGTACGAAAATGATTCTGGGTCGATTTGAAAAGCGAATTTCGGCTCATAGCGAAAGTTTGTTTACAATTTTTCTGAAACTCTATATTAATTTGAATGAAATACAAGCGAGTGAAGAGATTTTTCAGAGTTTGGAAGATTGTCTGTATTTAGTGTGTCAATCGTCGCCGGAAATGATCAAAGAATTGATGCAAGACGATCGAATAGAATTGAAATTTCGAACTGACTTTGTTAAAAGAATATTTGAACTTGACAGTTGATTACAATATATAATTATCAATACTTTTAATTCGCTCTACATTTTTTGTTTATTGATTTTTGCAAAAAGTTCTTTTGCCACTGTTGGTAATTTTAAGAAAATCAAATTGCGACAAAAACAGGGTTGCCACAAAAATTTTATTTTTCCCTGATTTCCAGACAGAACTTTGAGTTTTTCCCTGACACTAAAAAAAATTTTTGATTCACTTTAAAAATAATTAAATACTCAAAAAAAAATGTTTGTAATATAGGATTTATTTTTAAATATCTTTAATTAAGTAAAAAATTATTCGGAATATCAATAGATTATTCAAATTTCAAATCCCTTTGAAATTCAATAATTTATTTTTTCTAGAAATTTTAACTATAAAATTCTTCTCTAATTTAATTTATTTTTCATTTTTTTGAGAAATTTCCGTAAAAAATCAATTATTTAAAAAAAAATAACCAAATGTCAGTAAAACAAAATTCAGTGAAAAAAAATTTTGGTCAGTAAAGTCAGGGAAATGTCAGGGAAACAAATTTTTTGTCAGTAAAGTCAGGGAAATGTCAGGAAAAAATTTTTTGTCAGGGAAATTAAGAAAATTGAGAATTTTTTCGACTTATTTTAAAAAATTGCGACTTTTTCGAATTTTCTTCCACACATTTCAAGTATTTATTTACAATTTTTAAAAATCAATTTTTGAAGAATTTTAATTGCAAATTTTGAAAATAATTGAAATATCAAAAATTTTAATGAAAAATCTTTAAATGTAAATTTAAAATTGAAAATGAATGAAAATTAGCTTTTAATTTTTTAAAATTCAATGTTTTCAGTATTTTTCAATTATATATTTCCAAAAATTCAAATACATACAAAAATAATAACATTTTAGAATTCTTTTTAACATTTTAGAGACTACAATCAAGTTCAAAATTTTTAAATAAAATTTTAAAAATATTAATTAGTTTTTTAAATTATACAAAATTTTTTTTTATGAAATTCCATTATTTTCGAAAAATTTCATTAAAATATTTTTAAAAACTAATTGTTAGAATTGTTTTATAATAATTTTTTAAGATTCAATTATCTTCGAACAATGTAAATAAAAATTTATAAAAATTTGCTTTTTGGAGTTATTAAAATTTTTGAGAAATCATGGCCCTGTTTGTAATTAAAATTCTTCAAAAATTTGATCATTTTTATTTATATTTTTCAAAAATTAAATTATTTTTAAAAGATTTTACCAAATTTTAATTGTTTGAAAATTATTCAAAATTGAAAAACTACCTATTATCTTTAAAAAATTATTTAAAAATATTTTAAAAAAATGATTTATAAGAATTTCTTTTTTATAAGCTTTTGAAAATATTAATACCTTAATAACTTAAGAAAAAACTAGGGAGAGTTACAATTATTATAAATAATCGAGTTTTTGTATTGAAATAATTGAATTCTATAAGAACGTATGGAAAATTATTTAAATTAATTGATTCATAAATGAAGTTTAGTTGAAAATTGTAAAAAATAATTGAATTCAAGAAGGGTTATAATTGTAATTTTTAGAAATTATTAAATTTCACAAATTTTACTCATTTTCCGTAAACATTCATATTTTCCTGTAAAAAGAATTTTGTCAGGGAAAGTAATTTTAATGTCCGGGAAATGTCAGAGAAATTGATAAACTGAAACTTGTGGCCACCCTGAATATATTTAAATATATAATGAATTTCAAAAAAATGACTTTTTATAATTTTCAAATCTGAAATAATAAATTTAATTTTTGCGTAGAATTTTATTCAAATTTTTGAAAATAATTTAATTGTTTTGAAGAATTTGAATAGAAATTTTATGAAAATAATTAAATATTTTGAGGAATCGAATTAAAATTTTATTCAAAATAATTAAGTTCTTTTGAGAAATTTTATTAAAATTATATTGAAAATAATTGAATTCCTACGAAGAATTTAAGTATTTTCCATTATATTTGAATTGTTTCGAAGAATTTTATTTAATCTTTTAAAAAATAGTTAAATTTTTTCGCGGGAAATTTATTAAAAAGTTGAATTGAAAATGATAATTAAATTATTTTCAAGAATTTTATTAAAATTGTTTTGAAAATTATTTAATTTTAGCAACAAGTATTAAAATTTTGAATAAAAATTCTGTTCTTTCGAGAAATTTTATTAAAATTGTATTGAAAATAATTAAATTCCTGTGAACTTTTTTTTATTATTTTTGAAAATAATTTAATTGCTTTGAAGAATTTTATGAAAATTTTGTGAAAATAATTTTTAATTTTTTTGAAGAATTTAATTAAAATTGTGTTCAAATTTATTAAAATTATTTTGAAAATCATTTAATTCCTGCGAAGAATTTTGTTATTTTACAAAATATTTGAATTGTTTTGAAGAATTTTATTTAAACTCTTAAAAAATAGTTAAATTCTTTCGCGGGAAATTTATAAAAAAGTTGAATTGAAAATGATAATTAAATTATTTCCAAGAATTTTATTAAAATTGTTTTGAAAATTATTTAATTTTAGCAACAAGTATTAAAATTTTAAATAACAATTCTGTTCTTTCGGGAAATTTTATTAAAATTGTATTGAAAATAATTAAATTCCTATGGAGTTTAAAAAATTTTTTTTTTTAGAAAATAATTGAATTGTCTTTGAAAAATTTTTTCAAAATTTTTGAAATTGGTAAATTAATTTGTTTTGAGGAATTTAATTAAAATTGTATTAAAAAAAATTGAATTTCCATGAAGAATTTTATTAATTACGAAATTAATTGAGATCTTGATAATGACTTTATTAAAATTTATTAAAAACAATTTGATTAAAATTGTATTGAAAATAATTGAATCTCGTCCGAAGTATTTTATTAATGTTGAATTTTTTTAAATTTTGTATTTAAAATTATTTAAAAATTGAAGTTGATTTTCGAAAATAAAATATTTTGTAGGTATGTAATTTACATAATTATAATAAATTAAATATGTAGCTATATTTTTCCTAGTTATTCATATATTATTTATATAAATTAAAAACGCAACTTTTATTAAATTAAATTATTTTTTGAATTTTTAAATAAAAGTATTTGCAAAATTATTTAAATTCTAATTATATTCACATGGTGAATCGCATTTTAATTATATTTCACACGAAATTTTCGTAAAACAAACTTTTTCGAAATGTAAAAAGATTAGTTTTAAAGGCAATGTGAAAGAAAAAGAGAATCGAAATTTGTAAACAAAATTGATTATTCAAAACAAAGAAATTCTACAATTGTGACAGGTAACTTGTATAGTGTGCCACTGACTTGAAACACTAAATGCACGTTTAGCGTTCGACGAACGTACTTATATTCGATTTAAAATCTAATAAAAATAGTCAATTGATTCATTATTTTTTGAACAACATTCTCATAGATTATTTTTGACTTGAAAATGTTTTTTTTTCTCTTTTTTTGGTACGTTCACTGTTATATTAATACTGTTCAGCGTAACGTAATACACATTTTTTTCTATAGCTTAAAAGAATTATTCAAGTAGAACATTAAATACTCTTGGATCATAAAGTTAAAAAGAGCCTACTTTACAAGCCAGTGACTTTAAAAAGCAATCGAATGAATATCTACTGACCATTACCACAGGAATATTGCATGATATATAACATAATTCGAGTGCACAATAGACGATAAAAATATAAATACTATACAATTTATCCAATGTAAAATATAATAATAGATCTTGTATCATACGTCTTATAAATAGTATTCGATATTATAGAATTCCACATATTAACGTAGATCAGGGTCTTTTTTTTTAATAATAGACATAAAATAAATTATAAAATGTCTATAAGTTATTATCTTATCACTTTGAATTGAATGCAAGGAAAACATGATTTTTTTTTCATTTTATGTATATATATAAATATTTATATATTTTATCTTTTTTTTCGTAATGTGACTTTAACGTCAATCAAACGTGTATAATTAGCAACTTTTTTTTCTTTATATACAAATAACATAAACTAGTGTCTTAGATTGGTTGTAATTTTTTTTTTTTTTTTTTTTTTTTGAAGAATAACTTTATATCTTCAATTTTTCATAAGACGTAATTTAAGAGAATAAATAACGACGATGAATTGCGACGTAATCGTAAGACTCGTTAATTTGCACATAAGTACATGAAAGCGAGAAGCAATTTTTATATTATATGTATATGTATGGGACAGATTTCTGTCTTTTACGTCTTTTTAAAATTTACACAACTTGATTTAGCATTCTCGCTAAATAATCTGCACTGTTAATTAACTGAAAGCAGAATTTACAATTAATACTTCTTTTGTCTAGAATGACAAACAGTTTTTAATTTCTGAACGTCGTGGTTTACTAAATTCTGAAAATCTTGAATGATATACTTGAATTTCTTCTTTTTTTTCTTCTTTTTGTATCACGAATGTCTTGAAATGACATGCTTCATTTTCGTTGGAAATAAATTCGACGTGTAGTTTGTTACATTTTACAGGGCGAACAAAGATTTATCTTCGTCCTTATTGATTTGTCTTTGAATGTTAGTACCACTTCCGGTGGTTGTACTGGTTGCAGTGGTCGTTGCCGGAACTGTTGGCAGAGCTTCGGCTGCTGCTGCTCGCTCTGCTAAAAATCTGTCAAACTCGGAAGATGTTAGTGACTGGTCCCCTTGAGCTCCAGGCTGTCGGAACAAAAAATTCGGTTAATACAAATTTTTTCTTGATCGTATTTTTAATATTTATATTTAAATATTTATATTTAAATAATTGTATTTAAATATTTGTACTTAAATATTCGTACACATAACTTTTACATAATAATTTAAAACACATAAACATTGATAGGCGTTGAGAAAAAAAAAGTTGAAAATTAATTTCTCTTACCGTATGATCTAACCAAGCTGCCATCTCACTGAATTCAGACTCTTGATTGTGCTAAGCAACAAAGACAACAAAATAATAAAAACTAAGGACATTCATGACATAAACATTGAATTAACGGAACAATAGAAAAAAAATATTGTAACTTATTTTTTAAAAAAAAGGAAATATCACATTTTTTATTACATACTTGTTGCTTTCCGTGTAATTTGAGTACTTGTGGTTTTTCATGAAAGCTGCTATATGAGTAGAAATATTAAACGTGCAACTTGATAGTAGAAAAAAAAATAAAGCTACAAAGCGTTGCAATTCTAGTGAAGGAGCAATGTTACTCTACAGAAATTGCAAATTAATTTAAATGAAATTAAAACTTATCACAAGTTTAGGTGGTCACAAGTTTATCAATTTCCCTGACATTTATCTGACAATTTACTGACATTAAAATTATTTTCCCTGACAAAATTTCTTTTACGGGAAAATATGAAAGTTTACGAAAAATGAGTAAAATTTATGAAATTTAATAATTTCTAAAAATTACAACTATAACCCTTCCTGAATTTAATTACTTTCTATAATTTTCAACTAAACTTCATCTCTAAAGTAATTATTTTAAATAATTTTCGAAAAGTTCTTCTAGAATTCAATTCTTTAAATACAAAAACTCCATTTTTTTAATAATTGTAACTCTCCATAGTTTTTTCTTAAGTTATTAAGGTATAATATTTTCAAAAAATAATCAAATTTTTAAAGAATTTTAATTGTAAATATGACCACGATTTCTCCCAAATTTTAATAAGTCCAAGAAAGTAAATTTTTATTTGCTTTATTCGAAGATAATTAAATTTTAAAAAATTATAAAAATTAAGTAGTTCTTAAAAATATTTTAATGTAGTTTTTCGAAAACAATTGAATTTCTTAAAAGAGATTTTGTATTATTAAAAAAAAACTAATTAATTTTTTGATGAATTTTAATGAAATATTTTATAGGTACCTACATGATTTTTTTCTCCAAAATGTTAAAAATAATTCTAAAATGTTATTTTTTGTATGTATTTGAATTTTTGGAAATATGTAATTGAAAGTACTGAAAATACTAAATTTAAAAAAATTAGAAGCTAATTTTCATTTTTAAATTTACGTTTAAAGAGTTTTCACTAAAATTTTTGATAATTTAATTATTTGAAAAATTTGCAATTAAAATTCTTCAAAAGTTGATTTTGAAAAATTTTAACAAAGTACTTTAAATAAATAAATTATTTTCAATTAAATTTTACAAAATTCCAATTATTCAAAATCTTTTTAATTGTATATTTTGGAAATTTAAATAGAAATATGATTCAAAAATAATTTTTAAAAATTTTGTTTAGTTATTTTTTGCACTATAAAAATCGAAATGAACTACATTTAATACTAAAAAATATATTTTGTTGCAATATGTGGATAAAAAGTCGAGAAAGTCGCAATTTTTGAAAATAAGTCGAAAGAATCTCAATTTTCCAAATTTCCCTGACAAAAAATTTTTTTCCTGACATTTCCCTGACTTTACTGACATGTGGCCACCCTGTTTATTATCTCTAAGAATTTGACGCTATTTTACTGATTTCGTGATTATTTTGCAAAATTTGTCAAAAGTGTGGAAAATAGAAATTAATTTCAATAGAAAAAATATAAAAATAAAATTTTGGAAAGAACAAAAAACGTGGTATTTGATTTTTAATGATCCACAAGTTTTGGTCGTTCAATGAACGGAATTTTTTTTCATTTACGAAATTTCATAAATTTAATACTTTTCATAATTTAAAAACAAAGTTTTCAAATTACAAACTGTAATAAAATATAAAAATTTAAATTCTACTTTTAGAAACAATGATTTGTTTTCTAGTTACGCAAAATTGTAATAAAAATTTCATTTGAAGAAGAAAATTCGGTTCATTTGAACGAAATTTAGAACTTTAGGATCAAGTGATCTAAAAAGTTACTAAAGCTAAATTTTCAAAAAAATAATAAAACAAGCGAAAGAAAAATAACAAAAGTGATAAATGCTAGTTTGCAAGCTGAAATTCTACTAAAGAGAAAGTTTCGTAGTGAAATTCGAAACGATTTTTGGATTACTATGAGACTACACAACAGAGTATGAAACAACGAGACAAAGGCAATTTCCATCTCTAGAAGGGAGATAAAATTCTTTTGACATTAAATTTACGATCCATACTCTACTGTTTGAAATGAAATCAAGCGAGTTACGCACAGTGGAACTAGATGTGGTAGTGGTAGCAGCATCAGGAACAGTAGAAGCAGTCTGTTGTGAATGTTTAGGGTTATTGCGATTCAAAATCGCCGTGCTTAATCCATCTCCGCTCACCTGCTCCAAATTGTCTTCATACTTGCTGCCACTGAAATAAATCATCAAATTTAGTACAATTTCTCAAATTTTCTCTCTTTTCTTTTCAACTCTCGTACTCAAATTTTCAGCACCAGAGAAAAATCTTTGGAAAGAATAATATTAGAGACGAGTAATTATGCAAGAGAGAAATTAATTAAAATTGAAATATTCACTTAAAAATGAAATATTAATTTAAAAATGAAATATTCTCTTAAAAATGAAATTGTATTAATTTTAAAATGAAAAAAATTTTGTTTCTGTGTGACAAGAATGATCAACCTGCTCTTAGACGTTTCGTAATTAGTGTTTCGCGACTGGGCGAACATATCGAACTCATCACTGTCGCCTTCCTTCTTCGGACAAATTTGAATAGCGTCGACTCGCTTTTCGAGTGGTTCCACTCCGTCTGATAAATCAATTAAAGAATCGCCCTCCTGTTTATTAGACTCGGCATTTGGTGGGCGACCTATCGCCTGCGCCAGTAAAGCACTTGGTGCCACTTTATTCTTTGTGTATCGAGAATAGCGTAGAAAAAGATTATTCAATTCATCATTGACGCGTAACAATTCCGCCGTCATTTCATCATTCGCCAATTTTCCAATTAGATCCACGACACGTTGTTGCATTGCTTTACAAGTGTTATAAAGTTCCTATGTGAAAAAAAACAATTTTTATCAGTTTATATTCCCAATATTGCAAAATTTCAAAAAATATTAATTCATAATATTATTTTTAAAAAAATAATATTATTAATTATTAATTACTAGCAAATGATATGCGCGAAACGCAGTGCTAAATTTATTATCATTATTCAAATATACAAAAATTTTTAATTTTTGAATATCAACTTCAATTTTAGAATAATTGCAGATTCAAAATTAAAAAAATTAGCATATTAACTAATTATCTAAATAATGCTAATTTACTATTTTCAAAAATATTAATTAAATTACATTTATAAATAGCAAAGTACTTCAGAGGAATTCAATTATTTTCAATACAATTTAAATAAAGAAAAAATTCAATTATTTTTAAAGAATTTAATAAAATTCCTCGAAGAAATTCAATTATTTTCAATATTCATTTAAAGAATTTGATAATATATTTAAAAATTTTAATACAATTCTTTAGAGAAATTCAATTAATTGCAAAACATGAAATAAAATTTCTTGAAAAAAATTATTTTCATAAATAATAAAATTGTTCAAAATAATTCAATTATTTTGAATACAATTTTAATTAAATTTCTCGAATGAGTTTATATTTTAATAAGAATCTTCCAATTAATTCAAATGATTTCAAAACATTATAATAAAAATTTATGCAAAGAATTCAATTATTTTTGTAAAAAAAATAAAATTCATTCCAGGAATTAAATTATTGTCAACAATTTTAGAAAAATATTCGAAACAATTTAATTATTTTTATAAATAACAAAATTCTTTTCAGGAATTAAATTATATTTTTCAATGATAAAATTCTTCACTAAAATTTGATTACTTTTACAAAATAATAAAATTTCTCAAAAGAATTCAATTTTTCAATAATTTTAGAATCAAAATAGAAAAGATACACTTGTTAACGAATTATATAGTTATTATATTAAAAAATGTTAATAATATTCTTTGTAAAATTTCAATTATTTAAAAAAAAATTTAATATTCTTTAAAGAAATTCAATTATTTTCATCAATTTTGATAAAATTCTTTATAAAAATTTAATATTCTTTGAAGGAATTCAATTATTTTCATAAATTTTGATAAAATTTATTATAAAAATTAAAGTAATTTGAATACAATAATTTTAATTAAATTCATTGAAAGAATTCAATTGTTTTCTAAAAAAATTTATTAAAATTCTTTAAAATAGTTCAATTATTTTAATAATTTTAAAAAATAATAAAATTCTTCAAAATAATATACAATATAGGTATTTTGAGTACAATCTTAATTAGATTTTGGGAATGAATTTAATTATTTTTGAAAATTTTAATAAAATTCTTTTAAAGAATTCAGATAATTTGAATAATTATAATAAAATTTATCTTTAGAATTTAATTATTTTCGAAAAAAATAAAATTCTTCTTAGGAATTCAAATATTGTCAAAAATTTTAGTACAAATCTTCAATATAATTCAATTATTTTCATAATAATAAAATTCTTTCTGTAAATTCAATTATTTTATAAAAATTGCAATAAAATTCTTCTAAAGAATTTAATTATTTTAAATTTTAATTAAATTCTTTGAAAGAATTGAATTAGTTTGAAAATCTTTTTATAAAATTTTTCAAATAATCCAATTAATTTGAAAAATTTTATTAAAATTCTATGTAATTGTTTATTTTGAAAATTTTGCTTTTTGATATTAAAAAAAAATTATGTTTAATTAAATTGTTATTATTTAATGTTGAGAAAAATAAATTAGAGTTTTGTTAATTTTAAAAGTCAAAACATTTAGAAAGAAATTATCAAAAAAATTAAGAAACAAAAAAGGAAACAATACAATTAACTTCAAATTGAGAGCAGATGATCGGAATACAATGATTATTTAAATAGATTAATATTAGTTATTATTAATTGAACCACTTTTAAGGGAATTAAAAATTTATAATTAATGAAATGATTATTCTCGCTGAAGCTCTTTTTGTTGTCGACGGTTCAATTAATTAGTATTAATATTCCCAATTTCAACATTTTCTGCTTTAAAATAGCTTAGAAATTTACTAAAATTGATAAATTTTCAAAGCTTACTGTTAAAAGTTCAAGATCCGCGGCATCTGGCTGTTGATTTGCTGCTTGTTCGGGACTTGTGAGATAAGCGAGCATTTCCGAAAGGACACGCATATTTCCTTGAACAACGTCCAATTCACTTTGGAGTTTGACAAGTTGTTGATCGCTCAACTGAATTAACTGATTGGCTGCTTGCATTTGTGGTGGGCCCGCTATTATTGAGGCTTGGTCTTCTGTTGGATTAGTGGTTAAATTTTGTTCTGATTCCGGAACACTCTGAAATTGTGAATATTGTTTTAGTTCTCTTCTTTTACTATCTTTATCAGAATATTTATTTATTTAACTACATCTTTACTATACAAAAAGGATCATAAATTTTTAATAAAATACAATAAAAATATAAAGCAAAATTTAAGCGAAAAAATAAAAAAAAGGAAAAGGAAAAGTAGTAAAAAAAATAAACAAAACCTAATCAAAAATGCAAAATTTAAGAGAAAAAATAAACAAAAGGAAAAGAAGTAAAAAAATGAAATGAAACATAATTGAAAGAAGAACAAAAAATGAAACGGAAATAAAAGAGAGTAAGAAAGTGGAAAGAGAAAAGTGTTGATTACCCTTTCAGGTGTTATTATAGGTGCCATTGCATCTAAATCAGTCATTGGAAATTGTATGCCTTTGGCTTTAAGCTCTTGATAAACTTGAATCACTCCTTGCGTGTGGGGCAGACTACGAAAAGTGTCTGCCCAAGTTTGAATAAGATTCAATACTTTCTCTTGAACAGCAGTAGGTGGTTCATTTTTTGGTCCAATTAACTTCACTAACTCTTGTACAAATTCTCGTGAGCATGACAGTGCGTGAAATCGTTTTCCACAGTTTTTCACACAAGTCTCTAAAACCTATAATTAAAAAAAAGAAATTCAATTATTTCCATTTGTTACAATTTTAATAAATAATATATACAATAATACAATAAATTTAAATCTACAGTGAATCAATATTGATATTTTTGTCTTATAGTCGACTTCTGTTATTAATATAAATATATATATATACTAACAGTGAGGGTATACATGACGATGGTGTAATTTTTTCCAGCAGCCTGGTTGAGTCTGCGCTTTATGGCTTTAATTGCATCTCTTGGACCTTCTTCTGTCTCGTTAATTATATCGCAGATTTCCATATTCAGGGCCCAATTTTCACTGGAGAGACTGCCATCTGTGGCTTGCTCTGAAAAAAAGAAAATGTTGTTCAATTCAAAAAGAAAAAATTTTATATTCAAATGATTTTAATTTTTAAATTCAGATTATTATTTACTATATTTAGTTATTAGCTACTATAATTAAATCATAATCTCGACACAATTGTTTCAAGGACAAAACGAGAAAGCAGAATATAAAAAGACTACGTCACTGTAAGGTGATAACTTTTTAATATTATCCATAAAAATCAAAGACAAATGTTTATTTTTCTTCCTTGAAACAATTTTTTCTATCAATAAATAAAAAAAAATATCAAATATATACTTGTATCTAATATCTAAAAATTGATAAAACTGTCATTGTTCTTTATTCGTGGGCGGGAATTAATGAGGGAAGAATAAAATTATGACAATAATAAATGTTCAATGAAATGAATGAAATAAATAAATAATAAATTAAATCTAAAAAATATTTCTAAAAATTAAAACTTAAAAAATAAAAAAAAAAGTTTTCCAAAAAGTTTAAAAATAGATTATCTTAAAAATTTGATTGTACATATATTTCGCTGGCTATCTTTAAAATAAAGTCTTCAATTTGTTTTGATAACTCTAATGAATGACTCATAAAACATAATGCGTAGGTATATCTTGACTTATGCGGTATGCGGCGACTTATCTATATACCTGCATGTCAGAAATTTTCCATAGAGAATAATAAATGTATATTATTCTCTCCAATTATAATATTAAGAGTTATGTTTCGCATTAATTTCCATTCATACATTTTTTGAACATTAAAGAAAAAGATGAAAAAAATTATTTAAATCAATTATTTAATCAAACGGTTTAACGATTTTTAATGAAACAGAACTCAACTGTAAGAATATGAACTCGTCTGTGTAAAAGTAGATCACAAACAATGTTGTCAATGCAAAAATAAGATTCAATTGAAGTTAAATTAATTTTAGTTTATCGGAAAAAGAGATAGTTTAGAATGAAACTTACCTATTCTTTGGCCTACTGGTGTGGAAAACGGATTAACATTAACACCGAAAAACGACATACTGAAAGTTGTGTTGTTACTGCGATTAACTTGCAGCAATTTTCTTATTCACTGTGTCATAGGTGAAATTTACAGTTATTCACAATAAACACTTGGTTATTGAAATAATTATTAAATTACAATCAATGCAAACAACTAAATCATATCAAATTATTGATGGGCTAGTGTCAGTAACTGTGACGTTCTCCTGTCAAAGCAGGTGACAGTTCTGACAGCTGTCAAAAGTTTGTTATTGTTCGATTGGTTGGTAATAGAACTCTCGACCAATTGGAATTTAGCGAACTTTTCACATCTGCAAGGCGCGAAACTTACGTAAAGTTTCTTGCGTTCGTTGCGTATTATACTTAACCAATTGTCAGTTTTGCCAACTTTGGATATTTAAAAGTAAATTAGTTTATAGAATTTTTTTTTTTTATTATTTTATTATTTTTAACTTTATTATTATAAGCATTAAGTAATATAATTAATGTATAGTTTAAGTGGTAATTAAATTGAAAAAGGTTTTATGAAATTTTGGCGGGAAAAAAAATTGTCCACTAATCACAACACTGCGATTTCTTGTATTAAAATAAATCAAATAAATTGAAAGAAAAATTGAAACTAAAGTATATTTATTGAGAATAATTTAATTCTGCATTATGATACAAAAGAATAAAAATGATTATATTTAAAAAATACTACTTTTTTTTAAAAGATATACAGCTTTCTGATTGGTTGCTAGCTGGCAAAAAATACAACCAATGAAATTAAACCTTCAACGCCCGTTTTCATTAGTTTTCTGACGCGGTTACAAAATTATACGACGGAGTTCTGTTCTATCTGTCATATCAATCAGACGTATATAAATACGTCATCCATTTGTAAAATAATATTTCAGTTAAACAAAACAAAATACGAACATCATATTAAATGTCTGAAGTGAAATTTATATTCTCTAGTCACAAACAAATTTATAGTCAACTCAAAAGGACACAAATCAATGCACTTTCCTTGGAAACTAACAAATACACAATGTAAAGGATTTAAATGTATGGAGGAAAACAGGGACTACGGTAAATAATAAAGCGATATCCTGTGAAATGTCCTATATTTCTTTACCAACCCTGATTGTTCTAACTTTTTTTCTAATTTTTTCTAATCTAATATTAAAATACTTCTAGCATGATATTTGCAACGAATAAATTTAAACCTGTAAACCCACTGAATGTTGTTGTTATCATTCGCAACTAGTTTGACAAGGTCAGAGAGCGTTTATTCCTCTGTGTGTATGGAAATAACTTATTAAGGAAAACCTGTATATTTGTTCCCGAAATAAGAATTAAAATTATAAATTGATTTCACGAATTAAATAAAATTCTTTCTCTTCCACGACTAACAATACAGTACCAATTAATCAAAATACTACAAGTATTCTGGAAGAGAGAATACTTTCTATAAAATCTATTTAGCTTACTTATTTATAATTTATTGATAATTTAACTAAGTTTAAATAAAAATGAATTGTTAATCCCGCTGCCTGCCGTGAATCACATTCAACCACTTTACTAGACAATAAAATATATTTTTTTTTGATTATTTTTAAAATTGTTAAAATCAAATAAAATAAAATTTCAAAATCCAGAATTAAAAACGGATTCAATTTAGCGTGCGATTTGACAAATTTGGAAAAGAGAATACTTTTCTATTGAATTAATTTATAATTTATTGATAATTTAATTAAGTATATATAAGAATGAATTGTTAAATCCCGCTGCCTGCCGTTAATCACATTCAACTATTTTATTAGATAATAAATACGTTTTATTATTTATTTTACTTATTTCCTTAATTTTATGTTATACCTTATTAGGTTTCATAATGAAAATTTCGAAAGTTTGATACGTGCCAAAATTGTTGTTGAAATAAAATAAAATTTCAAATATCTAGAATTAAAAACAGATACAATCTAGCGTGCGATCCGACAAAATAAACAAACGAGAAATAGATCACATGTCTTTTTCAACATCGTCTCTCGACTCTGAATCTTTATCACTCATATCCTCTGATATTAGGCTCACCACAATTCCGGGATTTTTAAATCAGTTAAAACATAAGGGAAACATGTCCTCCACAAGCGACGAAGAGGGAAATCGCGTAGATGAAAACACCCGTGCGAACTTGCATCAAATACAACAAGTATATCCGGATGAGTATCTAATATGGAACAATCCTAATCTCCCTGTCTCAGAAGAGTTTCCAGAGGACTCGCCTCCTCCATACATCGTCATGATGGAAAGCCAAACACAATCCTTAAATCTGGGAAAATTAAATCCCATAGCAATCGCGGACCTTATTCAAAGTATCATCAAGGGTCAAAGACTCATTCAACGGAATGGGCAAAATAGAGTTAAAATAACTTGCAACATTAGAGAAGATGCAAACAGATTAATAACGTCACCTTTATTAATCCAAAAAAACTATTGGGTTTATATCCCCAACACCCTCAAGATCTCCAAATGTGTCATCAAAGATATAGACTGCAACGAATCAGTTGAAAACTTTGTAAAAAGATTGGACCCTCGCGATACTCAGTCAATAATTAGAATTAAACGTAGGATCACTTTTAACAATCAGATGCTGGAGGCATTAGAAATCACGTACGCCGGGCCCAATCCTCCACAAAACATAATAGTGTCATCATTCGAGCTCCCACTTTCTTTGATTATTCCTAGACCTATTAGATGCCACAAGTGTCAACGCTACAGGCACGTGTTTTCACAATGCAGGTCTAATCTGGCTCGATGTGAGCACTGCGCAGAGAACCATCTCACAGAGAAATGCAAACGACTACTATACAAACCAAGTTGCTGCAATTGTAAGGGAGAACACCCAGCGTCATCGACAACATGTCCGACTTACATTAAAGAACTCGAGATCCGGCAAATTAGAGCGGAGTTTAGTATAGGATACCAGGAGGCGGAAGAAAAATATTTACTTCGTAGACAAAATACTACCTCTCCTCCTAAAAAGAACCCCACCTTTTCTCAGCAGACTTCTTCTGATAACAATAGTGAAGATCAATTTGAACAAGCTATGGATTCTAGTCCTCCCCCCCCAACTAGTAGCCAAGCCAGCTTTAATTCCTCTCAGGCATCGCAGCACTCAGGAAATTCTACACCAAAGGACACACCCAGACCATCGGGCAAAGATCCAAGTCACTCACATAACTCTGTTCCACACAATTTTAAATTCACTAAATCCTTATCAGATGGTTCCATTAATGAGCTCGATTTGGACCTTAACAATACCATAATAGAACATAAAAATTATCACTCTAACAAAAACTCCAATAACCAGCCTAGCCAAACCAATTCAGACAATAAACAAACAAGAGCTGCATCATTCGTTTCAAGCTCGCCTGAGGAAACTCAAAACCTCAAAAAACCCAGATTTCTACCAGACAATTAATACCTAGCAAGAATTAATTCAAGACCGATCTTAGTGAAGCAGTCCAAATCAAACAAATTCTAAAATAATTTGTAATTCTAGAGGGTCACGACACGTCAGTCACTTCTAGAATCAATTCTAGATGATAGACTAGACTTTTGTCGGCCCTAAAACTTAAGTAAACACAGATGAAAAGGCTGCTGAGACTCCACTATTTGGAGCCTCAGAAAGCAAACTATATTAATATTAAATTATAATGTATTCAACTTCAACATAATTTCCTGACGGCATGAAATTGCCGATCACAGAGCAGCAGCATCTCCATGACGTCAAGGATCAGGAAATACAGATTAGTAAAAGATTTCATAACCGATCAAGTGTAGCAGTTAATAATACTAGTCTCTTAAACTTTAAAAAGTTGGTCTTAATTAATATTAAGCCCATAACAAAACCTTTTCATAGTAAATTAAATTATTTTAATTACAAATAAAACACAGTAATCAGGGAAATGTCGATCAAAGAGTAGCAGCAACCTCCCTGACAAAAGGATGTTGAATCTGAGCGGTCACTGGCAGGTACAATTCATTTTACTTAAAATTTACCCGTAATTCTAATCAAGAATCCCTACATATCGGTCTCCAATGATACTAAACAACCTAAGAATAATTAATTGGAATGCACATAGCATTGCCAATAAAAAGAATGAAGTAGAAGCTCTCATAAACGCACACCAACCTCATGTGCTATGCATCACCGAGACATGGCTTACTCATAACCAACAATTTAATATATTTGGCTACAACATTTACAGATCAGATAGACAACACTCGAGAGGTGGAGGAGTCCTAGTCGCAGTTGACTCTAGATTAGTAACTACTCCACTAAAAATCAAATTAACTGATGAAGGCGACACATACGATATGGAATACTATGGTATATCACTGCAAACCAACTCCGGCAACTGTGAAATAATCGTTATCTATTCTCCTTTGGCCTCACAACCTGATCTAATCACCTGGACTGAATTTTTAACCACCAATTGTGCAAATGCAATAAGAATAGTAGTGGGAGATTTTAATGCCCACTCCCCCACTTGGGGCTCTCTACATTCCAACTCTAAGGGCAACAAGCTATCTCAGGCAATGGACCTATGTGGTTTTGTCAGCATCAATGACAAAACACCCACATACATACCTCAATATGGGGATCAATCAAACAATCTCGATCTAATAATGATACCCGTTTCCTACTTCAGTAATACCAGTTATTTTTTATCAGAGGACTCCTTCGGATCCGATCACATCCCAGTTGTCTGCGACCTGACTTTCAGACCAACAACGGTTAGATCAAACTCGACCAGAATCAACATCAAAAATGTGGATTGGCCCACACTTTATGGAAAGTTAGACACCGCCTTTCTCAACATCGAAACCGACTTAGCTCAAAAAACCCCAAATGAGGTATATGAAATATTTATCAACACTTCGCGGGAAATTCTACTGGAATGTGGCGCATACCGCCCCTCTTCCAAACAAGGAAAACGGAAAACCCAACCACTTTGGTGGAATTCGGACTGCGAAAATTTGCTGAAGAGAAGGAGAGAAAAACTAAAATACTACTTGCAAAATCAAACGGAAACGAATTACACTACTTTTAAAAGGGAAAGCAATAAAATAAAAAGGGAGTTACGAAAAATTAAATCTGAATCGTTTAAAACGTTTTGTGATGGACTGGACTTTTCCAGGGGTATGTCAAACATATGGAAAACTGTCAAGGGATTGATTTCCAGAACAGGCGTGGTATCTAAGGAGGTTTACACATCCGAAAAAACAGAAGAAATTATAGCTCTTCAAGACGGCTTAGTCAGGGACGACATCCCTCCACGAATATTTCAACCTCTACTGCTTGATGATCCAAACCACAATATGAACCAGCCCTTTTCTTCCTCAGAATTCTTAGTGGCATTGAATTCCTCCAATATCAAATCCTCTCCTGGACTTGATTCCATCACATATGAATTTATCAGAAGGCTCCCTAAAACAATTCTGGACAAAATCTTGGCTATTTTCAACGAAATGTTTCTCAAGAGTCAATTCCCAGAATCTTGGAGAAACACTTTAGTAAAATTCCTACCTAAAGCCAGTGGAGGATATCGACCCATTTCTTTAACGTCATGTCTCTCAAAATTGTTTGAAAGAATAGTCCACTCAAGAATGGAATATCTCTCCGAATCTTTAGGATGGCTTCCCGAATTTCAATTCGGATTCCGTAGGGGTAGATCTGCCTTGGATGCAGTCGCTCATTTCATCTCAGGAATATACAATGTCTTTTCTCAAGGTAAACACTTGGTAGCCTTAGCCTTAGACATAAAGGGAGCTTTCAGTGCCATATATCCCCACACAATAATGGAGGAATTGTTAAACGTCAAAGCTCCATCTAGAATCATTAACTTTATAGGTCATATGATATTTCAAAAGAATTTGTTCTTTTCTATCAACGATGTGCATCCTCGGGTCTCTGGAGTGGGGGTTCCTCAAGGAGGAGTCCTCTCTCCTTTTCTTTTTAGCCTAGCTCTTAGGTCTATTAAGAACGTTTTGGATGAAGACGTGGAACTCATAATGTACGCGGACGATATATTGCTATACACCACCTCGGAAGACCTAGAACAGGCAAAGGAAAAGATCACAGGTGCTTTTAGCAGCATATCTGAATGGCTCAATCTTTATGGTCTCGAGATATCTATACCTAAAACTCAATTCATCATATTCTCTAGGCTTCAAAAAACAAAATCTGAAAATCACTCTCTTATCTTAAAAGATCAGACTACTCAAGGTCTGAAATCTATCAAATATTTGGGGATTTATCTAGACCAAAAACTTCTTTGGCATCAGCACCTAGACTATATAATTAAGAGGGCATCCAGAGCTAATAATGTTCTAAAAATTCTAACAGGAACTAATCGGGGTCCTTCGTCATCTTCTCTTTTAATAGTATGCAGGTCCCTCACAGATGCAATATTAAAATGGGGAGTCCAACTCACTTGGAAAGCGAGCACTACACACCTTAAAGGTCTAGACAGAGCTCTTTACTCCTCGATCAGAATCGCGATGGGCATTCTACCTACAGTTCCCATCCCTATCCTTCTTTCAGAATCAGGATTTGTATCTCCTCAAATCGCTAGAGCCGAACAAGCCGCACAATTTATCATCAGAAACTACCAGTGGACAAGTAACCCAATGAACAATAGACTTAATCGGTTGACCGATGATCTTATTAACAACAAAAAAGAAAAATTCCTGGATAAAATCGGTATAGCATCTGCATTATTAACAGCCAATGGGGTTAAAAACATCATTGCAACCTCAAACCTTCCGTCATATTTTGATCTATCATGGGAAAACATAAATCTTGAAAATAACACCGACATCTCCACTGGACTAGACCTTCAAAAATCTGCAAACGCCGATCAAGATCTACAAACATTTCTACAAGAAAAATTTCCCCAATTCAGCTGCATATATACCGACGCATCTTCTAATCCGAACAACTCAAGATCAGCCGTATCCTTTTATATCCCAATCAATGATATTCACTACGGGATCAGAACTTCCGAATTTCACTCGATCTATTCTCTAGAGCTTCTTGCCATTTTTTTGGCCATCAAAACTGCTATATCTTATGAAATCAGTAACATAATCATACTGTCTGACTCTAGGAAAGCCATAGTTGAACTATCAAGTCCCTTAGTCGGTAGACACAAAACTTCGGTGCATCTACGTTCGGTCTTTCGGCTCATCGGGGAATACCGGTCGGCTGGCTTGGGATTAATCCAATTTATTTGGATTCCGGGCCATATGGGTATTAGGGGTAACCGAGAGGCTGACAGACTGGCGAAGGTAGCGACGGAGTTCCCGGTAGCCCTGCACTGCGAATTATCACATGAAGATGCCAAACTCTTGATCAAACATGATCATCAGGATTGGGGTAAACTCATGTGGCCTTACGGTTCAACTACGGAATCTTCTAACAAATATTATAATTTAATCAATGTCAAATCGAAAAGACCCTGGTTTTCTGACATAAAGCTCGACAGGAAATCGACTAGCCTTATTACTAGATTGAGAACCGGTCATGTCCGGACCGCGGAATACTTAAATAGATTTAATTTTGGAGGCTCCAAGGCATGTTCCTGCGGTGGAACTACCATGGACCTTAGACATTTATTGTGTGTATGTCCTCTCTTGGCTCGCGGTAGACAGCGTTTTCTTGAATTTTTATTGAATCCAAACTCAGATACAATTGATCCAGTTGTTAATCTTGGAAGAGCAGTAACATTGATGTGGGGAAGATTCCACATCGAGGTTTCAAGGTTCTTTGGTCAGTCAAACATCAATATTTAACAAATTAATTATTATTAATTTTCCGGTATCAATACGCGGAAGCAAAACAAACGAATATTTAAAATATTTACTTTATTTAGACCAAAAAGCTAACAATAATTATAGTATTTTACGTCATGCTGAAATGTTTTGAACTTTTAAATTTTCCCGCCACCTATAAATACTTCCATATACCTGCTATCAGCCCGCTATAAGATATACCTCTACTTTCCAAAATCATATAATTTCCCAACCTCAAATCGCTTTACGACAAGATACCAAGTGATATAATCACCAAGGACACATAAAAATCTTCAAATTCTAATACCAACAACGAATAGTCTTGAAATTCAGTGAATCTTAATTATTTTGCTACAAAGAGAACTACAAACATCTCAGTCAAACAGCAACCAATCAGAAACCTCAATACCGGCATCAACAGAAACAGTCATGGCTATTTGACCCTAGGGGACAACAGGCCACTAACCAACACCAACCAACCAACCAACCAAATTATACGACTTATCTTTGTTTTGTCCCTTATAAATTATTTATCTGTTTTTGTCGTTAAAATAATAGAAAAATGCCTGAAAACGTGGTAAGTATTGCTAATTGATAATAAAATTGCTTTTTAAATTCATGTTTTTCGGGTAAAGTTTATTAACGAATGAAAGCATTTTTTTTGCGAGTGAAGAGGTTATGTCTACTTTAACAATTTGCAATTTTTCTTTTTTGAATAGTTTTCTTAAAGAAAAATTGCAAATTGAAACGTTTTAATAGAAAATTACTCTTTAATTTTAAGTTAAAATTTTTTTTCCCAGGTTTTAAGACATTGTTTATTTCAAAAAAGATTTATTTATCGATTCTATACGGCGTCGAATTCATATTAGCAAATGAAGGAAATTATATTTTCTTGACTTTTCTAATAGTTCTTTTTTTCTATTTTTCAGCTAAATGCGGACAATGCAACTGAAGTAAATGGCGGTAGTGGTGAACCTCATGAAACTGACGAGGAACCTGGAGAAGATGATTTACACTTTGAACCAATAGTATCATTACCTTTGATTGAAGTGTCAAATAATGAGGAGGATGAAGTAGAAATGATTAAATTGTACTTGCTTTTAATTTCAGTTGACTTCAACTGTCAGTTTATTGTTTCAATAGTAAAATAAAATGTCAACTTTTATAATTTTAGGAGAGCGAAACTTTATCGTTACGATTCGTCGAATAATCCCGCAGAATGGAAAGAACGTGGAACTGGAGAAGTAAAACTTTTGAGGCATCAAACAAAAAATACAGTTCGAGTTGTAATGCGTCGTGATAAAACGCTGAAAATCTGTGCGAATCATTTTATAACACCTTGGATGGAATTAAAACCAAATTGTGGTAGCGATCGTGCATGGGTTTGGAGTGTCCTCGCAGATTTTGCCGATGAACAAATAAAACCGGAGCTTCTCGCCATAAGATTTGCGAATGCTGAGAGTGAGTCTTTTTTTATTTACTAATTTATAAACTTTGATTTACGAAATTCTGTTATTTTCGATATTTGAAATAATTAAAAATTTGTGTTAATTAGAATTAGAATTAGCTTTAGAGAAAAATAATTTTTATAATACAAACGCATTTGCGTTTTTGAAAAAAAAACTGGAAACACTTTGAAAATAATTTAAACCATCTTTTAAAGATGCAACTCTTTGGAAGGAAACTTTTGAAAAAGCAAAAAAAATAGTAGGCTCAGAATGTGAAATTTATTCTGGCAAATCGAATCCAGATGATTATAAAAGTGATGACGATGATAGCGATAGTGATAGCTGTAGCGAAGTAAGCTATGAAGAAAGTGACAATGATGAAGGAAAAGAAAAACTTACAATTACGGAGATTAATGACACCAGTAAGGAGGTAACGAAAGAAGAAACAAAATCCAAAGAAGACGATGTTAAAAAAACAGAGGAAGTGACTACGGAGCTGGATAAGCTCACGGTAAAAAGTGAATAGTAAAATTAATTTTGTAATAGTAAATTATGAAAAATTTATATTTGGAACAAGCATTCCATACTAGCACGCACAACAACAAACAAAAAAAATGTACGTCATACACACACTCTCATCTCCCCAAAAAAATGACAAAACATTTTTTTTTTATACGAATAATTAGTAATAATCATTATGAATTAATGAAAAATCATAAGATTCGTACATTTCAATTTTATCATCAATGATATAAAGAAAGAAAATTGTTAATAACGACAGACAATTTTTAATAAATCTTCAATTTTTTTATTAATAAGATGATACTTATATACTGATATTATACATGGAATCTGTGATTTTTTTTACGAACAAGAAGCGACAAAGTATATTAGAACAAGTGAATATATTACTAGTGAGATCTGTCATTAAAGAAAAGTAATAAATAGGTTCTTAAGTAAAAATTTTCTCAGCTGTACAAAATTTCCAATATCTTCAATATTTTTAATATTTTCAATATTTTTAATATTTTTAGTATTTTTAGTATTTTCAAAAAACTTGAGAATCCTTTTTATAAAAATTGATATCACAAATGCTTCAGCCTTTTTTCCAAGACTAAAAAATCATATCACTATATTAAGTTTTATACTATATTAGGATAAATATAATTTTTTTTTTTTGTGCAAAAGTACTTTTTACTTTTGAATGGATTTTTTTAATTTTCGAACACTTAGAAAAAAATGTGAATGTTCTATATGTCGCAATAGTTGCATTTTTTTTCTCTTAATATAAAGTTGCTTATAATTCGTCTTTATGGGAAAATGATTGTAATATATTCTTTCTCTCCTCCATTGAACGTTTCTTTTCCTTGGATAGTTTTCCTTTTAAAAGTCCGTCAATTCTTGTTTGTTCAGTTTGTACAAATACATTACCGCGATCCATTATTCTTTCCATTGTTTTTATATAAACTTTTGCTGCCGTTCTTTGTGCCTCTGACAATGTCTCCTCGTAGATTTTCGCCTTACTCAAAATTTCCTGGACAAGAAAAATTTTCTTTATGGGAACATTTTCTTTTGGAAAAATTTTTAAAAAATTATTTAAAATTATTTAAAATAATTGAAATATTATTTGAAATATTATAAAATCGTCTAATTTTTGAATTTACATTTTGAGAAAAAGAAATTAAAAAATCAAACCTGTCTATTTTTCTCATTTGATGACTTGAACTCCTCTGCAAGTTTGTCCAATTTTTCTATACAACCTGGTAGGCCGATATAAACGCCGGATTTTGCTTTAATGAATCGTTTGATATTTTCCGATGTAAATTGATCGTCAGTTTCGGTGACGAATTTAAATGGTTCCTTTCTTCCATTTACGAATAGTAATATTGCTGGATATTCGTCTTTTTTTACATTAAAACGATCGGCAAGATCCGTATTGTCCTTATTGCCAAAATCTTTTATTCCTACCTCGGCTATTAAAATATCGGGCGAATTTCTCGTTGCTTCGGCAACTTTTCCATATTCCTCGTGTTTCTCTCCGTAGGGAAAGGCGACATCGAATTTAACAGCAGCAACTTTAAATTTTCCAATTATCTGAAAGAATTGTTAAATACATTTTTTTCCTTTATTAAAATTCTAGAATTATTTTAAAGTCGATTCTCAAGGGACATGGAAAAGAATCAAATTTTCGAGTATTTTATTTATCGAATGTTTTGAGTATTTTTTTTCAAAGGACTAGGAAATAAATTCAATTTATTGAGAAATTTCATTTATCGAAAATTGATTTTATTTTATTAGAATTTTTACAAATAAATCAATTTTTTGTGAATATTAAATAGAAATATAGGCTTTTTGATCTTTAACAATAGAAACATAATTTTTGAAATAGTAAAAATTAAAATTCGTTAATTTAAAAATAAAAATTTTCACCTAGAAAAATTTCTGTTATTTTACCTATAATTTCAAAAGAAAGAAATTAATTTTTAAGATTGATTTTAATTTAATTTTTTGGGCAAATATTTGTAATATAAAAGTGATGTATCGAATAAACGTCTCAAACATTATTGATCTGCTTTAATAGAACTTCAATTATTAAGTAATATATTTTTCTTTTTAGTCCTTTATTAATTTCTCAAGTATTAGAAATTGAAAATTAGAGATTAATAAAATTAACAATAATATTGTATTAAAATTTTTCTGTCAATTGTTTCAGTTTATTTGAAATATTCTTTCATTTAAATTACAAGCGGACAATTATAAATTACCTTATCGAATGAACTTGAATCTAATGGAACACATCCTTTACAGTCTTCAGCGGTCGTAAATTGTAAACCAACAACAATTAATATTGTAAAAATGGAATGTAATACATTTTGCATTTTGTGGAGTGAAAATAGAAATTTGAAAATATGAAAACTGCAAAATTTAATACTGAATTCTTTTTTTCGCAATGTGGAATGTTCACTTAGCACGTTTTTTTACTGGTCAACCTTCACACTTTTATGATAAGAAATCTTCTTTTTTTTTATCTCTGTGTACATAAATGTCCTTCCAAAAAACCAGTTTTTGTAATTTTTAAACTACAGTAATTTTTTTTTGATAATAGAATCTATTTTTGTTGTATTTGTTTAATTTTTCCAAAATCGTCTTCTTTTGTAATTCTTTTTTTTATTTGTTTATTATTTATTATATTTGGAAATGTTTATTTTTTTATAACCTTCGGAACCCGGTTTAGCGAGAGTATCTAGTATACTCAATTTTTTTTTATTATTATGATTATATATTTTCTGGCGAATGCTCAGTCAACTTCCAGCTGCTGCGTCGAATCAGAATAAGCCACGAAACAGCAGCTGGAAGACGCGCGATTATTCAATGGTCTTTATAATGTAACCATGGTATTTTTTCGGAGCAGATTTTCCCTTTTTTTTTCTTTTTATATCATTGAATGATGTATTTTTCAGAAATGTACGAATTTTATGTGAATTTTCCTAATTTACAATTTATTTTTATTTTGGAAAGTTAGAAATGTTTTTTTTAAAGAGAGTGAATTTTAATTCACTACTAAATGTATTTTATATATTTTCTATTGAAAACAAATTATTTTAATACAAATATAAAAAAAAAATTTAAAAGAACAGAGTGTTTAGAGAAAAAGAAAAATTTAGCAGAAAAAGAATATTTTTATTAAAAAAAAATTTTTTTTAAATGTTGTATCTATTTTTCTTAGAAATGAAAATTTTTCTTTATTTCACGTATTATTTTATAATATAGTGATATTATTTTCAATAAAAAAATACAATTTATGTTCAAAATAGAATTTTTTTTTCGTATGAAAGATTATTTTTTTTTATAAGAAAAATCCGAATGGAAAATATTTTCTTTTTTCAAAATCTTGATATTTTTTTATTACTAATATTATGGATCAATTATTTATTTCTATAGTCTATCAATAATTGTGCTTGACTGTTTAGAGAAAGTATGTCAATTGCCTTTGTTTATTTTCTATTTCTGTGATTTTAAATTATTTCTAATTTTCTATCTTCTATTTTTGTTTTTTTACAACTTTTTTATTCTTTTGCTATTTTTTTCTAGCCTTTTATGTACTTTTCCACAATTTTTTTTCTTTTACAAATTTTTTTCTAGTCTTTTAAAATTTTTCCCTATTCTTTTACTATTTTTTATTCGTTTACTATTTTCCCTATTCTTCTACTACTTTTTTCTTTTTTACATGGTCCTTAAGTTTAGAACGAAATTTATTTATTTGTTATTCAAATAAAATTTTTTATATAATAATTTTGAGTCAATTTCAAAGCTAATTTTTTTAATTATTTACATTAATTATTTTTAAAGTTTTTAAACGTAAAATTTAAGTTTTCAATATTTATTGCAATCAGTAATTAATGAAAATATTTTCATTTTCACGTTCAAAACTTGTGGATTATTCTTTTACCCCTTTTTCTATTCTTCTAGCTTTTTAAACTATTTTTAATAATATTTTCCTCTATTTTCTTCTATTTTTGACTATATTTTTTTATTTGTTATTTTATTATTTATATGTAATTTTTTTATAATAATTTCTATTCTTCTATTATTATCTACAATTTCTATTATTTTTTTCTCCATTTGCAATTTTTCTCAATTTCTTTTTCCATTTTTCCAAATAGATTTAAATAATTAATTATTTGAATTGATTGATTGGACTAAATTGTCTCCTATTCGATAATAAAATATTTTCCAATCACTCTATTGATCGTAGTAAAATTTGTAAATGCGAAATTAATTATAATTATAAATAAATTTGTTGTTTTAGATTCCTCGTTCCTCTTGAGCAAGTTCATGGATGATTTTATAATGGACACACACGAGATTTGCAAAGCAAGGTCGAGGACATCAAGTGCAGTCGATTTTTCCACTTTCAGTTTTCTGAATTGTGCTATCATCACCTTCCGCTTCTTGGCAATTAGATAAAGTGGAAGAAGAAAGCTTATCCCTTGGAGTATTACGCCATCCACGATAAAGATTCTCCTCATCCCGAAAGTAATCACGCAACTGATCGAGCTTTATACAGTGTGCTTCTATACATACAAGAGAGAGAGACAGAGAGAACAAAAGTTATACATATTGAAAATCTGAGAACATATAAGGTTTGACTTTGAACTTTAAAACTATCTTTTGACAAAGCAAAAATAGCACGCGACACTAACTTATTCTCATTTCCATTGTCTATTAAATTAAACAAAATAATTTCAAACACTATTTAGAATATTAGTTTTTTAATTTTAATATTCTATTTAATATTCGTTTTTTGAAAGAAAATTATTTTTTATTTACTCTAGTCTCGTGAAAAGTCATCCACTAAATTAAATTAGTCAAATTTTCTACTATTTTTTACTTCTTCATTTAGTAGTTTCAATTTTTTGACTCAAATTTTGGTGAAAATTTACTAAGAATTAGTAGAAATATTTACTAAATTTAAACTAGTGGATTTTTCACTAATTTAAATTCTAAAAGTGATAATTTGAATTTATTGGGAAGTAATAACAAAGATTAAATTTTAATTATTTTGAAATCGGAGAAATCGAAATTTTGAAAAATTGCTTTCGCTTCGGATAATTTTTGACATTTAAAGTTATACAGGGTTGCCACAGGTCAGGGAATTTAGTGAAAAGTCAGAGATTTTTATTAAAAGTACTGGAAAAAATTAAATTTTTAGAATTTATTAGAAAATTCTGAATTTTTATGTTTTTTTTTGTCTCATAAACTATGATTCATAGTAACTAGGGTGTCTAACGGTCAGGGAAGTCAGGGAAAAGTCAGGGAATTTCTTTGGTCAGGAAAAAGTCATGGAAAAGTCAGGGAATGTCAGAGAATTTCATTGAAAGTCAGGGAAATTTCTAAAAGTTTATACAAAAATTAAAATTTTTTGTGTTAACAAAAAATTTTTTTAACCTAACAAAATTTAGAAGATTTTTATCACCGTTTTTTTCTATCATTAGATATTAATTTATTGTTAAATATGTCAGTTACCATATTTTTGTCTCAAGAAAGCAAAAATAAAATTAGTAAAAGGTCAGGGAAAAGTCATGGAAAAGTCAGGGAATTTTTTTCTTAATCCTTGTTAGACATTGAAATTACCACGAATTCTAATAAAAAAAACCTTAAATTTTTTCTATTTCTGCCAATAATTTATTTTGAATAACTTAATTCGATTGGAAAAATGCCATAAAGTTAGTACTTATAAATCATTTATTGAAGTATTTTTTTAAAAAATTTTAATTTCAGTTCTGTTGAAATTAGTTTTAATTTTGAACATTTTAACGCAATTTTTTTTATAGAATTCAACTATCTTAACAAACATGAAAATTCTTTCCAGAAATTCAACTATTTTAAAAAATTTTTTTTTAAATTCACGTAAACATTTTAATTATCTTTATAAATAGCAAAATTCTTCGCCGAAATTCAATTATTTTCAGGAATTTTAATAAAATTCATTTCAAAGTTAATTAATTTCAATAATTTTCAAAAATTTTTCTTAATTCAATGATTTTCAATATTTTAATATTTTACTATTTTTAATAAAATTTTCCACAAGAATTTAATTATTAAAAAATAATTTTGATAAACTTCTATACGAACATTACATTATTTAAAATAGTATTTGTATAAATTTTTTCGGAAAAATCAAACGTTTTAAAATTTGGCATTAAGTTCTTCGCAGCGATTGAATTATTTTCAGAAATTTTAAAATTCCTTTCAAGGATCGATTTAATTATTTTTATAAAAATAATAAAGTCATTCGGAGGAAATTAATTCCTTTCATAAATATAAATATTCTTCACAAGAATTCAATTATTTTAAAAGGTAATAATTTATTTTCAAAAATTTTAATAAAATTCATGGAAAAAGTTCAATT
This sequence comes from Leptopilina syphax, assembly GCA_032872505.1. Classification (NCBI taxonomy): domain Eukaryota; kingdom Metazoa; phylum Arthropoda; class Insecta; order Hymenoptera; family Figitidae; genus Leptopilina; species Leptopilina syphax. The sequence continues at coordinate 26,865,491 of CM065469.1, read as the reverse complement.
ATTTTCAAAAAATTTTCTTAATTCAATAATTTGTATAATTATTTTTATAAAATTTACCAAAAGAATTCAATTATATAGAAACAATTTTGACAAAATTCTACACGAATATTCAATTATTTTCTAAAATAATGAAAATTTCACTGGAATTCAATTATTAAAAATAGAATTTGCATAAATTTTTTCGAAAAAAATCAATTGTTTGAAACTTTGCTATATTCATCGCAATAATTCAATTATTTTCATAAATAATAAAACTCATTGCAGAATTTCAATTATTTTAATACAATTTTAATTGAATTCCTGGAAAAATGTAATTATTCTTAAAAATTTTATTAAAATTCACCGTAATAATTTATTTATTTAAAAATTTCAGTTAAAGTTTTAGAAAAAATTGTATTTTATGTATATTGCAGTAAAATTGATATATACTCCTTTTTTTGTATTAAAATTGATATAGATTATTATTCGATATTATACAATACCATGAAGAGTCTCCAGATTGTCGAGTTTTCCTCCAAAGTCCTCCGGTAGACATTCTGGAGGAATATATTCATAGATTTCCGAGACTTCTCCGGAATAAAGATGAAGCTGAAAAAGCGATACCAGATGCACGCATGACTTACTTGCTTTTATGAAAATATTGTTTATCCCTTCAAGCAAAAATACGATAGAACAATACAAAATTTATAACTTAAAGTAGTTCTGACATTTCTAATCTCAAAGAATAGTTTATTTTCTGCAAATATATAAAGTAGAAGAAATATCGATCATAAAGAGTAAATGTCCAAAAAAAAAAAAAAAAAAAAAATAGAAAAGTAACAAAAGTAAAAAAAGTAAAAAATAACAAAATAACAAAAGTAAAAAAGTAAAAAGTAACAAAAGTAAAAAATAACAAAAGTGAAAAATTAAAAAAGTAACAAAAGTAAAAAAAGTAAAAGAAAAGGAAAAATAGTAGAAGAAAGTAAAAAAAATTAAAGAATTAAATAAATAAAAAGGAAACATTAGTTTTCCAAAATAGATAAATATTGTCAAATATAAACATTAAAAATGATCGTTTTAGAATATTAGTGTCAATGGTGAACCATTCAGAAGGAGGATTTTTTGTCTATTTTTTTAAAGCAAAAATTTTGTTTATTGTAGAGTATTTTTATAATATTGTGAAAAATTTCAGGTACCATTTCGAAGAGCTCCCGCTTCATGAAGGGCTTGAGGAGGGAAAGAATTTTATCCATGAACCAAACGGTATTCAGAACATGGATCCCTTGAAGTCGAATGGGCATTCCTTCCTGGAGATATTCAAAAAATTTGCGAATACTGTTGACTGACAATCGGGCCAAATGGGCTAATTTCACGCCACGCATATCGAAGAGAAATACATAGCCAGGAGTGCATCCCTCAAAATAAAGACTTGCATCAAGAGTCATTCCAAGCAATTTGATACCATCATTGAACATGTAAGCCGCTGGTGCTGTATTTGCCAGTCTGTGGAAAATTATTTTTCGCCCTTCTCTGTCTGGTAATGGCAAAGCGACGAATTGTCTGTAAGTGGAAATCATTTTTAAATTAATCTTTCTTTTTCTTTTTTCCCTTATTTTTCTTTTCTTTTTTTCGCTTTTCTTTCTTTATTCTTTCTTTAAAAAAAGACAATTAATTTTTACAAATTTATAAATGAAATATAAATCGAGTTTTAATATCTTAGTCCCCTATATATAAAGTTCATAGAACTCGGGTAGTTCCGAAGTTGGACCAATAAATTGCCCCGATAAAATATATTGAATCTTTTCTGTACTAAGTACAAAATGTTATTGGCAGTTTAACAAATTGCACGAAAAAAGAAGCTATTGTCCCGAGCAAATTATCTTAGGAAAATTCTTTAATTGTCTCTTCAAGACATTTTTTATGAAAATAATTGAATAGAAATGATATAGAACTAAAATAACAGAAAAGGAAAAAATTAAATAAAAATTCCGTCTATTCATTTCAAATTTTTTAGAATTAAAATCAATCGATTTTTTTTAAAAATAAATTTCTAGAAGTGGAAAATAAATTCCTAATGATTAATTGAAAAATGAATAAATTTAAAAAGAGAAAAATTATAAATAACACAAAACGAAAATAAATTTCTAATAATTAATTTAAGGTGAATAAATTTAGAAAGAGAAAAATTATAAATACACAAAACGAAAATAAATTTCTAATAATTAATTTAAAGTGAATAAATTTGAAGCTGGAGAAAAATAACGTACAATGCCTTTAGGGAATGTTGAAGAATTTCTGTTTTAGGATCTCGGTCTTTAAAAAATTCAGGTGTTGTTGCTCGCAGTCTGTAATAAACTTCCATACATCGAATACTGTCTTCTTTATTATAATAGCAACTATGTGCAAATAATGCAAGTTGTTCATCGGGAATGTTGGACAGGCCATGATCCTCTCCCCATTCTCTTAATTCATCTAAAATTTCATTTGTTAATTCAGGATATTTGTCTCTCGACTCTTCTACATTGTGCCCCAGTTTCATTCTTTGGTCCATGTTTCTGTACTGAAAAAAATCAGAGTTAAAAGAAATTAGAAATTTTTTTAATATTTTGAAATAAGAAAAAATATCGAAATTCCAGTTTGAAAAACAAAGTAAATTAATAATAGGATTCATTTCTGAGAAAATAAATATTATTTCAATATAAGTATATAATTATATTAGATTAAATATAATATTAATTAACTGAATTAATTCATACCATCAATATGATAAATTAATTATTAATTAACATTAATTAAAAATAATATTGTTAATTAGTAAATAGATAATAATACTAATTAAATTTAGAGGTCAATTTAGAAAATATTAATATATTTCTGTAAGAATTGTCAGACTTTGAAGTTTTTAATATATAATCGATGAGATCACTGATTTCCAATCAGTGAGTTTATAATGCCATGACTCGTGCAGTCAAAGACTTCCCTTGGGGTAATTGATTAGGTTTATCTGTTCGTTAACAGTCTACACAAACTAATCAACAGGCCACAAGAATAAACCATATTGTTCATCAATTTATTTTCCCCTGATTTCAATATATTTATTTTAAATATTTCATCTTCTGACAATTATTTATCTTTTAATTTCTCCCTTATTTTTATTGACAATAAACTATTTATCTAGTTAAACTAATTTTAAACTAAATTTTAACTAATTTACTAATTTACTAATTTTTCTCAAATTTTCGTTCAAAAGAACGAAAAAATTTTTTTCTAGAATATTTTTAAGAATTATTTTTACTTTAATTAATATTTAACGTTTATTAATTTTGGATTAATTCTTCAGAAAAGACAATTAATTAAAATTAAACATTTACTTTGTTAAGAATTAATTTTTTAATGTGCAAAATAAATTTTTAGAATACAATTTACAAAATTAAAAGAAGTAAAAAATATCGTTTCTCTATAAAGTTTTCAACGTTTAAATGAAAGAAATTTTTCTTTTTAAATATTTTTAAAAATTACTATCGACAAAGGACAATTAATTAAAATTGAATATTTACTTTAGTTGGGAATTATTTTTTTTATTATAGAAAATAATTTTTTTTGCAAAAAAAATACAAAGTGAGAGAAGTAAGAAAATAACGTCGTTCATTTGAACGTTTAAAATTGTTTAAAACTTAAAGAACATGTTTCTGCACGAATAAGTAAAAAAAGTAAACAAATGAAAGTAGACTTTAATATTTACCAATCTTGAAAATCAAACGCTATAGTTGCACCTTTTTGCTATTAATTATTTTTTATTTGTAATAATATTTATTCATTATATTTATTTATATTTATTTAGATCTATTTGTTAATTATTTATACTTATTTGTTATTTATTTATATTTATTTCTTATTTATTTATACTTATTTGTTATTTATTAATATTTATTTCTTATTTATTTGTTAATTATTTATTATTTGTTTTCTATTTATCTACTGTTTTCGTACTATTTGTTTATTATTTTTACTATATTTTTCCTATTTATTTACTATTTATTTATTTATTATATCTATTTACAATTTTTCAATTTATCGTTAAATTATTCATCTCGTCCTTGTTCTCTTTATCTCTCTTTATATTAATTTATTTTCTATTTTTTATGGTTTAAAAATAAATTCAAAAAGTTTTGTGTATACACATACAGTCGTGTGCGATTATTATTTAGAATATGTCTTTTTGTTTCAGAAAGTTTTATCAATTGGAATAATTTCTACTTTGTATATATAGAAATATATTTTTTATTTCACTTTTCAGTGGAGATAATTTTGATAAAATGAAAATTTTTCATTTCCATTAAAATCAAGTGATTATAAAGAGGGATGACACTTTTGAAAATTCGTTAAATTTTTTAACACACAAAAAATTCTGCATGCAAAATGTCACGATATAACCGGTGAAGCAGTTACGAAAGACTGACCTGAGGTTTCTTTCAAGAAAAAGCAAAACGTTCTTAAAGTGAATGTCGAGTGTTATATCTATATATATATATACATATAGAAATGTATTTGTAGAACAAAGAATGCACTAACTTAATTCCTTTTTAGTTTACGAATTCTATTTTAATTAATTGTTTGTTTATTATTTTTTTTATTGTCTATTTATTTATCATTTACTTCATTCATTTATCATTTATTTCTTTTTTTTATTATTTATTTTATTTCTTTTTCATTTATTTTCCATTTATTTATTATTATTGTCAGAAATTGAAAATTTTGTTGTTTGCGGAAAGAATATTTTAAATTGAATATTATTTTTCCTTATAATGACAAGTATATGCAAAAATTTATGTGAGTTAAAAATTTTTTTTAGTAAACTTTATTCTTTTCAAAGTAATTTATTTTTGATAAAAAAAACTTTATGAATGTGGTAATAGAAATACGGTAAATGAGCAATTTTTTTTTTGTTAATTTTTTGTAAACTTCTATTAATGCAAAGAGCATTGTTCGAAAATATTTTTTTGTCCGCACCAGTTTATTTTCATTTCTTTTAATTACCGAAATGTTTGTATTTTTCAACTTCCAGGAATGGAAATTTTTTTAAAGATTCTATTTCGATTCATTATTTTATTTTCAGAAACTTAAAAAGTCGACTTAAAAATTTATTTATTTAAACTTTTACAAAAAAAATATCAGTTGACAATTATAATAATTTTAAATAAAAATAAATGATAAATAATTAATAATTAATAATTAATAATTAATAATTAACAATTAACATTTAATAATATTATTTTTTAATTCAACATAAAAGTAATAAATATTTTTTGCTTTTTCAACTTAAAACGAGACTTATTATAATTGTAGAAAAATCGTTTACGTCACAGTCTGCTCATTTTGTGTCTATATTTGAATTGATAAAAATTGTCATTTGTTATGTCATCGACTTATGAATTTCCAATCGTCTACTAATAATAATAATAATAACAATTGCGGTCATACATGTATGTTAATGGTAAAATTAACAAAAAGGTTTAAAGTTCATATTTGTGCGACTATGAAATTTTCAAGAATTTTCAGTATTTACCAGAAAAAAGAACGTTTCTACAGTTCGCTGTGTGAAGAGATTTTTACGAGAAAAAAAGAATGAAGAAAAACTATAAAACCATAAAAGTTGCAGAATAGTGAAAACTTTTGATAAAAAGTTCGAATTTTATAGCGAGGATTGAATAAAAAAGAGGAGAAAATAATTTTTATATTTTTTTTATCGAAAAAAATGATTTTTAAGAATAAAAATAGAAAGAAAAACAAAAAATGGAAAATTTAAAAATGACAATAGTAACAATAATATATTTGTTAATGACTTCGAAGGGGGAAAAAACTTCAACTGTAGGAACACGAAAAATTTGTTTTCTTGTGATTTAAATTTTTTGGAATGTTTACATTTTGTTGGGAAATGAATTTTTTTTAATAATAAGCAAAAAAGGAGAAAAGAAGATTATTTTCTGGAAATAATTGAGTTGCAATGTTTTTCATTGTCGTATGTTTCGCATATTTACATAATATATAGAAACTGAGAGTATAGATCAGGAAATGCAAAATGGAAAAAGTAAAGGGGAAAGTTTGTAAAGCTTCATTAGCGTTTGATCTTCATCTCGGAGAATGATACTTGGAATTTTATTTTAAAAACACTGTTGAGCAATAATTATGTCAATTTTTGATTAATTACAGCGAATACTACATGTGGATTCGATTTTTTTCAGTTTGATAAGTTCTTTTCTCTTGATATTAATTCGTTTAAAAATTATTTTGTATTTTAACTGTAAAACTAGAAAATAATTTTTTTTGTACTATTTTTTGTTGTAAATACTTAGAAAATAAATATTTACACAAAAATTAGTTTCAAATTTTGTTAAAATAATTAAAATATTGTGGAAATTAATTATTAATTAGTAGATAAAAAAATTATCACTCAGTCGTCATTAAAAATAAAAATATTGTTAATGTTTTTAATTTTTATTTATTTTATTTATTTGTTAATTTTTTTTTAACGAGACAGACCCTTACGTAGAGATAGTATGAATTGTTTAAACAAACTTGTTTATTGTTTACAAAAAATTTTTTTATTTTATTTATATTTATTTATTGCATTTTAATTTCTTACGAGAATTAATCTTCTTTCTTTCTTTTCGCTCATTGTTAAATTTAGTTTTTTTGCAAACAAAATGTAGAAACTGTAAAATAAATAAATTATAAAAAATAATTTATTTGTTCACTTACATGGAAAAATTTAATTTTATTTTATTTAAAATTTTTATTTTTATTTAGTGAAAATAAACCGGAGGAATAAAGTAAATGGAAAAAAATGGGAAAATTTTTTTAAAGACTCCTTTGGTCTGTGAAATTAATTCTGTGTTTTTTTGCGGCAAATAATTACGTAATTATTACTTGAAACACGAAATTTGGAAATTTAAATAAATATTTTGTATAGACTTTGTATCTATAGCATCTCTCATGTTTACAACATTAACGAAAATGTCACGCAAATGTAAATTGCTTTCGTGTCCTTAAATTTCTGAAAACCCCCTCAAGCGATGTATTATCTTCAGTTGTCCTTGCCTATGTATTAGAGATTTATTGTTTACCTTCTTCTTGGAAAAATATTATTCCCTTATAGAAAATCTAATTTTTTTTTTTGAAGGAATCATTTCTTTATATTTTTATAATAAAATATTTAAATCAATTTTTCTCATCAAATATGACAAATGTTTGGCAATTTCCTTCGTGTATAATATAATTTTAAGTAGAAATAACAGTTATGGTCAGACGGAATGAATTTTTCTAAAGAGGAGAATATAAATTTTTTTTTGACAAGATTGCTTTAACTTTCTTAAAAATGAAAAACTGTTTTCTGCAAAAGGTTTTAATTTAAAAATTTTATAAAATTTTATTAGAAATTTTAAATTCAATCGTATTATTAATAACTATAGCAAATGATACACGCGCCAGCGCACGGAACGCGGTATTCCATTTCTTATTATTTTGTAAATTGAAACATTTCATATTTTCAAAAATAAACCTCAATTTTTGAATGATTACAGATTTAAAATTTTAAAAATTCACTCATTAAGTACATAATATTAAATATTCTTGTTTATTATTTTAATTTTTAATTTTAGTAAAATTTCTCGAAAGAATACAATTATTTTAAAAAATATTAATTAAATTCGACTCTTTTCAAGAATTTCAATATAAATTTAATTATTTTCAACAATTTTGGTGAAATTCTTTTAAAAAAATCATTATTTTCCAAATTTTTAATAAAATTTTTTCAAAAAATTCAACCTATTTTCAAAAATTCAGATAAAATCCTTCGAAACAATTCAATTATTTTAATGAATTGTAAAATCATTCCCAGGAATTTAATTATTTTCATAAATAAGAAAATTTTTCGAAAGAATTAAAATATTTTCATAAATAATAAAATGTTTTGGAGGAATTCAATTATTTTCAATACATTTTTAATAAAATTTTTCAAACAGGTTCAATTATTTTTAAAAATTGTAATAAAATTTTTCTAAACAATTCAATTGTTCTCAAAAGTTTTTAATAAAATTCTTTGTAAATTTCAATTATTTTCAAAATTTTCAATTAAAATTACTTTAAAAAATTACATTATTTTTACAAAATTTAATGAAATTCTTCAAAAAAGAAAAATGTTATTTACAAAAACTCTAATAAAAATGTTTAAAAGAATTTAATTTTGTATGAATAATTTTAATACTTTTAACTTGATAAGAAAATCATTCATTACAATTAATAATAAACACTATTGTTTTAAAAACTGAAAAGAAGTTTTTCTTAAAATTAAATTATTTTCAAAATTTTCAGTAAAAATTATTTTTAAAAAACTCCATTATTTCTAAGAAAATTGAAATAAATTTTTCAAAACAATTCAGTTATTTTAAAGAATTTTAATAAAAATTTTGCCAAGAATTAAATTATTTTCAATACAATTTTAATTACATTTTCTCGAAAGAATTCAATTATTGAAAAAAATATTGATAAAATTCTCCAAAAGAATTCAATTTTGCAAAATTTAAAAAAATAAGTGAATTTTTGAGAAGAATTTTCAGGGTTACCACAGGTTAGGAAAATCAGGGAATTCAGGGAAAAGTAAGGGAAAGTAGAATTGGTTAGAGATATCAGGTAAAAGTCATGAATTTTTATTAAAAGTACTGGAAAAAATTAAATTTGTAGAATCCATAAGAAATGAAAATTTTTTTCTAATTCGGACCAGAATGAATTTTTTAATATTAATTAATTTTTCAAAAGTCTTAATGCAATTATCTTGATAAATAACAAAATTCTTTACAAAAATTCAATTATTTTTAGGAATTTAAAAAAAATTCTTTGTAAAATTCAATTATTTTCATAAATAACAATATTCATTACAAGAATTCAATTATTTTCAAAAGTAATAAAATTCTTCGAAGAAATTCAATTATTTTAGAAAATTTGAACGAATATCTCGTGAAGAATTTAATTATTTTTATAAATAGCAAATTTTTTTGTCAAAAATTCAATTATTTTCAAAAATTTAAATAAAATTCTTTGCAAAATTTAAATTATTTTCAAAAGTTTTTTGCAGTTCAATGATTTTGAATATTTACTATTTCCACAAAATTTATCAAACATTGAATTATTTTCATAAATGATAAAATTTTATTTAGGAATTCAATTATTTCCATCGCAGAATTTCCAATATTTTTATTACATTTTTAAATAAATTTAAGATTTAAATTTAAGCAACATTCCATTACTCAATAAAATAATAAAATTCGTTGCAATAATTTAACTATTTTCATAAATAACTTTTCATTCGTCGCAGAAAATTAATTATTTTCAAAAATTTTTAAGTAATTCTTCAAAAGAATTCAATTATCTGGAAAAACAACAAAGTTTTCCCCATAAAATCAATTATTTTAAGGAATTTTAATAAAATTCTTTTCCAAAATTCAATTATTTCGATAAATATCAAAATTCATCATAAGAATTCAATTCTTTTGAAAACTAATAAAATACTTTCCGAAAATTAAATTATTTTCAAAATTTTTCAAAAATTCCCGTTAAGAATTAAATTACCTTTTTTATAAATAGATAGCGAAAATCTTCTCAAGAATTAAATTATTGTCATAAATTTTAATAATATTCTTGGCGAAATTTCAATATTATTTAAACGAAATTCAATCAAAATTCTTCGCAAGAATTTAATTATTTTCATAAATTAATATTTAAATTTTTCTCAGGAGTTCAATTATTTAAAAAAATTTTACTAAAATTCTTCAAAAAGTTTTCAATTATTTTAAAAAATTCTTTAATATAATAAATTTCAGTAAAATTTTAATTAACTTCCTGAAAAGAAATTAATTATTTTCAAAAGTTTTTAATAACATTCTTTGTAAAAATTAAATTCTAAGAAACATTCAATTATTTAATAAATTATTTATTTTTGTATTTAAGGGGATTTGAACCTTGATGACGTCACAGTTTGTGCAAAGCATTAGTTTTAAATCTGTGACGTCATCATGGTTCAAATGCCCTTAAATAATTTATTTCTCGTAGATTTTGCTAATTAAAATTGATTTAAAAATGAATAATTTCAGTTAAAATTTTAGATAATAATTAAATATTAAAAGCATTAGGGGGGAATATTTAGAAATTCTGCGTAGAATTAATTTTATTTTATTATTAATTCACCGGGTTATCTTTAATTATTATAAAAACTTGAAGAAATCGATTCGGAGTAATCGCTTTCTTCATGTCAGGGAAAAACGAAATTAAATTTTTGTGGCAACCATGATCTTATTAAAATTGTATTTAAAATAATTGAATTCCTGCGAAATATAATTTACTATTTATTGATATTATTGAATTCTTTTGATTTTTTGAAAATAATTGTATTCTTCATAAAATTCAATTATTTTCAAATTGTTTTATAAATACTTTACAATAGGTCAATGATTTTTAGTACATTAATTTCAAATTCTTAAAGATTTAAAAATAAACATTATTTAAAAAGTTAGGAAACAAAAAAGCGAACAGCAACTAACTTGAAACTGCGAACAGATTACCGGAATATACAACGATTATTAATATAGATTTTCTTATTATTTACAATTTTTCTTTATTTTTTAATTTTCTGACTAATTAGAAAAATATGCAATTGTAATTTTCTAGAGAATATTAACTACAATAATTATTTTCTCTTTGCAGGTTCAGTCAATTCTATTTGTAAGGAAAACTCACTTGAAATTGGCAAACTTGATCTTCGATAGTCGAAAGAAATTGAGTGGAGAAGAAGAAGAAAAAGAAAAAGAAATTTGTACTTGAATGATCATAAAAAAAGAATAATGGAAATTGTTAATCGGCTCATTGTCGTCTTGGGCCGAATTGAAAAGATGCACATCGAAATCGATTGCAGAGATGAGAAACAATCTTTTTCAGCCCTATTATGTGTGTGTATATATGAAACTGAAAAACGAAGGGTGTACTCCAATCAGCCTTGAGCAATGCCGGGACTGAGAGAGAGTGGGCGCGCAGGAGGGTGTTCTCCGTTGGAGAATAGATTCGCGCCAGAAGCGTCGTACGTTCATTGATAAGCGTACGACCTACGGCTAAAATACATGACGTCATCTCGTCCTCCAGAAACATTACAGCGACTGCGCTGCGCTATATTTTCGCACTCAATATACATGTATATAGGTATAGAACTTTGGTAAGTGTTACCCCCAAACGAAATATAATATCACACACGAGTTCAAATTTTTACCTTTGCAAAATTTTAAATACATATATTCCTCTACTTCACTTGCATTGGTGCTCTCTAGCTTTTGAGAATAATTTCACTATGCCCACTCATTTTCTAAATGTCAGAGGGAGATTTTAAACGCCCCCGAAAACGTATGAAAATTATTATTAAATATCATTAGAGAGACTTTTTAATTATCGCTGATGATAAAACGTAAAAACGTATATATTACAGTTTATTTTATCTACAAATATAGAAGAAAAACATCAATTTATTTGATTCAAAGAACCGATTACTTGTCTATTATCAAATAAATATCTATTCTTGAATCAATAATTTTTATTTAAATCGTATAAATTGTAATTGAACCAATAATTTCAGCATTTGAAGCAAATATCATTTAATTCACTTAAATAAAAATTATTAATTCAAATATAATTTAATTGACATAAATTAAATAAAAATTATATGAGGCAAATAATTGTTTATTTTAGGGGAGACTGGGGCGAAAAGTTAAATTTTGCATAAATGATTTTTTTTGGCAATATAAGCCGCTTAGATGCAAATATTTGTATATCAATATTGTAGGGCAACTTGTCCTCTACAACTTTCAGGCTGCGTCTACAATAGAAAAAAATAATGTGTAATTTGTAGTGTAATGTGTATAGTTTTTGGCATTGACAACTGTCAGGGGCAATTACACTATATATTACACAATTTTCTACACATTATTTTTTCTGTTGTAGACGCTGCCTCAATAAAAAAGTTCCTGATATTTTCGCAAAAAATACATGTTTTGTCCTTTTTTGAAAATTTTGATTTTTTTAACTTTTCGCCCAATGCTGGGGCGAAAAGTTAAATTCTATTTTTAGCCTACTAATACTATTTTCTGATAGGTGATAAGTAGTAGATAAGTTAAAGTATACGTAAACAAATAATTTAGTAAATAAAAAATCTTTGTTTATTTGACAAAAGCTTTAGAATAGTTGTAAAGTTGTAAATTCAAAAAATATACTTAAAAGTTGATATTTTCTTTTTCGAAAAAATTTTTAAAAGTAGGTTGAAAAAAAACTTTCAATATCGACACCACAAAAATAAACAGAATTGCATACAACTCCGGACAATTATTTAGGGTGATAACACCCTTCTATAATTAAAATTGCAATGCTCTAACTATTTTCGTTCGAAAGATAATGAATTTTAACGGTTTTGTCAGTTTAACTTTTCGCCCCAGTCTCCCCTACAATAGAGAAATAAATATTTATTTCATAATAAACAAATAATTGTTTATTTGACAATCGATAAATTAATAATAATAATCGTTGAATTCCGGTAAACTGTTCTCAGTTTGAAGAAGTTAGTTCTTATTGGTTTTTCTGTTTCCTAACTTTTTTAATAAAGTTTTCTTTTAAAATGTTGCAGATTTTAAAATTAATGTATTGAAAATCATTGAATTCTTGCGAAGAATCAAAATTTTTGAAAAAAAATTGAATTCTATCGAGAAATTTTATTAAAATTGCATTGAAAATAATTGTTGACTCGCGAAGAATTTTATTTAAATTTTTTAAAATAATTACATACATATTTTTAAAGAATTTCTTAAAATTTTTTATAAAAAAATAATGGAGTTTTTTTTTTAATAATTTTAATTGAAAAATTTGAAAGTAATTAAATTTTGTAAAGAATTTAATTCAAATTTTTAAAATAATCCTGAAGATTAAATTCCATTGAATCATGATATTAGAATTTTTGTAAATAATTAAATTCTTTTGAAGAATTTATTTAAGTTGTTGGAAAATAATAGTTTTTTTTTTTTAAATAATTTTCAATGAATTTTTTGAAAATTTTTTGGAAATAATTGAATTCTTTTTAGAATTTTATTTCAATTTTTGAAAATAATTGAATTCTTTGAAGAAATTAAAAAAAAAATTCTACTAAAAATAATTTAATTCATACGAAGAAATTTATTTAATTATTTTATTTATGAAAATAATTGCGAAATCTTACAAAAAATTTTATTAACACTTTTGAGGATTGGTAATTGAATTCTTTAGAAAAATTGTATTACAAGTTTATAAAAATAATAATTGAATCCTTTCAAAAAATTTTATTAAAATTCTATTGAAAATAATTGAATTCCTGAGAAAAATTTCATTACTTTAAAAATATGTAATTTAATTGTTGCGAAGAATTTTATTGAAATAATAAATAAATAATAAATAAAATAATTGAATTCTGTCGGAAATTTTTTTAACAATTTTTAACAAATTTGTTTAAAAATAATTGAATCCTTTCGTCAAATTTTATTAAAATTGCATTGAAAACAATTAAAAGCAATAAGTGAATTTTTTAAATTTTGAATCTGAAATTTTATTCAAAAATTAAGGTTGATATTTGAAAATAAGAAATTTTTTTCCACTGATTTGAACTAATTTGAATTAGGGAAAAGTTTACAACTTATTCAAATTAGTGAAATTTTCCACTAATTCTTAGTCAAATTTTATGTTTCTAAAGTTCTGAACGTTCAAATGAAGGAAATTTATTTATTTCATCAACAAAATTAATTGACAAGCTGATGAAAAATATTTCGTTCGTTTGCACGTTAAAAACTCGTGGATCATAAAATTATTATTACATTTAGGTAGTAGATTTTTAATTTTTTACTAAAAAGTTTTAATCTAAAATTGCTAAGAATTAGAAATTTTTACTAATTTTAATTAGTGAACGACTTTTTACTAATTTTGATTTCGAGAGTAGAATTAAAAATGTACTAAATTAGAAGAAAATAAAAAAATTTTTAAAAATAAATTAAATTAAATTAAAATAGCAAACAAATAAATATATTAATTTTTGCAAGAGTTCCGAAAAAATTTTACTCGTAAGCAATGGGTTAAATTCTTTTTCAAATATTTGCCCTTGTTCATAAATAAATGGACATTAAATACACATTTAATAGGTATTTAATAAACAATTTTTTTTTATTTTAAAAATTCAAACATTTCTGGCAGAAAATTGATTTGATTCTGACAAAATAAATTAATTTTCTTGACTTATTTAAAATTACATATACATCAATCTTGATATATTTGATTAATTTTCACATTGTCCACAAATATTGATCAATCAAAAATTTGCAGTTTATAAAAAATTTGTACTTTTTCAAATACTGGAAAATACTAAAAAATGGAAACTAATATTTATGATTATTTCAGGTTGAACGGAATGGATTTTTAAAGACAAGTGAAAATCAGAACAGTAAGATGGAGGCAGGATTTAAAAATAAGGGTAACAATATTCATCAATATTTATTCTAAAATATTTTTTTACTTTACAAAAAAGTAACTTCAAACTACAAAGGGTAGGGAAAATAGACGGAAAGGAGCGTAAATTGTAAAAGGTTTTTACCAACCATAATTAGTAGCTGTAGACAGTTTTTTTCGTTAAAAATTTCAAGGACTGTGAAAGAAGAAGAAGAAGAAGAAGAAGAAGAGAAAAAAATTGCTCCGCTTGCATCTTACACTCTCACCTAGATGATATCTGCCCTGCGGGTATTTCGGCCGCATTCCTTTCTAGTTTCTAGCAAGAGTTAAAAAGCGTCTAACACCCAGACTAGACTCGCAAATTATATATACGAAAAATGATAATGATAAGAGACACCCTGAGAGGAAAGTTAAAAGAATAAAAAAAAGGAGGAAGAAGAAGAAGAAGAAGAAAAGTCCAGAATCAGCTTGGGGGCTTGGGTGCGAGATATCGGAGATTGCCTCCTCGCTTATTGATTGGTCTTTTGTGAGGGAGAGAGAGGAGAGAGCTACACCCCCGCGAGAAGCGAACCAAGCGTCATCGATCCAAGAGTGACCCATATCTGGCACCACGAAGGTAGCCCCACTTCTAGGCTTCTGCGCTTCATGCAGGGTGGTTTTTATCCCCACCATTATCCTCGGGTCGACACCGCCACCAGAACCAGCGCCACCAACCCCTTGCAACCCCTCCCCGTGACACGAGAAGCAGCAGCAGCAGCAGCCTCGACTGTCCTCCACGTCCGAGCAGATCTCGGGGCGTTCGGGATGACAGCCCAGTGAAAATAATTTCAATTCGAGAAAAGTACCAGCAGTTGCAATCCTGGCCTGCCACAATCCCTTCGATTCGGTCATCGTAAGTCTATGGATTGATAAATAAAAAAGGATATACAGTTCTTTTTCAAAGTGTAATCACCGTTTCGCATCGACCGACTCTACTTCGCACTTTCTTCCACACTAACATTCGACTACTTTTACTTCTACTTCAACTACTTCAATTACTTCAAATACTTCAAATACTTCAATTACTGTTACTGCTACTGTTACTATTACTTTAGTTACTGTTCAGTTACTGTTGCTTCAATTTTTACTTGAGCTAAAAATGAGTAATAGAAGAGGAGACGAGGACGACGACGAGGACGATTTTGGTGACTGAAAAAATGCCATTTCTTTCGAAAGTCGCGCGGGCAGAGGAAGTAAAGTTGCTCGGTGCAGTGGTGAAAAAGGCACACTCACAATAAGTCGGTACCAGTGACGATGACAGTGGCGGATGACACGAGTGTTGATTGTGCAGTGGTGGTGGTTACAATGCTACACGACTCGCGTAAAGTGGTGCTACGTCGGGGTGTATATGTATACTCACGTACCTTTGGTGGTGAGGATCAATAAGCAGTGCTGTACAAGTAAAATCCAAACTCCCTTTTTCAACCACTTTTTTTCGATGTCCTCCCCTAGGGCGGTCTTCAAAATTCTTCAATACCAAATTCTTCTAAAAATTCGCATTTTTCGATTTATAGAATCGATTTTCCACTCGATTTTCTACTGTATTTTCCACTGGATTTTCCTCTGGATTTTCTACTGTATTCTCCACTAGATTTTCTACTGATTTCTCCACTGGAATTTCTACTGTATTCTCCCCTGGAATTTCCACTGAATTTCCACTGAATTTTCTCCTGGATTTTCCACTGGATTTTCAATTGCATTTTCTACAATAAGAGTATTTTCATTTAGAAGAAGAAAATGATGATCTTCTTTTTCTTCTTCTTCGCCCACACAGTGTATGTGTTGGAGCGCACCAATTTTCGGATGGTTTTAACCCATTGAACAAACCCTATCGACTTTTCCAGAGTATTACCCTTTCGAAATAAATTGGCGAGCAGGTTTCAAATTGTCATTAAATCCCCCGATATTTTTTTTTCTCTTCTTTATTCGGAAAAATGGTTGCTAATCTTTAAAACCCCTCCCACTGCCTGCCCGCCCACCTCTCTCAATGAAAGATGAAAAATCAAATGAAAACTTTTTTGATATGAAATTCATTTCCTGATGTATGTAACTTTTCGCCTTTGATACATCAGTCCTTGGATTTTATAATTGAATTCTTATGATTTATAAAAAGATTATATATCAAACGTTTGAGCTTTTAATTCGAGAATCGAGACAGTCTTTCGTTTTTTTTTCGACTTTAATTATTTTGCGATTGCGAATTTTCCGATTGTGAACAATAAATTTATCGTCAATTTGATTAATTTTACAGTTGATTAGTTTTTGATTATTTTTCTATTTGATTATTTTCACATTTGATTATTTCTCTATTTGATTATTTTCACATTTGATAATTTCTCTATTTGACTATTTTCACATTTGATTATTTTTTCTAAATTGAATTATTATTGAATTTTAATTATTGTAAATATTTTAATTAGATTGCGATTTTAAATTATTTCAAAAAGTTCGGATTTTTGAATTGATACTGAAATTGAATTATTGTAAAAATTTTAATTAAATTGCGATTTTAAATTATTTTTAAAAATTCAGGTCTCTGAATTATTACTGAAAATTATTACCAAATAATTGTAAAAATTTTAATTAGATTGCGGTTTTAAATTGCATTTTTTTTTTAAAGTTCGGGGTTTTAATTTAATAATTTATTTCTCTTCCTTTCTATTCTAGTAAAATGCGATAATTAAGGAAGTAAATTATTTTTAATCAACTGCATTAAATTTGCTTATTTTCTGCATTCAATTTTAATTTTCCTAAAGTTTTTGAAAGAAGTTTTTTTTGGTGCTTAAATATTTTTTTAAATTACTACACGAAAGAAAAGAAAAATTTAAATCGTACATTTGTAAAAATTACTATTCGAATTCAAAAAGTTTGAACAAAGATATAAAATCAATGCTTATTGCAAAAAAGTCTCTAAATTAATAAAATAAGAAAATGATTAAATTTACAAAAAATCAAATTGAAAATTACAATTTGAAACTATTTTCAATTTTTTAAGAGATTGAGAGAAAATAAATAATTAAATTTGAAAATAACCGAATTACAAAATAATTAATAATAATAATTGAATAATAATTGCATTTTATCATTTAAATAATATTTAAAATTCTGTTGAGTTTGATTTTCAATTTTAAAAATAATTTCATTTTATTATCACTAAATTTGTTGAATATTTAAATTTTAGAATTTTAGAAAACAAATATTCCAATATTTTTCAACGTTCGAATAAATGAAATATTTACTTAATATTATAAATATTTTCAAAAACAACTGACTGCAATAAAAATCAAGAAATGTAATACAAAA
Organism: Leptopilina syphax; assembly: GCA_032872505.1. NCBI lineage: Eukaryota > Metazoa > Arthropoda > Insecta > Hymenoptera > Figitidae > Leptopilina > Leptopilina syphax. Next base: position 26,847,620 of record CM065469.1, on the reverse strand, counting down.
AATAGACAAAAAAACTATAAGTAAAAACGAAAAAAGTAAATTCAAATTTTGAATTTTAATAAATTATTTTCTAATAGGCGATACAATTTATTAATAATTATTAATTATAAATATTAATAATATTAGTAAAAATAAAATTAGAATTTTAAAGAAAAATAAATTAATTTTGTTTATTTGAACGTTCAACAAATTTTAGGAATGTGAGAAAAAATGATAAAATTCTAAAAAAAATGTTTTTAATTTAAATGAATAGAAAAATTATTTTTGATAATAAAAAATATATATTTTATTATTATAAATATATATTTTATTTATTTTATTTATATTTTATTTTTATATATTTTATTTTTTATATATATTTTATTTTATTATATATATTTTATTCCTTTAATATACCTTAAGATGTGATTTGTTAAAGTGGAACGAAAAATACTCGAATTGGAAATAGCTTTTATAACGTTTACAGAACGGAAATGTATAAACGGATATTACGTTTAACCCGCATTATCTTCTTGTATTATTACTGAAAGAAAATCTACTAATATTACCAGTAAAATAGTGAAATACAAATATTACAAATAAAAATTAATTTCTTTAGAAAAATTTTAAATTAAATAAAATATTTTCATATTTTGAAGCTAAATTTATAACAATTGATTTAAAGTTTAAACATAAGAATAAATTTAACTTAAATCCAAAAAAAGACAGAAATACAATATTCATTTTTCGAATGAATAAATAAGTAAATTTGAACATTTCCGTGAATTTACTATTTTTCGTTTAAACTTGTCATGAATTGAAAATTTAGGTATTGAAAAAATTGCTTTTTTGTATACGGTTATGATTTTTTAAAGTTAAAGCTAATTTTTTAACAAAATCGAAAAAATAATTTTATGAACTGTTTTGATTTTTTTGAAGTTAAAAATAATTTTTGATAATAAAATCGAAAAAACTAATTTTTCGAACAGTTTTTTATGTTTTTGAGGAAAAAGCTCATTTTTTATAACAAAATCGAAAAAACTAATTTTTCGAACAGTTTAGATTTTTTGAAGTAAAAGCTCATTTTTTATAATAAAATCTTCACTAATTTTTCGAATAGTTTTGATTTTTTTGAAGTAAAAGCTCATTTTTAATAATGAAATCGAGAGATAAATCTAGAATGAGGAAAAGTTTTATAATTTGAATTTTCCTTTCTTTTCTTTTTTAATTTAAACTTTTTTCACACATTACCCGTTAAGTTGTGTAATATATATGCCCCAAATTCGACAGTGAAATTATGTTACGGTCTTATAGGTATATATATTTTAAAAGCTTCCCGTCTAAAAATATCCCCTTCGATTATCGAGATTCATCCAAGAGTATTTTATCAGAAAATAATCTAGGAATATTATCAAAAATCATCTAGTTCACTGAGTAGAAAATTAATTCTCGTGCCCTTGTCAACGTAGAGAATTATTCTACGGGAATCAAAAAACATTTATTAAAAGTCAAACTGAGAATTATGTCTTTAATAATTAATAGAAAATCGTTTAAACATTAATATAAATAGAAAAAAAATTGTAAAAAAAAAATTAAAAAATGAGGACCTTTGAATTTTTTTGCTAAATTGAATGAAAATTCAAATAAGAAAAAAGAAAAAACTTATAGGGAAAAAGATTAATTTTTTTGGGGAGGGAAAAGTTTTTTGTAAGTTGAAAAATTCTTTTTGTTGAGTTAAACAACCCGAACTTCGTGTTAAAATACGAGTCTTAAAAGTGGGATCAATGTTTGATATTTCTCAAGATTAGAACTAGAGCAAGATTTGCATGATGGTGCCTCAACTTCCCTTGGGTTCAGACATGTTAAGTGTCCAATTTCAAGTAAATCTATTTAAAATTATGATGGATTAGCATTTCTTTCTTATACATAGTAATTTTTATATCCATTTTAAATCTTTATTATATAATAATAATAATATAAAATTTGAAAAAAATTTCAAACGGTAAAAATAAGTTTTTATTCTTGAAATAAAAATCGTTATTTTATCTTGGATAATTTTATAAATTGTCGGTTCACTAACCGCAAGGAAGAGTCTTATAATATTTTATTTCTACTGTTTTTTTTTCTTTATTTCGATCAAAAGTTTTCAAAAATTAATTTTCTTTATTAATCAATAAAAATAAATTTTATTTATCAAGTTTCAATCAATTTAGTAATTTATTATTTATTAATTTAATAATTTTTACTAATTTATTAATTCTATTTTGAAAACGAAAATAACCTTAATTTCTTCTATTTGAATTTGACGAATTTTAATTTATTGTCTAAACAGATATTTTTTGATATTTTTCTTACTTTTTTTTTTTTTTTTTTTTTTTTTTTTTTGAAGACTTTTGAAAATTGGAGTGAAACATTTTTGTGAATCAAGAATAGGAAAACAAAAGGAAAATGAATTGACAAAGACGGGAAGATTAAATCCGCTTGTATTACTCTCTTGATAGTATAGATTCTTTGTGAAATCGCTTGAAATTGGAATTCATCCTCTTCCTCAATCTTTATACCTATATTGATGGCAGTAACAATTGCAAAATAATCTCCAAACGTATAATTTGAAATTAAAAATAGTTTTTTTTCTCTAATGCTAAATAAACCACGATTTTGAAATACTTTCTTCCATTTTCGATTTTATTTGCTTAATTTAAAATTACAATTTCTTAGCTGTGATTAAACTCGAAAACGAGGGTTGGATTGAGTGAAAAATTCACGAAAAGGTCTTCATTGAAAAAATAAACAAAATTCGGAAATTTTGACCAAATTTTGCGTTGGAATAGAAAAAATTCCTTCGTAAATAATTTTTCTATTAAATTTCTTTTAAACTTCTGTTTTTTAAATTTACTGTAAATTTTTAGCAATTTTTAGAAATTTTCTCTATTCTTAGTCTTCAGCAAAATTTTGTTAAGATTTCTAGAATTCTCTATCTTTTTGTTTAGATATTTTTTATTATTGAAATTGTTTGCTGAGAACTTAATACAATTGTTTGTTGAATATTTAATACAATTAAAATTTGACGCCGAATTAATTTAATACAGAAATTTAATTTTAATAAAAAAAAACTCAATTTATTGGAACATTTCTTGTTGGCACGAGAATTCTATTTGTCTCTCAAAACCGATGTTGAAAGTTGTATCTTTTTTCTCAAATCAAGATTGATTTTGTTGTTTTCGAAAGCCGACTTCTCACAATAAGGAATTCGATTTATTTTACCCCAAAAAACTATAATAAAAATTTTTTCGTTTCCTTCTAGAATCCACTTTAATTTTTTTACAATCATATAGGTCTCGATTATTACTAATTACGACGATATTCAAATTTCGTATGAAAAATTGTTAAATATGAAATTAATTAAATTGATTAAATTAATTAAATTTAATTTGAATTTATGTTTAACAAAGAAAAACATATTGTCTTCTATTTTCTTTTGGCAATTATACGAATTACTTTTTGTTTCTTTTCTTACAATTTGACGTTCTTTTCTAGATTTCTTATTTATTTTTTTAATTAAAGTAGTTGTAAATAGATAATATTAATTTTAATACATTTTGATAAAATGATTATATATTTTTATTGAAATAAGTCAAAGTTTAATAATTTAATATTTTAATTTCAATAATTAAATTTTCAATAATTTAATAAATAATTGTAATTAAAAATTTTTATATTTTTAAACATATTTAATATAATAATTAAAACAGTATTACAGAGAAGTAAAGCAGATAATATTATATATTTAAGAAGATAAATTATTCATCTAATAAAACCTCCATGATAAAATTGAACATTGACTTTTCTCAATGTCTACATTCAAAATTCTATACTTTATCGAAATTGCATTACGTTATTATTATTTTTTGAAATTTTAATAAAGCAAATTGTTTTAATAACGTCAAATTTTCAAAAAGAAGTAAAATTTCCTTGTTTATTATTCTTGGTTCTAAAATTGAATTTTTTTTTCAGAATAAAAATTACTTTTTATTCGGAAAAAAATTCTAATAATCAATGACAATAGTTATGAATATTTTTTCAGAAAACATAAATATTAATTTTCTCTCTAAAGAAAAAAGAAGACAAAATCGATTGTAAAAAATTCAAATTCAACAATCAAAAAAATTTTTGTTTCGATTCAATTTTGAATTTAAAAAAATTGAAGTTAATAATCGATAAAAGCAGTTATTTTTAATATGCATAAATAATAAAATGTAAAAAGTATATAAAAAAAGCCTAGGGTATACATATACACACATAATGTAAAGAGCTCTTGTAAATTGTTACGTCACTACCGAAGAAATATTGCACCCACATCGTCACTGCGTCCGACTTTAGTTGCAATTTCAAATGGAGAAAGAGTTTTTTTTCTACATAAATACAATTATAATATTTTTTTAATTTTTCGATAAGTCTATATTATTTGAATATAATTCGATATTATAATCGTATTTGTGTTAAATTCAATTAATTTACAAAGCTGAAAAATAAAAAAATGAGAAAATAAAATTTTTTCTTTTACTTTGAAAAATTATTTTATTTTAAAAATTTGTAAATTAATTGAAATTAATTAAATAAATGAATAATTATTTTATTTTGCACTTTGACTGCTAATAAATAATTATTTTATTTTTCACTTCGACTGCTAATAAATAATTATTTTATTTTGCACTTCGACTGTTAATAAATAATTATCTTATTTATTTTAATTACTATTTTTAATATAAATAAGCAAATGTGATTTCTATTCGAAAAAGTGAATATAAACGAGAAAAAATCGATTGATCTTGAGGGGAAATTGCTTTTTTTCAATTATTTAATAGATTTTCAGTAGACAAGGTAAAATTTGGATAATTATTAAAAAGAAAAATTGTTTTAATAATTCTGCGCGGGAGAAGAAAGTCGACGATATTGTGTATATAGATATATAAAAGAGATCATCGAGTACAGTGTGGCCTCGACTCTCTCTCTCTCTCTCTCTCTCTCTCTCTCTCTCGCAACACGGCAAGCCCGTGGGAACCTCAAATTAATTAAGATAGCTCGTAGATATGAACTAGATCGATAGAATTGACGATAGCGATAACGAGAGGCGATACTCAGAACTCAGGGATGTTGCAGTGCTGTGGCGTTGGAGGTGGCGCTTCCACGGCACCTCAGGCTCGACTGCTGGGTACTGGTCTTGCTGTCGGAGCCACCACCTCCTCCAGGACCACTACTATGCAGGACCCCGTTCTCGAAAACATCCTCGAGGTGAGTTTTTTCCACTATTTTTTTTATTTTCAAAATACTATTTTCTTCTGTAAAATCAATTTTATTTCTCTCTTTTTTTTATTTATGTTACAAATATTAAATTTCGTATTAAACGAATTTTCAATAACGTACAATAAATAATAATTTGTTGATTAATTTTTCAAACCGTTTGGCAAATGTTGAGAGAAAAAAAAAAATTAATTTCACTAAATTAATTCAAATTCTGTGCTTTTAGGGAGCCCTTGGGATCTCAGGAGCCAAAGAAAGAGAAAAAAAAGAGGGATTAGTAGAAATTAATTTTCCGTTTCATAATAATTGGTTATTTTGTTATAAAATATTTTTCGAAATAGAAAAAAATAGAAAGGAAAAAAAAGAAGAATTAGTAGAAATTAATTTTCCGTTTGACAATAATTTTGCGATAATAATTGAAAAAACAATTGCTACAAAATATTTTTCGAAATAGAAAAAATAGAAAAAAAGAGGGATTAGTAGAAATTAAAACTTACGTTCTGATCGAATTCGAAAATAATAATTGGCGCGTTTTATTACAAAGTATTTTTTGGGAAATATTTTTTTTTGTATTTTTGAAAAAAAAATGCCTGAAACTTTATATAATATTTTTTTTTTTGCTCTTTTGTAATAGTATAGTTTTGCTTTTTATTGAAAGTTATGTCAGTGATTCAAACATCCTTGTAATTAAAATATCGACATAAAAGTTCCATATACTCGTATTTCTGAATTGCCAAGCGAATTAATTTCGCACACGTCAATATGGATTTTTTTTTAAATATGAATTTAAAATGTATTTTCTTAATTGAAATGATTTATGGGTCCAGGGCTCTCTATAAAATGCGCTCCCTCAGAGGATTAATATTCACAAAAAAAAATACAAAAATTCCATTTTATCTCTTTGCATGAAAAAAAAACTTTGTGTACATAAATCGTTCTTTTATTCGAAAACATTTCTATGTACAATTAAAATTAACAAAAAGTAAATACATAAAACAATTACAGAATTTTTTATATTATTATTTATTCTACATAGTTTTGAACGAGTTTAAATTATGTAATTAATTTTTTTTACATTTTAATACAATTAATAAATATTTGATTTAGGATTATCCGATTTCATGCCTTTGTATAAAATTAATTTTTATACTTTAATAATTTTATTAATAAACAATTAATCTTTGATTTAGGATAATCTGAGAATTAATTATTAACTAATGGTGCAATTAGTTGTGATTAATTGCAAAGAAAAACTGAATAAGAATTTGCAGATGGAATTTAATTTGGAAAAAAGAGAATATACATATTGTGAATGTTTTATTGCCGAGTTGCGGAAAAAGAAGAAAAATCAAAAAAAGAGTTGAAAATTTCCTCTAAAAAATGTAAAAAGCGTTGGGTCAAGGTCTTGGTCTACAGAATCACCATGCATCGATGAAGGTGAAAACTTCTCTTTGTATGAGCATTTATTGGCTCCAGCTACTGATGTACAGAGACTGTGTTTGAAGAGGACACGCAAGATTATTAGCATAACGATTACCATAATGCCCGCCAAGTACAGAGATAGAGAGAGGTAGAATTCTAGCTAAAAGAAAGCTAAAAAAAAGAGCTGAAATATAAAGTAGACAAAAAAACAATTCTAATAAAAAAACTTTTCACTCAAGAGAAAATTGTTACTTTTTCAAGGATTATTTACTGAGAATTGGCACAATTTCTTCCGGAAATTTTGGAAATATGAATATTTGTTAATATTCAGAAAATAAAAAATATGATTACCAAAGGCAACGAATCTCAATTTTCGATTTGAAGAATGTGGAGAAAAAAAAGAAAATTGTAAATAGAAAATAATTTAGAGAAAGAAAAAATATTTAATTAAAGGAAAAATCTCGCGTTTCTTAAAAAGAATACAGGCTTTATACTCATCTACTAAAAACTAAGTTTTTAACGATTTGAATTTGATAATTTTTTTTAGATTTGTGACTCTAAAAGCTACTTTTTTCTTTTTTTTTTTGAGAATTTACATTAATTTAAATCCGCTAATAGTTAAAAATAAACAAATTATTCTGAACAACAACCAAGAGTTCAATTACTTTCGTAAATATTAAAATTCTTTGCAAGAATTCAATTATTTATAAAAATAATAAAATTCTTAGCAATAATTCAATTATTTTCATAAATAATTAAACTCTTAGAAAAAGTTCAATTATTTTCAAGTATTATATATATAACAAAATTCTTCACAAAAATCCAATTCTTTTCATTAAAAATAAAATTCTCTGCAAAAATTAAATTACTTAAAAAAGTTTTAATCAAATTCTTCACAAGAATTCAATTATTTTCAAAAAAAAAATGAAATTCTCAGCAAGAGTTCAATTATTTTCATAAATAATAAAATTCATTGCAAGAATTCAATTGTTTTTAAAAATAATGAAATTTTTCACAAGAATTCAATTATTTAACAAAAATAATGAAATTCTTAGCAAAAATTTAATCATTTTAGAAAATAATATAATTCTTCACAAGAATTGAATAATTTTCAAAAATAATAAAGTTCTTTGAAGAAATTGAATTGTTTTCAAATATTTTAATAAAACTCTTCACAAAAATTCAATTATTTTTATAAATAATAAAATTGTTAGTAAGAATTAAATTATTTTCGAAAATAATTAAATTCTTAGCAAGAGTTTAATGATTTTTTGTAAATATTAAAATTCTTCACAAGAATTCAATTATTTTTTAAAATAATAAAATTCTTAGCAATAATTCAATATATTTTCATAAATAATTAAATTCTTAGCAAAAGTTCAATTATTTTCAACTATTTCAACAAAATTCTTCACAAGAATTCAATTATTTAAAAAAAAAAATTAAATTCTTAGCAAGAGTTTTAAATAATTTAATTTAAAAATTGTAGAAAAAATTAGTCTTATAAAAAATTGTAATTAAATTTTTTTTTGCAAAATAGTTAAATTCTCGTAAATAATTTAAAAAGTTTAAATGAAATTTTTAATTAATTTGCAATTTTGTCAAATTTAATTGAAATAAATTTTATATTTGAAACAATTTTATTTTATAACTTTCAAAAACTGTTTATAAATATATAATCGAATAAATTCTTGAAAACAATTTTATTATAGTTTTTCGTAAATAATCAAATTCTTTTGAAGAATTTTCTTAAAACTTCTTGAAAATAATGTAATTTCTTTTAATAATTTTATTTGAAAATAATTGAAATTCACAAATAACTTTATAAAAAATGCAAGAATTTGTTATAAAGTTATTTGTCAATTTCAATTATTTTCAAAAATTTTCAAATATGTAAAATTATTAAAAAAAATTACATTATTTTCAAGAAATTTTAAGAAAATTCTTCAAACTTTATAAAAAATTTTGAGAATAATTAAATGTTTGTAAAGAATTTTATTAAAGTTCATGAAAATAATTGAATTCTTGCGGAGAATTTTGTTATTTACAAAAATAATTTGAATTCTTGCTAAGAATTTGGTTATTTACGCAAATAATTGAATTCTTGCTAAGAATTTAGTTATTTTTGAATATAATTGAATTCTTGCAATGAATGTTAACAAAAAATTTGAAAATAATTAAATTTTATAAAAATTTAGAATTGAAGTTAATAACAGGATAAGGAAAAAAGTGAATAGTTTTTGGGAATCAGGAAAAAGTCAGAAAGTGGAGAATAAAATTTTTGTGATTTTTTTGAATCAACTAAAACGATTTTTTAGTCGTCGAATTTAATTTTTTGACAACTACTTTTTTTACTACTTTTTTTCAGTCTTAAAGCTACTTTTTTCTACTGTTTAAAAAATTAATTATCGAGTGCGAAGCCTGAAATAATGTGAAGGAAGAAAAAAAATAATAAAGACATTATACGTATATTTCCATGTAATTTAATTATAAAGAGCTTAAATGTGTCTTTGACGTGACGCAAAAAATTTAAGTCGTTGAGAATTATAAGAGGATGATATAGTAACAAATCAATGTTAAACTGCTATATAGATTTTCAATGTCAGGTGATGAAAATATGCTAGAAAAAAAGGAAAAATAGGTGTTTAATTAAAAGAGTTCAAAAAATTTTCTAAGTGGAAAAAAAGCCTCTGGTCATGTTTCAGCCACAAGATTACATCGAAAATATATAAGTTCAGTCTCCCTGACTACCTTCCAGGCATCTATTCCACAAAGACTTTTTCTTCTTCTTCTCCTCTTTCATTATTAATAGTAGAGAAATGATTTCAGTCGCGATTTTCCGTTTCCCAGAAATATTCTCGCTTCAGGTTATTAAAGAAGGTTTTTCATACTTTATTTACAGTGAAAACCAAGGCAGACGTGCTGCTAGTGCCACGAAAAACATTTAAACGAACAAGAGTTTCACATCGGGAAGTTCTTCTTTCTTTTATTATTCATATATCGTATTTTTATTTCATGTTCATTCTCATTTCTCTAGTCTACTTCTTCTCTATAGATTATTTCTGTAAGAAATTAAAAATTAAAATAAGGAAGAATTCTGTAAACAAATTTTTGGTAAATTAACAATTATTATTAACAATAATTTTGTTTTCTAATAATGAATTTTTGATTTTAATGCAGCAAATGCGAGAGGCTGAAGCTCGCAGGGCCGATTTGGAGAGACAGCATGCGGAGGCACAAAATCAGTTGCGGGAAAAGCTAGCAGGACGTTATCAGGGCCCAGAATCAGTGGAGGCACTGCAGTCGAAAATTAGAGAACTAGAGAAAAAAACTGAATTGCAAATGGTGAAACATGAAGAATTATCTCTAGAATTAACAAGTCTGAGGCGAGCTCGAAGTAGAGGACCAACTGCTGGCCAGTCAATACCCACCTCGTGGCCACCTGCCGGATCCGAAATTGATAGAATCATGGCGAGAATAGAACAAGACAGGTGGAATAATTTTATTAATTTTGATTTGATTTCAAATTTTATTTACAATTTTTATTTACAGTTTTTATTTCTAACTTAATTTTCAATTTTTATTTCCAATTTTTATTAATAATTTTATTTTCAATTTTATGTATCCAGTTTCGTTTCTAATTTCATTTCCAATTTTATATTTCCAGTTTCATTCCTAATTTCATTTCCAGTTTCATTTCTAATTTTAAATTTCTAACTTCATTTACAATTAAAATAAAACAACATAACATAAAATAAAAATTTAATTTATGTTTAGGCCTCGGATCGACTTTAAGGTGCAAAAAAAGTCGCTTTAGTCGATTTAAAATAGAAAAAAATTTGAAAAAGTGGTTTATTTAATTCACAGTGTCATCACAAAAATTTTATTTTTTATTCTTCTGATCTCTCACTGATTTCTAAATTTAATTATTTAAAACTTGAATAATTTCGTTAAATAAATATTTAAATATAGGTACTTCTTGTTTGTTTTTAAACGGGAATAAAATTTAAAAAATTTCTATTTAAAACCTTCTGAAATTTAATAACTTTTAAAAATTACAACTTTAATTCTCTTAAAATTCAATTATTATTTTCTACAATTTTTAATCAAACTTCTTCTTGAAATCAATTATTTTTAATAATTTTACAAAAGTTCTTAGAGAATTCAATTATTTAAATACATACATTAAATTAATTTTCAAAAAATTATAATAAAGAAATTCTTAAAATTAATTTTTCAAAAATATTTTAAAAATAATTTATGAAAGATAATAGTTTTTCAATTGTATAGAATTGAAAAATTTCTAAACAATTGAAATTTGATAAATTCTATTAAAAAAATAATTGAATCTTTATTTAAAGAATTTTAATTACTAATATAAACGCGATTTCTCAAAAATTTTAATAAATCTAAAAAAGTCATATGTTGTTCAAATGTTAAAAATAATTGTAAAAAATTTTAATGTTATTATTTTTTGTATGTATTTGAATTTTTGGAAATTTGTATTTAAAAATATTGAAAATAATTGAATTTTAAAAAATTAGAACGCAAAAATTCTAAGAATTATTTTTATCAAAAATATTTTAATATAATTTTTTTGTAGCTAATTTTCATTTATTACCATTTTTAAATTTACACTTGAAGATTTTTCATTAAAATTTTTGATAAATCAATTATTTTCAAAATTTGCAATTAAAATTCTTTTAAAGTTTATTTTCAAAAATTTTTATTAAACACTTTGAGAAAAATCAATTATTTTCAATTAAATTTGACAAAATTCAATTACTGAAACTCTTTTTTATTGTAAATTTTAAAAATTTATTTAGTAATTTATAAAAATAGTTGAATTGTTTCGAAGAAATTATTAAAAATTTTAGAAAATAATTTAATTTTATGGAAATATTTTTGAAAATATTTAAATTCTTCCGAGAAATTCAATTAAATGTTTTAAAAATAATTGAATTCCTGCAAAGCCTGTATGTTATATTATTTTGTTTCGGTAAAAAAATAACATAAAATGAAAATTTATATGATGTTATTTTATTTTGTATTAAAATTATTATTTTTTAAATTATTTAAGGAATTATTTTACCTTGAATAATTCGATATCGAAAGTACCTTGATTTTGAATAATTAATAGTATCTGCTTTTCTATTTTCGATGCAGTAGTGGCAGAATTCTTCACGATCTCGATCATATGAGAGGCGTGACTACGCAACAACCATCGGTCTCTCAAAGTTTACTTCGATCCAGCGCAGAAAATCTTTCAAATCTCGGTCAACAACATCAACATCCACCTCATCCACATGCACTTAGTCTCGGTATTCCTTCTCATTCACAAGTTACTCACGTAAGTTCAATTTTATGCTAATTTGAATAAGAAAAAAAATTCAATTTTCGATATTGCAATTAGCAAAAAATTAATTAGCAGTAGACTGTAATTTTACTACTCTGGCGACAAAATTTTACAGACTAATAACAAACTTGTGACAAATTTGTGACTACAATCATAAAGATTCACTTTTTTTAAAACAAATAATCATATTTATTAATAATTGTAATTAATTATTTTTCTAATTAAATTCTATTAAAATTATTTGATGGAAAATTAAATTCTTTTAAACATTTTTGTTCGAGTTTTTGTAAATAATTTAATTCTCATGAAGAATTTCTTAAAATTTATTTTAAAAAATTGAATCAAAGAAATTTCAACTTTCTAAAATAATCGTGTCTGTTATTAATTATAAGAAAAATTGCATTTTGAATTTTATTAAAACTTTTTAATTAATTTAATTTTTGCGGAAAATTTTATTTTTTTTGAAAATATATTCGAATTTTGTGAAGAATTTAATGAAAATTTATGAAAATAATTGAATGTTTTAAAGAATTTTAATAAAATTATTGGAAAATGATAATTAACTACTTAATAAGTGGATTTTTGTAAATTTTGCTAATACAATAAAAGTTTTATTTTTTATTAAATCAACTAATTAAGTAATTAAAACTTCAATTATAATTAAATTTGTTGAAAGAATAGTTTTTGAAGAAAAAGGAGATATTTAATTTTGTAATTTTGTGATATTTGTTTTTCAGTACGCAGGTTCACCAATGCCATTAACCCCCATGATGCCCGGATGTCCGCCATTAACACCAAATGGACCTCCATATCATTATAGTGAACCAATTCCACCGGCACCATCATTATCGACAAGTCAATCGCAACCAGCCTTTCATCAAAAGATGACACAATATCAACAGCATCCGCAACATGTTGACATGCCAAGTTCTCATTCTCAAACAGCTCTGCCATCGCAAAAGCAACAACAAACGCACACACATTTTTCGAGTAATCAATATCAAGAGAGTTATCCCCATACGCAAACTTATCAACAGCCACATCAACAACAACAACAGCAGCAACAGCCTCAACAACATCAACTTCCGGCTTCGACGACTTATCTGTCGTCCGGCAGAGATACTGTCTTACCCCATTACACACAGCCTAGTCAAAGTACACAGAATTATCAATTAAACGGGACTCAACAGGTAAGTTTTCTTCCCTCCATTAGTTGGAAAAATAGATCGAGTCATTACAATTACTTGATCACTACAATGACTAATAATAGATCATTAAATATTGAAAACCAAGTTCGTTTCTGGGCCAATGGGTTGGAATAAAGATTATTATTAATTATTAATTAATATTAGAAGCATAAATGTAGTTGACATTTGATTTTGGTACATTTTTATGCCGGAGAGAATATTTTTGAGTCATTAGATATTTTCAATTTTTATCTATTATTTAAAGAATTTCCTCCTTACAGTTAATTTTCACATAGAAAAATGTATAAGAATGTAATAAAAATTTATTTTGGTACATTTTTATATTTTGATTGATTGACTGATTTTAATTACTAAAAAGTTGTCACTCTCCTCAATTTAGATGAAATATTTTCCAAATTAAAAATTTGTAAGGAAGAAAAAGTTTTATTTTCAAAAGTTCATTTATAATTAAAGAGGAAGAAATATTTTTAATTCACAAAATACATACCTAATTGGAGAATTTTCACATAAATTATTGAAGATATTTGTAAAAATCCTTGTATATTTAAAAGAAATTTAAGAGATCCTTAAATATTTATAAGGATTTGAATTATAGAAATTTTAAGTTGCTTTTCAATTTTCTGATAATAGATTACAATGAAATGAATTAAATTAGATTTTAAATACTTCAATCTCTTTCTAAATTTGAGTTTAAAATTAACGGGTCTCTGACAGTAGGACTATATCGACTTTTCTTCTAAATATTGCAACAAAATGCCACTTTTTTATATAAAATGCAATTTATTCTAATTTTTTTTGTAAGTCAAATATTTCAAAAACTATTTTTGAATAATTTTTTTTATAATGAATAAATAATTATGTACTTAAAGTGTAGATAATTAAATTAGGTAATTAAATAAGTAGAAAAGATTAAAAATTTTTGAAATATATAATCAAAAATTTTTTAAATGATCGAAATGTTTGTGAAATTTTGTTGAAAATAATTTTTTTATGTGTTTTATTAAAATTTTAGGAAATCAAATTTTGAATGATTTTAATTTTAAATTTTGCAATTAATTAAATTCTCACAAAATTCAACATGTTTTCAATAATTTACATTAATAATTTTTTCCAAAAAAAAACCGTAAACAGTTTCAATAATTAGGTATTTTTTTCAATATTTCACTAAAATTTTTTAAAATTCAAATTTTAAAGAATTGTAATTGCAAATTTTTAAAATAATTCAATTCTCACAAATTTTAATAAAAAAATCTTCAAATAAAAATTTCAAAATGAAAATTAAAAAAAATTAGCATTAAAAAATTATATTAAACTATTTTTGAGAAGAGTAATTCTTAGGAATTTAACATTATAATTACAATTTTTTTTTTTGAATTATTAGGTATTATATTGAAGCAAAAAAAAAATTGCTTCAAAATTTTTAATTGAAATTCTTCAAAAAATTAATTAGTTTTATAAATTTAAACCATTCTTTTTAGAAATTCAGTTATTTTAAAAATATTTCATTACGAAATGTCTAAAAAGTTATTTTCTACAAATTTCTTATTATCATTTTTAAAATTCTATTATCTTCACAAAACGTTATTTAAACTTTTTAAAAATCTATTTTATTTAAAAAAAAAAAACGCGAAGAGTTTCAATAATTAGGTATTTTTTCAGTATTTCACTAAAATTTTTAATTAAAATTCTCAAAATTCTTTCTAATTAAAATCTACTTTTGCATTAAAATTTTAGAAAAAACAATATGTTTTCAAATTTGTAATTAAAATTCTTTAAAAACTTGATTATTTATTTATTTATATTTTTGTGAACAATTTTATTTTTGTTTGTAAATAATTGAATTCTTGTGAAGAATTTTAATATTTACGAAAGAAATTGAACTCTTGCTAAGAATTAAATTATTTTCGAAAATAATTTAATTCTTGCTAAGAATTTTATTTTTTTTGGAAAATATTTGAATTTTTGTGAAGAATTGTAATAAAATTCTTGAAAGTAATTGAATTATTGCTAAGAATTTTATTATTTTTGAAAAAGATTGAATTCTTGACAAGAATTTTATTATTTTCCAAAACAATTGAATTCTTGACAAGAATTTTATTATTTTCCAAAACAATTGAATTCTTGCGAAGAATTTAATTATTTTTTAAAGTAATTGAATTCTTGGGAAGAATTTTATTAAAACTTTTTTAAATAATTGAATTCTTGCGGAAAATTTTATTATTTTTGAAAATTTATGTTTCAAAGAATTTTATTAAAATTGTTGGACCAGTTACAGTTGCAATTATTATAAAAAATTGAATTTTTGTATTTAAATAATTGAATTCGCAAAGAAATTTCAGAAAATTATTGGAAACAATAGATTTAGAAAGGAATTTGAATTTAAAAGAGTAAAAAATAATTAAATCGAAGACTTACAGTTGTAATTTTTTGAAACAGTTAAATTTCAGAAGGTTTGAGATTGAAATTTTAATTTAAAAATCTGAATTCTTGTTAAAAAATAAATAGCAGGCTTTTAAATATTTATTCAACATAATTGTTTAAGTTTTGAAGAATTGAATTTAAAAATCGATAAAAGGTAAAGAAAGTACAAATATGAAATTTTTGTGACAAAGAAAATACAAAATGAAATTTTTAATCGACTTTTTCTACTTTTTTGTATCTTCAATCACTAAAGCGACTGTTTCTACGCCTTAAAATAGACCCGAGATCTGTAATTAAACAAGAACAGAATTCACATTAAATTTCTAATATTCTCATTTTTTGTGAAAATTTATCTAGTCTTATCCGAATTGGCTAATTTCGATTATAATTATAAAGATAATATGTGTAATATTTTCAGCAGACAACGACTTATCCGAATTTACCAATGGGAGCCCATCCAAATGGAACTTACAGTTCTGTTGCAACCAACTATGGAACTCAATTAGGACATCATAACTATTCAGTACCTCCTACGACGTTGCCATCTTTACAATCAACTTATCATCCTACAACATCTTATCACTCGACACTGGGTGTTCTCACTAGTGCTCCACAAACGGTACTTCCTTACACTACCGTTCAAAGCACCTATTCAATGACAGGATCCACATACTCCACTGTTGGGACCAACGCTTACGGTGCGTCAGGAGTTAGTTCAGGTTAATAGAAAACTTTCTTCCTCAATTGATTCATTAATTTACATTCAAGTTAAATTAAACTCTATTGAAAATAGGACACCCAGGAAAAACTTTTTGTTAATGTAAAGAAATCATTTGTTTTCAACTTGATTCTTCGATTGAAAGTTAATTTAAAGAAGAGAAAAGAAAATAAAATAATTCAAAATAAGAAATAAACAAAATAAGAAAATTTATTTGATTCAAGAAAATTTGATTCAAAAACTATTTGTTTCAGAGAATATTAGTTTTTTTAATTAAAGAATTATTTCTCTGACCCTATGTCAATGATAGTATTCCCTATATTTAAAGAACAAATTTCTTGGTTACAAACAAAATTTTTGTTAAAACCAAAGAAAATTTGCTTAAATCAATAAAATGTTTTCAAGATTAAATAATTTTGAAAATTTTTCGAAAATTAAAAAATAAACTTTTAAAAATCAAATCCTGAGAAGAATTTTATTATTACGAAAATAATTGAATTCTATGCATACATTTTTATTATAATGTTTGAAATCATTTAAATTAATTGGAAGATTTTTGATATAATTTAAATTCATTCAACGAATTTTATTCAAATTTTATTCAAAATAATTGAATTAGGTATTTTAAAGAATTTTACTATTTATTAAAATAATTTATTTGTTTCAAGAAATTTTGTTAACATTTTTGCTATTAATTGAATTTTTGAGAAGAATTTTATTAACATTTTTAAATATTGTCAAATTTTTTCAAAAAATGTTATTATTTATAAAAAAAATTGAATTTTTGTGAAGAATTTTATGAAATTCTTGAAAATAATTAAATTTTTACAAAGAAATTTAGTATTTATGAAAATAATTGAACTTTTGCTAAGAATTTAATTATTTATAGAAATAATTGAATTTTTGCGAAGAATTTCATTATTTTTTAGAATAATTCAATTTAGAACAATTATATTATTACAACTTTTTATAATAATTTAATTTCTGAGCAGAATTTTATTACATCAAAAATAATTAAATTATTGTTAAGAATTCTGAAAATAATTGAATTTTTGAAAGTAATTAAACTTTACCTAAGAACTTAATTGTTTATAAAAATAATTGAATTTTTTTGAAGAATTTAAAAAAAAATTTTGAAAATAATTGAATTGTTTCTATAAATATTTGTAATTATTATGAAAATAATTCAATTCTTGTGAACAATTTCATTAAAATTTTTGAAAATAATTGAATTGTTTCGAAGAATTTTGTTATTTTCGAAAATAATTGAATTCTTACTAACAATTTCATTATTATTTATGAAAATAATTGAATTTTTGCTAAGAATTTAATTATTTATGAAAATAAATTGAATTTTTACGAAGAATTTAATTATTTATGAAAATAATTAAGTTTTAAGAAGAATTAAATTATTTATTAAAATAATTGAATTGTTTTGAAGAATTTTATTAAATTTCTTAAAAGTATTTGAATTCTTGCGAAGAATGTTATTATTTATGAAAATAATTGAATTCTTGCGAAGAATTTAATAAAATTTGTAAATAATTGAATTCTTGCTAAGAATTTAATTATTTATGAAAATAATTGAATTGTTTTAAAGAATTTCATTAAAATTCTTTAAAATATTGAATCCTTGCTAAGAATTAAATTATTTTTGAAAAAAATTTAATTATTGCTAAGAATTTAATTATTTTTAAAAATAAATTGAATTTGTATAAAGAATTTTATTATTTATGAAGATAATTAAGTTTTTGAGAAGAATTAAATTATTTATCAAAATAACTGTATTGTTTTGAAGAATTTTATTAAATTTCTTAAAAGTATTTGAATTCTTGCGAAGAATATTATTTATGAAAATAATTGAAGAGAAGAATATTATTTATGAAAATAATTGAATTCTTGCTAAGAATTTCATTATTTTTGAAAAAGATTGAATTCTTGACAAGAATTTTATTATTTTCCAAAACAATTGAATTCTTGCGAAGAATTTAATTATTTTTTAAAGTAATTGAATTCTTGGGAAGAATTTTATTAAAACTTTTTTAAATAATTGAATTATTGTGAAGAATTTTATTATAATTCTTTAAAATAATGAAATTTTTGATAAGAAATTCATTATTTTAAAAATAATTAAATTCTTACAAAGAATTTTATTATTTACTAAAATTATTCAATTCTTTTGCTAAGAATTTCAATATTTTTAAAAATAATTGAATTCTTGTGAAGAAGTTTATTAAAACTTTTTTAAAATAATTTAATTTATGCAGAGAATTGTACTACTTATAAAAATATTTCAATTTTTGTAAAGTATTTTGTTGAAATTCTTAAAAATTAAATTTTTCTTTAGAAATTTCATAAAAATAATTGTATTTTTGAGATGGAGTTTAATAATTTTTTGAAAATGTTTGAATTATTCAAAGAATTTAATGAAAATTTTTGAAAATAGTAAATTAGAATTAATGAGTAAGTTAGTTTGTTAATACATACGTTAATTTTTTCAATTTTGAATCTTAAATTATTAAAAATGTGATGTTGATATTAAAGAATAAAAAAATTTTAGTATAATAATAAATTTCTTACTGCGTTTTGCGAGTAAGATTTGCTGGTAAGTCTAATAAACTGATTTCTTTACATTCAAACTGATTTCTTCTTTTCTTTTTCCAATTGAAAAATAATTGAATTAAATATTTCCAATATGAATTGAAAATTAATACAAATTATTATTTCCATTATGTGTTTAATACTTAATAGTAATTTCCTAATTTAGGATCATCATCCGGCGGCTTATTGCAAGCTATCGGCGATCCGCTTCACGCAATGCAACAACTTTCTGCTCAATCACAAGCAAATCAACTTCAACAGCAAGCAATAATTCATCAAATTAAACAGAGTTTACGATCAACATCACCGACAGTTGCTGGAACAGCGAGTCATCATTATCTTGGCCAAAGGCAAATGCCCAAAATTCCAACCAGTATTCTCACGAATCCTCTCGATAGATTGGCAAATGAGCCAATTGTAGCCGAGGGACAAGTCGATATGTTGGATATACCGGGAAAAGGGAGATGCTACGTTTACATTGCGAGGTTTACTTACGAGCCATTTCAGCATTCACCCAATGAAAATCCGGAAGCTGAACTTCCAGTTCAAGGTGGTGATTATCTTTTGGTTTGGAGTCAACCAGATGACGATGGTTTCCTCGACGCTGAAACTTTAGACGGCCGAAGGGGTCTTGTGCCGGCAAATTTTGTACAGAAACTTGTCGGCGATGATTTACTAGAATTTCATCAGGCTGTTCTTGGATTGAGGGACGTTGATGATTCAGTTTCCACTAATATTCCACAGGTATGGTTAATTTTTCAAATTAATCAATTTCAAGTTTTTTTAAGTTAATTTAAAAAATTTCCTGAGTGATTAAAAATTAATTATCGAATTTGTTTCTCAGTGTTATTTGCAGGATATTGATCTCGAATTAGCAGCTCTTGAGGAGGGCAACCGCAGTCGTCAAGCTGAACTATCGGCTTACGCTGAACTTGACAATATTGCCGAGGAAGATGAACAAGAACCTCCAGGTCAGTTGAATAATATGTCAAGTTTTTTTCTAAGCTTTTACTTTACATGCCACAAGGTCTCCTATGGAATTTATATTTCTGCTTATTCAATCACAAAAAGAAAATATCAGATAAAAATTATCTTCTTTTAACACCAATTTCAATAATTGCATGACGAAGGAAAAGAAAGATCATCAATAATTCGCAGTCTCAAGTAGAATTCGCATGTTTCCCTTGTTCAAGAAAGCTTTTCTTTTGCAAATTCGCTTTCCTTTATTGGCTTCTCGGGAGGGAATAGAAATTGCTATTAGATGTTAAAAACTCCAAATTTAGTTTGAATTTAGTCCAAAAAGAATAGAAATTAAAAATTATTAAAGAATAGAAATAAAAAATTATTTTTATAGAAGAGACAAACTTTAGAATTTAGTGAGTTAGAAATTTGACATTTTTGTTTTAAATAGAAATTTAGAATTTTCAGTTAAACAAATTTAGGAAAGAGAGAAGTAATGTGACAGGGTTGCCACGCAACCCGGAAACATGGAAAACCTGGAAATGTCGGGGAATTTTATAAACCTTGAAAAAACCTGAAAAAGTCGGGGAATTTTAATCGGAATCCTGGAAAATTGTTTTGTTGCAAAAATTCAATTATTTTTAAAAGAAGTAAAATTCTTCTCAGAAATTCAATTATTTTCAAAAATTTTAATAAAATTCTTGGCAAAATTTCAATTATTTTCAAAAATGTACCTCAATTCAATGATTTTCAATATCTACTATTTTAATAAAAAATTTTAGAAAAAAATTCAGTTATTTAAAATTTTTTTATAAATTTCTTCGCAATAATTAAATTATTTTCATAAATAATAAAATTCTTTTTTTGGAATTCAATTTTTTCAAAATATTTTTAATCAAATTCTTCGTAGAAATTTAATTACTTTCAATGTTTACTATTTCAATAAAATTTCATAAAAGAATTAAATTATTTAAAAAGAAATTTTAATAAAATTCTTCTTAAGGATTCAATTATTGTCAAAAGTATTAAAATTCTTCGCAAAAATTCTATTATGTTCAACAATTTACAAAAATTCTCGTCAATATTTCAATTATCTCTTTATAAATAATAAAATTCTATTCCGAAATTCAATTATATTAATAAATAATAACATTTTTTAAAGAGATTCAATTATTTTTATTACAACTTTAAACAAATTCCTCGAAAAATGAAATTCTTAAAATTTTGTCAAGAGGATTCAATTATTTAAAACTTTTGTTGATAACATTCTTTATGAGAATTTAATTTTATGAAACATTCAATTATTTAGTGAAATATTTATTTTTGTATTTAAATAATTAAATTCGCGTAGAATTTTCTAGTAAATATTCATTTAAAATTGAATTTCAGTTGAAATTTTAGATTATCATTGAATATTAAAAGCATTGTAAGATGAATTTTTAGAAATAATTGAAATTTGAAAAGGTTTCAAATTAAATATTTAAAAAATTTAAATTTGTTATACTTTACTAACAATTAGGTAGAATTAATTTTTTTGATAAAGTTTAAGTATAAATTTAATTGTAAAATGTCAAATAAACTCAAAATTTCGTAAAATTTATTTTATGATCTTATTAATAAAATTCTTGCCAAAATTTCAATTATTTTTGTAAATAATAAAATTCTTCGCAAGAATTTAATTATTTCAAATAATTTTAATAAAATTCTTTAAAATAATTCAATTATTGTAGTAAATAAAAAAATTCAATTGTTTTTATAAATAATTAAATTCTTAGCAAAAGTTCAATTATTTTCAAGTATTTTAATAAAATTCTTTACAAAAATAATAAAATTCTTCACAAGAATTTAATTATTTTCAAAAAAAAAAATGAAATTCTTATCAACGATTCATTTATTTTCAAGCATTTTAATATATAATTCTTCACAAAAATTGAATTATTTATATAAATAATAAAATTTTTGACAAGAATTCAATTATTTTTATAAATATGAATGAATAATAAAATTATTCGCAGGAATTCAATTATTTAAAAAATGTTGTTAAAATTCTTCACAAGAATTTAATTATTTTCGTAAATAATAGCATTTTTAACAAGATTTTCGTAAAATTGTATTGTAAACAAAAGAGTTTAAAAATTCTCGATGAACTTTTTCAAAAATTATTAAAAGAATTTGATTTAAAGAAGATTTTTATTTAAAAATTCTTGAAATTAATAATTGAATCGAAATGATGAAAATAATTGTTGAAGAAGTTACACAGTAACAATAATTTTATAATATAAAATAATGATTTTATCAATTTTTTCATGTTTTATAATAATATTCTTCTAAATTGTTAAATTTAAAAAAGGATTGAATTGGAATCTTTTGAAGAATTTTAATTTCTATGGAAAATTAATAATGATTAAATATTTATTTAAAAATGTAATTATTAATGTTTTCGAATAATTTAACAGTTAAGGAAATTCGTAAACATAAATAAATGTACTAATAGAACATTTTATCTAATCATTTTGTGAGTAAATCAGAATATTCTTCAGGATTAAGATAAAAGTCGAAATTTTGTCTTGAAAATCAGGGAAAAGTCACGGAAAAAACAAAATTCAATTTTTATGGCAACTCTGAGTAATAGATAAATTGCAGAATACAGTATATTATATAAAAAGTCGCATTTATTTGTAAAAATTGATTAGTTATTTAATTTGTGTAAAATATAAAGGTATTTTGAAAATCCTGGAAAAATTGCGTTTTTTAATCTGGAAAAGTCAGGGAATTTGAAATGAGCAAAAGCGTGGCAACCCTGTGTGAAAAGTAAATTAATATTGGCAAATATCAGTAAGTATATCGTCGGGGCGTTTCGTGTCGGATAATAAAAGCGGAGAATTTTTTAATTCAATGGAATTAGGCTCGCTTTAGAGAGAAATAGATACCCTAGTGCAATTTTTAGCTACAGCTAGGCTTGTCTTGTCTTTTTCCTCCTGAAGAAGTCTACCTGTTTTCGGACCTAGTTCCGGCGCCTCAACATCTCACACTCGAGCGTCAACTAAACAAGAGTGTTCTAATTGGCTGGACGGCACCGGAAAATCCACATCAATTGGAATCGTACCATGTCTACGTGGATGGTGTACTCAAAGTCACGGTGAAGGCCACTGAGAGGACCAGGGCACTTGTTGAAGGAGTCGACTCAACCAGGGTTCGTAGATACGAACCATCACTTCTATTTCAAATACTCTATATATTTTTATTAAAAAAAAATTTTTTTTAAGAATTTATTTACCTAAATTCCTAAATTTGCACTTTATATGCAAAGTACACTTGAGTTTTTACTCACTTTGCAATTTCTTTTTAATTTCCCATTCTCCTTAATTTTCTGCATGAAAAAAGATCAAAATATCAGGCATCACAGTTGATACCCTTTTCCCCTTTTGTCCCCTTATTTCAATTTTATCACCTTTTCCCCCTTTTTTGTTTGCTGATTTCTCCCCTTTTTCACCTTTTTCTAATAAAAAATAAACAAGTTTTTTTTTGAAATCTTTTTCAATGTGTAATTATAAAATTTAGACTCAATGTTATAGAATATAAATTATAATGGGTTGAGGTAGTTTTTCTAAAATGTATTTTCTAATTTTTTATTTCCGATAACTTTTTTTCCTAATAAAGATAATTTTCTAAAAACTTTTTTCTAATAAAAGTGACTTTTTTTAATTTTAAAAATACTAGGTACTAGAGAATTTGTTAAAAAATTAAAAAAAAAGAAATTATGCAAATTTTTTAACAACATTTTTAAATAATCTAGTTAAAAATCGTAATTAACAAATAGAAATTATAGGGATTTTTTTTTCTAAAGATATTTAAAATTAAAAAAAAATGTTTTGAAAATAAATTAATTCCGGAAATTTTGGTATAAAAATGATGCAAATTATTTTTTCTTTCAAAGAAAAACAGAAAACAGATTTCATTAGAAATCGATTTTTTTTAGATAAAAAGTATTACAAAATATTTTTTAGAAAAAGTGACCATCTACCATTATAAGGTGGTTCATTCAACAGAATGCAGACTTCTAGAAAAGTAATTAATTAACATTCAAATAATTAAAATATTATTATTAATAGTTTTTTCTAAAAAAAAACAAACAAAAATTCCAATACAAAACCTTCAATTTTTTCCATTTCTGACAATAATTTCTTTTTAAATAACTTAATTCTTAAAAGAACTATCATAAAATTATAACTTAGAAATTATTTAATAAATAAAAAATAAAAATTTATTTCTACATTTCAAAATTAATTGAATTTTAAAATAGTTGCGTTTACAATTTTCATAAATAGATAAACTTCAAAAGATTTTAATTTCAAATTTTAAAAAATTTTGAATTTTGAATAAATTTAATTAGAAATTCTAAAGAACTTGAATTTTTGCAAAAATTAAAAAAATTTAAATTATTCTAAAATTAGTTACATTTTTTAATATAGGTATATATTTATATAATTATTAAAAATAAAAAAATTAACAAGGAATTTTAGTTAAAAACACTAATTAACAAAAAATGTTTATTTTGGAGAAGTTTCAAATAATTGCAAAAATTCAATTATTTTCAAAAGTAATAAAATTCTTCGCAGAAATTCAATAATTCCAATTCTCTTTAATAAATAATAAAATTCTTCAAAATTCAAGTATTTTCAAAAATTTTAATAAAATTCTTGGCAAAAGTTCAATTATTTGCAAAAAATTTCCCTAAATTCAATAATATTCAATATCTACTATTTTAATAAAATTTTCCAAAAGAATTCAATTTTTAAAAAAAAATTTTATTAAAATTCTGCGCAAACGTTTAATTATTTTCATAAATAATAAAATAATTTCACAGGAATTCTATTATTTACAAATTCTTTATAAATTTCTTCGCAGAAATTTAATTATATTCAAAAATTTAAAGAAATTCATGTCCAAATTTTAATTCCCTTTATAAATAATAAAATTCTTCTTCAAAATTCAATTATTTTCAAAAATTTTAATAAAATTCTAGGCAAAATTTCAATTATTTTCAAAAATTTTCCTAAATTTAATGATATTCAATATCTACTATTTTAATAAAATTTCCCAAAAGAATTCAATTATTTAAACAAATTTTTATTAAATTTCTGTCCAAACGTTTAAGTATTTTTATAAATAATAAATTAATTTCACAGGAATTCTATTATTCTATTTTTGTAATTATAAATTCTAATTTTATTATGTTATAATCAGTGCTGATGCACGAAAGGGCATTTTTATATTTGTAAGCCCGTTCATGGATAAATAAATAAATAAATAATTTATTTTTATATTTAAATAATTGAATCCTCGTAGAATTTTCTAATAGAAATTTATTTAAGTGAATTTCAGTTAAAATTTTACATAATAATTAAATATTAAAAGCATTATAGCGTGGATTTTTAGAAATAATTCAATTTTGAAAAAGTTTCAAATTGAAATCTTTGAAAATCTGAAATTTTCATATTTTTTAACTAACAATTCTGTAGAATTAATTTTTTTCAAAAAGTTTAATTGAAATTATTCGAAGTTTTTATTTTCAATTATATATATATATATATTTAATTGAAGAATTTTTGAATAATCGCTGAAATTTCGTAAAATTGAATTGTTAAAAAAATACATTGGAAAATTCTCAGAATTTTTTTTTTTAATTAATGTAAATAATTGATTTAAAGAAGAATTTTAGTTAAAAATTCCAGAATATAATAATTGAATTGAAATTATAAAAATATTTTGAAGAAGTTACAGTAAAAATATTTCTTATAGTAGAAAATACTCGGTCATCTTTAATTATTATAAATTGTTGAATTTCGAAAAAGATTTGAATTTGAATTTTTTGAAAATTTTAATTCCTATGGAAAAATGATAATGATCAAATATTAAAAAAAAAAAGTTATTGGTGTTTTCGAATAATTTTACAGTTAAAGAAATTCGTAAATAAATGTAATAGAACA
The DNA here is from genome assembly GCA_032872505.1 of Leptopilina syphax. NCBI lineage: Eukaryota > Metazoa > Arthropoda > Insecta > Hymenoptera > Figitidae > Leptopilina > Leptopilina syphax. The sequence goes on along the minus strand of CM065469.1, from coordinate 26,821,664 downwards.
TTTTTTTGAGTATCTAATCATTTTTAGAGTGAATCGCAGAATATTCTTTAGGGAAAAAGTACAAAATTTGTCTGGAAATCAGGGAAAAGTTAGGGAAAAACATAATTAAATTTTTGTGGCAACTCTGATTAAAATCGAATCATTTTTAAAAAATTGTATAAACAAATAAATTTTTGTCCCCTTTTTTAGGAGAAAAATTCTCCTTTTCACCTTTTTTGCAGAAAAAAGATACTGTGATGCCTGAAATATTGTACAGAAAGAAAAGTTCAATAAAAAATTGATAAATTGCTTTGATAAAATTTTCTATATTTGTTAATATATTTTTGATTTATTAGGTTTTTATTGTACTCGATTTATTGTGAGTGAAATTAATAATTTTGATTTGAATTTATTTTGGTGAATAGCCTCATAGAATAAGTGTTCGTTCGGTGACACATTCACGAAGAACATCTAGGGATGCTGCGTGCACAATGGTGATTGGAAAGGATGTAGCAATGGGTCCGACTGCTGTGAAGGCATCGAATGTGACAGCAACGAGTGCTGTGATTTCATGGCTGCCGAGTAACAGTAATCATCAACATGTCGTTTGCGTTAATAATGTTGAGGTGAGAACCGTGAAACCGGGAGTTTATCGTCACACCATCACTGGTTTAGCGCCATCGACAATTTATCGAGTCACCGTCAAAGCAAAGAATCTCAGAGCCACACATTTTGAGGATCAAAACGCTCAGCATGCCAATAATCAGGCCTGCCACGTTCATTTTAAAACTTTGCCCAAAGGACTTCCGGATCCTCCGGTCGATATCCAGGTTAGAACCAATGCTTGCATAATATAAATTTATATTTTTATTATCAATGCAAATTTGTATTAAATTACATTTAAATTATTTAAATCACAAGAAATTTGGATTTGAGCAATTCTACGTAAACTTATTTAACATTCTTCACAAAAATTCAAATATTTTCAAAAATAATAAAATTCGTATCAAGAGTTCAATTATTTTCAAGCTATACTGACATTCTTAGCAAGAATTCAATTATTTTCAAGAATTTTAAGAAAATTCTTCAAAAAAGTTGAAATATTTTTAAAAATGATTAAATTCTTCGCAAAAATTTAATTACTTTCAGAAATAATTAAATTCTCAGCAAAATTTCAATTATTTTAATAAATAATAAATTTTTTACAGGAATTCAATTATTTTCGTAAATAATAAAATTTATCACATAAATTTAATTATCTTTATAAATAATTCAATTTTTCGCAACAGTTGAATCATTATCAAGTATTTTTACAAAATTGTTTATAAAGATTCAATTACTTTTTTCAGATAATAAAATACTTTGCAAAAATTCAATTATTTTCATAAATAATAAAATTCTTTGCAAAAATTTTAATATTTTCAAAAAATTAATAAAATTCTTAGCAAGAATTCAATTATTTTCGAAAATTTTTTACAGGAATTCAATTATTTTCGTAAATAATAAAATTTATCACATAAATTCAATTATTTTTATAAATAATTCAATTTTTCGCAGCAGTTGAATCATTATCAAGTATATTAACAAAATTGTTTATAAAGATTTAATTATTTTCCCAGATATTAAAATTCTTCACAAAAATTCAATTATTTTCATAAATAATTAAATTCTTCGCAAAAATATAATTATTTTTATGAATAATTCAAATAGTGAAAGTTGAATTATTTTTAAATATTTAAATATTTTGATTTATAAAAAATCAATCATTTTCTTAAATAATAAAATTATTTGCAAAAATTCAATTATTTTCATAAATAATAAAATTTTTTGCAAGAATTTAAATATTTTCGAAAATTTAATCAAATTCTGAGCAAGAATTCAATTATTTTCGAAAATAATAAAATTATTCTTCACAGGAATTCAATAATTTTCATAAATAATAAAATTCTTTGCAAAAATTTAATTATTTTTATAAATAATTCAAATTTTAGTGGAAGTTGAATTATTTTCAAATATTTTATCAAAATTATTTTAAAAAATTCAATGATTTTCATAAACTCTTGGAAAGAATTTAATTATTTTTACATATAAATAATAAAGTTCTCCACAGAAATTCAATTATATTAAATTCTTCGCAAAAATGAAATTATTTTCATAAATAATTAAATTCTTTACAAGAATTACATTTTTTAAAATAATTTTAATGAAGTTCCTCACAAAAATTCAATTATTGTTAATAATTTAAATGAAATTCTTATCAAGAATTCGATTATTTCCATAAATAAAATATTCTTCCAAACAATTCAATTATTTTTAATAATTTTTCAAAAATTCTTAGAAGAAATTCAATTATTTTCAAAAATTTTAATAAACTCTTTACAAGAATCCAATTAATTTAATAAATAATTTAATTCTTAGCAAAAGTTCTATTATTTTCAAAAAAATTTCTTGTGTTCAATATTTTTCTAAGATTTAGGTAGAATTTTAGCATGAGTTTAATTTTTTTTTTAGTTTTAAGAATATTTTTATCAAGAATTCAATTTTTTCAAAAATAATGAAATTCTTTGCAGAAATTTATTGACATATTTTAAATAGAGTTTGATTTAAATTCCTGGAAAGAATTTAATTTTCAAATTTTCAAAAGTGTAAATTAAATGCTTTTAACATTTATTTTTATTTTTAATTTTTGTAAAATTTTTTAAAACAAGTCAGTTATTTTCATAAATAATAAAATTCTCTGCAAGAGTTCAATTTTTTTAAAAATAAATTTAATTTTATTTCAATAAATTTTTTTCAAAGTACCTAAATCTAAATTATAAAATTTGCAAAAATTGTAATATTATTTTAATAATAACGTTAGCTATCTTTTAAAGTTTTTTTTAAGTTAACTTGTTGTTGCAAAATTATGGAAAATAAAATAATTTCCAAATACTGTTCTTGCAAAAATAGCATCACAAAATTTCTTCTCTGGCTCCGAATTTGTAAAATTTTGAAGTAATTAGAACAAATGTGATATCAAATTTTTAGAATTAGTTTTTTAACTCTAAGTAGAACAAAATATTAAAAGAAAGAAAATCCATTTTTTTCTTTTAAAATAAAATTTTAAAAAACCTGCTTATTTAACTTTAATAAAAATTAGTCACTTTAAAAGAACTTTGTAAATATGTAACTCTTTTTATGTTTTAAAAGGTAAACTTAATTTAGAAATTAATTTATGATTGTTAATTCAAAACAATTTCGTTTTATTAATTTTGGTTGTTATTCAATCTTAAAAAAAACGAGAATTTAATTAATTTTGAAATTCAAAACATTTAAAAAGAAAAAATACGAAAAATATTTAAAAAAGAAAAATAATTAACTTTTTATTGAGAGCAAATATCCGGAATAGAAAGACTATTGAATACAGATTGGAAAAAATTCTGCTTTCCAGTCAAAATGATAAAAAATTGAAAAAAGTAGTTTTTGCAAAAATTGAAAAATAAATCCTAACTGCAATCCGCATAATAGGTATTAGACAATTAATTTTTGAAAAGAGTTAATATTCTTGAATTTTATTACTTAAATAAATAACTACAATTTACCGGAATTTCAAGCCAATCCCGCAAATAATAACAATTTTTACTAGATCGTTTCACTTGGAATTGCTCATTTATGATACATTTAGAAAATATCCCCACACGCACCTAAAAATATTGCACATTTTAGAAAAAAGTAATTAAAAAGACAAATTATTTTGAACACATTTGAATCGCACTTGCACTGACTATCCGGTCTAATTAATTTATTGTTTATCACGTGTTGCAGGTGGAGGCTGGACCGCAGGACGGCACTTTGCTAGTGACCTGGCAGCCTGTTGCCCTAAACGGTTCGGCCGTCACCGGTTACGCGGTTTACGCCGACGGGAAGAAGGTCACTGATGTTGACAGTCCTACTGGTGACCACGCTCTCGTTGACATTCACAAATTAATGGGCTTAAATCCAAAACACATTACGGTCAGAACCAAAAGTCGAGAGAGCCAGTCGGGCGATAGTTGCGCAACTGCAATCCCATGCAGTGTATTGCGTGGTGGGCCTGCTCATCTTCAGCATGCACCTCATATGATGGATCAAACGCAACAGCAACCGGGAGTCACAATAGACGATCCGCATAGAATGGTGGGAATCGCTCAACGTTATCCAAATTCACAAATTCCACCCCACATGAGAAGGCACAACACGAGGGTGGACGCTCATGGACAGGTCATCATTGAAACTGATGAAAATCTCTCCGACAAGGAAATTTATCCTGGACAAAGTATTTCACAAATGGGTGAGAATTTATTGGTGTTTATTTCTTTTCTTTTTTTCTGTCAGGGACCGATGCTGCGAAACGAAAACTAATTAGTTTCGTATCAATCCAAAACTGAATTTACTTTCGTGTCGATTCGTAAGAAAAGAAAATTATTTTTGACTCGTACGAAAATAAATATAGTTTTGCTGTTTCAAATTCAGTTTTTTTTTATTTAGTTTCCAAGTCAACACGAAACTAAAAATGTTGATTAAATTCATAAAAACTACTCAATTATTTTCTAAAAATAATAAAAAAAACTCCACAGGAATTAAATTACTTTCAATACAATTTTAAAAGACTTTTTCGATAGAATACAATTATTTTTAAAAATTTTAATAATTTTTCCTGGTATTCAATTATTTTCAATACAATTTTTAATAAATTCCTGAAAAGAATTTTACTATTTATGAAGAGTTCATATAAAATTTTTGGAAACAATTCAAATATTTTGGAATTTAATTATCATCTGACAATAGGTACAATTTTAATTGAGTTTCATCCAAAGAACATAATTTTTAAGTTTTCAAAACTTTAAATTAACTTTTTTTAAATTAACTTTAAATTTCTATAAAACAATTTAATTTCTTTCAAAAATAATCAAATGCTTCCCAAGAATTCAATTATTTTCAAAAATATTTAAATTCTTAGCAAGAATTCAATTATTTTTAAAAATAATGAAATTTTTATCAATAATTCAATTATTTTCTTAAATAATTAAACTCTTAGCAAAAGTTTAATTATTTTCAAGTATTTATAACAAAATTCAATTACTTTCACAAAAAATAATAAAATTAATCACAAAAATTCAATTATTTTAAATTATTTTCATAAATAATAATATTCTTTCTAAAAATTCAATTATTTTTAAATTTAATTAAATTCTTATCAAGAATTCAATATTTTTAAAAATTTTTAAATAAAATTACCCACAAAAATACAATTATTTTCATAATAATAATAATATTCTTTCCAAAAATTCAATTATTTTTAAAACTTTTCATTAAATTCTTCACAAAAATTCAAATATATGTAAAAAAAATTGATTAAAGTCCAGCTCAAGAATTTAATTATTTTTATTAAATTCCTGGAAAGAATTTAATATACAAAAAATTTCAAAAAAAATCTCATAATTTTCGTAATTAATACAATCCTCCGCAGAAATTCAATTATTTTCCAAACTTTTAATAAAATTCTTGGAAACAATTCAATTACCTACTTTAAAAATAATTTAATTTTTTACAAGAATTCAATTATTTTTTAAAACAATAAAATTGTTAACAAAAATTCCAATATTTTCGTAAATAATAAGATTCTCCGAATGAATTCAATTATTTTTTAAAATTATAATAAAATTCTTCACAAGAATACAATTATTTTCAAAAAAATAAAATTCTTCGCATTAGTTCAATAATTTTCGTAAATAATAAAATTCTTCACAAGAATTCAATTACATTTGAAAATAATGAAATTCTTAGCAAGAATTAAATTATTTTCGTAAAAAATAAAATTCTTCGCAAGAATTCAATTATTTTAGAGAATTTGAATAAAATTATTCACAATAATTCAATTATTTTAATAAATAGCAAAATTCTTCACAAAAATTCAATTATTTCTATAAATAATTAAATTCTAAGCAGAAGTTCAAATATTTTCGTAAATAATAAAATTCTTTGCAAGAATTCAATTATTTTCGTAAATAATAAAATTCTTTGCAAGAACTCAACTATTGTAATAAATAACAAAATTTTTTCCAAAAATTTAATTATTTTCAAAACTTTTCATTAAATTCTTCACAAAAATTCAAATTTTTTAAAAAAATTGATTAAAGTCCATCTCAAGAATTCAATTATTTTTATTAAATTTCTGGAAAAAATTTAATATAGATACAAAAATATTTTTAAAAAAATTCCATTATTTTCGTAATTAATACAATTCTCCGAAGAAAATATATTATTTTTTTAATTTTTAATAAAATTCTTGGAAACAATTCAATTACCTACTTTAAAAAATAATAAAATTTTTCACAAGAATTCCAATATTTTAAAAAATAATAAAATTGTTAACAAAAATTCCATTATTTTCGTAAATAATAATATTTTCTAAAGAAATTCAATTATTTTTTAAAATTATAATAAAATTCTTTACAGGAATACAATTATTTTCATACGTAATAAAATTCTTAGAAAAAATTTAATTATTTTCCGTAAATAAAAACATTTTTAGCAAGAATTCAATTATTTTCAAAATTTATTTAAAAAATTCATCACATTAATTCAGTTTATTTTTATAAATAATAAAATTCTTTACAAGAATTCAAAGATTTTCTAAAATAATAAAAAATTCGTCGGAACTTAATTATTTTCATAATACAATTTCAATAATTATCTTCAATGCAATTTTAATTAAATTCCTCGAAAAAATTGTAATATTTTTGAAAATGGGATTATAATTCTTCGAAGCAATTAAATTATATTTATAAATTTTTATGCAAGAATTATAATTACTACTGATTCCAAATTTACGGTCAATTTAGTTTCGTGTCGATCCGAAACTAAATTATTTTAGCTTTGAATCTGACTAACTAAAACGATCTAAACTTTCGTTTCGGTCCCTGTTTTGAATACTAAACAATTGTTTAAAGAAAGTAAAGCAAAAGAAAATAGGAGGAATGTAAATAGAGGAGAGAAAAGAAATAAAAAAAACATTATTTTAAAAAAATAATAAATTCGTTTTTTAAACATTTTTGCCGTGTTTTTTAGGAATTCCGGAAATTACAAAAGACTCGGCTAGTGAGAATTATAGTGAAGAGGATGATCCAACGAGAAGGGGTAGAGGAATGGTGCAAGGACAACGCTACGGTTATCGCGGCGATCCTTATGCACCGAGAACACCAGAAGTTCATCGATCAACTAAAACAGCTTCAACAATGAGATCGCAAGATCCATATTACGATCAGACAGGTAAATTATATTTCGCTACTTAAATTTGACTTCATTTTAAGATCAAACAGGTAAATTAGATTTCATTATTTAAAAGTCGATCGAGTTCGGTGTAACAGTGAAGAGATAATTTTCAGTTGCGAGTCAAAGGGGAAGAGGACAGATGCATCGGGGAAGAGGAGCACAAGCTCAAGGTGTGTCTCATCATCAACCTGGTGGCGCTCAACAAGCCAATATGAGGACAAGATGGTTTATTGCTCTCTACGATTATGATCCAACTACCATGTCACCCAATCCTGACGCTTGCGAAGAGGAATTGCGATTTAATGAGGGCGATAGTATTAAGGTTCGTCCATCAAAATATTTTTTTATTTTTTTAATTTTTCCTTATTTCAGTCTTTTATTTTTTTTCTCTTCCTTTTTCTTTCCTTTTTCTCATTAGATTTCCATTTCCCTTTTCGGTTTCCTTCTATTTTTTCCTCTACTCCAAATTAAGATTTTCGATAATTTTTAATTCAAACTTTTTTGAAATTAAGTAACTTTTAAGAATATTTTTTTGAAAACATGAAGACATTGATCACTCCGAGTCTTCGACTCGAAGTGATCAATTTCTTCATGTTTTATAATAATTTAAAGACCACCGTGTGATAAAATCATTATTTTATATTATAAGAATATTTTTACAGTAACTCCTTCAAAATTATTTTCATCATTTCAATTCAATTATTATTTTTTAGAAATTTCAACTAAAATTATTCTTTAAATCAATTATTTTTAATAATTTTTGAAAAAGTTCTTTGAGAACTTTCAAATCCATTTGTTTACAATTCAATTTTACGAAATATAACAAAATTTCGATTATTATCTAAAATTTTAACTGGTATTCATTTTGAAATCAATTTTTATTAGAAAATTCAACGAGAATTAAATTATTTAAATACAAAAATTGGATAATCATTGACTAATTAAATGTTTCTTAAAATAAAGAATATAATTACATTTTTCAAGAGGAATTCAATTAAAATTATATTAAAAATTTTAAAATAATTAAATTCTTATGAAGAATTTTTATTGTTTATAAAAATAATTGAATTTTTGTGAAGAATTTTATGAAAATTCTTGAAAATAATTGAATTTTTGCAAAAAAATTTATTATTTACGAAAATTATTGAACTGATGCTAAGAATTTCATTATTTTTTGAAATAATTGAATTCTTGGGAAGCATTTGATTATTTTTGAAAGAAATTGAATTGTTTAAAAGAAATTAATTAAAAGTTTAAAAAATTATTGAAATTCCGCCATGAGTTTTATTATTTATGAAAATAATTGAATTTCTAAATAGAATTTTATTATTTATAAAAATAATTGAATTTTTGTGAAAAATTTTATTAAATAACATAATTGTTCTTTTGTTAAGAATTAAATTATTTGTGAAAATAATTGAGTTTTTTGAGAAGAATTTTATTGTTTATGAGAATAATTGAATTGCTGGTTAGCATTTGATATATAAATTCGTAAAAATAATTGACTTATTGCAAATAATTTTATTATTTATGAAAATAATTCATTTCTTGCAAAAAAATTTATTATTTTTGAAATGAATTAAATTTTTGTGAAGAATTTTGTTAAAACTTTTAAAAATAATTGAATTACTGCGCAAAATTTGATTGCTAATGAAAATAATTGTACTTTTGTGGGTAATTTTATTTGAAATTCTTAAAAATAATTGAATTTTTGTGGGTAATATTAGTTGAAATTCTTGAAAATATTTGAATTTTTATACTAGCAATTTTAATATTTTTGAAAATAATTGAATTTTTGTGATGAATTTTAGTATTTGAGAAAGTAATTGAATTTTTGTAAAGCATTTTATTAAAATACTTGAAAGTAATTGAACTTTTGTTAAGAGTTTAATTATTAAAGAAAATAATTGAATTATTGATAAAAATTTAATTATTTTTAAAAATAATTGAATTCTTGCTAAGAATTTAAATATTTTTGAAAATAATTGAATTCTTGGGAAGCATTTGATTATTTTTGAAAGAAATTGAATTGTTTAAAAGAAATTAATATTAAAAGATTTGAAAATTTAAAAATTATTGAAATTCCGTCATAAGTTTTATTGTCTATGAAAATAATTGAATTTCTAAATAAAATTTTATTATTTATAAAAATATTTGAATTTCTGTGAGAAATTTTATTAAATAATATAATTTTTCTTTTGCTAAGAATTTAATTATTTTTGAAAATAATTGAATTTTTGTGAAGAATTTTGTTAAAATACTTTAAAATAATTGAACTTTTGTTAAGAGTTTAATTATTAAAGAAAATAATTGAATTATTGATAAAAATTTAATTATTTTTAAAAATAATTGAATTCTTGCTAAGAATTTAGATATTTTTGAAAATGTATTTAATTCTTGGGAAGCATTTGATTATTTTTGAAAATAATTGAATTTTTTGAGAAGAATTTTATTATTTATGAAAATAATTGAATTTTTGCGAAGTAATTTATTATTTTTGAAAAGAATTAAATTGCTGTGAAGAATTTTGTTAAAACTTTTAAAAATAATTGAATTACTGCGCAGAATTTTGTTACTATTGAAAATATTTGCATTTTATTAACCAATTCTGTTGAAATTGTCGGAAATTGATCAAAATAATTGAATTCCGGTGATAATTTGATTATTTATGAAAATTATTTTTTAAAATAATGAAATGTTTACGTAGAGTTTTATTAAAATATCGTTGAAATAATTGAATTCTTTTGGAAAATTTTATTAAAATAGTAAATATTGAAAATTATTGAATTGAGGAGAACTTTTGAAAATAATTGTTAGATTTAATTTTCTCTTAATCTGACGTTTTCTATTTCTTTCTCTACCTTTTCTTTTTTCTATTTTATTAAATTTAATTTATTAAAATATTTTTCTAACTAATTTATGAAAAGAAATTAAATTAAAATAAAATAAATTTGAGTGTATATTTAATTATGTAGGAATCCATATAATAATTTTCGATTCACGAAGTAAAAATAGACAAAATTGATAGGTTATTGGCGAGAAGGATCCAGACGGTTTCTACTGGGGCGAGTGTCGCGGAAGACGAGGATTTGTACCGCACAATATGGTCGAGGAAATGAAGGATCAAAATCAAGGTGGACAGGTTCAAGGTCAGCAAGGAAGAAGAGGACAAGTACCCGGCGACAGATGGGGCGACATTTATTCTAATGTGACGTCCAAGAGAATGATCGCTCTTTACGATTACGATCCTCAGGAGTTGTCGCCCAACGTCGACGCCGAAGTAAGTAAATTCTATTTTTTCAGTATATTATTGATTTTTCTCATATAAATATATATTTTATTTTTTTTATTTCTCTTTAATAAATATATAAATAATCTCTTATAAAAAATGGCTATATTTTTAATAAATGAAATGAAAAATAATAATAATAATAATAAATAATTGTAATGAAAAATTGCAGCAAGTAGAACTGTCATTTCAAACTGGAAATGAAATTATTGTTTATGGAGACATGGATCCCGATGGTTTTTACATGGGTGAATTGAATGGAGTTCGTGGTCTTGTACCAAGTAACTTTTTGACAGAGGCTTGTAATCAAACTCCAGGGCCGCAAGGCCAAGGGAGCAGAAGACCTCCAGGCCAAGGCCAAGGGCCTGGTGCAAGAGGTCCTCCTCCTCCCCCACGAGAACCCCCACCTCCAGGTCATCGACGTAATAAAGGTAGAGAATTTTTTTTTCAATAATCCTCTTCAATTATTTCTGTCTCTTAACGCCGGATGCCGCGGCGTTGTTTTTAAAACTTTACTCGCACTGATATTTGCAAAAATCAAAAAAATAAACTAAAAAATACAAAATTTTAAATATTAAATTCAATAAATAATAAATTAATAAATTATTATTATTATTAATTAATAAATCAAATATATATTAATATTTTTAATTTATTAATTACTATATTTTTTACTTATTAATTAATAGATTATTTATTTATTGATTAATATGTTTTTAATTTATTAATTAGTTATTAAATTATCAGTGCGACTAAAGGTTATAAAAAGTAGACGGCAAGCAATACAAGACACGAGACTCGATGTGCCAGACGACAGGCAGATGGGTCACAGGAAAACGTACAAAAGTACTTGTATATTATAATCACGAATATTTACACAAAAATTTACATCACTTGAGTAAAAAAAAAAGAAAGGAAAAATAAACCTTGCCAACATTATTGAATTCCCGGGACGAGACATTGCTTCGCGATTTTTTGCATTGCACTGTGTGTGTGTGTGACAAATTTTTTACTAGAGTGTCTGCACCTTTGATAACAGTTTTTGACTACTTCAAATAATGTCGAATTTCAAACAATTTTAAACAACGTTCTAAAATATGTTAAAATGATTATAAAATGAACGATTTAAAGTTAATTATTAAGGAGATAAATTAATTATTTAAATAAATAAGAACATTGTTAAGTGGATAACAAAATTATTAAATGTAAAGAAAATAAATTAAATAGCCAAAGAATGAAAGTAAACTAAAAATTTCCCCAACACAAAGAAATAATATTTTTATATGTACGCACGATTTCGACTCATTAATAAAATTCAGTATAAGGATTTAGGTGAACAAAAAAATTGAAATGTTGGCAAAGGGCAAGAGCCTGGCATATAGGAACACACGACAAAATGCAATGAACACCAAGCTGCTTTCAATGTATTCTATTAAGTATATACATATATTTGTTCTCTCTCTCTCCGAGCACTTACTGGCTCCATTACTTCTCTACATCTGTCCTATTTTCTCTGTCTATATATATATATATACATAAAAATTTATTTTATATAAATATATAATATATATTATAAACATTAACGCTCGGAATTGTACGCAAACTCCTTTTTTATTCTCTGTTTTTCTCCAATTTCACTAAAATTAATTTTATATTTCAAAGAATTTTATTTTCTCACTTTAAAAAATTATTTTTAAATATTAATTGTATTTTTTCAAGAATTTTAACTAAAAATTTGGTAAATAATTAAATTTTACAAAAATTTTTCTATTTATATAATTTAATTATCGTTGAGTTCAAATGAGAATTAATTTAAAAAAGAATTAAAATTTTCGAAAATAATTCAATATTAGAAGCGTTATAACTGGATTTTTAAGGGGATGTCAAAGTCGATTGGGTTTTTGCATTGAGCTTCAATGGGAAAATCGCATCGACTTTGACATCCCCTTAAGAAATAATTGAATGTATTCGAATAACTAGCAAATGTTATGCGCGCTAGAGCGCGGAATGTGCTATCCAATTTATTATAGTTATGCAAATTACAAAATTTTCGATTTCTAAATATATATTTGAATTCAATTATTTTTATAAATAGTAAAACTATTTGCAGGAATTCAATTATTTTCAAAACAATTTTAATTAAAGTCCTCGTAAGAATTCGATTTTAAAAAAAAAATTTCAATACATTTCGAATAAATTCAATTATTTTCTAAAATCTTTAATAAATCCTTCGAAACAATTCAATTATTTTTCTAAGTAGTACAATTCTTCGGAAGAATTCAATTATTTTTAATAGTAAAATTATTTGCAAGAATTCAATTATTTTCAAAAAAATTCAAATAAAAAATATTTTTCTATAAAATTCAATTATTTTTTAAAATTTTAATAAATTCTTCAAAATAATTCAACTATTTTTAAAAATACTAAAATTCTTTGTAGGAATTAAATTATTTTTAATCTAATTTAAATAAAATTACACGAAAGAATTTATTTATTTTAAAAAATTTCTTTAAAATGTCTATGCAATTTTTAAATATATTCGTTTAAAAAATTGAAAGAATTTAATTATTTTAAAAAACTAATAAATTTCTTCTAATGAATTCAATTATTTTGAATATACTTAATTTTAATTAAATTCTTTACAGAAATTCAATTATTTTCGAAACAACTTCAATTGAATTTCTCGAAAGAATTTAATTATTTTTAAATATTTCTATAAAATTCCTCAAAACAATTCAAATATTTCCTAAAATTTTAATAAATTCTTCGAAACATTTTAATTATTTTTATAAATAGTAAAATTCTTCGCAAGAATTAAATTATTTTTATAAATAGTAAAATTATTTGCAGGAATTCAATTATTTTTAAAACAATTCAAATATTTTCAAATATTTTCATAAAATTCAATTATTTTCTAAAATTGTAATAAATTCTTCGAAATAATTTAACTATTTTTAAAAATACTAAAATTCTTTGCAGAAATTCAATTGTTTTCAAAACAATTTTAATAGAATTCTTAGAAAGAATTTAATTATTTTCAAATATTTACATACATTTTATTTATTTCCTAAAATTTTAATACATTCTTTGAAACAAATTCAATTATTTTTATAAATAGTAAAATTCTTTGCAAGAATTAAATTATTTTTATTAATATCAAAATTCTTCTCATGAATTCAATTATTTTCAATACAATTTTGATAAAATTCAATTGCTTTCAAAATTTTTAATTAAACTGATTAAAGAAACTCCATTATTTTGAAAAAATTTAAAGAAATTCTTCAAGAGAATTTAATTACGATTATTAAAAATTTTGATAAAATATTTTTCGCGAGAATTCAATTATTTTTATTAAATAATAAAATTCTTCGAAGAATTCAATTATTCTCTTCAAATTTTTTGATAAAATTTTTTCCAAGAATTCAATGATTTTCAATACACTAATTTTAAAATTAAAAATATTTCAAAAGAAAAGTTTTTAAAAAGTTAAACCCAAAAGCAAACAACTAACTTCAAACTGCGAACAGATTACCGGAATACAACGATTATTAATATACACTGAAAAAAAAATTCGACAAAATGTGCTTTTTACTCAGGCAATTTTTGCCAAAGAACAAAAGCAATACACTCAAAGCAATTGTTTCTATTAAGAAAAAGCAATTTTTGCCTTTTTTAAAGGAAAAAATTTTTAATTATTGCAATTTTTACCTTTTTCAAAGGCAAAAATTGCTTTTTTCTAAAGAAACAATTGCTTTACGTGTATTGCTTTTGTTCTTAGGCAAAAATTGACTGAGTAAAAAGCACATTCTGTCGAATTTTTTTTTCAGTGTAGATTTTATTAAATAATTCTAAAATATAATTGAATTTCTTCGAGGAATTTCACTTCTTATAAAAACAATTAAATTCTTCCAAAGAATATTTAAGAATTTATTATTTATGTTTTGAATTTTTTTGAAGAATTTTATGAAATACTTGAAAATATAATTAAAAATTTTGCGAACAATTTAATTATTTATGAAACTAATTGAATTTTTGTTATGAATTTTATTTAAAATTCTTGAAAATAATTGAATTCTTGCTAAATAATTTTAATATTTTTGAAAATAATTTAATTTTTGGGAAGAATATTATTATTTATGAAAATAATTGAATTTTTGTGGTGAATTTTATTTAAAATTCTTAAAAGTAATTGAATTCTTGTGTAGAATTTTATTAAAACTTTTTAAAATAATTGAATTTCACAGGAAAATTTTATTATTTAAGAAAATAATTGAATTTTTGTGAAGAATTTTGTTAAAATACTGGAAAAGAATTGAATTTTTGCAAAGAATTTAATTATTTAAGAAAACAATTGAATTATTGCTAAGAATTTCATTATTTTTAAAAATAATTGAATTCTTGCGAAGAATTTGATATATTTTCGAAAATAATGGAATTTTTGCGAAGAATTTAATTTTTTTCGAAAATAATTGAATTTTTGCGAAGAATTTGTTTTTTTTCGAAAATAATTGAATTTTTAATTACTTGAAAAATTTGGAGTTTTGTATAATTTCCGACAATAATGTATTATACACTATATTATATAATACACAATATATATTATAAATTATACATATTCATTATATTTCTTTATCGACTGATTATATACTACGATCACGTTGCTGTATAATAATGACAATGTGTATATTCTCTCTCTTTCTCTTATTTCTATATATTCCGACAATATTTGTCTCTGTGTGCCTGAACTGGTCGATGGTCGTCGTGTCACATGATTGTCGTTCGTGTCGTGTTGTCATGCTGGCCATTTACAATAATAACAATGATAATAATAATTATTCACATTTTTATACTTTTTCAATCGTCAAAAATTTGCAAAACAAAAAAAAATACACGCGATTCTTTTTTTAACAATAAGAATTTTTTCTAATGCGCAAATAGCTTCGACCGTACTGATTATAAATTCCTTCACAACCCATTTCTTTTTTTTTTCAAAAATTGTTCGTTTTTTGCGAATTAAATTAAACGAAATGACTAGAAGTAAATTTAGTTTATTCAAAGAAATTGATTTCTGTTTTCGATAATTTCAATTTTAATTTCAATTTCAATTTCAAATTCAAACTTAAATTCAAATTCAAATTCAATTTTAATTGAATTTTAATTCTAATTTTCAAATTGGATTTTCATAGTTTTTCTGAGGATATCAAATTAAGACAAAAAACAGATCAAAAATGTTGCTTCGCAACACTTTTGACACGTTTTTTGCCTCAATTTAATATCCTCATAAAAACGAAGTTGATAAATTTTTTTACTGAAATTGAAATAAGAAATTGATGATTAAAAATTGTTGAACCTTTTTTTCCGGAGAAATTAATTGACGATGATTAAAAATTTTCTGAAATTATTTTTTTGCGGAAGAAATTAATTAATGATGATTAAAAAAAAAAAATTTTCGGTAATTCTATTTTTCGGGGAGAAATTAATTGACGGAAATTAAAGAAAAAAATATTTTTGGAAATAATTTTGTTTTCGGGAAAAATTTTTCAAGTACGGTAGAAGCAAATTGCGCGGGAGAAAATGAGCCATGAATGACAACACGGTTCTGTTCTCTTCTCTGTTGCTAGATGCCTGCATTGTGCCTGTGTCTGTCCCTGTCTGTCACTTAGACTCTAGACAACTACAACAACAACCACTAATGAACAACCAACAACATCAACTACAATATCAACAAAACAATCCACCGCATCTAGCGTACCAACAAGCGAATCACCACAGCTACACGACTGTAACCACGTCAAATCAACATGGACCCATGGGTGTACATAATGCCCATCAACAAGGTACCATGCCACCCCATCTTCAACAACAGGTGAGTGCACTTGTCCCAAAAAAGAAAAAAAAAAGAAAAAAATATTAAACCAAACGGACCGACATACAGAAATTTGCATTTTTTTTATCATCGATTTTCCGGTCTTTCGAAAAAGAATTAAAGAATTTACCAAGTTTATTAATAGGGTGTAGATATTATTTTTATTATTTATAATAGAATTTTCACCACTTTTTTGTATTAATTATTTATTTATTTTTTTTTTTGGTAAAGTTGAAGATTTTTTTTAGATATTTGTCATTTTAGTATAGTACTGCTACTTTTTAGTTGATAAATTTTTGCTAATTATAGCTCTAGGGAATTTTTAACAAGTAACGAATTTATTAATAAAAAACAGTAAACCGAAGAACTCTTTCGTAGTCAAAATGATGTTTTAGGACCGCATGTTGCATAATCTCTGGCTGCTTTGTGACTTTTCGACGCTTTTTTTCAATGCCTACAATTTTTTTTTTCGCTACGCAATCATTTTGACTATCTAAGAGTTCATAGAAATTAGAAAGCATTCGTTCTATTCTAGACAAATTTAGTATTTTTGGTATTTAATTTTTTTATCAATTTTTTTTGTATTTAATTTCTAAAAATCGTTTTTGTATTTTTTTAGTATTTATTTTCCTGTATTTTTTTAGTATTTACTTTCCGTATTTGTTTAGTATTTACTTTTTTCAATATAAATTTTCGGTACTGAATCGGATTATAATTTAATCGCAGGCGAAATTAGAATTTCCCAAAAATGATTGGAAATTAATTTTTGAACTTTGAAAAGTTTTTAAGGCTTCTCTTCACTTTTGTTACATTCTCACATATATTCGCTTTTCGCTTTGAAAATGTCTGTTTTTTTGTGGATAATCTCACTGCCGAATGTCACGCAAACACTAACATATTATTTTTGTAAAAATAGAAAAAATAATTATTAATGAAAAACTGTAGTTTCCGTAACTAGAAAATAAACCGATCGATAGGCGCATAAAAAGACTTCATCGATATTAGTAAATAAGTTCCCGGAAAAAAATATTTCTGAAAAATAATTATTTTCCTTTATGGAAAATAATTGGAAAATATCCCATTCGTTACTTTTTTTTCTTTAGTTTGTAATAATAGGCAAATTGATAATTTGAAATATTTAGACGATAAACGCTATATTTTTGATTAATTTTTTTTTCTCTGCATGTTGAGTCTGCATTTTCAAAAAAATGTTTATAAACTGGAGTTTCGAGTAACGACCGAAAAATTATTTTATTTTTGAGAAAAAAGTAACTTTCTCTTGAAAGAAGTAATTTTTTTTGTAAACTTTCTTTTTAGACTCGCATCACACGAGAAAATGCAAATATTTTTGTTAATAAAAATTTCGAAAAGACATTTCTACATTTGCAAATAGAGAAAAAAATTTTTTTTCGACGAATAAAACGAATTTGTAGATAAAAATCAGTCGAAAAATTTGTTTAAGTAGAAATTGAAAATAATGAGACTAATAAAAATCCCAATGGGTAAACATTAATTTAATTCGGAATAAAATTTGATTCGACGGGAAAATCGAAAGTAAAGAAATGTATATTTTAATCCTTGGTGGACAAATAAATATCAATAAATATTTAGATATTTATTTAACAAAAATTAATAAAATTTCAAAAATAATAAAATTTTACAAACAATTTTTTATTATGTAAACAAGAATTGATTTAAAAAAGAATTTCAGTTAAAATTTTGAAAAATAATTGAATTTTTTCGAACAAATTTTAATAAAATTTTTTTTAAATAATAAAACTCCTGCAAAGAATCTTACTAATTATAAGAATAATAAAATTCTTCCAAAGAATATTTAAGAATTTATTATTCATGAAATTAATTAAATTTTTGGGAAGAATTTTATCTATTTGTTTTATTTAAAAACATAATGGCACATATTTTATTAAAATATTTTAAAATAATTTGAATTGTTTCGCATAATTTAATTATTTTTTAAAATAATTGTAATTTTACCAAGAATTTTATTATTTATGAAAATAAATGAATTTTTGTGATGAATTTTATTTGAATATATGGAAAATAATTCAATTCTTGCTAGAAATTTTAATATTTTTGAAAATAATTGAATTTTTGCTAAGAATTTCATTGTTTTTGAAAATAATTGCATTCCTGTCAAGAATTTTGTTAAAACTTTTTAAAGTAATTGAATTTTTGCAAAGAATTTTATTATTTTTGAAAAGTAATAGAATTTTATTATTTGTCAAAATAATTGAATTCCGGCCAGGAATTTTGTTAAAACTTTTAAAAATAATTTAATTTTTGAAAAGAATTTTATTATTAATGAAAATAATTAAATTTTTTTAATGAATTTTATTGAAAATTCTGGAAAATAATTGCATACTTGCCAAGAATTTTAATATTTTTGAAAATAATTGCATACTTGCCAGGAATTTTAATATTTTTGAAAATAATTGAATTTTTGTGAAAAATATTATTATTTTTGAAAAGAATTGAATTTTTGCTAAGAATTTCATTATTTTTGAAAATAATTTAACTTTTGCTAAGTACTTAATTGTTTTTGAAAATAATTGAATTCTTTCGAAGGATTTTATTATTTATAAAAATAATTGAAATTTTGTCTAGAATTTTATTATAATTCTTAAAAATAATTGAAATTTTGACAAAAATTTTATTATAATTCTTAAAAATAATTGAATTTTTGCTAAGAATTTCATTAATTTTGTAAAGTAATTGAATTTTTGTAATGAATTTTATTTGAAATTCTGGAAAATGAATGAACTTTTGCAAGGAATTTAATTATTTTTGAAAATAATGGAATTTTGGGAAGAATTTTATTATTTTTGATTATTTGTTTTTTTTCTCTGCATGTTGAGTCTGTATTTTCAAAAAAATGTTTACAAACTGGAGTTTTTAGTAACGATCGAAAAAATATTTTATTTTTCAGAAAAAATTAACTTTCTCTTGAGGAAGTAATTTTTTTTCTAAACCGTCTTGTTAGATTTGCATCACATGAGAAAGTGCAAATATCTTTGTTAATAAAAATTTCGAAAAGATATTTCAACATTTGCAAATGGAGAAAAAATTTTTTTTTTCGACGAATAAAACGAATTTGTAGATAAAAACAGTCGAAAAATTTTGTTTAAGTAGAAATTGAAAATAATAAGAATTAAATTGCAAATTGAATTAAAAGTTAAGGAAGTTTAATAAAAATTAATTTAATCCGGAATAAAATTCGATTCATCGGGAAATTCGAAAGTAAATAAATGTAAACTATCAAACCTGACGAATGAATAAAAATGGTTTTTAATTAAAAGAAGAAACTAAGAGAACTTGATATTTTTCAGGGGAGGGGGAGAGGCGTGGGCAATCGGGTCGTTGGTAGTAACATGCCGGGTGGTCTGCAGGGTTCGCCGCATCTCCAGCAACAACAGGGTCAGCCGGGAAATCAACCCTATCAACAGCAAATGCAACAGAATCAACAGAATCAGGGCTATCAGCAACAGCAACCGCAAGGCTACCAGCAGCAAGGCTTTGGTCAACAGAATCCACAATTTCAACAACAGCAACAGCAGCAGCAACAACAACAGCAACAATACCAACAAAATCAAGGCCCATCGTTACAGGGTCCTCAGGGTCAAAATAAACCAATTCGTGGAATTCCCGCTGTTATACCAACTGCGCAATCGACGCAACAAATGCCACAGCAACAACAATCGCAACAACAACAGCAACAACAACAAGCCGCCGGACCGAATCTCATGCAGAAATTCACCGAAATGGCAGGAGCAAGCGCTGGCGGTGACATTCTCTCGAAAGGAAAAGAACTCATCTTTATGAAATTCGGTTTAGGCAAGTGAGTCTTTGTCTGGATTTTATTTCCAAAAAATGTGTTGTCTCTCTTTTTCTTGAGTTTGGAGTAAGAGAAAAAAAATTATTACCAAAAAAAAATAATCGTTTTCGAAGGTCCATCGGTATGTGACCGAAAAACGAATTTCACATATCTCGTTCCTGGACAATGTATAGACGAAGAGAGGAGACTGTATAGACTATAAAAAAATAAAATTATTATACATATATAAATATATATTATAAAAAAAGAAAATTATTCACAATGATGAATTTTTTTCCGCCACAATGTTGTTGCTGCTGCTGCTACTGCCGCCGACGCTGCTGTTTTGATAATAATGTATGTACAGGGTTGCCACAGGTCAGGGAGTTCAGAGAAAAGTCAGGAATTTTTATTAAAAGGAAGGGAAAAAATTTAATTTTTATAATTCATAAGAAAATTCTGAATTTTTTGTTTGACACATAAACTATGAAATTTCCACGAATTTTAATACGAAACCTTCAAATTTTTCTATTTCTGACAATAATTTCTTTTTAAATAATTTAATTCTTGAAGTCAAAAAAGTTATTACTTATAAATCATTTAATGAATAATTTTATTTAAATATTTCAAAATTAATTGAATTTCAAAAGAGTTGCGTTCACAATTTTCATAAATAGATGAACTTCAAGAGGTTTTAATTTAAAATTTTATAAAATTTCAATTTTCAAGTAATTTGATTTAAGATTTTACAAAATTTCAATTTTCAATTAATTTAAATTGGAAATTTTAAAAAATTTAGATTTTTGAGAAATTTCAATAATTCAAATTCTTCTGAAATTATAGTTAAATTTTTTATTATATATTTGATTAATTATTAAAAATAATGGAATTATAAAAGAATTTTAGTTAAAGACACTAAAAAATTGAATTTTTGAAAACTAACAAATTGCTAGCAGAAATTCAATTATTTTCAAAAGTAATAAAATTATTCTTTACAGATATTCAATTATAATAAAAATTTTTTTATAAAATTCTACACAAACATTTAATTATATTCATAAATAATAAAAATTACACAGAAATTAAATTATTTTTATTAAATTTATCGAAAGAATTTAATTTTCAACAATTTCAACAGAATTCTTTATAAAAATTCAATTATTTTCATAAGTAATGAAACTCTGCACAGAAATTCAATTCTTGTGAACAATTTCATTAAAATTTTTGAAAATAATTAAATTGTTTTGAAGAATTTAATTATTTTTTCAAAATAATTTAACTTTTGCTAAGAAATTAATTGTTTATAAAAATAATTGAATTTCTTCGAAGAATTTTTTTATTTTTAAAAATAATACAATTTTTGTGAAGAATTTTATTATAATTCTTGAAAAGAATTGAATTTTTGCTAAGAATTTCATTATTTTTGAAAAAAATTTAACTTTTGCTAAGAAATTAATTGTTTCTGAAAATAATTGAATTTTTTCGAAGGATTTTATAAAAATTCTTGAAAATAATAAAATTTTTGCAAAGAATTTTACTATTTACAAAAATAATTTAATTCTTCCGAAGAATTTTATAACTTATAAAAATAATTGAATTTTTGCGAAGAATTTTGTTGTTTTTGAAAATAATTGAATTCTTGCTAAGAATTTTATTAAATTTTCGAAAATATTTAAATTCTTGCAAAGAATTTTATTATTCATGAAAATAATTGAATTTTTGAAAATAATTTTATTATTTACGAAAATAATTGAAATTTTGCTAAGAATTTAATTATTTATAGAAATAATTGAATTTTTGCGAAGAATTTCATTATTTTTTAGAATAATTGAATTCTTGTAAAGAATTATATTATTACAACTTTTTAAAATAATTTAATTTCTGAGCAGAATTTTATTACATCAAAAAATAATTATTATTGTTAAGAATTCTGAAAATAATTGAGTTTTTGAAAATAATTAAACTTTAGCTAAAAACTTAATTGTTTATGAAAGTAATTGAATTTTTTTGAAGAATTTAAAAAAAAAATTTTGAAAATAATTGAATTGTTTCAATAAATATTTGTAATTATTATGAAAATAATTCAATTGAATTGAAATTATGAAAATAATTTTGAACAAGTTGCAGTAAAAATTTTCTTATAATATAAAATTATGATTTTATCACACGGTCATTTATAATAATATTTTTATTAGTTATTGAATTTCAAAAAGGTTTGAAATTTTTGGAAATCGTAATTCTTATGAAAGAATAATAATGTTTAAATATTTACTTTAAAAAGAAATTATTGACATTTTCGAATAATTTTACAATTAAAGAAATTCGTAAATAAAAGTAATAGAACATTTTTTTGAGTATTTAATCATTTTTAGAATGAATCAGAATATTTTTTAAGAATCAGGAATAAAGTCAAAATTTTGTCTGGAAATCAGGGAAAAACAAAATTAAATTTTTGTGGCAACCCTGAATTATAAAAATATATACATATTATCCATTCGGCACGATGTTCATTCTGATAAAAATGATCATCTTCACGAACGAACGAACGAAATACGAAACAATTGTCGTCCTAAATGACTGACGTCGTCCGAGTCTGTCGATGATGCCCGTTAGTCCGCAGAGGTTTAAGAAAATGAAGAGTGAAAATGAAAGGCTTTTTTTTAAACAAAAAAAAATATTAGGTCTACGCCTAATATAAATAATATTAATATACATAAATTAGTCCAAAATGAACAATAAGTATAGAACCTCGTTTTTTTCTTCCAAATCGATTCCTCGCATGAATGGAAAACACGTTTTGAAGGAACTTGTTAGAAAAAAAATTTCGTACTCGATGTCAAGAGAAAAAAAAACCCTCCCTTCTCTCTCGAAAAAAAATTTACCAAAAATAAGACTTTCAATTAAACAAGACTTCTATAAAATTATATATAAATCTAGACAGTTTAAACTCTCTTTCCTGCAAAATAGGCTTAATGTTGAGATTATTAATTCCTACGAAAAAAAAAATTTCTTATTGTACAAGCAAAAAAAAAAAATTGTTTTCATTTGGAAAATTGTGAAATTAGGAAACTGCGGACGTGATAGGATGAAAAATACCATCAAATATAGTTATCGAATAGTACGATAGTATTAATGATAAAAAAAGAAGAAGAAAAAGAAGATGATGATGGTGATGATGATGAACAGGAAGCGGGCGTGCCTTGAGATGCCTCACCCTGACACAAACAATAATCATATCTATTAAAATTTAATGAAGCTAATTGTTAATTTGTCGAGTATGTTTCTGAATGAAGAATGATTGCCTAGTTCTCCTAGTTCGACAATTGAAACGATTATCAAAAATTTGTCGTTCTTCGAGGGAAAAAAAATTTTATTGAATACGGCGTTTTCTTTTTTCCCCTCAAGCTTTTTTTGAATTTTACCAGCAAGTCTAAGGACCTTGAATCCTAATCAATTTGTCGGTAATCTTTCTCTCTCTTTGAAGAAAAAAAAACTATGAGTCGTATTTACGCAAAGCTCTGAAAGTTAAGACAGATTGTTCATGTCCAAAGACAACTGTCAACCACCACGAAATTCAAATTTCTTTTAATCAAATTATTTGTACAGAAAACATTTATAAAAAATAAGATTTTTAAAAATTTATTAGAAAATTTCAATCTACTTTTTATTCACAATTCTTTCAGAATTAATAAAATTTCATTTTCCCTAGCAATATTGTTAAAGAAGAAAATATTTTATGCACGAGATGAAAGATTGATAAATAATTAAAGATAAAATATTGTCTTCTTAAAAAAAAATTACCTTTTCTAAGTTCAATACGAGTGTAAATAAATATTTAATTTTTAAGTATAACAGCTGTTATTATCAATATTTGCAAAAAAATATTGATAAATACGAATTTATTATATACCTGTTATCATTAATAATATTAGCAATTTGATAGAAAATCTTCTTAAATTATAACCAATGATAAATATAATAGCTTTGAAAAAAACGAAATGATGAATGAAATTGTCATCAAAAAACGAATATTGTTGAGAACAGTTTTTAATTTAAATAGTTTAAAAAACAAAGAATATAATGTAATTAAAAAAAACTGTTAAATACGTTTCAATTTACAGAAATTCAAATTTTATTAGTAACAATTAAATGTTTTCAAATATATTGAAAACAAGAGGAAAATAAATTTTTTTTTTTATTATTTCGTGGTGGTGTACATATTGAAATATTATTCGCTAAAAACCTAAATAAAAATAAGGAAAAAAAAAATGTTAAGAAAATCCACTCGACTATCACTTTTCAGATTTTTGAAAATTGTAAGTTGCAAACTATTCTGTCGCATTTCAAACAAAACTAAATAAATAAGTAAACAAAAAAAAAGTCTTTAGCTTGCTATCGCATATACGTATATGACGATGCGCCGAAATACACCCGCCAAAATCTGTCGCAGCTGTTTACCATTAATCGTGTAAAATTTAGAAAAAAAAATTTATTATTAATAATATTGTTTAACACTATTATTAATAGTAAACAAAAAAATTAATATTTGATTATGAAAAATATATGCATTACCGTTAGAAATTATTTGAGAAATAACTTTCAACTTTTTTTATTTTTAAGAAAAAGAATATTTTTTTCAAATTCTAAATAGTTATAATTATAATTATTCTAAAACTAATTCGAAATTAATAAAATTGATAAAATTAATGAAATTAATGAAATTCATAAAATTCATAAATTTCATAAAATTAATAAAATTCATAAAATTCATGAAATTAATAAAATTCATGAACTTAATAAAATTTACAAAAGAATACAAATTCTAATCATAATTGTAATTATTAACCATAAATCTTTATAATTATTATTAATGACGAATTAAATTAGTTTTTAAAATTCATTTACAATGAAGAAAAAAAAATTGTAAAGTGTTAAGAGTAAATTTATAATAGTTTTAAAAAAAATCTAATAGAATTTATTACATTTTTTAACTCGTACTTGTAATTAGCTAAAAGTGAATTTAATTTTTAAAAAAGTTAATATTTCCGTTATTAGTTTGTATATTTTTTAAATATTATATATATAAATAAATATAAATAATCTAAGAATTTTTCATTATTGTGAGAAAGATCTTGTAAAAAGTCGTTATCCTATAATTTTTTTTGGTAATGAATATATAAATATATATAAAAAAACATAGGAAGTATGTAAAGTCGATCGTCAATCACCGATAAATTTATACATATAATTTGTGAATAATATTTTACAATTTATATGTGTAGATAAATAAAAAAAAAAATCAAGTCAAGTGACAGTTGGTGCAATATTTGCACACGTGTGTACGCATAATAGCATAATAATGATTTATAAATAATATACATATATAAATATTTGTATAAATAATAGAATATATAATATATTTAAATATTATAGTTTAAAAATAATTAAATATATTGTATAAATATTATATATACAAATATAAACATATACATACGTATACATATATTTAATTATTGCAAATCGTTGTTACATCGCTACTTATATCGTATTTTGTACAAAGTAATCTATATACCTTTAGTTTTATTTCGCCAGAGATTTACGAGAATAATAGGAGATAAGGAAACAAAAAAAAATAATAAAGTTGGTACATTAATGCTGGAATGAAATTATATCTATGGCGTTTAATCAAGTTATGGGGAGAGATTTTAAGAGAATATTGAATTGAGTAAAGACAGGAGAGTGTAAGAAAAAAAAATTGTTGAGGAAAAATTCTTAAAGAATTATTTATAATGAAGATGCGGATAAAAAGCTGATGCGCCGTTGCGCAAGAAAAAAAAATTAATCGATACGATATTGCAGAGTTATGGAACATTGTATATCGATTTTTAGAAGATAATAAATAAATAGGTCCTCGATATTCGAAAGGCGAAACGTCGAATGAACTTGTGAAAAAATAAAAAAAAAAAAAAATTAAAGGGAAAGAAAAATGAGGGTGGTGGGTCGGCGCCTCGTCAGTTTCATAAAGACGTTCGATCTTTGCTTTTCTTAAAAAAAAATAAGTAAAAAGAAAATAAAAAATTCGGCTTCAAATAATCAGTGTGATTCGAAAACTCTTAGGATAAGTGCAAAGACTGCCGTATGATAATCGAGGAACTGCGAGGAATTTTTATTTCGATATTTACCTGACCGATGTACAAAGTTCAGTTTGTCTTTTAGTTTTACCTCCGATCCAATGTTCGACGGTTTTCTAGAGAATTGTAATGCGCCAAATAAATATACGTACACTCTTCAAACTCTTATTTTTTTTAGTCATTCGTTTACCTGCTTTTTTAGGAGTAGTGCATTTTTTTTGCATTTTCGACTCTAGCACACTTTGGACTTTTTAGAATAATTTTAAAAAAAAGCGAATTACTCAACTTATTTTCAAAAAAATGAGACTAAACTTTTTATTTTTATACGCAGTATTGTCAATCATAGGATTTTCAAACATTCAAATATTTACGAAAAATAATCATAATTTTTAAAAAATCTAATTTTTTGAAAATTTTTTTAAAGTTTTAGAAGAAATAATCATTTTTATAATTTTCGATTGCAAAATTTAAAAGTACCTGAATTCTACAAAATTTTCATAAAAAATCTTCAAATGAAAATAAAATAATTAAAATTAGCTTCCAAAAATTATATTAAAATATTTTTAAATAAAGCAATTCTCAGAATTATTTTATTATAATTTTTTAAAATTCAATTATTTTCAATATTTTCAATTCTATATTTCCGAAAATTTTAATATCTACAACAAATATTCATAATTTTTAAAATTTTTTTATTAAAATTATAAAGAAAACAATCGATTTAAAAATTTTTGACTGCAAATTTTGTAAGTAATCGATTTCTAAAAAATTTTAGAAAAAATCTTCAAATAAATGTTTGAAAATGAAAATTGATGGAAATTAACTTCAAGAAATTATTTTAAAATTAACTTTCAAAATTTAATTCTAAGAATATTTTTATTTTTAATTACAAATTTCCAAAAATTTAAATATTTACGAAAAATAATTAAAATTTCTTGAAAATACTATTTTTTAAGGATTGTTATTAAAATTTTAGAAAAAAGAATCATTTTTAAAATTTCGAAATGCAAATTTTGAAAGTAATGAGAATTTGCTTCACGAAATCATATTAAAATTAGCTTTTAAACATTAATTCTTATAATTTTGTCATTATAATTTCTTCAAATTCAATTATTTTCAATGTTTTTAGAAAAAAATTTCTGTAAAATTCAAATATTTGCAAAAAAATAATTATTATTTTTAAAAGTCCAATTTTTTAGAATTTTTATTACAATTCTTGGAGAAAACAATCGTTTTTAAAATTATTAAATGCAAGTTTTGAAAGTAATTGAATTCTCTAAAATAATAAAAATTTATCAAACGAAAATTTGAAAATAAAAATATTGGAAATTTGCTTCACGAAATTATTAGCTTTTAAAAATTAATTCTTAGAATTCTGTCATTATAATTTTTTCAAATTCAAATTATTTTCAATATTTTCAATAAAAAATTTTTTAGAAAAATTCAAATATCTACAAAAAATAATGAGATATGTTTTTAAAGTCGAATTGTTTAGTTTAGAATTTGGTTTATTTACTTTAGAATTGTCATCAAAATTTTAGAAAAAACTATGATTGTTATCACATTTTTTTTCAAATTTTGAAAAATAATTGAATTTTGAATAATTTTAAATAAACAATAATAAGTAAATTTGTATTTTTCAAAAACTTCTAAAAAAAAAAAAAATAGAATTGCAGTTTTTTTAATAATGATAAAAAGATTGTTAATAATTCATTTAAAAAATCATTTTATTAATGAATTATAGTTAATAAAATGCGTATATATATAATTTTTCTTTTACCTTTTTACCGTGAGCAAACATTTTTAGTTTGTAATATATGGAAGTTTCACGGGCTACATCAAGAAGTTAAAAGTGATTAATAAATATTTTTCTTATAAATTTCATGAGTCTTCTTCCCAAACTGTTTCTGTGAGAATTGCTATATTATCCAAACCTCTCATTGGCGCGTATTCCAGATTCCACATTAAATTTGTGAAAATTACTAAAACAAAAAAAGGATTAATAGTAATATTAAAAAAATTGTCTATTATTAAAATCCTATATTATTAGTAATCGCATATTATTATTAAAATAATCGTATCGATAATTATTTTTACAAAAAAATACAAAAAAATTACGAAACAAAATTGATTATTGTAAAATAATTTAATTATTTTTTTAAATTAATAATTTAATTACTGCCATTATTAATTTGATTTAATTTAAATAAATTGGAGCCTTATAAAATATAATTATTATAAAGTAATTTGAATACTATTTTATTGATTTATAATAATTTTACTAATAATAAAAAATTATTGATTAGGAAAAGGATTTATTTTTTAATTTTTTGAAATATAAACGTGTAAAATATTTTTTTGTTTATGAATGAGTAAAATTTTCTTTCTCTACTATAGAGGCAATACTTACACATTTCGCCTTGATGTAAATCGGCAATGAGTTCGGGACATGAACTATTACAGGGATTAATTGGCGTTAGCCTAAGCTGTGTTGCTCCTCTTAATTGAGCAAGGGCAATTAATCCCGAGTCAAGTTCAACTTTTTTGTAATTGGGACTATTGTAATCTGATGACATGAGGACCCAATTGAAGTGCGCTGGAGAGACGGTACTCGATAGAAAGTACGGTCGTTGATAATACTTCCGGAGAACTTTAACTGCATTTATGTCACAATTTTGCCAATGAACGAACCATTTTGCAACGCCTGGTGAATGAACTCTTCGTAGAAATGCTGCCAAATCTGATGAGCCTGTTCTCAGATTCGATGTCAATGAACATGGCACTGTCTCCATTAAACGTTCATTTTCCAGGTAGAGCTTCGGAAAATTTAAAGAATATAAACAATTAACATAAAAACAAAATGTAGAAAAAATTTTTCTTTTTTGGAATTTTAATTCTTTTCTCTTTTAGAATTTCAATGCTTTTCTTTTTTTTAGGATTTTAATTCTTTTCTTTTTTTAAGATTTTAATTTTTTTATGCTTTGTTTTTATAAATTTTAATTATTTATTTCTAAATTTTCTCTTCGTAGAACGTTTGGAATAAATTTCAATAAATAAAAATTGATCATTAAATTTTTTGTGAGATGGACTATTTTCAGAAATTGAATATTGTTTGAAATAAAATTTATAATTACGTTTGTAATATTGTCGAACCAAAAATAATCCGTATTCATGACATGCCAGGAACTCATGGCATCTGTTATGATTGCAGGTGCATCACGATTTAAATAATTGTCAACTAAATTACGATATCTCACGTCTGATAAACGATCAATGTTCTCCAATGCTTCGCAGGTCTAAAAAAAGAAAAATTATCTATTAACTAATTAATTAAATTATTTATTAAAATTCTATTAATAATATTTTAATATTAATTAAAAAAATATTTAACGAAATAAAATAATTACAAAGAAATAATAAATAGGAAGAATAAATTATACTATCAAGAAATTTTTATCTTAATTTAAAATAGAAAAAAACAATATTTACCACGCAATCTTCTTCAGTTACTGTATAATCGTTGTAAAATGGATTATTGATCATGCAATTTTCGTAATAAAGCGGCTGCCAATTCCAAATTGGTAAAACTTTGATTAAAAGGAGTCTGCTGACTGCGGTAAAATGCGTTCCAAGAAAATCCATTTGCGCAATTAAACAAGCCAGTGTACCAATAATAACTAAAAGTACAGTTGCCCGGAAAAATAATTGCAACCAAGATTTTCTCATTGCCGCCACCAATGGTTGACAAATAATGTCCATTTCATCTTCAGTGAAACCGGCCTGTTGACAATATCTGCAAATTTGAATAAAAAATGAAACAATTACATTTTCCCTCTAAAAGAAAAATTTTTCTTCAAATTTTACATTTCTATTACAACTTATTTTTTTTATGTAATTAAAATTCTAGAGAAACTTTTGAAACTAATTTCCAAACAAAATTTTGACTTTTTCCCTGACCCAAAAGAATATTCTGATTCTCAAATTTAAACTATAAAATTTTTCAAAATAAAAAATTAAATTATTTACAAAAATTTTAATAAAATCCTTCGTAAGAATTCAATTATTTTTATAAGTAATACAATTTTTCACATCAATTCCATTATTTAGAAAAATTTAATA
Organism: Leptopilina syphax; assembly: GCA_032872505.1. Taxonomy (NCBI): domain Eukaryota; kingdom Metazoa; phylum Arthropoda; class Insecta; order Hymenoptera; family Figitidae; genus Leptopilina; species Leptopilina syphax. Next base: position 26,791,155 of record CM065469.1, on the reverse strand, counting down.
AAATTCGTTGTAAGAATTCAATTATTATCATAAATAATAAAATTTTTCGTGGGATTTAAATTATTTTTAATATAATTTTAATTGAATTCCTCGAAAAATGGAATTATTTTCAAACATTTTTTGCAAGAATTCAATTACATTTCACAAATAATGAAATTCTTCGCTGAAATTCAAATATTTTCAAAATCTACTACTTTAATAAAATTTCTCAAAAGAATTCAATTATTTTCATAAATAATAAAATTCTTCACAGGATTTCAATTATTTAAAAAAAATCTTATAAAATTCGTTGCAAAACTTCAATTCTTTTCCTAAATAATAAAATTCTTCTCAGGATTTCAATTAATTAATTTAATTAATTTAAAAAATTTTATTAAAATTCTTCGAAAAAAAGAAATGAACAATTATCAATTATTTTTAATTTTTTATTTGATATTAATTTTTAAAAGAATTTTTATTAGATAATTCTGAGAATTCAATTATTTAAATACAAAAATGAAAAAATTATTGAATAAATAAATTTTTTTCAAAATTGAATTCTCATAAAGAATTTTATCAACAAATTTTTAAATAATCGAATTTTTTCGACGAATTTTAATGAAATTTACCAGAAGAATTACATTTTTCGAGAAATTCGGTTAAAATTGTATTAAAAATAATTGAAATTCTATAATGAGTTGTATTATTCATGAAAATAATTGAATCTTTGTAAAAATTTGTATTATTTATAAAAATAATTGAAATTTTGAATAGAATTTTGAAAAATTTTTGATCAAAATTGAATTTTTGCAAACATTTGTAACTAATCTAAAATACAATTTTTTTTAAGTGTTTTTAACTAAAATTCTTCTATAAATTTATGATTTTTAATAATTAATTAAATATATATTAAAAAATAAAATAAAAATAATTGTGAATCCTACAAATTTAATTTTTTCCAGTCCTTTAATAAAAATCCCTTACTTTTCCCTGATTTCCCTGACCTGCGGCAACTCTGTTTTAGTAAAATTTCTCGAAAGGATTAAATTATTATTTTTATAAATAATAAATTTCTTCTTAAGAATTATTACCATAAGAATTTCTATAAAATTTCTCCAAAGAATTTAATTTTTTTAACTGTAATAAAATTCTATAAAAAAAATCAATTATTTCCAAAAAATTTGCGTAAAATTCAATAATCAAATTTTTAATTACAATTATTAACATACACAATTATTTAAAAAAATTGAAAGAAATTCTTTGTAAAATTTATTGATTTTCATCATTTTTAATTAAAATTATTAAAAAAAACTAGATTATTTTCAAAAAACTTGAAAGAAATTTTTCAACAGAATTTAATTATTGACGAAAAATCTAATAAAATGGTTTAAAAGAATTTAATTTTCTATCAATAATTTTAATAAAATTTAATAATAAAATTATTAGTTACAATTATTAAGCAACACGATTATTTTAAAAGCTTGAAAGAAATTTTTAATAAAATTCAATTACTTTCATCATTTTCAATATTATAATTTTAAAAAAAATGCCATTATTTTTAAAAAATGCAAAGAAATTCTTGAAAACAATTAATTTTTTTTCAAAGAATTAATTTAAATTCAAAATAAAAGTCGTTGCAAGAATTCAATTATTTTTAATAAAATTTTAATAAAATTTTTCGACAGAATTTAATTATCTTCAATACAATTTTAATGGAATCTTTTTTAAAGAATTCAATTATTTTCAATACATTAATTTTAAAATTCAAAACATTTGGAAAGAAAAATTGTTTTAAAAGTTAGGAAACAATGAATTATTAAACACAAAAAGGTAAAAAATAAAATAGAAAAGAAATGAAAAATGAAATAAAAAATAATTAATAATGAAGGCAAAATAAAATAAAAAATAAATAAATAGTTAAAAAAAAATAAAAAATAATAGAATTTATTTATGAAAAAAAAATTAATTGAGTTAAAGAAATGTAGAGAATTAAATTTAAAATTTCATTTGTTTTGGTAAATTTTAAAAGAGCTGGTAGAAAATAGAAATACCTATAAAAAGAATTAAGCTCATCATCAATAAGTTTCAACTTCTCCGAGTGAGTCATCTCGTGTGGTTCTTTCACATAGGCTTTCCGGGGGGGCTTGACACACTTATTTCCAGACATTCTGAAGGGGCTCTATTTCCCTTTTTGTAAATATTGTTGGATTTCAGTCAGATTTTTTTATCAATCGCTCCTACAGACTAATAATGATACAAGTACTCCAACAGCTGCCTCGTTTAATTTTGTACATGCGTATATGGGGGTGGTTTTCTCCTGCGATATTGATTCATCTTCATCATCCCCATCCGCGGGACCTTTAAAATATAAAATATAAATATTTATATTAAATTTAATTATATTTATTTATATTTTTAAAATATAAATTCCATTTAATTATCGAACTAAAAAATCAATATTAATGGTAATAATAAAAATAATAATTTTAATAATAATAATAACAGCAATCTTGTTAATATTTTAATTAAAAGAAAATGAAATAAATAATACTAAAAAGAATAATAATATTAACAATAATAACCATGTAACAGTTGAGAAATCTAAAAACACAAAAAAATCGTTTCCAACAATAAAAAAAAATTAAAGTAGTAACAATAATAACGATAATAATAATATTAAAAATAATAAATAATAAAATGGTAACAACAACAACAATAATATTAATAATAATAATAATAATAATAAAAATAAAAATAAATAAAAAATAGTAACGATAATTAATAGAAAGAAAAAAATTACTCATGTTCCATTAATTTGTAAAAATTTTATTTCAACACTTAATTGATAATAAAAAAATTTTAGCGAATTTTAATTTCTTAATCTAACTTTTTGAAATTTTTGATAATAATTTTAAATAATAATATTTACTCTAATCTTTAATATTATTTTTTTGTTTGTTGTATTTTTTACTCGCAAGAGAAAATAAAGATAATAAATGAATGAAAAAGAAACAAAAAACAAATAAAAGAAATAAATAAAAAAAATATATTAAAGAATAATTTTTTTCAACGAAATAAATAATATTAAACACGGAAATTATGAGGAAATAATTTGATGACGTAAGATACTGGATTTTATTTTTTACTCACGTGTATATTAATATCTTTAAATACGTTTTCGTCATATTTGACCCAGTTTCATTAAACACTTGCGGTAATTAATTCACACTTATAAATATCATTTAAGACGAGAAAGGGGTCCATTAATATTTTTCCATTAAATTCCAAACAGGGGAACCTGCGAAAAAAAAGAATAATAAATTAAAATTAACAAAGAGAAAAAATTTTCTTAAAAAATATAGAAAAAAAATTTTCCTTTTATAATTTTTGCAAATATTTAAATAGAGTAAAAATTAAAAAATTTATTAGAAAAAAATATGTTGGGAAATATAATATAGATGGAAAAAAATGGTTTAAACAGAATATACGTTCCCGCTTCTCGAAAGTGATACAAACCGGTTGAAAGTAAGTTCCCTAGTCAAAGACTTTTTACAACAAGAGATTGGTCTTTCGTTTTTAGTCATCGACTTAAATTCCAATCCATTTTACTTTTCAGAATTATCTTGAACCAATTGTAAATTGTCAAAATCAGTTATACTGCTTACAATTGGTTGACTATTATTATTATCCCACGTATACTATAGTTAAATAAAAAAAATATTTCAGGAAAATTTGTTTAAAAACTTATGCCAAAGTATTTTTGTTAATTTTATTTATTATGGAACACCTAATTAAAGTTTTCCAAAAATTCAAATTGTCGAAAAGAAAAGAAAATTAGGAGAATTATTTTTTGTAAGGGAGAAAATAAAAAAAAATGTTTTTACGATTTAATTCCGTCTACTGTACTTTAATGAAAGAGAAATTATACTACAGTTTGTGTGCAAGTGTTTTTATGTGTGAATGGTAGTAGTGTTGTAAAAAATAGATTATTCTCCTTATTTATTATTAAATCGGTCAAAGTCAATTAGGTCTTATCTTCCACATATTTTACTTTTACGTAAATTTCTATTAAAAAATAAGTTAAATAAAAATCATTATGCAGAGTTTAAAAGTATTGGGTAAACATATTTTTCGTTTTTTATCAATAAATAATATTATTTTAATAACAATATTATTAAAAAAAAAAAATTTTTTAATTAATTTTTAGGAGTCTGTAAGGCGGCCCTTAAATTTCAACGTGGAATCGCTTCTATTAGTTCTCTACCAGAAACACATCAAATTCTTCAAAAAACATGCAGGTATTTTTATTGTACTTAATTTATTGAAAACCATTTTTTTATTCCATTTCTTCTTTCTGAGAAATTTAATTCACTACTTTAAATATATTATGTAATTAATATTGCCATGTATTTTTATGCAACTTTTTTTGGGTAATTTTTATGTTTTAATTTTACTTTTTTTACTATTTTTATTTTTTATTTTATATTTACTCTATTTTTTATTTTACCATTTTTATTTTTTATTCTATTCTATTTTATTTCATTTTATTTTGTTTTATTACTACTTCTTTTATTTATGAAAAATAAAAGAAACTTTTACTTTTTTTTATGAAAAATAGTAGAAATCGTAGAAATAGAAAATAGAAAATAATAAAATAGTAAAATAAAAAATAATAATATGGTAAAATAATAAAAAAGAAAATAAAAAATAGTAATTTATTTATTTATAAATTCCCAGGCTTGAATGAGAATTGGAAAAATTGAAATGACTATTTAGCTGAAAACTTTTTTGTGAATATCACTTTTCTTGTTCTTCAAAAAAATTACCTTTATTTCTTTTGAAGAATTTAAAATTAGCAGTCTGTAGTAGATTCAAAGGTTGAATATTTACATACTCGTCATTGATAATTTTAATAAAAGTTTAAATTAAACACCTAGCGACGACCCTGTGTCCAAAAGAACTTTTCTCTGCGAAGGAAAAAAAATTGTTTTTCCAACTTTAATAAATATTTAATAATTTATTAGCAGAAGAGACTATATATTTACGCCAGCAACCTAAAAAAAAGTCACATATTTATTTAATTACCTAATTATTACTTTTCTGTACTCATTAGATAATAGAATTTATTCCCAATAGTAAATTTACTTATTACAATGAGTTTATTTTTCTCATCTAGTTTCTTTAATATTTTTTTCTCTCCTTATTTTTTATTTTTCTCTGTAATTTTTTTTCTCTTGGTTTTTATTTTTTCTTTAGTCTTTATTTTTCTCTTTAATTTTTATTTTTCTCCCTTGATTTTCAGGAGTTTCGCGGAGGAAGAATTGAAGCCAATCGCGGCGAAAATCGACAAAGAGCACAAATTTCCAGCGGAGCAAATAAATCAAATGATAGATCTCGGCTTTATAGGAGTGAGTCAATCTGAATCACTCGGTGGAAGTGGATTGGATTATTTGGCTTATGCAATTGTTATGGAGGAAATAGCGAGAGGCTGTGCGAGTACAGCAGTTATAATGAGTGTAATGAATACACTTTTTATGGGACCAATAGAAAAATTTGGTACCAAAGAGCAAAAGGAAAAGTATATTGCCGGATTTTTGAAGGAGAAAAAACTCGGTTGCTTTGCATTGAGTGAACCGGGTAATGGTTCGGATGCTGGTGCAGCGTCAACTGTGGCGAAATTAGAGGGAAAAAATTATATTATCAATGGAACAAAGGCATGGATTACGAATGGTTATGAGGCGAATGGTGTTGTTCTATTTGCAACGACTGATAAAACAATGAAACACAAAGGTATCAGTGCATTTATTGCCGATAAGCCGACGAAGGGTTTGTCTCTAGGTAAAAAAGAAGATAAACTGGGAATTCGTGGAAGTAGTACGTGTTCGTTGATTTTTGAAGATTGTCCCGTTCCGGTTGAGAATATGCTCGGTGAACCTGGTATGGGATTCAAAATTGCGATGATGACTTTAGGTAAGAGAACCAAAACAAAAAAAAATTCTTCTTTTAACAAAAAAAAAAATTTTATCAAAAAAATTCTTCTTTTAAAAAAATTCAATTTTTACCAAAGAAAAAAAATTCCTTTTATGCCAAACAACAAAAATTCTCCTAAGAAATTCTTTTTTTACCAAACAACAAAAATTCTCCTAAAAAAATTCTTTCTTTACCAAACAACAAAAATAGCTTTTTCTAAAAACCTTTTTTAAAATTATTTTACAATAAAAAAAGGTGGTAATTTGCTAACTATACAAAATATGAAACCAAATTAACAAAAATTAGGCCGTTTATCACAAAATCAGGCCTCCGAAGGACTTTAAGGTGCAAAAAAATGCGCTGTAGTCGATTATAAAGATACAAAAAAGTTAAAAAAGTAGATTTTTATATTCAATTTTGTCACAAGAGTTAAATTTCATATTTCTCTGACGTTTTGATTTCTAAATTCAATTATTCAAAACTTGGATAATTTTCTTAAATACCAATTTTTATTATTTTCTCCTTTTTTTAAAAAAAATTTTTTTTCTAAATCAATTATTATTATTTTCAGTAATTTTCTAAATGTTCTTCGAAAATTCAATTATTTTAATACAAAAATTCAATTTTTTACAATAATTGTAACTAAAGATTTACAATTCTTCACTTTTGTTTACAAAAAAGTTATGCAAGTGAATTATTGAAAATAATTGCGGAAAATATTGAAAATAATTGATTTTTAAAAAACTATAATATAAAGAAATGATTAAATTAATTTTTTAAAAATATTTGCAAATAATTTTGGAGAGAAAATAGATTTTTCAAAATTATATATATAATTAAAAGTTGCTAAATAATTGAAAAGTATAGTAAAAAACATTGAAAATATTTGAATTTTGTTAAAGGAATTTTAGAAAAATTTTAAAAACTAATGATTGTTATGAAGAATTTTAACTTGAAATTTTGAAAATTATTGATTCTTCAAAAATTTTGATCCTAATAATTCTACAAAAATTAGATTTTTGAAATTTTTTTTTATTTGGTGTTAATATAGTTAAAATTTCAAAAATTTGTGATTGAAAATAGAAAAAATAATTGAATTTGAAAAAATTTTAATTAAAAATTCTGAGAATTAATTTTTGTTTTAAAATCTTTATATTTTTGAAAGTTAATTTTCATTATAATTCATTTTCAAATTTTAATTTAACGATATTTTTTTAATTTTTGAGAACTGAATTATTTAAAATTTCAATCATTTTGTTAAATAAATATTCAAATGCTTCTTATTTATTTTTCTGCAGGAGTTAAAATTTTTTAAATTTCCAATTTAAACCTAAAATTTAATTCTTTTTTAAAAATTATAATTGTAAACCTTCTAAAATTTAATTATTTTTAACATTTTTTTAACTAAATTTCTATTCTAAATAATTCTATATAATAATTCTAAATAAATTATTTTTTATAATATTCTGAAAATTCCTCTAGAATTCAATTGTTTAAAGAACAAAAATCCAATATTTTATAATTGTAACTGTAACTCTTCACGATTTTGTTTTTGACAAAAATCGTTAAGTTGAATTATTGAAAATATGTTTAATTTTCTGAGAATTTAATTATTTGCTAAATTTATATTAAAAATCGTCAAAATTTGATTTTCGAAAATTTTACTGAATACTTACAAATTTATTTATTACAAAAAAAATTATTCAACAATAATTTTTAAAAGATTTGACTAATTATTAAAATTAAAAATAACAAGTTAATATTAAAATCATTATAAAAATCGAAATAAGTTGCATTATCTATAAAGTAGCAATTTATTGCAGTACTTAGAAGAAAATAAGAAAAAGTCGCATTTTTTGAAAATAAGCCGAAAAAGTCGGCTTTTTTTTAAAATAGTGGGAAAAAATCCCAAAAATTATCCGAGGCTTGCAAAATAATTAAAAGAAAAAAAACTATTTTCATCGTTCTGATTTTTTTCTAATCTGTTGAAAATTAACTAAACTGATAATTAAATTACAGCCAATTTTTAGTTTCCAATTAAAAACAAAAATTGTTTAATTCTCCTCAAGTAAAAATAAAATAGAAAACATTACCGAAATTGAAAATTTTTTTTCTCTCAGACGCGGGAAGAATTGGAATTGCCGGCCAGGCATTGGGAATAGCTCAAGCTTCTTTGGACTGTGCAATGGAATATGCATCAAAGCGAATGGCCTTTGGAAAACCAATTATGAAACTTCAAGTGATTCAACAGAAATTGGCGGACATGGCTTTGAAACTTGAGAGCGCGAGACTTCTTACATGGAGAGCGGCCTATCTGAAAGACAATAATCAATCATTCACCAAGGTTATTTCCAGAATTACATTTATAATTTTACCTTACATTATTTAAAAAAAATTTTTTTTCTTAATTTCTATCTTCTTCTTCTTCTAATTTTTCCAATTCTTCCAATTCTAATCTTATTGCAAATTTTCGAATTCTTCTACTTCTTCTAAATTTAATTCTAATTCAAAAAAATCTTCGAATTTCTTCTAAAATTGGAAAAAACTTCTTTTTCTTCATTCGACAGGAAGCGGCAATGGCTAAACTCGCAGCCTCCGAGGCAGCAACATTCTGCTCACATCAATGCATTCAAGTTCTTGGAGGAATGGGCTACGTGAGTGATATGCCCGCTGAACGTCACTATCGAGATGCGAGAATAACAGAAATCTATGAAGGAACTTCTGAAATACAGAGACTTGTTATCGCTGCAAACCTAATGAAAGAATACAATTTAAGTTAATTTTTTCAAATATAAATCAAAGATAAAGATAATTTTAATTCGTAAGATCGGAATATTTTAAAAATCTACTGAAAAGAATATTTTTCTATATTTAAATCGGACTATTTTTTATATATATAAAGAGACAAAGAAATAAATTTTATATGTTATTATCTTAGAGTTTTATTAGCTTCATCACCTCGAAAATCTTAATATATATGTATGTATATCTATTATCATATATATACATATACAATTTTTTTTTACACATATATATATTTACATATATATATATACGTGAATATTGTGGGAAATTCACTATTCAGCCCTTTGGCAGCGCTACAGGATAGCGACATCATTTTTTAGCCATCCTGTTCAATATGAGAAACAACTAATCGTAATTTCTATTTTTTTTCCATAATTTTAAAACATAGTTTCATAGTTTGTTATACAATGAAATTCATTTGGCTAGTTTTTTTTTAAATCTAAAAATTGTAGTTTAGGAAACTTTAAGAATTTTGAACTATAAAGCAGATTTATTTTTTTTTTTGAAATTTATGTAAAGAACGCGCACGTCTTCACTTTGTGCAATTGAAGAAGTTAATTAGACAAAAATGAATTTTAAAAATTGGATTTCATTGTATGACTCAATTATATACAGTAGTGCATTATTTTTAAGTCATTCACTCATTAAAAAAAAAAAATTGAAATCGCATTCTTTTTACTTTACAACGAGTAATCAAAATCGTAAATCAGAATTTCAAGATTTTTTTAACTTTTTATTTATTAGAATAAGTAGATTGAAAATCTATGACAAGATTCTTTTGTTATTGAAAACACACTATTTAAGGTAACTTCAACTTCTATCTTTATTTGACAAGTTTCAAATGCAAAAGAAATTGTTTTTTTGGGCGAAATAAATTAAAATGTAAAAATAAGGCTGCGCTAAAAAAACTGTTATAAGTTTTTCCTAGTAAACATATAATCACAAGGACCACAAGGATCGCAAGGGCACTGTATTTCTCTTAAAATTGATATTAATTAAACCCTCTAAATGTCTGTAAACACAATTGCACAAACGGTGTTTTTTTTATACTTCAAGCAGATAAATAATTTTTTCTTCCATTTTCTCCTATGAGATAAAAATAAGTGCATCATTGACTGCTTGGTTTTCATTAATTTTATAACCTACAATTATTATTTAATTATTATTATAATTACTATTATTATACCTTAAACACTTCCAGAATTGAAACAGTAGCTTGTTTTCATTAAATTTAAAATCACAACTATTTCATAAAACTTCTTTCTGAATTTGCCATTTGAAAACATTCATTCGTTTAAATCACTTATGCGTCTTGCAGCGCGAGCATGTTTCATCTGCTTGTTTAACAAACGTTAATAGATATATTATTATCATTCAACTACTAGACTATCAATAAATTATTAATAATCAAATATCTATACTGAATTTTTTTTTTTTTTAATGTCGAAAAGACTTTGCTTTATCGTTTAAGAGCTAAAGCCATTCGGCGCCTCATTATTTTTTTTTCATTTCGTGTTAATGTTTTGTTAACGTTACTATTTGACTTTTACGTACATTTATCTAAAAAACGTTTGACAAGGTAAATAAATTAAAATTGTAAGTAATACAGCAGATACTGAATCTAGACAGATATAGTCTGAAAAAATTTGTTTCCAATCGAAGTGGATTAGAAATAGCATTGAATTTATGTACGTGTGTATTATTATTATTTTCTTTTTTATTATTTGTGTTTTTCTTTTTTTAGAACGAAATTGGTTTAACCTTATTAAGCAAGACCTATCAAAGGCTCAATCGTCGGCGCGCATACCTCGAACTTCCCCTTGATGTCGTTGCTGTAAATAAATTTCGAATAATTAGATATATTTTTCTTTTATTTTTACAACTTCAGACGACAGTCTCTGTTCTTTTCAATTTAATGCTTTCAATTTAAAAAAAAGAATGATAAAAAAAGACGAATATATTGTTCCTTTTCTCGTAAAGAAAGTGTTGTATTTTATTGCCGATGGTCATGAGTGATAGACGATACTTTTTCTAAAGAAAACCATTTAAGATTACTTTTTTATTATTTGAGAAAATTTTCTAGGGCTCGTCTTCCAGGCGCGCTTTAGAATAGAATAATTTTTTAAACCAATAAAAAATTTTACTATGGACATAAATTTAGAAAAATTCAAAATTGAACAGAAAATTGAAATAATAAACTAATTTTATTATTTTTTCAAATTAATTAATAAATAATTAAACCAAAATTGTTTTCAATTAAAAATATTTCTTTTATAATTCTAAATCTAAAATAATTAAATTCTTATCAAGAAATTTATCCAAATTTTTAATATTAATTAAATTACTTGCGAAAAATTTAATTAAAATCTTTAAAATCATGTTAATGTTTAAAAGAAATTAAATTAAAATGATATTACAAATAAGTCAATTCATATATTTTTTACCAAAATTTTTCAAAATAATTGAATTTCTGCGAAGAATTTGATTATTTAGGAAAATAATTAAATTTTTACAAAGTATTTAATTAAATTTTTTTCTTATAAAGAATCTTATTTAAATTCTTTAAAATAATAGAATTTTATTAAAATTCCTGCCAAGAATTACATTAATTATGAGAATAATTCAATTCTCATAAGTAATTTTATAAAAAATTTTCAAAATAATTGAATTTTTGCGAAGAATTTTATTAAAATGATTTTAAAAAATTAAATTCCTGTGAAAAATTTTATAATAAAATCATGCTAAGAATTTTCGAGGAACTTAATTAAAATTGTATTGAAAATACTATAATTTTCATGAAGAAATAAATTATTTCAAACTATTTAATTTAATTATTTTCTTAGAAAGAATTCTATTAAAATTTTTCAAAATAGAAAAATTTTTGCAAAGAATTTTAATAAAATTCTTTCAAATAATTAAATTTCTGCGAAGAATTAGATTAATTATGAAAATAATTCAATTCTCATTGATAATTTTATCAAAATTTTTCAAACAATAAGGAAAATTGTAATTGAATTTTGAAAAATTAAAATTTTCCAAAGCAATTTCTGTAAAATTTTTTATGAATAATTTAGAAAATAATTAAAATCTTGCTAAGAATTTAATTAAAAATGTTCAAAAATAATTGAATTTTTTGAGGAATTTAATTAAAATTGTATTAAAAATATTTCAAATTTTTTAATTCTTTATTAAAATTGAAATAGGTTTAGAACAATTTTAATTAAATTTCTTGAAAATATTTAATTACTTATTTTCAAAAATTTTAATAAAACTGTATTGAAAATATTTCAATTTTCATAAAGAATTAAAAAAATTTCAAAATAATTGAATTTTTGCTAAGAATTTTATAAAAAATTTTCTAAAATAATTTGATTCCTTAAAAGAATTGAAGTTTTTGAAAACAATAAATAATTACAATTAATTAGTAAAATAGGTAATAATTGAATTTTTTAAATTTTGAATCTGAAATTATTCCAAAATTGAAATTAATATTTGAAAATAAAAATTTTTTTAATTTGCATAATAATAATTAAAAACCACGTTTCGCGCGCGTGATATTTGTTAGTTCTCAAAAAATTGCAATTTCAAAATTGTTAAAAAATGTAAAAGTGTAAGTAGTTGATTTTAAAATCAAGATGAGATGTTTTTTAGAGACTGTCACTTGATTAAATTTTTTTCAAATAGCTTTTAATAGTAATAATTGTTTTAAATTCTCTTTGCTTCCTCGTAGAGGAAGAATTTTATTAATATTTGTTTTAAATTCTTTAAAATATTTTTTTAAAATATAAATTACGGAAAAAGTGAATATAATTAAAAAAATGTTTACCCTGTCTAATTCCTCTTTAGTTTTATCTTCAATTGATCTAATATCCTCCATTGTGAGACCGTGCCAGCGATCTATCCAACAAAATACCTGCCTATGGAAATTGGTAAATAAGCGCCTTTCCGATTTTTGAATGAAATTTTCAACTCTCGTCTGAAAACCGAACCATTTAAATTCACACGTAACGAGTTTGTAACACGTCATCACTGGCGTTACATTATTTTTCCAATCCTTAGTATTAAGAGGCCCTCGTCCCGTTTTTTGTGATTTGAATTTCGTTGGATCCTCATCCTCCTTATAATCTGCACTGGCAACTGTGTCGTGCGCTATATCTATATGCACTATTTCTCTAACCTTGAGTTTATCGGGAGGTAGTTCGTGTACCTGTTTTTTTACAACAAAAGAAAAGAGCATTTTAACATTAGAGAAAATATTTCGTCAATCTTTATTATCGACAAAATTCAATTATTATTTATTAATTTGAAAATAATGACAATTTATTGAAAATATTGAAAAATTGTGTAAAAATTCGTCTTGATTTATTTATTTATAAAATTGGAGTAAATATGAATTTATATTATCAAAACTTTTTCTTTGGGAAAATGGGAAATTTATTGGAAAGCATATAGAATACTGGAGGCATTGTAGCTTTTGTGTTCAGATGCAAATCTTTCAAGGTTGACTAACTTCAATGCCTTTAACTTTTTTTTTCTAAATAAATCTAAACATTCAATAAAATTAAAATGATTCAATTTGCATTCAAAAACTGACTTTATTTTATTATCTTAATTATAACCAAAGTCAGACAAAAAAGTTTAAATATTAAATATTTGAAAGCGAATAATAATTTTTATTTAAATACGAAATGCAACAACTTTTACGAGATTAAGCGAAATTAAACATAATTTTCTCAATTGCTCCTAATTAATATTCTTTATATTTGTAACTTACATTTTGTTGGTTTCCAGTGTCGGCAATGTGGAATGATTCAATCATAATGACAAAATTATCTTTCATATAACCTGGATTCTGAAAAGAGAGACAGTTTCCTTAAGTTTAAATTTAATACATAATATAATAGAAATTTATTATTAATTTAAAATATACTAAATTAAAATTGAAGTAGAATTAAATGAAAATTGCAGTAGAATTAAACTATGAATAAATTAGAATTCAACAGTGATTAAATTAAAATTAGGTTATAATTAAATTAAAATTAAATTATAGGTAATTAAGTTAAAGTTAAATTATAATCAAGTTAAAATGTATTTTAATTAAAATTAAATGAAATAGTATTTTTGTATTTGTATTTCTATTCACTTTCAAAAATTAAGAAATAAGTTTACTTTGTCGATATTCTAAAAATAAATCTTACGAATTACTTACTGTAATAACAGTTTTACAATATGGATAGGCATTCCATGCTTCCTCGTGTATTTCGAAAGAATTTTTCGGAAGTAGGAGTCGAATAAAGGCAGGCACTTTGCTCGCTAAATGATAAATCTTGTAAGTATATTGACCTGATGAATATTTTCCCCCTAATAAAGGATAATCCGTAAATGGTTCATTTTTAAGGACTTCAATTCCTTCTCCACCGCCTGTATTATTTTTACTAGCTTCCGCTACAGAATATAACTGAGCAACTTGATACTGCAACATAAGGATAAAAATATTAACACACTATTGATTTTTATATATAATTACAAATTTCAAATCTAATTATATTCGAATCATCGAACAGAATTAAAATTTTACAATTATTTCAAAGACTATGAAGAATCTTTCTCGAATTTGATTTCTTGCAAATTTTTACACTTTTTAAGGAAAATTTAAATTTTACATTGACCCTATTGATTTTAATTGGCATCGAAATGCAAGTCCTTTCATCCTGGAACATCAATTATTTGATACATCCATAAATAGAATCTCCAAACACTTCTAAAATTGAATTACAATTTTGAAAGGAGCTGCATTCAAAGCTACCTCTACTATTATCAATTGAAAATTGTCTTTATAATTTGTATTTGCGTCACGTGTTCCTTGACTTATTTGATATCAAACATGACTCATGCAGGCTATGCTAATTTTTGAAAAAAGACGAAAAGATTTTTTCTTGATAAGATACACAATGAAAATAGATTATATTTTTTTGTCCAAGGAAATTATTTTCAAATGATGCATTTAAAGGAAACTAAAGTGACAATTAATAAACCAGAGTTTAGAGTTAACTTAGTATTTAGATGAATTGCATCTCCCAAGAATCGTGTGATATCAAATAAATTGTCAAGAATATTTTTTGCATGATAAGTCAATTCGAATGATGAGGAATTAAAAAATAATTATAATGCCATTTGGACAACTCACCTCTTCAACGGTAAGGGGCAGGGTGACACGGCTGAAACAGAGAATTGAGAAAAAAATAAGTGTGCCAAATAGTCAATAGGTAAAACATAATTTCAATAGGGTAATTGCGTGACCTTGAATTAGATTCCTTTTTTAATAAAATTGCACCAAAATTCAAAGTGTAAAGGAAATTTATGACAAACTCCAAGATAGTGTGTTAAAGAATGGGACACGTATACGCATTGATTGGAGGAAACTAACAAGGAAATTTAATCTTTTCTTTTTTTAGGGAAAAAGCAAAATTGAGTTTCTTTTAATGCTGAAATCCCCCTCTTTTTGTGATGGACGAGGGTTGAGGCCAACCCCCTCCCCTCACTACTAACACCACCCACCGTTAAAGATTAGTTATACTATACTTCTTTGATTTAGCCTTAAAATTTCGACAAACTATCGTTTATTGACTAATTGAAAGGTGAATAATAATTGTGCTTAATGAATAACTTACAATTCTTTGATGAGCATCTTAATCAGAGGAGCACATGGACTGGCGTGTTTTAAGTTCGTTAGGGATATACCACCCTCACTTTCGCAAAACTCTTCACTATCTACACACTCTCGTCGACACGAACTGTAGTGCCACGGCTGCTTGCTTTGCTGCTTCAAACGTACATCATCTCCCCTCTCTTTTTAGCGCATGACATTCTCCCTACTGAACAGGCTGAAAAGCTAAAAATCTCTAGGGATTTTGGAAATTCCATTGCCTACTACCTACTATATACTATTTTTGTACTTTTCTAAAAGAAAAACCAATTTTCTCAATTTTCTGTAGTTCTGAAAATTTATCAATAAATTTGAATTTAAATTAAAACTATACATAAGATCGATTTACCGATCGTAAATTCTTAGAGCAAAAAAAAACAATCAATAATGATTTTATAGGTTAGATAACGTTATCCATAATTATGAATAATCGATTATTATTGACTTTCAAGATTCTTTAATTTGATTAAATATGCCTTTGTTTGTATCGTTTGTATCGTTTGTATTTCCTGCAATGATTAATTTTTTTAATTTCTACATTAAATAACAATCATAACAATCATAGATATATTTATACTAAGATATTTATGGGGTATTTAAATAAACCGACGGCGACACTATTGCGCATGATCGATAATAATGCAGTTACAACCGATTGGTTAAAAATAGCGGGCTATTTGAAATCTATAAATATTTATTCACTTACATTGATTTGAATCTCTCCTCTCATATTTTTTTTACTATAGAGAATTAAAAATAATAGACTAAAATCTATATTATTTTTGTGATAAATGAAAAGAAAGGGTAAATAATTGTTAGAGTAATAAATTCCAAATGACGTAATCATAGTTATTTTATGTTATTGCCCATCTATATGTTTAACTTGCTCGATGCTTTACCGACGTCGGACTTTTAAAAAACCGGAAATGGCGGAGAGTGATTGATTCCATAAATTTTTGTGTGTTTCTATATTCATGTGTCTAAATTAACAAGTGCAATAATGTGTTCAGTTCATAGGAGATTATCAATAAAAATAATTGAAAGCTGCCATTATAAATGTTTAGTTGAACGAAAGAACTTTTTAAAAAATGCTTAAGAAAATGGCACTGATCGACGACGACAATCGCATTGTCTACGACACGTTGAATCAAGGCGTTTTCCCATTGCATCAAATAATACTCGTGAAATTAATTACATTAATCAGAAACTCGAAGGAATTATATTCATTTTTAAAGAAGAGCACAGCTGATTGTGACTACCTAGATAACCAAGAGAAAAGGAAAGGAAAAAGCAGATAAATAAACTTCTATTGCAAGCAGAAAGTAAGAGGGAGTGAGACAAAAGTTTGCAGCTGACGAGGGAATATCGATAAAAACAAAAAAAAAAAAGAGTATTCAAGGCACAATGGATGAGTGTATGCTGAATGACCTTTTAGAGTGTTCCGTATGTTTAGAACGTTTAGATACATCAAGTAAAGTGTTGCCATGCCAGCATACATTTTGTAAAAAATGTTTAGAAGAAATAGTCAGTACACATCGTGAATTACGATGTCCAGAATGTCGTGTTCTTGTTGATGCTAAAATAGATGACTTACCACCAAATGTTTTATTAATGAGAATTTTGGAGGGAATGCGTAATGCAACTCCAAAAGGAATTAAAACACCGTCAAAAAGTAATAATGGGCCCCAACGCCTATTTGGTGGTCATCAAGTCGCCCCTGCTTTAACAATTAATACCAATCAACCAGTTGTTCTTGCTGTTGATCCTTCTCGACATACTAATGTTGCTGCAAAGCAAGTTCATCTTCATAATCAACCTTACGGGCGTGCCATTTATGATTATGTATCAAAAGTCCCAGGGTACGTTCTTTTATTCATTAAAAAAATGACCCCGATGTACGAAAATTTCTGTTAATTACCAAATAATTATAAAACTTAATTACAACCTAAAAAATAAAGAATTCACCAAATTTTTAAACTCAACTTTAGTTTCCTAACTTTCTTTGTAATTTGAAAATTTTTTATTAGTCTGATTCATGGACTTAAAAATATTAACAAAGAAACGTTTGAATGTAAACAATTTGTCTTAAATACTCTTCATACTAAATATTAGATTTCAATATTGAATAATATTTATTACCCCAAGTGTTATTTTTAGAAAAATTGCAATTTTAATCTTATTTCATAATATAAGAAAAGGAAATCTCTTTGAGGTTATAATTAAAATTAAAACTTTCAGTTCTCTAAGTTTTCTATGCAGTCGAATTGAAACGATTTTCATTTTCTAAACTAAAATTTGAGTTTCTTGATTTTGCTTTATCTACCTTTGACTTGGATATTTTTCTACCTATTCCTTTTTGAAAAGGTATTTTAAAACTATTGAATGACTCGCCAAAATTAGTATACACATTCAAACTGTGAAAAATGATCTCTGTCTCAATATTACGGAGATCTGAATGATTACAAGTTATTAAATTTGATGTTTACGAATAATAAGCGAGTTGAAAAATTTACCGTATAATTTGAATGACATGTGAAATTTGTCAAATAATTCTTTATGTAACATTATTGTTTCAAGGCAATGCAGATTTTGAACAAAGAAATAATACAGTTAACTGTATAAATAATAACTGTTTATTTATAAAATATTAATAGGTATTACTTTTTAACAGAAAAGCTTAATATTACCTAATAATATTAATTACTTAATAATAATATTAATATTATTTTTTAATAAAAAGAAAAGATTAATATTGTTACAATATTAATATTAAAAGTCATTAACATATTAATATTGCTAATTTTTTTTCAATTTAGGGACTTGAGTTTCAAAAAAGGAGATATTGTTGTTTTGCGAAAGAAGATCGATAACAACTGGTATTTCGGTGAATGTGGAACTAATCATGGAGTTTTTCCGCTTTCTTACATACAGGTACTTTCTTTTTTCATATAATAATATAAATTAATGACATTTTAGATTTTATTATCTATTGTTTGTATAATAGAAATGAATGAATATTTATGATTCAATTTCTATTTTCTATTTATAAACATAAAATATGTAGAATTATAAAGTATAAATATGAAATTAAAACATATAATTAATTATATGACTTGAAAAGTATTACTTTAAATAAATCACAGGTCAGGGAAATCAGAAAATTCAGGGAAAAATCAGGGATTTTTATTAAAGTACTGAAAAAAATTGAATTTTGGAGAAATAACAAATGATTACAGAAATTCAATATTTTCCAAAATTTTCCTCAGTTCAATGATTTCCAATATCGACTATTTTAATAAAATTTTTCAAAATAATTCAATTATTTTAAAAAAAAGGTTGATAAAATTATAAGCAAACATTAAATTATTTTCATAAATAATAAAAATTTCACATGAATTCAACAATTAACAAATTTTTTATACATTTCTTCGCAATAATTCAATTATTTTCATTAATAATCAAATTCTTTTTTGGAATTGAATTATTTTTAATACAATTTTAATCGAATTCCTCGAAAAATGTAATTATTTCTGAAAATTTTATTAAAATTCGTTGAAAAAATGCAATTATGTTGATAAAATTCTTTATGAGGATTCAATTTTCACAAACATCTATTTATTCAATAAATTATTATTTTATTTTTGTATTTAAATAATTGAATAATTCTCGCAGAATTTTTTAATAAAAATTGATTTAAAAATGAATTTCAGTTAAAATTTTAGATAATAACAGAATATTAAAAGCATTATAGCATGAATTTTGAAGAATAATTGATAATTAAATTCTTTCGAAGAATTTTAATAAAATTTTTGAAATTAATAACATTTTTCGAAGAATTTACTTAAAATTATATTAAAAAAATTATTGAAATCCTGTTAAGAATTGTATTATTTATGAAAATAATTGAATTTCTACAACGAATTTTATTACATTTTTTTAAATAATTGAATTCTTTTGAGAAGTTTTATTAAAATATAGCAGATTTTGAAAATATTTGAATTTCAGCGAAGAATTTCATTATTTGTGAAATGTAATTGAATTCTTGCAAAAAATTCAAGAAAATAATTACATTTTTCGAGGAATTCATTTAAAATCGTATTAAAAATAATTGAAATCCTGTGAAGAATTTTATTATTTATGATGAAAATAATTTAATTTTTACAACGAATTTTATTACATTTTTTTTAAATAATTGAATTCATGTAAAAAATGTTATTACTTGTAAAAATAATTGAATTCCTACAATGAATTTTATTACATTTTTTAAAATTAAATTGAATTCTTAAATTCTTTAATTTCATTGAATTCTTTTGAGAAATTTTATTAAAATATAGTATATTTTGAAAATATTTGAATTTCAGCGAAGAATTTCATTATTTTGTAAAATGTAATTGAATTCTTGCAAAAAATTCAAGAAAATAATTGTATATTAAAAATAATTAAAATTCTGTGAAGAATTTTTTTGAGTATCCAGTCATTTTTAGAGTGAATCAGAATATTCTTTAAGGTTAGGGAGAAAGTCAAAGTTTTGTCTGGAAATCAGGAAAAAGTAAGGGAAAAATAAAATTAATTTTTTATCTCAACCCTGTAAATTAACTGAAACTTGTAGAAAAGATTCCTAATTTATAAATTATGTTTATTTTCGAAAATTTTCAGGTAATGACTCCTTTACCACCTCATGTTCCACAATGTAAGGCATTGTACGATTTTCGAATGTCGAATGACGATGAGGACGGTTGTTTAACATTTAATAAGGTAGAGT
This sequence comes from Leptopilina syphax, assembly GCA_032872505.1. NCBI lineage: Eukaryota > Metazoa > Arthropoda > Insecta > Hymenoptera > Figitidae > Leptopilina > Leptopilina syphax. Next base: position 26,770,933 of record CM065469.1, on the reverse strand, counting down.
TAAGAAAAATTTAATTGGAAAAAGAGGCGGAAAATAAAATTTTTTATTACTGTAACTTTTTTCTTTTACAGGGAGAGGTGATAAGTGTGATTCGAAGAGTGGACGAAAATTGGGCAGAAGGCAAACTTTTAGACCGTATCGGCATATTTCCATTGGCTTTTGTCGAACTAAACAGCGTTGCTAGGGCTTTAATGAAATTATCCACAAAGTAAGTTATGCAACTGACAATTAGTTAAAGTTTCCCATTTGCATAGTTTTTATTGATTTGTTTCTCAGATATTATTATGAAAACCATATTAAAATCGCAAATAAAAATTTAATCAAAAAAGTTCAAAAATTGACTGGTAAAAACCGTTAAAGATGATAAGGGCAATTAAATAAAAGAATCATAATTAGAATTTAACAATTACGATTACAATTTGCAATAATTTTTCATTTTGAGCGTAAAATTTTATTAATTATTAACGTACTTGAACAGTGTTCAACCAGGACCATCGAGAGTAGCACCTCCAACACCAACAAACGAAGAAACAACTCCATTAATTCCCACTGATCATTCACGAAATGTACAAACGACGAGTCAGCCAAGACCTCAAACTAATCCGGTAAAATAGAAAAATTTTATTTTAATTTTTGTTTTTATTTTTAATTTTTGTTTTCATTTTGTGAATATTATTGCAATTTTGGCTGACATGACGCTTTGCAGACTGCGGCATTGCCAGTATCTGATTCAAGTTCCACGGTCTCATCTGGCAGTTCAACAACAACCACGCCAAATACTCCAAATAGCTCAAGTACATCGAGTAGTTCTAGCACTGCACCTAGTAGTCCAAGTAGTCCCGCGATATCGCCTCCAGCTGTTGGCAGTAGACAAAATGTTAAACGGCACAGTTTCACTGCAATGAATACAGGTCATCATCCTCATCCACATCATAGACACAGTGCTGAGATTCTCAGTCCACCAATTGATTCGTCTAGTGGCAGCAATAATGGCGCAACTGGCGATCTCACATTTTCTCCATCTCAAGTAATTTTCAATCAATTTTTCTTTTACTTTTACAAAAAGTCAATTTTTATTTTACTTTTACCTAAAGTCAATTTTTCTTTTACTTGGAAAATTTAATGAGGAACATTCCGTTTTTTAATTGATACTTTCTAAAGTCAGGAAGCTTTTATGATTTATTTTACATTTGGTAAAATACGATTTTTGGAATTTATTTTGAATGACTAATGAAATGCTTTTCAGGTTGGAGGAAATGGAGATCTGAGACACAAACGTAGGGGAAGTAGTGATTTAATTCTCTCGCAGCCTACATCGAATCTTCCTGTGAATGCAATAAACACGGCGAATCTTCCAGCTGCGTATATTGCTTTATATCCGTATAAACCGCAAAAAGGCGATGAACTTGAATTGAGAAAAGGCGCCGTTTATATGGTGACTGAAAGATGTCAGGATGGCTGGTTCAAGGGCACATCGAATCGAACACAAAAGTGTGGCGTCTTTCCGGGAAATTACGTAGCTCCTGCCAAGTGAGTCTCGAAAAATTTAAATTTCAAAAATCCTTCTCGCTGGAGAAATCAAATTCAGGGTTGCCACGCAACCTAGAAAACTTAGAAATGTCAGGGAATTTTATAAACCTTGAAAAAACCTAGAAAAGTCAGGGAATTTTGATCGGAATCCTGAAAAATTATATGTTTTCTAAAGTTATTGTGCTTATTCGTGAAATCTAGTTTTTCCTAAATATTTCAAAATTAATTCATTTTTTAAAGAGTTGCGTTTACAATTTTCATAAATAGATAAACTTCAGAAGGTTTTAATTTTCAATTTTTAATGAATTAAATAAATAATAAAAATTTCACAGGAATTCTGTTATTTACAAATTCTTTAAAAATTTCTTCGTAAAAATTCAATTATTTTCATAAATAATCAAATTTTTTACAGAGATTCGATTATTTTCGTAAATAATAAAAAAAACTTTATAGGTTTACAATGATTTTTATAAATAATAAAACTCTTCGCAAAATTTCAATTATTGTTAATACAATTTTAATCGAATTTCTCAAAAAATGGAATTATTCTTCAAAATTTTATTAAAATTCATCAAAGAAATTCAATTATTTTAAAAAGCCTTCCTATAATTTATTTATTAGAATTTAAGAATTATTGTCAATCCATTTTTAATTAAATTTCTTGAAAGAATTAAAATATTTTCAAAAATTTTAATGAAATTCTTTTTAACAATTCAATTTTTTTTCAAAATAATTTTAATAAAATTCTACGTAGAAATTTAATTAATTTCAATAATTTATGAAAATTCAATTATTTTCAATATCTACTATTTCAATAAAATTTCACAAGAGAATTTAATTCTTTAAAAATAAATATGAAAATTCGTCTCAATACGAATTCAATTATTTTCAAAAGTAATAAAATTCTTTGTAGAAATTCAATTATTATCAAAAGTTTTAATAAATTATCTTTAAAATTTCAATTATCTTTATAAATAATAAAATTTTTCTCCAAAATTCAATTATTTTCAAAAATTTTAATAAAATTCTTGGCAAAATTTCAATTATTTTCAAAAACTTTTCTCAATTCAATCAAATTTTTTACAGAGATTCAATTATTTTGAATACAATATTTATCTAATTTCTCGAAAAATTAAATTATTCTTAAAAATTTTATTAAAATTCGTCAAAAGAATTTTAATTACATACCTATTTAAAAATTTGTTGATAAAATTCTTTTAATGAGAGTTCAATTTTAAAAAAACATTCAATTCTTCAATAAATTACTTATTTTTGTATTTAAATAATTGAATTCTAGTAGAATTTTCTAATAAAAATTGATTTAAATATGAATTTCAGTAAAAATTTTAGATAATAATTGAATATTAAACTTCTTAAATTTGAATCAGTAAAAATGTTTTCTAATTTAAATTAGTGACTGACTTTTTGCTTTTGAATTAGCAGCTTTTTCTAATAAATAGTCGTTTCTACTAATTAATAGTAAAATTTATTAATAAGCAAAAAGTCATAAACTAATTCCACTTAGTAAACATTTTTACTAATTCAAATTTAGAGATAAAGTATTATAGCGTGAATTTTTAAAAATAATTGAATTTTAAAAAGGTTTCAAATTATAATCTTTGAATGTTTGAATTTTTCATACTTTTGACTGAAAATTGTGTCCATTTAATTTTTTTGAAAAAGTTTAATTAAATTTTTTTTAAGTTACTTGAAGTTTTTATTTTCTAATATATTTTTAATTGAAGAATTTACGAACAATTGAAATATTGTAAAACTGAATTGTAAACAAATGAATTCAAAAATTCTCAAAGAACTTCTTCAAAAACTATTAAAAATAATAGATTTATAGAAGAATTTTAGTTGAAAAGTAAAAACGCAACAAAAAATATAATTTTGGAAAAGTTACAAATTATTGCAGAAATTCTATTATTTTCAAGAGTAATAATATTCTTTGCAAAAATTAAATGTTGTTCAAAAATAATAAAATTCTTCTTAAGGATTCAATTATTTTCAGAAATAATAAAATTCATCGCAGAATTTCAATTATTTTTAATACAATTTTAATCGAATTTCTCGAAAAATGTAATTATTCTTAAAAATTTTATTAAAATTCGTCGAAAGAATTCAATTATTTGAAAATTTGTTAATAAAATTCTTTATCAGAATTCAATTTAATAAAACATTCAATTATTCAATAAATTATTTATTTTTGCATTTACATAAATAATAATTCTAGAAAACAATAATTGAATTGAAGTGATGAAAGTAATTTTGAATAAGTTACAGTAACAATATTCTTATCTTATAATATAAAATAATGATTTTATCAGTCGGTAATTTTTAATTATTATAAAACATAAAGATATCGATTGCTCCGAGTCGAAGACTCGGAGTGATCGATTTCTTCATGTTTTATAACAATTTTTCATAAGTTGTTTAGGTTTAGATTTGTAAAATTTGAAAATCTTAATTCTTATGGAAAAATTATAATGACTAATTATTTAATTTTGTAAAATATAAATATGTAGTTTTAAAAATCTGGAAAAATTCCGTTTTTTAACTTGGAAAAGTCAGGGAATTTGAAATGAGCAAAAGCGAGACAACCCTGCAAATTCTATTTTATAATTTATAAATTTAAATAAGTTCGAAACTCCGATGGAAAATCGTTAACCATTTTTTTTTTTTTTTTAATAATTCAGATGTCAGAGAACTGTTTGTCGAAGTTCACCGAGTGCAGTGCCTCAACAGAGCTCAACGACAATGACTTCTCAATCGAACAGCGAAGCGAGACCAACTGTGACTTACACGAAAAGCAAAAGTCCCGCTCCACAGCCATCTTATAATATACGATCACTGCCTCCGCCTGAATTGCCACCAAGAGCATTGAGTCCAATGCCAACTGTCTCCTCGTCCTGGCATGGACAGCGTCAAACACAAGGACAAAGTCCTCCACGACAGGGTGATCAAACAACGATTACTCCCATTGGAAGAAGTCACAGTGCCGTAATGCCTGCTAATGTTGGTAAGAATACTTGAGAAATTTTATTCAATTCATTTCTATTCATTCAAACTTGACTTTTAATCGAACTTATGTCTAAATATATCTAAAAATCTAATACATCTAAAAATTATTTACATCTAAAGAAATATTCAATGAATAGAAAATTAGTTGAGTTTTACATTAAAGGGTCCAAATTGTGTAGAATTTAATTTTTTAAAGAATTATAATTAGAACTTTTGTTAATTATTTAATTTTAAAAATATTTAAATTCATAATTTTTTTAAAGAATTAAAATTTTGAAAAATCTGCAAAATTCATAAAAATTAGGTTTTTAATTTAATTCTTTTTAATTATTCACAAGTAATTTGAACAATTTTTTTACCTCGCAGCGTCACCGGGTAAATTACCACCTCCAATAATAGCTGGTGCTTCCGCTTCACTTCCAAACACTGCAGTAAATAATGATTTAAATAGAAGTCCGAATAATACAGCTCATGCTGCAGCAACAGCTGCAAACGCAACCGCAACGCCTGTAAAAACTTCTGAAAAGGTAATTAGTTAATATTTATTTTACTTTTTGAAAAGAAATTCTATTTTATCCAAAGATTTCAATTAAAATTTGTCTAAAATTTAACAAAATTGAATACAAAAATTTTGTCCAAAAGTTAATAAAATTCAATTAAAATTTATCTAAACATTAACAAAATTTAATTTTAGTTTAAAAATTTAAAAAAAATCAATTTACATTTGTCTAAATAGGTAAAAATTAATAAATTCCAATTAAAATTGAATTTTTTGTCTAAAAATCTGTTAAATTTTTTAAAAAGGTAATTCATTAATATAAATTTTACTTTTTGAAAAGAAATTCAAAGATTTCAATTAAAATTTGTCTAAAATTTAACAAAATTCCAGAAAAATTTGTCTACAAATTAATAATATTCAATTAAAATTTATCTAAAAATTAACAAAATTCAATTTACATTTGTCTAAAAATTAATAAATTGCAATTCAAATTTGTCTAAAATTTAACAAAGTTCAATAATTACAATTTATCTAAAAATTAACAAAATTCAATTTACATTTATCTAAAAATTAACAAATTCTAATTTAAATTTGTCCAAAAATTAAAAAAAATTCGATTGACATTTGTCTAAACATAAAAATTAATAAATTCCTATTAAAATTTGTCTAAAAATCTGTAAAATTTTCCAAAAATGTAATTCATTAATATTTGTTTTACTTTTTAAAAAGAAATTCTATTTTATCCAAAGATTTCAATTCAAATTTGTCTAAAATTTAACAAAGTTCAATTAAAATTTATCCAAAAATTAATAAAATAGTACAATTTAAATTTATCTAAAAATTAATAAATTCCAATCAAAAATTTGTCCAATAATTAATAAAATTAAATTAAAATTTATCTAAAAATGAACAAATTCCAATTTTAATTTGTCCAAAAATAATTAAATTCCAATTAAAATTTGTCCAAAAAATTAATAAAATTCAATTAAAATTTATCTAAAAATTAACAAATTCTAATTTTAATTTGTCCAAAAATTAACAGAATTCAATTAAAATTTATGTAAAAATTAATAAATTCCAATTAAAATTTGTCTAAAATTAATGAAAATTTCCTAATTAATTGCAGAAGGAGAAAAAAGAGAAAGGAGTCTCACTAATGCGTCGTTTAACAAATATAAAAAAATCTAAGTCACCTCCGCCGGCAACATATTCAATGGATAATCCCGTATTCGATGATGGCAATACCAGCCAATCTTCAGTTAGTGCCGTACATGTTCGGTAAGAGAAAAAACTTTCATTACTTTCTTTCTTTAAAAAAAAAAACAAATAATAAACATTTGTTAACACGCGACATGTCACAGCTTTTTTACTCACACTTTTGTTTGTTGCATAAAATTTTTTTATATTTGCAATTTACGATTGGCATTGTGAACAAAAAAAAATGTTTTTTGGACGTTTACATCCAGTTATGTGCATGTAATTAGTAATGAAAATGTTTTTAACTCACATAAACACAAAAAAAAACACACACACACAAAAAGTACATGCTTTCATCTGTGAATGTGCTTGTTTTCGTTGCAGTGCAGTGTTTGCTTTTTTTTAAATTCATATTTATTAAATTTTTCGTCTGGGATTTAAATTTTCTTTTGTTATATAATATAAATTATTTTATACGTATACACTATTATTATTATTATTACATAAACAATTCAAATTTGAATTTATTCGTATTTTTAATTATTTAAATTATTTTACTCCCTAACATGAATTTAATTTATTTTTAATTAAATTAAAATAGAAAAAAGTAATCAATTGACGTAATTCAATTCATTCGTTTAATTATAATTACCATTATTCTATCGAAATGGATTCAATTTTTTATTTTATTAATTAATTAATTTTCATTTTGAATTAAAATAGAAATTTTTAATTTTAAAATAGAAAAAGTAATCAATGAACGTAATTCACAGTATTTTGAAATATGCACTGTTAATAGGAAACAAATATTAGGCTCGACAATGAAACAATATTACAAAAACCTTTTGTTCATTTAATTTTCTTTTTTTTTTATTTAATTTCCTTTTTTCTTGGAAAAATATTTTTTTTTCTTGAAAATATTTTTTGCCTTTGCTTTAATATTACGAGGGATTGGGTGGGAAAAAATTAGCTCGGGTTCTTGCCCCAGCCAATTGCTACAGGTGGGACCCACGCAGGATATTAATCCAACAAACAGCCATCATCGTATGTGCCCAGGAACTGGACACACATCAACGTCTCAGAGATTAAAACATAAAGAGCGACCTTCCTTGCCTGTGACATCCCTTCAGAGGTTAGTCATCGTTTGAATCAACTTTAAAAAGAGGAAAAAAAAATTTTTTTTCTCTATAAATTAATTAATTGCTGCATATATCTACAAACGATTACACAAATGATTGTTTTATACGCTTTTCACACCCAACTATACATTTATCGCTTTTATTGCACCAATAATTTGCATCACACTTATTTTCATTCACATGATTGCTGATAGATTGTTTAATATTGTGATATTATTAGATATAGATTATTAAAAAAAATTATCCACTGGTTTCCAAGTGTAAAAACATTGTCTATTTATATTTTCTTGGTTTTTCTGAAAAAAATATGGATTTTTTATTTATTTATATTATCGTTCTTTTTCTATTTTAATATTTTGTTAAAATGTGGAAAATTAATTTTTATACAAAAATAAGTAAGGATTAATTTAATCGTTACTTTTATTAACTTAATCGTTATTTTAATATTTAAAAATATTATAAAATTTTAATATTAAAATACTAAAATATCAAAATTTATTAAAATACTTATTGAAATATTAAAATATTTTTAAACTTTTGGTGAAAATTTGAAAATGTTTTTATACAATGTTGATGAATTTACTGACAATTTAGATTTAATTAAAAAACTAGTACTAATTAACATTTAGTGTTGTATATTAACTGATATTGCTTTTAATTTGTCAATAACTTACACTTTGTATCAGTCGCTTATTAAGAAAATATTTTTAGATCTCATTAAGGTAAGATGTCTATTATAATTATCTATAAATAATATAATACAATCATTCATATTTTTAAGTAAATAAAAAAATATTAATTTTACTTTATATTCTTTTTTATCATCATTTTGCGGATAAGAAATTAATTTAAAAAGAAAGTCAATATTTAAAATTAATCGACGAAGAAGACTAGTATGAATATAAATTATTTTTATTAATACAATTTTTACTAAATAAATAAGTAAATAAAATAAGTAAATATATAAATAAGTAAATAAATAAATTAGTAAATGAATAAATAAGTAAGCAAATAAATTAGTAATGTTGAAAAATTAAAATAAATAGAAATAGATAGAAAAATCATAGAATACTAAAACGTAGAAACATTAATTAATTCTATCCAATATTTTCTTTGTTTGTAAATAACAAAAATATTTATAGAAAAAAAGACATAGAATACTAAAAAATAGAAAAATTAATTAATATCCAATATTTGCTTTGTTTGTGAATAAAAAAAATGTCTATAGAGAAAAAATATTTTCTGGACAATTTAGAATTTTGTAAAAGAATAGTATAGGGTTTATAAAAAGTAGAAGTAAAAAGTACAGTAAAATAGTAATTAAGGAATAAATAGCAAAAAGTTTTAATATTGTAGTTATTTTTCTACAAATAGATGAAAAGGTCATTTTGTTTTTAGTTATAATTCAGATAATTAACATCTGCTTTTGTAGGCAAATTTATGTTGAAATAAATTTATGAATATTTTTAATAGATCGAACGAAGCTGGTGGTGCTGTGAGTAATTCACTCAGTAATCATCACCGCAAAAGTAATTCCTTGGATGCTGGAATGGGCAAACAAGTTAAACAACAATCTGCATCAAGAGAAAGGTAATTGTTATTTTTTTTACAACAATTAACATTTTTTTCCACATTTTTTTGGGGGGGAAGTATTTAATGAAAATTTATTATTTTTTAAAAAAATATTCTTCAAAAGTACGATTAGGATTGCAAAACAATTTTTAAAAGTAGGTAATAAAATTAAATTCTTTCAAATATAAAATTTATTTCAATGAAATTGGAGAAGTTTCAATTTTTTTAATCATTTTCGGGAATTCAACTGTATTTTTAAAAAATTGTAATTACGGTTTTTGAAAAAATCTAATTTTTTCAGAATTTCTAAATTCAATTTTTCAAATTCACAATTTTTTAAAAATAAAATTCTTTGACACAATTCGATTATTTACAAAATTTTTCATTCAATTCTTTACAAAAATTCAAATATTTTCATAAAATTTATTAACATTCACCTCAAGAATTCAATTATAAATACTTATTTTATATTAAATAAAAAATTTTCGTCAGAAATTCAATTATTTTTCAAAATTTTAATTGAATTCTTCACAAGCATTCAATTATTTTCGAAAATAATTAAATTCTTCACAAGGATTTAATTATTTTTATAAATAATCAAATTCTTCACAAAAATTTAATTATTTCCATAAATAATTAAATTCTTAGCAAGAGTTCAATTATTTTCAAGTATTTTAACAAAATTCTTCACAAAAAATCAATTTTTTTCATAAATAATAAATTCTTAAACATTCTTTTGAAGAATTCAATTATATTTATAAGTAGTAAAATTCTTCGCAGGAATTCAATTATTTTTTAATATTTTTAATAAAAGTATTCAAAAGAATTCAATTATTTCTTAAAATTCTTGTTGTAACGCTTCAAATAAATTCAATTATTTTTTAATATTTGAACTGCAATTCTTATTAAAATTCAACGATAATTGAATTATTTAAATACAAAACTGTTTATAAAATTTAATTATTTCCCAAATTTTTTAGTTGCAATTCTTAAAAAAATACAATAATATTTAAAAATAATTTTTTAAAGATAGAAAATAAAATTTTTTAAAATACAAAATTTATTTTATTGAAATTTGAGTAAATTCCTATTTCTTTAAGTCTTTAAAATTATTTTCGGGAATACAACTGTTTTGAAAAAATTGTAATTACGATTTATTAAAAACCTCATTTTTTAGAATTTCTAAATTAAATTTATCAAATTTCATTAATTTTTTATTTAATTTCAATATCGACGGTTTAGAGTGCAAACCTGCTAACTCACAATTATGAAATTTTTCAGGAGAGTCAAAAAACTTTTCAAAAGAATTTTTAGGTTATATTCTTATAGAACAAAACTTTCAGTATTTTTGTTTAATTAATAGAATAACACAATGCTACTTAATAATAATAAGTACTTCCTTTTGAAATATATTTTAATTGATATCTCTTACACTCAAAATATAGACACATTTCAATACAATACAATATATTATGTGGAGTTATAGCAGTGCAATTTGACAGGTATGGAGTTAGCTGTTTTGCTCACAACACTTTTTTAGCAATTTAGAGACATAATTTCGTCAAACTGTTTTACTTGGCTGATGTATCACCTTTTTATCTATCAAATACAAAAAGAATCTCAAATTTGATAAAAAGTGGAGTTAGCTGGTTTGCACTCTAAACCGTCGATATAAAATCTTTTGAAATTTAATTATTTCCAAAAATTAGAATTGCAATTCTTTCAAGTCTTGAAAATTTTTCTTAAAATGACTTAGATTTTAACTAAAATTCTTTTTTAAATCAATTTGATTAATTTGATTGATTTTTCATTTAATTTTAATATAAAATCTTTTAAAATTTAATTATTTCGAAAAATTAAAATTGCAATTCTTCCAATTCTTGAAATATTTTCTAAAATGTCTAAAATTTTAACTGAAATTCTTTTTAAATGAATTCTTATGAAAAAGTTGTACGAGAATTCAATTATTTAAAAACAAAAATAATTGATTATTTCTAAAAATTGTAGTAACTTTACTTATGGATCTTTTTTAATTTGAGAAAGAAAATTCATAGACTATTAAAGGTTTTGAATAATTTGATATTTTTTTTTTAATACTATTATTGTAAAAATTCTAGGGGAATTAATTTCACTAAAACACTAATCACTCTATTTACAAATTAATTGTTAAATTTTTGACATGACAATTTGAGCTGTAAAACAATTTTGAATCAAAAACTCCCAACTTCACGTGAGAAGAGAATATCTTGAATTATATAATTGTATTTTTTTCGAAAGAAAAAGGGATTAATTTGACAATAAATATTAAATTTTAATATAATAATAATAATAATAAATTATTTTTTTTCAGAGAACGTGTTTACAGATTTCGTTGTATTGTACCATATCCTCCGAATAGTGAATTTGAACTGGAACTGAAAGTAGGTGACATTATTTACGTTCATAAAAAGCGTGACGATGGTTGGTACAAAGGAACCCAACAACGCACAGGTCGCACTGGACTTTTTCCTGCAAGTTTTGTCGAAGCTTTCTGAGACACAACACGTAGCAGTCTCGTTCTCGAGACTTGTATATAATAAAATTTGTGTAATTGCGAATTTTTCATTAATATAAAAAATGATCACACAATTGATTTTGCGAATTATCTAATTTAAAGGCGCGCGCTATGAAAAAAAAAATCTCAGAAAGTAAACAAACTTACAGAATTTCTATTATGTGATATATACTTTGAATTCGGGGAAATGTCTGAAATTCATACATACTGCCATGAGTCAAATGAATATTGTGACGTATACGTTACAATTTTTCAATTTTGTGCAATTCTGGCACAAAAATTTTCAAATTATATTAAATACGTGCATTATTAATTATTGGAAGGAGAAAAGATTTATTAGTGAAAATGGAAAATTTTTTAGATTATCCTTTTTTTTAGTTTTTTAAAATTATTTTCAAAATACTTTGAAATAATTATTGTTGCTGTTCTTTGAAGTGTTTAAATTTCGACAGGCGTCAAAAAATCCAATTTTTTTTATTTTTTATAAATTAGCAAAAGACATTAAAAGTCTCTTTGCCACTGGCTAATTATTGAATGCTAAGCAAATCGAAATTCAGCCAGATTTATAAATTTTAGGTACATTTTTAAAAATAGAATTTTGTAAATAGAAAAATAGAACGTTTTAAATCAATTGGGAAGTTGATTTGACTTTCTGAATTTTTTTTCTGAATTATTTTTTTTTAATGAGTAATGCCAAAGTTCGTCCACGTTAAACTTTTATGTAGTTTAACAAATATTCTCTTATATTCTGAGATTTGTTCTTTTTTTCCTTGGGAAATTGTGCACGAAAATCGTTAAGGTGCCATTCTTTTTTTAGAAAAGCTTTTTTAACCATCTCTGTTAGTTATCAATATTTTTGTTTTGCATTTAACGCACACACGTTTTTTTTTAAATTTTTTACACCGTTTGTGTTCTTTTTAAGTGCTAAACATTTTTCACACTCAATAGTTTTTAATAATTTAAATATGCCGCTTTAGAGAATTATTTGTTTTATTAATTAATTTCAAGTATTTATTAATTAACGCCCAATTAAATAAGTGCTTCCAGTATTCTGGATCTGAGGCAATATATTTTGTTTCAAAAATTTATTTCTACGACGCATTTAATTTATAATAATATTGCTATCTCTAACACGCATTTATAAAATCAATTTCACAAGGATAAATATTGTAAATATAGATAGATAGTATAATTATAAATATTTAAATAATAATTAAAAAAAATAATTATAATACATATATATTTGTACACAAAAAATTTACTTTGCCATAAATGTACGGACAATTTTGTTTTTCTCAAAAAAAAGTACTGTATTAATGTGCACAAAAATTTTATCTCAAAAGTACCTAAAAATATCTTCAAATACAGGAAATGAAACTTAACGAACCAGTTAAGATACCGATTGATAGTTAAGAATTAATAGAATTTCAATATATCTAAGAATAATAATTATGATAATAATAATAATTCAATAGTAAGTGCGAATATTAAACACTGATAATGCATAATGCGTAGAATAAATACTCCTTAATCATAATAAAACCGACCATGCTTTGTTAAATTAAACGAGAAAATATTTTACATAAAAATGTCGGGAAATGTATTTTATTCAACACAAGTCGAATCGAAAATTAACCGAATTCTATATCGAAATTTTGTTCGAATATTTCCGTTTATAAATAAAAATAATAAAGAAATAAAAGAGAAATAACAGAAATAATAAGATTAAGAAGAAATAAAAGAAAATAAAAAGAAATAAAAAAAGAAAAGTCGATTAAAAAATACAAAATTGTAAAATAGGTAAAATTAGATTCTCATAAAAAAACTGTTTTTAATTTGAATATTTAAAATATTTTCTCGTTGATTTTACATTCGATGAGTTGTAAAAAGTGTAATGTATGGTGTATACAATTGTAAATTTAATTTTAACTATTTAGATTTAAATTGTTTATATGATTTCTTTTTGTAAAGTGGCTAGACCAATGAATGAATATTAATTTTAACGAAAGGACTGAAAGTGAACAAATATTCTTAGAATATATTTTTTAATACAAATTTTTTTTTTATATTTAAGATTGAGATTAAAGTCTAAAAGAAAAAAAATGTGAGACTAGTATTATTTATTCAGTATTTTTATAGTTGTGGCTCATTAGAATAAAAAAAATTCAAATTGAATTTCAAATTCATTCGTTGGACAGGTCACTAAAAAAAAAAAATTTTGTATCGTAGAGAGAATTTTAAATAGCTACAAATGTTTAGTAAAATTTTTTCAATATTTTTCTGCATCTATATGTTTCAATTTTTTGTCTAATGTCACTATTTTATAAATAATGTCGAATAGATCTAAGTGAGAGTACAAAAAAAACTGTCTATCGACATTTGGATATTTTAATTTTGAAAAATACCAAGAGTGTTAATTTTTTTCATTCTTCTCTCTATACTTGTCTATATAAAATCAATTTTGCACATATCTTTGATGTTCGCACTTAGATCTCTTTCTTTTAATTATACATATTTATATATGATAATAATATAGAGAGGAAACAAAAATAAAATTGATTCATAATATCAAAAAAAATGATTGCAATTTTTATGAAAAAACTAAAAAATTAAATGAATAGTGAATTGTCTGATATTTAAATGTTAAAAATGTTTAAATTTAAATTTCTCAAATTGTGATTGGCTATTTTTTAAAGAAAGGGCAGAAAAAAGAGCTTGTTTATAATACCGAATATTATAGAAAAAAAATGTACGAGCGCTAGATTAATTAAACTGTATTAAGAGAATAGAAGTAAATCTAAATTCCGGATAAAGCGGAATTTTTTTTTTCTAATTTTCACTTAAACCGTAATTACACGTTTTACTTTCGTTTTTCGTTCTAACAACAATAATAATAGTGATAAATGAAATAATTGTAATAATAATAATTATTATAATAATATTATAAATAATAATAGTAATAACTATTAATAAATAACTTATAAATATATATAAGTAACTTATGAATAATAATTATTATTATTATAATAGTATTATAACGACTATATTATTATATTATGCATTATAATTATTATATAATATATTATAATTATAACAGGAATAATATTATTATCATTATAAAAATAATAATAATGGTAATTATAATATAAGTTTCAACTAGAAAAAAATGTAGCTAAAATTATATATAAAAAAATATTTATACACATATGATGCGTGTTTTGTATGACAATAGGATATAAGTGAAAGATACGATAATATTAATTAGTTTTGAAAAAAAATGTAGTTAATATTGTGTAGAATTTACACGAAAAACACCATAGCAACTTATTATATTATGATATGACCAAATAGGTATTCACTTTGTAATATATTTAAGCAATCTGGTAACGCAACATTTAAAATAGTTTAATTACTTCCAAAAGTGACACGACTTTTTCTATAGTGACACGTGAAGAAAAAAAAATGTAAACGAGCAACTCTTTATAATATATCGCACAAAAATTAGAGAAAAAACGAAATTTAATAATTTATTTCTTTAATTATAAAGTAAATTTTTTCCCTGCACAAATGTTGAATAAATTAAAAAAAAAATAAATAAAATAAAGTGATGTGAAGTAACAGAAATCTGAAATTATTTTTAAATTATTTATTGAATTAAAGATTAATTGTTTCTTTATTATTTAGATTAAATCTAAGAAAATAAATTTTATTTTCTTTTCATGAAATAAATTTTAGTGTTAACTTTTTTACATTAAATGAATTTTAAAGAAATGAATGTGATTTTTTTTTTAATATGGACATTTTTCTATTCTATAAATTCTTTTTTGGAATTTTTTTTTACCTTTCGCTAGCCAAAATCGTACAGTTCAGAGTGCTCAAAAAAAAACAATCTTAGGTAGTATTAAATTGCCTCAAATGCCGTGTATACATTGCAATTGAAAAATGTTGCATATTGTAAATCACTCGTCTTTGTTGTGCCCATTGTAATATTCAGAAAATAGGTTTACATAATGTCCGAATCGTCGATAAACTATAATAAAGTACTGTAAACAATTAAAAAGTAATTCTTTTTGTTTTACAACTTTTCCAAGCAACAAAAAAAGTCTATCATTGCAAAAAAAAGAAGAATTCTCTGTTTGAAACAAAAATTTTTTTTTGTAACCAAAAATGTTTTAATTTGTTTTCCCACATTGGCAATGAAAGAATTTACTTCTATAATTTATGTGCAATGATAGACTATTTAAAGTTACAAAAAAATTGCAATACTATTGTATTTGAAATTTTGAATTTCTGATGTTTTTTTGATTTAACAGTAAAAATCGATGTTTTTATGAGAGATTTTTAATATTTTCTAAAATTTACTATTTAAAAGTTCATATTGAAAATTTTATTTCATTCATCATAAACAATATCATACCGGAAAATCGTAATTTGATTACTTTGCCTATTAATTTTAATGAGCTTACGTAAACATTGTTAAAGAAAAAAAAAAACCCTATTTTCAAATTCGCGATTTGTGCAAAAAAAAACTCTTTTTAAAATTTATACAGAAACGAGACAAAAATTTCCACTAAACTCTTCTCTTGTATAAATTCAATTTAAATTCATATTAATTTCATATTTATACATACTTTACAAATTAAAATTAATTATTTATATTAATTTATATTTATACATTTCTACATTAATTTTACAAATTCTACTAAATTACTTTTAATGAAATATAATTAGTTGTCAAAAAAAAATATTTTTCCATTCTAGAGTTAATATATGAACTGTGATTGTTTATTTATTTACGTTTGAAAATTAAATTTGTATCTAATTAATGATTTCTTCCGGTTGCAGAAGAAGGGAGACAGGAGGAAAGAGAATAGGGGATCCTCATAAAAATTCATGAAAGAAAAAGAGAGGGGCTTCAGAATACATCTTCCGTTTGAGTTTTATCTCAGCCACTCAAACGACAGTAACGACAGTAATTGAAGTATATTGAATAGTGAGTGCTTTTTTTTAAACATACGTTCCTTCTTTTTTAATCATCACAATTTTTTTCACAGCAATAAATTAATTATAGTTCATTTTTTTCTATATCATGCTGATTTACATTTAGTTCCGCTTTTTATCGGTAAGTATTTAATAATTTAATAATATACAAAGTAATAATAAAAATAATAAAATAATATTAATAAAATAAAATCAATAAAATAATAATAGTAATGATAATAACAATAATGTAATAATTAATCATTATTTTTTTTACCAAAACCTTGACTCAAAGTGATCGTTAATTTCAACTTTTAATTAAATCAGTAAAAATAATTTTATTATTATTATATTATTATTGATTTTAAATTTAAAGATTTTTTCAAAAATTATTTTCTTTTCCTTTTTTTTTAAAGCGGATGCAATTCTAAGTTTTGATATTAAACCATTTTTTTTCTAAATTACTAATGAAGAAAATTATGCAATTAGAAATTGAATTTCCTTCATTATGTTTGATGGAAGCTTGCATAAATTATTACCGAGATTATTACGCAATGAATAACTTCATTTCATGTGCAGTATTTAGAATTACTTCAAATTAATAATTTTATGAATCACAATTGAAATTAGAAAAAAATATATATAAATATATATATATTCTCATTGAAGAATATAATAAAAAGGAGGTCAAACCTCGCGTGACAGACGTTGTGGTAATTTATAATTTTGTATTTTCTAAAAAATTGTAACCTGTAATTTCTGGAACTCGAGAGAGAAAAATGTTTCTATCTATACTAATTTCTTGATTTAAAGTGTTTACTTTGGAAGAAAAATTGGTTAAGACAAAAAAAAGTTGGCTAATGAAATTAAAGATAAAAATAAAGAAAATAAAGTGAAACAAAAATTAAGACAAAAAAACTTGCCAGTAAAAATAAAGAAAATTAAAAAAAATAAAGTGAATATAAAAAAAATTGACTTAGACAAAAAAAAGTTGCCAGTAAAAATAAAGACGAAAATAAAGAAAATAAAGTGAATTTAAAGACAAATTACAAAAATTGTAATATTAATAATAATAATAATAATAATAATAATAATAATAATAATAATAATAATAATAATAATAATAATAATTATAATAATAATAATAATAATAATAATAATAATAATAATAATAATAATAATAATAATAATAATAATATTAATAATAATAACAATAATAATAATAATAGTAATAATAATAATAAATTACTGTAAGCGCGTTAATTGAGTTTAAAAAGTAAATATTGTCAAATTTATCACCACCAGTAAATTGAAGAATTATTTCGACACATTTAGTAATTTTTTTTTTTATTGAATTCTGTCATTCGTGACCATACATGACACGCAGACGATCTACGATCAATTATTTGTCATTAGTGATTCTTTGCTGTTCTTCTGTCTGTTGCAGAATTATAAATGAATAGCCTACAACTTCACTTTGCTTATACTTATATGTCTAATTTCTACAGGGTTGCCACAAATATTTAATTTTATTTTTCCCTGACTTTTCCCTGATTTCCAGACAAAATTCTCACTGTTTCCCTGACCCTAAAAAATATTCTGATTCACTCTAAAAATTATTAGATACTCAAAAAAATGTTCTATTATTTTTCAATCAATTTTTATTAGAAAATTCTAGAAGAATTCAATAATTTATTGAATAATTGAATTCTCATAAAGAATTTTATCAACAAATTTTTAAATATGTAATTCAATTATTTTGACAAATTTTAATGAAATTTTTAAGAATAATTACATTTTTCGAGGAATTTAATTAAAATATTGTATCAAAAATTAATTAAAATCCTGCGATGAATTTTATGAATTATTATTTATGAAAATAATTAAAAAATTTCCCAAAAATGTTATTAAAATTTTTCTAAAATAATTGAATTTCGATGAAGAATTTTATTATTTATAAAAATAATTGAATTCTTGAAAAGAATTTTATAATAACTTTAATAATTGAATTCATGCGACGAATTTTATAAAAATCTTTTTAAATAATTGATTTTTTTATTTTTATTATTTATATTTTATAACAATAATTGAAATTTTGACGAGAATTTTTAAAAAATTTTTAAAATAATTGAATATTGAAGAATTTTATTATTTATAAAGATAATTGAAATTTTGACAAGAATTTTTAAAAAATTTTTGAACATAATTGAATTTCTGCGAGGATTTTTATTACTTCTAAAAATAATTTAATTCTTCCGACGAATTTTATTTAAGTTTATAAAAATAATTGAATTTCGGTGAAGAATTTTACTATTTCTAAAAATAATTGAATTCTTGAAAAGAACTTTGTTAAATTTTTTTTAAATAATTGAATTCTTGCGACGAATTTTATAAAATTCTTTTTAAATAATTGATATTTTTCGAAAAATTTTTTGAATTTTTTTATATTGAATAATTGAATTTCTGTGAAAATTTTATTATTTATGAAAATAATTGATTTATTTCGAAGAAATTTATTAAAAATTTTGTAAATTATTGAATTCCTGTGAAATTTTGCCAAGAATTTTATTAAAGTTTTTAAAAATAATTGAATATTGAAAAAGAATTGTATTATTTATAAAAATAATTGAAATTTTGACGAGAATTTTTTGAAAATTTTTGAACATAATTGAATTTTGGAGAAGAATTTTATTATTTTTAAAGATATGATTGAAATGACCAGAATTTTTTAAAATTATTGAATATAATTGAGTTTCTGCGAAAAATTTTATTACTTTTAAAAATAATTGAATTTCTGGAATTATTTGTAACTTTTCCAAAATTCAATTTTTTTTTAGTATTTTTAACTAAAATTTTTTTATCAATCTAGTAGTTATGAAAATTGTAAAAATGATTCATTAAATAATTTATAAGTCATAATTTTATGATAGTTCTTGTAAAATTAAGTAATTTAGGAAGAAATTATTGTCTGAAGAAGAAAAAATTCAAGGTTTTGTATTAAAATTCGTGGTAATTTCATAGTTTACGAGGCAAACAAAAAAAACATCAAAATTCAGTTTTTTCACGAGTTTTTAAAATTCAATTTTTTCCAGTACTTTTACTAAAAATGCCTGACTTTTCCCTGACCAATTTTACTTTCCCTGACTTTTCCCTGACTTCCCTGACCTGTGGCAACCCTGTATCTGCATATCCACATTATTTTTAATTTCTTTAAAATAATTACTTTCTTTTCAAGCCGGATTAATTTATTCCCATATTTATTTTAAATATAAATTCTTTTTATTGTCTCGGAGAAAATTTCCAAGTAAGAAATTTTCAAATTTTTTAGCAAAGAAAAGTTTTCAAATTAATTTATAATGGTGAAAATCTTCTTTATTGAAACGCACGATAATTAAAAATTGTAATACACAAATTGAAAAATATATACTATTCGTTTTTGTTAATACTATCATTGATAAAATATTTTATTACTATACTTACATTAATGTAAAAATTATTTTTTTACAATTTAAGTAAAATTGTATTTTATTTTTAATTTAAACTTGTAAGTTTCGTTGGTAAAAACTACAAAATTTTGAATTTAACAATTTATTAGTCAATTTCTAAATTTTCACATGAACTATCAGAATCTGAATCACTGTCAACTGATTTATTTTGAAATAAACAATTATCGCAACAAACTGTTGGTTCAAATTCATTCTCATTGAAAGAACAGGCAATAACTGCATTATTACTCATGATAATTAAGTTGCCAATTTGTTGGGCCAACTTTCTACTTGATTCGTCAATTATATTTCTATACAAAGTCTCAAAAACTTGATGTAATTTTTTCGATATAACAACTAGTGACGGTAGAAATTGCATATTTGAACAATTTTTACACATTAAACGAACATCGGTGGCAAATTCATGAGCTGCTTTATATTCATGATTATCCATTTTTGATTTTATAATTTGAAAATTCATTGGAGTTTCAATTGTACCTTGATTCTTGTGAATTATATCCGTGAGTTCTTTACTAAATTCTTGATAGAAAGGCCAGGCATAATCAACATGTTTCTCGGAAAGAAGTTCTTCTAGTATTTCTTTACAAGCCTTTAGAGCATTTGATTGCTCTCGTTGATTTAAATTCTGATTCATTCTATAAAAGAAATTTTATTTTTAAATTCATTTGTAAAAATTTTATGCATAATTTTTAATATCGAAAAAACATATATTTCGAAATTTAAATAATTTACAATTTTTAGGTTAGAATTACAGTTAGCAAATTTTTAATCAATTTTCCAAGATAAGTACACAATGCTAATAGTTAATTTATTTTAATTAATACAAATAAACGTAAATTTGATATTTATGCCTTAAAATAATTACCTTAACTAGTTATTTTCATAAAATATTATGAAAAATGTCAACAAATTGAAACACTTATTTTGACAGCTTTAAAAGTAAACATCAACCCAAGCGGGAAGAATTCGAACTAAATCGTAACGGCATTTAAATATTTAAAAACCACTAATCCAATTGGTTAATTGGTTATTTATTTCTTCAATTTCTGATTGGTGGATCAGAAATGTTTATAAAAAAAAGTTTTTTTTAATTTAAACTCTTTCTTCAATAATTAATTTTTCATTCAGTAAATTTTTTTCGATTTTCTTAAAAATGGTTTAGTAGGAAAACGTTTATTTAAAAATTTAAATAATTATTTTTCTTTTGAAAAAACACTTTCTGAAGAATATTTATTGAAATTTTTCATATCTTCTTTTATGTATTTATATATTCATAGTCGGTTTTTCACAAGTTATTTTAAAATTATCAAAATATTATTTGTAAATTCTTTTTATTTTTTCAGAATTTTTTATTTCCAATTATTTTAATTCTCAATTTTTAAATCAATGGAAAAAAATTTGTCTTGTAGCTTTGTATATCTATATACATATGTTACATATACATTTTAATGCGTACTCATACATACATTTGTACATTAGTGTATGTATACATGGCGCTTAAGCGCCATGATCTGTCAATTCAGATTTCAGTCTTGAGTTTTGACTCGAGCCAACATAAACTCTTTATAGTGCAGAAATAATTTTTTGCTGACAAAGTATAATATAATTTTTTTTCAATTACAATTATCTGCATTCAGTTGCATATTAACGGTAAATATGAAAATTATCTCAATGCAATTATGTTGATTATCAAATTCTTTTGCAAGTTGAATTCAATGTCATTGTGTGTAGGTATTTATAAAAAAAGGAAACATATATAGTTTTTTTCTGCATGTTTTATTGTTATGTTAAGCAGCAACATAAGTCAGTGATTTTACTTTCTAAATACTTAACAAAAGTGTATTTTCTTACATCACGGGTGAAATATTGTTATGAGTAAAAGTGTTTTTCTTTTATTTATTAGAAATATATATGCATAAATGTATCATAGTTTATTGTTTACAAAATGAAATACTGTCGCTGCAAATCGAGAAAGTCGCAAAATATTTGTGTGATTAGAAAATAATTCATTGAATATTTAAATTGCTTTATAAACACTGCAAACTAATAATTTTCTTGGATTTTAATGATTTTTCTCACGCACAAAAAAACATAACCAAACTTTTATTATAATTGTTTATAATTTTGATATTTTTGTTTAAAACTTCAATTAATATTGTAATGAATGATAAAAGCATTTTTTGTTAACACTCTCGTTTTTTTCATGTTTAATATAAAATATTTAGAGAGGAACAATTTTAATATATATTTAATAAATTAATTAGCATAGATAATATTTTCATGGATAATATTATTAAATTAAAAATTTGCAAAAATAAACATTTGAATATTTTAATTATCAATTGTTGGTTGAAAATAATTTCCAATAATATAGTCTTATAGTCGAAACGTTAATAAGGAGAAAACTTTAATTAAAACTAATAATTAAATTATTAATTAAATTAATTTCTTTTTGTTCAGACACAGAATGATCTTTGGAATTAAGATCACGTGATCAGTGAATGTTAGGACTTGAGGCTTCGGGACATGGAATATAATTTAATGAAGCTTCATTTTTCATTTTTCAATTTTGTTAAAATTGCAAATTAATTTTTTCTCATTTGAAAAAATAAACATTTTATTCGAAAATTTTTCATTTTTGTAGTTAGTGGGATTTTTATGGACTAAATGCCCTCGAGAAGCCACAAGAAATAAAAAGTAATAATTTAAAAATTATTTTAAATAAATTTAAATGTGACAATGAATTTTTGTAATTTGTATTATTTAATTTTTAATTTTTAAGTTTTAATTTTAACTACTGTGTTAAATTTTTTAACTTCATTGTGAATAGTACTTATTTTTTTTTACTCCTATTTTATATTTTTGTTATCATTTAAGATTACTTCAACAGCAGGTAATAATAAAAACTGATAAAATATTTCTAATTTAAAATGTTCCCGTTGAACCTGAAATATGAATATACGATATTTTAATTAATATCAAAATAAATATACTTTGTAATAAAATGAACTGAGTACAAAGTAAGCAAATATTTTGAGAAATTATTCCAAAAGAAAAGTCGTATAAAATATTAATAAAAATATTTAATCACATTTTCTTTTAATTTTGGATTAGTAATTATCATTTATGACTCAGGAATATTTTTCTCTCTAAATTCGAATTATAGAAATAATTAATTTGTTTTCAAAATAAATATATTGATATTGAAAATTATTAAATATTATCAGAATATTAAAATTAGGATTTAATTGTAAGAATAAAATTATTTACTGAAAATTTACTCTTTTTCAGATTTTAGATCGTTTTGTGCCCATAAGTAAAAGGAAAGCAAAATAGTAAAAATGGCACTGACCAGAATGGCTCTCTCTAGATTATCGACAAATAGGCTCTCTCAATATACAGTAGCAATTTCTAAGCATCAGCAAAATACGGTAATTATTTAATTTAACTTTTCTAACTTTTGTTAATTAATACTTTTATTAAAATTTTAGTGTAATTTTTATTGGAATTTTCAGAAAATTCGTATTAAAATTAATTACTCATATCACTTTTAGATGCTGAGACTAATGGCCTGTAGATTCGTGTCAACTCATCGAATTACAAAAAATATTGAACTTATAACTCAAGAAACTCCAATTCAAACTGACAAGTTCAATAGTCAAGGTTCTATTGTTTCCGAAGATCGACCACTTTTAGTTTTACTCTGTTGGCTTTTAGCTCAACGTAAACACGTTATGAAATATGCGGCGTTTTACATGGAACAAGGCTTTGACGTTGTCACTGTCACTGTCAGTCCTTGGCAACTAATGTGGCCTGCCAACGGAACAAGAGTAAAAAAATTTTCCCCTATTTAATGATTTTTCTCAATTTTCCAACGCTCAATATCAATTGAACGAACTTTTTCTGTTTAACAATTTTTCAAAATTACTACATAAGGATAACAATTAAAATTAAATATTTACTTAGTTGTGAATCAATTTTTTAATATAAAAAATAAGTTTTTTATAAAAGAAATATTTCTTTTAGTTCTTTTACTATTTTTTATTTTGTTTCGTGTGATTAGTTGAAGTAAAAAATATATCGAAAATTCGAAAGTTTAGGAACATTTTTAATGGAAAAAAGATAATTAGTAATTCGAGTATTAAAAGAAATAATTGATTATTTAATTTATAAAACAAAATATATTCAAAAATGAAAAATCACTTTTCAGAAAGTAGCTGCTGAACTTTTGGAATTTATGGATCAGAATAAAAACTATCAACAAATAATGTTGCATGGCTTTTCAATTGGCGGTTACATGTGGGGTGAGGTGTGCGACTACATTCACAAAGATCGGAAACGATATAATCATATTATAGAAAAAATTGTAGGACAAGTTTGGGACAGTGCTGTAGATATTACGGAAATTACAATAGGAGTGCCGCCTGCAGTTTTTCCAAATAATGTCGTACTCCAAAATATGTTTAAAAAATACATGGAGTAAGTTTCTAATTACAGAAATTCTCTTTTAAGTCGTACTTTCATAAATATAAAATTATCAACTCAATAATAATTTTATTGATACATTAATTATTTATAAAATTTAAATTTGCAACAAAGTATAATTGTAACATTAATATTCAAATATTTAAATTATTCTCAAGAGAAAAAAAAATTTTGCAGATATCATTTAACTGCTTTTCATAAGCAAGCTACGCAATATTACATTCGATCTAGTCAACTTTTTCATACAAATATTGTACATTCGCCAGCTTTATTTCTTCTGAGTAAAACAGATACAATAGGAGCAGTTTCAAGTAATATGAGGGTGCGAGATAGTTGGGAATCTCTTGGAACAAAGGTTTGTTAATTCAATATTCACTTTTCGAATAAATAAATTATATTTAAATGTGTTACTTTCCAATAATTACTTTTTTAAATTACTAAAACAGGGCTCGAAGCAGTGAAAGCATTTAAAAATACGGACTTTACGGACCAAAAATTAAAAATTACGGACCAACTGACAAAAATAGAATCAGGCCGAATCAAATAAGAGAACATTTTTACTTAAAACAGGAAATTCAGTTTTTCATAACTATAAAACATGAAGAAATCGATAACTCCGAGTCTTCGACTCCAAGTAATCGATTTCTTCATGTTTTATAATAAATAATAATAATTATTAATAAAAATAATTTATAATAATTAAAATCATTATCAATTCAATTATTATATTTAAGAATTTTTATCTAAAATTCTTCTTTACATCAATTATTTTTCATAATTTTCGAAAAAGTTCTTGACAATTTTCAAATTCATTTCCTTACAATATTCAATTTTACGAAATTTCAATTATTTGTAAATTCTTTAATTCAATAAATACTAGAAAATAGAAACTAAAAATAATATTAAAAAAACTCAATTAAACTTTAAAAAAAAAAAAATTTTGTAAATTCCATTATTTCCAAAAATTTACGCTACATATATTGCTTTTAATATTCAATTATTATCTAAAATTTTAACTGAAATTCATTTTTAAATATATTTTTATTTGAAAATTCTACTAGAATTCAATTATTTAAATACAAATAAAATTCAAATAAATAATTTATTGAATAATTGAACGTTTCTTAAAATTCAATTCTTATAAGAAATTATTATCAACAAATTTTCAAATAATTGAATTCTATCAACGAATTTTAATAAAATTTTTAAAAATAATTACATTTTTCGAGAAATTCGATTAAAATTGTATTAAAAATAATTGAAATTCTACATTGAGTTTTATTATTTATGAAAATAATTAAATTCTTGCGAAGAATTTTATTAAAATTTTCAAAAATAATTAAATTCATTGTAAAAAATTAACAGGAATTCAATTATTTTTAAAAATTTTAATAAAATTCTTGGCATAAATTAAAAATAACAAAATCCTTAGCAGATATTCAATTACTTTCAGAAATGTTAATAAAATTTTTCGCAAAAATTTAAATATTTTTGTAAAATAATAAAAATCTTTTCAGAGATTCAATTATTTTCAAAAGTCTTAATAAAATTCTTCGCAACATTTCAATTATTTTCAAAAATATCAGAATTTTAGCAGAAATTTAAACATTTTAAAAAGTTTTGATAAAACTTTTTTTGGTAGAAATTCAATTATTTTTAAGACAATTTTAAAAACATGTCTCGATAAAATTCAATTGTTCTTAAAATTTTAACTGAAATCTATTTTTAAATAGATTCTATTGAAAATAATTAAATTCCTAAAAAGAATTTTAATACTTTTAAAAATAATTGAAATTTTGAAATGGATTTTATTAAAATTTTTGAAAATAATTGAATATTATTACTTTAAAAAATAGTTGAATTCGTGTGATAAGTATTGTTAATTATGAAAATAATTGAAATTTTTTAATGAATTTTATTAAAATTTTTGAAAATAATTGAATTTTGTTGAAAAATTTTGCTATTTATTTATAAAGATAATTGAGATGATGACCATTTTTTTTTTTAATTTTTTGAAAGTAATTGAATTTCGGAGAAGAATTTTAATATTTCTAAAGATAATTGAAATTTTGACGAGAATTGTTAAAAATTTTTGAATATAATTGAATTTCTGCGAAGAATTTTATTACTTTTGATAATAATTGAAATTTTTTAATGAATTTTATTAAAATTTTTGAAAATAATTGAATTTTGTCGAAGAATTTTGCTATTTAATTATAAAGATAATTGATTTACTGACCTACTTCGAGCCCTGCTAAAATTATTAACAGTAATTTCTTTAATGAATAAAATTGTTTATATTAATTTTCTTAATTACTAAAAATTATTAGTAATAAAACTAATGCAAATTTAATTTTTTTAGACGTACGTGAAAATATTCGAAAATTCACCACACGTCGGACATTTTCGTAAATATCCAAAAGAATACATTGCCGAATTGTACGCATTCATGAATATGCTGCAAATGATACAAGATGAAGAAAAAGTTAAAACGCGACTTTAATTTAAGAATCACGGTATAAAAATCAGTTATTTTTTTTTTTTTTTTATAAAATCATCATGAGACCATCCACCTTATATACATATATACATTATACACTAGTACAAAATCTGTGACCTAAAAGCATCAAGATGAAATTTTACCAATCGTTTTTAAAAAACGAATTTTGAAAAAAGATTTACAAAAAGCATTAAAGGACCAAAAAAAAAATTATCGAATTTGCCAAGAAAAATTTTTTGCTTTTAAGCCACAGAATTACCAGCCTATTGATTTTATATCACAAAAAAGGCTGCATATAAAAACAGCAATTTTGTATTGCAATGTTCTCTCTAGTTAACCACTTTTTTTTTGTTTTTTTGAAAAATTGTGGAAAATTTGCCTTCATATTGTATATCGTCTCGAAGCCTTTAAAGTATTAGAAATTTGGAAAAATTTGGCATTTCTTAATTTTATACATTTAATAGTAAAGAGAAAATTTTATTACTGCCAATTTCAGTTGTCAATTTTGTTAATTAAATTAAATTGTTGATATTGAATTATATAATTATTTTTCCAAATTTTCAAACTAAAATTCTTAATTAAATTAAGAAATTAATACTAAGATATAAAAGTGGTTTTTAACCTTTTAATTTGAATTGATTCCTTTTCACAAAATGTTGAGGTAAATTTTTATAATATATGTATAAAATACATAGTGTTTATCGTAAATTTTTATACGTTAAAAAGAATAGTGAACTATTGAGTAGGAAAGTTATATATATATATATATTAGTGTTTAAAAGAAATTTTTTAGAAATTGAATAAAAAAAACTTAAAATTTTATGTAAACATTGACGATAATATTGTCGAAAAGAGCAATAAAATAGAAACTGTTTTTTCTAAATTATTATTTATTAATTAAATTACACTAATTGATTTATAATCATATAAATCCTTATATTTATAAAAGTTTATCGTTATTTATTATCGTTATTAAAGAAATTTTCAATTATTTTCTATATACAATAATTTAAGAATAGTTTCTTTTCTAACTAGACTTCTTCTTTCGTTTTTTAAGTAAATTTTTAATATCCGAATCTTTTTTACCTTTACTTGATTTCTTCTTTAAAAGTATAGATTTACTTTCAATTTTTCTTAATTTGTCTTTTTTCTTCATTTCCCTCGGAATAACCGATTTGCCTTTTATTCGATTTTTTTCGGTTGAATTTGTTCCTAAGATATTTTTTTTCGTTTTTATATCACTTTGTTGTTTCTTTCCTTCTTTTTCTTCCTCCTCTTCTTCAATTTTTCTAGTTTTTACAAATTTTTCCCCTTCTTTATTGTCAGGAACAATTTTTTTAGCTTTTACAAATTTTTCCCCTTCTTTATTGTCAGGATCAATTTTTTTCTTTTTAAACTTCTTGGGTTTGAATCGATTCTGAAGAAATTCTTCCACTTCGTCTGGATCCATTCCGGCCATTATTAATTTTTTCCTCTTATTTATCATTTTCTTTTCAAAGAAATCGGTTTCGTCGAGTTTCATTTCCGCTTCTCGTTTAGTTACCGAAATCTGAGTGAAGATCGTTACGATTTCCTTATCTGTAATTAAAAAATAAAAATTCAAAATAAGATGAATTATCTATAATTAAAAAATAAATTCGGAAATATTGTTCAGAAAGACAGTAAAAAAGGAAAACAGTTTCAAGTAAGAAAAGAAAGAATTAATAATAAGTAAAATTTAAAATTAAAATTAAAATTAAAATAGTTAAAAAAAGTATTAACTAGAAAAGAAGTTACCATCTATTTCGTATTCTGTTAATTTTGTTCCTATCGTTTCTTCAATTGCCTGAAGTAATTTCAAATCGTGAGGTGTTACTAAACTAATTGCCATTCCGTCGCGACCGGCTCTTGCCGTTCTACCAACTCGATGAACATATTCCTTGGGAACATTGGGAATCGTGTGATTTAAAACCAATTGCACGAGGGGAATGTCCAATCCTCTGGCTGCAACGTCAGTGGCTATTAAAATTTTCACTTGATCTGCTTTGAATTTATGCAGGGCCTCAAGTCGATCTTTCTGTTTTATCATTGCATGCAGAGCAACATTTTCGAATCCAACTTCGTTTAAAGTCATCGAGAGCAGCTGACAATTTCTTTAAGGAAATTAAATCGATTATTTACAAACAAAATTAGCCATTAATATTAATTAATATTAATATTTACTAAAATAATTAAAATTTCGTTTCCAAATTTGAAACAAAAAAAGCACCTACTTGCAAGTGTCGGCAAAAATCATGATGGATCCACTTTTACAAGTTTCTCTATAAGTTCTGATGGCTTCGACTAAAAATGCATCTCTCACGTTTACGGGACAAAGAACATAGTGTTGTTTTAGTTCCTTTACGGTTGCTATTTTACTATCATCGTCTTGAGACTCGAACAAAAAAACCTTAAGAGGAAAAAATATTTGAGTGCAAAATTATTATTATTATTATTATTATTATTATTATTATTATTATTATTATTATTATCTTCTAGGATATTAATAATCGTTGTATTCCGGTAATCTTAGGTAATCTGTTCGCAGTTTGAAGTTAGCTGTTGTTTGCTTTTTTGTTTCTTAACTTTTTTAAATAATTTTTCTTTTTAAATAGGTAGGTACTTATTTTCAATTTTAAAATTAAAATATTGAAAATCATCAAATTGTTGCAAAGAATTTTATCAAAAAATTTGATAATAGTACGATAAAAAATCTGAAACATAACTTACGTCGTTCGCTGTCATTTGCTTGACTTTTTCAAGACTATCAGTCATGGTGGCACTAAAAAGAAGATTCTGCCTCTTTTTTGGCAAGGCACTGAAAATTGTTTGCAGTTGCTCATCAAAGTGACCACCGAGAAGTCTGTCGGCTTCATCGATAACGACAAATTTTACTTTCTGCAAGGAAAATGTATCACAACTTTCCAAATGATCGGCTAGACGTCCTGGCGTCGAAACGACAATATGAGGTCGTTTCGATAATTCCAGACCCTGAACAACCATATCCATTCCACCGACGATAACACATTTTCTCAAATTAATTGGCTTTCCAATCACTGCAAATTGATCCGCGATCTAAAATGATTTTTCACTCCAATTATAAAGAAGTGTAAAAATAATTCATCACTTGATTCTATTTATCATTTTGTATTTAAATAAAATTTATCTATACAAAAATTACTTAAGTTTCATAATTTGGAAAGAGGGTGATAATAAATAATAATTCATAAAAAGGTACAGTAAAAAAAGATAAAAGGAGATACAGTAAAAAATATAAATAAAGACATAAACAGAATGGTTTGTACATAAATAACACTGTAAGTAATAAGTAAACTAAAAGTAATTACCTGAAAAGCTAATTCTCTTGTAGGTGTTAAAATAAGCGCAAAAATTCCATAGGGATCTTCGCATAATTTTTGTAAAATTGGAAGTGCAAATGCAAGAGTTTTTCCACTGCCAGTTTTTGCACAACCTATACAATCCTTTCCGGATAATATTTCAGGAATGCAGTTTGCTTGAATAGGTGTAGGTTTCTTGACACCTATCGTTTTACACTGATCAGCTAGCCATTGATTTAGTTTTAAATCTTGAAATGTTACTTCAGTTTTATCCATCGTTAATTTATTTTCCAATTCCAAAAAAGCACGTGCACCACATGACATTTGAAACACTTTCGAAAATTGAGGTTATGTTCACTTCAACAATATGGCGTCGCAAAATCAGAATTGCCAAAATTGTAGAAATTCATTACCACCGGCCCGCCGATTTTCGAAAAGCAAAGAGCAAACATTGTACTTACACAATACATTTTTAATTTATTTGATTATTTATCCATATGTATTTACTGTAACTATATACAAACAGTTACGAACTGTTTGATAACTGTACAGTAAACATATAAACAAGTATATTAACAGCTAAATAATTTTCTTCTCCAAAAAATTATATTTTCTCAAGATTCGCCATCTATTGAAACTGAAGAGTAAACATAAAATCGATTAAATTTTCAAATGTTGGTATCAAAATCGTCCTGAAGTTATTCAATTGGAACAAGCATCAGACCGTCAGAGGACGTTTTATTTTTTCTTGTCATATATATTATAACTTGTGTAAAAAAAAGTGACGTTTTGGAGTGGAGAATTCATAAATGGAGTAAATATTTTTTTAATATTATTACTTTCGATAAATTGGCGTTATTGTTTTGCATAATTATTTATTAACTAACAGCTGTATTGTAACATTTTCATTATAGTGCGTTTCAAACTCCAATTCTGTGACCCTTTGAAGTGCAACTCACATCCTTGTTACAAAACAACAAAAGGTTTCAAACGTTAATGTAGTTATATTATAAATACACAAATTCAATATGTTTTGGGCGAGTGCATATGTGTCATCTCCTCAAGTTGAGGCTTTATTAAGTAAACAGGTAATTAAAAAAAAAAAAAAAAAATTCCCATAACCCCACTTTCTCTTCCGGCGAAAAAAAAATTGTTATTAGTTTCTTTCACATAATATACGTAAGCTTTTGTTAGATAAAGGTTATGAAACAAAATTCTATTTTTTTTAAATTTTTACTACTTTTTGTCTATTAGCAATTTTTTTGCATAATTGTAAGCGTTGCAAACATTGCAAATTTACTGAAATTATTGAAATTTAAGAATTATCCATTAACGCTCAGGGATTTTAAAATCTTTTGTTTCTGTAAAAAATGTTGTGTATATTTATTTTTTTAAGAGATGGATGTAAAGTTCTTTAAAAAAGAACTTGTGAATAGAAATGGTAAAACAATAACTATGTATTCTAGAATTTTAAAGTAAACTTTACAAATGTATTTGAAGTAGGTTAGGTACTTTTATTTACATGCCTAATTAAAAAATGGATTATTATTCAATTTATTCTTCTCTTTAGGATTTTACCTTGTATGAATTAATGGATATCGACGATATTCTACAAGAATGCAAAAGTCAAAATAAGAAGCTAATTGAATTGTAAGTAATTTTTATTTACAGTACACAGACAACTTTTCTTTTATCTATTTTAACAAATTTGTCATTTTTCTTTATATAGACACTTTTTTTTTTTATCTATTTCATCCAAATTGTTTCTTTATTTATTTTTATTTATTTTTTATATTATTATTATTATTATTATTATTATTATTATTATTATATTTTTTTATTTTTTATTATTATTTATATTTATATTATTAATTTCTCTTTTTTTACAGTATAACGAGACCAGATATAATGAAAGAATTGGTTACGTTAACAACAAAGGAGCCTCCACTTGAATTAGAAGAACGTAGACGTTATAAATATCCGAACGTTGCGTGTGAACTTCTCACTTGTGATTTGCCAACAGTAAATGAGAAATTAGCAGGTAATTCAATTAATTTTTAAAATTTTTAACAAAATCGTATAACAGGGTTGCCCCGCGCAACCTGTAAAACCTGGAAATGTCAGGGAATTTTGATCGAAATCCTGAAAAATTATTGTTTTCTAAAAGTTATTGTGCTTATTCTTATAATCTATTTTTTTAAATATTTCAAAATTAATTCAATTTTAAAAGAGTTGTGTTTACAATTATAATAAAAAATAGATAAACTTTAAAGGTTTTAATTTGAAATTTTGAAACATTTTAATTTTGAATGAATTAATTAAATAATAAAAATTTCACAGGAATTCTATTATTTATAAATTCTTTATAAATTTCTTCGCAATAATTTAATTATTTTCATAAATAATCAAATTTTTTACAGAGATTCAATTATTTTCATAAATAATGAAACTCATCGCAGAATTTCAATTATTTTTAATACAATTTTAATGGAATTTCTCAAAAAATGTAATTATTCCTAAAAATTTCATTAAAATGCATCAAAGAAATTGAATTATTTTAAAAGACTTTCTATAATTTATTTATTAGAATTTAAGTATTATTGTGAATACATTTTTAATTAAGCTTCTTAAAAGAATTAAATTATTTTCAAAAAATTTAATGAAATTCTTATTAGGAATTCAATTTTTTTTTAAAATAATTTTAATAAAATTCTTTGTAGAAATTTAATTAATTTCAATAATTTATCAAAATTCAATTATTTTCAATATCTACTATTTTAATAAGATTTTACAAAAGAATTCAATTATTTAAAAAGAAATATTAAAATTCGTCTTAAGAATTCAATTATTTTCAAAAGTAATAAAATTCTTCGCAGAAATTCAATTATGGTCAAAAGTTTAAAAAAAATTTTCTTTAAAATTTCAATTATCTTTATAAAATAATAAACATTTTTTCAAAATTCAATTATTTTCAAGAATTTTAATAAAATTCATTTCAGGGATTCAATTATTTTCATAAATAATAAAATACTTTTAAGGAATTTAATAATTATTTTCAAAAATAATAAAATTCTTCGCAAAAATTCAATTATTTTTAAGAATTTTAGTAAAATTCGTTTTAGGAATTCAATTATTTTCATAAATAATAAAATGCTTTTTAAGAATTCAATTATTTTCCAAAATAATTAAATTCTTCGCAAAAATTCAATTATTTTCAAGAATTTTAATAAAATTTATTTTATGGATTCAATTTATTTTCATAAATATTAAAACTCATCGCAGAAATTCAATTATTTTCATAAATAATAAAACCCATCACAGGATTTCAATTATTTTTAATACAATTTTAATCGAATTCCTCAAAAAATGTAATTATTCTTAAAAATATTATTAAAATTTCGCGGAAAGAATTCAGTTAATTAAAAATTTGTTGATAAAATTCTTTATTTGAATTCAATTATAAGAAACATTTAATTCTTCGTAGAAATTTAATTAATTTCAATAATTTATCAAAATTCAATTATTTTCAATATCTACTATTTCAATAAGATTTCGCACAAAAGAATTATATTATTTAAAAAGGAATATTAAAATTCGTCTCAAGAATGCAATTATTTTCAAAAGTAATAAAATTCTTCGCGCAGAAATTCAATTATGGTCGAAAGTTTAAAAAAATTCTCTTCAAAATTTCAATTATCTTTATAAATAATAAATTTTTTTTTCAAAATTCAATTATTTTCAAAAATTTTAATAAAATTCTTGTCAAAATTTCAATTATTTTCAAAAACTTTTCTCAATTCAATCAAATTTTGTACAGAAATTCAATTATTTTTAATACAATATTTATTCAATTTCTCGAAAAATGGAATTATTCTTAAAAATTTTATTGAAATTCGTCAAAAGAATTTTAATTACCCATTTAAAATTTTGTTTTTAAATAAATAAGTAAATAAATAATTTATTTTTGTATTTAAATAATTGAATGCTAGTAGAATTTTCTAACAAAAATTTATTTAAATATGAATTTCAGTTAAAATTTTAGATAATAATTGAATATTAAACTCTTTAAATTTGAATTAGTAAAAATGTTTTCTAATTTGAATTGGTGACTGACTTTTTGCTTTTGAATTAGCAGATTTTACTAATAGTCATTTCTACTAAGTTAATAGTAAAATTTATTAATTTAAAAGCAAAAAGTCATTAACTAATTCCACTTAGTAAAATTTTTTACTAAATCAAATTTAGAGAGAATGTATTATAGCGTGAATTTTTAGAAATAATTGAATTTTGAAAAGGTTTCAAATTATAATTTTTGAATATTTGAACTTTTCATACTTTTAACTAAAAATTGTGTAGATTTAATTTTTTTGAATAAGATTAATTGAATTTTTTAAAATTTATTCCAAGTTTTTATTTTCTAATATATATTTGATTGAAGAATTTCCGAATAATCGATGAAATTTCGTAAAATTGAATTGTAAACAAAAGGATTTAAAAATTTTCAAAGAAATTTTTCAAAAATTATTAAAAATGAATGAATAATTAATTTAAAGAAGAATTTAAGTTAAAAATTCTGGAAAACAATAATTGAATTGAAGTGATGAAAGTAACTTTGAATAAGTTACAGTAACAATATTCTTATAATAGAGAATAATGATTTTATCAGTCGATCATTTTTAATTCTTATAAATTAACATGAAGATATCGATTGCTCCGAGTCTTCGACTCGGAGTGATCGATTTCTTCATGTTTTATAACAATTTTTTATAAGTTGTTTAATTTCAAAAAGGTTTGAATTTGAATGTTTTGAAGAATTTTAATTCTTATGGAAAAATTATAATGACTAATTATTTAATTTTATAAAATATAAATGTAGTTTTGAAAATCTGGAAAAATTCCGTTTTTTAACTTGGAAAACCTGGAAAAGTCAGGCAATTTGAAATGAGCAAAAGCGTGGCTGCCTTGCTGTAATTTTTTGGTTGGAAATATTAAAATTTCCAATTTTTTAACAAGAAAAAAATTATATAATCACATAAATTATTATTTTGAGTGATTTATTGATTGTATTTTCTTAATTACAGGTGATGAGGATCTTTTATCGAAACTGTATTCATTTATAGATACGGAAGAGCCTTTAAATCCTCTGCTAGCCTCATTTTTCAGTAGAACCATCGGTGTGTTAGTATCAAGAGCGACTGATCAGGTAGAAAATTATTAATTTTTCTTTTTTACAATCTCTCTTATTTTCAACTCTTATTAATCCTCTTTACGTCTCTCTCTCTCTCCTTTTTCAGAATTGGTATTCCTATCAGTTCACTTGCCTACAATTCTTAGAATTTTTGAAAAGTCGTCAACGTTGCGTAGAATTACTTTTACACCATTTAGAAACATCAGCAATTATGGACTTACTATTGAAACTCGTCACTCAAGTGGAAGGAAGTGACATGCGACAAAATATATTAACCGTAAGTTTCCCACTATTTTTTAAGATAAGTTTTTATTTTTTTTTAATTTTATTAAATTATCACTTGTGGAAAAAAAAGTAAAGTTGTGAATAATTAATGCAGAGGGGAAGGAATAGAATATTAAGAAATTTTTTTTGTTGCAGTGGTTGGATAGCCAACAATTGGTACAACGGTTGATTGGAATTCTCTCACCTGAATCAGGTTCAAAAAAGCATTCAAACGCATCTCAATTAATCTGTGATATGATTACAGAAGGACGGGAATACAAAAATAATTTAACTGAACGCGCCGAACCAGATCCCATTCTTCAAAGATTAGAGTCGTAAGCATTTTTTATTTTTTTCCTAATATTTGAAAATATTAACATTAAAAATGCCCGAATTTTTAGTTTACTGTGAGCAAAAATTTTATATATTAAAATAATAAATATTCTTAACTATTGTAACTGAAAATTTGCACGTTTTTAAATAAATTCGTAGTTTTATAAAAAAAAAAATTAAAATACCAATTAATTTAATTAAATAAATGAATTAAAATTTATTAAAAGTGTGTAATTTTTTATTTTACAGAGTAGAAACAGTTGAACTAATTTTGAAAACTATTTTAACTGGTGAAAAAGTGGAAAGCAGCATTATAGGCGGAATTCAAATACTTATGACTCTTTTGACACAGAAGACAAAATGGTATTTATAGAAATATTCTCCTAAACTTATTTTAAAATTAAATTGAAGTTTAAGATAATAGTTTTATTTATTTACAAAAATATTTATAATTTTGTCATTTAATTTTTGTCTTTTTTTCTAAAAGTAATTCTTCAGAAGCTGAACGTGGTGCAAATGGTTCTGATGATCTTGTTAGCAATGAACAGTGCCAAGCAATTATAAATGCCACAATACCGTTTCTAGAAGAGCTCAATAAACTTTTATTAGAACCTCCTTACGTGAGTAAAACAAATTTTTGCCAATAAAAATGTCTTTTTAAATATTTTTTTTAACGTAAAAGTATTTTACTCTAAAATAATATTAATAAAATAAAATTTTCAAATTTATAGAAACCACCTGTAAACACAACTGTCGGAGTATTGGAAGTTCCATTAGGAAATACTCGTATTCATGTCATAAAATTATTTGTTGCTCTTTTATCAACGGAAAAATCAATTGACAAATCAATCAGCACATCGCCAACAATTGAAAGATTAATTGATCTTGGAACATTCCAAATACTTCTCGATCTTTTCTTTAAATATTCATTCAATAATTTTCTTCACACACAAGTACAACAATTTTATCAAGTTGCAATCGATTGGAATAGTCCCGATATTAATGAGCATATTTTGGAGAATGTAAGTAATTTTTCAATAATTATCAAGAAAAATATTAAACAAAAATTAGTTAAAATATCTTGTTTTGAATAGTAAAATGAACAGGAAAAATTATTTAAAACATAGTCTTTGAATAAGCAAATAAATACAAAAGTTATTTAAAATATTATCTTTGAATATTTATTTATTTTTAAATATTTATATATATTTATTATAGTTTGTTATGTTTTTATGTAATTGTATAATTTTATATAATTTGTATGTAATTATTATTATGTTTATGTTTCAGATATTTATAAAATGTAAACTATTAGAACGAATAATGGAATGTTGTAAGAAAAATGAAGAGAAAAAGTGAGTTTCAAATTAGAAATAATAATTACAGTGGGGACTGAACTATTTAGATGATTTTAATTTAATAAAATATAATTATTACAATTATTCTAATCTACGTATTTTTCATTTTAGAAGTGAAAAACCCAGTGTCAAAGAGGCGTACATGGGTCACTTAATTGAACTCGCAAATCATGTGGTGGAACAGTGTGAGAAAAATAGGGCTTTCAATGATTTTTTCTTGTACAAATTGCCCGAAGAAACGTTAGATCAATGGGTGAATTTTGTCGCTGAACATTTGGGCGAAATCAACAAAATTCAACAAATAATGTTGGTAAGTTGAATAAGTTTATTATTTTCCGTACTTTTTTCAATATTTTATTTTCTACATTTTGATTTTCTATTTACTATTAATTAATTATTGTATTTATAATTATTTATGTGCAGGCTTCACAGTCTGTCCCCTATTTCCCTAAAAGTCCCCCTTTTTTAATTTTGGCCTCTAAACGTACCCTATTTTGAAAATTTCCCCTAAATTTCCCCTATTTTTTTCTTTGATATTTTAATGATGAATTCACACAAAATTTAGCAAAGTGCCGTTGACACTTTCAATTTGAAACTTTTGTTTTGTAAATTATTTTCATAAATATTTTTTAATTCGTCGCAGGAAATCAATTATTTTCAATAATTTCTAAATAATTCTGCAAAAGAATTCAATTATCTTGATAACCAACCAAATTCTCCCTATAAAATCAATTATTTTAAGGATTTTTAATGAAATTCTTTTCCAAAATTCAATTATTTTGATAAATAGCAAAATTTTTCGCCAAAAATTTAAATAAAATTCTTTGCAAAATTTTAATTATTTTCAAAAGTTTTTCGCAATTTAATGTTTTTAAATATTTACTATTTTCATAAAATTTATCAACAGATTTAATTATAGAAAAAACTTGTTGATACAATTCTACGAAAAGATTCAATTATTTTCATAAATAATAAAATTTCATTTACGAATTTAATTATTTTCATCGCAGAATTTCAAATATTTTTAATACAATTTTAAATAAATTCATTGAAAAATGCAATTATTTTTAAAAATTTTATTAAAACTTGAGAAAAGAATTCAACAACAAAATCGCATAAATTCTTCCAATAAAATTAATTATTCTGAAGGAATTTTAATAAAATTCTTTTCCAAAATTCAATTATTTTGATAAATATCAAAATTCATCATAAGAATTCAATTCTTTTGAAAAGTAATAAAATACTTTGCAGAAATTAAATTATTTTCAAAATTTTTTAAAAATTCTCGTCACGAATTAAATTATCTTTATAAATTGATAGGGAAATTCTTCTCAAGAATTAAATTATTGTCAAAAATTTTTTAAAAATTCTTCTAAAGCAGTCAATTATTTTCAAAAATTTTAATAAAATTCTTCTCATGAATTCAATTGTTTTCAAAAATTATTATTTCAATTCTTTTCAAGAATTCAATAATTATTTTTAAAAAATTTAATAAAATTCTTCAAAAAGTTTTCAATTATTTTCAAATTTTTTTATAAAATTCTTTAATTTAATAAATTTTATTAAAATTGTAATTAAATTCCTTAAAAGATATTTTATATTTTCAAAAGTTGTTAATACGATTTTTCGTAAAAATTAAATTTTAAGAAACATTCAATTTTAATTATTTTTGTATTTAAATAATTGATTTCTCGTAGAATTAAATTATTGTTTTTCGTACTTTTAACTAACAATTCTGTAGAATTAATTTTTTTTGAAAAAGTTTAATTGAATAATTGATGTTATTGATTTAGAGTAGAATTTTAGTTA
Source organism: Leptopilina syphax (assembly GCA_032872505.1). Taxonomy (NCBI): domain Eukaryota; kingdom Metazoa; phylum Arthropoda; class Insecta; order Hymenoptera; family Figitidae; genus Leptopilina; species Leptopilina syphax. The sequence continues at coordinate 26,731,639 of CM065469.1, read as the reverse complement.
AAAATTCTAGAAAATGTTAATTAAATTGAAATGATACAAATAATTTTGAAGAAATTACAGGAACAATATTCTTATAATAATAAACTAATGATTTTGTCAGTCGTTCATCTTTGTGTTTTATAATAATGTTCTTGTGAGTTGTTCCATTTGAAAAGGTTTGAATTTGAAATTTTTGAACATCTTAATTCCAATGAAAAAAAATGATTAAATATTTATTTTAAATAAAACTATTGATGTTTTCGAATAATTTTACTTTTGAAGAAATTTGTAAATAAATTTAATAAAACATTTTTTTGAGTATCTAATAATTTTTAGAGTGAATCAGAATATTCTTTAGGGTCAGGGAAAAAGTCGAAGTTGTGTTTGGAAATCAGGGAAAAATAAAGTTAAATTTTTGTGGCAACCCTGTACAAATAAATTATATTTTTATCTTTATTTAACCAATTTTTATGGTCTCCTAAAAGTCCCCTATTTTTTAATTTTCAGATCCCTATTTCCCCTAAAATACTTTTTAGGGGCACTGTGAAGCCTGTATGTGTAATAATAAAAAAATAATAAAAACAAAAATAACCGACAATAATAACAATAATAAAAACAATAATAATAATAATAAAATTATAATAAAAATTATAAAATTGATTAAATTATTTATTTTTAACTTGTAGGGAGGTCCTGCCCAGGTATACATGTCGAAATCAGCAGAAAAATCTGACGTGTACGCTTATTCGCAAGAAGTTTATGCACAACAGGTTAGTATTTTTATCTTTATTATTTTTTTCTCAAATTGTTAAATAATTTTTTCAAATGTAAGAGTATTTTTTACATCTCAGGTATATTCTAATTATCAGGAACAACTATTAGGATCTCACTATGTTTCATACGCCGTTCATGATGAGAAATTCATTGATGGCGATGAAGATTTACAGTAAGTTGATAATTTTTTGAAATTTGATGATTTTTCGGTAAAATTTGGATTTTTTGATTTATTATTATTATTATTATTATTATTATTTTACAGTAGTAATACGGTCGGTCAACTTGGTACAATAGATTTTATTCTCAATGATGATGACCTCAGCAAAGGAGAAGAAATGTTCAGCAAGGTAAGTGAAACTTAATGAAAATTGATAATAAACAAATTCAAAGAATTTTAAACTTTATTGTTCAAAAACTTAATTGAAAACTGATACCTAAATTTAAAGAATTTTTATTTTTTGTAACTAAAAATATTTCTTGTTTACAGCTTTGCTTTGAGAAACGCATAAACTTTGGCGAAGATAATGAGGAAGTAAATTGGAGTTATGGAAACGATTTAACTTTTCAAACAGTATTAGACAAGGACGATGCAAGCTCTCCTAAGAAAAGTCATGACTCCAGTTCGTCAGAAGAAGATGAAGGTCCCTGTGACATGGAAATCGATTCAAATGATGGTAGGATAATTTTTAATTATAAGATAACTTCTTTTTAATTTTTATTTTCTTGGTATTTTTTTAATATTACATAATTCTTTTAACTTTTGTAATTTAGAAGCTTGAAATTTAATTTTAGCTTCAGCTTTACCACCAGTCAATCCTTGGGACGTGCCATCATCCGAACCAGTCGAAGAGACAGGCTGGGCAAATTTTGATAATTTCGATTTGAAATTGAGTATTGATAGTGAAACAAATGCGGAGCCATTTGTGGCAACGTTTCCGGACATTGTTCCAACACCAATAACAAATTTAGAAGAGGAAACGGTTTATGTACAGAAAATTAGTTTAGAAGGAAACTTCAATGATTCCAATGCGAGTGGAGATGAAATGACAAATTCAACGGAAACTAATTTATTACAAAAGGAAAATCTCATTGAAAAGAAGGCACCAATCACAACAGCAACAACAACAATAACTTGTGTTGATTCTGTAAATACTCCAGATAGTAATGCTAATCCGATCACCAATCCTGTCACAATCAACACGTAAGAAAATTTTATATACATTTTTAAAATTTAATTCTAAAAGAACTTTTAAAAAATTATTACTTGTAAATTATTTAAATGAATAATTTTACTTAAAAATTTCAAAAACAATAGTTGCGTTTACAATGATCATTAATAATTGAATTTCAAAAGGTTTCAATTTGATATTTTGGAAAATTAAAATTTTTAATCAATTTAATTAGAAATTTTGAAGAACTTAGTTTTCTGAAAAATTCGAATAATTCAAATTCTTCTGAAATTAAAATGTTTTAATATATATATTTAATTAATCTTTTAAAACTAATTGATTTATAGAAGAATTTTAGTTAAAAACTCTTGTAAAAAATTGAATTTTTTTATAAATATAACAATAATCATCACAAGAATTTAATTATTTTCAAAAGTAATAAAATTCTTCGCAGAAATTCAATAATTTTCAAAAACAATGAAATCCTTAATAAAAATTTCATTATTTTTATAACTACCTAATAAAATTTTCCGCAGAAACTCAATTATTTTCAAAAATTTTAATAAAATTCTTCATAAGGACTCAATTATTTTAAAAAATAATGCAATTCTTAGCAAGAATTAAATTATTTTCCAAAACAATTTAATTATTTACAAAAAATTTTGATAAAATTATCAATTATCAATTATCTTTAAATACCTAAATAGCAAAATTCTTTGTCAAAATTTCATTAGTTTCAAAAATTTTATTAAAATTCTTGGCAAAATTTAGTTATTTTCAAAAATTTTTCTCAAATCAATGATTTTCAATATCTATGATTTTAAAAAATTTTTCCAAAAGAATTTAATTATTTACAAAAAATTTTGATAAAATTCTACGCAAACATTCAATTATTTTCATCACAGAATTTCAATTATTTTGCACAAATTTTTCGCACAAATTCAATTATTTTCAAAAAATAAAAAAAAATTAAAATCAGGATTTCAATTACCTTTAAATAAATAGCAAAATTCTTTGTCAAAATTCAATTGTTTCCAAAAATTTTATTAACATTCTTGACAAAATTCAATTGTTTTTAAAAATTTTATTAAAATTCTTGGCAAAATTTAGTTATTTTCAAAAATTTTTATCAATTCAATGATTTTCAATATCTACGATTTTAATAAATTTTTCCAAAATTAATTTAATTATTTACAAAAAATTTTGATAAAATTCTACGCAAAAATTCAATTATTTTTAATGCAATATTAATTGAATTCTTTGTAAAGTGCATTTATTCTTAAAAATTTGATTAACATTCGTCGAATAATTCAATTATTATTCAATGAATTATTTATTTCTATATTTAAATAATTTAATTCTTATAAGTTGTTGAGTTTCAAAATGGTTTGAATTGGAAATTTTTGAAAATCTTAAATTATTGATGTTTTTGAATAATTTTACAATTGAAGAAATTCGCAAATAAATGTATTAGAATATTTTTTTGAGTATCAAATAATTTTTAGAGTGAATCAGAATATTTTTTAGGATCAGGGAAAAAATCAAAATTTTGTCTGGAAATTAGGGAAAAGTCAGGAAAATACAAAATTAAATTTTATGTGACAACCTTGATTTATTTTCCTTTTATTACTATTAGTTGTTAAACATTTTTCATTAAAAACGTTATTAAAATAAATCGTAGGCTGTCCACAACTACGGATGTGAAGAAGGACACAAATGATGTTATACAGAATACAATAGAGAATGTAAAACCATTGGAGGAGCAAAGCACCACAGACGTTGTTGAAAATTCACCAGCTGATGATTTGGTTTTATAAAGAATAAGAAATGGGAGAAAGAATCAATTAAGTTTCAAGGAGAATCTTACAAGATTGAAGATAGCAAATAGGACAAATCATATCAGATCGGTCTTACTATTATCATAGCACTCTATTCTCCCAAATAATGGTGATGGCGCAATTGTATTCTAAATTTAAATAGTAGAGAGAATATCGAGTTGTTATTAGTTCATCGCGCTCAATTCTTTATAATCGTAAAATAATTTTATTCCTTTCCCTTCAAATTTTCTTTTTCTATCATAAATTTTTTTCTTCTTGTAAGTACAAATAATTTTTCTTTCTTTCTTTTAATTTTCTTTTTCTTCCAATTTTTTTTTAGTTCTTGTGTCACATTTTGATTGTTGAGATATATCTTAAAAATTTTTAACTTGTATGTAAGAATGTATGTAATTTTTGACATGAGAAATGAATTTTTTAAATAGAATGTTTTTTAAGGAGATAATTCCTCTCATATGTGGGAACATTAATTTTTTTATATATTTAGAGGGGTAAAATTGTAATGAACTTTCGTTAAATAAGCATTTATCAATAGGCAATGGTAAATAATTGCAAATTTTATATATTGAAATGTTCTTGCAATTAGGGAATGAAAGATTTTTTTTTCAATTTTGTTCTAACATATGGGAGAGTTCTTCACAATTTGTACTAAGGTGCACCCAAAAAAATGCTAGCTTTATTTTAAATTTGCCTCTATTTTTAATTGATTTATTAGTGAGAAAAAAATAATCGTTTATTCGACGAAATATATTTATATATGTAAACATATTTTAACTATATTTAAGAATTGTAAATTATAAATTGTGTGAGACGTTTGCGCTTCATTAGAAGTTTTTTTTTCTATTTACAAAGTATTTTATTTTTCTGTTAAATTGGGCTTTCAATGTTTGTTCTCGTTTTTATAGTATTTTCTACACAAAAAGAAACTGTAAACAAATTTTTTTAGACTCCGGCTTTAATTTTATTTGGGTCGCCTTAAATTTGTACGTATTGAATATATGATGTGGCATTAGATCATTAAAGAGAAAAAAAACTATAGCTAAAGTATAAGACATAAAAGTGAAGCTCAGAAAAAACATTGATCATCCCTAATCTGAATTTAAAACAATTGATGGTATTTAATTTTACACGATAAGAAAAAGGCGTTGTAAACAGCAACGAGAGATGGTAAAAAAAATGAATGCGAGGCTATTTTAAAAATCATCACTATAGTCCGATATTTCACAATGAATTTAGTGCTTTTGCTTTTTCGAAAGATTAAACAGAAGTACTTAGGTACAGTGCCTACAAATCGCTTGAACATATTCCTATGCCAAGGCATGATTGTATAAAAAAAACACGTATTTTTATTATGTTATAGATTAATGAGTTAAAATTGTCAAAGTACTTGTAAGCGAATCTATAAAATATGCCTTTTGTTTGCATTCCAATAAAAAGTGTAAAAAAACTACAAATAATTATTTTACTCTGAATATAACTAAATGGTTGCCTAGCAACTGAAAGTGTTTCTTGAATTTGGTTAAGTAACAAACGATATGACAATAATTAAATTATTTTCGTTCAAAGTAAAAAAAAATGTCACATAAAACGGAAGAGACGCTGATTTTTCCAAATTCATCCGCACCTTCCGTAATAAATCACGATTTATTGGTTAATTTAGTCATCGATCAGGGTCCCAAGGAGGAGGCCGGTAAATTATTCGCTGAAGATGATATTAATTTGAGCGAAGTAAAGGAAATAAGAATTGAACATCTAAGTGAGTAAATTCACTTGTAATTTTTCCATTCTTGTTCTATTGAATTATTTCTGATTATAAAAAAAAAATTTTGGCTTTTGTTGCAGATATTTTGAACATCAGTCATCTTTGGATAATGAGCAATTTGGTGATTCTGAAATTATCCAGTAATATAATAGAAAAAATCGAAAATTTGGAGAATCTTGTTAAATTAAAGGAATTGGATTTATCTTTCAATCGAATAAAAATAATGGAGAATTTAAATCATCTTGTCGATTTGGAAATTTTGCTACTTTACAACAATAATATTGAAGTTGTCGATGGGATCGACAATTTAGAAAAACTTCAGATTATAAGTCTTGGGAGAAATGAAATTAAATGTCGAAATCATGTAAGTTATCACTGTCATTTAATTTACTACTTATTTTTATTTAATTTTTTTAAATTAAAATTTTTAATTTATAAATAAAATTACAAAAATTAAAATAAACAAATTTTAATGAATTGAAAGGAGAAAATTTTCAATAATTAAAATTGAATGGAAAATATTTCTTTTAAGGTGATGTATTTACGCAGATTCAACAATTTAAGAACTTTAAATATGGAGGGAAATCCATGTACAGAAGATGAGGAATATTTGGATTATTTAATTGCGTACATTCCTCAAATTGTTTATTTACAATACAAAATGATAACTGAAGAGCAGCGGAGAAAAGCTATTGATAAGCATTTGTAATTTTATTCAGAAATTTCAAATTTTTTTTTGAGTATACAAATTAAAAATTTATAGATTTGTAATATTTTTTATGATAAAATTGTACTTTTTCTTTCAGTCGAGAAATATGTAATCTCCAGGAAAAAGAAGACGAGGAAAAGGAGGCAATGATTGCAAAGAAAAATTACGAAGATCACTTTATTCAAATTTCCGCCTGCTATGTTGAATATTTAGAAGATGATCATTTATTCAATCAAATGTTTAATAATGACAAAGGTGAGATTATTCAAAAATGTTAAACTGAAGTTTTTGGTTAAAAAAACAACACAAAAATTTTTTTTTTTTTTGATTAATTTTTTATTTTTATTTTTAATTATTGAATTAAAATTAAATTCTAATTCTTAATTATAGAATAAAAATTTAGTATTTTAATAATTTAATAAATAATTAGAATTAATAAAATTTGAATTTGGAATTAATAAAATTTTAAATATTCTTCTTCTTTGTTCAGAGGGAAAAGCATTGATGAAAATAAATCGCGAAACGGAAAGTGCACACGAGCAGTACAAAATAGCTTTCTCATCATTTTGTCACGAATTGTTTGATTATGGAATTAAAGAACAGAAACGAAGAATGGAAGAATTTGAACTTTTTCAAAAAACAGTCGATAATGGTAAAGATGATGCGCAACAAGAAGCACATCAGTAAGTACAACAATAATTTACAAAATTAATAAATAAATAATAATAAGTGGAAAATTTGTTTCACTTTTATGATCATTAAAAAATTAAGTAAATTTTATTTTCTAGATTAATAGAAGAAATTTTGGAAAATAAATCGAAAACTTTCTTTCAAGTCACTAATTTAATAAAAAGCATCAGTGGAGAAAATTTAGAGGAATCGAAGAAAAACATTTCCAAAGTGAAATTAATTTCTGAAGAATTTGATGATTTATTGCATAAAACATGGAAGAGACTAATGAATAGGGAAATTATTTTACATGAACAATTGGAGGCAATTATTTTATTTAATTCAATTATTATAATTCTACACTTAATTATTTTGATTAATTTAAAAAAAAATTCGCCGTTTAAAAAAAAATTTTTTTACAGGATTTAAATGAAATTTTTAAAATAAACATGACGGATATGGTTGGCTCCTGCTTGGAAACTGCACAAGGATTTTTCACAATGATGAGAAATGCCGAAAGGGAATATAACGATAATTTAAAATCGCTTGTGACATTATTTATAAATAGTTTCGGTGATAATACATTGCCACTTGAATATCAAGAAATTTGTGGTTCCAAAGACATAATGATTAATAATTTTGGTGCCTCGCACGATATGCATTTACATGTAAGTATAAATTTAGTTTAAAAATTTTCAGAATATATAGAAAATTGTACACGAATTGACCGTTAATAGCTAATTTAAGAATAGTTCAATTTCGATTAATTAAAAAAAAAACAACTAAAAGTTGTATTTCTTTCTAAAAACTAGGTGATCGATGATCGAGAGGACATTTTTGTGAATCGATTAAAAAACTGGTTGGATGAATTGACCGATAAACAAAGAGAGTAAGCGAAAAATATTTTTTACATAAATTACAGTAATTTTGAAAATTGAATATTTTTATTTAATTTAATCAAATATTTTCATCAAATTTTATTAAATATTTAAATTTAATTGAATTGGATATTTTTCTTTCATTAGAGAGGAAAAGAAAAGACATCGCAATCAAATTTTGGAAATTTCCCATTTCTTCGATTTTCAACGCGAGGAATTTCATAAACTTCAACAACGACAGGAATTAATTTTAACGAGACTTAATGAAGATGAGAATGAAGCTGACGAGGAAAATGATAAAACAATTCAGGACAGCACAAAAGATGTAAGCAGAGAGGAAATTAACGAAGACGAAGTTCAAGAATACGATTCTAGTGTAGATATTAAAAAATATTCCGACAATGAAAGTATCAAAGAAGATGTCGGTGAATTTGACAATGAGAATACTGCTTATATTTATCCAGATTCTATATCGAATGAATTAAATCTAACGGACCACTAAATGAAAAAAGTAAATATTTTATCATTTTACTTCAAATATTCAATTTTATTTTAAAAAATAATTCTATAACAATGTGTATAAAAATATTATATCAAAAATTGATTTTTAGATTTTTCCTAGGTATTTATATAATACTATATAAAAGTTTGTAAAAAAAATTAATTTCACTATTAAAATCAATTAGAAATTAATTTCTTTAAAGAAAAATTCGTTCGATTAAAAATTTTTAAAAGTTTTATATCTCTCAATGGAGGTAACAATTAATATACTTATGTGAATCAGTCTTTTTTTCTACTGTTTCAATATTCATTGGAAAAAATATAAAATTACTGAAAGAAAAATTTTGTAGAAAAGGAAAAAATCAGTTTATATTTTCAATATTTCTTTCTGATAGAAATATATAGAGAATATAAATTATTTCTTTTTCAATGATTGAAGATACATTTCAAGACCTGCTTGAACTTTTGGAGATGTTACAAAATTAACAAAGATCTCCGTGTCTTTCTGGCGATTATTCTTTAGCCAGGATATCAAGTTATTTCTTAATTGAAGTTTCGTTACACCTACAGCTTCGGCTATAATATAAATATATTTAATTCGTATCAATAAATAAATAAATTATAAATGGTTTTGTATTTTTAATAAAGAAATAATTAAAGTAAAGAATTAAATAAAAAAAAAATAAAAATGAAGTAAATAAAAATAAAGAAAGAAATAAAAATGAAGAAGTAAACAAAAATAAAAGAAAAAAATACTAAAAATAAATAAAGAAAGAAAAATAAAAGAAAAAACACTAGAAATAAAGAAAGAAATAAATAATTAAAAGAAAGATTTTTGTATTCAGTATTTTTACTCACCGGGAATTTTATCGAAACTATTGATATACTTTTCGCATTTTGCGATAGCATCGTCTTTATTGGACGCTAATTCATCGACAAGATTTATGTTGAGTGCTTCCTCGGGTGTAAAGAGAGTTCCTCTAAAAATTTGTTTAGAAAATTATGTAACTTTAATGAAGAGTATAAAAAAATACAATATTTTGTTTAAGTAATAGTGATTTATTATTAATAATTTTAGTAAATTTACCTAAGAAGAGCAAGTTCTGCTTTTCGATAGCCAATGGTCGAAATATAATTCTCCTTAAACCATTGAGGAGCGACAATTCCTAATTTCGTCTCATTTAATCCAATCATATTTTTCCCACCGACTATGACTCGATATTCGCAAGCAATCGCTGTAAGACATCCACCAGCTGGACTTGCTCCCTTTTTTTAAATTCAAAAATATAAATAATTAGATTTCAAATCGAATTGTTAAAATGAAAAATTTTGTGACTGTAAAAGAAAATTGACAAAAGGAAACTACGAAGTAATTATTTTTACATTTATAGCGTCAGAAAAAAAGAAAACTACCAAGTAATTAATTTTACATTTATAGTGGCAGAAAAAAATAAAACTACCAAGTAATTAATTTTTTTACATTTTTAGTAGCAGCAAAAAAAGAAACTACCGAGTAATTATTTTTTTACATTTATGGCAGCAAAAAAAATGAAACTACGAAGTAAATAATACTTTTTACATTTATAGCAGCAGCATAAAAGAAAAACTGCCTACTAATTAATTTTTTTACGTTTATAGCAGCAAAAAAAAAACTACCAATTAAGTTTCTTTTGCATTTATAGCAGTAAAAAAGAAAAATACCAAATAATTAATTTCTCTTTACATTTATAGCAGCGGCAGTTCGTATTTCCAAGCCATAAAGTGTCATCCAATAATCCTGCAAGGCATTCCAAAATTTCGTGCAACGATCCACGTTGGTTTTGTACATTTCCATAATATCGAGTCCTGCCGAAAAGACAGTCGCTAGAGACGAAGTTATAATAATTCCCTTGGCCTTTTGTTTCTTAACATCGTTCAAAGTTGTCGTCAATTCAGTCAAAAGCTCCAAATTTAAACTATTTACTGGAGCTCTATTCATAGACACCACTGCAATACCTGTGAAAAAAAACATTTCTCATAAATATTTCACTTTATTTTAAGAACTAATTCGTTTCTTAATTATAACACACCTGAATCTCTTTGCTCAACTTCCACAAGTTTCGTTTGTGACGATAGATTTCTCAAGTAGAAATTGACTTGAGGTCTTATCAATTTTCGCATAACAATAGCCATGTTAAAAGATTGTGTATTCCAAACTTTTAATAACGCCTCTGAAAAATAATATTAACATATATTAACGCTCGACAAGAATCATTACAACGATATTTAAAAAAAAGTTTATTTACATAATTTTATAAGAATATTGTTTCACTTTAATATTGTTAATATTGCATATTGTTTACTTTAATAATTTTATTCCACACACTTGAAGATTAATTGCTTTAAATGCAGAATTTACTAGTTCGAATTCAATTTGTTCTAAATAAAATATTTATTTATTATCAAAAAGTTAATAATCATTAGTTTTTAATAGTTTTCTTATAATATAGTATAAATAAATATTTTATAAATAATAAAAATAGCAAAAATAGTTTTAAAAAAATTCATTAAATAATTAATTAATTAATACGAATTATTTATTACGTCTTTTATTTTCGTTGTATATTTAAAAAAATATACACATTAACAGATTTCCATAATAAAATATACAAAAACCATAAAAACTTTCACTCATCATGACTAGTCAAAATTTTTAAAAGTAAAAATAAAACAAATTTTTATTTATATCAAATTAAATTGAATTACAACAAGTAAACCGAATCGTTTTCTTCGTTGATTTCCACTTGAATTAAATTAGTAGAAATAGAATAAATTATTGAAACTTTTTTCTTACCTTTTTACTGAAAGAAATTCAGTTTTTATTCAGTAATAGTCTGTGGGTATACTGTGCAACCCATGTAATTCTAGAGACCTTCTTGCCATGTAATATAACAAACTGTTATAAACTTATGAACTTCTGTGGACTTTGGACTGCTTTGGACCTTTCAAAGGTTACGTTTGCGCAGAATAGTTTATTTTTCTTTTGAGAAATTTATTTTTAATATAAATTATAATTTGACAGTATTTGAATATTAAATTGTTTCTATATAAGTTTCTCTATAAGACAAGTTTCGTAATTATTAAAAAAACTATTCTGTATAAACAATAATACAACAATTACTACTGTATTTTTTACCGGTAGTTCCAAATTTCTCCGCTCGAAAATATGTCACTGGTTAAATTTTTTTTTCAAAAATTATTGATTTTCATTGGCTTTTATTCCCGCGCAAACTTTAAGTGACCAATGAGACCAATCGTTCGTTCACTATCGCCATCTTTACATGCTTTACATTTCGACAATATGCCAACTTCATTCTACTAGACACTACTATAGAGAATTCTGTTTATAGAACATATATTGAAAAAAAAGTTTTTGTTGAAAATCGTTTAAATAATGGCACTCGCATTCGGACAGTGTAATTCAATAAACTGCACTCAAATTGGGACATTGCAATGTCCAACTTGTTTAAAAATTGGAATAAAGGATTCATATTTTTGTAGTCAGGTAAATATTGGAAAAATTTGAGGTTAGATAACATGTTTAAATTCTCTTTTTCAGGAAAGAAACATATTTATTTAGTTCTTCTTTCTTCTTTCAAGTAATTTATTATATGACGTAATTATCAAAAAATCGACTATTATTAGATTTTTACTTTTTTTGTTTAAAAAAAAAATAGTTTTTCTATAATAGTTCCGAGCAGTAGTCATGTCTTGTACCTAAAAATATCTTTCTCGGAAGGATTCTATCATGATTAGAATTAAGAGAGAAAAAAAAGATGAATCTAGAAAGATTAATCTTTTCCATTTTGTTGTAGGATTGTTTCAAAGGAAACTGGAAAGAACACAAAATATTGCATAAACTCGCAAGTAAGTTTGCAATGTAAATGATACTTTTTTTTATTTTGGAGAAGAAGATAGAATTTTGGTAATTTTTTTTCGTTTGTCATTCCAGAGGGAGAAGGAACAAATAAGTCTGGCGAATACAATCCTTGGCCTCATTATCATTTTAGTGGGAAATTACGCCCTTACAAAAAGGAATCACGTCGTTTAGTTCCCCCAGCTATAGCCCGTCCAGATTACGCCGTACATCCCGAAGGAATTCCTCTTGGAGAACAAGAAGTCAGAGGTTCATCTTTAATTAAAGTTCTAGATGATGAGGAAATTGAGGGGATGCGTGTTTCTTGCAAGGTATTTTAAAAGATAAATACTTCAGTTTTTTGAAAATTCTAGAAACTTATTGTTTTCTAAATTTAAATTTCTAAATCTAATTCTAATTTTAATTCTAAATAAATAATGTAGTCTAAAAAAATATTTCAACAACTGGCGATTTGATACTATTTGGATACTTTTTTCTAAATTTGTGACACTAAAAGCTACTTTATTCTTTTTTTTAGAATTTACACTACTTTAAATCCGCTGATAATTGAAATAAAATAATTATACTGAACAATTTTAATAAAATTCTTAGAAACAATTCAAAAAAAATTTAATAAAACTCTTAGAAATAATTAAAAAATTTTTTTTTTTTAAATTCTTCGAAACGATTCAACTATTTTCAAAAATTGTAAGAAATTTTTTCTTCCCAATAATTCAATTACTTTTAATATCTACTATGTATTTTAATAAAAATTTTTTGCGAAAAAAGAATTATTTTAATAAATAATAAAATTTTCAGAGAAATTCAATTATTTGAAGTACTATTTTAAAAAAATGTTTTGACAAATTAATTATTTGAAAAAATTTTTTTTAAATTCTCCAAAAGAAATTAATTAATAATTTAATTACTTTTCATACAATTTTCATTAAATTCCTCGAAAGAATTTAATTATTTACAAAATTTTTAATAAACAATTCTTCAAAAAAATTTAATTATTAAAAAAATGTTAATAAAATTCGTTGTAAGAATTCAATTTTAAAAAATAATCAATTATTTACTTTTGTGTTTACCTAAATAATAGAATTCTCATGGATCTTTCAAACAAAAATTGATTTAAAAATAAATTTCAGATAATAATTGAAAATTATTAAATGTTAATAATAATTTTAATTCTCGTAAATACTTTCTAACAATAATTGAATTAAAAATAAATTTCAGATAAAATTTTAGATAATAATTCAACGTTTTAGAAGTGTTATAGTATGGATGTTTAGAATTAATTAAATTTCAAAAGATTTTAAATTCTCTGTCTTTGAAAGTTTTAATTGCGTTGTAAAACTGTAATAATATTTAAATACATTTAATTATAAAAATTCTTAATTTATTTTTTCCCTAAAAATGATTAAAGTTTTGAATAATTTTATTTAAAAATTGAAAAAAAACATTGAATTTTGAAAGAATTACAGATGTAATTTTTAGAAATAATTCAATTTCAAAAATGTTTTACATTGAAATTATTTAAGATATTAATTTTTGTGGAAAAAAAAGTATTTAATTATTTGTTTGAAAGAGTTTATTCAAGTGTCGAAATTTGGAAATAATGAAAAAGAATTTGTCGTTTGAAAAATTTTAATTAAAAAATTTTTTGATTATTGTTAAATTCTTGTAAATAAATTAAAAAGATTGAATTAAATTTCTAGTTAATTTTTTAGTCATCAAATTTAATTTTTCGATAGATACTTTTTACTACTTTGTGCAGTCTTAAAGCTACTTTTTGCTACTTTTTTCGATTTATTATCGAGTGTGAAGTCTGCAACAGTACAATTTTTTTAATGATGATAAATTTCTTTTTATTAATAAGAAATGATCTTTTAAATAATAAATCTTGAATTTTTATAGCTTGGTCGAGAAGTTCTCGATGAAGCGGCTAAAGCTATTGAAGTTGGAGTGACAACGGCTGAGATTGATAGGATTGTACATGAAGCGTGCCTCGAAAGAGACTGCTACCCTTCGCCTCTAAATTATTATGAATTTCCAGCTAGTTGTTGCACTTCTGTAAACGAGGTGATTTGTCACGGAATTCCCGATAAGAGGCCATTACAAGATGGTGACATTTGCAATGGTATGTTTCTAATATTTCTTTCACTTAAAAAAATAATGCGAATGAAAAAGAATATTGTATAAGTGATTTTTTGTTTCCTAACTTTTTAAATAATTTTTCTTTTTAAATATTTTCAATTTTAAAATTAATGTATTGAAAATCATTGAATTCTTGAAAAGAATATTATTAAAAAAAATTTGAAAATAATTGAATTCCTTCGAAGAATTTTATTAGTAATGAAAATAATTGAATTCTCGCGAAGAATATTATTAAAATTTTTAGAAAATAATTAAATTCTTCTCAGAATATTATTACAATTTTCTAAAATAATTGAATTCATTTAAGGAATTTTATTTAAATGTAAAAAATATTTTAATTAAATTCTTTCGAAAAATATTAGATAATTGAATTCTTTAAAAAAATTTCTTTAATTTATTTAATATACCTAATCGATTTTGTTTTTAATTGTAATTAATAATTTTACTATTAAAATTTTATTAAAATTATTAACTCTTTTAAACAATTTTATTATTTTATTATACTTTTTGTAAATAATTAAATTATTTTGAATAATTTTAATTGGAAATTTTGAAAATAATTGAATTTAGCAAAGAATTTTTTCAATTTTTAAAAATAATAGTGTCTGTTAATAATTATATTTGAATATTTGATTATTGAAGTTATTAACATTGAAGAATTCTATTATTTATAAAAAACAATTTAATTTTTGCAAATTATTTAAAAAAATAATTAAATTGTTTCAATGGATTTATTAAAATTTTAGAAAATAATTGAATTTTTGCGAAGAATTTTACCCTTTATAAAAATAATTGAATTGTTTCGAAGAATGTATAAAAAGTTTAGAAAATAATTGAATCTTTTTGAAAAATTTTATAACGAATTAAGAAATAATAATTGAATTCATTCCTGAAATTAAATTGTATTGAAAATAATTGAATTCTTCCGAGGAATATTATTGTTTATGAAAATAATTGAATTCTTGCGAAGAATGTTAGTAAAAATTTTTGAAATAATTGAATTCCGGAGAAGAATTTTACAGTTTATAAAAATAATTGAATTCTTCCAAAGAGTGTTATTATTTACGAAAATAATTGAATTCTTGCGAAGAATTACATTACAATCTTAGGAAAATGTAAATAATAATAATTAATTATGTACTTAATAAGTGAATTTTTCAAATTTTAATTATAAAATTATTCAAAAATTTGAATTTGAAAACAAAAAATTTTTTAATTTGTATAATAATAATAATAAATTGAACATCACGTTTCGCGCGTAAAATTTGTTAGTAATTAATATTTTATGTTAAGCAAAAATGTTTTCAATTTCAGTGGATGTGACAGTTTATCACAACGGGTTCCATGGCGATTTAAATGAAACCTTCTTCGTTGGCAACGTGAAGCCAGAGGTGAAAAAACTCGTCGAAGTCACACACGAGTGTCTGTCAAAAGCAATCGATATTGTTCGACCTGGTGAAAAATATAGAGAAATTGGCAATGTTATTCAAAAACATGCCCAGGCGCATGGATTTAGTGTAGTTAGAAGTTACTGCGGACATGGAATTCATCGTCTCTTTCACACCGCTCCAAATGTTCCTCATTACGCAAGTAAGTGAAAAAATTAATTAATTACGTAGAAATTAAATTATTATGGAAGGGAAAAATTAAAATTAAGAGAAAAAAAGATTGAATCTAGAAAGATTAATGTTTTCCATTTCCAAGGAAGTAAGAAAGAAAGAATGATAGAAAGAAAGAACGAAAAAAGGAAAGAAAGAAAAAAGACGTAGAATTTTCAAGTAAAAATCAAGTCTCAAAACGATAAAAAGGTGTCGTTTTATTTTAGAAAATAAGGCGGTTGGCGTAATGAAAGCGGGACATTGTTTCACGATTGAGCCGATGATTTCTCAAGGAACGTGGAAAAGTGATACGTGGCCTGATAATTGGACGGCTGTGACGACCGATGGATTGTGGTCAGCACAATTTGAGCAAACTTTATTGGTCACAGAAACAGGATGTGATATTCTGACAAAGCGACGAACCACCGATGGAAAACCATGGTTCATGGATAATAAAGCTTAATAATCGATTCAATCCAAAAACAAAAAAGTGATGAATTAAATTTTTAACAATTTCCTAATTAAATAATTGTCCCAGTAACAAGACTCGAATAGGAGTAAAATTATAAAAGAATACTTAATTTCATTAATTTCATTCAATTCCGGAAATTGAATTTTTTTAATTCCCTAAAATAAGTAGAAAATAAATTTAAACTTACATTACTAAAATTCTATTTTACAATTTAGAATTATTCTATACTATTCTAATATTATTCTATACTATAATAGAATACTCGCTTCTTGAAATAGAAAACAATTTTTCGTATTTCAATTTTCGAAAATAAGAGAATTTCCTGAATTAAACGAAATATCGTCGATTAAATATGATAATTCTTTTTTTCTTGAGAATAAGAAAATTTTAATTCTTTAAAATTCAAGTCTTCTTACCGGGTGGTCTTTGGATTTATTTATCCTTCAGAGGCACTAATTGTCGTGTAAATAAAAGCACAATATTATATATCGTTAACTGAAAAAAGGTTAACAAAATTGCGAGCAAAATTGTTAACAAAAGGTAACGTGAAATAAAAGAAAAAGAAAAAACATATTTTTTTTCAATGAAAACACTTCATTAGAAATACGTATCGAAAATAAATAAATTAAATCTAATATAGTTTAATAAATAAGTGGAATTCTAACATTCTCTTTTTTTTAACAGTCTTTCGGTAATATACGAAAAATAAAAAATAATCGAATTCGATTATTATAAAAAAGAAGATAAATTCTGCTAAGTTTAAGAATATTTTGTTATAGAATTTTAGCGAAGATTAGGCGCTAATTTCTCTGATAATATAATATTTTTTATCTTATTAAATATATGCTTTAAATAGTAAAGTAACCTTATGAACTGTATTTACAATTAATGAATGTTGAGAATCTTAGGAAATTATTTGCCATTTTTCTTTAATCGTGAACCAAATTCAGATTTTCCGGTTTGACCATAGGAAACGTCGTCATTATTAGTTTGACTGGAATTATTTTCCGTACTCTCTGGTTCATCATTTTCGTATTCATATTCTTCGCTAAATGTCTCTTTTACCGAGTCCAATTGCTCCTTGTTTTCCTTTTGACTATCAGCATCGGGAACTAATATTCTCAGTGAATGTTTATTACTCTCATTTTCCTGTTGATTATTGTTTTGTCGTTGTTTTTTGTAACGCTGCTGCTGTCTGTATCTCTGTTCGTATTGCTCATTTTCCTAGTGGATTAAAAATTAAAAAATTTAATTAATTATAAAAAATTATTTTCAAAAAATATTTAAAATTTCACAGGAATTTCATTATTTATAAATTTCTTCGCAATCATATAATTATTTTCATAAAAAATAAAATTTTTACAGGGATTCAATTATTTTCGTAAATAATAAAATTCTTTTTAGGAATTCAATTATTTTCGTTAATAATAAAACTCATTGCAGAATTTCAATTATTTTTAATACGATTTTAAATGAATTCCTCGAAAAATGTAATTATTTAAAAACATTTTTTGTAAGAATTCAATTACATTTTATAAATACAATGAAATTCATCCCTGAAATTCAAATATTTTTAAAATCTACTATATTTTAATAAAAGTTCTGAAAAGAATTCAATTATTTAAAAAAAATGTAATAATATTTGTTGCAGGAATTCAATTATTTTCATAACTAATAAAATTTTTTACAGTATTTCAATTATTTAAAAAAAATTTAATAGAATTCATTGCAATAATTCAATTATATTTTCATAAATAATACAATTCTTCACAGGATTTCAATTATTTTTAATACAATTTTAAGTAAATTCTTCGAAAAATGGATTTAATTTCAAAAAATTTATTAAAATTCTTCGAAAGAATTTAATT
The DNA here is from genome assembly GCA_032872505.1 of Leptopilina syphax. Lineage (NCBI taxonomy): Eukaryota > Metazoa > Arthropoda > Insecta > Hymenoptera > Figitidae > Leptopilina > Leptopilina syphax. The sequence goes on along the minus strand of CM065469.1, from coordinate 26,713,367 downwards.
ATCAATTATTTTTCAAAATTCATGCTATAATGCTTTTAATATTTTGTTATTATCTAAAATCTTAACTGAAATTCATTTTTAAATCAATTTTAATTAGAAAATTCTACGAGAATTATTCAATTATTCAAATACAAAAATAAATAATTTATTGTATAAATGAATGTTTCTGAAAATTGAATTCTCATAAAGAATTTTATCAACATAATTGAATTTTTTCAACGAATTTTAATAAAATTTGCAAGAATAATTTCCTTTTTTCGAGGAATTCGATTAAAATTGTAATAAAAATAATTGAATTTCTAAAAAGAATTTTATTATTTTATGAAAATAATTGAATTATTTGTTACATCGAAATTCAATTATTTTCAATATCTATACTATTTCAATAAAATTTCACAAAAAATTCAATTCTTTAAAAAAAAATTAAAATTCGTGTCAATAAGAATTCAATTATTTTCAAAAGTAATAAAAATTTTCGCAGAAATTCAATTATGGTCAAAAGTTTAAAAAAATTGTCTTCAAAATTTCAATTATTTTCAAAAACTTTTCTCAATTCAATCAAATTTTTTTTTTACATAGATTCAATTAATTTTAATACAATTTTAATTTAATTTCTCGAAAAATGAAATTATTCTTAAAAATTTTATTAAAATTCGTCAAAAGAATTCAATTAAATTTAAAAATTTGTTGATAAAGTCTTTATGGGAATTAAATTTTAAGAAACATTCAATTGTTTAGTAAATTATTTACTTATTTTAATTTATTAATTTATTAATTTAAATAATTGAATTCTCGTAGAATTTTCTAATAAAAATTGATTTAAAAATGAATTACAGTTAAAATTTTAGATAATAAGTGAATATTAAAAGCAATATATCGTGAATTTTTTTAAATATTATTTTAAATTTTATTTTCTAATATTTATTTAATTGAAGAATTTACGAAAAATTGAAATTTTGTAAAATTTAATATTATAAACGAATGGATTTGAAAATTGTCAAAGAACTTTTTCGAAAATTATTAAAAATAATTGATTTAAAGAAGAATTTTTGTTAAAATTTTACTATATTTATTAGTAGAATTCTACTAATTCAGATTTAGAGAGCAGGTTTTAATTAATTTTAATTTCGATTGTTAATTTTAAAATTATAGAAAAATTTTAGATTTATCGTGCATCGGAATTTTTTGTCTCGAGTTTACTCTCTAGGTTATGGTCGATAAGGCAGTTATCTGCACGAGAGCAGAAGCAATTTTTTGTTTTGTTGCAGAAGAAAATCGGGATGGATCGAAAGAAAAAGAATAATTACCTTCTCCTTTTTTATTTGTTGTTCCCTAAACCTCTGCTGTTGGTAGATTTGCTTTCGTTTTTCACTGAAACGTTGTTTTTGATTAACCTCCTCTTCTACCTGTTGTTGCTGCTGTTGTTGTTGTTGAATTGCTTTTTGAAAATCATCATCGTCTTTATGATTTTCAGGTAGAGCTTCGTCTTGTTGGATTTCTTGTTGCTTTTTTAATTGATCTATTAGATGACTATTGACATTGCCGGCTGCAGCGAGAGCGGCAAGTTTTTCTGCAGCCTCTCGATTAGGAAGTGTTGTGTAGAATTGAGTGGATAGACTGCCGGGACTTTTTACCTTTTAAAAAAAGAGAAAGTTGATTAATTTCGATCAAAACAAGAATAAACAATAAACGAATAAAAAAGAAAACAACGGCTTTTCTTCAATTCAAGAAAATATTCAGCTAATAGTGGCGACATCTGTGTGGAGAAATTTGTAACTGTTTGTAACAAATTGCAAATGGCGAACAATAGCGGATTTACACTGTTCTTGGCAGTTCCGTGTCGGTTGTTTTTGCAGTTTAATTCGAGTGTCGCAAAGTGTCGGGGTGGTTTTACTTTCGTTATTTGTAAAGATTTCTCGCGACATGAAACGTGAATCGCAATACTTTTCTCTTCGGTGCACTAGTTTTTTCAATACAAGATGCCGAGGAAGAAGAAGAAAGAAAACGTGCGTCTCAATTTTTTCACCGTAGTGGAAGTTTCTGCAGATCGCTCAATTGTCAATTGGTAATTAGTAATTACACATCGTACAGTACTTCATACTTGTTCTTTCATCGAAAAAAACGGATTATCATCCAACGAAAGGTATTTTTGAACATTACGTTTTAATTATACTTATGCTTTCCTATTTGAAGTTATGTTTTCCGCCTTTTCGAACGACGCGATTTTTTCTTACAAGTAAAATAACGTCCTAGCCCCAAAAGTAACTACATTGTAGTTACAAATTTTACAATCGCGTAAATTTAGCTAATATTGTCATAATATTTACCCTGATTTTGCAATAATATTGACGAGAATATTGCTGCAATTTTCGAACATAATTTTATTTTAATTTACAATATTTCTGATATATCTTAGTTACCTTTTGAAAATGCGTTGCCTGTCCCTTTTGATTAGTCGTCTGTTCAAATTCGATATTATTCTCCTGTTGCTCCGAGACTTCCGGTGGATAATTCAACTCCTCATTTGTTCTCAAACCATTATTCTCACCAGTACCAGCTGATTCCGGTTCTAAATTATAATCAGCTGTAACTTTTCCCGAACCATAATTTTGCCCAATGAGAATTTGTTGTTGTTGTTGTGAATTCTGCTGAAGATTTTTATTCGCCTGCTCGTCATAATTAAACGAATGCATTTGCGGTTGTTGGAAACGTGTCACGCCATTTGCGTCGGTTTGAAAGAATTGTCCCAATTGTTGTTGCAAAAGATGTTGTTGAAGTTGCGGTTGCTGGCCATTTGTATATTGTTCGGATATTTGTTGAGGCAGGGAATTCAATAAATCGTATAATTGCGGCGCTGACAATGGTGGACCAACTGGTGCCGGATGACCCACATGAAGATCAGGCAATTGGCCACCAACGGATGTTGCTTGACTTGCTGTACCCGGGAAACCAACTGCAAGTGAACTGTGTAAATTCGTTTGCATTGGAATATTTGCTTGTTCAAAGGGGATATTATTCGTTCCAATGAGACCAGTGTTGGAAACTGGAGCATGACTCAGGTAAATTTCATTGGCTTGAACTTCAGGATTTATCACAGAGGGGGAAATTCTTGACGATTCAAATTCGGGTGTGAAATAATTCGGTGATATTGTGTGATAGTCTTTTATGTTAATATCGTTTGATTCTGTCACTTCGTATTGGTGCTGTTGTTGTTGCGTTGGTGTTGCACTTGTTGCTGTTCTCTGTGGTGTCACGCTCGTCCCTAAATTTAATTAAAATAATCAATTAGATTAGAGTCAAAATTATTATTAGCCAAATTTTTTAGGTTGTGTTTATCTTTTCACTTTAACTACAGGATATTTTTCTAATTTTTAAAAATGAAAAATAATTTGTATTGAAATTGAATATTTTACAGATTTTACACAACTAACATAACCTATAAAATTTTGCTTTTTTGGTCTCTTCCTTCGACGCGTCACATATAAATATTAATATTAAATAAATAAATAAATTACTATTAATATTATTAGTATTTTATTAATATTTATATTATTATTATTTTTAGTGAATTGTTAATTGTTAACTATTATTATTATTAGCATTATTAATAGATTATTGTTATTTTAAATTTATTTGTATTTCAATTTTATTTTTTTTAACTTTTCCTGGTGGAAAAAGTATTTTAATTGAAATTTTTGAGAAATTGAATATAAAAAAAGCGTTCGCGATGAATTTAAAAATAATTGTTTACCTGGAAAATTGATATTGTATTTAGTGTCAAAGTGATGTCGATGCATTGATTCATCATGTACTTTTTCAGCTGCTTTTGCTTTGATTAAATTGTAGGGTTTATCGGCGAGACTTAAATTTGGAGCGGGAATTGTGTGAATTGGTCCTTTATCATCGTCAATGGCACCACGATGGGCGGATGGAATTATAACATTTTCTGGCCGATATTCGGGACTGTATTCTGGTGCTTTATTCAATGAATGAAATTCTTTTATCGATGGTCGTTGTGGCAGTACTGCATGATTATTCAGAACGCTAATTACCGGAATCTGATGAGACTTCCATCCGTTTGGTACAACGTTGAAAACAGGAGGTCGTCTGATCCTGAGAGGTGATGAAAAAATATTTGGGATCATTTTTTTTAATAATATAATAAAAATAGAAAAGTAATTTTAAAAAAGTAATAAAAGTAGTAAAAATTAAAATTAAAATTAGAAAATAATGAAAGTAGTGAAAATACTAATAAAAATTAAAAAATAATAATAATACATAATTTAATTAATAATAATAATAATAACGTAAAACGTACCTGTAATTATTAGGTTTATATGGAGGCGGCGGTGGCGGTGATCTTTTAGGAGGGAAATTGGAATTTATGTGAATTGTGTTTCCCATTGAAATTCTCGATCCAATTGGCCATGATTTTTTGTAAATTTGAGGAGGTGGTTGCGGTAATGGTCTTCGAATTTTGTATCTCGCTTCCGACAGGCAAACGCACAGTGCAACTATACAGCCAATCCATCTAATTACCTATTGGGAAAAAATAATTTTCAAAAACCAATAATAAAGGGGAAAATAAGAAAGGAAAGGACAATTAAAAAGGAAAAATTAGAAAAGAAGACAATAAAAAAGAAAAAAATAAGAAAAGAAAGGACAATAAGAAAGGGAAAAATAATAAAGGTAAGAAGAATAAGAAAGGGAAAAATAATAAGAAAGGAAAGACAGGGTGTCTACTAACCGGGAATAAGCCAGGAATTTTATGCCAAACTGGGAATTTATTCACCAAATTAAAAAAGTTTTATTATTAATAAAATATTTAAATATTTAATTAAATATTTTATTATAATAAAAATAATTAAATTTGTTGAACAATTTCATTAAAAACTTTTTAACAAATCAAATTTCCAAAGTATTTTAATTTACTAATTGATAAATAATTGAATTTTATAAAAAGTCACATTCTAATGTATTCATGATTTTTTGTGCAAAGATTAATAATTAAAAGTTTTATTAGTTAATTTAAAAAAAGATACACACTCAAATTTTTGAAATAAAATTGAATTTTCGCAAAGTTTTTTTGAAAATTCTGAAAAATAAGATTTTTGAAAGTTTCCAATTCTGTTGTTTCAAGATAATATAATTTTTATAAACAAATAATTGAAAATTTTGTAAACAATTGAAATTTCTTTACATTCAACTATTAAAAATAATTAACTTCTTTTAAAGAATTTTATTTAAATTTTTCGAAAATAATCAAGGGAAATTAGTCACCGTAATAATAATTTTATTTTAAAAATTTCTTCGCAATATATTCAATTATTTTCATAAATAGTAAAGTTCATTGCAGAATTTCAATTATTTTTAATACAATTTTACAGGAATTATATTAAAAAAATGTAATTATTCTTAAAAGTTTTAATACAATTTCTCGAAAGAATTTAATTATTTCTAGAAACTGTAAAAAAATTCTTCTCAAGAATTCAATTATTCCCATAAATAGCAAAATTCTCCAGATTTACTAAATTCTTTTGAATATTATTTTTAAAAAATATTCTTCACAAGAATTCAATTATTTTCATGAATTTCCATAAAATTCCAAAAAAACAATTCAATTATTCTCAAAAGTAATAAAATTCTTCTCAGAAATTCAATTATGTTTAAAATTGTTTTTAAATTCTCCTCAAAATTTCAATTATCTTTATAAGTATTTAAATTGTTCTCCACAATTCAATTATTTTCAAAAATTTTAATAAAATTCTACTAATAAAATTGAATTAATCAAATTTTCAATTATAATTATGAACAGACAAGATTATTTTTAAAAATTGAAAAAATTCTATGTTTAATTCAATTCTTTTCTAAATTTTTAATTAAAATTATTAAAAAAAACCTTATTTTCAAAAAATTTAAAGAAACTTGTAAAAAGAATTTAATTATTCATAAAAGCTCTAATAAAAAATTTGGAAGCCATTTGTAGATTTATGTTCGAAATCAAATAAATTTAAATTTGATGAGAAAAAAAAACCGGGAAAAATTAGGACAAAGCCGGGAAATAACCGGTAATTTGGTTGAACAAAAATAGTAGACAAGATAAGAAAAGGAAAATTAACATGGATTGGAAAAATAATAAGCAAGAAAAGAACAATAAAGGAAAAAATTTAATTGAGAAATGTATTTTAAAGTATATGTTTCAATATAATATATACATGCCAAAAATTTAATTCTCGAAATGAGACTCTTGTAGTATAAATTTCCTATTTAGAGAGAAAGAAAATGATGATAAATGATGATAAAATTCAGGTCAATTTTACACTTTAAATTAAAAATCTCTCACAGCCGGCGTGTGCTCTCTTTATATTTATAATCCTTATTATTATAATATATATCCGTACGCATTATTATGTTGCGTTTCATTATTATGAACCAATGATTTCATAGAAAGTGGAACGAAATTAAAATTCCGTCGATCAAAATGCATATTTATTATCCATGACTGTCAAATTAGACGTTTCTCATGGTGACGTGGAAAAGTCAGAAATCTCATTGTGAAAGCAAATTGATTGTCTCCACATGTTTGATTGACTTTAGTTCAGAGATACAATAAAGTTTTCAGAAACTTGACAATAGAAATTTTCAAATATTTTTTTATTCACCGTTTAAAAAGTCAATAAATAATAAGATATCAATACAATGGGAAATTATTAAATTTAACGGATATAATGAATAAAATTTACACTTGTACTATTTTGAAAATTAAAAATATTAATAATAACAATAATAATAATATATGTGAGAAGAAATCATAATAATAAAAATAATAATAATAAATATTTGATTTTATCTCTCGGACGTATTAGTTATTTTATGAACATTGAGAAGAACGTTCACTCAGAGTAAAGTACTCAAAGCGACTGTTCATCTCAATTTTTATAAATTAATAATAATAGTGAAAATAATAGTAAAAAAAAGAAAATAATAATAGTAAAAATAATAGTAAGAAAAAAAAATAATAATAACAGTCAAAATAAATAGTAAAATAATAAAAAAAAAAATAATAATAGTAATAATAATTATTAGTTAACAATTAGTTTTGATAAAAAATATTTTTCTTTTTAACACATTGATTATTTTTGGTAGGACCAATAAATTAAAGGATTGCCAATACCTGTTATACACATCAATAAAAATTCATAGTTGCAATAATACATAATTTACAAGAATACTATAGTCAGATTAATATTTGACGATGTACTATCATTGAATTATTCGCACTCAATATTTTGTTTACGGCCCGAAAGCAATTTAAATGAGATTCGACTAAAAATACGATACCTCGTTTATCACTAGAACAGAGAAAAATATTGTCTTTTTCATTAGTCAAAGTGATAGAAAAGGGATGCACCGAAAAATAATGAAAACGACATAAAAAAAACTCTCAATTATTGAAAACCCCCTTGGGCAATAATTTCTCCATAACAAATGTAAATGAATTAAAGTTCACGCTTTCCTGAAGCAATACCTAATCAATATAAGCTACTACTACTAGTACAAGAATTTGATTTTTAAAATTGGTATCTTTGTCATTTGAAAATCAATTATCTACTGCTGTTACTGCCTACCTGTGGTACTATTTTTTTTCCTTTTTATTCTTTCGATAATCGATATGTTGTTAAAAAATTGAAACGTAAATTCAAATTGAAAATTAAATTAAAATAAACAATAATAATATAAAATTAAATAATGAAGTTTTTGATAAATAAACTATATAGTATTTGTTAAAATTTATAATCATCTTTGTTTGGTTCAGAAAATAATGATAAGTATAAAAAGTTATCGAGAATATTTAACAGTTAATCCTATGTATTTATAGGAATTATTATTTTGAAATTATATAATAATAATTATTATTGTTGTTGTAGTTGAACCGTCATTATTTAAATAATTAAACAATTATTATTATTATTATTATTGTTCAAGTATTATTATTTATATTATTATTAGAAATTAGTGGAAAGAAATCCATAAGCATTATTATTATTATTATTTTTTATAACTAAACCGATTAGGGATTAAATTTGGTATCAAAGATTTTATCTAATCGAAAATGAATCTTTAAAAAGATATAAATTTTGAATAAAAATAAAAAAAAAGTTCATTCATCTTTTCGACGACGATTTTTTTTTGCACTTGATATCCTATTCATGTTTTACCTCTTTTGTCGTGCAAATCAACAATAAAGTGAGTTTTGAATGTTGAAACCGGTATTAAAACTTTTGAGATTTTTTCCTACTACAATTTTTTTCTTCTTTTTTTTATGTGAAAATAAAAACATAAAAAATTTAAATGAACAAAAATTTCCTTAATTTGGAAATTTACTGAATGGAATTTTTTTTGTGACAAAGATTAAAAAAAAATTTTTCTTTGGTAAAAATTCTCCTAAAAGTAAAAGATTTGTTAATAATTTATTAATAAATCAATAGATTTATTAATAATCTTATTATTGAATTAAAAATATTAAGTCTTAATAAAAATTAATTAATTATTTATTTATCGAATGAAAAATAATGTGAATTCAGTTAAAAATAGAAATTTTACATTTTTTATATTAAATAAGAAACAGGAATTTGTATATTATTTCTTGTTTTGTAAAAAAATAATTTCGTCTATTTATTATATGCTTGAAATATAAGCTTTTATTCAAAATGAAAAGAAAGACAAGAGATTATATAAACTTTTATTTACCAAATAAAAGAAAAAACAATAATCAAATTATAATATGCCGTCGGTACAATATTTCGTTACGGCTAATTTAATTTTTTAGAAATTTAATAACAAATCTTACGTGTATATATATAAATATACGAGTTTCTCTCAAAAATTGATAAATTCCCACGATTCTATAATTTTTCGAAAGTACAAATAAACGAAATTTTTCTTTTATTCTTTAAATTAAATTTTTATTGCGATAATTTTGCGTCACTATGAACAAAAATTAATTATAAAGTTTCTAAATGAGTAAAATTTAAGGTTTCTAAAGTTTTTTAAGATTCAAGTGAAAGACGATATTTTTATTACTCTGTAAATTTGGATTAGTAAAAATGTTTAGTAATTTGAATCAGTGACTGATTTTTTGCTTTTGAATTAGTAAATTTTACTAATTAATATAGTAATTTCTACTTAATTATTATTAAAATTCTATAAATAAATAACTACAAATTTATTAGTATAAATAAGTAACTGCAAAGTTATTAGTAAAAATTATATTGGTAAAATTTTACTAATAAATAATGTATTGCTTCCTCATAAAGGAAGCTTTGTATTAGCAAAATTTTGGATTGTCATTTTTTGACATATTTATAAATTTTTTTTTATTATGCCTAATACTTTAGTACTTTATATATGCACAGGAACTCCCCGTATAAATGTTCTAAACAAATAAAAAAAAATTTTGACGTATTTTGACCTCCGAAGTCCAAAAAACGGATTTTAAAAATTTGTCCCGATGTGTGTGTGTGTGTGTGTGTGTACTAACATTACATTTGTCTCAATATCTCAGAACGAGAAAGAGCTAAAGGCCTCAATTTTTTTTTAAATTGTAGGTCTCCCCGGGGGACATAAAATGAGAGTATTTTCAGCCCGATTCATGAAGTTCAACTATTTTTTTTTGCATTTTTCATTTTGTAAAAAAACGTTTTTTGGACATAACTTAAAAAAATGTTAGGACACTTATAAATCTTTTTCTTTAGTTTTGTAGAGTTTTTTCACACGCATCTTTTGAGCCCTAATTGAACATTTTTCGTCCATATTAACCGGAGATATTAAACTTTTAAAAATCTAAAATTTTGAAAAATAAGACTTTTATAAAAATTTTTTTAAATGATGTAAAAGTAACTTCAAAAAATTATTACCAACTTGAAGAACATTAAAAAACGTTTCGATTGACCTATTTTTGAACCTGATTCGGGCAGAAATTATGAAATTATTGGTATTTGAAAAATCAAAAATTGTGGAAAATATCATTTTTCAACATTTTTGTTTATTAACTTATGTGTAATTATTAAACTATTATTACCATCTTATAGAATATATAAAAACACATTTTTTTGACCAAGATTTAATGATTTTTAACCCTTTTATAAAAAGTAATTCTTATATTTCAATTATTATTATTTCTATGAGGAAGCAAAGTGTTCATGAAATGAACACCAGAATTATAAAAATGTACAACTTGGCAGCGGTTTTTTACTATTTTATTAGTAAAATTCAGTAATTCACAAGCAAAAAGTCAGTTTTTAATTCAAAATACTCTCTAAATTTGAATTACTAAAAATGTTTATTAATTTGAATTATTCAGTGATATTTTGAATTTAAATTTGTAAATTTTACTAATAAATAGTATTTTTTACTAATTTATTTGCAAACTATTATTTTTTAAAATTAAAAAAATAACTTATTTGTAGATATAAATATTCAAATACAATATTTTTCATTTTAATCTAGTAATTTTTATAATGAAATTTTGGAGTCAAAAAAATATATTTCGTTCACTTGAACGTCCAAAACAAAAATAGAAATTATTTTTTCGATTTTTATTAATTGTTATATGAATTAATTAAAATTAATCGGTAATTTATGAAAATATTAAAAAATTATATTTTGTTCATTTGAACGTCCAAAACTTGAGTAAAATAAAATTTAACTTTTCGATTTTTATTAATTGTCATGAATTAATAAATTAATTTCTAAATAAATAAATTAATTTCTAAATAAATAAATTAATTTCTAAATAAATAATTTAAATTAATCAGCAATTTATGAAAATATTTTTACAATAAAAAATATTTCTCGTTTATTTGAACATTATATTCAAACATTGTGGATTATAATCTAGCAGGACGAGAATTTTTTTTCTCCTTTTTCTTTTTTTTTCCCCCATCAAAAGCATTAGTCAAATAAAATGTACCCTCCTGAATAATTGTTCACAAGTGAAATTAAATTTACACTATAACTTCATTAGGTTTTATTTAATTAAATTGCGTTAATTAGATTTATCAGAAACTTGACAGAATGGAATACAGTGCGCATGAAAATGTAAATATAATAGAAGTTATTACGTAAGTTTGAATCAAAATTTTTAGGAAATTTAGGTTTAAATAATATATGAAAAGCAAATATACATTAAACTTTCTCTGTATAGAAAAGAAACAAAAGGGAAAAAAATTTTAGAGAGTGAAAATAAATATTTGTATTTAATGCACTGTTTTCGAGATTTTTTTTTTTTAATTTTCTTTAAAATAAAAAAATTTGTGTAGGTGGACATTACGGTATCGCATATTCTCACGTGTAGAATTTTTTTTCTCTTGAGCTCGTTTATCTTTACGGTTAAACACTTAGAGTATATATATATATATATTTTTTTTTATGGATGTGCATATGTATATATTTTTATGCGTATATTTTGTTATGTATATGTATATGTAGAGAATATATCGGTAGAATTGTAATATGTGTTACAAGTTAACCACGTGGTAATGCCAAACAACTGGTCAAGTGTTGCTTGCAAAGAAGCATGTGGCTATTAAAGTGGGACATTGTGCCACATCGTCATGGGAAAAGCGAGAATAACCCGCCAATAGTGTATGTGTATAGTAATAGGCATTATGCTCATAGGAAGTCCTAAGAAATTATCTCTCCTCATTAAAACGGATTAGAAAACCTTGACCGATCTTTAGAGGACGTGTGAGATCGAAATTAACGCATTAAACACGGCAACACGCCTTTTGTTATACCTTTTTAACGTACACTATATAAATCATCAGTATTTACCCATTATATACTCTTTCTAAAATAAACCGTTCTTATTAATTACTGTATATATGCAGGCCTCGGATATAATGAATTTTTCGATTTTTTTTCGACTATTTTTAAAAAATGCGACTTTTTTCGACATATTTTCAAAAATTACGACTTTTCCTCCAATAATGGCAATAATTATTACTATAAAATGCAACTTATTTCCAATTTTATAAAGTGTGGAAAATAACTATAAACAAATTTTCAAAAATTATTTTTTAATAATTTTTCTAATTAAATTTTTAAAAATTATTTTTTAATAATTTTTCTAATTAAATTTTTAAAAATTATTTTTTAATAATGTTTCTAATTAAATTTTCAAAATTTACAATAAAACAGATTTTTAATAATTAAACTTTTGTAAAATTTAATTGATAATAATTGATTTTTTTAGTGTTTTATAAAAAATTTTTTAAATTAACTTTTGAAGAATTTTAATTGCAAATTTTCAAAAAAAATTTAATTAAATTTTTGGAAAAATTAAAATATTTTCAAATATTTCCATAAAATTCAATTATTTTCTAAAGTTTTTAAAATTTCTTCGAAACTATTTAATTATTTTTATAAATATAGGTACTAAGTAAATTTTCAAAATTTACAATAAAAAAGAGTTTCAATAATTTAAATTTTGTAAAATTTAATTGAAAATAATTAATTTTTTTCGGAGTGTTTTATAAAAATTTTTGAAAATCAACTTTTAAAGAATTTTCATTGCAAATTTTGAAAATAATTGATTTCTCAAAAATTATAATGAAAAATCTTCAAGTGTAAATTTAAAAATGGTAGGTAATTAATGAAAATTAGCTTCTAAAAATTCTATTAAAATATTTTTGAACAAAAAAGATTTTTAGAATTTTTTAAAATTCAAATATTTTCAATATTTTCAAATACAAGTTTCCAAAAATTCAAATAAATACCAAAAATAATAACATTAAAATTTTTTACAATTATTTTTAACATTTTAACAGCATATAACAATCATGTTAAAAGTTTTTAATCAAAATTCTTCAAAATATTAGTTTTTTTAAAAATTATACAAAATTTTTTTAAAAAATTCAATTCTGTTCGAAAAATTATATTACAATATTAAAAAAAAACTCTTTCTTGTCATTTAATTGTTTTAAAAATATTTTTAAAAAGTTAATTTTAAGAATTTTTTTTATTATAATTTTTGTAAAAATTAATTAATAACTTGAAAAAACATGGACAGTTACAATTATTATAAAAAAACTGAATTTTTTTATTTAAATAATTGAATTCTCTAAGAATTTTCGGAAAATTATTAAAAATAATTGATTTTGAGAAGTTTGATTAAAAAATTGTAGAAAATAATTGAATTTTAAGAGAATTACAGTCGTAATTTTTAGAAGTTATTAAATTTTAGATTAAGGTTTTAAATAGAAATTTTTTAAATTTTATTCCCGTATAAAAACAAGCAAGGAGTATTTAAATATTTATTTAACGAAATTATTAAAGTTTTGAATAATTGAATTAATAAATCAGTGAAAGATCAGAAAAATAGATTAATTTTCCATTTAATTATTTTATTTATTTTATTATTTTACTATTAAATGTTACGCTCGCTAGCACCCAGAACGTGATATTAAATTTATTATATTATGCAAATTACAAAATTTTCAAATTTAAATTTTTGAATAATTTCATAATCAAAATTGAAAAAAATTACTTATTACATTCAATTTTAGAGAAATTGCAAATAATTATTGTAAAAATTCAATTATTTTCAAAGGAAATAAAATTCAATTATGTTCAAAATTTAAAAAAAATTCTCATCAAAATCCGAATTATCTTTATAATATAAATATATATATAACAAAATTCTTCCCCAAAGTACAATTATTTTCAAAAATGTGAATAAAATTCTTGTTTTAATTTCAATTATTTTCAAAAATTTTTCTCATTGCAATGATTTTCAGTTTCTACTATTTAAATAAAATTTCTAAAAAAAAATTCGATTATTTAAAAAAAATTTTAATAAAATTGTAAGCAAACATTTAATTATTTTCATAAATAATTAAAATTTCACAGGAATTCAATTATTTACAAAATTTTTTTCATAAATTCCTTCGCAAATAATAATTCAATTATTTCCATAAAAAGTAACAAAATTTTTTTAAGGAATTCTTAATTCCTAAGGAAAAATAATAATAATTAAATATTTATTTAAAAAAGAATGTTATTGATGTTTTCGAATAATTTTGCAATTAAAGAAATTCGTAAATAAATGTAACAGAACATTTTTTTGAGTAAAATTTTTTCCGTTATTTTCTAAAAATTTAAAAAATTTATATTTCATTTTCAATTAAAATTTGTAATTCGCACATATAGAATTTATAAACATTTTTTCCCTTTATTTTTAAAAAACTTTACTATATTTTAATAAAATTTTCCAAAAAATTAATTTTCAATTAAATTCTTTCCAACTTTTAATAAAATTTTTCGAAAGAATTCAATTATTTTCTAAACTTCTATAATAAATTCTTGTAAACAATTAAATTATTTTAAAAAATAGTAAAATTCTTCGCCAGAATTCAATTCTTTTCAAAAATTATATGATTAATGTTTTCAAAAGAATTCAATTATTTTTATAAATTGTGAAATTTTTCGCAAGAATTTAATGATTTTCATGACATTAATTTGAAAATTCAAAATATTTTATTATAAAAAATAAAACGTTACGTATTTTTTGAACAATCCCTGCAGTATTATTTTTTTATTGACATTCTTTTATTTATTTATTTATCCATGAACGGGCTTTGAAATATAAACAAAAATATATTTACCTAAATGATTTTTTTTCATTCGCAAAAGAGAAAATAATTTTTTTTTGTAAAATATATTTTTTTGTCTGTGAGTTTAAATATTTCAGAGATAAAGAAAAAAATTAAATTTTTTTTGGTTTACTAAATTATGAGATCTCATAGAGGGATATAAAAAAAATATAAAATTTCTGCAAAATACTTAACAACGTTTACTACAACTTTTTTTTTTTTTTTAATTCAAAAATTTGTTCTTTCGGGATGAGGAATTTTTAAATTTTTTTTTAAAGATTTAATTTCTTCTCTGCGGTGTGGAACATGAAAAAAGTATGCATTTATAATGGTGTCATTTTGGCGAATTTTTCAGGATGGCAAATTACATTCAATAAAAAAATCATTCCTGTTGCTTATCTGGCTTTAAACATTTTAATTAAAAAAAGGATAATTATTTAAAATTTTATTATCTATTATATAGTTATTATATTATTATTATTATTATTATTATTATTATTATTATTATTATTATAATTATTATTGTTATTATAATTATCGTTTTTTTTAAATTTGATGTTTTTTTGAAAAAGATTTTTATTTTTTTATATATAAAAGTCTAAATACCGTCTTTAGGCCTTTTTATTAATCAATAATATTTATTAACAATTGTATTATTAATTAGCAAAAAAAATAAATTATAAAAATAATAAAATGAAGACATAATAGAATGAATCGTTCTTAAAAATAATAAAAATTAAAAAATGTTTTCAGCGAATGAAAAAATTATGGTATAATAATAAATACGCAGAGGCAAATATACCGTGTATACTGTATAAAATAAATTTATCTTCCTTAACAATGTATTCAGTGAAAATGAAAAACATTCTGTAATAAAAATTGAATAAATCGTCAAAAATATGAAAGCTCGCGGTTTGTCAATTTTAATGTCAGTAGGTCTTTATGTAAAAAAAACAAGTTTTCTATGAATACATATACGACAAAAAGTAATTTTCATAATAAGAGATTTACCCTTTAAAAAAAAATATTATTATGATGAGTGAACTTGTTTTTTTTTGCTCAGTAATCTACTTTTCTGGTTTTATTATTCTCGATTTCCAACCAGTCATGAATAAATTTTGTTCTAAATTACACTTTGCAGAAAGTTTGATTTTAAACGACCATTTAGTTATTTATTACTATCATGCTCGAGATATAATGTATTTAAGTATAATGGCGGAACAATTTTTTTTTCTTCGAGAAGTAAAAACGAAATATTTTTTTTTAGTTCTTTAAACAAAAAGATGTACAAATTCATAGTTTTTTTTGTCTCAATTTGTTATCTTCAGGGAAACTGAGAATTAAAAAAGGCTTTATTATGAACTTTTTTAATTAAATTCAATTTTTTTTATAATTTTTAAATTAAGTTACTATTTTGGGGAAATTTTTAGTTGTTTCAATTAATACATTCAGATGGAATTTTTTTCTGTTATAGAATTCTATACTAACAAATAGTAAAATTTCACTAAAATTGTTTTAGTAATTTTAATTATTTAAATTTTATATTTTCCTAAAGATTTCGACGTTCAAAAGAAAGAAATATTTCTTTGGGCTCCAATATTTTAAATTAAAAATTACTAGACTCAAATGAAAAATATTGTAATTGAATATTTATTTGCATAGAAGTTATTTTTTTAATTATAAATAAAATTCAAAATGAAAAGAAGTTCTCTCTAAATTTTAATTAGGAAAAATATTTATTAATTAATTTTTTGCTTTTGAATTAGTAAATAGCAAATAGTTTTACTAATAAATAGTTATTTTTACTAATTTATTACTAAAATTTACTAATTCAAATAGGAAAAAACTCAATCTCTAATTCAAATGAGTAAAAATTGTTACAAATTCAAATTTAGAGAGAATATTCTGTCTGTCCACACTTTGAAGTTAGTTTTTGTGAATGCTTTAGTTTTTTTTCTTTAAAAAAAAAATACTGTTTGAAAAATCGAAAGTACTTATGCAGGTTTTTTCATGATTTATTAATAAAATAAAAAGTATTTGAAATTAGAAAATAATTGAATTCTTTCGTGAAATTTTACTACAAATAAAAAAAATAATTAAATTGTTTTCAAGGAATTATTAAAATTTTACAAAATAATTGAATTCTTTTGAAAAATATTCTTAAAAATTAAAAAAAAATGGATTCTTTCATGAAACTTTATTCAAAATAATTGAATTCTTGTCATGATTTTACTATTTAAAAAATAATTGAATTTTTTCGAAGGATTTATTGAAATTTTAGAAAATAATTGGATTCTTTCGTTAAATTTTATTAAAATTTTGTTTTTAAAATGATTGAATTTTTTCAAAAAATTTTACTATTTATAAAAATAATTGAATTCTTCCGAAGAATGTTATTATTTATTAATATAATTGAAATTTTCCGAAAAATTTAATCAAAAATTTTTTAATATATAGTTTGAATTTTTTAAAGAAATTGTATTATAAAATTGTAAAAAATTACTTTTTTAAATTCTACAAAAGAAAAAAAAATTAATTTTTCAAGAATTTTATTAAAAAATTTTAACATAATAAAATTTTTATAAACAAATTGTATATCATTTTCGAATTTTTAAAGAATATAATATTTTAATATTTTACAAGAAATTTTCTTAAAAATTTTGAAATAATAATTGAATTTTTAAAATAAATTTTACAGACAATTTCATAGAAATAATTGAAAATTTTTGAATTGTAATTGAAATTTATTAAGTTTTAAAGAAGATATTTGAATATTTTTTAAAAAATTTCGTTTGACTGATCTGAATTATGAAAATTTTTCTCCTTTTTATTTATAAAAAAAATAATAAATAAAATTGTTAATTATTAAAAAATTATGATTATATGATATAAGAAATATATCCATTCTATGCATAATTTTTATTTCTGAATAACAATATTGTTAACAAACTGATTCTTTTCTTTGTGGAAAAAAAACATTACATATTCTCGTTTCTTAATATTTTTTTTAGAAAATTCTCAATTTTCATAAGAAAATAATTTGTATCATTTTTCTATTTCTTAATTACAATTGGTTTAATAAAATTCAAAGTTTTTTTTAAAAATAAAGGAAAAAAATGTTTATAAATTCTATATGTCAATTACAAATTTTAATTGAAAATTAAATTGAAACTTTATTTAAATTTTTAGAAAATAACGGAAAAAATGTTTTAAAAAAATTAAAAATAACTCAAAAAAATGTTTTGTTTTATTTATTTACGAATTTCTTTAATTGCAAAATTATTCTGAAACATCAATAACTTCTTTTTAACCAAATATTTAATTATTATTATTATTTTTCCATAGGAATTAAGATATTAAAAAATTTCAAATTCAAACCTTTTTGAAATTAAACAATTTAATAATAATTAATAATTAACGAGTGATAAAATCATTATTTTATATTATAATAATATTGTTACTTTAAATTCTTCAAAATTATTTTCATCATTTCAATTCAATTATTATTTTCTAGAATTTTTAATTATTTTTTATGAAAATAATTGAATTTCTTAAAAAGAAGTTTGTTATTTAAGAAAATAATTGAATTTCTTTAAAAAAAGTTTGTTATTTACGAAAATAATTGAATTATTGCGAAGGAATTTGTAAAAAAATGTTTGTAAATAAATGAATTCATGAGCAATTTTTATTATTTATGAAAATAATTAAATGTTTGTGTATGTACAATTTTATTAAAATTTTTATTAAGTAATTGAATTCTTTTTGGAAAATTTTATTTAAATAGTAGATACTGAAAATCATTGAAATGAGAAAAATTTTTGAAAATATAATTGAAATTAGGACAAGAATTTTTTTGACATTTATGAAAATAATTGAATTTTTTTTCTCTTGAAAATAATTGAATTTCTGCAATTTGTAATTTCTCCAAAATTGAATGTTTTTATTGTTTTTCAACAAAAATTAGAATTACAAAATTGTAAATTATATTATTTTTAAAAATTGCTAATTTTATTTTAAATAGTATACACTGAGAAAAATGGAGTATTGGACTAAACATCTGGAGGGACAAATCGTTGATATTTGAGAGTTAGCTATTGGATAACAATCTAAATGTTCAAATACACCATTGACAGATATTCGTGCCATTTCTCTTGGAGGGAAAATGAGTTTATAACAGAGGGACAAATTAACCATCTTGAGAAATCCCTTCCTTATCCGGCGCGAAATGAATAAATATGGCAACCTAACCCCTAAATTAAATACATAAAATGTCAGAAAAATAATTTCGCGCGCATCAGATCGTACACATTTTCTGCGCAACTTTTAATCCTCAGATATAGAATATACAAGTAGATTTCCATTATCAATTCAAAATTTATTTTAGAAGGACTATTTAACTCTCTTCATAAGCAAAGGAAACATACACTTTTTGAACATCTGAATTTGACTCTCCAGTTTTCTCAGTGATAAGTAAGAAGTTAGCCGCGAACTTTAGCAAGCGAATTTTTGCTAGTAATAATAATAATAATAATAATAATAATAATAATAATAATAATAATAATAATAATAATATTTTTTTTTTAATTTATTGAAGGAGACCAAGAAAAAATTTTACATAATAGGTAGTAATAATATAAAATATATTGAATATAAACTTTACACTATATATCAACTTTTTTACTTTCTTTATAAGTAAAAAAACTTTGATAAAATGCCCTCATTATAACGCGATAGGAAAATTCTGATTGAAATTGCCATTGAAAAGTAAGATTAAAATATATATATATATATATAGTAATATTCTTTAGAAACTATATATACATATAAAGTGTGCGGAAAATCTTTTGAAGGAATATATAACTGAAAAGACAGGGAATGAAAAATAAGAGCCTAATGTAATTTGAAATATGAGGAAAGTATATATATAAGTTTTTTGCAAAAAAAGAAGGAAAAAAAAGAGAAAAAAAGTCAGAAAAAACTCTATAAAGACGACGATGTATATCTCGCGGACCAGTTCACCTAGATTTTCGAGAAAAGAAAACAGGATTCTCATCAAAACTGTTTATGTATAGAAATATATATGTATCCACCATAAGCAAAAATATACGTATGTATTTGCATTTATATATATACAGACACATGGGCAAAAGTACGCGATCGGTAATAATGATTATTCATGAATAACGAAAGCAGTATCCGTTTGTAGATTTATAATGAATTAGAAGTGTAAACATGTATATTAAATGCATCAACTAACTTTCTATGTATGTACATATGGTTCATTGCAAAAAAAAAAGATAGCAAATTGCAATCAGAAAGCAATTAAATTTGTTCTTTTTTTTCTTTTGCGTTAATATTTATTAAAATTATTAATATATCGTTAAGAACTTTCCTACGATTTGAAAATTGAAAGCGAACCACTTGCATATTTTAATGGGCAATTGTGAATAAAAAAACAACTTTGAAAGAAACTGGAACTATTTGGGGGAAAAGAAATTTATTAGTTATTGTTAAAAAAAATTGGAAGTATTAAAAAAAATTGAAATTCTCAAGGACTCGACTCTGAAGAAAGACACGCTCTGAAGAAAGGTACAGAAGAAAGAAGCAACAAATTTTAGGTTATTTTTCTAATTTTTGAAGAAAAAATACAAAAAAGAGAGTCAATTATTATTAAAAGTTATTCAACTGCCATTCCAAATAATTCAAATCCAATAATCAAAATCCAAATAATTCAATAAAATATTAAAATCAGGTTTCTAATTTACCTAAATAAAAATTAATTTTTAATCCAAATTTTAAGACAAACGTAACCTCTAATTCGTTTACTTCTTAGGTACCTTTCTTGGAAACGCGTCACTTCAATTCTTTTTATTTTCTATTCTCTTTATTACAAATTTCCTTAAATTTTCAAAAAAGTTTAAATAAACTTTCAATTTTTTGTTATCCTTAAAAAAAAAAAAAAATTTAACTTACGTGGCTTTAAAGTGAAAATTTACTCTGTAGAAAAAAATTTTTTCTACAACAAAATTTATTTTACATTAAAAAAATTAATTCTTAACAAAGAAAATATTTAGTTTAGATTATTTTTCATTTCAATATAATTTTCAAAAATATTTTTAAATAAAAGGAAAACAATTTCGTTGAATTCAATTTGATTTTCGTCAAAACTTTTAGGAAAATTAGAAATAATTTAATGATAATCCTCCTAAAGTTTTGAATGTGTAAATAAACGAAATATTTTTTTTGTGTATCAATATTTTATTAAAAAATACTAGATTAAAATGAAAAATATAGTAATTGAACACATTTATTTGTTTAAATATTATTTTTTTCAATTCTAGAAAACAGTATTTTAAAAAGACAGGTGTAAAAAATAAATTATTTGAATCAAATATAACCGATTAGTTGTCTATTATCAAATAAATATTTACTTGAATCAAATAATTTTTATTTAAATCAAATAAATTATATAATTGAGTCAATAATTTTAGCATTTGAACCAATTATTTTTAAGCATTTGAGACAATAATTTTTTAGCAATTGAATCAATTAATTAAGCATTTGAACCAATAATTTAAGCTGCATTTGAATAAATAATTTAAGTACATTTGATTTTGAACAAAATACCATATAAATTAACTTAATTAAAAAATTTTTCATAATCAAAAAGAATTGAATTGAATGAAGTAATTTTTTTCAGTCTATTTAACGATTTTGATTATTTATCTGAATTTTTAAAAGTGAAAATATTTGATGTTTTTTTTTAATTCTTAAATTCTTGGAATATTGTCACATTCTCATAAAAAATGAGAAGGTCTTGGATTTTTTAATTAATAGTTATATTTTATAAAAAATAATACATTATAGATTGAAAATAAATAACATAAATTCCAATAAAGAGTTTTAAAATTATATTCTTTAAATTAAAAATATTACACTTCTTCCTTGTTTGAATAAAAAAGGAATAGAAAACACAATAGAAAAAATGATATATACAGGTAGAATTTTAAATTTATTTTATTTCAGAATTTTATTTTTATTTAGAAATAAAAAAAATTGTAACTGCAAAATCGAATTTATAAATAAAAAATAAAATTGAAATTGAAAAATAGTCTTTATAAACAAAAAATAAAATAGAAATGAAAAATAGAATTAAAAAACAGCTCTTAAAAATAATAGAAATTTAATAAAAATAAAATAATAGAAATTAATGTGATACAAAATGGCAAAATTAAAATTGGAAATTTTTTTTGGAAATAAATTAATAATATTGTACTGAGTGTTTTCGATAATTTGTCTATAATTACAAAAATACATGAGAGAAAATTAATTTTTAATAATAAAAGTTTTGCAATTTGTTATAGAGTGCCTTTTGTACGTACAACGATAATAAAAGAAAGTATAAATGAATTGTCTGACTAAAAAGAGTCATTTCTACTGTTTGTGAGAATTAACATAGACAAGAACTTTTCGAGGCTTTAAATAAGTTTTCTTATCAGTCGAGAAAGAAAAAAAAAGGATTCACTGCAAGTTTATTGAAAAAGAAACCTTGCATTCGAAAGGATCGAACTCTATAAGATATAATAAACTTGAAGTTCATGAGATAAGATGTCAAAGTAATTTACCGAATGGAAATTTTATTAAGGCGAATTCCACAATATCAATTTTTTTTTTTTTGCTGCACGTGGTATTAAATATTTTATTTTATAATAAAATATGTTTTTTTATCGAATGTAATATAATATAATTTTATGTTTTTAATTTGTTTTTTATTTTCAAATTTTATTTTAAAAAGAATTTTTATTTTTTTATTTTCATCACAATTTTTCTAAGGATAATAGAGTATTTCAAATTGAGACAAAATACGAATCAAAAGTGTTGCGAAGTGTCAAGTGTTTTTTGTTTCAATTTGATATCCGCAGAAAAACTGTGAGAGTAAAGAAATTCATTTTCATACATAATTAGAGACAAATTAGTTTTATTAAATTTATTTATTTATAGAGATCTAATCCAATTGACTTATAGACCGATACATGATTTAAATTAGAATAATTTTTTATTTTCTATTTTGTTTAAAATTAATTAAATAATTTAATAATAGTTATATCATATTTAATAGTATCAAAGGGTTCATCATTCATTTTTGCTTCCAAATAAATAAATAAATAAAATAATATTTTATGGTAATAAAATACTAAATGATACAATAATTAATTTTATTTTTAAGTAAAAATTAAAATTTTTAATTAAAAAAATTCTATCAAGACTTTACTAAAACTGAATTATTTTTAACTTAATTCAAATAGAGAGAGTATAATATATCTATTAATTAAATTATTTTCAATTTTATTTTTATATATATTCAAAAAAATTAATTGTGCATAAATTATTCTTTGAATTTAAATACAAAAATATATTTTTAAATTTAGACTTTTTTTTGGTGATTGTATAATATAATTTATTGAAATAAATTTTTTTTCTTTCTTTCAAAAAATCAATTTTTAGATTTCGAGTAATAAAATTAAAAATTATTTCCTTTATTTTTATTTATTCAAAAACAAATTTTTTCTATTTTCATACTTATATTTAAATATTCTTAATTGTGTCTAAATATTATTACTTGAATTAAAAGATGAAAATATATTTTTTAATTTAGAATAGTTTTTTTTTTGGGTAATATTTTTGGTGATTTTATATAATTTATTGAATTAAATTATTGTTTCAAATAATTATTTTCATGTTTTTGAACTTCTGAATTTTCAAATGAACGAGTTTTTTCGTTCCCTTTTCTAATATTTGCATTTTGGTACAAAATATTAATTTACACATTAAAAGAAGAATTATTTACTTAATAAATGCTAAATTAACTTTTTATTTCTCATTAAAATACAATAATTTTAGAAAATATGAAAAGGGGAATAATTTTCGTTCATATGAACGTTCAAAACTTTAGGAACATTTATTTTTAAGTAGTAATTAAAAATTATTTAGAATTTTTTTTTGATAATTTTTACTTGATTTTTGTTATTCAAAATGCTATTTTTAAGTACCTAGTATAATTAAAAATTATTTACAAAATTATTTTTATATTTATTTATTCCAAAAAAAAATTTTTTTCTCTTTATTTTTATACTTGTATATTTAAAAAAATTAATTGTGCATAAATTATTCTTCGAATAGATGAACGAAAATATATTATTAAATTTAGATTTTTTTTTTGGTAATTTTTTGGGTGTTTGTATATTTATTGAATTAAATTTTTCTGTTTTTTGAGTTATTTTAAAGTTTAGAGTAACACAATGAACAAATTAATTTTTATATTTATTTATTTTAAAAAGAAATTAATTGGGGGGGGGTTTGGAGAGGGAGGGGGATTTTTTTGAATTTAAAATAATTTTGAAAATTTATTTAAAAATTCTTTGAAATAATTTTGATATCTTGAAGGAATGAAAATAAACTTACCTTCATGATTAGGTGATAAAATTAGAAGTAATTTTTTGTTCTCTTTTGAAATTCGTTATCCGGATATGTTTTGGAATCTCGCACACTAATGGAAAAACCGGAAGGCGGGCAAAAACGCGTTACTTGAATATATCTACTATATAGCCTATGAAGATTGACCGGTAAGGAAGCACTGACTGTTCTGCACGCAATTAGGTCATTGTCCTTCATTTATACTCTCGACTGGGGAATGTTGGTATGTATCTTTCAAGTCCGAAGCAATGCCTCCTACCTTGTATACATATAAACCATTTACCTATTCAATGGTTCCGAAAAAAATACACATACATATACACAAAAAATGACAAACAGTTCATAGAGAAAGGTTTTTATTCACCATCTGTGGTTTTTTTAAAAATGTTTTTACGTTTATACGTTTAATGAATATACAATGAGCATTTTATGTACATCCAGAGAAAAATATTATTTAAACCAAATATATTTTTATTTTCGAGTTAAATAAACTTATATTTGTCTCAGAACCAACTAGAATTTTTATTTGTTTTAAATAAAAATTTTATTCGACATAAATAAAACATATATTTGAGCCAAATAAAATTTATTTCAGCCAAATAAAATTTATTTGAAACAAATAAAAAGTCTAATTGGTTCTGAGACAAATATACCATTTCTTTGGTCTTTTTGGTGATTCCACAGAATTAAATTTTTATTTTAATAACAATAGAACAAAACAATTTTTTTTTGTCAAAAACGTTCACTGAGAAAACAATATATTTGAATCAAACATAATTATCTTTATTATACAGTCGACCAAAAATTATTTTTGAATTAAACATAATAATTTTGAATCAATACACCCAAAGAAAAATTTTATTTATATAAAATATTATAATATTATTTAATCAAATATAATTCCTTTGAGTTAATTAAAAGTATATTTGTCTCAGAGTCAACTAGGTTATTTATTTGTTTTAAATAAAAATTTTATTAGTCATAAATAAAACTTTTATTTTCGAACTAAATAAAATTTTATTTAAAGTTAAACCGAATAAAATTTATTGGAAACAAATAAAATTTATTTGAAACAAATAAATAACCTAAAAATTGTTGAATTTTTTTTTGGAGAGGGTCACATATGAACATTAATTCGCACAAAGAATCTTAAAAGCATAAGGAAATAATAATATCTTAATAAATTATTACTTTGTCTTAATGATTTCTCAAAAAAAATAATAAAAATAAAAAATAATTCTCTGTCTAATGACAAAATAATCGCTTATAAAGACAGTGCCAAGGAAGTTGTTTAATCATTTATTATTCGCATTATACTTTCTTTTATGTTTAGTCGCGCGATTTTCTTGAATTCATTTGCAGGTGCTCTCGTTTTTTTTTCTTTATTTACTAATTATACATTTAACAATGTCTAACACTTTATTAAACTTTCCTTGCATATCATTAAAAATTTTTATCTTCATTCATTCATTCATTATTTTCACTTTCTGTAAAAATTTTTTTTTTCATACTCTTGTCTCGCTGTTTTATGATAAATTGTTGTTATAAAAAATTGACCTTTCCAGGATATTAAGTTTTTTAATTTACTTATTCATTTTTGTTGTGCGAAAATTTTTTTTGTTGCCTTAATTGCTTTTATTATTATTATAATTATTATTATTATTATTATTATTATTATTATTATTTTATTATTATTATTTTTTATTATTATTATTATTAGTATTAGTATTATAAAAATATTATTAACTGTAAGGAAATAAAGAAAAAAAAATAACTGAAATCAACGAATTTTTTTGTTGAAATACTTTTTTAAATTTACTATTTTGAATATTAATTGAAAATATGTATAAATTTAGCATTTACTTATAATATACTTCGGAATTAAATTTTTTTACAAGTTTTACAATTATTTCCCGCAGGATATTCAATAATTTTTATTCATTAATAATTTTGTTATTAATTCATTATTAATGAATGAATTAATGAATGAATTTATTTAGTTATTTATTTATAATAATAATAATAATATTTTTTTTATTTGTCTTACGGACAAACGGAAATTTATTTATTATTACAAAAAAAATTATATTTGCTACAATTAGAAATTATATTTCCGCCCAAAAATAATTGACTTGGGCCAAATAAAATTTTGATATTGAAAGTCGAGTTTAAAAAAATAAAAGGGTTAGTAGGCTGAGAGACAAATATACATTTATTTAACACAATTATATTATATTTGGTTCAAATGAAACATTTCTCTCCGCGAGAGTATATTTGTATAAAAAATACTTTCTTTTAATTTTAAAACAAATTCGAATTTTGAAATACTCTATTTATTTTATTTTTTAAAATTTATTTTCTATAAATAAAAAGTTATCAAAAGAATAAGTGAAGCAAGGAGGGAGGGATACTGCATGCATACACAAAAAATTTATTAATAATTAAATTCATTTTAAAAAAAAGTTGATTCGATAAAATTAAATTTACAAGAAATTTCTTTTCGACCACCCATCAAAGGACAAAAAAAATTGGTTTGATAAATAATAATAATAATAATATATAAATGACGAAGAAGTGACTTATAAAAAATTGATATAAATCTTAGAGATAAAAATGACGAGACATTTCTTTTTTTCTTCATCATCAATATTTAACACGATGGCATGACAAAAAAGAATCATTGTATAGTTTGAAAGATTTATAATGAACAAGCACTTTAATCATCAAGTATATTAGGTGAATGGAAGGAAAGGAAGGAAAGAATACCCCAGAGTTTCAAGTTTTATATGAAAGCCTGATATCGACGCGCACTGTTCCTTTAAAGTCCGGTTGACCGACTTGACTTTTGTGAAACTTTCCGCTTAATCTCTGTAATTGATTTCATTTGCTCCAAGAAGGATCATTGATCCCAATAGTGATTTAATAGTACACATATTTTATATGGTTTCAATTCTTTTAACTTCAGTCATATGTAATTATTTTTATATTTATATGTACCCTATATATCTCAATATCTAGACTATGTGGAAACATTTTTTATATTATTTGAGAAAATGTTCATATAGGATTATTACTTCTGTTTATAATGATTAGAAAATTACCTGAGTGTATTTTTATATTTTTTTTATTCTGTACTTATTATATTTTTTTATTTTGTATTTTTTATATCTTTTATTCTGTGCTTTTTTATTTTTTTATTCTGTACTTTTTTTTATTTTTCTTTCATTTGTACCTTTTCAGGGTTGCCACAGGTCAGGGAAAGTAAAATTGGTCTGGGAAAAGTCAGGGATTTTTATAATTTAAGTAACTGGAAAGAATTTAATTTTGGAGAAGTTATACAAATGATTGCAGAAATTCAATTATTTTCAAAAGTAATAAAATTCTTCGCAAAAATTCAATTATCTTTAAAAATAATTAAATTCTTCTCCAAATTTCAATTATTTCCAAAAATTTTAATAAAATTCTCTGCAAAATTTCAATTAATTTAAAACTATAGATATTCTCAATTCAATGATTTTCAATATCTACAGTTTTAATAAAATTTTTCAAAAGAATTCAATTATTTAAAAAAAAAATTTTGATAAAATTCTAAGCAAACTTCGCAATAATTCAATTATTTTCATAAATAATAACATTTTTTTTTTTACAAAAATTCAATTATTTTCATGAATAATAAAATTCATCATGGAATTTCAATTATTTTTAATACAATTTTAATTGAATTACTCGAAAAATTTAATTATTCTTGAAAATTTTATTGAAATTTCTCGAAAAAAATTCAAATTTGTTGATAAAATTCTTTATGATAATTTAGTTTCGAAAAACATTCATTTATTCAATAAATTATTTATTTTTGTATTTAAATAATTGAATTCTTGTAGAATTTTCCAATAAAAATTGATTTAGAAATGAATATTATTTAAAATTTTTAGATAATAATTGAATATTAAAAGCATTATAGTATGAATTTTTAAAAATAATTAATAATTGAATTCTTTCGAAGAATTTGAATAAAATTTTTGAAAATAATTATATTTTTCGAAGAATTTACATAAAATTGTAGGTATTAAAAATAATTGAAATCTAGTGAAGAGAATTTTATTAATTTATGAAAGTAATTGAATTCATGCAATGAATTTTTTCAAATTTTTTTTTAAATAATTCAAATGATGTAAAGAATCTTATTATTTATGAAAATAATTGAATTCCTGCATCGAATTTTATTACATTTTTTTAAATAATTGAATTTTTTTGAGAACTTTTATTAAAGAAGTAGATTGTGAAATTATTTGAATTTCAACGAAGAATTTCATTATATTCGTGAAATGTAAATAAATTGTTACAAAAAATTTTTGAAGATAATTTTATTTTTCGAGAAATTTATTTAAAATTGTATTAAAAATAATTAAAACCATGTGAAGAATTTTATTATTTATGAAAATAATTGAATTCTTGCTTAGAATTTTATTATAATTTTTGTAAATAATTAAAATTTTTTTTTGAAAAATTTTATGGAAATTAAAATTTTTATAAAACATGAAGATATAAATCACTCCGAGTCGAATGTTTTATAATAATATTCTTATAAGTTGTTTAATTTTAAAAATGTTTGAATTTGAATGTTTTAAAGAATTTTAATTCCTATGGAAAAATAATAATTAAATACTTATTTAAAAATTTAGTTATTGATGTTTGCGAATAATTTTACAATTTAAGAAATTCGTAAGTAAATGTAATATATAGAATGTTTTTTTTGAGTATCTAATAATTTTTAGAGTGAATCAGAATATTCTTTGTCGTCAGGGAAAAAGTGAAAATTTTGTCCGGAAATCAGGGAAAAATAAAATTAAATATTTGTGGCAACCTTGCTTTTATATTTTTTTTTATTTGTATCTTTCATATTTTTTTATTAGTACTTTTTATATTTTTTTTGTTTTGTACTTTTCATATTTTTTTATTTTCCATTTTTACTGCATTTATTTTTACTTATACTGCGAAAAAAATCTATTTGATTCAAATAATCGATTACTTGCTCTGTTTTCAAATAAATATTTTACTTGAATCAAGTAATTTTATGTTTCCTGTGAATAAAATTAATTTATTCTTCAGTGAAATATTTTTATTATTTAAATTTTCTTATTTTTTTCTATCTTCTTCAAAATATTCTTAAGTTTTGAATTTTTATTTTATTATAATAATAAAAAATATTATATTCTTTAAAAATAAAACGGATAATGGTTTGGAAGGTTTGTTTCTCAAACAGAGGAAGGTTTGTTGAATGTTTTTTTATTATAAAATTCTGCTTGAGGCTTCATCTTCACTGGAATATATTGATAATTATTGGTTTTCTTTACATGTAATAAAAATTTTAAATATTCTAGTAATAAAGAAAAGAAATTTTTTTAACTAAAAATATAATAATAATAATTGAGAATAAACATGAATTATAATAATAAATAATTATAAATAGTAATGAATAGTAATAAATAATAATAAAGAATAATAAATAGTAATAAATAATAATAATAAATACAATAAAATATAAATGTTATTTTTATTGAAACATATTCAGAATAATTATACAAGTTACTAATTGAAATAAAATTCTTTTAAATTTTTGTTGAAAACCAGTTACAATTTTTTTGCTGAAAAATTTTAACAATACACGAGATATAAACAAAAGAATGAGAAATTACAGAAAAGTAATGAATACATGTCAATTTGCAAAATTATTTAATCCAACGAATGTGATAGTATTTTATACAATATTTTTACAGTTCACTTTGAATTGGTAAAAAAAAATACAAAAATATGGTATTGTGTAATACATATAAAAGTTTCATGAAGTAGAAAGTAATTATCGACAAAATGCCACCTAATTAAAATTCGCAATTAACACACGTAAATTAATTAAATAAATCTTTGTACAGTGTAATAATTCGAAGCTCTTAATTTAATAATTATATTTATAACAGATAATATTAAAAATAAATATCTTGAAAGTTTCAGAAATATAATAGTAATAATTATTATTATTATAAACGTAACAAAAACGTAACGAAATTTAATACTTAGGTATAAAAAAAATGAGAAGGTAATATTCTAAATTTACACGTTTTCACACTGGTGAATTATTATTATTCAAGTCTAATTAACCCTTTTCTATGCTGCATGAGAATTTAAATTTTTTGTACTTCGAAATTTTCATTATTTTTTTTTTAAATTTATTTATTTAAAATAAAAAAAAATTTATTTATTTATTAACAATATATACGAGCTGGATGCTCTTTGTATAGTAAATGAAAAATGAAACGAAAGAGAATTTTAAAAGAATTTTTAAAAAAATTTCATTGGAAACTAAATTTTTTTAAACATCTCAGTAAAAGTTTATAATTCTTATAATCAAAGATTGAAAGTGAAAAAATATTTTTCAATCTGGAAGTACAATTTTTGTGTTTAAATTTTTCTTGTTAAAATTATTGATCTTAAAAAATTATCAAAGACAATTTTTAATTGAATGTTAAATTAAAATTACGTAAACTTAATTAATTAAATTTTTGAAGAGAAAAATTTGCCAAAAATTTTAATAGAAACATATTTTTTCATCTAAATCATTATTATTAAACATTGCAAACATCACTAACGATTTAAAATTTTTTTTTAAATGATTCTTTAGATATAAGAAACATTTCTTCAGTTGAATATTGATGAAAATTTTCTTCTTTGATTTAAAAAAATGCTGAAAGTATTTCTTACAAACAAATTAAAAATATGTCTTTTGATTTAAAAGCATTAAATATATAATTATGCTGCGAAAAAGGATTAATTAGAAACTTTTAACATTTTAATGAGTTTAACTTTATATAATTTCAAGTGTAGAGTGCTTGAATTTTTTCGCTTTTAATTGCAGTATATAAAAAAGAATTAGAAGAATATTGCTATTAACAAAAGTATATGGACTCATTTAAAATTTATAATTAAACTATTATCGTAGAATTAAACACTTGGTATACGCACACACAATTCACTATATAGAACTTTTTTTTAACACAGCAGAAATTGTCACAGAAATTAATCATTGTTATTATTTCTGTAAAAGACTGAAGATATTTTTAACATCTTGATTTGAATTCGTTTTTTTTTTTTTTTTTGGTGGTTCTTCATTTTTATGTTAAGTGATAACCTTA
Organism: Leptopilina syphax; assembly: GCA_032872505.1. Taxonomy (NCBI): domain Eukaryota; kingdom Metazoa; phylum Arthropoda; class Insecta; order Hymenoptera; family Figitidae; genus Leptopilina; species Leptopilina syphax. The sequence goes on along the minus strand of CM065469.1, from coordinate 26,682,052 downwards.
TTTCTTTCCTATCCAAAACTTTGATCGGGTTGGATAAAAAGCGTAAGCGTAGACCACTGAAAAATTAAAAATTTTATTAGATATCGTTAAATAAATTAATAATTGCGATATTAAAATTCACTTAAGTATAAAAAATAATTACTGTACAACTAGCAAATGTTACGCGCGAAACGAAGAATTCGATTTCTGATTATTATGCAGATTGTAACATTATTATTTTACATTTTTGTTTTTATTTTTTATAAACAAATATTAACTTATTAACTAATTAATTATTGTTGTCTATTATTTTTAAAAATTTAAATAAAATTCTTCGCAAGAATTCGATTTTTTTTTTTATAAATAATAAAGTTCTTCACGAAAATTCAATTATTCAATTATCAATAATTCGATTTAATTAATAATTATTTTCAAAAATTGAAATAAAATTCTTCGTAGAAATTCAATTATTTTCTTTAAATATTAAATAATTTCGCATAAAAATTCAATTATTTAAAAGAATTTTAATAAAATTCTTCGAAAGAAATCAATTATTACTAAAATAAATAAAATTCTCGCAAGAATTCAATTATTTTTTATGAATAATAAAAATTCTTCCTCAGAATTCAATTATTTTCCATAAATAAAAAATTCATCCTCAGAATTCAATTATTTTCATAAATAATAAAATTCTTTCTCAGAATTCAAATTATTTTCATAAATAATAAAATTATTAATTCAATTATTTGCATAAATAATAACATTTGTCACAGGAATTTATTTGCTTTCAATAACATTTTAATAAAATTTTTCCAAAAAGTTTTATTAATTTTAATTTTAATTAAATTTAAAATTTAATTTTTGTAAATTTATTTGTAATTTTTCGAAAAAATTCAATTATTTTTCAAATTTTAATAAAATTGTTTGCAAGAATTTAATTAATTTCATAAATAATAATATTTTTTACAAAAAATAAGTATTTAAAAAATAAAAATTAAAAAAATTAATTTCTTGGCGAGATTTTAATTATTTTCAGAAATAAAAAAATTTTTCCCCAGAATTCAAATATTTTGATAAATAATAAAAATTTTCATAGGAATTCCAGTATTGTCATAAATAATAAAATTTGTCATAAGAATTTAATTATCTTCATAAATAATAAAATTTGTCATAGGAATTTAATTGCTATCAATAACATTTTAGTAAAATTTTTCCAGAAAGTTTGATTATTTTCAATAATTTTAGTTTTAATTAAATTTAAAATTTAATTTTTGTAAATTTATTTGTAATTTTTCGAAAAAATTCAATTATTTTTACAAATTTTAATAAAATTGTTTGCAAGAATTTAATTATTTGCATAAATAATAACATTTTTTACAAAAAATAAGTTATTTAAAAACTTAATTAAAAAATTAAATTCTTGGCGAGATTTCAATTATTTTCAGAAATAAAAAAATTTTTCCCCAGAATTCAATTAGGTATTTCGATAAATAATAAAATTTGTCATAGGAATTCCAGTATTTTTTAATATTAATAAAATTTTCCGCAAGAATTGAATTATTTTCAATAAAATTTTAACAAAATTTCTCAAAAGAATTTAATTATTTTTATAAATTTGAATAAAATTTTATTGAAAATAATTCAATTATTTTAAAAAATTTAATTAAAACTTTATTTAAGAATTGAATTATTTTATAGACCCAAAATTATAACATTTACGAAAATTGTAACATTTATTTTTACAAAAATGTTTTTGTTTAAAATTAGGAAAAAAAATATTAACTCATATTAATATAGAATTATAAAAATAAAATAATTTTCAAATATTTCTTGTAAAAATATTATCAAAAGATTTGTTCTCTAAATTTAAACTAGTAAAAATTTCAACTAATTAAAACAATAAAAGTGATATAAAATTTCTAAAATTTAAATTTTTAATTCTACATAATTAAAATAAATAAAATGCAGTTTTTCGTATTAAAACGTATTACGATTTCTAATTCTAATCAACTTTGTTCAATTAATTTTTGTTATTATTCAATCTTTGAAACATAAAATTGTAATTTCTTTAATTTTAAAATTCAAAACATCTAAGAGGAAAAAATTATCAAGACAATTAGGAAAGAAAAAAATGAACAAAAACAACGAACTGCGAACAGAAAATTCGGAATACAATTATTAATTAATACCCATAGATTATTTATTACAAAATTATAAATTACTATTATTATTTATTTACTTTTTAATTATCTATTGCATCTACAATTATTTAATTTATTGGTACACAATTATTTAATTAAATCTCTTTGCCTTCTTTTACATTATGTTTAATTTTCTTTTACTTATTGTAATTAAAAATATTTTTCGTTTATATATAAAAACTCTCATAAAATTAAAATTATTAAATTATTTTTAATAACTATTTAATAACTTTTTAATAATTTTTCATAATTTTTTAATAGTTTTTTAATAATTTTTTAATAATTTTTCAATATCCTAATCAATTTGCGTTTATGGAATATTTATTTCATTATATTTTATGGAATACTTTCTCCATAAGTAACGGATTAAATTAATTGCTCGCAATTAGAAAATATCATCTGGTTATTTAGTTTTATGTGCGTTTAATAAAAAACAAAAAAAAAAATTGTTAATACAAGGAGGTTTTGTGAAAGTAATCTCTTCTAAATGTGACGTCGCGAGTGTGAAATAATATTTACATGTAAATTAATTTATTATTACAGTAACTATGATATGGTATAATTTTGAGTAAAAAAAAAAAATAAAAAATAAAATTGTTTTGATTACGAAACTCTCTCTCCATTTTGCGCTGAGAAAAATTTCTCACTTTCGCCTGCGATGGACCAAAGTGTTCTATAATAAGTTCTTTAACCGACTAATCCAATGGAGTGCGCTTGATTACTGTTTTTAAATTTTAAGACAGTTGGCAATGAAAAACGAAAGTTAAAATAAAATTACGTTCTACAACAGGTGTCACGGGCATCGAGACCGCTTTTGTTTCTATAAAGCGTCTACTTTTCGTTTTCTTTCATTTCTGTTGTCTAGGATTTTGTTTTAGAGGCGAATTTAATCTTTTTTTTAATCTTTCTTCTTTGATTGTTCCCAGAAAAAGCAGATTTTTCTACTATTTTGTACATTTATTTATTGTTATTTTCGATTTATTATTTAATTATTTATATATTTATTCATATGAAAATTATTAACATTCATATCAAGAATGTATTTTGCAAATTTTAAATAAAAATTTCTTTTCTTTCAAATGATTGGTTTTGATTGGTTTGTAATCGAAAAGAGATTTTTTTTGTGCTTGACTAAAGTTTTATTAAACTTTTTTCTCTCACTCTCTCTCTCTCTCTCTTTCTCTCTTTATTTACAATAAACCGGATCAATTAACAATTAAGCTTTATCAGAATGTAATGTAAACTTCTTTGAGGAAAAGAATTCAATTTCTCAAATATCACAATTTACTCTGAAATATGATGAATATTAAATTAAATGTATTAAATTTCAGATTACATCAAAAGGTTCCAATCAACAATTCAATGCAATTATGCAAATAAGTGAACTTTTAGTTTATTACTTTTTATATTTTTCTTTTAAAACTGCAAAACACTTTTAAGGATTTAAAAAATACTTTTCACTAAAATTTCCTAAAATTTCTATCTATTATGTTGCAGTTAAATGTATTTATAGTTTAACAATTGGAACAAGTAACGAAGTTACACGCTAAACTAGTTAAATAATTGAACCCTTTAAACTGTTGACTTCAATATAACTATTACCAACGTTTGCTTTCAACTCAATGCATACTTTATCGATAAAATTAGTTCTCTTTGATTAACTTTATTTCTCTGCTATTACAAAAATTAAACTTTTTCAAACGAATCGAATGAAACCAGATAATATACATGTTTTACATGAGTAAGAATTTTTGAAACGTGCCACCTAAAATTCGAAAAATTTATTTTTGGCCAAAATGTTGTTTTTTCTATAGTGCTTTACATAAAAAAAAACTATGTCAAAGGATTTGCCAAAAAAAAAATTTTTGTTATTGTTATAAACAATTAAAGTTTTCAGACACTTTTTTTTAAAAAATTAATTAAAAAGAAACTTGTTAACCGATTTTAATGATTCAAGAGGCATTCTTTTTTATTTGAGTCAAAGTTTTGAATAAAATTTTTTTCGTAAAAAAATATTGAAATTTAATAAATAAACAAATTATTTATTTATAACAAATTAGCAAAAAACCATGTTCTCAATCGAATTTCAAAATGAAAAAAATAGTACTTATTCTCTGATTACCACTGAGTAATATTCCGTTGAGAAAAAAAATGGCACGGCTTGGACAACTGACTTATTTAAACATTGTTTATCCCGAGCAGAACGGGATTTGCATGTGACGTCACGCGCAGCGGTCCTTTGACGCGGGAATCTAAGAGAATATCAGAGGAATATCAAAAATAATATTAAAATAATGTTTAAGTATTTCTTATGGACGAAAAAAACTATAACAATTTAATTAATTGTTTAAACAATTAATTTTTGTTTAAACAATTAATTTTTGTTATTTTTTCATAAACAGTAGTTAGGGCTAGAAATTTCTAGTCTTCTCTCAATTTCTCAATTTTTCAATGAGTAAAACATTTACTAAAAAATAAAAAATAAATTAATTAAACATTGTTTAAACAATAATTAATTGTTGTTATTTTTTTCATAAACGGTACTTAGGGCTAGAAATTTAAAGTTTTTTCTCAATTATGCAATTTTTCAGGCGTAAACATATATTAATCATTAAAACTAAAAATTACTTATTTATTAAATTGTTGAAACAATTAATTGTTGTTATTTTTTTCATAACTGCAATTAGAGTTAGAAATTACTTGTTCTTTTTCTATATTATGCATTTTTTGTAACGAAAGCACTTAAGTATAACAAAACTAAAAATTATCTAATTATTTAAACATTATTTAAACAATTTATTTTGTTAATTTTTCAATTAACTGTACTTAACTAGAAATTCCTTAGTTTTTCTCAATTTTAAATTTTTTTTATAATTTAAATACTTAATTATAATAGTAAAACTAAAAGAATGTTATTTAACCATTGATAAACAATTAATAATTTTTCAATTGATTATAAATTTAGAGCATTTATAATTTTTCAATTAATTATAAATTTAGGGATAAAATAATAATATAATAATAATAATATAATATATAATATAATAATAATAATAATAATAATAATAATAATAATAATAATAATAATAATAATAATAATAATATAATATAATTATAAATAATATAATAATCTATAATTTATAATCAATTATAAATTCCTGCATTTTTGCCAATAATGCAACTTTTTATAGTAAAAAAACTATATATATATATATATATATATATATATATATATATATATATATATATATATATTTAATTTATATTTATTTTTAAATAAATAATTTTTTATTTTTTATCAGTAGATTTTTTTTCATAAAAAATTGCACGATTGAAAAAACTAAATTTCTAACCCTAAGTACAGTTTATGAAAAAAATAACAACAATTAATTATTGTTTAAACAATGTTTAATTAATTTATTTTTTATTTTTTAGTAAATGTTTTACTCATTGAAAAATTGAGAAATTGAGAGAAGACTAGAAATTTCTAGCCCTAACTACTGTTTATGAAAAAATAACAAAAATTAATTGTTTAAACAAAAATTAATTGTTTAAACAATTAATTAAATTGTTATAGTTTTTTTCGTCCATAAGAAATACTTAAACATTATTTTAATATTATTTTTGATATTCCTCTGATATTCTCTTAGATTCCCGCGTCAAAGGACCGCTGCGCGTGACGTCACATGCAAATCCCGTTCTGCTCGGGATAAACAATGTTTAAATAAGTCAGTTGTCCAAGCCGTGCCATTTTTTTTCTCAACGGAATATTACTCAGTGGTAATCAGAGAATAAGTACTATTTTTTTCATTTTGAAATTCGATTGAGAACATGGTTTTTTGCTAATTTGTTATAAATAAATAATTTGTTTATTTATTAAATTTCAATATTTTTTTACGAAAAAAATTTTATTCAAAACTTTGACTCAAATAAAAAAGAATGCCTCTTGAATCATTAAAATCGGTTAACAAGTTTCTTTTTAATTAATTTTTTAAAAAAAAGTGTCTGAAAACTTTAATTGTTTATAACAATAACAAAAAATTTTTTTTTGGCAAATCCTTTGACATAGTGTTTTTTTATGTAAAGCACTATAGAAAAAACAACATTTTGGCCAAAAATAAATTTTTCGAATTTTAGGTGGCACGTTTCAAAAATTCTTACTCACATTTAAAAAAAAATTCAAATCTTCTTCTTGCAAAAATCAATTATTACAATATGTAAAAATATATTTTTACATATTATTAATTTTTTAATTGAAAATTTTATATGGAAAAAAGTTGCAAAAAGCTCACTTATTGGCACATTTTTCTATGAATTATATAATAAAAAAAAACAATTTTTATTGATTTATTTCATTTATAAATTTTTTCTTTTGACTTTTTTTGACTGTTTTCTAAAAATGCGACATTTTCAACTTTTTTTCTAAATATTGCATTATCATCATCATTAAAAGTATGTTTCCTTATAATTTTCGAAAACCAAATTATGAGAAATTTTAATTGTACTTAAATTTCGAAAATAATTTAATTCTCAAAAAGTTATAATGAACAATTTTCAAATGCAAACTTCGAAAATGAAAATTGTTGAAAATTAGCTTCTAAAAATTATATTAAAATATTTTTGAAAAAAGCTAATTAGAAGTTTTTTTATTATAATTTTTTAAAATTTAGTTCTTTTCAAAATATTTTTAATTACATATTTCCAAAAATACAAATATCTCTAAAAATTATCTAAAAAAAAATTTTTATTATTATGCAAATTGCAAAATTTTTTTATTTTCATATATATAAATTTCTGAATAATTTCATAATCAAAATTCAAAAAATTCACTTATTAAGTTCATATATTTAATTATTATTGTTTACATTTTCAAAAATTTTATCATAATTCTTCGTAAGAATTCAATTATTTTTGTAAACAGTAAAATTTTGTGCAAAAACTCAATCATTTTCAAAACAAAAGTTTTATAAAAATTTCACGAAAGAATTCAATTATTTTCTGAAATTTTAATAAATCCTTCGAAACAATTCAATTATTTTTTTTATTTTTAGTACACTTTCACGAAAGAATTCAATTATTTTATAAAATTTTTAAAACTCCTTCGAAACAATTCAATTATTTTTTTTAAATAGGAAAATCTTTGCAAGAATTCAATTATTTTGGATAAAATTTCATGAAAGAATTCAATTGTTTAAAAAAATTTAAGTATTTTCTAAAATGTTAATAAATTTTTGTAGACAATTCAATTTCTTTTTTAATTTTAATAAAATTCCACTAAAGAATTCAATTATTTTCTAAAATTTTAATAAATCCTTGAAAACAATTCAATTATTTTTTTAAATAGTAAAATCTTTGCAAGAATTCAATTATTTAGAATAAAATTTCATGAGAAAATTCAATTTTTTTTTAATTTTAAAAAAAAATTTAAGTATTTTCTAAAATTTTAATAAATTTCTGGAAACAATTTAAAAAAAAAAATAAAAAAAAAATAAATAATAAAATAAAATAAATAAAAAAAAATAAATAAAAAATAAATAATAAAATAAAAATAATAAAAAATAAAAAAAAAAAAAAAAAAAAAATAATAATAATAAAAAATAAATAATAAAATTTCATGAAAAAATTCAATTTTTTTTAAATTTAAAGAAAAAATTCAATTATTTTTTACTTTTTAATAATTTTTTTCGAAAGAATCCAATTATTTTCTAAAATTTTAATAAATCCTTGGAAACGATTCAATTAATAACTATTTTTTAATAAAATTTTTCGAAAAAATTCAATTATTGTGAATAAAAATTCATAAAAGAATATAATTTTTTAAAATTTTTCAAAAAAAATTTAATTATTTTTTAAAATTTTAATAAATTCTTGGAGACAATTCAATTATTTTTTACTTTTTAATAAAATTTTTCGAAAAAAATGCAATTATTTTCTGAAATTTTGATAAATCCTTGAAAACAATACAAATATTTTTTAATTTTTAATAAAATTCTTTTCAGAAATTCAATTATTTTGAATACAATTAAAGAAAGTGAATTTATCATTAGGCAGTAAAATTATAATTGATAGCTTCCTTCACCTTTAATATTTTCAATACAATTTTAATAAACTTCAATAATCAAATAAGTAATTATAATTATTATAACTGACACGATTATTTTAAAAAGTTGAAACAAATTCTTTGTTTAATTCAATTATTTTCAAAATTTTCAATTAAAATTATTTAAATTATATAAAACGTCCTTTTTTGAATTTTTATTTAAATTTTAGATAAATAATAATTTTTAAAAAATTTAATTAATAGATATTTAATTTCAACTATTTTTCTTTTTTTTTAGTAATAAATTGTTTAGAAATTATTCAAACAGAAGAAAATTTTGATCATTTGATCGTTCAAATTTTTAGATAAGTAGAAGAAGTCTGAAGTATACTTTGAAATTGTATAGAAAATAATTAAATTTTGGAAAGTTTACGGTTGTATTTAAATATTTATTTAACAATATTATTTAAATGTTTTTTTCTGAATAATTAAAATTAGAAATCAGTGAAAGGAGAGAAGTCAGAGAAATAAAAAATGAAATTTTTGTTACTACAGTTAATAAAATAAAGAACTTTTTCCGATTTTTTTTTGTATCTTTAATCGACTAAAAAACGACTTTTTTTGGCGTCCTTACGCTGTAAAAAGATGAGTATAAATTTAGAACAGATTTTTGATAATAAATCTTTAATTTCTTCTATTTTAATTCCTGAAATCAGCTCTAATATTACACTTTTTTTACGGCGTCAAAGTTGATCCGAGGTCTGCATTAAATCGTTATAAAAATGAATTTTTCGTTAAACAGAATTTACATATGTTGAAAAAAGATTTTTTTTTCGGCATCTTCTTTCGGCATTAGGTCCAAAATTTAATATTCCGAAACCGACCCGATAATATTAAGACAATTTAAAACAATATTTCTCAAAAGAAAAGAATAAATATAATAAACAAATAAAAATAATTAACTGCTACATATAAGCATTAAATCTATGTCAACGTCAAAGTCTAATCGTAAGTTACCTTAGTCTCAAATCATCAGTCTCAAATTCTATATCCTATGCAGTCCAGCGTCATTTAGAGAATATCCAACAGCCGGTTGTACCTCAAGACTCTGTGAAATTAATTTTCCCCCAAAAATATCATCGCCATATTGCTTTGTATTATCGAATGTCTCAAACATTTCCAACGGAAACGGTCCATTTCCAATATTTTGATATTCATGATAGCGCGGCTCTTTTGGCAATTCACCAAGAATCGGTATCTTCAATGATTCCTGATGACCAATCGAAATCGGTAAACCCGAAACAATTGGCTCCTTGATATCGTTCACAAACTGCTGATGAGGACCTTGATGATACTGTGGATGATCGAAGGAAAATCCACCGTCCTTCATAATTATTTGATTAAAAGTTGGTAACTTTAGAAAGTCCATTTCCGTAGTTCCAGGAAACTTATTTACACTTTTTAACTTTGCTGCCGATTGAAGGATACTTGCGAGATTAAAAATTTGTTTCTTCTTCTGTTGATTTGAGTCTTGAGCAATTGCAGCATTATTTGGTGGATAGTCAATGTGAAGACTATTGCTGGGATTTGTTGGTGAAATTGGTAGGGGATCGATTTTTGGAACTTCGACATGAAACACGGAATTTTGAAGTGTCGATGATTGTTTTAGAGAATTCTTTTGATCCTTTGATACAAATGGCAAATGTGGTTTTGTTGTTGGTAGTTGTAGATCATGTTGGGGGAGGGAGTAGAAAATTTCTGGTTTGTTACTGCTGAGGATAGATGATGTTGGTGAACCTCCTCCGAAACTCTCCTCGAGTGCTTCGATATTTGGATGACGGGGATCCAGATCGGTTGAAAGGTCGTCTTGATGATGATTTGGGGTCATGATCACCAGGCCAGCTTGCACATCGTCTGTAAATGTAACGTCTGTCAGGTCCTGTCAACTGTTTTTTGTTAGTAATGTATGGTAGTTGTTATTTTTTTTATTGTTGTTGTTCTTGTTGTTGTTATTTTTCGTTAATGTTACAAGTGGCGTGTAGTGAATCTTTTACTCATCAGGAACTTAATCACTTCAAAAGGAAGATTTGATACTAAATTCTCGAATTTGTGTTTTTAGCAGTTTTGGTTTTTTGTTTTTGGTACATTTAGGTACTTTTAGGTATTTTTAAAAAATTATTCTTGATTGCAGTTAAAGAAAGAGTTTCATAATTAAAGAAAGAGTTTAAAGAAGTTAAAAGAAGTTTGAAGGAGTTTAAAGAAGTTAAAAGATGTTTCAAGAAGTTTAAAGAAATAGTTTCGTAAAAACTACAGATGGCGAATTTTTGGAAATTATGCAAATGAGAATTTGGGTCGTAATTTGATCCGATGTGCTAATTGTTGAGTAAATCGAATTTTGACAATCTGCATATCATTCTACAAGTAAAATTAATCTTCTCTAAATATTTTGTTTGAAAGCAAAATTATTTTCGGCATAAAGAAGAATACTCTACTAACAATAACTATCAACAAAATTTAAGAGATCTCTGCAATTAATTTGCTATTTTCGATTTTATTTCTAAAACAGAATTTATTTTTCGATGCTGCAAATTTTTTTGCTTTAAATCTCTCAATTTTTTTCCCATTTTCTTTTATTTCTGTATTTCTTTTATTTCTTTTATTTCTTTTATTTAAAATTTTGAAATATTTGTAATAATTGTAATAAGTTTGTAATAATTGTAATAATTGTAATAATTTTGCAATAATTCCGTAATAATTTCTCTAAAATAGATTTTTAAATCGATTTCGATTTGATCCAGTTCATGTTTGAGTAATTTTCACTCTACCCAACCAACAATTATGGTAAATTTTTTTAAGTTGCTACAGTACATGTCCTGAAATATTAGAATATAGTTAGTTTTTGTTGTCAAGTGTTATATTATATTTAAAAAAAGTTTTGATAAAATACAAACACCATTAAAATTATTTAATTATTAATTTGGATGGTTATTTTAAGTATCGTAAATTTTAATCGGTTTATTACAAAAAAATGAATTAGATTGACATTGGAAAAAGAGAAAAAAAATTCAGTATCTAATTTATCATATCCGGTTGCTTGAAAGCAACAACCTCTTGGAAGAAAGGTATAGTGAACTAAATAGAAAGTTTAGTGAGGATTTCCATTCGATAGTACATTAAACGCTAAATTCAATAATGTTGAAATAAAAAAAAGCACCGAATTTTGGTAAATTTGGAATAAAAAAAACGGAATATTATTTTCAATGTACAAATAAATACTGAATTCTCTGTTAAAATTTCTATTTATAATGTCTTTTCATTATAAAACGAAGCCAATAAATTGTTAACTTGTGTAAAAAGATATATAGAATTATTCGTTAGCGGAATATAAAAAAAAAAAAAAAAAAAAAAAAAAAAAATTAAAAACAAAATATTTACGAAAAAATAATAATTTCGAGAAAATGGTAACGATTTTGAAAAATTGTGATTTCGAAACTATAATAATTATTGTGAAAAATAATAAATTCGAAAAATAATAATCCCGAAAACATTAAATTCGACAAACTAGTAATTGCAAGAAAATAATAATTTTTCAAAAATAGATAGTAATTTCGAAAAAATAGTAATATTGTAAAAAAAATATTTCCGGAAAATAATAAATTTTGAAAAATAATAATTTCGATAAAAATAAATTCGATAAACAAATAATTTCGGAAAAAATAATAATTTTGAAAAATAGTGATTGTAAAAAAAATTAATATTTCTGGACAATAATAAATTCGAAAAAATGATAATTTCGAGTAAGTACCTAATAATTTTGTAAAATAGTAAATTCGAAACAATAATAATTGCGAAAAATAGCATTTCCAGAAAATAATAATATAAATTCGAAAAAAAATAATTTCGGAAACAATAAATTCGAAAAATAATAATATCGAAAGAATAATAATTTATTTATTATATAATAATTTAAATAGAGTAAAAAAATTTGATTTAATTACATCGAATAAAAATAAAAAGGGGATTAAAAAACGACAATTAAAATAAAACATTGAGTGTAGAAAAATGTGAATACATGCAATTTATACTCTATTATCATATATTTATGCAATTTTATGACACCAATAAAGAAAGACAATAAAATATGTTTAAAGAATATAAGAGACGGAATGAAAAATATAAATAAAAAGAAAGTAATAAAAAAAATGTTAGTTCACGTCATCAGTAAATTAATGTGAGAACAAAATGAGGGACTATCATATATACATTCCTTTTATGACCTACCATATTTATCATCCCTGCTTTATATATAAGTATACTATTATGTAGAGGGAGGGTGGGTGTAAATATGAGACATGAAAATATTTTTACGGATCTAATTTTTATATTATTATACCTCAATTATATCACTATTATATTAACATAAATTGTATATTATTTTCACATTATTTTCAATAATTTTTTCTATTAAAAAAAAATTTTCTATTATTTCCGAGAAAATTTTTATTTTTATCCCACTAATGTTTTTGTCTATTATTTGAAATTAAATAAGAGATTGTACAAAAAAAAATACTCCACACTATTAGGGGAGGGCGTGACGAAATTATGGAAAAAAAATTATTTTGTATTACAAAAAAATGGTGGGGGTTAAAAATTAGTCAACTGGCGTGACGTAGTTTGAGAATAACGAGACCCTTAGGCAAAATTAAAAAATTATAGTTTCTGTTTCATTTGTTTATATTGAATTTAGTGAGAAATGTAAAAATAAGTAATATAAGGTAAAATAACGATTCACTAGTTTTGGACGTTCAAATGAAGGAAATATTTTCATAAATTACTGATTGTAGTATTTAGAATTTAAATTTAAATAAATATTTGCTAATTCTATTATTAATTTATTTATTATTAATTATTTATTATGCATAGTTCATGCCTGTTGGCTTTGAACGAGTTATTATTAAATTACTTAAGTAATTAATTTAATTTTATTTTATTAAATTAATTTTTAATAAAAATTAATTTAATAAATAATAATTTAAATAAAATTAAATTAAATAAAACTATTGAGAAACTTTATAATTAATTTTCTTGCGATAGTTACGCAAAATTATCGTAATAAAAAACGAATTTGTAGAATAAATAAATAAAAATCGTTTATTTGAACATTCAGAACTAGGAATTTGGAAAATGAATAATAAATAAAGTAAATAATGAAGTAAAATAATAATAAAAATAAATAATAGTAATAAATAGTAAATACCTATGATTCTCAAAAATTTAACTTTAAAAGAATTAACATTTTAACTAAAGAAAAATTTTTAAATGAGATGAGAAACATTTAAATATAACAAAGAAAAATGGAATTATTTTCTTTTAAATTGAACGAATGTCAAATTGTATTCTCTTTTGTTTCGGTATAAATGTATTTCTCTTATTTTACTTATAATTTTACCTAATTATTAAATTTAATTTATTCTAAAAATATCTGTTTGAATAAATTGAAATTTTTATAGAATTTCAACAATAATGAAGAAATTTTTTTTTAATTTTTCTCAAAAATTCTGTTAGTGAATTTTGTGTAATTTGAATTATTATTAATGAATCTGAAACTGGCACCCAATTTTGGAAATTAAATTTTAAAGTTAAATATTTTTTTTACGAAGCTGAAACTTACCCACGCACTTAATTTTTCAAAATTTAATGTTGGTTTTAAATAAAGAAATTAAAAAAATATTAAAAATTTAATTTCCATACGGAAAAAACGAATAATAAAGTAACTTTTATTATACTTTGAAAATAAAATAAAAACCTTTAATCGTTTTTTCTCGTGAAAATTAAGTGGGTGCCAGTTTCAACTTAATTACTATTATTGTTATTATTATTATTTTTTTCATTATACTATTAATTATTACTATTATTGTTATTATGATTTTTATTATTCCTATTATTACCATTAATATTTGTTTTTAATATAATTAACTAATTTTGAAAATTTCATAAGAAATAAAGTGCATACCATCGGATGCTGCTCCAAAATTATTTTGAGGATGATAACTGTCCTCGAATGCAGCAGATGAATAATCATGGGAGCTTGGGGGTGATCCCTCGTAAGATTCCTCGTGACCTGGTTTAAAAAAATACCATAGAAATATTAAAATTGCATTGAAAAAATATTTATCAACCTATTTTATACGTAAAATATACAATGCACGTGTTTTCATTCATCTCAATAATTTTTCATTTTTTCAACATAAAACATTTAATTTGCAGTTCAATTTTCAATATATATTATTCAATAAATTGCTTGTCAGTTTTTATATGTATATACGAAAATATAAATTATGAGAGTGAATTGTTTTCCCCTAGGATAAATATTTCATTCAATTATTAAAAATTCCATCATTGAAAATGAAGTGTAAGGATGAATATTTTATACATTTGCAGTTATTGAAAATTTTCCTTCCTCTATTGAAAAATTGAAGTTTAAAGTGAACATAAATGCGTTCTGATAAATAATATCAATGTGAGGGAGTCAATAAAGAAAGTGGAGTATTCTAAAATTTTTGTGCAAATAGATTAAAATAATTAAATATTTTTGAATTGTAATAACGTACTAATTTTCTTTAGTTACTTAAAACTTTTTAAAAATTATATATAATAAATCTCCCTATAAAGTTTGTCTGAACGTTAAATTGAACGAAATTTATTTACTTTCTATATTATTTACATAAATAATTCTTCGAAAGAATCCAATTATGTTGATAAATAACAAAATTATTCTCGAAAATCAAATTATTTTGAGGTATTTGAATAAAATTCTTCGCAAAATTCAATTATTTTCATAAATAACAATATTCATCACAAGAATTGAATTGTTTTTAAAAGTAATAAATTTCTTCTTGGAAATTCAATTATTTAAAAAAAATCTAATAAAATCCTTCGCAAGAATTCAATTATTTCCATAAATAGCAAAATTCTTCAAATTTACTAAATTCTTTTAAATATTATTTAAAATAAAAATTCTTCACAAGAATTCAATTATTTTCATAAATTTCCATAAAATTCTAAAAAACAATTCAATTATTTTCAAAAGTAATAAAATTCTTCGCAGAAATTCAATTATATTTAAAAATTTTTTAAATTCTTCTCAAAATTTCAATTATTTTTGTAAATAATTAAATTGTTCTCCACAATTAAATTATTTTCAAAAATTTCAATAAAATTCTACGCAAAACATTCAATCATTTTTATAAATAATAACATTCTTTGGAAGGATTTAATTACTTTTATAAATAGTAAAATTCTTTGCGGAAATTTAATTAGTTCCAATTAATTTTAATAAAATTGAATTAATCAAATTTTCAATTATAATTATGAACAGACAAGATTATTTTAAAAACCGCTGCCAAGTGGTACATTTTTATAATTTTAATGTTCATTTCATGAACACTTTGCTTCCTTATAGAAATAATAATAATTGAAATATAAGAATTAATTTTTATAAAAGAGTTAAAATTCATTAAATCTTGGTCCAAAAAATATGTTTTTATATATTCTATAAGATGGTTATAATAGTTTAATAATTACACAAAAACAAGAATGTTGACAAAATTATATTTTTCACAATTTTTGATTTTTCAAATACCAATAATTCGATAATTTTTGACCGAATCAGGTTCAAAAATAGGTCAATCGAAGAAGCCTTTTTTAATGCTCTACATGTTGGTAATGAAACTTTTAAAGTTTCTTTTATATTTTTCAACAAAATTTTCAAAAAAGTGTTATTTT
This sequence comes from Leptopilina syphax, assembly GCA_032872505.1. NCBI lineage: Eukaryota > Metazoa > Arthropoda > Insecta > Hymenoptera > Figitidae > Leptopilina > Leptopilina syphax. The sequence goes on along the minus strand of CM065469.1, from coordinate 26,666,047 downwards.
CGAAAAATTTAGATTTTTAAAACTTTAATATGGCTAATATAAAAAAACATTATTTTTAAAATATTTAAAGAAACTTGTCAAAAGAATTTAATTATTCATAAAAACTCTAATAACAATTTTTGAAGACATTTGTAGATTTATTTATGTTAGAAATCAAATAAATTTAAATTTGATGAGAAAAAAAACGTGAAAAATTAGGAGAAAGCCGGGATATAACCGCAGGAATTTTGTTGAACGAAAATAGTAGACACTCCGATTTAAACAAAAAGTTTTTGCAAAAAAAAAAAAAAAATGCTGGAATATCAGAGTCGATGCGATTTTTACACAGAGCTTCAATGAAAAAATGGTATCGATTTTGACATTCCCTTAAGAATATAGATTGGAACTAATAATACTTTGGAAAAAATGCCCTTTGGGAAAAAAGAACTTTTTGGAACTTTTCACTTCCTACAAAAATATAAAGACTCTGAAGTTAGCATCAACGCTGAGTGTCGAAAAGAATTTTTTCCTAAAATCGAAAGGAATAAAACAATTTTTTTTCCAAGTTTTTAAGTTAAAAAAGTAATTTTTGAACTTTGGCAAAGTTTTCAACTCCCTAGATGAATAAAAGAGGTGAAATCAGTAATATTTTGATCTTTGAAAAACCTCGAATAATATAATTTTTGACGCTAACTTCAGGGACATAAACTATAAATTATCAACATTGAAAATATGTAATTTTGTTTGTTAGTTTATTTTTACTATATAAAAACAATTTTACGAAACATTTAAATTATTTTCTTGATATAATTATAAAAAAAATGTCGGCGTATCTTTTAAATTCTAATAAATAGCATAACAAAATGTGACTTACTGAAAGTTTGACCCGATGGCGGACTATAGGCGTATCCACTTTGGGTGTAAACTGGTTTCGGTGCAACCACATAAGTACTACTTGCAATGTTACGGCCTAAATTTGAAATCGCCTCTCCTGTACTGCTAATAAGACGACCCTTGGTCGATATAAGGAATCCACCGCCTTTGATTAATTGTCCCTTTAAAGCCAGTACACCACCTCCAATTGCTTTAATTGCTTGGAAAACTGTATTTAGAATGGCTTTCTTGAAGTCCCAGGCATTGAACGATTGGTGCTCGTACTTATTGCGGAAAATTAAAAACAATCGTTAGAAATTCAAAACGAAATTCATTTGCATCATTTCATGCATTTTATGAATTTTATTTCCTTTATTTTATATTTATTTTTATTTATTTATTTTAAGCCTTTTGGCTTTGAACTATTTTATTTTTTCTCTCTAATAAATTGAGAAATGTTTTTCAACGAGAATTATAAAAAAAAGCTTTCCTTCTTTTAATTGTGACTTGGTTTTTCCATTACTAAAGCTGTAATTGTTATTTTGCAATTGTCTATTTGTAGAGTGAATCTGCTTGCAAGGTAAGCAAGCTGGAAAGGATAAAAAAAAAACTTGCACGGATTTCCCTCCATAATCGCAAATGTTTCTACATAGATATATACAAACAGAGAATGTAGAGCATGATCTAAAAAAGGCAATACTACATCTTTGCTTTGTATTTTTTCTGTCATGCAAAAAATGACAAGGTAAAAAAAAATTCTTCTTCTTCTATCATCACTATAATTCCAGTTTTGTTTACATGATCATAATGATAATTCTCACCAGGAAATAATAATTAAAAATTCTATGATCTTATTATGTGTGTCACTAAATTTGCATCATGCTGATTGGCAAATAGTTTGCAAACATCAGCTTCCTGCAAATTTAAATAAGAAGTTGAATTGAAAATTTGGTTGGGGAAACAAAATCTTTGTTGCTGGAAACATTTTTTTTATTCTTGATGAGATGAAGCGAAATTATCTGCTGTATTATTAACAGAAGATTGTAATTTGTAAATTTGTAACGGATTAGAAAAGCTAAATACTAAATGTTGACTTAATTGAATATCATCAATATTTGTTTTTATAGAAAAATGTCAAATAGCACCTTGTAATACAGTTACTAGTGTATCATAACGGTGTTGTTGGACTGTTATTAAATAATGCGACAGTTTATTCTATAGGTGTGGAAGTATTTAATCACAGGAATGGCAAAAAAATTCGGTTTTCTGATGTCAACCGAAAAATGATACCCAAAAAGACCGATACTTTTAAAGAAAAAGAAAGAAGAACAGAAGAACAGAAACCGAAAAATAAATTTGCCTGTTACCGTAAACAAATACAGACTTCGCACTCGATAATCAGTTTTAAAAAAAGTAGCAAAAAGTAGCTATCGAAAAATTAAACTTGACGACCAAAAAAACTCGTTTTAGACACTTTATAAAACAGACAAAAATTTAATTCTATTTTTTATTTTTTCCTGACTTTTTCCTAATGTTCATTCAAAAATATTTACTTCTTTATTATCCTCCTAATAAATTGAATTCCTGCAACAAATTTTATATTATTCGTGAAAGAATTTAAATATTTATAAAAATAATTTAATTCTTGCGAAGAATTTTACAAAAATTTTTCAATAATTGATTTCTTTCGACTAATTTTATGCAAATTCTAATTTAAGTAATTGAATTTTTATGAGAAATTTTTATTATTCATGAAAAGAATAATTAAATTCTTGGGAAAAATTTTATTAAAATCTAAAAGAATAATGGTGTTATTTCAAAAATATTTAATTAAAATTGTATATAAAAGAATTGATTTCTTTCGAACAATTTTATTAAAGTATTTGAAAATGATTGAATTTCTGTGAAAAATTCTAATATTTTGGTAAATATTTGAATTCTTCCAGAGAATTTAAAAAAATTTTTTTAATAATTGATTTTTTTTCAAGAATTGAAATTTAATTTTTAGAAATAATTACATTTTTTGAGCAATTCCTGTAAAATTGTATTACAAATAATTGAAATCCTGCGATGAATTTTATTATTTATGGGAATAATTAAATAGTTGCTAAGAATTTTATTAAAATTTTCAAAAATAATTGAATTCCTGAGAAGAATTTTATTATTTATGAAAATTTATTTATTTGTTTAGTATATAAACGGAAACTTTTTTGTTATTCATCTTTAATAATATTGAATTCTTTCGAAGAATTATATATGTAAATAATTGAATTGTTGGGAAAATTTTTATTAAAATCTAAAAGAATAATTGATTTACTTCAAAAAAATTTAATTAAAATTGTATTTAAAATAATTGATTTCTTTCGAGCATTTGTATTAAAATATTTGTAAATAATTGAATTCTTGTAAAAAATTCTAATATTTTTGTAAATAATTGAATTTTTCCAAAGAATTTTAAAAGAACATTTTTTTAAATCATTGATTTTTTCGAGTAATTGAAATTAAATTTTAAAGAAAATTACATTTTTTGAGCAATTCCTGTAAAATTGTATTAAAAATAATTGAAATCCTGCGATGAATTTTATTGTTTTTGAAAATAATTGAATACTTGCTGAAAATTTTATTAAAATTTTCTAAAATAATTGAATTCCTATGAAGAATTTTATTATTTTTGATAATACAGTAGAGACTCCATTATCCGGACTAATGGATGCAGGCACTTGTCCGGATAATGGAAAATCCGGATAATCGAGTAAAGTACGAATTAAACAAATTTTTGATTCATAATTTTATGTATTTATTTGCATATGTATTAAAATAAGACTGAAACAAACTAAAACTTTTAAAGTCAACATTAATAAATATTTAGTTAGAAATATTTCAAAATATTTACATAAACATTTTCTTAAAATAATTAAAACACTTTAAAACGCAACATTTCGTGTAAATAAATTTAAAATAGAAGTTAATTAACGGCTTGAGACCTTATAAACTTTTTTAAAAAAAATTTTTTTAATTTTAAATTTGTCCGGATAATCGAATATCCGGATAATAGGGGTCCGGATAATGGAGTCTTTACTGTAATTGAATTATTGCTAACAATTTTATTAAAATGTTTAAAAAGAATTGAATTTCTGTGAAAATTTTGTTATTTTTGAAAACAAACATCATAAGAATTTTTTAAAATGGTTTAAAATTAAAAATTCTTGGACGAGTTTTATTAATTATAAAATTATGATTGAATTCTTGCTTAGAATTTTATGAAAATTTTTTTAAAGAAATTGGATTTTTATGAAAAATATTATTAGTGAAAGTAATTGAATTATTGTGAAGAATAGTATAAAAATTTTGTTAAATAATTGATTTTTTTCGAAATTTTTTTGAAAATGCTTTTCTAAATTAATTGAATTTTGGATGAATTTTATCAATTTTTTTTTTAAATAATTGTATTCTTTTGCGAAATTTTATGATGATGAGTGCGAAGTCTGCAAATTGAAATCAAAATAGCGGATAAGATTAGCATAGAGTAAAGTAACGAATCTGTTATACTTATGTTCTGTTTCTTTCTCTTTTCTCTAACAGAAAATATGGAAATATACTCACCGAATAAACCGGTGGTCCATAAGCAGTCGTGCCATGGGTATGAGATGAATCAGACGAACTTGATGAACCCTTGGAAAGTCCGGAGGAAGCACCGGCAATGCCGCCAATAACTTTGGAAGCAATGCCGGAAATGAAACTTCCCGAATTTGATCCGGAACGTTTGATTCTTTCTTCTTGAAATAAATCGAAATTCGCATCTTGAAGGGAATTCGGATTTGCATCAAGTACAACATTTCGTTTATCAAGTTGAAATCCCGACGGTTCTTTCATTCCATTATTGTTATTATTATTATTATTATTGCTACCAAGTATCTGTAGTAGTTGAAGAGGAAATCGATATTCATCTAATTTTTCATTACTCCCTTTCTCTTTATCACGATTTCTCGTTTTATTGGACTGATAAAAAAAATGATTTCTAGATGCATCCAAATCGTTGGTTGAAAATTTTCTAGCATTTCGAAATGGTTGCAGTCTTTCCAATTGCGCTGCTGCCGATTCTAATAATTCTTCCTTCGTGTTCTTCTCATTTAATGACCTCGCACTCGTGCATGTCAGTGTCAACAGTAAAGCAATCTGCAATAATGAAACATTTGTTATTCTTTTCTGAAAATTTCAAATGAATTTTTCCATATTTTCAAAAATTATATTAATTGTAATCAAAAACAAATGAAATATTCTTGAACTTTTTAACAAGTCAGGAAAAAAGTGAAAATCAGAGCAAACAAAATAAAATATTTGTGGCAACTATGTTTGGGAACTAAAAAATATATGAAATTTATAATTGGAGGAAAAATGAACAACTATAAATTGTTGAGAAATATTGAGATTGGCAATTATGTTATAAGGTCATTTAATCATATGATGATCATTATATTGATATATGTCGGAAATAAACATATGATGAGTATGGATATAATTTCTTTAAAGTTGTAGCATAAACACTTAACTGCGTTTAAAACAAGTGGAGCAAAACTGGTGAAAGTTAAAGACAAAATAAAATAAAATCATACATAAGCTTCTATATTTTGCGACAAAGGACGATTCTAGTCTGCTCACATGGTTTCATACATTAAAGCATTTTTTTTTCTTCATACATGAATGAACAAAAAGCGAGATTAAAAATCAGAAATGCAGAAAGTCTTTCAGAGGAAAAAATAAACTTTATGTAATTTTATAAAAGCTTTGAATCGACATTTTTATTTATACACTCTTTTTTATATGTTTAAAATTATTAAATTGCATTAAAAAATTTAAAAATTATCAAAATACTTCAAAAATGATTAAAAATAAATAAAAAATGAATAAATTAGATTAAAAAATACCAAAGTACGTTAAAAATTATACTTGAAAGAAAGGAATAGTAATTATCTAATTATAAAGGAAAATTAAAAAATAGAAACAAATTAATGAAAGTTTAATATTACGACAGTCATGATTAATTTCCATTCCATTCGTTAATTAAGGTGTAATTTTTTTCCCTAACACACTATATAAATATTATGTTAATTAATCTGATTATAATTCATTTACAAACAAGGATATAAATATTGTAATTATTATTTTATTGATAGATTGGTGAATAATGTAGAAAAAAAAGAAAATTTTAATGAGAATTTAATTCATCGATAAAATTCTGTTTCCTTTAACTTTCATTTATAAAAGAGGAAAGGTTCATAGCTCATGAAACGAAAGTCATTGCTCAAAGCGTCCTTGATCTTGTACCTCGAGTTCGAGACACGTGACCCAAATCCTTTCTCAAGGCTCTAAAGAGAAATTTTTATTATCCACTTTTCTCAAAATTACAAAATCGAATAATATATTTAACGTCGCCAAATATGTACAATGGAAAGTGAAACTATTTATTTTTTTTATTAGTGAAACAGTTAGTTTATATTTGTATTCAAAGCGGGTAAATATTTTTCTAAGGTAACAATGGCGATATAACGGTCTTGTAACTATAATATTTAATTTTAACTTAAAATCTGAAGATTCTTCTAAATGTAAAATATGTTTACGTCAAAAAAATCCACTTCCCTAAATATGAATTTTTCTTTATTATACTTTTAATTTTTTGGTTTTTATTAAATCTTTTTATTATTTATATAATAATCTTGAATCTATCAATAATAGGGAAAAAACATTTCACCTGAAATAAATATAAGTTTTTCTAGAATAGCGAAAGTATTAAAATATCAACTAAAAAATTCGCTAATAAATAAAAAAAATTTTAGATTTTTCAGATCAAATTCAAACGAAAAAAGGAAAAATTTGAGTCAAAAAAATGTTCTGTTACATTTATTTACAAATTTCTTTCGAATTTTTCGAAAACGTCAATAACTTTTTTTTAAATAAATATTTAATTATTATTTTTTCATAGGAATTAAAATTCTTTAAAAGATTCAAATTCAAACCTTTTTGAAATTAAACAAGTTATAAAAAAATTGTTATGAAACATGAAGACATCGATCTCTCCGAGTCTTCGACTCGGAGCAATCGATGTCTTCATGTTTTATAATAATTAAAGATGACCGAGTGATAAAATCATTATTTTATATTATAAGATTTTATAAAAAAAAAAAATTTTAATTATTTTTTATGAAAATAATTGCATTATTGGGAACAAATTTATAAAACATTAGTAAGTAATTGAATTTTGCAGAAAAAATGTACGAAGTTGAAGTCCACAACGTTTATCAACGAAAAAAATTTATTTAATGCATTCAAGTATTATTTTTAATTTAATTTTTAATTGTAAACTAATTATTATTAAAATATAATCAATTTTTTTTTCTAAATATTTTTGTGTCAATATTTAAGCGTCATTTTTAATTAATTTACTAAGTGAACAATTTTTTTTCGTTGATCAACGTTGTGGACTTCAACTGGGTAAGAATGTTGATATTTACAAAGAGAATTTTAAAAAAAATTTTGAAAATTATTTAATTTCTATGAAGAATTTTTTTTACTTTTAAAGATAATTGAATTTTGCAAAAAATTTTATCATAACTTTTGAAAATAATTAAATTTCCAGGATGAATTTTATTATTTATGAAGATAATAAAAATTTTAATGAGAAAATGAAAAAAAATTTTGAAGATAATTTAATTTCTGCGAAGAATTTTATTACTTTTGAAAATAATTAAATTTCTAGGATAAATTTTATTATTTATAAAGATAATTGAAAATTTGACAAGAATTTTATTAATATTCTTTGCAAATAATTGAATTTCAGAGAAGAATTTTATTACTTTTGAAAATAATTGAATTCCTGTGAATAATTTTATTAATTTTGGCAAAAATAATTAAATTTCTGTGGAGAATTTTATTGAAAGTTATGAAAGTAATTGAATTCTTGCAAAAATTTTGATTAATATTTGAAAAAAAATTTATTTACCGTAAAAAATTCAATTGAATTTTGAAAATAATTGAATTTTTGCGAAGAATTTTATTAAAATTCCTTAATAAAATAATTCAACTTCCGCGAAGAAAATTTTGTATTGAAAACAATTCAATTCTTATCATTAATTTAATCAAAATTTTTCAAAATAATTGAATTTCTTGAGAAGAATTTTAGTAATAATTGAAAATAATTGAATTCTTACGATAAATTTGAAGAATTTTCGAATTCCTGTGAAGAATTTTATTAATTTATAAAAAAAAAAAATTACTGTCAAGAATTTTAAAGTTTTTAAAAATAATTGAATTCTTGTAAACAATTTTATTAATTTCAAAAAATAATTTAATTCCTGTGAATAATTTTATTAATTTTGGCAGATAATTGAATTTCTGCGTAAAATTTTTTTAAACATTTTGAAAATAATTGAATTATTACAAATATTTTTATTTATATTTGAAAATAATTGAATTCATAAGAAGAATTTTATTTAAAATTTGTGAAAATAATTGAATTTTTTGCGAAGAATTTTATTACTTTTGAAGATAATTGAATTTCTGCGAAGAATTTTCATTACTTTTGAAAATAATTGAATTTCAGAGAAGAATTTTATAATTCATAAAGATAATTGAAATTTTGACAAGAATTTTATTAAAATTTTTGTTAAATAATTGAATTTCGGAGAAGAATTTTATTATTCAAAAAAATAATTGACATTTTAAAGAGAATTTTTTTAAAAAAATGTTAAAAATACCTAATTAAAATTTTGCTATGAATTTTATTTAATTTTTTAATTAATAATTAATAAATTAATAATTTATGAAAATAATTGAACTTTGGAGAAGAATTTTGTTATTTATAAAGATAATTGGGATTTTTACGAGAATTTTTTTCAAATTTTAAACATATATAATTAAATTTTATAAGAATTTTATTTTATTTTTTTTGAAAATAATTGAATTTCTGCAATTATTTGTAATTTCTCCAAAATTGAATTTTTTTGTAGTGTTTTCAACAAAAATTTAAATTAGAAAATTTTGAAATTCTATTATTTTTAAAATTGCTAATTTTATTTAAAAAAGGCAGTAAGTAGTTAGCCGCGCGAATTGTTGCTATAGTAATATTTATAATTAATCATATTTTTTTATAAAATAATTTTTTTTTGTATAAATATTTTCAAAAATTACTATTTATTGAGCTGAAAAATAATGAAGGAAAATAAAAATACTAAATAAATAAACTAATTTTTAGTAAAATGTTAATTTCACTAAAAATATAATTAATTTTACTAGTAAAAAAAAAATTAATTACCTATAAATAAAAAAAGGAAAAAAATAAAAATACTAAATAAATAAACTAATGAACTATTTTTAAGTGAAATATTAATTTTAAACAAAATTAGTGAATATTCGTACTATTGTGAATTAGTTTAATTAGTGACCCAGTTTTCACGATATAATTCAAAATTGGAAATTACATGTTATTGTTAAAAATATTGAGAAATGGGAAAATTTCACAATTCTCGCAATTACGAGATCCAAACTAAACAATGGTCCAATTTTTGTTTTCAAATTTAAAAAAGAGAATTTTTTTGGAAATTTTAATTTACGATGTAGTAAGGAATTTTTTTCGATTTTAGAGAAACTTTCTTCTTTTTGGGCGAAAGTGGACTAATCATCGATATATGTAAATGACAAAAGAAGTGATGCAACGTTTGAAAGACTTCCGGATCTACATCTCTCTCTCTCTCTCTTCGTTTTTTTATTTTTATATTATTCAATATAATAGCAGAGAAGATTGTTTGTTAAAAATGAAAAAAAAAATGAATATACTAATTTTTTTCCTTCCCATTGTCATTATCAATATAATGAAGAAACAGAGTAAATTTGCGGTGTCGAGTGTAATTAAAGTAATAATTCTTTATTCAATGTGTGAGAAATTTGCACAAAAAATCACAGTCATAGCAATAAGGAAGAAAGGTTACGGGCAGATGAATGTATAACTTTCACATACAAAAGACGATCATGTTGACGCATTTTGCTCTTGAATGTCGTTTATAAATGTATTAAAATATAACATTCATTTTGAAAATAAATAAAAGAAAATTGATTTTGCGGTTAAAAAGTTGTATATTTTCAATTTCACGCACGTTAGTTAAACAACTAGTTTTTTGATAGGGTAAAAGAAATAAAAATATACGAAAAGTTCTCTCTACAATTTCTCCACGTAATTTTCATATATCGAAAGTTGTTGCAAAACAGGTTGTGAATTAATTAGTTTATAAATTTATATTCAATTAGTATTCCAAAAGACTTTGTCTTCTTAATTAATTCACGAAATTTCTATTTTATCGTAATTTATTGCAAAATTTGGTAAAATTTTAATCATTTTTTTTTTCATTGTAGTTTCATGATTTTTTCTCCAGTTTATAAATTTTCAGGTTTTTCGTTTTTGTTTACCAAAAATTTAATTTTTAGTGAAATTTTCCCATTCTTTTGTGTAAATTTATAAATTATTTACTTTTTGTTTTTACTTTATGTTTCAATTTTATTTATTTTTAATAAAAATAATTTCTTTTGGAAAAAAAATAAATTTTGCCTTGAATTTTTTCTCCATTTCCGCAGCGAAGATGGAAAAAAGTGTTAAAAAAGTGACAACAGCGGAAGGAAAAGTATAATTTTCTCCAAAATGTTGTTTTTTTTGTTGTGGGGTGTTGTTTTAATCCTCAAGTTTTTTTTTTTTTTTTGAAACACTTCACTCACGATTTAAAATGCACATTTGTCGATGATTAAACGTGTGTTCATGAAACATCATGGTAAACTTTCGCAGATCAGTTGAAACCTCTGAGCACTCTCACTGAACTCACTGACTGTCGCTAAAGACTATTTCCTCTCACTATATACCGGTTCCCACTCTTTGAAAATATAAAATCACGTGCGGCTTTAAATGATTTAATCGAAAAAGATTTTTTTTTTTTTTCACCGAAAAATGGGATAAAATCCGAAGATGAAATTGAAATTAACGCGTGTAATTTTTCATTAAAGTTGCGACTAAAGGGGATAATTATAATAGCTAATCGAAATAATTAGTTTGTAATACAATTTATTCTTAAACCAACTTTCAGGATAATAATCTTGAAAGTTGGTTTAAATGGATTTGTTTTAAATTTGAAAATTTTTTATTGCAAAAAATTTTGTTTGAAAATTTTTTATGCAGAAAAGAATAATTAGGCTGTTTTTTTTTACTATTTTTACTACTAAAAAACTTAATTGTCAGGAATTTTTATGCCTTTTTGGTAAATTTTACTATTTTTGGAGTTAAAGTTGTGTTCAAAGTACTTTTTTTTGTAAAAATTAGTAAAATTAGTATTTTTATTTTTTTTTCGTTATTTTATTTATAGGTATTTTGTCCTATTGTTTTACTAGTAAAATTAATTATATTTTTAGTGAAATTAACATTTTACTAAAAATTAGTTTATTCGTTTATTTATTTAGTATTTTTATTTTCCTTCATTATTTTTCAGTTCAATGAATAGTAATTTTTGAAAATATTTAAATACAGAAAAAAAATTATTTTATAAAAAAATATAATTTTAATTATTATTACTATTTTAATTATAAAAATAATTCTTAACCCAGTAAATGTTTACATTACTTTGCAATTCAATAAAATAGTAATTTTTGAAAATATTTATACAGAAGATAAAATTTTGTTCATTTAAAAGTTCAAAATTGTAGTGTACACATTAATTTCTATTTAATTTTGTTGTCTTTTATTTCTCATTACTTTTATCATTTACTTATTACTTTTTTACGTATTATTTTAATTTATACTTTAATTTTTTTTATAACTGAAAGGAAACAATTTTATGTCACCACCATAATTTATGCAGCCTATTTACACTTCACTTCGTTTATGAGAGAGCTTTCATTTCATCTAGGCGGCAATTTAATGAACTATAGTGGCGCGAAATTCAAAATAGAAAAAAAATATTATGAATAATATTTTAATATTAATAATATAAAACTAATTAATATCTTCCAAAAATAATTGCGTTCTATTATTTACTTAAATTTATTTATTTATTTATTTAAATTTTAATCTATTGAATTTTTTTAGTAAAATTCTATAGAATGTTCACTAGATTTTATCTAAAATCATTCTAGTAAAATTATAAATTTTTTTTACTAGGAATTGTAAATATAATTTCTTTTTTTTACTAATTTTAATATTGACGATTATTATAATTATTAAATTATAATTATATTGATAGATTTAGGATTATTAAATATTACTAAATAAACAATAATAAACAACATTCAAAGTTAAAAAAAAATAATAAGTTAAAAAAAAACATTCGTTAATTCTATTTGTCAATTACAAATTTTAATCGAAAATGAAACTGAAAATTTTTGAATTTTTAAAAAATAAATTATTAATCCTTTTAAATAAATATTCAATCATTATTATTTTTCCATGGGAAGGGAATTAACATTTACAAAAAGTACAGAGTGAAAAAAATATAATTTTTTTTATTATAAAATATGATGATTCAATCATATAAAATATTATTGAAAATGGCTCAATTTTTACTAAATTTAATATTGACGATTATTATAATTATTAAATTACAATTTTATTGACAGATTCGCGGGATTATTAGAGATTACTAAATAAAGAATAAAAATAGTAAATAAAATTATTATAATTTATTTATTATTATTAATGCATAATATTCTGTTCTCCTTTTGCTTCATTTCGTTTGTGAGAGAATTTTCATGACATCTAGGCGGCAATTTCATAAACTAATTTGGCGCGAAGTTCAAAAAAAGAAAATTTAATTATATTAATATTGGTAAAATATAATTAATTAGTATTTGTATAAAAAACAATTATGTTAATTTTTACCTAATATTTAATAGAATTAGTGCAGAAATTCTATTTTGTTTTAGAAAAATTTTTCTAGAATTTATTTGATTGGGATAGTCAATAGCTTAATTTTTACTAATTATAATAGTGATGTTTATGATTAGATAATAAATTTTAAAAATAATAGAATTTAAAAATTTGTATTTCAAATTTTCGTTGAAAACACTAAAAAAACTCCAATTTTGAAAAAATTACAAATAATTGCTGAAAATCAATTATTTTCAAGAGTGATAAAATTCTTCTCATGAAATTCAATTATCTTTCAAATTTAAAAAAAAATTATAGTCAAAATTACAATTATCTTTATAAATAACAAAATTCTTCACCAAAGTTCAATTATTTTTAAATTAAGTTCAAATTCCCAAAAATAGTACGCAAACATTTAATTATTTTCATAAATAATAAAAATTAGACGGGAATTCAATTATTTAAATAATTTTTTATAAATTCCTTCGCAATAATTGAATTATTTTTATAAATAGGTAATAAAATTTTTTTAAGGAATTCAATTATTTTCATAAAAGATAATTAAAAATTGTAGAAAATAATAATTGATTTGAAAAAATAATTTAGAAAAAGTTACTGTAGGAATAATATTCTTATAATATAAAAAAAAATAATTTTATCACTCGGTCATCTTTAAATATTATAAAACATGAAGATATCGTTCACTCCGAGTCTTCGACTCGGAGCAATCGCCATCTTCATGGTTTATAAAAATATTCTTATAAGTTATTGAATTTAAAAAGATTTGAATTTCAAATTTTTTAAATTCTTAATTCCTATGGAAAAATAATATTAATTAAATATTTATTTAAAAAAAAAGTTACTGGTGTTTTCGAATAATTTTATAATTAAAGAAATTCGTAAATGAATGTAACAGAACATTTTTTTGAGTAAAATTTTTTCCTTTATTTTCTAAAAATTAAAAAAGTTTGAATTTAATTTTCAATTAAAATTTGTAATTGACAAATAGAATAGAATATGTAATGTTTCTTCTCCAAAAGAAAAGAATGAGTTTCTGAACAATATTGTTATTGAGAAATATAAATTATGCATAAAATATTTCCTATTTGTTAATTATATTTTTTTAACAATTAACAATTTTCTTAAATTTTTTATAAATGAAAAGGAGAAAAATTTGCATAATTTAGATCAGTCAAACAAAATTTGTTATAGAAAAAAGCATATAATAAACAAAATTTATTTGTTAATCATAATTTTTTTATTTTTTCTAATTTCAAATATTGTTTTATTATAAATCATGAAGAAATACCTGCATATGTTCGATCTGTCAAACAATATTTTTTAAAGAAAAAAAAACAAAAACATACACAAAAACTATCTAACTAATTAATATTTTTTTAGAGAATTTCCACTATTTTAAATTCGCTAATTTTCAAAAAAAATTCGAAAAAATCAATTATTTAACAAAATTTTATGCTATTTATTTTTCATAATAATTCAATTACTTTCACTAATAATAATAAAATTTTTCGTGAAAATTCAATTTTTAAAAAAAATTTTTGATTAAATTCTAATAATGAATTTAATTATTTTCATAAATAATAAAACTCATCGAAGAATTTTAATTATTTTTAATACTATATTTTAAATTTATAATAAAAAAATTCAGTTATTTTCACAAATAAAGTTTTCCACAAGAATTCAATTATTTGAAATAAAATTTCAATAATATAAAAAGAATAAAAAATTAATTATTTAAAACAATGTTTATGAAATTCTTATGAAGAATTCAATTATTTTCAAAAATAAACAAGATTTTCGACAGAAATTCAATTCTTTTTAAACATTTTAATAAACTTTTCCGCAATAATTCAATTCTTTTCAAAAATAATAAAAATTCTCTGTAATTCAATTATTTTTGAGAATTATAATAAAATTCCTAGCAACTATTCAATTATTTTCATAAATATAATATTCATCACAATAATTCAATTATTTTTAAAAGTAATAAATTTATTCTTGAAAATTCCATTATTTTAAAAAATTCTAATAAATCGTTCGCAAGAATTCAATTATTTTAAAAAAAATTTAATAAAATTTCCCACAGACATTCAATTATTGACAAATTTCTTAATAGAATTCTTTGTAAAATTTAATTATCTTTCAAAACTTTTCGCAATTCAATGATTTTCAATATAGTATTTTCATAAAATTGTCAAACAGAATTCAATTTATTTCAAAAATTTGTTGTAAAAATCTTCGTAAGAATTCAATTCTTTTCATGAATAATAAAAATTTTCATCAATTCAATTATTTAAATTAGAATTTGCATAAAATTATTCGAAAGAGATGAATTATTTAAACATTTTTATAAAGTTCTTCGCAAGAATTAAATTATTTTTTATAAATATATTTTAAATTCTTTCATGAATAATAAAATTCGTAGCAGGAATTCAATTTATTATCAGGATAAGAAAAAAAGTAAATATTTTTGATAAAAATTAGGAAAAAGTAAGGAAAATAAAAAATATGGAATGGAATTTTTTTCAATTTTGTAAAGTAAATAAAACGAGTTTTTTTGGGTTTTTTTTTGAAATTAAAAAAAATGACAATAACCCACAAAAATTAATTTTCAAAACAAACAAATGATTGCAGAAAATTTGCTAACGGAAAGGAAACTTACAATTATTATAAAGTATATATTGTTAAAATATATTTATTTTTAATAAAAAGACGTCAGTCTTTTGACTTAAAATAAATATTTTAAAAATTCTAATTTATACGGATTTTTGTACATCCGCATCGGATGTGGTGCCAATCATTCTGGATAATTGGAATTCTAAAGTAAAAAGAAAATCTTCCTGAAAATCAAGTATCGATGCTTGATAGAGATATACTCGAGCAAAACTCATTAGACGCTATTAAATACTCTTGATAATCGCGTCTTTTGTTGCACATGACAAGAATATTAATTGCCATTGAAATTCTTAATGCAAAGCATTGTTTGAAGCTTAAAATGAAAGTGCGCGGGTGAAATGTCGCTCATATGTATTCGGTAAAAGAAATTCTCTTTTTTATTTTATCTTCTTTATTAAATCTCATTCGTAGGCCAAGTAAATTTTCTCTTTTATTTTTATATACAACAAAAAAAAAAGATGACCTTACACAAAATTTTTATATTCTCATTATTCGCATTTTCTTTTAACCATTTTTTGTGCTTCGAGAATTTTTATCAAACATTTCTATTTTATTATTCATATGAACCAAAAAATAGAATATGAAAATTAAAAAATGTTTGAATATTGAAAACACGATATTTTTACTACAAAAAAAATTCAAATAAAAAATTCAAAAATATTTGAAAGAAATTCAAATAGTAATTTTTAAAATTTTTTTTGTCAGGAAATGAAAAGAAAGTTATGAACGATGATTTACGTTTTGAAAATATTGTAAGAGATTTATAATATTGTATATAAAATTGAAGGGCGTTCTTTTTTATTCAAATTTAATTATTGTTTTTTCAATAATACTTATAATAATGTATATTTTTTCTGTTGTTAATTCGATTTCACGATATTTTTTTTCGCCTAGTTAAGAATTCCGTAATTTATTTGAAATCCGATTATACACACCTATCATTAGCTCTCCTTTTAGAAACGTTGTGGATGCGACCTCGTCACGGGCACATTCATCGATATATTTTTACAATGAAATCTCCACTTTCAAACATTTCTGAATTCTTTGAAAGTTTTCAACTGATCTTATTAACTTCCTGATACTTTCAATTATACTTTAATTATACTTTCTGTCAGCGGAAGCTTTCTTTATGTATAGGTATGATAATGATAATAGGCGAAGTTTTAAATCTATTTTAAATTATTGATTACATTTTCAGTTAACAATGTCAAAGAGAATTAATAGCCGCATGCATGAACAAAAAATTGTAAATGAATGGGAATAGAATTTATTAAATTCAGGCTTCGCACTCATCTACCAAAACCTATTATTTACTTGTACTTTTTTACGTTATGGTACTATTTTGGTACTTTTTTTAGATTTCAGTCACTAAAAGCTACTATCTTTGTTTTTTTTTAGAATTTTCCACTACTTTAAATTCGCTAATACTAGAAATCAAAAAACTATTCTTAAAAATTATAATCAAATTCATTAAAACGATTCAATTATTTACCAAATCTATTTGAAATTCAATTCTTTTCAATATCTTGTATATAAAATTTCGCAAAAGAATTCAATTATTTAAAAAAAAATTGATAAAATTCATCCAAAATTACATTGTTTTCATAAACAATAAAATTTCCACATAGTAATTCAATTCATTTAAAATAGCATTTTCAAAAAAATTTCGAAAAAATCAATTATTTAACAAAATTTTTATACAATATTCTTCACAATAATTCAATTACTTTCACTAATAATATTTTTCATGGAAATTAAATTTTTTAAAAACAATTTTCATAAAATTCTAAGCAAGAATTTAATTATAATTTTATAATTAGTAAAACTCATCCAAGAATTTTAAATTTTAAACCATTTTTAAAAATTCCTATAAAGAATTCAATTATTTTCAAAAATAACAAAATTTTTCACAGAAATTCAATATTTCTTTTTAAACATTTTAATAAAATTTTTCGCAATAATTCAATTATCTTCATAAATAATAAAATTCTTCTCAGGAATTCAATTATTTTAGAAAATTTTAATAAAATTCTTAGCAACTATTCAATTATTTTCATAAATAATAAAATTCATCGCAGGAATTTAATATTTTTCAATACAATTTTACAGGAATTGCTCAAAAAATGTAATTTATTTTAAAAATTTAATTTCAATTTCTTGGAAAAATCAATTATTTAAAAAAAATATTTTTTTAAAATTCTTTGGGGAATAATTCAAATATTTACAAAAATATTAGAATTTTTCACAGGAATTCAATTATTTTCCTAATATAATTCTTTTAGATTTTAAAAAAATTTTTCTCAAGAATTTAATTATTTACATAAATAATTCTTCGAAAGAATTCAATTATTAAAGATAAATAAGAAAATTATTCCTGAAAATTCAATTATTTTGAGGTATTTTAATAAAATTTTTTGCAAGAAATCGATTATTTTAAATACGATTTTAATTACATTTTTTTTAAATAATTCAATTATTCTTTTAGATTTTAAGAAAATTCTTTCCCAAGAATTAAATTATTTACATAAATAATTCTTCGAAAGAATGCAATTATTAAAGATAAATAACAAAAAATTGTCCGAAAATTTAATTATTTTGAGGTATTTTAATAAAATTTTTTGCAAAATTCAATTATTTTCATAAATAACAATATTCATAACAAGAATTCAATTATTTTTAAAAGTAATAAATTTCTTATTGAAAATTCAATTATTTTAAAAAATAACCAAATTTTCCACAGAAATTCAATTCTTATTAAACATTTTAATAAAATTTTTCGGAGTAATTCAATTATTTTGCATGTCCCGTTTATATACTAAATGAATAAATAAATAAAATAAATAAATTTTCATAAATAATAAAATTCTCTTCAGGATTTCAATTATTTTTGAAAATTTTAATAAAATTCTTTGCAAAATTCAATTATTTTCATAAATAACAATATTCATAACAAGAATTCAATTATTTTTAAAAGTAATAAATTTCTTATTGAAAATTCAATTATTTTAAAAAATAACCAAATTTTCCACAGAAATTCAATTCTTATTAAACATTTTAATAAAATTTTTCGGAGTAATTCAATTATTTTGCATGTCCCGTTTATATACTAAATGAATAAATAAATAAAATAAATAAATTTTCATAAATAATAAAATTCTCTTCAGGATTTCAATTATTTTTGAAAATTTTAATAAAATTCTTTGCAAAATTCAATTATTTTCATAAATAACAATATTCATAACAAGAATTCAATTATTTTTAAAAGTAATAAATTTCTTATTGAAAATTCAATTATTTTAAAAAATAACCAAATTTTCCACAGAAATTCAATTCTTATTAAACATTTTAATAAAATTTTTCGGAGTAATTCAATTATTTTGCATGTCCCGTTTATATACTAAATGAATAAATAAATAAAATAAATAAATTTTCATAAATAATAAAATTCTCTTCAGGATTTCAATTATTTTTGAAAATTTTAATAAAATTCTTAGCAACTATTCAATTATTTTCAAAACTAATAAAATTCATCGCTGGATGTCAATTTTTTTAATACAATTTTACAGCAATTACTTTAATACAATTTGCTCAAAAAATGTAATTATTCTTAAAAATTTAATTTCAATTACCTACTCGAAAAAATCAATTATTTAAAAAAATGTTTTTTTTTAAATTCTTTGGATGAATTCAATTATTTACAAAAATATTAGAATTTTTTTCAGGAATTCAATTATTTTCAAATATTTTAATAAAATTGTTTGAAAGAAATCAATTATTTTAAATACAATTTTAATTAAATTTTTTTGAAGTAAATCAATTATTCTTTTAGATTTTAATAAAAATTTTCCCAACAATTCAATTATTTACATATATAATTCTTCGAAAGAATTCAATTATTAAAGATAAATAAAAAAATTATTCTCGAAAATTCAATTATTATTTTGAGGCATTTTAATAAAATTCTTTGCAAAATTCAATTATTTTCATAAATAACAATATTCATCACAAGAATTCAATTAGTTTTAAAAGAAATAAATTTTTTCTTGGAAATTGAATTATTTAAAAAATTCTAATAAAAACCTTCGCAAGAATTCATAATTATTTTCATAAATAATAAAATGCTTTTTAGGAATTTAATTATTTTCAATAAAAATGTATTAAAATATCACACAGACATTTTTTAATTATTGTCAAAAATTTTAATAGAATTCTTTGGAAAATTTAATTATTTTTCAAACTTTTCGCAATTCCATGATTTTCAATATCTATACTATTTTTATAAAATTTCCAAACAGAATGCAATTATTAAAAAATTTTTTTGTAAAAATCTTCGTAAGAATTCAATTTGTTTCATAAAAGATAATAAAAATTTCTCATAGGAATTCAATTATATATTTAAATTAGAATTTGCATAAAATTAGTCGAAAAAAATCAATTATTTAACAATTCTTATAAAATTTATTAGCAGGATAAGAAAAAAGTAAATATTTTTGATGAAAATTAGGAAAAATTGAGGAAAATAAAATATGGAATGAAATTTTTGTCAGTTTTGTGAAGTGTCTCAAACGAGTTTTTTTTTTTTTGTCGTCAAGTTTATTTTTTCGATAGATGTTCCTAAAGTTCTGAACGTTCAAATGAACGAATTTTTTTTTGTTACTTTTTTTTAAATTTGAATATTGGTAGAAAATATTAATTTACAAATTGGAAAATTAATTATTTTCTTAATGTATGTTAAATTTATCTTTTATTTCTCATTAAAAGATAATAATATTGGAAAATATTGAAAGGGATAAAATTTTCTTTCATTTGAACTTTCGAAACTTTAGAGACATTTCGATAGCTACTTTTTCACTACTTTTTTTTAGTTTGAATGCTAATTTTTGCTAATTTTTTAAAATGAATTATCAAGTGCGAAGTCTGAAAATTATTTACAAACTAGTATTCAAAATCGTTTTGGCAAAAGTATTTTTCTTTCTAACATATGAAATTCTTTTAAAAATATTTAAACATACAATTATAATATAATAATAATAATAATAATAATAAAAATACAAAAATAAAAAATTTGATACTGAATAATATGGTAATTTGCTTGTACTGTCAAATTATTCATTTACATTCAATGTTATGTACATTATTGTACATGATTGTATTTTCCGAAATGCGAATTTTCAAGTACATGTTTTACAGCACTGTGTGGTAAAATAGATTGAATAATATGCTGTTAGTTTGATAGACATATAAAACAAAATATATGTTAGGGTTTTCAAGTAATTCGAATATAAATCAGTCTCTCTCAATATCAAATTTACAACGTATTTCAAACACAATCACTATATATGTGACAGTTTTTCCATCATGTGAAATTTGATTTTCATTTATATACCAGACACAAATTCTTTGATGTTCGAATAATCAACCCTTATATATTATCATATAAATTCAAAAAGAAAATGTACGAAATAAAGATAAGAACGATTTTTTTTAAGGATATACAATATATATTGACATAAACAAAAAACTACATTTCTTTACACCATCATTCTGTTATAGATTTTTAGATAAATAAGTAAAAAAAAAATGTTTAATGAAAAATAATAATACAACTTGATTTAAACCATTTTTCTATTCAAAAATATATAAAAATTTAAATAGAAAAATAATTTTTTCTAAATAGTTGATTATAAATATTTTTTACTTGACCAAGATGAATTTTTGCTGCATCTTTTTGGTTGTATTTTAAAATACTTAAATTTTGATATTCAAAAATGTCTGAAGATGTAATTCATAAATTTATAAATTATTAATTTAGATTTATATTATTTATTTATAATATTTATTATAATATTTATAATATTTTTAATATTATATCACTAGGAAATATAAATTTTTATAAATTATTATTTAATATTTATTAATAGAAATAATTTATTTAAATTATTTAATGAAAATTATTATTTGTTTTTTTATTTTGTATTTGATAATAATTCTCATATTAAAAATTAATTTCTTTTTTTTGTTTCAGGTGAGTTAAAATTTAAAAACAATGTTTTCTACTCGAGACTATTTCGTAAGTAAATATATATTGAAATATACAATATAATATTTTATATTATAAATAAAAAAATGAAATAATTTATTAAAATTATTAATTATTAAAAATAACCAAAGACGTAATTTAAAAATTCCGATTTTTTTTTTTTATTTTAACGAAAAATATATTTTTATGAAATTGATAATCAAATTGAAATAAAAATATATTCGTTTTGCAAAATTTTTTTTAAAATATTTATAAGCGATGCCAGGGTGTCTACCATTTTCGTCCAACAAAATTCCCGGCTTTGTCTTAATTTTTCCCGGTTCTTTTTCTCATCAAATTTCAATTTATTTGATTTCGAATATAAATAAATCTACAAATGGCGTTCAAAATTTTTATTAGAAATGTTAAGAATAATTAAATTCTTTGGACACGTTTCTTTAACTTTTTTGAAAATAATGTTTTTTTAATAATTTTAATTAAAAATTTGGAAAATAATTGAATTAAACAAAGAATTTTTTTAATTTTTTAAAATAATTCTGTCTGTTCATAATTATAATTGAAAATTTGATTAATTCAATTTTATTAAAATGCATTGATACTAATTGAATTTCTGCAAAGAATTTTATTATTTATAAAAGTAATTGAATCCTTCCAAAGAATGTTATTACATATTTATGAAAATAATTAAATGTTTGGGTAGAATTTTATTAAAATTTTTGAAAATAATTGAATTGTGGAGAACAGTTTAATTATTTATGAGAATAATTGAAATTTCATGGAGAATTTAAAAAAATTTGTAAACATAATTGAATTTTTGCGAAGAATTTTATTACTTTTACAAATAATAGAATTGTTTTTTTTAGAATTTTATAGAAATTTATGATTATAATTGAATTCTTGTAAAGAATATTTTTTAAAAATAATATTCAAAAGAATTTAGTAAATCTGAAGAATTTTGCTATTTAAAATAATTGAATTGTTATAATTGAGAAGAATTTTTTTAGTTTCTAGAAATAATTAAATTCTTTTAACGAATTTAAATAAAATTTTTAGGGAGGAATTTTTTTTTGAGGATTTCTATTAAAATTGTATGAAATTGAAATTTTGCAATGAGTTTTATGAAAAATAATTGAATATATTGCAAAGAAATTTTTAAAAATAAAATTATAATAACGATGACTAACTTCTCTTGATTATTTTCGAAAATTTAAATAAAATTTTTTAAAAGTTTAATTATTTTTAATAGAAGGTAAGGAATTTTCAATTATATCAAAAATTTTCAATTATTTGTTTATAAAAATTTAATTATCTTGAAACAACAGAATTTTAAAAATTTCAAAAATATTACTTTTCAGTATTTTTAAAAAAACTTTGCGAAAATTCTATTTTATTAAAAAGTTTTAAGTGTTTATCTTTTTTTTTAAACTAATTAATAATAATTTTAATTATTAATCTTCGCACTAAGAAACTTGAATACAAGAATGTGACTCTATAAATTTTAATTATTTATCAATTATTAAATTAAAATACTTTGAAAATTCGATTTGTTAAAAAGTTTTTAATGAAATTCTTTAACGAATTTAATTATTTTTAGTTGAATTTCACAAAATTTCTATTAATTCGATATTTTTTAAAAAATTTATTTACATACTATATTTGAATCAGTGACTGATTTTTTACTATCATATTAATTATTTTAAATTAATTCAAATTTAGAGAACAGTATTAATATATCTATAAAAATTGAAATAAAAAGCGATTATTTTAAAAACAAATTAAAATAATAAAACTTTTTTTAATTTGGTGACAAAATTCCTGACTTATTCCCGGTTTTTCCTGGTTAGTAAACACCCTGGATGCAGACGAATTTTAATTGTCATTGATTTTTTAATAATTCATGACTACGTACACGCTATTGTACAATAATTTTTTACTTAACTAGAAAAATCGCCTTTCTGTAAAACAGTAGCATAATCTAAACGAACGCCGTTAACGAGAAAATCTTGAACTATTTGCATCTATTTGTTTAGTCGATAATATTTTCTTAAATGTTTCATTTAATTTTTTATTCAAAAATAAATACCAAAAAACCAAATTTATACAATCCATTAAAAAATAATTCCTTATTATTTTAAAATAAAAATTCTTTTTTATATTCATAAAAAGCATTGAAAGTTTCGTTTTTTTAAAGCATCTTTGGTTGTATTTTTCAAATTTTGTATAGGTATTTTGTAAAATGTTAGGAATTAAAAAAAAAGAGGAAAAAGGTTGATTGAAATTTCAAGAATTGAGCATGTAATTTAATTGTTAACATTATTTGAATAATAGTGCTTAATTTTCGGCAATTTGAACTAAAAGCATGTAAATCAGGTTTCGGTCTATTAAGTGTTATGTAGTCTATATGCTATTAATAACGCATTGTTCTTGAATATTGCATAATAAGAAACTTCTAAGTCTTCGAGAGAGAGACTAGTTTCTCAAACAGTTCAAGTTTTTGATTGTCTCAAACTTTGTATGCAATTAGCGGTAATTTAAAGCATATTGTAACTATTTTAGATTAAAGTTTAAATTCAATGCACATTTTCTCCTGTTTGCACAAAAAAAAAGACAATCGAATATAAATATAATTGAAAATTTGCTATTTGCAAAGGTATTTTTTTATTGTCTTGGTATACACTGCTTACGAGATATTTTTTTTTATTGTTGCGATAAAATAAATGTTTTGTTTAAAAACAAAAAAGTAATTTTAAGTTAGAGGTGAATTATTATAATTATTGACAGACACGACACGTATTGTACTGCGCAGAACAGCGCAGAATTATGGAAAATACAAATGAGACAAAAGAAGGCGAGCGGATGGGAATACACTTCTGGTTATATAAGATTATTTATCTCTGATTATTCTCTACAATAGGAATGATGACTATTTCTCAATTTTTACTATATCTTAGCAGCAAATTTAACTCTATGAATTAAATTAATAATTTTATGAATGAGTGAAAATTTCCTATCACTCGTACTTCATTTTTTCATCTTTATAATATTTATTTATTTTTCATTTTATTATTTTATTTATTTTTTCTTATTTATTATTTTTATTATCATTTCTGAACTAGGTAACAACCCTGGAAATATAAATATATTTAAATTAAAATAACAATATTTAATTAATAAAAATTTAATCATTTTCAATAAAATTGAATATGATTGTAAATAATGAAAATATTATTAAACAAAAAAAAATTAAAGGAATGTAAAACTTGAAATATTTTATATTAAAAAATATGAAAATATTATTAAAAATAATATAATAAAATTTGAAATCTAAATTTAAAAACATGAAAATTTATCCATTGAAGAATAGAAGTTATTGTGAAATTTAATTTATAATAAAATCGAAACAAACATTTTTTTAGTTTTTACAAACCAATTATAAGTTCTAATTAAATTTTTTTTCCATAGAACTAGATGAAAACCGTATCACTCTTGGATGAATATTGTTAATTAACTTTTATTTTTATTTATTTTATACCCTTTAGCCAATTTATTCAATTAAATTTTTTTTAATATTTTGAAATCAAATTTTTTTATGGTTTTTTTCTTAATTGACTGTGAGTTTTTGAAAGTATTAAACCAAAACAAAAAAAAATTTCTAGGTCATAAAAGCTTTATCATTCCGCACTGACAACAACTATTTCCGTGAGATTTAGTCGCGTGGGTTGAAAGCGGGATTATTTTCATTTCTTTAGAGCAAATATTTTGTGTGAAAATTGATTTGAAGTTCATCTTTTACTTCCTCGTGAGATTTGTATTTGTTGAACACATTTTTTTTTTGTATTTCGTGCACACTTTTTGTTGATGTTCACTTTCAGGGATGACATAATATTTTATTTATTATTTTTATATTTTTTTGCAATTTTTTGAAATGAAAATATACATTAATTATTATAAATAAAGAAGAAAAAAATACGAGAAAGCTAAAAATTTGTTTGCAATGATTGTTTCCATATTTTTTCATCTATGGGAAATATTATATTTTACAGAATTTGTATTATTTTTTTTAATTTCGTTAGTGTTATTAAATTGGAATAAATTTGAGATATTGAACACATTTTCGTGCTGATGAAGTCAAATTTATTTTTAGCAATACACATCTGGAAGATGATTAATGTTTGGTGGATAAATTTAATCACTGTGTTGTACTTGAATGTACCAATGATAATAATTTGTAAATCACAACAGAAACCAAATGAAAACAACTTTTTGTTTTTTAATGTTCCACTATGAAAAAAGATATATTTGACTCAGAGCCAACCAAACTTTTTATTTGGTTCAAATAAATGTTCAAATAAATTTTATTTTATTTAAATAAAATTTATTAGCTTCAAATAAACCTTTTTTTGCGTTGATGACAATTTTTATTTAAGACAAATAATTAATTTTTATAAATAAATAAAAAAATAAAAAATTAGGCTCTGAGATAAATATACTTTTACTGAGCTCAAATAAATGATATTTGCTTTAAATAAAATTAAAGCATTATCATTTTATATTATTTATTTAATAATATTGTATTATTTTTTTATTAATATTATATTATTATTTTATTTATTTATTAATATTGCATTATTATTTTACACGTGAGTGCATTGCAAATTTATTTTATATGCAGTGCGCGTAAAGGAAAATGTTCAGCACTTGAGTTATAACAGAGAATAGTTTCTGAAATGTGTGACATTTGAGTGTTAAACCTCATTTTCAACGTGGATTCAGAAAATCTCTTTTTGAGAGAAAGAGACAATATTACAAGTAAGTGTGAATAATTAAATTTTAATAGTTTAAATAATTAAATATGTAAATCTTCCTTTGTTAGAGAGAAAGACAATATTTCAAGTAAGAATAAATAATTTAATTTTTTTGTAAAAAAGAATTTTTATTAAAAGTGCTGGAAAAAATTAAATTTTTAGAATTCATAAGAAAATTTTTTTCAATTTTTTCAATTTCTGACAAAAATTATTTAATGAATAATTTTACATAAATATTTTAAAATTAATTGGATTTTAAAAGAGTTGCCTTTACAATTTTTATAAATAAATGAACTTCAAACGGTTTCAATTTGAAATTTTATAAAATTTCAATGTCGAATGAGATTAATTAGAAATTTTAATGAACTTGGATTTATGAAAGAATTTAATAATTCAAAAGCTTTTAAAATTAGTTAAATTTTTCAATACATATTTAATTAATTATTAAAAATAAAAAATTTATAGAAAAATTTTAGTTAAAAACACTACAAAATTTGAATTTTAAAGAAGTTACAAATGATTGCAGAAATTCAATTATTTTCAAAATTAATAAAATTCTTATCACAAAACTCAATTATATTCAAAACTTACAAAAATATCTCGACAAAATACCCATTCTTATCTTTATAAATTAAAAAATTCTTCTTCAAAATTCAATTACTTTCAAAAATTTTAATAAAATTCGTGTCAAAATTTCAATTATTTTCAAAAATTTTCCTCATTTCAATGATTTTCAATATCTACTATTTTATTAAAAATACCCAAAGGAATTCAATTATTTATAAACAATTTTAATAAAATTGTACGCAAATATTTAATTTTTTTCATAAATAATAAAAAATTAACTGAAATTCCATTATTTTCATAAATAATAAAATTCTTAATTTTAAGAAATACATTCAATTTATTGTTCAATAAATTATTTATTTTTGTATTTAAATAGGTAATTGAATCTTGTGGAATTTTCTAGTAAAACTTGATTTTAAAATAAATTTGTATTACTTTTTTAAATTAATAATCGAAAAATTCAGTTATTTTCACAAATAAAGTTTTCCACAAGAATTCAATTATTTAAAATAATAAAATTTTCATAATTTTGATTATATTTCGAAAAACTTAAGTATTTAAAACAACGTTCATAAAATTCTTATAAAGAATTTAATTACTTTCAAAAATAACAAAATTTTTCACAGAAATTCAATTCTTTTTAAACATTTTAATAAACTTTTCAGCAAAAATTCAATTATTTTCAAAAATAATAAAATTCTTCTCTGTAATTCAATTATTTTTGAGAATTATAATAAAATTCCTAGCAACTATTCAATTATTTTAAAAAATAATAAATTTCATAGCAGGATTTCTATTATTTTTAAAACAATTTTACAGGAATTGCTCAAAAAATGTAATTATTCTTAAAAACTTAATTTCAATTCCTCGAAAAAATGAATTATTTAAAAAAATGTTTTTTTAAAATATTTTTTGGAAGGATTGAATATTTATTTTCAAAAATTTAATGAAATTGTTCTAAAGAAATTAATTGTTTTAAATACAATTTTAATTAAATTTTTTTGAAATAATTAAATTATTTTTTAAAATTTTAATTAAATTTTATCTTAGAATTCAATTATTTACAGAAATAATTTTTCGAAAGAATTCAATTATGTCAATAGATAAGAAAATTACTCTAGAAAATTCAATTATTTTGAATCATTTTCATAAAATTCATTGCAAAATTTAATTATTTTTATAAATAACAATATTCATCACAATAATTCAATTATTTTTAAAATTAATAAATTTCTTCTTGGAAATTCTATTATTTTAAAAAATTCTAATAAATCGTACGCAGGAATTCAATTATTTTCATAAAAAATATAATAAAATGTTTTTTGGGAATTCAATTATTTTCAAAAGAATATAATAAAATTTTCCACAGACATTCAATTATTGACAAATTTTTTAATAGAATTCTTTGTAAGGTTTAATTATCTTTAAAAACTTTTCGCAATTCAATGATTTTCAATATCTACTATTTTCATAAAATTTCCAAACAGAATTCAATTATTTAAAAAATGGATTGTAAAAATTTTCGTAAGAATTCAATTCTTTTCATGGATAATAAAAATTTTCATCAATTCAGTTATTTTAATTAGAATTTGCATAAAATTATTCGAAAGAAATGAATTATTTAAAATTTTTTATAAAATTCTTCGCAAGAATTAAATTATTTTTTACAAATATATTTCAAATTCTTTCATCTTTCAATTGAATTGCGAAAAGTTTTTAAAGATAATTAAATTTTACAAAGAATTCTATTAAAAAATTTGGCAATAATTAAATGTCTTTGGGAAATTTTATTAAATTTTTTTTGAAAATAATTGAATTCCTAAAAAGCATTTTATTGTATTTAAAACAATTAATTTCTTTCGAACAATTTTTATTAAATTTTTGAAAATAATTATTTAATCCTTCCAAAAAATATTTTTAAAAAACATTTTTTTAAATAATTGATTTTTTCTAGGAATTAAAATTAAGTTTTTAAGAATTATTACATTTTTTGAGCAATTCCTGTAAAATTGTATTAAAAATAATTGAAATCCTCTCCTATGAATTAAATTATTTTTTATAAAAAATATATTTTAAATTCTTTCATGAATAATAAAATTCGTAGCAGGAATTCAATTTATTGTCAGGATAAGAAAAAAGTAAATATTTTTGATAAAATTTAGGAAAAAGTCAGGAAAATAAAAAATATGGAATGAAATTTTTGTCAATTTTGTGAAGTGAATAAAACGAGTTTTTTTGGGGGTTTTTTTTTGACATTAAAAAAAATGACAATAACCCACAAAAATTAATTTTCAAAACAAACAAATGAATGCAAAGAATTTGCTAACGGAAAGGGAAACTTACGATTATTATAATGTATTATAATGTATAATGTATGTATATTGCGAGTGGAGTTTGAAAAAAAAACCGTTTCCTTAAAAAACGAAAATACTCTCCGAAAAGCGAGTATCAATAAAGCAATGGAAACAAG
This sequence comes from Leptopilina syphax, assembly GCA_032872505.1. Lineage (NCBI taxonomy): Eukaryota > Metazoa > Arthropoda > Insecta > Hymenoptera > Figitidae > Leptopilina > Leptopilina syphax. The sequence continues at coordinate 26,636,723 of CM065469.1, read as the reverse complement.
TTAAAATTTGAATCACTATCTTCCTGTATAATATTATAATTATAATATATATATATGTTTACCTATAATCGAAAATATTTATTTGAATATTCAACTACCTGGTATTCCCCACTTGAACTTCAAAGTATAAAGCAAGTGTCCCCACTCTTAAAAGACAATTTATACTCTTAACCCATCAAGATGAATGCTCTGTGCTCAGTTGGGACCGCAGGTACAATCAGGTACGATCTGCCGTACGTTTAAGATCGTTTAAATATTTTTTCTCACTTGTTTTTCATTTTATATTTTTCATATAATAACAAATAATAATAATAATTTTAACCGGTAAAATGAAAACCGCTAGATAGCCGGTTTAAAAACGGGATAAAATTTTTATATATAAATATATATATACACATATGAAAAGTAAGTCATTGATTGAGAAGTGCGTCAGTGAATGTATATATTAAAGCATCCGGCTGATGTGTGTGTAGTTGCTATAAAGTGATAAGGACTATTATATTATCTATGGTGCGTGGGTACCATTCAGTTGGTGACCGCGGTTGCTAATCTTAAGTTCAAATTCATGGATCTTGTAGTTTTTTGCAATTTAAAAAATTTTATTTTACAAACAAATTGAAAAAATTTGAATTTTTACAAAAAAAAATCTGGTGGAATTTTTGCATTACAAAAAAAAAAAGGAATAATTAGAAACATTTTGTGTCCAAACAAAAATGTTTGGAGAATTATTTTGTTTTCTGAGGATACGATTGTTTACGACGTTATTTATTTTAGTTGTGAGTATTTTTTTCCATTGTTAATTAATTATTTGTCAAAGAAAAAAAATTATTTTTATATTTATTATTCACTTATTCAATTTTCTATTTTGGAATATTGTAAATATTTTTTTTTCCTACTCTAGAATTTTCCATTTTGGGAAATTTTTATTTAGTGAAATTTGAATATTTATTGTTGAAAGGTCAAAGTGGAACTTGATTTAAAAGACAATTCATAAATATGGGTAGCAAAAATACTTTTGTTTCAAAATTCATTCGATGGCAATTAGTTTATTAATAAAAATTACTAGCATAACGGAAAAAGGGATAATAAAAGCGAGAATAATAATTTTTAATAATTAATAATAATGTCAGTAGTGCAAGTATTTTTTATATAAAACAGTTTGAATAAATTTTGTAATTAATTATTTTAGAATAGTTATATAGTTATTTTATCATAATAATAATTATTATAATTATTCTATAACTAATTATTTTCTTACAATAATAATTACCATTATTTTACAGTTGATTATTTTATAATGATAATTACATTTATTTTGTTGTTAATTATTTTATCACAAATAATAATTTTTATTTTATAATTCAGTATTTTACGATAATAATAATTTGCAATTATTTTATAATTTATTTACTTACAAATATAGTACAGGTCCCTTCGTACAATTAGTGCGAATAATAATTAATTTTCAAGTCGGAAAATTATTTTAATAATTAATTTTCATTTTATAAATAAATATAAAAAATTTGTTGCATTTAAATTTTACCTATTCGCGTTAATTTTGTGATTTTACTGCGCGAAGAGAGTGGAAATAATTAAAAATAAAATTGCAATTATTTTATAATTTGCATTTTATAAATAAAATTAAAAAAAAATTGTTGTTTATTTAAATTTTCTTGGTTTCTTTAGTTTTGTGATTTTATTCTTGGGCAAAGAGCGAGTGGAAATAATTGAAAAAGTTTGTAAATCTTTGTTTGAAAGAAGTGAAATAAAATGAGAGAATATTGAAGGAAGGTAAAGTTTACCCAAATTGCAGAACTGTTGTTGTGAATAGCATTTAAAGACAAAAATTATCCCTTCTTCTCAGGTAGCAATTACAGTTACAGGAGGTATTAAGAGTTTAAATTTTACAGGTGCACATTTATTGCAACCCCAAGAAAAAGGTGTATTGTACATAAAAGAAAATTGTTTTCTATAGTTTGCAAAAACCTTTTCAGAACACTATTTTCTTATTTTATGCACTTTACATTTATATTTTTGAAATAGAAAAACGAATTTTTAATTATTTTTGCGAATTTGAAAATATTATTTTTATATTTCTTCGAATATTGTTCTTTTTTAATTTGAATTTTGTTTTTTTTTATTTGCATTTTGTTTTTGTATTCGAATATTGATTTTTTATTTGGATTTTTTTATTTGAGTTTTGTTTTTGTATTCGAATTTTGTTTCTTTATTCGAAAAATATTCGAATTTTGTTTTTGTATTCAAATATTGTTTTTTATTCGAATTTTTTTATTTGAGTTTCGTTTTTGTATTCAAACTTTGTTTCTTTATTCGAAAAATATTTGAATAATGTTTTTGTATTCGAATTTTGTTTCTTTATTCGAAAAATATTTGAATTTTGTTTTTGTATTCGAATATTGTTGTTTTATTTGAATTTGATTTTTTTATTTGAGTTTTGTTTTTGTGCTCAAATTTTATTTTTATTTGAATTTTGTATTCAAATATTGTTGTTTTTATTCAAATTTCATTTTAATTCAATTTTATTTATTTGCATTTTGATTTTGTATTCGAATTTTGTTTCTTTATTCGAAAAATATTTGAATAATGTTTTTGTATTCGAATTTTGTTTTTGTATTCGAATATTGTTGTTTTATTTGAATTTGATTTTTAATTCGATTTTTTTATTTGTGTTTTGTTTTTGCATTCAAATTTTATTTTTATTTGAATTTTGTATTCAAATATTGTTGTATTATTCAAATTTGATTTTCATTCAATTTTATTTATTTGCATTTTGATTTTGTATTCGAATTTTGTTTCTTCATTAGAAAAATATTTGAATTTTGTTTCTTTATTTGAATAATATTCGAATTTTGTTTTTGTATTCGAAAATTGTTTTTTATTTGAATTTTTTATTTGAGTTTTGTTTTTGTATTCGAAATTTGGTTCTTTATTAAAAAAATATTTGAATTTTGTTTTTGTATTCGAATATTGTTTTATTTTAATTTGATTTTTTAATTCGATTTTTTTATTTGAGTTTTGTTTTTGTATTCAAATTTTATTTGAATTTTGTATTACAATATTGTTGTTTAATTCAAATTTTATTTTAATTTAATTTTTTTTATTTGCATTTTGTTTTTGTATTAAAAAATTGTTTTTTATTCGAATTTTTTTATTTGAGTTTTGTTTTTGTATTCGAATTTTGTTTCTTTATTCGAAAAATATTTAAATTTTTTTTTGTATTGGAATATTGTTGTTTTATTTGAATTGGATTTTTTAATTCGATTTTTATTCTTTGCATTTTGTTTTTGTATTCGAATATTGTTTTTTTATTTTGATTATATTATTTGAGTTTTATTTTTGTATTCGAATTTTGTTTCTTTATTCGAAAAATATTCAAATTTTGTTTTTGTATTCGAATATTGCTGTTTTTTTAAATTTGATTTTTTAATTCGATTTTTTTTAGTTTTTTTTTTTATTCAAATTTTATTTTTATTTGAATTTATAATTTGAATTTTTTATTCAAATATTGTTGTTTTTTAAATTTCTATTTAGCTTTTTTAATTCGAATATTTTTATTCGAAGTTTTTTTATCTGAATTTGATTTTTTCATAATTCGAATTTTCTTTTATTCGAATATTGTTTTTTCAATTCAAATTTTGTTTTTTATGCAAACATTGTTTTTTGTTTGAATTATTTTTTTATTCGAAATTTGCTATTATTCGAATTTTTTCTTCCTTTTATTCGAACATTTTCCTTTTTGCTATTTTTGAAAATGACAAAAGTTCCTCTTTATAAAAATCTCATTAAATTTTTATTAATAAAGAACGAAAAATAATTGGAAGTTGGATGAATTAAATTTAAAGTCGATTAAAATACAATGAAACGCGAAAGAAAAAAATTTTTTCATTATCGCACAGAAGCAAAAAAAGAAAAAAAAAAAGAAATAACGGAACTTGAATTACTTGCAAACGATATCATCTCACTTGATTGACTGGAATGCAAAATTTTTATTACTGCAGCAAATTATTACTGCGAAATTGCACAGTTAAATAATTTACAATTATCGCGTATAAATTTTTTTTGTTTTCAAACTGTATTTTCATTGACACTTAATTTAATTTTACTGCATTGTCCTTTCATATATAATTGATATAAAATCGTTCTACATTTCACTGAAAACTTAATTTTCAATTAAAAAAAAGAAACAATTTGTTTTTGAATTAATATGAATGATATAATTTTTTATTATTTTGAATCATTTTGAATTATTTTGGATTAGAAAATATTTAAAATAATAAAAACAACGATACAACTACAATAGAACAAAAAATGTTATTTTCGACAATTATTTTGTATAAATAGATAAATAATTGATACCATAATAAGCGCGTATTTTAAATATAGGTATTTTTTTATATAAACAAGGAAATGACAAATGAAAATTATAAAATTTCCCATTTTGAATTATTCATATATTGTGCATTAAATATACATTGAAAATAATCGATTTTTACTGTCATTATAATAAGTGCGTTTAAAAATAAATTTTCTTTTAAATATAATTAAGAAAAAACAAATTTTTATTAATTAAATTATTAATTGTATTAATAAAACTTTTATTAATTTTATTAATAAAAATTTTATTTGAAATTTTTAATCAAATAAAATTTATTTCAAAGAAATAAATAATTCAGTAGACAAATATAACGGTTTTCTATATGTTTAATGTTTATTAATAATTTTTAATGTTGAGTTGGAGTTTTATTTTAATAATATCTTATGTTTGTTAAATAATTATTATTATAAAGTTATTTTAAATTATTGTACAGTAATTAAATAAATAAATTAAATAACGTGATATTGAAATGAAAAGAAATAATTTGAAAAAAATAAATAATAAAATAATGTAAACTCCATATATTATATAAATATATAAATTTCTCGTATAAAAGTAAATGGATTTTTATATACATTTTCCTGTATAAATTTTTTTTTATCATTTTGAAAACTAAAAAAAATATCTCTAGATTTATAAAATGCAAATTATTTAATGAAACCGGATTTTTGACCGGTATTCAACCATCTTGACCTTCCTTTATATATGTGAGTGAAACAAGTTTGTCAGTCAAGTATAAATTATTTTTCTAGACAGATATATAATGCATTTTAATGTGAATTGGAGTATATAAAGAAATATATTAATTAATGATAAAGTCATCATTCAAAACATCATTTTTTTTTTTTTTTTTTTCTAATGAATATTGGAAATTGAAATATTGAAATGTATTTCTTTTCCTTAAATTATCATTTTTCTTGCTATTAATGACATTTTCAATGATGTACTATTCGTAATTTTTAAACTGCAATGCATTTTGATTGATTTGCGTGAGTTTGCATGTTATGAATATAACGGAAAATTTTTATTCTCTCTTTTGTTCTCGTAAATGATTGAAGGGAAAAAATTTGAAAATATCTTTTTTTTTGACCTTTTACTATTATTGATATTCCATTTTCAAAATAGTCGGATGTAGGAAAAAATTTTTTTTTTAAATTCTAATTCGAAACACTTTGGAATTTAAATTTAAAAAAATACGAAAAATTGAAAATAAATTTTTTCTTTTAAGTGGAACTTTAATTTGGAATTTTAATTTCTAGTCTATAAAAATGATTAGTTATGGAATAAAAGTGATTAGTTATGGAAAATGTTGAAATTAGGAATTTTTAATGAAAATGTGTATCATTCATATTGAAATACGATGACTTCATTCGGGGAATATTTTTAAATTTCCTAAGCAGCAGTTAAATGACATTTTTAAACATATGATGGAACTTTTGTTTGTCTATTCATCTAATATTCAAATTTTTCATTAGCATAGATGAAAAAAAAATTTTTTTTCCTTTCTTTGTACAAATTCTATTTTTCTTTATAAACTATGAAAATATGAGAAAATTGATTTTTATTTTAGAACCAAATTTTTATTTAAATTTTTTTTATAGATAAATTTAGAAAAAATTAGAATTTTTTTTTGTAAACAGTTGTGACATGTGTGTATACAATACTGATTAAATTCCGATAGAATTATACAGAGAAGATTTTGACAGAATGAGAATAACTATTTTGAAACACGCAAATGATATTTCGAATGTGTTCATGTGTTTAATAAGATTCACTTGAAACATTGTGACCTCAATGAAAAGTGAATAAAATTTGTAGTAAATTATAAATTTAGTAAATTTGTAATAATTTTTTTAATAATTATTCTTTTTTTCATTATAATTTTTTTTCTTTATTTATTTTGGAAAATACGGGGGTTTAAAAAAAGAAAAAATTTTCTGTGCAATGTTCCGAATTTTACAAGGAAATATTAAATAAATATTTCTGAAATACGTAAAAATGATATTAAAATTAAATTAATAGTAATACAATGAATGAAAATTAATAATAAAATAGATTAAAATTAATAACAAAATAAAGTACATTTAAAGGTATTCCACAATAATTATATGAAAAAGTGAAATTAAAACTAAAAAAAAAATATCAAAATATTTAATTAAAAAAATTTTAGTACACTTCTTCGTTTTTTGTTCATTTAAAAGTTATTTGCACTCTATAAGCGTAAAATCAATTGAGACTACAGAGAATTATTATTCTTATGGGATAAGTGAAAAAGTTGTTCATAATTCATAAAAGTTTCCAGTTGAAAAGTGCGAATTCTTTTGAAAATCAAACTATTAATTAATTTGTCAATAAGTTTCTCATCTCTTCAATTAAAATTAAAAATTAATTATCTTCTTACCACATATAAATTTCAATAATTAAATTTTCACTATTTTATGAATAAAAAAATAAAATAATAAATTAACCAATTAATTTAAATTACTTAATTTTTAATTATTCAATTTTATTTTTTAAAAGTAATTGAAAATAATTGAAAATATTTGAAAATATTGTTAAAAATAATTGAAAATATTGTTACTGCCAATAATTGCAAATATTATTAAAAATGATTGAAAATATTATTGAAAATAGTTGAGATTATTATAATAATTAAAAATATTGCTAAAAGTAATTTAAAATATTTGAGATTATTATTGTTGGAAATAATTAAAAATATTAAAAATAATTGAAAATATTATTGGAAATAATTAAAAATATTAAAAATAATTGAAAATATTATTGGAAATAATTGAAAATATTAAAAATAATTGAAAATATTACTGGAAATAATTGAAAATATTAAAAATAATTGAAAATATTACTGGAAATAATTGAAAATATTAAAAATAATTGAAAATATTACTGGAAATAATTGAAAATATTAAAAATAATTGAAAATATTAAAAATAATTAAAAATATTTGAGATTATTATTGTTGGAAATAATTGAAAATATTAAATTGAAAATAATATAAATTTTAACAATAATGTAAAATTTGAATGTTTTTAAAAATAATTTAAAATATTTAAGATTATTATTGTGGGAAATAATTGAAAATATTAAATTGAAAATAATATAAATTTTAACAAATGTAAAATTTGAATGTTTTCTAATTTATTTTAGATGATTCAAAGGGTCACGAATTTCCCTCAAAAGACTGACTACATGTATCAATCAAATAATTATAGAAGAATGAATCCACAATTTCAACAAAGAACACAAAATTTCTCATTCAATGAAAATGACTCCAGTCAGGGGAGAATGACAAGTGACGATACGCACCGTGGTAATTATTTTTTTTCCATTCAAATTACATTGAAATTAAATTAAATTAACCAACATTTACATTTACATTTACTAACAAAAATGCATGAAAATCAATTTTTCAGTAAAATAATAATTGTGCTTACAAAAGAAAAATCCAATTATTGCAGAGATTTTTTTTTTTTACATAAAAAGCTAAATATTACCTTAATAATAAAATACTAAATTTGCAATAAATTTTAAGTGAATAAATTTTCAATGAATTTTGAATTAATAAATTTGAAAGGAAGTTTAATTTGAAAATGTTTTAATAAATTTAAAAAAAAATTGATATGGAAATTTTAAATAAATTTAGTTACAGAAAAGATAATTTATTGATAGTAATACTGAAAGTAATAATTAATTATTTGAAAGCAATTTTATTTTCAGCAGTTTTTAGATTAATAATAATTATTAACACTTAAAATATTTACAATAATAAGCTTCGTATTTAATATTCTTCAAGTTTATTTATTTTTTTTTTAATTAATAATTAATATTAACGCTTAATTTTTATAATAAGCTTCGTCTTTTTTTTTGTTTCTGGTTTTCATCATCAGGTGATAATAGGTACAACATGATTAAATTTGAGGAAACAATTGCCTCTCCCTTGAGCATTTATTTTAATTCTCGTTTTGATTTCCCGGGTAAGGAAATGTCCTCGACAACTCAAAGGCCAAGATTTAATTGGGGCGTTAACAATCGTCAAAAAGTAACAAATCAAAAAACAATTCCTGGTAATATTGAATAATCAAATAATTTTTTTAGCATTAAAAAAACAAAAATTATAAAAACAAATATTATAAAAAATATTATATATATATTAAATAAGTGAAATAAGTGAAACTGTGGCCACTTGAAAAATTTTTCCCCCTACAATATTTTACAAAAAAAAATTTTATTTTTGAAGTAATCAGGCCTGGTTACTACAAAAATAAAATTTTTTTTTGTAAAATATTGTAGGGGGAAAAAGTGTACTCATATATCTACCAAAAATCATAGATAACTTGAAAATTGAAGACAAAAATTTTTTAAGTTGACGGTTTCACTTATTTTGGCTTTATAATAAATAGAATAAATAATATTTATAACTTTTTCTAAATCATTAGAGATCAAATTATGGCATTGATTTAGAAAAATGTATTTATTTTTTAAATTCACAAATTATATTATTTATATAATTATATTGTATATACTTGAGTATTATGTAGGTTTTTTTATTGATAGGTGACTTTTAAATATGTGCCTATTGCCAACCTGAACGCTTTCTTTCATTCTACAGACACTATTCATCTGTTTCAATATTAATAATATTATAATAATAACAAAAATAGTAATAATAATAAAATAAAAAATTGATAAATTAATAATTGTAATTATATTTATTTATAATTTATTATTATATTTAGTTCATGCCTTTCAGCTTTGAACTTTCTGAATAATAATAATGATGATAATAATAATAATAACAATAATAATTATATTAATTTATTTATTGCTTATTAAATACATTGTTCATGTCTTTGGGCTTTGATCGTAAATAATAATAGTAATAATAATATAGTAATAATAATAATATTAATAGAAATAATAAATTAATAATAATATATAAGAAATTAATAATAATAATAATAATTTATGAATATGCATTAACATAATAAAATTTGACAAAAATTGTTCTCTTTTTCGATATATTGACAGCAATTAAAGACATGTATGATGATATAAGTTCGAGGATAATATTTCCTGGTCAGGAGAATGTTCCAGTACGAACAGCAACAAATAATCTCGTTCCAGTTTGTAAGGAGAAAACATTTTGTGAAAATGTCACAAATTATCCGGAAGATTTACTTAATAATATCATTAAAAAATCTGGGGACTTGAAAATTTTTACAGGATCTGATGTTGTGAGTAAATCTTTATAGTCAATTATAGGATTTAAATCGATCCAATAATTAAATTTAATTGGACTAAATAAAATTTATTTGGTTCAAAAAAACTTCATTTGGATCAAATTACATTCATCTGGACACAAGAAAAATTATTTGATTCAAATTAAATTTATTTGAACCAAATAAACTTTATTTGAATAAAATTATATTTTTTTGAACAAAATGAACATTAATTTAACCAACTAAAATTAATTTAAATCAAATTAAATTCATTTGAATCAAAATAAATTTATTTGAATCAAATAAACTTTTTTGGATAAAATAAATTTTTTTTGATAAAATAAACTTTATTTGAATAAAATTATAATTATTTGAACAAAATGAACATTAATTTAACCAACTAAAATTAATTTAAATCAAATTAAATTCATTTGAATCAAAATAAATGTATTTGAACCAAATAAACTTTTTTTAATAAAATAAACTTTATTTGAATAAAATTATATTTATTTGAACAAACTGAACATTATTTTAACCAAATTAAATTCATTTATATCAAATTAAATTAATTTGGACACAATAACATTTATTTCAAACAAATTAAATTTTTTTGGATACAATATCGTTTATTTGAACCAAAATACAATTTATTTGAATCAAATTAAATTTTTTGGACAAAATAAACTTTGTTTAAATAGAATTATATTTTTTTTTAACAAAATGAACATTATTTTAACCAAATAAAATTCATTTGAATGAAATTATATTTAATTGAACGAAATGAACATTAATTTAACCAAATAAAATTATATTTATTTGAACAAAATGAACATTATTTGAACCAAATAAACTTTTTTGAATAAAATAAACTTTATTTGAGCAAAATGAACATTATTTTAACCAAATTAAATTTATTTAAATCAAATTAAATTTATTTGGACACAATAACATTTATTTGAACCCTCGTTTGAACCAAATTAAATTTATTTGGATACAATAACATTTATTTGAAACAAGTTCAATTTATTTGAATCAAATTAAATTTTTTGGACAAAATAAACTTTCTTTGAACTAAATAAATTTAACTCGATTTAAATTATGTTTATTTGCTTCAAAGAAATTTAATTTTATTCGAATTAAATTTATCTGGACAAAATAAAATTTATTTGAATCAAATTAAATTTATCGGAACCAAATGAACTTTATTTGAATCAAATTAAATTTATTTGGAAAAAATAAACATTATTTGATCCAAACAAATTTTTATGAATATTATCAACAGTATAGTTTTGAATCAATAGAGAATTAAGAATTAATTAAATTAAAAATATATATAATTAAGAAATTTAAATTTCCGACAATTTGAATCAATAACGATATAAATAATTTATAAATATAAAAATAAATTGCAATTTTTTTCCCTTTATTACTTCAATTCTTTCTCTCATATTTTCGCATTTTTTCGAATTCAGGAATTGGATATAGCGCAGAGATTGGACTTTGATGCTGACTATTCACTTTGCAATTCAAACGTAAGTATTTTTATTTATTTTATATAAATCAGAATATTCAATTTACTCTTCTATTTTTCATAAACAATTGAAATTCCTTCTTTTTTTTAAGGAACGAATTATTTATCCCAAAGCAGCGGAAGCACAAAATGATAAGTGGTATTTTATAATAAATATGAAGAATTTTACTCAAGGAGTAAGAGTAGAAACTTGCAGGTAATTATTTCAAATTGTATATTCTATAGAAATGAAAAATTAAAGTCAAGAAAAGTGTCTTTGATTTAAAGAAATTATTTCTGATTTTTTTTTTTTTTTTTTTGAATAAAGAATTTTCTTTGATCAACAAAAAAAAGTTGTTATTTTAAAAAGACTTTTATTTGAATTAAAAAAATGAATTTTTATTTAAATATGCAGAATTGTTTTGTTCTAGTCAAAAAAAAAAAAATTTTTAAAAGAAGCTTTTTAAGGAGAAAACAATTTTTTTGATTTAAGCAAATTTTCCTTAAATCCCAGAAATTTGTTCTTTGAATGAAAGAAATTTTATCAATGGCATAGGGTCAAAGAAATAATTCTTTACTTTAAATAGTGAAACTTTCTTTAAAACAAATAAATTATTTTTGAAAGAAATAAATTATTTTTGAATGAAATAAATTATTCTGTAATCGAATAATTATTTTTGAATGAAATAAATTATTCTTGAATCAAATAAATTATTTTTGAACCGAAGAAATTTTCTTTAAATGGAAGAAAAATTAATTTTCAATCCAAGAAACAAGTGAAAGCAAATGATTTCTTAAAATCAAGAAAAAACTTTTTTCTGTACGTATATAAAAATAACAATAATTATTATTTTTTTCAGTGACGAGGGTGGTGAATGTAACTTAATTGGATCGAGTTTTATAGAAGGTTATAAAACATTTTGCAAACAAAATTACATTGTTCAAAAATTAGCAGTTGTCGCACACGATGGAATGTCAATCACAGAGGAATTATTTCGATTTCCAACGAGTTGCTGCTGTCACAGTCAGTTTTTGGGACATACACTTGATCGTATGGGATTTCCTTTAGCAAAGTCAAATGTCACGCCAGTGCCGAGAAAAACGTGAGGAAAAAAATTAATTTTTTTTTTACATAACATATGACAAATTGCAAAAGAAAAATTGTTCCTAAAAAAATCAGCTGTGAATTTCCTAGAAATTCCAAATTATTACATTTTATTTTTTTTAATGACACTTTTACGAGCACAAATTAGAGGCAGTAAAAGATATGTATATAAGAAAAAAATTGTATATACGTACATATATATATATGTATTTAATAATTAAGATGAGTTTAGTTTTTTTTTAAGAGAAAAAGTTTGTCTTCTCATGAGATGCACATTCATATTACAGTGGAACATAATGTTTTTACGTTCCATTTTTATTAAAAAAAAAAAATATTTTAATATATTTATATAAGTGATAATCTCGAGATTTTGTATTTAATTACTCATAAACAAGAAATTGAATCTGGTTTTATATATACATATATATATACCGGATAGTACTGAATTTATGGGTGATATTTATCTGAGAAGCAGAGTGAAATTTCAGGCTTTATATAGAAAATTTATGTGTATTTTCATGGAAACTCAAAAGATTGAATTTTGTTTATTGCTCTGTTTTTTAATTGAAACTGTGATTGAAATTTTTTAATTGATCCCTGTGTACTAACTTTCAAAAGATATACGCATATAGATAATTTTATATCGATAAGAAAAACATTCAAGATGACTGGAATCAATGTTGTTTAATTTTTAATGATAAAATTTCCTTTTCTTTTCTTTAATAATAATAAAAAAAAGAAATTGGCATTTTCATTATAAAATTAAATACATTTTTGATATTGTCAGGCCTCGGACTCAAGTGAATATTTTTTTATCAATTTATTTAGTAAGAAAATTAATTCTCTAGGAATAAAGATAAACCTAAAAAAAAGAATAAAATTAGCAAATTAAAATGAATTCGAAATTTAAATCAATTTATATTAATTTTCAAAGACAGGGCTCGGATCGTCTTTAAGACTCAAAAAAAGTCGCTTTAGTCGCATAAATTTACAACAAAAGTCACGAAAAGTCGCATAAAATTTCCGAAAAAGTCGAAAAAAAAGTCGCATTGAAATCTTAGAAAAAAACGACAAAAAGAAAACACAAAATTGGAAAAAAATCACATTTCTCGACAACAGATACATTAATATCAAACAATCCGGAATAAAATTTTAAAAAATTAAATAAATAAATAAATAAATAAATAAATAAAAAAATAAATAAAATAATTTTAATTAGGTATTTATAACATTTTTTTTTTAAATTCTCTTTAAAATGTCAATTATTTTTATAAATAATAAAATTCTTCTCCGAAATTCAATTATTATTATTATTTTCAAAAGTTCTGATAAAATTCTTTGTAAAATTTAATTATCTTCAAAAGTAAAAAAATTCTTGGCAGAAATTAAATTATTTTCAAAAATGTTTTTTAAATTCTTCTCAAAATTTCAATTATGTTTATTTAAATATAAAAATTCTTCTGCAAAATTCAATTACTTTTAAACATTTAAAAAAAATTTGTTCAAAATTTCAATTATGTTTATAAATATCAAAATTCTTCTGCAAAATTCAATTACTTTTAATCAATTTTAAAAAAATCTGTTCAATATTTCAATTATCTTTATAAATAATAAAATTCTTCTCTGAAATTCAATTATTTGCAAAGAATTTTAATAAAATTCTTGTCAAAATTTCAATTATCTTTATAAATAATTAAATTCATCCTAGAAATTCAATTATTTTCAAAATTAATAAAATTCTTCGCAGAAATTCAATTATTTTCAAAATTTTTTTTTTTAATTTTTCTTTAAAATTTTTATGTTTTTCATAAATAATAAAATTCATCCTGGAAATTTAATTATTTTCAAAAGTTCTGATACAATTTTTCGCAAAATTCAATTATCTTCAAAATTAAGAAAATTCTTCCTAAAAAAAAACAAAAAAAAAATTATTTTCAAAAATTTTTTTCAATTCTCCCCAAAATTTCAATTATCTTTGTAAATATCAACATTCTTCTGCAAAATTCAATTACTTTTAATCAATTTTAAAAAAATCTGTTCAATATTTCAATTATCTTTATAAATAATAAAATTCTTCTTGAAATTCAATTATTTGCAAAGAATTTTAATAAAATTCTTGTCAAAATTTCAATTATCTTTATAAATAATAAAATTCATCCTAGAAATTCAATTATTTTCAAAATTAATAAAATTCTTCGCAGAAATTCAATTATTTTCAAGAATTTTTTTTTAATTTTTCTTTAAAATTTTTATGTTTTTCATAAATAATAAAATTCATCCTGGAAATTTAATTATTTTCAAAAGTTCTGATACAATTTTTTGCAAAATTCAATTATCTTCAAAATTAAGAAAATTCTTCCTTAAAACAAAAAAGAAAAAAATTATTTTCAAAAATTTTTTTTCAATTCTCCCCAAAATTTCAATTATCTTTGTAAATATCAAACATTCTTCTGCAAAATTCAATTACTTACTAATGTTTTATAAATTTCTTCCCAATAATTCAATTATTTGCATAAAAAATAATTAAAAAAAATTTTTTTTTTGATAATGTCTTATAATATAAAATAATGATTTTATCACTCGGTCATCTTTAATTGTTATACAACATGAAGACATCGATTGCTCCGAGTCGAAGACTCGGAGTGATCGATTTCTTCATGTTTTATAACAATTTTTCATAAGTTGTCTAATTTCAAAAAGGTTTTAGTTTGAATCTTTTGAAGAATTTTAATTCCTATGGAAAAATAATAATTAAATATTTATTTAAAAAAGAAGTTATTGATGTTTTTGAAAAATATGCAAGAAATTTAAGAAAGATTAAAGAAGAAGAAAGGTTAACATTAAATAAATGTAACAGAACATTTTTTTGACTCAAACTTTTCTCTATTCCCTATTTAAAAAAAAAAAATTGAATTTCATTCGCATTTTACTAAAAAGAAATCTCGAAAAAGTCGATTAGTCGCATTTTTTCACAAAAAAGTCGCACAATCCGAGCCCTGCAAAGAGAATCAAAATGGACGTGATATTCTCCACCTGCGAATGCCAAGGTCACCGCTAGATGGTAGTTGAGTTTTTTCTTGGAATTTTTACTGACACCTGGTGGTGACCTTGGCGTTCTCAAGTGAACAAATTAAATCATTTTCTAAATTATGTCCGAGGCGTGTATTTTACAATTAAATAAAATTTTATCATTGCAATTAAATAAATTTTTATATTCTTACAATTAAATAAATTTTTACTATTACAATTAAATAAGTTTTTAACTTTTTTAAAATTAAATAAATTTTTCTATTAAAATTATATGCATTTTTACCTTTTTTAAAATAAAAACTTTACTAAAATTTTACCTGTTTGAAAATTAAATAATTTTTTAATACCATTTCAATGAAATAAATTATTGTAATATTAAAAATTTCTTTTCCAAATTTGAATTATTAATGCTAAAATAAATTTTCCTTTTGCACTGAAAATTTTTTGAATACTGGCATGCTATATATTTATAGGAAAACATAAGCATGTAGCTAAAAACATATGCGCAGAAAACTCTTGAATCTCTTTCTTGGAAACACTCTTTTATCGAAATAGGGAAAAATATTGTATCAAAATGAGATAAGACGAATTCAATCCATGAAACGTAAGTAGAGCGTTAAAGGATATCATTTTCATATATTTCCTATTTGTACAATATTCTGTGTAAAAAAAAAGATGAAGAAAGTCATAGAAAAATTTTATGCAAAAATTTCTTTGCTTGAAAAATCAATTTTCAATTTTTTTTTTTTTTTTTGATTTATTTAAAATGAAGCTTTGAAATTTGAATTTTTGTTGGAATTTCCCGTTTGAAATATTTGAATGATATAAATGGTTATACTGCATTTATATATAAATATTACGATTTTGTTTTTGTAAATTGAAAGAAAAAGAATCAAATAATGTAAATGTATAGATTAAATTTCTCTTTATGTGATATTACAACTAATTAGTTTGAATCAGAATATTATTATTTACTGTGAAAATATTTTATGTTCATAGAGTTCTGAATGTTCAAATGAAGGAAATTTTAAAAAATTGAAAAAAAAGAATTGTCTAAAATTCAAATTTTAATATCATAAAACTGCGAAAATAATTTTAAAAACAGTTTCAAAATTATTTTTTTCTAAATATTTTCCTTTAGTATTTACTCTCAAACTAGAAATTAATCAGAAAAATTAAATGTGACTCGTTGGAAAGGTAAACATTTTATGTTATGTTTATAATTTTTGAAGAATAAAAGTGAAGAAATCACAGTGTAATTAATTTTTAATGTTAAAATTTGTAGACAAAACATTTCGGTTTATTTGAACAATCAAAACTTGTGGTTCATTTTTGAAATAAATTAAATGATTGTATTTCTTATACACTAATTCTTAAAGTCTATATTATGTTAATAAATAATAATTAATTAGATGTAATAAAGTATATGATTAAATGTTTATAAATATCGTCGAAGAAAATGTGTATGTTTTCTTAATTCTTATTTTCTTTTTGGTGTCATAATATAAATATAATTGCATTCCATCTGATTTGATGCTTATTTAATTATGTATATACATTTGAATCGTGAACGTTAAGGACCTCAAAGGAGTAACATCCCGAGGATCGATGTTTGACGTTTCAACGCTTTAATCACAAAATTTTGCATTTGCGATGAAACACTTTGGTAAATACAGTGGAAATCGATGAGAAAGTCTATTTTACAACGAAATGGTTTGCTTTTAATCAATTTTCAAATGAAGGACTTTTCATGTTATCGGCTTTTAACTTTTAATCAAAAAGAAGAAAAAAAAATATTTCAACTTGAAATAACCAGAATTCTATGCATGATTAATATTTCATTCAGGCGTGTGCTTCTTTTGCAAAAATATTTTGAATTATTCCTTTTTTCAATTCTTCATTTTCTTGTCGAAGTGGTAAATTTTTAGAGAAATGATTTCTTTTTTCAGGAACCTTTTTCAAGATTTTGACATAATTTGTGAATTAGATATATATTTTTATTATATAATTTCTTATTAATATACGAATTCAAATTTTCGTTTTTTGAATTTCGCGCCAATAGTTCTTCAAATTGCCGCCTAGATGGCATGAAAGTTCTCTCACAAACGAAATAGGTATGTTTTCGTTGCCTGCACTAAGTGTAACTTTTACACCACCTCAAGAGTAGGTGCAGAAAGTGTAGCGAAATGTAAGGTAAAATTACGTAACATCCGGCAAAGAGAACAGCAATTATAATAATAAATAAATAAATTTTTGTTAATGGATGCATTGAGAGCAAATGGAAAAAAATTATTCTATTTATTTTAATCTTTTAAACTTTTATTCCATACTATTTTTCGAAAATGAAATTTATTTCCTTTAACTTTTTACGTCATAATTTTTTGTTTATATATTTTTTTTTAAATCATTCGCTTGACTGTCATAAAAGTAAATAATTATTTTGCAAAAAAAAAAGTGAAGTACACTCTAGAGTAGAAAAATCACTTTGAAATAAAAACTCTCTTCTTTGGAAAATATAACAATTAATAAAATTTACAATGATAATTATTGTTTTACGCAATTGTACGATTCATAAATTGAAATTTACGTCATATTCAGATGTGACGCCTATACTTCAGTATTTTACCTAATTAGACGAACTAATCAATCAATAGTATAAACACGTTAACTCTAAATAATTAAACATTTAATTAATTAATCATTTTGCAATGAAAACAAAATTAATATTTCATTATTGAAAAGCGGGGGGATTTTTCTTTTTTGGTTAAATGAAATTTGAATAATATAAGAAAAAAAAATAGAGATGAAAATTGAGATATAAACTTTCAATGTAAGAATATTTTTGAAATTATATGTAGTGTGTGGAATTTTAAGGAAATAACCCAAGACAACCCTCGCGTATGAATTTCATGTTCTTAATTAGCTTCCGTTTAATTTATTCTGAAATTCGAAGCTCTTGATCGATAGTAATTACATAGAATGTTGTAAACTTTCGACAAAATTTCAGAAATAGATTTTGCATTACCTACTTGCTTTTCATTATAAATATCTTCTGCAATTTTCTATAAAATAGAAATTCTTTATAGATTTAAAAAAAAGAAATAAAAATAAGAAGAGAAATTCTTCAGAGATATTCAATTATTTTTAAAAACTTCCAACAAAACATTTCTCAAGTTTTAATTATTTTCATAAATAATAAAATATTTCACTAAAATTCAATTATATTTAAAAAATTTCATAAAATTCTTCGCTGGAATTGAATTTATTTCCAATAAAATTATAATTCAATTCTTCGACAGAATTCAATTTTCAAGCAATTTAAAATTTCTCGAAACAATTCAATTATTTAAAAAATTTTTTTTTAATTTTCCCCCTAAAATTCAATTATTTTCCTTAAAAAATAAAAAAATCTTCGAAAATATTCAATTATTTCCTTAAAAAATATAAAAATCAATTATTCTCATAAAATTGAGTCAAATTTTTCACAAGAAATTAATATTACTTTCATAAATAATTAAATTCTTCTCAAGAATTCAATTATTTTCATAAATAATAAAATATTTCAAAGAAATTCAATTATATTTAAACAATTCCATAAAATTCTTTACAAAAATCCAATTACATTTATAAATATGTAATAAAATCCTTCGCTGGAATTGAATTTATTTCCAATACAATTTTAATTTAATTCTTCGAAAAAATTTAAGTTTCAAACAATTTAAAATTTTTTAAAACAATTCAATTATTTTTAAAAATTTTAATAAAACTTTTCATCCAAAAATTCAATTATTTCCTTAAAAAATATAAAAATCTTTAAAAATATTTAACTATTCTCCATAAAATTTAGTAAAATTTTTCACAAGAAATCAATGACTTTCATAAATAATTAAATTCTTCTCAAAAATTCAATTATTTAAAAAAAAATTAATTAAATTTTTTGCGAGTATTAAATTATTTTCATAAATAATAAAATTTTTCACAGAAATTCAATTAAATTTAAAAAATTTCATAAAATTCTTTTCGAGAATTCAATTACTTTTATAAATAATAAAATTCTTCGCTGGAATTGAATTTATTTCCAATACAATATTTTAATTCGATTCTTTCGAAAGAATATAATTTTCAAATAATCTAAAATTATTCAAAACAATTCAATTATTTTTAAAAATTTAAACAAAACTTTCCCCAAAAAATTCAATTATTTCCTAACAAAATATAAAAATCTTCAAAAATATTCAATTATTCTCAAAAAATTTAATAAAATTTTTCACAAGAATTCAAAATTACTTTCATAAATAATTAAATAATTCTTCTCAATTATGTTTAAAAAATTTCATAAAATTCTTTATGAGAATTCAATTACTTTTATAAATAATAAATTTCTTCGCTGGAATTGAATTTATTTTCAATACAATTTTAATTCAATTCTTCGAAAGAATTAAATTTTCAAGCAATTTAAAATTTTTCGAAACAATTCAATTACATATTCAAAAAAAAATTTTTAAACTTTTTCCACTAAAATTCAATTATTTCCTTAAAAAATATAAAAATTTTGAATTATTCTCATAAACTTTAATAGAATTTTTCACAAGAATTTAATTGTTTTCAAAAAAAAATTAATGAAATTTTTTGCAAGAATTCAATTATTTTCACAAACAATAACATTCTTCACCGAAATTCAATTATTTTCATAAATAATCAAATTCTTCGATGGAATTATTGAATTATTTACAAAATATACAATTTTAATTTCAATTCTTCGAAAGAATTTAATTTTTAACAATTTAACTAAAATTTTCCCAAACAAATTATTTATTTAAAAAAAATGTTATAGAATTTTTCCGAATAATTCAATTATACATAAAAAACATAAAATTCTTCGAAAATAATAATTTATTCTCAAAAATTTTTTTTAAATTTTTCACAAGAATTCAATTCTTTTAAAAAAAAATTAATAAAATTTTTCACAGAAATTCAATTCTTTTTAAAAAATTTAATAAAATTCTTCACAAGGATTCAATTATTTTTATAAATAATAAAATTCTTAAGAGAAATTAAATTGTTTTAAAAAATCTCAATAAAACTTTTCTCAAGAGTTCAATTATTTTTAAAACTTTCAATAATAAAACATTTCTCAAGGTTTAATTATTTTCATAAATAATAAAATATTTCACAGAAATTCAATTATATTTTAAAAATTTCATAAAATTCTTTACATGAATTCAATTACTTTTATAAGTAATAAAATTCTTCGCTGCAATTGAATTTATTTCCAATACAATTTTAATTCAATTCTTGGAAAGAATTTAATTTTTAAAGAATCTAAAATTTTTCGAAACAATTCAATTATTTTTAAAAATTTGTATTTAATTTTTCCCAATAATTCAATTATTTCCATTAAAAAAATAGGTATAAAATTCGTTGAAAATATTAAATTATTCTTAAAAAAATTAATAAAATTTTTCACAAGAATTCAATTAATTTCAGAAATATAAATTTCTTATTAATATTCAGATTTCGAAAATAAGTTTTGTGAGACAATTTTTGTAAAAAAATTCAAAACATTTTTTATTTATCTTTAATTAAATAAAATTTTGTTAAACATTCTAAACTTTTGATAAAAAAAAAGATGTCATAATTTGTTAACTATTCTAATTAATATTAAAGTTTAATTTGAATTTTTATTAATTTTGAATCTGATATTACAAAAATACTGAATAAGTTAAAGAAATAATGAATAATTGAAGATAATATTGAAAAGAAGGTATTAAAAAAATTGAAATTAATAATTAAAAAATTAATAATACACAAATGCAAAATTTTCATAAACAATAATAAACAGAATACAGATGTTTCATGTGGTATTAAAACAAAAAACAGTAACCAAAGTTTAAATAGAAATGGAAATGATTTAGTGATATGTAATAGACGTTAACATAAAATTCTCCAAACCACATAAAGAAGGATATAAAAGTTGAAAAGCTAAAAGTTGAACGAAAAGTATGCATAATATTTTTCCGTGCGCACTTTTATAATACAGAGAGAAGACCACCTCTCTTTTTCTCAACTTTTTTTTCTCTTTTTTTTTGTCCAAAGTCATTCTATTAAATCGAGTTTAGATTGATTAATGGATTTCGTGACTGGAATTAAACTTCCTATAGTCTTTTACTGCATTGTAACAATGTAAACATTTCAACGACTTCTTCTTTCCTAACACAGCAGAAC
This sequence comes from Leptopilina syphax, assembly GCA_032872505.1. Lineage (NCBI taxonomy): Eukaryota > Metazoa > Arthropoda > Insecta > Hymenoptera > Figitidae > Leptopilina > Leptopilina syphax. The sequence goes on along the minus strand of CM065469.1, from coordinate 26,615,220 downwards.
GGTACGAACATTGAATAATGAAGAACAACCCTTATTTTTAGGGTGCTTATTGGTTTATATTCATTTTTCAATCCCGATTTAACGACGTGATTCATTATATACAACAATTCGCATTTCCTATACTTTTATTTCAACCAATTTCAAATAAACAAACAGACAAAAATTATTTTACCGATGAATATTTTGAAAAATCATCTCTAAGTATATACATATAGGGTCGAAGATCGATTGATGCTTTTAATTTTTTTGTCAGAATGTCAATATCAACAGAAGGACACACCCCGAATCTTGGTGAGAAGATGTTGAGAGGAAGATGAAGGGTTTGACAATGATTAGAAACATTATATTTTTGAAAGGAACTGTATATAGACTTCATTAATTTACTCTCGACAATATTATGCTAATCGTATATCTTTTAGTAAATCAAAATTGTTTGTCTGAATTTTTTATTTACAAGGAAAAAATATAAAGTGACTTTGATAAAAAAAAATCCAGAAAACAAATTTTCTTTGACTTTGGAATTTTTGGCATATTTACTAAATATGTCCTACAAAAATTTATTTATTTTATTATTTTTATCATTTCAATTCAATTATTATTTTCTAGAAATTTCAACTAAAATTATTCTTTAAATCAATTATTTTTAATAATTTTTGAAAAAGTTCTTTGAGAATTTAACAATCCATTTGTTTCCCATTCAATTTTACGAAGTTTTGATTATTCAGAAGTTGTTCCATTAAATATATATTAGAAAATGAAAACTACACATAATTAAAAAAAGCATTAAACTTTTTTAAAAAAATTAATTCTACAGAATTGTTATAGGTATATTAGAAAATGAAAACTACAAATAATTAAAAAAAAACAATCAAACTTTTTTAAAAAAATTAATTCTACAGAATTGTTAGTTAGTTGTATAAAAATTCAAATTTTCAAATATTTTAATTTGAAAACTTTTTAAAATTATTGAATTTTAAAAAGTTTTCAAATTAAAATATTTGAAAATTTGAATTTCTAGAAATAATAATTTGTAACTTCTCCAAAATTAAATTTTTTTTAGTGTTTTTAACTAAAATTCTTCTATAAATCCAATATTTTTAATAATTTTTGGAAAGGTTTTTTAAGAATTTTTAAAATCATTTGTTTACATTTTAATTTTACGAAATTTTGTTTATTCAGAAGTTGTTGAATTAAATATCTTTATTTTTAAAAATTCACGCTATAAATGCCTTTAATATTCAATTATAATCTAAAATTTTAACTGAAATTCATTTTTAAATCAATTTTTAATTGTCAATAAATTTTTAAATAATTGAATTCTTTTGACGAATTTAAAAAAAATTTTTAAGAAAGATTACATTTTTCGTGGAATTCGGTTAAAATTGTATTCAAAATAATTGAAATTTTACGATCAAATTTATTATTTGTGAAAATAATTGATTCTAGAAAAAAATTTATATTTATGCCAAAAATGGAATTATTACGAAGAAATTTATAAAAAATTTGTAAATAATTGAATTCCTGTGAAAGTTCCATTATTTTTATGAAAATAATTAAATGTCCGAGTAGAATTTCATTACATTTTTTTTTAAATGATTGAATTGTTTTGGAATATTTTATTAAAACAGTAGATATTGAAAATCATTTTATTGAAGAAAATTTTTGAAAATAATTGAATTTCGATGAAGAATCCTATTATTTATGAAAATAATTGAATTACTGCGAAGAAATTTTGAAAAAATTTATTAGGTAATAATTGAATTCCTGTGGAATTTTTATTATTTATGAAAATAATTAAGTGTTTCCGTAGAATTTTATTCAGAAGTTGTTGAATTAAATATATATTAGAAAATAAAGACTTCAAATAATTTCCAAAAAAAAGTTCAATTAAACCTTCTTAAAAAAATTAATTCCACAGAATTGTTAGTTCAAAATATGAAAAATTCTGATTTTCAAATATTTTAATTTGAAACCTTTTTAAAATTCAGTTATTTCTAAAAATTCATTCTATATTGCTTTTAATATTCAATTATTATCTAAAATTTAAACTAAAATTCATTTTTAAATCAAATTTTTAATAGAAAATTCTACTATAGAATTCAATTATTTAAATACAAATATAAATAATTTATTGAATAATTGAAAGTTTCTTAAAATTCAATTCTCATAAAGAATTTTATCAACAAATTTTTAAATAATTCAATTCCTTCGACGAATTTTAATAAAATTTTTAAAAATACTTGCATTTTGAAGAAGAATTTTATTATTTACAAAGATAATTGAAATTTTGACAAGAATTTAAAAAAATTATTGAACATAATTGAATTTATGCGAAGAATTTTTTATAACTTTTGAAAATAATTGAATTTCTGCAATAAATTGTAACTTATCCTAAATTAAATTTTTTTTTAGTGTTTTTCACTAAAATTCTTCTATAAATCCAATATTTGTAATAATTTTTGGAAAGGTTTTTTGAGAATTTTTAAATTCATTTGTTTACATTTTAATTTTTTTATTTTACTATTCAATATTATAATCTAAAATTATAACTGATGTTAATTTTTTAATCAATTTTTAATAGAAAATTCTACGAGAATACAATTATTTAAATACAAAATTAAATAATTGATTGTTTCTTAAAATTGAATTCTCATAAAGAATTTTGTCAATAAAATTTTAAATAATTGAATTCTTTTGACGAAATTCGACTAAAGTGATGTAATATTACATAAAAATAATTGAATTCCTAAAATGAATTTTATTATTTATAAAAATAATTGAGTTTCGAAAAAGAATTGTATTATTTACGAAAATAATTCCCTGTAAAATTTTTTATTATTTATAAAAATAATTGAATTTTTGCGAAGAATTTTAATATTTTTGAAAATAATTGAATTTCTGCAATCGTTTGTAATTTCTTTAAAATTGAATGGTATATACAATAATTTACGAATTTTTCGTCCTTTTTCAATTAAATTACTGACTTTACGGACCTTTTGTTTAAAGAAAAAACTGATTTTTACGGACTTGAAGCAAATTTACGGACCTAGTTTGAGCCTTGTGGTCACGATATCTTCTGATTTTTTTTCTAAAATTAAAAAAAAGAAAATATTTCCTTTCAAATGAGTGTATAATGTTTGGACTTTGGATAAATAAACAATAAAATTTATAATTAAATAATTAAAATCTACTTTAAAGTAGATTTTTCATACGAACAATAAATTTTACACGATGAAAGCTCAGCTTACCATGAAAGAGGAGATAAGATTTTACCCCAATTATTCTTAACTATACACTAAGTGAGACAATCGATCGAGTTGACTCAGCGGCAAATCCAAATCTCTCGAAATTACTGAATTCCACTAATTCCATGCTTGGTTTCAAATAAAAAAAAGTTCATTTTATTCTCTTACAACAAGTAGTTTGCGCCAAAAAAAGGTACTTTTTCTGATTAAATAATTGAAAGGAAGGGAAAAAAAAATTACCAAAAATTCTTAAAGAATTAGAAGTAAATTAATTTAAATGAAATAAATTAAAGAATTAAAGTATTTAATATTTAGTATTTAAAAAATAAAAAAAAAATTTTGAAGAGACATTTTTTCATGAATATGATAATGAAAGTGGTATAAAGAAAAAAATTTTTTTCAATTAGTATCATTTTCACGTGGAAGACAATAATTTTTTGTTGTGCGAGGTAAAAGAGAACGTATAAACGCGAGCGGCAAAAGAACTAGTGGATTATGGAACCTCGTTTTTACTCTTTGATGATAAATAGGTACCTGGTCTAGAAGCGTTGGAAACAAATTTTCTTCTCTTCTTTTGCACGAAAGCATCTTTTAAATATAGGTTGAAAGCGGTTTCTTTTAAAAACACACTCCTCTATTTAACAAGAATTAATATCATAAACAAAAATTTATTATAATATTATTTTAATAAATTAACAATAATACAATTATATATTTGATAATTTATTATTCATATTTTATATTTTTATGTGCATTTAGTGAACTTGTGGTTTTAATTCCCAATTTTCTTCGATTCAGGAAATAAATGTTTAAATTGTAATTTAAACAAATTTTTTAAAAAAAGTTTCTTTTCGTAAATTTCACTTTTTTGGAGTTTTCTTTATAGTGTTTTTCTTAGTGTTTTTTATAGTTTTTTTATAGAGTTTTTCTTAGTGTTTTTTATAGTGTTTTTTTATAAAGTTTTTCTCATACAGTCTTTTTTTATAAAGTATTCTTTTTTTTTTTGGTTATAAAGTGACGATATTTTAGTATTCCGAAGAAAGGACTTAAAGTTCCTATAAAAGTTTGCTTCAAACATAAAATTCCTTTCATGTTTGTCAGTGGCATGTAAAGAATCAATAAAAATCGACGCAAAACGAGAGATGAAATGTGGTATGTTTCAGAATAAAAATGATTATTCTAAAATTTCATTCTTTAAATGTTTCATATATCACTGGATTTATTTTATTTTTTAATTTGATATATTTACATAAATAATCGAGGAAGAAAACTAAATAAAAATTATCGAAGAAAGAAAGTAAATAAAAAAGGAAACGAGATAAATGAACGAAGAAGAAAATTTAAAAAAAGAAATTAAGATTAAAACTAGAAAAATAAATGAAGAAGACAATTTAAAAAAAAGAATCAAGAAGAAAATTCAATAAAGTGAATGAAGAAGAAAATTAAAAACATGAATAAAGAAGAAAACTACATAAAAAACATAAAAATGATGAAAAAAAACTAAAAAATGAATGAAGGAGAAAACCAAAATAGTGAATAGAGAAAAAAAACCGAAAATTAAAATAAATTATTCAAATTTCCTAAACACATAATCTCAGTCAAATGAATACAAATTTCAATCGCTAATGTATCATTATGGAAACTATGATAATTTTCACTATATTCTGATTTCTCGATCATCCTAAGCGAGAGCGCAAAACTTTATATGATTTAACCTACTGGTATTTTCTATAAATAATATTTTAAACAAACATTAATATTTAATTAAAAAAAAAATTGAGAGATTTGCAAAAAAGTATAAATATAAATTGAAAAATTCTAAAGGAATATAAAAAGTCTTTTATAATATGTCAATCAAGATTTTACTCTTTCTATCTCTTAACTTATTGATTTTATTCTTTCACCAGCAATCTAAATTATTTGCGAATCGCTAGTTTGATGAAAAGATTTCTTTCTTAACTGAATACAAGTAAGAGAAAATTTTCTGAGGCATTAATAACGAAAATCCGCTTCTAACAGTCAAATAATTCCGTGGAATTTCAAGATTTCATTATAAGCTTTCAAATATGTTACACACTGAATTGAACAGAAGTTTGTTCTCATTTCTGAAACATCACTTGAATATAATATTGTATCTTTGTATGCAGTAAAATATACGAGCAATATCATTCATTAATGCTACTATTTTCTTAAAATGAATATTTAATCCAACTTTGTTAGTCAGATTATCCTTTTTAGTTTTATTATTATTATTATTATTATTATTATTATTATTATTATTATTATTATTATTATTATTCTCTTGCTTATCATTATATTATCTCTTAGGGGCTGTCCATAAATTACGTAAGACATTTTTTGGGTAAATTTTACCCCCCCCCCCCTCCCTCTCGTAAGATATTTTACATACATTAGCGCCATTTTTCCTATTGTTGGTAAGATCTTGCTGACTCCCCCTCCCCCCTAAATGTCTTACGTAATTTATGGATGGCCCCTTATTTTTACATTAGTCAAAAATATTAAATAAAAATTTAATATTAATAATAATAATAATAATAATATATATACATTATAATAATCGTAAGTTTCCTTTCCGTTAGCAAATTATCTGCATTCATTTGTTTGTTTTGAATATTAAATTTTGTGGGTTATTGTCATTTTTTTTAATGTCAAAAAAAAACCCAAAAAAACTCGTTTTATTTACTTCACAAAATTGACAAAAATTCCATTCCATATTTTTTATTTTCCTGACTTTTTCCTAATTTTCATCAAAAATATTTACTTTTTTCTTATCCTGCTTATAAATTGAATTTCTGCTACGAATTTTATTATTCATGAAATTTAAAATAATTTAATTCTTGTGAGTGAAGAATTTTATAAAAATTTTTAAATAAGTCATTTCTTTCAAATAATTTTATGCAAATTCTAATTTAAATAATTGAATTGATGAAAATTTTTATTATTCATGAAAAGAATTGGATTTTTACAAACCATTTTTTAAATAATTGAATTCTATTTGGAAATTTTATGAAAATAGTAGATATTGAAAATCATTGAATTGCGAAAATTGTTTAAAGATAATTAAATTTTACAAAGAACGCTATTAAAAAATTTGTCAATAATTGAATGTCTGTGGGAAATTTTATTAAATTTTTTTAACTTAGAATGTTTTCAGGACCTTAAAAATTTTCAATGTTTTCAGGACAAATTTATTTGATTAAATTTTGTTGAAAATAATTAAATTTCTAAAAAACATTTTATTATTTATGAAAATAATTGAATTCTTGCAAACGATTTACTAGAACTTTTTAAAATAATGGAATTTTCAAGAAGAAATTTATTATTTTTAAAAATAATTGAATTATTGTGATGAATAGTATTGTTCTTTATGAAAATAATTGAATTTTGAAAAAAAATTTATTAAAATACCTCAAAATAATATTGAATTTTCGGGAGTAATTTTTTTATTTATCTTTAATAATTGAATTCTTTCGAAAAATTATTTGTGTAAATAATTGAATTCTTAGAAAAAATGTTATTAAAATTTTAAAAAATTGAATTATATCAAAAAAATTTAATTAAAATTGTATTTAAAACAATTAATTTCATTCGAACAATTTTATTAAATTTTTGAAAATAATTATTCAATCCAACCAAAAAATATTAAAAAACATTATTTTAAGTAATAGATTTTTTCAAGGAATTGAAATTAAGTTTTTAAGAATAATTTACTTTTTTATCTATTGTAGTATAATATGTATTATTAAGATTAAGTATTATGTTGGAATACGGCTGCCAAAGATGTAAAACAAAATTGTAACATCAATGAAATAAAATTCTATTCTATTCTAATTGAATTTTTGCTGAAAAATTTATTAAAATGTTTAAAAAGAATTGAATTTGTGTGAAAAATTTTATTATTTTTGAAAGTAATTGAATTCTTCATAAGAATTCTATGAACATTGTTTTAAATAATTAATTTTTTCCTAATATAATAAATATTATGAAAATTTTATTAGTTTAAATAATTGAAATCTTGTGGAAAACTTTATTTGTAAAAATAACTGAATTTTTCGATTATTAATTTAAAATAGTAATAAAAATAATTGAAATTCTTCGATGCGAGTTTCATTATTTATGAAAATAATTTAAATTCGCATGCTTAGAATTTAATCAAAAATTTTTTTAAAAAATTGAATTTTCATGAAAAATTTTATTATTATAGTGAAAGTAATTGAATTATTGTGAAAAATAAATTGCATAGAATTTTGTTAAATAATTGATTTTTTCGAAATTTTTTTGAAAATTAACGAATTAAAAGTATAGTGGAAATATTATTTATATTTTTTGTTCAAAAAGTTGAATTTATAATAATTTTCTTACCTTCTCTACTCTTCAGAATAATTAAAATTTTCGTAATGAAGATTATTTTTAATTTAGGTATCAAATAAAAATTTTTGCGAAATTCAATTTTCCTCGTACAAGAAAGTTTAATTATTTTCAATTTTGAAAATCTGATGTCAAATTTAAAATTAGTATCAAAATTTGTTAAAGTTTTTTTTATATATACTTTAAAGTTTAAAAATATAATAATATAATTTGAAAATTGAATTCTAATTAGTTTTTCAGTTATGTGTCATAATAAGTATTTCTTTAAAAATTACTTAAATAATAAATAATAAAATAATAATTAAAAATAAATAATAAAAATAATTGTAATGATCCATATTTCAGAGAGTTGAATTCAATGAAATTGTAAAAAGTATAATTTATCACTTAAATAAAAATAAATCTTTATTTACAAAAGACAGTCAAAGAGCAATAGATTCATAATGTTTACGATCAACATTTAAAAGAAACAAACATTTTTTTCTAAGCTTGAAACAATAAAATTTTTCTTTAAAATTTTTATTTTATTTCTTCAGTGTTAAAAATATAATATTTCAATGAAATCAGTAGCAAAATTTCTTCACACTATCCTCGGTGAAATTCTATTAAAAATTAAATGATAGTGTGAGCAGATAGCAATTTAAATTTTCCGATAACATGAAATAATGCTGTAAAGTTTATAATAATATATAGAAGTTAATTTACGTCACGTATGGACATGAGAAACTTAATTTATAGGAAAATTTCAGACACACTAAATTATATAATAAACTTTGTTAATGAGTTTTTCACTCTTTTGAGAATAATTTAAATTTTCATCTATTTCCGTCTATTTACGAATTCTTAGCATTTATTTAAGTATTTTATTATTGTTTATTATATATTATAATATTTATAATTTATTGTTATTATTTATTGTTTAAATATTTATTATTATTTATTGTTATTGTATAATGTTTATTAAATATTAATTATTTATTGTTTAGTAACAAAAGATTCACTTCAACATTTTCTTAATTAATAATATAATAGTGTGAACTTATTGAGAGCAAGTATTTCTATACTCATCAATCTATTTTCAGTATATACTAAATGTAGTACTTAATTTAATAATTAAAATCCATTAGAGTCTTTTTGCATAAGAAAAGTTGTATTCAGTTTAGAAGTTCTTTATAGTTTTTCTCCTCTTCTCTGATCAGACAAATGCGAGTATATGTACTATATAATAAAAGTCTGCTACTGACCGCAATTTAGGATTTATGATTTATATTAGAAATTGAGAGGGGCTTTTTGAAATACGGAAAAAAGAGAGAGGAGTATAAAAATATAATAATAATAAATAATGACATTACTTTTATATTTAAAAAAAAATAATAGCAATAATAGTAATATTAAGAATAAAAATAAAAAAAATAAAACAAAGTAATAATAATAGTAAAAGTAAATAATAGTAATAATATATTATGCTTATCTTAATAATAAGGAAGAATGGAAAATTTGATTTTCAAATAAGTGCGCAGAGGACAAAGTTTTATTATTAAGTAACATTAATATTAATAGGTATTAATATTATTATTAATAAAAATAAAAGTTTGTCCTCTACATTTATTTGAAAATGAAATTCTCCTTCAGCTTTTTGCAAACTTAATGAAAAGGTATTTTAATATATAGAAAAGCCTTTTCCATATAGTGAAGAATATCTCGATAGAATATAGTCTATATCATCGGACTCGTTTGATCCCTTAATCCCTTGTGAACGGATTTCTACTTCTCACTCTGCCTACACATTTTTGTCATGATGCGTATGATTAAATGAATCTGTTTCCTTTCGTTTTTTTAACCCTGAATGCGAAAGAGCTTGATACAATATTAATCATTTTGTAAATTGATTCCTCCCTTCTTCTTCTTTTTATATTTATTTTCCCCTCAAATTTTCAACTTTTAAGTAAACAAAACTTAAATATTTCTTGAAAATTTACTATTATTTTATGACTAACAATTTTAAATTATCACCATACTTCATGTCCTCTATTCTGTTCATTTCGTTTGTGAGAGAATTTTCATGCCATCTAGGCGGCAATTTAATTAACTATATTGGCGCGAAATTCAAAAAAAGAAAATTTGAATTAATATATTAAAATACTAATAATATATAATTAATTAACATTTATTAAAGATTGTGTAAATGTCAGTTAAATATTTAATAGAATTTATATAGAAATTCTAACAATAATTATATTTATTAAAAATTGCAAACTTTAAAAAATAAAAGGAAAAAATTTTTTACCTCAAAAAAATGTTCTGTTAAATTTATTTAGGAATTTCTTTAATTGTAAAATTATTCGAAAACAAATTCAAATTCAAAAATTTCAAATTAAAACCTTTTTGAAATTAAACAACTTTTAAAAATATTTGTCATAAAGCATGAAGATATCGATTGCTTCGAGTCGAAGACTCGGAGTGATCGATTTCTTCATGTTTTATAATAAATAATAATTATAGTTAACCGAGTGATAAAATCAGTATTTTATATTATAAAAATTCTGTTACTGTAATTTCTTCAAAATTATTTTCTTCATTTCAATTCAATTATTATTTTCTAGAATTTTTAATTATTGTTTATATGAAAATAATTGAATTCCTGTGAAATTTCAAATATTTATGAAAATAATATAAATGTTTGCGTACAATTTTATTAAAATTTTTTAAAATATTTAAATTCTTTTTGGAAAATTTTATTAAAACAATAGATATTGAAATTCATTGAAATAAAAAAGATTTATTAGAATTTTTTTAAAAAATGTAATTTCCATGAAGAAATTTATTACTTTTAAAAATAATTGAATTATTGTGATGAATATTGTTATTTATGAAAATAATTGAATTTTAAAAAGATTTTTATTAAAATACCTCAAAATAATTGAATTTTCGGGAGTAATTTTTTTATTTATCTTTAATAATTGAATTCTTTCAGAAAATTATTTGTGTAAATAATTGAATTTTTAGAAAAAATTTTATTAAAATTAAAAAAGTAATTGAATTATTTCAAAAAAAAAAAAAAATTAATTAAAATTGTATCTATTTAAAACAATTAATTTCTTTCCAACAATTTTATTAAATTTTTGAAAATAATTATTCAATCCTTCCAAAAAATATTTTTAAAAAACATTTATTTAAATAATTGATTTTTTCGTGGAGTTGAAATTAAATTTTTTGGAATAATTCCTTTTTTTGAGTAATTTTGCAAAAAAATAAAACATCATTTCTATTTTTTAATTACAATTGTTTAATAAAATTCAAACTTTTTTAAAAATAAATAAAAAAATGTTTATAAATTCTACTTGTTACAAATTTTAATTAAAAATGGAAATTTTTGAATTTTTAGAAAATAAGGGAAAAAATTTTATTCAAGAAATATTCTGTTACATTTACATATTTACGAATTTTTTTAATTGCAAAATTATTCAAGAAAAACATTAATAACTTCTTTTTTAAATAAATATTTAATTATTATTTTTTTTCATACAAATTAAGATTCTCAAAAATTTCAAATTCAAACCTTTTTTTTGAAATTAAATAACTTTAAACATGTTTTATAATAATTATAGTTGACCGAGTGATAAAATCAGTATTTTAATATTATAAAAATTCTGTTACTGTAATTTCTTCAAAATTATTTTCTTCATTTCAATTCAATTATTATTTTCTAGAATTTTTAATTATTTTTTATGAAAATAATTGAATTATTGAGAAGAAAATTAAAAAAAAATTGTAAATAATTAAATTCCTGTGAAATTTTAATTATTTATGATAATAATTAAATGTTTGCGTACAATTTTATTAAAAAATTTTTAAAATAATTAAATTCTTTTTAGAAAATTTTCTTAAAATAGCAGATATTGAAAATCATTGAAATTAGGACAAGAATTTTATTAAATGCTTGGAAAATAATTGAAATTTGGGGGAAAATTTTGTTATTTATAAAGGTAATTGGGATTTTAACGAGAATTTTTTTTAAATTTTGAATATAATTCAATTTTATGAGAAGAATTTTATTACTTTTGAAAATAATTGAATTTCTGCAATTATTTGTAATTTCTCTAAAATTGAATTTTTTTTTAGTTTTTTTAATAAAAATTTTGAAATAAAAATTTTGAAATTCTATTATTTTTAAAATTTTGATACTTTTTTTTAAAAAAAGTAAGCAAGAAGTTGCTATTAGTACTTAATAATATTTAAATAGAATTTATGTAGAAATTCTATGGAATTGTTCTAGAGAAATTCTTTTTTACTGGGCATCATAATTTACATAAATAAATTAAAGAATATTAGATTAAATTATTATTATTAAATAATTTTTTTTTTAATTTGTACACTAAATTTTAAGCACATTAGAGCATAATTTTCCTTTTTGTATTTTATTTTTTATGCACTACCTGTGTATGAAAGAATGTTTTATCCTAGAAATGGAACTTTCAGGACAATAGTTTCATTATAGTAAAATATAATATCTATATATTTTCCCTATATTCATATACAGCATTTCTACAATTTTTTTTTCTGTAACAAAAGAAAGTGATGGATAGTGAGCCAAAGGTGAGCGAGAAAATAAATTAATGGTCCACTTCATTTTTACCTCAACTTTTCATTCTAATTTCATTTATCGCCGGTCGACTAATTATATAGATTTTATATAATTATTTTATTGTTACTTGTAGAGTTTAAAATAATAAAAAAAATTTCCAATTAATTATTTATCACATAATAGTCATAATTTCTGACATAAATAATTTCACAAAAAAAAATGATATTAACAAACATTTTCCTTTCCACTTTATAAATATTATAGTATAAAGGACTTTTTTTCTCAAAAAAAAAATCTTTGACGATAAATGTGAAAGAAGAAAAAATTCAATGCGGAAATGAATTTTAGTTCCAGTTATTGAGGGAAAAAATATTTCTGTATTGAATAATCCACTTTAAATCGTTTTTATAAACAGTTTGAATATGTAAAACGAAAAATAGAAATAAAAAGAGAAAGAGAAGGAAATTATATTTAGAATCTCGATAAATAAAAAATAAAAAAATCTCAATTTAATTTTAATTTCAGTTTTTTTTATAGATACCCATTTTTTTAGACAAAAGTTTTTAAATTAAACATTTTTTTTAGACAAAAAGTTTGTTTTTAATAAAATATAAAATAGAGAAAAAAATAGAATTGTAAAAAATTTGTACAGATCATTATAAAGTTCTCTTTTCACCAATATTTATTATCGGTGAAATTATTCTTATTCTTCTTCTTCTTCTTATTATTATTATTATTATTATTATTATTATTATAATTTACAATTAAAAATATTCTCTGCAATTAATTATAGAGAAAAAAAATTACGTAACGAAAAAAAAATCATCTTATTTTCTCAATCTTTGTCATTATTATATTAACTCTCTCCTACAGCTGTGTATCTCAAAGATGTTCTATAAAGAAATTACGAGCGACTTTGGATTTATGTCACAGATAAACGGAACTTGTGAACTTAAAACATTTTATGTTGGGTACATTGAATCTATTACTATATGACTTAAAAGGATAGAAAATAAATTAAATAAATGTCACTCGTTTTAAAAAAAAAAAATACTAATATTTTTCAAACTAAAGTGAAAATAAAAAAAAAGAAATCCAGGAAATTTTTTTTTCAAAAAAGAGAAAGAAAAAACTAATAATATTTTTCAAACAAAAAAATAGAAATTTAGTTAAAAATATTTCTCTCTCAAAAAAAAGAAATAAAAAATACTAATAATATTTTCCAAACAAAAAAATATAGAAATTCAGAAAAATATTTCTCTCTCTCAAAAAAAAAGAAAGAAAAAATACTAATAATATTTTTCAAACTAAAGAAAAGAAATTCTGCAAAAATTTGTTTTCAAAAAAAAAATAAAAAAAATATTGACAGTATTTTTCAAACTGAAGTGCAAATACAAAAAAAAGAAATTCGAAAAAATTCAAATTATGATTGTCTCAGACATAATGAAAATTTCCAAAGGAAAACAAATTGCTTCATAACAGCTGCAAATTCAATTAAATTCCATGCGTTTGACAAAAAAAAAAAAAAAAAGAAAAATCTTTTGCTTCTCGGGAAATTTAAATTGTGCTTCTGTATAATAAATTGTACATTATTTTTACAAGAAACTTAAGCTCCAGAAGGACAATGTGATTAAGAACAATCGTACATTAAATCTGATTTTAGTCGAGTCATTCAGGGGGAAAAAGGAACTCTTGCATTTTTTTTTACTTCTCAATTAACTTGTAGAGTATTTTTTTTATTATTATTAGTATTTTTGTTTATTTATTTTCTTTTTGTTTTTTTATTATTCTTTTATTTTTATTATTCTTATCAGCAAACTATTATAGTTATTGTTATTCAGTTCACAATTAACTATTATTGTTGATTATTGTCAAACATTTTAATAAAATTCTTTACAAAAATTCAATTATTTTCATGAATAATAAAATTCTTTGCAGGAATTTAATTAATTTCATAAATAATAAAATTCTTCGCCGGAATTAAATTATTTTCAATAGAATTTTAATTCAATTCTTCGAAAGAATTTAATTTTCAAACAATCTAAAATTTTTCGCAACAATTCAATTATTTTTAAAAATTTCAATAAAACTTTTCCCCCAAGAATTCAATTATTATTCCTTAAAAAATATAAGACTCTTCGAAAATATTCAATTATTCTCAAAATAAATAATGTAATACAATTTTTCACAAGAATTCAATTAATTTCATAAATAATAAAATTCTTTTTAAGAATTGATTCATTTTCAAATAAATTAAAAAAATTCCTCTCTGGAATTCAATTATTTTCAAAAAAATTAATAAAATTCTTCGCAAGAATTCAATTATTTTTATAAATAATAAAATTTTTTACCGAAATTCCATTATAATTAAAAAAAAACCTTAATAATATTCTTTACAAGAATTGAATTACTTTCATAAATAATAAAATTTTTCTCAAGAATTCAATTAATTTCAAAAATAATAAAATTATTCGCTAGAATTAAATTATTTGCAATTAGAATTTTAATTTAATTTTTCGAAAGAATTGAATTTTCAATAATTTAACAAAATTTCTTCAAAACAATTCAACTATTTCTCAAAATTTTAATAAAACTTTTCCCATGAATTCAATTATTTTTTCAAAATAATAAATTTTTTTACCGAAATTCCATTATATTTAAAAAAAAAACTTAATAATATTCTTTACAAGGAATTCAATTACTTTAATAAATAATAAAATTTTTCTCAAGAATTCAATTAATTTCAAAAATAATAAAATTCTTTTCAAGAATTGATTTATTTTCAAATAATTTAATAAAATATTTTAAATAAATAAATAAAATTCTTCGCTGGAATTCAATTATTTTCAAAAAAAAAAAATTAATAAAATTCTTCGCAAGAATTCAACTATTTTTTAAAATTTTAATAAAATTCTAGAACAACTCAATTCTTTCCATAAAATTTTCATAAAATTTAATAATCAAAATTTGAATCTAAATTGTTTAAAAACACGATTATATTTTAAAAACTTGAAAGAAATTATTTTCAAAATTTCTAATTAAAATTTTAAAGAAAACTCCATTATTTTCAAAAAAATTCAAAGACATTATTGAACCGAAAAGAATTCAATATTTTATCGTAGTAATTGTAACAAAATTCTGAGAATAATTTAATTATTTTGATATATTCGAAAAATTTGAATAGAATTCAATAATCCAGTGATTAATTTAATTTATTAAGAAACACGTTTATTTTACAAACTTGAAAGAAATCCTTGATAAGTTTCAATTACTTTCAAAATTTTCAATTATAATTATTATAGAAGCTTGATAATAAAAAAATTTTTGAAAGAATTTCTTTAAAAGAATTTAATTAGGATTTTGGAAAATTTTAATAAAATTCTTCGCAAGAATACAATTATTTTTGCATAAATAATACAAGTCTTCGAAAGAATTCAACTATTTTCAAATCTTTTGATAAAATTCTTTGCATGAATTCAATGATTTTCAATACATTAATTTAAAAAGAAAAATTATTATTAATAAAGTTGGGAAACAAAAAAAGCAAACAACAACTGACTACAAATTGCGATAATATTACTGGAATACAACGATTATTAATAATGTATTATTATCATTATTTTAAAATAATTATTATTTGAATAGAATTTATTTCTAGATTTTGCAATTATTTTACAAATTTTGCTACAGATCTTATTAATTATTATTTTTACTATTTTTATTTATTTTATATTTTTTTGTTTATTATTATTATATTAATAAGCATAATTATTATTTCATTATCCACGCAGCTGCGTTCGTAATATCCGGAAGGTCTACATCGAGTGAAAAAAAAATTGCGACCCAAATAAATAAGCAGATTAAATAATTATAATTAAAAGACATTGGGGTCTTTGGGGGATTCCTTTAACATAAATACTCATTATTTATATACATATACAATATATAGGATAATGTGATGCTGAATAATCAATTGAGATGAGAAAGTGCTGATTAAATTCGACAATAAATGAGTCGAGACGGAAGAATCGATAAAAACCTTTTTATTTATTCTCTCGAATAGTGACATTTTTTTTTTAAAAGAAAAGAGGAGGGAGAGTTGCTGCACTGGTAGATCTAAGCAATGACATAAAAGATTTATCTATGATCGTTATTTTGAAATTGCACCTGTTCAACAACCCTTCAATTTCAATAGTCGTTACATTGGACTCAACGGAATAAATCATCTCACTTTAAGGTTGTCAGTAACATAGTTTCAAATAAATGTGGTGAACGGTATAATTTTATCGACATTCACTGACCGAACAGATAAGAATCATTTAATAATTTTCGTTAATATTGTAATAACCTGAGACGTTGATTTTTTTAAAAACTGGATAGAAAACTTTTAGTGTCATCAAGAGTGAAATATTGAACTTTACTTTTGACATTTTTTTTTTTTTTACTTAGTTCAAAATTTAATAACTTAGTCTCCAGAGTTTTTATACAGAAACTGAAAATATACTTTTTAAAATTGGTTTAAAAAATTTATGCAAATTTATACAAATTATACAATTTACCACAAAAATGAGTTTTTTTTTATTAATTATTTTTATACAGGGCTTGAACCAGTGAAAGTATTTAAAAATACGGATTTTACGTACCAAAAATGAAAAATTGAACCGCCGGATCGTAGAAGGGCATATAGCCCATTTGAATTACATTGGCTATATGCCCTTCTACGATCCGGCGGTTCAATTACGGACCATTTACGAATCAATTACTGACAACAATATAGCCAGTCCGAATCAAGTAAGAAAACATTTTACTTAAAACTAAAAATTAAATTTTTCATATAACTATAAAACAAGAAAAAATCGATAACTCCGAGTCTTCGACTCGGAGTGATCGATTTCTTCATGTTTTATTATAATTAACCCTCCTGCGTACCGTGACGAGTATACTCGTCCAAACTAAGTTGTTACTAAATGCGCGAGGACGAGTATACTCATCCAAATATTTTTTCTCATAACTTTTAAACAAATTAACTTTAACACACGAGACAAAGTGCAACTTACAGTGCAAGGTTCATAGTTAATGATACATACATAATAAAGTCTCTAATTAAAGTATTTGTTAATAAACAAAGTATTAAATATTTGTTATAAACAGTAGAGGATAGGTCACAAAATAAAAGTTGCAAATACATACTTCTCTTAAAAAAATTGTTTGATTTTAATGAAACTTGGTATCTCAAAGGTTTTTGGGGTTGCTGATTAAGAATCTGAAGCCAGATTAAAAAAAATTTTAAATGGCGGATGAGTTTTTCAAAAATTCATCCAAATTTCTTGAAAATTTATAATCGGGGGTTTTTGAGGTCGCTAATTACGAATCTAAGGTCAGATTTAAAAAAATCCAAAATGGCGGATCCAATATGGCGGATTAGTTTTTCAAAAATTTAACCAAATTTCTTGAAAATTTATAATCGGAGGTTTTTGGGGTCGCTGATTACGAATCTAAGGTCAGATTTAAAAAATCCAAAATGGCAGATCCAATATGGCGGATGAGTTTTTCAAAAATGTATCCAAATTTCTTGAAAATTTATAATCGGGGGTTTTTAAGGTCGCTGATTACAAATCTAAGGTCAGATTAAAAAAATTAAAAATGGCGGATCCAATATGGCGGATGAATTTTAAAAAAATTGTTTGATTTTAATGAAACTTGGTATCTAGGGATTTTTGGGGTCGCTGATTAAGAATCTGAAGCCAGATTAATAAAATCCAAAATCGCGGATCCAATATGGCGGATGATTTTTTCAAAAATTTATCCGAATTTCTTGAAAATTTATAATCGGGGTTTTTTGAGGTCACTGATTACGAATCTGAGGTCAAATTTAAAAAATCCAAAATGGCGGATCCAATATGGCGGATGAATTTTAAAAAAATTGTTTGATTTTAATAAAACTTGGTATCTAGAGGTTTTCATGGTCGCTGATTACAAATCTGAGGTCAGATTTTCAAAACTTAAAATGGCAATATAAGAATATTTTATAAATTTAACAATTCTTTAATTGTTTAAACAAATAATTGTTGTTATGTACTAACTTTTTACAAAAAACATCTAGAAGCATGCAACTTTTTTAAATGCAATTAACTAAGCTGAATAATATACCTCCAATTTTGCAATAAACAAACATGAATCTTACAATAATACCCATCTTGTTAACTTTTAAAATTTGGAAAAAGCATGTTTCTAAGTCTTTTTTGCAAGGAGTTAATCAACATCTATAATTATTTGTTTAAGTATGTGTTAAATTCTTATGTTCATAAAACATCATTATGTAGTACTACTTAACTGAGGAAGTCTCAAAAATGCACATTGTTTCATATAACAGAGATGTAGTTTATGAAGGACTCGTAAAATACCAATATATCTATAACAAATCTAAAAAATTTCTAAAACTGGCATTTTGAATTTTTCTAATTTGATCTTATAGATTCGTAATCAGCGACCTCAAAAACCCCCGATTATAAATTTTCAAGAAATTTGGATGAATTCTTTAAACACTCATCCGCCATATTGGATCCGCCATTTTGAATTTTTTTAATCTGAGCTCAGATTCGTAATCAGCGACCCGAAAAACCCCTAGATACCAAGTTTCATTACAATCAAACAATTTTTTAAAAATTCATCCGCCATCTTGGATCCGCCATTTTGAATTTTTTAAATCTGACCTCAGATTCGTAATCAGCGACCCCAAAAACCCCTAGGTACCAAATTGTAGAAAAATCCAACAGTGTGAAAAATTTGTGCATTTGGAAACAATTTTATGGGTGAAAATAGGTACGCAGGAGGGTTAAAGATGACCGAGTGATAAAATCATTTACAATTCAATTATTATTTACAAGAATATTAAACTAAAATTTTTCTTGAAATCGATTATTTTTAATAATTTTCGAAAAAGTTCTTTGACAATTTTCTAATTCATTTGTTTACAGTATTTAATTTTTCGAAAACTTTTTCAAAAAAATTAATTTCAAAATTCAATTATTTCTCAAAATTCACGCTATTATGCTTTTAAGGGGACCCGCACCCGAAATTTCAACTATAACAGAATATAATTGAAAAAATTTGGTATATTTTTTTTCTGACACTATTTTGATTCAGAAATAAGGTGAACAAAAAAAGAAAAATTTCATGATTTTTTCGAAAATTAAAAAATTTTTTTTTTTGATTTTTTTTGGCAACTTTTGAAAAAATTAAAATTTTACAAAATCCATGCCCTTAAATATAAAATGGAGTGTAAGAAACTCATTAAAACAAAAACCATGAAAAAATAATATAATTTGTGAAGGAAGAAGCATTTTTTTGTAAATTTATGGTTTATAATGTTATACCATAAACTTATAAAAAATGCTTCTTCTTTCACAAATTTTATTATTTTTTAATGGTTTTTGTTTTAATGAGTTCCTTACAACCCCCTGTACAATTAAGGGCATGGATTTTGTAAAATTTTAATTTTGTCAAAAGTTACCAAAAAAAAAATCAAAAAAAAAAAATTTTTTAACCCTCGGAGAACATACCTCTTTTTTAGACCATTTTTCAAAGCTCAATCAATTTAAAACTGCTCATCTAATCAAAGTAAAGAATTTTTTTAAATATAGTTTAAACTCTGTAGAATAAGTCTGTATACTTGAAAATCCTTATTTAAAATATTAAAAAAAGATAAAAAGCTTTTCATAAAAAGCGTGGGGTCAAAAAGACCCCCATGTGTTCTCCGAGGGTTAATTTTCGAAAAAATTATGAAATTTTTTTTTTTTTGTTTGTTCACCTTATTTCTGAATCAAAATAGTGTCAGAAAAAAATATACCAATTTTTTTCAATTATATTCTGTTATAGTTGAAATTTCGGGTGCGGGTCCCCTTAATATTCAATTATTATCTGAAATTTAAACTAAAATTAATTTTTAAATCAATTTTTATTAGAAAATTTTACTAGAATTATTCAGTTATTTAAATACCTACAAAAATAAATAATTTGTTGAATAATTGAATGTTTCTTAAAATTCAATTCTGGTAAAGAATTTTATTAACAAATTTTTAAATAAATGAATTATATCGACGAATTTTAATAAAATTTTTAAGAATAATTACATTTTTCAAGAAATTTAATTAAAATTGTATTAAAAATAATTGAAATTCTGTGATGAGTTTTATTATTTGTGAAAATAATTGAATCATTAAGAAGAATTTTATTATTTTCGAACAATATTTAATTTATGCGAAGAATATTATTATACTCTTGAAAATAATTGAATTTCGGGAATAATTTGTAACTTTTCCAAAATTAAATTTTTTTTCGTGTTTAACTAAAATTCTTCTACAAATCCATTATTTTTAATGTTTTTAGAAAAAGATCATTGAGAATTTTCAAATTCATTTGTTTACAATTTAATTTTACAAAATTTCAATTATTCGTAAATTCTTCAATTAAATATAATATTAGAAAATAAAAACTTCAAAAACAATCCGCAATTAAACTTTCTCAAAAAAAAAAAAATTAATTCTACAGAATTGCAATTGTTAGTTAGAAATATGAAAATAAATTCAATTTTTCAAAGATTTTAATCTGAAACCTTTTCAAAATTTAATTATTTCTAAAAATTCAAGCTCCAACGCTTTTAATATTCAATTCTAATCTAAAATTTTTAATTGAAATCTATTTTTAAATCAATTTTTATGAGAAAATTCTACTAGTATTCATTTGTTTAAATACAAAAAAAACAATTTATTGAATAATTGCATGTTTCTTAAAATTCAATTCTTATAAAGAATTTTATTAATAAATTTTTAAGAATAATTATATTTTTCGCGGAATTCGATTAAAATTGTATTAAAAATAATTAAAATTCTGCAATGAGTTTTATTATAATTATGAAAATAATTGAAGTTAAATTAAACATTAAAGTAAATTATAAATAGAAATTAAATGAAAAATGAAATAAAAGAAACATTTAGTTTAATAAAATTTGGATAAAACGCACAATATACTTTGGTGTGAAACAGAAAACATTTTTATTTATTTATTTATTATATTATATTATTTTATTATTTTATTATACTACTGAATAGAATTACTCATAACGCCACAATGAATGTTGATTCAAGTTGACGATATGTACATGTAATATGCTTAATTATAAATCATATTAATTTTAAACAATCACAATCAAGATTATTTGCTAAATTACGATATTTCAATTAACAATTAACAAAATATTTGGGTTTACTATACAAATGTCAATTTTACAAATTACTACAAAACATTGTAGTTATTAATTTAAAAAAAATATTTTTTATGCATTTTGTTGATAGCCGTCAAATAATATTTCGATAGAAAATTTTTTTATCACACGGGGAGATTATATAAAAAATACTAAAATTTTAAAAAACTTATATAAATTTTAGTATAGTTATAATAAAAATTTAATTAATATTCTTTATATTTGATATAACTATAATTATAATTTCACATAAGTTTTCTTAAAGTTCAGTATTTTTTATAAGAAAAATTCGCTTTGTCGCATTTTTTCCCCCATTTTGTAAAATACTTTTATAAGGTTTAATTAGTTTAATATTTACGAGCAACAAACTTTGTTAACTTTTTAGGCTAACTTTTTAGGTTGAAATTAGCAATTTTAAAAATAATAGAATTTAAAAATTTGTAATTCAAATTTTTGTTGAATACCCTAAGAAAAATCGAATTTTGGAAAAATTACAAATAATTGCAGAAATTCAATTATTTTTAATAGTGATAAAATTCTTCTCATAAAATTCAATTATCTTTCAAATTTAAAAAAAAAATTCTCGTTAAAATCCCAATCTTTATAAATAACAAAATTCTTTCCAAAAAAAAAATCAATTTCAAATTCCCAAAATTAGTACGCAAACATTTAATTATTTTCATAAATAATAAATAATAATATTAAATTTGTATAATTTATTTATTTAGATTAGACAATATTTCAGATTGAGCGTAGTTTTACAAAAAAAGAGAATATAATAGGAGAATTTTATAATAAAATAAAATAAAAAATTAAAAGTTAAATGTTTGATTTGTACTAAAATTGTTTATTTTAGTTGTGGTTTTCAGTTAATATTCTACAGTACATAATATCAAAATTGATAGGACAGTTAAACTATCAGACTGTCATGTCGTGGTATTCAAACTAGTGCACAATTTGAACTCAAGATTATAATTAATGCACAGAGCAGAAATGCTTACTCTATTCAAAATATTTATGATGCCATTCTAATGTTTTGTTGAAATTTGAAAATATTGACAAATACTTAACGTAACGTAGTTAATAAAGTTGAATAGCTTTACTTATTACTGGAAAGTAATTTTTTGCTCTTTTTCTTTGCAGTATTTACTATTTTCTTAGATTAATAATAATAACTTCACTAGTTCTTAATAATCAAAACTTTTATGGTAGAATTTTCGATTTTTGAAATTTGCTTCTATGTCAAATTTATTTATGCAGAAATAGTAAAAAAAAAAACTAAAAAAAATAGTAAAAGTTTTTATTTACAAATATATTTATAATAAATAAGTTTAATAAATTTATAAATTTCCTATTACTATACTGAAACAAATTTTATTTCCTTTAAGCTGCAAATAACCTGTTACGTGATTGTAAATTTTGTTCTCAATTTTACAAATCGAAAAATGAAATAAATTTACAGATTTAAAGTGTAATTATTGTAAAATATTTCAAAATTATGATATTATCATCTCTGTATAATTTATAATTTAATATCATTATTAGCAAAAATTTATTGTTCCGTAAATATGTAATTATTGAATTTGCAGATGTAAAATCGAAATTATGTTGACTCTGAAAGTTGCGATTAAATTGTGACGACGCGACATATCATATTTGTTAGACAAGTATTTTGGGGGAAAAATGGTGTGGAAAGTATTTAAAATAGGGTCTCAGGGTTAAATTCTTCACGACTGATAAAAATTGAGTGACAAGGGTCTCAAAAATTTTGTTAAAAAAAAGTTCTCTTTTTCTAAACAAAAATATGAGAAATTCCTGTCTGAGTTTTTTGATATTCAAAAATGTTTATTAAAATCGTTTTTCGAAGAAGTTTATAATAAAAAATTGTTTCTTCTTCTATATAAAACATTTTTACATAAAAAATTGTAAAGAAGAGGAAAGTTTATAAATAAATAAATAAATAAATAAATAAATTCTTAATTTGAAAAATTTTTGATTTTCAAACGATTTTTGAAAAATTACTTCTTTGTAAGAAAAACGTTGAAAAATCGTAAAAGTTTAAATGACAAACATTAAAAATGTTTAATTAAAATTCAAAAAAATTATTGGAAAAAAGTAATTTCTCCTTATAAAAATAATTTATTTTCCTTGTAAGAATAATTTCTTCTCTTCTAAAAATAATTTTTTATCGATAAAGTGAAGGAAATTAATAAAATTGAAACTTTTTCCTAATTTTCTTCAAAACTGTTTTTTCTAAAAAATCTTTTTCTTGTATGGAAGAAAAATTACGAAAAGTCACTTAAATGACATATGGAAAACTCAAAATATTTTATCAGAAAAAATATCTTCTCCTATAAAAAGAAAACTATTTATGCGAACAGTAAAATAAAAGAAAACAAAATTTAAGAATTCCAAACATTTTTACAATTTTTTTTTCAATACTTCAATTTATTTTTTTTTTTTTCAATTTTTTTCTAAAAACAATTTTCTTGTATGAAAGAAAAATGTTTGAAAACTCATAAAAGTTTAAATTACCTATTGGAAAACTGGAAAATGTTTATGAAAATATTTTTTCAAAAATGTTTATTAGAGAAAAAATAATATCTTCTTCTATAAAAAAAAATTTTTTTTATAGCTAAAGCAAAAGTAAAGAAAAGTAAGAAAATCAAAACTCTGTTATACTTTTATTTACATTTTTCTAAAAAATCATTTTCTCATGTATGTAAGAAAAATGTGTTTGAAAAATCATAAAACTTGAAATTAGTTATTTAAAACTAAAAGTTCTTGAAACAAATTTTCTTTTAATAAAATTGAAAAATGAATTAAAAACTTTTATGAGTTATAATATTGCCTTTAGATATATATGTAATTCTTAAAAAACTTTTCTTTCAAGACTTTTTTTTTGCGTTAAATGAAGAAAACCAATGTCCAAAGGTATAAAATTTTTATGCCTGTTTTATATATTTTTTTGAATATATATATTATAAAAAAAAGGAAAATTATTTTACGGGGGGAATATAAAAAAAAGTTTATGTCAATAAAGTTAGCAAGTTTATCTTCTGAAATTTTATTATTCTCCAATAAACTTATTAAAATTTACATATATATCTATATATATATATATATATATATTCTTTGAAATATGTATTCATTTTGAATATAAAAGAGTTTTTCTTCATAAAAGCAATTAAGTAGACGCAAAAGAATTTTTGTAATTATATTTATATTAAATAGAAAAAAAAATTTTTCTAGACGAAAAAAATTTACATATTTTCTTTCTCCATATATATAATGTGACTTGGTATACTACTGGTGTTAATAAAATAGAGAAAAAACCCCTTGAAATTCTGAAAACAGACTTGCCTGATAGTTTAGCGTCTCACGCGCATTCCAAGGGAGCTTTACATATATAGGAAAAAGCCCGCAAGCTCCATTCAGTTTGCGATGAGCCGCAGCCGTTGATACTTCGTCTTTTTTTTGGAAACTTTTTAGAAAATAGTTATACTAACTTTTTTTTATATATTAGAAAAACAAATTTTTTTAATTTCCCCTTTTTGTCGAATTTATTTTTAAAAAAAAATTAAAAAGAGTATTAAATTCAATAATAAATATGAATTGAATGTTTTCGAAAAATTTGCAATAAATGATTTTAAGAAAAATTGAAAGAAAAATAAAAATTAAAATTAAATGGTTTAAAAATTAATGGTTTGAAAAGTTTTTCATTTTTTTACAAATATGTCTTTGGCTATTTTAAATATTTGTTTTGTGCGTGAAGAAATTTTTTCTAGTGAAAATGTGTTTTTTCAAAAATTAAGACAATCACGTGAGTGGATTTGTATTACAAAAGTGAAATTAACGGATTTAGAGGAAAGTACTTGCAGAGCTTAAGAAAAAAAAATGTAAAATTTATTCGTTTTTTGAAAAAAGAGGATATGCAGGAAATTGTCACTGGAAGAACCAGGTAAAGAGGAATTAGAAATAAATTTAACAAATTCACTCGGAACAATAAAAGTAATAGCAAATTTTTTTTTCAAAGAAAAATATTATAATTCATAATTATTTTTTACTTAAAGAGTCTAAATGTAGGATTTTTATTAAAAAATAATTCTAAGAAAAAGTTTTCAACAAAAAAAAAAATGTTAATCTTAAACATCAGAGATTTTTGATAAAACAAATATTAATTTTTTTTGGGTAAAAATATTTAATAATCAACAAAGAAAATTTTCAAATAATAATTAAATTAAATCAATGTTAATAATAATATTGCATTAATATTTAATAAATAAATTTCAACAAATATTACATTTTTAATTAATTTTAATAAATTATCAGTAAATCTTTGAATTTTCATACTGAATTCATTTTCACTGGAAATAAAAATAATAAAAATAATAAAAATAATTGTAATAACAGTAAATATAATATAATATAATAAAATAAAATAAATAAATATTTACTGTTTTTTAAAATATTTTTGTAAAAAATAATGATAAAAATGATCTTAATAATAATAATAATAATAATAATAATAATAATAATAATAATAATAATAATAATAATAATAACAGTAAATTTATCATAATTAAACATTAAACTTTATGACATATTTTGATGTTTTAATTGATCCTTAATATATATTTTTTATTAATAAAGTTTATGTTTTAATAAATAAATAATAATGACAATTTTAATAATAATAATAATAATAATAATAATAATTTTCATATTTTTTATTAAAAATATATAAATGAAGAATAATAATTTAGAATTAATTTTTATAATTAAAAAAACACTTTACAGATTCATTTAGTAATAAATTTTTGGAAAAAGTGAAAATACAAATTAAATACCTATATTAAAATATGTAAATTTTCGTGATTGTAAATTATGGGTTAGTTTTCCTTAAGAAAAAGAGGGTAGGAAGAGGGGGAAGGGGGAAAATAAATTAGATGATTATTATTTGAATAAGTAATACAATGCGTGCCTTCTAAATTTTGAATGCGGAGAAAACTATATATTATAATTGCTAATAGAAGGAAATTAATTTTCTTGCAAAACAAAAGGCAAACCCGCGTATATATTATATAAAGATTGATTATTGTTAATCGAGATAAAATTTTTCTCTTTCTCCTGTTGAAAATTATTTATCGTTTCCTACTTATATATATAGTATAAGGGTTGTTCAGCTCTGATATACTGCAGATAATTTTTACTATATCCCAATAACTTTGTATAGATGAGAGAGAAAGAGAGTATAAAGAAAAAACGTTTAACAAAGTCATTAATATAACATAATAATGATTTACCGTTCGCAGATGAAAAAAGGTTTATCTCAAGCTTTTCTCTTTTTAAAAAAAAGGAGAGGAATATAATATTTATAACATAAATGTTTTATACGTCAAATTCGTTTTTTAATATCTTTTTCTATAGAGCTTCTTTTTACATTGTGCTTTTAAATCTTTAATTTCGTTTAATTCAAAAAATATAAATAATTTGTATACTTAATAAATAAAAATTAAAATTAAAATTAAATAATATTTACAGTACAAAATAAAGTATTTTTAAATAATATATTTATAAAAAAAGTGCAGAATTTTCGTAATCTTTCTTTAAATTCCACTGTTTAATATTTAAATAATTCTTAACAGTTTGCGCTTTTTAATCAATAACTACATTTTATTCACAAAATAAATTATCATGTTCAATAACGAATAAAAATAAAATATTTTAATATAAATAATATATTTATAAAAATTTGCAGAATTTTATCCAAAATAGTATCTCTTTAAATTCTAGTGTTTAATATTTAAATCATTCTTTTGAGAAGATAATAAAGTTCAGCCCAAAGAAAAGAAAACAGAAAAATTTGCTGAATTTTGTATATTATATATGTAAAAACTATAAATAAAATGTGACGAATGGTTTATGTTAATTATAATTTAATTTCAAGAAATATGAATATAGTAATATTTACAACTTTTGTATATTCAAATATATAAATTATAAAAATAACATTAGTTCATTTTTATTATAATATGCGCGCACGGAAACGAGGAATTTTATAAAGTTGAATGCGCGGATAAAAAGGGGGTTGTAAACAAAGAGAATTATATAACAAAAAAAATGCCGTTTCATTCTCCGGAAACAAATGAAAAAAAAGCGTGAGAAAAGAAATTAAAAAGTTTAAAAAAATAAAATGAAAATAACGAAACTAATCCAATGTGAAAAAACCTTTGAGCAAACAGTCGAAAGATAATTATTTTCTCAAAGTTAAAAGTTCATTGAGTTACAATTATTGTGTGTATGAATTGTTATACTGGAAATGGAAATCAAACTCATTTTTGTACTCTTCTTTTTTATGAACCTATTTATTTATTTATTTCGAAATAAAGAAGAAAAATAATTTTTTTTAAATATTATTTGCTTTTTCTATTAAAACAGTTTTTAATTATTTTATAAGAAAAAAGCGTTTCCTTACAAACTTAACTATAATAATCTTCGTATTTCATTCTTTCATTCTGTCTGTCCACACTTTAAAGTTAGTTTTTGTGTATGCTTATGTTTTTTTGTTTTTTTATTTTTCTTTGAAAAATATTGTTTGACAGATCAAAAAAATAAAGGTACTTTTTCATGATTTATAATAAAACAATATTTTGAAATTAGAAGATATAAAAAAATTGTGATTAACAAATCAATTTTTTTTATTATATTATGCTTTTTTTCTATAACAAATTTCGTTTGACTGATATAAATTATTATGCAAATTTTTCTCTATTTTATTTATTAAAAAATATGAGAAAATTGTTAATTGTTAAAAAATTATTATTTAGAAAAAGAAAATAAAAATTCATTTTATGCATAATTTATATTTCTCAATAACAATATTGTTCAGAAATTCATTCTTTTCTTTTGGAAAAGAAACATTAGATATTCTATTCTATTTATCAATTGCAAATTTTAATTGAAAATGAAATTGAAACTTTTTAAATTTTTAGAAAATAAAGGAGAAAATTTTACTAAAAAAAAATAAGAAGAATATTATTACAGTAATTTTTTCAAAATTATTTTCATCATTTCAAATCAATTTAAAATCAATTTAATTTAATTTTCTAGAATTTTTAATTATTTTTTATGAAAATAATTGAATTCCTTAAAAAAATTTTATTATTTATAAAAATAATTGAATTATTGCGAAGGAATTTATAAAAAATTTGTAAATAATTGAATTGCTGAGAAATTTGTATTATTTTTGAAAATAATTAAATTGTTTGCGTACTATTTTTGGGAATTTGAAATTGATTTGAAAATAATTGAACTTTGGGGAAGAATTTTGTTATTTATAAAGATAATTGGGATTTTTACGAGAATTTTTTTTTTAATTTGAAAGATAATTGAATTTAATGAGAAGAATTTTATCACTCTTGAAAATAATTGAATTTCTGTAATTATTTGTAATTTTTCCAAAATTCGATTTTTTTTAGTGTTTTGAACAAAAATGTAAATTACAAATTTTTAAATTCTATTTTTAAAATTGCTAATTTTATCCTAAAAAGTTAGCCGCGCGTTTTAGCGCACGAATTCTTGTTAGTAATAATAATAATTATAATAATAAAAAAAAAAATTTTTAATAATAGAAAATAGAAATAATTTTCGATGATAATAGAAAAGAAAAATAATTCTTCAATATAATAAAAAATGAAAATAAATTTGTAATAAAAATAAAAATATAATAATAAAATAAAATAAAATATGTAAAAATTATTAAGATTTTAAAAAAATGTACGAAATTTATTTTTAAAGGGAGCGAAAGATTATATAGAATATCCATTTTCTCGAGCGGTGTGAATGCTGCGTAGGTATCAATAAAATAAAAAAACCTCTTATATTATTTTAAATGTAATGACTATAAAAGGAATATCCGAAATTTCATTAAAATAAATTTGTTAAATAAATCGATTTGTATATATATATAAAATTGACCTTTTCTCGTTTTGCATAAAAAATCTTTTTTGTTCCATAAAATGAAATGTAAGTATCAAAAAAAGAGTGGAACATTATACGTTAAAAGCTTTTTTTAAAAACTATTGTTAAAAACACCTGCAAATTTTTTTTTTTCACCTTTATTATACACTGAAAAATTGACACTGCAATTTTAAGTTGAAATATTTATATTTATTTTTTAACGAATAATTTTGTTACTAATATTTTATTTTTAATTAACAATTAGTTATTTTCTACTTAAATTTATTTTTCATTAACAATTAGTTATTTTTTTACTAATATTGATTATTTATTTTCGACTAATATTTTTTAACTAACAATTAGTTCATTTTGACCAACAATTGTAGTTATTTTTGGTCTAATAATATTTAGTTATACTTTTTCAACAGCAATTATTTATTTTCTACTAATATTTATTTTTTTTTTAACAATTCGTTCATTTTGACTAATATTTAGTTATTCTTTTACTATAGCAAATATTTAATATTTAGTTATATTTTTAATAACTATATTTATTTTCTATTGATATTTATTTTTAACTAACAATATTAGTTAATTTTGACCAAAAAATAAATAATTATTAGTTAAAAGTTAATCTTTTACTAATAATTATTTCTTTTCTACTAATTTTTTTTCTAATAAAATTAATTCATGCTGACTAAAAATTAGTTATTTTCTACTAATATTAGTTATTTATTTACAAAAAATTAGTTATTTTATACTAATAATTAATTATTATCTACTAATAATTAATTATTATCTACTAATAACTATAGTTATTTTATTTATTTTATTTTGATTAATTGCTGAAGGAAAAAGTCAGTCAAAATTTTAATTAATAATTATAGTTATTTTTAACTAATTCTGATTTATGAGAGCATTATAATTTATTTAACGTTTGCTAAAATGATATTATATTAAAGAGTTTGAGGAAAAACTAAAAAAAATATTTTTTTTCTTATAAAATATGCAATTATTTTGTTGCAGAGAGTTTCCGGCAAATACATAGTCTTTACTTATTTAGAATATAAAAGAACGCAGCAATAAACAATTTATAATATAATAAGCATGTGGTTTTGAAAATTCTTTGAAAATGGATTTATTAAATTCTCATCTTGCAAAAAAGACTCTCTTAAGAATTTTAAATCAACTTCTTATAATATATATTCGCGAAGGTAGATGAAATAGAGGACCTCTGACTTAATTCATTCTGCAATCTCTATTGTTAAAAAGTATTTGATAAAAAGAAATTGTATAAAAGAATTTTTCCTTGTTCATTGATTCTTTTCATATCATTTTTTTAAAATATAATAATAATAATACCAATAATAAGAAAAGTAAATTTTAAATGCCGATAGAATATAAAATTAGTTCTTTTATTCAAATATAAATAAAAAAAAAGATCTCTTTTATTGAAATTTAAAATATTTTTTTCATTTTTCCTAACATTATATATTTTTTCAATAAGAAAGAGAGAGATAGAGAGAGAGAGAGAGAGAGAATAAGCGAACATTAAGGAAGCATTTGTGAAGAACATTTTCTAAAATGTCGATTATAAAAATATATTGATCGTTAAAAAATATATGTGAAGACAATTGAAGATTTACATATATATGCGCAGCTGGTTTCTTTCTCTTTGAAGGAGTTTACACCGTAAGCCTTAAATATAAGCCTCCGCGAGCATAAACGGATATGCCTCCATGAGCATATACTTGCGTCTGCGCAAAGTGTTTGCCTGCAGCTGTGTTGTGAAAGAGTTTGCCTTGACCACGTGTTCGCGCAGGCGCAAATATATGCTCCTGGAGGTATATCCGTTTATGCGCGCGGAGGCTTATATTTAAGGCTTACGGTGTAAACTCCTTCTTTATTCACTTTTGCATTTTGAGCCGCGAGTGATTATTTAAGATAGACGCTCTTTGCTATTTTTCCCCCGAAATATATATACGTTATATACGTTCTCCAATGTTTAACACTGTTTATTTATTCGCGAGGAAATTATAATAGAAATATTTAAATAACTTTGTTTGGTAAATAGAATCATTGTTAAAATTTTGTAATTCAATTTTCGCGAGAGAAGAAGTTTTCCAAAAAATTTCCCAACTCTCAAAATATCGCCTAAAAATTTATTATATTTATTTAAATATAATTTAAAATATTAATTAATTAATAATTCGCTCTAAATATTTTTAGAAATTACCAATTGTATTAAAAATAGAAAAAAATTTTTAATGGAGGGAAATAAATAAATTTTATTCATTCAAAAGTAAATTTTTTTATTCTTAATTTTAGGAAATTTGGAGAGTATTTAGAGAGAAAGGAAAACTAAAATTGTTTAATTTTGACAGAAATGAATTATTTTGAGTTTCGAAATTAATGGAAAAGAAAAAAATTTGTAAAAAAAATTGACGTACTCGAAAAAAATTTTAATATTGATGAATAAAAAAGAGTAAATTTATATTTGGAGAGTAAAATCTTATATAAAAGTAAGAAGCATAAAATTCTCTTGAACCGATGCTATTGATATGCAATAAGTAACTTTTGCTATCAAACAGAAATACACCTTCAAGTACACTTTCAATCTGGATTTCCATTTTCTTCCCTATTTTCCATTAAATATTTGCCGACTGAAGAATATTTTTGTCAATAATATATATATATTCGCCCATCGGCGAAACGCAATTTTCAAATACCTATAAAGCTCTCTCGCCAAGACTTTTGCATATATATTTAGAAAGCAAAAATAAATCTCTCGACACTGAATTAATTATTATTTATAAGTGTTATTAGAAAAAACTGTCATATCTTACTGGAGAAAAATAATTTAATTTCTTTTCAATTAACTCTATATAAATTGCGTAGCTAATTTGAATTTTCTTTTAATTTTAATTACTATCAGTTATTTTCTTTTTT
This sequence comes from Leptopilina syphax, assembly GCA_032872505.1. NCBI lineage: Eukaryota > Metazoa > Arthropoda > Insecta > Hymenoptera > Figitidae > Leptopilina > Leptopilina syphax. Next base: position 26,582,828 of record CM065469.1, on the reverse strand, counting down.
TTAATTTTAATTAAAAAAAACATTTTTAATTTATTAATTAAACAACATTTTTTTCTAATAGAAAAATTATTTTTAAAAATGAAAAGAAAAAGAAATCCAGACGGAAGAGTAATACAAATAACAAAATGAAATAAAAAAAAAAAAACATGCACCTAACATCTCGCACTTTGTACCGCAAGTGAAAGTCTCTTGGGAAATTTTTGAAGAATGGGAAAATAAAAATATTCAACTTTTCGAAGATTTCGAAATATTTTCTCTTGTGTTTTATCTACATGTATATTGCAAAAAAAAAAATTCAATTACACGTTATCAAAATATTTTTTTCTCCTCCTTTATATTTTATAAGATATAAAGTTACTTTTATTGTTGATAAAAAAATGTTATTGTATAATTTTAAATTTATTAGAAAAAAATATTCAAGCACGTTATCAAAACAATTTTTTCTTTTTCTTTATATTTTAAGATATTGAGTTACTTTTATTGTTCATCTATTTTTACACGTCTTTTCATTTTGTAGGTAATTTGCTTTCCATTATATATATTAGAAAAAAAAGTGAACTGTCGCTTTTATATTTACGATATTTATGAAACAGAAACAAATATAGACTTCCATTTGAAAAAAATTTAAAAATATAAATAATTTAATAACGATATTTAAATAATAATTGTTATTCTTATTCTTATTGTTACTATTATTAATATTATAAATATTATTATTATTAAAAATAATTTATTTTTTAATATTATATTTTTATATTATTATTGTATTATTTTCATATTTTTATTATTTATTTATTTATTTATTTATTGGAAAATTAACGGGACAGGATTATTATTAATTATTTAATACTTTCTTATACACCTACTTATATACTTATTTTTTATTCACTAGTTTATAAATTATAATCTATAATCAATTTTCATGAAATAGAAAATAAGTCCAGCTTTTGAGCTCTGAACCCCTAAAGATTTTTTTTTTCATTGAAATTACAAAATTTTCTGCTGGTCATCAATTATTTACTGCTAAACTGTTTGCATGTAACGATTAATCTTGTATACATATAGTATACATCAGGGAATTTCAATCACGAAGCATTAACATTTTGTATAACATAGAATAAATTAAAAATATATCCAATGAATCTTATTTATTTTATAAATTTTTAATGCTAATTTTTCAATTTGTATTTTATAAACTTTTAATTTAAATTTTATAAATTTTTTATTTGAATTTTATTTAAATAAATTTCCAATTTAAATTTGTTAATAAATTTATAATTTAAATTTGTTTATACATTTATAATTTAAATTTGTTTATAAATTTAAAATTTAAATTTGTTTATATATTTATAATTTAAATTTGTTTATAAATTTCCAATTTAAATTTGTTTGTATATTTTAAATTTAAATTTGTTTATATATTTATAATTTAAATTGGTTTATAAATTTTAAATTTAGGTTCCTGAAGTTAGCGTTGACGCTAAGCGTCGAAGAGAATTTTTTTTTTTACAAAAACCGAAAAAAGTAGAACAATTTTTTCGAAGGTTTTAGATTAAACGAGTATATTCTGGAAAATTTTTTTTAACTCCCCAGGTGAAAAAAAAGGTAAATTTAGTTACATTTTCGTCTCCAAAAGTCAAAAGTCACAGTTTTCGAAGCTAAGTGTCAACGCTAATTTCAGAAACATTTTTAGTTTAAATTTTGTAAATTTTTATAATTTTTTAATTCAAATTTCATTTAATGCAAATTTTCTTTAAATTCTATTTAATGTAAATTGTACACAAAAGAATTTTTCTTAAAAACATAATGACAGAGAGAGATATATATTATATAGAAAAATAAGTAACTTGAAATTCTATATAAGAAAGTACAAAAGAAAATCTGTTAATGCTTTTTTTCCATCATCCAATTACCGAATATAAATCATGAATAAAGTTAAGGGTTGGGTGGGAAAAAAAATTAATTTGAATATCAAATTAAGTATTCTTCAGTTTTTCTTAAGATGCACGAAACTAGTACATAATCGATCCTTTCAACATTACTTCGCTATAGTAACTTGACACCAATTTCTTTCTGCCTTTTTAAAAAATTGATTAAAGGGTTAAGCCACCCTGAGGGCATGAAAAATGCTGGGAATTTTTTTTCCTTTCCTCTTCTACGCAACTTGTGCGCTTATAAAATTTTTTTATGGTTTTAAACGATTAGTGAAATTCTAGATAATCTACTGATGAAAAATGGGGTAATTAATTTTTATTAATTATGCTTTTATTTTTCCGCAACTAAAACGCGGTTTTAAAATATAAATCTGTCTTTTCGTTGTTTTTTTTTTAGACTTTTCGAAAAATTTCAGAATTTTGTTTAATATTTTACGTCTCTTAAGATTCTCTTTCCCTTTAAGAGCGATAAAATTATCATTCTACGAGTAAAATAAAATTCTTTTAATGGACGGGGCTTAGAGGATTGTTTATTTTCCTAAAAAGCTTATTGACACGAAGATATATTTTTCAATTAGTATACGAATTCTTTATTTAAATTTTGAATTTAACTTGAATGGAAAAGAAACAAAACAAAGACTTTATACTTATAACCAGGGTTCTTTTCTTCTGCTGCTATATATCACATGTTTAGTCCTCGTTAATGACACAAAAAGCTGTAAAGCTTCAGGAGCATCTTGAGCAAATGCCGCGGTAAAACCTTTAATTGAAAAAACCTTGTAAAAAGAACCTTAAAGATGATAAATTTTTCTGGCTCTGATCTTGATGTTTCAGAATTATATGTTATTTATAAGTATAAATATCAATATTTATACTTATTTATTATTTAAAAAAAAACTTTTACTCTATAAATATTTATATAAATGAAAATATTATAAATATAAATATAAATACAGGGCTCGAACTAGGTCCGTAAATCCCGTAAAGGTTCATAAATTTGCTTCCAGTCCGTAAAAGTCAGTTTTTTGAAATAAAAATTTTTACAGGAATTCAATTTTTTACAAATTTTTTATATAAATTTTTCTCAAGACTTCAATATTATTTTCAGAAATAATAAAATTTTTACAGGGATTTAATTATTTTCATTAATAATAAAATTCTTTTAAGAATTTAATTATTTTTATAAATAATAAAACTCATTGCAGAATTTCAATTATTTTTAATAAAATATGTTAAATAACTAAAAGTATTTAAGTTTAAGTTGTTTTGCTGCGAATCTCAAAAATTTATTTTTTACTTTCTTCGAAACATTCAATTATTATTTTCATAAATAATAAAATTTTCACATGAATTCAATTATTTAAAATAAAAAATTTCATAAAATTTTTCGAAAAAAAATAAAAAAAAGAAAAATTTTATAAAATTCGTCGCATGAATTCAATTATTTAAAAAAAATTAATAAAAATCTTTTCGAGAATTCAATTATTTTTATAAATAATAAAATTCTTCACAGAAATGTAATTATTTCTATAAACTTGAATAAAATTCGTTGCAAGAATTCAATTATTTTCAAAAGTTCGAAAAGAATTCAATTACTTAAAAAAAATATTAATGAAGTTCAACTAAAACATTTAATTATTTTCATAAATAATAAAAAATTTCATAGTTATTTAATTAGATATTTACAATTTTTTATAAATTTCTTCTCAATAATAATTCAATTATTTTAGTTAAAAATTTTTGAAAATAATAATTGAATTGAAATGATGAATGTAATTTTGAAGAAGTAGAATATTCTTATAAATATTAAAACATTATTTATTAATTATAAATTAAATATTGTTTGAAAATAATAAAATTCTTCGTTAGGGATTCAATTATTTTCACAATTAATAAAACTCATAACAGAATTTCAATTATTTTTAATATAAAATTTTAATTAAATTTCTCGAAAAATGTCATTATTATTAAAAATTTTATTAAAATTCGTCAATAGAATTCATTTATTTAAAAATTTGTTAATAAAATTCTTTACTAGAATTGAATTTTAAGAAACATGCAATTATTCAATAAATTATTTTTTTTGTATTTAAACAATTGAATTCTAGTAGAATTTTCTCATAAAAATTGATTTAAAAATAGATTTCAGTTAAAATTTTAGATTATAATTGAATATTAAAAGCATTAGAGCTTGAATTTTTAGAAATAATTAAATTTTGAAAAGGTTTCAGATTAAAATTTTTGAACATTTGAATTATTTTCCTATTTTTAACTAACAATTCTGTAGAATTAATTTTTTGAGAAAGTTTAATTGCGGATTGTTTTTGAAATTATTTGAAGTTTTTATTTTCTAATATATGAAGAATTTCCGAATAATTTAAATTATGTAAAATTGAATTATTGCAAACAAATGAATTTGAAAATTCTCGATGACCTTTTTCAAAACACTATTAAAAATAATGGATTTATAGAAGAATTTTAGTTAAAAACACTAAAGAAAAATTTAATTTTGAAAAAATTACAAATTATTGCAGAAATTCAATTATTTTCAAGAGTAATAATATTCTTCGCATAAATTAAATATTGTTCAAAAATAATGAAATTCTTCTTAATAATTCAATTATTTTTACAAATAATAAAACTCATCACAGAATGTCAATTATTTTTAATACAATTTTAATTAAAGTTCTCGAAAAATGTCATTATTCTTAAAAATTTTATTAAAATTCGTCGATAGAATTCAATTATTTAAAAATTTGTTGATATAATTCTTTTCCAGAATTGAATTTTAAGAAACATTCAATTATTCAACAAATTATTTATTTTTCTAGGTATTTAAATAATTGAATTCTAGTAGAATTTTCAAATAAAAATTGATTTAAAAATTAATTTTAGTTTAAATTTTAGATAATAATTGAATATTAAAAGCATTATAGCGTGAATTTTGAGAAATAATTGAATTTTGAAATTAATTTTTTTGAAAAAGTTTTGGAAAAATTAAATACTGGAAACAAATGAATTAGAAAATTGTCAAAGAACTTTTTTCAAAATTATTAAAAATAATCGGTTTAAAGAAGAATTTTAGTTAAAAATTCTTGTAAATAATAATTGAATCGTAAATGCTTTTATCACTCGTTCATGTTTTATAGTTATGAAAAAATTTTATTTATAGTTTTATATAAAATATTCTTTTATTTGACTCGGACTGATTATATTTTTGTCAGTAATTTTTCATTTTTGGTCCGTAAAGTCCGTATTTTTAAATAATTTTACTGATTCGAGCCCTGAATTAAAAAATTATAAATATTTATATAAATAAATATAAATACAAATAAAAATATAAATAATATTCAATGTTTTCGAGTTTTAAATGAAAAAATTTCGAAAAATATAAGAAAAACGATGGTGGAAATTTGAACAAGCAAAAAGAGCATTCGTACAGGTATATGTATAGTGGGCAATAAAAGCAAAAGCCTATAGTACTTCCGCTCGATGAAATTTATATGAAACATTAATTTCTTTTCATACTCTCCATATACATATACCATTCTCCTGATGGGCTCAAATGATAAAAGTGGACCTTCAAAATCTGATTTTAAACACCTCTATTTTTCAGCTTGTCTAGATTTACACTAAGCCGTATAAATAAATTTAAAAAGGTAATTTTTGCTCTCTATTGCGAGTAAAAAATAGTCTTTTCAAACGATATAAGGTATATAACATGCACATGCAAAAAAGAACAACTGCTCTATTTATATTTGTATAGTGACATTTATCAGATAAATTTTAACATACAAACTTTAATTTAGAAATTCCAATTTAGAAGTTTTAATTTATTAATTGCAATTTACTAATTTCAATTTAGAAATTATATCAATTCAGTAATTCTAATTTCGTAATTTCAATTTAGAAATATCAATTCAGAAATTTTAATTCAGAAATTTTAATTTAGAAATTTCAATTCAGACAAAATTGTTCCCGTACAGCAAATTATAATTTATTACTTAACTTTTCTATAGTCGTATACAATTAATTAAAATGCGTTTCTTGAAATTGGTGTTTTTTTTCTACAATAGCATTTGGTAATCTCCAAAATTGGTCCATGTATGATCCCATAAATTTGGATCAGCTTTTTTGTCTAGAGGAAGATTTCCTGGCGGTAATGCTGATGCTCGGTATTTCTCCAGCTCTTCCGTAAGCTCTTTTAAGACTTCAGGATGCCTGGAGATCAGGAGAAAAATATTTTCTAAAACCTCTATAAGGAGTGATCTTGTGCTTTTTGTCCTATTTGTCTAAAGCTTGCTATATATACAAGTATAATAGTGATTCTTAAAAGGATTTTTACAATTTTATGTTATTCGTTGACGTTTCTATTGAAGCAAATGCGAGGATAAGTGAACAAAAAAAAAAAAGAAAAAAAAAAAGAATCACAAACATACTGCAAAAGGTAAACGTATAACAAAAATGTTTTTCCTTCAAAGAGGATATAAATAAATAAACAAATAAATGTTAGATAATAATAAAAGAACAAATAAATGATGAAAATAAATAATAGTAAAATAAATTATAATAAAAAATAAATAATAATTTCTTCAATAAATAACTTTTTGTTTTCTAACTGATATGAGTAATTTATTTGGTGTCATTATTAAACAGGATTGCCACAAATATTTAATTTTATTTTTCCCTGATTTCCAGACAAAACTTTCACTTTTTCCCTGAACCTAAAGAATATTATGATTCACTCTAAAAATTATTAGATACTCAAAAAAAAAACATTCTATCACATTTACTTACGAATTTCTTTAATTGTAAAATTATTCGAAAACATCAATAACTTCTTTTTTAAATAAATATTTAATCATTATTATTTTTCAGTAGGAATTAAAATTCTTCGAAATATTCAAATTCAAACCATTTTGAAATTTAACAACTTATATAATATATTGTTAGAAAATATGAAGATATTGATCACTATTTACAAAAATCCTAATAAAATCCTTCGCATTAAAATGCGATTATAAATAACATTAATAATGTTATTTATGAAAATAATTAATAAGAAATAATAATAATAATAATAATAATTAATAAATAATTAATAAGAATTTTATTAAATTACTCAAAATAATATTAAATTTATGGAAAGAATTTTGATATTTATATCGAGATAATTGATTTCTTTCTAAAAATTGCGTTAAAATTTTGGAAATAATATTAAATACAAATTAAAAAATTCAACTAATTTCAACAGAATTAAAATTAAAATTGTATTAAAAATAATTGAAATTCTGGGATGAGTTTTATTATTTATGAAAATAATTGAATTATTATTGAGAAGAAATTTATAAAAAATTGTAAATATTCAATTGAATTACTATAAATTTTTTATTATATATTTATAAAAATAATTAAATGTTTGAGTAGAATTTTATTAAGATTTTTTTTAAATAATCAAATTCTTTTGGAAAATTTTATTAAAATAATAGATATTGAAAATCATTATTGAATTCAGGAAAATTTTTGAAAATAATTAAAATTTTCCCAAGAATATTATATTAAAATTTTTTGAAAATAATTAAAAAAATTCGGAGAAGAATATTATTATTTATAAAGATAATTGAAATTTTGACGAGAAAATTTAAAAAAATTTTGAACATTCTTGCAACGAATTTTATTCAAGTTTATAAAAATAATTGAATTCTTTGAAAAGAATTTTGTTAAATTTTTTTTAAATAATTGAATTCTTGCGACGAATTTTATAAAAATCTTTTTAAATAATTGATATTTTTCGAAAAATTTTATGAAATTTTGTATTTTAAATTTTTAAATAATTGAATTTATGTGAAAATTTTATTATTTATGAAAATAATTTAAATTTTGATGAAAATTTAAAAAAAATTTTGAACATAATTGAATTTCTGTGAAGAATTTTTTATAACTTTTGAAAATAATTGAATTTCTGCAATAATTTTAAATTTTTCCAAAATTAAATTTTTTTCTAATGTTTTTAACTAAAATTCTTCCGGAAATCCGTTATTTTTAATAATTTTTGAAAAAGTTCTTTGAGATTTTTCAAATTCATTTGTTTACAATTACATTTTACATAATTTCAATTATTCGGAAATTCTTCAATTGAAATATTCAAAAATAAAAACTTGAAATAATTAAAAATATAGTCAATTAAATTTTTTCAAAAGAATTAATTCTACAGAATTGTTTATTGTTAAAAATATGAAAAATTAAGAATTTCAATGATTTTAATTTCAAAACCTTTACAAAATTCAATTATTTCTAAAAAAAAATCCACGTTATAATACTTTTAATATTTATAATAATAATCTAAAACTTTAACTAAAATTCATTTTTAAAACAATTTTTATTAGTAAATTCTACGAGAATTCAATTATTTAAATACAAAAATAAATAATTTATTAATTTAAAGTTTCTTAAAATTAAATTCTCATAAAAAATTTTTTCAACAAATTTTTTTAAATAATTAAATTCTTCAGATGAATTTTTAATTTTTTAATTTTTTTTTAATTTTTAATTTTTTCTTTTTTTTTAATTTTTTTTTTTTTTTTAAGAAAATTTTTAAGAACAATTTTTTCAAAGAATTCTATTAAAATTGCATTAAAAAATTGAAATTGAAATTCTAGAATGAGTTTTATTATTTATGAAAATAATTGAATTATTTGGAAGAAATTTATTAAAAATTCTGTAAATAATTGAATTCCTGTGGAATTTTGACAAGAATTTTATTAAAATTTTTAAAAATAATTTAATTTTAAAGAAGAATTTCCTTATTTATAAATATAATTGAAATTTTGACGAGAATTTAAAAAAATTTTTGAAAATAATTGAATTTCTGCAATCATTTGAAACTTTTCCAAAATTCATTTTTTTAGTATTTTGAACTAAATTTCTTCTATTCTTATGAATTTTAAAAATTCTATTTTTTCCAGTACTTTTACTAAAAATCCCTGACTTTTCCCTGATTTTCCTGACCAATTCTATTTTCCCTGACTTTTCTCTGAATTCCCTGACCTATGACAACCCTGTTGAAGACAATAGTGAAAATTCTTTTCTAATAAATGACTTATTTAATGAAAAGAATTTAGACCATTGTCTTTCACAATAATACCAAACATAATATTTCTGCTTGATAAATTAGAATTAAAATTAATTTGCAAATACCGCCTTTGAGACAGTTAGAATTAATTAAATAAGACAATCTAATTTTGAATCCCATGTGTAGAAATTGTCGCACGATATAATTGTATTATTTATTGAATTAAAATTTATCCTCTATGGAAATTTACTGAGAAGCATTACTTTTGAGAAATAATTTTCAAAAAATAATAACTTTTCTCGCGCTTTTTATCGCATTTAATATTTTCTACAGTAGAAAAATTACTGATTTTTTCTGCTGCGTACAAAATATTAATAGAAGAAGAAGAAGAAGAAAAGATGTTAATATAGAAAAATAATGGAACGTATTATTAAAATTTGAAAATACTCACGTAGTTGAAAGATCGTTTTGTTCGCAATAATCTTCAGAGATATTGACGAGACATAATTTTTTAATGGGATTACATGGTGGAAGATTGTTATTTTTATCTGGACATTGCTTTAAAGTGGCTTTTTCTCGCAGACTTAATATTCCCTTGGCTGAAAGAATCATTCCAATATTGCGAAGATAATTACTCGTTGGATGCTTTAGAATTAGTTGTTCATTGTAGCGGATTTTTCTCCCATCTGGACCATAATGACCGTCATATGTTCCATTGTACGTTGATCCTGATAAATTTATTAAAAGAGAAAGTTAATTTTCTATTTTTGAAAAAATATTTCTAATTAAGCTCAAAGTGCACCCACTTAATTTTCGTATTTCTTTCTATTGAATAGAGATAGTTATTGAATAGAGATTCAATAACTAGTTAAAATTGCTTTCGTACTCTTTCCAAAATAAATAACATAGGAATGTCTTCCTATACCTAATACGCATATCTTCTCTTAAGCATTAATTAAATTAATAAACTATTAATTTCAGTGTTCTTAGATTATTTTCAGGTTCTCAGATTCATTTCAATGAATAGAGAATAAATTGTCAGTATTTAGTGACATATACTATGCATTCATAGAGGTCGACCTTATTCATTTAGTGCACTTGACCCGATTTTCGTAAATCTCTCCCTTTATTTGCTTTGTCAGTCCAAAGTTAAATTCTATGATGATGGAATTTATATGCCCTTATCTCTGGGTCTGATTTAGAATTAGAACAGAAAATACAGAACAGGAAACAGGGGGGGAGAAAATTAGTATATACTTTTGTTATACATCCGGTATTGTTTTTGATATCTGGAGAACGAAAATTAATTGGATAGTTTGTGGAGTGTGTGAAAGAAGGGAAGAAAAGCGAGAAGATGTCAACGGCAGTAAGTTTAGCTGCTTCAAGAATTACTGTAGAACAAACACAATTCATGTTAGGGAGCATTCTTCTCTTTGCTTCCTCAGAAACGCTGGTTCAAAACCAACATCATAAACGATAATCTTACGAATCCTTTTGAAAATTTCGATCCACAAATTTTTTTAACCAGAGTTTAAGTCGGTGAACTTGGTCTAGTAATGTTAGACCGAGTTTAAATTTAAATGAAACCAACAAAAATTGTTTTGTCTGTAGTTACAGATTTGGCAACTTTTTGTTTTTAGAGTTTCAACAAGTTTGCAATAATGGAACCTCTTTGTTCAGATCTAAAGCATCTGTTCCTTCCTGTCTCTCCTATACGATAATATCTCTCTTGCTAATTTGCATATTTACTTGTTGCATTATAAGATCATTGTACCAACAGTTGCATAATCAAGATTACAGAAAAGAGGGAAAGTGAATGACGTTTGTTATCCAGATTATTGGTTCGTTTGGAATAAGAGGGGAAGAGTTGAAAATGCAGGAAGCAGAGAAGAGATAGGGTGAAATTGTGGGAAAAATGATGAGTCAAGTTGTGGAGATAGGGGAAAGGAGATTAAAGATGAGGAAGAAAGTTTGTTTCTTTGATCTGCTGGCATGTACTGTGATGAATTATGCAGTGGAACGGACACAAAGTGAAATAGAAAAACAAGAGAATATTTGATTTCCTGTTTCTAGATAAACGATTGGAAAGGATTAGAATTGTGACGTTAATGCGGGAATTATTGATCGAATTGTGCATCGAATTTTGTGCATCATTAATATTGATTATACTCTGCTTGATGTTTGCTTACAACTAAATCGGAATTTTTGCTATTGTTCATTAATTCTTTTCTTAAAGTCCGTTTAAATTCACTAATATTGCAGGACAATTTCCACTGAACTTGTAAACAATACTAGTTCTACTCCATTCTTTTTTTTTTGTCAAGTCTCTTATAGCAGAAACTAAACTTTTTTGAGCAGGAAGGTCAGGAAAGAAAAGGACTATACGAAACGACATAAAATATAACAGAATAGTGGACGTTCAAATGCATCGAAATTTTTGAAGCAGACAAATAAATTCAGGAGGTAGAGTATACATATTGTGTACAGGAACGGTTCAAAAGAACAGAATCCACAAGCTTTGTCGATACCAACCAAAAAATTTAGTAACATGTGTCAAAAAAATATGTACCGAGTATAGCATATACCTTTGAGAAGTTTAAAATTTCCCATTGTTATGGCAGCATTGCCATAAATATCATCGATATTGTGAAGTATGGATTTTCTTGGCGATTCCTGATCGTTTTTCAACGCATCCCACAAATTAATTCCATCAATATTGAAATTAGTCGTGGTATTGCTAGCAGCAGCAGCGGCAGCTAAAAATGTTGGCAGCCAATCACTGATGTGCATCAGTTGCTTAGTCACACGTCCTGTTCTAGTTAACAATGGAGACCAAAGGATTCCCGTACCACGAACACCTCCTTGACAACACAATAATAGATTAATTGAACAATTCGCCATCGTATTCCAATTTCTCCTTATTCCCCTTAATGATTGCGAAATTAACTCTACAATTTAGTGTCGAATTAAGGACAAATTGTGTATTATTCTTGCATTTAAATGTACAGTATACATTGTATTTATGAGTTGCACATTTTTATAGATTATACACATTATGTTCATAAATATTTAATGGAGAAAATGAACGTCAAATTGAAAAGTAATGTTTCTTGTAATGGTGAAATTTATTTTGGTAATTATTTATTTTACCTTCCTTCCTATAATAGTTAATAATCTTCAATCTTTAATGTTGGAGATATAATGGTTGTAATAACAATAACGACAATAATAACTGTAGAAGGAATATGACTACGTTATGACATTTATAATTCAATTAAGGTCGTAAAGCTCGACATCTTAGAAGAGGGTATCTATTTTCTACTACATATATAACTGTCTTAATAATTAAACTCGTATTCATAAATTATAAATATATTTATATTAACTTCCTTTTAATTCTTTTCTTTTTATTTTTTTTTTATTTTTTTTTCACACTCAGGGTTCGAACCAGTAAAAGTATTTAAAAATACGGACTTTACGGACTAAAAATGAAAAATTATTTACAAGAATATTAAACTAAAATTTTTCTTTAAATCGATTATTTTTAATAATTTTCGAAAAAGTTCTTTGACAATTTTCTAATACATTTGTTCACAGTATTTAATTTTTCGAAAACTTTTTCAAAAAAATTAATTTCAAAATTCAATTATTTCTCAAAATTCACGCTATAATGCTTTTAATATTCAATTATTATCTCAAATTTAAACCAAAATTAATTTTTAAATCATTTTTTATTAGAAAATTCTACTAGAATTCAATTATTTAAATACCTAGAAAAATAAATAATTTGTTGAATAATTGAATGTTTCTTAAAATTCAATTCTGGTAAAGAATTTTATCAACAAATTTTTAAATAATTGAATTCTATCGACAAATTTTAATAAAATTTTTAAGAATAATGACATTTTTCGCGAAATTTAATTAAAATTGTATTAAAAATAATTAAAATTCTGTGATGAGTTTTATTATTTGTGAAAATAATTGAATCTTTAAGAAGAATTATATTATTTTTGATTTTTTGAACAATATTTAATTTATGCGAAGAATATTATTACTTTTGAAAATAATTGAATTTCTGCAATAATTTGTAATTTTTCCAAAATTAAATTTTTCTTTAGTATTTTTAACTAAAATTCTTCTATAAATCCATTATTTTTAATATTTTTTGAAAAAGTTCATTGAGAATTTTCAAATTCATTTATTTACAATTCAATTTTACAAAATTTTAATTATTCGTAAATTCTTCAATTAAATATATATTATAAAAATAAAAACTTTAAGTAATTAAAAAAAAATCCGCAATTAAACTTTTTCAAAAAACAATAATTATTCTACAAAATTGTTAGGTAAAAATATAAAAAAAATTCAAATTTTCAAAGATTTTAATCTGAAACCTTTTCAATCATATAAATAAATAAAATCATTATTTTTAACTAAAATTCTTCTGTGTATCAATAATTTTTATTAATTTTCGAAAAAGTTCTTTTTGAGAATTTTCGTAAATATATTTCTTTACAACACAATTTTACGTGAAATTTCACGGAAACTCTTCCATTAAATATATTGTAGAAAATAAAAAATTCAAATAATTTAAAGAAAAATTCAATTCAATCTAAATTTTCCAAAAATTTTAATTTGCAAACCTTTTCAAAATTCAATTATTGGTAAAAATTCACTTTATAATGCTTTTAATATTTAATTATTATCTCAAATTTTAACTGACATTAATTTTTATGTATTGAATAATTGAATGTTTTTTCAAATTGAATTCTCATAAATAAATATAATTATATCTATAAATTTATAAATAATTGAATTCTATCGACGAATTTTAATAAAATTTTGATAAAAAATTACATTTTTCAAGAGATTTGATTAATTTATAAAAAAAAGTTTATAACATATTTGTAAATAATTGGATTTCTTTGAAATTTTTATTATTCATGAATATAATTAAATTTTTGCAAAAAATTTTGTTAGAAATATAATTTTTTAAAATAATAGCATTTTTTCAGGAATTGATTAAAAATTGTATAAAACATATTTAAAATTTTTATTATTTATCAAAATTTCCAGGAATTCATTAAAAATTAAATTAAAAATATAATTTAAATCCTGTGATGAGTTCTATTAGTGATGAAATTAATTGAATTTTTGCAACGAATTTTATTAAAATTTTTAAAAATAATTGATTTTTTTCGAAAAATTTTATGAAAATTGTGTTTTAAATAATTGAATTTCAGCGAAGAATGTTATGAAAAGTTTAGAAAATAATTAAATTCCTCCGAAGAATTGAATTGGAATTTTCAAAAATAATTGGATTCTTTTAAAGAATTTTATGAAGATTTTTAAAAATAATTGAATTTCTGCGAAGAATTTTATGAAATGTTTAGAAAATAATTAAATTTCTCCGAAGAATTTAATTGAAATTTTTTAAATTAATTGAATTCTTTCGAAGAATTTTATAATAATTTTAGGAAAATTTTTAAATATTTGAATTTCTGCGAAGAACTTTGTTCTTTATATGATAATAATAATAATTGAATTTTTCTGAAGAATTTTATTATCTACTATCAAGATTTTTGTTATTTATTAGTTATTTAAGTAATGGAGTTATTACGAAGAAATTAAAAAAAAATTATAAATAATTGAATTCTTGTGAAATTTTTATTGTTTATGAAAATAGTTAAATGTTTAAGTAGAATTTTATTAAAAAAATGTTTGAATAATTGAATTCTTTTGGAAAATTTTATTAAAATAGAGTAGATATTGAATTGAAGGAAGTTTTTTAAAATAATTGAAATTTTGCCAAGAATTTTATTAAAAATTTTGAAAGTAATTGAATTTCGGAGAAGAATTTTATTATTTATATAAAGATAATTGGAATTTTGACGAGAATTTAAAAAAATTTTTGATCATAATTGAATTTCTGCGAAGAATTTTGTAGTCATTTTTAACATATTTAACTCTTGCAGTGCATTCTTAAAATTTCCGTTCAAAAATATTTTTTTCAAAACGGTCAATCATCATTAAGAGAACTGACCTTCGAATAGAGTATTTTTGACACCTCTCAACGGCCAATTGGAGGCATGATTTAAATTAAAACCAGCAGCTGGACCACCATTGTCAGTTGAAAAAACTATGATACTATTATTTAGCATATTTTTCTCGTACAGAGCTTTAATCACTAGACCAATTGTTGTATCCATTTCTTGTGCCATGGCTATGAAAATAGAGGAAAAAAAATTCAATTTGTTAGAGCGAAAATGAAATCATTTTTTAATTGCAGATATTTTTTCCCATTTTGTAAAAAGTGGTATTATTTAATTACACGCAATTATTTACTATAAAAACCAACGAGAAAGAAATGAAAAACATTTTTTATTAAACTTTCAAAAAAAATATTTTCAATTTTCTCGTTGAAAATAATTTCAGAAGGGCGCAATTTAAATGAAAGCTAATTGAAAGATATATTTTTTCAAAGGTGAAACACAAAATTAAATTGAGGATAAATTGCAAGAATTTTTTAATAGTACTTGATTATGAACCAAAATAATTTTGTTACTAAACAATTATTTGAAAATGAATAAAAAAGGAAGGAAAAATTGTATTTTTTTATTAAAGTTTTTAATTTAATTTTAATTGAAAAGAGAAATTAATTTTGCTGCAAAAAATTTTGTTTTTGGCTATAAGGTGGATGGTGACACCTACATAACCTCAAAAGTAAAATATTCTCGAAATTGTTTGTACAACAAATAAAAATATAATTAAAATTAATTTGATCATACTTTGAATGATTTAGTTATAAAATGTTAAGAAAACATTTATATTGAGTTAAAATATTTTAAAAAATAATAATTTTTTAACATTCAATATTTTTTCTTTCAGCTTTAGAGAAAAACTACAATTTTTATCCAAATTTAACGAACAATAGCTTATTTTACTCGTTGAAACATTATCTTTAATCGTAATCTTTTTAATGTTGTTGAAAATACGTTGTTAAAAAATTGTTTAAAAAATAATATTTAAATTGTTTATATTTTTTAAACACAATATTTTCAACAATATTAAAAAGATTACGATTATAGATAATGTTTCAACGAGTAAAATGAGCTATTGTTCGTTAAATTTGGATAAAAATTGTAGTTTTTCTCTAAAGCTGAAAGAAAAAATATTGAATGTTAAAAAATTATTATTTTTTAAAATATTTTAACTCAATATAAATGTTTTCTTAACATTTTATAACTAAATCATTCAAAGTATGATCAAATTAATTTTAATTATATTTTTATTTGTTGTACAAACAATTTCAAGAATATTTTACTTTTGAGGTTATGTAGGTGTCACCATCCTCCATAAGTGGAAACGATTTAAGCGTCGGTGAAGTTCATAACGTTTGTAATCAACGATTATTGAGAACAAAATTATTTTTTACACGGAAGGGATTAAAGTTTTTCTTTTTATAAATTTTACTTTTTGCAAATTTTTTTTTTCACAAATTCTTTTTAAAATAATTGATAAAAATTTGTAAAGAGAAAAGCTATAAAATATTTGAAAAAAAAAGTTTTTCTAGAGAAAATCTAAAAATTTGAATTAGAAAAATATTTTTAAAAATAAATAATAAAATAAAAGTGTAAAATGTTACCGGCAAAGTTGCAACGTTGACTAACAGTATCGCAGGCGAGATTTTTCGAAAGTGTTTCCATAGGCGCTGGCAATGGGTTATAGGGATTTGCGGAATGCGTAGCGGCATGAGCGATGTACAAAAACAAGGGTTGACTTGTAGTATGATTTTTTATTATTTTTACAGCCTCAGATCCAAATACTCGAGTCGAATATTTCCCATGAAGATCCCACGCCGGATCTAATCCACGTCTCATATCGAAGCCCCATTGTTCCTATAATAATTTATTCCCAATATCAATTCTTTTAATATATTGTCAATAAAAAATATGTCATTTTTTAAAAAATAATTCATATTAACTAAGAATTTTTCTTTGTCTAATAAAATTTTAATAGTAAATCCGTATTTATTAGAATAATAATAATATTAATTGTATGTGGCGTAGGTTAGTGGTTAGCGTTCAGGTCTAGAGAGTGTTGGGTTGCGAGTTCGATTCCCGCGAGCGGCAAATATTTTTATTTAATATTAAAAATATAATCGAGAATAATTGTTCTTAATAACAAACAATGTACAATAAAAACGTAAATATAACGAAATAAAAAAACAATATACAATAAAATCGTAAATAACAAAATAAAAAAACAATATAACAATAAAAAGGTAAATAAAGAAATAAAAAAAATCTAGGAACAAAAAAATAAAAAGCGTCATAAAATACAAAAACAACAATAACAAAATAAAAAAACAGAAAACAAAAATACAATACGAAAAGAAGCAAAAAAATTCAAATATTGTATAGAAAATAGTATGTGACACAATCACAAATATTATATGTACAATAATAAGAGATAAAAGTGTTACATATATATATTGTATAATAAAAAAATAAAAAGACAATATTCTAAATTAAGAAAAATGTATTTCATAAAAATGAATACTTTGCAGTTTCATTATCATAAATATATAAATATATATAAAAAAAACCCCTAAAAGAATATTTCTTACTTTAAGGATTATTGTTTGAAAATGAAAAAAAAATATTTCCAATATTATTTGTTTCTGGTGATGAATGAAAAATATATTTTTCATAAACGTAGAGCATATTTTATTTACCATTTATTTAGAAAATTTATCTCGATTAATAATTTTCAGGACTAGAATTGTGAGTTGAATTATTTATCATCCATGGAAAAACCTTTATTTACAGATTCCCCGGGAGGAGCCTTTAGGGCTTAGATATGAAGGACAAAGTGATAAAATGAAAGTCGTTTCAAAAAACTACGAGAATTATTAGTTTCATTATATATAGATACTCTTCTTTATACCTTGACAAAGAAAAGAAAATAAATAATTTGAAAAGGCAATCTAATTAATTAGGGACTGTAATTAATTAATTATGACTTTAACAATAAACTTGATTATTTAACGAAAAAGATTTATAATTATACCATTACGATATGGGATAAAAAAAATAATCTTTTCTAATTATTATTCTATTTATTTATTCAAAAGTAGAGAAAGGCAAATTTGTTTCATTATTTATTTATTTTAGGTACTAAGTAAACTTAATTTATTTATTTCTTGATGGATTCCACGTCAGTTCAACACACTTATTTTCATGACTTGTTGGGATTTGGCTGTACTTTTGTAAATTTATTACTTTTATAGTGATAAACAACTCCACCAAATATTTTTTCAAAATTTTGAAAATTACCAAAAATATGTCATTTTCAAAATTTTTGTCTTATTTTTAAAGTGCTATAACTTTGGTTCTTATTAACCGATTTTGGATTTTAAAAAAAGGATTTCTTTGGTTTTAAGTATATTTTAAGTTACAATTAATATAAAAAAGAAAAATTCAAAAAAACTTTTTTTTTGAAATTTTGAAAAATTAAAAATCCGTTTTTGAAAAAACACCATCTTCGATTTTTTTCAAAATTTTACTAAATGTTAGGGCAAATGTGCTTTACATGTTCTGTAAGTTTCATCTTGGGATCTCAAAGGGATTCGGAGTAGAAAAATAAAACGTAACCACAAATTACGAACATATGGGGCAAAATTCCTCAACTGCCCAGGTAAAACAATGAATTTTCTCTAAACTTTGCTAAAATGTTATTATTATTAGTAGAAGTGAAAATATTAATTTTTTTGAATTTGATAAAATATTTTTTGAGTTATGGAGTTTCAAAATTTTGATTTTTTTGAAAATATCTTTTTTTCGATTTAATATATTGATAAGTAAAATTAATCAAATTTAAAGTATGAATAGTGATTTTTAAAGGGGGTTTCACGGGCTATAAGCTGGTGATGAAAAAAAAGTTGTTTTCTGTCAATTTGACCTTGAAATTCAAGGTCAAATTCTTAATTTGAATATACAGTAGAACTCGGTTAATACGATCCCGTTTAATACGATTTGCCGCTTAAGACACTCATTTATGGTGGTCCCTGCAATTAAAGACATACATTTTATATCCCACCTAATACTTTTTCCCGCATAAGATGCATTCTTAGTGCGTTCCCTACAGAATCGTATTAAATAAGTTCTACTGTATCTCAAAAGCGGTGTTTTTTATTTTTTTCTAACTTATCCCAATCGAAAGCTTACGTTTTTTCATATGAGCCATGTAAAAATCAGAGTGGGACCATGGAACTTTTTGAAGAAATTAATTATAAATCATCATTTTCTATGTAAAATAATGATAAATTATTATTTCCCTCAAAAATTCTCATGGTCCCACTCTGATTTTTACATGGCTCATAGAAAAAGGTCACCAGCTTATAGCCCGTGAAACCCCCTTTAAAAATCACTATTCATACTTTAAATTTTATTAATTTTACTTATCAATATTTTAAATCGAAAAAAAGATATTATCAAAATTTCGAAACTCCATAACTCAAAAAATATTTTATCAAATTCAAAAAAATTAATATTTACACTTCTACTAATAATAGTAACATTTTAGCAAAGTTTAGAGAAAATTAATTTTTTTACCTGGGCAGTTGAGGAATTTTGCCCCATATATGTTCGTAATTTGTGGTTACGATTTATTTTTTTACTCCGAATCCCTTTGAGATCGCAAGATGAAACTTACAGGACATGTAAAGCACATTTGCCCTAACATTTGGTAAAATTTTGAAAAAATCGAAGATTATGTTTTTTCAAAAACGGATTTTTAATTTTTCAAAATTTCAAAAAAAAAAATTTTTTTGAATTTTTCTTTTTTATATTAATTGTAACTTAAAATATACTTAAAACCAAAGAAATCCTTTTTTTAAAATCCAAAATCGGTTAATAAGAACCAAAGTTATAGCACTTTCAAAAAAAAGACAAAAATTTTGAAAATGCCATATTTTTGGTAATTTTCAAAATTTTGAAAAAATATTTGGTGGAGTTGTTTATCACTATAAAAGTAATAAATTTACAAAAGTACAGCCAAATCCCAACAAGTCATGAAAATAAGTGTGTTGATCTGATGTGGAATCCACCTCTTATTTTATTTTTTTTTATTTTTTTTTTTATTATTTTTTTAATTGTTTTTTTTATTTATAATAAATTGAATTTTATTTGTAAATCAACAAATACATGAATATAGAAAAAAATGGTTCTATATTGTCGTGTGGGATATTCTAAAAAATTGTAGACAAACATTTAGTATTGTCCATTTAAATATTAAAAAATAAAAATTAGTTAAATTGCAAAATTCCAAAATCATAATTTAAAAAAGAAAAAATCCTATAGAAAATTATATTTAAATAATTGAATTTTACTCGTATGAAGAAAATGGAAGGAAATAATAAATTTTCTTTTCTTTAAGAAAAAGGCTATAAATATAATATACTTCATTTGCTATATCAGTTTCAGTTCAATGAATATTAAATCGATTTTCCGTTCACAATATAATGTAGATAGTAAAATTTCCTCCTGTTTTTTTTTTACGCACGTTAAAAATACATGTTAATTTCAACATGCAAATCACGAGAAAAAATCATTATTATTCTATAAAAGAAAAAATATGAATCAACTTACGATTCAATATGAATCGACTTACTTTTTTTCTATATAGGTTTCATTATTAAACAATTCCCGAAAGTTAATTTTTATTCTATGAAAAAAATAACGAATTTTTTTATGGAAAAAAATATTTCAATTTTGAAAATGTAGAATCGCTTGTAATTATTCTTTTCTAACGAACACAATTTATTTGATTAATTATTAAATTAATTTATTTAATTAAACTACGCTATGATTTTGAATTAGTAAAAATGTTTACTAATTTAAATTAGTGACTGATTTTCTGCTTTTGAATTAGTAAATTTTTCTAATGAATTGTATTTTCTACTTTTTAATTAGTAAATTTTACTAATAAATAGTATTTTCTATTCAAGTAGTAAATTTTACTATTGTTCTTCATGTATATTCTTTTTGGTTTTTACTTATATCTGATAACCCCTTGTTTATTAAAGTAAATTTTATTAATAAATATTACTTCATACTTTTCAATTAGTAAATTTTACTAATAAACAGTAATTTCTACTAATTTTAAATTAGTAAATTTTCCTAATAACAATTTGTTTGTATTTTATTTATTTAATTACTTAAGAACTAGCTAAAATGTTTCTTTTCTTATGGTACATAAACATACTTAAAAACATTTTTCATTTTCATATTAAATTATATTTTGAAAATAAAAATAAAAATTATTATAAGCAAAAAAAGATTAAATGCATACATAATATGAGAAATATTGAAAACAATTGAAAAAACAAAAGCATACACAAAAGTCTAAGTTCTGGTATAATAATTTTACTAATAGTTTAAAATTAATTAAATTTTCAAAAAGTTGCGTTTACAATTTTCATAAATACATGAATATTGAAATTTTATAAGATTTCAATTTTCAATGAGTTTCATTAGAAAATTTAAAGATTACTGAGGTTTTTAAAAATTTTAATAATTCAAATTCTTCTGAAATTTGTTAAATTATTTAATATATAATTAAGTAATTATTAAAAATAGTGGATTTATAGACGCATTTTACTCAAAAACACTAAAAAAAAATTGAATTTTTGGTTAATTATCCACTTTAATAATATTTAATTAAATATTGATTAATTATTTAATTAATATTTTATTTTAATTCTTTTTATTAAAAATATTTGAATTATATTTCGTTTCAACGGCTTCGAATACAAATTGTTTGAAATAATTCGTTAAGTAACTAATTAAGAAGATTTTAATAATTATTGAAATAATTATTGATTTGACTAATTATTTAATTAATTAAAATTATTTGATTAATTATTAAAATTTATACCATATTGAGTTGTACTCTATATTCATTAAGTAGAAAAAAAATTTAATGATTTAAAAAATTAGTTTTTTTCTATACCTAGTAAATAAAATATAAGATGAAAATTTTAAATTCTTTTTTAATTTTAATTAAAAGTTTTTTTTTGTATTTTACCTCCTCAACAGCAGTGTGATCAAAATAATCATGATGACCGGTCCAAAATCCAAGATGAGAATCAAAACCCCTATACAATGGTGTATATTCTTTTTTATAATGTCCCAAGTGCCATTTTCCCACAATGTGGGTACTATAGCCAAGTTGTTTCAAATATTGTGGTAGTAACTTTTCATTAAGTGGTAGTCCTCTGGGTTCAGCGGCTTTAAGAACCTGTGAGCGATATTTTATAAGGGCCATGAAAAAGGGAAAACAAATTCAGATTTAAAAAAAACATTTTTTTTTCCAAACTTTTTTTGTACAGTATACTTAAATTTTTTAAATGTAATTCAAAAGTTTTTCTAACTATAACCGAAACGGATTTTTCATTAAAAATATATTTTCATTAATCAAAGGAAGAAGAAGAGGAAAAAAAAGAATTGTGAACAATATTTCGTGCGAGGAATAGAAGAATGCGTGTTATCTCTTTCCTTTACTCTCTCCTTGGGAAAAGGAGAAAATGAGGGAATGAAATGCGGGTAAGACAAATGCTTGGGGATGTCTGATCTTGCAAACACTTTACTACTGATGTTCTATAAAGTACGTGACATTTAGGAAAATATTAATCATTCTTTTTAATATTATTAACAAATAATAATATAATACAATTTTCCCTTACAATTATTTATTACTCTCTTGATTAATGTTTCAACTGTCTATATTTTTTTTATAAATTATTGAATTTTTTATTTACATTTATAGAAATTATTCATTTTATTTTAAAATATTTTTCTTCCTTTCATACATTTATGAATAATAAATTTTTTTTTCGAATAAAAATAAATAGTTAAAGAAAAATCAAGATTTTCTTTCTCTGACAAGTTTTTTCTAAACTCAAAACTTTCAAAGTTACAAGCTATTAGACTTATAATTCACAGTTTTCGTTCTATAAAAAATTTATGGAACAAAAACTACGAGTCGGCCCATCTCGAATCTTTTTGGAAATTTTTCTGTATATTAGTAGGTATAAATAAATAAAAAAAAAATAAAAAAAGTCGCGCCCAAATTGAAAAAAAATTAATTTGTTTATAAAAAAATAATTTTTTTTTTAATAAAAATTGAAAAAAAATTTTTTTTTTAAATCTTTTAAAAGTTGAAGAAAAACCAAAACTTTCTTTCTTTGACAACTTTTTTCCAAACTCAATACTTTTAAAGTTATAAGCTATTGCAAATAGGTCTACTTTTAAAAATCCAAAATTTCGAAAATTCATAACTCGAAAATTTTGGCAAATATGGAAAAATAAAAAAATACGTATTTAATATTTTTCTATCAAGAACGAGAAAAAAATATGTTTAACCGATTCTAAAATGTCGTAGAAAAATTTCCCGTGGAATTGCCCATATAGAAAAAAAATATTGCATTTCAACAGAATTCATAAAATGAAAATAATTCTTTGTTCTTTATTATTTAATTAAAATACGCACTGCGCGAGAATATCGTATTTTTTGTTAAAAATTTTTCCTGTACAAATTTACTAATAAACATTTAATATTATTTTTTTTTTGTTAAATAAACTTTTATTTATTGCATATATACGAAGCGAGTGTTGGAAATTTTTTCGATTTAAAATATGACACAGATGGTTGAAATCTCATATAAAAGCAGACGGTGAAATTTGTCAAATATCTATTTTGCTCTAGTTTTCCTGAATTTAGAGAGCTCTCATATATAATAAAACAAAAAGATTTCTATTACTCGATCTGCAATAATAAATTCACACACTGTTACTATTTTGTATATTCAAGTTATCTTTGTAAGCAAAATTTTTTATTTTTTACCATAAAAATTATTTCTTTTGTACAAGAATTTTTTTTTCTTAGGTCAAAAATTATTTTAATTCTTCTTTTTGTAAGAGAATTTATAAAAATTAAATTTTTTAGGTAAAAATTGTAATTTTTTTTATAAAAACTATTTTTTTTATGAATAAAAATTCTTCTTTCTATTTATTTCACTTCAACACTTATACGATTAAAAACAGAGTTTTTTTTCCGAAATTTGTACAATGAAAAATTGTACACGAAAAAACTTTTTATATAAAAATTCGTCTTTTTATATAGAAATTATTTTCTTGAAATTGTACTTGTTTTTAGGTAAAAATTATTTCTTTCTTCCAAAATTGATTCTTTTTATACAAAAATTCATTTTCTATATTAAAATTATTTTTTTATACAAGAATTACTCTTTTTACGGTGAAAATTATTTCTTTTACATGAAAATTCTACTTTTTATACAAAACGTTTTTCTTTTTTTTTAAGTCAAAAGTATTTCTTTCGGACAAAAAATTCATTTTTTTATATAGAAATTCATTTTCTATATTAAAATTAGTTTTTTATACAAGATTTACTTTTTTTAAGTGGATATTATTTCTTTTATATGAAAATTCTTCTTTTTATTATGAAAATGATTTTTTTTAGGTCAAAAAACTATTTCTTTCAGTCAAAAATTAATTTTTTTTTTGGTAATAAAAATTCACTTTCTATATTAAAATGATTTTTTTATACAATAAGAATTACTTTCTTAGGTGGAAATTATTTCTTTTATAATAAATTCTTCTGTTTATATAAAAATTTTTTTTTATTGAAAAATTTTTCCTTTGTATGAAAATTCCTCTCTTTATATAAAAATAATTTTGTTTACACAAGAATTATTTTTTTAAGTGAAAATTATTTCTTTTATAAATAAAATCTTCTGTTTATATAAAAATTACTTTTTTTAACAAAAATAATTTTTTTAAATTGAAAAATATTTGTTTTGTATGGAAATTCCTCTTTTTTTTAAATTTATTTTTTATACAAGAATTAGTTTTCTAGGCGGAAATTTATTTCCTTGACATAAAAATTCTTCTTCTTTTAATGAAAATAATTTTTTTTAATAAAAAAGTATTTTTTCTTTTTTGATAAAAATAATTTTTTTTTATTTAAAAATCATTTTTTTTATGTAAATTCTTTTTAGTATTTGTAAAGTGAAGGATAACTTACACTGTGTTGCATACCAGTGTGAATTGGATATTTTCCTGTCATTAGGGCACTTCTTGAAGGCGTACAAATTGGCGTAACATAATAATTATGCAACATAAGTCCAGTGTACGCAAGAGCATCAATGTTGGGCGTTAAAATTTGCCCCGAGCCATGAAATCCAACGTCATTCCATCCCTTTTAATTAAAAAATACATGTAAACTATTTACTTTACTTAAATTTTCATTATTTCTAAATTGTTACTATATTTTCGTAACAAATCTTTTACTATTATTTTTACCACCAAACTAGTAAAATTTATTTACAGGTACTTTTTCAGAATATTAGAAATTTAATATTAAAATGTTTTTAAAATAATAAAAAATATCGAGAGAGAAAGAAATAAGTAAATTTAAATGAATAGGAAATTAAAGTAAATAAAGATATTTAATTTATTGAAACAAAAAATATCGAAAATGAAAGAAAAAAAATAAGTAAATTCAAATGAAAAGGAAATAAAAATTAATTTAACTTTTGGAAGAATTCATTTAAGATTCATTTAATTTTTCTTTTGTATGAAAGGAATATCTTTGAGTAAAAAATTAGTAACATTTTCTCCTTTTAATTCTACATCAAAAGATATAATTTTTCATTTGTTGTTTGAAGAAAAAGAAAAAAAAAAGAAATAAGTATATAAACTTACCAAGTCGTCCGCAAGAATAAAAATGATATGCGGTTTACTGTCTGCCAAGACTCCAAATGGAGTAAGAATAAGAAACAAAATAGTGAGACTGTGTATCATCTTGCCGCGGGAAAAGTAAAGACAAACTCCTGGATAATGTAAGAAAACTTTTTTCAAAAGCGAAAACTGAACTGCGTTGTGAGTGTGTGCACCTCTTCAAAGAAAGACAGATAATAAATTTTTCTGCCAAAAGATTTATTATTTCACTTCACTATGTTATAAACAAATACCAAATTTTCATTTCATATTTCATTTATGTGTTTTATCCTAAAAAAAAATCAAAATCAAAATTTCCATCAAAAAATAATGCGTTCAAACCAGTTTTACTTTAAATAAATAACTAATTTTTTTAGCTGTATAATCTCTTAAATTATTTTACTATTAAAATCAATTTTTTATTAAGAAGATAATTA
Organism: Leptopilina syphax; assembly: GCA_032872505.1. Taxonomy (NCBI): domain Eukaryota; kingdom Metazoa; phylum Arthropoda; class Insecta; order Hymenoptera; family Figitidae; genus Leptopilina; species Leptopilina syphax. The sequence goes on along the minus strand of CM065469.1, from coordinate 26,556,583 downwards.
TTTTTCTATTTTATTACTATTTTTTACAAATTTTTGTTGACTTTATAACAATAAATTAAAAAAATGTTGAATATCAAATAATTAATTTTATTTTAATTAAATTTAAGTAGAAATTAATTTTATTTCTTTTTATTTATAACTTAATTTGAGTATAGAAATTAAATTTGTTTTTTAATTTAATTCAATTCAAGTAGAAATTAAATTTGTTTTTTTATTTAATTCAATTCAAGTAGAAATTAAATTTGTTTTTTTATTTAATTCAATTCAATGTTGAAATTAAACTTGTTTTTTTATTCAATTCAATCCAAGTAGAAATTAAATTTGTTTTTTCATTTAATTTCATTTAAGTAGAAATTAAATTTGCATTTCTATTTAATTCAATTTGAGTAGAAATTTAATTTGTTTTTTATACTATTTCAATAGTTACTAATTTTACTTTTTTTATTTAATTCAATTTAAGTAAAAATTAATGTAGTGTTTTCAATTAATATTTAGGTAATTTAAGGGCATTTGAACCATGATGACGTCACAGATTTAAAACTAATGCTTTGCACAAACTGTGACGTCATCAAGGTTCAAATCCCCTTAAGTAGAAATTCGTTGAAACAGAAAATTAATTTTACTTTTTTTATTTCATTATTAATTTGAATAGAAATTAATTTTATGTTTTTATTTCATTCAATTCAAGTAGAAAATTAAATTAATTTTTTATTTCATTAAATTCAAGTAGAAATTGAATTTTGTTTTCTTATTTCATTCTTAATTTAAATACCTAGAAAATTTTAGTTTTTTATTTAATTTAACTTGAGTGGAAATTAATTCTTTTTGTTTAATTCAATTCAAGTAGAAATTAAATTAGTTCGTTTTTAAGTAGAAATTAAATTTTATTGTTTAATTTAATTCAATTTTAAGTAGAAATTAAATTCTATTTTTTTACTTAATTTAAATTGAGTAGAAATTAAATTTTATTTTTTTTTAATTAATTCAATTTGAGTAGAAATTAATTTTATTCTTTTATGTTTATTTTAATTAAAGTAGAAATTGAATTTTGTTTTCTTATTTCATTCTTAATTTAAATATAGAAAATTTTAGTTTTTTATTTAATTTAATTTGAGTGGAAATTAATTTTTTTTTGTTTAATTCAATTCAAGTAGAAATTAAATTAGTTCGTTTTTAAGTAGAAATTAAATTTTATTGTTTAATTTCATTAAATTTTAAGTAGAAATTAAATTTTATTGTTTTATTTCATTAAATTTTAAGTAGAAATTAATTTCTATTTTTTTTTACTTTATTCAATTTGAGTAGAAATTAAATTTTATTTTTTATGTTTATTTTAATTGAAGTAGAAATTAGATTAGTTCCTTTTTTTGAGTAGAAATTAAATTTTATTTTTTTTACTTAATTTCATTCAAGTAGAAAGTAATTTTCACTAAATATTGAAAAATATTTTTAATTAAACTTTTGCTTTTTCTTATTTTCTGTTTATTTCCTGTCGCTTTAAAGTATTCTTAAGAATTTATTTAGTCGCCTTGAATAGTAATTTCACTTTTAAGTGTAAAATTTGTTTTAAGTATAAGCAAAGTCTTCGAAAGGTACTGTCGACTTTAGTCAAGAGGCGAGAAAATTGTGTCTCAGTTTGTCAGTTTGGCGCGGAGAGGGGGGTATTCATTCATTTATTCTTATCACACTAACACTATATATACATATACATGCCCAAATCATTATTTAATATCGCAAAGTCAACGCAATGTCGACGCATTTTTACTTCAATTAAAATCAGAAATTACTTGCAAAGAATTTTTTCGTCAAACATTTTTTATCGAAAATATAATTTGTATAATATTTTTTTTTTATTTTTAAATTTTATTTAACTAAGTAATTAAATAATTAAATAGTTAAATCATTAAATTGTTAAATCATTAAATTATTAAATTGTTAAATCATTAAATATAAGAAAAAATACTAAATTAAACAAATTTGTTTAGTAAAACAAATTTACCTTTTATTGATTTTGGTCTAAATTATTTTTTTTATTATTTTTTTTTATTTATTACAATTTATGATAATTTACCATTTATTATAATTTATAATAATAACCCTGGACTAAATAGTCAGACAAATTGTAAAAATTATTATCAAATGAGCAAAAAAAATAATAAAAATTCTAAATAATATAATAAAAAAAATTATTTATAATAAAATATAATATAATGAAAATATTAAAAATATAATAAATACAATATTTTAGGCTTAAAATATACTTTTTATTACGCAATAAATATTTTTCAAATTAATTTATATTTTATTTTATTTATTCTATTTTATTCTATTTTTTTTCGATTTTATTTATTTATTTTGTATTGCATCACCAAATAAGTTTTGTAAATTAATCCCAAAGTCCATTAGAAATTCATTGCACTATTTAGTTTCTACTTGAATATTCCAGTGCCAAGAGCAAGTGAATATATATTATATTCTGAGTAAATTTAGTGTAAGATGCTGTGTTTTCTCCGCATGCGATTCTGAAAATTGTGATCTCAAGTGAAAAAAGCTTATTTCCTTAATGAAATCTACTAATAGTGCGATAATATAATTCCATTAGACATATCAGAAATTAACTGTTCACTGCGCTTTTTTCTTTTTTGTTTGAAATAGAAATTTTATTGGAAAAAAGAGCAAAAAATAAAGAAAAATAAAATAAAAATTAAATTAAATATACAAAGTTTATAGGCACTGTACGAGAAAATTTTAATTAAAATATAAATATCGAAGACTAGAGTCAAAAACATTGATTGCTTTTCGCTCTGTACGTCCTTTCAAGCACAAACTCATATACACTCACTCAGAAAGTAGAGATGAGAAGCGAATATAAAAAAGAAAATGAATCCTGAAAATTTTAAAAGGAAGAGAAAATATTTAAATTCTTATTTAAAAGTTTACCGGAGAAAAATTATATTTTTAATTTTTTGAATTTGTGAAATAACAATTTTTTTCAGTGAGGTAAACAATTTTTTTTCCACTCTTTTTTCTACGTTATTTCAAAGGATAGAAAAATTATTTTTACCTTTAAAAAGCAAAATTTGTTGAACGAGGGAATAAATTAATTTTTTTCTTTTTCTTTTTTATGTTTGCAAAAAAAGGTTACATTTTTCTTTTACTTCTTTCTTTTCTCCAACAAATTAATAAAAATATTTATTTCGTCTTCATAAGGAAAATTTTTATTACGATAATAATTTTTCGTCACTGAATTAAGAAAATAAGTTTAGTTTCTAATTTGTAAAACTTGAGTTTTTATTTTTTGTGTTGCCTAATTTATGACGAAAAAAAAATTCATATGATTCATTCAAACAATAAATAATATTTAATTAAAAAAGAATGAAAAATATTTGTCTATTATCAAATAAATATATTTACTTGAATCAAATAATTTTGAATTAATTGAACAGTATTTGATTCAAATATTTAAATTATTGATTCAAATACAATTTAATTGACTTCAATAAAAATGATTGATTCAAAAACAATTTAAATTGATTACGTAAATAAAAATTAATTTTCAAGTAAATATTTATTTAATAAAAGTACTAATCGATTATTTGAATGAAGTAAATTTTTTTTCTTAGTTAACATATTTCCTTTTTTTAAATTTTAAACTTTTGGATAAAAAAAGACGACAATAATTTTTCTGAAAATAAATTTTATCGATTTTTCATTTTTCATCTAAAAAAAAGTTTCAAAGGCAATTTATTCTGTTTACTTTTTTTTTATTTGCTTTAGTGAAAAATTGAAACAAACTAGGAAAATATAAAAAGTTGATTTTTCTGTCTTGTTTCAAAAAAACGAGCAGGCAAGAAGTTGGGAGAAAATTAAATGCATATATTTATTTTTTACTTTTCGTCTCATCCATTTACGCTGATTGCCAATTACAAAAATGAATTTTAGATACTAATTTACATTTATTTTGAAATTTTTCGCGAAACTAATATGAAAAATCGCACATAATATGATGTGAGAAAAAAAAGAGGGAGAGAGATAATCTGTATATTTTTAATTAAAAATTTTTAACGATCCACTTTTCGATATTACTGATGCGAGGAAATATGTTCTTCTTTTTCTTTTTTTTTTGTTTGCTATTTATACACGCGCCAGTCTTTGGCTCAATTATGCAAAGAAAAGTCTATAGTAATTTGATAAAAGTTGATTTTTTTCACTTCTCTTTTTTTTCTTGTTTGCCAATATAAAGTCCTTTTTTACACAACCAAAGTCAAAGCTCTAGAAAAAACAGTTCCACCCTTAACTTTCAAATGGCTTCTTTTTTTTAAATTATTGTGCATCGTAAAAATCGATTTGCCAATTATTAACAATTACTTTCGCTTACATATGACTTCTGCAAAAAAAATTCTGCACGAGAATGCTCGCTAAATACTTTTTTCATTTTTTTCATTATTTTTTGTATGCTTTGTAATGAAAGAATTATTTTTATTTCTTTATGGAAGAAAATTATATTTTATTTTTGTTTTATTTTTATTAAATATTTATTTAATTTAAAAAAAAATTTTTTTTTAGAAAAAGAAAAAGAAAAAAATTTAGGAAAAGAAAATTATATTTTTTTTAGAAAATTTAGAAAAAGAAAATTATATTTTCTTTTCCTAAAGTTTTCTTCTTTAATAATATATTATTATTTATTATATATTATAATCGTACTATAAATAAACGAATAAAATAAATATTTAATTTAGAGATAGCAAAAAGTATTTAATTACAAAAAAATTATCGGTACTTAAAAAAATTCCGTGATGAAATTTGTGGCCTAAAGATGACGATAATAAATCTTCTGTCGCATCCTTCATCCTTTTTTTGTCAATTGATAAATTATTAATCGATAAACGAATGAGAGTGTGTGTGATAGAAAAAATTGTAAAGATTTGTGTATCATTTTGTTTGGTAATTACAAATTTTATGCAATTTTTCATTTACAAAATAAAAATAAAATGTACTGTCAGAATTTTGTGTATTTTATTAATTAATTTATTTTAAATATAAAATTTATTTAAAAAATTAAAAAAATTTTCAATTGAAAGAAAAATAAACAAAAATATTTTTATTCGTTTATTAATTTTAAATATATAACAATTTATGTACACAATTAAAGAATATTTCCATTTTTTGTCTTTTGAAAAAAATTTTCCAATTTAAAAAAAAATCTAAAATACTCTCCTTTATGTAAAAAAAATTATTTTAATTAAAAAAGCAATTTTTACAGTTTAGATATAACCAAATTACAGAAGAATATTTATTCTGTTTCTAATAAAAAATACAGTTTCAATTACAATTCCCAAACCATTTAGTTTGAAAAAAGAAACTAATCTACAATATTTTAATCTTCCGCGGGACAGAAAATTTTATGACTCATTTGATTTCTTCTTCTCATTGCCAACTTTCTTCCTTATTTTCTGCTGCATTGCGGAATTTCAGACATAATTACAAACAATCTAAGTAAGTGCTTTACTGAAATATTCAACTAACAAAGTTTCGTCCAATTTTCCAAGAAAAAATTAATTTTTTTAGCTGTTTTTTCCTTATTTTTTTTTATTAGAAAAAATGAAAAAATTATCTCTAGATAAAAAAAAATTTAATATTTCAAAAAAACTATTCGCATTTGAATTATTTATTCATAAGCTCTCAAGAGCAGCGAATACTTGGACTCAGTTCGTGTGATGTTTATGTAATATTTGAGAAAAAAGAAAACTTAGGGAAAATTTAATTTTATGAATAAAGTTTTTATTATTTTTTTTTGGACTAGATTTTTTTTATTAATTTTTTTTTCGAGATTTTTTAAAAATTTGTTTTGCACTAGTTTATTTATTTTATTAATTGTTTTCTGTACTAATTTATTTTTTTTTATTCATTTTTTTGCAATAGTTTATTTTTCTTTATTAATTTTTATCCACTCGATTTTTTTATTCATTTTTTGAACTATATTAATTTTTTTGCTCTACCCAGGCGAGAACTGACGCTGGATTCAGGCTTTACGGAACCTTCGTTGAGGCTTGGTCAACATTGATCAAGCCTTGGTGGGACGGCGGAACGAAGGTTGCTTCTAGCTATAATGTAACACTTATTTAAGACTGACGCTCCAGTCCTTGTTGAAGATTGGCGTTCAATGTTCAATCAATGCTGCGGAACCCTAATGCAGGACTGAAACAAGGCTGCTTCCACTGTTCCCAAATTTACGCGTCTCTCGCGCTCATTCAATATAATATGGATATATGAATTGTATATAATAATAATAATAATAATAATAATAATTATTATTATTATTATTATAGTAATGAATATTATTGATATTATTTTTATTCATGTTATATGCGTTTGTTTGGAAATAAGTTACTATTATAATAATTATATTATTTTCATATAAATAATATATTACTAACAATAAATGTCATTTGAAATAGTAATATTAAAAAAAAAAATTTAGTAAAAAAAGACAATTTTTCTGTTAATCGATACATTTTTTTCTCGATTTTTTAGCAGACTTTTTAACATTATTTACAAACATGTTCACAAGTTTTTATTCACAACACAACACACAATTTTATTATTTTATATAACGCTTAAAACAAAGAATGAAAAATATTCGCTCGCATGTGGGATCGAACTCACGGCTCCCACCCCCCTAACGCATACCGGAAGTATTCAACGCACGCATTTAACCGCTCGGCCACAGAAGGCTGGAAGGCACCTCGCCTAATCTACTATTTCAATGCCAGCGCCGTATATTCTGTATATACGGCGCGTCACTCAATATTTGTTCAGCATGGGACACCAATGTTCGTCCCATGCTCGAAGACTCGGTCAATCTTGATACAATATTCACTTTCTTTATTACCGTGTGCACTAAACAATATTAAATATCAATATTTATAAATTATTTAATATTCAAATATTTTTTATGATAATTTTATAAGTTAAATTATATATATATTTTTTTCTTGTACAGTGTCAAATTATTATTTTCAAAGTTTAAGAGTTTCGTTTATCTGAAAAATTATTAGTGAAAAAAATGTTCATTAGGTAGTAATAAATATTTATGCTTAGTAGTTTTACACTAGGATTAACTGTTTAGTAAATATTATCAAAAAACAATTTTTTGTCAAACGCGCGCGACTAAACACAAATAACCTTGAAACTCCAGCATTACCAACTCAACACATACGTTAAACTCTTGAGTTGGCAATGCTAAAGTCTCAGGCCGCAGTCCCATGACAGCGTTTTGCGTTGCGTCGTCATGGGAGAGAAAAAGACGCAAATATACGTTTGCTGCATTCTCTCTTATTACAACGCAACGCAAAACGCTGCCATGGGACTCCAGCCTCAAGGTTATTTGTGTTTAATCGCACGCGTTTGACAAAAAATAGTTTTTTGATAATACATATTTACTAAACAGTTAATCCTAGTGTAAAACTACTAGGCATAAATATTTATTACACCCTAATGAGCATTTTTTTCACTAAAAATTTTTCAGACAAACGAAACTCTTGAACTTTGAAAACAATTATTTGACACTGTGCAAGAAAAAAATAATAATGTATAATTTAACTTTATTTATATAAATCTTATATAATTAATAATAATTATAATAATAATAATAATAATAATAATAATAATAATAATAATCATTATTATTAATAAATTAATAATTAATATAAATATTATACACTAAATAAATATTAATATTTATTTACCAATTGATATCTTAATAATAATAATTAATAATAATTTTTAAATAGTATACAAAATTATCATAAAAAATATTTTAATATTAATTAATTTATAAATATTTATATTTAATATTTTTAAGTGCACACGTCAATAAATAAACTGTCAAGATTGATTCAGGCTTGAATTAAGATCAGATGTTCGAGCTTCACTCACGAAGATTGACCGAGTCTTGAATCGAGCATGGAACGAACATTGGTGTCCAATGCTGAATCAACATTGAGTGACAGTGGTATAAAGGCTGCTTCAACACTGGGTTACCCAGGCTGGGCGTTCAAGGCTCAATAAATCTTCAATCCATCGTCAGCATTGGTCTTTCGCGCCTGGGTAATGTATTTTTCTTTATTAATTTCTTTTCGCTTGATTATAATTTTTTTATTAATTTTTTGCACCCAGTTTATTTTTTTTTCTGCATATTATTATCTGATAAAATACACTTAAAAGGAAAATTAATTTAAAAATTGAGTTTTCAATAATTTAAAACACTCAATGAAGAAGTAATGTACTCGAAACAATTGAAGAAGAGTTGTTTCGCGAAAATTGAAGTATTTTCCAATTTTCGTGGGGAAAACGACAAGTAGTTGAAAAGGAGTTTGAAAAGATCTATTGAAAGTTGAGAATATAAAAATTTTCTTTCGCCCAAGGTTTCAATGAAACGAATAAATGAAATTCTATTTTAAAAAAATGAAAGAATTTTTTTTCTAGTAAAATAAAAAAATTTTGTTATTTTATGTTTATTTATTTTTTTTAACTAACACAAAAACTAAATGATTATTTTAAGTAAATTATTTTTGGCAAATAATAATTTTAAGAAAATTATTTATTTACTTACTTATTTCTTTATTTATTGAGATACATTCTCGCAGTCCAAGAAGGTTCCATGAATGATTAACAAAATGAAATAAAAATACAAATGAATTTTAAAGAAATTATTTTAAGGGAAAAATAATTTGTAATAAATTATTTTAAGTTAAAAAATAATTATCTTTAAGTAAAAAATAATTTGAAATAGAGAATTGAAAGTAAATAATAATTTCAAGTAAATTTGACGCGCTCCCTAGAAAGATGCCTAAGAAGCAAAAATTTTTAGGTTATGTTTAACATTTTTGGTGTAAAAATTCAGAAAGAGAATCAATTTCTATTGTCAATTATTGACAATTAAGTTTTTATTGAATCCAAAATATTCAGTGAAAACTGTTTTCGAATATAAATAATTAAAAAGAAACTGTAAATTAAAATAAAAATATGAAAAACATAACCTTAAAGTATAGAAAAAAATGAAATAGAAAAATAAATATAAAAGTTGAATAATTTGGAAGTAATATAATAAAATCAGGAATTAAATGAAATGAAAGCAGTAAAAATAGAATTTAATTTGAATTACTTTGAATTACAGATGAATGCGGTGTGTAGATGTAATGGAGGACATAATGTTAACGACCACTGAGGCAAACTTCACGGAATACGATTTTCATAAAATAGCCACAAATGTATATCAAAATTGGAGTAATATTTCATGCGAGGAACTCTTCTCAAACAGCAAAACTGTACTCTCAGTCACATGGTTTCAGATGACAATTTACTTTTTGTACACGACCGTATTTGTAGTTGCATTAGTTGGTAATGGACTGGTGTGTTATGTTGTAATCAGTAGTCCCCGAATGAAAACGGTGACAAATTATTTTATCGTTAATTTGGCCGTCGGCGATATACTCATGGATCTTTTTTGTGTGCCAACAACTTTCTTCAGTACATTGGTACTTCAATATTGGCCGTTTGGTTCGAAACTTTGTCCCGGCGTCAATTATTCTCAGGTAAATTTTATTATTTTGCATTTCAACTGCATTAAAAGAATTCAAATAATACCTAATTCTTAAAAAATATAAATTTTTTTTTTAAATTAAAAAAAATATATTATTAATAATAATACCCCGTCTGCTCTTCTTCGCTTGTGGGAGACGAATTTTATTTCCACCTGTCGGACAGTTATGGAATTAAAATAGCGCGAAATAATAAATTATCATTAAAAGAAAATTTGTATAACTAACTAAATCAATAAATATTAATTTAGTAATTAATAAATAAGCAACTAAAAAATTTTCTTTTCAAATATTAAAAATTTTGAATTTTAAAATTAACTATAATAATTTGAATGTTCTTTCATTCATTCACTTTTTCTGTCCCTCACACTCTAAAGTTGTCTTTTGTTTATACTTTTGTTTTTTGTTAACTTTAGATAGATTGTACATTATATTGTTAAGTTATAATTTTATTTTATTTTATAATTAATTCAAAATTGTAATGACAAATAGAAATAATCAGAATTTTTTTCACTTCTTTTCATTAAAAGACTAAAATTTTGTTAAATATTATATTTTGTCAAATTGAAATTATTTTTGTTTTTTATTTATTCTAAAGAAAATAAAAAATTGTTAAACAACTGTAACTAAGAAATAGAAAATTTATTTATTTTGCATTATTTTTGTTTATGAATCACAATTTTTTTAACATAATTATTATTTTGTTTTAGAAAAAGAAGAAAAATATTTGCACTATTTCAATTTTTATAATCTATGATTTTTTTATAATCTATGAAAATATTTATTAGAAAACATGAAGATATCGATTGCTGTATAACTTCATCAAAATTATGTTCATCATTTTAAGTGAATTATTATTTTTTAGATTTAAAATTATTTTTTATGAAAATAATTGAATTCCTTAAAAAAAATTTATTATTTATAAAAATAATTGAATGTTTGCTAACAATTTTATTAAAATTTTGTTTAAATAATTGAATTCTTTTTGGGAAATTTTATTAAAATAGTAGATATTGAAAATCATTGAAATTAAAAAAATTTTTGCAAATAATTGAAATTAGGACAAGAATTTTTTTTAACATTTATCAAAATAATTGAACTTTGGAGAAGAATTTTGTTATTTATAAAGATAATTGGGATTTTTACGAGAATTTTTTTCAAATTTTGAACATAGTTGAATTTTATTTATTTAGTTATTTATTTTTAAATAATTGAATTTCTGCAATTATTTGTAATTTCTCAAAAATTGAATTTTTGTACTGTTTTCAACAAAAATATAAATCAGAAAATTTTTAAAAATCCTATTTTTAAATTGTTTTGAAGAATTTCTTTGAATTTTTTTAAAAATAATGAATTTTCTTTAATAATTTTAATTGGAATTTTTTTAAGTAATTGAATTTTATAAAGAATTTCTTTCAAGTTTTTTAAAATAATCGTGTTTCTTAATATAATTGAAATTAAACATTTAATTATTCAATTTTATTTCAATTTTTAGAATATAATTAAATTCTTTTTAGAATTTTATAAGAATTTTCTAAAATAATTTAATTCATTCAAGGAATTTTATTAAAATAAGTATAGAAAATAATTAAATTCTTTCAAAAAATTTTTTTTATTTATTGAATATAATCAATTTTCTTAATAATTGTAATTAATAATTTTTACTTAGTATTAAAATTTTATTACAGTTTTTGTAAATATAATTAAATTCTTTTGAAGAAATTTCTTTGTGTATTTTTTTTAAATAATATGTAGCTTATTGAATAATTTTGACTGAAAACTTTGAATATAATTTAATTAAACAAAGAATTTTTTCAACTTATTTTTAACTAATCGTGCCTGTCAATAATTATAAGTAAATATTTGATTTTTAAAGTTTATTAAAATTGTATTGAAAATAATTGAATTCCTCAGGAGAATTATTTTATTAGTTATAAAAAATAATTTAATGTTTGCGATGAATTTTAACTTTGAAAGAATTTCTAGACAAGAATTTGTTTCAAATTTTTGAAAATACTTGAAATTCTATAAAGAATTCAATTATTTATGAAAAAAATTAAATTCTCGACAAGAATTTTTTTTTAAATTTTTGGAAATATATTAAATCCTTCGAAGAATTTGATTATTAATAAAAATAATTGAAATCTGCCAAAAGAATTTTATTAAAATTTTTGAAAATAATTGAAATCTGCCAAAAGAATTTTATACTTTTTATGAAGATAATTGAATGTTTAGGAAGAATATTATTAAATTTTTTGAAAATAATTGAAATTCTTTAAAAAATTTTATTATTTTTATGAAACTATAATTGAAATAGAATTCTTTTCGATGAAAATTTACATTCTTTGGAGGAATTTAATTAAGATTGTATGGAAAATAATTGAATTTTCAGGAAGAAGTTTATTAAGATTTTAGAAAATAATTGAATTCTTGATGCGCTCGGACGCACTCTCTAATACCAGTCGGGTGGCAGTGAGAGGCGCAGAGGCGCTCACTGCTCCCCGACTGGTACTAGAGAGTGCGTCCGAACGCAGATCGAATCATTGCACGCGTGAGCTCAATTGCATTCTTCCAAAGAATGTTATAATTTATGAAAATTTATGAAAATAATTGAATAAGAATTATATTAAAATTTTTGAAAATATAAACAATAATAATTACTTATATACTTCATAAGTGAATTCTACTAAAAAATAATGAATAAAATAAAAAATAAAAGAAAGTAAAAATAAAACTGAGAATGAGATGAGAATTAAAAGAATATTGTCCCTAAAGTTTTGAACGTTTTCAATTTAAATATTTTCAGAAATTTCAACACTAAAATGAAAAATAAAGGAAAAAAATATTCTTTTAGTTAAAATTATAATTTCTTTAATATAAAAAATAATTTTTATAATAAAATAAAAATTAAAAGAAGTAACAAAAATATCGTCGTCTATTCAAACCTTTTATAAAGCTTTAGAAACTTAATAGAATAATTTAATAAGAAACTAAAACGTCTCTTTACAAATATTACACAAAAATCTTTTACATACCTTTTTTAAAATCAGAGAATTCTGTTTGACATTTAAAATACAATTCACATGAAGAGTTTTATAATAAAAAAAAATAAATAAGAAATTTATATGTCCATTTGAAGAAGAGTTTTCTTTTTGAACTTTTTTTTCTTTTCTTTTTGATATGTATCATATAAAAGACCGACAACAAATCTTTTATCCTTTCTGACTGTAATTTTTTTTTCATTTATTATTCTCTGAAGAATATTCTGAAGTGTATTTTTTCCCTGTGTGATTCAATTCAACACGGTTTCTGTTTGAATTTATAATTCTCCACTAGAAAATAAACAGAAATATTTTCATTTTCTCTGTTGTAACTTATTTTTATATCTAGATGTAGTTTTCATATTCTTCATACATTTAGTAGCTTTATTTTTAAACTCTTTATAAATGCTGAGAAGAGATTAAAAAAGATTCATAAGTGAAAGCTAATCTTTTGAGAGAGGAAAAAATTAATAATGGACCATATACTTTTACTGGATTCAGTTCAGTAAAAATTATACTTTTGTCTTTGAAAAAAATTACTCGTATCAAAAGGTATTAAAAAGTTATATTGAAACAATTTTGATACGCTTTGTATTAATTTAATAAAATTAGAAAAACTGTGTAATTGAATCCCAGACTTCATTCAACAAAATTAATTATTTAACAAAATTTTTAATCAATAATTCTTTACAATAATTCAAATACTTCCACTAATAATGACATTTTTCTGTTTTCATGGAAATTCAATTTTTTAAAAAAATTTTTAATAAAATTCTAAGCAAGAATTCAATTATTTTCATAAATAATAAAACTCGTCGAAGAATTTCAATTATTTTTAATACTATTTTAAATTAATTAATCGAAAAATTCAATTATTTAAAATAAAATTTTCCTAATATTTATTATACACGGAAAGAAAATTATATTAAATTTTGAAAAAGTGCTTCTCAATTTAGGGAAAAAGTGCACCAAACCGAAATTTTGGTATCAAAAATACTAAACAGTGAAAGGAATAATTTGAAATTTAGTATAATAATATCAAATATCAAGAATTTTAATCTAACTTTACTAAATTTCAAATTATTTCTTTCACTGTTTAGTATTTTTGATACCAAAATTTCGGTTTGGTGCACTTTTTCCCTAAACTGTAAAAACTTTTCCAAAATATATATGAATGTGTTAATATATGTAATAAATTTTCTCTCCGTGTATTTCGAAAGAATTAATAATTTAAAACAATGTTTATAAAATTTTTTATGAAGAATTGAATTATTATTTTCAAAAATAACAAAATTTTTCACAAAAATTCAATTCTTTTTAAACATTTTAATAAAATTTTTCGCAAGAATTCAATTATTTTCTAAAATTTTAATAAATCCTTGGAAACAATTCAATTTTATTTATAAATAGTAAAATTCATTATAAAAATTCAATTATTTTCAAAAAAATTTCACGAAAGAATTCAATTTTTTCTTAATTTGTTATAAAAAGTTTCAATAGAATTAAATTATTTTCCAAAAATTTCAATAAATTCTTCAAAAAAATTCTTCAAAAAAATATTTATACCTATAGTAAAATTCATCGCAAAAATTCAATTATATTTATACGTAATAAAATTTATTGCAAAAAATAAATTATTTTTACTACAATTTTAATAACATTTCATGAAAGAATTGAATTTTTTTTAAATTTTTAATAATTTTTTTCATGAAAATTTAATTATTTTCTAAAATTGTAATATATCCTTTAAAAAAATTCAATTATATTTAATTATTTATACATAGTAAAATTCATTGCGAAAATTCAATGATTTTTAATACAATTTTAATAACATTTCATGAAAGAATTCAATTCTTTTAATTTTTAATAATTTTTTTGAAAAAATTCAATTATTTTCTAAAATTTTAATAAATCCTTAAGAACAATTCAATTTTATTTATAAATAGTAAAATTCATTGCAAAAATTCAATTATTTTCAAAAAAATTTCACAAAAGAATTCAATTTTTTCTTAATTCGTTATAAAAAAATGTCAATAGAATTCAATTATTTTCTAAAATTTTAACAAATTAAAAAAAATCAATTATATTTATAAATAGTAAAATTCATTTCAAAAATTTAATTATTTTCAAAAATTTCAATAAAATTTTTAGCAATTTATTTTTAATACAATTTTTACAGGAACTGCTCGAAAAATATAATTATTCTTAAAAATTTAATTTCAATTCCTCGAAAAAATCAGTTGTTTAAAAAAAGGTTTATTTTAAAATTCTTTGGAAGAATTTAATTATTTACAAAAATATTTGAATTTTTCACAGGAATTCAATTATTTTCGAATATTTTATTAATAAAATTTTGCGAAAGAAATCATTTGTTTTAAATACAATTTGAGTTAAATTTTTTTGAAATAATTCAATAATTTCTTTTAGATTTTAATAAAATTCTTTCCAAGAATTTAATTATTTACATTAATAATTCTTCGAAAGAATTCAATTATTAAAGATAAATATCAAAATTATTCCCGAAAATTTAATTATTTTGAGGCATTTAAAAAAAAAATTCTTTGCAAAATTCAATTATTTTCATAAATAACAATTATCATCACAATTTAATTATTTTTTTTTAAAGTAATAAATTTCTACTTGTAAATTCAATTATTTTAAAAAATTCTTATAACATCGTTCGTAAGAATTCAATTATTTTCATAAATTATACACAGAGAAAAGCGAGTGTTGTTTTTGATGCGGGTAAATTTTGGTAGGGTAATTTTAGTGAGGATAAATTTTCTATAATAGAAAATTTACCTTATTTTCGGTGTTAAAATAACACTTCCGAGCTAAAGTTTGATGCAGACACTTTTAACACCGAATTCAGTGTTAAAATGACACTCACTTTTTTCTGTGTAAACTGCTTTTTAGGATTCAATTCTTTTCAAAAAAATTTAAGAAAATACCACACAGACATTTATTTATTCTCAAAAATTTTAATAGAATTCATTGTATAAAATTTAATTAGTTTTAAAAACTTTTCACAATTCAATGATTTACAATATCTATTATTTTCAAAAAATTTCCAAATAGAATTAAATTATTTAAAAATGTTTTTTAAAAATCTTTTTAAGAATTCAATTCTTTTTCATGATAAATAAAAAAAATTTCTCAGGAATTCATTTATTTAAATTAGAATTTTTGTCAGTTTTGTGAAGTGTCTAAAACCCTTTTTTTTGGTCGTCAAATTTAATTTTTCGATAGCTACTTTTTGCTACTTTTTAAAATTAATTATCTAGTGCGAAGTCTGTAATCCAAACAAAAATTCAGATGATTTTGTTTGAATATTATAGAATTTATTTTTTTTATATTTATAAATATATATTTAGTGGAAAGAAATTCTGTTTAACGAATATGGCCTTTTTACTATACGAATTCTTAGATAAATTATTGTTTATTTTTATACTGATTGAAATTAGAAAAAGTTCATAAAACTTTGATTTAATCTTTCTTTACTAATTGACGAGAAGAAATTGTAGTCAGCCAAAGTATTTTGTAACTTTTTTTTGATTGAAAACTTTCTTTACTAGTTGATAAAGAAAGGCACATTCTGTCTGACTAGAACTGTTTTTTACTACTATTTTTTATTATAAGTAGGAAAAATTAAAATAAAATTTTTCTTCACTAAAAATTTACTTTCACTAGGAAGCAGGGCTCGAACCAGCGAAAGTATTTAAAAATACGGACTTTACGGACCAAAAATAAAAAATTACGGACCATTTAAGGACCAATTGCTAACAAAAATATAACCAGCCCGAGTCAAATCAATTCAATTATTATTTTCAACAATTTTTAACTAAAATTCTTCTTAAAATCGATTATATTTAATAATTTTCGAAAAAAAATTCTTTGACAATTTTGCAAATTCATTTGTTTACAATATTCAATTTTACGAAATTTCAATTATTCGTAAAATCTTCAATTAAATATATATTTGAAAATAAAAACTTCAAATATTATTAAAAAAATCCACAATTGAAGGGCTGGATGCTATAATGTGTTACGCGCCATGTTAAGTGAATGGCGCGTAACACATTATAGCATCCAGCCCCTCAATTAAAGTTTCTCAAAAAAATTAATTCCACAGAATTGTTAGTTAAAAATATGAAAAATTCAAATTTCCAAAGATTTTAATCTGAAACCTTTTCAAAATTCAATTATTTCTAAAAAAAATTCAAGCTTTAATGCTTTTAATATTCAATTATTATCTAAAATTTTATATGATATTCATTTTTAAATCAATTTTTATGAGAAAATTCTACTAGAATTCAATTATTTCAATGCAAAAAAAAACAAATTATTGAATAATTTGCAATATATTTTAAAATTTAATTCTCATAAAGAATTATATTATTTATGAAAATAATTGAATGATTGCGAAGAAATTTATAAAAAAAAATTGTGAATAATTTGAATGACTGTGAAATTAGTATTATTTTTTGAAAATAATTAAAGGTTTGTGTAGAATTTTATAAAATTATTTTTTAAATAATTGAATTTTTTTGGAAAATTTTATTAGAATAGTAGATGACTATATTAAAAATCATTGAATTGAGGGAAATTTTTAAAAATAATTGAAATTTTGACAAGAATTTCATTAAAATTTTTGAAACCAATTGAATAATTTCTTAGAAGAACTTTATTATTTGAAAACATAATAATTCAAATTTTGACAAGAATTTTATTTAAAAAAATTAATTCCACAGAATTGTTAGTTAAAAATATGAGAAATTCAAATTTTCCAAGATTTTAATTTGAAAACTTTTCAAAATTCAATTTTTTCTAAAAATTCATGCTCCAATGCTGTTAATATTCATTAGCTAAAATTTAAAAAAAAATTAATTTTCAAATCAGTTTTGATTAGAAAATTCTACGAGAATTCAATTATTTGAATACAAGGATAAAGAATTTATTGAATATTTGATTACTTCTTAAAAAGAAATTCTCATAAAGAATTTGATCAACAAATTTTTAAATAATTGAATTCTTTTGATGAATGTTAATAGAATTTTTATGAATAATTACATTTTTCGAGGAATTCGAATAAAATTGTATTTGAAAATAATCAAAATTCTGCCATAAATTTTATTATTTATAAAAAATAATTGAATTTCTCAAAATAATTTTATTATTTACGAAAATAATTGTATTCCTGTAAAGAATTTTATTATAATTTTAAAAAATAATTGAATTAGGTATGGCTAAGAAATTTATATAAAATTTGTAAATAATTGAATTTCTGTGAAATTTTTATTATTTTTGTGAAAATAATTAATGTTTTGTGTAGAATTTTATTAAATTTTTTTTTAATAATTCAATTCTTTTGGAAAATTTTATTAAAATAGTAGATATCTATTAAAAATCATTGAATTGAGGAAAATTTTTTGAAAATAATTTAAATTTTAACAGGAATTTTATTAAAATCTTTGAAAATAATTGAATTTCGGAGAGAAATTTAATTATTTCTAAAGATAATTGAAATTTTGACTAGAATTTTAAAAAATTTTTTGAACATAATTGAATTTTTGCGAAGAATTTTATTACTTTTAAAAATAATTGAATTTCTTACAATCATTTGTAATTTCTCTAAAATTATCCAAATTACACTCTAAATCTAAATCAGTGAAAATTTCACTGATTTCAATTCAGTGGCCCAGTTTTCTTTGATGAATCAGTGGAATTTCACTGACAATCAGTGGTTTTTACTGATTCTCAGTGAAATCCCACTGATGAATTAAAGAAAACTGGGCCACTGAATTGAAATCAGTAAAATTTTCACTGATTCAGATTTAGAGTGTATATCGTGCAATTCACGGACTTTACGGACCTTTTTTTAAAAAAACGGACTTTTACGGACTTCAAGTAAAGTTACGGACTTTTACGGGATTTACGGACCTAGTTCGATATTTAAAAAATTTACTATATTTTTTTTATTTTTTTATTTTTAAAATTTTTTTTTCTATATATAAAAATGATAGAAAATAATGAATGAAATTGATACCTAAAATTTGGATCTAAAATTTATGTTTAGATTTGACTTTGGTATCAATTCGTTGCAATTCGATAGTTTTAAGTAAAAAGTGATAAAGTCATGTATAGTTTTCAACTGTTTAATAATTGATGAAATGAATAAAATTTTGTAATGTAATTGTTGATAATTTTTTGTTCCGCAGGCAGTGTCAGTTTTAGTGAGTGCCTACACATTGGTGGCCATAAGTATAGATCGTTATATTGCGATTATGTGGCCATTGAGGCCACGAATGTCGAAAACACATGCTAAGCTACTTATCCTTGCAGTGTGGTTGCTTGCCCTAATTGTTTCTTTTCCAATCGCTGTTGTTTCTAAGCTGGATCAACCGGCTGATCGATATGTTGCATGTGATCGATACATGTGTGAGGAAATGTGGCCCTCGCCACAACAAAGGTCAGAATATACACAAATTCATCCATTATTTCTTACTAATCACTATATATATATATATTACTATTAAAAATCAATTAATTAATAAATTAGAAATATTTGCTCAAAAACGAAAGAAAAAATCTTAACCTAATATTAATATTGCTGTCCAAAGTAAAAACCTAGTAAGTCGCATTTGCCGTAAACTTATAGCAAATGAGATTATATTAATTAATTAATAATTAATAGTTAATAATAAAATTTTTAAAAAAAGTTTCTTTAAAAATAAAGGAAAAAAATGTTTACAACTTTTATTTATCAATTACAAATTTTCGCATTGAAAATGAAATTGAAACTTTTTAAATTTTTAGAAAATAAAGAAAAAAAATTTTACTCAATACAAATATTCTGTTACATTTATTTAGGAATTTCTTTAATTGTAAAATTATTTAAAAAAAACATCAATAATTTCTTTTTAAATAAATATTTAATTATTATTATTTTTTCACAGGAATTAAGACATTCAAAAATTCCAAATTCAAACCTTTTTGAAATTAAACAATAACTTACAAAAGTATTTTGCTATAAAACATAAAGATATTGATTGCTCCGAGTCGAAAGACTCGGAGTGATCGATTTCTTTATGTTTTATAACAATTTATAATAATTAAAAATTTATGAAAATAATTGAATTATTGCGAAGAAATTTATAAAGAAATTGTAAATAATTGAATTCCTGTGGAATTTTTAATATTTTTGACAATAATTAAATGTTTGTGTACGATTTTATTAAATTTTTTAAAAAATAAAAAATTTTTTTATTAATTTGTTTTTTTATTTTTATTTTTTTTATTTTTTAATAATTTTTTTTTTATTTTTTTTTTATTTTTTAATAATTTTTTTTTATTTTTATTTTTTTTTTAATAAATTTTTTAATTAAATTTTTTTTTAAATTTTTTAAAAATTTTTTAATTTTTATTAATTTTTTTTTTTTATTAAAATTTTAATTTTTTTATTAAATAATATTAAAATATTTTTTAATATTTTTTTTTTAAATATTTATTTTTAATAAATATTTTTTAATATTTTTTTTTAAATATTTATTTTTAAGGGGATTTGAACCTTGATGACGTCACAGTTTGTGCAAAGCATTAGTTTTAAATCTGTGACGTCATCATGGTTCAAATGCCCTTAATAAATATTTTTTAATATTTTTTTTTTTAAATATTTATTTTTTAAATATTTTTTTTAAATATTTTTTTTTTAAATTTAAAAATTTTAAATTTTTTAAAATTCTTAAAAATTTAAAAATTTTTAAAAATTTTAAATTTTAATTTTTTAATATTTTTTAATAATTTTTTATTATTTTTTAAAATAATTTTTTTTATTTATTTTTATTTTCCTTTTTTTTTATTTTTTAACAATAAAATCGAATTTTATTGTCATTTTTGAAAATAATTGAACTTTGGGGAAAAATTTTGTTATTTACAAAGATAATTGAAATTTTGACGAGAATTTTTTTTAATTTTAAACATAATTGTATTTTATGAGAAGAATTTTATTAACTTTTGAAAATAATTGAATTTCTGCGCAATAAATTTTTTGCAATTTCTTCAAAATTGAATTATTTTAGTGTTTTCAACAAAAATTTGAATTAAAATTTTTAAATTCTATTATTTTTAAAATTGATAATTTTATTTAAAAAATGAAGTAAAAAATTAGAATTGTTGCTAGTATTATAATAATCGACATAATCTGTCCCCACGTGAAGTTAGTGTTTTTTTATTCCAATTTTTTATTTTATAGTTCGAATTGTTATGTCAAAAGTTTGACAGTTATAATTTTATAGTGAATAATAAAATAAGTGGAGTAAGAAAATTTAACCCAAATTTCAAAAACTCAATAAAGATGTACAGTTGCAATTATATTAAAAATAATTAATTATTTTATGAATTACTTATTTTCATATTTAAATAATTTAATTCTCCTTGTTGAATGCTGATAAGAATTGATTTAAAAAAGAATTTTAGTTAAAACTTTAGAAAATAATTAGAAATGTTAAAGTAGATTTCTTTCCAGAAATAATTAAATTTCAAAAAGTTTTTAAATATAAAAAATTATTAATTTGTTAGCTTCCTTAAAAATTAAAAGTTTTGAATAATATTATTAAAAAATTTTTTTAAATAATTAAATTTTGTAAGACTTGCAGTTCAAATTTTCATAAAAAATTTTTCAAATGGTTTTACATTGAAAGTATTTTGAAATTTTAAACAAATAAAGAACAGTAAGCATTTAAATATTTCTTTTAACAAAAAGAATTAAAGTTTTAAATAATTTAATTTAGAAATTCCGAAAAAATTTGTTTCTTGAAAAAATGCAATTAAAATTTTTTTTAAATAATTGTATTTCCAAAAATAATTTTAAAAAATTGTTGAAAAATTAATAAATTTTATCAAATTTAAGTGAAATAAATTTTATATTATAATGAATTTTATTTGTTTACTTTTCAAAATTATTTTGAAATATAATCGTATTTTTGAAAAATTCTCGCATTGAAAATTTGGAAAATAATTGAACTTTAAAAAAATTTAGATGTAAACTTGTTACCAGGATTGTTCCAGTCGTACCCGAAAGTTCAATTATTTAATAAAAAATATCTTGCGTTCAAGTTGTTGTTAGAAATATAATTGTAAATTTCTATAGGAAGAGTTGTTCAGAAAATTAAATTTAAAAAAAAACTGTTAGAAAAATCGTATTTTTTAAAAAATGAAGAATTTTCATTAAATTTCGAAAATAAAATATTGTAAAATAAAAAGGGAAATGAAAATTTCATGCGCGTATAGTTTTGCTAGTTTTTAATAATTTTTGAAAAAGTTCTTTGAGAATTCAATTATTATTAAACATTATGTATATTAAAAAATGAAAACTTCAAATCATTTTTAAAAAAATTCAATTAAACTTTTTCAAAAAAATTAATTCTAGAGAAATTGTCAATTAAATGTATAAAAATTTTCAAATTTTCAAAAGATAGTAATAAATTTAAAGATCTTAATGTTAATTTTAAAATTAAAAAATTGAAATGAAATGATTGTGATGTTAATTTTATTAATTTGAAAATAAAAAAAGAGAATAAAAAATTTGAAATTAAAAAATATTTTTTTAAATTATGAATATTTTTTTTTTTTTGTCAATTTAGGTATTATTATTCAATTTCTTTACTGGTCCTGCAATATCTGGTGCCTCTTTTAGTAATGATGTTTACGTATACCAGTATCGCGATAATGGTGTGGGGTAAACGACCTCCAGGTGAGGCGGAAAACACTAGAGATCAAAGGATGGCTAAATCAAAGAGGAAGGTGAGAAAAATCTGTAAATTTTGTTAATAATAAATACTCTATTAAATAATGTTTAATTAATTTACGTTATTAGCAATTTATATGCTAATCTTTCTTATTTAATCAACAATATAATTCTCCCCCAAAATTTTCAATCTCACTCTTATTTTCATTTTTTTCAAATTGTAAATATTTATCCACTTTTGACTACTAAAAATAATTTTTCAAAAATACAAATAATTATTATAATTACATTAGTTAAATAATCTTTAACGTCCGAGATTTTTTATAAAATAAGGCGAATAAAACGAAAACATTCGGACAATGTTGGAGTAAATAAATATTATTATATTCATTGTCCGAATGTTTTCGTCTTATTTGCCTTTTATTATAATTACAAATAATTATTAATAAATTGATAATTAATAAATATAATAAGTATAAATAAAATAAATATTTTTTTAATGCCAATTACTAAACTATTATATCATATAATTAATATAAAATTATAAATATAATACAATTAATATTAATTAATAATAATCTAGCTTGATTATAACTAGTGTGAAATTTCGACGGTCGTTGGCAGTTTAAAAAACTTTACTTATGCAAAAAAAAATATTTTCATAACGCGGTGCAAAAAAGGGCATACTTTTTTGCACCTTGTTATGAAAAATATCGTTCGTAACTAGTACTAGCCTACAGTTTGTTCCAAAAAAAGTGCTCATTCATTTAAACTTATAATCAATAATATTTTAATTCCAATTTTTGTAAAGAACCCACACGGTAAAAAACAACTAAAAATTTTGCTAATAAAGTGAAATTTTGTAGCTATTCCAGATAAAAATTTTTTCCGTGTAATTTCTTTAGTATTTCTATTTCTAAATTAAATTATTCAAAAATTCAATATTTTTGTCTGAATTAATATTTAAATCCTACTTTCATTATTATTTTTCTTTCCTCACAGGTATTAATTTATTAAAATTTCAAATTATTTAAAAATTCAATATTTTTGTCTGAATTAATATTTAAATAATTCTACTTTCATTGTTATTTATTTTTTTTTTGCACAGGTATTAAAATTTCAAATTTATTTAAAAAAAAACTAGTCAAAAAACGATATACCTATAAAAAAAATTTGCGAATAGAGATGAAATAGAATAGAGATGACAATAATTCCATATAAACTCAAGAACTTCTCTCTCGACCCTTTAATTCAATTTTTTTGAGAATAACTCCCTCTCGCTCTTTCAGTATAGTTGCGACATTGGTTATCCTCAAGAATTGAGGTCGAGAATATTTTTTTTTTCTGCAGGAATAAAGAGGAAAGGAAAAAAAAATTCATATATTGTCACGATGCACTCTCAGAATATATAATAATATTTTTTATCAATCTTTTTCTATTATATGTATATTGTAGAGTCTTATTGTAAATTTTCTTTGTTTATCGTTTTCTTTTCTATACCTACATCATTAAAAAAAATTTTTATTTTTGCTTGCATGTGAATTGAAACAAAAATGGTAGAAAAAAAATGAAAAAAAAAATTGTTTCTGTAAAATTGTAAATTTTTTGCTATTTTCATAATTGAAATATAAAGTGAATTTTTTTTTCTTTCTTGCATAATGCAGTCTTTCATTTTTCTCCAGGGAAATAATTTTTTTTAATTTGTTTATAACACAATATTCAACTGTGTATAAGAATAAAGATAAATAACTTAAGCTTGCTTTTTTCAATGTTCTGAAAAATAGTCTTTTTCACATTTCATGACGTAATGATAACTGAAAGTTCTCTTTTTTTTATTATTATTTTTATTATTATTATTGTTTTTATTGTTTTTATTATTATTATTATTATTATTATTATTATTATTATTATTATTATTATTTTTATTTTTATTTTTATTTTTATTTTTATTTTTATTATTATTATTATTATTTTTATTAGTAACGAAGATATTAATAATGATAATAATTAAGATTGTTAATATTTATATTGCTTATTGTTATTATTATTATTTTTAACGAATATATTTGTTAATTTCATTTTTTGTCTGACTATAATTGACTTGAACTACTGAAAAATAATTCTTTGTTATGAAAATTCATCTGATAATAATTACTTAATAATTATTAATTTGTATTAAATAAATAAATACGTAAATTTTTGGCCTGAGTGAAAAATATTTAATGTTAAATTCTTTGCTATATATGAATTTATCTGATAAAATAATTAGTTGATAATAATTTTAATATATAATAATTAATTTGTAGTGAATAAATAAATAAATTTTTGGTCTGAAGATAATTAAAAATTAAAAAATATTGTTTGAGAAATTGAAAATAAGTATGCATTGATATTTTTTCATGTTTTATAATAAAATAATATTAGAAATTTAAAAATTTAAAAATTTAAAAAAAAATATGATAAACAAATTAAAAATATACCCATTTTGTTTATTATTCACTTTTTTCTAAAACAAACTTCGTTTGACTGATCTAAATTATGCTTCTCGTTTTTATTTATAAAAAATAGAAAATTGGTAATTTTTATAAA
This sequence comes from Leptopilina syphax, assembly GCA_032872505.1. Classification (NCBI taxonomy): domain Eukaryota; kingdom Metazoa; phylum Arthropoda; class Insecta; order Hymenoptera; family Figitidae; genus Leptopilina; species Leptopilina syphax. Next base: position 26,531,606 of record CM065469.1, on the reverse strand, counting down.
AAATTATGATTAAGAAATAGGAAATATATATCCATTTTATGCATAATTTTTATTTCTTAATGACAATATTGTTTATACTAACTAATTTTTTTCTTTTGGGAAGAAAAACATTTTAATTTCTTAATATTTTTTCTTTTCTTTCGTTGCTTAATATTTTTGTAGAAAATTCTCAATTTTCATGAGGAAATAATTTGCATCAATTCTATTTCTTAATTTCAATTGTTTTAATAAAATTCAAAGTTTTTTAAAGATAAAGGGAAAAAATGTTTATAAATTCTATTTGTCAATTGCAAATTTTAATTGAAAATGAAATTAAAAATTTTTTAATTTTTAGAAAATATAGAAAAAGATTCTACTCAAAAAAAATGTTCTGTTACATTTATTTACGAATTTCTTTAATTGTGAAACTAATCGAAAACACCAATAACATTCTTTTTTAAATAAATATTTAATTATTATTGTTTTTCAACAGGAATTAATAAATTCAAAAATAAAACTAATATAAATAAAAACTATAAATAATCCATAAATCTATAAATAAAACTAATAACAAATTGTTATAAAACATGAAGAAATCGTTTGCTCCGAGTCGAAGACTCGGAGTGATCGATTTCTTCATGTTTTCTAATTATTAAAAATTTATGAAAATAATTAAATTATTGCGAAGAAATTTATAAAAAACTGTAACTAATTGAATTACTGTGGAATCTTTATTATTTTTGAAAATAATTAAATGTTTATGTAGAATTTTATTTAATTCTTTTTAAATAATTGAATTTTTTTCGGAAAATTTTTTAAAAATAGTAGATATATTGAAAATAATTAAAATTAGGACAAGAATTTTATTGTCAAGTTTGAAAATAATTGAATTTTGGGGAAAAATTTTGTTATTTATTACAAAGATAATTGGGATTTTGACGAGAATTTTTTTTTAATTTTGAACATAATTGAATTTTATGGGAAAAATTTTATAACTTTTGAAAATAATTGAATTTTTGCAATTATTTGTAATTTTCTTCAAAAATGAATTTTTTTTTTTAGTGTTTTGAACAAAAATTTTAATTAAAAAATTTTTAAATTCTATTATTTTTAAAATTTCTAATTTTACTTAAAAAATGGAGTAAAAAGTTTGCCGCGCGAATTGTTGCTAGTAAGTTAAAAATAATCTCCAAAAAAATTAATTTCTAATAAATAAGTAAATTTTTGGTCTGACTATATAATTGACTTGTACTAATGAAAAACCGAATTTCTTCGTCTGATCAGAATTTTCTTTATCTACTGAAATAAAAAATCTAATATTTTTTCTGTATTTATTAATTTCTTTCTATTTTTAATGAATTACAAATTTTCATTTTTTCCTGTCCGACTTCGATATTGTCTTTTACTACTTAAAACATACAAAGGAACTGAAAATGAAATGCGCATTTTGTAAAATATTATTTCTAAAATAAAATTAATTAAGAAACTTTAATTGAATACTGAAAACTGTATAATATGCGTTTTAATCGCTACGAAGTAACGAATTCCAGAGATATATAAATATATAAATGTATTAAAACTTCTGTACTTGTGCGATAACTCAAAATGGAAAATGTTTTCAAATGGCATATTATCCTTCTACTTCGTGAGTTAACAAACAAAAATCAAACACTTATATCCAGTGTGTTTTCTCATTTTATTTCCCGAGAGAATTTTATTCATCAAAAAATAATTTCTCATATTTGAGAACAATCATTTTATTATCATTATTATTATTTGTTATGAATATATATTCATGGCAAATAATAATAATGATAATAATAATAATAATGATAATTTTTCAAATTAAAAAGTTACTTGAATAGTCGCTTATATATATAAGCGACTATTCAAGTAACTTTTTAATTTGAAAAATTTTTTCCACTATTTATATATATATATATAACTTTCAAGTTTTTCAAAATTACATTTTTCGTTACGATTTCATTTTTTTAATTCACTTTTAAAACATACGATTGCCCACAAATAATATGGGAATTTACTGCTATTTTTCAAATAGCACACACACACACATACATTATGTGCGGTTGGAGAAGAAAAAGTACTTAAACATCTTTGTTTTTTTTATTAGTTCTCAAACAATTTTCCAAGAGGAAAAAATTTATTATCTTTTTTACATTAGGAAATGAAAAAATTCTCATTTAATTTCATTCCCTTCGATTTGAGACATTTAATTACAATGCTTTTAAACACTTTAATTTAATTTAATACCTATTAATCGTTATTTTAATTTTTTTAGACTAAAACAATAAGATGAGTTAATTCGTAAGATTTATCAATAATAAATGGTAGAATTTTGAGAAAGAAAAAATTAAATGAAAAATAATATTTAACTCAAAGGAAAAAAGTAGAAACTTTTTAGTAGTACAAGTCAATTGTAGTCAGAGCAGAAATTTATTTATGTATTTAGTTGCAAATTAAATTATCAGATATAAATTCGTAAAACAAAAAGTTTAACATTAACGGTTTTTACTAATCATTAATATTATTATTTATTATCAATAATAATTTTGTTATCAGATAATTTCGTATAACAGGGAATTTAGCATTATCAGTTTTCCAGTAGTACAAGTCAATTACAGTCAGACAAAAAATTTACTCATTTATTTATTTGTATATTTATTCTATACTTCTATACAAATAAATTATTATTTATTATTATTATTATCAGATAAATTTTTATAACTAAGAATTTAGCATTAAGGGCATTTGAACCTTGATGACGTTACAGTTTGTGCAAAGCATGTGTGACGTCATCAAGGTTCAAATGCCCTTAAAGATTTTTTCAGTAGTACAAGTCAATTATAGTCAGACAAAAAATTTAATTATTTATTTATTTATTGAAAACAAATTAATTATTATTAATTAATAGTATTAGTATAAATTATATATTATTATAAATTTACCATCAGATAAATTTGTATAACAATGAATTTAACTTTAAAGTTTTCAGTAGTACAAGTCAATTATAGTCAGACCGAAAATGTTCTTATTTATTTGTTTATTCATTTAATACAAATATTATTATTATAATATTAATATTATTATCAACTAATTGTTATCAGATAAATTCGTATAATAAAAAAATTTAACATTAACGATTTTTCAATAGTACAAGTCAATTATATAGTCAAACCACAAATTTACTTATTTTTTTTATTTTTTATTTACACAATAAAAATTAAATTATTTTAAATTATCAGATTAATTCCCATTAGAAAAAATTTACCATGAAAAGGTTTTCAGTAGTAAAAGACCACTTTAGTCGGACTTTTTCGACATTTCTCCTATTTCAGTAGTAAGTAAACAATTATAGCCAGACACGAGAAGTCTAATTTTAATTTTAAAGTTCAAATTTAAATTTTCAATTTACTTCGAAGTATAGAAACTATTTTTAATTGATAAATTACTAAATTTTTCACGATATAATTATAAATCGACGATTTCATTATAATCTTCGCTAATTGATCTTACGTAACATTTAATTAACGCCCCCTCCCTCCCTCCTCTCACCCTCTGACCTTTTCAAAAAATTCACCAGCAAATCAGTAATTCCAACTACTTCCATGTAATATTTAAACAGTAATTTGTTTATGGCCTTTTGCATTATTTTTTTATAACAATATTTTAATTTTTATTTTAAAAATGTAAACGTAATTGATTTTTTTCCCTTACTTTTTAAAATTCAGAAAATAATTAAATCGATTAAATTAATTACTAAGTGCAATGGTAATAAATTCAAAATTTTTTAATTATAATCAAATTTAAAAAAATTTTTTTAATCAATTTCAAATATTAAATTAATTAACTATTACAATTAATATTATTATTTTTAAATTATGTAATTAGAAATAATTATTATTTATTACACGCATGCAAAAAATATATTATTATTACACAAAACTACAGAAAAAAAATTATTATCATTGATATAAATCGTCAAAATTTTTTATTAATTATTATATAGGAGTTAAATAAGTTAATTTAAATAGAGAAAAAGGTGAAATTAATAAATTAAATTTTTATTTTTGAAACTTGAAGAAAATTCATAACTGAGAGAAAATTTTTCTTTTGCAGATGGTGAAAATGATGATGACTGTCGTGACAGTCTTTACAATTTGTTGGTTGCCCTTCAATGTTTTGATAGTAAGTCGATATTACAATATTATTTGAAATTTCACAGTTATTGTACAAAGGAAATTAGAATCTGTCTGCAGCATAAGTTTAAATTGTTGAGAAACTCGTAACTTTAAACTAAATTTGAGTGACAGTTGAATGTTATGTTTTGTACTTATGTTTCCCAGAAAGCATTTTGAAATTTGACGTAATTATTACAATGTAATATCTTTCTAATAATATTTTCATTTTAAAATAAAAAATGTTTAACATTTTTTTTACTCCAAAAAGTACTTTTTTAATTTTTATATATTTACTAATTTTTTTAAATTTATTTTATTAATTTTATCTATAACATTATTGATATTTATTTATATTTATTTGTTTATTTATTTATTTGTTTATTTATTTATTTATTTATTTATTTATTTATTTTGTTTGTTTGTTTATTTATTTATTTACGGGACAAGCCCATTCGTACAAATAACAAATTTATAAATAATATCTTTATAACTGTTAAATACTTTTAGTACTTTATGTACGAATGGGACTCAATGCCCGTAAATAAATAAATAAATAAAAATAAAAATAAGAGATAAAAAAAATAACTAAATAGAAAAATGGTTTTAAATTAAAATAAAAATTCATAAATTGATGAAAATTAAAATATAATTTGAAATTAAAAGGATGAAACTTTTTTTATAAAAGAAATTTATTAAAACTAGACTATAAGTCTAAAAAGTTTGGAAAATATTTTACGCATCGAAAAAAAATTCAGTTTAATTGATAATAAAGAAATATCAAATTATTTAGTGTGGGGATAAAAATTTTTCATATAAAAATAAACTGATCGTTAAGGGAAAAAAATTTTTTTGATTACAAGAACTTTTATTAATAAATTCTTTTTTCCTCCCATAAAATGTTAAAACATCGCAAAACAACCATGAATTTTTAGAGCCAACCTTTTATTCATAAATATAATAAATTTTTTTATTTTAAAATTAATATTAATTTATAATTCTTTTTTTCTCTCGTAAAATGTCAAAATATGGAGAAATAACCATTTTAGCATAAAAATTTTGTTCATAAATAATACATTTTTTTAAAAACAATTATTAATTTAGTAATTTATAATATATAAATATAAAATATATAAATATAAAATATATAAATATAAATATATATCTAAATATAAATAATATATAAATATAAATTTAAATTTATTGTTATTGAAAAATTACTATTATTTATTATTTCTTTTTTCTTTATGATTATTAAATTAATTTTTTTAGTATACAATCTACAGTGATTTTGTTTTTTATTTGTTTTTTAAAACTCTTCTTTTCAATTAACTCGAATTAATTAACGGAAATGGATATGAATTAAATTTTTGTTAAAATCGGACTAAAATGATATATTCTTAAATATTTATCGCACGCATATTAAATATTTAAATATCATTTTTATATGCGCAGTGCAATGGTCTGGTTTAATATGGCTTTTGAATCTGTACTTTTCAAAGTCGTTACTTTTTTTTATTTGAGGATGAAATGTATATTATATATAAGTTCTTTATGCCGCTCGGATGATCAATATATCGATAGAGAATTTTTTCAAAATTATAAGCACTCTTCTGCACTTCATATAAGAGGCGAATTGTGTACAAGAGTTTACAGTTTAATGAAATACTCGATTTTAAGAGGGAAAAAAATAAAAGTCATTTCAATAAAGTCTTTAATGAAAATTTTCTCAAGAATAGAAATGTCATTTATATAATATATCGTTGCGAAGATGAAATTAATTACATTGTAAATCAATTTTTAATAGTGATTTTTTATGTACAACGTTAAAAGAATATTCTAATTTTAAGAATTATAATTTTCTCAGATTATAAAAATAATGTCAGTCCTTTTTTTTATTTTGCAATTATAGAACAGAATGTGTATTTTTTTAAAGACTTTTTAAAAATTTTTAAAAATATTTTTCAAACTTTTTAAAAATAAGGTATTTAAATATCTTTTTGTTTTTTTTTTTATTTTGTATATAATTTGACTCGAAGTGATTGTTAATCTTAATATTTCGTTTAAATGTTTTAAACTATATTTAAAAATATTTTGTCAATTATTTTCAAAAATATTTGTTAACATTTTTAAAATAATTTCCAAAATATTTGTAAAATTTTTTCTAATATTTTTAAAAGAATATTTTTATGATTCTAAATTTGTGAATGGAATTTTTATTTATTTCTCCTTCAAATTAAATTTTTATTAACAACAATAATTTTGTCTCAATATAAAAAACAATTATTAACATTTTTAAAAGTAAAATTTCAGTTTTTAATTTTTATCGCAATCAGTAATTTATGAAAATATTTTCAATAAAAAATTTAAGTTTAAATGTTTTATTGCAATTAATAATTTTTAATAAAAGAATTTTTTTTATTTTTTCAGAATCTATTTAATTTTTTTGAATATTTTTTTATTTTTCAAAAAAACTTTCTATTTTTTCAAATATTTTTTTTTCACAATTGTTTCAATAAAAATACAAAAATACTTTTTTATATTATATAAACTAAAAAAAATGTTTTTATATAATTGTTGTTATTATAAATACATAAAGTGAAACGGAAGACGCTATCTGGAATAATAACAGCACAGTGGAAAACGGAAACAATAGAAATAATGTTTATCCATATAATCATCAAGAATGTTATTTAAAAACAAAATTTTCATGTAAATGACTTAGAAAATTAAAAAAAAATATTTTTAATTCAGAAAAATAGAGAAATATTATAATTCTGATATTTATAATTATTTCAATAATAATAATTTTATAAAAATTTTATAATTATGATAACTTATCATAGTTTTTTGATTATGATAATTTATAATAATTTTATTATTTATAGAAAGAAAATATATATAAAATATGGAACGGAAGTGAAATAAATCAATATATCTTCAATTAATTTCGATAAATAATTTGTGTCTGATGGGTCATCTATAAATGAAATTTACAAGAGATGCGGAAATGTTCCCCCCTAAAAGTTTTTCTCGCATCATATTATATAGATATGAAAGACATTCCTCACACTCTCTCTAAAAAAATTTTTTTTTTTCAAGAAATAAACTAGATGACAGTATGAAAAATATGACTAAAAGTCGAATATAAACGAGATATATAAAATATACATAAAATTTTTAATATGTTGAGTGCCTGCATTTTTATCAACAAGTATTTCTTGAATTTTTATTATAAATATTTATTCAAATTCCTTCAAAACAATTCAATTTTATTTATAATTAGTAAAATTCTTTGTAAGAATTCAATTTTATTTTTAATAAAATTTTAATAAAATTTCATGAAAGAATTCATTTTTTTAAAATTTTTAATATAATATTTTTCAAAAAAATTTAATGACCCTTATAAAATTTTAATAAATTCCTTCGAAACAATTTAATTATTTTTTAATTTTTAATAAAATTTCTCGAAAGAATACAATTATTTTCTAAAATTTAAATAAATCCTTCAAAACATTTCAATTATTTTTATAAGTAGTAAAATTCATTGCAAGAATTTAATTATTTACAATTATTGTCAAAAACTTTAATAGTATCTATTCTTCCAAAGAATATAATTATTTTCTATATTTTAGTAAAATTTCTTGAATAAATTAAATTATTTTAGAAAATTGTAATAAAATTCTAAGAAGAATTTAATTATTTTCAAAAAATTTTATAATAAAATTCAATAATTAAATGTTTTATTTCAATATTATTACTAAGGAACATGATTATTTTAAAAACTTGAAATAAATTGTTCATGAAATTCAGTTATTATCAAAATTTTTAATTAAAATTGAGGAGCCGGGAAGAAGAACTCGCCGAGCGCTCCACTGCACACGCTATTGCCAGTCAAGCGACCCAAAATGTTCAAAAAATCGAAATTCGAAATTTTGATTTTTAAATTATACTTCCTTGTAGAAAACAGAAATGCGCATCTTTTTTTCCTTTGACTTTTTTTTATAGGATAAAAACTGTAGATAATAAATGGAAAAAACTAAAAAAAATTTTTTTACCAATTTAATTAAATTTTGAAACATAAATCGTCGTATCTTTGACAAATATTAATGAAATCACTTTATATTTGGTATGCACACTAATTAGGGTACATAGAAGACTACGAAATAAAAAAAATTTGAAAAATCATTAATTTGTTAATAACAATTAATTGTAAATAGTGAACGGTCGGTAATAGGGTTTTCTTACCTTTGACGAAAAAAAGTCTGTGGGGAACTTTGAAGTTGAAAAAACTTTCAGTGAGACATTTGTTTATTGCAATATAAGGAAGTTTTCTGGAAATTTGCAAACTAATTCATTTACAAGTTTCGAAAATATAAGCGTTTTTCGAAAAAGCGGGTGACGCGCTACCGCGTCTACACGTTGAGAATGATTCAAAGCATCTCAAAAGGAACGTGGAACGATGTTTTATTACTTATTGCTTCAATTTAAAACAAAAGTTTAAATATACATATATAATTAATATTATTTTTATTTTAATTTAAAATTCAAAATTTTAGAAGTACAATAATTTTTAAAAAAGTGAAATATTTGTTCTGCAGTTTCATTGTTGTCTTGTCCTTGAGCCGTCCTTCAAATGTAAACAGACGATTTTAACCGTTTATTTTTTATTTTTCGGGACGTTTATAATAGTGAAACAATAGTATAACAAATAAAAAATATATATATATATAAAACTATTATCGTATTTTAAATAAAATGTGTGACAGGGTGAGTGTATAAATGTTGGCAGAAAATATTTTTTTCTTAATTTGAAAATACTTAGACAAAAAAACTGTTAGAATATTATATTTAATTTTTTTCCTTTATTGGTCAAATTAATGTTTTAAAATTTTTACTTTATTTTATTATTTAATAATTTCTAAAAATTACAATTATAACCCTTCCTGAATTTAATTATTTTTTACAATTTTCAACTAAACTTCATCTCGGAATCAATTAATTTAAAAAATTTTCCAAAAGTTCTTTTAGAATTCAATTATTTAAATACAAAACTAAATTTTTTATCATAATTGTAATTATATAAATATAATAGTTTTTCAATTTTAAAAAATTTCCAAACCATCAAAATTTAGTAAAATCTATTAAAAATAATTTATTATTTTATTATTATAAATTTAAAAAATGTAATTATTATAAATTTAAAAAATTTAATTATTATAAATTTAAAAAATTTAATTGGCAATATTTCAAACTTAACATACAATATTTTATTTAAAACCTCTTTAAATTAGTTAAGTAAGGAAACAGCCCTGAACGTTCCACGTTCATTCGAGATGCTTTGAATCATTCTCCACGTGTAGACGCGGTAGCGCGTCACCCGCTTTTTCGAAAAACGCTTATATTTTCGAAACTTGTGAATGAATTAGTTTGCAAATTTCCAGAAAACTTCCTTATATTACAATAAACAAATGTCTCACTGAAAGTTTTTTCAACTTCAAAGTTCCCCACAGACTTTTTTTCGTCAAAGGTAAGAAAACCCTATTACCGACCGTTCACTATTTACAATTAATTGTTATTAACAAATTAATGATTTTTCAATTTTTTTTTATTTCGTAGTCTTCTATGTACCCTAATTAGTGTGCATACTAAATATAAAGTGATTTCATTAATATTTGTCAAAGATACGACGATTTATGTTTCAAAATTTAATTAAATTGGTAAAAAAAATTTTTTTAGTTTTTTCCATTTATTATCTACAGTTTTTATCCTATAAAAAAAAGTCAAAGGAAAAAAAGATGCGCATTTCTGTTTTTTACAAGGAAGTATAATTTAAAAATCAAAATTTCGAATTTCTATTTTTTGAACATTTTGGGTCGCTTGACTAGCAATAGCGTGTGCAGTGGAGCGCTCGGCGAGTTCTTCTTCCCGGCTCCTCAATTATTAAAGAAACTTCATTATTTAAAGAAAAATTCAAAGAAATTCTTCAAAAAGAATTTAATTAGAATTTTCAAAAATTTTAACAAAATTCTTTTCGAGAATTTAATTATTTTCATACATAATAAAGTTCTTGAAAGGAATTCAATTATTATCAAATTTTTTTGATAAAATTCTTTGTAACAATTCGATGATTTTCAATACATTAATTTTAAAATTGAAAATATTTAAAAAGAAAAATTATTGAAAAAGTTAAGAAACAAGAAAGCAAACAACATTTTTATAGTCAGATAAAAATTTACTTTTTTGGAACTAAATAGACGTTAATTAGTAAAAAAACTGTAAAAAAAAGTAATAAATAGTAAAAATAATTAAAAATAGTTAAAATATTAGAAAATAGTAAAAAATAGTAAAAATAATTAAAAATAGTTAAAATATTAAAAAATAGTCAAATATAGTAAAAAATAGTAATAAATAGTAAAATTAATTAAAAATAAATTTATCGTTATTTTCTCAGTAGAAAAATTTATTTATAGTCAGACAAAAATTACTTTTTTGAAACTAATAAGTTAATAGTAAAAAATTGTAAAAAAAATAGTAATAAATAGTAAAAATAACTAAAAATATAGTTAAAATATTAAAAAATAGTCAAATATGTACTGTAAAAAAAAGTAAAAATAATTAAAAATAGTTAAAATATTTAAAAATAGTCAAATATAGTAAAAAATAGTAATAAATAGTAAAAATAATTAAAAATAAATTTATCGTTATTTTCTCAGTAGAAAAATTCACTTGTAGTCAGAAAAAAATGTATCTTTTTGAGCTAATACGTTAATAGTAAAAAATTGTAAAAAATTGTAATAAATAGTAAAAATAATTAAAAATAGTTAGAATATTAAAAAATAGTCAAATATAGTAACAAATAGTAATAAATAGTAAAAGTAATTAAAAATAAATTTATCGTTATTTTCTCAGTAGAAAAATTTATTTATAGTCAGACAAAAAATTACTTTTTTTGAGATAATACATTAATAGTAAAAAATTGTAAAAATTGTAATAAATAGTAAAAATAATTAAAAATAGTTAAAATATTAAATAGTCAAATATTTTAAAAATAGTAATAAATAGTAAAAATAATTAAAAATAAATTTATCGTTATTTTCTCAGTAGTAATGTTCATTTATAGTCAGACAAAAATTTACTTTTTTGAGCTAATACGTTAATAGTACAAAATTATAAAAAAAATAGTGATAAATAGTAAAGAATAGTGAAAAAATTGGTAAAAATAGTAAAAAAAAATAGTAAAATAAAAAAAGTAAATTAGTAATTAGTGATAGAATTGCACATATTATTTTTTTTATTTTTAAACTATTATGTTACTTTAAGTAGTAACTGACAATATTATAATCTGACAAAATATTCATTTGAGAAAAATTAATAACAAAATAACTGCTAATGACTGAAAATAAAAAAAAAATCGCCGTAGAAAATTTGCAATAAAAACAGACATTAGCAATTATTTTAATTTCAGTGCCTCAGTTTTAGTAGTAAACGACAATCACAGTAAGACAAACAAAATAATTTTTTTTTTCTAAAAATTATCAAATTAATAAATTGTTAAAAAAAAATTTGTTCACGTCACAAAGAAATTTGATTTTTTTTGCGCCTAAAATATATTATGACAAACATTTATTGAATGTAATAATATTGAAAAATGTGAAAAAAAAGAAAAATAGTGAATAATGAAATGAACAATGAAAATAAATAAATACCTATGTTTTTGTTATTGCGATAGTTGGCAGTGGAGAGGAACGAATATCTGCCCAGATGGCAAGGTTTTCCATTCCTGTTCACGGCACTTCATTGGCTCGCAATGTCACATTCTTGTTACAATCCTGTAATATATTGTTGGATGAACGCCAGATTTCGAGCAGGTTTTCTGACCGCTCTCAGCAGATTTCCAGGCGCTGGACTTTGCATTCCAGACGCTGAGCAAAGAATGTTTACCAGCACAGCTGGTATTCCATTAACAGGTGAGTCTTTTTTTTTAATTTATTCCTCAAAATTATTATCAATCAAAAATGAAAAAAATTCTAAAATATAGAAAAGGTAAATAAAAAAATTTTTTTACCTTTTCTATATTTTCGAATTTCTAAAATTAAAAAATTAATTAAAGTTAAAACTGAAAAAAAATTCTAAAATATAGAAAAAGTAAAAGGAATTTTTTTTACCTTTTCCATATTTTAGAATTTTTTTCATTTTTTTTTAAATTCAAAATAATAGTTTCTTTAAAAAAATTTCAACTGAAACAAAAAAATTAAAACACGTTTTGTAACTTAATTGATCATAAAGAGTCTCGTGAATATCGAATGATTTCTAAAGTAATTTATAGTCAATATGCCACAAATTTCAGTCGATTTTGTACACACAATATGCAAATATTAATTAAGGTAACATTATTAACATACAGATATTTACAGTGTGGAATAATTTTCATTTTATTCGATATAAAAATAAATATCATTGCTTTTTGCATAGAAAAAGAATTTTTAAAAATAAAAATTGTATTAAGAAAAATAAAATTTTCTTTAAAAAAAAAGAAATTTCTATCGTTCTTTATTTTGAATCTTAATTAATTAAAGTATTTGAAAATAAATTCAATTTCATATTCTGTAAAGTTCAATCATTTTCAGAATTAAAAATACTATTTTTTAACTGGAAAATAAAAATAAAAGAAAATAAACATAGAGAATTATTAAGTCTCAGTGTATAATTAAATAAAAAAAAATACAATACAAAAAATTGGCAAAATATTTAAAAAACGATTGCTTTAAATTTGAATTTGCTTCAAATTAAATTTAAATTTAAATAAAATTGACTAAGAAATAAATTAAAAGTTTAATAAAATTGACTAAGAAATAAATTAAAATTTTAATAAAATTTACAAAGAAATAAATTAAAATTTTAATAAAATTGACTAAGAAATAAATAAAAATTAGAGGAAAATTTTGAAATGCTAAAAATGCCCTCTCACATTTCAGGCGTTGATGGACAATATTATCCAGGTTTAAGAAGAATGAACACATGTACCACCTACGTTAGCATGCGGCGAAAGATAAATGGAAGTGAAACACCTGTCGCTAGAAGCGCCAGTTTTCGCTACAACGATTCCCTACAAACAACCTATCAACAACCTCATCGTCGTTTTTTGAATATGACATCGCAGCCCGAAGAACAAATATAAAATGCAACATAATATTTTGTATCATCATCATCAGCATCATCATCATCATCATCATCATTATCATCAACGTCATCTTTACTCTACACTGGGAAAAAAAATTTATTTCATTCAAATAACCAATTGTCTATTATCAAATAAATATTTACTTGAGTCAAATAATTTTTATTTTAGTCAAGAAATTTGCTTCAAATACTGAAATTATTGGTTCAATGAAATTATTGGTTCAATGAAATTATTAGTTCAATGAAATTGTTGATTTAATGAAATTATTAGTTCATTGAAATTATTGTTTCAATAAAATTATTGGTTCAATGAAGTTATTGTTTTAATGAAATTATTAGTTCATTGAAATTATTGTTTCAATAAAATTATTGGTTCAATGAAGTTATTGTTTTAATGAAATTATTAGTTCATTGAAATTATCAAATATAAATTTATTAAATAATTTCATAATCAAAATTTTAAAAATTCACTTATTAAGTATACAAAATTAATTATTAATTATTACTGTTCATATTTTCAAAAATGTTAATAAAATTTCACGAAAGAATTCAATTATTTTTTTAAATAAAGTAAAATCTTTACAAAAATTCAATTATTATTAAAACAATTTTAATTGAATTCCTCAAAAGAATTCAATTTTTTAATAAAATTTTAACACACATTTCGAAAAAAATTCAATTAAATATTTATAGATAGTAAAATTCCTCGCAAGAATTCAATTAATTTTATAAATATAGTAAAATTCTTTGCAGGAATTCAATGATTTTCAAAACAATTTTAATTGAATTCCTCGGATAAATTCAAATAATTTTAAATATAGGTATTTCCATAAATTTCAATTATTTCCTAAAATTTTAATAAATTCTTCGAAATAATTCAACTATTTTTATAAATACTAATATTCTTTGCAGGAATTAAATTAATTTTAATCCAATTTAAATAAAATTAGACGAAAGAATTTAATTATTTTCAAAAATTTCAATAAAATTCAATTTCAACAAGAATTTAAAATTCTCTAAAAATAATTCAATTATTCTCAAAAATTTTTTTTAAAAATTCTATATATAAATTAAATTGCTCTCAATTCAATTTTTAAATATATTCATCAAAAGAATTGAAAGAATTCAATTATTTTGAATATACTTAATTTTAATAAAATTCTTTAAAGAAATTAAATAATTTTCGAAACAACTTTAATTGAATTTTTCGAAAAAGTTTCATTATTTTAAAATATTTCTATAAAATTCTTCATAACAATTTAATTATTTCTTAAAATTTTAATAAATTCTTCGAAAAATGTCAATTATTTTTTTTATAAATAAGTAAAATTCTTCGCAATAATTCAATTATTTTTATAAATAGTAAAATCCTTTGCAGAAATTCAATTGTTTTTAAAACAATTTTAATAGAATTCCTCGAAAAGATTAAAATTTTCAAATATTAACATAAAATTCATTTATTTTCTAAAATTTTAATAAATTCTTCGAAACAATTCAATTATTTTTATAAATAGTAAAATTCTTCGCAAGAATTCAATTATTTTCAATACAATTTTAATAAAATTCATCTTCATAAAATTCAATTGCTTTCAAAATTTTCAATTAAAATTATTAAAGAAACTCCATATTAGTTTAAAAAAAATTCAAAGAAATTCTTCAAAAGAATTTAATTGGGATTTTTAGAAATTTTTATAAAATTCTTCGCGAGAATTCAGTTGTTTTCCTAAATAATAAAATTATTTGAAGAAATTCTATTATTATCAAATTTTTTGATAAAATTCTTTGCAACAATTCGATGACTTTCAATACATTAATTTTAAAATTGAAAATATTTAAAAAGAAAAATTATAAAAAAGTTAAGAAACAAAAAAGCAAACAACAATTAACTTCAAACTGCGAATAGATTACCGGAACATGTACTTTATTATTATTAATTATTATTTCAATTGGTTTCAACAAAATTATTGGTTCAATGAAATTATTAGTTCAATGAAATTATTGATTCAAAGAAAACTAATTCGAGTCAAGTAAAAAATTATTTGAAGTAAATATTTATTTCACAGATATCAAATAATTGGTTATTTCAATCAAATAATTATTTGAAAGAAATTTCTTTTCCAGTATACGATACCAAAAATACTCTCAGTAAGTTTATTTTAATTTTTCTTATTATTTTTATTCTCCCAAATTTTGTGCAATATGACAATATTACCTTAATATTTTCTTGCAAATTTCGAAATATTGCAGTGCAATATTCAGGCAATGTATTGTGCTGTTTGGGTGATTATTAAGCTTGTAAATATAAATATGTGATATATAAATATATATTATGAATAATATATTATGTATAACAATAATTGTGAATGAAAATCGTTTAAAAGTGAATGTAATTGAAAGTATATAAAAACTTAGAAGAATATATATTCTATAAGAATAATAATAATAATAATAATAATAATAATAATAATAATAATAATAATAATAATAATAATAAGAATAATAATAATAATAATAATAATAATAATAATAATAATAATAATAATAATAATAATAATAAAAAAGGAAAAAGACATTGAACGATGAATATAGAAAATGAAAATTTTGAAAATTAATAATAAATTATAACTGTTGTGAGTATTCGTATTTTGAAAGTTTGAATGTATTATGTTATATATTTAAGTATATTGTATAAAATTATAAGCGAATTATTATTCGATTAAATGCATTTTATGTAATCATCTGATTTATTTAATTAACTTTTATTCTATTTCTTTATTTATTTTTTTTTTTTTTATTCTTCTCTTTTTGTATTTTTCTATTTAAACACTTTTTCCTTTTTATATTTTCTCTAATTCTCTAATTAATTTTCTTACATTTCTTCCAATCTTTTCATTTCGATTTCTCCAGTTTAACCGAATTTTGAACGTTATTAATTTTTTTAATTTTACTGATTTCTTTTTTTTCATTTCATTATTGAAATTATTTTAGTCTAATTATTTTAACCTTTAATTTTGTAATTATGAAAATTAATTTATCAATTTTTATTAATAGGTATCTTTATTAATTTTTTGGAATATCATTATTTTCTTCTTTTTACTTTCATTATTGGAACAATTTTAGATTCATTATTTGACATCTTAATGTAATTATTTCTAATTATGAAATTTAATTTAACAATTTTTATTGGTTTTTTGTAATATCATTAGTTTCTTTTTTTTACTTATTTCATTATTAGAATAAGATTAGACTAATTATTTTTGAATTTTTGAATTTAATTTTCAATTTTGAAATTAAATTGATTAATTTTTATTAATAATTTTATTAACTTTTTTAATTTTGTTTTTTTCTTATTAATTTCAGTATTGTGTCATTTTTAAGACTAATTATTTGAATTATAAGAAAATTAAAAGAAAAGATTTTAAGATTTTATATAAATATTATTATAAATTACATTGTATTTGATATTTTAGAAAATAATTGGTAAATTAATTAATAATATTAATATTAATTAATATTATTAATAACAATATTAATTAATAATATGGTAAATAATTTTGAAAAAATGAAACGTCTTGTAAACTGTATTTTTAAAATAAAAAAAAGCCAATAATGTTATTACTTAAGTAAAAGTGTTATATAAATATTTAAACCTGTTTAATATTAATCACAAAGTTAGAAGCTGACTTTAAAGTATTTTGCTTTTAAAAATCGCTTTCCTGAAAATTAAGATTATCCGCGAAGTTAATTTATAAATTGAACATTTAATAGAGGACTACTTATAAAGTAATTAAGACGTTACGTCATAATTAATATATTTCTATAATCTCTCCATGAACTTAAATTTGAATTTTAAATTAGAAAATACTGAAAGTATACTAATAATCTAATATTAATTGACTTATTATTTATTTGGTATTTTATACTTCCTAAATTACATATTTTAATTTTCAGTATTATTTTTCATTTATTATTTTATTTTTTATTTTCTATTATTATTATCTAAATATTATTATTAATAATATTATCTAAATTTTCGACTCTTAATTTAATTATAAGTTGCACAGAAGAAAAAATAACAAGATTTTTTTCTCAACGATAAATACCATTTTTATTCAGACATTTGATCCGAAAAAAAACATTTGAACAAAAAATAAATTGTAAATCTAAAAAATAAATATTTTTCATAAACGAAAATTACCATTATTTTTCAATCTATCGAAAGTATATACCTAATACATAGGAAACGGGAAGCACAGCCAATATTATGGCGGTTTAACATTCATTGCACATTAATTCTACTTTCTCTAAAATTTACAATTACAATAAACTGAAAAATTCGCTTCATAATTTAATTAACATAAAAATATGATAATTAACATTATACTCAAAATGTTAATAAATAATTAAAAATAATATTAATTGTTAACTAAAAATAATAATAAAACCACAGTATTTTATATCACATATATAGGAGAAAATTATACATATATATATAAATATAAGTACTTTCATATGTTAATTATAAACATATATCGCAGGAAGTTTATCATAACTTTATTAAATATATAGAAAAATATATTTTCAAAATTCTCTTTCAACGTTTTCTCAATGACGACAAAACGCTCTTTGAAAAATTGACACGATTCAAATATTGGTTTTCAATAATATTATCGAGGTAGAATTATTCTTTCACAAAATAAAATATTAAATTATGTCAACTATTTTTTTTCTCCATAAACTATGGGCGTCTAACATCACATATAGTATACTTATAGATTAATTAATAATCTTTTAAAAAAGAAATCCTAAAAAAATATCACACAGAAGATAAAAAAAAATCACAAAAATAAAAATAGTTCTATACTTTTATAGCTGAATTACAATTTAAGAAATACTCAACTATTTAAAAATCTTTTATAATAAAATGAAAAAAACTAAAAAAAAATATCACACAGAAGATAAAAATAATTCTATACTTTTGTAGCTGAATTAAAATTTTTAAAATTTATTCTATTTTAATTCAAAAATCTTTTATAATAAAAATCAGCTGAATTTAAAATTACAAAAAATAGTTCATAGTATAGAATTATTGAAATTAATTAATTGAAATTAAAAAACTAAAATTAAATTTAAAAAAAAGTTGAATAAAAATATAAATAAAATATTTTTAATTACGAAATAAATTTTCTTTTTTATCTACTGGAATAATGCTGCACATAGATTGCTCAATGTTTTCGAATCCCTGTAAGCTATTAAACCGCCTTTGTTACTTATTTCAGAATTTGCATAATTAATATCCACAAGTATTGAATTTGGCTTAGCTTGACAATTTTGAAAATCAATAATACCACCGCCTAGAGAACGTAATATCGCCTGTGGACCACAAGTGTCCCAACGATATGTTGTGCCTTTCGTTAAAATATACGCGTCCACTTGTCCAGTAGCAACGCTCAATATTTTATAGCCAGCACCAGCAGCTTCTATTGGTGTGAAACCTTTTTCAATGAGTCTCGTTTTCATTTCATGACTCTCAAAACGACTCAATAAAACTTTACATTTTGAATTTTCCTCGAGATTATTATCTTCATTATCATCGTCATCATCTTCTTTTTTAATTGAACAATTTTTAATACCATTGTCGAATAATCCCCAATAACAAGATCCCTTCCATCTGCAAAAAAAGAAAAAAATTTGATGATTTTTTATGTGAATTATTCCCTGGAAAAGTTATCGAGGTGATAAATTCTTTTTTGTTGTAATTTACATCCTTTCATGGTTTGATTTACGCGTAAACAATAAAATGAACTTGAAATGGTGAATTGAATAAAAAATTTACAACTTCTATCTAGAAGAATTTACAATTTCTCTTCTTGAAATTCGAAATACGACACTTTGTTTTTTATTGGCGATTAAAATACTTTTCGAATACTCGCTACTAGTGATTTAAATCGTGGATTTAAATCATCGATTTGAATTTGCAATTTTCTTTCTGTCGAAAAAATATTTTCCTAGTTTTATCAAATGAACAAAATTTTCTTTATATTTTGTATTATCTTTTACCGAATGATAAATTCTACTACTGATTGATTTTCTATTTTAATACTTTTCTAAATTACTGTACACAAAAGAAATACAATTAAAATTAAATATTTAGTTAAGAATCAATTCTTTAATGTACAAAATAATACTTTTAATAAAAAAAATACAAACAGGCTTCGTACTCGTTAATTAATTTTTAAAAATTAGTAAAAATTAGCTATTAAAAATTGTTTCTTTTTAGATAAATACTTTAATACCTATTTCTTTTTCCACAGTAATTTAAATATATTTTAAATGATTTCAATGTAAAGCGTTTTTGAAATTTAATTCTATTTCCAAAAAATTACAATTCTTCTGAAATTCATTCAATTTTTTTTTTGAAATTTTTAAATAAAATTACTCAAAACTTTAATCACTTTCTTTTCAAAATAAAAATTTTAATATTATTACACTTTTACAATAATTAAAGTTTTCAAAGATTTGAATTAAAAAATTTTTTGAAATTCAATTATTTCTAAAAATTTACACTTTAACGCTCCTAATATTCAATTGAGGCCTTGGATCCAATAACTCGCCCGACGCTCGGAGGCACGCGCTAATACCAGTCGGGTAGCAGTGAGTGGCCCAGAGGCGCTCACTGCTCACTGACTGGCAGTTGCGCGTTCCTCCGAGCGTCGGGCGAGTTATTGGATCCAAGGCCTCAATTACTATCTAAAAAAATTTAACAGAAATTCAATTTTAAATCAATTCTTATTAAAAAGTTCTATGAGAATTCAATTATTGAAATACAAAATTAAATAATTTATTGAATAATTGAATTTTTCTTTTAACATATTGACTTCTTATAAAGAACTTTATCAAAATTTTTAAGAATAATTGCATTTTTTTGACGAATTTTATAACTTATGAAAATAATTGAATTTTTGCGACGCATTTTATTAAAATTTTTTTTTAAATAATTGAATTCTTTCGTAAAACTTTATTAAAATAATCGATTTATTGACAATCACTGAATTGAGAAAAATTTTCAAAAATTGAAATTTTAGCAAGAATTTAATTAAAATTTTTGAAAATAATTGAATTTCAGAGAAGAATTTTATTATTTTTAAAGATAGTTGAAATATTCAAGAGAATTTTGATAAAAAAAATTGAATTTCGGAGAATTTTATTATTTTTAAAAATAATTGAAATTTTGATGAGAATTTAAAAAAATTTTTGAAAATTATTAAATTTCCTGCGAAGAATTTTATTACTTTAAAAATAATTGAATTTTGCCAAGAATTTTATTAAAATTTCTGTAATTAATTGAATTTCGGCGAAGAATTTTGCTATTTATTAAGATAATTGAAATTTTGACGAGAATTTTTAAAAATAATTGAATTTCGAAGAATTTTATTATTTTTAAAAATAATTGAAATTTTGACGAAAATTTAAAACTTTTTTTTAAAATAATTTAATTTTGGAAAAGGATTTACTATTTTTTAAGATAATTGAAATTTTCACGAGAATTTTTAAAAAACTTGGAAAATAATTGAATTTTTGCGACGAATTTTATTAAAATTTTTTTTTTTAAATAATTAAATTCTTTTGGGAAATTTTATTATAATTTTAAATATTGAAAATAATTGAATTTCGACAAATTTTTGAAATTAATCAAATTTTTACGAAGAATTTTATTAAAATTATTTCGAAAAAAATTGAATTTCAGTTAAATTTTTGTTACAAAAATTTGAAAATAATTAAATTCTTTTAAAAAATTTCATTAAACATGTATTGAAAATAATTGTTAAATTGTCATAAACAAATTATATGAACATTTTTTTAAATAACTGAATTCTTTTGAATTGAATTTCAATGAAATTTTTAAGAATAATTGCATTTTTCGAGAAATTATTATTAGTTATGCAAAATAATTGAATTTTTTTAAACGAACTTTCTTAAAATTTAAAAAAAAATAATTAAATTCCTGCGAAGAATTTTCATATTTGAAAAAATAATAATTGAATTCTTACGAAGAATTTTGTAAAAATCTTTTTAAATAATTGATTTTTTTCGAAAAATTTCATTCGAAAATTGTGTTTTAAATAATTGTATTCTTGAGAAGAATTTTCTTATTTATGAAAATAATTGAATTCTTACGAAAAATTTTCTAAAAATCTTTTAAAATAATTGACTTTTTTCGAAAAATTTGATTCGAAAATTGTGTTTTAAATAATTGAATTCCTCAGAAGAATTTTCTTATTTATAGAAATAATTGAATTCTTACGAAAAATTTTCTAAAAAACTTTTTAAATAATTGACTTTTTCGAAAAATTTGATTCGAAAATTGTGTTTTAAATAATTGAATTCATAAGAAGAATTTTCTTATTTATAAAAATAATTGAATTCTTACGAAAAATTTTTTAAAAATCTTTTTAAATAATTGACTTTTTTAAAAAAAATTTCATTCGAAAATTGTGTTTTAAATAATTGAATTCCTACGAAGAATTTTGTAAAAATATTTTTAAATAATTGATTTTTTTGCAATATACGAAAGTAATGGTAAATTACTAAATTATAAATGAAACGTCAATACTCACAGTAAATCTCGCTTTTCATAGAATGGTTGATTGACAACACCCATAACGGGTAAACCTGTGCTTTGTAAATAAGCTCCAATCAAAACGGTAACGCAGTGTAAACCAGTTAAATGCAAACCTGACTCTTGATCTATAGATTCATTTCCATTAATGTAATCAGCAGTGTTGTCTGAAATGATGGCAAATATTAAATTAAACAGATCCTTTTTTTAAACAATTTTTTACAAAATTAAAATTCCTACAAAATTAAAAAAATGTCTCTTTCAAAATTCTAAAGAAAATATAGATAAAATGTTCCTTTTTTTCTTTTTACCAATTGGATCCACCCATATGCTGAGATCGTCGATAGCAATTTCAAAATCAGTTGGCACATCGACTATATTAATAGGTACATCAGTTAAAACAACATCACGATGAACTTCTGTCGATAATAAATGAGCCGTTCTATCATCGTTATCTAATACTTTTGCTAATAATTCCGTTGTTTCTGCTAAAGTAGGACAAACTTCAACTGTTATTGTTTCGCCCAAAGTATTGCTGAATGTATTATTCTCCTCGCCTTTTATCATCTTTGCAAGTTCTGGAAACTAATTTTCACTGTACAGGTTTTCAATTAAAAAAACTAAATATTGCAACACATTTTTTTTTAAATAAATAAACCAACTATATTTTTTAAAATACTGTCTAAAAATGCAAAATAGTAGATAGAATAAAAGTAGATACTAAATTTCCAAAAAAATGTTTTCTCTTGTCAAAAAAAAATTACATACCTCAATGCCAATATCATGTCTTATTGTTTCCTGAATGAGAACATCGGCAAGTGTTTTAAAATCTTGAAAAAAACGAGGATTCTTTTCCTGACTTGTTTTCTCTTGAATTAATAATTCAAAAAGTGATTCATTCTGTCTACATGCTCGGGCAATATTCGCCGCTTTCTCCGATACTTTTAATAATGATCTTAACAATCTGCTACCATTCTTCATAATTATAATTTTTTTTAAACTGCGATTATAATCACTCGCGAGATAATATTATAGTCGAAATTATTCCTTTTTCTTCACAATATTCTATAGATTTAACAACGAAGCCCTAGGAACGATATATTGCACAACAAAATTTATCTCTCGGTATTGATTTTTCTCCTTGGGGTTTTATGCAGAATTCACATTTGCGCTTTTTATTGTAGACGACTTGACCTATCTAATAATAGTTTAATCGCGTTAAATTATTTAAAGCAATTATTATTTATTTACATTCACTCTATTATACTCAGTTCCAGGATAATAATACTGACAGCTGACAGCCGCTGTTTATAGTGTTTTTCCTCGAATTTAAGCCCTAATTCACATTTTCACAATGCTTGAATTTCTAAATTCAAAGAAAATAGAAAGAGAAATAAGATTGAAATAGAAAGAGACGGAAAAAGATAGATTATTAAGAAAATATGATAATTGTTTAGCGACTTCTGTTATTTAATTAAAATAATTATAATTAACTATCAAGGCAAAAAAACAAACGAAACAAACATTTCATATAATTTTTGAGGTTAGCTTGTGAACACGACTTTAGGTTTATCTATTTTTTTCTTTTTCTATTTTTCTTAATCTAACTAAAATTCTAACCTAGAATCGAAGATTAAATAATTAATTAATACTAATTAGCAATTAGTAATAGAATAATTAATTTTCTTTCGTACTCGTGAGATTTGTCAAATAATTTCCCGCTTTTTTTTCAAAAGAAACCTGGATTTACACGTAAGCAACGTAAGTCCGCACGTAAAAATCGTTAGGACCGTAAGGACGTAATAAAACAGCGACATCTTTAAAATTTATCATGACGTCACAATTTTTTTAATAAAAAATTTTAATTCGTTGATTCTCATACCCTGTGGAGCTGATTGGCTGGTTTGGAAAGAATCGAAAGAATTTACAATACTAACCTAACTTTAGGGCAATTATGTTGCTGTCAAAATGTCGAGATGAAAATATCAACTGTCATTACAGTACTTGCAAATACTTTTTATGGCCCTGGTACTTATTATCAATTACTGGAAAGCTAATTGTTTAGCTTTTATAATAATCACAAATGATACAGTAGTGTTTTAAAAGTTTAGTTTGCAAAATAAAACATTATTAATTGTTTGTAATTGAAAGAGCATCGTACAATTCGTATACATGAACACGGACATGACAAAGTAGTTGAATAGTCTTCGCGATTATGACTTTATTTTATTGAAGAAAAAAAATTTATTATCAAGTGCAAAAAATAATTTTTTTTGAAATGGAAGTTGTTGATACTCGCAAAACAACCGCAAACAAAACGCAACAAGGTAATTTAAAGTTGTTTGCCTGTCCTATATGTGTCGAACGTTTTACAAGCGAAAAACAATATTATGGTCACCTGAGGATTCATACGGGGGAAGTTTTATTGTCTTGTGATCAATGTCCAGAATCTTCAATTAAATTTGATTCTCTGGGTAAATTGCAAATGCACGAAAATTTATGTCATAATATTGTCAGGTAAATATTGAAATAATATTAAATAATTATATACTTGAATTTAGATTATAACAAATTGTACTTAATGGCATTGTTTTCATTAGACCTTTTAAATGTCATGAATGTGGATTGTTGTTCGATCGAGCCTCTCAATTAGAATATCATCAACGAAGTGTTCATCTTGGTGAAAAATCTCATATATGTCAAATATGCGAGAAAGGATTTTTTCGTAAAACTGATTTACGAACTCATTTAAATATACACCTTGGTACGAATGTTAGTATGTGTGAAATTTGCGGAAGAAAATTTAACCATGTGTCGAATTTAATTAGACACAGCAGGACTCATGCTGGTAAAAACATTTAGATATTATTTTTTTTTCAAGTTCGTTTATCACAGTAATAATTATGTGTTTTTTTAGGCATTAAACCATATCCTTGCACTGTTTGTGGTAAGCGATTCACTCAAATAAGTTCTTTGGCGAGACACAAAAGAATTCATGAACGTGTACCAAAAGGAAAAAGTGTTAATCCACAAAAAGTTATTAACAGCAATGATTATAATATAAATCATCACGAAGTCGAAGTAAACGAGGTAATTAAAGAATTTCTTAAATTATTAATCAATAATTATTAATTAAGAATTTTTAATTAATAATTTCTATATATTTATATTTTCATTTAAATTTACAATAATCGAAATATTTTAGATTACTAAAGACGTTGGAACTAGCGAACGAAAAGTGATAAAACGTCGTCACTATTGTAAAATTTGCGGAGAGAGTTTTCAATTTGCGGTTCTTTTGAGAAAACACGAAAAGGAACATCTCAATAGCGCTAATATTTTTGAATGTAAAAATTGTCACAAGGTAATATTTACTTTGAAAATTATTAATTATTTATCAAGTTAATTACTTATCAACTTTTCTACTATTTTCTTTTGTAGAAATTTCAAAATCCGGAAGACATCAAAGAGCACAGTTGTAGACAGGAGGCTTTTACTTGGACACCTGGGGACAATACTTCTACATCTGCGAATATATCGAAAAAAATTATTTTTGAAGAAAAAAATGATTCTCAATACATTGATAATGTAGATATCCAGTGTCATTCAATATTCTCCAAAGATTTAATACCGGAAGTTAACGCAAATGAACAGAATGCAGAAACTGTTCTTTATTTTAAAGCAAAACAAGTAAGACTATTTTTAAGTATTATTATTTTTAATTATCTTCTATATTAGTAATCGCTGTATTCTGGTAATCTGTTTGCAGTTTGAAGTTAGTTGTTTGCTTTATTGTTTCCTAACTTTTTTAAAATAATTTTTATATTCAAATATTTTTAATTTAAAAATTAATATATTAAAAATCATTGAATTCTTGCAAAGAATGTTGTCCAAAAATTGGAGAATAATTGAATTCCTTCGCAGAATTTTGTTATTTATGAAAATAATCGAATTCTCGCGAAAAATTTTAAAAATCGTAATTTTAAATTTTTTTGAAGAATTTCTTTGAATTTTTTTTAAAAATAATGGAGTTTCTTTAATAATTTTAATTTTAAATTTTAAAAGTAATTGAATTTTATGAAGAATTTCTTTCAAGTTTTTAAAATAATCGTGTTTCCTAATAATTGAAATTAAACATTTAATTATTCAATTTTATTAAAATTTTTAGAATATAATTAAGTTCTTCTCAGAATTTTATTACAATTTTCTAAAATAATTTAATTCATTCAAGGAATTTTATTAGCTTTTGTAAATAATTGAATTCTTTTGAAGACTTTTCATTATGCATTTTTTAAAATAATTTAGTATTTTGAATAATTTTAATTGAAAAATTTAAAAATAATTGAAATTCTGTAAAGAATTCAATCATATATGAAAAAAATTGAATTCTCAAAAAGAATTTGTTTCAAATTTTTAAAAATAATTGAAATTCTCTGAAGAATTTTATTATTAATGAACATAAATGAAATCTTCAAAAGAATTTTACTTTTTATGAAGATAATTGAATTTTTAGGAAGAATTTTATTAAAATTTTTTAAAATAATTGAAATCGTTTGAAAATTTTTATTATTTATGAAAATAATTGAATTATTGCGAAGAATTTTATTAAAATGTTTAAAAAGAATAGAATTTCTCTGAAAAATTTTGTTATTTTTGAAAATAATTTAATTCTTTATAAGAATTTTTTAAAACGGTTTTTTTGAAGAGTTTATTAAAATTTTAGAAAATAATTGAATTCTATTGAAATTCTTTATAACGAATTAAGAAAAAAATTGAATTCTTTCGTGAAATTTTTTTAAAAATAATTAAATTTTTGCAATGAATTTTACTATTATTTATAAATAAAATTGAATTGTTTTGAAGGATTTATTAAAATTTTAGAAAATAATTGAATTCTTTCGAAAAATATTATTAAAAATTAAAGAAAATTAAATTCTTTTGTGAAATTTTTTTGAAAGTAATTGAATTTTTGCAAAGATTTTATAACGAATTAAGAAAAAAATTGAATTTTATTCTTTATAAAAACAATAATTGAATTTTTGCAAAGGAATTTTATTACTATTTTTAAATATAATTGAATGTCTGCGTAAAATATTTTATTATTTGTGAAAATTATTTTAATTTTTTCAAAGAATTATTTTAAATCTTTGACATAATTAATTTTCGTAGAGAATGTTATTATTTCTTAAAATATTTGAATTCTTACAAAGAGTTTTATTCTTTTTGAGGATATTTCAATTCTTGCGAATAATTTTATTAACATTTTTAAAAATAATTTAAATCCTCCGAAGAATTTTATTGTTTAAGAAAATAATTGAAATCTTCAAAAGAATTTTATTTTTTATGAAGATAATTGAATTTTTAGGAAGAATTTTATTAAAATTTTTGAAAATAATTTAAATTCTTTGCAAAATTTGATTATTTACGGAAATAATTGAAATCTTGTAAAGATTTTTATTCAAATTTTTGAAAAATAATATAATTGTTTCGATGAAAATATAAATTCTTTGGAGGAATTTAATTAAGATTGTATTGAAAATAATTGAATTTTTAGGAAGAATTTTATTAAAATTTTAGAAAATAATTGAATTCTTTTGAAAAATTTTATAACGAATTAAGAAAAAAAATTGAATTCTTTCGTGAAATTTTATTGATAATAATTGAATTTTTGCAAAATATTTTACTTTTTATTAAAATAATTGAATTCTTCCAAAGAATGTTATTATTTATGAAAATAATTGAATTTTTTCAAAGAATTATATTAAAATTTAATTGAAAATGTAAACAATAAAATTAAATAATAATAATTAGAATTATAAAAATAATTATTAATAATAATAATTTTTTTTTTAATTCATAATTTTTTTTGTATTTTCAGATGACAAATATTAATCTGGATGAATTTGAAGAAGCATCTTCTCACTTCTTTAGAGATAATGTCATGGAGTTGGCTAATATTTCCGATTTACTTGGTATTTGCAACAATGAAAATGACGATTTAGAAAAGGATGTCGATACTCTAAACACTTACACCGGGGTAAATGATATATTACCCGATGTTCCGAGACTTTTAGAAACTGAAATTTCACCGGAAGATCAAATTGACATGAGAAATTATGTCTCAAGAAAGCAATTATCCAAAGAAAATATAAAATATAGACAAATTGAGGAAAATAAATTTACCTTTAAGCCCGACAATAATTTCAAAGATAATTTATTAGAATTTGAGGAAAATAATACAATTCAATATTTTTTAAATACAGAATCACAAGATTCGACCACTGATCTTGAATTGGAGTCCGTTGATCCTAAGGAAATTCTAACCGAAAATGAACCAACACTTCGTCTCGTGCAAATTGAAACTGGAGAACAATTCTATGAATTGGTAATGGATAATATCACCGATAAGACACAATTCCAAGATCTCGGGACATTGGAAAATGTTGAAGAGACAACAGCAAACGAGTCTGTGGAAAATTTACAAAATTTCGAATTTTTCCGAACAGAAACACAAACAAATTTTGAAGTTTACACCGAGGGTGGTGTATTCGAGGATTTTGAGAGAAGAAATTACGAAACGTGCGCCAAAGAATTCTTGGAATTAGTACAACCCGATAAGCAAAAGGAAGGAGAAATATGTCACGCTGAGAATGGTGATCAATTTTTGGAATTAATCGAGGATCAACATTTTTCGGAAATTAAAGATAAAGTCACTGACACTTTAAGAGAAGTGTCAACTTCATCTTCATTTGTCGAAGAATTTGAGAATTACCCAATTTCTCAAGCAACAGTTTCAGAGATAAAAACTACAAATAAAAATGACAGCTCACCGAAGGAAAAAAATAAAGAATTTCATTGTTATGTGTGTCAAAAAACATTATCTTCTAAATACAATTTTACACAGCACATGGGAATTCATTACGTAAATCATCAACGTTTTCATTGCAAAGAATGTGACATATCCTTCGCATGGAAATCAACTTTAAATAAACACAATGAAAGTACTCATAGACCAGAAGGACGTCAATCATATGTCTGTAATATATGTCCAAAAGTTTATAACAATCTTTCACAAGTCAATGTGAGTAATAATAGCCATTTTTGAAACATTTGGTTATTAAATTCTTTATAAACACTTTACTTTTATATACAGGAACACATCAAACGAGATCATTTGAAGGAAAGGAAACACGTTTGTCCTCTATGTGGAAAATCATTTTTTAAGAAGTTTGATTTGAAATCACACTTCAGAACACATACAAATGAAAAACCCTATCAATGTTCATTTTGTGAGAAGAGATTTCATTATCAGAGTCATGTTATACGTCATGAGCGTATTCATTCTGGAGAAAAGCCTTATATTTGCGACGTATGCCAAAGAAGTTTTTGTCAACGTAGTTCATTGAAAGCGCATAAAGAAAAACATCGTCTCAATAAACAAGATGCGAAGAAACAACAAAAAGACAAAAACGAACCAGAATAATTTTTTTATACTTAAGTTTCTCTTATATTATTATTAAAAAATGGGTGATAAGGGAATAGTTATTGTAAAATATAGAGTATTTTTGATCAGATCAAAATTCTTAAAGAATAAAAATATATTTTCATTTTTTATTGTTTCGTTTTATTAAAAACTAGCAAATGTTTTGCGCACTAGCGCGCGGAACGTGATATGCAATTTATTATGATTCTGAAAATTACAAAATTTTTTATTTTCAAATAAATGAATTTTTGAATAATTTCAGATTCAAAACTTTAAAAAATTCACTTATTAAGTACATAATTAATTATTATTGTTTATATCTTCAAAAATTTTAATATAATTCTTTGGAAAAATTCAATTATTTTCATAAATAATAACATTGTTTGGAAGAATTCAATTATTTTTATAAATAGTAAAATATTTTGCAAAAATTCAATTTTTTTCAATACAATCTTAATTAAATTCCTTCAAAGAATTTAAATTTTCATCGAAACAATTATATTATTTTTCAAAAATTTTAATAAAAATCCTTGCAAGATTTCGATTATTTTCATAAATAATAAAATTTCTCAAAAAATTTCAATTATTTTGAACAATTTTAATAAAATTTTTACTAAAAATTCTATTATCTTCATAAAAAGTAAAATTCTTTTGAAGATTTCAATTATTTTCTTAAATAATAAAATTCGGCAGAATACTTCAATTATTTTCAAAAATTTTAATAAAATTCTTCATAAACATTCAATTATCTTCATAAAAAGTAAAATTCTTTTGAAGATTTCGATTATATTTTCATAAATAATAAAATTTCTCAAAAAATTTCAATTATTTTGAACAATTTTAATAAAATTTTTACTAAAAATTCTATTATCTTCATAAAAAGTAAAATTCTTTTGAAGATTTCAATTATTTTATTAAATAATAAAATTCGGCGGAACACTTCAATTATTTTCAAAAATTTTAATAAAATTCTTCATAAACATTCAATTATCTTCATAAAAAGTAAAATTCTTTTGAAGATTTCGATTATTTTCATAAATAATAAAATTTCTCAAAAAATTTCAATTATTTTCAACAATTTTAATAAAATTTTTCCTAAAAATTCTATTACCTTCATAAAAAGTAAAATTCTTTTGAAGATTTCAATTATTTTCTTAAATAATAAAATTCGTCGGAATATTTCAATCATTTTCAAAAATTTTAATAAAATTCTCCACAAGAATTCAAATATCTTCATAAAGAATAAAATTCTTTGTAAGAATTCAAATATTTTAATAAATAATAACATTCTTTGCGAAAATTAATTATATCAAAGATTTAAAATAATTCTTGGAAAAAATTGAATTATTTTCACAAATAATAAAATTCTACGCAGACATTCAATTATATTTAAAAATGTTATTAAAATTTCTTTGCTTAAATTCAATTCTTGTTTTTATAAAAAATAAAATTCAATTTTTTTTTCTTAATTCGTTATAAAATCTTTTAAAGAATTAAATTTTCTTTAATTTTTAATAATATTTTTCGAAAAAATATTCAATTATGTTCTAAAGTTTTAATAAATTGTTTGAAACAAATCAATTTTATTTATAAATAGTAAAAATCATTAAAAAAATTCAATTATTTTCAAAAAAATTCCAGGAAAGAATTCAATTTTTATCTTAATTCGTTATAAAAAATTTCAATAGAATTCAATTATTTTCTAAAATTTTAATAAATTCTTCAAAAAAATTCAATTATATATATTTACAAATAGTAAAATGCATTGCAAAAATTCAATTATTTTTAATACAATTTTAATAACATTTCATGAATAAATTCAATTTTTTTTAATTTTTAATAATTTTTTTGAAAAAATTCAATTATTTTCTAAAATTGGAATATACGTATTCTTGAAAAAAATTCAATTATATTTATAAAGAGTAAAATTCATTGCAAAAATTCAAGTATGTTCAAAAAAGTTTCACAAAAGAATTCAATAAATTTAAATGTTTTATTTCAATTA
This sequence comes from Leptopilina syphax, assembly GCA_032872505.1. Taxonomy (NCBI): domain Eukaryota; kingdom Metazoa; phylum Arthropoda; class Insecta; order Hymenoptera; family Figitidae; genus Leptopilina; species Leptopilina syphax. Next base: position 26,500,140 of record CM065469.1, on the reverse strand, counting down.
TTAACAAACATGATTATTTTAAAAACTTAAAAGAAATTGTTCATAAAATTCAATGATTTAAAAAAATTTTATTGGAAATTATTAATGAAACTCCATTATTAAAAAAAATTCAAAGAACTTCTTCTTTCAAAAATTTTAACAAAATTCTTCATGAGAATTCAATTATTTTTCAAAATAATAAAATTCTTCGAAAGAATTCTATTATTATCAAATTTTTTGATAAAATTCTTTGCTTAATTTAATGATTTTTAAAACATTAATTTTAAAATTGAAAATATTTAAAAAGTTATAAACAAAAAAACTGTTTTGGAGCGTTCAGACCTCTGCAGCCTGTCTGTCTGCCTGCAGGTTGCCATGGTAACGTACAAGAGTAAGAGAGTAAGGAAATTCAAATTTATTACACCTTCTCCCTTACTCCTATTGCTTCTGGCTGCGCAGCCAGACAGCCTGCAGAGGTCTGAATGCTCCTTTAGAATAAACAGTTTTTAAAGGGAATTTAAAGGGCGGGAATAAACGAATCAAAAGAGTCGGTATAGAAGAAATTAAGCTCTTTCTCCTAGAACGGAATTTGTCAGAGCCAATCAAATTTACATGCGACCGTGACAGTTCCGAGATCCGACATCCGAGTAGTCTCTCATTCGGATATACAGTATATTTATAAGCACCTTAACGTACACTTGTGTTGTTTTTAAAAAAAGTAATTTTCTATCTGACATTAACGTGCAAAATATTAATCAACATTAAATTGTTGTTATTCCTTTTGACAATTGTAAGTGAAAACATATTTGGTAATTTTACTTTATGTTTAAAGAAAACTCTCTCGAACGTGAATTCACTCAACGGTTTTAAGTCTAACGGTTAACATTTTCAAACATGGCTTTGTGTTTACAAAGTTTAAAAGTCTCGTTCGAAACCTACCTATTGTATTATTTTCGATATTCTCTATTTTGAAAACAGATTTTTATTTACAGATTTTAAGAAAGTTTTATTCAGACCAAATTTAGACGTGTTCCAAAAATGGGAGGCTATATTAGTAAATTATTTTACCACGAAGAACATGATAAAACTTATGAATACAATACATCGTCTTTAGTTTTGGAAAATCGTGACACTTGCACTCCACAACCACAAAAGAAGAAGTCTCTCATTGACCCCAGATCGGCGACTCTAGGCATAACTAGAACTCCAATAGAGGTAAATTAAAAATTTCTATTTTCTATTATAACTAAATTTAACTTTTTAACAAATCAAATGAGTTTATCGCTATTTTTTTCTTTAGATATTAAATACACCACAGAAAGAGTCTTCTAATGTGATTAGTTCTGTGCCGAAATATTTAAAACGCAAACCCTACTTAGAAACGAATTTCGATGTAACGCCACCGTCGAGGACTCTAGACAGATGTTTAGATCCTCGATCACCAAGTGTAGATGTACCACGGACTCCAATAACTGTAAGTTTAATATTCTGGGTTTACCACAGGTCAGGGATTTTTCTTAAAAGTACTGGTAAAAATTTTTAGAATTCATATAAGAAATTCTGAATTTTTGTGTCTTTTTTGTTTGCCTTATAAACTGAAATTACCACGAATTCAAATACAAAACCTTCAATTTTTCCCATTTTTGACAATAATGAATTTTTAAATAACTTAATTCTTGAAGAACTAACGTAAAATTATTATTTATAATTTATTTAATGAATAATTTTACTTCAATATTTTAAAAGTAATTGCATTTTATAAGAGTTGCGTTTCAATTTTTCATTCATAAGTAGATGAACTTTAAAAGGTTTTAATTTGAAATTTTAGAAAATTTCAATTTTCAATAAATTTAATTAGAAAGAACTTACATAGATTTTTGCAAAAAATTTTAATAATTCAAATTCTTCTGAAATTAGTTAAATTTTTTAATATATATTTAATTAATTTTTTGAAATAATAGATTTATAGAAGAATTTTAGTTAAAAACACTAAAATAAATTGTATTTTGGAAAAGTTACAGATGATTGCGGAAATTTAATTATTTTCAAAAGTAATAAAATTCTTCGCAAAAATTCAATTATTTTCCAAGTTTTTTAAAAATTCTCGTGAAAATTTCAGTTATCTTAAAAAATAGTAAATCCTTCTCCAAAATTCAATTATTTTCAAAATTTTTTAAAAATTCTCGTCAAAATTTCAATTATCTTTTTAAAATAATAAAATTCTCAGACATTCAATTATTCTATAAAAATTCAATTTAAAGCTAATAAAATTCTTCTGCTAAAGTTATTTTTGAAAATTCTCGTCAAAATTTCAAATATCTTTATAAATGGCAAAATTCTTCTCTGAAATTCAATTAATTACAGAAATTTTAATTAAACTCTTTGCGAAATTCAATTATTTTCAAATTAATAAAATTATTCTGCGAAATTCAGTTATTTTCAAAAATTTTAATAAAATTTTACTCAAACATTAATTTTATTATTTTCATAAATCAAAAAATTTTTTACAGGGATTCAATTATTTACAAATATTTTTAATAAATTTCGCAATAATTTAATTATTTTCATAAATAATAAAATTTTTTACAGGAATTCAATTATTTTCATAAATAAAATTTAATTTTCACAGGAATTCAATTATGTAGAAGAATTTTTTAAAATATTTTTGCAAAAATTCATTTATTTTCATTTTTAATAAAATTTTTTGAAATTATTTTCAAAATTTTTAATAAAATTCTATGTCGGAATTAACTTATTTTCAATAAAATTTTAATAAAATTTTTCGAAAAAATTTATATGAATTCAATTATTCTTATGGATAATAAAATTCTTCGTGAAAATTCAATTATTTTCATAAATAATAAAGTTCATCATAGGATGTCAATTATTTTTTAATTCAATTTAAAATAAATTTCTCGAAAAATGCAATTATTCTAAAAAATTGTATTAATATTCTTCGAAGGAAATCAATTATTTAAAAATTTGTTGATAAAATTCTTTATGAGAATTCAATTTTAAGAAATATTCAATAAATTAATTTGTGTAATTAAATAATTGAATATTAAAAGCATTATAGCGTTAATTTTTAGAAATAATTGATTTTTGAAAAAGTTTCATATTATAACCTTTGAAAATCTAAATTTTTCATACTTTTAACTAATACCATAATTCTGAAGAATTATTTCTTTTGAAATAAGTTTAATAGAATTTTTTTTTAATTATTTGAAGTTTTTATTTTCTAAGATATATTTAATTGAATAATTTCTGAATAATCGAAATTTCGTTATATTTCGTAAAATTGAATTGTAAACAAATGGATTTGAAAATTTTCAAAGAACTTTTTTTGAAAAATTATTAAAAATAATTGATTTAAAGAAGAATTTTAGTTAAAAATTCTAAAAAATAATAATTGAATTGAAATGATGAAAATAATTTTGTAAAAGTTACAGCAACAATATTTTTATAATATAAAATAATGATTTTATCACTCGGTCATCTGTAATTATTATAAAACATGAAGAAATCGATGACTCCGAGTCAAAGTCTCGGAGTTATCGATTTTTTTATGTTTTATTATATTCTTTTAAATAAATAGATAAATTCCTTTCCTTTAATTTAATATTCTTTTAAGTTATTGAATTTCCAAAAGTTTGAATTTGAAATTTTTGAAATTCTTAATTCCTTATGTCGCAACCCTATATATTTTTATTTCTTGTATTTATTTATTTATTATTTTGTCAATTTATTTTAGTTTATATTTTTGTTATTTTATATTTTCGTTTTCTGTATTTTGATTAAATTTACAGGTTGAAACATTCCCCGATAACGACACTCCAAAACACGCTAATCCAACGAAATACAATAAAACCAATTTACTTAGTGAAGTGCATCAGAAAATGTTAGGACTCGATCCCAGATCACCGGCAGTGGACTTTGATAGAACGCCTATTCTAAAACCAAAAACTCTCGAAATGGAAAAACTCTGTTCCCAGGAAAATTTGAATACAAACGAAAATGAAATTAAACTGCAACCCTCAAGATTATCATACTGTGAGACTGTAAATTCGTCTGATATTATCGAAATTAATGCCCTACCAGATGTTACTTTGAATAATTCTCAAAAATCAGCAAATGAAATTGCCGAGACAAGTTGTACGTCCAATAGTGGTGCTTTATCGAACAACAGTATTGTTACTGTTTTAAGAAAGAGAATCGAATCTTCATTGGAAGATTCAAGCTCGTCATCAGACTGCGCTCTTGATTTGGAAAAAATTGAAAATTTCGAAGACAAATTAATAGCTAATAATTCTGACAATTTAATTAACAATGTATTAGACATTGCGGAGAAAATTTACGAGAATAAAACGAATGAGGTGGAGAATAAAATTAAAATTTGGAGAGATAATCAGAGTCCAGTAGCAGAGGAAGATTCGGAATATGACAGTGAAAGTGAATCTGATCATTTAGAGAATAAAAGTCCTAAAAATGATCTTGTCATTGAATATGATGACGATGTTAGTGTGGTAGGAACTTTAAAGAGAACTGAGTACAACAGAAGGAAGAGTATCTCAGGGGAGAAGAAGAAGAGGAATTTCAGAAAAGAAGTCGAAACTAAGAAACCTTTCAGTCCCGCTAAGAAACAAATCAGTGAAATCAAAAAACCAGAAGTACTAAATGTAAGTTTTAATTTTAATAATTATTTTTATATTTTAATAATTACTTTCTATATTTATAAATTATTATTTTTTTCACAGAATCGTACACCGTTAAGAAACAGATCAAACACGAACAGCCAACAACAACAAGGATTTGATTTAAAATCGCCACATTTGCTCCGTAAAGTTCTTCTTCCTTCTGCAAAATTCCAGGAAAATACTCCACCAAGAACCAAAAAATCAGCATTGAAATCTAAATTCAACAATACTCAGTGGGATGGAGACTCGACAATTATTATTTAAATTATAACTTAATTTTCTATAAGTAATTAATTTTTAACAGAAAAACACTTGCATTTTTACCTATCTGACCGAAGAAATGCAATTTTCAAATTATGTTTTGCAAAATAGAAAAGAAACTAGAATTTTTTAGAAATTTATAAACTTTTTACTTAGCGAATATTTATAAATATACATTTTACGCATTTTTTTGCATTGCTTGTCGTATTTGATTTTTGGCAAGTTCAATCGATGATTTAAGATTCTCACTAGGTCGTATTAATTGCGTCACGCTGAAAATAGAAATTTTGAATTTAATACGATGTAATGTTTGTTCTTTTTTACGACAAAAATAAAAATAGACTGATTTTTAACCTTGGATTTTGAATTACAATTCGTTTTGTTTCCTCCTTCTTGGGTAGGATTTTTATTTTAATTCCGCTATCGACCTTTTTTGCGTTACTAAAAACATTTTTTTCAGGCTCCTTTTTTGCTATATTTCTAGTGTCTAATAATTGATATCGAAATTTTTTCACTCTGGGAGTTTCTTTCATTGATTGTCCTTTGTAATTTTTCCGTTTTAGAATAGAATGTTTTATGATTGTTTCAAATGGTTGATAGGGTGCTTGCAATAATTCTGGTGATGGTTTAATTACGTTGTATGATTTGTTCTCAGACGGAATTGTTGGAAATTCTTTAGATGAATGTGGTTCTGGTATCGAATTGTTTGAAATTTCTTGAGGATATTGCAGTTCAAGACGTTCTTGCGTCAAAGGCAAGGCGGGATTCTTTTTCTTTCTGTGATATTGTTCTCTAAAAAAAGAAAAGTTAAAATTAGTGAAAGTTTAAAAAGTATAAAGTTAAATTATTAAAAGTTTAAAAAGTATAAAGTTTAAATATTAAGTTTCTTACTGTGGGACAAATTCGTCAATTTCTGGATTCGTTGGATCTTCCTTGTGTCTTTTAATTCTAACCGTGACATCCTTGTGTCGCTGAATTAGTTTTGCTCTCGTCTCCGATATACTTTCAAGTTCGGGTGCGTAAAATACGTGTAGAAGACCGCCATAAAAATTTTTACAGTCGTTGAAACGTTTCGCTATTCTATCAATTTTTGATAAACAATTCATTACTATTTTTCATGATAAAAATAAATTTAAGTTTTTGCAGGCCTTGGATCGACTTTAACGAGCAAAAAATGTCGCTTTAGTCGATTAAAAATAGAAAAAAGTCGAAAAAGTCGTTTATTTAATTTAGACTTATCACAAAAATTTTATTTTGTATTTTCCTGATTCTTCACTGATTTCTAAATTCAATTAATCAAAACTTGTATAATTTTGATAAATAAATATTTAAATACCTCTTATCTATTTTTTCAAAGAAAATAAAATTTTTAAAATTTCAACTTTTGAAATTTGATAATTTTAAAAAAATAAAACTACATATAACCCTTCGAAAAATTCAATTATTTTCTACAATTCTTTACTAAACTTCATCTCTAAATCAATTATCTATATTAATTTTTAATAATTTTCCGAAAGTTCTTCGAGAATTCAATTATTTAAATACAAAAATTCAATTTTTATAATAATTGAAACCATCCGTTTTTCTTTTTAAAGATATTAAGGTGGAATATTTTCAAAAATTTTAATAAAGAAATTCGTAAAATTAACTTTTTAAAAATATTTCTAAATAATTTTTAAGAGACAATAGTTTTACAATTATCTACATACAATTAAAAAATGTCCAAAAAATTCAAATTTGGTAAAATCATTTAAAAAATAATTTAAATTTAGTAAAATCGTTGAAAAATAATTGAAAATTTGATAAAATCTTTTAAAAATATTTTTTTTTTAAATAATCAAATTTTTGAAGAATTTTAATTATAATTGTTTTTTATAAATATTGTAATGTAATTTTTCGGAAATAATTGAAGAATTTCTGTATAATTAAAAAAAAATAATTTTTTGAAGAATTTTAATTTAAACAATTTTGAATATGATTATTTTCTCCAAAATGCTAAGAATAATTAATTCTAAAAAATTTTAATGTTATTATTTTGTGTATGTATTTGAATTTTCGAAAATATGGAAAATAATTGAATTTTAAAAAATTAGAACAAAATAATTCAGAGAATTACTTTTTTCAAATCTATTTTAACATTATTTTTATAACTTAATTTTCATTTCTATTGAATTAACACTTGAAGATTATTCATTAAAATTTTTGAGAATTCAGTTATTTCAAAAATTTTTAATTAAATATCTTTAAAAGTTAATTTTCAAAAATTGTAATAAAATACTTGAAAAAATGATTTGTTTTCAATTAAATTTTACAAAATTCCAATGCATTCAAAATCTTTTTAATTCTATATTTCAAAAATTTAATTAGAAAAATTATTGAAAAATAAATTTCCAAAGATTTGTCTATAGTTATGCTTTTCACACTATTAAAATCCAAATAAGTTGCATTTTTATACTAAAAATATTGTCGCAAAATTTGGAAGAAAAGTAAAAAAAAGTCGTAATTTTTTAATGTAAGTCGATAAAAGTCGCATTATTTGAAAATACTTGAAAAAAGTCATAATGTCCGTGGCCTGTTTTTTTAATAATGAAATTGTAGTTTGAAAATACAATTATACAAACCTGGCACTTTGTATTCGGGCATAATGCACGTGAAATGTTTCGGTGAACTCCTCCGATGGATATTCAGGAATTAAGCAAAACTTCTTAATTTCTCCATAGGGAAAGAAAAGTTTCTTCACCTCCTTATTTAGATCTAATTTTGGTACTCCACAAACAACTATATGAGGTGATTCACTATTGATTGTGTAAACCTATTGCAGAGAGCTAAAGTGTCAAGGAAATCTCGTAACATAACAAAACTCAAATTCAAAAATTAATTTACGAAGAATTTTGCAAAATTATCAAAAAAAAATATATATCAACTTTCAAATAAACATAAAAATAAAAAAGAATATCCTTGTCATGTTAATAAGAAATATTAAATAATATTTAAGAATTAAATTATATTAAATAATATTTAAGAATTAAATTATATTATAAATAATATTTAACAATTAAATTAATTTTAGGGCAGGATACGTATTCTCCACTCTACCTTTACAGCTGTCAATTTTTTCCCTTGTCTGTAAGGAGCTCTTGTTGTACATAATTCTTTTTGCTCATGATGAGGAAGTTTCTCGATTTGTTTCTTTTCTGTCATTTTTAAATAAGTATCGCTGAAAAGCTGAAAAACTACGTAAAACCTGCAAAATAAAACGAATTTAAAATCTTTAAAATTATATAGTCAATGTTGAGGTTAACCTACAAAAACACAAAAATGTTCATTATAAATTTAATTACCCATAGTTACTCAGAGAAGAAAATTTCCAAATATTTAATTGTATCGAATTATTTTTTAATTACTTACAAAAATATTAAAGGTATTGAAGGTACATTTAATAACTAAAGCAATTTTTTCTTCTGAATTTTCTCATTTCTGATAGACTTTTGGGGAGAAATGAATAAAAATTCCCAAACAATAATTATGCATACCTTTATAAATTATATTGTAATTGTTTTCTATTCCAAATGTAAACCTTTTTGTAATTATATACAATTTTTACATTTACACGATTTACACCATTTACACAAATTTAAATTGATGACAATAGGCATTGAAAAACACTTAAAAAGTAAATTTGTTAATTGTTTACCGACAGATGGCGCTTACTGTCTATTCCAGTAGTTTAGAAAAAACCTTTAATTTTAACAATAATATTAAAAATATTTAATAGTTCCCTATTAAATAAGAAATTCGGAGAAATAAATACAAAATTACATTAAAATCCCTATTTTTTGAATAATAAACATTAAAAAACTGATTTCCACTGAAAACGGAAGTGGTGGAACACGCCGGAAACCATACTACTCGTCTGTAATGGCGGCGATCACATCATTCGTGAATCGTGAAAGTTTTGCATATTACGTTTGTCAATTGATCGATGGTGAAAACGCGACGGAATTATTTCACTTTAACATTTTGCACACTAATGAAAAACTGTTGATCCAAAATGATCAATAGTTTTTGATTTATTTTTTGGTGCTAAAACCAGATCACTTTGGAAAAGTTTATAACACGCCAAGGGAGTGTATTTCCACAGTAAGTATACATATAATACAATAACTACATATTATAATAATGCTTATTATTTTCAGTTCTACTCCAAGTTCGTTTTTTTAAGCAAAATAATTAAATTTCTATAGAATGCCTGCTTGAAATAGAAAATTCTTTTACAAGTCGTAGTGTTAAAAGAAAATATTTCTTTTTGTAATCAGTTAATAATTTTGTCAGTAAATAGTTTAAATTTGGATAAGATAAATATTGCTTAAGGATAGTTAAAGTATTTTTCTAAATTCAAAACTTTGTGATTGAAAAATTAATAAATTACTTTTATTTTCAGCGATCCAGATTAACTCTTATAACAATGGGAGAATTTTCACTTTTAATTTAGACTTTCAGGAAAATGCAGGTACAACGAGAGCTGCATTTCTCAAAGAAATTTTAATTTAATTTTTTGGTTACTATTTTGTGAAATAACCAAAATACAAAAAAAAAATGGCAACAAACGCTCAGTTTCTAACCCCCCCACCCCCGATTAATCTTCCCAATATGTCAGTTCCTCCACCTTCGACACCAAATTTATCCGCACCGCCACCAACACTAACGACAATCAACACTTCGGCAAATTATCAACATCGTTACAACAATCATCGAGAAGCAAATAGGGGCTTCTTTAAACCCTTCAGACCCTATCATGCACCCAAAGTAATATCCGGTGGTCAGGATGCATTACAAGACGAATTCGATGGCAAGAGACTTCGTAAATCTGTTATGAGAAAAACGGTCGATTACAATTCGGCGATTATCAAATGTCTTGAGGTAATTATTTTGAAAAGTGAAAATTTTTGGATTTTTTTTTTTTTTTTTAAATAAAATGGAAATAATTTATTTTTTCCGTAGAATCGAGTTTGGCAGAGGGATTATCGGGATAGACGGGCAGTTCAACCGGATGTTATTTATTATCCGGATTTGCTTCCACCTCCGAGTTATGTTGATAATCCTATTAATGCGGTTACAACGAGATTCGTGAAAACGGCGACGAATAAAATGCGTTGTCCTATTTTCTGTATGGCTTGGACACCGGAGGGAAGACGTCTCGTCACTGGTGCTTCCAGTGGTGAATTCACTTTATGGAACGGTCTCACTTTTAATTTTGAAACTATTCTACAGGTATGATATCGAAATAATGATATCAGGCATCACAGAGTTCCCTTTTTTCGAATTCGGCACTTTTTTTACCTTTTTTTTGATGATTTGTCACATTTTTCCTTTTTTCACAGATTTTCCTCTTTTTTTTTTATTTTTTGGTGATTTGTCCCTTTTTTCAATTTTGGCGCTTTTTTTTTATCTTTTTTGTTGATTTGTCACCTTCTTCACTTTTTTTTGTCGATTTCTCCCCTTTCTCACCTTTTTCTAAACAAAAATAAAGAAACTTTTCTTTTTTTTTATACGCAAATAATTTTATAAATATTAAGGTGGTTCATCCAATAAAATGCAGACTACTAGAAAAATTATTAATTAACTTTCAAATAATTAAAATAATTATTATTAATAGTATTTTCTTAAAAAACGAAAAATATCATTTTTCGAGAAAAAAATTGATAATCAAAATATTTATCTATTTTTATACAATTTACACATTTTTTCATTTTTTTCAAAATAACCCATATTACATTCAAATAGAATAATTTTTCATTTCAAAAAAATGTTATAAAAGCGATCTTCTATAGAATTTTTGAAAAAAAATTTATTTATTTCAATAACAAATTTTGTCTTTGTTTAAACAAACAAACATATTTTCAAAATTTTGATTTTATAAATAAATCTTTAGAACTGAATAAATATTTTGATATTAAATTTTTAAATAATTGAAAACAAATAAACATATTTTCAAAATTTTTTAAATTCAAAATTAAGCATTTTCTAAAGAAAATAAACTTTAAAATCTTAAAAATCTTTAAATAAACCTTAAAAAATTGTTATATTTTTTCCAAATGATAATTAACAAGTTTTTAAACGTTGAATAGAACGAAATAATTTTTTCTAAAAGCATTTTCATAAATTACTGTTTGCAATAAAAATTAAAAGCACATATTTTAAATTCAGAAACTTCAGTATTAATTTTCTTTTTAGTGATGCAAAATTATTACAATAAAAATTTAATTTTAAGAAGAAATAAATAAATTTCGTTCATTTAAACGTTCAAAACTTTAGGATCATTTCAAGTGAGAGTTTTTCTCTTTTTTACATTATTCTGATTAATTAATTTATAATTTCAGTTCTGAAACGATTTTCTGAAAATGTCTGTCGTCAATGGGCGAAAGCTGAAAATAATTTAAAACTTTTTCAATTTAAAAAAATTGATAGATCAAAATCGATATATCATGGATTTTTAAAAATAAAAATATAAATCGCATCATTTTTAAAAAAAAATTCTATAAAAACGATATGATAATAAATTTGAATTATACATTCAGTGAAACCAGTCGGAATGCAACTCGATTTCTTAAATTTTATTACAGTAAACAATCCTCAAAAAAAGTGTTTTATAATTTAATATGGTAATAATTTCACAATATTCTAGAATTAAGTGAAAATAATTCTTGTTCAACATTTTTGAATAGAAAAAAATTTTTTTTGCATTCCGACAGGTTCGATTGTATAAAGAAATAAATTTTTATTTTCAATATTTTTTCTTGAAAATTAATAGTTATTTTTTCAGAAAATTTTATTAATAACAAAATTTCAATTTTTTAAATATTGATTATTTTTCTAAAACTGCATTTCTTAGCAAAAAGTAATTACAATAATAATAAATTTTGAATACAAAAGTTCAAAGTAATAATACATTGTTAATACTAACACATTTTAGTTTAAAATAAAATTTAAACTATGTAAAAATGGGGAACTAACTTTGTTTCATGTAAAATTCAAAACATCTTAATTTGTTCTTTGGTTTATTTTTATCCCTTTTTCCTGAAAAAGGGAATTTTCACCTTTTTTTGAGAATAAAAGGTACTGTGATGCCTGCTGATATTTTTAATCATTAATTTAATGTCACTCGACAATTTTTTCTCTCAATGATTATTATCGAGAGAGAAAATTGTCGATTTTTACATTTTTTGTGTTTTCAAATTTAAATTTTGTCACTCGGCAAAATTTTGCCGAGTGACAAAATTTAAATTTGAAAACACAAAAAATGTATAAAATGTATAAATTAGGGATAATTCCTAGAAAAAGTATTTTTAGTCAGGAATTATTAAATTCGGAATGTGTAAAATATTTTACTATTTTTATATTTAAAATTTTTTGATGCTATGAAATTATTTGTTTTTTTTGGACAAGCAAAAAATTTGTAATTTATTTTGTTTAGGCTCACGACAGCCCAGTGAGGACGATGGTATGGTCACATAACGAGAGCTGGATGGTGACGGGAGATCATGCAGGCTATGTCAAGTTACTGGCAGAGTAACATGAACAACGTCAAGATGTTTCAGGCTCACAAAGAAGCGATTAGAGGACTCAGGTATAGCATCAACCACACTAGTCCTTACGTCTCTTGCGGCACTTTAAACGACAATACGTCCATTCTTATTGTAGCTAAGTTATATAACGCGACTTTCATTCTCTTCTGTTTTTGGGTTTTCTCTATTCAATTCGCGGTAGTTTCAATTTTCGTCTGGGTACATAGGTGAAAGACTCTTATCATTCTCCAAGAAAAAGCATGCATTGAATTTTTATATATATTCTGAGAAAGTATTATTTTACATTCTGAGAAGGTATTATTTTTACAGTAAAGAAGGTTTTTTTTTTGAATTTCAACTCTCGTTCATTTCAATGAACAACGAATTTGAATGAACAAATTCGAATTTACTTCTTGACGTAAAACAAAATTCTAATCATTCTGTGATTGAAGACTTGAACTCATTTTTCTAATTCGCCAAGTTGAAAGGGTAAACATGGTCATTGCATAAATTTTGTGAATGATAGAAAAAAGAAAATTTGCACAAAAATAAATAAATATTTCTTTATTTGCGTCTGATTTTTAATTTAGAGCAGTGTGTACGGTGAATTTTCCAATTAGTCCTTAGACCCAAGAAAAAAAAAACTTGTAATTATAATAAATACAGCAACACACCCAAATCGTGATTTCCCAAATGAATAAATAATAAAAATGAAATCCTGTCTCCTTTCACCCAGTTGACAAATAAAAAAAATAAAAATACATTTTCAATACATTTTCAATGTGATGATTCAAATTTGGATGAATAAATAAAGGATTTTTTTTATTTCACTCACTGCATAGTGAGCAGATGTACACCTTTAATAATAATTGTGCAATAAAATGCTAAATTTGCAAAAAAAAAGAAATAAAGTTGGAGCATCATCCGGTGGTCATGTGGCATCAAAAAATTACATATAAATTGAATGCATGACTCGCTGATGTAAAAATTGATATTCGCTAAAATAAAATTTTTTTGTTTGAGTGCCAGATATGACTATCGGAGATGATTTTTGTTTATTTACATTTTAGACGCTCCTCTTTTTTCGGTTTTACTCCTTAGTATATTTTGTTTTTAGAAGAGAAAAAAATTTCACGAGATTTTTTTTATTCATTCAAGCATAATTTGCTTCTTGAAAGGAAATCTCTCAAAAAAATCTAAAATGCATGTGAGACTTTCTGCTTCTCGAAGAATTTTCCATTTCGAATTTTTTAGCATGCAAATATATTTGTTTAAAACTGTTTTTGTATTGAAGAAATTAAATATGAAAATTTTATCCCCTTCGGAAGTTAAAATTCCCCTTTTGCATATAATTATAAAATTCTGTTAAGTGTATAAAAATTTTCGTGAAAATTGGATTTTTTTCATCAACTTTTGGATAATTAACGATTCTTCACCATTTAAAAATCATGGAAATTATTGAAATTCATGAATTATTGGTAAAATACTGAATAGCAATGATCGAAATAAAGAGATTTTGAAAAATAAATAAATGGCGTATGAAATATATTTAATATTTGTGCACTGTTGACATTTTTTTGAACTGAAAAGAGAAAATATTAGTGAAGGCTTTTTAACTAAATTTTCTGTGATGATTATTTAACAGTGCTCTCTAGCTTATAACTTGTTTTTTTGACCGGGTAGTTTCAGTCCGACGGATCACAAGTTGGCTACATGCAGTGACGACGGAACAGTCAGAATCTGGGATTTTCTACGCTGCCACGAAGAACGAATTCTCAGGGGTATACATTATTTTTTTCTCCTTAATAGAATTTATTGAAGTCGCGATTTTATTTTCAAATCCGTTTTTGAATTATTGAAAAGAAATTCCTGACACAATTTATTTATTTTTTTTTATGAATATTTTTCCAGAAAAGAGATTCAAAAACGTAGTGTAAACTTGTGTTTGTTTAGATATTTTGTATGAAAAATGATTAAGGTTTTTTTATTTCGAGAAATTAGAAATTCGTTTAGAAAAAATGAAAATAGAACATATATATGTAAAAATGTAGATATTGTTGTTAAATGAAATATTTGTGCAGGTCATGGAGCGGATGTAAAATGCGTCCACTGGCATCCGCAAAAAAGTCTCGTCGTCTCTGGAAGTAAAGATAATCAGCAACCGGTGAAATTGTGGGATCCAAAGACGGGACAATCGTTGGCCACGTTACACGCTCACAAATCGACTGTGATGGATGTTAAATGGAATGAAAATGGAAATTGGTTAGTAACGGCTTCTCGGGATCATTTATTAAAATTATTTGACATCAGAAATTTGAATCAAGAAGTTCAAACATTTCGTGGCCACAAGAAAGAAGCTTCAAGTGTTGCTTGGCATCCAAGTCATGAAGGCCTTTTCTGCAGTGGCGGAAGTGATGGTGCAATTCTATTTTGGCACGTTGGGTAAGAGAAATTTATTTTCTGGACTATGAAAAAATTTCAATCGAATTGTCTATTTTTTATTTCAAAAATAATTCTATAATTTAAGATCCAGTACTTCAATAATTTAATATGCAGTAATTAAATAATTTAATACTCACAGGGTTGCCACAATTCAGGAAAATCAGGGATTTCAGGGAAAAGTCAGAGAATGTAGAATTGGTCAGGAAAATCAGGGAAAAGTCAGGGAATTTTATTTAAAAAAAAAACTGGAAAATGTTTAGAATTCATAAAATAATTCTGAATTCCAATGTTTAGAAAATTTTGAAAATTATTAAAAAGAATTGATTATTTTTAAATTTCTTTTTATTTGTTTTACAAACTTTGAATTTATAAAAAGGAAATTAAAATTTTTTTATTTCTGACAATATTTGAACCTTACAGAATATGAAATTGAATTTATTAAAAAACAATTGAATTCTTGAAGAACTATTTTAAAATTGTTATCTACTTATAAATTATTTAAAGAATAATTTCACGTAAATTATCACATAATTTCCAAAATAATTGAATTTTACAGAGTTGCATTTTCAATTTTCACAAATAATTAAATTTTCAAAGTTTCCAAATGTAAATTTTCGAAATTCCCAAATATAATTGAATTCTATAAGGTTTCAAATTGAAATTTTAGAGAATTTCAAAAATAATTGAATTTTATAATATTTGCATTTACAATTTTCGTAAATAATTGAAAATTTCAAACGGTTTCAAATTGAAATTCTAGAAAGTTTGAATTTTGAATGAATTTAATTGGAAATTTTGTAAAAAAAAATTTTTTTAATTTTAATTCTTATTCTTTTGAAATTAGTAGAATTTTTTAATGTATACTTAATTATTAAAACTAATTGTTGTAGAAACGAATTCTCTAAATATTATTAAAAATAATTAATTTAGAGAAGAATTTTTTGATAATTGTTAAAAAAAATTGATTTAGAGAAGAAGTTTAGTTAAAAACTATAAAAAATAATGGAATTTTGGAGAAGTTTCAAATAATAGCACTTTTTAGAAATAATTGAATTTTGAAAACGTTTCAAATTAAAATCTCCATTTTTAATACTTTTAATTAACAATTCTTTATAACTAATTTTTTTGGAAAATTTTAATCCAATTTTTTTGTAAATTATTTGAATTTTTTATTTATTTATTAATATATAGTTAATTTAATTCTTTGAATAATTGGATTCTCAAACAACTCGTCAAAAATTATTAATAATTAGAGAATTTTGTGAATTTAGAGAATTTAAAAATTTTTTATTTAATTAGAGAATTAATTTAATTTAGTTAAAATTTTCTAAATTTTTAGAGATAAATAAATAATGAAACGCATTGCAGATTTTCAAAATTTGTTGATAAAATTCTTAACAAGAATTGAATTTTACGAAACATTCAATTATTCAATAGATTATTTATTATTGTATTTAAATAATTGAATTCTCGTAGAATATATCTAATAAAAAATTGATTTAAAAATGAATTTTAATTAAAAATTCTAGAAAATAATAATAATTTTTTTAAGTTATTGAATTTCAATAGGTTCGAATTTGAAATTTTTGAAAATCTTAATTCCTATGGAAAAATAATTATGATTAAATATTTATTTAAAAAAAAGTTATTAGTGTTTTCGAATAATTTTAAAATTAAAGTTTTAGAATATTTTTTTTGAGTATCTAGTGATTTTTAGAGCGAATCAGAATATTTTTTAGTCAAGGAAAAAGTAAAAATTTTATCTAGGAATCAGGAAAAAGTCTGGGAAAAAGCAAAATGAAATTTTTGTGGCAACCCTGATTAAATAATTCAATAATTTAAACTGAATTTAATTTCAGAGCTGACAAGGAAGTTGGAGCAATTGAACAAGCACACGACAGTATTGTTTGGACACTTGCCTGGCATCCACTCGGACATATTCTCTGCTCAGGAAGTAATGATCACACGTCGAAATTCTGGACCAGAAACAGGCCCGGCGATCTTATGAGAGATAAATATAATTTAAATACTCTACCTGCTGGTGCAGTTGGTATTGATGATCACGAAATAGGTAAAAAAAACGAAGCATAAAACAAAATAAACATTTTTCAATTTTCTTTTTTTTACATTAATTTTCATTTTTAGCTGATGAATATTCCGTAATACCGGGAATGGGACCAGAGGACAGAATTAACGCAGAAGGGGAAGCAGAGGACAAAAATGGTGGTATACCCGGTCTCGATTTGGATCACGCAATAGACGAAGGAAAGAAGTTCACTAATAAAAAAGTTCCTTACAGTAAACCAATTCCAAGAAACTTCCAAGCTCAATGGAATGAGATGGAAGGCGAAGATCAGGAGCAGGTTGAAGCTCTTAACGCTTTTGTTAATCAATTAATTGAAACAACGCCTGGAGCATTGCCATTGAATGAGGTTCAACCTAATGCCATTATACTTTATGGAAAAATGATTTCTGTCGAAAGTGGGTATTTTAAAAATTTTTTATTTCACTCTATTTAATTACAGGGTTGACACGCAACCTGGAAACCTCGAAATGTCAGGGAATTTTTATCGAAATCCTCTAAAATTATTGTTTTCTAAAGTTATTGTGTTTATTCTTGAAATCTAATTTCAAAATTAATTCAATTTTAAAAGAATTGTGCTTATAGTTTTCATAAGTAGATGAACTTCAAAAGATTTTGATTCAAAATTTTGTAAAATTTCAATTTTAAATTAATTTAATTAGAAATTTTAAAAAACTTAGATTTAAAAAAAATTTTTTAAACTAAAGTTCTTCTGAAATTAGTTAAATTTTTTAATATATATTTCATTGATTATTAAAAATAATGGATTTATAGAAGAATTTTAGTTAAAAACACTAAAACAAATTAAATTTTCAAGCAATTAAAAATTATTGCAGAAATTTAATTATTTTCAAAAGCAGTAAAATTCTTCTCAGAAATTCAATTATTATCAAAATTTTTTATAAAATTCTTGGCAAAATTTTAATTATTTTCAAAAACTATATCCTCAATTCAATGATTTT
Organism: Leptopilina syphax; assembly: GCA_032872505.1. NCBI lineage: Eukaryota > Metazoa > Arthropoda > Insecta > Hymenoptera > Figitidae > Leptopilina > Leptopilina syphax. Next base: position 26,482,154 of record CM065469.1, on the reverse strand, counting down.
TAATATCTACTATTTTACTGAAAATTCCTAAAAGAATTCAATTATTTTAAAAAAATTTTAATAAAATTCTACGCAAACATTTCATTTATTTCATAAATAATGAAAATTTCACAGGAATTTTTTTTTTTCAAAATTATTTTCATAAATAATAACATTTTTTACAGGAATTCAATTATTTTCATAAATAATGAAACTCAATGCTGAATTTCAATTATTTTTAATACAATTTTTATGGAATTCCTCGAAAAATGTAATTATTCTTAAAAATGTTATGAAAATTTATCGAAGAAATTCAATTATTTTAAAAACTTTTGCTACAATTTATTTTCTAGAATTTAAGTATTATTTTCAATACATTTTTAATTAAATTTCTTTAAAGAATGAAATTATTTTTAAAAATTTTAATGAAATTCTTTGCATAACAATTCAATATTTTTCAAAATAATTTTAATAAAATTTTTAGCAGAAATTCAATTATGTTTCAAAATTTACAAAAATTCTTGTCAAAATTTCAATTATCTTTATAAATAATAAAATTTTCCTGTGAAATTCAATTATTTTCAAAAATTTCAATAAAATTCTTGGGAGAATTTCAATTATTTTCAAAAGTATTAGAATTTTTCAGAAGAATTCAATTATTTTCAAAAATATTAGAATTTTTCACAATAATTCAATTATTTCCAAATATGTTAATAAAATTGTTCAAAAGAAATCAATTATTTTAAATACAATTTTAATTAAACTTTTAATTTTAATTATCAAAATTTTTTCAAGAATTAAATTATTTACATAATTTTTCGGAAGAATTCAATTATGTCGATAAATAACAAAATTATTCCCAAACATTCAATTATTTAATAAAATATTTATTTTTGTAGTTAGATAATAATTGAATTCTCGTCTATAGAATTTTTTTAATAAATATTTATTTAAAAATGAATTTCAAGAATTAAAATCTTTAAAAATTCGAACTTTTCATAATTTTGAATTAAGAATTCTGTAGAATTAATTTTTTTTAAAAAAGTTTAATGGATTTTTTTTTTTTTTGAATTATTTGAATTTTTAATTTCTAATATTATTTAATTGAAGAATTTCCGAATAATTGAAATTTCGTAAAATGAAATTGTAAACAATTTGAAAATTCACAGAGAACTTTTTCAAAAATTATTTTTAAAAAATTGACTGAATGAAGAATTTTAGTTGAAATTTCTAGAAATGAATAATCGTAATGATGAAAATAATTTTTGAAGAAGTTACAAAGTAACAAAGTAGCAAGTTTTTTTTTGAATATCTTAATTTTTTATAAAAAAAATAATGATTAAATATTTATTTAAAAATGAAGTTATTGACGTTTTCGAATAATTTTCGTGTTAAAAACCTAGAATTCCGTTTTTTAACTTGGAAAAGTCAGGGAATTTGAAAAGAGAAAAAGCGTGGCAACCCTGAATTAGAATCTATTTATTTAATGCAATCATTTGTGCTACAAGTGTTAATTTTTTTTACAGCTGGTAGCAAACTTGCGGAAGCGATATCCAAAGGTACGGACGCAATAAACAAGTTGGTGGTTTCTGGGGAAATTGAGGAATTAAAAGAAATAATGAATCAACAAGAGAATACGGAGGAAGACGAGGACTATCTTAACGACGAAGGGGAGATTGATTTCTCAAAAACACCAGATGTCGAACTTCCGCCACCCCTGCCAAGTTCTAAATTTGCACAGAATCCAGAATTATTGAAAGCTCTGAATCGTGGAGGAAAGAGAAAGTTCGATCAATTGATTGAATGGAGTGACGCTGGTGCAAGTGACAGAACGTCGAAAGTTCATCAACCAGTTTTCGGTGGTTCGATGAATGATGATTCTCAATCGAGTGAAAATTACTTGAAAGACGGATACAATGAGGAGGAGGAAGACGACGAGGAGGATTACAGGAGATTTATGGACGACGATGACTATAGATTTAATTCATCAGGACTCGGTAGATCTGATCTTGATGTGAGAAATAAATTTATGGATAAAGATTTCAGATTGGGAATGAACAGGCATTTCATGGACGATAGGGATTCGTTTGGTGAGAGGGATTCGTTTAGTGAACGGGATAGAGATGGGAATAGAGATTCGGACAGGGAGAGTAGATCTCGTTGGGAAAGTGATAAGGAAATTGGGGAGAGTAGCAAGTTTGGGAGTATGTTCGAAAAACCGCCGAACATGTCAACGATGCCTCCTCACTTGGGCAGTATGTCCAATCATCATAATATGCAGAACATCAATCCGAATATGCCGCCCCCAATGTCGAATATGGGACCGCATTCTAATATGCCGCCACATTCGAATAAGAGTATGGGAATGGATGGACCACTACCACCTCACATGATGCATCCACCGCCTCCTTTTGGACCCAACGGACCACCGCCGCCACCATTTGGACCCAACTTCCGACCGAATGGTCCGAATTTCGGTCCGAACTTTCGTCCAATGGGTCCTTTCGGTAGTCAGGGCCCACCGTTCAATAGTTTTGGTCCACCCAATTTTCGAGGTCTTAATGGTCCTCCAAACTTTGAGAGACCTGGATACGGACCGAATTTCAGAGGCCCACCGCCAAGGCCCGGCGGTCCGAATTTCAATCCAGGTTTCGGAAGTTTTGGTCCGAATAAAAACGGTCCAAACATGGGCATAAGAGGACCGAACGACAGTGGAATGGGTATTAGAAACAACTTTAACGGTCGGGGCCGAGGTCGCGATGGTGATGGGTCTAGAGGAATGGGAAGGGATAATTACTGAAAAAAATAAACATTAAAAAAATGTGTACAAAGATTATCGTTTTAGTGTAAGTTTGTAAAATTTGTGTCATCTTCAAATAGAGGAAACTAACAATCAAATTATCATTTGAAGATGTGAGACTGTAATTCGTTGATAGATTTTTTTTAATGTTACAAGAAGTCATTTGAAGTCATTTCTTGGTCAAAAATGCCGAAAATAAGAGAAAGAAAGAAAGGTAAAATTACGAATTCAAAAGTAAAACGTGAAAGCTGTAATATATTATTACTATTACTAATTTAAATATTAAATGTCCAGATCCAAAATGAGAAGAGCCTTTCTCACAAAGTTGCCTTTGAGAAAGAATTTGAACTTAATTGTATTTCTGAGATAAGGCACTAAAAAAAAAAAAATAGAAAGGAACTGTGGGTCATCATGTCAGGCACAAATTTTTGTGTTTGAGTCAAAAAGCAGTTTACTTATTCATTATTAAGAAAAAATAAATTTAATTAAATGCAAGCAACAGAAATTTCCTCCTAACCACTTGTGTCCTAATTTTTAACAGCGGGAAATATTTTTAAATAATTAGGACTTTTTTTTCAAAACCGTCATGATCGATAAATTGAATAAAAATTTATTTATTCTATTGGCCAATGGCAACATTGAAAAAAAGACGTAAATCGTAATATTTACATGAGAGAGAAAAGGATAGGTTTATCTTTTGTCCTCTACATTACGTTTACAATTTTCCTTATTATTAGCTATAGTTTTTGAAAATTGAAACTAGGAAATAAATCACTTATTGCTTCCTCTCAAAGGAAGCTTTATACTGATGTCGATTTTCGACTTTCTTAGAATCAATTATTTTTACAAATTTTAAAGTGTAGAATATATATTTCGTCCAGAAGAACAAATGTCCGAATGTAATATGTGTGTATGTCACCGATTCTTGTGGACAAATTTTCTCTTACACGTTTTGACGGATTTTGATAAAATTTTTTACGTGTATTACGGTCACAAATATCTAAAATCAGACAAAAGGATTTTCAAAAATAACTAAAAAAAATTATTTTAAGCAATTTTTTATTTTTTAAAAAAATTAATTTTTGTATTTTTTGAAATAACTTTTTTTATTAATTCTCATCAAAATTGTATTCCTGGCATGAATACGAATTGGTTCATGTATGTAAAGTATATATATTTTATCAATATTTATAAAATTAATCGATATTTTTATTTTTCACAAAAAATTGAAATTTTGCATTTTTGAAATTTTATCTTAACACTTTAAAATATTTATTCTATAATAAAAAATTAGGCAGTTTATTATATATTATATTGAGGAAGCTAAATGGTCATAAAGTGAATAACTTGTTTTTAGTTTGAGTTGACTTACATTTACTTGAGCTTTTGAATTGTTTCAAAATATTTTAAAAATCTTTCGCAAAATTTTTCTTCGACTTCTTCTTGTCCAGAAATTGTATTTTTGGTTCGTTATTTGGTCTGCAGATGGCCAAGAACGTAAATTCCAATTAAAAATTTCGTTAAAGTTCGCTAATCTACGTTTTTTCATATAGTTTTGGATAACGCGTTTTAACTCGTTTTCTTTGTGAATGTGTTTGTGAAAATTGCTTTAATTTTCTCATAGTTTATTTATGCAAAATTGAACAAAAACCGAACTAGAATAGTATAGAAGTTAAAAATGGACTTCCTGGAGTATGCTGATATTACGTCGGAGGTTAATGGAGCAATGGTAAATAGTATTTTTTAAAACAATTTTTCACGTTTCGAATTTCGATATTAGCCGCAATCATAACCTATAAATTTTCCTTTTTTCAAACAATAATCTATAATGAAACAATGGTTTTGTATTCAAAAAGAAATATTTTGAAAAAAAAGTATTTAAACTATTTTTATTTACATTAAGTTTTTAATTAATCTTTAATCTGTCGAATCTGTTGTTGACAATAAATTTTGGTCAAATATAAGCCTGGCGTCCAAAATGTTAAAATGCCGCCAAATTTTTTGATTATTTTATTCTGTATTTTAATTAATTTTCGTCCAGTTCCTTGTAAGTTTTTGTTTAAAAAAATGCTTTTTAGTTGTAAAATTATTTCTTGATTTTATCATTTGTTAGTCTTTATTTTATTTACATCATTTTTTGGTGTGTAATTAATTAAATTTTCAATTTAATTTTAATTATTTTATGGTTTTTTTTGCAGACTCCTGGAAAATTAAAATTAACAGATCAGCATCTGATTTTTAAGAATCAGAAGACTGGAAAAGTTGAACAAATACCTTCCGGTGATATGGACATGGTCAGTTACTTAAAATTTGTAAATACTTGGGGTCTGCGAATTTTCTTGAAAAATGGAACTCTTTACAGATTTAGAGGTTTTAAGGAAGGCGTAAGTTTCTTGTTTTCTTTACATTCTTTTTGGAGTTTTTCAAAAGATATTGTTTAAAATTAATCTGATATTTCAGGATCAAGAAAAAATGGCAAAATTCTTTAAGAGCAATTACAATAAAGATATGCTTGAAAAGCAGCTCAGTTTAAAAGGATGGAATTGGGGAACAGCTAGATTTGAAGGATCAGTATTAAGTTTCGATGTTGGTCAACACACGGCTTTTGAAATTCCCTTATGCAACGTTTCCCAGTGTACGACTGGCAAAAATGAAGTTACTCTAGAATTCCATCAGGTGATTAAAACTTTATTTATTCTAAATCCACCGAAGAAAAATAATCCACCCGTTTATTTTATTTTTATAATTATTAATCGCTTGACAAGATCTTTCGACTTTGATGTATAATTAATAAAATAAAAATAAATATTTAGATATAGGGGAGACCGGGGCGTAATGGCTAACTTTTCACTCTTTGTTGTTTTACTCGGACATTTTTGTTCTAATTGAATGTTTATCTTCCAGAAAAGTTACTCTGGTATCTCAGCTTTCTTTTAAGACTACAAACGTCCCGATATGACTCTTACTTTTTATTCTACAACAGTTTTTCTAGAGCAATGCAGAGCTCCAAAATACGGCCCGAGCCGGGGCGTAATGGATAACTCCCGGGGCGTAATGAATAATGATTGCTAATTATTATATACAGTTTCCAATCTTATTGTATATTGTAAATTAAGGTTCCTGGGTATTCCGTGAATTCTATTTTTATTCAGAAATACTTCAACTATCGCTTTTTTAATAATATTCTGTGATATTGGCACACTCTCAATTTTTTTTGTAATTTCTCATTAAAATCGTAGCTTGAAATCTACTATTTGTAAATTTTAGACCAAAACTTTTAAATTTTGTTAAAAACACCTAAACATATTTAAACTAAGTGACAAGTAACCGCGAAAACAAACCTACACTTCGCCGATATGGTAGGTTGCTTTTTATACATAGCGTATTGCATTAGCCAACACGACCCGGGAAAAACTAGCCATTACGCCCCGGGGGTACTCGGCAAATATTTGGCTTTTCTTTAACAATACCGGAAGTGTGAATCAAAAATCTCGAATTGTCCCTTAAAAACAAACGTGTCAAGATCGAAACCTTATTTCAGTTTTTTTTTAAAGCTATTTTTGAAAAAAATAGAACGAAAAAACGAAAATTTTGAAAAGTTACTTTCGTATGTCAAAAATAGTTTTTCTACTATATTTCTTACAATAATGAATAAATATTAATGAAACTTCCGACAAACTTGCAGTATACCAAGTACAATAACTTGTCTATTGTGCGAAATTATTACAATTTACGGTTTTTAAACAAATTACAATTATTCATTGCGTCCCTTAGCCATTACGCCCCGGTCTCCCCTACCTAATAATGAAATTATAAATAAAATTTTATAATATAATTAATAAAATGAAAATAAATATTTCCATTTTACAGAATGATGACGCTCCGGTAAATTTAATGGAAATGAGATATTATATTCCAACTAGTGACAGTGTTGAGGCAGATCCTGTCGATGCTTTCCATCAACAAGTCATGGATAAAGCTTCAGTCATCAGTGTCAGTGGCGATGCGATTGCCATATTTAGAGAAATTCAATGTCTCACTCCTAGGTAACTTTACTAGAATTCATAATTGATTAATTTAATAATAATTTAGGAGAAAAAATATCAAACGTTCTGAACTTCGTCACAATTATTTAGAACAGATATTGAATTGTGATTTTTTACAGGGGTCGCTATGACATTAAAATTTTCCAATCGTTCTTTCAACTTCACGGAAAGACTTTTGATTACAAAATACCAATGTCTACGGTACTCAGATTATTCCTCCTTCCACACAAGGACAGCAGGCAAATGTTCTTCGTGGTAAGTTTCCTTTTTTTTTAGCCGTTTGAAAATTTTTCCCACTTGTATTAAAATTTAAATAAAAATATTACAGGTGAGTTTAGATCCACCGATTAAACAAGGACAAACTCGTTACCATTATTTAGTTCTCTTATTTAATCAAGACGAAGAAACATCGATAGATTTACCATTCTCCGAGTAAGAAGTTTTTCTTATATTTTTATCGATAAATTATATCTGGAATTTTTTTAAGAATTTATTTTTAATATTTTAAATTTTTTAAATATTAAATAAACCATTTGAAATTGTCAATTTCAGGGAGGAATTAAAAGAAAAGTACGAAGACAAACTAACAAAGGAATTAAGTGGACCAACATATGAAATTCTTGGAAGAGTGATGAAAGTTATTATTAATAGAAAGCTCACAGGTCCTGGAAATTTCAAAGGGTAAGAGTAAAAAAAATTGATTTAATTAATTAAATTTAACAGGGTTCGAACTAGGTCCGTAAATCCCGTAAAGGTCCGTAAATTTGCTTCAAGTCCGTAAAAGTCAGTTTTTGTGAAAAATGGTCCATAAAGTTCGTAATTTGATTGAAAAAAGAAGAAAAGTTAGTGAATAGTTCGAAATAATTTGAAGAATTTTCCAGAAAAATTCAATTATTTTCAAAAGTAATAAAATTTTTCGCAGAAATTCAATTATTTTCTAAAATTTTAATCAAATTCTTGGCAAAATTTCAATTATTTTTAAAAGTTTTCTCAAATTCATGATTTTCAATATCTACTATTTTAATAAAATTTTCCAAAAGAATTTCATAATAAAAAAAATTTGAATAAAATTCTACGCAAACATTCAACTATTTTCATTAATAATAAAAATTTTTTCAGGAATTCAATTATTTACAAATTTTTTATAAATTTCTTCGCAATAATTCAATTATTTTCATAAATAATAAAATTTTTACAGGACTTTAATTAATTTCGTAAATAATAAAATTCTTTTCGGAATTCAATTATTTTCATAAATAATAAAACTCATTGCAGAATTTCAATTATTTTTAATGCAATTTTAATCGAATGCCTCGAAAATGCCTCGAAAATTCTTAAAAATTTTATTAAAATTCGTCCAAAGAATATGATTATTTAAAAATTTGTTGATAAAGTTTTTTATAACAATTTAATTTGAAGATACATTAAATTAATAAATTATTTATTTTTCTATTTAAATAAATGAATTCTTGTAGAATTTACTAATAAAAATTGTTTTTAAAAATGAATTTCAGTTAAAATTTTAGATTATAATTAAATATTAAAAGCATTATAGCGTGAATTTTTTGAAATAATTGAATTTTGAAAAGGTTTCAAAATAAAATCATTGAAATTCTGAATTTTTCATATTTTTAACAAACAATTCTGTAGAAAATTCTTTTGAAAAAGTTTAATTGAATTTTTTAAAAAATTATTTCAAGTTTTTATTTTCTAATATATATTTAATTGAAGAATTTATGAATAATTGAAATTTTGTAAAATTGAATTGTAAACAAATGAATTTGAAAATTATCAACGAACTTTTTTAAAAATTATTAAAAATTTTAGATTTATGGAAGAATTTTAGTTAAAAATACTAAAAAAAAATTTTATTTTGGAGAAGTTACAAATTATTGCTGAAATTTAATTATGCTGAAAAATATAAAATTCTGTTTACGAATTCAATTATTTTCATAAATAATAAAACCCATCGCAGAATTTCAATTATTTTTAATACAATTTTAATTGAATTCTTCGAAAATTTTAATAAAATTTAATTATGTTCAAAAATATATAATTCTTTTTTGGAATTCAATTATTTTTAATACTTCTAGTAGAAGTTTCTAATAAAAATTTATTTAAAGATGAATCTTAATTAAAATTTTAGATAATAATTATAAATATTAAAAAATTAAAAGTAATATAGCTTGAATTTTTAAAAATAATTGAATTTTGAAATTAATTTTTTTTAAAAAGTTCAATATTGATTTTCTTTTATATTATTTGAAGTTTTCATTTTCTAATATGCATTTAATTGAAGAATTTATGAATAATTGAAATTTCGTGAAATTGAATATTGTAAATAAATGGATTTGAAAATTGCCAAAGAACTTTTTCGAAAATTATTAAAAGTAATTGATCTAAAGTAGAATTTTATTTAAAAATTTTTGAAAATAATAATTCAATTGAAATGATGAAAATAATTTTGAAAAAGTTACAATAACAATATTCTTATAATACAAAATAATGATTTTATCACTGGGCCATCTTTAATTATTGTATTATGAAAAAATTTAATTTATAATTAAGTAAAATGTTCTTTTTATTTATCTCGGACTGGTTAAATTTTTGTCAGTAATTGATCCGTAATTTTTCATTTTTGGTCCGTAAAGTTCGTATTTTTAAATACTTTTACTGGTTCGAGCTATGATTTAATTATAATAAAAATGGAAAAAAAACTTGGAATAGTTTTGTTTTATTCGGTTTTTTATTTCAGACATTCAGGTACTCCGGCAATCGGCTGTTCCTTCAAGGCAGCAGCTGGATATTTATATCCTCTCGAAAGGGGATTTATGTATGTACATAAGCCACCTATTCACATTCGTTTCGATGAAATTTCTTCGGTAAACTTTGCTCGAGGTGGCGGATCGACAAGATCTTTCGACTTTGAAATAGAATTAACGAGTGGAATCAATCACACGTTTAGCAGCATTGAAAAAGGAGAGTACGGAAAGCTGTTTGATTTTATTACTTCTAAGAAACTTCGAGTGAAGAATAGAGGAAAGGGGGTATGTAATTTTCGCCTACAATTAATCTGAATTGTTCGATTTTTGATTTTATTTAATTTGTCGATTTTATTTAATTAGTAAATTTTATTTAATTGGTCGATTTTATTTAATTCCTCAATTTTATTCAATTCGTCGGTTTTATTTACTTTAATTAATAATACAATTATTATTAATATTAAATTTTAATTACTTGGTCGATTTTATTTCATTGTTCTGATTTTGTTTCAGGATAAAGTCAACTACGACGATGACTTTGGTGGCAGTGATCAAGAAGCTGAACCAGACGCATATTTGGCTCGAGTTAAGGCCGAAGCACAAGAAAGAGACGATGATAATCAAGATTCAGACAGTGAATCGACGGACGAAGATTTCAATCCAAATCAAGCCGAAAGTGATGTGGCGGAGGAGTATGACAGCAATCCTGCTACCACGGACAGCGATGAAGGATCTGATGCTTCTGGAGATAGTGGCAAGGAAAAGAAAAAGAAGAAGGAGAAAAAGTCGAAATCCGCAAAAACAATTGTAAGTATATTACTAAAATTAAATATAATATTTATTTAGATTAACACATTTAATTAACTCATTATCTCATATTCTTAATTAAGAAATAGACAGTAATTTTTGCAAATAGGGGGAAATAAAATAGCAAATAAATTTTCTTATTAAATGAATTTATTTTCCAAATAGTCCGAGAAGCCGAGAAAAGCACGAAAGCCGAAAAAGGAGAAAGATTCCAATAAACCAAAAAGACCAGCCACTGCTTTCATGATGTGGTTGAATGCTACTAGAGAAAAAATAAAGTCTGATAATCCTGGAATCAGTGTTACTGAAATTGCGAAGAAAGGCGGTGAAATGTGGAAGGAGCTGAAAGATAAATCGGTAAAGTCTTTGTGTACTTACATTTTTTTGTACTCTTCTTTGGAAGAAAAAGATTTTTTTTATTTTGTGTAATTTATTGCTTCTTTTATATAATCTTCTTCTTGTATATATAATATATTTATTTTTAATTATAAATTATTAACAGGAATGGGAAGAGAAGGCAAACAAGGCCAAAAAGGAATACGCTGAAGCTATGAAAGATTATGTTCCAGCTGAAGGGGACAGTACATCTAAAACTAAAAAAGAAAAAAATCCCAAGAAGGATAAAGACGATAAAAAGAAGAAAGATACCAAGAAAGACTCATCTCCATCTAAAGCCGCTTCTGGTTCATTTAAGAGCAAGGAATACATCAGCGACGATGAAAGTAGCAGCGATGAAGATAAGAAGAAGGTACTTATACTTTGAAACTAGTTTCCAATAGAATAAATTTTATCATTATTAAATTAAATATTTTAACCAAGTTTACAATTATTACAATTAATAATATAATAAATAAATAACCACTTGCTTTTGAATTTTCAGGCCAAGTCTTCTGATAAGAGAAAACATTCCGATAGCGAAGAAGAGAAGAAGCCGAAAAAGAAAGTAAGTACACTATTATAAATTTACATTCTATTTCTAATTATTAAAATTTGCTTTTTTGTTACGTAAGAATTTTGAGAATAATTGAATTTCAACGAAGATCTTTAGTAAAATTATAAAATCCTAATTCAATTCTTTTTATGAATTTCTTTGAATTTTTTTAAAATAATAGTTTCATTGATAATTTTAATTGGAAATTTTTAAAGTAATTAAATTTTATGAAGAATTTTTATTAAACTTTTTAAAGTTTTTTTTTTTTTTATTTTAAACTTTTTATTAATTAAATTCTTCTGAGAATGTTATTATAATTTTTTAAAATAATTTAATTCATTCAAAAATGTTATTAAAATATAAAAAATAATTAATTTGATTACTAAATTTTATTAAAATTGTATTGAAAATAATTAAATTTCTTAGAAGATTTTTATATTTATAAAAAATAATTTAATTCTTGCAATGAATTTTATTCCTAATAAAAATAATTGAATATTGTTTCAAAGGATTTATTAAAATTTTCAAAAAATAATTGGATTCTATCGAAACCTTTTTTTAAAAATTAAAAAAAATTGAATTGCTTCGAAGAATTTATTAAAATTTTAGAAAATACCTACCTATTTGAATTTTTTTGAAAAATATTGAAAATTAAAAAAAAATGAATTCTTTCATCAAATTTTATTAAAATTGTATTTAAAATATTATATTATATTATATTATAATTTTAGAATATAATTGAATTCTATCGTGAAATTTTATTCAAAACAATTAAATTGTTTTGAAGGGTTTATAAAAATTTTAGAAAATAATTGAATTCTTTCGTGAAATTTTATCAAAATTTTGTTAAAAATAATTGAATTTTTGCAAAAAATTTTACTATTTATAAAAATAATTGAATTGTTTTGAAGGATTTATTATAATTTTAGAAAATAATTGAATTCTTTTGTAAATTTTAAAAGCGAATAAAAAAAAATGAATTCTTTTGGAAATTTTAAAAGTGAATTAAGAAAAAAATTGAATTCTTTTGTGAAATTTTATTGAAAATAATGAATCTTTGCAAAGATTTTACTATTAAAATAATTTGAATTGATTCGAAGAATTTATTAATTTTTGCAAAAATTTTACTATTTATAAAAATAATTGAATTCTTTCGAAGATTGTTATTATTTATGAAAATAATTGAATTCTTGAGAAGAAATTAAAATTTTTGAAGATATAAACTATAATAATTAATTGTGTACTTAATGAATGAATTTTTTAAATTCTGATTTTGAAATTATTCAAAAATTTTGTATTTGGAAATAAAAAATTTTGTCATTTTCATAATAATAATAAATTGAACATCACGTTCGTAAGATTTGCTAGGAGGGGGGGTCAAAATTTCCGAAAAATAGCATTACGTATTTTTTGAACGGCCCCTAAAGTTAAATATTAATTTAAATACTTAATATTAAATTTTTTAATAATTATTAAAATTACGGTCTAATTATTAACCGGTAATAATAATTAATATTTTTATTCCAGCCGGAAAAGAAGAGTAAAAAGGAAGAATCTGAAGACGAGGCTAGCTTAGATGAACCTGAAGAAAGTACTCCACCAACTAGTGACGACGATTCCAAGGGAAGCGATTAAATCACCTTCTTTATTCACAATTTTCACAAATACACGTTCAACATTCACAAAAATAGTAGTTTCATAATTATGTAATTAAGTATCGTTTTGTATTTAAAAAGAAGCCCTTTAAGAATAAGTCAGGGAATAGAAAAATGTGTCCCTTTTTTTATTGTCATTAAATATTATATAGAATATTTTATTATTTTTTTTTTTAAACAAACATTTTCAGACTGGATATTTTAATAAATAATATAATAATTAAGAAAAAATTCTTTTTTTAATTCTCCCGCAAAAAATTTGAATCTTCCTTAAGGTGTCTTCATATTGTTGGTCTTTTATTTCCAGCCAATCGCAAGCCTTCTTTATACAAGAATGTTAATGTCGGTTCATAATTGGTAAACGAACCACGTTGTTTTTAAATGTTTTTAAGGTTATGTTAGATGTCAATTCGTCAATTGAAACTTTATAAACGAAAGTAATCGAAATCTTTTAAAGAGGTATTTGAAATATAAAACTATATATAATGGGTAAAAAGAATAAGGGAACAAATCTGGGTCGATCTTTGATAAAAGATCGTTTCGCACCTGCGAAAAGAAGAGATGTTGACTCATTTGTAAGTAAATCTAGATTTTTTACAAAAGTTGTTATTTCACATTCTTTGTATGTTTTGCTTGATAGGAGGACAACTCTTAGTTAAAAATAAAGTATTATAAATTTAGTTTCCAAAAAATAATTTTTTTATGTTTTATAAAAAAGATTGATTTAAAATTTCAATTAAAATTTATTATATGTAAATTTAGTTGCACACTGCGGATATAAATGACGGATACGATTGGGGCCGGCTAAATCTTCAATCAGTAACCGAAGAAAGTTCATTTCAAGAGTTTCTCTCAACAGCCGAGCTTGCGGGAACCGAATTTCAAGCTGAGAAACTAAACATTAAATTTGTTAATCCAAAAAGTGGGATTGGACTTCTCTCCAAGGAGGAGAAAACAAAGGTCTTGGAGTCACACAAGAAGAATCGAACTTTATTGAAAATTCCAAGAAGACCAAAGTGGGATAAATCGACAACAGCTCAGGAATTACAAGAGAAGGAGAAAGAAGAATTTCTCGAATGGAGACGTGGTTTGGTTAGTCTACAGGAAAACGAAGAATTAATACTCACACCGTATGAGAAAAATCTTGAATTCTGGAGACAACTTTGGCGCGTTATCGAGAGAAGTGATGTTGTCGTTCAAATAGTCGATGCCCGGAATCCTCTTCTCTTTCGATGTGAAGACCTTGAGAAATATGTGCACGAAGTTGATGCCGAGAAGAAAAATATTATTTTAATTAACAAAGCTGATTTTCTCACTGAGGAACAACGGCAAATTTGGGCGGATTATTTTTTTCAATGTGGTATTCAAGTGGCTTTTTTCTCAGCTACGCTTGCAGCGGAAAAATTGTCAATTAAAGAGGAAGAGGAAGAAGAAGAAGAAGACGAAGAAGATGATAAAGACCTTGATGATGATGATGAGAGTGGAAGCGAAGAAGGAAACGAAACAGAAGTTGAATCCGAATACTTGTCAGATTTCGCCTCAGAATCAAATTACGAAAGTGCTGATGATGGTTTAAAAGCAGAAATTTCCGAACAAACAGAAGCGACAACTTCACAATCTCCAGAAATTAATCTTGAAAAAGATGAGAATTTTGAAAATTCGTCCGCATTGTTAAACAGAGACGAACTCGTGGATTTTTTCAAAACAATATACAAAGGAAAACAACATACGGAAGGTGTGACGACAATCGGTTTAGTTGGATATCCAAATGTTGGCAAAAGTTCAACAATCAATGCTCTGCTAATGAATAAAAAAGTGTCCGTTTCAGCAACTCCGGGTAAAACGAAACATTATCAGACACTTTTTTTGGATAAAGATTTACTGCTCTGCGATTGTCCCGGACTTGTGATGCCCAGTTTTGTTTGCACTAAAGCGGAGATGATTTTAAATGGTATTTTGTCAATAGACCAAATGAGAGATCACGTACCTTCTGTCACTTTATTGGGAACTTTAATTCCAAGACATATTATTGAGGACACTTATGGAATTATGATTCCTTTGCCTATTGAGGGGGAAGATTCCGATCGATCACCAACTTCGGAGGAAATTCTTAATTCTTATGGTTGTAAGTATTTTTCTTATTTTTAATTCTAAAGAATAATTCTGTGCATTATCAGGGTTGCCACGCTTTTGCTCTTTTCAAATTCCCTGAGTTTTCCAGGTTTTCCAGGTTAAAAAACAATTTAAAAACGGAATTCCAGGTTTTTAAAACGAAAATTATTCGAAAACATCAAAAACTTCATTTTTAAATAAATATTATTTTTTTTATAGAAATTAAGATTTTAAAAAATTTTCAATTCAGTAACATATAAGAATAATTATTATAAAACATGAAGATATTACTGTAACTTCTTCAAAAATTATTTTCATCATTACGATTATTCATTTCTAGAATTTTCAACTAAAATTCTTCTTTAAGTCAATTTTTATTTTAATAATTTTTGAAAAAATTCTTTGTAAATTTTCAAATTCTTTTGTTTACAATTTAATTTTACGAAATTTCGAATATTCTGACATTCTTAAATTAAAAATATCCATTAAACTTTTTGAGAAAAATTAGTCCCACAGAATTCTTAAATAAAAGTATGAAAAGTTCAAATTTTCAAAGATTTTAATTTTTGAAATTCATTTTTAAATCAATATTTATTAGAAAATTCTATGAGAATTCAATTATTTAACTACAAAAAATAAATAAATTTTATTAAACAATTGAATGTTTCGTAAAATGAAATTTTCATAAAGAATTTTATCAATAAATTTTTAAATAATTGAATTCTCTTGACAAATTTCAATAACAATTTTTAAGAGTAATTTTATTTTTCAAGAAATTTTATGAAAATTGTATTAAAAATAATTGAAATTCTGCCAAGAATTTTATTAAAATTTATTTAAATTATTTAATTTCGGAGAAAAATTTTATTATTTATAAAGATAATTGAAATTTTTGACGAGAATTTTTGTAAATTTTTAATCATAATTGGATTTCTGGGAAGAATTTTATTAAAATTATTTTGAAAAAAATTGAATTGTTATGCATAGAATTTCATTAAAAATTTTTGAAAATAATTTAATTCTTTAAAGAAATTTAATTAAAAATATATTGAAAATAATACTTAAATTCTAATAAGTAAATTGTAACAAAACGTTTTTAAAATAATTGAATTTCTTTGATTGATTTTAATAAAATTTTTAAGAGTAATTTCATTTTTCGAGAAATTTGATAAAAATTGTATTAAAAATAATTAAAATTCTGCCAAGAATTTTAATAAAATTTTTGAAAATAATTGAATTTCTGAGAAAAATTTTATTATTTATTAATATAATTGAAATTCTGTAAATTTTTATTGTAATTGGATTTCTGCAAAGAATTTTATATAAATTATATTGAAAATAATTGAATTTTGGAGAAAAATGTTATTATTTATAAAGATAATTGAAATTTTGACGAGAGTTTTTAAACAAAATTGGATTTAAAAAAATTAATTTGTTACGCAAAGAATTTCATTAAAATTTTTTAAAGAAATTTAATTGTTTAAAGAAATTTAATTAAAAGTATATTGAAAATAATACTTAAATTCTAATAAATAAATTGTATCGAAGGTTTTTAAAATAATTAAATTTCTTTAATTGATTTTAATAAAATTTTTAAGAATAATGACAATTTTTCGAGGAATTACATTAAAATTGTATTAAAAATAATTGAAATTCAGCATTGAGTTTTATTATTTATGAAAGTATTTGAATTCCTGTATAAAATGTTATTATTTATGAAAATAATTGAATAATAATAATTTATGAAAATAATTTGTAAATAATTTATTGAATTCCTGTGAAATTTTCATTATTTACGAAATTAATGAAATGTTTGCGTAGAATTTTATTACAATTTTTTTTTAACTAATTAAATTCTTTTAGGAATTTTTATTGAAGTAATAGGTATTAAAAATCATTGAATTGAGGAAAGTTTTTGAAAATAATTTAAATTTTGTCAAGAATTTCATTAAAATTTTTGAAAATAATTGAATTTCTGAGAATAATTTTACTATGCTTTTGAAAATAATTGAATTTCTGCACTCATTTGTAATTGCTTCAAAATTTAATTTGTTTTAGTGTTTTTAACTAAAATTCTTCTATAAATCCATTATTTTTAATAACAAATTAAATATATATTTTCAAAAATTTTACTAATTTCAGAAGAATTTTAGTTTACAATTTTTTTTTATATCTAAGTATTTTTAAATTTCTAATGAAATACATTTAAATTCGAAATTTTACAAAATTTCAAATCAAAATCTTTTGAAGTTCATCTACTTATAAAAATTGTAAACGCAATTGAATGAATTTTGAAATATTTAAGTAAAATTATAGATTTCAGTAATAAACATAATAACTTTAGAAAACAACAATTTTCCAGGATTTCGATCAAAATTCCCTGATTTTTCTAGGTTTTTTCAAGGTTTATAAAATTTCCTGATATTTTCAGGTTTCCAGGTTGCGTGGCCACCCTGATTATATACTTTCAAAAATATTGTTTACTGATTGTGAGAATTGAAAATTAAAACTATGAAACGCAGGTTTATTATTATTTACTAATTATTTGACTAAAGTTTACTTAATTTTACATATTTTTTTTAGACAATCGTGGTTTTATGACACAAAATGGCCAACCAGATAATCCACGATCGGCACGCTACGTCCTCAAAGATTTTGTAAACGGAAAACTATTATACTGTGTTACTCCTCCGACTCAAACTCAAGACGAATTTCACCAATTTCCAGAGAGAAAACGAACATTTCCCACAAATAAACAATTGCCACAAGCGACAATTCGTGCGACAAGAGGAATCAAAACCACCACCGAAGACATAGATAAAGTATTTTTCCAAAATAAAGCACAAGGTGTTCACATTCGAGGAGTACAAAAAATAAGAAACATAAATTTAATCGCAGGTGCATCTTCAATAAGGTAATAATTCTTTTTTTTCTTCAAAATGTATAATCTTCTTTTTATTATGAAATAACGGTCAATTCTGCGCATTTACATCTTTTTTTTGAAATTTTTATAAACCGTTTGTAGTTGTTTTTTCAATAATATATTTACAAACGTATTTTGCATTTTTCAATATTACACAATTTCATTTAACAATTATTATGAAAATAATTTTGTATTTCAGCGATCTAGGATCTGTTCAAAGTCTGGAGAAACCTTGGAAGAAAATTAATAAACATTCGAATAAGAAGAAACGAGAGAAGGCAAGAAGATTGTACTCACATCTTGATCAACATTGAGGCGACAAAATGTCAACAAAAAAAAAAATTTTATTTTTATTTTTAATAGATCGCAGTAATCGGAAAAAAAAGTTAAAAAGTTTTCTACACATAGAATTGTTAAAAGTTTTCCGCAAAGAGATTTTTAATTTTCTTCTTTTTATTATAATTCTTTAAAATGGGATTTTCTCTATACTGCACAACAGTAAAGTTTCTATACATACATATATATAATTATTTATAAATATGTCACAATACCTATATATATGTACATATTGTAATTATTAAAATTTGTATATTACAATTGGATGACATTTTTTTATTACGGGGTTTCAATATTTACTATTTTTACGAGAACTTTCATTGAAAAAAAAATCAAGATAGTTAATATTTTGCGCAAAATTACATTTATATCTGAGGTAATATAGTTTTAAACAAAAATCTCCTACTCATCTCTCAATTATTTCACTATTTCTATACAAAATTTGAATATTAAAATTCGAATTTTATTAATTAAAATTAAAATTCCAATAATAATTATTTTCCTAAGAAAATTATATTGTTAATTTTATCCATTTTATCTAAATTTAAAAATTATAAATATAATAATATAAAGAGATGAGTGAGAAAGAAAAATGTATTCCAGTCGTTGACTTATTTTTATATAATTATATACTTAATTAGGAAGCACAGACTAAACTGTAATTTTGAAGTATTATTTTCCATGATTAAAAATCGAGCAATTCTTTTGCTCTAGAATAAAAAAACGAAATTCAATTTCAAGACTAAATTTTTAATAAAAAAGTACGGTGTGCAATATTTTTCGCGCGAATTTCGATTCGAATTCATGAAGAAATTCATCTATATCATTGTCCAAGTCGTCACTGCTCGCCAACTGGAATAGAGAAAATTAATTAATAATTAATTAAATAATTTAGATAGACAAAGTAAAATTTAGGAAATTTGAATACAATACCACAGTAACGAGTTCACAGATGAGAAAAGATCCCACGGTGGCTTCCTCATGATTATCCTGAATATCAATATTAATCAAGTGAACTGGTTGATTATCTTCGGGCGTTCTTGATTCCATGCACTCAATAACTTGATCGTAAACTCTTTCCTCGCAGGTTATAAGAATATCGAATTTATCTTTGGAAGCTTGAAACCTCTCTGGTCTTGGTTTTATCCGACGATTTCTATCTAACATGTGCAGCAGACCATTTTGTGTATAACTATTTTTTTAATTTGTTAAGGATTTTCGAAAAAAAATTTTCCTGAGAGCATAAAAATATAGAAACATGGAAATTTAACATATATATTTTTGGAGATTGTAAATTAATTTTTGCATCTAGAATATGTATTTAGAAAATATAATTTAAAATTTTCTGATTTACAAAAACTAAAAAAAAAAAAAATTTAATTTTCCCCAAAAAATATTCAAAAGATTTATTAATTTATACAGTTTTTTTATCGTTAATTTTTTTAATTGTAATATTATTTATTATTTTGTAATTTTAATTTTGACTATTGAAATACCATTTCAACTTCCTTTAAAAACTTGTAGATAAGAAATTTATCTAAAATACGTAAGTACTTTAAATTAACTACTAATTTATAAAAACAATATTTTCGTTTTTGCTATTTGTTAACATAACCACAATCTCCAATAAATTATACTTAACCGACTGATTGAAAATATTACAAAAATAAAACATTAATATTAATTACTAATTATTGATATTAATAATTAAAATTTTTTTAAAAACGTAAAAAAATGTTTAAAAAAAAGAAATGTATTAAAATGTATATTTTATTGGTTGTAATAATGAAAAAATAAGAAATTAATAAAATTTATTATTCTCGAAATTTAATTGTGTTCTATTGTAAAAAAACGAATTTTTCTCTTAGAAAACTTTGATAATAAAGTGCTAGAATGTTTAACAAATTTTTTTTAAAATAAAAAAAATATTATATATTTTAATATTTAATAAAAGTTTTTTTTAAGTAAAAACAATAAAATACTAAAATAAAATACTGTAACTTTGAAATATTATTACTATAGATAAACAGCTGTATTTCTACATAAAAAATACTAAAAACAGAAAATTTGATTATGTTTCTTTGCCTCTTACAATTTACTTGAAATTTAATTCTTTTAAAAAAAAAGAATTGAAAAAAACGAAAAAAAAAATTGGAAAAAAATCTGTCAAATAGATTTGATTTATTTTTTTGTAAAATACAACAAAATACACAAAAATGGCAGAAATGTATTTTTCAAAAATTTTGCATTTTACGAATTTTAATTTAATTTATCAGAAAAAAGGAATAAGCAAACTCAGTGTACCAACAAGAATTTATAATTTAATTCATAAAACCTGTTTTTATATCTACTTCCTGATTTAAAATTTTTAAAGATCGTAGGTCCTAAAAAATTCCTACTTAAAATATTAAAGACAAAATTTCAAATTTAATCGAAATGAAAATTTTAGAATAATTTTAGCAAAATATTCAATTCAGATATTAAGATAATTTAATAATTATATTTATAATTAAATTAAGATAAATTTTATTAAAAAAATGTGAACGAAACAAAATATAATAAATAAAAATTTTTAGTTTACTCTTTAGAAAGATTTTATAATCAATAATTTTAGACTCTATTATTAAATTAAGGTAGTTAAAAAATTAAATTTAGTTTGTTAAAAAAAATCTACGAAACAAAATATAATCAAAAAAATATTAATTTACTCTTTAGAAAGACGACTAGAAACTTGTCATAATTAGAATATTTTCGAAAATATTTATAAGCTGATATTAATTTGTTTTCTTAAGGGGAGGGTAAACCTTTATTTTCAACTATATGAAGAAAATATTTTAAATATTTAATAAAATTATTTTCATAGTAATTTTTTGAGAGGAATTCAATGATCATAAAAAAATTGGTCAGAAAATATTTTGACCCTTTTTGAATTTTTATTTTTTATAAAAATTGATAGATTTTGAAATCCATACGTAATTTTGTAGAAAATATATTTTTGTATCCATAAAAAAAATTGCTGAATGAAAAAATTAATATTTACAAAAGTTTTAGCATTTAAAAAAATAGTTTTTAGGTTAAGAATTTAAAAAAATATGATTATTATTAAATTTTATTATACGAAAAGTCATTTGTTTTTTTTTTTCTAACTAATTTCAAAACATAAACTTTTTTAAAAAAATGTTTTATCGAATAAATTTTTAATAATTTTTTGAAAATTCAAAAAGGGTCAAAATATTTTCTGAACAATTTTTTTTACGACCATTGAATTCCTCTCAAAAAATTACTATGAAAATAATTTTATTAAATATTTAAAATATTTTCTTCATACAGTTGAAAATATAGGTTTAACCTCCCTTTAAATAAAACAATATCATGCGAGAAAAGTGTAATTTTCATTTTCATTAATAAATTAATTTTCACGAAAAAAAGTTGAAAATAAAAAAAGGAAAAAAAGAACATAGAAATTCTCTAGATTTTGATTTAAACTTTTAGTCAAAATATTGGGAGGAAAAGGATAACGAGAGAGATCAATGAAGCGAATAAGAAAAAAAGGAGGAAGAGAGAGAAAGAGATCAATGAAAAGAATGGGAACAGAAAGAAGGAATTTGGCGATAAATGTAGGTTTTTTTTAGTCTTCAGTCAAATAGGATACTATTGCTTGTCTTTCGTGAGTAAGTCATTGTAAATTTCTTCGTAAGAAGTTCCAAAATCGTAAACATTTGGACGATCCGGAGCATTCCCTGGAAGTTTGACTTTATCTCCAGTTCCAAAAGATTGAACGTTGAAACCTTTTTTACTAAACAAGAAATTTATATGTATTAAAAGAAATATTATTTCAATTATTAAAAAACACTATTATTAAAACTATTTCAATGGAATAAGTTTAGTATTATTAAATTCACCAAGTTTAAATAAGTTCGAAATTTCTATTTTATAATTACCTGAGAAAAGCATGCGCTTCCATACTTCTGTTCATATTACTTGAACAAATAACTGCAATGTTGATTGAATTAGATGCAGGCATTATTTTTAACTTTCTTTTTGGTCAAAAATAATAATAAAAAACTTTCGCGCTTTCAAAATTGAGAAATCTTTATTAATGTTAAAACTATTCTACTCGTCGACCTAAATAATATCGAAGATTTTCTGAAAACTATATGTAATTCATTTACGTTAATTCAACTATGTATGAAAAGAATATCTAGTCACGAACCGTCCTATAAAATTTATATATTCTTTCTCTAATCTTCGAGAGTAACAGGTGAGGGGAAAAAATGTTCTCTCTGCTGCCGTAATCTTTAAAAGGGGAAAAAAAATAGATTTCCACACTCTACTACCGTTGCAAATATTTTCTTTAAATGTCAGAGCGGTTAAAATAATTAACGGTGCCCACCACTGTCCAGGATAAGATGCCTGACAGAGACCAACAAAAACCAAACCTGACGAACCTGACCAAACGCAGACAAAAAAATGACCAGGAAGGAACATGGAAAGGAGCGCATATGCGTTATGCGTCTGCGCAGCATTTAGTTGTCAAGTTTATCGTTGGCGGCACTGCAGTAGCCGAAATTAAACGCGAAATTTGAAATTAATAATTTTCATTTTTTATTTTTTCTCGTAATACATTGAAAAAGACACTAAACAAAAATCGGTATAAAGTACAAACCAGGTACAAACTAACTTTTTCTATTATAAAACATATTTTTCCAATTTATTTTCTAGAATCATTTTACCTTTTGCTTTACTACTATCTGCTTTATTGTATTCCCCATAAACTAGCTCCCTCTGGAAATATACAGATTCCTACTTTATCAGCAGAAAATAACTTGAAAATGTAATTTCATATCGAAACAAAAGTCCCCAAACGGCAGATTTTTTAAATTTTATTTGTTAAACAAAATAATTGAAAAAAAGAATATTTTTTCTTGTAAAAGCGTGTTTTTCTTTAGAACAAAATTATTCCGAAGTGCAAATAATACGAAAATTTTATATGGACTCGTATTCAGTCAGTTGTAAACATTGTTTTTTGCTTTGTTTTTTATAAACTACGTTAATAACCATTTCGCACGCAAGTGTGATATACAAGTAATGAAATATAAAATTACAACTTCAATATAATAAACAATAATTTTATTTAAACTTTTACAAAAATACCCTAAATTAAAAAAGGCAATACGAATATAATTAATAATAAAAATAATAAAAAGTAATAATATTAAAATCACTAAAAATAAATAAATAAATAATAATAATAACAATAATAATAAATAAGTTAATATTTATTGGTTTCGTCAATAATCGAAATAAATAATAAATAAATAATCGAATGTCTTCAAAATATAAATAATTAAAAAATTTTTTTATTTTAAAAATATAAATATTAAAATTGAACAGTGAAAAAAAAGGTATCGACCGTACTGATCAAGTGACATCTGTCGAAATGTCAATTTTATTGGCATTGATTTGCAAAAAATATATGCACCAGACAAATTTAAAAATCGCATATATTTAAAATAAAATTAATACAAGTGGAGAGTTTATAATTTCATATCCGCCACGAAATGAAATAGGAAAAAAGTTGTATTTCGTAGGCTTTGCAGTCACGAAACGAAAGTTTCGTAAAGTTTCTTGCGGAAAGTCAATAATATATTAAATAACAAGAATTTTATTTATACTTATATACAAATAATATACTTATTATTAAAAGAACGTTTTCGAAAAATTTTAAAATTGTCGAATCAATAAAATTAACTATATTTTAAACTGCGTATATAAATTTATATGATTATAATTATATTTATTCTTATTATTTATTCAGTATGTGCCGCGATTCACACATTTTCAATTTAACTACATATACGAACATATATTTTAAACTTTATCAGTAATATTATATTTTTAATATTTCTATTTTTAACAGTTCAATAATTTATGTTCTAAATAATACAATTATGTAATAAGAGATTTTTACATATACAATTATTCAGTCAAATTTTTTGCTTTTTTGTGTTTTCTTTTTATAATTTAAATATAATAGGTGTTATATTTCGAAAAGTGTTGATATTATTATAAAAGTTATGGCGCAATAATAGGAGGATCACAAAATTACCTAATTATTAATAAGACAGTAGTGTATTTCTCTCCATTGCTAAATCTTTGGTAAATGACAATTTTCTTGATACACCGAGTAAAATTATATGTCTCGCTCCAATGTCCGCACGTTTCATTTCTATAATAATTATTTTAATAAAAAAGGCGCGTAAAACTGCTTTTAATTCTGAAAAATTTTTTAAGTATTAAGTGGAAAAATAAAATAAATAATAATAATAACAATAATAATAACAATAATAATAATAATAATAATAATAATAATAATAATAATAAAAAAATGTAACACGCTCCAAAGAAGGGTCCCTGAGAAGCAAATAATTTTAAGGTTATGTTTGCCTTTCTTTTTTACCTTAATTCCAACTTTCTGTGTTTAATTTCAAACTAAAGTCAGTGTTTATCAATTATTTTAGATGTAATGAAGACTTAAATATCATTGGTTTATATGGAGGGTAAATTCCTTTTGTGTATTTTCATTCAAAAAATTGCAAACATAACCTCACATTTTTTGCTTCTACGGTTTCTTTCTTCCCTTTCTTCAAAGATTTCGGAGTGCGTCACAAATAATAATAAAAATAGTACATAATAGCAATAATAGCAATAATAATAGTAACAGTAATAATAATTATTAATAATAGAGTAATATGAAGTCAGAATTGCTCCATCACCATCTGTTTTTTTTAATCGAAAAATCTACCCTTAAATGTACAAATTCAAAGTTTACTTTAATAAGTAATGTAAAATGTAATAACATATTGTTTTTTAAAACAGAACAATAAATTTATGTACTTCTCTTACAACTCAAAAACATCCTAATTTTTTGTTTAAATTAAAGAAACTACCCTTAAGAGGATAAACTCAGACTTGACAGGTAAACAATAGAAAAAGATTAAGTTTCTAAACGGAAGCATACGTTTCTGTATTTTTATTTTAACAGCTCAAAAAAGGATCAGAATTGCTTTTCATTTTTTCAATTGCCCTCCAATTTTTTTTATATATAAAAAGTACCCTTAAAATGATAAACTCAGAGTTTACTAGAAAAAAATGAAAAAAATTCATTTTTTAGACAGAAGCATACGTTTCTGTATTTTTGTTCTCACAAATAGAAAGCAGAGACAGAATTAAATCATATCACCCACTAATGTTTTTTAAATCGAAAAAACTACCCTTATATGGATAATCTCAGACTTTAAAGGAAAAAAAAAATTAAATGAGTTTTTTAAAAGAACCATATTAAAAACTATATATAGATTTCTGTATCTTATTTTTAAACGAGCGGTGTAGTGGATTTCTTTTTCTTTGATATGTATTTGTTTGTTTCCCTCTTTTAAAACAAAGTGAAGTTAAAAAAATTTTTTTTGAATTTTTGTATGAAAAATCTGAATTTCACCACATTAAGGGTAGTTTTTCAAATTTTAACAAAAACTGATGGTGATGTTTTAATTCTGACGCTGATTTTGAGTTTTTAAAACAAAAATACAGAAATGTGTTCTTCCTTTAAAAATTTAATCGATTTTCTAATTTTTTTCCTGTTAAGGATAGTTTTTTTAAATTTTAACAAAAACAAGGGGTGATAATTTAATTCTGACCTTGTTTTTGAGTTGTTGAAAAAAATATATATAAATTTATTGTTCTGGTTAAAAAAAATCTATTATCCATTTTTTTTTTTATTTTAAAGTTTGGATTTGCATATTTAACCCTCACAGGCTCGAGTTCGATTTTTAAAATGCGCGCACAAGGTGGGTCCGAGGGACCCGGATGTTTCAATGCAATAAAAAATAAAATTTAATAGCAAAGTGCTTCATATTTTCCATATTTAATACAATTTTAATGATATATTTGCATAAAAAATTTTAAATATTAAAAAGTAATCAATATATAACTAAAATTTGTTTAATAAATTTAATGAGTCATTTTGAATAAATCGAACTACATACTTATTAAGCAAGATTTTTTTAATGTGCATTTTTTGTTCTATTAAATTTACGGATGTATTAAGCATATGTTATCACTTATTATGGCAGTTGTTGATAAAAATACCATAAATAAATCCAATATTGCATAAAAATTGCAAATTTTTAAATTTGTTTTCATAGCCCGGGTCCCTCGGACCCGGCTTGAGCCCTTACGTATGTTCGACTTAAAAGGTAATTTTTCCAGAATATTTTATAAATAAAGAATTGTTTATATTGATGAAAAATGTGTGTTTTTATGTCCCCAAGCCTAATGTGAAGTTGATTTTCCAATAATATTTTTTTAACCGGAAGTAGATAAAAAAAAACTTTCCTCCGGGTCCGAGGGACCCGGCTCGAGCCCGTGAGGGTTAAGGGTAGTTTTTTTCGATTTAAAAAAAAGATGGTGATGTTTTTATTCTGACATTGTTTCTGAGTTGTTGAAAGAGAAGTACATAAATTTATTGTTCTGTTTTAAAAAAACTATCTTTTATTACATTTTTTATTATACATTGAACTTTGAATTTGTACATTTAAGGGTAGTTTTTTCGATTTAAAAAAACAGAGGGTGTTAGAGGAATTCTGATTTCATATTCGTTTTCAGCGGGCAAAAATACTATATAAGACATGTAGGTCTGGTTCAATAAACAGACCACTTTTATTTTTTTGTGTGCCTGTGTAATAAAAATAAAAATATAGTAACTTAGAAGCTTAGAATTTAAAAACTATAAAAACATAGTAAACGTATTTAAATGACAGATTCGTGTGTTCGGTTTATCTTCATCGTATTACAAATATTGACGTTTACATCAAATTCACCAGATGTCGAGTAAAGTAAATTTCGACATTGCTTCTTCTTATCGAATTATCTACTCTAGAATTAACGTCATACGCTATAATGCTACTATAGAATTTAGGTTGTTGATTATAACACAGCCATAATGATCAATAGTAAAACCATCCTCAATTCTAAATTCTAATTTCCACAAGTGAGTGTTACGTTTATAAGTGCGATTAAATTATCGGTAGTGTCGTAAATTTTAAAACCGCGATTTTGTCATTATTATAAGAATGTTGTCCTTTTCCCGCATGATTCGGGCGTGCTGTAAATTTCCATTTAATCGCAAGTGATTGCTTCTTTGTGCCCAAAAGATGAAGAAATATGAGTGTATCCCCGCAGGATAGAGGTCAGATATACAGGCTGCAACTCTCCTCTCTGTAAGTTATTTACAATATTTAAATTAAACATTTTTTTGTTAAATAAGTGCAATTTAAAAATTTGTGGAATATTTTGAAGGTAAAAAGAAGGAAAGTAAGATAATAACTTATGCGAACATTTATTTTATGAGAATCTGGTAGAAAAGATGAAAATGTTTTAATATTAAGGACTTAAAATCATACTCTCAGGGCTAAAATTCAGTCAAAAACGTTTTTAGTACAAACGGTTTTAGTCCAAAGTGGATTGAAAGTGAGATTTATGTTTCAGTCTTTCAAAAATTATAAACATAATCTAAAATATTTTGCTTACCTTTCTTCACTGAAAAAACAAAATATTTGAATCAAACATATCTTCAATTGTTATACAATGACAATTATAAATAAAAACTGATTTTTGTTTTAATTAAACAGAAGTAACTAATTCAATAGAAATTTTTATAATTATGGTAAAAAATAACCTTAAAAGGTTAATATACTCCTTATATTACCTTTCTTCAGTGAGCGCGAAACATATCGAACGATTTTTACAAATATTACGCGATTGAATTGATGATGCAAAACGAAATTCATTAAAGTTTTGGACGTTTCACAATTTCGTCGAACTGTATATTTCTTGGACATGTACGTATGTACGTGTGTTTGATTGTCACCTGCGTACCGTGATCGCGGTCAAGATTAAAAACAACGCAACTGCGACAGCGGAAAAAGGATGTCTAGGACGCGGAGATTATCTGCAGGCGCAGCATGAACGATTACACTTCATAGCTCGTTACTTCTGCACGTCTTACTCTATTAAAGAATGGTATTTTCAACGAGGAAGAAAACATGTTCTATGCGTCTACTGCACCATTGACCGCCAATGAATTATATTTTTTACGTAACATCCATTACTTCCTTTTCGCAATTTTTGCATTGTTCCATTAACGCTTATTACTTATTTTATTATTATTATTATTATTCTTATCTGCTCTTCTATATTCGATATCAAATTATTTTCTTCTTTCTTCAGTTGACCGTTATCGACATGTCGATAACGGTCAACTGAAGAAAGAAGAAAATAATTAAACCATAGAGTCGCATAGTTAGAATTAGAGTCGCCACTGTTTTCTTGACAGTATCAAATTGATACTAAAGTATGGATCAAATTAATATAAAAAATTTAAATAAATTTTTGATTTGATCCACATTTTTGGTATTAATTCGTTGCAATTTGATATTATGAAGTTAACAGCTATATGGACACACTGTTAACTTAATAATTAAACTGCAACGAATTGATACCAAAAATGTTAATCAAATCAAAAATTGATACAAATTGTTGGCATCAATTTGATCCACTTTAGTATCAATTTGATACTTTGAAGAAAACTGTACAGAGGTTAAAATAAAAAGTTTGCATATAAAAATACGAACTAACAAGAAAAGTGTTGCAGGATAATTTTTCTAACAGTTATTTTCTTTATTGAGAAAGTATTCAAGTCATTCTTTTTAAATAAATTTGTTCTCGCTTCTCATTAATCGATTTATTCGAATTAGTCGCATCATCTTATTTTCTTGAATAAACTTTCATTATAATTATATGCACTAGAAAGGTAAAAGTAAAAATCTGTAATTATCCTTTTCAAAAATGCAATATAAAAAATTTTGAAAAGAAAAATCTTTTTTTGTTGGCATTCATATAAATTTGAAGTTAGTATATCATTAATTATACGTTGTATAACAAATCCAAATGTTGCGTTTCTTTTTTACGCATAAATACACGCCAATTATTAAACGTATGTTTTTCTAGAAATGTAAGTGCTTGGAATATAAAAAGTATATTTGTATTTAGAAATGTAGTTATAAAATAATGAGCAAACACCTTTTTAAAAAGAATCTAAGATATACATACATATGAAAAGAATACTCTCTGGAATCGAAACGGCGTGTATTTTTTAATGAAGTTACGCGACATATAGAAATAAATTGTATATAAATTTTATCATCTTGAAATCTATCCTTGCCTTTGAATGACAATATTCCTTTTTATTTCTCTATAATTAATTAACGTGTGACTCGAGATGATCTTAATTAGCCTTTATAAAATAAAGAAAATCCAATTAGAAAAAAATTTGACAGATTTAGAATTTTTTTTTATAAAAATGAGAATCAGAAACTCGAGGACGCAGTGTAAGAAAATAAATGCTTTCCATTATTCGCGACAAATGACACAAATTTCTTAGCATGGACAGTGTGAAATCGAACTGTCGTGAATAAAAATCTTGAGAGAAAGCGAGAAACGATGAGATGCAAACTGCATTACAATTTACAAGAAGGCAAACTAGAAATGTTAACATTTCTACATTGAAGCTGCATCATTTAAAAAAACCTGTCTCTCGATAATCCTCGTGTGTATAAACGCTATATGGAAAATTAATTATAAAAATATACTCGCTAACAATTATTATATATTTCAGGCAAGCTAATAACAAAAAATTAAGTTTATAACTTCACTGAATTATACCTATATATATGGCTCATAAAGAAGAAAGTACTTCCTACATAGGGTTCATTTCATGCAATATAAAATATTTTCTGTCAGTGGCATTTACTTTCTTTCCAGTTAATCCTAAAATTAATTTCTTCTCTTATATTTTATCTTCAATTTCTTTTTCCGTAATCGCATCCTTATCCATTTGGTGTAAAATACTGGAAAATAAATTAATAATACCAAAACATTTTTTGAATTGTGTTTCGAAACTGATCTGTAAAAAATGACGCACTGAAGAAAGAAGCAAAAAATAAAAATCAGTCGAAAATGACGCATTGAAGAAAGAAGCAAAAAATAAAATTCAGTTAAAAATGACGCACTGAAGAAAGAAGCAAAAAATAAAATTCAGTTAAAAATGACGCTCTGAAGAAAGAACAGGGTTGCCACAAATATTTAATTTTATTTTTCCCTGATTTCCAGACAAAATTCTCACTTTTTCCCTGACCCTAAAAAATATTATGATTCACTCTAAAAATTATTAGATAGGTACTCAAAAAAATGTTCTATTACATTTATTTACAAATTTCTCTAAAAGTAAAATTATTCGAAAACATCAATAATTTCTTTTTTAAATAAATATTTAATCATTATTATTTTTCCGTAGAAATTAAAATTCTTCAAAACATTCAAATTCAAACCTTTTTGAAATTCAACAATTTATAAGAATATTATTACAAAACATAAAGAAGGCGATTACTCCGAGTCGAAAACTCAGAGTGATCGCCTTTTTCATGTTTTGTTATAATTTAAATTACCATGAAATTTTTCAAAAAAAATTTAATTATTTACAAAAATCCTAATAAAATCCTTTGCAAGAATTCAATAATTTTTGAAAGTAGTAAATTTTCTCAAAAAAATTCAATTATTTGAAAGAATTGTAATAAAATTCGTTGCAATAATTCAATTATTTTCATAAATAATAAATCGATTATTCGGTAATCCATTTTTTAATCAAATTTTTATTGAAAATTCTAGAAGAATTCAATCATTTAAATTAAAAAATTAAAAATTTATTGAATAATTAAATGTTTGTTAAAATTGAATTCTCATAAAGAATTTTAACAACAAATTTTTAAAAAATTCAATTCTTTTGACAAATTTTAATAAAATTTTTAAGAATAATAATTGCATTTTTCGAGGAATTTGATTAAAATATTGTATCAAAATAAATTAATTAAAATCCTGCGATGAGTTTTATTGTTTATGAAAATAATTAGAAATTTTCCCAAAAATGTTAATAAAATTTTTTTCTAAAATAATTGAATTTCGGTGAAGAATTTAATTATTTATAAAAATAATTGAATTCTTGAAAAGAACTTTGTTAAACTTTTTTAAATAATTAAATTCAAGAGACGAATTTTATAAAAATCTTTTTAAATAATTGACATTTTTCGAAAAATTTTATGAAATTTCGTATATTAAATAATTGAAATCATGTGGAAATTTTATTATTTATGAAAATAATTGAATTATTTCAAAGAAATTTATTAAAAGTTTTATAAATTATTGAATTCCTGTGAAATTTTAACAAGAATTTTATTATTTATAACGATAATTGAAATTTTGACAAGAATTTTTTAAAAAAATTTTAAAAATAATTGAAAATTGAAGAATTGTATTACAATTTATATAAAGATAATTGAAATTTTGACGAGAATTTTTTTAAAATTTTTAACATAATTGAATTTTTGCAAAGAATTTTATTACTTTTGAAAATAATTTAATTCTTCCAACGAATTTTATTTAAGTTTTTAAAAATAATTGAATTTCTGGAATTATTTGTAACTTTTCCAAAATTCAATTTTTTTTTAGCATTTTTAACTAAAATTCCTTAATCAATCTAGTATTTATGAAAATTGTAAAAATTATTCATTAAATAATTTATAAGTCATAATTTTATGATAGTTCTTGTAAAATTAAGTTATTTAAAAAGAAATTATTGTTTGAAATAGAAAAAATTTAAGGTTTTTTCAGAATTCGTGGTAATTTGATAGTTTACGAGGCGAACAAAAAAAACATCAAAATTCAGAGTTTTGTCGTGAATTTTTAAAATTTAATTTTTTCCAGTACTTTTACTAAAAATCCCTGACTTTTCCCTGATTTCCCTGACCAATTTTACTTTCCCTGACTTTTCCCTGAATTCTCTGAGTTCCCTGACCTGTGGCAACCCTGAAGAAGCAAAAAATAAAATTCAGTTAAAAATAAAGCACTGAAGAAAGAAGCAAAAAATAAAATTCAGTCGAAAATGACGCACTGAAGACAGAAACAAAAAATAAAATTCAGTCGAAAATGGTTCAAATGCGGGTTTCAGTGAAAAAGGGAATGAAAGTAAGATTTAGTGTCCGCTTCGTTGAAACAATGAATGAGAAACGGATATATACATAATATAAGGGCTCGATTATGAAATGTAATAAGTTCTTTGTATTCTGAAACCAAATTATACTCCTTATGACATCTCTCACTTCATATATGCAACTATGAAAGTTACCTTGTCACAAATACTCTCACTTACATTTTACTGTAAATCATTCTTCAACATTATTATTTTCTTAAGCAAATCATAAACGCTGTTTTCATTAAATAGAATTTATAATCAAAAGGCTCAAGGTTGACAAGAGACCTTCACAAATAAGCCTCAAACGTCAACTATGAAAAGTTTATTGTAGTTGTTAAACAAATTTCTTAATTATATTAACCTATTGACTCCGCGCCATACACTTAATTGTTTTCCTTCAATTTTCACATTAAAGAATTTTTAATGATAATTCACCTTTCAATAAAGAGAGTAATATATTTCCATACTTACATCTAATCTACAAATACCATTTTCATAATTTGCGATAGAAATGAATTTTTTAAAAATTTATTTCCATCATGATGGAAAAAATAAAGAAGTGAAGAAAGGATTTTTCAGTGAAGAAAGATTGCAATTTTGAATATATTTGAAAAGTTGCTGAAAATTGCAGAAGAAACAGAAATCGAGAATTTTTTTTATTGAGATAAACTCCCTTCACCTCATGACGCAAAGAATTCCAAAGATGACCTCACAAGTTCTCAAGACACTGAACTTGAAATCTTATATATAAAAGGAGTCAAGTCATGATTGAAATTTGAAAAGCAAAATGTGAAATTTCGTAATATTGCTACCGGATAATTAAAATTGTAACATTTAGAGATTTTAAAGGGAAGTAGAAGAGTGCAGGTTTTCTCATATATACACAGTTTTGCTACCAGTCTGCCTCAAGATGTCGGATCAATGTACTTGCAAGGTCGTCTCAACACGCAAAGTCGAAGTAAATACCTCCAGAGAATTTTCTTTTAACTTTTGATGTTTATATACCTATATAGAAAAATAAAAAAAAGAAAGCATGTTTGATGTACTGCAACTGGAGATTTGCAGCAATATTACTCAATGGGCAAATTACCATCATATATGCTGTCCACGTGACATATTATCAGAGACCATTAGACTGACGATGAATAAGGTGAATTATAAACCTGCCTCACAACTTAAATATGGCGAATATCTATCTATACCTGCTAATAACTTTAAATGGCGATCTTTCCATTTTTACTTTAAATAATCACGTCCTGTACTTCGAGATGTTTTCAATGTTTTCAAATATAAGGAGAGAATTTAGCTGGGGAGAATTTTATTCTTAAAATAGCTATATAGGAAATATACAGTTACAACGATTCCTTCGATAATTATATGTATAGTTTATTGTCGTATATAATGAAGTGTTTTCCTGCTAAAATATACAATTATAGAAAAAAGAAGAATACGGAGAGTACCGTTATGAATAAATCAGGGAAAGATTTTTCTTCTTTTTTTGAATTCATCTCTTCAAATATAATTTTCACTGTGTTGCTGAACTTAGCCGCACTCAGGCAATTTTTCTTGTTGATTAAATCAAATAAATGTTAAAATCTGACGATTTTTGATGATAATGGTCGTCAGCATCAGTAAACAGACTTCGCACTCGATAAGTAATTTTAAAAAAGTAGCAAAAAGGAGCTTTCAAACTAAAAAAAAATAGTAAAAAAAGTGGCTATCGAAAAATTAAACCTAAAGACCAAAAATACTCGTTTTAGACACTTCACAAAACTGCCAAAAATTCCATATTCTATATTTTATAGATTTTCATAAAAATATTTACTTTTTTCTTATCCAGCTAATAAATTAAATTCCTACAACGAATTTTATATTATTCGTGAAAGAATTTAAATATTTATAAAAATAATTTAATTCTTGCGAAGAATTTTATGAAAATTTTTAAATAATTCATTCCTTTCGAATAATTTTATGCAAATTCTAATTTAAATGATTGAATTGATAACAATTTGTATTATTCATGAAAAGAATTGAATTCTTAGGAAAATTTTTACAAACCATTTTTTAAATAATTGAATTCTGTTTGGAAATTTTATGAAAATAGTAGATATTAAAAATCATTGAATTGCGAAAAGTTTTTAAAAATAATTAAATTTTACAAAGACTTCTATTACAATTTTTGACAATAATTGAATGTCTGTATGGTAGTTTATTAAATTTTTTTGAAAATAATTTAATTCCTAAAAAGCATTTTATTATTTATGAAAATAATTCAATTCTTGCGAACGATTTTATTAGCATTTTTTAAAATAATTGAATTTCCAAGAAGAAATTTATTACTTTTAAAAATAATTGAATTCTTGTGATGAATATTGTTATTTATGAATATAATTAAATTCTGCAAAGAATTTTATTAAAATAAAATTTGAAAATAATTTAATTCCTGTGAAAAATTCTAATATTTTTGAAAATAATTGAATAGTGGCTAAGAATTTTATTAAAATTTTCCAAAATTAATTGAATTCCTGTGAAGAATTTTATTAAAATCTAAAAGAATAATTGAATTATTTCAAAAAAATTTTAATTATGATTGTATTTAAAATAATTAATTTCTATCGAACAATTTTTTAAAAATATTTGAAAATACAATTGAAATCTTGTGAAAAATTCTACAATTTTTGTAAATAATTCAATTCTTCCAAAGAATTTTAAAAAAACATTTTTTTGAATAATTGATTTTTTCGAGCAATTGAAATTAAATTTTTAAGAATAATTATACATTTTTTGAGCAATTTCTGTAAAATTGTATTAAAAATAATTGAAATCCTGCGATGAATTTTATTATTTATGAAAATAATTAAAATTGTCAAATATAATATTGAATTCATGAGAAAAATTTTATTATCTATAAAAATAATTGAATTATTGGAAAAAATTTTATTAAAATGTTTAAAAAGAATTGAGTTTCCAAGAAAAAATGTATTACTTTTAAAAATAATTGAATTCTTGTTATGAATATTGTTATTTACTGAAAATACTTGAATTTTGCAAAGAATTTCATTACAATCCCTCAAAATAATTGAGTTTTTGTGAATAATTTTTTTATTTATCGACATAATTGAATTCTTTCGAAGAATTACTTATGAAAATAATTAAATTCTTTCGAATTACTTATGAAAATAATTGAATTCTTGCTTAGAATTTTATCAAAAAATTTTTTCAAAAATTGAATTTCCATGAAATATTCTATTCGAAATTTTTTTGAAAATGATATTCTAAATTAATTGAATTCCTGTGGAAATTTTATTATTTATGAAAATAATTGAAATTGGGATGAATTTTATCAATTTCTTTTTAAATAATTGAATTCTTTTGTAAAATTTTATGAAATTATTAGATATTGAAAATAATTGAATTTCGAAAACTATTTGAAAATATTTGAATCGTTTTAGTTTTAAAATTTAAAGAATTTGATTATAATTTTTGAGAATAGTTTTTTGATTTCTAGTATTTGCGAATTTAAAATAATGAAAATTCTAAAAAATAACAGAAATAGTAGCTTTTAGTGACTGAAATCTAAAAAAAGTACCCAAATAGTAGCATAACGTAAAAAAAGTAGTAAATAGTAGATTTTAGTAGATGAGTGCGAAGCCTGCAGATGACGCGGTAAAAATTTGTGCAAATGTGTGACAATACAGCAGTAGTAGTTTAAGATCAATATTGGATAATGAAAATTCTTATATAAATCAACCAAGATCGCAACCGATGATTTCTGGATTTTCATAGAATTCACTATCGCTGCAGCATAAAAATCTTAATAGAATACCCATTGTCTTTTATTTTCATAAACAAAAACTTTTTAATTTGCTGTAATTTGTGCGAGTAAATTTCTGTTGGAATGCTTCAAATTAATTGACTACAGCGAATTAAGAAGTAATTCCACTTAAAGAATCGCTTCTTTATTATAAAATATAGCAATAAAAGAAGATATAGCAACAAAAAAAAGAGCAAGTAATTTTTAAAAATGTATTTATAAAATTCAAAGTGCTTATTTCTTTTCAAATTTAGAATGATTACCAAACCAATTTTTTTTTCCGCATTAAAAATATTTAAAAATCAACAACTCTCTATTATGTAGTTTCTAATTGGGCTTTTAAAATTGGATGGGGAAAAGATTTTGCAACATTGTCTACGCAATTAATTTTTTTCCCCATCTCTCTCTCTCTCTGCTATTTAAAAATGCAGATTTTCAAGAGCCTGAAATTTCAATCATTAAATCTAGTTTTGTAATTACACTTTACAATCTTTCAAGTGGATTTTAATTTCGTGATATACCTTTCGAGATGTTGTGCGACCTTTAAAATTCACTTTCGCACACTTTCAATGTCGATCTACCCATAGGATATTCTCTCGTCGCAGGGGCTTTAAGCATTCCAACCGAGGACAAATCGTGTCACGAATCACAAACGATTTAACCTTTAATTTTAAACTACATAAAATTATCATTTTCCGAGACTGATAATAATGTGCATAGTGTATATAAGTGCAAAATGCATAATATATATACGCGAGCTGAATCTTATAAAATTTAAATTAGTAATTCTTAATGACAAACGCGTGAGCCTTCATTTTCACATCCTTCTATAAATCGAAGATATCATCACATCTTGATGATGAAGGATTTACCGAGGAATCTTTGTGCTTGTGACTCTGATGACGCTGATGATGACATAAATGTTTTTAATAAGTGACTATACGCAGGCGGTTATAAAAAATATATTGTATATTGTTTTATAAATCGTGCGTATACAGACTTTATAACACGTACTCTTAACTCTTAATGTTGTTATGTTTGTACGTGTTACGAGCAACAAATTTTAGATTATGTTTGAACTTTTGGAATAAATTCTTGTTCCAAAAGTTCAAACATAATCTAAAATTTGTTGCTTCTTAATTAGCAGCACTGATGTTTTATTCTTCATTATTCATTATACTAGAATTTAAATTTCGAGAGTAAGAATCAGAAGAAATTAATTTCTTTATTTTTATCAGATTTTTGTTTTGATTTGTAAAAAAATATTAAGGTGGTAAAAAAAGTTCGCTAATCGAGGTTCGACTGTACATAGAAGAATTAAATATTTCAAGTACTGACATCATGCAAAGAATATGTCGATTGTAAAAATTGCCTTCTTCTATCCTTTAATAGCATATAAAACAGCGTGATAATTTGTCAAAATGATTATGTTCAATTTCCACGGCATAATAATTATATTCGTCATTGAATGTGTTAGGAGAATTACTCTGCAGACGCTATCGCATCGAGCAAAAGGACATTGACCTTGCATCTGGATAGAGCTATATTAGCTTATGTGTATATACATACTTTTATGACATGTAAACGTCAAGAAAGACAGATGATAATGCGATTGGAGACACATCATGTGACATAAGAGGAACGAGAGATTCATATTTAATGGAGAGTGTGATAGAGAAATTCCATCGCATTTCCTATACATGGTACACGTATGTACACCGCATATTCGATTCTATGGATATCACGTCATTAGAGGACAATAGAACTCTGCAGATCATTGTTGCTTGACTCAAGTGTTGAGTTAAGCGAAAGCAAATATCCGTTCAGATAATAATTATCCGCACTGAACTGAAAATTGTCTATTCACCTATTCACCTCTGAATTTCGAAGAAATCAATTTTTTTCCATAATTTTAATTTCAAAGGTTGCCACAAAAATTTAATTTTCTTTCACTGAATTAAATTTTTTTTAAATAATTCTAAACCAAAAAAATAGAAGTTTAATTATTTTTCTCTCATTCGAATAATTTCTCAATTTTGTACACACGTGCATCAAAGTCACTTGGTATTATTTCAATCAAACTATGCGGTTGCGGATTAATTTCACAATTAAACAAATGAACATTTTAGTTACGACTAAATATTGAAAAAGTTGAAATTTTCTATCAAAAGATATTATTTCATTTGAACAATAACCGTCGAAGAAATAAGGAAACTCTTCTTCTCGAAATAGTTTTCACGAACAATCGATTGAAAATGCGGTGATTTGAAGTTTTGTTTTATTTATTTTCGAAAATAAGATGAGCGAGATGGAGAAAGTATGAGAATATAGTGTGAAAGAGAAAGGCAATGAAGAAAAGTCACTTATACTGCCATCATCTCTGCCTCCTAACCTTTTGTATTGCTGCGAAGGAAATAAAAAAATTCCAAACGTCCAAGTACCATGTTATTTGTGGAATTTGCATCCTGATATTTCTCTCATTACAAATTCAAATTAGAATTTTCTGCGACATTAATAGAAATGCTGGGGAATTGTTCAAAACGATGATAATTAAATATAAATATATAAATGCTGTGTAAATATGGAAAAACGAATAAAATAACTTTTTTTATTATTTTTTAAAGTAAAACTTACACAGACAGAAACTTTTACCCTATTTCTTTTTGTAAAAGTTGCTACGATCGAAGTACATTAATTAGATCGAAGAATAAATTATTTGTTTCACTCTATTTGAATCAATAAAATGATGTCAATACAATATCAACAAAGAAGGGATACAAGAAAATGAAGAAAGAGAGAAAATAAATAATAATGTATATGTTAATTTGAAAAGTATTCAGGAAGAATGAAGATGTTACAAAGAATAAGTAAGAGTTTTATGTTATTTATCGTGTTTAACAAAGAAGCATCGTGCTTAAGGTGGTGATTATCTCAGTACATTTGACGACATCGGATTTGCCAAATGCCAAAGATCTTGGAACGAATGCAATGATTTACAGATTTATGCAATGCTAAAGTATTGCTACCGTCTTCCTTTCCCTCATTGGCGTCTTATTGAGTACATTTCAAATGCATTTTTAACGATCACTTTTCATTACTGTCTTTATTGTTAGCAATAATACTCTTTACGAATCGTACAACAAAATAGTATTACGCAAAAATATTAATTTTCCTATAAAATTAAATCCTTAACAAACCTTTTTTAGATTCTTTTAATGCTTCTAATGATTTGAATGCTTCTAATACTTTTAATGTTTCTAATATTTTTAATTCTTTTAATGCTTCTAATGTTTCAAATGTTTCTAATGCTTCTTATGCTTCTAATGCTTCTAATGTTTTTAATGCTTTTAATTCTTGTAATGTTTCTTATGCTTTTAATGCTTTTAATGCCTCTTATGCTCTTAATTCTGCTAATGTTTCTAATGCTTCTTATGTTTCTAATGGTTTTAGGGCTTTTAATTCTTGTAATGTTTCTAATGCTTTTAATGCTTCTAATGTTTCTAATGTTTTTAATTCTTGTAATGTTTCTTATCCTTTTAATGCTTCTAATGCTTCTAATCTTTCTAATGTTTCTAATGTTTTTAATTATTGTAATGTTTCTTATGCTTTTAATTCTTGTAATGTTTCTAATGCTTCTAATGTTTTTAATTCTTGTAATGTTTCTTATGCTTTTAATGCTTCTAATGCTTTTAATGACTCTTATGCTCTTAATTCTTCTAATGTTTCTAATGCTTCTTATGTTTCTAATGTTTTTAGGGCTTTTAATTCTTGTAATGTTTCTAATGGTTTTAATACTTTTAAGTCTTGTAATGTTTCTTATGCTTTTAATGTTTCTAATGTTTTTAATTCTTTTAATGCTTCTAATGTTTCTAATGCTTTTAATTCTTCTAATGTTTCTAATGCTTCTTATGCTTCTTATGCTTCTTATGCTTTTAATTCTTGTAATGTTTCTAATGCTTTTAATACTTTTAAGTCTTGTAATGTTTCTTATGCTTTTAATGCTTCTAATGTTTTTAATTCTTGTAATGTTTCTTATGCTTTTAATTCTTGTAATGTTTCTAATGCTTTTAATGTTTCTAATGCTTTTAATGCTTCTAATGTTTCTAATGCTTCTGACGCTTTTAATACTTTTAATGCTTCAAAGCAAGAAATAAATAAACAAACAATTCAATTTAGAAAAAAAAACATTCTATTTATGATGAAATGCGAATGACGACACAATAAATTCATTAGTTCAGGGGAAATACACATATTTATCATTAGCAATTAGTGCGAAGAAAATTATTTACACAATGTTCGAATTGACAAAAGGTGCATGATGTTAACAAATACCGAATGTTCAATAGTCCGTGATTTTAAGAACGTTTGATTTCACTAGTAATTTGAAAGTATCAAAATTTTGATCCTAAAGTTTTGAAACTTTATATCAATGAAAATTTTCTATTTAAATATTTTCAAAAACTACAACCACTGTTAACTTAAAAGCATCGAATTGCAACTAATTGATACCAACAATGTGGATCAAATCAAAAATTTATCTAAATTTTTTGCATAAATTTAATCCACTCTTTAGTAACAATTTGATACTTTCAAGAAAGTGTAAAACATAAAAAAAAGAATAGTAAACTATTATCTACTTTAAAATCAAGATACGAATAAATCACAATTTGCAGAAAAAAACGACAACCGTATTTTAAAATCTGATTATGTGAAATTAATATCTGTCGCAAGTATAACACGATTATAAGAACATTATTT
The DNA here is from genome assembly GCA_032872505.1 of Leptopilina syphax. Taxonomy (NCBI): domain Eukaryota; kingdom Metazoa; phylum Arthropoda; class Insecta; order Hymenoptera; family Figitidae; genus Leptopilina; species Leptopilina syphax. The sequence goes on along the minus strand of CM065469.1, from coordinate 26,441,088 downwards.
TTTTTTAATTCATTTTTCAACCAATATATGAATATAATAATTAAGTGTTGAAACGTAAATTTCTACAATCATTCAAATTTTTTTTCTCACTGAACAAAATTAATACATACAAGCGAGAATGAAATAATTCTCTAATTAAAGCGCAGAAATAACTTGAAATGTAATTAGAAATTCAGAGGATTAAAGCTGAAACACATCATCTCTTAATTAAAGATTTATTTCCACTAATTCCAAGTATTGATTTCTTTCTGTTTAATATTATGATAAAACAATAGCATTATAAAAGTGTTTAAAAAATTTTCAATAAAAATATTACATAATAAAAAATATCAAAATATAATCATACATGCGTATGTATCAATATATAAGAGAACAAAGAATAAAAAACTAAAAACTAATCATACGGTGTATGCGAAAGAGAAAATAGTATTAAAAAGTAAAAACTCATATATAATAGTAAAGTATAGCGAAACAAATAAAAATGTGCGAAAACTGGTTTCATGGTCAAGTTTTATACACCAGGATATAATTATAACTATCGGTCAAGGTATGGGAGCAAAAATATAAAATGTTATATACAAAATTTTGTTTGTAAACTAAGTGAAAAATTTGATTTCTCGTTTAAAAATGCATATTTTAGTATTTTCTGTTATTTAATGATTTTAACGCAATTTTTTGAATTTAATCTCATAAACGTTCGAATTGCATAAATTCTGTAATGAAAAGTTTTTGTTTCAAGATATCAAAATTCTGTAATCAAAACAGGCCTCAGACTGAATTTTATCCACAGTTTTTCTAAGAATTATCAAATTGAGACAAAAAATGTATCAAAACGTTGCTTCGCAACTATTTTGATACATTTTTTGTCTCAATTTGATAATCCTTAGAAAAAATGTATTTTTTAGAAAATAAATAGCAATACATTTTTGTTATTAAAAAGTGTTTGAGGGATAAAATGGTTTAATTTCCCCTCGCACTGAATTTATTTATTAGAAAATAAATAAATAATGAATTTTTAATTATAAAAAAGTGTTTTGTGGGGTAAAATGGTGGTTTAATTTTCTCCACTTGAGAACGTCAAGGTCACCACCAGGTAACAAGGGGAATTCCAAGAAAAAACTCAACTACCATCTAGCGGTGACCTTGGCGTTCGCAGGTGGAGAATAGCAACTCCATATTGAATCTCAAAATGTTCGACAATATTCGTAATTCTATAATTATTATTTATAATCAGTCATTGAATCTGGAGAGTTAATCAAATAATACAAATGAATTTCAAATTTTAATTTACTTTAATTTACTATTTTCATGGTCTATTTTTTTTAAGTTATCTTTTGCCTTAGAATTATTTTCTTTACTAAATAAATTGATATTTAAACTCAGGTTAAAATAATAATACCATTAGCGGTTTTTTTTAATGAATAAATGTCGTTAGTTACTTACTTTTAAAAATAGTAGCTGAATATAGTTTCTGGTGAAAATACTTTCAAGAAGTATCAAATAGTCATCTGAGTCCGAGGCCTGCCGAAAGTGAATAGATCTGAAAAATCGAAACAATTTTTTATTAAAAGTAAAAAATAAATCTTAATCTCCACTCTTGACTAAAAACCGTTTACATAAACATTTTTGACTGAATTTCAGCCTTGATAGTATTATTTTTAAATTTTAAATTGTTTTAAGTCCTAAAGTTATGACTTAAGCCATTTTTAAATTCAAAAATATGGTTTTAAGATACAATTATTGTTTTAAAAAATGGTTTTAAGATACAGACTATGTTTTTTCTATGTGAGGATAAAAATTTCAAATTCAGGTTCAATCCCTACTGTTAAAGGCAATTGTAAACAATAATCAATCATTATCACACAATTAAAGTCAATTATCTAAAAAAAAGGGCATAATAATTTGCAATCAACAACATTTAAGGCGGTAATTTTTCAAGGATCTTTCTCTACTTTAGCTGATGCGCCTAATGATCTTAAACGTCTTTCTGACTCACTTATGGTTTATACATGATTGTGTAATTCCTCACAATTTTTTTGAAATCTTTATGCATAGAGTTACATTGTGAAGTTGTTAGTTAGTATTATTATTAGAGAAAGAAAGTTATGCATGATCATAAGTTGGAGGAGATGAATTGCAATTATATCATTGCAATTGTCGACTATTAAAACACATATGCGTTTACTAACGAGAGAAATAAAAAAAATTAAATTTCAAAATTTCTATAGAAAAGAATAATTTCTAAAAATATTTTTTTTACATTACTTACTATATATAGAAGAGTTTAAACTTGAAAAAAATGCAGCCATGTATAAATAATCTTACGTAAATTTGAGTGAGGCCTATTTGAAGGTGTCGTAAATTTCATGTTATTTTTACCTTCTCTTATAATTTTTAATTGCCGGAAATACTTTTCTGTATAACAGTGTGGTGAATGAGTAAATTGTTATAAGAAACGAAACAATAAGACGATTGATTACAAGGAAAACATTTTATTGTAATTATATATTTAGTTGAAAAATTGAAGAATTATTCGAAAAGATAACAAGGATTTGGTATACTTTAAATGCAGAGACTTATCTGATACTTATACTGAAAACGCGTGTGATAATTATAAATTATAATTTTATGCCTATGTTACTTTTCTGACAAATAGTTTATATTTTATTGACACAAATAAATATTTATTTGATAATTGACAAGTAATCTTTTTTATTTGAGGTAGATTTTTTCAAGTGTATTAATATATATATGTTTTTCATTTGTCTATATGCAGATATTTAAAAAAATGAGTGCTTGCAGACGATTTAGAAAAAAATTAAATTAAATATGAATTCTATTTTTTATGCTCTAAACAAGTATTCGTGGAGATTCTCTGAAATCCGTTTCATGACTTATTCCAATAAACTTTATGATAAAGCAGGAAATAGTAAAAACTCCAATAGTACTCCCGCATAACTTTAATTACACGGACGTAATCATGGCTGGATCCGCGTCTATAGAAAGTAATTTGGTAACGAGGAAATCTTTAATTTTTTACAGTCGAAAAGTGAACTGCTTCTGTAAATCATCAGCAAATGTCACTAAAATAACTAAAAGCAAAATAATTAAAAAGTACTAATTGATATTATCTTCTATCTGTAAAATTTTAAGATAAAGAAATATCTGTTTATACAATTATATATACATTTATGACAATATTGTATCGGAAATTTTGAATTTACATCTCTAAAATAAGAGATGGAATATTTATAATTTATAAGAGATGGAATTTTTATAATAGAATACTTATTCTTATGAAGTCAAATTTAAAAATTACCCAATATTATTAATTGAAATTTCGTCAGAAAAAGTTTCTCGGTGTAAAAATATTTCAGCATCTTTCGCTATATGTGTCTGTGTATTTATAGGTTCACACATAATGCCCTTTGATCTTTAATACGCTATTATGAATTTTTTATATTTTGTATTCTAGATCTGTCCATCAAAAGAGTGAAAGGCATGTGTATATGTATATACGTGTATATCTTAGACAGCAGCTAAACTATTATTATTTTCTGTGAACAATAATTTTATCCCACATTTGTCACTGTACACATGTACTATATGTGCTGTATTTAAAAAAAATATTTTTTTAAATTAAGTATATTATACACAAATATAATAGCCGTTTAGAGAAATTTTTTTTACATCTAAAATTAATCAATTATATTCAAAATGATTGATATAAATATTCTTTGCTTAACAATTTTCGTTTTTATTTTCTATAAAAAATAAAAAACATTTGAGATTATAAAAAAGTTTTTATATATGTGACCAGCGGTGAAAGGTATGTACATCTAAGGGGAAAAAATTTTAGGTTGTGATTGTTAATTTAAAAGTGAAAATCGAATTAACTCTCATTGTTAGAGACTAAAAGTTACTATTTTCTATTTTTGAAAAAATTCGTTAATAGTAGGAATAACAAAATTATTCTCAAAAATTTAAATAAAATTCTTGGAAACAATTTAAAAAATTTTAATAAAATTCTTACAAACACTGTAAAAAAAATTTATTTTATTCAAATAACCGATTACTTCTTATTTGACAACAGGACGCAAGTAATCGGTTATTTTAATCAAATCAATTTTTTTACAATAAGCGATTCAATTATTTTTAAAAATGTTTCAAAATTCAATTATTTTCAATAACTATTTTAATAGAAAATTCCACAAAAGAATTCAATTATTTAAAAAACTTTTATAAAATTCTATACGAAAACATTTAATTATTTTTTATAAATTATAAAATTTTCAAAGGCATTCAATTCAATTATTTAAAATGGTCGATTTATTTTTTACCCATTTAAAACATAATTTTCATATAACATTTTTCGAAAAAATCAATTTAAATTGATTTCTATCAAATTTTTTATGCAATAATTATACATTATTTTCATAAATAATACAATTTTTTGAAGGAATTGAATTATTTTCCTCATTAATGAAACTCATCACTAGATTTCAATTATTTTTATTATAATTTTTATAAAACTCCTCGGAGAAATGCAATTATTCTAAAATTTTTATTAGAATTCTTTAAAAGAATTCAATTATTTAAAAATATTTTGATATTATTTATTTATTAGAATTGAAAAGAATTATTTTCAAAACTTTTCATAAAATTAATGAATTTTATTAAAATATTTTTTTTAACAACTAAATTATTTTCGAAAAATTTTAATAAATTTCTACGTAGAAATTTTATTAATTTAAGAAATTTGTTGAAATTCAATTATTTGATTACAGAACAAAAAAATCCAGACTGAAAAATCCAAGAAAAAAAGTCAAAAGTACAAAAAATCCAAAATACAAATGTTCGGATTCAAAAAATTAAAGACAAAAAATAAACACGTCTAAAATAATAAATAAAACATGTAAAGAAGCCACGTTTTTACACAAAAATTAAATTATTTTCATAAATTAAAAAAATTAAATTATTCTCGTAAATTAAAAAAATTAAATTATTTCCATAAATAAAAAAATTTCTAGAAAAATTCAAATTATTCTAATTTAAAATTTTTAAAACAATTATTACAAGAAATACAATTATTTTCAACAAATTTTGATAAATGAGCAATTGAGAAAAAGGATAATTTCATTCAAGGCAACCATTTAAATTTTTATATCTCAATTTTTTTCATTGGATTTTTAATTTCTTTGGACTTTTTTTGACCAGAACAAAAAATCCAAAAAAATAAGTCCAAAGTGAAACTATTTTTTTTTACTTTTTTGGATTTCATTTACTTTGGACTTGTTTTAGACTTCTTGTCCGGATACCAATTATTTTCAATATCTATTGTTTCAATGAAAAATTCCCCAAAAGAATTGAATTATTTAAAAATTTTATAAATTTCACTGGATTTAAATTATTTAAAACACAATGTTAAATTAATTTTTTCGAAAAAATCAATTATTTAAGAAGATTTCTTTAAAATTCTTCGCTAGAATTCAATTATTGTTATAAATAAGAAAATTCTCAGAAATTTAATTATTTTTAAAAATAAACTCTTTAGAAGAATTCAATTTACAATTATAATTAAATTCCTTGTACGAACTTAAATTTTCTTCGATACAATATTGAATTTGTATTTTTACAAATTTTATTTTTATTTATTATTATTTTTATCTCAATAAGGCTTAGAATTCAGTAAAAAATTATGTTAATTCAAACAATTTTGTCAAAATTGGACTGAAAGTAAGATTTATTTTTTACAATATGTACATATAAAAATATCAAAAAATTAATATTTTGAAATTGTCCAAAAATTTGCAGTTATTTTTCTAAAAATTACACATTTTACACCATATAAAATTATTCTGAATAATTCTATTAAATATGTGTATAGTATATGAAAATGAGAATATATACCCATTATAGTACACTGAAAAAAAAATTTATTTGATTCAAATAATTCAAATTATTTGAAAAATATTTAATTGATTTAAATACTTTTTAGTTGGATCAAAAAAATATGTATTTGATTTAAATATCTGCAATTATTTGAATCATACTTATTTGAACCAAATAAATCGTACTTGATTCAAATAAATAGTTAATTGAATTGAATAAATAAATTTATTTAATACAAATATTGAATTATTTGAAACTATTCTTTCATTTATTTCACTCAAATACTTCGTTTATTTGATGCAAATAAAAATTATTTGACACAATAAATTTATTTTATTGATTCAAATAAGCGGAATTATTTGCTCCGAATAATTTATTATTCAAAGCTAATATAATATTTTATCAAGACAAATATAGTATATTTCGTAACGAGTGCGAGCAGTTGGCAATTTTTGAATGAGCACTTTTTTGGAACGAACTGTAGGCGAAGCGAAGCTTCGCCTACAGTTTGTTCCAAAAAAAGTGCTCGTTCAAAAATTGGCAACTGCTAGCACTAGTTACGAACGATATTTTTCATAACAAGGTGCAAAAAAGTGCCCTTTTTTGCACCGCGTTGTGAAAAAAAAATATTTCAATCAATTAAATAATTATTTGAAACGAAAAAAATGAATTATTTGAAACTGATCTTTCATTTATTTCACTCAAATACTTCATTTATTTGATGCAAGTAAGAATTATTTGATTCAGTAAATTTATTTTATTGATTCTAATAGACTGGAATATTTAATCCGAATAATTCATTATTTAAAGCTAATATACATTTTATCAAGACAAATAAAAAAATATTTCAATCAATTAAATAATTATTTGAAACGAAAATAATGAGTTACTTGAAACTATTCATTCATTTATTTAACCCAAATATTTCGTTTATTTGATGCAAATAAAAATTATTTGACACAATAAATTTATTTTATTTATAATTATTACAAATAAATTTATATTATTACTATATAAATTTATTATTATTGACATAATAATTAATATTATGAAAAAATATATAAATAAAAATATTACAATAAGTTGATTTTTTAAAGAAATATTGAAATATATTCGTAAATATACATTGAATAAAGTATTGAAAATATAGCGGCAAAATTGTTCACTGCCTTGTAGTAATTCTACAAGTTTTATTTCAGCTAGTGAGACATGAGAGTGTTTAAGATTTGAGAGTCCCATGCGAGCGCAGTATAGTGGTTAGCGTGCGTGACTTCGGTGCGTGAATATTCGGTTAGGCGTGGGTTCGTACCCCCAAGCGTTAGGATTTTTCAAATGTGTATGTAATAAAAATTGCGTTTAAGTGTATAAAAAAATGTGAAAGTGAACTATCAATGAATTGTCATCAGTATTTATCTTTTGCAATTAGTTATTTTTTTATTAATATTTGTTGATGTTGAAATTATCAATATTGAATGAAATAATTTTCATACTTGATTCAAATAATTATTTATTACATTAAAATATTCGATTTATTTGATTAAAATAATTTGAATTTGATTTAAATAAATAGTTATTTAATACAATTAAATGAAATATTCGGGTCAAATAAATATACATTTGAGTTGAATATATTTTGAATTTGATTCAAATAATCATTTATTAGATTTAAATATTCTATTTATTTGATTTGAATTAGTTGTATTTGATTCAAATAAATAGTTATTTGATACAATTAAATAAAATATGCGGGTCAAATAAATATATATTTGAGTTGAATAATTTTTGAATTTGATTCAAATAATTATTTATTAGATTCAAATATTCTATTTATTTGATTTGAATTGTTTGTATTTGATTCAAATAAATAATTATTTGGTGCGATAATATAAAATATTTAGTTCAAATATTTATGTATTTGGTTCAAATACACATTTATTGGAATATAACCAAATAAATGATTTATTTGAATCAAATAATTTTTATTTGATTCAAATAATTTTTTTTTTCAGTGTAATGAATAATTCAAATCAACAATGATTATAAAACAGATGTAAAAGATATATATTTGAACAACCAAAACTAACGGACGTTTCTGATTTACTCTATGAAGTAAAAAAAAATTGCACATCCTCTATTTAATTAGTTATCTATATATGTATAAACTGTATATAATAATAATGCACGCGTTTGATGCGCAGAAGAATAGCAAGTAGCGTTAAATATATATATAAATGCCATGCGAATTATTCTTCTAATATACAATATCTGTTTTTATATTATAAATAAATTTTTTTCTATATGAATCACTTTACAATTCTTAATAAAATCAAGAAGCTCATGAAAATGTTTATAAGTTTTTTGTTCCCTTTCAATACAACAATTATTATTATATTTTATTTTTACAGTAGGAAAAAACAAGTTTTTCTTTATATCTTCTATATTATCAACATCATATTTTATACTACTGTCACCTGACCTCTATATTGTTTTTATAGTTACGAGAATGGTAAAAATTATTTACGTTTATTTATAATATGAGAAAATATGCGCGTATATAGTGGAAATAAGATACTGAATTTATAAGTTCATTAGTTATTACTTATTATATATTTTCGTATTTATATTTTTCCAATTCCAATCTTCATCGTATTCTTTCATTCATTCTGTCCGCAGTTTGAATTTAGTTTCTGTGTATGCTTTCGTTTTTTTTTTCTTTAAAAAATATTGTTTGACAAATCGAAAATATCCAGGTATTTTTTCATGATTCTTAATAAAATAATATTAGAAATTAGAAAATTTAAAAAAATGATTAACAAATGAAAAATATACCCATTTTGTTTATTATATCCTTTTTTTTATAACAAATTTCGTTTGACTGATCTAAATTATGCAAACTTTTCTCTTTTTTATTTATAAAAAATAGAAAATTGTTAAAAAATTATGATTAAGAAATAGTAAATAAATATCGATTTTATGCATCATTTTTAATTCTCAATAACAATATTGTTCACAAACTCATTCTTTTATTTTGTGAAAAAAAACATTACATATTCCCGTTTTTTAATATTTTTGTAGAAAATTTTCAATTTTCATAAGGAAATAATTTACATCATTTCTAAATCTTAATAATTACAATTGTTTTAATAAAATTCAAAGTTTTTTAAAAATAAAGGAAAAAAAACTGTTTATAAATTCTATTTACGAATTTCTTTAATTGCAAAATTATTCAAAAGCATCAATAACTTCTTTTTTAAATAAATATTTAATTATTCTTATTTTTCCATAGGAATAAAGATTTTAAAAAATTTCAAATTCAAACTTTTTGGAAATTAAACAACATTAAAAATATTGTTATAAAAAATGAAGATACTTATCGACTGCTCCGAGTCGAAGACTCGGAGTGATCGATTTCTTCATTTTTTTTTTTATAATTGAAGACGTTCGAGAGATAAAATAATTATTTTATATTATAAGAATATTGTTACTATGTAACTTCTTCAAAATTATTTTCATATTCAAATATAATCTAGAATTTTAACTAAAATTCGTTTTTAATTCGATTTTTATTAGAAACTTCAACGAGAATTTAATTATTGGAATACAAAAGTAAATTATTTATTGAATAATGGAATGTTTTTTAAAATTTAATTCTTATAAAAAATTTTATTACCAAATTTTTAAATAATTGAATTCTTCAATTAAATATGTATTAGAAAATAAAAAATTCAAATAATTTAAAAATTTAAAAGAAATTTTTCAAAAATATATTAATTCTATAAATTTTTTATAGTTAAAAAATGAAAACTTCAAACTTTCAAAGATTTTAATTTGAAATTTTTTTAAAAAATCAAATCTAAAAATAACGTTATGATGCTTCTAAAATTCAATTATAATTTAAAATTTTAACTAAAATTCATTTATTAATAAAATAAGATTTCAGGACATTTTTTCATAAATAATTGAAAAAATGACCTAAAATCTTATTTTATTAATAATACGTATTCCACATTAATAATATCAGAATTAAAATTCATTTATGAATCAATTTTTATTAGAAAATTCTACGAGAATCCAATTATCAACTAATTTATTGAATAATTGAATGTTTTTTAAAATTGAATTTTCATAGAGATTTTTATCAACAAATTTTTAAATAATTGAATTGTTTTGACGAATTTAAATAAAATGTTTCAGATTAATTATACAATTTTCGAGAAATTCAATTAAAATTGCATTAAAAATTATTAAAATTCTGCAATGAGTTTTATTATTTATGAAAATAATTAAAATCCTAAAAAGAATTTTATTATTTATAAAAATAATTGAATCCCTGTAGAATTTTTTATTATTTTGTGAATATAATGAAATAATTGCGAAAATTTTTTTTTAAATTTGTAAATAATTAAATTCCTGTGAAATTTTTATTATTTATGAAAATATTTAAATTCATTTAAGAAATTTAATTAAAAATGTATTAAAAATAATTATTTTAAATTCTAACAACCGAATAATACAAAAATTTATGTAACTAATTGCATTATTTTGAAGAATTCTAATAACTTTTTTAAGAATAATTGCATTTTTTGAGGAATTTAATTAAAATTGTATTAAAAATAATTGAAATCCTGAGATGAGTTTTATTAGTTATGAAAATAATGGAATTTTTTCAAACGAATTTTATTATAGTTTTAAAAAATAATTGAATTTTTGCTACGAATTTTATTAAAATTGTAGTAAAAAAATTGAATTCTTGAGAAGAATTTTATAAAAATCTTTTTAAATAATATTGATTTTTTCATAAAATTTTATTTAAAATTAGGATGCTTTAAATAATTGAATTTCTGTGAAATTTTTATTATTTATGAAAATAATTAAATTTTTGCGTAGAATTTTATGAAATGAGAAAAATGTTTGAAAATAATTGAATTTTAAAGATGAATTTTATTATTTATAAAGACAATTGGGATTTTGACGTAATTTTTTCTTCAATTTTGAACAGAATTGAATTTTGCAATAAGAATTTTATTACTTTTGAAAGTACTTAGTAGAATTTCTGCAATTATTTGTAACTATAAATCCATTATTTTTAATAATTAATTAAATATTATATTGACAAATTTAACAAATTTTAAAAGATTTTGAATTATTAAAATTTTTCAAAAATTTAAGTTCTTTAAAATTTCTAATTAAATTCATTCAAAATTGAAATTTTATAAAATTTCAAATTGAAACCTTTTAAACTTCATATATTTATAAAAATTTTAGACGCAACTTTTTTGTAAATCCAATTAATTTTGAAATATTTAAGTAAAATTATTCATTAAATAATTTATAAGTATAATAATTTTATGGTAGTTCTTACAAGAATTAAGTTATTTAAAAAAGAAATTATTGCCAGAAATTAAAAAAATTGAAGGTTTTGTATTATAATTTGTGGTCATTTCATAGTTTATGAGGCAAACAAAAAAGAAACAAAAATTCAGAATTTTCTTATGAATTCTAAAAATTAAATTTTTTTCAGTACTTTTAATAAAAATTCCCGACGTTTCCCTGAATTCCCTATATCAGAATATTTATGATTATTATAATTATAATAATATTAAAACTATATTTATTCCAAATCATATTTAATTTTTATATAAAAAAAAAATTTGAATTAAAAATTTTGACGTTCTATTATTTTTAAAATTGCTAGTTTTATTATAAATTTTATTTAAAAACGTGAGTAAAAACTTATCCGCGCTCGAATTGTTGCTAGTTTTTATTAAGATGAAAGCAATTGTCAATTTTTATTGTATTATATTGTATTAAATTTTATTATAGTGTATATTATATATTTTCGTTAAGGCTGTAAGAGATGTAAAACATTATTTGTAGCATCAAGAAATAAATTCTATTCTATTCTATATATTTTCGTATTTTATATTTTTTCAAAATGAAATATTTATATTTAAAAAAATTAAAAATAATACTATATACAAGCAAACATCATGACATTGCTGCTGCAATTAAAGATAAAAACATGCGAAGTCTGTCCGATTAAAATTTTTTTTCTTCCTCTCTTTATATATATAGAGGTCTTAGAGCTTCTTTGCACGTACATCCTTGCGTGTGCATCCTGCACTGTAATGTTATATAGAGACCCTCTCGTAAAGTCTTTGAATAAATGGCAGACATTCTTTTTAAAACTAGGGGAGAAGAAAGGAAAAGAAATAATAAAATGAGAAGATGAAAAAGAAATCAGTTGATACTTAGGAGAAAACAAGAAGAGCATAGAGACTGCGGATAGTTTTTTGTGCGAAATACTTTTCAGATTTAACCCGTATACCTACTATAATGCTTTTTGCGAAACGGTATGATTCCATAAAAAAAAAAATAAAACTTTTCAACTCTTATCGTTTCAATTGAAAAGTGCAAAATTGTGTACGTATATACCTACTTTTAATCTGAGAGAATTTTTGAAACTTTCTATTTAAAATGTACTTAAAATTCAATTAAATTTTTAATTTATTTAATTTATTTAATTAAATTTTCTCTATTTTCACGTTTTGCTACAACTTTTTTTTCTCTATTTTCGCCTTAAAGTCGAATTGAGGCCTGAGACATTAAATTAAATTTTTATAAAATTTAATTTCATGTCTCAGGCCTCAATTCGACTTTAAGGCGAAAATAGAGGAAAAAAGTAATAGCAAAACGTGAAAAAATATAGTAAATAGTAGATTTTAGTTGATGAGTACGAAGCCTGTGGATGGGATCTATTTAATGATTTTTATGTGCCCCTAAAGGTTTTTTTTACCGCATTCATGAATAATATATGACTAACCTTTACCACACATGATTTTAAATGACATATTCATATGATAAAAAGGGCTGCAAAATTTAGAGTCAGAATAACCGGTTTTTCCAGTACTGAAACTTAAATTTGGTGAGTATTTAACTAGTGCAACTTTGTAGTTCTTATCTAACCATTACACGCGCAGTAGTAAACAGGTACACGTAGTTTAAGGAAAAACCGTCTGTAAACTTCATTTTATTCATTATAATATATAATTGTACTTTTACATTTAATTAGATATTTTTAAAGTATATAAACATCACTCAGACCAATTAAAGAGAATTAACAAAAATATCTCTGACTTGCTCCGAAAAAATCTACTTTAGCCAAAAATTTCATAGGTTATTCGATTATTCGGAAATTCTTCAATTATAAATATATATTAGAAAATAAAAAATTCAAATAATTTTGAAAATTCAATTAAATTTTCTCAAAAATATTAATTCTATATAAAATTGTTATATAGCTACAAAATGAAAACTTCTAACTTTCAAAGATTTTAATTTGAAACCTTTTAAAAAATCAATTCTAAAAATTCACGCTACAATGCTTCTAAAATTCAATTATTATATCTAAAATTCAGTTATCAATCAATTTTTATTCGAAAATTCTATGAGAATCCAATTATTAACTAATTTAATGAATAATTGAATGTTTCTTAAAATTGAATTCTCATAGAGAATTTTATCAACAAAATTTTTAAATAATTGAATTGTTTTGACGAATTTAAAATTTCAGAATAATTACACTTTTCGAGAAATTCAATTAAAATTATATTAAAAATAATTGAAATTCTGACAATGGGTTTTATTATTTATGAAAATAATTTAATACCTGTAAAATTTTTTATTATTTTATATGAAAATAATGAAATTATTGCGAAATTTTTTTTAAAATTCGTAAATAATTATTGAATTCCTGTGAAATTTCTATTATTTATGAAAATATTTAAATTCATTCAAAATATTTAGTATTGAAGATAATTATTTTAAACTCTATAATAAACGACTTATACCAAAATTTATTTAAATAATTGAATTCTTTTGAAGAATTCGAATAACTTTTTTTTAAAGAATAATTGCATTTTTCGAGGAATTTAATTAAAATTATTGTATTAAAAATAATTGAAATCCTGAGATGAGTTATATTAGTTATGAAAATAATTGAATTTTTTCAAACGAATTTTATTACAAGTTTAAAAAAATAATTGAATTTTTGCTACGAATTTTATTAAAATTGTAGTAAAAAACTTGAATTCTTGAGAAGAATTTTATAAAAATCTTGTTAAATAATTGATTTTTTCGAAAATTTTTATTTAAAATTATGTTTTAAATAATTGAATATACTTGTGAAAATTTTATTATTTCTGAATCTGATAATTGAATGTTTGAAAAGAATTATATACATTTTTTTTTAAATAATTGAATTCTTTTGGGAAAATTTTTATTGAAATTTAGTAAATGTGGAAAATAATGTAATTTCGACAAATTTATTTTAAAATTAATAAAATTTCTATAGAAAGAGTTTTATTAAAATTTTTGAAAATAACTATTTTAAATTCTAACAAATAAATTTAATTATTCTTTTAAATAATTCAATCCCCTTTAAAGAATTACAATAAAATTTTTAACAATAATTACCTTTTTCGGGAAATTTTTCAAATATTGTAATAAAAATTATTTAAATCTTGTGGTGACTTTATTAATTATGAAAATAATTGAATCCCTAAAGAGAATTTTATTAAAATTCTTAAAAATAATTAAATTTTTGCGAGGAATTTTATTATTTATAAAAATAATTGAATTTTTGCAAAGAATTCTGTTGAAATTGTTAAAAATAAATCCTGCTGAGGAATTTAATAAAAATAATGGAATTTCTGCAATGAATTTTATTAAAATTATATGCAAAGTAATTGAATTTATCTAAAGTAATTTAATATTTATGAAAATTAATTAATAATAATTTTATTATTAATCATAATTAATCATAATTTTATGATAGCTGTTCAAGAATTAAGTTATTTAAAATAAATTATTGTTATAGAAATGGAAAAAATTGAATGTTTTGTATTAGAATTCGTGGTAATTTCATAGTAAATGAGGCTAACAAAAAGGACATCAAAATTCATAATTTTCTTATGAATTTTAAAATTTTCATTTTTTTCCAGTATTTTTAATAAAAATTCCTGATTTTTCCCTGATTTACCTGACCAATGATACTGTCCCTGACATTTTCCTGATTTCCCTGTTTTATCAAAGATGAATGTTTGCGTAGAATTTTATTAAAATTTTTGTTAAAGAATTGAATCCTTTTGGAAAATTTTATTAGAATATACTAAATATTGAAAATTATTTGAAATGAGGAAAATTTTTCGAAAATAATTGAAATTTTGCCAAAAATTTTATTAAAATTTTGGAAAATAATTTAATTTCGGAAAAGAATTTTATTATATTTATATTAATTGAAATTTCGACAAGGATTTAAAAAAATTTTTAAAATTAAATTTTTTCTTTTGATGGTGTTCTTAATTGAAATTCTTCAATAAATCCATTATTCTTAATTATTAATGAAATATATATTAAAAAATTTAACTAATTTCAGAAGAATTTGAATTATTGAAATTTTTCAAAAAATCTTAGTTAACTTATATTTTTTTTCAAATTTTCAAAATTTTTTCAAAATTGAAATTTTCTAAAATATCAAATTTGAAAATAAAGTTGTGAAGTTTTGAAGTTGATCTTTTTATAAAAATTGTAAACGAAACTCTTTTAAAATTCAGTTAATTTTAAAATACTGTAAAATTATTCATTAAATAATTTCTAATTAATAATTTTTTGATACAGTTCTTTAAGAATTAAGTTTTTCAAGAAGAAATGATTGTCTAGAAATAGAAAAAATTGATGGTTTTGTATTAGAATCATTCCTACACCTCAAAACGTGTTTTTTCTAAAAATTCAACTCATTTTTGGGCTTAAAATAAAAATAAGAATGTTTTAGGTCTTAAAATCAGTTTCTACTGGAAAATTTATTCAATACTGGGTTTTAAATCTGATTTTGGCTAAAACAATCTATACTAATGTAATTTAATTTATCAAAAGGGTTGTTTTACTTTGTTTTTCCCAAAGTTTTTTACTTTTAATATTTTTCCCGAGTATAGACGAAGGGTATTCGAGTTCCAATAGGTAAAAAGTAATATAACATAAGGTAAAGTGTTTAACACATTGTCGTTTTGTTAAATGGCCACTTGAATTGCAAGTTATATCGTGACTGCATTTCTCTCCTCTCTTTCTCTCTTTGTCCCACCTTCGGCAACAGCATATAAACTCTCTCATCTTTTTCTGCTTTCAAAGTCTCATCCTCTCGGCATAGGTCGATCATGAGTTCGATGAAGACAGAAAAACCTGACCGGCCACTCTGCTGGAACCCTCCTTTCGCTCGAGACTCGACGAACGACGAAAGACTTCGTCCGGCACGGCGTCTGCCATGGTTTGCCGGTAGTTTGTGGCTAGACGCCGCAAGATCAGGAGGTTTATGTTACACTCGCTCTTCTCCAAAGTATCCATTATTTCTTACCCTAATCTCATTGAGTGTGATATCATTATTTTTTTTTCCTTCAAATTCAGTGCCGTGACCTTCTTGATCTGTGATAAGGCAAATTAACCATTTTCCCCTTTTTGACAATTACAAAAAAAATAGTTTTTAATCTTTTCGAAAAATTTAATAAATCGGGTCTTTATTCAAGAGAATTTGAACCGGATAAGAAACTCGACCTTCACTTTCCTTGAGAGTTTCAAAAAGAAAAATACTCAAGTGTTTTTTTTTAATTTGAAAAAAGTTTCGGTTTTCAAATGCTAGAAGCGTGGCAGCAGACTGTGGGAAGAAAAAGTGATAAAATTCCTAATCTGGGAAGCTAGCTGAGAAGTCATCTGTGTGTCACGTGAGACACAACCCTTGTGAGTTTATTTATCTTCTCGAAGCAGTGAAAAATCAGATTAGCTTCTAGAGGTTTAGAGAATAATAATAAGAAGAAGCAATTTTTTAAAAAAGGGGATTTTTCATTTATTGGCAAATGAAATTGATGATAGGCTGATGACGCCCACTTGGACGAACGTCGTCGCCGTCAGAGAAGGAGAAGAAGAAAGTTCTCTCGGGATTCTTAGAGCCATATCCGGCTGATCCCAAAGCCAGCTGGTTTGCCATTTTTGTCCCGATCGGGTTCGATCAGGTCGTCTATTTGTGTGTATACAACCGATCGTCCTCCTTGTGAACTCTTATCTTCTCAGAACTTGTGCCGGAATCGAAAACATTGAGGATATAGCGCACAACAAATATTCCACGATGAAGAAATAACAACTTGAAAGGGTAAAAAATGAAAAATAAGTCACAGAGGGCCAGAAGCCGGCAGAATGTCTTTGGCGAGTGAATGGAGCAACTGTCCAAGGACTTCAAATTTTTAATCACCTACAATTTTCGGTGAGTCCATTGTTTTTTCATTTATTTCAATGCTTATTCATTTGACAATCAATTTTTGTATCTTCATTTTCTTCTATTTTTACTTTTGGAAAATTTCAACTCTTAAGGATTTGAAGAAGTCTGTAGACTTCTTCAAATCCTCAAGAGTTGAAATTTTCCAAAAGTAAAAATAGACGAAAATGAAGAGAAAGCATTAGACATAAGATGAGCGTAATTAGAGATCGATTTCTAAGTTTTGCTTTTCGAAAACATTTTCCTGTTTGGTAAATATTTTGTACTGTCAGCAAAAAATATTTGTTAACCTGCTACTCTAGTTATGTAAAATTTTAGGAATCATCTAAATGATATGACGTACAACAGTTATCGACTAACCTGAAGTTGTAATAAAATTTTAAAGACAAAACATAAAAGATTACGGCACATTTTTTCATTTCAACAAACCTTATATGCTTTTTAAAATATGTCAGAACTTTTCGAAAATGTCGCTAAACGAAAGTAAATAGAAAATTAAGAGACAATTTCGTTCGACTAGAAACCGATAATAACTTGGAACCAACTTCATTAACTGATAAGTAAGTCGATATGTGTAACATTTCCTTTCATTTGATTTTTTTGACTTGAGCACAAATGTTTTTCAAAACATACATTCTTTTTGAAAGTGTAATCTATTTCCCAGAAGTGATTTCTTAAAAGTAATTTTTTTACGAAAAGTTAGATTCTTGGCCAAAAGTAATTTCTATCCTAAAAGTAATTTCTTATTTATACAAAAAGTGAATGAACTTTTATTTTCAATTTGATTAATAATTGTGACTCGCATTATTTTATACTCAAATTGATGCATTTATATCCTAAATACAGCAGGGCATAAAACTACTGTTTCATTTTAATTGATATAATAGGGTCACAGTTATTTCCATTCTCCAAACTAATTGACACGTTAAGATAGATTTCATTATTCTGTCATCTTGTCACATCTCCTTTCACAAAAGAAAATACGATATATGAAATATTCAATTGTTTTTTTCAATGAAATGTATTCAATTTTACGATGACGATAATTTGTCAATAATTTGTCGATTGATAATAGCCTGATATGCATAATCGTGAATACGTATATGTTCGTCGATGATGTAAAAATCACCAAACAATATTTAAATATAGAATAATTTCCATCAAAAAAATGTATGCAACCAAAATTTAATATTCTTATATTTTATCAAAAATCATTTTCAAATTTTTGATTACCAAACAGGATGTAGCTATGCATTAAAATTTCTAGATACGTCAATAATTGTTTGTAATTATTATTGGGAAATGTGATGTCGTAGTTTATGGATGCTTGTTAAATTTATATGATCAAAATACAAAACCTCGATTATCCGAACTGTAAAAATCAGAACCGAACTTTTTTACGATCTTCAAAAATTTTTTTGTTAACCCAAAAAAATACTTAAATCTCAAATATGAAGAAATTTTATTGACCATCTACTGATTTTTAATGTAAATACAAATCTCTGAAGTTATAACGACACTGACGGGAAAAACAATTTTTTTTACTCACCAAATCGACAAAAACAGGGTTGCCACAAATATTTAATTTTATTTTTCCCTGACTTTTCCCTGATTTCCAGACAAAATTCTCACTTTTTCCCTGACCCTAAAAAATATTCTGATTCACTCTAAAAATTATTAGATACTTAAAAAAATGTTCTATTACATTTACTTACAAATTTCTCTAAAAGTAAAATTATTCGAAAACATCAATAATTTCTTTTTTGAATAAATATTTAATCATTATTATCTTTCCGTAGAAATTAAAATTCTTCAAAACATTCAAATTCAAACCTTTTTGAAATTCAACAATTTATAAAAATATTATTACAAAAAAAAAATTTTTCAAAAAAAATTTAATTATTTACAAAAATCCTAATAAAATCCTTCGCAAGAATTCAATTATTTTCATAAATAATAAATCAATTGTTCGGTAATTCATTTTTTAATCAATTCTTATTAGAAAATTCTAGAAGAATTCAATTATTTAAATAGAAAAATAAATAATTTATTGAATAATTGAATGTTTGTTAAAATTGAATTCTCATAAAGAATTTTAACAACAAATTTTTAAAAAATTCAATTCTTTTGACAAATTTAAATAAAATTTTTAAGAATAATATAATTGCATTTTTCGAGGAATTTGATTAAAATATTGTATCAAAAATTAATTAAAATCCTGCGATGAGTTTTATTGTTTATGAAAATAATTAAAAATTTTCCCAAAAATGTTAATAAAATTTTTCTAAAATAATTGAATTTCAGTGAAGAATTTAATTATTTATAAAAATAATTGAATTCTTGAAAAAAACTTTGTTAAATTTTTTTAAATAATTAAATTCATGCGACGAATTTTATAAAAATCTTTTTAAATAATTGATATTGTTCGAAAAATTTTATGAAATTTCGTATATAAAATAATTAAACTCATGTGAAAATTTTATTATTTATGAAAATAATTGAATTATTTCAAAGAAATTTATTAAAAGTTTTATAAATTATTGAATTCCTGTGAAATTTTAACAAGAATTTTATTATTTATAACGATAATTGAAATTTTGACAAGAATTTTTAAAAAAATTTTTAAAATAATTAAGAATTGAAGAATTGTATTACAATTTATAAAGATAATTGAAATTTTGACAAGAATTTTTTTTTAAATTTTTAAACATAATTTAATTTTTGCAAAGAATTTTATTACTTTTGAAAATAATTTAATTCTTCCAAAACGAATTTTATTCAAGTTTATAAAAATAATTGAATTTTGGTGAAGAATTTAATTATTTATAAAAATAATTGAATTCTTAAAAAGAACTTTGTTAAATTTTTTTAAAATAATTAAATTCATGCGACGAATTTTATAAAAATCTTTTTAAATAATTCATATTTTTCGAAAAATTTTATGAAATTTCGTATATTAAATAATTGAACTCATGTGAAAATTTTATTATTAATGGAAATAATTGAATTATTCCAAAGAAATTTATTAAAAGTTTTATAAATTATTGAATTCCTGTGAAATTTTAACAAGAATTTTATTATTTATAACGATAATCGAAATTTTGACAAGAATTTTTAAAAAATTTTTTAAAATAATTGAAAATTGAAGAATTGTATTACAATTTATAAAGATAATTGAAATTTTGACGAGAATTTTTAAAAAATTTTTTAACATAATTGAATTTTTGCAAAGAATTTTATTACTTTTGAAAATAATTTAATTCTTCGAAAACGAATTTTATTCAAGTTTATAAAAATAATTGAATTTTGGTGAAGAATTTTACTATTTCTAAAAATAATTGAATTCTTAAAAAGAACTTTGTTAAATTTTTTTTTAAATAATTGAATTTTTGCGACGAATTTTATAAAAAATTCTTTTGAAATAATTGTTTTTTTTCGAAAAATTAAAAAAAAAAATTTATATTAAATAATTGAATTCCTGTGAAAATTTTATTATTTTTGAAAATAATTGAATTATTTCGACGAAATTTATTTCAAATTTTGTAAATTATTGAATTCCTGTTAAATTTTGCCACAAATTTTATTAAAGTTTTTAAAAATAATTGAATTTCGAAGAAGAATTATATTATTTATAAAGATAATTGAAATTTTGACGAGAATTTTTGTAAAATTTTTGATCATAATTGAATTTTGGAGAAAAATTTTATTATTTTTAAAGATAATTGAAATGACCAGAATTTTTTTTAATTTTTGAATATAATTGAATTTCTGCGAAAAATTTTATTACTTTTAAAAATAATTGAATTTCTGGAATTATTTGTAACTTTTCCAAAATTCAATTTTTTTTTAGCATTTTTAACTAAAATTCTTTTATCAATCTAGTATTTATGAAAATTGTTAAAATTAAATTCATTAAATAATTTATAAGTCATAATTTTCTTGTAAAATTAAGTTATTTAAAAAGAAATTATTGTCTGAAATAGAAAAAATGCAAGGTTTTTTTTCAGAATTCGTGGTAATTTGATAGTTTACGAGGCGAACAAAAAAAACATCAAAATTCAGAGTTTTGTCATGAATTTTTAAAATTCAATTTTTTCCAGTACTTTTACTAAAAGTCGGGGACGTTTTTAAAAAGCGACACAATATTTATTATTTAAAGAATTCTTTATTTTTAGTTTTTAAAAAAGTTGCGGACTTCAACTTTGAAGTCTTTAGTTTTAGAAAGATTTCTTCTTTAAAAGCAATTTTTAAAAAAACGACAATATCCTTACTATGTAGTAATAAACTACTGTAATAAAATTCAATAACAGTCTTTAAACCACAGCAGAATTAAATTTCATCAGCAAAAAAATTAAGTGATATCTCAATTCTCAAGCAACTGTAAAGTTTTCTATAATTAATGATATTGAAGAAAAAAGTTCCAGCCATGTTAAAAATTGTCGAAAAAGAAAAAGCAAACACAGAATTAGAAATTCGAAACACATAATTAGAATCTATACCCAGTGAGAGTATATATTTTTAAATAGATGAAGAACTTACGGCCCCGAAATTACTATATACACAACACAAAAACTATAAAATAATAATACAAATGTTATTAGAAACTGATGAGATTTTTTCAACGATTTTTTCCGAGGATCGTTTCTATATAAAAAATGTGTATAGATAAAAATGAAGGTGCTAATAATTAGTGCATGTATTCAGTGTCAATAACTCTGTATGTAATTCTCTCCTCGTTTGCATAATAATGAGAGGAAGCGCGTTTCTGAGATGCATGAGCATGAGCTTCGCACGACACGTCAATATAAGCATTCCATTCAAACTATAAATGACATATAGTATAACAATATCGGATTTGTATTAGACACTATTTACATATTCAATAATATATGTAAAAATATCGAATATAAATACATACTTTATTGCACATTAACTCGGTGAGAAGTGCAACATAAAATAATATTCACTATCAATAGATGTGTACTTATGTAGAAAAGTACATACTAATATCTGCCTCATAGCTGAAAATTAATTGAAATGCCTTCCTGCATTAAAGGTGTATATATGCAGTAAGATATCGTTTTTTCGATAAAAGACATTCCCGAACGCTTAAAAAGTAATTTTAAAGACGATTAGGTTGAAAGGCTTTCTCTATCAGACAGATTTTTATTGATTTTGATCCACTAGGTTTGAAACGCTCTTGAAACTTTGAATATTTATAAAAAAAGAAAATTTAACATTTACAATGTCTGTAATTTTTTTTTTTTTTGAACACCAGACGCAATAAAAACGAAATCAATTTTTGACAATAAAATTTAAACTTGAAGAAGAAATAAAGGTTCGGAAGTTTAGGGTTGCCAATCTATTCAAGTTCAAGTTTATAACAACAAGGAAATATTAAATTATTGTTATAAAGTAATGCTCGGATTAAAATACTCTTCAATTAAATTTGTTTTTATCAGTGTTTGTTTTCTCAACATATCTCATCACAGGAGATAGAAATCGCGAGATTAATTAAAATTTTAAATTAAGTCTATTTTGTTGAATTGTGTTTGTATATTACGGATTAACATTTTTTTTTTTAATTCCAAGTTTTCTGTATTTGTTAGCTTTTCTTTTTTCTTTCTTTTTTTCCTTCTTTACACAGTTTTCTTGAAAGCATCAAATTAATAACAAAGTGGATCAAATTAATATAAAAAATTTCGTTCAAATTATAATATGAAGCTGAAAAAGTGCAACTTTTTTTCAAAAAAGAAAAGTCAAAAAGAATTTTTTTCAAGTTAAATTCTTCTCTAATTGAAATATACGTAAAGGCGCTTGCACACTTCCAAATTTTTAGGCGAGCAGCGAATTTTCACGGCCTTGAAATGCACATTACTAAATATGATTGGCTCTGACAAAGTACATTTTCACGCAGCTTTTTGTAGAGCCAATCATATTTAGTAATATGAGTTTCAAGGCCATGAAAATTCGCTGCT
Organism: Leptopilina syphax; assembly: GCA_032872505.1. NCBI lineage: Eukaryota > Metazoa > Arthropoda > Insecta > Hymenoptera > Figitidae > Leptopilina > Leptopilina syphax. Next base: position 26,417,898 of record CM065469.1, on the reverse strand, counting down.
CGCCCAAAATTTTGGAAGTGTGCAAGCGCCTTAAGTTTTTGAGAAATTATTATACTTAAAAGACAATTGCAAAAAAAAAAAAAAATGAATTTGAAGCTAAAAGAAAATTAATCATCGTATCATTTTTGCTTTTTCGTTTTCAAAAAAGTCATTATAATATTTGATTCACATTTTTCGTTTCAATTTGACATTTTTAAGTTAACACTGTATATAAAACTGAAGTTGCCAACGTTTTTTTACGCAAAGGAGTAATTTTTAATTTACTTGAAGATCCGAACGTTCAATGCAAGAAAAAGCTCGCATAAAAAATAAAAAAAGCCCTGATAAAAATAATGTACATATTAATCAATTGTTCATTTACTAATAAAAAATAGAAAAATAGTAAGAATCTTCTTAACCCCCCACAAAAAAAATTCCATCTATTTTCAAAAAACGGACCACAACTGGGAAATCGGCTATTTTTTGGCAAAATTCAAAGCCAAAAAGCTTCATGAAGACCACGCTAAATTTCAAAAAAATGTATTAATGAATCGTTTATTTAGTGATGCAGAATATAAAAGAAAAAGTTTGATTCGTCGGAAACGCTCATAATTTGATTAGTAATTTGATAGTAAAAAATCAGTCACTGATTCAAATATAGTTTGTAAATAAATTTTAAAAAAATTATCGAACTTTTTAACAAATCGAATTTTCAAAGTATTTTAATTTAATAATTGATAAATAATTGAATTTTATAAAGAGTCACATTCTAATGTATTCATCTTTCTTAGTGCAAAGGTTAATAATTAAAATTTCTATTAGTTAATTTAAAAAAGATACTTACATCCTTACAATTTTTTATTAAAATTGAGTTTTCATAAACATTTTTTTGAAAATTTTGAAAAATAAAATTTTTAAAATTTTTCAATTCTATTGTTTCAAGATAATTGAATTTTTATAAACAAATAATTGAAAATTTTTGAAACAATTGAAATTTCTTTACATTTTATTAAAAATACTTAAATTCTTTTAAAGAATTTTATTTAAATTTTTCGAAAATAATTAAGGGAAGTTAGTCACCGTAATTATAATTTTATTTAAAAAAATTTTTTCTCAATATATTTAATTATTTTCATAAATAGAATAACTCATTGCAGAATTTCAATTATTTTTAATACAATTTTAATCAAATTCCTCGAAAAATGTAATTATTCTTAAAAATTTTATTAAAATTCGTCGAAAGAATTGAATTATTTCTAGAAACTGGTAAAAAATTCCTCTTAACAATTCTTTTTTTACTAAATTCTTTTAAATATTATTTTTTTTAAATTCTTCACAAGAATTCAATTATTTTCATAAATTTTTATAAAATTCTTCACAAGAATTCAATTATTTTCAAAAGTAATAAAATTCTTCGCTGAAATTCAATTATGTTTACAAATTTTTTTAAATTCTCCTCAAAAGTTCAATTATTTTTAAAAATTTTAATAAAATTCTACGCAGACATTTAATTATTTTTATAAATATTAACATTCTTTGAAAGGATTCAATTACTTTTATAAATAGTAAAATTCTTTGCAGACATAAAATTGAATTAAACAAATTTTCAATTATAAACTAATTATTATAAACAGACAAGATTATTTTTAAAAATTGAAAAAATTTTTTGTTTAATTTAATTATTTTCCAAATTTCTCATGAAAATTATTAAGAAAAAACATTATTTTTAAAAAAATTTAAAGAAACCCGTCAAAAGAATTTAATTATTCATAAAAACTCCAATAAAATTTTTTAAAGCCATTTGTAGATTTTTTTATATTTGAAATCAAATAAATTTAAATTTAATGAGAAAAAAAACCGGGAAAAATTAGGACAAAGCCGGGAAAAAACTGGGAATTTTGTTGAACGAAAATAGTAGACACTCTGAATACTTTTTAAAATTTTTTATAGTTTTAGGTTTTACTATCACAGTTTTTCTGCAGATATCAAATTGCGACAAAAAACAAATCAAAAGTGTTGCATCGCAACACTTTTGATTTGTTTTTTGTCTCAATTTGATATCTGCAGAAAAACTGTTAAATTTATAGAATCAGGATAATTTTGAATGATAAATAAATGGTACAAAAAACAAAGTAGTTTTTTGTGATGCGAATATGATAACTGCAATATAGTGCGGATCGAGTGTGCCTTGACGCATTCGTTTATTAAAATACAGTGCTGAAATTGGCGCGGCACAATCTATAATACGAAGCAGGATGAAGACTTATGAGGTGCATTTGAGAGCGCAACTACGTTATTCAACGGTAACGGTTCCGAGGATCTCCCGTAGGTCACTGGGTTACTATAATTCCTAGCGATGTGTGATAAGATTCATACTGCCTACAATATATATGTACTTTCATATAGATAAAATATTGAGTTTAAAACATGCATTATAAATTTTAAACAAAAACGTAAAATTTATTTTCATTATGCTGAAACAGGCACTGAGCATCCATTTTGAAAATTAAATTTTAATATTTTTTTTGTTCAAAACCAACATAAACGTAGGTCCTGATAACGAGGTGCATCTCCATAAAAAATAAACTTTAAATTTGGTTTTCTTAAATAACTGCCTACTGATAAAACTTTCAGTGTTAACTTCATTATCATAGATACTATTTATTTTAAAAAATACACGTAAATAACTATATTTGGAAAAAGAAAATACACTATTTGTTGAAAGAAAATTCCTTTGAAAGGAATCTTCAAGTCTGGAAGACAAATGAAACCTCATTAAATACATATTGTTATGCTCCGTAATGTGTTTTTAATGGCACAATATGAAAGCGATAGAAAAAGATATTAATAATTGAAGAGATAAAAATTGCATTAAGAGTGTGGATTACAGGAATACAAAAAGTTGAATTTGAACAGGAAACTTGAAACTGTAATAACATATAGATTCATTTATATCTATATACAAAGTCAAGGGAAACTGGAATGACATTTTTCTCTCATTCCTCATAATGGAAATGAAGATAAAATAATCATTTTTGTTCACAGCTTCCCTTTGCATTAACGGTTATCCGACATATTTCTCAAGCATACAATTTCCTATGAGAAGAGATCACAGTAAATGTCTGATTGTAAAATAAGCGCAAAATACTTTATCTTTTTATGACATAATTCTGAAGATGAATATATTTAAAGCGGATATTATTCATAGCAGACGATTGAATTGCATTCACAACTATTAAATTATAGTTATTGAATATTGATATTTCAAAGGCACATTATCATAACAACTTGCGGCTCTCTCAATACAGAATCAATGAACAGTGAAATTGTAAACTGATTTAAACTTTAAAAATTTCAACTTTTCTAGAGTATATAATTTATAAATAATGGAATTGCTTACATCAGGGTTGCTTTTTCGCATTAGTGGAAAAAATGGGAAAAATAAAAGAGGAAGAAAATTATTTTTCGCTCGAAGGAAAAAATCAGTGCATGAGAAATGCAGTACTGTAAATATAAATACAACAAAGAAGAAGAAGAAGAAGATCCTAATTGATTACTACAAACTCATGAAAATTAATAAACTCGCTTTTATTCTGCTATGGAACTAATTCTTAAATATCAAGTATAATCGTACTGTGTATTTTATTTATAATTTCAGATTTTAAATTGCAATTCTATTCAATGATGATGATATTAGATAATTTCGTAACAGTAAATTTTCAGTTATAATTTCTATTATCTATAATAGACTAGTTTTGATGATAAACGATTCTTCTGGGTCTGAAAATCATATTTTATCATAATATAAACTAACAGAAAATCAAGAAATAGAAATTTATTTTCTACATTTCTTTGATAAAACAGGCTTTCCACAGATCAGGGAAAGTATCATTGGTCACGTTAATCAGGGAAAAGTCAGGAATCTTTTTAAAAATACTGAATTTTTAGAATTCATATGAAAATTCTGAATTTTGGTGTCCTTTTTGTTAGCCTCATTTACTATGAAATTAACACGAATTCTAATACAAAACATTCAATTTTTTTCATTTCTATAACAATAATTTATTTTAAATCACCTAATTCTTGAACACATATCATAAAATTATAACTCATAAATTATTTAATGCATCATTTTATTTCAATTATGTTCAAAAATTCAAAAAAATTCTTGTCAAAAATTTAAATATCATTATAAATAACAAAATTCTTCTCTGAAATTCAATTATTTTAAAAAAATTCTTGGCAAAATTTCAATTATTAAAAATATTCCCCAATTCAATGATTTTTAATAATATGTGCTATTTTAATAAAATTATTTTCTAAAAGAATTCAATTATTTAAAAAAAACTTGAATAAAATTCTACGCCAACATTTAATTATTTTCAGAAATAATAAAATTTACACAGGAATTCAATTATTTAAAAAATTACAATTTTAAACCAAATTTTTTGAAAAAATCAATTATTTAAAAAGATTTCTATAAAATTCTTCGCGAGAATTCAATTTTTTTTATAAACAATAAAATTTTCCCCAGGAATTCAATTATTTTTAAAAAATTTAATAAAATTCTTTGCAAAAATTCAATTATTTTCATAAATATTACATTACTTTAGATAAATTCAATTATTTTGAATAGAATTTTAATAAAATTCATCGCAAAAATTCCATTTTTATTAAATTCCTCAACAGAATATTATTTATAACAATTTCAACAGAATTCTTTAAAAAAATCCAATTATTTTCATAATTAATAAAATTTTGGGCAGAAATCCAATTATTTTTAAAAAGTTTTAATAAATTTCTTCACGAGAATTCAATTATTTTCAAAAATAATGAAATTTTTAGCATAAATTTAATTATTTCCAAGTATTTAAATAAAATTCTGCACAAAAATTCAATTATTTTTATAAATAATGAAATTCATCGCAAAAATTTAATTATTTTAATGAATTTTAATAAAATTCTCTTTAGGGATTCAATTATTTTCATAAATAATAAAACTGATCGCAGAAATTCAATTATTTTTAATTAAATTTTTATTTTTTAATGAATTCGTGGGAAATTTTAATTATTATTTTATTAGAATTCTTCAAAAGAATTGAATTACTTAAATAAATTTTGGTATGATTTGTTTATTAAAATTTTTAAATTATTATTTTAAATACATTTTTAATAAAATTTTCTAAAAGAATTCAATTATTTTCATAAGTAATAAAATTTTTCTCCGAAATTCAATTATTTTAAAAAGTTTTTTTAATATTAAGGTCCTGAAAACATTCTACGTTTTAAAAGTTTTAATAAAATTCTTCATAGGAATTCAATTATTTTCAAGATAATAAAATTCTTCACAAAAATTTAATTATCTTCAAAAATAATAAAATTTTTTTTACAAATTCAATTATTTTTATAAATAATAAAATAATTTTTAAATACCTAATACAAAAACTCTTTTAAGAAATTTAATTGTTTTCGAAAAATTACATTAAAATATTTTTAAAAACTACTTAATTCTTATAGAATTTTTTAAGATTCAATTATCTTCGAATATTAAGTAAATAAAAATTTACTTTTTTGGATTTATTAAAATTTCGAAGAAATAATGGTCATATTTACAATTAAAATTCTTCAAAAATTTGATTATTTTTATTTTTTGAAAATATTTAAACCTTAATAAACTATGGAGAAAAAAACATGGCCAGTTCAATTATTATTATAAAAAATTAAATTTTCGATAATTTAATTCTCGAAGAACTTTAGAAAAATTATTTAAAATAATTGATTTAGTGATGAAGATAGTTGAAAATTATAAAAAAATAATTGAATTTAGGAAGGGTTATAGTTGTAATTTTTTTAAATTATTAAATTTCATAAATTTTACTCATTTTCTGTAAACTTTCTTTTTTTCCTGTAAAAAAATTTTGGCAGGGAAAATAATTTTAATGTCAGTAAATTGTCAGGGAGATGCCAGAGAAATTGATAAAGTAAAACTTGTGACCACCCTAATTTTAGTGAAAAATTCTAGAAAATAATAATTGAATTGAAATGATGAAAATAATTTTGAAGAAGTGAATGAGAATATTCTTTAGGGTCAGAGAAGAAGTAAAAATTTTTTCTGAAAATCAGGAGAAAGTGTGAGGGAAAAACAAAGTTAAATTTTTGTGGCAACCCTGTAAAGAATGTTTACTTAACAGAATATAAATTCTTGGAGAAGCTTCTTCAGATTTCGTGCGTCGAGGGGAAAATATTGCTAAAAAGGGGAGATTATAGACTTTTAATTATGACTATAGAAGAAGCACCTGTATGACTTCCTTAAGTTGGTCTTATACGTAACTGGGTCGTCATATGGGATCTGTTCTTCGTGCTATCCTTCCTGTCCCATGAACTGCATCAGCAAGTCACTTATTTAGAACCCTACACCAATTACCCACCACACGTTCTACTCGGCGGGAAGCTAAACTGTTATAATTTGCATCCCGTTCGCGGCAGCAGCATTATTATATTATTCTGGTTCAATTGCTTCCATAGTTGTTCGATAACTATCATTAAAAAACAAAGGAAACTGTAACTTCTTATGTAATTAGAAAAAAATGATGAGATGCTAACTTATACGGATCCCATTATGTATCTATACACACATTAGAAGAGTGAGATAAGAATTTATTAGAGAACATCGGCTTCATAATTTATCATAAATGAAAATTGAATGATAACATATAAAAAGGAATAATTAGCAATAACAGTCTTCTTAGACCTGTTTTTACAGTTATACAATATCTTAATTATTATTTGATTCAAATAACTGATTAATAGGCTATTATCAATTAAATGTTTAATTGAATCAAATAATATTTATTGGAGTATGAATATGAATTGAACCATTTGGTTCAATTCATATTTGCTTCAAATACTGAAATTATTGTTTCAAATATCATTTAATTGACTCCAATAAATATTATTTGATTCAATTAAATATTTAAGAATCAAATAAATTTTTTTTCAGTGTAGTCTATTATTTTTATTAGTTCTAATAATTCTCTGAATGACAAGTGCTAAATATGAGAATAAGAACTGAATAAAATTTTTTTCTTTATAAAAAGTGTTTGTGGACAATTTTTTGTGGCAAAGAAATGAGTAAAAGTTCCGTATCCATGTATAGATTTACCAGAAGAAAAGACGACGATAAGACACATGATGAGTAAAATACAGAGAAATCGTACTCTACTAATTAGCACGCATTCGCAATTGGAGCAGAGAGCAACATCTCTCGCTTATTTACAGCTTTCCACGATCAAAGAGAACTGGGAATTTAAACTCTTAAACACGACCAGAATATTTCTTTAATGTATCAGTCAACTTTCGTCATTAACATTTCATATCATGAAAAGTATATGTATGTGCGTGACAAATGCCAAATACAACTGAAAGTGGCAACCAGTTATTTGAAAACTAAATTTTAACCGCATAATTCTTTTTGTTTAAAACCAAAGTGGATTTTTGAAAAATTAACTGGGTAGTATCACAATCAGGGGCATTAATGATAATAGATCTGCTGGATCAAGAAAGGGGACGTAACCCATTTTTGAATTGCAGTGGTCCAAATCTAAAAAAAACTACTATATTAGAATCAAAAACATCAATATAACTTTATTTTTAAATAAACATTAATTATTATTTTTCTATAAGAATTAAGATTTTCGATAAGAATTTCAAATTCAATAACTTATAAAAATACACTGAGAAAACGATTTATTTGTTTCAAACTTACATATTTTGTTTAAATCAAACTTAAAATATCTTTGCTATATAGTCAAACATATTTATTAAGTTTAATTGAAACATATTTTTTGGTTCATTTAAAGAAATAATATATTTAATTCAAACATAACTTATGGTTGATTTTAAATTATTTATAATCAACTTTTAAGTTTGAATTAAAGATAAAATTTTTAAACATAATTTAGGTTTAAATCAAAATAGAAAATATATTTAAATTAAACATAATTATTCAAACAAATAATATTTTTTAATCAAAGCAGTAGAAATTTTCTATATATTTTGGAATTAAGTTTACAAACTAATTTCAATTAAAAATTATTTTTCTATTTGAATTAAGTATAATGTTTTCTCAGTTTATTATTATAAAACGTGAAGAAGTCGTAATTGACGCTTCTTCTCGTATTTTATAATAATTAAAGATCATTTCAATTCGCTGATTTATTTCTGCTATTTTTAACTAAGATTCTTCTTCAAATAAAACATTTTTAATAATTTTTGAGAAAGTTCTTTTGAGAATTTTTAAATTCATTTGCTTATAATTCAATTTTACGAAATTTCATCGATTATTTAGAAATTCTTCAATTAAATTGTACATTAGAAAATAAAAACTTAAAATAATTTTTAAAAATTTCGATTAAGTTTTTTTAAAAAAAATTAGTTTCATAGAATTTTTAATTGAAAGTATGAAAAATTCAGGTTTTCAAAGATTTTAATTTGAATCCTTTACAAAATTCAATTATTATCTAAAACTTAAACTGAAATAAATTTTTAAATTAATTTTTATTAGAAAATTCTGGAACGATTCAATTATTATTTAATTATACAAATATAGAGAATTTTTGATTTTCTTAAAATTGAAATCTTTTACACAATGTTATCAAGAAATCTATAAATAATTGAATTCTTTCGGTGAATTTAAATAAAATTTTGAAGAATAATTTATAAAAATAATTGAATTTCTGCGTTGAGTTCTATTATTTGAAAGTAATTGAATTCCCAAAAACCATTTTATTATTTATGAAAATAATTGAATCCCTAAGATAAGTTTTATTAAAATTCTTGAAAAGAATTGAATTTTTGCCAAGAATTTTAATATTTATAAATATAATTAAATTTTTGTACTTCAAAGGTTTCAATTCGAAATTTTAGAAAATATCAATTTTTAATGGATTTAAATAGAAATTATTTATGAATTACAGAAATTCAATTATTTTCAAAAAATTTAATAAAATTCTTGGAAAAATTTCAATAATTTTCAAAAATTTTCTTCATTTCAATTATTTTTAATATCTACTATTTTAATAAAATTTCCCAAAAGAATTCAATTATTTAAACAAAAATTTAATGAAAATTTCGCAGGAATTCAATTACTTTCCAATTTTTTAAAAATTTCTTCGCACCAATTTAATTATTTTTAATTTTATAATGTAGTTTCTCGATAGAATTCAAATATATTCAGGGAATTGAAAAAAAAATAGTTCTGAGAAATGCAATTATTTCGAAAAATTTAAATAAAATTCTATTAGGGAGCGTTCACAATTTTCTATACATGTAAATTATTTTCATAAATTATAAAATTTTTCTCGAGAATTCAATTATTTAAAAAATTTTTTTTAAAATGCTTTAGAAATTTGAAAAATTATAATAAAATTGATCATAGAATACAATTATTGTCAAAAATGTTTGTAAAAATCTTTGAAACAATTCAATTATTTTCGTAAAAAATAAAATTCTTCGAAGTAATTCAATTATTTAAGAAATTTTTTATAAAATTTTTCCCAAGAATTCAATTCTTTTCAAAAATATTCACAAGAATTCAATTATTTTTAAAAAAATTTAATAAAATTCTTCGTTTGATTTCAATTTTTTAATGAAATTTCTCGATAAAATTGAATTATTTTCAAAAAGTTTTAAAAAAATTTCTAATGAAAATTGATTAAAAAATGAATTTCACTTAAAATTTTAAATTATAATTGATTATTTATTAAAAGCATCTCTATAGCGTGAATTTTGAGAAATAATTGAATTTTGAAAAGGGTTCAAATTAAAATCTTTGAAAATTTGACTTTATAGTTACAATTTCTTATTGATATAAAATAATGATTTTGTCAGGGAAATTAAGAAAAATGAGACTTTTTTAGACTTATTTTCAAAAATTGCGACTTTTTCGACTTTTCTAACAAACATTGTAACAAAATACAACAATTTTTTATAAAAAAGTGCAATTTATTTTAATTTTTTTATAATGCAAAAAATAACTATATAATAAGAAATTTTTCAAAAATTGTTTTTCAATTAATTTTTACCATAATTAAATTTTTCAAATATATATTTGTAATAAAAATCTTTTTTAATGGTTGAAATTTAATTAAAAATAATATTAATTTATTTCAAGCATTTATTTACAATTTTTAAAAATTAATTTTTGAAGAAATTTAAATGCAAATTTTGAAAATAATTGAAATATCAAAAATTTTGATGAAAAATCTTTAAAGGTATAAATTTAAAAACGAAAATTAATGAAATAATATTAGCTTCCAATTTTTTAAAACATTCATATTTTTCTATAAAAAAATTTTGTCAGGAAAAATAATTTTTATGTCAGTAAATTGGCAGGGAAATTGATAAACTGAAACTTGTGACCACCCTGATCACTCTGTCATCTTAAATTTCTTCGTGTTTTATAATAATATTCTCATACGTTATTGAATTTGAGAATCTTAATTCCTATAGAAAAATAATAATGATTTAATATTTATTTAAAGAAGAAGTTATTGATGCTTTCGAATAATTTTACAATAATTAAAGAAATTTGTAAATAAATGTAATAGAATATTTTTTTGAGTATATAATAATTTTTGGAGTGAATCAAATTATTCTTGAAGGTCAGGGAAAAAGTCAAAATTTGTTCTGGAAATCAGGGAAAAGTCAGGGAAAAAGAAAATTAAATTTTTGTGTTAACCCTGAATGGTTCGAATAGAAGAATTTCGAAAGAAGAAGAAAAAGGAGAAGAAGACCTTTTGCAAATGAAACGTATCGATACTAAAGTTTCAATAGACTCGTACTTGAAGGAGGACGGACAAGTACGGATTATACATAAACTACATTCTAACGGTACAAAGAGAAATATCGTCAATATTCAGTCGGACAAAGGGAAAATTGATAACAAATTACCGAAGAACAACGACTGCTTTTTTATGATGAGTACAAAAGAAGTGAGTGATTTGAAAAAGAAATCCACCGCACAATGACTGCAATATGGTACATTGAGAAGAGAGGATAATTGAAGATGCAGCATGGAGAAGAGGAGGTTAAGGTAGCCTTCCTCGTTGTCGCGGGTTGATAGCATGCTGGAATGAAGGCAAGGGAGGTGCAAAAGGTGAAAAACGGTATGCGATCAGCATAACCGGTTTCCATTCGTATATATACACTCTCGCACCGAGAGTCTCCACTGATGCGAGATCCGACCCAAACAACGGGGTTCCCGCTGACAGGGTCGCTCGCTTTCCCGATGTTAATTTAGTATACAGTTGCTGATATGCAATGACAAATGTATAAGCACCATTCATTCCTCAAAAGAAAAGAAAATGAAAAAAAAAGAAAGAAAGAAACAAGAAGGGAAACAATCTAGAGGGGGAGGAAATCTCCAGAAATAGAAACTTGCTCGATAGGGACTCACTTAATTCAACACCCATAGCAATAACTGCATGTGACTGCATCCTACGTACAAAGTATAACAATACGTAATAACATTTCTCGATAAGCAAATTTTTTTCTTTTTTTCAATTTTTATTTCCCTCTAAAGTCAAATTTCGATCACATTACCCGGATTTCCACAGGTCAGGAAAGTCAGAAAAAGTAGAATTCGTCAGGGATTTTTAATAAAAAAAACTGGAAAAAAATTAAATTTTTAGAACTCATGAGAAAATTCTGAATTTTTGTGTCTCTTTGGTTTGTCTTATAAACTATGGAATTATGCCACGAATTCTAATACAAAACCTTCAATTTTTTCTATTTCTGACAATAACTTCTTTTTAAATAACTTAATTACTGAAGAACTATATATCATAAAATTATTATTTATAAATTATTATTTAATGAATAATTTTTCTTAAATATTTCGAAATTAATTGAATTTTAAAAGAGTTGCGTTTACAATTTTCATAAATATATGAACTTCAAAAAGGTTTCAATTTGAAACTTTATAAAATTTCAATTTTCAATGAATTTAAATCGAATCTTTCCAAGAACTTAGATTTTTTGAAAAATGTTAATAATTCAAATTCTACCGAAATTAGTTAAATTTTTTAAATCATTATTTAATTAATCATTAAAAATAATGGATTTATAGAAGAATTTTAGTTAAAAACACAAAAAAAAAATTGAATTTTGGAGAAGTTACAAATGATTGCAGAAATTCAATTATTTTCAAACAAAAATTTTCGTCAAAATTTTAATTATTATTTTAATAAAAATTTCACAGGAATTTAATTATTCAAAATTTTTTATAAATTTCTTTGCAGTAATTCAATTATTTTCATAAATATTCAAATTCATTGCAGAATTTAAAAAACTTCTCGTCAAAATTTCAATTATATCTTTATATTTAAATAAGAAAAGTCTTCACCAAAATTCAATTATTTACAATTTTTCTATAAATTTCTTCTCAGAAATTCAATTATTTTCGTAAATAATAAATTATTCACAGGAATTCAATTATTTAAAATACAATTTTCATAATTTTTTCAAAAAATATTTTATTTAAGGGGATGTCAAAGTCGATTGGGTTTTTGCATTGAGCTTCAATGGGAAAATCGCATCGACTTTGACATCCCCTTAAACGGATTATTATAAAATTCGAAGAAAAAAAATTTTTGTAGAAATTTAATTATTCTCATGAATACTTCTTTTGCTGGGAATTCAATTATTTTCGTAAATAAAAAACTTTAAATAAATTCAATTATTTTGAATATAATTTTAATAAAATTCTTGGCAGGAATTCAATTATTTTCTATAAATAATAAATTTTTTTTTTGGAATTCAATTATTTGAAATACAATTTTAATAAAATTTGTCGCAGAAATTCAATTATTTTTATAAATAAAATTAAATTTTCACAGGAATTCCCGCGAAGAATTTTATTATCCATGAGAGTAGAATAAAATTTTATAAAAAAAAATTGGTTTCAAAATGAATTTCAGTTGAAGTTTTAAAAAATATTTTTGAAAAATTATTAAAAATAATTGATTTAAAGTACAATTTTAGTTAAAAATTCTGGAAAATAATAATTCAATTGAAATGATGAAAATAATTTAATTATTAATTATATTCTTATAAGATTGTTGAATTATAAAAAGGTTTGAATTTGAATTAAATATTTATTTAAAAATTAAGTTATTGATGTTTTCGAATAATTTCCCAATTAAGAAATTCGTAAATAAATGTAATAGAGTATTCGAGTATTTTGTTGAGTATCTAATAATTTTTAGAGTGAATCAGAATGTTCTTTAGAGTAAGGAAAAAAGTCAAAATTTATTCTCTGTAAATCAGGGAAAAAGGGAAAAACAAAATTAAATTTTTGTGGCAATCCTGCTTACAGAACCGTTATTAATTTTTGAAAGCAATATGCAAATTGAAACTTCTCCAAATAAAAGTTAAATATAATTAGACGGCAACTTTCTTTTATAAGTATTTTACTAGTGATCATTTCATTTCAATAAAATTTGTCAAACTCGATTCACTCGATGGTAGCAAGGAGAAATTCATTATGATGAAATAGATAAATCTTAAAGAGGACAAATCTCATGTGACCAGAAAAAAGAATTTATTAATAGAGAAACATTCGAAATATTTAATTTTTTTTCATTCTTCTCTTCTCTTTTTTTCTTTTCTTTTTTCCCTTTCTTCTGTTTAGTGAATAAAAATTCATGAATCTAGAAAAAACTCTATTCCTTTAAGTCGAAGATTACGATAATTGTCTTCAAAATTAATAATTCTGATGCTTTTATTAGGGGCCGTCCATAAACCACGTAGCCCCATTTTTGGGGAATTTTGACCCCCCCCTCCCCCCATGTAGTACGCTATTACATGTATTAGCGCCATTTTTTCCTCTTGTCGTAGTCAATTGCTTGACCCCCCCCCTCCCCCTCAAGAGGCTACGTGGTTTATGGATGGCCCCTTATTAAAATTCCCTGAAAAAAAATTTTTTTTTTAAAACCTGGAAATGTCAGGGAATTTCGATCGAAATCCTGGAAAATTATTGTTTTCTAAAGTTATTCTACTTATTCTTGAAATCCAGTTTTTCTTAAATATTTCAAAATTAATTCAATTTTAAAAGAGTTGCGTTTACAATTTTCATAAAAAATAGATAAACTTTAAAAGGTTTTAATTTGAAATTTTGTAAAATTTTAATTTTGAATGAATGAATTAAATAATAAAAATTTCACAGAAATTCTATAATTTACAAATTTTTTTAAATTTCTTCGCAAGAATTCAATTATTTTCATAAATAATAAAGTTCAATGGAGAATTTCAATTATTTTTAAATTTTAATACAATTTTAATGAAATTTCTCGAAAAATGTAATTATTCCTAAAAATTTTATTAAAATGCATCAAAGAAATTTAATTATTTTAAAAGCCTTCCTATAAGTTATTTATTAGAATTTAAGTATTATTGTCAATACATATTTAATAAAATTTCTTGAAAGGAATTAAATTATTTTCAAAAAATTTATAATGAAATTCTTTTTAAGAACTCAATTTTTTCTAAAAATAATTTTAATAAAATTCTTCGTAGAAATTTAATTAATTTCAATAATTTATCAAAATTCAATTAATTAATTTCAATAATTTATCAAAATTCAATTATTTTCAAATATCTACTATTTCAATAAGATTTCACAAAAGAATTCTATTATTTAAAAAGAAATATTAAAATACGTCTCAAGGATTCAATTATTTTCAAAAAATGTAATGAAATTCTTTTTAAGAATTCAATTTTTTTTAAAAAATAATTTTAATAAAATTCTTCGTAGAAATTTAATTAGAATAGAATAGAATAGAATATATTTTATTATGTCCTAGGTAAATACCACGAGGACAACCATTAAAAATACAGTAATTAATAACATATATATCGTATAAAGTTAAATAAAGCTATATACAGATGTAAAAATAAAATACTTTGATTTACAAATTATCAAAGTATATCACAAATTATCACAGCAACTCACACACAGATGACATACCAATCAAGAGACACTCTATATACTCTATACATCCAATGAAAATAAATATTTATATAATTGTAGTTTAAATGTTTTTGGACTTTCAATATTTGTCATAGAACGAGGAAGAGAGTTCCATAAATTTATAGCAGTAACCATGAACGAGTTTTTATATTTTTCTGTTTTACATTTTGGAGCCCTAAGAATGCAAGGAGATCTTAACTCTCTAGTAGTAATTTCCTCTCTAAAGACAAACTTTTCATACAAGTACGAAGGTTTTTTATTATTTAGAATTACATGTGTAAGACAGCCGATGTACCAAAGTCGTCTGTTACTAACACTAAGCCAACCTAGCTGCAACCTATATGGAGTTACATGTTCATCCCTCTTTAAATCAAATATAAATCTTATACATGAATTCAGGAGTTTCTCAAGTTTATAATTTAATTCTTCAGTCATATCATTATATACAACACAACAGTAATCAAAATGAGGGAAAACCAATGACGTAACAAGTTTCGTCTTTAATTCAACCGTAAGGGCTTTCTTATTTGTTTTGAATTGTGATAAGGTGGCATAGACGCTCTTGCACATTTTGCCAACCTGCTTATCCCAAGAAAGAGTTGGCGTAAAGATAACACCCAAATTTTTAACTAAATCAACAAAAGGGATGGTATTATCATTAATTTTTATTACAGAAGAGTTACTCAAATTTATTTTATTTACGTACCAAGTAGAGCCGATTATCATAGAATAAGTCTTATTAAAATTTATTTTAAGAATATTTACTTTCGCCCAATCAAATACAGCCTTAACATCCTCATTTATTAACCTTATATTATTCTGCAAGTCTTCCAAACTAGAATGTATATAGATCTGCAAATCATCCACAAAATACATATGCTTCGAATACTTGAGAACACCCCTGAAGTCATTAGTATAAAGTAGGAACAATAGAGGACCCAGCACTGAACCTTGAGGAACTCCAGTTCCAATATTTCCCCACTCAGACAGCTCTCCATCTGGTCCCACAACAGCCTGGGTTCTACCTGACAAATACGAAGCAAACCATCTTATTACCGACCCCGACAAACCTATGGCTTTGAGTTTCGATAGCAAGATAGTATGAGGTACCGAATTTAATTAATTTCAATAATTTATCAAAATTCAATTATTTTCAATATCTACTATTTCAATAGAATTTCACAAAAGAATTCAGTTTTTAAAAAGAAATATTAAAATACATCTCAAGAATTCAATTCTTTTTAAAAGTAATAAAATTCTTCGCAGAAATTTAATTATGGTTGAAAATTTAAAAAAATTCTCTTCAAAATTTCAATTATGTTTATAAATTATAAAATTTTTTTTCGATATTCAATTATTTTCAAAAAATTTTAATAAAATTCATTTCAGGGATTCAATTATTTTCATAAATAATAAAATGCTTTTAAAGAATTCAATTATTTTCAAAAATAATTAAATTCTTCGCAAAAATTCAATTTTTTTTAAAGAATTTTAATAAAATTTATTTTATGGATTCAATTATTTTCATAAATATTAAAACTCATCGCAGAAATTCAATTATATTCATAAATAATAAAACTCATTACAGGATTTTAATTATTTTTAATACAATTTTAATTGAATTTCTCAAAAAATGTAATTATTCTTAAAAATTTTATTATAATTCGCGGAAAGAATTCAATTATTTAAAAATTTGTTGATTAAATTCTTCATTTGAATTCAATTGTAAGAAACGTTCAATTCTTTGTAGAAATTTAATTAATTTCAATAATTTATCAAAATTCAATTATTTTAAATATCTACTAATTCAATTAAAATTTCACAAAAGAATTATATTATTTAAAAAGAAATATAAAAAATCGTCTCAAGAATTCAATTATTTTCAAAAGTAATAAAATTCTTCGCGCAGAAATTCAATTATGGTCGAAAGTTTAAAAAAATTCTCTTCAAAACTTCAATTATCGTTATAAATAATAAAATCTTTTTTTAAAAATTTTAATAAAATTCTTGGCAAAATTTCAATTATTTTTAAAAACTTTTCTCAATTCAATCAAATTTTTACAGAGATTCAATTATTTTGAATACAATTTTAATCTACTTTCTCGAAAAGTGAAATTATTCTTAAAATTTTTTTTAAAATTCGTCAATTTATTTTTGTATTTAAATACTTGAATTCTCGTAGAATTTTCTAATAAAAATTGATTTAAATATGAATTTCAGTTAAAATTTTAGATAATTGAATAAATTAAAATCTTTAAATTTGAATAAGTAAAAATTTTTTCTAATTTGAATTAGTTACTGACTTTTTGCTTTTGAATTAGCAGATTGTACTAATAAATAATCATTTCCACTAATTTAATAGTAAAATTTACTAATTCAGAAGCAAAAAGTTAGTCACTAATTTCAATTAGTAAACATGTTTACTAATTCAAATTTAGAGAGAAAGTATTATAGCGTGAATTTTTAGAAATTGAATTTTGAAACGGTTTCAAATTATAATTTTGCAATGTTTAAACTTTTTATACTTTTAACTAAAATTGTGTATATTTAATTTTTTTTGAATAAGTTTAATTGAATTTTTTAAAATTTATTTGAAGTTTTAATTTTCTATATAGAAATATTCAATAAAAATTCTTCAATTAAATATATAATTTAATTGAAGAATTTCCGAATAATCGATGAAATTTCGTAAAATTGAATTTTAAACAAAAGGATTTGAAAATTTTCAAAGAAATATTTCAAAAATTATTAAAAATAATTAATTTAAAGAATAATTAGTTAAAAATTCTGGAAAACAATAATTGAATTGAAGTGATGAAAGTAATTTTGAATAAATTAGAGTAACAATCTTCTTATAATATAAAATAATGATTTTATCACTGAGCCATCTTTAATTATTATAAAACATGAAGAAATCGATTGCTTCTAGTCGAAGACTCGGAGTGATCGATTTCTTCATGTTTTATAACAATTTTTTATAAGTTGTTTAATTTCAAAAAGGTTTGAATTTGAATGTTTTGAAGAATTTTAATTCTTATGGAAAAATTATAATGACTAATTATTTAATTTTATAAAATATAAATGTAGTTTTAAAAACCTAGAAAAATTCCGTTTTTTCACCTGGAAAAGTCAGGGAATTTGAAATGAGCAAAAGCGTGGCAGCCCTGAATTCAGTTAAAAATTTAAAATACTTATATAAAATTGTGTCATTTAATTAATTGAAAAAAGTTACTATTTCTATTTTAGTTTTTGCACTAGTCTTGTAATCAGTTAGTTTATTCGACCTAGATTTCTTTATGAAGGGACCTTTTTTTAATAGAAATATATTACTCTCATCATTTAACCTTCATTCGAAACTGTAAGGAATGGAGCACTATAAGTTTAAAGTGTAAATTCATAATGCAAACTTCAATGTAAATTTAATGCAAAAAAACTCGAAATGTATCCACTTCTTCACCAATATAAGTGATCTAATTACGAAAAATTCGATCTTAAAAAAAATATTGCGGTAATAGTTCAGAATTAAGATAAAATGGATAAAATTACGATATATTTTTGAGATATTAAAATACATTTTTTTTCATTTTTTCATTATGCAAAAGCATGCTAAGTGAGTGTCATTTTATGAATGGCAAAAACGATATAGTTAAGTATCTATACAATAAGAAATAATATTTTGTTTGTGTTTCGAAATAAAGTTAAACGGCTTTCATTGGAAAGTTAAATTGAACCTTGGCTTAGAATTAGTGAGTCAATTTAAATATCCAACTTGATCTATATATTTAAGCAGTATTGATACGCAGAAGAAGTAGCAACCAATTTTATTGATAAGAAATCATTTTTTATCTCTAAATTTTCAACATTTATCTAATGTCTACAAAATTCTTTCCAAAAAAACTTTATCATTTTTTCTTCTTCTTTGCTATATTGAAGATAATAATCCTAATAGTGATTTTCACGCAATGGTTTTAGTATATAGCCGTAGACCACATCAACAATCTAAACGGCTGCTCCAGACTTAAAAAGTTTTTATGCAGTGTATCAAAAGTTAAAAATATAATTAAATGTCAGACTGCTGACGTTTGTATTTGTATAGTAAACTTAATCAACTGCCGAATGAATCATACTAGATTTCCGCCAATAAATTATGTATCAATATACAAAACTTGAAAATATGGTTTGTGGTTTAAATGAACTATGCAAAAAAATTGGTACTTTTTTGAAGAAATAAATAAATTTGCAAATAAATTGAATATTTATAAAGTTGATAAATAATTGGAAAAGAGAAGAAAGAATAAAATTCAGAAGGGGTGACGTGAAGGCTAACTGGTAGTAAGTAAAAGAGATGATAAAAGTAAATGAAATATAAAGCAATGAGAACAAATCAAATGCGGCTAAAAAATCTGGTTCTGCAAGGTTAAAATTAACCTGTTTGATACGGAAGTGGGAAAAAAAGTAATACGAAGAATAGCAAAAAAGTTGCGAGAATAAAATGAATAAAATTTAATATAACACGTATATATAAGAGAATAAATTTTAAAAAAGAAACGTTTCTAATAATTACTTTACTTTATAGTAAAGATAATATTCTAAATTGTATAGTAAATAATGTCAATTTCTGTATAGTTAATAACTCAGTGGAACCTCTGTTATTCGATTTCAAGCTATAAATCAGTTTTTACACAAGATTTCAATTTTCACATCTATCTCGGTGAAAAAATCCCAAAAATAAAAAAATATAAAATTTATTTCAATTAAATTTGCCAAAATTTCCAAATAATTGGAAATCTTTTAAAATTATTTACAAGAATTTAACTGTCTTCAAAATAAATTGATAAGAATTTTTCAAGAATATAATTTTTTTTTCATAATTTCCATTTAACTAAATTACATTCAAAACTTGAATAATTTTTTGTTAAATACATATTTAAATATTTATTTATTCTTCTACAGGAATTAAAATATTTTAAATGATTACCATATAAAATCTTTTCTAAACTTTACAATTTCTAAAAATTACAACTGATGTAATTCTTACAAAATTCTGTAACTTTTTTTGTTGCAACTTTTTAATAAAAATTATTCAAAACGTTAACCAACTTTTTAAGAAAATATTAAATTAATAATTTTTTCAAATTCAAATATAAAAATTTAAATTTTATTACAATTTTACAACAATTAAAATTTTCAAATGTTTAAATTTAAAAACAATATTTTAAATTTTATAGTTATTTTTAAAAGTTCATAATATAATGCTTTTAATATTCAATTATTATGTAAAATTTTAATAGAAATTCTATTTTAAATCAATTATCAGAAATTCTATGAGAATTCAATTATTTAAATAGAAAAATATATAATTTATTAAATAATCGAATATTTCTTAAAATTGAAATCTTATAAAGAATTTTATCAAAAATTTTTAGAATAGTTGTATTCCTTTGAAGAATTTTAATAAAATTTTAAGAATATACATAGTTGAATTTTTTTGAAAAAATTTTATGAAAATCGCATTTAAAACAATTTAATTCCTATTCAAATTTTATTATTTATGAAAATAATTGAATTTCTGCAAAAAATTTTATTAAAATTATTTTCAAAATAATTAAATTTATCTAAAATCTTTTATAATTTATAGAAATAATTGAATTCTGGTGAAAAATTTTACTATTCCTGAGAATAATTTAATTTTTACAATAATTTTAGCAAATAGAATTAAAAAAAAATTTTTTTTAAATAATCCAATCCCTTTATAGATTTTTATTAAAAATTTTCAAAATAATTGAATTCTTTTAAGAAATTTTTATTAAAATTTTATTGAAAATAATTGAATTATCGCGAAGAATTTAATAAAAATTCATTTAAATAATTGAATTCCTGTGAAAATTTAATTTAATTTATAAAAATAATTAAATTTCTGCGAAGAATATTCTTAAAATTATATTTAAAATCATTGAATTTATCTGATGTACTTTATTATTTATAAAAATAATTGAATTAAATTAAGGGCATTTGAACCATTATGACGTCATAGGTTCTGCAAAGCATGTGTTTTAAGGCTGTGACGTCATCATGGTTCAAATGCCCTTAAATTTTTAATTACAATTTTGTTAAAAATAATTGAATTTCCGCGAAGAATTTCATAAAAACTCTTTTAAATAATTGATTTCTACTGAAAAATTTTAGGGAAATCGTATTTTAAAAAATTCAATTCCTGTGAAAAATTTATTATTTATTAAAATAATTGAATTTGTTTAAAATATTTTAATATTTATAAAAATAATTAAATATACTTGTAAAGAATTTTATTAAAATTTTATTCAAACTAATTCAATGCCTAATAGAATTTTATTATAGAATAATAGAA
Organism: Leptopilina syphax; assembly: GCA_032872505.1. Taxonomy (NCBI): domain Eukaryota; kingdom Metazoa; phylum Arthropoda; class Insecta; order Hymenoptera; family Figitidae; genus Leptopilina; species Leptopilina syphax. The sequence continues at coordinate 26,396,524 of CM065469.1, read as the reverse complement.
TTAGAATTAGAATCTAATAGAATTTAATTAAAAATGTATTAAAAATAATAATTTTAAATTCTAATAAATAAATCATACTAAAATTTAATTAAGTAATTCAATTCTTTTGAAGAATTCTAAAAAAAATATTAATTAAATTTTCCCATCAATTCATTAAAAAATTTATTAAAAAATAATTGAATTTTTGCGTTGAGTTCTATATTATTTGAAAGTAAGTGAATTCCTGAAAAGCATTTTAATATTTATGAAAATAATTGAATAAAGAGAATTTTATTAAAATTCTTGAAAATAATTTAATTTTTGCGAAGAAGTTTATTATTTATAAAAATAATTGAATTTTTGAGCAGAATTTTATTGAAATACTTGGAAATAATTGGATTCCTGTGCAGAAATTTATTTTAAAACTTTTAAAAATAATTGAATTTCTGCCCAAAATTTTATTAATTATAAAAATAATTGAATTTTTGTAAAGAATTCTGTTGAAATTGTTAAAAATTATTATATTCTGTTGAGGAATTGAATAAAAATAATTGAATTCCTGGTAAATTTTGATTATTTAAATGTAAATAGTAAATAAATAATTACGTACAATTTTATTAAAATTTGTTTAAAATAATTTAATTCTTTTGGCAAATTTTATTAAAATATTAGATATTGAAAACCATTGAAATTTTTACAAGAATTTTATTATTTATAAATATAATTGAAATTTTGACGAGAATTTAAAAAAAATTTTGAACATAATTGAATTTCTGCGAAGAATTTTATTAAAATTATATTTAAAGTAATTGAATTTATCGAAAGTATTTTATTATTTATGAAAATAATTGAGTTCCCGTGAAGAATTTTTTGAAAATTCTTTTAAATAATTGAATTTATTTAAAGTATCTTATTATTTATGAAAATAATTAAATACTTGTGAAGAATTTTATTAAAATTTTATTCAAACTAATTCAATGCCTAATAGAATTTTATTATGATTTTTAAAAATAATTGAATTTCCTTGAAGAATTTTATAAAAATTCTTTTAAATAATTCATTCTTTTAGAGAAATTTTATGAAAATCATATTTTAAATAATTGAATTCTTATAAAAAGTTTATTATTAAAAAAAAATAATTAAATGTTTGTGAAGAATTTCATTAAAATTATTTCAAAGAATTGAATTCTTTTGGGATATTTTATTAAAATAGTGGACACCTATATTGAAAATAATTGAGTTTCGAAAAATTTTTTTAAATAATTAAATTGTTTCTAAAAAATGTATTAAAATTGTTGATAATAATTTTTTCTATTTCAACTATTAGCGAATTTAATTAAAGTTGTGCAAATAATAAAAAAAAAAATAATGTTCAAGATTCTTTACAACTTGAAGTTACCATTTTTAGCACTTAATAATGAAAACGTATAATTACTACTATAAAAAAATGAATTGAAGCATGAAATTCTGTTACAGGTGGTTTAGCAAATGATTCAGCGTGTCTGGACGGAAGTAACAAGACTGACATTGAGGATGCTACAAAGTTGCATCAGCGGAAGATCATCAAGATGTGTCCGCAGAGCTTTGGTCTTTGCCTTTGCATGGGGCCTCGTTATGATAGCCACTCTACAATTCCGTTACGCTGAAAACAGTATTTTACACGTGAACAATGTCATTGACAGCGAGGGCGTGACTGTTAATAATTTTAAACAAGAACAACAATCAGGTCAGAATCCAAAAGTATCAAATTTTTTCCTAAAACTCTTCTCAGTTATGAAATTCGGCAATTATCGAGATAATTCCACATCTGGCTCAGGCTACACACTCCTCAATCAGGAACGAACTTTGGTCACGAAAATGCCATTCAATTTGGATCCACTTCTCGACAAACGACCATTAAAATCCGAAGACGAACTCATTCAAGACATCGAGGATCGTTTGCCTAGCCTCCCGGTGGCCTACTGGAATAAAAATAGTAAATTTCTAACCAGTCAGAGTAGCAGTAAAGCGGCGAAGACAACGAATAAAAGTGCTTGTGTTGCCAAGTATCCTAGTATTTATGACTTAGAATTTAATAACATTTACTGGCAATCACTGAGGACTAGTAATGGGACTTTTCAATTGTTTGGCGCCTATTACGATGTGAGGAAGTTGTCGAAAATCGGACCCGCCATCAGGATGGTTGGGATGATTGATAGAATTGCGCCTACAATCAAGACTTATTGTCAGTTGTGGTATGACGGCGAGCGAGAACCTAAGGTTGTTGAAATTCTAGAGTATAAGTATATCTGGTTTCCCAAGTGGGGTAATTATAAGCAGGGTATCTATCAGCCTTACGTGATCGCTTGTAGGATACCGCAGACTCACTGGCAAAAAGGTCCGCCAGCTTCCGTGTCTTTGGTGGAGAAGGTCTGCGATACTGCTTCCAATAATCTTAGGGTGATTTATAATAAGCCAGAAAAGAAGAAAGATTTTGCTGTTTGCGTTAAGGGACTGGACTTTCTTCATGAAGATTTATCTGTTCGACTCGTTGAGTGGATCGAACTCATTGGACTTCTCGGAGCGGATAAAATCTTCTTCTACGAACTGCAAGTGAGTTCCGATGATAATAATATGACTATGCTTTCCTCTTTTTTTTCCTTTTTCTTTTTTTTTTCTTCTTCTCCGCAAGACACCCAAACATCACAATTTGTTATTTCTTCTTTTCCTGATGTAGATACATTTTCCAATCATCAAACTTGTATATTTCTTGTTGCGACTCTTTAATCACTTCCTCATTCAAGCATGCTCTTCTTGCTCCAGTAAATTTACTCATCTATCAATAATAATCTTCTTCTTGTTTTCTTATCTTTTTTTTTTTACAACTTCCGCATTCATTTGCTTAATAATTGGTAAAATTAAAAAACATATTTCTTTATCTAACGAATATCAATTCATTAGATTAACAGGGTTTGCCACAGGTCAGAAAATTCGGGAAAAAGTCAGGGATTTTCATTAAAAGTTACCAGAAAAATTAAATTTTTAAAATTCATAAAAAATTCTGAATTTTTTGTGTCTTTTTTGTTTTCCTCATAAACTATCAAATTACCACGAATTCTAATACAAAACCTTCAATTTTCTCTATTTCTGTCAATAATCTCTTTTTAAATAACTTAATTCCTATCAAATTATTGCTAAATAAATTATTTAATGCATAATTTTACTCAAATATTTCAAAACTAAACTTTCAAAGAGTTGCGTTTAAAATTTTCATAAATAGATGCACTTTAAAAGGCTTCAATTTAAAATTTCCGAAAATTTCATTTTTCAATGAATTTAATTATAATTTTTAAAGAACTACAATGAAAAATTTTAATAATTCAAATTCTTCTGAAATTCATTAAATTTCAAAAATATATATTTAATTAATTACGAAAAATAATGGATTTATAGAAGAATATTTGTTGAAAACACTAACAAAATTGAATTTTGCAGAAATTGAATTATTTTTAAAAGTTTAATAAAATTCTTCTCAAAAATTCAAATATATTTTTAGAAATAATAAAATTCATAACAAAAATTCAATTATTTTTATAAATATTAAATTTAGATAAATTCAATTATTTTAAATATAATTTTAATAAACTTCATCGCAGAAATTCAATTATCAAAAAAAATTTTAATTCTCGTCAAAATTTCAATTATCTTTATAAATAATAAAATTCTTGGCAAAATTTCAATAGTTTTTAATATCTATAATATTTTAATAAAATTTTCCAAAAGAATTAAATTATTTTAAAAAATTTTTAATAACGTTGTATACGTAAACATTTATTTATTATTTTCATAAATAATCAAAATTTCACAGGAATTCAATTATTTTTATTAAATTCCTCAACAAAATATAATTTTCAACAATTTCAACAGAATTCTTTACAAAAATTCAATTATTTTCATAATTAATTAAATTTTGGGCAGAAATTCAATTATTTTTAAAAAGTTGTAAGAAATTTCTTCACAGGAATTCAATTATTTTCAAAAATTCTGCACAAAAATTTAATTATTTTTATAAATAATAAAATTCATCGCAAAAATTCAATTATTTTCAAGAATTTTAATAAAATTCTACTTATTCAATTATTTTCATAAATAATAAAATGCTTTTTAGGAATTCAATTACTTTCAAATAATAGAATGCAGAAATTCAATTATTTTCATAAATAAAAAAATTCTTCACAAAAATTCAATTTTTTTCAAGAATTTTAATAAAATTCTTTTTAGGGATTCAATTATTTTCATAAATATTAAAACTCATCGCAGAAATTCAATTATTTTCATAAATTAATAAAACTCATCATAGGATTTCAATTATACTTAATAAAAGTTTTAATTAATTCGTGGAAAAATGCAATTGAATCGTGAATTTCGAAAAGGGCTCAACTCTAAAAACCATATAAGTGTCATTTTTACATAACAAATGACAGTGAAAATGACTCTTATGATTTTTAGAGTTATGAGATATTTATTAAAATTCTTCAAAAGAATTTAATTATTAAAAAAAAAATGTTAATATAATTTGTTTATTAGAATTTAAAATAATTATTTTAAATACATTTTCAATTAAATTTCTTAAAAGAATTTAATTACTTATTTCGATAATTAATTAAAATTTCACAGGAATTCAATTATTATTTACAAATCTTTTAGAAATTTCTTCGCAATAATTGCATTATTTTCATAATTATTAATCATTGTAAATCATGAAGAAATTGATCTATTTCTTCATGTTTTATAATAATATTTTGTATAATAATAATGATTAAATGTTTATTGAAATTATAAGTTATTCATGTTTTTGAATAATTTTTTTCAATTTAAAGAAATTCGTATAGATAAATGTAATGAATTAGAATATTCTTTAGGATCAAGGAAAAAGTATAAATTAAATTTTTGTGTCAATCGACTGATTACAATTCTTTTTCGTACGTTTCTAATGGATTTTAATATTTTAATCATCCCTTTATCTCGCGATATAAATCGTTTTTTGCTGAGAAAACAATAGTTTTCATTGTTCAACTTTCCTTCTTTCCTAAAAGGAGTTTCCATTCATTCACATAGTCTTTAGAATTCATTCTAGAATCGTAAAATACTCTTCATCTCTCTATTTCATCTTCGCTTTAAATCTACTTGTTAAAGACTGAAGAATTCCCTTTCGTTCTTAGAATGAATGTTTCCATTTCTTCCATTTCAATTTGCCTCATCTCTTGTAAATTGCCTCAATTAGAATCGTTACCACGTACTGAATTTTTCTTTTCATTTTTCTACACTCCGAATATATGCAGTAATACAGCGCTCTAATTTTTCTAATGCAATTTCTTTTTGAATATTCAAGTGAAATAATATTTCCAAATACTATATTTTTCTAAATAATGTAACGTATTCTTCGGCGAAAGGAACTATTTTTGACAAAAGTTTGAAATTAAAGTAAATGTGACTTGTTTTCGGTATATAAACTATTAGTATTTAATTCTTTATTATATACAAATCATTATTATACCTACACATTCAGTAAATAATGATTTTGGTGTCAAATAATCAAAAATAAATCGAAAAATACTAAATACCATAAACATAACCTAAAATTTTGGGCAAATGTTATCCTTTCACCGCTTTCACCGTAGAACTTTACTTAATTTCCAAAAAAATATTACCGACAGAAAAAATGGCTACAAATTTATTTTCATTTGCTTGCAGGTTCATCCAAACGTCACAAAAGTTCTCAATCACTATCAAAAATTAGGAAAAGTGCACGTGACGCCTATAACACTTCCTGGCGGTCAGCCGAATATGCCAATTTTCCAACACATGTACTTGACTAAGAAGACTAATCATAAACGACAAAACGAACTAATTCCTTACAATGATTGTCTATATAAACACATGTATGAGTATGAATACATTGTTCTCTTGGATGTTGATGAAGTGATAATGCCACTTCAGGATGCAACGTGGCAAGATTTGATGAAAAATCGTGTTCTACCGAAAGCATTCAAATTAAAGAACGAAACGCGAGCTTCCTATAATGTTCGAAATGTTTACTTCCTTGACGATCTTCTTCATTCACACGGTTCATTTAAGGACATTCCAAAGTAAGTTTGCTTTCAATTTCAACTTCAATAGACACTCATGTTATTATTGTTATTGTTACCAATATTATTAATAATCACATACTAGTTTTCAAATATTTAAAACGTTTTCCTAATTTTTAGAATATTAGTGAAAAAAACAAGTGTCTAAAAATGTAGCAATTACAATTTACCTTATTTGCCTTGATGGATTGTTGCTTCTATTTTCGTATCGAAAATGTAATATTTTCTATTAATAATAGTAATGTTATCCAATAGAATTCAACTTTTGAAACTGAAAATACCTCTTGTTTTAAATTTAATTGTGTAAATATACATAATCCCTTTAGAAAACCGGTTAGTGTTTACATTCCTTGCCCGCGTGTGCCCGCGCGATTGACTAAATTCTAAATTTAAAGACCCTAACCTAACCTCCTTTACGACTAGCGCATGCGCATACAAAAATAGCGGGAATTTTTTAAATTACTTTCCTAGCGGAGAGAAAAGAGTTATAGAAAAATCCAAAAAATACTTTCCTTTCATCCTTTGTATAGATAAAATTAATATTTATGTTTCTAAACATTAAAATCCTCTCATTTATTATGTACATTAGAAAATAAAATTTTATAGAATGATCTCTCCCCCCTCTGCCCTAAGGCTAAGGACCGTGACGAAGTTTGTGAACGACCCTTAAGGCCCTTTAAAAAAAACAATTAAAAATCCATTTTGAGAGTGTTAAAAGTAAACATAATATTACAGTGATTGCAAGTCATTAAAATAATGACAATTGGAAATAGAAATGAAAACGAAACAGTGTCTACTAATATCGGCGTATATATAATCTTTGCTCTAAATCGGCAATCGTAAACGTTAAATTTAAATAACAGTATAATCAAAATAATAGTATTCCATATTGCAATTTGCTTACTGATACGGGCACTTAAACATTCTTTTCCACCTTAAAGAATGAAAGTACAAGTATCTGAGTGAGAGGAAAACTCTTCCTTATATGTAGGAGGAAGATTTTTGCTCTGACGTTCATGATAGACGATGCATATTGTTCTTTTTATGTCTACAATTACAAAGTAGATACCGCATGTACATACTTTCTAAGCAAATATTATTTGCCTTTCTAAAATAAAATGACAAAGTTCAATTAATTGTTTATTAAAGACATAAAAAATAGTTCCTACATCAATTTTTTACTCTTCATCATTGTTAGGTATGTCTCTGTAAAATTATGCAATTGTTCAAAAATGTGACGCGTCCCAAAGAAATAGGTAATTATTTGAAGGTTATGTTTGTGTGATTTTTACCCGATTTAAAAGTTTATGCTTGATTGTACAAAACTAAAAGCAGTTTTTAATGATTATTTTCGATTTTAAGAGGGTTAAGCATTATTATTTTATATTGAGGATTGATTTCCTTTGTTGATTGTCACTTTCGGAAATATAAACATAACCTACAATTTTTACTTCTTATCGTTTTTTCGGAGCGTGGCAATTATTAAATAATTTTTATAGTAATAGCAATAATGCTAACAATAATAATTACAAAAATAACAACAACAACAATAATAATAAATGAATTTTAGTTAAAGACACTAAAACAAATTTAATTTTGAAGCAATTACAATAAATGATTGCAAAAATGCAATTATTTTTAAAAGTAGTAAAATTCTTCTCAGAAATTCAATTAATTTCAAAAATTTTAATTATTTTCAAAAAATTTCGCCAATTTAATGATTTTTAATATCTACTACTTTGATTAAAAATTCCCAAAAGAATTCAATTAATTAAAAAAAAATTTTTTTAATTCTACGCGAACATTTCATTATTTTCATAAAATTATAAATAATAAAAATTTTACAAGAATTCAATTATTTACAAATTATTTTCATAAATAATAATAACATTTTTACAAGGGATTTAATTATTTTCATAAATTTATTATAGTTTATTATTATTATAATTTATTATAGTTTAAGTATTATTTTCAATACATTTTAAATTAAATTTCTTCAAAGAATTAAATTATTTTCTGCAAATTTAATGAAATTTTTCGAAACAAATCAATTTTTTCAAAATAATTTTTATAAAATTCTGCGTAGAAATTTAATTAATTTAACAAATTTGTCAAAATTCAATTATTTTCAAAGTCTACTATTTCAATAAAATTTCACAAAAGAATTCAATTATTTAAAAAGAAATTTTAATAAAATTCATCTCAGGAATTCAATTATTTTCAAAAGTAATATAATAATTCTTCGCAAAAATTCAATTATGTTCAAAAATTTACAAAAATTCTCGTCAAAATGTCAATTATCTTTATAAATAATATAATTTTTCTTCGAAATTCGATTATTTTAAAAAATTTTAATAAAACTCTTGGCAGAATTTCAATTATTTTTAATACAATTTTCATCAAATGTCTCGAAAAAAAAATTATTTTTAAAAATTTTATTAAAATTCTTCAAAAGAATTTAATTGTTTAAAAATTTGTTGATAAAATTCTTTAAGAAAATTCAGTTTTAAGAAACATTCAATTATTTAATAAAATATTTATTTTTATAGTTAAATAATTGAATTGTCGTAGAATTTTCTAATAAATATTGATTTAAAAATGTATTTCAGTTTTTAAATTAATTGAATTTTGAAAAGTTTTCAAATTAAAATCTTTGAAAATTTCAATTATTAAGAATTCTTTAGAATAAATTTTTTTTCTAAAAGTTTAATGGATTTTTTTTTAATTATTTAAAGTTGTTAATTTCTAATGTATTTTTAATTGAAGAATGTTAGAATAATCGAAATTTCGTAAAATTAAATTATTATATGTTATTGAATTTCAAATTTTTAAAAATCTTAATTTCTATGAAAAAAATAATTTTGATTAAATACTTATTTAAAAAAGGAGTTATTGATATTTTCGAATAATTATTGTTTTAAAAACCTGGAAAAATTTCATTTCTGAACCTGGAAAACCTTGAAAAGTCCGGGAATTTGAAAAGAGCAAAAGCGTTGCAATCCTAATTAACAAAAATATAATTTACTTATATAAAATTTCTTTATATATTATTATTTTTGTTTAAAAATAGTTAAATAGTTAAATTAATTAAAAATATTTCTCTTGATATAAATATTAATATTGTATAATTATAATTTCAGGTACATGCACATGTTGCAACATGTTTACAGGTCCAAGAACTTCACAAAGCCTAATCAATACATCAAGTGTTTTCATAATCCAGAAAGAGTGGTTACGCTTCATAATCATTTTCCTCTGGCCTGCTTAGGGGCTGGATGTACTAGTTATCCAATTGAGACTGAAGATGCTCAGTTGCAGCATTACAGAGCAGACTGTGTTAAGTCGTTGAAGAAATCGTGTGTCGAATATAGAGAAAATAGTGTAATGGACACAACAATTTGGATGTACAAGGACAAGTTAATTTCAAGAATGACCAATACCTTGAAAACTTTAGGCTTTTTTGGACTCAGTTAAATTATAATCGATTTCTTTTTTCTTCTTTTAATGCCAATTGTATAAAAACTTGTCGCTATTATAATTAAACAAAGTTTGCTCATTTTTTTAATTTTTTTTTTCGAGAATAAAAATGAAACACTTAAGTCCGCAATGTTTTTAATAACAAAATTTTATTTTTTAAATTTATCTCTATTTTCAATTAATTCAATTAATGTAATTAATAAAAAATTTTCAATTAATTCAATTAATAAAATTTTTTCAATTAATTAAATTAATTATTACTCAAAAGACAATGCTCCAAAAGAACGTAAATTTGTAGCGCAAATAAAATCGTTGCATTATTTTATAGTTTTTAGAAACATTGCGGACTTGGTCCTCAGGAAGAAAAGTTCTTTCTCATTCGAAGAATGTAGTTAAGTTAAAGAAAAAGGAAAAGAGAAGAAAAAAATCTCTTACATTTGTATACAATACGTAATAATGTTTATACGAATTCTAAAACCTTTTTCTTTCCAACTGTTGTACTCGTGCATAATTTTGTTAATCGCCAAAGGGTGATGTGCTCAATAATTGTTTTCATAATTGAATACGAAACAAAACGGTATATCAATTCAATTAATTATTAAAAATGTATTATTTTTTTAAATCTGTATATATTTCTCCGAGCGTAAAAATGTTGCGCTCATTATTTATAATGAAAATTTAAACTTAATGGAAAAACTTTTTTATATTACAAGAAAAATAGTTTATAAAAAGTTTAAATATTGTTCTTACGTTACAAAATTGGAATTTTTAAATTAGAAGAAGCTGAATGACGTATAAAATAAATTTATGTAAGAACTTATTTAATTATAAACTTTATACTCTGTATAAACTATATAAGACTCACTTTTTATTCTTTATGGAAAGTCTCTTTCATTTTTTTTTTAAGGAACAATTTTCTGTCTCCTCGATTTTCTGTTATGTTCATGGTGAAACTTGATCGCTTTTGTGTGTGATTTATTATTATTGTATCCGATATTAATTTTTAAGTTTAATAAGCGAACATTGTTACACCATGAATTCCCTGTACGCTTTCATCGACTTTATTGTCATTTTCATTATAAAAATTAAGTTTGTTGCTTTTATGTTTATGTAAATAAATACGTAATTAATTAAAAAGAACTCTTTAATTTTCATTCCTTAAAATCAGAAAACGAAACTAAAAACAACTCTTACTTTTTTAATTTTCGAAATGAAATGGAAAAAATTGTTTGGATTCGCAAAAATAAAACACATAATTAAAAGATGATTCGTATGACTTTATTTTTATTTTTTTTTGTCATTTTTTTCGTCTTTATCACCTTCTCTTTTATCAATTCTCTTCTCCTCTCTCGCTCTTTAAAAAAGTAACGAAAATCTCGCTCTTCTCTCTTAGTGTATAACTTTTACAGACGCCAATAATTCATTCGCTTTTTTTTCTTTTGTAATTCTGAATCCCTTTGCAAACACGCAATGCTCTCGCATACTCTGAAAAAATAATGCACGAAGTAAAGAGAAAAAGAATTATATATGTGTACGTGTATAATTTACCGCTCTCTGTCTAGTCGGAAAATTCATTGTAAAAACTATCGATGACAATGACAATTTAGAATCGATCATGACAAAAATATTGTATAAAGAAAAAAGTAAATATTTTTAAATGTAATCAAAAAGGAACAAAAATACTTATTTTTAGAGATGAGAGTGAAATATATTTAATTATTATTTAACTATTAGATAAAACGGAAATTTTTCATGATCGATTTCTTACAATTGAGACACCGAGGAAAATATTTCTCACGTTGTTATTGCACCCGGTGTCTATTTTTTTAATAATTTAGCGAGCGGTAGCTTAATCTATAAAAAAGGACTTTTTTTCTTCTTTCTCTTAGAAGCTAATAGTTAATTTTTTAGTACTCTTCTATCATCTTACACACGATTCACAAACATTCTTCCATAACTCTCGCACCAATCACTCGCGGATAAACCGCTAACAAGGTGATAATTATGGCCATTTTTATGTTCTGCCTTATTTTCATTTCATATTTCATACTTCGTTCATAATCTCACACTTCATTCATTAAAAAAAAAATAAACGATCGTTTATTGAAAGTGGTACACTCTCGATAATATTATCGTAAAATTTTTTTTTTGTATTTTCGAGCCTGCGAATGTGGAGGAAAACAAGTAACGATTCTTTCAAGAGTGTACATTTTTTTTTTAAATCGATTTGTCGCTGAAAAAAACGATCGTTAAAAACGGATTTTTAAAATTTCGAGAAGCGCTAAATATGGCTTTGTTTTGTAACTTCTCATTCTTTCAACTTTAGACATTGCTTTTCTCGTTTTAATATATGTCGTAAGGATTTGTTTTTATATACACAAAGTTTACAAGTGTAGCTTTATTCAGTCGTTGAATTGTCGAAAAAAATGCACTTATCGTCTCTGAATTACTGTCTGGATTTGTTTTTTTTCAATAACTCTATTTTTTTTTAGTCTTTTCTATACTTTTCTTTCACATGTAAAAACATCTTATTAAAACTCAGGAGAAAAAAAACAATATCCAGACAAAAATTCGAGTTATTCTAATTCATAAAATGCGTTACTGACATTCCACTACGTTCGAATGTTTATCAATTATATATTATGAGAAAAGCCTAATCTCAACTCAACGACTGACTCAAGCTACGTTTTGGACGCCTATCGCCTACAAATTCGTTAAGATTCCTCGTGTTTATTTTTCTCCAAGGGAAGAAAGATCTCAAAGAATATTAAACACGAGAGTCTCACGTAAAAAGTTTTGTTTCCTGTTCTTTGACTCTTTGAACAGAACAAAAGCAGGTTAAGAATTGGCGCATTTTAATTCTTTCTGCCCTGAGTGAAACAACTCCCAAGGTCGCGACAACTGTTTATAAGCGGACCCAAATAAAAAAAAACAACGATAGACAGCAATGCTAATGCCATCTTTTTAAAGGAAATACCAAGAAAATTGGGCTTTTACCAAGGAAGTGTATAACGTGAAAGTTTCGATGAAAATCACGCGCCAATCTCTCATTATTTCGGTCAAATTTTTTCAAGGAACATGAACAAAGTAATTGAAAAAATTAATTATAGAAAACAGAAGAAGAAAAATTAATTTTATAACAATTGAAATTTTTAATTCGATTTTCAAAATTCTTCAAAATTGGATTTACTTTGCCCCTTTGTTCCTTCTAAATATATAAATCTAATCTAATGTTGTTTCTCTTCTCGCTTAACGCTTGCTTTTGATACAGGTACAAATTTAATGTTAAAGGATTTCACGCTATGCGAATGTTTTCTTTAAATCACTATAGTTTTTTTTTAAAACAGTTGTTAAGACAACTATATAAATCATTAATCGTTCGTCCCTTCCCCCTTATATTTTTAAAAAATATTTTTTTGCTTCTCCAAGCGATTGTTAAATTATTACAAAGTTCTTAAACACTTACTGAGCAAACTATGCACCGCACAAGGGATTTATTCACAAATATTCTATCACAATTTGTTTCCTCAATGTCTTTTTAAAAACCTTGGGACGAACGAATTATACAATAATTCAAATCGAGTTTTTCGATGTTTGCAGATAAGTATGCGCATCATCGAGAAAAGTCTTTAATATTTTTCAAATTTTCAGCAACTTCACCAAATTGAAAATATTCTTTGTGTGTAAATACTACGCACAATATTACCATGAGAGGGAGGGAAACTCCTTCTCAAAACAAAAATCGAGTTACGTGTACTATACATGTATGTTATATCTTGGTTCAAGCTGTCAAAAAAGAAAAGTTAGTAACTTTACTGTCAACGTTAACGTTTTTATAATCAAGAAAATACGTTTACTTTTTTTTTATTCCTGTGCGTGTCTGATTAAACAGAATTTACGGGAATCATCTCTGCATACTTTTCCAAATTCTCACAAATTCTACAAAACTGAATTATTAAAATTATAAAAAAAAATATATGAAAGTTGAGACTTGTATTACTTTCTATTATGATTATGATGATTAATATTATTATTAGTATTATTACTACCAGTCAGTGGAAAAGCGCAGAGACATCATCGCGTATTGTCTTAAAAGAAACGTTTAAAAGATGGAAAAACACTGTTTGAAAAAATTAATCGGAATAAGAAGCTAATTTTTACGGTAAACATAACTGTCTAAATTGAAACTGAATATAGTAACTATTGATAGTGATCGACATTACTAGTCAGTGAATGTCATCGGTAACGTCGTTTTCGTTGCAGTCAAAATATCGGAGACATGAAACAAATTCACGTCCCGATTAGAAATCACAAAAATTGAATTAGAAATTCACAAAATTGTTTTTCTTTTTGTCGATGGTGTGTGGCTGTTTTTTTTAAAGTTGTGGATATAAAGACGAATTACTGCAGCGAGAAAGGGAAATGTTTTTTTTCAAGAAAAAGTATATATGTATGTTCGCATTTTTAGCCACTTGGTGATGCGACAATCGGCGTATTTTGACGTTCAAGAAGAGTTGAACGAGCTTTTAAACGTCTCTGCATTAGCAGACTTTCGCTGGGTGGTGATAGACCAAACAAATTTTTTATTGGATCCTGGTCGATCAATCGATTCTTACCGATGATCTTGGAATCACTAAGATCGATACTAGAACGCACCGAAGAAGATCTGTGGCGCGAGCCAGGTTCAAATTCGCAAGACGAATGTGTCGCGCCATTCTTATTACTGTGTTCTGACAATTCACTGCTTGAGTCAGACATATGACCGTATGGATGATTATCGTCGTCAGTTGATGATGTCGACAATCTTGGCTCTCTGTTCTCTAAGAGCTCCTCCAAATTCACGGAGAAATGCTGGAAAACCACGCGATTCACCGCCATGGCTGATTCGGCAAAGGCAGACAATTCACGAGCTGAGTTGTTCCTCCTAATAAGAAAAATTGAATTAATTAAATTTTTGAAAATATTTTCTAAGTAATAGAAATTTTATTTACAGGGTTGCCATACTTTTTACTCATTTAAAATTCCCTGACATTTCCAGATTAAAAAAAAAATTTTCCAGGTTTTTAAAACTACCTATATTTACATTTTTTACCAAATTAAATAACTAATAAATTTTTATAACTAAACGGAACATTGACATAATACTGTATTCTGTATTATTATAATATTTATTTATTACTCAATCAGAATTGTCACAAAAATTTAATTTTCTTTTTCACTGACTTTTCCCTGAATTCCGGACAAAATTTTGACTTTTTCTCTGACTTTAAAGAAATTATTAGAAAAATGAAATTAGAAAATGATTAGATACTCAAAAAATGTTCTATTAGATTTATTTACGAATTTCTTTAATTAAAAAAATATTCAAAAACATCAATAACTTCTTTTTTAAATAAATATAATAATAATTAAAATAATGACAGAACCATTATTTTATATTATAATAATATTATTACTGTAACTTATTCAATATTATTTTCATCATTTTAATTTAATTACTATTTTCTAGAATTTTCAACTAAAATTCCTCTTTATATCAATTATTTTTAATAAATTTTTGAAAAAGTTCTTTTTGAGAATTTTTAGATCCATTTGTTTACACTTCAATTTTACCAAAAATTTCGATTATTAGGAAATTTTTTAATTAAATATACATTAGAAAATAAAAACTTCAAATAGTTTCAAAAAAATTCAATCAAACTTTTCCAAAAAATTAGCTCTATAAAATTTATAATTAAAATTATGAATCCTTTTCAAAATTCAATTATTTCTAAAAATTCACGCTATAATCACGCTATAAGGCTTTTAATATTCAATTATCTAAAATTTTAACTAAAATTCATTTTTAAATACATTTTTATTCCAGAATTCAATTATTTAAATAGGTACGAAAATAAATAATTTATTGAATAATTGAATGTTTCTCAAAAAATTGAATTTTAATAAAGAATTTTATTAAAAAATTTTTTAAATATTAAATTCTTTTGACGAATTTCTATAAAAATTTTTAAGATAAACTATATTCTATAAAAAAATATTGTTTTTCTCAAACATTTGAATTATTGCAAAGAAATTTATAAAACAATTTGTAAAGAATTGAATTTCTGTGATATTTATATTATTTATGACAGTTTTGAAAATAATTGAATTTTTGCAATCATTTATAACTTCTCCAAAATTCAATTTTCTTTAGTATTTTTAACTAAAATTCTTCTATAAATCTATTATTTTTAATAACTAGTTAAATATACATTAAAATATTTAACTAATTTCTACAGAATTTAAATTAAAATTCTTTAAAAAAGTTAGTTCTATAAAATTAACAATTAAAATTATAAAAAATTCAAATTTTCAAAGATTTCAATTTGAAACCTTTTCAAAATTCACGCTAAAATGCTTTTAATATTCAATTATTATTATCTAAAAGAATGTAGCTGAAATTCGTTTTTAAATTAATTTTTATTAGAAAATTCTACGAGAATTCAATAATTTAAATTTAAATAAATAATTTATTGAATGTTTCTCAAAATTGAATTCTAATAAAGAATTTTATTTAACAAATTTTTAAACAATTGAATTCCTTTGACAAATTTGAATAAAATTTTTAAGAATAATTATAAATTTTTTCGAATATTCTTAGAGAATTAAATTTTTTAAATACGAAAATTCAATTTTTTATAATAATTGAACTGTCCATGTTATTTTCTTCAATTTATGAAGGTATAATATTTTCAAAATATAAAAATATTTAAATTTTTGAAGAATTCTAATTGTAAATATGAAAATGATTTCTCCGAAATTTTAATAAGTCCAAAAAAGTAAATTTTTATCTGCTTTATTCAAAGATAATTGAATCTTAAAAAATTATGATAAAGAAATTCTAAGAATTAAGTAGTTTTTAAAAATATTTTAATGTAATTTTTCAAAAACAATAGAAATTCTTAAAGGAGTTTTTGTATTATTTAAAAAAACTAATTAATTTTTTGATGAATTTTAATGAAATATTTTGAACATGAATATTTCTCCAAAATGTTAAAAATAATTATAAAATATTATAATTTTTTGTATGTATTTAAATTTTCGAAAATATGTAATTAAAAGTACTGAAAATACTAAATTTAAAAAAATTAGCAGCTAATTTTTATTAATTTTCAGTTTTAAATTTTCGTTTAATTAAAGATTTTTCATTAAAATTAAAATTAAAAATTAAAAATTTCAATTATTCAAAATCTTTTTAATTGTATATTTAAGAAATTTAAATAGAAAAATGAATCAAAAATAATTTCTGAAAGATTTGTTTACAGTTATTTTTCGCACTGTAAAAATCGAAATGAATTACAATTCATACTAAAAAATATAATATTTTCTTGCAATGTTTGGAAGAAAAGTTGAAATAGTGTAAATTTTTGAAAGTAAGTCGAAAAAAATCTCAATTTTCTAAATTTCCCTGACAAAAAAATTGTTTTTCCTGACATTTCCCTGACTTTACTGATATGTGGTCACCCTGATCAATGATTTTTCCAGGTTCTTTCAAGGTTAAAAAATTCCCTGCCATTTTTAGGTTTTCCAGGTGGCGTGGCAACTTTGTATTATTAGTTGATGAGTGGAAAAAACCACAGGTATTGTAAAATTAACAGTTTTTCATCAGCAATACCTTATGATGTGCGGAGTGACCAAGGACCTGTTTCCACACTCAACACGACTGGGTCCAGGCGTGATCCAAGGATGTTCGAGGACACACTCCGCACTGAGTCTTTGATGGGCGTTTTTAACGAGCAAACCTCTAATGAGGTCCTTAGCGTCTTCGGAAATAGTTGTCCATTCACTGTCGGGAAATTCATAGTTGCCTTCCTGGATACTGGTGAAGAGCATCTGCTGGCAGGCTCTGCAATTCTCACCCCTTTCCCAGCCACAGTCAGTGCCGCAATTTCCATAAAACGGAGGATAGCCGCACAGTAGAATGTACATAATAACGCCCAGACTCCAAAGATCACATCTCTTATCGTAGTAATTTGCCTCTCCGATAAAAGCCTCCACTACTTCTGGTGCCATAAACTCTGCACTGCCAACTGGTGTTAAGAGTTGAGGAGTTGCTACTGGACTTGACAGGGAGTTGTTGAATTTTATTCCCGATCCAAGATCAAAATCGCACACTTTTATTGGTGTCAGTTTGTCAGGATGAACACACAATATGTTCTCTGGCTTTAGATCCCTGTGAGCAATTCCTGAAAATTTTTTCAACAAATTAATAATCAATCAATTCAAAGCAATTCAATTAATATTCGAAATTTATTTATTACAGACAAAAATTATCAACATTGCCACAAACATTTAATTTTGTTTTTCCCTTAATATTCAGATAAAATTGACTTTTTCCCTGACTTTCTTTTTCCCAGAATATTCTGATTCACTCTAAAAATTATTTGTTACTCAAATAAATGTTTTACAAAAACATATTTTACAAAATAAATTTACAAATTTCTTCAAAAGTAATATTATTCGAAAACATTTTTGAAATTCAACAACTTTATAAGAATAATATAAAACATAAAGATATCGATATCATGTCTTATAATAATAAATAATTTTTGAAAAAGTTCTTTGAAAATTTTCATATTTTTTATTTGCTTATAATTCAATTTTATAACATTTCTATTAATCGAAAATTCTTCAATTAATTATAAATAAAAACAATAAAAACTTCAAATAATTTCAACAAAAAATTCAATTAAACTTTTGCAATAAAATTAATTCTATAAAATTGTTACTTAAAAGTGTGAAAAATTCAAAATTTCAAAGATTTTAATATGAAAACCTTTTTAAAATTCAATTAATTCTAAAAATTCACTTTATAATTCTTCTAATTTTCAATTATCAAAAATTTAAACTGAAATTCATTTTTAAATCAATTTTCATCAGAAAATTCTACAAGAATTCAATTATATAATTGAATGCTTTTTAAAATTGAATTCTCATGGAAAAAATATATCTATAAATTTGTAAATAATTGAATTCTATCGACGAATTTTAATAAAATTTTGATGAAAAATTACATTTTTCAAGGGATTCGAATAATTTAAAAAAAAAGAAATTTATAACAAATTTGTAAATAATTAAATTCCTGTGAAAATTTTATTATTTATGAAAATAATTAAATTCTTTTAAAAATTTAATTAAAAATATATTTAAAAAATTATTTTAATTTCTAATAAAATTTTTAAAAATAATAGCATTTTTCCAGGAATTCATTAAAAATTAGGTATATTCAAATTCAAAATAATTGAAATTTTTATTATTTATGAAAATTTCCAGGAATTCATTAAAAAATTGATTTAAAAATAATTGAAATCCTATGATGAGTTTTATTAGTTATGAAAATAATTTAATTTTTACAACGAATTTTATTACAATTTTTAAAAATAATTGAATTTTTGTGAAGAATTTTTTAAAAATCTTTTTAAATAATTAATAATTTCGAAAATTTTATGGAAATTGTGTTTTAAATAATTGAATTCCTGTGAAAATTTTTCTATTTATAAATAAAATTAAATATTTGCATAGAATTTTATAAAAATTTTTTTTTTTACTTATTGAAGTTTTTTGGAAAATTTTATTAAAATTCTTGGAAACAATAATTTAATTTTTGCTAAGAATTATTTTATTTTTGAAAATAAGGGACCGTCCATAAACCACGTAGCCCCATTTTTGGGGAATTTTGACCCCCCCCCCTCCCCCATGTAGTACCATATTACATGTATTAGCGCCATTTTTTCCTCTTGTCGTAGTCAATTGCTTGACCCCCCCTCCCCCTCAAGAGGCTACGTGGTTTATGGATGGCCCCTAATTTCTAAATTAATTTCTAAATTTTATAAAATTTCAAATTAAAACCTTTGGAAGTTGATCTATTTAATTGTAAACGCAATTCTTTTAAAATTGAATAAATTTTGAAACATTTGATTTGAATAGTAGTTAAAAATTACACAAATACATTCGGACAAGTGGTTTTTTAATAAAAAAAAAAAAAAATACTCCAACGTTTCGAAATCAATACTATTTCCTTTTCAGGGAGTCAATAAATCAAAAGTTTTACATTACATGTCAAAAGAATTAAAAATTTAGCCAAAAATTGGAATTTAACATTTGGAGTTAGTAACAACAGAAAATATAAATCATTACTAATAGATTATCAAATTAAAATTTTTCCCAGTACTTTTATAAAAAAATTCCCTGACCTGTGGCAACTCCGATTATTGAAATCTGTTGTAATTACCTTTTTTATGAAGGAAATTGAGTGCACTGGCAATTTCTTTGATGATTTGGCTTGCCTCCCTCTCGCTGAAGTGATTTTTCTCTTGAATTCTGCGCAATAGCTGGCCACCATTCACCTTTTCAAAGACGAGGTAGAATTTGTCGTCATCTTCGAAAAATTCAATGAGCTGAATAATGTTGGGATGTCCTTGGCAGTGGTGGAAAGTCTCCACTTCCTTGAACACCCTAGTTCGAGCATGTCCTGGAATCTTGTCGATGATTTTAACAGCATATTCCAGATCAGTGTATAATGAGGTGCAAGCTTGTACTGAAGCGTAGGCGCCTTCACCAAGAACTTCCCCAGTGAGTTTGTAGAGTTCTGCAATAAAAATCCACTTCTTGTATAAACACATCGGATTTATCATTTTATTTACTAACTACTCATTATTTTATTTATTTAAAGACTTTCACCTTCATTTCAAAGAGAACGATCTTTCTTGCCAAAAGTTTGGCACACAAAACAAAAAGCCAAAAAAAACAAAACTTAAGGCTAAATTATCAATTTATATCAAATTTTTAATGAATAGCTCTGGAAAAATTCGATAATCGAAATAAAATACGTGACTGACTATATAACTGACTTATATAAGAGATCATTTCCGGACTTCTGGTGGTATTTTTTTGTTATATTTTGGATTTGAATTTAGTAGATTTAGTGGAAGAATATGAATTTAAGTGATTAAAGTTTAATAAAGGATTACATAGCAGGCGTTAAGTTGCACGTATTTGGTGTGTATTTCCGTGCATACATGCGATTGTATAAGTGTGAGGCAATGTCAAGGTCAAAGGGAGAGAACTTGGTTGAACCACACGGCGCAACTACGTTCCCCTCTGTCTCTATCACTCTTCAGCCATTAGCTATAGTTCATATAAATTCTCCTCCAGTTTCCCCTCTTCGACCAACCCTCGACAAAGATCTGCAGCACTGTAGAGTTGAAACGTACTGTACTCGAAAAGGTACACTCAAAACAAAAATATTAGCACACTCAAAAATTATCGAGTACTCAGGCCTTTGCTCAGGATACAAACAAAATAGTAGGTACAAAATAGCGATCCAACACCGACAAAAACGCAAAATACAAAATGTGTATTATAAACAAATGTACATATCTTATTATTCTGAACTATTCTTCATTTTATTATGGCCTTAACGAAGAAACGAAAATAACCCTAAATAACGCTAGAAAAAGTGATAAAAAAGTGATTTTAAAAAAGAGTCCAAATTATTTATTTTTTCTTGTAGAAATTTTAATAATTCGTTCCTACTTTCTATAGAAACGAAAGGCTGGCAACACTGCCGGCTTGAAATATAGCTGAAATCCAATAACGTTTTCCACTTCTCTGGAAGAATGCTTAAAAATGCAAAGATCTCATGAGAGTAATAACCAGTGAACGTAATATATGATTTCATCATCCAAAAAAAGCGCTTCCTACTTTAAATTTTCAAAGAATCGAAATTTTTTCGGAACCTCGTGACTTTTATATACCCTTAAGGTGCAATACAGTCGACTTAGTCCATTAAAAGTACAAAAAAAAGTCGAAAAACTCGTTTATTTTACATCAGATTTGTCACAAAAACTTGATTTTCTATTTCTGGAAGTTTTAACTAAATTTATTCAAGATTTGAATAATTATTTTCAAAAATATGTATTTAAATACGAAACCTTCGGAAATTTGATTATTTTGAAAAATTGCTACTATAGTTCTTCAAAAATTCAATAATTTTATAGAATTTTTAACTAAACTTCTAATTCTCTAATTTTAATGTCTGCTGTCCATAGCAATTATTTTTTGTAGATTAAAAATATTAAAAATAGTTCAATTTTAAAAAATTATAAAGAAAAAGATTCTAAAAATTGCTTTTTAGACGTTTTATCTTCATAGGTACAATTTTTTTAAGACTAATTTGTAATTCAAATTCTTCAAAATTTGACTTAAGAAGTTTTAATAAAATACTTTTGTAAAAATCAATTATTTTCAATAAAATCTTACAAAATTTCAATTATTTAAAAACTTTTCAATTATGTAGGAATTGAAAATATTGAAAATTTGAAAATAATTATTGAATTTTAAATATTTAATTGAAAAAATTCTAAAACTTACTTTTTTAAAAATTGTTTCAGTATACAATTGTTTGAAAATAATTTTTAAATTTTTTTTTTTTTTTTATTAATTTTCACTATCAAATATTTTCATTAAAATTTTTAAAAATTCAAACATTTTCAAAATTTGAATTTAAAATTCTTCAAAATTTGACTTTTAAAGAATTTTAATAAAATAGTTTTAAAAAATCAATGTTTAATAAATTTTTCCAAAATTTTAATTATTTAAAAACTTTTCAATTATGTAGTAATTGAAAATATTGAAAATTTGAAAATAATTGAATTTTTTATATTAAATATTGTAAAAATTCACAAATTACTTTTTTTTAAATTGTTTCATTACAATTGTTTAAAAATAATTTTGATTAATTTTCACTATCAAATGTTCACTAAAATTTTTAAAAATTCAAACTTTTCAAAATTTGAATTTAAAATTCTTCTAAATTTGACATTTAAGGAATTTTAATTAAATAGTTTTAAAAAATCAATTTTCAATAAAATTTTACAAAATTTCAATTATTTAAAAACTTTCCAATTATGTAGTAATTAAAAATATTAAAAATTTGAAAATAATTGAATTTTAAATATTAAATTGAAAAATATTCTAAAAATTATTTTCAATATTGTTAGATGATAATTTTGATTAATTTTCATTATCAAATTTTGAAGATTTTGCATTAAAATTTTTAAGAATACAAATTATTTTCAAAATTTGAATTTTTAAGAATTCAATTATTTTTAAAATTTAAATTTACAAGAGTTCTCTTGTTTTCAAAACTTAAATTTGTAAAATTAATAAAAATTTAACTTTCAAGAATTTTAATGAAATAAATTTTTAAAAAAATCAATTATTTTCAATGAAATTTTAGAAAATTGCAATTATTTAAAAACTTGACATATTTCGAAAAAATAATTACTTTGAATAAATAATTATTGAAATATTTGAGTACAAAAATCAGAATAAAGTAATCTTTTTATATAATAGTAAATCTAAGATAAACTTATGAAGTTTATAATGATAATATTCACACTTTAATAACAACCGGAATAATGATTTCTTTCGATATATTTTAAAATTATTCCAGTCTTGAATGAATACAATGGAACTTAATGGCGACGTGCGTCCTTCAGAGTGAAGGTCCTTTAGCACTTTTTGCAGTTAATTTCCATGTTATTCATTGTTGACAGGGTTACTATGACTGATTTCTTCAATAAGGTATATATTCAGTTACATACCGGCGTGCGTAAATTCACCCGAGTTCATTAAAAGTCAATTTAACTCGATTTCACTTTATTAAACCCTTTGACCACTTTTATTAAATTAAAACTCAAGTCTTAAAAAAACAATCACTCATTCTGTACTCTCTGATACTTTTCGAAAAATACCCGAAAGTCTTTTCTCCGACTAACTCTAAAAATACTTTTACTTTATTTCTTTACTTTCTGCATTTCTTTATAAAGAATTTGGAAGAAAGTAATTTATTTTTTAAGAAAGAAATGAACTTCTTAGAAAATAAATTCTTTTTTGAATAATAAAGTTTGAAACCTACGAAAGTGATGAAGAAATAGTTTACACTTTCTGTCAATGACAATAAATACAAGCTCATTTATCTAAATTGTAGTAAAAAAAATACGCATGTACGGAAAAGTTTTTAAAATTATGCCTACATTACTGTATATTTACATTAAACAGTAAAGAGAAACGATATAAACACTTTGTGCTTAATGACTGTTTATTAAAGGCAAGACCAGTGCTTGTAAATGCGGAAGTAACAAAGGTCTACAACCTAGTCGAGGATAAGAAAAACGCACGTCGACACAGTGTTCTGTTCATTAACAAAAATCGTTTATTATTCACTTCTTTTATATTCTTTCTCGAAAATTAAGGTGAAAGCCGTAAAAACTAACAACCAAAAAGGAAAAATATTCTTGAAAAAGTATAATCAAAAATGAACAAAGAACTAAAAATTCTAATACTGATAATAATGACTCAAACAATTCTAGTTTTTATTATTTTTCGGTATTTTTATATAATTATTCGAAGTCCCTGAATTTAGCTTCGTAAACAATCATTTCTCCACAAATAAATAATAAAAAACGATTTCTTTAGGTAAGAAAAGATTTCTTTTAAATAAAAATACCGAATATCTCAATTGAACGAGTAAAAGAAAGTAAAAATAAACGAATTGTCAATTTACCTTGAAAGCAAGAAGACACCAAGGATGAACCAGATCTCTTCTTCCTGCGTCTTTTGCGTCTGGCTTCTTCCTGGCGAGCTTGCACCGAACTCATTGACTCTCCAGTTGAAGATACACCATCACCTGAAAAACAGAAAGAAAACACAAATTAATTCACTAAAAAATTGCATTTTAATTAAGTTCTACTTTCCCAAAAAAGGTACCTAAGAAGCAAACGAATTGTAAGTTATGTTTGAGTTAAATTTATCTCGATTAAAAGTATCCTTTTCGAAGTTTTTTTTTAAAATTCTTTTCGAAAACTTTTCTGTATTTTTACTCAAAAATTATAAACCAAACCTACAAATTTTTGCTTCTTAGGCCTCAAGTAATATCTTGTCAGCCGATTGAGGGCACATTGCAAAAAAAAAAAAACTGATGACTGCAGAAAGTTAATTGCAAATGAGAAATAACAAGTTTGTGAAAGTAATTCTTGTTTTAATTTTTGTTTTTTCCAAATTATAAAAAAGACCTATTTTGAAAATTTCTAATCTTCAGGCAGTGATGCTATAACTACCAATTTACTGACAATTTGCTTTGAAAATCTACTAATTTAACAAGTTTTCAAATTCCCTTTTTATGTAATTCCATTGATTTTTAAAAAATGCTTTAAAAATCTACTAATTTCTCAAGTCTTTTAAGTTCCCTTCTTATGTAATTCAATCGATTTTTAAAAAAAAGTTTTAAAAATCTACTAATTTCTCAAGTCTTTAAGTTCTTTTTTATGTAATTCCATCGATTTTTTAAAAAATCGATGGAATTACATAAAAAAGAACTTAAAAACTCAAGAAATTAGTGAAGACGCTTTTCTGCTCGGAAAAATTCCTTAAAAAATCGAAAGTCCACAAAAGATTAAAAGAAAAAAACGCAATTTACTTGAAAAGGAAAAAAAGTTACACAATATGTTTTGTTTAGAGAATATTTTCTTAACATTGTACAGCAGGAGCACGTGACTCGTGCTTTCGCTATCAACCACTAAAGCCGGTGATGTAACATATTGTTCACAAAGTTATCGATAGATATGGCTAGGTATTAAAGAGGGAAGATTAGTCACTGCTTTTATTGCTATTTAACCTTTTTTTTATTTCTTCATTGATCCCTATCAACGTTATTTTCTGTTTTTATAAAAGTAATCATCTTTTAAATAAATCACAACAGGCCAATGTACGATTTTATCTCTTTCTTCAATTAAAATTCAAATATATAATCCACAATATTGACAACGTCTGTAAATTCAAAATCCTAATTTCCAAGTGAGTAAATTTTTAAGAAGACTTCTGTGTATTTTTTTAAAACAATTTTGAATTTTTACTATTTTTGAAGAAAAAATTGCTATGATCGAAGTAAATTTTTGTAAAATGAAACTTTGAATTTGAAAACAACTTTTATTCTGACTTTTATGAATATGCGATGCACCATGAAAAATATAAGGGAAAAGAAAAATAATCAGCGTCAAAGTTGAGAGAGCAAAACAAAGAAAGTTAATGGTTGCCAAAGAGGATCAAAGCCATCTAATTGGTATTTGTGTCGACGTTGGTTGGCAACTCGCATGTACCTCTCAGATATATACTCATTGCAGACCTTACACAAGTGCATTGTCAGTGTATAAATGCATGTGAGGCGGGGTTGAAAATCGAAGAGGTCGTATTATCCAAGGTCTCTTCAACCCGCCAAATGGCACGTACGCACAAAACCAGGAATTCAAAACTCTTTCCATAAAAATAATATTAATACGATTGAATTATCTAAATTTAGGATCAAGACTTTTCTAAAAACAAACATTTTCTCGAAATCTAAGAATCTTTTCAAAAAAAATAGACTTTTGAACTGAGACTATATACCAAATTCTTCAGACATGAAATTTTGTATACATAGCAAAGAAATCAAAAAAATATTCTTTAGAGGCACAAATTTTTCAACATCTTAAACCCAAAATATCCGTCTTTACCCACAGTTTATCAAGGATATCAAAATGCGACAAAAAAAAGTATCAAAAACGTCGCATCTTAAACCCAAAATATCATTTTTTACACATAGTTTATCTAAGCATATCAAAGTGCGACAAAAAAAACCCATATCAAAACATTGCATCCTATAACAATTTTGATATGTTGTCACAATTTCGTATAAAATTAAAAAAGACAGCATTTATCGATACGAAAACAAAAGTAAAGAAATTTTATTGACTACCTTCTGATTTTTAATAATGTAAATATCCAAAAAAAGACAAATACCACATTCAATATCATTAACTTTTTGTTTAAATGACATCAATAAGTTTTTTTCAGCCTCCATATAATTCAATAAAATTAAGAGTAATCTAACAATTTAAAAAAACCTGCACTTTAATGCACTTTACAAAAAATTGTCAATATTTTCAACTAAAAAACCAAATACGAAAAGCAAAGTGTGTGATGTAATTCAAAGAGTAGATGATGTTTGAGTGAATATTTGTTTTCTTGAAAGGCAAAGCATCTGTTTTACATATTGTAAAGCCAGATGGGACCGGTCTTACGAAACCGGTTTATTCAAGAGGACTTTTAAAAAAAAAACATCACTTCGAGATGTGAAAATACAATACTTGGAGAAAAAAATTAAACAATTAGGGACTTTCTTTAATGAAATTAAAAAGAACAGATAGACTTTTCCCTTTCTCGTTCAATTTTCAACTACATATTCCAAAATTACAGTTTTGGAATGACTCAAAAACCGGTATAACAAAATTAGAGTAAAAAAACTATATAGTAACAATATTTGTAGAAAAGAAATCGTAGCAAAAAATTGTAATATAAAAAACAGAAAAGTTTGTAAAATTTAACGTGATTGAGTCGGTAAGAAATTATATTTTTCCTCATAAAAGGAAGTAATTGCGTCGTCGCTTTATTGGAATCGATACTTTAATTCTTAAAAATCGATGAATAAACTCAGTTTTATGACCTAGAATATACATGTATATCGTGGAACTAGGCATTAATGGAGAAAATTAACCGGAATTTGAAAAAAGAAATGTTTCCTTTGAGTAAGTTTCATACTTTCACATCTCTAGTTTTGTGATAAATATGTAAATTTCAATGCGATTCGGAAATAGAGATATTTAAAACGTAAATATCCATTAATTTTCAGTTTCTATCGAAATTAAATGTCTAGACCAATGACTAATTTTATAAGTAAATATAAACATATATTTTATAATAACTAATTTTTATATTGTCTCTTGGCAAGTCAACTGACTTTACTTAATTCTTTCATACACCTCGGAAGTGAAAAATATCCGGACACTAAAACCTAAAAAAAATTGTTTCATTCTTTTGCGAAAAAAAATGCTTTTTATCGCTCTTCAACTTCGTGCGAAATTTTAGGCTAAGTTTCTAATTTTTTGAATGAAAATAAACATAAATTTCTGCTTTAAGCAGAAACATTCAATTAAGCTAAAAAATAGGTTCTTGAAATTAGCAATTTGCTCCTTAGGTTAATTAGCCATTGATAAATTTAAGATAAAAGATAAACAATTATTTAACTTTATCTTCAATGTCGATAAACTATCTGATGAAGATTGCGCACATGTAATTGATAATTTCTCATTTTCTTCAAAAACTTATCAAAGGACAAAAATATTATTTGATAATTTCGTGCGCGGAATTATCCGAAAATTAACAAAATTTTACAAACGTATTTCTGATTGAAAATATCTTTTGTTTCAGGATTCCTTTGTTATGGGGTTTTGCAGTAGCAGTTGAGAAAGAGCGGTTAATTTTAACGTGTGGGGAGTGAAATTACCCCAAACAGTCGTTCTTTGTTAGCTACCCCAATAATCAAAATGCTAGGGGGGAAAAATCCAAGGGCAAATATATCCAACAAGTATCGGACAGATGATGATTCTAGTAATTCCGTTAATGCTTCCTCATAAAATATCCATATTTGTTGCATTTCGAGAAAAAAAAAACGGTCGACGCCAACTTCATGGACTTGAAAAATATCGATATTTTTAAATATAATTAAGGTTTAGTTACAATTTACGATGTTTTGTTTTATTTCTTTTTTCCTCAAATAAATTATAAGTTTTTCTGCGGATATCAAAATTGAGACAAAAAACGAATCAAAACGTTGCTTCGCAACATTTCGATTCGTTTTTTGTCTCAATTTTGATATCCTTAAAAAAAGTAATGCATAAAACAATATTGCAAGTTGAGGCGAAAGTTAGCAGCCCGATGCTGCTCACGGAAGAAATTGGAATGTCAAGTGACGGGGTCATGGCACGACAATGCACAAGAAACGCTTCTTGGTGACAGTAAGTTGTACATCGAAATTTTTATAACGATTTCGCTGTATGCATACATATATATACACCTAGCTATACAGTTGGTGGGCGTTTATAATAGCGTGGGTTAAAGAGAAATCATTTGAAACTTTGCTATTTGCTCGCTTAGCTGTATGTACAGGACGACGTTCATGCATAATGGCAAGGATCAGTTCATTGTCTTAGAACTCCCTGATCTCACATCTCGATATTTTAACTTTACAGATCGATCGTAAATCTTTCGAACGAGAATATATTTTCTATTCAATAAATTTTTTCCCACGATCTAACTCTATATATGCACTATGCAAGGAACTCTAATTTTTCAGAAACTGTGGTTTAATTGAAAGATTTATCACATTGATATACATTAAATTTCCTTTTAGATCATGAATTATTTTATGTTGCTTTTTAATTGTGGGTTTTTTTTTGTAATGTTTGAACTTAACCCTCTGTTTATGCTAATTTATGCCCACCTTATTCGCCATGAACATTTGTCCAAACTGACGATTTTTGCCGATAACGGTCGTTAGCAACAGCAGTTAAAACAATAGTCCGAACTTATTTGTGACTGGCCAGGTGAATGAAAGAAGTGAAATTAGTAACATGTTCATCTCTAACAACCCTGAGAAATATTTTTCGATGCTAGCGTCGATGCTAACATTAGAAACATACCTAAGAAGTAAATGATCTCAAGCTTAACAGTTGGATTTCGTATATAGTTATATTAAACCATGTAAAATGGAAAACTTTTTCCGAAAAAATGCATTTGAATCAAGAATACAATATAGAAAGGTTTTAACCCGAAGCAGGTATACAGATTTTTCCCAGAAGGCCACAAAAACTACATCTGTTTAGAAAGCACCTACAGGATCTAAAAAAAGTTCACAATAGATCCTATTTTTTGAATATTGAGTTTCAAAACTACAAATAATTGTTCGATTTTGGATTTTCTACATCAAAAAAATGTGTCTTTATCTATACCCAAGGGAAATTTTGCAATAAAGCATTGCAGAAAGATGCGTATACTGTTGTTTTGAAGTGGGTTAGTAGTAGTCGAAGGGGGAATAAAAGGGAGGAATATTGCTAGAGTAGGGCAGGAAGAACAAAGGACAAAAGGAACGCGTCTCTGCGCATGCTTCTAAATAAGCTATATGTAGCATCTATGGGGAAATACACACATCCCCCCATAGATTCACGGGGTACATCTGCTTTAAAAAGGACAAAGAGCCACGAGCCAACTTGCGGAAGTAAAACTTTCCCCTCGAATTTCGTTTTGAAAGACCTTCAAAGCCAACTGATTATTATTTTTCTTATGCCCTAACTTTGACCTCAGTGAATAATAAATTAAACTAAAGATTTGATTCCACTTCCAATTTTTCCTGACTTTATGCAAAATTATTAAACTTTTTTTCTTGAGAAGAAGAATATTAATAACAATCAGAAAAAATGCGAAGCAACACTTTTGATTCGTTTTTTTTTTTGTCTCAATATTCTTGAGAAAAACTGTGAAACGAGATGATAGATAATTTGAGAAATGTAATTAATAACAAAAAGGTCAAGTTTGAAATGATAAAAATGATTCAAGGTTCAATGAGAACTAGTCAGTCGTTAAATAGATAAAAATGATTAAGAAAATGTGTTAATTGTTAATTGAAATGTGCCAATAGCCAATAAGAATAAATTTCTTTTAGCCACATTACGAAAAGTCGGATTTTAAATTGAATTTGCAGTTTGAAATGACAATAAATTATCACGTATGCATATCTGGCAAGATGGTCGTGTTCCTTTTCTGTGCCAGTCATTGAACTCTTGTTTGGCCTCCGTTGGTGCCTGCCGGCGAGAATTACACAAAAATACTTCTGCTCTATGCAAAATCTACTGCTGAGATGAATTTTAGGAAAATACCATCTAAATTTAACTATTTAAAATTTATCAAAATTCCACGATTCTTGAATTTATTTAAACGTATTCGTTTGTATTCATTTGAAAAAAAGGAGAAAAAAAG
Source organism: Leptopilina syphax (assembly GCA_032872505.1). Lineage (NCBI taxonomy): Eukaryota > Metazoa > Arthropoda > Insecta > Hymenoptera > Figitidae > Leptopilina > Leptopilina syphax. Next base: position 26,365,991 of record CM065469.1, on the reverse strand, counting down.
TTCTTTAGGAAAGAAATATTTTTTCTTTATTTGTAGTTCATATATGCAATAAGTTATACCGGATATGCAGTCTGAACTGACTTCATTCACAATGAGAATGTTTAATGGAAATCTATTATCTCTTGAGGAGAATCATCATGGTCGTCTGTCATGTTCATTGCTATAGATAAATTGCAATTTATTATTCGCATGAATTTATGGGGAATAGAACTGCAAGATTGCTTCAGCTAAAAATTTGCCTTTGATACCCATTTTTAGAAAAATTTAATAGTATTCCAATCGTTTGTTCATTGAACTCGTTTTAATTCATAAATATACGAATGAATATCGCAGTTGAAAATGAGAAAGTCTTTTCATCATTCTTGATTCAAAATTATATTTTTATCGGCTAACAGAAAACTTTAATACGAGGATAAGAAAAAAGTGATGAAAAAGTACTTGTTATAACAACTGATTCACCTATATGTATACAAAATGACTAACTTATTCACGACATTGCATCATTTTGTAAACAAATTTGGAAATAAATACAGATCACGACCTTGGAGAGACAGCAAATTTTTGACGATTCTACATGGCTGAAAGTGGACAAAATGTTTATAAATACTGTTTTGGAAATTAGCCGGTAAGAGAACAATGGCGGCTGACAAATCCTGTTGATCCTTTGCAAAGAATCATAAAGTTTACATCATCAAGTGAAAGACATCGTAGAAAATAAAACAAAAAAAGAAACTCACCTCGACCACTTTCTTGTCGCGAATCCTCGCGTTCTTCCAGAATCTTCTCCACCATTTTTGTTGAAATTTAACACACGTCACGCGCTCAACAATGAATCAACCGTTCCGAAGTGTTTTCCACTCGTTTATCGTGAGGGATCGTTCTTCGACACTAATGCAATCGCACTGATATCAATAATTATAAAAAAGTTTCAGTCGTATATACAAAAAAACGCTTAAACTCTAAAGTTACTGATACAATCTTCAACCCACTACGAAAAAATTGCAGAAAATCTCTTTGATGTCGATTAACTTCTCTTCCTTTGTACGATGGGATCAGATCGATGTATATCAGTGGTAGGTATCACAGATATAAATAAATATACAAAGCCTATTTACACTCTGTATGTTCTCTCTTGATCGTCGTTTAAACGATACACATATCTTCATCCAATATTGGACTCTTCGACGACAACTATAATGTCGGCTTTTTATACTTTAATATTTCTCGAATAAATACTATCACAGACTTTAAAAACTGCACTCCTCTATGACTCAAAAAAAATTCTCCTCTTACTCCAAAATATTGTGAAGGAACTGCAAAAAACCAAGACAGAATCTTCCTCCTCTTGCTAATTTTTGGAGCCTCCTGGCAAGATCTCAAAGAAGGTGAAAAATGGAGCTCCTCTCTGCATCCAACTGCTGCTCAACCTCGTTTCTTCTCTTTTAGGCTCACCGCGTAGACTATTTAACGGATAGTTTTGATATTTTCCGATGAGGAAAATCTCTCTGGATAGTCGCTTTTCCGTTACTATCTCACAGCCTCTCGCTCGCAGCGGAAATTGGGCTCGGAAGCACATTAAAAATCCTTCGGCTAATACATCTGTCCTGCTTTACGTTCACCGTCCTTCACTGCTCGGCAGCTGGTTTCCGACTGACTTAACAAAATGGCCGACAGTCTAGTTACCATCACATCATCCCCACCACTCATTCCCCACCTACTATACTACCACTACTGTGCAAAAACCGAATATGCCGGCTTCGCAACAGTGTTGCCAACTCAATACCGCTAAAGGATTACGTGCAAAACTGAACGGACACACATTTTCTAAGCTCGCATTATTAAAAAAAAACTTTCCATGACTTCTTCTCTATGACATAATTTCCCGTAGAAATTCCGCTAACACGACGTGTCCAAAAATTTTCCACTCGAATCCAAAATTTTAACTAAAATTAATTTCGATTAAGCGAACAGATCAAATTTAAGATTGCATAAAACTAGTTTTTCTGCGGATAGCAAATTGAGACAAAAGACGAATCGAAATGTTGCGAAGCAACGTTTTGATTCGTCTTTTTTGTCTCAATTTGCTATCCGCAAAAAACTTATATTTACTTTTAAAAAAAATATTCTCATTTTGTAGACTGAAAATTAATTTATACTTTAATTAACAAAGTTGAAATAATTTATAATTTACGTTTCAATAACGTTGATGATAATAATAATAAGGTTTAATATTAAAAAACAGTAAAAATACAAACAAAAAAAGAGGTGTACAGTTGTCTTTGAAATTTTCGTTAGAAATTGTTGGCAACGTTGATCTCTCTCCCCTCTTCAATTTGTTGACGCCTTCTGATGCTACCCACAAAACGACACGTATTACATATCTGCCTCTATATTCACACATCGACATTCGACATTCGTTGTTGTGTTGCTTTTGTTTTTTATCCTAGTAAGTTTGCATAGATATGCGTCGTGACAATGATGCAAATTTCTAAACTGCTGATTTAATACTAAAATGATGCAAACATCTAAAATATTGTTGCTCTATTTCATAATGAATTCCCTCGGATAGAAATTTATTATATTAGTTTAATTCTCAAGAAGTAAATAAGCCCATTGTTGTATGAATCATACTTTTTGAAATTTAAAACGCAAAAGAAATTTAACTTTGTATGCGATATTTTTATCTACTTTTTTATCAATTATATCTATTATTGAAAGATTTATCTATTTTTATTAATTTTATTCTTTTCATTTACTTTATTCATTTTATTTACTTTACTTATTTATTTCATTTATCTACTTTTCAATTTAACCTATTATTGACAGTGAAACGTTCTCATACTTTTAATTATTTACGGATTGTCACCGGAAGGAGGAAATGTAACCTCATAAGGAAATGAGAGAAAATTGTAAAATATTCACAGTTTATTCTTCATGTCAATTTAGCAACATATGTGATGGTCTTCGAAGAAAAATTTTGATGTTGTTTGTAATTTTTTAAAAATTACCTGAAAAAAAGTATCTTAAAAGTGACTGAAAAGTTACTTAAAACATCTTATTTCATGTTATTTCTGGCCTAAACATCCTAATATAAAATGTTTTAAGTATAACTTTGTAGTTACTTACTTCAATTTACTTAAAACATCTTACAGCATGATGTTTCTAGCTTAAAAATCTTAATATAAGATGTTTTAAGTAACTTTGTAGTCACTATTAAGATACTTAATTTTTACAGTAATATCCCTGAAGTTAGGGTCGAAAAATATTTTCTAAGGTTATTAAATTAAAAATTAATAAAAAAAATTTTTTAAAAATTAAATTAAAAATATTTTCTAAGCATCAGAATTGTCAATTTTAAGTGAGAAAATTTTCAAGAGAGACTTTAATAATGTTCTTATATACCAGTTGGAATCCATACTGATAAATAGTGCCAACGTCTGCGCTTGAAGATTTTCTGCCAACTATACAGATTGAATAAATAGAATTTCTGTAAATCTGCCATGTGCGTCAATGGACTATTTCTTATAAATAAATTCGAATATTGTATCAAAGGAAGAGTATTATATAGTTGTCAAATTATTCTCAGCAGAGGAAATGATATTTTTCAACTATTAACCGGAAAATAAAATGTGAAATACTTGGAAAAAATTAGATATAATTAAAGTGAACTAAAAAAAAGCGTATATCTTGATAACTTCATTGTCAACTATATTAAAAACACTTCGCATTATTTTATTCCGAGTGAACACAATTTGTTGGTTGCTTTTTGCATGTGACTATAAAGATAACAAAATAAATGCGTGTACAGAACGATAAATAATAATCATTCTTGCAAAATTATTTATCTTAAATGTTCATCCTAATTATCATTTAGCTTCACTTTTTTGTCTCCTCCCGAAACTCTTACCAATTTTATTTAAATTTTTGTATTGTATTTTTCACTTCCTATACTTTACTTTTATTTTTACTTTTTACGCTTGACTTTTTCTATTTTGAATTAACATTTTTATAATTATCTTTATCGAAAGACCTGAATCTTGTTTAATACCTCAGTGGTCTCATCTCTAAAATTATACTTCAATTGTTATTGCCAAGTAGAACGATATTTATTCTGTAATTCGCTTGTTGTAGTGTATTATTGAAGAAAGGGTCAATGCTCTTAATAATAATAATAATTTATTTCGTCGGTATAAATTGTATTCTATATGTATTATGATTTCAGTCAACTTTGAAGTAGTCTTGCATAAGAGACTTTTAAGATAACTGTACTTGACGTGAATTGTTCGAAATTAAACTGGAAATCTTAAAACTACTATTAAGAAATCTTGATCTTTGACATAGAGGAGGAGAGAGAGAGAGAGAAAGAGAGTTTGTAAAAAAAAATATTAAAAATTATTTAATTGGACTCACCAGGTGATGTGTTGTTTGACTCCCCACTTTCACATTCGTTAATTACCGATTCAGCACTCACAAACCCATCGCAGCCCTCCTGCAAAAAAATTAATTTTTCTCAATATAACAATGAAACTAAAGATATACTATTGTTATTGAATCAAATCACAGTTTTTCTACGGATATCAAATTGAGACCAAAAAAGAATCAAGATTGTTGCGATGCAACAATTCGCAATAATTTTGATTCTTTTTTAATCTCAATTTGATATCCTTAGAAAAACTATGCATTCAATTTTATTGCTATAAGAAATAAATCTACAATTACTTGATAAATATTAATTAATTCATTCATATTGCGAAAATAATTGTAAAAATCTAATTTAGAGGAAGTGGAAAAAATCAAACTTCTCGTTATAACATAAAAACAAAAAATGATGAGATTGTTTCGAAATTGTTTAATCAAAGTGACGTTTTGATTACGGGTCGTTGAGTTCGTTTGGATTTGTTCTACATAGTATTATGTAAATCAAAATGTGGAGGTTTATTTATAAGTAAAAGACCTTCACACCAAAATATATAGTTTGTACGTACAATTGGCGTACAAATTGCACATAATGATGTCTCACATCATGAACACATTGATACATAAAATTTATAGATATCTAAGGACATTGGTAAAATAAAACTGACCTTCATAACGTTAAGCAAATTAATTCTGTCACCTAGACTAAATTAAACTGTTTGTTATCGCGTACGAAAAATTTTACAGCACTTCTATAACTTATTTTTAATTTTCTATATTTTTTATAAATTCTTTATTCTCTTTTTTTCTCTTCTAATATGTAAACGATTGATGACTGAAGGTGAGATTTGTTTTTTACACACGTAATTATTTTATTTCAATAATATGTTTTTATACCGAACGAAATTTACGATTTAAATCGGTCTAGACAAATAAGAGATTAATATTATATGATATTGTGACAAGAAAATATTTTTTTGAAAACTGATAAATAAAATTTCTAATCAGCAACACATCGACCTATTTATCAAGATCTGGAACAAAATTTCTGATATTTGACTTTTTTATTAGTTGGACGAAAGTAGATTCTCTTACGTCATTGGAGCACGTACGTTGCACTAACAATTCTAATCATATCATTGCTGATAAAACACAGATTACAGCCGAAACATGTATCAACTTTACTGTAAATAATTAAATAAAAAAGGATATTTAATTTATAACGCAGTTTCGATATTTTTGAAAAGTGTCTTCTGCAGCATTTCTTTCAAAATTTCAAGACAAAAATATTACATTTATAGTGTTCTAGAAATTATGCCACTTTCTTTAGGAAAATATTCTCAAAAAAATTGCTGCGCACTTCATGTGATTCATCAGTAAAAAGCCGCTAAACATAATATCAATATTCATTGATTACAGATAGAAACGAATTGAATAAATAAAATTAACTTTTTTTAGTATAAAAATATAAAACATTTGCTTAAATATTTAAACGTAGAAGATTAGAAGCTTTTGAAAAAACGAGTAGCTTAAGTTTACTCATACTTACATATTCTAAAACATGACTCAGAAATACGTGTTTAAAACCAGAATTCAAAACAATGTCTATAGTTTTACATATTTCAGTGTCGCGCCACTTTTTTAAATTATCACTTTCAAGTCCATGAATAGTGCTTTTTCAATATTAGCTTTTTCACATACTTCAACAATTTTATGCTGTGTACACTTTACAATAATAAGCAATTAAAATATTCTTTGCAAAACACATTCGCATATTTACAATATTTTATTTTGAAAATTTTATGTCCTTAAGTATATCATCCTCTTCTAAAAAGGAAAAAACTATTAATTTTGGAAATTTAATTTCCAAATTTGGCGCTGATAACTTCCTCTCAGCTGTATATGAAGAAAAATATATTATTGGGAGAACAAAACAAATTTGTTTTCATAAATTAATAATACAATTAATTTCACTACAGCAATTACTCATTATATCAATAGGCGTTAGAAAATAAAAGAATAGAAATTTTTTCGTGTGAAGGAATAATCAATATATTATGATTAGCAACTTCAATGCATCTTCATCGTAAATTCTTATCACACTTAACTACTTGTACATATATATATATATATGAAATCCATCTTTTTTCTTCTACTATAAAACATATATATCTTTTGTCAAACAATCGTTTCTATATAAATGATGTTAATAATAAACATCATGACATACACATCGATTGTAAATTGCAAAGTTTTTTAAAATGAATTCTAGAGATTTATGACCTTGTTTTCATATTTCATTTTTCACTAACAAATTATACATACAAAGATATGCGTATACAGTAGCATTTATGATTGCCACTGTAATCGATAAACTCATTACTTTTACATCAAAATCATACAATAATAATAAAATTCATATTTTATTATTATTTCACGCAGTACGATTTTACTTATTACATTATACAGATATTATACAATCATTTTTAAAATGAAATTTCCCAATTTTGAAAAGAACAAAAATCTAGCCTTTTTGAAATTAAACAACTTATAAAAAATTCTTATAAAACATGAAGAAATCGAAATCACCTAAAATTTTAACTGCAATTCATATTTAAATCAATTTTTACTAGAAAATTCTATGAGAATTTAATTATTTAATAATACAAAAATAAATAATTTATTGAAGACTATTGAATGTTTTTTAAGATTGAACTCTCATTTTAAAGAATTTTATCAACAAATTTTTAAATAGATAATTACAATTTTTTTGACGAATTTTAATAAAATTTTTAAGAATAATTTTATTTTTCAAGAAACTAGATTAAAATTGTATTAAAAATAATTGAAACTCTGTAAAAAATTTCATTGAATTGAGAAAAGTTTTTCAAAATAATTAAAATTTTGCCAAGAAATTTATAAAAATTTTTTTAAATACTTCAATTGTTAAAAAGAATTTAATTATAATTTTTTCAAAAAATTTAATTAAAAATGTATTAACAAAAACACTTAAATTGTAATAAATAAATTATAGGAAGGCTTTTTAAAATAATTGAATTTCTTTGATGAATTTTAATAAAATTTTTAAGAATATTTACATTTTTCGAGAAATTTCATTAAAATTGTATTAAAAATAATTTAAATTCTGCGATGAGTTTTATTATTTATGAAAATAATTGAATTCCTGGTAAAAAAATTTATATTAATTATGAAAATAATTGAATTATTACGAAGAAATTTGTAAATTATAGAATTCCTGTGAAATTTCTATTATTTTATTAATTCATTTAAAATTCAAATTGAATTCTCTTGACAAATTTCAATAAAAATTTTTAAGAATAATGTCATTTTTCGAAAAATTTAATGAAAATTGTATTAAAAATAATTGAAATTCTGCAAAGAATTTTATTAAAATTTTTGAAAATATTTGAATTTCGGATAAAAATTTTATTATTTATACAGATAGTTAAAATTTTGACAAGAATTTTTGTAAATTTTTTAACATAATTGAATTTCTGCTAAGAATTATATTACTTTTAAAAATAATTGAATTTTGACAAATTTAATTAAAATTATTTTGAAAAAAAAAATTGAATGGTTGAAAAGAATTTCATTAAAATTTTTGAAAATAATTTAATTCTTAGAGGAAATTTAATTAAAAATGTATTGAAAATATAGGCAGAGGTTTTTAAAATAATTGAATTTCTTTAATAAATTTTAATACAATTTTTAAGAATAATTTCATTCTTCGAGAAATTTAATGAAAATTGTATTAAAAATAATTGAAAATCAGTGATGATTTTATTTTTTAAAAAAATAATTAAATCCCTGTAAAATTTGTTATTATTTATGAAAATAATGAAATGTTTGAGCAAAATTTTATTAAAATATTTTTTAACTAATTGAATTATTTTGGAAATTTTTATTAAAGTAGTGGGTAATTAAAAAATATTGAATTGATGAAAGTTTTTGAAAATAATTGAAATTTTGACGAGAATTTTTAAAAAATTTTGAACATAATAATTGAATTTTGGAGAAGAATTTTACTATACTTTTGAAAATAATTGAATTTCTGCAATAATTTGTAATATTGCTTCAAAATTCAATTTGTTTTAGTGTTTTCAGGTTGCGTGGCAACAATGTGTCGAGGCTAAGAAATATTTTCTCACAAAGCGGAAAAGAATTTTGAAATTTATAGATTAAAAAATCTCCGAAAAAATTGACTTCCTACCTATGAATAAAAGAAGTAAAATTAAAAAAAATTTTACTCCTGAACCCCAAATAGCAATAAATTTCGTCGCTAACTTCAGGCACATGGAAAAAAATAAAAATTATTTAGCCTCTGAGTCCAATATATATTTTCTCCTCTGAGTGTAAAATAATAAAATTATGTTCCATATTTTTTTACATTATGCGCAGCAATTTTCAGTATATTCAAGAAACTTTAAAGTTCCTTATACTTTGGAATATTAAATTAAAAATTCTTTTGCAGAAAAAATTTCTTTTCCATAAGAGCTGTATATACGTATACAGATTGGGGCTTCTTTTGTGAACTAGAGCATTTCCAATAATAAAATCAACCGACCTTCAATAAATTATATCGCGCGAGTATACACGTACACATATATTTCGAAGGTAACACAAGGTGTTTGACCGAGTCACCGAGAAATGATCTAGAAAACTACTGCAACGCGTATATATACAACAAAATCTTTACTTCGATTTTTCGCAAGTCCTAATTTAATATTAACACCTAACAAGCGTTGTACGTTTTAATAATTTATTCAATAATGCAAAACTGTTATTATTTTAACAAAGTTATGTATGTAAGTATATAAACTTAATTTATTATAAATATCAAAGTTTATTAAATAATTAACTGCTGCTATTTAAAATAAAAACTTAGTAAGTCACATTTGCCATAAGGTTGAAATTCGCTTACTTTCTAAGCGACTTTCGCATTAACCTTGGACAGCAGAATTTTTAAATCAAACAAATTGCGGAAGAACATAATAATTATATGAATTTTTTTATTTTCTTTCTTAATTTCTTAGTCCAAGATCTTTATTATTTATACCTATTAATTTTTTTATTGATTTGTTTTAATTACTTTTTTTCACTATAAATTAACACTACTTTTAATTATATTTGCATAGAAATTAATAATAATATTCAATATGAAATCATCGGGAAGTAATGCAGAACATTTATTATTCATGTTTCTATAGACGATTTAAAAGGATTAGGGAAGCTTTACTGATTCGTATCATTATTGGAAAAATCATTACTTTACTTGACCTACCCCAGTATTTAGTTATGTCAGACAAGAAACGTCATAATATGAATGACTCATGGATATCACGAGTGGAAAGGATGCATTAAAAAATTTTCCTGACACAAAAAAAACGATATAAATTTATTAGCACTCTAAAAATTAATAATAATTGATTCAATTTTAATAACTGATTAATTTCTTCACTTTTAATTAAATTATTTTAATTTTTGCTTAAAAAAGTCATTTTGTTATAGGAAACAATTTTTAATAAAAATTAAACGAAGTCAATTAATTCGTTTAATTTTTAAAATTTATTATTAACATCTTTTAAATTCATTTAATTTTTAAACTTTATTATTAAAATCTTTCAACTATAAGGTTTTCATTAATAGCGTCGACATCAAATAGTTTTATTTAAAATAAATCTTTAATGATTATTATTTTTTTATAATGAATGTTTTAATATTCAACTATTATCGAAAATTTTAACTAAAATTCATTTTTAAAATAATTTTTATTAAAAAATTCTACCAGAGTTTAATTATTTAAATACAGAAATAAATAAATTATTGAATAATATTGAATTCTTTTCACGACTTTTAACAAAATTTTTAAGAATAATTACATTTTTTGAGGAATTTGATTAAAAATGGAATTGAAAATTATTAAAATTCTGCGATGAGTTTAATTATTTATAAAAATAATTGAATCTCTATAAAAATTTTTATTATTTATGAAAATAATTGAATATTTGTGTAGAATTTTATCAAAATTGTTTTTAAATAATTGAATTGTTATGAAAGTTTTTAGCAAAATTTTTTTAAAATAATTAAATTCTTTCAAGAAATTTAATAAAAATGGTATTTGAAATAATTATTAAATATTCTAATAAACTAATGATATAAACTTTTTTTTAAATAATTCAATTCTTTTAAATAATTTAAATAAATTTTTTAAGAATATTTGAATTTTTTGAAGAATTTATTTAAAATTGTTAATAATTGAATTTTTGCAACGAATTTTATTGGAATTTTTTTTAAATAATTGAATTCCTGAGAAGATTTCTATTGTTTATAAAAATAATTGAAGTGTCGCAATGATTTTTATTAAAATATTTTAAAATAATTGAATTCCTGACAAGAATTCACGAAAGAACTTTATTGAATTTTTTTTTAAATAATTCGATTCTTGCGAAGAATTTAATAAAAATCATTTTAAATAAATGTCTATTTACAAAAATTTAATTAAAATTATATCAAAAATAATTGAATCCCTGTAAAAAAAATCTGATTTTTTATGAAAATAATTGAATTATTGCGAAGAAATTTATAAAAAATTTGTAAATAAATTGAATTCCAGTGAAATTTTTATTATTTATAAATTGAAAATTATTAAATATGTTTGGGTAGAATTTTATTAAAATTTTTTTTAAATAATTGAATTCTTTTGAAAAATTGTATTAAAATAGTTGAAATTTGGACAAGAATTTTAGTAAAATTGTCAAAAATAAAAATTGATTTTTGGTTATAAAACATAAAGAGGATAAAGTGTTAAAATCATTATTTTATATTATAAGAATATTGTTACTGTAACTGCTTCAAAATTTTTTTTATATTCTATTATTATCTAAAATTTAAACTAAAATTCATTTTCAAATCAATTTTTATTAGAAAATTCTAGGAGAATTCAATTATTTCTGAAAATAATTGAATTATTGAGAAGAAACTTATAAAAAATTTGTAAATATTTGAATTCCTGTGAAATCTTTATTATTTATGAAAATAATTAAATCTTTACGTACAATTGTTTTAAATTGTTTTTAAATAATTCAATTCTTTTGGGTAATTTTATTAAACTAATAAATATTAAAAATCATTGAAATGAGGAAAAATTTATGAAAATAATATTGAAATTTTAACAAGAATTTTATTAAGATTTTTGAAAATAATTAAATTTTGAAAAAGAATTTTTTTATTCATAAAGATAATAACTGATTTTGTCGATATTTATTTGTACATAATTTAATATATATAACATAATTTAATTTTGTGATAAGAATTTTATTATATATGCTTTTGAAAATAATTGAATTTCTGCAAGTTTTTGTAACTTTTTCAGAATTTAATTTTTTTAGTATTTTAAACTAAAATTCTTCTGTAAATCCAATTATTTCTAATAATTAAATATATATTGACAAATTGAACTAATTTCGGAAGAATTTGAATGATTAAAATTGTTAAAAAAATCTAAGTTCTTTAAAATTTCTAATTATAAATTGATTCAAAATTTAAACATTCTAAAATTTCAAATTGAAACCTTTGGAAATTGCTAAGTCGACGCTAATTTCAGGGACCTACGAAAGAAATAATAAATAAAATCCCAGTATAGGCAAAAAACTATGTTCGTTCCAAAAACGTTTTTAGAACGTTTCACGTCAGCTAAAAAATATTCCAGAACATTATTTGAACGTTTCTGAAACGATCATTGTTTTATGCCCACAGCGATTTATTAATAAGATATTATTCACTTTTAATAAGATATTATTAGATTTAAAAAAAATTTTAAAAAAATATTGACTTATCGTGTATTGATTGCATACTGTGCTTGAACTGTAAATAGCACAAAGTTGATTTATATACAACAAATATTTGAAAAGATCCGTTAGGTAGCTAAACGAAAAGTTTGTTACCAATAATTTCTGCTTTGCAACAATGTGAGAGGTGCAATAAGTAGAGGCCAGTGACCCCCTTGCAATGTATAATTGAGGAAAAGTATAAAGTTTACCAGCAACATAGAAATAATCTCCTCCTGATTTTATACATACATATATACATATTACTAATCTATCATATAATCTATATGATGTGGACATTCGCCTATGAAAAAGAGCCAATGAACTTGAGTGACCTGAAATTAAGAGGAGTGTAGAAAAAAATAAAAATATAAAATTGAGAAACGCACGTGGAACCTGGAACTAAATGAGAAATTTTTTAAATTCAATATAGCAGCAGCATAAGTATTTATAGAAAAACATTTTTCTCTTTCAAAATATGCCATTATTTTAAAAATTACTTTCTAAAAAGATTGTAAACAAGAATAAGATGAAAAAAGACTTGACACGCACGAGAAAAAAAAGATCACCTCAAGCATCTAAATCATTTTAATCGAAAATAATAATTGCATACAAGTTTTCTTATTTCTTTGTAACGAAACTTATGAAAGAAATTTTTTTAGTATTTCTAATATTTAAAATTTTTTAATTTTTTTTTTTTTTTTTTTTTTTTTTTTTTTTTTTTAATTTAAATTTAAAATATTTAAAATAATTTAATTTTCTTTTTTTCTTTAATTTATATAAAAACATTTAATACTCAACAAGTACAATAAACTCGCAATGTAAAGCATATATGAGTGAAGAAAAAACCTTGACTTTATTGTGGTGCGATGCCGCACTATTCCGCCATTCCTTTCCCTTTCCCGAATGCTACTCATATCAGTTATATAATTATTTAAAAAATACTATTCAATATACGCAAATATTCTCTATCAATTTTTTCATAGAGTACACTTGGAATTTCAAAAATATACTTCAAATTCCATAAAGCTTGAAAAAAATTCGATAAGTGATTGATTATATTATAATAATCTGCAACATTCTCTATTACATTCTCGATTATTATTATTATTAAAAAAAAATTATTATTATTATTTAAATAAATAAATGGATGATTCTTCTGAAAGTGATATTTTTGATGTCTTGATTAATTTTATAAAGTACTCTTCAATAATTATTAATCATTTTCATAGTAAAAATTTACTTATCATTACAAAAAAAAATTTATTGTGCAAGCTCACGTTTTTTTTTGCAAACAGAGTTAAAAACTATGTAAAACGTAAGTTTATCCTAATATGAAATTTTACTCATTTTATTTAATTGCAGACATTTACCCTATGCATGACTACCCCTTATAGTTTTTTAAAAGCGGTATACAATTAAATGAGAATCACGTTTACAAACATGTTTGAGCATGCTTGAACTTGTAAAATTTTGGATCACATTATATACGCAGGAAGTGAAACACGTGTATGTCTATATCTAAAAAAAGAACTCTTCATCTTTAGGCCCTGAGTGAAACTTTTTCGACCGTGATATAATATAAGATTCGTCTAGCATTTCGATAAAAAAAATTCGCTACTTCACAAAAATTAGACAAAAGAAAGGAATATTTGTGACACAAATCATTGTGTGTTAAACTAAATATAATTGAAAAAGTATTAAAAAGTGATGACTGGAGAGGCAACTATACTAACATAAAATGTGTTTATAAAACTGTTTATTCTTATTTAATAGTTTATTTCTTATTGTACTCATTTAGATTTTTAAGGCTGTAACAGAATATGTAAAACAATATTTGTAGCATCAAGAAATAAATTCTATTCTAATACTTGCAAACTTCGAAGTATTTACTGGAAAAGTTTAGAAAAAATTGTGTAAAGATTTAAATGTCCCACTTCAATAAATGTTTAGCTTGAAGCTTTCCTAAACATTTAAATTAAATTTTCAGGAAATTTTTCGTCACTCAAAGTTGACTGAAAATTTAAATTATAATTGCAGTTTTCTAAAATATGTCTGAAGAGGTCTGTCGTCGATGGACGAAAAGCTTAACATTTGAAATTAAGTAAATGTGGATTCTCAACAAAAACAACCTTTAAAATCTTTATTAAATTTAAATTAAATTTTCGTTAAATTTTAGTCATGAAAATTCCCCAAATATTTTTAAATGTTCGTCATAAAAAATTAACTAAATATTTAAATTAAATTTTCGTTAAATTTTCGTCGTAAAAATGCACTGAATATTTAAATTAAATTTTCTTCAAATTTTCGAGGTAAGAGTTGACCGAACATTGTTCATCACTCATCAGTAATAATTCCATAAAATCAATTTTTTTAAAGTTTTTACTAATTTTGGAAAAAATATTTCATTAATATTCAGTTTCAATGTTCGGTCAACTTTTGCCTCGAAAATTTAAAGAAAATTTAAATTTAAATATTCAATGCATTTTTACGTCAAAAATTTAACGAAAATTTAATTTAAATATTTACCTAGTTAATTTTTAGAATGAACATTTAAAAAAATTTAATTTAAATATTTAGGGAATTTTCATGACGAAAATTTAACGAAAATTTAATTTAAAATTTCCGTCAATTTTGAGTGACGAAAATTTACTGAAAATTTAATTTAAATGTTGAGGAAAGTTTCGCGCTAAACATTTATTGAAGTGGGACATTCAAATCTTTACACAATTTTCTCTAAACTTTTCCAGTAAATACTTCGAAGTTTGCAAGTAAATATTTACTAAATATTTAGGAAAATTTCGTTGCTGTGTGGGATTACAATAAAATAATATTTGAAATTAAAAAATTTAATATACATATTCTTGTTTCTTAATGTTTTTGTAGAAAATTCTCAAATAAGGAAATAATTTGCATCAATTCTATTTCTTAATTTCAATTTGTTTTAAAAAAATTCAAAGTTTTTTTAAAATAAAGGAAAAAATTGTTTTTAAATTATGTTTGTCAATTAGAAAATTGAATTGAAAATAAAACTGAAAATTTTTGAATTTTTAGAAAATAAAGAAAAAAATTTTATTGAAAAAAATGTTCTGTTAAATTTATTTACGAATATCTTTAAATGTAAAATTATTCGAAAACAATAATTTCTTTTTTAAATATTTAAAATATTTAATTATTATTATTTTTCCAAAAAGTTTAAGATTTTATTATTATATTATAAGAATATTGTTACTGTAACTTTTTGAAAATTATTTTAATATTCAATTATTATATCTAAAATTTAAACTAAAATTTATTTTTAAATCAATTTTTATTAGAAAATTCTTTGAGAATTCGATTATTTAAATACAAGAGTAAATTATGTAATTGAATGTTTCTTAAAATTTAATTCTTATAAATAATTTTATTAACAAACTTTTAAATAATTGAATTCTTTTGATGAATTTAAATACAATTTTTTAGAATAGTTACATTTTTCATGAAATTCGATTAAAATTGTATTAAAAATAATTGAAATTCTGTGAAATAATTGAATTCTTTTGGTTAATTTTATTGAAATAGTAGATATTAAAAATCATTGAAATGAGGAAAATTTTTGAAAATAATTGAAATTTTGACAAGAATTTTATTAAAATTTTTGAAAATAATTGAATTTTGAAAAAGAATTTTTTTATTTATAAAGATAATAATTGGGATTTTGTCGAGATTTTTTTGTAAATTTTGAAAATAATTGAATTTTGTAATAAGAATATTGTATTACCTTTGAAAATAATTGAATTTCTGCAATTATTTGTAACTTCTCCAAAATTCAATTTTCCAGAATTTTTAACTAAATTTCTTCTATAAATCCATTATTTTTAATAATTAATTAAATATGTATTGAAAAATTTAACTAATTTTAGAAGATTTTGAATTATTAAAATTTTTCAAAAATCTAAGTTTATCAAAATTTCTAATTAAATTCATTGAAAATTGAAATTTTCTAAAATTTCAAATTGAAACCGTTTGAAGTTTATTTATTTATGAAAATTGTAAACGCAACTCTTTTAAAATTAAATTAATTTTGAAATATTGAAGTGAAATTATTCATTAAATAATTTATTTATTTTATGATAGTTGTTGAAGATTTAAGTTATTTAAAAAGAATTTTTTGTCACAAATTGAAAAAATTCAAGGTTTTGTATTATAATTTGTGGTCATTTCATAGTTTATGAGGCAAACAAAAAAAGAAACAAAAATTCAGAATTTTCTTATGAATTCTAAAAATTAAATTTTTTTCAGTACTTTTAATAAAAATTCCCGACGTTTCCCTGAATTCCCTATATCAGAATATTTATGATTATTATAATTATAATAATATTAAAACTATATTTATTCCAAATCATATTTAATTTTTATATAAAAAAAATTTGAATTAAAAATTTTGACGTTCTATTATTTTTAAAATTGATAATTTCATTTAGAAAAGTGAGTGAGAAGGCAGAATAAATAAATCTTGATTATGATGCCAATAAACTATGTATAAAAAGGGAAAAATATCTGTTTTTATAAAGACTTTTCACTCCAGGAGATGAGTTTATTCTTAAGTCACGAGGCCGATTTTCGGATTCTTTATTTCCCGAAAAAAACACCCAAGTTTATTGTGCATTTACAAAAGTTAAAATTGTGCAAACGACGCTGGGGGTTTTCCTAAGTTGTATACTGTATATACGTGCAGTTTTCAACGTTGGGTTATAGACCAAAATAACTTTGGGCGACAAAGTAGCAAGAAAAGACTAACCTCAGATTTCCGAACTATATTTATAATTTTCCGAATTCACCTGGATAGTTCGAAATATTTACTGAAATAGAATAGAATAAACTCTATGCTGGAAAATTAACAAAACTACGAACAATGTTGTGTACTCATTAGTGCGGTAAAAAAAACCGTTCGTTCCAAAAACATTCTTAAAAGTCAAAACGTTTTTAGAATATGTTTCATGTCAGCCGAAAACTGTTCTAGAACATTCACAGTTTTCTTAAGGATATAAAATTGAGACAAAAAACGAATCAAAAGTTTTCAACTTTTGATTCGTTTTTTGTCTCAATTTGATATCCTTAGGAAAAACTGTGATTACTTCAACATCCATGTACTTAAAATGTTTTGAAACATTATTTTACTTATAATTCAAATTTAGAGAGTAGACTGTAAATTGAGATTTAGAGAGTAGACTGTAAATTCGAATTTAGAGAGCAGACTGTATATGAGAAACAATTATGCCATTGGTCACAAAAAATACAGAGTACTGTTTTCCGACATCGGCCGATAAATCCACTTATTGCTAAACCGTTAGGAAGAACACTTAATTCAATTAGAACATGTCTTTGAAAAAATAGTCAAAAATTATGGTATCACAATTTTGATAATTATTGTTTAGGTTCATTATGAAAATTCATGTGAATTAAATATTAAATTATACATATCGAATTACTATAATATTGTAATTTTTTGTTACAAACAAAAACCAAAATTCCTTCTTTTATATACTTAAGCGTATTTATATTTTTTGAAAATTATTGCAATTTAAATATGCAAAATTTTTCAGGATAAATATTTAAAGTCGGAATTTGAAATTTAAAAATGTATAACATTGATGTTCTGTTATCTAAAAGTCAATATACCATCGAGTACAAAACCGGCTTGACATATACTCTAAATCATCAGTTTATTAACAGTATATATCGCGAATATAGCGTAGGACAGGTTTCAAGACATTTTTATTGTCTTTACTTTAAAATTTTAAATATAACAATATACAAACAAGAAATTATAATAAGCTTGCGATTATACTGTATATTTCGGAAAATATCAATTTTTCTTTTTCTTTAGGTTTTTGTAATTTTTAAAAAAATTATCAGGTTCCCTGAAATAATTTTCCAAAAGTATTAATTTAAAAATTAATTGTAAGAATTTCTTTATAATTTTTTAAAAATATTATACCTTAATAACTTAAGAAAAAAATATGGAGTGTTACAATTATTATAAAGTTATTAAGATATAATATTTTCAAAAAATTATAAAGAAATTCTGACAATTAATTTTTCAAAAATATTTTTAAATAATTTTTGAAAGATAATAGTTTTTCAATTTTGAAAAATTTCCAAACAATTAAAATTTGGTAAAATCTTTTTAAAAATAATTGTTCATTTACATTGTTCGAAGATAATTGAATTTTAAAATTTATTACAAAACAATTCTAATAATTAGTTTTTAAAAATATTTTAATGTTATTTTTCGAAAATAATTGAATTTCTTAAAAAAAAAAGAATTTTTGTATAATTACAATAAATTTAAAGAAACTAATTAATTTTTAGATGAATTTTATAATTAAAAATTTTGAATATGATTGTTTTCTCCAAAATGTTAAAACTAATTCTAAAATGTTATTATTTTTGGAAATATGTAATTGAAAATATTGAATTTTAAAAAATTAGAAGCTAAGTTTCATTTTTAAATTTACCTTTAAAGATTTTTTATTAAAATTTTTGATAATTCAATTATTTTCGAAATTTGCAATTAAATTTCTTCAAAAGTTAATTTAAAAAAATTGTAACAAATTTCAACTATTCAAAAACAATTTTTGAAAGATTTGATTATAGTTATTTAATTATTTTTCGCATTATAAAAATCAAAATAAGTTGTATTTTTTTTTTTACTAAAAATTGTGGTATTTTATTGCAATGTTTGGAAAAAAAAGTCGAAAAAGTCGCAATTTTTGAAAATAAGTTGAAAAAAGTCTCAATTTTCTTAATTTTCCTGAAAAAAAAAATTTTTTTCTGACATTTCCCTGACTTTACTGACATGTGGCCACCCTGAATTTTTTTCGCGAAATCGAAAAGAAACAATTGTTTCAAAGGTTTTTTTTTCTTGTAATCGAGAAAAAAAAAATTTATTGTTATAATGGTTTCAGACTAAAAAAGTGTCAGGAACGTGTTTTTAACTTTGGAAGTGATCGAAAAATTTAAATTAGTGACATTTTTATCTCTAAAAACCCAAAATATGTAATAGTTTTCGACGCTAACTTCATATATAAATTGTTCACTATTTTATAAAACAAGAATTTTTTGTCAATTTCTTTGAAACTAATCGCAATTAGTTCATACTTTATAAGTGACTCATGAATACATTATATGCATACTAATTATAAAATAGTTATTCTATTAAAAGTAAATTATATTCTCAAACAATATAGAAGCCATTATAAAGATTAAAAGTTTAAAAATCAATTCATTACAAATATTATCATGATGAAATAGTTTTGAAAATTAAAAATGAAAATCTCAATAAGAAGAAAAAAACATTGTATAGCCTTCGGTTTAGTAAGTGCTATTATTTTTAATTTAAATAGAGAAACATGAAAAGTGTTTGTGTAAACTTGTGGTTTTTTTTCAACTGTACTTAGATCAAGAAATTAGAAAATAGATTAAACATTTAGTTTCTTGATATGGAATAAAAAACGAGATCTCTTATCTAACGTAGTATCAAGATCACTTATTATAAAAATAAATCGCGTAGGAAAAGTCGCGTACGATCAATAAGTAAATATTTAAAGAACAGCAATTTCTAAATGGTAAATTATTGATAATTATAAATTAATTCACCGTTAACTCAAAGGTATTAAATTGCAACGAATCGATAATACCAAATGGATCAAATCAAAATCCAAATTTTTATCATCAATATGATCTAACTTTAGTATCAATTTACTATTTTCAAGAAAACTGTGCTATGATTATTATTTTTTGATATTTTGTATTATTCATCTTTAAATATTAATAAATTTTGTCAAAACAATAATTATTTACAGTCGTCACGTCTAGAAAATGACTTTTGGCTTGGGTTCAATGTTCAAAAGGACGAAAATTTCATAAATTCGCAATGAAAATGCTATTGGCATGGTTCTGCAATGTTTTGACCCTCCACAATGTTTCTCTAGTTAACATGCACTGCGTATATTACGTTTTTCAAAAGTGGAAAACAATCTTTTTTTTGCATTGAAAATAAGTATAGTTAACTGCACTTTGCAACCTCGATTGCCTTGATTTTTCTCTCTACATTTATTTACAGTTCTCATTTAAGCCTTTACTTATATATATATGCACTCGTGACTTCTCCTTTTGTATCTATATTTTTTTAAGAGTTGTTTTTCTTTCAATTTGCGCGAATTTTAATTAACTTTTTTATTCAATTAGAAGCACTTTGAATCACAAGTTCTTTATACTTAAAATAGAAGTAATATTATAAAAGCAAACCTTAATAAACAAACACATTTATCAATGGATTTTTTTTCTAAATATTAACATTTCTATAATATGTACATTATGAACAATTCATTATGATTCCATAATCATTTGACATAAAATCACTAAAAAAAACGTGCTTTAAATTCGAAATATTTGTATACATGATGAGGTTATTTGGAAATGATTTACGAAGAGACTATTTGCAAATTGAAAATTAAAAGGTGATTTTTTTAATCTGATAAGTTCTATTCACGTGATTCAGATAACAAAAACATGCTAGATTTATGTCTAAAGCGAGATAATGTTGATGTCAGGTTAAAAACTAAAAACAGTATTATCTAAACGTGCAAAAACAAAATTAATTTTTATAGTGGTGGAAGTCTTTGAAATTGATAAAAATAACCTTATTGTTGTTAAACTATTTAAAGTAGAATATTATCTAATGCAATAGAAGTAAATCGTTACTTCCTATTATTTTAATTATAATAATAATAAAAATAATAATTATTATTATTATTTTTCTTACTTTAAGATTAAAAGATTTGAAAAATTTATATTTATTAAAATAATATCATCATTATTATTATTATTATTATTATTATTATTATTTTCCTTATTTTAAATAAGCTTGAAAGATTGAAGTTACGAAATTCGAAAAATAAAGAAACGTTTCGACTTCCAACAATATTTAACTTGACATAAAAATAAGTCTGCATACACAAGTTCCTTTTAAAGTGAGAATTCTTTGCTTACATGACATCTTAAATGCTTTAAGCACATTTTTCGTCGACTCTTGCAAAAAAACGAGAATTAATGAAAACTGAGAAGCTCCGGTTTCGCGTTGCAGAATTTTATGAACACTGCTCGGCAGCAAAGGGTTTTTCTGCATTAGGAGCATGCGTGGAGCAGTTCACAAAATAGCTACGTGTTAGCTTGCACGACTCATGTTGACTTTATCTCTCTGCTTTGTCCTAATTATAAGTTATTTACCTATTTTTGTTATTTATCAATAACATATATTTCAGATGGCCGAATTGATAAATAATTAATTAAGAAATCAACGAATTTATGATTAGAGTCAACAGCGCATACATGATGCAACGCAAGCATATATATTATTTTTTATTGAATAGAGAAACTGTCATCAGTCGAAGGTGAAATCCCTTTATATTTATTCGATAGCTGTTCTACAGAAATAAGAGGATTTTTTCTTAAAAAAAAGAAACTACGACATATCCGTAAATTCCGAGTTTTAGTTTAGAAAGCAATTTTCACACGTGTGTTATTATTTTCTGATTTTGGAGAAATAATAAATAAACATGAGTTTGGAGTTATTGGAAATATTTTTTAACAATGTTTTTACGAATTAAGAAAGAATCTGACGGACAGTCAAAACAAAAGTTAGTCTAATGTCCTAATTTCGTATTTTAATTTTAACGCAGAAAGATACAAATTAAATTTTTAATTTGGTAGAAAGGGCAAGAATTTAATTTTCAACATTTTAGACAATTTGAATAAAAATTATAATTTTCTGTAAAATAAAAATTATTTGGTAAAATATTAAATTTTAGGTTATGTTAACTAAATCGTTTCTTATGAGTAAAAGCAGAAAAAAATAAATTCAATTTTAAATTAGTTTTAGTGGAAGAGTAGAGAATTTAATTTTCAGCTTTCCAAATTTGAATTAGTAAAAATATTTACTAAGAATTGGTGACTAATTTTTACGTTTTTAATTATTAAATTTTATTAATAAATAGTAATTTCTATTATTAATCAAATTTACTAAATTAAAACCAAAGAATCAGTCACTAATTCAAATTAGTAAATATTTTTACTAATTGTAATTTTTATTAAAAACACAACTTTAAAATGTTCTCTCTAAATTTAAATTAGTAAAAATGTTTACTAATTTGAATTAGATAATTTTTTTGGTTTTAAATTAGTAAAGTTTACTAATAAATAGTTGAAATTAGTAAAAATGTTTAATATTTTGCATTAGTGATTAATTTTTTAGTGAAAATAGTAAAAATAAAAAATAAAAGTATCCTTTTAGACTCATTCGATAATAAAAGAAAAAATACAACAATAAATGATTGTTAGAAATTTTTTAACAAAACCCTCTGGAAAAAATTTTAATTATACAAAAGAAAATTTATAATTTGTTTTTCGAAAAATATTTCATGAAAAATTGCAAAGTCAGTATCAGGAAGAATCGAATTAGTCGTTCATCGGCGACGTAATAGTAAATTATCGTTAATTGGAGGACAGTATCTGAATACTATAATGACAAAAGTTATACATTTGTGCTCCCCGCATTTTTCGGTTATTAATTAAATATTTGGTTTCTATTATGTACTTCATTGTTTTGTTATAATAAAGAAGGGTTACGGGTTTTAGTGGGTCGGGCTGGCAGTAGGTCGCCAGTTTATTAAATTTACTATTTTATATATTTATTTTTCTTTTTTTTATATTTCCTTTTGTTTTATCATACCAACCCCACATAACCTTGGAGTGCGGAATCCAAGGTATCTGTAGGCAGATTTCCCAAAAGTCCCTAAGCAAAAAAAAAAAAAAGTTTTTAAAATTATAGATACCTAATACTTGGAAAATATTTTCAAGTTATGCATTTCTGGAATGTCTTATCAAACTATATTATACTTTGGTAAGAAAAAGTATTTGAAAAATGTTGATAATTCATAATTATAAAACTATTTTTAAACGTGACTTAGAAAAATGATAAAAATATATAGACTAATTGCGGATGAAATTTTTAACTAGGTTACATAAATCAAAATAAATATTTATTCGAATATAAACTATTCAAGCACAATTGGTTTTAATTGGAATTAATAAAGAAAAAAGATTTCATAAGTTCATTACATTCAAATTTAAAAAAAATGTTTTCTGTCCAAAAGAATATAAAAATGTAAATAAACCTTAGTTGATAAATTAAAAAAAATATTTAAAAAATTTTATTCTGTCGCAATTTTTATTTTTTACTGATCTTAACCACATTTTTAAAATATGGGCTGAATATTTCTTTTTTTAATATTTAAACAATGACACACATTTTTCATAAATAAGTGTCAACAATGATGTTAATATCTTTACCGGCTTTAAATAAACGAAAATATAAAATATTATCCTTAAAAAACTGCGTGTTATGTAAATAAAAACATAAATATAGGAGCATGTTATTAAAACAAAATGGCTACCACTGATGCAATCAACCTCATGGTTTTCACAAGTAACAAAAAATTATCAACATTTAAGGAAGTGTGCCAACCAAACTCAAGTTCATTGAAAAGAATAATTTTTTCCACACCTTTCAAATGCATCCAGGGATAAATCATGAATTAAATATCATTAAAAACTTACATTTTGAATCCCGGCCATTCTGCGGCATGCTACATCTCACAAGTTCAGCCCATTACTAAAAACATGTTGAACAAATTATTGGTAACTGGTTACGTTATACAAGTGAATTCTTTTCACAATGGTAATTGTAACAAATTGCATTATTTAAGGTTCAGGCTTAAATTGCTATACTTTTATTACCAACTCATTTTGAAAAGAATTATTCTAACTGCGAACCGATATTCATAACAATGGAAAATTAATAAACAAGAATACTAACCGCCATTTCAAAATATCGCCACTTGTCACTTTATGTATATTTAATATTACATTTGAGATAATGAAAACATTTGCATTGCGACGCGTATTTATTTGTTTATAAATTAAATAACTTTTATTAACGTTGGCATATTTCCGGTAATGAAATACCGGTTTTAAACAAAATAAAAATCTCTTCCATTAAAAGTTATTTAAAGCGACATCTCGCGGTGTTCTTGAAAATTAAATATTGCTTGAAACTGGACAGCTGGACAAGTTTCTTGGCGGTAAAATTTGAATTCCGTCATTTTCTACTAGGAAAATTCGAATCAGAATTCAAATAATTAATGCTCTAAAATCTCTACAATTTTCAATCTCTTATAATTTTATAACCAAATATAAATTTTAATAAATTTAATAATTTAATCGCTGATATTAATAGAAATAGGTACGGATCGATATAAAACATAAGAACTTATTTGATTAGTTAATACGTATTACACCATCCAATCAAATTCGTGTATTTTGTAATTCTTCCAGATCCAGGAGGAACATAACCTACTTTTGCATAAAATGCATAAAATGATTTTACGTCACTTCCGTCGTCATCAAATAGAACCAATCGCAACATACTGTGTCATATGTCATCAGATGATGATCAGATATTCAGATCTGTCATATGTGCGTCAAAGCGGTGGATTTATCAGTGAATAAAGAACGAACTTTTAACTCTTCGAAATAAATTTACAAATTAAGTATATTGCAATAATAGTACTATTTTGCTATTATTGATATAATTCACTGATTGTGTTTATATTCATAGTGTTTATTGTTTAACTAACAAAAAATGTCTTTCGCTTCACAAATGCCAAATCGTGATTTCTTGTGGGACGTTTTTCAAAGGTATTTCCAATAAAAATTTCAAAAATACAGTTGTTTTGATGACTCATCATCATTAACTAATTAGATTGCACAACCATCGCCTTGAATTGCAATTTGTATGATAAATTACCGGATCCCATACTTTTGAAAATTTTATATACGGATCCGTTTTATATTTCACAATTTATCTGAATCATTTTTGTAATAATAAGGAAACGTCAAATTTGCTTTAAATCTGCTATCAGATTTACCGATCTGTTCTGAAATCTTCCTATGTAATTAAAATTAGGAAGGAATTATCAAAAAAGATTTAATCTTATCTTTGAAACAATGATATATTTTTTAAAATTGATATAAAAATAATTGTTTGATAACGATTAAATAAGTAAATAAATAATAATGGGATTATAATTGCAGAGTCGATAGAGATCATTCGGGTGCTATTACTTCTGATGAACTTCAACAAGCTCTTTCTAATGGGACATGGACACCTTTTAATCCCGAGACAGTTCGATTAATGATTGGTAAAGCATGAAAATAATAACTGTTTATTCTTTATAAAGAAAACTTAATCGCATGAAGACCACTGCTTGCTTGACCACCATTATCTCTCGCTACATTTAACACTTTGAGCCCTATTATTTTAACTCATAGTTTAATTTTTTTAAAAATTATTTTATTAATTTAATAATTTTATTAGTCTCCCAAACGCAAATTTGTTTTTTAAGATTAAGTTTTCTTTGGCATTTCGTCTATAAACTTACTGTGTGCAAAAACTGTACCAAGTTTCATTTTTAAATGATTTTTTCAAAATCTTTTAACTCCTTAAAAAATTTATGTTTTTTTTTAAATTAGAGTACAATAGACACTGGCAAAACAATTTTCTAATCAAAGGCTCAAAGTTGTTTACTGGGTAAAATTTTGATGAAACGTAGTTTTTTATTTTAGTTTGCACGATGAAAATTTTCGAGATAAATTTTCTTTAATTACACACGCAAATTTTCTACACAATTTGCAATAATTGATTGACACTTTTCACTAATATCATATTTCTCAATCTTGTTAAGGGACAATCTGACGTACAGTCGAAACAAATGGTCTGTCATAATTTCGTATTTTAACAGAAAAAGACAAATTTTAAATTGGTGTTAAAGGGATGGTAAAGAATTTAATTTTCCCTATTTTAAACTCAATTAAAACTGCAATTTTCTGTCAATGAGAAACGATTTAAACTTAACACAATTCAAACATAACCTTAAATTTCTCAAATATTTCTTATTGCCAAAAAATTGTATATTTTTTATTCAAACGCAAATTGTAATTGTTTAAAATTGAATTGAAATCTTAATTGAATTAAAATCTAATAATGAAAATAAGATTCTTTAATACGAATTTAAAATTTAATTTGTCTTTTTCTGTCAAAATCAAAATCTAAATATTACGAAATTACGACATTGGAATAACTTTTGTTTTCGACTGTCCGTCAGTCTTTCAAACAATAAAATTTCTTTACAATCAAAGTTTCCAATTGTTTTCTTATTTCGTAATTCAAATTTTCATTTGTATTATAAAAGATAAACTGTAATTTAAATGGGAGAAGAGAAAGCCTTTAGTAAATCATCTTATTAGCTAGAATTTCTTGAAAATACATATAATTATATTGAGGGGTTAAAATGGTTTTGTTCGCACTTGGTTCTGTTTACACAGGTATGTTTCAATATGATAAATCTCATCAAAAATCTTCTGAAAAATCCACCGATGACAATCCAAATGATGGTGATTCTTCAGGTATGTTCGACAGACGACAAAGTGGAACTGTCAATTTTGAAGAGTTCGGAGCTCTTTGGAAATACGTGACCGATTGGCAGAATTGTTTCCGATCATTCGATAAGGACGGAAGTGGAAATATTGATCGTCATGAGCTCAAAACTGCTTTGACGAACTTTGGCTACCGATTAAATGACGATGTCATTAATATGTTAATTCGAAAATATGATCGCGCCGGCAAGGGAACAATTTACTTCGATGACTTTATTCAGTGTTGTGTTGTCCTTTATGTAAGATTATTAATTCATTTTTTATTAAATTATTAATTCTTTATTTATTTTATTATATAATATTTATTGATTTTCTTAACTCATTAATTTAAATTTACAATAATAAGTGTCAATAATGTTTTTCAGACGCTGACTTCTGCATTTAGGCAGTTTGATACTGATCAAGATGGAGTAATTACAATTCAATACGAACAGTTTTTGTCGATGGTGTTCAATCTTAAAATATAATGCGCTTTGAAATGCGTATTTAAAGTCAATATAAAAATTCAATTCCGATTCTTGTGTAACTATAAGTGACGTGCCTTCAGGAAAGGTACCTAAAAAAATACCGGGAGTACTTTAAACCGGTTTTTCTTGATATTCTTGATTAAAAGTTAATTTTTAATCATGTAAATTCACAACCAGTGTTTATTGAATATTTTCAATGTTAGTAAAGACTTGAAGATCAATAATTTGTACTCCAATTATAAACATAACTTAAAATTTTTTCTTACGTGCCTTTTTCGAAAACACGTCTTAGGATACTTTATGCAAAGCAGATTAATCAAATGGAACAGTAGAGTGGTTAGATTGCCAAAAGTTTGCCAAATATTGACTCGAGTACTTTTTTCATTTCACTAATTTTACTTTCAAAAGTAAAGTGTAGATTATTTTTATAAAAAAAAATCTTAAGCACAAGAAAGCTAATTATATTTTTATACAGTAGTTAATATTTTAAGTACTGTAAGTATTTGTTGAAAGATGGTTGTTTGAACAAAATGAATTTGAAATTTTCCAAATTCTCACAAATTAAAAAGTGTTTTAAATAGTAAATAATGTAAGTAATTAAAAGTTCAGTTTTTATACTTCCATTAAAAACGTTAAAAATAAAGTTTTTAATTCTCGTATTTGCGTTTCGTCGGCATACATTTTTATTTTTAATTTTTTTTCTTCAGTGTTAATATATTTTTTTCAGCGCATAATAAAAATATACATCACAGATTTATATTATTTTAATACTCTCATTCACGCTTACATTCAGCGATTAATATTTAATTTTCCAAGATTGTAAATATTTCTGTAAATCGATGAAAAGTTATATGTGTCAAAGGATAAAGAATGTCTTACAATATAATATTTTAAATAATAATCTTATAGAAAAAAAGTCAAAAGTAATTATTTAATTCCAAATTCTATTAATTTAAACTAAATATTTTTTTAAAAACTTTATTTCAATAACTAGCAAATGATACGTGCACCAGCGCGCGGAACGCGGTATTCAATTTCTTATTATTTTGTTTATTTAAAAATGTTATATTTTCAAAAATTCAGTTAAAATCCTTCCAAACAATCTAATTATTTTTATGAATTGTAAAATCCTCCGCAAGAATTTAATTATTTTCATAAATAAGTAAATTCTTTGCAAGAATTAAAATATTTTCATAAATGGACAATTTTCTACATAAAGGAATTCAATAATTATTTTTATAATAAAATGTTTCGGAGAAATTCAATTATTTTCAATACAATTTTAATAAAATTTCTCAAATGAATACAATTATTTTAAAAAATATTATTTAAATTCAATTATTTTCAAGAGTTTTCATAAAAATTCAATTATTTTCAACAATTTTGATAAAAAATTCTTTGAAACAATTCAATTCTTTTTGTAAAATTGTAAAATTCTTGTCAAGAATTCAATTATTTTCATAAATAAACAAATGTTTCGGAGAAATTCAATTATTTTTAATACAATTTTAATAACATTTCTAGAAAAAAATTCAAATATATATTTCAAAATTTTAAGTAAAAATTATTTTAAAAAACTCCTTTATTTCCAAGAAAATTGAAATAAATTCTTTAAAACAATTCAAATATTTAAAAAAAAATTTAAATAAATTTTGCCAAGAATTAAATTATTTTTAATATAATTTTAATTACATTTTCTCGAAAGAATTCAATTATTGAAAACCAAATTGATAAAATTCTTGAAATGAATTCAGTTATTTTTAAATTTTTTTCATCGACAATTTAATTATTTCTGAAAATAAATAAATTCTAGAATAGAATTTTATTAAAACTTTTTCAAATAATCGAATCCCTGCGAAAATTATTTTTTATTTCTACAAATAATTGAAATTTTGCAAAATTTTTAAAAATAAGTGAATTTTTGAGGAGAATTTTATTAAAATTTTAAAAAAATGTTTAAAAATAATTTAATTTTCCCTGGAATTCAATTAAAATTTTTTTTTAAATAATTGAATTCCAGCGAAAATTTCATTATTTTTAAAAATAATTGAATTCTTGAATTGGATTTTATTAAAAGTTTTTTAAGTAATTGAACTGTGAACAGTTCAATTATTTTTAAAAATAATTGAATTTTCTTGGAGAATTTTTACAGGATTTTAAAAATAATTGAAATTTTCGAAGAAATCAATTGAAATTGTATTGAAAATAAGTGAAATCCTGATAAGAATTTTATTATTTACATAAAAATAATTGAATTTTTTAAGAAAATTTTTATGATTTATAAATTGACTTTTTGCAAAGAATTTTATTACAATTATTGAAAATAATTGAATTTTTGCATAATTTAAAAAGATAAGTGAATTTTTGAAAAGAATTTTATTAAAATTGTATTTAAAATAATTGAATTCTTGAATTGAATTTTATTAAATTTTTTTTTAAATAATTGAACTACCCCTGTGAAAAATTCAATTATTTTTAAAAATAATTGAATTTTCGCGGAGAATTTTTACAGGATTTTAAAAAATAATAGAAATTTTCTAAGAAATTAATTAAAATTGTATTGAAAATTAGTGAAATCCTGATAAGAATTTTATTATTTATATAAAAAATAATTGAATTTTTTACGAAGATTTTTATTATTTATAAATTGACTAAAGAATTTTATTACAATTATTGAAAATAATTGAATTCTTCATAAAATTCAATTATTTTTAAATTTTTTAAGAATTCATTTATTTTTAGTTAATTAATTTAAAAAATTTTAACATTTGAAAAGAAAAATTGTTAAATTTTCCCGCTGAAAGAATTGAACGATACTGATTGGCCGGAAAGAAGAATTAAAAAGTGGACAAGTTTTCTTTTTAGAAACTCGTCCTCCTTGTTGTTTTGTTTTCTTTCGTGTAAATCAGCCTTAAATGGCGTACTGGAAAACTTTTACTTTGCTGATTGTTGTCAAAATATATTTTATCTTCAATGTAAACAAAAGTCAATGACTGATGGGCAAATTACTTTTTGTGTGTTTATTTTTTTTTGTTTTAAATGGATTCAAAGGTGAACAATTATCGTTCTTTACCTCCTTTTGTCGAGGGTAAAATACATGGATACTTAAATCTTGTTATTGACGAAGTCATTTGGACCAATATAAACCCTGGGGATGTGATTGTATTCGTTTCCTGGTGGGGTGAAGAAAATGAAATACAGTTCAGGTAAAATATTTACATTTTCCAAATTCATTCAATTATAAATTAAACTAAACTCTAATTCAACTGTAGAGGTTAACTCAATTGCCAGAAATCTCAGAACTACCAATTTTTTTAATGCGTATAATTATTTTTTTTAAATAAAAAATAAAATTTTCTTTCAATGTTAAAATTTTCCTTTCAGGCCATTAGATGTTACGAAAATTTCACAAAAATTTGAGGATACAGAAAAAACGTATACGATAAAAACGAATTTTTATCTCTTTGAAGATTATATTAAAAATTGTGAATCTTTAGAACTTATAATCAAATCGGAGAAAACAAAGAAAGTTTTAGGGACAGCTCATGTAGTCGATCTGTTAGATATTTTTAAAACAAAGCCTTTTACTCGCTATTTTCCAATAGTAAGTAAAACTCAAAGTAGAATAGGCAGTGTACATGTTTCAATAAAGTTAACAAATACCGAAAATATGCCGTCAAAAGTGGAAAATAATCAAAATAATAATGAGATCAGTAAGTCAGTAAATTTTGATATGAGAAGTTTAAATAAACAAGCTGATGGTATTTTTAGTCATAAAATTGACTATTTGTCCTCATTGAAAAATGCAAAACAGGAGGAAACAATTTATAGATCTATTTTAAAAGATAAGAGAATAGAATTCATAGAGCCTATTAATAAAAGATTTAACTTTGAAGTTCCTGAAAAGCTTGTCGATAAACCAAATGCAAAGTCAGCAAAATTGAAAAGTGCTTTATTAAAAGAAGCTTTAATGGATGATTCATATGTATACGATGCTGACAAATTTTTGTATGATAACTATCATCCCGACGTTTGTCCTGAGAGAGAAGCAGATTTATATCAATATTTTCTTGGAAGTGATATGAATTATTTCGATGAACATGCAGCACTAGAAACTTTAAGATCAACTTCTCCAACGCCAAGTTTAATAGAATTTGCAACACAATCAATTCATTGCTGTCAGCGTAATAAGTTTCCCGCTTCTGAGACAAGTAAAAATACTTTTATGAAGCATAACTTGGAAAATAATATCAAAGACGATATTCAAGAAGTTAAAGTTATCAAGGAAAATGTTCCTTCTGAAATTAAGTCAAAAGGTTTGTAAACTTTTATTTAATACATTGAAGATTTAACTCAATGATTTAATTTAAAAATACTCTATTTATTAAATCTCATTTAATTTCAAAATACACTTTTTTTTATTAACAGAAATCGTACCGCTTGACTATGTGGATTGTCTACAAATAATTGTGAGATCATTCACTTTGTCTCCGGCTGGTTACAGAAGAGTGAAATCGTCTTGTCTTTCTCGTGAGAAAGGTATTATTTAAATCATATATTTATATTCATATTTTGCACATTTTCAATATACTAATAATATTTTATTAATTTAGCTGATAGCGGTGTTCCAGCTTCTGCTACATTTTTTGTTCATTACGATGATATTATTTCGAGTGCAAATCAATTGAAGAAGAAATCAATGAATGAAAGGAAACCTGTGAAAATGACTTCTCGAAAGCAAGTTGATCAAGGTAAAGTTATTAATTTATATTAAACAAGAACTTTTTCAGGGTTGCCACAAAAATTTAATTTTGCATTCCCCTGATTTCTAAGCAGAATTTTAACTTTTTTTCTAACTCTAAAAAATATTCTGATTCATTTTAAAAATTATTACATACTCAAAAAAAATGTTCTAATACTTTTATTTGCGAATTTCTTTAATTTAAAAATTATTCAAAAATATTAATAACTTCTTTTTAATCATTATTATTTTTCCACAGGAATTAAAATTCTTCATAACATTCAAATTCAAAAACTTAAAAGAATATTATTACAAAACATGAAAATACCAATCACTTCGAGTCTTCGACTCGGAATGATCGATTTCTTCATGTTTTATAATAAATAAAAATTACTGAATCATTATTTTCTTATTATAAGATTATTCTTACTGTAACTTCTTCAAAATTACTTTCATCAGTTCAATTCAATTATTATTATTTTTAACTAAAATTCTTCCAGGCCTCGCACTCACCTACTTAAACCTACTATTTACTACTTTTTTACGATTGGCTACTATTTGGATACTTTTTTTTTATTTGTTACACTAAAAGCTACTTTTTTCCAGGTTTGAGAATTTACTTTAAATTTGTTAACAGTTGAAATAAAAAAATTATTTTAACCAATTTTAATAAAGTTACTGAAAAAAATTCAAAAAATTTTAATAAAATACTTTAAAACGAATCAATTATTTTCACAAATTTTTCGTAATTCAATGATTTTGAATATTCTACTATTTTAATAAAAGTTTTTCCAAAATAATTTCAATTATCTTTATAAATAATAAAATTCTTCTCCAAAATTCAATTATTTAACAAAATTTTAATAAAATTTTTGTTAAAATTTCAATTGGTTTCAAAAAAATTTTCCTCCTCTTCGAAAGAATTCAATTATCTTGCTAAATAAAGAAATTCTTTTCAGAAATTCAATTATTTTCAGGAATTTTAATAAAATTCAATTATATTCATGAATAACATTATTTATCACAAGAATTCAATTATTTTCAAAAGTAATAAAATTCTTCAGAGAAATTCAATTATATTCAAATAATTTTTAAAAATCTTCGTCAAGATTTCAATTATTTTTATAAATAGCAAATTTCTTCTCCAAAATTCAATTGTTTTCAAAATTTTTAATAAAATTCTTAGCTGAATTTCTTAAAAGTTTTATTAAAATTCATGGGAAAAATTCAATTATCTTGATAAATATGAAAATTCTTTTCAGAAATTCAAATATTTTCAGAAAATATAATAAAATTCTTTGAAAAATTCAATTATTTTCATAAATGACCAAAATTCATTCCAAAAATTCAATTATTTTCGAAAATAATAAAATTCTTCAGAAAAATTCAATTATTTAAAAAAATTGTTGGAAAATTTTCGTTAAGATTTCAATTATATATTTATAAATGACAAAATTCTTCGCCGAAATTCAATTATTTTCAAAAAAATTTTCAAATTCAAAGATTTGAAAATCTACTATCTACTATTTTAATATAATTTACTAAAGGCAAAAATTTTGATAAATTTCTTTACAAACATTCCATTAGTTTCGAAAATAATGAAAATTTCATAAGAATTCAATTATTTAAAAAACTTTATTAAAGTTCGGCGACAAAAATTTAATTATTTTCATAAATAATAAAACTCATCCTAGGATTTCAATTATTTTTAATATAATTTTAAATTAATTCCGCTAAAAACGCAATTATTCTTAAAAATTTGAATAAAATTCTTCGAATCAATTCAATTATTTAAAAAAAATTGATATAATTTGTTTCTTAGAGTGTAATAATTATTTTCAGTTCATTTTCAATTACATTTCTTGAATGAATTTAATTATTATCAAAAATTT
Source organism: Leptopilina syphax (assembly GCA_032872505.1). Lineage (NCBI taxonomy): Eukaryota > Metazoa > Arthropoda > Insecta > Hymenoptera > Figitidae > Leptopilina > Leptopilina syphax. Next base: position 26,332,030 of record CM065469.1, on the reverse strand, counting down.
TAATGCAATTCTTCGTAAAAATTCAATTATATTAAAAAATGTTGATAAAGTTGGTTCTTTATAAGAATTAAAATATAAGAAATATTCAATTATTCAATACATTATTTATTTTTGTATTTAAATATTTGAATTCTCGTAGAACTATCTAATAATAATTGATTTAGAATTGAATTAAATAAAATGATCAAAGTTTTGAATAATCTTATTTAAAAATTGCAAGAAAAAAATGATTGAATTTTGAAAGAATTACTTTTGTAATTTTTAGAAATAGTTAGATTTCAAAAATGCGTTACATTGAAATGACTTGAAATATTTTAATTCCTGTAGACAAAATAAATAGGTATATTAAAATATTTATTTTCAAAAATTATTTTATTTTTGAATGTAATTATAATTATATTATAAAAAAAATTGAGTCGTCTAGTTTAATTTTTCGATAGCTACTTTTTTCTGTCTTTAAGCTACTTTTTGCTCCTTTTTTAAAATTAATTATGGAGTAAAAAGCCTTTTCTTCTTTAAATAAATTATTTTTGATAATTTTTGAATAAGTTTTTTGAGAATTTTTAAAATTTTGATTATTTGGAAATTCTTCAATTAAACATAAATTAGCAAATAAACACTTCAAATAATTATACAAAAAAATTTCAATTAAATTTTTTCAAAAAAATTAATTCTACATAATTTTTAGTTACATGTATGAAAAATTCAGATTTTCAAAGATTTTAATTAGAAAACTTTGCAAATTTCAATTATTTAAATACAAAAATAAATAATTTATTGAATAATTAAATTTTTCGAGGAATTTGATTAAAATTGTGTGAAAAATAATTAAAATTCTGCGATGAGTTTTTTGTTGTTTATGAAAATAATTGAATTTCTTAAAAGAATTTTATTATATATTTATAAATATAATTGAATCCACGTAAAAATTTTATTATTTATAAAAATAATTAAATTATTGCAAAGAAATTTAAAAAAGTTTATTAATTAAAACTTTTTAAAATTTAATTCTTTTTGAAATTATGTAAATTAATTTATGTAAAATTACTTATTAAACAATTTATAAGTAATAATTTTATAAATACCTCTTCAGAAATTTAATTGTTTGAAATAAATTAAATTTCATATTCTGTATAGTTAAAACATTGACAAAAATAAAAAAATGTAAGTTTTTTTGTTGTTGTAGATTTAAAGTTTATTAAGTAAACAAAAATAAATTTAAGAAGAATTAATTTTTAATATTTTCAAAGGTTTCTAGACCAAAATTCAGAATTTTCTAATGAATTTTAAAGATTTAATTTTTTCCAGTACATTTAATAAAATTCTCTGACTTATCTCTGATTTTTCTGACCTGTGGAAACCCTGTTTTTATTTTTTATGAGAGTATAAAAATGTACTAAATTTTTAAAAGAAAATTTAGTTTTGAATAAACAATTACGAGAAATTGATTTTATGTTAATTTTTGTTCTTGTTTTACAGAAATTCTATTTTATCACCAAGGTGTGTACAATATATCAAAAAACTTCGCCTATACTAATAGTCCACTAAAATTCAAAGTCTTTCATAGACACTTGAATCAAAGATCTCCAACTTTGTTGGGAATTGGTACAATGCATGTGAATGATGTGTTTGCGACAAAAAAATTTAAGCATGACACAACGAGTTGCTATTATTAATAAAGGAATTAAAGTTGGCGAATTAGAAGTTGCTGTTGCATTAGGCTGCGATGGCATTCATTTTGGCAAAGAATTTATCGGTGAGTTTCTCTTTTTTTTTCTCTGTAAACTTCGCGAAGTGCAATATTTACTTTTTTGTGAAACTAATTTTTCTGTATTTTTTAATCAGATGCCGTGACATCTGGAAAAGAGAATATTCCTGTGAGGGAATCCTTCTCTCCCCTTTCGACGAAGAACCCGAATTTCAAGACTGTGACTGGAACTCATTCAAATTCAAACAGTGGAGTTTCTTCTGCGTCATCCAGAAGAATTGATACCATCAGCAATGGAAGTAATTCACTAATGAATAATGAAAGAAGTTTATCTGGAGAAAGGCAGAAAAATGGAGAAGACAGAAACATGGAAATATTGATTCCGAATAGTAAATATGATGAAAAGGTAAATTCGTTTTTATTTATTTTAATTTGTTTTTATTAATAAGAATAGTTAAAATTAAAGCGATTTTTGAATAAGTATAGTTAAAATTAGAGTAATTTTCTAATTAATCTTCGGGACTTATTTAGGTTCTTTTACATGGTTTAATATACATATCCGAGGGTAGAGGTTTACCTGAATTAAGCTCATATATTATTTGTCGAGCTTTTTGGAAAGAAGACAGAGCCATGAGTCGCATTTGCACAAATACGAAAAATCCTCTATATAATTTTCATCAAGTGAGTATAAACTTAAAATTTATCTTAAAATAAATTATTTTTATATATTTACTTAATAATTTCCTTGTATATTTACAGCTCGTACCTCTTATTCACGGTTCGGATTTACTTGAAAGAACGAAGGATAATTTCATTGTCACGGAGGTGTACAGCAAAACTTCAACTGGGGAGGATAATCTGATAGGAATTGCCAAATTTCCCATACATCAGTTATACGTTGCTTATCGAGACTCTCACGTTTTGCCGTATTTACTATTATCAAAGGTAGGCACTTTCGAAATTTACACGCTTCGCACTCATCTACTAAAACGTACCATTTACTACTTTTTTTACGTTATGCCACTAAATCCAATTCGCTAATACTAGAAATCAAAAAACTATTCTCAAAAATTATAATCAAATTCTTTAGAACGATTCAATTATTCTCAAAAAAATATTCGAAATTCAATTATTTTTAATATCGAGTATTTTCATAAAACTTCGCAAAAAACAATTCAATTATTTAAAAAAAATTGATAATATTAATCAAAAATTAAATTTTCATAAATAATAACATTTCCACAGAAATTCATTTAATTTATAATAGAATTTTCAAAAAAATTTCGAAAAAATCAATTATTTAACAAAATTTATATACAATTCTTCACATTAATTCAATTACTTTCACTAATAATAACATTATTCATGGAAATTCAATTTTTAAAAAAATTTCTTTGATAAAATTCTAAGCATAAATTCAAATATTTTCATAAATAATAAAACTCAACGAAGAATTTAAATTATTTTTAATATTATTTTAAATTAATTAATCGAAAAATTCAATTATTTTCACAAATAAAATATTCTCCGTAAGAATTCAATTATTTAAAATAAAATTTTCATAATATTTATTTTATATTTCGAAAAAATAATTTATTTAAAACAATGTTTCTAGAATTCTTATTAAGAATTTAATTATTTTCAAAAATAACAAAATTTTTTACAGAAATTTAATTTTTTTAAACATGTTAATAAAATTTTTCGTAATTATTCAATTATTTTCATAAATAGTAAAATTCTTCTCAGGAATTCATTTTTTTGTTGAAAATTTTAATAAAATTCTTAGCAACAATTCAATGATTTTCATAAATAATAAAATTCATCGCAGGATTTCAATTATTTCTAATAAAATTTTACAGGAATTACCCAAAAAATATAAGTATTCTTAAAAATTTAATTTCGATTCCTCGAAAAAATTAATTATTTACAAAAATGTTTTTTTAAATTCTTTGTAAGAATTCAATTATTTACAAAAATATTAGAATTTTTCACAGGAATTAAATTTACTATTTTCAAATATTTTAATAAAATTATTCGAAAGAAATCAATTATTTTAAATACTATTTTAATTAAATTTTTTTTTAAATAATTCAATTATTCTTTTATATTTTCATAAAATTCTTCCCAAAAATTCAATTATTTACATAAATAATTCTTAGAAAGAATTCAATTACGTCGATAAACATCAAAATTATTCCCGAAAAGTCAATTATTTTGAGGCATTTTATTAAAATTCTTTGCAAAATTCATTTTTGGAAATTCAATTATTTTTAAAAATTCTGATAAAATCGTTCGCAAAAATGCAATTATTGTCATAAATAACAAGCTTTTTAAGAATTCAATTATTTTCAAAAAAATTTAATAAAATGCCACAAGGACATTCAATTATTCTCAAAATTTTTAATACAGTTGTTTGTGAAATTTAATTATTTTTAAAAACTTTTCGCAATTTAATGATTGTCAATATCTACTATTTTCATAAAATTTCCAATCAGAAAATAAATAAATAATAAATAACAAAATTATTCCCGAAAACTTAATTATTTTGAGGCACTTTAATAGAATTGTTTGAAAAATTTAATTATTTTCATAAATAACAATATTTATCTCAAGAATTCAATTATTTTTAAAAGTAATAAATTTTTTCTTGAAAATTCAATTATTTTAAAAAATTCTAATAAAATCGTTCGCAGGAATTTTATAGGAATTCAATTATTTTCAAAAAAATGTAATAAAATGCCACACGGACATTCAATTATTCTCAAAAATTTTAATACAATTCTTTGTGAAATTTAATTATTTTTAAAAACTTTTCTCAATTTAATGATTTTCAATATCTACAATTTTCATATAAGTTATTTCCAAACAGAATTCAATTACTTATTTAACAAATTTTTTGTAAAAATCTTCGTAAGACGATTAATAATTATATAAATTATAATTTGCATTAAATTAGTCGAAAGAAATCAATATTTAAAAAAATTTTATAAAATTCTTGGCAAGAATTAAATTATTTTTATAAATATTGTAATTCTTTCATTAATAATAAAATTCGTTGCAGGAATTCAATTTATTAGCAGGATGAGAATGAAAATTACGAAAGAGTAAAGAAAATAAAATATAGAATGGAATTTTTGTTAGTTTTGTGAAGTGTCTAAAACGAGTTTTTTTGGTCGTCAAATTTAATTTTTCGATAGCTATAGTTTTTTATTACTTTTTTTAATTTGAAAGCTACTTTTTGCTACTTTTTTAAAATTAATTATCAAGTGCGAAGTTTGAATTTAGATCATTAATCTTAAATTTTGTAAAGAAAAAGAGAAGTTTCAACTTTTATGGTTCATTTTATGTCACAAATTATCAAAAGTCAAGAAATGTTTGTTTATTGAAGTTTATTATTATTGTTTTTCAGTATCCGGTGATCAGTGTGGATGGTTGGATTTTGATTAAAGATCCCGTGACCGGTCAAAATAAGGGTCAGCTACTAGGCCTTGTGGCCCTTGGCACAGCCGATCAAATTGCCCTCTTAGAAATGACAAGAGGTATTCGCGATTCCATCAGTAATCCATCACGAAACGAAGAAACTATTCCTAGACCTCTTGAAAATTCTCCAGTAATTCGAGAGAGCTCCGAAGTTGAAGTGCAAGTAACACCCTGCATTTCCTCTCGAAATGAAGAATGCCAAACGGAATTTTCAACTCGTGAACAAGTAATAAATGTCGAATCTTCCAACGATTCGTTAAAAAATCAGAGCAAAGTTTTACATTCAATTGTCGATTGTCTCGCACAAGCCCTCCATGTTTCAAGAACAAATACAAATCAAGCTTCGCAAACGGAGAAATTCAGCGGCGCTAGTCAAGAAGAAGAACAAAGAATTGAAGTTGAACCCACAACTTTAGATCCGATATCAATTATTTTATCCGATGACAGCAGTAATCGAAGTTCGAAGACAAATTTCAATATTTCAACCGATATGTACAGAAGCGTTGGAGTTGGGGCTGAATTCGATGATTATTCCACTCAAGGTTTAAGTAATAATTTCAGTGAAACAACAACTGAAATTTCGGGAATTTTGAATCCTTCGAGCAACGAACAAATGGAATCTGACGAGGAATTATCTTTCCGAGCTGTGGTGGAGATTGAATGTGCTTTGCATTTGCCAAAGGTAGAGAAGGCCAATGCAACCGTGGAGCCAAGTACTTACGTTACTTTCCAAGGAGTTTCGAGTCCAAACGAAAGACAATACAATTCTTATACGAAAACAAATGTTTCTCCCCGGACCTGCAATCCTAGATGGGAGTGGAGATGTGATACGAAATTAGCAGTTGATCTTTTGACTAACGTAAGTTCTTAACCAGTAAAATAAATAATCAATAAAATAATTAAATAAGCAATAAAATAATCAATAAAATAGCCAATAAAATAAGTTTTTTATTAGTAATAATAAATTTTTCTACTTTAGGATGAGAAGAAGTTGATATTTAAAGTTTGGCGACTGTTAGAACCAGATACTTGCAGCGCTATTGATTTAGACAGAGATGTAGTTATCGGTTTTGCTGCGATTGATCTTTCTGTTTTGCTTGCTGGATTTCCTCTTGTAACTGGATGGTTTCATATTATAGATTTTACGGGAAAATGCAATGGGCAAATAAAGGTAAATATAACAAAGTAAAACTTTATAATTTAAATTAAAATAATCTTCCAACTATCTTCAATATTAATAATCGTTGTATTCCAGTAATCTGTTTGCAGTTTCAAGTTAGTTGATGTTTGCTTTTTTGTTTCTTACCTTTTTTTAATAATTTTTCTTTTTAAATAGGTATTTTCAATTTTAAAATTAATGTCTAATGAAAATCATTGAATTCCTGTAGAGTATTTTTTAAAAAAATTTTAAATAATTCAATTCTATTCAAGAATTTTATCAACTGTTTTTTCATAATTGAATTCTTTTAAAAAGATGTAATTAAAATTGTTTTGAAGAATTTATTTCAGTAGTCTTGAAAATAGTGAAGTTTTTTTAAATAATTTTTACTGAAAATTTTTAATGTAATTGAATTTTATCAAGAATTCAATTATTTTCAATAATTGTTATAAAATTCTTTGCAAAAAGTCAATTTATAAATAATAAAAAATTTTTAAAAAAATTCAATTATTTTTATATAAATAATAAAATACTTATCAGGATTCACATATTTTCAATACAATTTCAATTAATTTCTTCGAAAAATTCAATCATTTTAAAAAATAATTGAATTTTTCACTGGAGTTTAATTATTTGAAAATTTTAATATAAAATTCAATTTAAGAATTCAATTATTTTAAATACAATTTTAATTGATTTCCAGGGAAAATTAAATTATTTTTAAACATTTTTTTAAAATTCTTCGAATGAATTCAATAATAACAATAAATAGACAATTTTTCACAGGAATTCAATTATTTTAAAATTTTGCAAAAATTCAATTATTTGTAGAAATAATAAATTTTTTCGCAGGGATTCAATTATTTAAAAAAGTTATAAAATTCTATTAAAGTTATTCTATTAAAATAATCGTGTTTATTATTAATTGTAATTAACGATTTTCCTATTAAATTATATTAAAATTATTTACAGAAAATTAAATTCTTTTAAACAATTTTATTACAGTTTTTGTAAATAATTACATTTTTTTTTAAGAATTTCATTAAATTTCGTAAAAATAATGTAATTTTTTAAAGTATTATTTTAATTGAAAATTTTGAAAATAATTGAAATTTACAAAGAATTTAATTAAAAACTTTTGATAACAATTGCATTGTTTAGAAAAATTTTATTACAATTTTTAAAAATAATTGAACCTGTTAAAAAATTTGATTAAAATTATCTTGAATATAATTGAATTTTTTCCTAGAAATTTAATTATAATTGTATTAAAAATAATTTAATTTCTCAAAAGAATTTTGTTTTTTAAAAAAATAATTGAATTGTTTGGAAGAATTTTTTATCAGAATTGTTAAAAATAGGATTTTTATTAAAACTCTTAAAAATAATCGAATTTAATTAATATTTAAAAAAATAATTGTATTCTTTGGAGGAATTTTATTAAAAGTATATTGAAAATAATTGAATTGCTCTAAGGAATTTTATTATTTATGAGAATAATGAAATTCTTCTTTAAAATTTTATTAAAATTTATGAATAATAATAAACAAGAATATTTAATATTATGTACTTAATAAGTGAATTCTTTAAATTTAAAATCTGTAATCATGGCGCGCGTATTATTTGCTAGTAATAATATAATTAATAAATCGATTGCTAATGAACGTTACTAACTAATATTAATTATTAGGTGAGCATAACTCCTTTGGAAAGTATATCTTCTTTTGGAAAATCTACTTCGTCGTCAAGTCAAATAAAGTTGCCGTCCGAACCTTGCCAATCAAACAATTCAAATGAATCTTCGCCTCGTCCAAAAACAATGCGTTTATTTAATAACGATTTTAATAGAATTGACGACTCTAAACTTCCAAATGCAGTGAATTTCAACTATCCGCCTTTTGAAGAAACTATGCCTGACATTGGAATTGGATTTGGAGACGCGTCACTCTCTCTTCTCTCTTCTTCTTTAAAGTAAGTTAATTAAAATCTAGTATTTTATTCTATCAGTAACGATTTAAAGAAAAAGAATGAAAATGAATTGTTTTATGTAAAAAAATTGTTTGCTTACAGACAAAAATTGACGGAATTGGATGAAATTACCAAACGACTTCAATCACGTTTACATGATGTGACAGAAAATGCTTTTGAAGATGATTTCGAAAACGATTTCGAAATGAATGATCAAATCGACGAACCAGAGTCTAATGGAGCATTAGTGGAGAACTTTCGTTCTCCTTCCAAATCTGTCAACCCAAAAGAAATATCCACTTCTGTTCTTCCTCCAACTTCAAATACAATTCTCTCCATGGGCGTAACTACAAATCTTTCCATGGACGTAAATACAACATCTTATCAAGACAAAAATCCGTCTTCTTCCAGTGAATCTCGAAATCTCTGTTCGTCAAATGCAACAAATACAATGGCAGTGGATTCAAATTTCTCCGATACTGGATATTCGACTTGCTACAATAATCAATCGACAAATTATTTTTTAGATTGCTCGAATCCGTACAGCGCAAATTCCTCTGATCGCGAGGAGGAACATCCTATAAAAGGCACTAAAATGCACGTGAATCATCTTCTTGATAAACTTGCCTCACAACTCAATGTTCCACCACCGATTCCAATGGATACGCTTCCAATGAAAATTAACATTATGGACCTATTAAGCAATTTACAGTGCAATAACAATAATTATTTTCAAAACGGCAGGAGCAATCACTTCAATAGAAGTCAAGAAGCAAGAAGAATTCAAGATAACGGAGTGGGACATTCTCAAGAACCACACTTTTTGAGTGATGAGCAAATACCTAATAAAACAATCGAAGGAAGTTCCGATGAAAAAACAGAATCAGTGACAAATTGTACTAAACAAACAACAACAAACTCAGAGAACAAAAATAAAGTGTCAAACGTAATCAGACAGGAATTATCCCAAGAGGAAGAGGAAGGAAACGATTCTGTTGAATTTGACGAACTCTCTGCTCATTTAATGGCGACAAACGTACGCCACAAGGATACGGAAAACGTCTTTAATCCTCTATTATATCAGCATTTACTCCCAGACGTTCAACTGAGTCCCAATTCGTTTAGTTGTTCCGTCACTCAAGACGTTCAGAACAGAAATACAACTCCCGATGGCGAGGCAGTTCAACAGCTGGACAATAGATACACCGAGACTTTTAATGCGGCAATCAATAGTGGATTAAGTAGATTAAGAAAAATGATGGAGAAGAACGCCTTCAGTGACAATAAAAGTCAAAAGCAAAAGTGTTTATACGAGAGTGAAAATTCGGAAGTATTTCGATCGATACCAACAAGCGTCTCTGAGGATGTGGATGGAAATATTGATATTACTGTGATTCATAGACCCTGCATTGACGACCTCATGGCGAGTAATAGTTCAGAATCTGTCATCAGTTCTGTGTCCATGGAAAAATTCACTGAGAAACAATTGGAAACAGACGATGAAGAAAATACATTGACCAGTTCAGAAACATCAACATCGACTATTTCACGACAAGCACCCGATGGCGGGAATCCTATCGAAGAGTCTGACAAAAGGTTGAGTAAGAAACACAAACTTTCAAATTTTTAATTTTTTAGATTTAAGAAATACTTTCATATTTTTATAAATTGTTTATTTTATTTATTTAATTTCTTTTAAATTCAAAAACATTGAAGATAAAGAATAATTGACGCGATCTAGAAGCAAACGAATTTGTTATTTAAGTTCCGATTTATGTAATTACATTAAATCGAAAAGTTTTTATTGAATATTTCCGATGTAATGTGAAATAATCATTAATATTATTGATCCTCTTTCTGTATTTTCACTACAAACAACAATCTTTTTGCTCCAGATCGCGTCATAATTTAAATATCACGTTGGTGATGTTTACAAACTTTTATAATTAACTAAAAGAAAAAATCATTTTCTACTGAAATTTTTCTTTACAAATTGATCTACTAAAAGAAAAATTTTTAAACGTAAAAAATATTTTACGAAATTTTACGTTTAAGTAAAAAATATTTTTTCTTTCAATCGTTGATAGTAAATTTTGTAAACTTCGCACTCATGTTTGTGAATTAAATTGTCACAAATTGTCTAATTTAAGTGCAACATTTTCTAAGTCAACTTTTCTAATTTGATTATGAGGATTATGAGTAGAGAAATATTGATGCTGTAATAATTTTTATCTTTAATGATAATGAAATTTTATAATATTCGTTCTTTTTATCATATTTAGATTTAAAAAAAGTCAATTTCAGATTGTTAATTAATATTATTTATACTAAATTATTCTAGAATTATAATTTTTTAATACGATTTTTGTCTATAAAAATTAAACATACGAATATGACATTAATTCAGAATATTCAGACTTCAGAGCCTAAAGAATGCAACTATATTTGTTTTTTTAGCTACATTTTTTTAATTATATGATAATAACGTAAACTAGTAGTTTAATAATGAAAAAATTCTTAAAGACTATAATAGTGAAAATAATTGTTAAATTTGATTCATGTCAAATTTATATATATATATATATATATATATATATATATATATATATATATATATATATATATATATATATATATATATATAAATTCATCAAAAGAGCATTTTTCATTATTTTCGACAAGAGATAAATAATCCTATTAAAGTACAAAACGTCATTATGCTTTTGAATTTAAAAATCGATCATAATTTAACAATTTCATTCTGCACTGTGCGTGATATTGATATTAAAGAAATTTTTTAAACTTCCTGATAATATTTACATATTTACATTAATCGTCCATATGAAGTTATTTTTCATCGTTAACTATATCATTACACATTTTTTTTACTTAATTTAAGTTTCATGACACATTTGAAAAATATGTATATAATAACTGGAAAAAAATATTATGTTCTTACCGTATTATTATTATTTTATAAAATTTCTAGTTTTTAGAATTTTAAACTTAAATTCACTTGTCGAAATAGTATGGAATCAGATTTTTTTTCCAGTTAATTCATACTAAGTAATATTAAGGAAGAATCCGAAGAAATTTTCAACATTTCAACAATTAAAAGTTGCGTTTAAATAAATTACAGTGTTGACAATAAGGGACATTTTTAGTAACATAACGTAAAATTTAACAAATACTTCTTATTGACAAAAAATTGTAAATTTATTCAAATGCAACTTTTATTTGTTCGAAGTGTTGGAAATTAAATTTCACACCCTTTCTGTAACAAGAATTTTAAATTTTTTCTTTTCTGTAAAAAAATACGAAATTCATGCTTTTGTGTCACTCTGTCACTTTTGTCAACTTTAGTAAACTTTTGTTTTGACGGTTTTGATATGTCAGTTGCGGATTCTTCCTTAAACTTTTAATTTTTAAAGCTAGAAAAAATGTTAAGCCTTTTTAATATAGCTATAAAAATTATTTTTTTTATTGTAAAATATTAAGAAGACAGTGTTACTTAAAGAAGATTGTTTTATATTCGTCAACTAAAGCAGCAAGAATTAAAATTACATTACAGAATATATGCAAAATTGCGTATATAGGTTATTGAAAAAACTTGTTTAATATTTTTTATGACGTTACAAAGTTACAATGACTTTTTTTTTTTTTAGAGAAAAGTGTCAAATGGTGAAATTTTATCCGTGAAAGTATTAAATTTCACAACCACAAAAAAATGTATACGAAAACATTAATAAAAATATTTAGGGAAAAGTTTCAGAAATAAGCATTTTGATGGTAAAAATATTAGACTTTACAATTTTTCACGCCGCAAATCAAATGCAAAAGAGAAAATTGACATTATGGCCTTTATTGTAAAGTTTAATTTCTTTACTATATAACTATAAAAATGCTTTTTCAATTGTATATCCTATTTTAAAAGTGAATTTCTCAAATTGCGTGCGAGTTTTGTAGAAAAACTTGCAAATTTTTACAAAATTCTATCTCTAAAAAAGTGTTCTTTCTTAATAACGACTGATATACCATGTATACGTAAAAAATATCAGATGAGTAATCTATTTGTCGTTTTCAAATTACGTTATAAAATATAATTAATAATTATGTATACACTTCTACGTGTAACATGTCGATATTTTTATACAATATATGTATTTAAATATACGCTCAAAATATAACGAATAAAGGTATCTATAAAGTGGCTTATTGTAATATTAGTTGAATATAAATAATTACATGTTATGAGCAATATGTCGTTTGTATAATTACCAGAATGTGAATTAAAAGAATAATTGTTCTAATTTTGTTTCCTCTCGAGGAAGCTTTGTATTTATGACGCTCTCATTTTAAGGTTTTTAGGCTTCGCACTCATCTACTAAAACCTACTATTTACTATATACTCTTTTTACGTTATGCTACTATTTGGTTCCTTTTTTAGATTTCAGCCACTAAAAGCTACTATTTCTGTTCTTTTTTTGAAAATTTACACTATTTTAAATTCGTTAATACTAGAAATAAAAAAACTATTCTAAAAAATTATAATCAAATTCATTAAAACGATTTAATTATTTTCAAAAAATATTCGAAATTCAATTATTTTTAATATCTGGTATTTTCATAAAATTTCGCAAAACAATTCAATTATTTACAAAAAAAAATTGATAAAATTCATCAAAAATTCAATTATTTTCATAAATAATATTATTCCACAGAAATTCAATTAATTTTGAATAGCATTTTTAAAAAAATCAATTATTTAACAAAATTTTTATACCATTCTTCACAATAATTCAATTACTTTCACTAATAACATTTTTCATGGAAATTCAATTTTTTAAAAAAATTTTTGATAAAATTCTGAGCAATAATTCAATTATTTTTATAAATAATAAACTCATCGAAGAACTTCAATTTTTTTTAATACTATGTTGAATTAATTAATCGAAAAATTCAATTATTTTCACGAGTAAAGTTTACCACAAGAATTTAACTATTTTTAAAAATAACAAAATTTTTCACAGAAATTCAATTCTTTTAAAACATTTCAATAAAATTTTTCGCAATAATTCAATTATTTTCATAAATAATAAAATTCTTTGCAACTATTCAATTATTTTCACAAATAATATAATTCATCGCAGAATTTCAATTATTTTTAATACAATTTTACAGGAATTGCTCAAAAAAAATGTAATTATTCTTAAAAATTTAATTTCGATTTCTCGAAAAAGTCAATTATTTAAAAAAATGTTTTTTTTTAATTTCTTTGGAAGAATTCAATTATTTGCAAAGGGGCCGTTCATAAACAACGTCACACTATTTTGCATAATTTTTCCACCCCCCCCCCCCTACCCACGTCACAAATTTTACATGCTTTAGCGCCATTTTTTCTACAGAACGTCACAAAAAATGAATTCCACCCCCCTCTAAGGCGTGACGTAGTTTATGGACGGCCCAAACATATTAGAATTTTTCACAGGAATGAAATTTATTATTTTCAAATATTTTAATAAAATTGTTCGAAAGAAATCAATTATTTTAAATACAATTTTAATTAAATTTTTTTTAAATTTAATTATTTTTAAAAGTAATAAATTTTTTCTTGAAAATTCAATTAATTTATTCTAATAAAATCGTTCGCAGGAATTTTATAGGAATTCAATTATTTTCAAAAAAATTTAATAAAATGCCATAAGGACATTCAATTATTCTCAAAATTTTTAATACAATTGTTTGTGAAATTTAATTATTTTTAAAAACTTTTCGTACTTTATTGATTTTCAATATCTACTATTTTCATATAATTTCCAAACAGAATTCAATTAGTTATTTAAAAAAAATTTTTCAAAAATCTTCGTAAGAATTTAATTATTTTCATGAATAATAAAAATTTCTCAAGAATTCTATTATTTAAATTAGAATTTGCATAAAATTAGTCGAAAGAAATCAATTATTTAAAGAATTTTATAAAACTCTTCGCAAGAATTAAATTATTTTTATACTTAAATACCTATTTAAATTCTTTATCATTAATAATAAAACTTTTTTTGGTCATCAAGTTTAATTTTTCAATGGCTACTTTTTTACTACTTTTTTAAGTTTGAAAGTTACTTTTTGCTACTTTTTTAAAATTAATTATCGAGTGCGAAGTCTGGGTTATGTTTGTGTCATTTTCACCTTATAATTAAAAATTAAAACCTTCTGTGTTTAATAAAATTTAAAACTAAAATCAGTTTTTATCGAATATTTTGGATTTAATGAAGACTTGGAACAATGGTTTATATTGACAGTGTTGACAGTTGATCCTATTGTTCACAATAAAAAATACAATCATCTACAATTCATTTCTCTGGAGAGCGTCACGTATTATAAGAGTATAAAAGTAGGTTTCATTAATATTTATTACTTTTATTAATGAAAAGTGGAAAACTGGATAAATGTATAGTAAATTATTTTAAATGTACGTTACCAAGACAACCAAGATTTATCGAAAATTAGATTCGAAAAAGCACGAGAGGTAGGCCTCTTTACGAACAGACTTTATAATTTGTTTTGGATGGACCAACCAAATTTTTGCAGTGGTTCCCTCGTGTAAATGTATTCCAGAGCAGTCCCGTAGTTTCTAGAATTAAATTTTCCATTTAATTTCTATTTCATTTGTTTTTTATTTCTTATTTATTTGTATTTATTTATTTCATTTTATTTATTTATTTTTATTACTTTATTTTTTTTTTTTTAATTTTATTCATTTCTCTTTTAGTTTTATTTAATTTCTATTTAATTTTCTTCTAACTTGTTAAATTCTTAATGAAATTGAAAAAGGAAAATTACGGAAAATTGAGAAAGTTCCTTCCTTGTGAATTTCGAATGATTCTTCTGCTCTTCCAACATGCACTGTCTGCAGAGGAAAACTTTATTTTTTCGATGCCAGTAATCTCCTAAAGGTTTTTCCTCACAGATTTTACAAGTGTCATTATTTTGGCTACAACATTTTATTTCAACTGGAAATTGGATTTTCTTTCGTCCACCGAAACTGTGATTGAAGGCTATACTTCGTTCTTTCTCATAAGGATTATACAAACCAGGTCTGTTCAAAAAAATTTTTAATTTATAGAAATAATATTAGAAATAATATTTTAATCGAAATGTATATTTCTATTTTAGAAATTGTCAACTGAAAGAAAAGTATATTCTTACCCTGGATTTTTATTCATCAAAAAGGATTTTCTCCTCGATGAACTGGAAAATGGAGCTTTTGATTCTATTTTGTCAGATGAAAATTTAATTGTTGGACTGTAATCACAAGGAGCTGGTGATTTCTCACAAGATTTGGAAATAATCGCAAATCTCGCTGGACCACTGAAACCTCTTTTACTTATGGCACCTAGACATGGCTAAATTTATTCTTCCAATTAGATTACAATAATTTGTCTAATTTGCAGTAATCTATTGTTTTTTTCCTGATAAATCATACCTTAGTATGAATACTTTTATACGATTCAAGAACATTATAACTGCATGGTGAAATATTTGGATATTCGTCTTTGGAATAGTATTTCATGAAAGAATTCATCCCTTTTCTGGTGAACATATCTCGAGGACATTTGGATCCAAAACATACTGCTCCCTGCTCTTGACAATTTTTTTAAACATCTTTTTTAATTCTCAATCAAATTTAAATTATTTAAATAAAACTTTGAGGGTAACGATCATTCCGAGTCAATTTTGACTTGGAGTGATAAAAGTTTTATTTATAATTAAGACTACCGAGTGATAAAGTCAGAAAATTTAATCTAATTTAAATTAATTTAATTTTTGATTATTTCAATAATTATTAAAATTTCCACAGGAATTCAATTAATTTATAATAACATTTTCAAAAAAATTCCCCAAAAAATCAATTATATTTAACAAAATTGTTATACAATTCTTCACAATAATTCAATTACTTTCACTAATAATAACATTTTTCATGGAAATTCGATTTTAAAAAAAAAATTTTGATAAAATTCTATAAGCAAGAATTCAATTATTTTCATAAATTATAAAACTCATCGAAAAATTTCAATTATTTGTAATACTATGTTGAATTAATTAATCGAAAAATTCAGTTATTTTCAAAAATAAAGTTTTCGACAAGAGTTCAATTATTTAAAATAAAATTGTTATAATATTTATTATATTTCGAAAAAATTAATTATTTAAAACAATGTTTATAAAATTCTTATGAAAAATCCAATTATTTTCAAAAATAACAAACTTTTTCGCAGAAATTCAATTCTTTTTAAAAATTTTAATAAAATTTTTCTTAATAATTCAATTTGTTTTATAAATAATAAAAATCTTCTGAGGAATTCAATTCTTTTTAAATATTTTAATAAAATTTTTCGTAATAATTCAATTATTTTCATAAATAATAAAATTCCTCTCAGGAATTCAATTATTTTTGAAAATGTTAATAAAAATTTAGCTAACAATTATAGTATATTTCGTAACGAGTGCGAGCAGTTGTCAATTTTTGAATGAGCACTTTTTTTGGAACAAACTCTAGGCGAAGCGAAGCTTCGCCTACAGTTTGTTCCAAAAAAAGTGCTCTTTCAAAAATTGGCAACTGCTAGCACTAGTTACGAACGATATTTTTCATAACAAGGTGCAAAAAAGTGCCTTTTTTGCACCGCGTTATGAAAAATTATTTTCAATACAATTTTAATTACATTTTCTCGAAAAAATCAATTATTTAAAAGTTTTTTTTTAATTGTTTGGAAGAATTCAATTATTTACAAAAATATTATAATTTTTCACAGGAATTAAATATATTATTTTCAAATATTTTAATAAAATTGTTCGAAAGAAATCAATTATTTTAAATACAATTTTAATTAAAAATTTAAAAAATAATTCAATTATTCTATTAGATTTTAATAAAAATTCTGCACCAGAATTCAATTATTTAAAAAATAATTCTTCGAATGAATTTAATTATGTCAATAAATAACAAAATTATTCCCGAAAATTCAATTGTTTTGAGGGTTTTTAATAAAATTGTTTGGAAAATTCAATTACTTTTATAAATAACAATATTTATCACAAAAATTCAATTATTTTTAAATAAAATGCCACACAGACATTCAATTATTCTCAAAAATTTTCAATGATTTTCAATATTTAATATTTTCATAAAATTTCCAAATAGAATTCTATTATTTACAAATTCTTTTGTAAAAATCTTCGTAAGAATTTAATTTTTTATGAATAATAAAAATTTCTCAGGAATTCGATTGAAATTAGAATTAGCATCAAATATTTTTGATGAAAATTAGGAAAAAATCAGGGAAATAAAATATAGAATGGAATTTTTGTCAGTTTTGTGAAATTTCCAAGACAATTTTTTTGGTCATCAAGTTTAATTTTTTATAAGCTACCTTTTTACTACTATTTTTAGTTTGAAAACTACTTTTTGCTACTTTTTTAAAATTAATTATCGAGTGCGAAGTCTGGGTAATTAATCTTCTGATAAATTAAAAGTTAATATAATAATAATAATGAAAATCGGGGGGGCGGCGGCTAAAAAGTTTGGTCTGAATTGATAAAAAGACTTTAGGATTGTATACGCAATTGAGTGAAAAACTATATCTATATTTACAATAGGTGCGTGCATGCAAAAGTTTTACACATTTCACATCAACATTATGTCTTAACTATAGTTATATTTCATTTAACTTTACATTCTCGCGTGATAAACTCATTCTGTCCTCAAACGAACACGACTATTACTATGGCAACAATATGCCTCCTCTATCTCGCCAGACGTCAATCAAAGATTATTAAGTATTGACTTTAGCTTACTGTTCAGTAATGTTTTCCTTGCAAGTGAATCAATGTCGTTAAGAAACTCTGCAGAAAAATTTTATTTTTATATTAACGATTATTTTTATAAATTTCATTTTAATTTTTTGTCTACGTATATGAAACAATTTCCACACAGCACCGAAAGCATAGAAATAATATTAGGCAAAATTATTCATTTTTAAAAAATAAGTATATTGAATAATGAAATATTTACACCTTCAGAGGGAGATAAAAACGTTCTTGAAATCATTTTCGTTTTTCTATTCGGATAATTAATAGAGAATATTAGTTTGATTGCGTTTTCTGACTGAAAATTTGTCATTCATGATTTCGAAAATTTTGAGGTTATAAAACGAGTCAACTCAACGATAATTTAATTAAAAAAAAGAATTTTGATTTGATTTTCTCTTTTGTTTTTGTTTACAATAGGCTGCGACATAAATATATATATATATATATATATATATATATATATCAATTTTTAATTATTTAAAAAATGAGTTTCTAAAATAGCCAATAATATCCTAATTATTATTATATATATGTATAATATATATAAAAAGTTTTATTTGAGTTCCAAATTTACTTATTCCACCTGGTTTATATCGTTTATATAATTTAAAATAAAGAATTATATTTTATCCTGTTCTTTATAGCTCAGTAATATACATAAGAATGGCATGACACTGTTTTCCTTCTCTTGAATTGTTAATTAACTATTATATTTTTGTTTAATTAATAAATAAGAACTGATTGCAGTGCCCTCTCGTTTTAACCTATAAACTTTGAACCGGAAGTGAAAGCGCGCTTTCAATCAAAAATAAACTTGTATTCAAATATTATGTTCCATTTCACATAAATAGATATTAAATATAAATGACAAAAATCATCCAAATGGAGAAAATTGATAATGTTTTGAAATGAAGACAAAATAAGATAAAATTTTACAAAGAAACATTAAATAATTACCTGACTTGAATTGTCAACTTACAGGAAGTTTGAGAATTGCTGATTTGACTAGCAGTGTTTTTTTTTTAGTCAGACAGGTCGATGTTGTTTCTGGTTGCCGACAACGTCGGTAGTCGTGGTAGTCGTCGACAATTCGAGATGCGTCCATCCGACACGACACGATGTGTTCTGCATATGGTGGCCGAGTCGAGCGACGAATGTCCTTCTATAATTTTCTCCACTTTTCTACTGGTAAATAACAATTTTTCATCATTAATTTAGTTCAAATTCAATGAGAATACTGCGATTAGCCGTTAAATAAAGAAAACTGAGCCGGCAATCGCAGGAAAATAATGAAAAACGATTAAAAATTAATGTAGACTAACTATAATAACCATTTCAGTGTCGGATTTCCGATTTATGAGACCTATTACCTATGAGAATGTGTATATTGTTTTTTTTAACAATTCTTTCCTCAAATTTCTGTATTGTAAATATTATTTGCTAATTTTATTTAATCATTTAAAAAATAGTTTTTTTATATTCAAGGACACTGAAAAATAAAAAGTGCTTATAATATTATTTTATACTGAAATACTGAAATAATTTTTTCTTAACTTTAATCAGTGTATTTCTGTATGAAAAATTTAAATTTTTTCGTTTGAAATATTTATTTTAAAGGTAGTGGCGTGTGTTTTTTTTGTAGAAACGTCTTATTTCTTAATATATATTTAGTGTGCTTTTTTCAAAATATCTGTCATTGTAAAATACTCTCAATGTTAATTAATGTGGGGGACATATTTTCCTGCTGGAATATTTTTCTTTTGTAATGGAAACTGATTATTTTTTAAATTCAAAAATTCATTTTTTTAAGGTACAATGAACATTGAGATTATACCTATTTGTGACGAACAAAGAAAGTTTAAAAGCATTGCTTGCATTGCGTAATTAAAAGTAATATTACAAAATCGACTCAATGTACAAAGTTAACTCTACCTGAGAAACTAGTTTTTTAACGCCTAATTTATTGACTATACACTAGTTAGCCGAAAGCTTTGAATTGAAACATTTTTCAATCTGCAAAAAAATGAAAAGTAAATGAGTTCGTATTCTTCGTATAAAAATTGAAATTTTTTTGAAAAAACGAAAATTGACAGGTATATTGGAGAAATGCAATTTTTTAGACAAACTGTATATTAATTCTTTCTTCGTGAAACTTTTAAATAGTTTCAAATTGATTATACAAATTAGATGATTTTTATTTGTAGATAAATCTTGTTAAAAAAACTCGTCCACCATGACCACATCATCGGAAGATGTTCTTATGCAAGTAGGACAGGTCCGTTATAAAAAAGGAGATGGCACTTTATATGTGATGAACGAAAGAATAGCTTTTATGCTAGAAAAAAGCAACAAAGTATCTGTCAGTCATAAATATGGTGACATTAAACGTAAGTTTATTTATTTATATATTTCTATGTTTCTTATTCTAATTTTAATTTGTAATTGTATTTATTTTTTACTGAATTTACTTTTTATGGTATTTATTTTTTATTGTAGTTATTTTTTACTGAATTTATTTTTCATTGTATTTATTTTTTTCTGAATTTATTTTTTACTGAATTTATTTTTTACTGAATTTATTTTTTACTGTATTTATTTTTTATTGCATATGTGACGCTCCACGAGAAAAGGGACCTTATGACAAGAGTAAATAAGGTCCCTTTTCTCGTGGAGCGTCACATATTTCTTTTCAAATATTTAAAATTTAAACTTATATTCAAAATTTGTTTTATAAATAATTTATTCATGTTCAGTGCAAAAAATCTCTCCCGAGGGGAAATCGAAAATTCAACTGCAAGTAGTTTTACATGACGGACAATCATCGACTTTTCATTTTGTAAATAAAAATGGCCAAGAAGCACAAATCAAAGATCGTGACGATGTGAAGGAATTGCTGCAACAATTACTACCGAAATTCAAAAAGAAAGTCAATAAAGAACTAGAAGAAAAGAATAGGTAAATATGATTTTCATCACACATAAAAAATCGATTAAAAAAGATTGATACACTTTATAATTATCACTCGACTATTTTTAGGTTACTTCAAGAAAATCCATCTTTATTACAATTATATCGCGATTTAGTAATCACTCAAGTAGTTTCGTCTGAAGAATTTTGGGCACAGCATGCCGTCGAATACATGCAGGCAAAAAAGGTCCAACAACAAGAAATTGGTGTAAATGGCGCCTTTCTTGTGAGTTGAAACAAATTTTGAAAATGTTTGATAAAAGAAATATATAAATAATATAACTAATTTTAATAAAATTTCAGGCCGATATCAAACCACAAGCTGACGGATGCAATGGATTCAAATATAATTTAACCACCGATATAATAGAGTGTATATTTAAAACCTATCCAGCTGTTAAAAGAAAGCACCAGGAAAATGTGCCTAATAAAATGAAGGAATCAGAATTTTGGATGAAATTTTTTCAATCGCATTATTTTCATCGAGATCGTATCAATGCAGGGACCAAGGATCTATTCACCGAGTGTGCCAAAATAGATGATCAAGAAATGAAGAAAGACATTCAAACGGGAATCAATGATCCCTTGCTGGATATCACCTCTTTTGAGGATAAAAATTTAGATGAAAATTACGGTAGTGAAGTGGGAAAGGCAGACAAGCCTTCTGGTAATATTGTACATCAAAATATGATCAAAAGATTCAATCAACACAGCATTATGGTCATGAAAGCTAGCACTGCCAAATCTTCAACAAATTCAAACGAACCACAATTAAATGGATCCGCTTCTTCGGCGAGTAAACATCCCACTACAAATGATAATCTAGACGAACCAAAGACTAAAAAGGTTTGTTTTTCAATCATTCTGTTTATATTCAGTCACAGGTTGTCACAGAATGAATTTTTTAATATTATTTAATTATTTCAAAAGTTTTAACGCAATTATGTTGATAAATAACAAAATCCTTCACAAAAATTCATTTATTTTTAGGAATTTTAGAAAAATTCTTTGCTAAATTCAATTATTTTTCAAAAATAATATTTATCACAAGAATTCAATTATTTTCGAAAGTAATCAAATTCTTCGAAGAAATTCAATTATAAAAATTTTAACGATTTTTTTTCAATGATTTTCAATATTTTACTATTTTTATGAAATTGATCAAATAATTTAATTATTGAAAAAAATGTTTGATACAATTAATTCTACAAAAACATTCAATAATTTTCATAAATAATAAAATATCATTTAGGAATTCAATTATTTTCATCTCCGAATTTCAAATATTTTTCATACAGTTTTAAATAAATTCCTCGATAAATGCAATTATTCTTAAAAATTGTATTAAAACTTGCCGAAAGAATTCAATTTTAAAAAACATTCAATTATTCAATAAAATAATAAAATTTGTTGCAATAATTCAATTATTTTCATAAATAACTTTTCATTCGTCGCAGGAAATCAATTATTTCCACAAATTTTTAAGTAATTAACTAGATAAACAACAAAATTCTCCTAATAAAATCAATTATTTTAAGGAATTTTAATAAAATTCTTTTCCAAAGGTCAATTATTTTGATAAATATCAAAATTCGTCACAAGTATTCAATTCTTCTGAAAAGTAATAAAATACTATAAATGAAGAAATTAAATTATTTTCAAAATTTTTTTAAATTCTCAAGAATTAAATTTTCTTTATAAATGGGTAGCAAAATTCTTCTTAAGAATTCAATTATTGTCAAAAATTTTAATAAAATTCTTGGCAAAATTTCAATTATTTAAACAAAATTTAATAAATTTAAATTCGGAAAAATTGTTAACTTCTTTCAACTTTAAAATTTAATAAAATTCTTTGCATGAATTCAATTATTTTCATAAATTATTATTTAAAATCTTCTCAGGAATTCAAGTATTTTTAAAAAATTTAATAAAATTCTTGAAAAAGTTTTCAATTTATTATTTTCAAAAATTGTTAGAAAATTCTTTAATTCAATAAATTTCTGTAAATTTTAATTAAATTTTTTTAAAAGAAATTAATTATTTTTAAAAGTTGTTAATAAAATTCTTCGTAAAAATTAAATTTTAAGAAACATTTAATTATTCAATAAATTATTTAATTTTGTATTTAAAGAATTGAATTCTTGTAAAATTTTCCAATAAAAATTAATGTAAAAATGAATTTCGGTTAAAATTTTAGATAATAATTTAATATCAAGAGCATTATTATAAAAAAAAGGTTTGAATTTAAAATTTAATTATTGTTATTGATATTTTCGAATAATTTTCCAATGAAAGAAATTTTTCTCAGTATCTAATAATTTTTAGAGCGAATCAGAATATTCTTTAGGGTGAGGGAAAAAGTCAAAATTCTGTCTGGAAATCAGGGAAAAGTCGGGGAAAAACAAAGTTAAATTTTTATGGCAACCCTGAGTCAAAAGTATTACTGAAAAGTAAAATTTTCTTTCCATTTGTTCTTAATTTATTCTTTATTTATTTTTAATTTGTCCTTTATTTGTCCTACAGCTCAGGATACAGGAGAAATTATTATACGATGATTTGGATACGAGCTGTGACGTACAGACAAACAATGTAATGCCTCTTAAATTAACGCAAATCGATAGATATTTGCATGGACCAGTGCCGGGAAGTGAAAAATTTGGAGTTCATCAAAAAGAAATACCAATAATATTAAATCAAATGAGGATAGAAACAACAAAATGGGGAAATAATACCAATTTACCGCGACAAGACTCGAAAACTTTAGTTAGTCCAGGAGCAGCAGTGTTGGCTCTTGGAGAACTGACTCCCGGAGGAGCTTTAATGAAAGGTTTTAGAGAAGAAAGTCTCGGACGTAAGTTTCATTAATTTTCACTTTGCATATTTACTTTGAAAGACAAGCAATTTTCAAGAATCATTTTTTGCAAATTGTAACTTTATTTCTAAATAGAATTTGATTCATGATAATTATTTATTATTTACAATAATTATTTTCTTCTAAAAGAATGAAATTTTTTTTTCATAGAACTAATACCAAAAGACTTAGAAAAAGAATTGCGCAACGTCTACGTTTGCCTTTGCGAACTTCTTAAGCATTTTTGGAGAAGTTTCCCACCAACAACACCTCAATTGGAAGATAAAGCCGTTCGTATGCACGAGGCACTTCAAAGGTTTCATTCTGCAAAACTCAAACCATTTGAGGTAAATTCCATAATCCATATCAAATATTTTTTTATCAATAAAATTGATTAGTGCCAAAAAAGAATCAATTTTTATAGGATCGTATGCAGAGAGAATTCTCAGCTGTTAGTCAACATTTAACGAGTCATTTAAATCAACTTTTGAATGCAGCCTACAAGAAATTTGCTGTTTGGCAACAACGAAAAATGCATATGAGGTAGCCGTCATTAAATACATTTCAAATTTAATTTTTTTAAAAATTTAAAATGAAAACAAAATAAATATGAATGAATGTATATTAAGTTTTACAAAAAATGTTACCGTAATTGAAGAATGTAAATTTAGGGCGCAAATATCATTAAAAAAAACCAAAGTGAGATACATAGATAGTACGCATGTTATAAGAAAATCCCTTCCCTTCAGGTAGAAATTGCTTATTTATTATTTGATATTACTCTCCTATTTTAAAAAAACAACGCAAATAAATCGGGAATCTCGGTTTTCGTGATATGTTAATTTAATTATTTCGCAATTTTTGAATATTAAAGAAGGATGTTATGTATATATAAATTCGATATGTAAATCGTTTAGAAAACTTCAAAATAGAAAAATTGTTATCACTTGTAATACAAAAAAATTGTTACGTTAAAATTTCTCAATATTAAAAAAAAATCAAAGTGTGTGTAATGTTTTATAATTATTTAAATTAATAAAATAAAATAAAATGCAATTACAGAAAACTATTTTTTAATTTTCTTTTTATATATTCACTTTATCCGTATAGAAAAAAAGAAAAGAATATTTTACTGTATGTCTGTAATATCTACAATGTAATTTACTGTGAATGTGTATTCAAATAATTGTAATATTTTCTTACGTGAATGGAATTTGTGACTTATCATACAATTACAGTTTAGAATTCAAGTCTGTCTTCATAGTTTGTTAATATCACCGTTTTTAATATAATTTTAATTATCATTCTATTTATAATTACAATTTGTGTTAGAAGTAATTAGTATTACGTATTTTTAAATTTATTAAAAACATGTTTTTACACCATTATTTCAATAAAAATTATATTTATAAATATACTAAAATTATTGTTAATTTTTTTCTATATTAAAAATGTTTTCTTTAAAAATTAGCGCCATTTTAGTTTAACAATCAACAGGTGGCGCTTTTCTATTGTTGATTTAATTCAAAATGGCGGCCTATAATGGACAGTGGTGGTGCATATTATATTTGTTAGCAAATTTTCTCGAATAAGAGATTTGTATAAATTTAATTTAACGTAGTTGAAAGATTCTTCAATACATATAATATGATTCGTGATAAAACTGGAGAGTTTTAAAAGACTTGCGGTTTTGATTTTTTTTTATCTTTGTTCCGAGTGTAAAGTGTCGATTCGCCGATCTGTGGCCATATTTCTCTGATATATTCGATAAAAAGTTGATCCATGTTTCTTAATATTCACATTAAATGAGCCACAACAGCGCCTACAGTCAAAAATTAAGGTAAACATTTAGTTTAATTTTATATTATATACTTCTTTCAGTTCGTCATGTCTCAATCACCAGGAGGCAAGATCTCGAAAGACGCTGACCTTCCTGATCGCGAATCTTCTAATACATGGTTTGGTGCCGAAACTTGTTTCTCACATACATGACATTAATTTTATAATTCTGTTATTCGGTTTGGTATGTATCAAAAGTTGAACTAATGGGAGATTCTTTACAATTTTGAATGATCGAATAGTTCAGTTTTTAATTGCGAATTGCAATTAAAAATATAAAATAAATTTTGCAATTCAGTTTTGTTATATTTTCTATTTTCGGTATAACAATGAGATGTGGGAATTGATTAATTTTTCCGAGTCCACGTCGCATTGTTAAACTTTTATTTAGTGAATTTTTGTGTTTGCTATTCTTTAATGAAACTTTTTTTTCAGAAGAAACTGGATGAATAGTTGTCTGTCAGATGCGAAAAGCAGACCATCCGGATTAGGCACCTTAAGTGCCAAAATTAGGTGATGGATTCCAGTGGTCCATGGTACACATCGTATAACCGCTTAAGTACAGGAAGTGCTGCCGGTACTTTTCAAGCAACAAGTGCAAATAGTGAATTTGCTAATCAAAATTTAGTGAATAGTCAGGCAGCTCCTCCTGCAACGACTTCTCAACTAATTTTACAAGCGGCTCATACAACTGCAACTCTGGCGGGACAACCATCACCTTTTAATCCAGGGGGATTTCTTTCTCCACCCCCTGCGAGTTACGATGTCTTCTCACCTTTATTCCACCACAGCAATTCGAAACAAGCCCACTATGCCACTCAACACAGACAAGTACTTGCTCAAAATCAAACCGTCATTGGTATTAAACAAACTTCTCCCGAAAGTGATATTTCAAATCTCAGAGAAAATTACAGTGCCGCACATCAATCAAACTTTTTCGAACATCAAACATCCTCTACATCGCCAACTGCTTCCACTTTGGCATGGACTCATCAAAATAATTCACAACTACCCAGTCCTTTTGGCATTCTGCCACACGAAAGCGTTTCCTCATCTCCAGGACCACCCTCCACAAAGTCTGTCTCAACCTACGATAATTCCTTCAATACTCATTTTGTAAGTGGACAACCAATTAATAATCTAAATTCCCCCATTGTCTCCGGGACAAATTACGACAAGAAAGGCACCAGGTCCCCCTCCCCCGTCTCTTCCATTAAATCCACAGTCACTTCTGCACAAACATTTTTCCATCAATTACCAACCAATTACAGTTCCGATACACTTTCGAATAATTATTCAACCAACAACAATCAGCCTTCTGCCAAAGTTCAAACACCTTTGCCCCATCAGTCTTGCATTGTCTCAACTTCGCGAACAGCACCGTCAACTATTTTTATCAACTCTGCGGCAAGATCAGCTAATGAAAAACAGAGAACCAATTTCTCTCTGCAAAACAAAACTACATCTCAGCAGGCAAATCAAACGAAAGGAAAAATTTATAGTGAGGTTACCAATCGCAATGAGCAACATGAAAATAGTCAATCGTCGCCGATCAGTTTCTCCATTATGGATTCGAGAAACATTAACTATACGAACTCTGGTTGTAATAATGGGAGTAACAAGATTCCCCAGAGGACAGGAAATCTTCATAATCAACAATTTCACGTTTTGAATCAACAAGTTCATTTCGAATCGACAACTCCCTACAGACACTACTCGGCGGGTTCGACGAGCGATTCGGAGTACCACCATCCTGGAAGATCAAAATCCACGGCCTCTACCGACAGCGCCTACTCGTCCAACACCTCCACTCAAAATGGACCAGACTGCGGAGTCGTCGTCCCCAGGAGACCGAGTCCCCTTCAAGCGCACTCACAGGCTAGTCCCTTGGGTCACGTGCCAAGTCCCGCTTATCCAATGTACAACAGTCCGATGGCAACCATTTCCTCTCCGTCGCCCCTTCAGCAGCACAACGACAGCAACAGCGGAGCTCCGCCCTACAAAACCGGACTACAACAACAAATAACTCCGCCATCGCCCTTGGATGTCACCGTCCCGAGACCGTCCCCCCAGAGTCAAGTGGCCTACTCTTCAGTCATCACTCGAGCCCTAGGCGCCAACGAAATCAAAACTTACAACACGGAAAAAACCTTCGAGAGACAAACCTTAGAGCGACAGGACTCTGTCTTCCAAAAGCAACAGATCTGCAACTGGGAGAGTGAAAATCGTGCTCCTAGAAAATACGATTCCTACGAAACCAGCTCGAACCAACTCCCTGGTCTCCAAGAGACCCACCGAGTCACTACTCTACCAGAACGACAGCAAAATTACTTCGACGCCTCTCAACTCCCCCTGCAGGATTTAAGCAGCTGCCGAGGAGATCCCATGAGCATTGTCAAAAATCTCCAAACTGTCTGTCAACAAGCTTCTCCGTCTGTTGTCACCGCTTCGAGCATTGATCAACTAAAACAAATCGACGAGCGACGAAAAACAGAATCACCGACAAAGAAAAAGAAAGAAAAGAACGAAAGTCCCTCCGGCGCCGTGGTCACAGAGTACTTAAACCGAATCCCACCTCCAGCCCATCTTAACACTAATAATCAGCAACAAAACGGTTATTTCGAATTCGAACGATGGAATTTACCACCCCCACACTCGAAAATGTTCCCCTCAAGTTCCTTCCCTACCCAAGCACCATTACACTCGACGAATTTCGTCCCCAATCCACCCCATCAATCACTGATCACCCATCATACTCCCCCTCTCACCTATTTTCCCACTTTTCACATCTCTCCCAATCATCATCCCCACGAATTTGTCGAAAATCTCCCGCCACTCGCTCTCGGAGAACCACAAACCACCCACTATCCCGAACTTCGTGATGATAAACCAAAAGTAATAGTTCCCGACATTGAGGAAGAACTCGGATTTTTACAACAGGACGAAATGATGACAAATAATCAAAGTGTCAACGATCCGAAAAGGGGAAAAGAACCCAACACGGGTTTTATGACGAGTTACCTCAAGTTTCTACAGGGAGACAGGGATCCATCGCCGGAGAATTCGTTGAAAAGTGGGAGAAAAGCGTCTTGGAATAGATCGAAACCGTATATTCCTCCGGAACCGGTGATAAGAACGGGTGAGGGAGGAATGAATGGGGATGGTTACAAGAGTCAGAGTCAGAAAATGAAGGAAATACCGCAGATTGACTATGCGAATGATCCTAGGTATTTTCCGCTACCAAAGGAGAGGAAGAATAAGAATTTCGATTCTAGTGATGGGGGATTTAGTAGTGATGATGATTTTCCGTTTAGTATGAAGAAAAGTGAGAAGAAGAATAATAATATTGCTGCTACTGCTGCTGCTACGAATGCAAGTGCTGGTGGTGCTACTGCTACTGGTGGAGGTTCGAATGTTCCGAAAAGTGAGGTCAAGGCGAAGAAAGGAAGACCTATTAAACCTGGAGGTCCGACTGATAGGAAGAGGAAGGCGGCTGCAGCTGCTGCTGCGGCTGCTGCAGCTGGAATTCCGATAGTGACGAAAACGAAAAAAACTGGTACACTTAACTTCTTTTATTAGTTTCTAAGGCCTTTCGACTTTTTTCGATTATTTTAAAAAAAAAAGAGAATTTTTTCGACTATTTTCAAATCAGACGATTTTTTCGACTGTTTTAAAAAAAAAGTCTATTTTTTCTGCTTATTTACGAAAAATGCGACTATTTCGCATTTTTTCGATACATTGTAGCAAAATACTAGTTTTGTCGTATAAAATGCAACTTATCTCTCTCTGGGCACGGAAACGTCTTTGTTCTAGAAACTTTCCTAAAACGTTTCATGTCCGCTACATAACGGCTTAAGAACATCCAATATTCTAAAAACGTTTTTAAGACGTTATGTGGAGGACATAAACGTTTCCGTGTCCAAAGGGTCTTGATTTTCAAAAGTGCGAAAAATAACTACAGTCAAATCTTTTTTTCTAAAGAATTATAAATTTTTCTGAACTTTTCTTGAAGTTATTTGAATTATCAAAATTTTGTTAAATTAAATTTCGAATTGAAAATAATTCAATATTAAACTGTATTATTTCTTGTCAACTTGTGTTTTTTTTAATAATTCAATTATCAAAAGAATTTCTGAAAATTAGTAAATTTATTTAATTTATTATTATTAGTCAAATTTCAAACACTTATTTTCAAAAATCAAGTTCAATTTTTGAATAATTAAAAATTTTTTTTTATTTTTTTAGAAAATAACTATCTACATATTTTTAAAAATTGTATTAATATTCTTTACAACATTTCAATTATTTTCATAAATAATATAATTCTTCGCGGAAATTTAATTTTATCCAATGCAATTTAAATTAAAATCATCGAAATAATTTAATCTATTTTCAAAAGTTTTGATACAATTCTTTATAAAAATTCAATGTACCTATTTTAAAAACAATTTTAATTAAATTAATCTAATGATTTTTAATTTTCTTTGAAATAAATTACAAATTTTAGTGCAATTCTTGTCAAGAATTCAATTATTTTTATAAGTAATAAAATTTTTGTGAGAAATTCAATTATTTTAAAGAATTTTGATAAAATTGTTTAGAATTCAATTACTTTCAATAAAATTTTAATTAAATTCCTTAAAAGAATTTAAATTTTCTTTGAAACAATTAAATTTGTATTTTTACAAATTTTATTATTTTCATAAAAATAATCAATTGCTTCGCAAAAATTAAATTATTCTCATTATAAATTTAATAAAATTTCTCGAATGAATTTAATTATTATCGAAAATTTTAATATTTAATTCTTTAATTTTCTTCGAAACAATTGAATTTGTATTTTTACAAATTTTATTATTTTTTTATTTTCGTAAATAATAAAGAAGTGCATCGCAAAAATTCAATTATTTTCTGTATGAATTTAAGTAAAATTTCTCGAATAAATTAAATTATTATTCAAAATTTTAATGAAATTCTTGTCAATAATTGAATTATTTATTCAATTCAAATAGAAATTGAATTTTTTTAAAATAATTAAATTAGTATTTCCACAAATTGTAAATAAATATTTTTTTGGCGAGAAATCTATTATTGTCATAAATAATAAAATTCTTCGTTAGAATTAATATTATAATATACCTATTAATAATATAATTTTTTGAAAACTCTGAATTACAATTCTTGTTTTTTGAATTCCCGAAATTAAAACAATTGTAAATTTCGTCCAATTTTATTGAAATTATATTTTATATAGTTTTGTTACAATTTTTCGAAAATAATCGTGTTTTTATTATCAAATATGTAACAGAATTAAAAAAAAAAATTTTGAAAATAATTGAAATTTACAAAAACTTAGAATTAACGTTATTATTAGAATATAGAGGAGGGATTGTATTTTATTAATATTTTCTGGATTTTTTTCCCTTTCAGCGAATTCCTTGGCATTACCACCAAGACGGGAAACAACGCGACGAAAAGCGAAGGAAAAGTCGTCTGTGAAAAAACTACTGGATCAACAGCAAGGCATTGATTACTATGATAATGATGAGGAATTGGGTGATTCAGATTCTGATCCGGCCTGGACTCCGGCCGCGAAACTTGCTGGCGATGAGGAGGACAAGCGAAAAAAACGAGGCAGACCTGTAATTAGTAAAAGATCGCGAAAAGTTATGGATGAGGATGGATATTCATCTGGTGATTTGTCCGTTCCCAAGAAGAGCGGAAGGAAGAAACACGATGTACACTCACGACATTCGAATAGCCATAAAAATTCTTCCAGAAGTGATGAAAAATCACTAGCTGCTGTCAGTGATGAAGATATAGATATTTCACCATTTAAGGTTTGTGTCAATTACTTCATTTATTATTGTTAATTCACACACGGGAAATTAACACTGGTGACGTTCACAACGTTTATATAATCAACATTTAGAAAAAATACTTTTTTATTTAAACTTTCAATTTTAATTTTAATTTTTATTTATATATTTTATATATTTTTATATATTTTTGTACAAAATAATGTTTCGTATAATTTTTTATGCAATTTTTTGTCATTATATTAATCTCCGTATTCTTTCATTCATTCATTCTGTCCGCAGTTTGAAGTTAGTTTTTGTGTATGCTTTTGTTTTTTTTTTTTTCGTTAAAAAATATTGTTTGACAAATCGAAAATATGCAGGTATTTTTTCATGTTTTTGAAATTAATCAATTTTAAAAATATTGTTATAAAACATGAAGATAGCGATTGCTCCGAGTTGAAGACTCGGAGTGATCGATTTCTTCATGTTTTATAATAATTAAAGAGGACCAAGTGCTAAAATCATTATTTTACATTATAAGAATATTGTTACTGTAACTTCTTCAAAATTATTTTCATATTCAATTATTATCTAAAATTTAAACTAAAATTCATTTTCAAATCAAGTTTTATTAGAAAATTTACGAGAATTCAATTATTTCAATACAAAAGTAAATTATTTATTGAATAATTGAATGTTTCGTAAAATTTAATTCATATAAAAAATTTTATTAACAAATTTTTAAATAATTAAATTCTTTTAACGAATTTTAATATAATTTTTCAGAATAGTTACATTTTTCAAGGAATTCGATTAAAATTGTATTAAAAATAATTGAAATTCTGCGATGAGTTTTATTATATCTGAAAATAATTTGTAAATAATTTAATTCCTGTGAAATTTTTATTATTTATGAAAATAATGAAATGTTTGCGTACAATTTTATTAAAATTATTTTTAAATAATTGAATTCTTTTGGGTAATTTTATTAAAATAGTAAATACTTATTGAAAATCATTGAAATTTAGGAAAATTTTTGAAAATAATTGAAATTTTTACAAGAATTTTATTAATTTTTTTAAAAATAATTGAATTTTGAAGAAGAATTTTTTTATTTATAAAGATAATAATTGGGATTTTGTCGAGATTTTTTTGTAAATTTTGAACATAATTGAATTTTGTAATAAGAATTTTATTATTTTTGAAAATAATTGAATTTCTGCAATCATTTGTAACTTCTTCAAAATTAAATTTTTTTAATGTTTTTAACTAAAATTCTTCTACAAATCCATTATTTTTAATAATCAATTAAATATATATTGACTAATTTAACTAATTTTAAAAGATTTTGAATTATTAACATTTTTTAAAAATCTAAGTTCATAAAAATTTCTAATTAAATTCATTCAACATTAAAATTTTATAAAATTACAAATTGAAACCGTTATAAGTTCATTTATTTATGAAAATTATAAACGCAACTCTTTTGAAATTGAATTAATTTTGAAATATTTAAGTAAAATTAACCCGTTTAAATGAAATAAATAAATAAATTTTATTTATTTTATGATAGTTGTTCAAGATTTAAGTTATTTAAAAAGAAATTTTTGTCAGAAATTAAAAAAATTGAAGGTTTTGTATTAGAATTTGTGGTAATTTTATAGTTTATGAGTCAAATAAGAAAGACACAAAATTCAGAATTTTTTTATTAAAATTATATATTCCAATTCATATTTTATTTTTATAAAAAAAAATTTGAATTAAAAATTTTTACGTTCTATTTTTAAAATTGCTAATTTTTATTAAAAAAGTGAGTTAGAAGTCAGCCGCGCGCGAATTTTTGATAGTAATTGATTAATAATAAATAATTAATCAATATTAAAAAGAGAAATTTGTAAACAAAATAAAACGTTTTATTGTTTTTGTCAAGAAAAATATTTTCTTTCATTTCAATTGTTGATCATAAACGTTATGAACTTCATGGACGAAAACTTAAAACTAATTTAAATTTGATTCTAATTGAAAACATATTTAATTTCAATTAAAAATAATGATATTTATTATTGGATGCAGCGTTCGATGAATGATGCTGATGATTGGGTAACAATTTATTTAAAATAAGCTAATAAAATTTTTTAGTTTCGTCTTTTTTATAGACTGTTTGAAAGACTTTAAAGGCCATTTTTCGATTTCATTAATTTCTAATTTATTTTTTTACTTATTTCTGACTATAACTTTCAGTCTGGAGAGTTTGTTGTCATGAAAGCTGATTTAGATGAGGAATTTCCACCACTTTGGAGAATTGACGGAAAAACGCTACTTCAGAAATACGAGCCATTCAAATCCAATGGAAAGACTTTCTATCGAAATATATCTACTGTAAGTTTAATTTTAGTTTAATAATGATGATGATTTAATCATTTAATTTAGTTAATACTTTAGTGTTATTTTCAACTAATGAATTTATTAATAATAGTACTCTGGATGGTCACCGCAAAATCGTAATACTTATCAGCAAGTTCCAGTTAAATTTTGGCAGCAAGATAAACTCGAAACTGTAGTCGAATTTCTGAGAGAAGAAATGATTGTTGAGGATAGGTAATTAATTGTTAATTACTATTTGAATTATTTATCAAGAATTCGAAAAACAGTAATCAGTTCGAATTTTCTATTAAACCGAATATAAAAAATAGTAATCAATTAATATTTTTACAGCGAATTCATTGATAAGTGTATGAAAGAAACTGAAAAGTATCAAGATAATTTTGAAGTTTACATTCAAACTTTAATATCTCAGGCATTGGATTCGAATTTCCTGACAGAAATATTCCAAGAACAAGGTTAGTTACGAATTTGAATAAAGATTTTAAATATGCGGAATATTCTTTTCACGCGAATTTTTTATTTATTTCTTTATTCATTCTTTATTTTTTATTCTTTCTTTATTGTTTTCTTCTTATCTTTACTTTTTTCTTTATTCTATCTTTATTCTTATTTTTATCTCCTTTCTTTCTTTTTATATAGATGATTACTTCTTGTCGAATGTAAAAACTGTTGATGACGTAACGGAGGAAAGAAAGCAGCGTTTATTGTCAACCACTAAGTGGCGTTCAAATGTCATAACGGCCGTTTCAACGTGGCCATGCTTAAATATTCTGAAAGATTTGCCGCAGTCTGAATATAAAGGAAAACTTTGTGCTGGTTGCGAAAATGATAAAGTAAACACCAGAGTTTTACTCTATGGTCAACCATATAATGGAACTACTTTGGAAGGTTCACCACTTGATCCAAAAGTTATTCAAGAAAAGGTAATTACTTTTTCTTTACATTTAATTATTTTGTATTTTATATAATTACATTCATTTATACCACTAATAATTAACAATCACTCGAATTTTACTAAATTCTGCTTGTTTCTAATTTTCATTGTCAATTTTAGGATTTCTTGTTCTGTCGAACCTGTCAAACGAAAATCGCACTTTTTAATAAGGTAGCGCATCAGAAATATATTATGTTTTTGGAATGTGCAAGAAGAGTGGGCGACAAGAGAGTTGCAGATCCGCACAAAGATACAACAATAATACTTAATGAACTTCTGGCCGACGAATCGTGGTTAAATCAGGTATTTTTTAAAATATCTTAAAATAATATTTAAACTTAATAACATTTTCGTTCTACTTTGAGGGATATGTATTTTTACGCCCAGAGAAAAATTTTATTTGAACGAAATATATTTTATTTGCGTTCAATTTTGTAAAATTTCAATTTTTAATGAATTTAATTACAAATGTTAAAGAACTTAGACTTTTAAAAATTTTACTAATTCAAATTCTTCAGAAATTAGTTCAATTTTTTATTATTAGGTATATTTAATTAATTATTAAATATAATAGATTCATAGAAGAATTTTAGTTAAAAACACTAAAAGAATTGAATTTTGTAGAAGTTACGAATGATTGCAGAAATTAAATTATTTTCAATATTTATTACTTTTGAAAATAATTGAATTTTTTAAAAATTTTATTAAATTTTTCTCAAAAATTTTTTTAAAATCATCTTAATCTTAATAATAATTAATCTTAATAATTTCTCGCCAAAATTCAATCATTTTCAAAGATTTTAATAAAATCATTGACAAAGTTTCGATTATTATCAAAAATTTTCCTCAATTCAATGATTTTCAATATCCTACTATTATAATAAAATTTATCAAAGCAATTGAGGCTCCGGATCTTAAAAGGGCACTTTCCGCATAGACTTTACATGGTGAAAGTGCCCTTTTAAGATCCGGAGCCTCAATTCAACTATTTCAAAAAAATGTTAAACATATTCTACACAAATATTTAATTATTTTCATAAATATTACAAATTTCAAAGGAATTCAATTATTTTTATTAAATTCATAAAAAGAATTTAATTTTCAACAATTTCAATAAAATTCTTTACAAAAATTCAATTATTTTCATAAGTATTAAAATTTTGCGCTGAAATTCAATTATTTTTTAAAATGTTTAATAAAATTCTTCACAGGAATTCAATTCTTTTTCAAAAATAATGAAATTCTTAGCATAAATTCAATTATTTTAAAGAATTTCAATAAAATTCTTTACAATAATTCAATTATTTTTATAAATAATAGAATTCTTTACAGGAATTCAATTATTTTCAAAAATAATAAAATTCAATTATTTTTATAAATAATAAAATTCTTTACAGGAATTCATTTATTTTCAAAAATAATGAAACTCAATTATTTTTATAAATAATAATAATTCTTCGCAAACATTGAATTATTTTCAAGAATTTCAATAAAATTGTTTACAGCAAAACATTAATTATTTTCAAGAACTTTAATAAAATTTTTCACAATAATTCAATTCAATTCGTAAATAATAAATATTTTTATTGGGTGTAGTGTTTCTAATAAAATATTATTTTCAGTTATTTAAAGAAGTGAGAAGAATCTGGGCCGAAATCGACGGAATTCATTATCACTTTATGAAAATAAAAAATATAGTATCTGGTAGTAATGTTAACTCCTCAAATTCTGTTTTTGAAGCAGTTGAAGGATTAAATGCAACTTCCAATTTACAGTTACCTGCTCAAAATGTGAACTGTATTCCACAAAGCTTTACTCAAATTTTAAATGAAACAGAAATGTCATAGTGGTGCTAAACTAGATTGAACAATTCAGTCATTAAACATTTTTTTTTTTATTGAACGCTCTTAATGTGCACTTAAAAAAGGCAAAAAAAAAAAAAAACTGTGAATAACCATTTTTGGTAAAGAAGCATAATCGAGAATGAAAATTATAGACTATAAGTTGTAAAGAAAAAGAAAAAAAAAGCATAAAGGCACACCGAACATATGTAATATACGCACTACTTCGTAATAATTAAACTTATGCCCAAGTTTCGCCATTACAATAGTTTATTTTCTGCGAAGAATTTCGCAAAATATAGTGTGTGAATATAGAAATAAAATTCAGTAGATATTTGTATTGCTTCAAAGCAAAAAAAAAAAATTGTGAATTCAAAAATTCTCTGGAAAGTTTACATAAGCGTTTAAGGTTTCAAGTGATATAGACTAAAGTTATGATAATTTCTGTTCAACATGAACTGCAGATTTTTTTTTCACATTTCTTTTATTTGATTAACTAATTTTTGTTGTCAACAATAATTTATTTTTTTAATTTTCGTTTAATTTCATATGAGAGATTAAAATTTTCCTCGATAAGAAATACCTGTTTATTTTAAAATTAAAAAGAAGAATTGTAATTTCTTAAAGCAGGGACAACACTAAAGAAATTCAAATTTCTTGAATAATTTTCATTTTCTCCTTTTATTTTTTTTTAAATGTACATATTTTGTTTGTGAAATTAAAACACAATTTTATTTTGAAAAATTATCGAATTTTTAATTTTAATTTTAAAAAATATTGAAAAATATTGAAAAACATTTTTTACTAAAATAGAAGAAAGCTCACATTTTATAGAACGGACGGTTGTCTCTGATTGAGAAAAGTTTTATATGGTAGATCAAATATGTTTGTACATAATTTATGAATGTTATGTTAAGATTTTTAATGTAGAAATTACATTTTATTTTAGTTATATCTGGACTAAGTTCCGTTTTGATCTTCCTATAAATTTGCGGCGAAATCAAACAAATATTTTCCAGTAGATGATAATTTGAATATCAGCTTATAAGTATGAAAAATTATTATTATTATTATTATTATTATTATTATTATTCAAATTGTTTAAAACCTACGATAAAGTTGAAGTTTTCACTTATTGAAAAGAAAAATAAAATTGTCTAGAGATTGCGTGTTTGGCGCGAATGTATTTTTGAAAGTTGTAAATCAAATTATATTTGTAAATTGTAAAAATGCGTTTAGTGAAAATATAATATAGGTACAATTTTTTGTAGCTATAGTATTTCTTATGTAAGTAAGAAAAGCATAAATATTAAAATATATATTAACATCAGAAAAAGAAAATTTGCTATAAAATAGAAAAGAAAGACACTTTTTGATAATAAGAGTGTTTTGTTCAATAATTTTTCTTTCTTTTATAAATGTGCCATGCCATTGAATCTAAATCATTCTTTATAATAGTATTTATCGACTGGATTTTTTAAATATTCTTTCGATAAACTGTATAATATACCAAAAGAAAAATTGTTCTATAAGTCAAGAATATCATCATAGCGGTTTTTACTTCTAAGCAATGACAATTTTACCAGAGAACGTTATTAAAAAACGATACAATTGTTTTCTTTATGAAATTAAACATTTTTTCATAATCGCATATAAACATTTTTTTTTGTAAACTTCAAATTGTTTTAATGAGAAATTTTTTATTTTGTAAATTAAAAGTTTTTTCTACGAAAAAAGATTAAAATAAATATATATATAACGATGAAACATCACTGGCATAATTTATGTTTTTATTAAATATTTCTAAATAAAATAATTTAAAATTGAGAATATTTATTATTAATTGCAGGCTTCGCACTCATACTAAAACCTAATATTTACTACTTTTTTTACGTTATGCTACTATTTGGGTACTTTTTTTTAGATTTCACCCACTAAAAGCTACTACTTCTGTTTTTTTTTAGAATTTCCAATACTTTAAAGTCGCTAATACTAGAAATCAAAAAACTATTCTCAAAAATTATAATGAAATTCTTTAAAACGATTCAATTACTTTCAAAAAATATTCGAAATTCAATTATTTTTAATATCTAGTATTTTCATAAAATTTCGCAAAACAATTCAATTATTTTTAAAAAAATTGATAAAGTAATTGAATTTTGGATGAATTTTATCAATTTTTTTTAAATAATTGAATTGTTTTGCGAAATTTTATGAAAATACTATATATTAAAAATAATTGAATTTAGAATATTTTTTGAAAATAATTGAATCGTTTTAATGAATTTCATTATAATTTTTCAATTAATGAATTCAATTAATTTAGAATAGCATTTTCAAAAAAATCAATTATTTAACAACATTTTTATACCGTTCTTCACAATAATTCAATTATTTTCACTAATAACATTTTTCATGGAAATTCAATTTTTTAAAAAAGTTTTTGATAAAATTCTAAGCAAGAATTCAATTATTTTTATAAATAATAAAACTCATCGAAGAATTTAAATTATTTTTAAAACTATTTTAAATTAGTTAATCGAAAAATTCAATTATTTTCACAAATAATGTTTTCCACAAGAATGCAACTTTTTAAAAGTAACAAAATTTTTCACAGAAATTCAATTATTTTTAAACATTTTAATACAATTTTTCGCAATAATTCAATTATTTTCATAAATAATAAAATAATAAAATTTTTCTCAGGAATTCACATTTTTTTAGAAATTTTAACAAAATTTTTTGCAACTATTTAATTATTTCCATAAATATAATAAAATTCATCGCAGGATTTCAATTATTTTTAATACAATTTTACAGGAATTGCTAAAAAAAAAAAATGTAATTATTCTTAAAAATTTAATTTCAATTCCTCGAAAAAG
The DNA here is from genome assembly GCA_032872505.1 of Leptopilina syphax. Classification (NCBI taxonomy): domain Eukaryota; kingdom Metazoa; phylum Arthropoda; class Insecta; order Hymenoptera; family Figitidae; genus Leptopilina; species Leptopilina syphax. Next base: position 26,292,345 of record CM065469.1, on the reverse strand, counting down.
TCAATATTATTTGAAAAAATGTTTTTTTAAAATTCTTTGGAAGAATTCAATTATTTACAAAAATATTAGAATTTTCCACAGGAAAATTAAATTTATTATTTTCAAATATTTTAATAAAATTGTTCGAAAGAAATCAATTATGTTAAATACAATTTTTTTGAAATTTAATTATTCTTTTCAATTTTAATAAAATTCTTCCCACGAATTCAATTATGTCGATAAATAACAATATTCATTACAAGTATTCAATTATCATCTCGATAAATAACAAAATTACTCCCAAAAATTCTATTATATTTTGAGGCATTTTAATCAAATTCTTTGCAAAATTCAAGAATCAAGAATTTAATTATTTTTAAAAATTCTAATAAAATTGTTCGCAAAAATTCAATTATTGTCATAAATAACAAGCTTTTTAGGAATTCAATTATTTAAAAAAAAATTAATAACATACCACACAGACATTTAATTATTATAAAAAATTTTAATAGAATTTTTTTGTAAAATTTAATTATTTTTAAAAACTTTTCGCAATTCAATGATTTTCAATATCTACTAATATTTTCATATAATTTCCAAACAAAATTCAATTATACTTATTTAAACAAATTTTTGAAAAAATCTTCGTAAGAATTTAATTATTTTCATGAATAATAAAAATTTCTGAGGAATTCAATTATTTAAATTAGAATTTGCATAAAATTAATTGATCTTGTTTTTATTTATTTTCAATTGATATATTTTTTTTTTTTTAATTTTGAATTAAAATCTCGATTAAAATTGAGGAATGCATAAATTAAGGGGCGTGACGTATCTCAACGTGCGCATGCGTTAATTCTGATAAACATAAGCAGAAGCAAGCAGAAGTATAGTTAGAATATGAGTGTCACGTTTAATTAATTCAATAAAGAGTAATTTGCAACAATGCAAGTTGATAATGTTGACACGATAATATTCAACATTAAGACTGATTATAAACAGTTATTAATTTGGAATACTCTTCGGTGCAAAAAATAGAGTAAAAGGTTAGAATGACTCATTCTATATGTTAAATTTACTATACATATTTTAATTCTTAGTAAATAGTGTTTATTTTTGTTTTATAATAGTTTTGCTTACCTATTTTGATGAAGAAAAATGGGTACCAAGGGTCTTAGTTCAATAGCCGAGGAATATTTTTATACTATTAATCCTCTGGCTCAACGAATTGGTGAGGATGTTGCTGCCACAAAAGATGCTTATGAGGGTCTTTGGAGTACTTTAAGTTTATCGGAACAAAATCAGGCGATTGATGAGACTATAATTACACCAGAAGTTGCTCTTAAGTATGCTGCAAAAAAAATCGATTCCAAGGAATTGCCAAAATCATATCCAAAATTGTGCATACAAACTGGGATGAAATTTATGGTTGATGAAACGGGTTCGGTGAGTATACGAATTTTAACATTTCTTTTATCTTTTTAATATAATCAGGGTTGTCACGAAACCTGAAAACTTGGAAAACCTGGATATGTCAGGGAATTTTATAAACCTTGAAAAAACCTTGAAAAGTCAGGGAATTTTGATCGAAATCCTGGAAAATTGTTGTTTTATAAAGTTACTTATTATGTTTATTCTTGAAATCTAATTTTACTTCAATATTTCAAAATTAATTCAATTTTAAAAGAGTTGCGTTTACAATTTTCATAACTAGATAAACTTCAAAAGATTTTAATATGAAATTTTGTAAAATTTCAATTTTAAATAAATTTAATTGAAAATTTAAAAAAAATTTAATAACTAAAATTCTTCTGAAATTAGTTAAATTTTTTAATATATATTTAATTGATTATTAAAAATAATGAATATTTATAGAAGAATTGAAGTTAAAAACACTAATTGAATTTTGAAGCAATTACAAATTATTGCAGAAATTCAATTATTTCAAAACATTTAATAAAATTCTTGGCAAAATTGTAATTAAAAACTTTTCTTAATTCAATGATTTTTAATATCTACTACTCTAATAAAAATTCTCAAAAGAATTCAATTAGTTAAGAAAAAACTTTTATTAAAATTCTACGCAAACATTGCATTATTTTCATAAATAATAAAAATTTCACAGAGATTAAATTATTTACGAATTATTTTCATATGTTATTATTCAATTATTATCATAAATAATAACATTTTTGAAAGGGATTCACAAATAATAAAACTCATCGCAGACTTTCAATTATTTTTAATACAATTTTAATTGAATTCCTCGAAAATTGTAATTATTCTTAAAAATATTATTAAAATTTATCAAAGAAATTCAATTTTTTTTAAAATCTTTGCTACAATTCATTTATTAGAATTTAAGTATTATTTTCAATGTATTTTAATTTAATTTCTTCAAAAAATTAAATTATTTTCACAAATTCTTTGTATCAATTCAATTTTTTAAAACTAATTTTAATAAAATTCTTCGTAGAAATTTAATTAATTTCAAAAATTTGTCAAAATTCAGTCATTTTCAATGTCTACTATTTCAATAAAATTTTACAAAAGAATTCAATTATTTAAAAAGAAATTTCAATAAAATTCGTCTCAAGAATTCAATTATTTTCAAAATTATAATTCTTCGCAGAAATTCATTTATGTTCAAAAATTTGCAAAAATTCTTGTCAATTCAATTATTTTCAAAAATTTTAATAAAATCTTGGCAGAATTTCAATTATTTTTTTTAATTTATTGATAAAATTCTGAATGAAAATTCAATTTTAAGAAACATTCAATTATTTAATGAAATATTTATTTTTGTATTTAAATAATTGAATTCTTGTAGAATTTTATAATAATTATTGATTTAAAAATGAATTTCAGTTAAAATTTTAAATTACAATTGAATATTGAAAGCACTAGCAAATGTTATGCGGGCTAGCACGCGGAACGAGATGTTCATTTTATTATTATTTTATTATGCAAATAACAAAATTTTTTATTTTTAAATATGAATTTTTGATTAATTTTAGATTCAAACTTTAAAAAAATTCAATTATTAACCAATTTACTAATTAATTATTTTTGTTTATTAATTTAAAAAATTTTAATAAAATTCTTTTCAAGAATTAAATTATTTTCATAAATAATACCATTTTATTGATTCTTCGAAAAAATTCAATTATATTTATAAATAGTAAAATTCTTTGCAAAAATTTAATTATTTTGAATACAATTTTAATAAAATTGCAGGAAAGAATTTTTAAAAATAATTGAATTTTCAAAAGGTTTCAATTTAAAATCTTTGAAAATTTGAACTTTTCATACTTTTAATGAAGAATTCTGTAGAATTAATTTTTTTCAAAAAGTTTAATGGAATTTTTTTCTAATTATTTGAAGTTTTTAATTTGTAATATATTTAATTGAAGAATGTCAGAATAATCGAAATTTCGTAAAATTAAATTGTAAACAAAAGGATTTGAAAATTGTACAAATGAATAATCAAAATGATAAAAATAATTTTTGAAGAAGTTGGAGTAACAAAGTAGCAAGTTTTAATTATTATAATATATATTGAATTTGAAATTTTTGAAAATCTTAATTCTTGTGGAAAAATAATAATTATTAAATATTTATTTAAAAATGAAGTTATTGATGTTTTTTTGAATAATTTAATAATTCAAGAAATTCGTAAATAAATGTAATAGAACATTTTTTTGTGTATCCAATAATTTTGCGAGTGAATCTGAATATTCTTTAGAATCGGGAAAAAAGTCAAAGTTCTGTTTGGAAATCAGGGAGTTATTTAATTTGGTAAAATGTAAATTTAGTTTTAAAAACCTGGAAAAATTCCGTTTTTAACCTGGAAAACCTGGAAAAGTCAGGGAATTTGAAAATAGCAAAAGCGTGGCAACCCGGATAATAAAGTATATAATAGATATAGAAAAATGTTTTTATTTTATTCTTAATTATTCAGAAAGTGAAAGTCTATTTTCTTTTAGACATTGCGTTGGCGTGATGAACACTCAGCACCATTTTCCTTTATGACACAATCACAAATGAATCTCAGTTTATCGGATTCGGCCGAAGAGATGAAATCTTATTCCTACGGGAATTATATTATGGGATCACCCCACTATTCCAGTCCAATGAAAAATTCCAATGACAATGAAGTTTTACTCAGTGGTGATTATAATAACCTGTCTTCAAATAAACTCTGTTTCTACAAATCGGATAATTATTCGGATACAATCTATTCCACGAACGAATGCAGCAATCTTCTCAATAGTCTGACTGACAGTGATAATTCGGAAAATATTTTCTCCAAAATAATCAACAAGACTTCTTTACTTCAGATACAATCTAATTATGACGATGAAGACGACGACGACAACGTCGATGATGATGATCTCGAAAGTTTGGTGCCAATGAGAAATGCACAAAAAACATCAATTAGTGATAAGTCTCAAATGAATATTAGCTTAACTAATGCAAGAAAACAATCTAGCGACACTACTGAATCCACTGCATTGCTAGATACTCCAAGTTCTTACAATAGTTATCAATCCTCACATTTGAATCAAGATGATTCCATTCCAAAGACTGGATTTGAATTTTTGGATAATTGGTAAATTTTATATTTTGCTAATAGAAATTATTAATTACTCCTTTATATCAACACTTATATCAGTATAATATAGAATCTGTTACTCCAAATATAGTAAGATATGTAATATCGTAAGAGAAAACGAAAAGGTTTCTTCTTTTTTAAATAAGAGAGACATGTGCATTGAATTTATAAAGACTGTTTCCGAACAAAATATTTTAAACTACTAATATTAGTTAGATGTAATATTTTTACAATAATTTATATTTACAACGTGTTTACAATTATCATTCGCTCCGAAAAAAGATATAAGAAGCAAACAAAGTGTAAGTTCACGTTTACATCAGAAAACAGTTTCTATTGACTTTTTCCAGTAGAAATTGATTCTTTCTCTGAATTTCACGCCAACAAAAATTACAAACAATCAACAAATATTTGCTTCTTGTATACTTTTCTAAAGGAGAGTGTTACAGAAATTCCTATACTCATATTAGGTTTATCACTGTTTTAAAGATTGCTAGTCACCAGTGGTTAATAAATGATAATCTAATTATAACCAATTTATACTTTTAGTACTAGTTAAAAAATACTTCCTTTTAAATAATCTTAAAATAGATGCGTGTGCGTATGTATTTAAGAAAATAATTAAAATACAAGAAAAACATAATATTAAAATGTAAGAAATATGTCATTTGGAAAAAAGTTTACATTTTGTAAAACTAATGTAATTGTTAAGTATTTTTTAAAATTTTCTACCATTTTAGAAGCAGTCAAAAATGTAATCAAAATAAATATTTCTATTTATAAAATATTTTTGGTGTTTATATTACTATAAATATTCTGAATATTTGTTTCTTAAAATTCTTGGCAAAATTCAATTCCATTCAATATTTTTCAAAAATAAAATTCTTCACAAAAATTCAATTATCTTGACAATTTTTTTTAAATTATCTTCAAGACTTCAATAATTTTTATAAATAGCAAATTTTTTTTCGCAAAAATTCAATTATTTTCAAAGATTTTAATTCAATTTTAATTTTAATTCATATTTGGTAAAATTTCAATTATATTCCTCAATTCAATGATTTTCAATATCTACTATTTTAATAAAATTTTCCAAAAGAATTCAATTATTTAAAAAAAAATGTTAATGGAATTCTAGGCAAACATTTAATTATTCTCATAAAAAATATATATTTTACAGGAATTCAATTACTTTTATTAAATTCCTCGAAAGCATTTATTTTTCAAAAATTTCAACAGAATGCTTTAGAAAAATTCAATTATTTTCATAATCAATAAAATTCTGTGGAGAAATTTAATTATTTTTTAAAAAGTTTTTAATTAAGTTCTTCACAGGAATTCATTTATAAATTTAATTTATTTTTAAAATTTATTATTTATTTTATTATTTTATATTTTAAAAATTTTGAAATTTAATTATTTTTTAATAAAATTCTTCTCAGAAATTCATTTATATTTTCAAAACTAACGAAATTCGTAGCAAAATTTAAATTATTTTCAAGAATTTTAATAAAATTCCTCACAATAATTCAATTATTCTTATAAATCATAAAATTCTCAGCAAAAATTCAATTATTTTCAAGAATTTTAATCAAATTATTCACAATAATTCAATTATTTTCAATAATAAAATTATTTTCAAACATTCAATTATTTTCATAAGTAATAAAATTTTGCGCAGAAATTCAATAACTTTTAAAAATTTCAATGGAATTCAATTATTTTTATTAAATTCCTCGAAAGAATTTAATTTTTAACAATTTCAATAAAATTCTTTACAAAAATTCAAATATTTTTATAAGCAATAAAATTCTGTGGATAAATTTAATTATTTTTTAAAAAATTTTTAATAAAATTTTTCACAGGAATTCATTTATATTATTATTTTCAAAATTAACGAAATTCGTAGAAAAATTTCAATTATTTTCTAGAATTTTAATATAATTCTTCACAATAATTCAATAATTTTTATAAATAATAACATTCTTTTCAAAAATTTAATTATTTTCAAGAATTTTAATAAAATTCATTACAAAAATTCAATTAATTTTAAAAGTAAAAATATTTTGCGCTGAAGTTCAATTATTTTTAAAAGTTTTAATAAAATTCTTTACAGGAATTCATTTATAAATTTAATTTATTTTTTAAAATTTATTATATTTATTTTATTTTTTTATATTTTTTAAATTTTGAAATTCAATTTTTATAAATAATAAAATTCTTTTCAAAAAGTTCAATTATTTTCAAAAATTTTAATAAAACTCTTCACAGGAATTCATTTATATTTTCAAAACTAACGAAATTCGTAGCAAAATTTCAATTATTTTTAAAAATTTTAATAAAATTCTTCACAAAAATTTAATTATTTTTATAATAAAATTCTTCGAAAAATGGAATTATTTTTAAGAATTTTAATAAGATTCTTAGCAAAAGTTCAATTCTTTTCAAAAATGTTAATAAAATTTTTCACTAGTTTTCAATTATTGTCAAAAATTCGAAAAAAAGAATTGAATTATTTAAAAATTTGTTGATAAAATGTTTTATGAGAATTAAATTTTAGATGATAAGAATATTATAATTACTATAGCGTGAATTTTTAGAAACAATTGAATTTTCAAAAGTTTTCAAATTAAAATCTTTGAAAATTTGAAATTTTCATACTTTTAACTTACAATTCTGTATAATTAATTTTTTTGATAAAGTTTAACTAAATTGTTTTTAAAATTATTTGAATTTGAAGTTTTTATTTTCTTATATAATTATATTTAATTGAAGAATTTTCGAATAATCAAAATTTTGTAAAATTGAATCGTAAACAAATGGATTTGAATATTCTTAAAAAACTTTTTTAAAAATTATTAACAAATAATCTTGTAATATAAAATAATGATTTTATCCTTAATTATTATGAAAACATGAAGAAATCAATCACTCCGAGTCTTTGACTCGTACTCGTTTTAATTGAACAACTTACAAGAATATTATATAAAACATGAGTTTTATATAATATTCTTGTAAGTTGTTCAATTTAAAAAAGGTTGAGATATTTGAATTTAAAATTTTTGAAAATCTTAATTTCTATGGAAAAATAATCTATTTTTAGGGTAAAACAACACAAAGATTTTTTTTTTAATATTTATTACAAATATTGTAAATTAACACACGTATACATTCAATACATTTTCTCTTGATTCAGACTTTGTCTTTGTACAGGTCAATTGCATACAATATTTACAAACAAATCTATTTTACACAGTACTTGACGATTTATATAGGCAATGAAAAAGAATTCATGGCATATCGTAAAGACTACGTAGTCAGTCTAGCGATGTTGAGGTTTATTTTTATCGATAACAATTATGGCTAGAAATGTAAAGTAGAATTTTTTTTTAAACATTTCTTAGTAATTTAAATAATATTACAAGAATATAATAATATACAAAAATATTACACTGCAATTGGGAATATACAAAAAAAAATTGTTGTCTACAATTTTTGAGTACAGTTACAAAAAAGTAATTGAACTATTAGAAAAACCTAGCTTGTACATTCTAGAAAATTATTTCGAGAAATAATAAAAAAAATTACAAGACATTGCACCATAATTTAATTTTTTTTATAGTAATTACAGTCTATATATAATTAGGTAATTTTTCACTATTAACTGTACAAACTCGCTGACATCCTGATACAAGATGTCAGGATACTTTAAAAAAATAGCTTTTTAAGCTCTAATTTTCGATTCTCTTTTTCTGCAATAATTTTTACATATTTAGAGAACATTGTATGGCAAGAACAATTTTTTTAAATAATCTCAGTCATGTCTTGGCTTGAAAATAATAATTTTCATTCTCTCAAATGAGCAATTAAATAAAAATATTTTTGTGTTTTTAACAAACCTTTAGAATAATTTAAATAAGAGTATATTTTTCAAACGTACTCTTCCGATGGTTTGGGAATATTTGCTGGTAGTCTGAGAGTGCTCTGCACCCGGTTGGCACTGTCAGGCAATTCGGCAATGTCTATGAATACTCCGACCAAACTCTCGAAATTTGGCCCCCAATTTAAGAGATAGTCCCAACTGAGAGCGGTGTTGGTGGATGGTGAACCGTTTGTCGTCGGCCTATAAAGTCCTCCCATGTGTGTCGAAAGATCATCGTCGGAAGCAACCAGAGTGCTCAGCGAACCCCGAAACGAGCTGTCGAATCCGTCGTAGTTGATATTCGGCGGAAGGGGAGGTTTCGTGGAGGGTGACGACTCAGTTGTTCTGACGGGAACCTCATCTTCGGGTTTACTAAATAAGTCATCAGATCGTTTATCTTCAACTAAAGAATTATTATCGTACTCAATTTCCGAACATGTGAAGCTATCGTTACCACTCTCATCCGTAGTCGAGGAGTTCCTTCTTTTCAGTCTTTCGGGCGGTGGAGTGTGCCTCCTGTGTAGATGAAGAGGTCCATGCGTCGGAGGTCCCCTTGCTTCGCTCGAAGAACTCACAGCGTCCAAAGTGGAGACCAAACTCGATGTTCTTGGCCTGGAGTTTAGTCTCTCGATTTCTTCAGCAGTGAGGCCCATTGGTCCCGAGGAAACGTTGTTCACCGTTTCATTTGACTGAGGAACCTTTCGGCTTGCAGTTGAACCGGAGAGTTGACTCATAATTGGCGAGTTGAGACTTCTCTCACTGTTGGAGTTCAGGACATCTTTTCCAACTCCTCCAGAAGATGAAGTTGTCGCCAACAATGCAGTCTGGAGAGGTTTTCCGCTGATGTCATGTAGAGTCAAAATCCTCGGTTGTTGGGCGGAGAGTTCACTGCTGGGAGAGAGTCTCGCCAGTGGTGTGCTCTGATGGAGTTTCTGCACCGATCCTGGAGGTTGACCAACCGCTGGAGGTGGCATTGCTCTGGGTGGAAACGGGGCCGTATGTCGATGCTGTTGCCCGGTGTGCTTGTGATGATTGGCGTAGCTTCCAATTGGAGGCGACGTTGCTTTGTACTTTCTCATTCCCGCTCTGTATCCTTGATAATGATAGACAATGTCAATATCACTCGGAGCTATGGAACTCGCGTTTTCGAGATCATAATGCTCTGGCATGTCAGGTTCTGGGTTATGTTCATGGGAGTGGAGAGAATTTTTAGTCGGTGGGGGGAGTGGTGGGTGTTCGTCACGAATTGGTGGAGACTTGGTGACTTCCCTCTCGATGATGTCGGGTCGCTGAGGACGGTGCTCGGTGCCATTTATCTCTCGTTCCTTGTATTTTTTAGATATAAGTTCCGGACCTAGGTGACCAACGCAACGTAAATCGGAATTATCGGATATATAAGTGTTTTCGTGTCTTGACAGGAGGTTGTCACCTGGAGAACCAACTAGGGAATTACCAGTTATAATTGCGTTTGTACTCTTATTTACAACCGTAGTTGCAGATTTTTCCTTACTTTGTCGTCTGAGTCTAAAGACAACAAAACTGACCATGATCGCAATAAGGAGTGTTATAAAGAAAACGATTACTAGAGTTATTCCAATACTGAGAGGATCTGCAGCAGCGGCCGCTGAGATTCCGATGGGTCCTCTGCAGCCAAGTCCAACTTTTCCATGATAGATGACGTCGGTTAGAATAGAACCGGAACCATTGAATGGCTGAAGTTCTCCGTTGATTGTGAAATTTGCCAAACAACCTTCAAAACTATTGGGTCCTTGATTGTTGTGAACGTAATAAAGATCTCTTCTGATTCCTCCAATGGTGAGAATTGACAAATATGGATCCAAAAAGTCGTGGACTCCTGCTGAATCCAATTCATCACCTGCCAGGTTTCCATCGATGAAGAGCTTCAAACCTCTCGAATGAGCGTGAAGTGTCAAATTGTGCCATCGCCCGTCCGCCAGACTGCCTTCAATGCTTCCTGTCATATTCACAGGGGATCCGATCATGGAGGCGTATATTATATGTCCGTTACTCAACTGTAAGGAAATGAAGATTTGTAAATATTTTTAAAAATAAAGTAAATTATAATTTTAAATAATTTTAGTTATTACAATTACAGGATTGCCACAAAAAATTAATTTTGTTTTTCCCTGACTTTTCCCTGATTTCCAGACTTTTTCCAAACTGATTTTGCTTTTTCCCTGACACTAAAGAATATTTTGATTCACTCTTCAAATTATTAGATACTCAAAAAAAATGATCTAATACTCGGAGCAATCGATGTCTTCATGTATTTTAATAATTAAAGCTGACCGAGTGATATCATTATTTTATATTATAAAAATATTGCAACTGCAACTTCTTCAAAATTATTTATTATTATTTTTTATTATTATTATTACAATTATTATTTTCTAAAATTTTTAACTAAAATTCTTCTTCAAATAAATAATTTTTCATAATTTTTGAAAAAGTACTTTCAATTCTATTTGTTTACAATTCAATTTTACGAAATTCCGATTATTCTGAAAATCTTCAATTAAATTGTACATTAGAAAATAAAAACTTCAAATAATTTCAATAGAATTGAAATTAAAATTTTTCAAGAAAATTAATTCTACAGAATTGTTAGTAAAAAGTATGAAAAGTTCCGATTAATATTTTCAAAGATTTTAATTTAAAACCTTTTTAAAATGCATTCATGCTATAATGCTTTTAATATTCAATTATCTAAAATTTTAACTGAAATTCATTTTTAAATCAATTTTTATTATAAAACTCTATGAGAATTCAATTATTTAAATACAAGAATAATGACATTTTCGAGGAATTCGATTAAAATTGTATTAAAAATAATTTAAATTTTATGATGAATATTATTATTTATGAAAATAATTGAATCTTTGTAAAAATTTTAATATTTAGGCAAATAATTGAATTATTGAGAAAAAATTTATAAGAAATTTGTAAATACTTGAATTCCTGAGAAATTTTTATTATTTATAAAAATAATTTAATATTTTTTAATAATTTAACTAACACTTTTTTTTTAATTAATTAAATTCTTTTTAAAAATTTTATTAAAATAGTAAATATTGAAAATATGAATTGAGGAAAATTTTTGAAAATAATTGAAATTTCGCCAAGAATTTTATTAAGATTTTTGAAAATAATTGAATTTTTGAGAAGAATTTTATTATTTTTAAAGATAATTGAAATTTTGACGCGAACTTTTTAAAAAGTTTTTAAAAATAATTGAATTTCTACAATCATTTGTAACTTCTCCAAAATTCAATTTTTTCTAGTACATTAATAAAAATCCCTGACCAATTCTACTTTCCCTGACTTTTCCCTGAATTCCCTGGGAATTTTACCTTTGGCTACCCTGAATTAAATGTTAATAAAGTTAATAATTAATGACAATATTACCTCTACAGATGTGAAGTGTTTATTTGTAGCCGCATAAATTAGAACTCCGTCTGGCTTCACTGTCCTAAACATTAAACTTATCATTTTTGCGGGAGCTGGATTAGAGATGAAAAAGGAATCTCCACTTGTAGATCTTGCAGTACGATGATTGTGCCATAATGTAGAGCCACCGTACAAATATTCAAGTAATTGCATTCTACGATGTCTTTCCGAAATCTGAAAAAAATCATATTCATTAGAAATGTAAGTTCCTTACAGAAATAAAAACTAAAAAAAGAAGTAAAAACTTTTATTGCCTGATACGTACTTTAAATTCAACATATCCTCCTTCGCTCAAGTTGACTGGTTCCAAAGCCCCATGACAATTAGGAGCCGTTACGCTTCCACACTGACAAGAAACTTGGTTCCATTTATCGTAACATTTCCCGGAGCCACATACAGTATTAAAGTCCTGCTTGTTTGCAGCGCAAGGACTTCCCTCAGATCTTCCACAAGTTGACTTCACCCCTCGAGACGATAACGGATTCGTAAGATTCAACGCTCTTCCATTTATCGATACAGAATGTATACAACCAACTAAATCATCCGAATGCACTTGTCCTGGTCTTTCCAAAAGAGGATCGATACTCGCCAATCCACCAAGCATCAAAGGATTGTTGTTGAAATTCAATGTTCCTGTTGGTCCAATGTCATCTGTATAGCACATTCCATCGCCAGGTTTACAATCATCACAAACATCACCATGTTCCTTGCATTTGGAGACACTCAGAGAGACAACTCTTCCATTTCTCGTTGCCGTAATTTTACGCCATCCTCCATCGGCTAAGGATTTCCCATTTTTGATTGAAATGGAGGTAATTGCACTTCTCGCTCCTCCGTAAGAAAAGACCACTCTACCATTAATCAACTCCAGAACAACAAAATCTGAGCGTCCTGCACTTTGGGGTCCGTAGTTGTACAACAAGAGAGCGTCAGGTTTGGTTGTTGCAAAAACAATCGTTATATCATTTGTATTCGAGTCCAGTGCTGGGAAAGACATATAGGACAGTTCTTCAAATCCAAAGGTTGACTTTTCACAATGTCTTCCATAACGACCGTCAGGGCAACTGCACCGATATCTTAATATACAGAAATTTTAAGGGTTAAAAAACATTTAATACTAATAGTAATCTATCTTCTATATTATTAAACGTTGTATTTCGGTAATCTGTTCGCAGTTTGGAGTTAGTTTCTGTTTGCTTTTATGTTTCCTAACTTTTTAAATAATTTTTCTTTTTAAATGTTTAAAATTTTTAAATCAATGTACTGAAAATTATTGAATTCTTGTAAAGTATTTTTAAAAAAATTTGAAAATTATTGAATTTTATGAAGATTTCAATTATTTTCAATACAATTTTAATTAATTTCTTTGAAAATTTCAATAAAAATTAAAAATTTTTTATCAGAATTCTTGAAATTAAATTTTTATTAAAACTCTTGAAAATAATTGTATTCTTTTCAGAAATTTTATTAAAATTGTATTGAAAATAACTGAATTTCTCCGAAACATTTTATTATTCATGAAATTCCTTTGTAGAATTTTAATATTTATGAAAATATTTTAATTCTTGTGAAGAATTTTATTATTTATGAAAATATTTTAATTATTGCGAAGAATTTTATTATTTATGAAAATATTTTAATTCTTACGAAGAATCTTCTTATTTACAAAAGTAATCAAATTTTTGCGGAGGTTTTTACAATTGATAAAAATAATTGAATTATTTCGAAGGATTTTGTCTGAATTTTTGAAAATAGTTGAATTTTTTGAAGGAATTTTATTAAAAATTTTGATGATAATGATTTTTTAAAAAGAATTTCATAAAAGTTGTTGGAAATAATTGAATTTATATTAAAATTCTTGAAAATAATGGAATTTAATTAATATTTTTTAAAACAATTGTATTTTTTCGAGAATTTTTATTAAAATTGTAGTGAAAATAAATATTGAATTGCTCTTAAGAATTTTATTATTTATGAGAATTGTAATGAAATTCTTGTGACAAATTTTATTAAAATTTAAAATTAAAATAATAAACAAGAATATTTAATATTATGCACTTAATAATTGCATTCTTTAAATTTTAAATCTGTAATCATTTAAAAATTGATGTTTATTCTTGAAAATACAAAATTTTTTAATTTAAAAAATAAAAAGAAATGTAATGCCGCGTTCCGCGCGTATCATTTGCTAGTAATAATAATAATAGTAATAATAATAATAATAATAATAATAATAATAAATACCCTGGTTTCTCTCCAACGCAAAGACCTCCATGCAAACAAGGATTTGGTCTACAAGAATCAGCGATGGATTCGCAATGGTTCCCCCTGTATCCGGCCCTACAGAGACAGAAGAAACTTGAACCGTCTGGACTTTCTTTGCAAGAGCCACCATTCCTGCAAGGATTACTGGCACAGAAATCTCCTCTCTCCAATTCACAGAACTTTCCTTCTCGATCAAGAGGACACGTGCAGTGAAAATCGTATCCCAATCGACGACATTGACCACCCTGAAACAGATTCGTGTTAAAATTTAAAAATAAATTCAAGAATCATTAATAAACACTTTTCAAATTGAAACAGGATATTAATTAAAAGTTCATCAGTACATAAATTAATCTTTCGAGTTATTTTCCATACGCCTTAATTTATGTCTTGTAAACATACGATACTTACCAACTGACATGGATTTGGAGAGCAGGGATCTTGTTTCTTTTCGCATCTTTCACCAGTGAAACCGTCGCGGCATTGGCAAACCATTTCTTGTATTATTTTTGGCGATGTTAAAATTAGAGTTTGACTATCAGTGATTCGTGCGTCTTCATAGACAACAATTCGATCACTGCATATTCCGCCATTGTCGCATGATGAGAATTTACAAGGTGAATATCCAATAGTAATTGAATTATTTTCCAGTAGACTTTGAATTTGATTGTGTTTGCGGGTCAACAATTCAATTACTTCGTATTTTCGAAGATAACCTTGAGGAGTGGCGATTGCCAAATAAATATCGAGATTGCCTTTGTTTTCGTTAATGCTGTAAATTGATATAGTGTCGCCAACATTCACATTCTCCTGGAGGGTGTCTCTGAAGGCTCGATAGTATTTACTCAAAAATTCACTTGCAGACATTTTCGAAATTTGCAACGCAACGCTATTTTCGACAGTGTCGTTTGTGAACGTTGTAAAATCCACTGTCACTTTTGATATTACATCGGGATGTCGGCCATCGTTTCCAGAAATACTTAAAGAATATCCGAAACCTGAATCGAGAAACAAAATTATTTTACTATTAATTATTAGAATGATTCATATTAAAAGATTATATAGCAGATTCAGATAGTAGAGAAAAAGTGTTAAAGTTTTTAAGAGACAAGAATGATTATTAAATGTAATTAATTAATTTTATGTTAAAGCTCAAGATTGTCGATATTATTTCTTCAGTTGATTCATATGATAATATTACTCTTTACAACTGATGCAGACTTTCTTCATAAATTCTATGAATTATTAATGGCGTAGTATGCATGTAATTTTCAGACTAATTTATGAACTTTCGAACACGAACCTGGCGTAATTTTGCTGGTATGCAAATCACAACCGACCGGTATATTGAGCACACCGGAGCTGGAACCGTGCAATATTTTGCAAGAGTAGTCGCCAGTGGTATCGGGATCATTTGGATGGACGTCGGCGATTTTTCCCAATGGACTCAAACCATTGTAGGAATGAACTATCACATGAACAGATCGTGGAGTTGAAGGGCAATCATTTTGATCTTGAACAATTATCGATATTGTGTGCTCATTTTTCATTCTTGGCAAACCGGAATCTTCCACTTCAACCTAAAGAAAATATTTTTTTTTATTAATATACAAAATATACACAATAAATATAATATACATTAATATACATTCTCAGGGTTGCCAAAAAAAATTTAATTTTGATTTTCCCTGATTTTTCCTTGATTTCCAGACAAAATTTTGACTATTTCCCTGACACTAAAATTCTTCTTTAAATAAATCGTTTTTCCTAATTTTTGAAGAAATTCTTTGAGTCTTTTCAATTTTTTTTACAATTTTACGAAATTTCGATTATTCTTAAATTCTTCAATTAAATATATATAATAGAAAATAAAAACTTCAAATAATTTCAAAAGAATTGAAATTAAAATTTTTCAAAAAAATTAATTCTACAGAATTGTTAGTGAAAAGTATGAAAAGTTACGATTTTTAAAGATTTTAATTTGAAACATTTTCAAAATTCAATTATTTCTAAAAATTCTTGCTGTAATTCAATTATTATTTAAAATTTCAACTGAAATTTATTTTTAAATCAATTTTCATTAGAAAATTTTACGAGAATTCAATTATTTATATAAAAAATTAATTATTTATTGAATTATTGGATTTTTTTCAAATATGAATTCTCATAAATAATGTTATCAACAAATTTTTAAATTATTCAATTATTTATCAAAATAATTGAATTTTAAGAAGAATTTCACTATTATTTTTTTTTTAAATAATTGAATTTCTGCGCTGAATTTTATTACTTATGAAAATAATTGAATTTTTTTTTAAATTCTATTAACATTGTTGAAAATTAAATTTTTTCGAGAAATTTAATAAAAATAATTGAATTTGTGTGAAATTTTTAATATTTACGAAAATAATTTAATGATTCCGTATATTTTTATTTGATTGTTTTTAAAATAATTGAACTCTTTTGGAAATTTATTTTTAAAATAGTAGATATTGAAAATCATTTAACTAACGAGAATTTTTGAAAATAATTGAAATTTTATCAGAAGAATTCCGAAGAATTTTATTAATACTCTTGTAAAAAATTGAAATTTTGCTAAAAATTTCATTGTTTTTAAAAATAATTGAATTTTAGTAAAGAATTTTATTAAAACTTTGAAAAATAATTGAATTTCTGAGCAGCATTTTGTTACTTATGAAAATAAGTGATTTTTGTAAAGAATTCTTTTAAAATTGTTGAAAATTAAATTTTTTCAATTTTGATTATTTATGAAAATAATTAAAAGTTGTCGTAGAACTTCATTAACATTTTTTATTATAATTGAATTCTTTTGGACAATTTTATTAAAATAGTAGATATTGAAAGTCTGACATAAGGAGAATTTTTGAAAATAATTGAAATTTTATGAAAAGAATTTAGAAGAATTTTATTAAAATTCTTGAAAATAAATGAATTTCAGAGAAGATTTTTATTATTCATAAAGATAATTGAAATTTGGACGAAATTTTTTTTAAATTGGGAAGAATATTGTTATTTATAAAAATAATTGAATTTTGCAAAGAATTTTATTAAAATTATTAAAAATAATTGATTTTCTGGAAAGAATTTTGATATTTATCAAGATAATTGAATTCTTTCGAAGATTTGCTTTATAAATTTTGAAATAATATTAAATATGTGTTACAAAATTCAACTAATTTCAACAGACCTGAAATTAAAATTTTCAAAATAATTAGTTCTACACAATTATTATATAAAATTAAGAAAAATTCAGATTTTCCAAAGATTTGAATTTGAAACCTGTTATTCACAATGAAATTATTGTCAGAAATAGAAAAAATTGAAGGTCCCTAAATTCTCTGACTTCCCTTGCCTGTGGCAACCCTGATTCTGTACATCATTAATATACAGAAAAAAAGGAATAAATGCATTTTTTAAAAATCTGAAATATCTCACCACGAGATCAAGTTGTTGGGTTGTTTCTCTATCGAGACTCTTGGTTGTTCGAAGGACACCGGAATGTTTATCCAAGCTGACCAAATCGTTTTGTCTGCCTCCAATCAATCTGTAAGAGAATGGAGCGCCATTCGGTGGCAAATCAGGGTCCGTGGCTGTTAGAGTCATGATAATCGTGCCAGCCGGTTCATTCTCACTAACGTAACCAACCACTTCGCTGGAAGCGAAATCCGGTCCGTTATCATTAATATCCAAGAGCTCGATTCGAACTGTCGCAGTGCCGGTTTGTGGCGGCGATCCCGTGTCTATGGCGCCGATTATCAGCTCGTACGTGGGTACAGTTTCACGGTCTAGTTGTTTCGCAGTCTCGATGTCGCCAGTTTGCGGATCGACCTTGAATGCTTGGCCCACGTTGCCACCGATGATTGAGTAGGAAAACTGATTATTCTGCGGCCTGACGTCCTTGTCGACCGCTCGAACTGTCAATACTCTCATTCCCAATGCGGCACCCTCGGAAACATTTGCGTCATAAACACTCTGTAGAAATTCCGGTGGATCGTTACCGTCCTGAATAGAAATAACAACTTGAGCTTCATCGGTATCATTCCCTCGGATTCCACCACTATTCTTTGCCATCACAGTCAACACCACTCGATTCTGCGTCTCCCTATCCAATCTTCTCGAAACACTGATCATTCCCGTCTCTGATCCGATCGTAAATCCTTTATCATTCGACGATCCCACAAAAAGGTAATAAACCCGTCCATCGTTACCAGCGTCTTGATCAGTCGCTTGAACGAGTCCCACCGAAGTTCCCACTTGTGCACTTTCCGAGACATCCATATGAAAAACTGGTTGAACGAACTTGGGATAAAATTCATTAACACCCGTGATGTAAATCATGACAGTTGTCACTCCCACCATTTGTGGACTCGTGTCAGGATTAGCGGCAACTATATCCAGAGTATATTCATTAGCTTCTTCATAATCAAAACTGACTTTCGCGGTAATTGTTCCTGTGTCTTGTTGAATTTGAAAATAATCTTTACCACTGCCACCGAGAATCTTGTACTGAATCACTGAATACTTTGGAGAGTCAATATCTTTGGCGGCAACTTTATAGACAAAATTATTTGGCGGTGAATTTTCTGGAAGATAAGCTTTGTAGACACTTTGATTGAATGTTGGGTGATTGTCGTTAATATCAGAGACGTTAATGGTTAGGGTTGCAATTGCTCGTTTTGATTCGAAAGCTAAATCTGTTGCCGTGATGTTCAGACGATATTCTTGAATAGTATCGTAGTCTAATGGTTCCAAAAGGGTCACCACTCCAGTGACGGGATGAATAGAAAATTCTTGTCGTTCATTTCCAGCTGATATCTTATAACGAACCATTCCATTAGGTCCAGCGTCACCGTCGACAGCACTCACGGTCAAAATTGTAGTATTCACTGGTTCATTCTCAGGCACTCGAACTTGATAACTAACGGCTTCGAAGGTGGGAGCGTGACGATTTTCCCCAGTTATCACCAAGGTCAGTGGCACTTGATCTTTCTGAGGAGGAACACCTCTGTCCACAGCTTGGGCTTGTAAAACGAAAGTGGTACCCGGTTTGAGATTACTCAAAGGCTTTCGGACATAAATCCAACCTGATTTCTCGTCTATTTCGAAATATTCACTACCGTTTCCAGTTGCGATTGAGTATTCAATTTCTGCATTAACTCCAAAGTCGGTTTCGTCAGTAGCTATCAACTGCATGAGCTGTTTACCCATGGAGAAATTTTCTGGCACTGGAGTCAAGTAAGATCTATGTTCAAACTTTGGTGGATTATTGTTTGCATCGACAATATTGATGTAGACTAGTGTTTTCGAGGACATGGGAGGTTTTCCATTGTCTGTAGCGATGACAGTTAGGGAGAAAAGATTTTCTGGTGATGACGGTCTGTGAGTATGTTTATATTTCAAGGTTCGTTTACTGAAAATGTCTCCGGTTGCAGGATCTACTGTGAAAAGATCGGACGGTTGGAGAAGACTGTATGATATGACGGAATTGGGGCCTTGTTTATCTCTGTCGGTGGCTGTCACCTCTCCAACGTGGGCCATTCGTTGTTGGAGTTCTGGGAAGTGAAAGTGGTACGATTCTTCAACAAATTCTGGCGCATTATCATTCTGGTCTTGAATAGTAATTGTTAATGGTGTTTCCGCACCCCAAGCACCGTCTGCTGCAGCGACCTAGCGATCAGAAAAGAATGATCATTAATGAACGGAATATCAGATAATATTCAATGAGATTGTTTCGATGAGAGAACAATATTTTGAATGATAACCAAAGATATTCAAAAAACATTTACTAAAATGTACAAAAAAAAAACTTACCTTGAGAAGATACTCGTCCTGTTCCTCCCTATCCAAGTGTCCAATTACTGTAACGTTTCCACTCAACGGATCAATCGCAAATTTTTCACCAGGATTCTCCGTGAAACTATAAGTGACATTTGCATTTTGATCAATGTCCTGATCACTGCTTGTAATTTTAATTACAAATGCTCCGATTTCGGCATTTTCAGTGACATTGACGCTGAATAATCTCGTGAAACGGGGAGGGTTGTCATTTTTATCAAGGACAGTAATAAGAACTGTAGCTGTACCGGTCAATCTAGGTTGACCCTGATCCTTAGCCTCCACAATTAGTTCATAAGACGATATCTAGAAAAATTATATCATTAGTTTTATAAATTCAATTCACAATTCATAAAGATTAAATTTTACTTCTATTTTTTCTATTTCAATTTCTCTCTTTTATCACACTTACCTCTTCTCGATCCAATTTAGTGTCAGTGGTAATTTCTCCAGAATTCTCATCGATAACAAACGCTCCATCAAAATCATTAACTAGATGATAAGTGATCTGTCCATTTTCTCCAGAGTCTGAGTCCTTGGCTGAGATTTTAGTTACAAATTGCGGCGGGTAGTCATCTTCAGGTACTGTCGCGTTATAAAGCATAGAATCAATTACTGGCGCATTATCATTGGCATCTGTCACATTTACTAATAATTGAACCACACTCCGCAGCGGTGGATTTCCAGAATCGCGAACTTCAACCCAAGCCTCATAATATGGAGCAGTTTCGTAATCAAAACCAGAAGCAACCAGAACCTAAAAATAACAAATTCAATTGTTAGACATAATTCTTCAATTATACAATTTTTAGAAATAATTCTTCACATTAAATTCTTAGAAATAATTCTTCAAATTCGTTAATTTGGAGAAAAATAATTTTTATAATGGTTTTAACAAAAAAGACTCACTTCTCCAGTGTGAGGCTCAATTTTAAGAGCGTCACCAACATTTCCTCCAGCCATTCCGAAAATTAAATTGCTCCCAGCACCGGAAGTTGGAGTTGTCGCGCTGAGTGTTGTGATGATTCTACCCTCGGGGACATCTTCTGGCAAAGTGAATCTCGTGTTAATTGAAGGTCGAAAACTGGGAAACAGCTTTTTGTCCCACAAGTGAATCATCAAGTCCGCTGTAACCGTTTGTGGTTCAACGCCACAATCGGAAGCCTGAATTTGCAGCTGGTATGTCCCTTCGCTTCTCGATAATTCTTGCGATGCTCTAATAACTCCATTATTTGGATCGATTATAAAACGTTTTGCATCTTCACCCTGAAGGCGGTAAACAATTCTAGAATTTTCACCATCGTCGTCGTCAATTGCTTTCGATCCAAAGACAAAGTCTCCTAAAATAAATGAGTAAATAAATAAGTAAATACCAACTTGTTTCTGTGAACACATTTTTCTTATTGATAAATAAAAATAAATTTGAAATAAAAAGGAAATAATTTTCCGATTGAATCGAAGTAAAATGTAAGTAAATAAATAAGAAGCAATTACTTGGTAGGATAATTTCTTACCATGCTTGGTGCCTTCCGGTACATAGGCAGTGTATCTCGGGCTAGAAAATCGAGGAGCATTATCGTTCAAGTCCGTAACAGAAATTGTCAGATTGACAGCAGATGCACTTGGCTCCGTTGGACTGGAGTCCTGAGCCACCAACGTCAAGTGGTAAACGGCTGTCTGTTCTCTGTCGAGAGGTTCCACTGTTACTATCTCTCCTGTGCCGGGATTCACTGAAAATTTTTCTGCCTTGTCTCCTAACAAACTGTACCTAGAAAACAAAAAAATAATATCAAAATATCAAACTTTAAAATTGTCAAAACTAAGGTATTTTTTTTCGTTTTAATTTTTCAATGATCTTTACCTTATTTTAGCATTGAGTCCTTCGTCCTTATCGGTGGCGACAGGATTCGCGACCCAAGTACCAATCGGCGAATTCTCAGTGACGGAAGCTTTATATTCCTGTCGAGTGAATTCCGGACTGTGATCATTAACATCAAGAACGACGATTCTAACAATTCCTGTGCCAGTCAAAGGAGGCGAACCTAGAGAAACAGAAAAAAAGAAAAAAACATGAATTTTTTTATTATACCAAATCATAGCCAATAAAGTTTTTAAAACAGTTTTTGAAATAATGAATTTAAAAACATGTCAATTAATTTATTCAAAATTTTATTGACTGTTTCATGAGAAAATATGTATTTAATACCGACTCTACAAGTTGTATTCAATAGAAATTCTTGGCGAATTACATAAAGAATCATTGGCGATGTCTGGGGGGCGTTCTGTTCACTCTGTTGGATGAGTAAGTGAGAATAGCGAGTAAGAAGAGGAGAGATGAGATTGATGAATACATAAGGAAAAGAGATGACCGGACTAGGTTCTACACCAAGTGAACGTATCGTGACCATAGCGTTCAGATCTCAGCGGGAAGCTTCTATAAATTCCTATAGAAGGCCTGCGGTGTTCAATGTTACCTAATCCAGCGACTTTAATAGTCCAAATTCATTATCGAGTTATTACAGCGCGGTCCATATAATTCAAAATCAAAAAGTATATTTTCTGCGAGAAAGATGGGTATTTATACTTCTACGTATAAAATTTATAAATTTATACACTAGCAATGAGAATTACATAATAAAAAATGTCTTTTTTTTCAAATATAAAATTACAACTTTAAAGAGACATAAATCTCGCGCGTACGTTGCTATGCAGTTTGATAACGATAATATCAACATATTTCTATTTGGGTTCATTTACTATTCAATTTATTCCCTTTCATCGTTTGTGTCTTTATAAATAGACGATTGCGTCATGAAAACTGTTGTAAATTAATTTATTTATACGAATTTGCTTAGGCGTTACGCGATCATTATGCAAAACGTCGGTCAAGTGCTCAGTTTGTATGGTTCGGCACTTCACAGCTAAGCGAAATCGCGATAGAACGCTTATTACATTTCACGCCCTGGGGATTTCTGTGACCGTCAAACCATATCCGTTTTTCTTTAAAATACCAATCGTTCCATCTTTATAAAGCAATTCTTCTCTTCTGATAATAAATCAATGATTATTTTTTTTTAATTTTAAACTATGATTAATAGCCCTCATTTGGACTAAAACGCGAATTTTCTCATTATCACAGAAATTTAATTTTTTCAAAGGCGATGAGTTTTTTTATTATTTATGAAAATAATTTAATGCTTTAAAAACAATTTTAATATTTATAAAAGTAATTGAATTTTTGCAAACGATTATATTATTTCTGAAAAGAATTGAATTTTTGTAAAGAATTTTGTTGAAATTGTTGAAAATTCAATTCTTTCGAGAAATTTAATAAAAATAATTGAATTCCTGTGAAATATTATTATTTGTGAAAATAATTAAATATTTGGGTATAGAATTTTATTTAACTTTTTTTTAAATAATTAAATTCTTTTTGAAAATTTTATTAAAATAGTAAATATTGTAAATCATTGAATTCAGGAAAATTTTTGAAAGTAATTAAAATTTTATAATCGTTTTTGAAAATAATTTAACTTTTGCTAAGAAATTAATAAAATACTTAAATTTTTGTGAAGAATTTTGTTATTTATTAAAATAATTGAATTGTTGTAAAGAATTTTATTAAAATTCCTTAAAATAATCGAATTTTTTAAAATATTTTTATTATTGAAACTAATTGAATTATTGTGAAGAATTTTTTATTACATTTCTTTTAAATAATCGAATTTTTGAAAATAATTTTATTATTAAAAATAATTGAATTATTGTAAAGAATTTTATTAAAATTCTTGAAAATAATTGAATTTTTGAAAAAAATTCTATTATTGAAAATAATTGAATTATTGTGAAAAATTTTATTAAAATTCTTAAAAAATAATTGAATTTTTACTGAGAATTTTATTATTTATCAAAATAATTGAATTTTTTTGCAAAATTTTATTAAAATTATTGAAAATAATTGAATGTATGCTAAGAATTTCATTATTTTTAAAAATAATTGAATTCCTGTGAAGAATTTTATTAAAATTCTTGAAAATAATCGAATTTTTGAAAATAATTGAATTCTTGTGAAGAATTTTATTAAAATTCTTGAAAATAATCGAATTTTTGTAAATAATTTTATTATTGAAAATAATTGAATTTTTGTGAAAAATTTTATTAAAATTTTTGAAAATAATTGAATTTTTGAGAAGAATTTTATTGTTTGTAAAAATAATTGGATTATTGTGAAAAATTTTATTAAAATTCTTGAAAACAATTGAATTTTGGAGAAGAATTTTGTTATTTATTAAAATAATTGAATTGTTGTAAAGAATTTTATTAAAATTCTTAAAAATAATTGAATTCTTGCGAAGAAATTTATTATAATTCTTGAGAATTAATTGAATTTTTGTTAAGAATTTCATTATTTTTTAAAATTACTGAATTGCTGTGAAGAATTTTTTTAAAACTTTTCAATATAAGTAAATTTCTGAGCAGAAATTTATTAATTATAAAAATAATTGATTTTTTATAAAGAATATTGGTGAAATTGTTGAAAATTAAATTCTTTCGAGGAATTTAATAAAAATAATTGAATTCTTGTGAAATTTTGATTATTTATGAAAATAAATTTTTGCGTAGAATTTAAATAAAATTTGTATTAAATAATTGAATTCTTTTAAAAATTTTTATTAAGTATATATATATTGAAAATAGAAGATATTAAAAATCATTGAATTGAAGAGAATTTTTGAAAATAATTCATATTTTTTCAAGAATTTTAGTGAAATTTTTGAAAAAAAATATAATTTTGGAGAAGTATTTTATTATTTATAAAGATACTTGAAATTTTGACGAGAATTTTTGGAAATTTTTGAACATTTGAATTTTTGCGAAGAATTTTATTATTTTTAAAAATATTTGAATTATTTTGATGAATATTGTTATTTATGAAAATAATTAAATTTTGCAAAGAATTTTATTAAAATTACTAAAAATAATTGAATTATTATTTTGATATTTATCAAGATAATTGAATTCATTTGAAGAATTTCTTAAAAAATTTTGAATCAAAATTAAATATCTAATATATATTAAAAAATTCAACTAATTTCAATAGAATTGAAATTAGAATTCTCAAAAAAATTAGTTCTACAGAATTATTACTTATAGAGATAATTGAAATTTTTACGAGAATTTTTTTTTTTAATTTTTGAACGTAATTGAATTTCTGCGGAGAATTTTATTAGTTTTGAAAAAATTGAATTTCTGCAATTACTTGTACGTAATTCTTATTTAAGATCTGATACATGGATCTGTCACTTAAGGCTTGCTGGAGGCATTGACTGATCTCAGCTATTCTATAATTCCGTAGATCAAGTAAATTCCATTTATAGCGAGTCTTGCACATTAATTGGTTCATATCTTCTTTCAATCGGCACCCAGCTTCTGCGATAAATAGGCATTATTCTCGCGTCGAATGCCAGAGCTGCTTTTCTCGTGATTCAATTTTAACCTTATAGAGAATCTGTAAATCTTTCTTTTTTCTCTCGGAAAATTTTATTTTACTTTTATCTTTTTCTTACTAGCAAAAAAGTTTGAAGAAAGGTAATTGTGAAAAAGAATTGAAAAATGAAATTTGAATTGAAAGAAATAGTGTCGCGACATGCGGGAAAGAATTTTCAATATCTGCCCTGGATCAATTTGGAAATTCTCGTGTCTGGTTGTTATTTTTTAAAAATCTACCCCGAAGGTTCAATGGCTGTGACCAACCAGTTTGAGGTATAAAAGCCGATATTATGGCTCCACACACAGCATCTAGATACGGCACTCGAACTTGCACTTAACAGGTTTCGACATCTTCTGATTTAACGCACTACTATATGGGGTTCAGAATTCCCATGAAATCCATTATATGCGAATATAACATTCAGCTTTGAGCGCATATCACTGATGTTTCTAATTCAAACTTCTTTTATATTATTCTTATTTTCATAATTGGAAAATATTTTTAATTCCACTTTCAAAAATACAAGACCTTCTCATTTTTTATGAGAATGTAAAAATTTCACACTGTTATAACCTTAATAACAAATAAATTTCCTGCTATAGTAACTGATAAAAATACAGCAGTGAAAGATTTCAGTTCTCTAGACTTAAGTCTTCATTAGATCCAAAATATTCGATAAAAACTGATTTTAAATTAAACCAGGGTTACCACAAAAAATTAATTTTGTTTTTCCCTGATTTCCAGACAAAATTTTTTATTTTCCCTTGACTCTAGAGAATATTCTGATTCTCTCTAAAAATAATTAGATACTCAAAAAACTGTTCTATTACATTTCCATAAAATTTTTCAAATTAATTCAATTATTTAAAAAAATGTAATAAAATTTGTTGTAAAAATTCAATTATTTTTAATACAATTTAATAAAATTCCTCGAAAAATGTAATTATTTTCAAAAATTTTTTGCAAGAATTCAATTGTATTTCACAAATAATGAAATTCTTCGCTGAAATACAAAAAAATTTTCAAAATCTACTATATTATTAACATTTCTCAAAAGAATTCAATTAATTAAACAAAAATGTAATAAAATTCGTTGCAAGAATTCAATTCTTTTCATAAATAATAAAATTCTTCAAATGATTTCAATTTCATTTATTTAAAAAAAATGTAATAAAAATTCTTTGCAAGAGTTCAATTATTCTCCTAAATAATGAAACTCTTCACATGATTTGAATTATTTTTAATACAATTTTAAATAAATTCCTCGAAAAATGTAATTACTCTTTAAAATTTTATTAAAATTCGTCTAAAAAATTCGATTATCAATATTATTTTTTAAACTTTTTACAAAAGTTCATTGAGAATTTTAAAATCCATTTGCTTAAAATCCAATTTTACAAACTTTCGATTATTCGGAAATTCTTCAATTAAATATTTATAAAATAAAAATTTGAAATAATTCTAACAAAAATTCAATTACACTTTTTCAAAAAAAAAAAATTCTACAGAATTGTCAGTGAAAAGTAGGTTAAAAATTTATATTTTCAAAGATTTTAATTTAAGGGGACACCCAAGTCACCTAAAAACAATGCAAAAAGAGTCAACTTTCGGTACACTTTTCTCGAAAACTATTATTCCAATTGCGTTCGCGCTTTTTTCATTCGATTACAAATATAATCAAGTATATGAATAAGAAGTAATACGACGTTATCTTCAATAGAAACTTTTTTATGAATATTTATACCCAAAGCAAAATAAAAATCCCATTTTCTTTGATTCATTGACTCATATCTCCGTTTGTACAACTCAAAATGATGTTAAACTTCTTATTCGTATTCTTGGAACCTTACTGAACAAAGTAAAAAAAAAATTACAAATCGGTTTAGTAGATTCGGAGAAAAGTGTACCGAAAGTTTAAAAATTGGAAAAAAACAATTTTTACAGGAGACACGAAAAAAGAAAAAATACTAAAAACTCATGCTATTCAGAATCATGTAATCAGATTTTTTCAACTCTTTAGAAAAGGTTTTAAAAAGTCTTGTTCTATTCCTAATTGAGTCTACTTTTAGAAAATCAAATAAAAAAAAATCGATTTTTTTGTCATTTTTCCACTTAGGTGTCCCCTTAAAACCTTTTAAAAATTCAATTATTTTTGAAAATTCATGTCATAATGCTTTTAATATTCAATTATTATCTAAATTTTTAACTGAAATTCATTTTTAAATCAATTTTTATTATAAAATTCTATGAGAATTAAATTATTTAAATACCAAAATAAATAATTTATTGAATAAATAAATATTTTTCAAAATTGAATTCTCATAAAGAATTTTATCAACAAATTTTTAGATAATTGAATTTTTTCGACGAATTTTAATAAAATTTTAAAGAGTAATTACATTTTTCGAAGAATTGGATTAAAATTGTATTAAAAATAATTGAAATCTTGTGAAGAATATTATTATTTATGAAAATAATTGAATTCTTGCAACGAATTTTATTACATTTCTTTTAAATAATTGAAATCCTGTGAAGAATATTATTATTTATGAAAATAATTGAATTCTTGTAACAAATTTTATTACATTTTTTAATATAATTGAATCCTTTTGAGAAATTTTATTAAAATAGTAGATTTTGAAAATATTTGAATTTCAGCGAAGAATTTCATTATTTGTTAAATTGTAATTGATGTTTGCTTGAACATTTATTAAAATTCGACGAAAAAATTCAATTATTTGAAAATTCATTGATACAATTTTTCATGAGAATTCAATTTTAAGAAATCTAATAAAAATTGTTTTTAAAATGAATTTCAATTAATATTTTAGATAATAATTGAATTTTTATAAATAATAAAATTTTATTTTGAAAAAGTGTAATTCAATTTTTTTTGGAATTATTTCAAATTTTTATTTTATAAATATTTAATTGAAAAAAGTGTAATTGAATTTTTATTGGAATTATTTCAAATTTTCATTTTATAAATATTTAATTGAAAAATTTCTGAATAATCAGAATTTCGTAAAATTGAATTGTAAACAAATGGATTTGAAAATTCTCTAGAAACTTTTGCAATAATTAGTAAAAATAATTGATAATTGTTCATTTATTTCTATTGAAGGATTTTAATAAAATTTTTGAAATTAATTACATTTTTCAAAAAATTCACATAAAATTGTATTAAAAATAATTGAAATCCTGTGGAGAATATTATTATTTATGAAAATAATTGAATTCTTGCTTAGAATTTTATCAAAAATTTTTTTAAAAAAATGAATTTCCATGAAAAATGTTATTATTAGTGAAAGTAATTGAATTATTGTGAAATTGTATAAAAAATTTGCAAATAGTCAAATTCCTGTGAAATTTTTATTATTTATGAAAATAAGTTAATGTTTGCTCATAATTTTATTAACACGTTTTTTAAATAATTGAATTTTTTTTGAAAAATTTTATTAAAACAGTAAATATTGAAATAAATTCATTGACCTGAGGAAAATTTTTGAAAGTAATTGAAATTTTGCCAAGAATTTTATTATTTTCGAAAATAATCGAGTTTCTGCAATCATTTGTAACTTCTCAAAAATTCAATTTTTTCCAATACTTCAATAACAATCTCTGACTTTTCCCTGAATTTCCAGATTTCCCTGACCTGTGCGGCAATCCTGTAAAAACAATATTAAAGAATAGGAAAATGAATTTAAATCTATAAATCTTGGAATAAATTGAGAAAAAGCATTCTCAGCTATTGAATATAAATTCCAAGATAGGAATTGCGTGTGTGGCCGCGACACGAAGGATTAATCGCAAGCGAATTTGTCATACGAGTACAAAGAAACGTGTATACCCTTTGGGGTTACGCAGCTTTTCTCGGACTAGGTTGATTGTTGATGTGGCTGATATTACGATTATAGCTCGTTTCGCCTGATACCCTGGACTGATATGTGTGCCCAAGCTTTCGCATGAGTAATATTGTAATCATTTTTACCAGAGAAAAAAAACACCAGAAAATCAATATTTGTATATTCATATAATGTAAACGTGTACCAAACCCGGTAAACCAGTTACGTTACCAATTCAATACCTCCTTATAGTCCTTTCTTGAAAAATTCTTCACTGTTGACTCAATAATTATATTGAAACATATTTAGAAACCACTTACATCATGTATATAATAAAGTCGGAAAATTGCATTAATATTAATTACTCAAAGATTGTGTTTTAAATATTTTCAGATTAATTAAAAACTACTTATTCTTTATGGAATATAACTTAGAAAATTGGTTCTTTAGAATCGTAAACGTTGTTTATTGACTTTGGTTTATTGGTTCTTTAACGGATTAACTGTTTTCCTGCGCATATAATATACAAAAGTAGAACGCAAGTCCCTAATGATTATTTGAGAAATAATAACTGCTATTGCCTTGGAACTAAATTAAAATACAGTACACCTATAAGTACACGAACGGTTATCTTGTTAACGTGTAAATACTTAACTGCAGTGCAGAATATGGTGGGACCAGTGCGCGAAATGAGACAAAAACTGGAAGAAGTTGATAAAAACTGACATACAAGCGTAATTTGCCAATATTAAATTGCCAATCATGTGCTTACTAAATGTGACAATATGTTATTAAGTCGCTTACTGTAAATGTTATTCAATCGACGATTTTTAATATTTAACAATGTATTGTTTACCGAAAGACCAGTCATTATTCCATTCAAGTCAGTTACTAATTTTATTTCGGTTCGCACAGTTCGGCACTCAACAGTCATGCGAATGTCAGGCGAATTCAATAACTTTTAAGAATATTATTATAAAACATGAAGACAGCGATCACTCCGAGTCTTCGACTCGAAGCAATCGATTTCTTCATGTTTTTTTTAATAATTTTAACTTCCATAAAATTTTTCAAAAAAATTTAACTATTTACAAAAAATGTAATAAAATCATTCGAAAGAATTCAATTTTTTATAATCAATATACAGTTTTTCACATCAATTCAATTATTTAATAAAATGTAATAACATTCGTTGTAAGAATTCAATTATCATAAATAATAAAATTTTTCCTAGAATTTAAATTATTTTTAATACAATTTTAAATGAATTTCTCAAAAAATTTAATTATTTTCAAAAATTTTTTGTAATAATTCAATTACATTTAACAAATATTGAAATTCTTCGATGACATTCAATTATGTTCAAAAATTAAAAAAAAAATTCTCGTCAAAATTTCAATTATCTTTAAAACTTATAAAATTCTTCTCTAACATTCAATTATTTTCAAAAATCTTAACAACATTTAATTATTTTTAACACAATTTTATGTAAATTCTTCGAAAAATGTAATTACTCTTTAAAATTTTATTAAAATTCGTCTAAAAAATTCGATTATTTAAAAATTTGTTGAAAAAAATTCTTTATGAGAATTCAATTTTAAAAAATATTTATTTATTCAATAAATTATTTATTTTGGTATTTAAATAATTGAATTCTCATAGAATTTTATAATAAAAATTGATTTAAAAATGAATTTCAGTTAAAAATTTAGATAATAATTGAATATTAAAAGCATTATGACATAAATTTTTAAAAATAATTGAATTTTTAAAAGGTTTTAAATTAAAATCTTTGAAAATATGAATTTTTAATACTTTTCACTGACAATTCTGTAGAATTATTTTTTTTTTTAAAGTTTAATTGCATTTTTCGAAAATATTTCAAGTTTTTATTTTCTAAATAAAATTTCAATTATTTAAAAGAAATGTAATAAAATTCTTTGCATGAATTCAATTATTTTCATAAATAATAAAATTCTTCAGAGGATTTCAATTATTTAAAAGAAATGTAATAAAATTCGTTGCAAGAATTCAATTATTTTTATAAATACTAATATTCTTCAAAGTATTTCAATTATTTTTAATACAATTTTATGTAAATTCTTCGAAAAATGTAACTAATTTCAAAAATTTTATTAAAATTCTTCAATAGAAATTAATGAACAATTATAAATTATTTTTAAGAATTTTTGCAAAAGTTTCTAGAGAATTTTCAAATCCATTTGTTTACAATTCAATTTTGATTATTCAGAAATTGTTCAATTAAATATTTATAAAATAAAAACTTGAAATAATTCAAAAAAAAATTCAATTATGGTTTTCAAAATACAATTATATTATTTATAAAAATTCAATTATTATCTAAAATTTTAACTGAAATTTATTTTTAAAACAATTTTTATTAGATTTCTCAAAATTGAATTCTCATAAAGAAGTTTATCAATAAATTTTCAAATAATTGAATTTTTTTTAATTACATTTTTCGAGAAATTCCGTTAAAATTGTTTTAATTTTTGTAAAGAATTTTATTGAAATTGTTGAAAAATAAATTCTTTCGAGACAATTAATTAAAATAATTGAAGTTCTGTGAAATTTCATTATTTGGGAAAATAATTAAATATTTGGGTAGAATTTTATTTAACTTCTTTTTTAATTAATTAAATTCTTTTTGAAAATTTTATTAAAATGTAGTAAAAATTGTAAATTATTGAATTGAGGATTTGAAAGTATTTGAAATTTTATTTTTTATTAAAATAATTGAACTGTTGTGAAGAATTTTATTAAAAATCTTACAAATAATTGAATTCTTGCGAAGAACTTTATTAGAATTCTTGAGAATTAATTAAATTTTTGCTAAGAATTTCATTATTTTTGAAAATAACTGAATTGCTGTGAAGAAATTTATTAAAACTTTTTTAAATAATTGAATTTCTGAGCAGAAATTTATTAATTATAGAAATAATTGATTTTTTATAAAGAATTTTGTTGAAATTGTTGAAAATTAAATTCTTTTGGCGAATTTAATAAAAAATAGTTGAATTCCTGTGAAATTTTTATTATTTATGAAAATAATTTAATTTTGGAGTAGAATTTTATAAGTTTTAAAGATAATTGAAATTTTTACGAGAATTTTTTTTTAATTTTTGAACATAATTGAATTTATGCAAACATTTGTAACTTATTCTCTAAAATTCAATTTTTTTTAGTGTTTTTGACTAAAATTCTTCCATAAATCCATGATTATAATAATTAATTGAATATATATTAAAACATTAAATAAAACTAATTATGAATCTTGTAAATAAAATTTTTTTCAGCACTTTTAATAAAATTCCCTGATTTTTCCCTGACCAATTCTATTTTTCCTGACTGTTTGCTGAATTCTCTGATTTCCCAGACCTGTGGCAATAATCCTGTGAAATGATATAATATCTAATATAAAAATATGTTCCATTCCAACTAGGAAGTGAAGAAACAATGTCCTCCATATCTTCAATGATTGTGGGTTTAATGTGTGATGTTTACAGCACCAGAATGAAAATAATAGAATGCCTACTTCTTTTCCAGACAGAGGTTGGCTTTGAGGAAGTGTGGAGTTCTTCCTGAACGCCCTCGAAACGTTTTCTGGATTTTACATGCCGGACACAAGAAATAGACCAACGTCTGGAACTCTGAATAATGGAATAACATGCCACAGAGAAGCAGAACTCTTGGGAGAACACGAGAAGTGCTCGTAAGGAAAATCAGAGTACAGATAAAATGGATATAATGTAAAGTATTGTACGGGGTTTCTGTCTTTTTTCCTTCTTTTTCTCTTATGAAGAATGTCGAAAGTATACATTATACACGAAAGCTTATAATTTTTCGTTGGCGACTTGAGTTACGTGGCCACCGCACCGCCATGCCACCGAGAGAATATCGAAAACGTATCCATATCAACAGTTATTAGTTCCTTGGCAGGGTGGAAGAGTTATGACGCGCGATTATGATAATCGGTCCCCTTCTGGTATTTGGGGGGATTTTTATCTTCCGCTTTTACCCGCTGCGTTTGCACATTATATTCTCGGGGTCCGTCACACTCCCTTATTCTCTTATTAAAGTGCGTCATTCTCCATTGAAATATTATGATTATTATATACATCGCTCGTGAATAAATGGGTCCTCTTCTCTCTTGAGCCTCGAGACTTGTGCCTTATACCTCCAATCACAGAAATAGTTTTTGGCAGCGCCGTATCGGTGAACATAATTATATGTATGTATGTATGTAACCATTGTAATCGTCCTCTCTCCTTTGCTTCAAAGCCCATTAGTCGCTCCTTATATGTAAATTTCACCGAGAATAATAATGCGGCTTTCATTACTCTTGCCAAATCAATAATGCGTACGAGAAAATTTATATTTACATATGCTCGACTCTTTTTAGTATTCCGTATAATCTTTAAATTGGAGTGAATAATGTTTCATGGCGCACTTGTCAATCACAACAAGTATAGTTTTTTAATAACAAGAAGAAGAAGAAGAAGAAGTCATGATTAAAACCGAACAATTCAGATTAATATAATATAGATCCTCGTGTGGAGACTTCAATGCCCGCACTGCTGTAAAAGCTTTGTTTCGTATAGCTTTGCTTCTTACAGGGCTCGAATCAGTGAAAGTATTGAAAACTACAGACTTTACAAACAAAAAATTAAAAAATACGGACCAAATACTGATAAAAATATAACCAGTCCGAGGCAAATAAGAGAAAAGTTTACTTAAAACTATAAATTCAATTTTTTATAATAATTAAAGATGACCGAGTGATAAAATCATTTTTAATATTCACAAGAATTTTTAACTAAAATTCTTCTTTAAATCAATTATTTTTAATAATTTTCGAAAAAGTTCTTTGACAATTTTCAAATCGATTTGTTTACTATATTTAATTTTACGAAATTTACATTATTCATAAATTCTTCAATTGAATAAATATTAAAAAAATAGAAACTTAAAAATAATATTAAAAAAATTTCAATTCAACTTTTCAAAAAAAAACTTATTTCAAAATTCAATTATTTTTAAAAATTCACGCTATTTTGCTTTTAATATTAAATTATTATCTAAAATTTTAACTGAAATTCATTTTTATGAAATGAAAATCAATTTTTATTAGAAAATTCTACTAGAATTCAATTATTTAAATACAAATACAAACAAATAATTTATTTAATAATTAAATAAATGTTTCTTAAAATTCAATTCCCATAAATAATCGTTATCAACAAATTTTCGAAAATAATTTAATTCTATCAACGAATATTAATAAAATTTTTATGAATAATTACATTTTTTCGAAAAATTCGATTAAAATTGTATTAAAAACAATTAAAATTCTATAATGAGTTTTATTATTTATGAAAATAATTAAATCTTTGTAAAAAAATTTATTATTTTTGCAAATAATTGAATGATTGCGAAGAAATTTATGAAAAATTTGTAAATATAGTCAAATTCCTGTGAAATTTTTAGTATTTATGAAAATAATTTAATGTTTGCTTAAAATTTAATTAAAATTCGTCGAAAGAATTCAATTATTTAAAAATTCATTGATAAAATTCTTTACAAGAATTCAATTTTGAGAAATCTAATAAAAATTGTTTTTAAAATAAATTTCAGTTAAAATTTTAGATAATAATTGAATTTTTATAAATAATATAATTGTATTTTGAAAAAGTTTAATTGAAGAATTTGGGAATAATCAAAATTTCGTAAAATTGAATTTAAATTCTGCGATAAGTTTTGATATATATGAAAATTATTGAATTCTTGTAACGAATTTTATTCAAATTTTTTTAAATAATTGAATTTCTCAGAATTTTTTAAAACTTTTTAAAAAGAATTAAATTTTATCGAAAAATTTAATTAAAAAATTAAATATAATTGAAATTCTGCAATGAGTTCTATTATATGTGAAAATAATTGAATCCCTAAGAAGAATTTTATTACTTTTGAACAATATGTACATAATTTTTACAAAGAATATTATTACTCTTGAAAATAATTGAATTTTTGCAATATTTTCTAACTTTTACAAAATAGAATTTTTTTTCGTGTTTTTAACTAAGTAAACATCTTCTATAAATCCATTATTTTTAATAATTTTTGAAAAAGTTCTTTAAGAATTTTCAAATTTATTTGTTTACAATTCAAGGATTTTAATCTGAAACCTTTTCAAAATTCAATTATTTAAATACAAAAATATCAATTTATTGAATAATTGCATGTTTCTTAAAATTGAATTCTCATAAAGAATTTTATCTATAAATTTTTAAATAACTGAATTCTTTTGACGAATTTAAAAAAATTTTTTTAAGATCTTTTTTAAGTAATTCGATTAAAATTGTATTAAAAATAATTATTGAAATTCTGCAATGAGTTTTATTACTTATGAAAATAATTGAATCTTTGTAAAAAAATTTTATTATTTATGCAAATAATTTAATTATTGCGAAGAAATTTATAAGAAACTTGTAAATAGTTAAATTCCAGTGAAATTTTGATTATTTATGAAAATAATGAAATGTTTACGTAGAATTTTATGAAAATGTTTTTTATAAAAATTGAATTCTCTTACAAAATTTTATTAAAATAGTAGATATTGAAAATCATTAAATTGAGGAAAATTTATGAAAATAATTGAAATTTTGCCAAGAGTTTTATTATCATTTTTGGAAAATAATTGAATTTCGAAAAAGAATTTTATTATTTATAAAAATAATTGAAATTTTGACAAGAGTTTTTAAATTTTCGAAAATAATTGAATTCCTAAAAAGAATTTTATTATTTACGAAAATAATTGAATGATTGCGAAGAAATTTATAAAAAAAATTTATAAATAATGAAATTTCTGTGAAATTTTTATTATTTTTGGAAAATAAATAAAAGTTTGTGTAGAATTTGATTAGGTTTTTCTTTTAAATAATTGAATTCTTTTGGAAAATTTTAGTAAAATTGTAAGTAGATATTGAAAATCATTGATTTGAGGAAAATTTTTGAAAATAATTGAATTTTGGGAGAAGAATTTAATTATTTCTAAAAATAATTGAAATTTTGATGAGAATTTAAAAAATTTGTTGATCATAATTGAATTTCTGCAATGATTTGTAATTTCTCCAAAATTATCCAAATTATATCGTACAATTTATGAACTTTTCATCCTTTTACGGACTTGAAGCAAAGTTACGGACCTTTACGGGATTGGCGGACCTAGTTCGAGCCCTGTTCTCACCAAAAAGTCAATTCTTTCGACTTCTATTATTCTGTCAAGTAATTATACCGGAAATTCGTGGCATTTGTCCAATTATATATATGAAGCAGGCAGGCAGGCAAGCAGGCGTTGTACCGTCGTCGCGTCGACAAGCGAAGGCTAATCATGACATTTTATTCTTGCGCAAGAGCGACTCAATTGAGCATAAAACTTGGGCTCGACTCGCAAATTCCAAAGAATCGCTTTACCGTGTTATTCGGATAAGAAGTCTCGTTCTCTCGTTTTCGAAGCTAGATCTTGAGAAGCATAACAAGGAAAAAGTCTCTCTTCGGCCGAAGGGCAAACGCTTTACCAGTCTTGGCTCGTTTTGCGGCCCCGTTGGAAACGCTGGTAAACTCTGGCAAACGCTGGCAAACGCGACAGCGTAGAGAATGTGCAGAGGGACAGACGAGTGGTAAGATTTTAAACTCACAGATGGAGGCGTTCAGCATCGGTGGACAATGGCGACGAGCCTGACAGGACAAGGTCGCACATCAGACTGCTTCGACTCACTTCGACTCGCTCGCTTACCACAACGGTTTTCACTGCTCTTTACCAGCTAGTAAGCCAAGCCACTGCCTCTGCTGCATAATGCGTAACTATCTTCTTTTTATTCGCATTTTGTTTACCTCGCAGGCCAACGTGTGAACATGCACGAGTCCCTTTTTATATTAGTCATCCTTCCCCTTATCGCATTCTTTATTTCTTTCATGCTCGCCTTGCGCTGTCTTGCGCTGCGTGTGTTATCACTCTATAAATTGAGAGAGCGCCGAACAATGAAATTTCAAACACACAATGCGTGTTGTGTTCTAGCATTTGTACTGAGCTAGGCTAGAAAGTGCATAGAGTTAATAGTAACACAGCCATATAATATGCTCGGTACAAGTTTGTAGGCGCTCAGTGTGTACGGGGGTAATCTTACACCGCCTTTGGCGACCCTAATAGGCCAGCCGTGCGACAAACCCTTTGCTCTCTTATTATCCTATTGCCAGCCCGTCTCTCAGTATTCTTCGCATTCTGCGTCGTGCCTTCTTCTTCTTCTTCTTCTTCTTCTTCACACGTAGAACGAGCCGAGACCACAAGTAAGTCACACGCAAGATGCGAAGGGAAATGAGATTCAATGACCTATCGCGCTTGCAAATCTGTATTGTTCGCTTCGGGGCCGACGAGCGCCTCAAGAAAGAAAAAAGAGAAGAGAGCACAGGGCCGAAAAAAGAAAAAAATATCGCCTCTGGGAACACAGACGTAAAACCGTCTAGTGTATTGAAATATCTCATTCACTCATTTTTTTCCAAAACATTCATCACTTTTTCCAACTCGTTAAGACTTATTTTCCTCGGGTCCAAAACTCGCAATATTATTCTCAAGGTCTGCGTATAGTCCTTAACGAAATCCTTCAACTATCACCGGCGTTGACACAAAAATTTTATTTCCTTCTCCCTTGACTCTAAAGAATATTCGGATTTACTCTAAAACACAAGAAAATAGTATTTAAATACAAACTCGATAAATATTTCTATTATAAACAAAACTTTCCGATTACCGATCACTCCGATTCATATTTCACTCGGAGTGCTCTCAAAATTTGTATACAATTATATAAAATATTTCTAATACTTGTGAATATGTATTTTCAAACGAAAATTATACGCAGCTATCAATAGATTTATTCTGATAAAAATTCCCTGACCTGTGACTAATTTGAAAAAATATTTTTAATAAAATTTTCCAAAATAATTCAATTCTATAAAATTTTTTTTAGAAAATTCCACCCAAACATTTAATTATTTTTTAATAATAAAAATTTCGCGAGAATTCAATTATTTTCATAAATGATACAATTTTTTTTTTACAAAGATTCAATTATTTTCAACTAAGTAATAAAATTCTTCGCAAAAATTCATATTTACATATTTTCGAAAATTTTTAAAAATTCTTGTCAAAATTTCAATTATTTTTATAAATATTAAAATTCTTCTTCGAAATTCAATTATTCTTCACAAATATTTAAAAAAATTCTTGGCAAAATTTCAATTCTTTTTATAAATTTTCCTCAATTTAATGATTTTCAATATCTACTATTTTAATAAAATTTTCTAAAAGAATTCAAATATTTTAAAAAACATTTTGATAAAATTCTACATAAACATTTAATTATTTTCATAAACAATTAAAATTTCACAGGAATTCAATTATTTTCATAAATAATCAAAATTGTTTACAGGGATTCAATTACTTTCATGTATAATAAAATTCTTTTTAGAAATTTAATTATTTTCATAAATAATAATATTCTTTGCAGGTTTTTTTGCTTTGTTACAATTTATTTATTAGAATTAAAGTATTATTTTCAATACAGTTTTAATTAAATTTCTTCAAAAAATTAAATTATTTTCAAAAAATTTAATGAAATTCTTTGTAACAATTCAATTTTTTTCAAAATAATTTTAATAAAATTCTTCATAGAAATTTAATTAATTTCAAAAATTTTCAATATTCAATTATTTTCAATGTCTACTATTTAATAAAATTCGTCTCAATAATTCAATTATTTTTAATAATAATATAATTATATAATTCTTCGCAAAAATTCAATTATGTTCAAAAATTTACAAAATTTCAAATATCTTTATAAATAATAAAATTTTTCTCCAAAATTCAATTATTTTCAAAAATGTTAATAAAATTTTTAAAAAAACTATTTTTAATACAATTTTTATCAAATTTTTCGAGAAATGAAATTATTCTTAAAAATTTTATTAAAATTTGTCAAGAGAATTCAATTATTTAAAAATTTGTTGATAAAAGTCTTTATGAAAATTCAGGTTTGAAACATTCAATATAATAAAATATTTATTTTTGTCTTGAAATAGTTTGAATTCTCGTAGAATTTTCTAATAAATATTGATTTAAAAATGTATTTTATTTAGAATTTTAGATTTCAATAAAAAATATTGAAAGCGTGGATTTTTAGAAATAATTGTATTTTGAAAGAAAAGATTTCTAATTAAAATCTTTGAAAATTTGAATTTTTATACTTTTAACTAACAATTCTGTAGAATTAATTTTTTTAAAAAAGTTTAATTGTCTTTTTTTTAATTATATTTTGTAGTTTTTATTTTTTAATATATATTTAGTTGAAGAAATTTTGCGAATAATCGATATTTTTGGTAAAATTGAACTGTATATAAATGTATTTAAAATTTCTTAAACAACTTTTTCAAAAATTATTAAAAATAATTGATTTATAGAAGAATTTTTTGAAAAGTTTTCAAAAAATAATAATTTAATTGAAATGATTGTAAATAATTTTGAAGAAATAGTAATAATATTGTTGTAATATAAACATAATCGATATCATGTTTTATAATAAAAATATGTCTTGAAATTGTTAATTTCAAAAGGTTTGGATTTAAAATTTTTATAAATCTTAATTTCTATGGAAAAATAATAATGATTAAATATTTATTTTAAACAAAACTATTAATGTTTTCGAATAATTTTACAAATTAAAGAATTTTTTCGTAAAGAAATTCGTAAATAAATGTATTAGAACATTTTTTTGAGAAAATTAAATTTTGCTGGCAAAACTCATTTCGATAAAGAAAAGCACCAAAAATAAGTTCAGGATGATTTTTCTTTGAATTTTTAAATACAGTTCAACAAAAAATACAGAAGCCTACTACTATAGTATTCAGTATTCGTGAGAGAATCTCAAGAGAAATTGTCATAAATTTCTCACGTCTAAGATAGATATATTATTCTTGCATCCATGGGTATTACATAAAATGCGTGTAGAGTGAAAGAGTTTATGTGATTGACTTCAAGACAAGTGGAAGATAAGAAGCGCTGATAATTTTGAGTAATATAATGAGAATAGGTCGTTATATGGCAGTTTCTGCGCTACCGTAATATATGCTCAAGAAAAGGTCTAATCCTCACGAGAACATGAGGTACTTTAAATATCATTTCGTGGGCTTTAGTGTCAAGGAAAAAATGAAGCGACTTTATCTCATTTACAGTGACACGAAACTTGAATATTTCAAACAAAAAAATAAAAAATTTTAAAAACAAAATTTCGAATCAATACAAAATCTCCCTAGTGCCTAAAGTATATTATTTATTAATTAAACAACTCTCTGAATATTTACACTAAATTTTCAACTCCACTACGATGGTTGCTTGCAATGAAGAATAATATGAGAACTCGTATTGGTCGCCGCGAGGTTTGATGTACAGATAATTCCAGCTCAGACCAATGGTCCCTTATTTCCCTTGCGTTATACACACCTTATACGCAGTTGTGATACTCGACGTTTCGCGTATATAATATATATTTAACACGCGAGAATGGTACACCCGTAGAAACGAAAAATGTCTGGAATTAATAGGTGTGCGTCTCTATTATCAGGACACAGGTGCTAGCTAATGGACGGAAATTCCACTCAAATAAAAACAGTTACAACTTCAGTAAATATTTCTTGCAGTTGAAACGTGCAATTTCAGTACTATATTCATCCAAAGACTTGGTAAATATTTGCCCTATCATTTTAACAATTTGCAACTCTTAAATTCTTAGACAAATTCCTATTTATTTATTTACAATATAAACGCAAGTTTATCAGATCGATCAAGTGTAAAGAATTTCCCCATACATACTTTTATTCAACGTATGGGAAAATTAAATACAAAAATTATAATTACTGATTACAGAATTTAGACTTTTTTTTGAAGATCATTCTAAGAATTAAGAAATAAATAGAGAAATGATGAAGCTGGTTCAAGTTCAAAGGCGGGAGAGTATTAATTCTAATGCATCACTGCAGTGATGCGACAATCGAATAGTCTGGCGTGACTACTTGTGATGCTTGTGATGCTTGTGATTTAGTGAATCAAGATTTCATCATACTCGTTTTCCGTCTCGGTCGCTCCCCTCACTGTGAGAGAAGGTGGAATTTCAGTAGTGTCAGTAGAGCCTTTCCCAGCGAGACTCCGTTACTCTCTTGTCATTTATCCAATCCTCATTTGATACATACAGTGTAATTCGTCATTCTCTAGACTAGGTATAAACATTCCTCTGTTCGTAGGAAGTCGAAAAAAGTGTCATTACCCTTGTAAATGTGCCTCAAAGTATTCCACTTTATATGCAAGTTATCCATCTTAATCTCATATAATTTTCTTTATAAATAACCCAACCCAGCAATTTCAGAGTCATTGATTAATAGGAATGTATAACAGAAAAACTAGTCGAGACTACTACCCGGTGGTCTCGCTTCTCATTTCTATTCGTTTTCCCCGATTTCATTCATTTTTCTCGCGAAAAAAAGTTCTTGCCTTTATTTCGCCGCTGAAAAAATTCAAATAAAAAATAAAAAAAGAAAAGTTTTTTGTTATTTAACTGAAAAAAGAATTTTTTTCCAAAAAAATAATAAAAATGAATTGGAACAGTTTAATGACAAAGATTCGATCGAGATAAAGTGAATTGAGGCAACGTGTGAAGGGAACCTAAATCTCAGGTTTAGAAATTCTGCATTCCTATTTCCTCTAATGGTTTATTTTCTCCAAGCTGCGTGTGTCTATCTCCCATCTATATCTAGGTACCTACCCGAAGAGGAGGCCACTCTCCTCATGTTTATACCTGCACGCACCTATCGTGCACGCATCGCGACACGCACTTAAAGTGCAACCTTAAAAGCACGCCTGGACAAACGCATTAGTGAATCTGATGTGCCTATCATTATTGACTCATCGCCACGAGATCAAAGTCATCTATTTTCTTCGTCATAAACTCAATAACAATTAGCTGCGTGATTAATTATTTTCAATTAAATAATAATATTTTCAAGAATTAAGAAACTCTCGTCACATATTCGATTTCGCAAATCGTAGGTAGAATTATACCGCTTTTTTTAAATGCCTTTTTCTCAGAATTTTATATGAATCAATTTTACTTACCGGTATCCATAGCGACGAGGGTCAAGGTATATTCTGACACTAATTCCCGGTCCAATGGTCGAAGTAGAAAAATATCTCCAGTACTGGCATTGATTCTGAAAAGATCAGTGTCACCTTCTTTCAGGAAATAGCGGACCTGATCATTGTATGGCGGAGTATCGGCGTCGTACGCTTGAACCTGAAATAATAAATTGAAAATAAATTTACTGTATAGGATTAAAGTTTTCGTATCTCTACAAATTGCGTCAAACATTTTTGTTTTTTCACGACTGAAACGAATTAAA
This sequence comes from Leptopilina syphax, assembly GCA_032872505.1. Classification (NCBI taxonomy): domain Eukaryota; kingdom Metazoa; phylum Arthropoda; class Insecta; order Hymenoptera; family Figitidae; genus Leptopilina; species Leptopilina syphax. The sequence continues at coordinate 26,249,380 of CM065469.1, read as the reverse complement.
ACATTTTATTTCAAATCTAGAAATATAGGACTTTGATTCTTCAACATTGAAGTTCTATACGCGTAAAATTATTATTTGTATGTGCTTAAAACTATTTGTTATTATTATTTTAAAATCGTTTGTTTCTTTAGAAAATTAAACTGTCACCGATTTTGCTTTATTAACGATTCGATTCAGATTTTCTCAAGTGAGAAACGCTTTTTATTGAATATTTTGCCTGTAAAGAGTAATAAATATTAATGTAATGAGAACATTAACAGACCTCGGATCTACATTAAGTCTAAAAAAAAGTCGCTTCAGTCGATTAAAAATACAAAACGAGTCGAAAAAGTCGTTTATTTACATCAATGTTATCACAAAAATTTAATTTTGTATCACTGATTTCAAAATTCAATTATTTAAAATTTTCATAATTTTGTTAGCAAATATTTAAATACTTCTAGTTTCCCCACTGGAAATAAAATCTTTTAAAAATTTCAATTCAAAACCTTCTGAAATTAAATAATTTCTAAAAATTACAACTATAATACTTCTAAAATTTTAACTAAACTTCATCTCTAAATCAATTATTTTTAATAATTTGCCGAAAGTTCTTCGAGAATCCGCAATTATTTAAATAGAAAAATTCAATTTCTTACAATAATTGTAACTGTAACTCTACATATTTTTTAAAAACGGTTATTAATGTATAATATTTTTAAAAATTTATAAAAAAATCTTAAAATTTATTTTTTAAAAATAGTTTTAAATAATTTTTGATTGATAATAGTTTTTCAAATTATACAAAATTCAAAAATTGATGAACAATTAAAATAAAATCTTTTAAAAATAATTGAATTTTTGAAAAACATTAAAAAATAATCAAATTTTTCTCAACAATTTTAATTATAAACATGAACATGAAATTTCTCTGAAAGTTTAAAAAGTCTAAAAAAGTAAATTTTTAAAAATGTTAATTTACTTTGTTCGAAGATAATTGAATCTTAAACAAATTATGATAAAACAATAATCCAAGAATTAGTTTTTTAAAAATTTTATGTAATTTTTCGAAAATAATATAATTTCTTGAAAAATTTTTGTATAGTCTAAAAAAAATTAATTTTTTAATTAATTTTTTTTAATAATTTTAATTTAAAATTTGTAACACGATTGTTCCCTCTAAAATGTTAAAAATAATTGTAAAAAATTTTAATACCTAATATTTTTGTATTTTCGGAAAGTAATTGAAAATATTGAAAATAATTGAGTTTTAAAAAACTAGAGGGTCAAAATAGAATGAAAAATTTCTAAGAAAAAATAAATTATTGTCAATCAAATTTTACCAGATTTCAATTATTCAGAAAAATTTTAATTATTGGAATATTTTAAAAATATTATTTAAAAACAATTTTTGAAAGATTTGTCTTATTTTTCGTACTATAAAAATCGAAATAAGTTGCATTTTATACTAAAAATGTAGTATTTTGTGGCAATATTTTGAAGGAAAATAAAAAAATTTTCACTTTTTTGAAAATAAGTTGAAAAAAGTCGAGAAAGTCATGATATCCGAGGCCTGTATTAACATAACAAAAAGTATTGGAGTGTAAATAAGGTTAAAAAAAGACAAAGGTTTGAAGTGGAAATGAAAATTTTCACTCCAAACTTTTGTCCTTTTTGAACCATTTGAACATTTAAAATAAATAAAAGTATACCTGGATAACAAATCCTCCGCCGGGCGGCACCAAATTCTCCATAACATGAGCCAAATAGGGAGAGTCGAGGAAAACGGGCGCATTGTCATTAATATCCAAGACAGTGATGATTACTTCTGATGTATCGTCCCTTGAGATTCCTCCAATTTCCGGTGAACAATCTTCAGCTCGAACTGTAAGACGATATCTCGACTTTCGTTCGAAATTTAAATTCTTCGCTACACGAATCACTCCACCATCTTCTGAGATTGTAAAATCACGGTTGTCATCACCAAGCACAATACTGTAGCGAACTCTGCCATTTGCACCTTCATCTCGATCTGTTGCTGAAACCTAATACCAATTTTCTACTTTTACTATCTCCGCAAAGAATATTTACATACGCAATTAAATACGTATTTTTATTTTGTTAATACTAGAAAATACAATTTTGACTTCAACTGTTGTAATAATAAATAAAGGAACATAAATAAAACATTGAAATTAATTAAAGTTCGGACATAAAAGGAAATAGTTGCTTTCTGTCTATCTTAGATCCGTTTATCTTTCAATATTTGACCCTATTTCTTGAGAATGAATAATCGATGTATTTTGCAATTTTTAGACTTGAGAAAAGTGTAATAACAATTAGATATTGTTTCATCGTTTCTCTAGTGGCGCTATTGATTTAATATTTCTCAGGCGTACAAATATCGAACGCTTATTTGTTAACAGATTAGAAATACTTTTATTTCAAGTATAGTTTAGATTATCTCAACCACACCTTTCACCCGAGTCTATAATTATCCTTCATAATAGTTATTAGCGGAATTAAAAAAATGTTGAGGAATAAATAAATAAATAAATGGATTTTTCAAATTACCTGAAGGACGCTGGCACCAATACTCGCATTTTCAGCCACAGTAGCGGAATATTGTCTGGGATCGAAAATCGGAGAGTTATCATTTTCGTCGAGAACGACTACTGTGACTTTTGCCGAGGACGATTTTGGAGGATCTCCTCGATCTCGAGCCGAGACTTGGAGGGTGTAATTCGGTTTGTGTTCCCGATCCAAGGGACCCGAGACTCGCAGTAGTCCGTCAACTGTTCCCAAAGTGAATGGAAATCCATTTTCTTCCAGGGAATATTCAACATAACCGTTTCGACCTTCGTCACGATCGACGGCCTTAATGGCCATCACCACCGTATTCGAGGGTGCATTCTCGATTATTGTTGTCTGATTCGGTGAGATGAATTCCGGTGCGAGGTCGTTTACATCGAGAAGAACGATTGTTACCTGCAAAAAGTAAAAAATATTTCTGTAAATTACACACTGAGAAAAAAGAATAATCAAATTTACTATGAAGATGAGTGTCAAACTTGAAAAAGTTGACACTCTTCTGTTTAGGTCTTAACCTGAGGAGTGTTAAATTTACATTCCACATAATAAATTTAATTATCATTAATTTTCCATTTTTCTTCATGCAATTAACTACTTCTTACAAATTGCGAAAAAAATACTTTGGTAAAAAGTGACAAACTAAGAAAATCAGGGTTGCTAAAAATATTTAATTTTCTTTTTCCCTGATTTCCAGACAAAATTTTGACTTTTTCCCTGACCCTAAAGAATATTCTGATTCACTTTCAAAATGATTAGATACTCAACAAAATATTCTATTACATTTATTTACGAATTTCTTTAATTGTGAAATTATTCAAAAACATCAATAACTTCTTTTTTCAATAAATATTTAATCATTATTATTTTTCTATAGAAATTATGATTTTCAAATTCAAACCTTCTGAAATTCAATAATTTATAATAAATTTAAGAAGACGAAGTGATAAAACCATTATTTTATATCATAAGAATATTGTATAAATTCAAATTTTCAAAGATTTTAGTTTGAACCCTTTAAAATTCAATTATTTCTAAAAATTCACGCTATAATGCTTTTAATATTCAATTAAAAAAATAATTTAAATTCTGCGATAATTTTTTATATATGTATATGAAAATAATTGAATTTTTGTGACGAATTTTATTCAAATTTTTTAAATAATTGAATATCTCAGAATTTTTTAAAACTTTTTGAAAATAATTAAATTCTATGGAGAAATTTCATTAAAAAATTGAAAATAATAAAAATCTAACAAAAAATTTTATTAAATTTGTTTTAAATAATTGAATTCCCGTGGAAAAATTTATAATTTATGAAAATAATTAAATATTTGCGCAGAGTTAAAAAATATTTTAAATAATTAAATTGCTTCAAAGAATTTTATTTGTGAAAATAATTTAATTCCGGAGAAAAATATTATTATTTATAAAAATAATTCATTTCTTATGAATAATTTTATTTAAATTTTTTTAAATAATTGAATTTCACAGAATTTTTTAAAACTTTTTGAAAATAATTAAATTCTATGGAGAAATTTAATTAAAAAATTGAAAATAATTGAATTGTTTTGAAGATGTTTAACTAACATTTTTAAAAATAATTGTATTTTTAGAAAGAATATTAAATTTTACGAAAATAATTTAATTCTATTATGAATTTCATTATAATTTTTCAAATTTATAAAGCATTTTATTAAAATTTTTAAAAAAATTGAATTCCGGAGAAAAATTTTATTATTTATTAAGATAATTGATTTCTTGAGAAGAATTTTATTCAAATTTTTTTAAATACTTGAATTCCCATAAAAAATTTGTTATTCGTGAAAATAATAGACTTTTTAAGAAGAATGATTGTTTTGAAAATAATTGAATTATATCGGGAAATTTTATTAAAATAGTAGATATTAAAAGTAAATTAAAATGAGGTAAATTTTTGAAAATAATTGAAATTTTGACAAGAATTTTATTCAATTTTTCGAAAATAATTGAATTTCAGAAAAGAATTTTATTATTTATAAAGATAATTGGAATTTTAAGGAGAATTTTTTAACATATTTGAATTTCTGTAAAGTTTATCACTTTTGAAAATAATTGGATTTCTGTAATCAGTTCTTAAAATTTCTAATTAAGTTAATTAAAAATTGAAATTTCCTAAAATTTAAAATTGAAACCTTTTAAAGTTCATTTATTTATAAAAGTTTTAAACGCAACTCTTTTGAAATCCAATTAATTTTGAAATATTTAAGTAAAATTATTCATTAAATAATTTATAAGTATAATAATTTTATGGTAGTTTGCCAAGAATTGAGTTATTTATAAGTATAATAATTTTATGGTAGTTTTTTAAGAATTAAGTTATTTAAAAGAAATTATTGTCAGAAATAGAAAAAATTGAAGGGTTTGTATTATAGAATTGGGGGTAATTTTATAGTTTATGAGGCAAACAAAAAAGACACAAAAATTCAGAATTTTCTTATAAATTCTAAAAATTAAATTTTTTCCAGTACTTTTAAGAAAAGTCCCAGACTTCTCCCTGATTTCCCTGACCAATTCTAATTTTCCTGACTTTCCCCCGAATTCTCTGACCTGTGGCAACCCTGGAAATATTAAAAAAGAATAAAGAATATTTACCTGCACAGTTGACGACAGGGCTCGAGCAGGAGACGGTGGACTATCGCTGGCCCTCAGTATCAAACTATAAAGAGATTTTCTCTCTCGATCTAATAATTTCCTCGTGTAAACAGTTCCATTTGGTGCAATTTCAAAGTCATTGTCCTCGTCGCCACTCACAATTGAATAGACAACTTTTCCATTGTCCGATGAATCCAAATCTTGAGCAGTCGCCGATAGCACCGCGGTACCAATGGTGGCGTTCTCCAAAACTTCAGTGGCATAGGGACCTGGTTCAAAAATTGGTGCATTGTCGTTGAGGTCCACCACGTTACAGTAGACCGTGACTGTGGATGACAGAGCAGGAATTCCACCATCAGTTGCTTGGACAACGAGAATGTAATGCTGAACCTGCGGCAACAGATCAAGAATCTTTTTCAGAATGGTGATCCAACAAGAATCAAGAACAAAGATTTAGAAAACGTCATGCTCGCGATCCTTCATTGATGTCCAATTAAAATTAATATTCGATTTTATCAAAACCTTACCTTGTTAGTAGTTTTTTTTATTCATTACAGAATTTTAGATAAAAAAATCTACAAAAATACGATTTTCAAAGTCATTTTCTTTTTATTATTTACTGAAAATTATTTATTTGATAATCTTCTCAAGAAAGAAAAATGGTTTTTAAAATCTAATTTGCAATTCTGTCAAGAGTTGAACAACTTCATTACATGAGTAAAATCGGTAAAATTGTAAAATTCTAACAAGCAGAATAATAAATAATGTTTCTTGTGAAATTTCTCGAAACGTATAATAATCTTTGTTAAGAAAAGATTTTATTTATTGGGTATTAAAAAGCAATTTTATTCGAGCGATCTTGATTTTAACTGGCTGCGCGTTGTCAATTATTCAGTGTCGATAAGTTCCAATAAATTAGAGTATGCTTCGCGTATGCCTATCGGGAGTAAAGCGTGTCAGACGTTGAGAGCGTGGGTTTATTGGTATTTTACTGGCAACAAATCTAAGCACAGTGGCGCTAGGAGAAATAAAAACTCTATTTTGTTGCGTGCTTTGCTTTTCTGCTGTAAAGATATTGCTCTCTGTCTCTCCTACGTTGAAATTCTTTCTTTTAACGCCACTCTGAGTAACGGTCATTGCAAAGACATGAATTGGCACTGCCGATCCTCGTCTCGCAAACTAAACTTGGTCTTTTAGAAAAATAATGTTTCCTAATAATTATATACAATTCAAACGACTGCATCGCACAATTTCCGTGTATCACTATTCACTTTGTAAAAATTTCTTTATAATTATTTCGTTCTTTTTAAAACCAATTTTCAGTAACCTTACTATCTTTTTTTTAAGTCTCACATAACATTTTCCTAAAATGTGTTCTTTCTCAATTTCTTTTTTCTTTAAGTTTGTTGCTTCTGAATGAAGACAGCTGAGTTGAGTTTGAAAATATTTCATTAAAAGTCTTTTCATGGCGACAAAATTGTAACGCGTCGCGAAGAAGCCGAAGAACCCGAAGAAGAAGCAAAATTTAGAGGTTATGTTTGTTTCAAGGTTTCAGTTTTAAACGTTTTAAATTTCATATAATTATGTGGAAATACTCAACAAACTTTTTTTAAAATTTATAACACAGCAATCAGGTATAATAATTTTTCCTTCGAATTATATTTTAAATATTTCAAAGCTTTCTTTGCTTTTTCACTTTTTCATTGCGCTAAAAGGCGCCCACGAAGGCGCCCGAAATGTTTATTTACTACGAAACGCTTTCTGGTGACAATTTTGGTAACTACTTAATAATAATATGTAAAATTATTCAACTTCCACCAATCAGACTTTCTTTTCTCCCAAGGTAAAATGGTAAAAAAGCCCAAAAGGTAACAAACGAACATAACCTATAAAATTTTGCTTCCTATGTTTTGTTCGCGACGCGTCACAATCATTCTAAATAAAACTCCTTTCCCCGGTACACTTTGTTCATGATGTCTATCGGAAACAAAATAAATGAAACAGTTCCTGAATCCTGTTTGGTGACTCATAAGGAAAATGTAAAGCCGGTGAAATCGCGGCGAGTGCGCGCATATGAAAAATGTCACCGACAATAAGTTGCTTTCTCGACGCAGTCGGATAAAAATTTGATAAATTTAAATAGCGTTCTTCATAATATAGAATGAGCGTTGTTTTCAAGTTGAGATTCAATCTATGATGTGTGTGTGTCGGGCAATGGGCGCGCACAATGAAAGAAAATGATATTATGGCAAATCGCGATATTTGACATATCGCAATAATGAACGGCGCTGTCGCTGCACTGTAAAAAGACTTTAAAAAATTTCCCTAAAAGATGTAAATTTTACTTTATGAATCATTGGAATAACCCTTCTTTTAATGCAGGCAAAATACATTTTTCAAGTGGAGAAATATTAAAGATTGTAATTTTGCTCTTTTTAATATAGGCATTTTCATCTCCACGGTAATTTTAACTATTTTAAAGCAGGTAATAAAAGTACCTAGTTTTAAAATGTCATAATGACGGATGGCAACGAAACTACAGCAGATGGGAAAATTACCTTTGGCGAACGTAACCTTAACATATTAAAAATGTTAATTTTTCTGAAAACGGGATTTTTACCTTTAGCACTAAAGGAAATATTCACATTTTTAATATAGGGAAATCGCTATTTCATGTAAAAGTTACTATTTAAAAGTAGGTAATAAACGTTCCCAGTTTAAAACTGTTAAAATTCCCTTAAGTCTTTTTACAGTGTGTCTTTATTCTTCTTTGTCCTCTCGCGTATACACATTATATACACTTCTAAAAGATATTTTATCTATCAAATACTTTTAAGGAGATACCAAACCCAGTTTAACTTCTTTTACATTCTCCTGATGAAATATTATTGAACTTTTTTTTTCTCCTTGTCAATTTGATACATCAACTTGGAATGATTGATCAACTAAGAGGCTTTAGATAAAGTTTCAAAAGTCCGCATTGCGACTGTAAATTTATAGTTTTTAAATATAGAGTATATAAAAAAAATATGATTTTATCAGGGTTGCCAAAAAAAATTTAATTTGTTTTTCCCTGATTTCCAGACAAAATTTTTAATTTTTCCTTGATCCTAAGAAAAATTCTGATTCACTCCAAAAATTTAGATTACTCAAAAAAATGTTCTAATACCTTTATCTGCAAATTTCTCTAAAAGTAAAATTATTTGAAAACATCAATAACTTCATTTTTAAATAAATATTTAATCAATTATTATTTTTCCATAGGAATTAAAAATTTTTTTAAACATTCAAATTTTCAAACCTTTTGAAATTAAGAATCTATGAAAATATTTATTATAAAACATGAAGATATTGATAACTCCGAGTCTTCGATTCGGAGTGATCGATTTCTTCATGTTTTATAATAATTTTAACTTCCATAACATTTTTCCAAGAAAAAAGAATTAAATTATTTACAAAAATGTTAATAAAATCCTTCGCAATAATTCAATTATTTTTACAAGTAATAATATTTTCCACATTAATTTAATTATTTAAAAAAATGTCATAAAATCCATTGTAAAAATTTAATTATTTTCATAAGTAATAAAATTTTTCATAGGATTTCAATTATTTTTAATACAATTATTTTAAATAAATTCCTCGAAAAATGTAATTATTTTCAAAAATTTTTTGCAAGAATTCAATTATATATTTCACAAATAATGACATTCTTCGCTGAAATTCAAATATTTTCAAAATCTATTATTTACTTATTTTAATAAAATTTCTCAAAAGAATTCAATTATTTAAAAAAAATGAAATACAATTCGTTGCAAGAATTCAATTATTTTCATAAATAATAAAATTTTTCACAAGATTTCAATTATTTTAAAGAAATGTAATAAAAATTCGTTGGAAGGATTCAATTATTCTCCTAAATATAATAAAATGCTTCACAGGATATCAATTATTTTAAATACAATTTTAAGAAAATTCTTCAAAAAATGTAATTATTTTCAAAAATATTATTAAAATTCTTCTAAAGAATTCAATTATTAATTATTTTTAATACTTTTTGCAAAAGTTAATTGAGAATTTTTAAATCCATTTGTTTACAATTCAATTTTACAAACTTTTGATTATTCGGAAATTCTTCAATTAAATATTTAGAAAATAAAAAATTGAAATTATTTTTTAAAAAAATTCAATTAAATTTTTTCAAAAAAAATAATATTCTACAGAAATGTCAGTTAAAAGTATTAAAAATCCATATTTTTAAAGATTTTAATTTAAAACCTTTTTAAAATTCAATTATTTTTGAAAATTTATGTTATAATGTTTTTAATATTCAATTATTATCTAAAATTTTAACTGAAATTCATTTTTGAATCAATTTTTATTTGAAAATTCTATGAGAATTCAATTGAGGCCTTGGATCCAATAACTCGCCCGACGCTCGGAGGAACGCGCAACTGCCAGTCAGTGAGCAGTGAGCGCCTCTGGGCCACTCACTGCTACCCGACTGGTATTAGCGCGTGCCTTCGAGCGTCGGGCGAGTTATTGGATCCAAGGCCTCAATTATTTTAATACAAAAATAAATAATTTACTGAAGAATTGAATGTTTTTTAAAATTGAATTCTCATAAAGAATTTTATCAACAAATTATTAAATAATTGAATTTTTTCGACGAATTTTAATAAAATGTTAAAGAATAATTCCATTTTTCGAGAAATTTATTTAAAATTGCATTAAAAATAATTAAAATCCTATGATGAGTTTTATTATTCATGAAAATAATTGAATCATTGTAAAAAAAAATTTATTATTATTATTTATGCACATGATTGAATTCTTGCAATGAATTTTAATAAAAATCTTTTGAAATAATTGAATTCCTCTGAAAATTTTATTATTTCTTAAAATAATGTAATTCTTTTGAAAAATTTGATTAAAATAGTAAACATTGAAAATCATTGAATTGAGGAAAATTTTTGAAAATAATTGAATTTTGGAGAAGAATTTTATTATTTTTAAAGATAATTGAAATTTTAACGAGAATTTCTTTTTAATTTTTGAACATAATTGAATTTCTGCAATCATTTGTAAATTCTCAAAAATTTAATTTTTTCCAGTATATTAATAATAATTCCTGACTTTTCCCTGATTTCCCTATAATCTGTGGTAACCCTGTTTATAATCTATATTTATAATCGTTGTATTAATTATATAGGACAAAAAAAGAATTGAACTAGAGTTTTGAAAAATGTTTTCATTAAAGGTTTGAAACCTGTAATAATTGTATATTGAAAATCCCTTTTTAAAACTGTAACATTATCTTCAACAAGTGAAAGAGAGTCTTTCATTAAGATCAGTTCGGTTGGATGTTGGAATGCATTTTTCGTTGGGTCTTAAAAACTGATTTAAAGTCACGTGACTTAAATGCAAGGTTAAAAAAGTATCTGCATCCATATTTATTTACGAGAGACCTGTCGTTTTGTGAAGAGCGGAACTTGTCTTCGTTCGATAATCGACCATTTGAACTCTATACTTAACGATTTTACAAGGACCGATTTTGAGAGAGCAGCACCTTATTATTTCTGTGTTTCCATTTGATTTTGTCGACGCTTTTGCGAACACATAGACAATAGTTCTCTCTCTCGGAGAACTCAGTAATAATCTTGGCGTGTATCTCTCGAAGGGCATTTAGTTTGATGAAGGGTTCTATAAACGGCCTTCTGCCCCTGTTGCCTTATACCATCGCCACTTGCCGGTTAGACTTGTTTGCACCCACTTTTTTCTTTTTTTTTACCTCATTTCTTTTTTAAGCCTGTTACACGATTCAGGGATTAAGAAATCAGAAATGGGATTATCGAGTAGTTAGTCTTGAATATTGTATGTCTTTTGGACACCTCAAAACATTCTAGTGTCAAAAAAGATTTAACCCTTCATTTTCAGGTATATTTATTTATTTATTTTAATCCAGTGTCGTCTTGAAAAATAGTTTGAGTAATGATTGAGCAAACAAGAGTCTTTTTCTTTTTTTCTCCATTTTGAAGAAAAGGGTTGAATTAAAAAGAAATCAATCACTCTCGGAGGAAATAATTTCTCTGGCGAGAGTAACGATAATAAACACTCAGAGAAGAGATTCAAAGACTCTAAAGTTTGGATATTTTTTTACAACTGTTCATTAGACGCGTGTAGGTGAATCTATAGTGAAAGGTGGAAGTGCTGTGGAAGTGTGCGTGAGAATTTGGACCTCAGCATTGAACTGGCATTAGAAACGTCTGTCGAGCTGCCATGCCGTCGATCAGAGTTAAACCCTAAATTCTAGACCCGTGTTATTTAAACCAAAGAGGTGGTTTAATAGGTGAGCGCCCAGACTTTATACTTGCACTTTTATGCGCTTCTCCGCACGATCGTAAACCTGCATCGCTTCGCAGTTCGCCAAAGACTATCTTCTGGTAATTTATGCAGCTTCGATTTATACTGATTCCTTTCAGTTTCCTTTCCTTTTTATTATTGGAATTAATTTTCATTTTATACTCTTTCAGATGAATAACTCCACGCAGGCAACAATGATTTTAAAAACTCAACAAAAACACTGTAAAACCCAAAAATTTCAATGCAGCTTGTTAAAAATATTCTCTATAAAAAAAGTTTCACCAAAATTACCATATTTCCATGAAAAAAGAAGGACAAAAAAAATGGTGTAAGAATCTTTTAATTTTATACTTGAATTCCACTGCTTCTTTTTTTTCTTCACTTGGCGTGAAATGCGCCAAGTTTGATTTAAATAAATAAATATTTATACAGCAGTCGCAGGACTCAATTCCGGTCGACGGTCAACAAGGGTTTTACGCAGGTCTGGACCAATTAAACGACAAAATTAATCATTAAGAAAAGAAGGACCAACCTGTTCGTAGTCGAGACTTGCTGTAAGCGTGAATACTCCGGTGTTTGGATTCAGGGAGAACACGTCGTTAGCCCAATCGGAAATCAAGGCGTAACTTAATTGACTGTTCAAACCTTCGGCATCTGCATCCGTTGCAATGACCTGACCAACACGACTTCCTCTTGGCACATTTTCCGGAACATCGAAGGAATAGGCCATCGCTTGAAATACCGGCGCATTGTCATTTGTGTCAGTAACCTGCAAACAAAAAGTAAATACAAATTTTATAATAAATTCCTAGTTGAGTACTTTGTATACTCTATAATTAATTTTAAAAAAGTATAGCAAAAAGTGGCTATCGAAAAATTAAACTAGACGACCAAAAAAATCGTTTTAGACACTTTAGAAAACTGACAAAAATTCCATTCTATATTCTGTTTTCATGACCTTTTCATAATTTCAAAAAAAAATATTTACTTCTTTCTTATCCTGCTAATAAATTCAATTCCTGCAACGATTTTTATTAATCGTGAAAGAATTAAAATTTTTATAAAAATAATTTAATTCTTGCCAAGAATTTTATACTTAAATAATTGATTTCTTTCGACTAATTTTATGCAAATTCTAATATAAATATGTAATTGAATTCCTGAAAAGTTTCTCTTATTCTAAAAGAATTGAATTCTTACGAAGATTTTTACAAACAATTTTTTAAATAATTAAATCCTGTTTGGAAATTTTATGAAAATAGTAGATATATTAAAAATCATTGAATTGCGTACTTTATTACAATTTTTTGACAATAATTGAATTCCTAAAAAGCATTAAATTATTTACGAAGATAATTGCATTCTTTGAGAACGATTTTATTAGAATTTTTTTAAATAATTGGATTTGAAAGAAGAAATTTATTACTTTTAAAAATAATTGAATTTTCTTGAAGAATTGTATTAGAATTTTTTAAAATAACATAATTTATACGAAGAAATTTATTACTTTAAAAAATATTAAATTCTTGAGATAAATATTGTTAGTTATGAAAATAATTGATATTGAAAAGAATTTTAATAAAATACCTCGAAATAATTGAATTTTAGGGAATAATTTTATTATTTATCTACATAATTGAATTTTTCGAGGAATTATTTTATGTAAATAATTGAATTCTTGGGAATAATTTCATTAAAATCTAAAAGAACCATTGAATTATTTCATAAAAATTTAATTCAAATTGTATTTACATAAAATAATTGATTTCTTTCGAACAATTTTATTAAAATATTTAAAAATAATTGAATTCCTGTGAAAAATTCTAATATTTTTGTAAAGAATTGAATTCTTCCAAAGAATTTAAAAAAAAAACATTTTTTTAATAATTGATTTTTTGAGAAATTGAAATTAAATTTTCAAAAATGATTACATTTATTGAGCAATTTCTGTCAAATTGTATTAAAAATAATTAAAATCCTGAAATTAATTTTATTATTTATGAAAATAATTAAATAGTTGCAAAGAATTTTATTAAAATTTCTAAAATAATTTAATTCCTGAGAAGAATTTTTTAATTTATGAAAATAATTGAGTTATTGCGAAAAATTTTAATGAATTGTTTAAAAAGAATTGGATTTTTTCCTTAAAAAATTTGTTATTTTTGAAAATAATTGAATTCTTCATAAAAATTTTATAAACATTGTGTTAAATAATTAAATTTTTTGGATATATAATAAATATTCTGGAAATTTAATTTAAAATAATTGAATTCTTCTGTAAAACTTTGTTTGTGAAAATAATTGAATTTTTCGATTAATTAATTTAAAATATAGTATTAAAAATAATTGAAATTCTTTTTTTGAGTTTTATTATTTATGAAAATAATTGAATTATTGTGAAGAATTGTATAAAAATTTTGTTGAATAATTTATTTTTTCGAATTTTTGTTTTGTAAATGCTATTCTAAATTAATTGAATTCTTGTAGGTATTTTATTATTTATGCGAAAATAATTGAATTTTGGATGAATTTTACCATTTTTTTTTAAATAATTGAATTCTTTTGCGAAATTTTATGAAAACACAAGATATTGAAAATAGTTGAATTTCGAATATGTTTTGAAAATAATTGAATCGTTTTAAAGAATTTGATTATATTTTTTGAAAATAGTTTTTTGATTTTTAGTTACTAGCGAATTTAAAGTAGTGGAAATTCTCAAAAATTTTTTTAGTGGCTGAAATATAAAAAAATGCTACTACAAATAAGGTGAAAAAAGTAGTAAATAGTAGGTTTTAGTAGATGAGTGCGAAGCCTTGTGATATACAATATAATTTTTTGTTGTTATTACAGGGGTTTTTCTCCTTTCCTCAAACACATTCCCATGTGAATTTGATTCTAAATTCGAATATTCTGGTATGCTTTCTAGAAAAAGGGACAAAAAGGCCGTGTGACACACCGACTTGGAGGAAACGAAAACGAAAACGATGGGTCCAGTTTGATTGAGGTCTTTGGTAGACGCTGTCAAAAAGGGAGACTAAGAGGGAAGTTTTGTGATAAAAAGTGCCGTAGATTTTGTGACGAAGGGAAAGGAAGGGAAAGACGAAATAAGAAAGAGATTGGGAAAGAAGTTGAGAGGATGATGATGATGATGATGAAAAAGAAGGAGAAGGAGAAGGAAGAAGCAGCAGCAGCAAAAGTGAGGAAGAAAGGGTTGATGGGGGGAGATTCCGCAACTGTCGGCAAAGGTCCTCTTTCATGGACCCAAAGAGCAAACTATGATCGGACTGACATTCCTTTTGCCTTTAAGAGACCCGGACAGATCGGCGGACAATGCTGGAATGGATCTTAAAAGAATTCCAACCATTAAATGTCATAAAGACAATTTTTGCGATTGTACTCCTTGCCGCACTGAATCCGCTCGTTAAACCTCTCGAGTATTAGTTTTTACATCGTCAAAATTTTACGGATGTTTCTAATGAATTATTAGCTCACAAGATTCTGAATCTGTTGAGCAGAAAATAATAGACTGGACATTATTGTTCCTCTTTTTGAGGATAAGTGAGAAGTTCAAAATTCAAATAGATCGTGTGCATAATAACTTGCGCAAGAATTATACTTCAAAATTGAAAATCTATTCAATACTAGAAATTACGGTTGTAATTTCTAGAAATAGTTCAATTTCAAAAAGACTTTACTTCCAAAATTCAGTTATGATATTGCTTAAATATTTAAATAAAATTATTCAAATTTTAAATAATTTTATTTAAAAAAAAAACTTTAAATATATTATTGCAGTCGTAAAAGAAACAAAATTTTCAAAGACTTCAATCTAAAACATGTTGAAATTCAATTATTTCTAAAAATTTACACTATAACACTTCTAATATTCAATTATTATTTAAAATTTTAACTGAAATTCAATTTTAAATCAATTCTATAATTAAAAAGTTCTAAAAAAATTAATATTTCAATTATTGAAATACAAAAATAAATAATTTATTGAATAATTGAATTTTTTTCAAAATTGAATTCTATTATAAAGAACTTTATCAACATTTCTTAAAATAATTGAGTTCTTTCGAAGAATTTTAATAAAATTTTCAAGAATAAGTGCATTTTTTGAAGAATTCAGTTAAAATTTAATTAAAATTTTTTAAATAATTGAAATTCAATTAAATATGTGAATTTCTTAGAAGACATTATTATTTATAAAAATAATATAAAAAAATAATACAAAAATAAAATTTGTGAAATTACAAATGCAATTGTTTCGAAGAAAATAGTACGAAGAATTTAATAAAAATTGTTCTAAATTAAGTGAATTCTATCCACAAATTTTGTTAAAAACTTTTTAAAAATATTGAAAGTCCAAAAAATTTCATTCAAATTTTATTAAAAATATTTGAATTTTTGATTCGAAGTGTTTAGTTATTTATGAAAATAATTAAATTTTTGCGAAGAATTTTATTAAAATTGTTAAAAATCCTATAATTAAATAAATTAAGTTGAAGAATTTTATTGAATATTCTTAAGGAATTGTTTTAAAATTTTTTTAAATAACAGAATAATTCGAAGTGTTTTGTTATTTATGAAGATAATGGAATTTTTTAGAAGAATTTTATTAAAATTTTTGACAATAATTAAATTTATACCAAGATTTTTATTGTTTATAAAGATAATTGAATTTCTGACAAGAATCTTATTACAAATTTTAAAAATATTTGAATTTTTCCTCAGAACATTATTACATTTTTTTAAATAATTGCATTCTTCAAAGAATTTATTTTAAATTGTATTAAAAATAATTGAAATTAATGAAATTAAATTAATCAAATAATTGAATTTTATCGAGAAACTTTATTAAATTTTTTTTTAATTGTTGAATTATTTTTTCTTGCGAAGAATTTTATTATGCGAAAAGAATTGAATTTTTTAAATAATTGAATTCTGTTTGGAAATTTTATAAAAATAGTAGATATGAAAAATTATGGAAATGCGAAAAGTTTTTAAAAATAATTAAATTTTACTTAGAATTTTATTAAAATTTTTGACAATAATTGAATGTCTGTGTGGCATTTTATTAAATTTTTTTTGAAAATAATTGAATTCCTAAAAATTATTTCATTATTTAAAAAAATAATTTAATTCTTGCGGACGATTGTATTAGAATTTTTTAAAATAATTAAATTTCCAAGAAGAAGTTTATTACTTTTAAAAATAATTAAATTTTTGTGATGAATATTGTTAGTTATGAAAATAATTGATTTTGCAAAGAATTTTATTATTTATGAGAAGAATTGAATTTACTCAAAGAATTATTTAAAAATTTTTGAAAATAATTGCAAAGAATTTTATTAGATATTTATAAAAATAATTAATTTTTCGAGAATAATTTAATTGAAATTCTTGAAAATAATTGAATTTATACAAAGAATTTTGTTATTTATTAAGATAATTGAATTTCTGACAAGAGTTTTATTAATAATTTTAAAAATAATTGAATATTTGTAATGAATTTTATTATTTATGAAATTAATTGAATCTTGCACAGAACTTTATTACATTTTTTCAAATAATTGAATTTTTTTAATTACATTTTTCGAGAAATTCCGTTATATTGAAATTAATTAAATTAAATTAATCAAATAATTAAATTTTTGGAAGAATTGTATTAAAATTTTTGAAAATAATTGAATTTATAAGAAGTGTTTTGCTATTTATGGAGTTAATTGAATTTTTTAGAAAAATCTTAATTTTGTTAAAATTTTAAAAAATAATTGAAGTTCTGCGAATAATTTTATTATTTATGAAAATAATTGATTTTTCGAGAATAATTTTATGAGAATCTTTGAAAATAATTGGATTTCTGAAAAGAATTTTATTAAAATTCTTGACAGTAATTTTTTTATTTCAACTATTACAAATAGATCTAGAAGTAGTACGCAAATAGTAGCAAATAGTTTATGTAACTAAGTATTATTTTATTTCAAGGATATGGTTTATCAAGTTTTATCAGGGACGGAAGTGTAGTTTGAAACTACACTATTGAAGTATAAATAAAAAAAAAAATGAAGACAACCCAACCTAGCTGCATATAACTTAGTTGAAAATGCCTTTGAGCATGAATTTCTTTGAGTCGGAGTTATTTTCTCCCTTGAGCTGCTCATGATTAAAGGAATATTCGCAGAGTAGAGGGAAGGGAAGGGAAGGGGCTAGATAAAAGGGCTGATTGTTCTTGCGATGGTGATACTGGGAGTTTGCGACGAGTTCAATCGACCCACGCGGGATCAACAGTGCCCTCGGGACTGAAAGGTCATCCGCGACTTCCTGCTCTACCCATTGCCTATTACTCAATGCGATTTTCATGGTGTAGTTTCGCGTTTAGCACGAAAAGCTCCGGGTCACGACTTAGCGACGTCCTGAGATAGATATGGCAGTCTCATTCCTCGTGCCCAACCGATTTGATCGATAGGTTCATTTTATTATGAATTATTATTTCCATTAGTCAACACTCTCCGTCAAAGATTTATTTCAATTCTTTTGCATATTACATTCCACTTGTTCAGAATATAAATTACTTTAACGCTTTTCAATTTATTAACACGGACTCACAAACAGTGCTTTATAATTAAAATTATAAATTTGTCCAAATAAAATGAACACTTATTGGCATAACGTGTCGATTTCGAATACAAGTAAATAAAAGCATTTCGCAGGTATTAATTTTACCTACACTCTCCTACACTTAAAAAAGGACTCGAGGATGATTGAAATCTCTCATAAGTTTTTATCAAAATTGAAACTTAAGTACAACATTAAATTAATGATGTTTAATGATGGCTGTGAAATTTGTTTGGTATAAGGCTTTTGGTGTACAGAAGCGGATTAGCGAAAGGTTAAGGTCAGATTCTCTCTCTCTCTCTCTCTCTTTTTCCAAAGAGCGAGAGAGAGAGGGAGGGAGAAAGAAAGAGACTGGTTTAACATATATTATTATACTCATGCAATACGATTCGTTTAAGTAGGTCTTGTACTTGATCTCACATCGATTCGAATATAGAAAATAACGTTGATCACTAATGCTAAAGATATCTCAAGCTGATAAGCGAAACCAATCATAAATCAGACTTAGTGTTTCCGTTGCTAAAATCGACTTCAATAGAAACTGTGACATCAAAGAGATAACAAATTGTCCCCAATCAATGATGCTGAATAAAGAGATCTCTTTTAAGAAGTCAAAACAATTTTACATTCTATGTGCCTATCGGAACTTCAAATCTTTGTGTAAAGGGTCAGATTTTATCGCTGTCTCTCTGAATAAATTCCTCTCTATAAATATTATGTGTATCAGGCACTCGCACTCATCTACTAAAACCTACTATTTACTATATACTTTATTTGCGTTATGCTACTATTTGGGTACTTTCTTTTAGATTTTAGCCACTAAAACCTAAAGGAGATTGGGGTATTGTAGGCCACACTTTTTCTTCGCTCAATATCTTACATAAATTTTTTTTTTCAAATTGTGCAATTAAATCGCCAAAAACAAGCAACAAATACTTCCCCAAAAAAAGTGTCCCACAATTCCCCAAATGCTTCATTTTAAAAAAAGCTTTGTATTATTTATTTATTTTAATTTGATGCAAAATTTCTTTTTGGAGTCAAAGTACCAATGCCACACAAATAATTAAAAAAATGTTTTCCATAATTAATTCTTGAAAATCGTTGTAAAAACAATAAAAATATCAACGCCCAAAATAAATATTTGAATGCAATTTTTTAGGTGATTCTTATAGAAAATTTAATTATTTTTTAAAAATAACAAATTTTTCACAGAAATTCAATTCTTTTTAAACATTTTAATAAAATTCTAAGCAAGAATTTAATTATTTTCATAAACAATTAAATTCATCGTAAGATTTCAATTATTTTTAATACAATTTAAATTAAATTTTAATGAAATAATTCAATTATTCTTTTAGATTTTAATAAAATTATTCCCAAGAATTTAATTATTTATAAAAATAATTTGTGGAAAAAATTCAATTATGTAAATAAATAATAAAATTATCACCTAAAATTCAATTATTTCGAAGCACTTTATTAAAATTCTTTTTAAAATCAATTATTTTCATAACTAACAATATTCATCACAAGAATTTAATTTTTTTAAAAAAGTAATAAATTTCTTCTTGGAAATTCAATTATTTTAAAAAATTCTAATACAATCGTTCACAAAAATTCAATTATTTTCATAAATAATGAAATGTTTTTTAGGAATTCAATTATTTTCAAAAAAATTTAATAAAATGCCACACAGACATTCAATTAATGTCAAAAATTTTAAGAAAATTCTTGGAAAATTTCAAATATTTTCAAAAATCTCCTCAATTTAATGATTTTCAATATCTACTATTTTCATAAAATTTCCAAACAGAATTCAATTATTTAAAAAATTCAATTCTTTTCGCATAATAAAATTCTTTGCAAGAATTGAGCAATTAAAAAAAATTTAATAAAGTTCCTCGCTAGAATTTAATTATTTGATTAATTTAATTTAATTAATTTAAATTATTTTTAATACAATTTAAAATAAATTTTTTAAAGAATGCAATTATTTAAAGAAATGCGAGAATTCAATTATTTTTAAAATTTGTAATAAAACTCTTGTCAGAAATTAAATTATCTTTATAAATAAAAAAATCTTCGTATAAATTTAATTATTGTTTAAAATTTTAATAAAATTCTTCTAAAAAAAATGCATTGTTTCCATAAATAACAAAAATTTTTCGTATAAATTCAATTATTTTTAAAAGTTTCAATACAATTCTTCGTGAAAATTAAATTCTTTTCGTAGGTATATAATAAAATTTATTATTTCCAGGAGTTGAACAATTAATAAAATATGTAATAAAGTTTTTTGCAACAATTCAAATATTTAATGATATATTAATTTAATGAGTTTCAATTATTTTTAATTCAATTTTAAATGAATTTCTGGAAAAATGTAAGTATTCTTAAAAATTTCATTACAATTTCTCAAAAGAAATCAATTAGTTAAAAAAAATGTTAATATAATTTGTTTATCAAAATTTAATAATTATTTTCAATACTTTTTATAACTAAATTTCTTGAAAGAGTTTAATTATTTTCAAAAATTGTAATGGAATTCTTCGTACGAATTCAAATATTTTTCAAAACAGTTGAATTTGTATTTTTACTAATTTTTTGTTTTATTATGTTTGTCTAATATTTTCATAATATTTAATTTAATTATTTAATTAATTTAAGTGAATTTAAATTATTTTTAGTATAATTTGAAATGAATCCTTTAAAAAATGTAATAATTATTGAAAATTTTATGAAAATTCTTGGAAAAAATTTAATGATTTAAAAAATCATTTGTAAAAATCTTCGTAAGAATTCAATTATTCTTTTCATGAATAATAAAAATTTCCCAGGAATTGAATTATTTAAATTAAAATTTGCATAAAATTAGTCGAAAGAAATGAATTATTAAAAAATTTTGATGGTGTATTGATATATTTATGCTTATATTTTTTGTGTTTATAGTTGTTGGTTGATATTTATAGAAAACAAATAAAGCACAAAAAGGGAAACAATGCTTAAAATTTACGCTTTTCGTGTATATAATAAATTGAGACTTACCACAATGGTTAAGGTGATATCCGTGTGTTGCACTCCATCGTCAGCACGAGCCCGAAGAATATATTTATCTTTTGTCTCTCGGTCGAGCGCTTCCGCCAAACGAAGTTGACCAGTCGTTGGATCGAGTTTAAAGGGACTGTCGACTTTGTTTTGCAGTAAATTGTTATTTTCTGCATTATCGGTTTTTCTATTTGGTACCAGAGTGTAGGTTAGGGTGCCAATTGTGTCGGGGTCGTGCGCTTTCAATACCGTGACAATTGTATTTGGCGGTGCTTCTTCGGACACTTCGAATCTCCAAGGCTCTGCTCCCCACGTGGGCGCCACATCGTTCTTGTCCAGTACTGTCACACGCACCTGCGAAAAACAAAATTAAACCCAATTAAACTTCTGCCAAACCCAAATACCAAGATTTACCAAACTACAAAAATCGTAAAACAATGTCAAAACCAAATCGTAAAACAAAGTCAAAACTAAAATCGTAAAGCAAAGTCGAAACCAAATCGTAAACAATTTTCAACAATATTTTTAAAAAGTTCCTAAAGTCCGAGATCCAGTCTAAAACTTGTATCAGGCTAAGCGTTGTTAAGATATTTTTAATCTATAAAATCGTTGACAATTTATTTCGTAACACGTGTATATAGTTAACTTCTGAATTTTTTACATACAAGATCGATGAAGAAAAAAAATCTCCCGACGTTATATCATTGAAAAAAAAGTATAATAAAAAAACATGGAGAATTTAGAACGAAAAGATTAAAGATTGATCGAGGAACCAAGAAAAGACGGACGAGGATGTCAAGCTTATATGTAGGTATCCAACTTTTATCGCGCCAAAAGATCGATGAAATATTGTTATAACATTCGTTATGCTATTTCAGTCATTGGCTGTCACCGCAGGATTCAAAGAAACGAAACGGGAAAAAATGCGAAATAGTTGTAAATCTCATCGTTATGTGGTCAGAGGGGTCTAAGAACCTGAAATAGTCGGACATTTTTCGTTTACAATATTCTTCTCCTCTGCGATCCAAAGCCAAGATTAGAAACTCTTTTCCTTGTTCATATTTTCAACCCCAAGTCGTATTTTAATCACGTTAACTATACGAACACTTGCCACGTTT
The DNA here is from genome assembly GCA_032872505.1 of Leptopilina syphax. NCBI lineage: Eukaryota > Metazoa > Arthropoda > Insecta > Hymenoptera > Figitidae > Leptopilina > Leptopilina syphax. Next base: position 26,227,031 of record CM065469.1, on the reverse strand, counting down.
AGTCTTATCATAATTGTTTCTCAGATAGGATTCAGTCTCTCAAGTTCTCCTTTTCAATTTTCACAGAAGAACCGAAGAAACCTTTTCTTCGCTTCCTTTATTTATACGAAGAAATCCCATTAGAAAAAACTGGTATCTTTTCTTTATTTCCTTCCCAAAAGATATTGTTCACCATCAAGTTGGAAAAATGGGAAATTGTGGTGACATAAAGTATCGAATTTATGTATTTTCCCGTAATTTCTACTTTTTAGAGGTACAAACATAATTTAACTACAAGATGGGTTGCGACAAAAATATTTTTTTCCCCTTGTTTTTTCCTGATTTCCATGACAAAATTGTGACGTTTTTCCTGACCCTAAAGAGTATTCTGATTCACTCTAAAAATAATTAGATACTCAAAGACATTTTCTATCACATTTTTACAAATTTCTTCAAAAGTAAAATTATTCGAAAACATCAATAACTTCTTTTTTCAATAAATTATTAATTATTATTATTTTTCTATAGGAACTAAAATTCTTCAAAAGATTCAAATTCAAACCTTTTTGAAATTTATTAACTAATAAAAATATTATAAAACAAGAAGATATCGATCACTCAATTTCTTCATGTTTTATAATAATTAAAGATGAACGAGTGATAAAATCGTTATTTTATATTTTAAGAAAATTGTAACGGCAAATTCTTCAAAATTATTTTCATCATTTCAATTCAATTATTATTTTCTACAATTTTTAACTAAAATTCTTCTTTAAATAAATTATTTTCAATAATTTAAAAAGAAATTAAAAACAATTAATTCTACAGAACTGTTAGTTAAAAGTATAAAAAATTCAGATTTTCAAAGATTATAATTTTAAACCTTTTCAAAATTCAATTATTTCTACAAATTCACGCTATAATGCTTGTAATATTCAATTATTATCTAAAATTTTAACAAAAATTCATTTTTAAATCAAGTTTTATTAGAAAATTTTACGAAAATTCAATTATTTAAATACAATAAATAATTTAATTAATAATTAAATGTTTTTTAAAATTTAATTCTCATAAAGAATTTTATCAACAGCTTTTTAAATATTTGACTTTTGTCGAAAAATTATTAATAAAAAATTTTCAAGAATAATTCCATTTAATGAAGAATTTATTTAAAATTGTATTAAAAATAATTGAAATTGAATTAAATTAATTAAATAATTGAATTCCTGTGGAAATTTTACTATTTATGAAAATAATATAAAAAAAATAAATAAAATTTGTAACAATACAAATTCAATTGTTTTGAAGAAAATTGAAGTTCGAAGGAAGAATTTAATTAAAATTATACAGAAAATAATTAAATTCTTCTAAAGAGTTTATCAGAATTTTTAAAAAGAAAATTTTTAAGAATAATTTCATTTTTCCAGGAATTTACTTAAATATGTATTAAAAATAATTGAAATACTGCGATAAATTTTGTTAGTTATGAAAATAATTGAATTTTTGCAGAAATTTTATTAAAATTTTTGAAGATAATTGAATACTTGAGAAAAATAAATTGAATTATTTATGAAAATAATTAATTTTTGAGAAAAATTTTATTAAAATTTTCAAAAATAATTGATTTCTTGCGATGAGTTTTTTTTTATTTTTTATGAAAAGAATTGAATTTTCTCGAAGAATTGTATTACAATTTTTGAAATAATTGAATTTATATCAGGAATTTTGTTATTGATGAAGATAATGGAATTTTTTAAAAGAATTTTTTTGATATTTTTATAAAAATAATTTAAATTCTGCGAAGAATTTTATTAAAAGTTTTGAGAATAATTGAAAGAATTGAATTTTTTTTTAAGATTGTACTTAAATTTTCTAAAATAATTGAATTTCTACTATGAATTTTGGTATTTATAAAGATAATTGAGTTTTTGACAAGAATATTATTAAAAGTTTTAAAAATAATTGAATATCATCAAAGTATTTTATAAAAATTTGTTTTTAAAGAATTAATAAGAAGAAATTTATAAAAATAAAATTATTTGAAAATAATTGAATTTCGGAACACAATTATATTATTTATAAAGGTAATTGAAATTTTGACGAGAAATTTAAACGAGTTTGGAAAATAATTGAATTTTGACAAAGAATTTTATTACATACTTTTGAAATTAATTTAATTTATGCAATCATTTCCCTGACAAATTCTACGTTCCCTGATTTTTCAATGAAATTCCTGACCTGTGGCAACCCTGATTATTAAATTTATATACTCTTCCGTAATTCCTATACTTTTTAGAAAGGTACAAACATAATTTAACTACAATTTATTTAATTTTCTCGAAGACAAAGAGTTTTTTCCCTTCGCTTGGTTTTAAAAAAAGATAATGTCAATTTCAATTATTCCGAAACTATTTCCTTTTCAATAAGAAAAGTTGATAACAGTTACATGAACTTGTCGCTTATAAGTGACCGCAGGAAAAAACATTTTCAGGCAGTTAATTTATGTTAACGAAGAAGTGTATATATGTCTATATTATACACACTATCAGACAGTTCAACATGTTCCTTACAAGAAATTATTTCAAGGTTCCTCTCTTAACATATTTAGAAACTGTTATAATTATAAGCCGTTTTATTTATTGCTCTAGTGCAAATCTAATTTTTCAGTGCTTCCACATTTCTCTCCTGACCTTTTCGAGAGGGTCATTCAAGAGCAATAAAACATGTCGAGAAGCACTATATAATTTTTTACAGTGAATATAATTATTTACACAAATATTTGTAGGAAATTAAATATTGAGAGGTATTGCGCATAGTTGTATTATTACATAAGTTTTAGGTTAGGAAATAAAATATTTAAAAATAGCATATTGTCTGGAAATTTTCGATTGTTTGAAAATATAAAGGTTTTTCGAGTCAAGACTATATAGACAATAAAAATGATTTAATATGTGATAAATTTTTTGCGGTATGACAATTTGTATGACAAGCTCAACCAATCTTTTTTTATGACAGGACACAAAACCAGTTATCCAACCGGTAGGAGCAATTTTTTTTCGCGTACTGAAGGAGCTGCTCCTTTAACGCTCATTACGATGATCATAGAAGAAATTAGTACTATTAGAAGAGTTTTTATCATCCGTTACGAGAAATTAATTCTTTACCGTTTAAAATTAAAAAAGGGACTATAAATTCAAAATATTGGGTCTTTATTTATTATTTGTATTTAAAAACTCTTATATTGAATAATGAAAAATATGTTCTGTTTTTGTGAAAGAAGGATATAGGGGATTTATAGAAAGAAATATAAGATTGGTAGTTTTATATTGAATCCAGTTCGGCACAGCATGCTAAGAATTCGTTCGAAACGAAAGGAAAGAAGCCAACCTTCCCGTGTCTACCTTTTTCAGATATACCCTAGCGAAACATTCCAATACTTGCCCACGTAATCCTAATAGACAGGCTTATTTCAAAATGGCACACTTGAAAACTAATTTTCAAAATCTTTCTCATCAAAAATACTAAAAGCATTAATAGTATTTACCTCATACCTTCCGTAACCGAAATTAGAACTACTTGTAGCTTTAATACCATAAGAATGTGAATTAAAAGCAGAAAATGTAATGCTACTAAACAAGTTTTTAATACGTTGTTTTTATTAATATCGACATTTTCCCAACACATAATTTTCTGATGTATTAATTTCAGAATGAAATCTGAAAAGGAGGATTCATCGACCTGGGTCGTTTCTAAGTTTATCGTATGAAGAAGATCAAACAACAGGTATAACCCACAAACTGTCAGAGAAAGTCCTACCATCTCGATTCACGATCCTCCTCACAGGCACTCACAGGCACTCACAGGTGGAACGTATAGTATGCACATTCTAAACCTGAAAAAGGAAGATGGCCGATCTTATTCATTCTGTCTGGTGCCTGCCTGATTTCCTATTCGAATTATCAAACCAATATAGTGACTGTGCCAGCCGCGCCTGACTAAAACTGGCACAAAAAAGAATCAAAACGACCACCGGGTTGGATAAAGATGGCGCTATGCTGTTCCACACACACACACTCACACGATTGTATTTTCTTCCAACAGTCACAATGACATGCCACTTTCAAAATGTATCGATATGCTGAAGCAAAAAAAAATTATATCTTGTGCTCTGATCATTTTTTTATATACAAGATTACCCTTATCTTCAAGAGAGAAAGAAAAATTCATGCTACAATATTGAGTATATTTGTATATACTCAATACTCACTAGATTCGTTATTGTTAATGATTAATATCCATAGGCTTTGTAGTCATCTACTAATACCTATACTATTTACTATAATTTTTTTACGATTTCCTACTATTTTGATAGGGTAAGGGGCCCCAAGGTGGCCACCCATCTTTTGAACGACTGTAATTCCTAAACGGTATTATATAATATAATTAATAATATATGCCCTGAAACTGTATCTCTTTAGCTAACTTTTTAGCAAAAAATATTTCTTATTTTACTAAGGAAAATAAAACTTAGGCGACTTTGGAAAAACAGCTGAAATTTTGCTTTAAAAAAAATGTCGCCCCAAGGTGGCCACCATTCAAAAATTCACTGAAAAATTAAAAAAATAGTTGTAAAAATCAATTTAAGGTAATTTTATTTGAAATGTATTGTTTTTGGCTTATAATCACATAATCAATAGTTGCAAACTCTGTTTTTTGCTTATAAGAAGCAATTTTAAAATATTGTTAATTATTTATCCTATTTCATACCTTAAAAACTAAATTATTTTATTAATCATAAAATTTTCCAAATCGATAGAATTTACATTTTCCATAATATATTTTGATAAATATTACATTGCAAAAAAATCCAAAAGTGATTTTACATAAAAATCATAGTACCACTTTACAAACAATGCTTTCAAAATTTGTTTATCGAAAATTAACGATGTCTCTGTTAGAAACAAACCTGGCCACCTTGGGGTCCTCTACCCTACTTTTTCTGAATTTGTAACACTAAAAGCAACTTTTTTTTATGTTTGACAAAAACAGTGTAATAATTTTCCTTAATTCAATTATTTCCAATATTTACTATTTTCATACAATTTACCGCAAAAGAATTCAATTATTTAAAAACAAATTTTTAAAAGAATTTTTGGAAACATTCAATTATTTTTGAAAATTTCAATAAAATTCTTGTTTGAAATTCAATTATTTTCATAAATAACAAAATTCTTCGTATATAAATTCAATTATTTTCAAAAATTTTATAAAGTTCTATGTAAGACATCAATTGTTTTTATAAATAATAAAATCCTTTTCATTTTAATACAAGTTTTCTATATATAGAACATTCAATTCTTTTCATTTATAATGAAATATTCTTCGCAGGAATTCTATTATATTCATAAAAATTTTCTTAAAATTATTCTCGAAAAATCAATTATTTTCATAAATAATAAAATTCTTCGCAGAATTAAACAATTAAAATAAATTTGAATAAAGTTCCTCGCAAGAATTTAATTATTTTTATAAATATTAAAATTCTACTCCGAAATTCGCAATTATTTGATTAATTTAATTTAATAAGTTTTAATTATTTATAATACAATTTTAAATGAATGTCTGGAAAAATGGAAGTTTTCTTAAGAATTTCATAACAATTCTTCGAAAGAAATCAATTATTATTTAAAAAAATTTTAATATAATTTCTTTATCAGAATTTAATAATTATTTTCAATACATTTTTTATTAAATTTCTGGAAAGAATTTAATTATTTTCAAATATTTTAATGAAATTCTTCGTACGAACTTAAATTTTTTCGAAACAGTTGAATTTGTATTTTACTAATTTTCTTTTATTATGTTTGTCTATTATTCTCATAAATAGTAATATTTTTACAAGAATTGCATTATTTAATTAATTTAATTTAATTTCAACTATTTTTAAGTACAATTTTAAATGATAAGTTCTTTATAAGAATTCAATTTTAAAAAATATTCAATTATTCAATAAATTATTAATTTTTTTATTCTCTGTCTCTATTTTTAGTCTCTGCTTTCTAGTTGTGAGAACTTCTGTATAAAACATTAATTTTTTTTCATTTTTTTCTATAGTAAACTCTGGGTTTATCCTTTTAAGGGTATTTTTTTTATATAAAAAAATTGGAGGGCAATTGAAAAAATGAAAAGCAATTCTGATCCTTTTTTGAGCTGTTAAAATAAAAATACAGAAACGTATGCTTCTGTTTAAAAAGTTAATCTTTTTTTTTTGTTTTCCTGTCAAGTCTGAGTTTATCCTCTTAAGGGTAGTTTTATTTAATTTAAACAAAAAATTGGGGTATTTTTGAGTTCTTGTAAGAGAAGTACATACATAAATTTATTGTTCTGTTTTAAAAAACAATCTGTTATTACATTTTACATTACTTTAAACTTTGAATTTGTACATTTAAGTGTAGTTTTTTCGATTTAAAAAAAACAGAAGGTGATGGAGCAATTCTGACTTCATATTCGTTTTCAGCGGGCAAAAATGCTATACCTACATAAGACATGTAGGTCTGGTTTAATAAACAGACCACTTTTATTTTTTTGTGTGCCTGTGTAATTATCGAGTACGAAGCCTGTTAATCTAATCAACAAGTGGGCTTTAAAAAACAGTACACTTTAAGTGTGTTTATTAATAAAACCCTTCTTTTAATTTCACAGTTTTTCTAAGGATATCAAATTGAGACAGAAAACAAAAAATCAAAAGTGTTGCGAAGCAACGTTTTGATTAATTTTTTGTCTCAAGATATCCTTAGAAAAACTGTGTTCAAGAATATAATACAATTAGTTTTTAGTGTTGCAAAGAATTGAAAAGAATTCAGCGTATAAAATTAGCATTCCAAGTATAAGAGTAATTTATCCCAAAGCGAATTTCTCCAGACACACGACACCTGTTCAAAGAAATTATTATTCCTCTCTAACAGTGTTGTCAATGCGTCTGTCACTTGAATCTGCGAAGGCAGACAATATATGCTTAGCACGCGTTTTCCAAGTATTTTCCACTTCTCAAGTGAGCACAATTGTATTGACACATAATTCACTCCTCATTCTTTCGCCGAATGGAATCGATGTTGAATCTAATCACTATGCGACCGTGTTTAACCTTCACTTTCGTGATAATGGACTTTCAGCGATGGTCACATGTATACGTATATTCCGTACGTGACTGCGAATTCAATAAAGTGCACAACGCATGGAGAGGAGAGTTACATCGAAAAATGAACTTTCTCACGATTCATTCCAAGTCAATGTCCAGCATTAAGCTACTACACCAACCACGTGAACTCGTTGAACCGATCTATCATGCCGTCCCAAGGCCACATTATTCTCCGAGAGATTATGCCAGGAATGAAATGTATATAAAATTCCTTGCAGTAACTATTTGTATCATCTAAAATGCTCAAACAGAATTTCCAATGGATTCTTCGAGAAAAGAAGTTTTTTTTTATAAAAAAGTGTAAAATGATGAATAAAAGTAAACAGTGACCGAAGAACTGTTATATCCTCTGGGGGGATAATTTTCTCAATAACCTAATCAATCAATATACCTATACATATATATTTATTCGAAAAATGCCAATAATTACCAAAGAACTGTTGTACATGCAAAAATTTATGAATGCCCCACAGAAGTGTAAAAAATTGAAGAAAAAAAATTCTCTTTCCAAGTGATGGTGTATAGGTTATTATGTATGAAATTTGTGTTGGTGGATATACTCAACGAACGAGTTTCACACACTGACGAGGGTCGCACGGTGTCTTCGACAACAACTTATGATTCCCGTCTGCTCATAACTTAAAAATCTAAGGAGCCACCGTTCACCAATTAATGGTACCAAGACATACCAAGTTGACAATTTTTTTTCCCCATTTCTCCAAGCGGGCAATCGTTTTTAAAACCGCAACATTATTTGGTTATTATACTCAACTTGGTTTAATAATCCCAAGAGTCTCTTTCTATATATCCTGTTTTTAGAGAGAGGAACATTAAATTGCAACATGCAACTTTGTATAACGATTATATGCTTTCTCTTACTGTACCAATTAAGTCTTATATTTTTTTCAATAATAAAAAAAGGATTTTATTAAAAATTTCTAAAAATTAATCCCCATTTGTCATATTGTTGCAACACTGAATTAAAAGGCGATAAATAATAAAATTTAAAGACGAAACCTTGGCATATTTTTGGTGGGACTGTCGGAGGAGATGGAGACGGTACAAATTGACAAATCTCGATCCTTTCATGGCTATTATCCCTGACATCCTTCCTATATTGGACATTTGACCCGACTTTGTGGTCACAATGCATTTCGCACGAACGACCCGTTCTTTATAATCCAATACTCTCGTATCCTGTCGTACCAGAAAAACCATATAGTGTATGGTAGTATGTGACCACGATGAGAACTTAAGGGGCTTCTTTCATTTTTTTCAAATTACACATATACGAGGGAAAAAAATCATCATATATCGTTACATCTTCGATTTCTTAAATATTGTAAACAATATTTTAATTTTTCCTCCCTCTTCACTTCCTCTTTATGCATCTTGTTTTGGAAGCAGTATATATGAAAATATGACACTATTAATATAAATAATTACTCAGCTACTGTGCACTGCCCTGTACTTAATATTCTAACGGAATGAACGTAAAAATTGATGTCTAAATGCGCACAAACGTTAAACTTCATGCTTATCAATTTTATAACTCAACTAAAATTATATTATGAGCGTTTTTTTCTTGCCTTTGGAGATTAAGATTCCAAACAACTGTACCACTTTTCCTGAACGTTATCATTAAACAGCAATTCCTTTGAGGATTATTACTCGCCTCGGGGTGTTACTCTCTAAGTAAAAAGATCCACACATTTTATCATTTGAGTTGCAATTTTCCGCTTTAACTATTTCTCGATAGAATCACTCAAATACCTAAAAATTAAAATGATACTAATTTCGCTATAAAAACGAAATTTCCGATTGTGCGCCTTTTTCTTTTTAAATCAAATTCAATCAAAACAAACTATATAATAACCGATTAACTGCATAAAGATGATTATTTTCATCATTTACTTTTACCTAAAATTCTTCTTTAATTCAATTATTTTTATTAATTTTTGAAAAAGTACAGAAAACCTCTTCAAAATTCAATTATTTCTAAAAATTGTATAATACTTTTAATATTCAATTAATATCTAAAATTTTAACCCAGATTCTCATAAATAATTTTATCAACAAATTTTTTAATAATTGAATTCTTTTAACGAATTTTAATAAAATTTTTAAGAATAATTATATTTTTCAAAGAAATTTAATTAAAATAATTGAAATTCTACGATATATTATATTGTTTATGAAAATAATTGAATTATTGCGAAGAATTTTAATAAAATTCTTCACAATAATTCAATTATTCTTATAAATCATAAAATTCTCAGCAAAAATTCAATTATTTTCAAAAATTTTTATAAAATTCTTCGCAAAAGTTCAATTATTTTTATAAATATCAAAATTTTCGAAGAAATTAAATTAATTTTTATACAAATTAAAAAAAAAATTCTCTTTTTTTAAAAAATATATTTTAAATTTCTCGATTATTTTTAAAATTTTAATGAAATCCTGCGAAACAATTCAATCATTCTTAACAATTTTGATACAATTCTTTATAAGAATTGTAAATTATTTTCAATTCAATTTTAATTAATTGAATTTTTTTCGGGATGAATATTATAAAAATAATTGAATTCCTGGGAAAGGAGGAGGGTCTATAAGGCCTATTTTCGGCCCACTTCAAATTTTTATTTAAATCCTTGAAATAAATTTTCCGCCAAAGAAAAATGATAAATATGATGATTGAAGGTTAAATGAGGGTGTTTGGAGAATATTAACCCCTAAATAATAAGGGTTTTCGAATAAAAAATGGATATAAGTAAGGGTAAAAAAATTTTCAATTATGAATTAATTGGCTTGAAACTCGTTACTCAGGGGTTTTTGGGGTCGCTGATTACGAATCTGGTGTTAGTTTTCCAAAATTCAAAATGGCGGATCTAGTATGGCGGATGACTTTTTTAAAATATGAATTAATTCGCTTGAAAATCATTACTCGGGTGTTTTTAGGGTCGCTGATTACGAATATGATGTTAATTTTGAAAAACTAACATCAGATTCGTAATCCAGGACCCAAAAACCCCCGAGTGACGATTTTCATGACAATTAATTCATTTTTTAAAAAAGTCGTACACCATTTTGAATTTTGAAAAACTAACACTAGATTCGTAATCAACGACCCTAAAAACCCCCGAGTAATGATTTTCAAGCGAATTAATTCATGTTTTAAAAAAGTCGTCCGCCATATTGGATCCGCCATTTTGAATTTTGGAAAACTAACACCAGATTCGTAATCAGCGATCCCAAAAACCCCTGAGTAACGAGTTTCAAGCCAATTAATTCATAATTGAACATTTTTTTACCCTTATTTTTTACCCATTTTTTATTCGAAAACCCTTATTATTTAAGGGTTAATATTCTCCAAACACCCTCATTTAGAATAGAATAGAATAGAATAGAATATATTTTATTATGTCCTAGGTAAATACCACGAGGACAACCATTAAAAATACAGTAATTAATAACATATATATCGTATAAAGTTAAATAAAGCTATATACAGATGTAAAAATAAAATACTTTGATTTACAAATTATCAAAGTATATCACAAATTATCACAGCAACTCACACACAGATGACATACCAATCAAGAGACACTCTATATACTCTATACATCCAATGAAAATAAATATTTATATAATTGTAGTTTAAATGTTTTTGGACTTTCAATATTTGTCATAGAACGAGGAAGAGAGTTCCATAAATTTATAGCAGTAACCATGAACGAGTTTTTATATTTTTCTGTTTTACATTTTGGAGCCCTAAGAATGCAAGGAGATCTTAACTCTCTAGTAGTAATTTAACCTTCAATCATCATAATTATCATTTTTCTTTGGCGGAAAATTTATTTCAAGCATTTAAATAAAAATTTGAAGTGGGCCGAAAATAGGCCTTATAGACCCTCCTCCTTTTTACATGGATTTGAGGAGATTTTTGAAAATAATTGAAATTTTGCTAAGAATTTCATTATTTTTCAAAATAATTGAATTCCTGTAAAGAATTTTATTAAATTATGAAAAAAAATTTATTAGAAAAATAATTGAATTTTTGTAAAGAATTCTCTTGAAAGTGTTTAAAATTAAGTTCTTTCGATGGAATTTTATAAAAATAATATTGTAGATATTAAAAATCATCGAATTGAGGAAAATGTTTGAAAATAATTTAATTTTTGCCAAGAATTTAATTTTTCATAAAAATAATTGAATCTTTGCGAAGAATTTTATTAAAACTTTTGAAAATAATTGATTTTCGGAGCAGATTTTTATATTATTTATCTTAAAAATAATTTAAATTTTGTCGACAATGAAAAAAATTTTTTAAACATAATTGAATTTCTGCGAAGAATTTTATTACTTTTGAAAATAATTGAATTTCTGCAATAATTTGTAACTGTTCCAAAATTCAATTCTGATTTTTCAGGGTGTCTACTGAAAATATGACTTAAAATTTCCGGACATTTTCAGGATATTCCAGGACATTTAAATATGTGTAATATTATTTCATATTACGATTAACATAATTTAACTTAACCTACTTGAACAAAAATATTTATTTTATTTTTATTATAAAAAGTGTTAAAAATCTATAAATTGTAGATACCAATTTCTTTAATCAAAGAAATTATTTTTTTTCAAATTTGAGAACATTTTGAAATTATTGAATATTTAAAAGCAAAATATGGAAAATTCAAGGTCAAAAGTTCAAAATGCAGGACATTTAAGGACATTTCAGGCCATTTTTTCAAATTCCAGGACATTTCATTTTTTTCATTTTCATTTTTTCAGGACTTTAAGGACCAGTAGACACCCTGTTTTTGTATTAGAACTTGTGATAATTTCATAGTTTATAAGGCAAACAAAATAGACACAAAAATACAGAATTTTCTTATGAATTCTAAAAATTAAATTTTTTTCAGTACTTTTAATAAAAATCCCTAACTTTTCCCTGACCAGTGAACGATTAGAGATGAGAAGCAGGTAATTATAATTGATAGAGCAATTTTTCCACGTCATGTATGGTTCAAAACTCGCATCTACATATAGGCACATATAAACGAAAAAAGCAAGTGTTACGTAATTTATGAGAAACTCTTAAGAAGATTTCGGTGGAAAAAAATGAATATAACTGAAGGGAGAGCAGTCATGTATGAAGTGTGTGTGTGTGTGTGTGGAGTAAAGTTAAAAGCGAGCTATTAGTCTCTGAGGCGGTCGTCCGGACCGAAGGTGGCCTATGGAGGCACCGAAGGCGACCCCTCATAGAGAAAAAGGGGGATCCCCGTTAGGGGAGTGAGAGGAGACAGGTCGAAGGAATGGAGTATATGAAAGAATGGGACTCTCCTCCATGACCCACAGAAACCCCCGCTGGGCGACGCGATCCGATCCGCTGATCCCCGACCGAGCACTCGAAACGGTCTCCGCGGCCCCAGCGTCCTCGCCGCGAACACAAGCGCTGTGCGGCCATACCTATTTGTCCTATTATATCATTTTTTATTGTCATTATTGTTCCCTTTGTTCTTTTGTCGCTTGAGTCGCTTGAGTCGCTCTTCTCTTTTGTTGGCAAACAAAAAATAATAATCGACTAAATTCCGCCCCACCTCAAGCGCTCACAATTTTCGACCATTTATCCACTAATCTACTTTTTTCAATTATTAAAAATGCAAAAAACACATTTTTTCTTATTCATCTTTTCGCCGTACTTTGCCTATAATAGTTTGAAAATATGAAATGAACCGTTTTTTCTTCTTCCCATAGTTCACCATTATTCTTTGCCCAAACTTTAAAACTGTTAAAAAGTACTTTTCACTTCCACTTCCACGTGAGAATGAAATCATTTGCAACAGTGAATGAAAATGATTGCAATAACAGATGGGGAAGAATCCGAGACTTGTATAGATTTTGAAGCAAAATTGTTTGAGAGTCGATTGGCAAGTTCGTATGGTACGTATAGTTGTTATAAACGAGCGGTGTAGGAAAGAGAAAACGAAAAGAAATAAGAAAAAGGCGAGTCAGTTGAGAAGGAGTGAAAGGGGGTTAAGGAGAAGCGATGGCAAAGGCGGTAGGGGGAGGGCTTGTCTGACGAAGATACCAACAACCTATGATCACGTTATTAATTGAAAGAGGGCCGCCAATGCTACCGGCTACGCCACAATTTTTCAGAACTCCACGCAATAATATGTGAACTTGATTTTTTTCTTTTTCTAACACTCATGTCACAAGGTCATAATAATGTTATTACCAAAAACTCTCTCAACATAAAATAATAATTAATCCCAACACTTAATTGTACATTATTTTCCACATGCAACACTTGCATGACTTTTTAAATACTATTAAACACGTAAACAAAGTATCACGGAATTTTAAAGAAAACACGCGAGCTACGTGTATTTAAATTTTAAAAAGGTAAAAAAAAAAGAAATTGTGCCCATCACTTAAAAAATTAAAAGCGTATAACTTTCTTGAAAAATTTTAATTCCAATTCTGTTGAAATTAATTTTTATTTTAAAAATTGTAATGCAATTATTTCAAAAAATTCTTACTATCCTAATAAATATCAAAGTTCTTTTCAGAAATTCAATTATTTTCAACAAAAAAAAATTCTTGTCAACATTTCAATTATCTTTATAAATTTAGGAAAATTCTTCGTCGAAATTCAATTATATTCAGGAATTTTTATAAAATTCATTGCAAAATTCAATTATTTTCATAAATTCATCACAAGAATTCAATTATTTTCAAAATTAATAAAAGAGTCTTCTCCAGAAATTAAATTATTTTCAGGAATTTCAATAAAATTATTTCCAAAAATTCTATTATTTTCAAAAAAAATGTCGTCAACATTTCAATTATCTTTATAAATAAAAAAATTCTTCGTCGAAATTCAATTATATTCAGGAATTTTTATAAAATTCATTGCAAAATTCAATTATTTTCATAATTTCATCACAAGAATTCAATTATTTTCAAAATTAATAAAAGAGTCTCCTCCAGAAATTCAATTATTTTCAGGAATTTCAATAAAATTCTTTCCAAAAATTCTATTATTTTCAAAAAAAATGTCAACATTTCAATTATCTTTATAAATAGCAAAATTCTTCGTCGAAATTCAATTATATTCAGGAATTTTTATAAAATTCACTGCAGAATTCAATTATTATTTTCGTAAATAACTATAATCTTTAGAAAAATTCAATTATTTTCAAAATTAATAAAATTCTTCGCAAAAATTCAATTATTTTTATAAATTTTAAAATTCTTGTCAGGGATTTAATTATTTCCATAAATAATAAAATCATTCAGAGGAAGTCAATTATTTTCATAAATAACAATGTTCATAATAAGAATTCAATTATTTTCAAAATTAATAAAATTCATTGCAAAATTTCAATTATTTTTCAAACATTTTTCTTAATTCAATAATTTGTATATATCTAATATTTTATTAAAAATTTCCCAAAAAAATTCAATTATTTAAAAAGAATTTTGACAAAATTCTACATGAATTCATAATATTCAATTATTTTCTAAAATAATGAAAATTTCACAAGAATTCAATTATTAAAAATAGAATTAACATCAATTTTTTCGAAAGAAATCAATTGTTTGCAACTTTTCTATAAAATTCTTCGCAATAATTCAATTATTTTCATAAATAATAAAACTTACTGTATAGAATTTCAATTAATTTTTAATACAATTTTAATCGAACTCCTCGAAAAATGGTAATTACCTATTCTTAAAAATTTTATTAAAATTTGTCTAAAGAATTCAATTATTTAAAAATTTGTTGTAAAATTTATGTATAAGAATTCAATTTCTAAGAAACATTCAATTATTCAATAAATTACCAATGTTTGTGTATTTAAGTAATTGATTTCTCGTATCGAATATTTTCTAATAAAAATTGATTTAAAAATTAATTTCAGTTAAAGTTTTAGATAATAATTGAATTTTGTAAAGGTTTCAAATTAAAATCTTTAAAAATCTGAATTTTTTGATACTTTTCATTAAAAATTCTATGGAAATAATTTTCTTCAAAAAGCTTAATCGAAATTTTTTAAAATTATTTCAAGTTTATATTTTCTAATGTATATTTAATTATTGAAGAATTTATGAATAATCGAAATTTAACCTAAAATTGAATTGTAAACAAATGGATTTGAAAATTCTCCAGAAAAACTTTTTAAAAAAAATTTTTTTAAATAATTAATTTAAAGAAGAATTTTATTTAAAAAATGTAGAAAATATTAATTGGATTGAAATGATGAACATAATTTTGAAGAAGTTACGCAGTAATAATATTCTTATAATATAAAATCATGATTTTATTACTCGGTCATCTCTTGGAATACTCCGAGTCTTCTACTCGGAGTGCTCGATTTCTTCATATTTTATAATAATTTTCTAATGAGTTATTGAATTTCAAAAGGGTTTGATTTTGAATGTGTTTGAAGAATTTTAATTCCTATGAAAAAATAATAATGATTAAATGTTTATTTAAAAATGAAATTATTGGTGTTTTTGAACAATTTTACAATATTAAGGAAATTCGTAAATAAATGTAATAGAACATTATTTTGAGTATCTAATAACTTTTAGAGTGAATCAGAATATTTTTAGGCTCAGGGAAAAAGTCAAAATCGATCAGAAATTCAGGAAAAAGTCTGGAAATCAGGGAAAAAAAGAAAATTAAATTTTTGTGGAAACCCTATGAATTAATTCCTACGCTTGTGCGATTAATGAATCGTTCGTTAATTAATAATAAAATAAAATTCGCACATCGCTTAAAATGCAAGTTATATGCTAAGTGTACGTGTTAAATTAATAAACGACAACTTTTTAAAGATATTAGATACGAGTATAAGAGAAATTTCACTTAGCAAAATCGATAAATCGAGAGGATATATCAATGTTTGGTTTGGTTCATCCGCAGCAATATAAAACGATTTCTTTTTGTTCGATTGAAGCAGGTGTCAATCACCGAACAGCTTATGCTATGCTACGCATAATAAACGAGATGCTTCGAGTGCTTTTGACTCTTGTGTTTTATTTTCACAGACGGTCCCAAAAAGAAAAAAAAGAAAAAAAGGAAAAGAAAGAAAAAAAGAAAAAGCCAAACTCGGAGAGTTTGTGTCACGCAATTCCCGCATATGCTCGCCAGTGCCTTCAATATTTCAATTCTTACATATTCGATGTCTATAGTGCTAATATTAAAATAATATATAAACCCACATTCCCATTTCTTACTCTTTCACAACTCAAACAATTTCAGATAAATGTAAAGTCCCTATGTCGTAATGATAAAGAGCGTGCGTGAATTTTACCACCGATTATTTTTATTTTTAAAATGAATTGTGAAAATAAAAAGATATATCTAAAATCGCGGGAGTATAAAGTATAAACTAGTTGTTGGACGCGATCGCGTGGTATACGGAATGTAATAAATATCAGGCTCTGGTCAGTCAGGAAGGCAAAAGTATGCAAGCAACGAACCACCATTCGTATGGACCTCGATGCAATCGAGTTCCGAGCTTCCGAGAGAAAGTTGCGTCAGTTATACGATACGCGCGTTACAGCCTTATGGCAACGCATGGCAACGTACGGCAAGGGTCATTAATGCTCCTTCGTTTGTAAACTGTCGCTTTTTACCGGGGCCTCTCA
Source organism: Leptopilina syphax (assembly GCA_032872505.1). Classification (NCBI taxonomy): domain Eukaryota; kingdom Metazoa; phylum Arthropoda; class Insecta; order Hymenoptera; family Figitidae; genus Leptopilina; species Leptopilina syphax. The sequence goes on along the minus strand of CM065469.1, from coordinate 26,210,185 downwards.
AAGTGTACTCCGGTTAACTAAAGAAAAAAACCCGCCAAATCTCATTCTAATTTACACACAGTGAAATATGGCCGACTACAAATCTGTCTAACTACACTAACTACGATTTAACTGGCATTTTAAATACGGAGAAACTCTATAAATTAACTCCACAAAAACATTGTCCAAACTTTAATTATCCTTTTGGAAATATAAAATCGATCTCAAATCGCCTCTCATTCGGCATTAAATTCGATATAATACTTTCATGAGTTGAGAATGAATTTTTATTGTTGAGAGAATTAAAGTTCCAGGTTGATATGGAGATTTCTAATAAAGTTTCTTGTACGCCATCATTCTCTGACATAAAATTGTGTTGCTGCCTTCAGACGAGTATTGTACGTCTATAATTTTATTCCATTCGCTCGAATCTCAGTTAGATTTTCTAAATCTACATTCTATTCTCGATGCAGAAATTTTCCTACTTCACCCCACTTGAAGTGGGGTATTTTTGTCCTCTGAATACGATTCTTAGTTCCAAAATTGCGAAGCGTGTCAGGATTTTGAAAAAAGTGGTAGTAAAGACCCAAAAACTTTTCTCAAAATTCTCTATTTTTTTAGGCTTGCGTAAATGGGACTTAATATTTTTAATCGGTACACGATTCAAGGTTTAACTTAAGACCTCTTGCAAATCCCTAGCGTCAGATTAATGAGAAAAAATATTTTGAAAATCCTAAAAAACACGTTTTTTTGAAACTTTACCCCACTTTTCTCAAAATTCAAACGTGTTAGACAATTTCGGGACTTTGAATCGTGTCTAGCGGGCAAAAATACATTGAAAACCACTCCATGGTTCAAAATACCAACAAAAAATTTTTTTCTGAGATCCTTACCGCCCACTTTTTTCAAAAACTTATTTTTTGGCGCATATGCGTCTTAAAGTGCACGTTTCAAAGTTAAATTTAAGACCTCTTGGAAGTTTCTAGCGTCAGGTTATTGAGAGAAAATATCATGAAAACCCCTAAAAACACGTTTTTTAAAAACTTTACCCTCACTTTTCTCAAAATCCTCTCATGATAATCAAATTTGAGATTCAAGATTGTATACAGCGGCCAAAAATACATTGAAAACCACTCCGAGGTCAAAAATACAATAACAAAAAAGAATTTGTCTGGTGTCCTTACCCCATTTTTCTCTAAAAACCTCTTTTTTTGGTCTTGCACATATAGGTTTAAAAGTACATGTTTTAATGTTTACCTTAAGACCTCATGGAAGACTCTAGTGTCAGAAAAATTAATAATTCTATCTTGAAAATTCTCATCAACACGTTTTTTAGAATTTTACTTCAGTTTTTCTTAAAAAAAACGTGTTTTTTAGGGTTTTCAAAATATTTTTTCTCATTAATCTGACCCTAGGGATTTGCAAGAGGTCTTAAGTTAATAACCTTGAATCGTGTACCGATTAAAAATGTTAAGTCCCATTTACGCAAGACTAAAAAAATAGAGAATTTTGAGAAAAGTGGGGGGGTAAAGGCTCAAAAAATAATTTTTTTGGTATTTTCGACTTCGGAGTGGTTTTCAATGTATTTTTGGTCTCTGAACACTATACAAAGTCCTAAAATTGCCTAGCACGTCAGGTTTTTGAGGAAAGTGGGGCAAAGTTCCAAAAGAACGTGTTTTTCGGTGTTTATTCCCACTTTTCTCAAAATTCTGACGTACTAGGCAATTCTGGGCCACAGAATCGTGTTCAACAGACAAAAATTACATTGAAAATTACTCTGTGGAACAGTAGAAAAACTTTGAAAATTATTCTAAAAATAAGAGTAACAATAAAAGTTAAAATCAATCATATAACCAACAAGCGAATATGTGCGACATTTGCGCAGAATTTACAGTTTATGTATTCTTGATTTCAACAAGGTGAGCTCTGCGTATATAGTGGTTTGTGCAATAATGGTATACATTCTTCGATTTCTGCGACTCTAATAACGTGGGCAGGGACAACTCTTATCGGAAGTCGCCCCATGGAGCTCCAGAGGAGTCCCCCGGATCTTACCACGCAAATACAAGTCCTGGTGCTCACTAACTTGAAACCTTCGATTGCACATATACATCGTAAACAATGCCTCTCAAATCATTTTCTGCTAGTCATATTTTCCCACCCGCTAACTTCCGGGTCTTTAAAGAATGAGTGATCATTTACTTCTTACTTAAACAAAACATAACTGAAAATTTCATTTAATTGACGAATTTTTAACCCTTCGCCTACTCATCTGATTGTTATCATATTTAAAATCGTCGATTTGCACTTCTGGTTAAAAATTAGATTTAAAAACACTAGAGTGGCGATAGGTCAGAGTACCTAGGTGAAGGGTTAAAATAGAGATGTACCTATACACCTAGAAAAGTAATTCTTTCTTTGAAGAAACTGTTTTTGTTTTTCTTTGAAATACCTATCTCCAAGAAGGACACAATCAAAGCGCATGATTTTAGAATTCAATGCTCTCGTGTGGACTTTGTTGTTCTTTCCTCCTCTCTTCATCTTTCTGTTTTTTCTATCCGCTCTTTATTATAAAAGATCGCGGACCTGGTGGTCCGTAGAATTCTTTTGGATATGCGAAACACTTTGCCAACTCATTGTACTGGATTTGTAATGTACAATAATAAAAGCGAATCTCATCGTTAATTGAAGAGTAAAATTAACAATAAGATGACAAGCCAAGAGGCAGGATTATTTTTAGAGGAACGAGAGTTACTTTTATTCTTAATTTAATTTTTGTACTTTTCTTTTTAATATTTATACCCGTTTTTAATTTATTTTTATTTTACATTTATTCTATTTTTATTTTCCTTATTTTTATTGAAATAATGAAATAAATTTTTCAACATTTCTACGTGGAATTAAAGAATAGAATTCTAGATACAAAAGATGAGTGACTGACTATTATGTCTTCTCGTTGGGAGAGTCCTTCGGTCATTTGGAATTTAATTATCCCTAAGTGAATATAAATATTAATGTTGCATTCCTCAGGAATGTGCTGGGATGCGTGGTTATAATTCCCATTACGGTATTTCGTTGGGGGGAAATAAAGATCATGTCATTTTTAACTGCTAGTTAAAGTGAATACGATTATTGAAAAATCGAAGCTGCCATAAACTTATGAATTATGAAATTCAAAGAATAGAGTTAAATGGTATTTTCGAATTTTTTTTTATCATTCTGGTCTAAACCAAAGTTCACTGATTTATTCGACAATTATTTTTTAAACGAAACTATATTTTTAGTAAATCTAACAATATGCTTGTTAGAAAGATAAAAATCACGCGCATGGTAAAATAAAAAGAACCGGGTTTGCTAAAATGATTGGAAATAAAAATTTGCTTTTAAAATAGATAAAAAGATTTTTAAAAATAATTTCTCAACCCTTTTTTTAAATGCATATCTTCAAACTTTACATGCAAAACACCTGTTACAAAAATTTTGAGTTATTTTTGTAGCACTATTAAACGATATTTCCGTGTAGTATTTAAGGATAAGTATAACCCGCGACGATTGCGTGGGAAAGTTAAGAAAGAGCCAATAATTGTGGATTTGCGTAGTTTTGCAAAACAGGCCCCTAGGAGATGTTCTCGTCAGTTTTGTGCGCCAACCACGACGCGAGAGAGTCAGACAAAATCATGAAGGATTTACATATTTTGTCCAAGTATCTCTTTCTCTTCCCTTCCCTTCTCTTCTTCTTCTTCTCCTTCATGTCGCCATCATTCTCCTTCGTCCTTCTATGAATCCTTCTCTCCTCTCTTCTACCACCCCTATTCTAGACTTTTTTACAGACAGAGTTGACTAAAGGTTTAAAGCCGCTAGTGGTTACTGCGTCGTATGTTATCCGTATACCTTTCCTCGGTTATGGCTGAGTCATAGCAGTTACATATAATTGTTAACGAAATGTCAGTGTTACTGCCACGGCACAGTAGGGAATTATGGAAGTTGACCATTCCAGCAGAGGTCTTTGCCCTTTTTACGCCCGGCTTCGTCTTTAAACGCAGGTATTTTTAGCCTTCTCCCAATATTCTAGCTAATCGAATTTTAATGCTGTTCAAGAACAAAAAGAAGAATATCCCTCATGAGAAACATTCGGACCTAAATTTAGTCAAAATTTTCCGCTGTTATTTTAAGAGCGGAAAATTTGTTTCGGATCTGAAACTTAAATTACCCACTTCCAAATTATTTTAAAACAGTATTCAAAACATAGTTTAAAGAATGTTTTGAACTTTGAAGACTGTTCTGAAGTCTGCGGTTTAGAAGTGGTGCAGTTTTTAGCGGATAGAAATGGAGTTCTCTAATATCCGGCACGACAGCAGCAAGTTAGGGCCAAATGTTTAGCCATGGCCAATCACGATTAACAATGGCTAAGCTTCGCGGTGAATTTTCAACTGTTGCGTTCGAGATAAAATGAGGGATAGAACTTATGGAACGGGTAGAATTCTTGGCTTTCGATCTTGGAAGTCAAGTCGAGGCGAGCCACGAAGGTCTAACTCGGGACTGAATAGTAATAAAAAATAATAAAGATTTTCATCAATAAAACCGTTAAATGCTTTCTCTTTGAAATGATATTTTTTAAATCCTGGAGCGAAAGAAGCAAAGAAACAATAATGAAGAAAGAAGCAACAATGAGAAAAGAAACAATAAAAAAAGATGCAAAAGTGAAGAAAGAGATAATAATAAAAAAGAAACGATGGAAATATTTATTAAATAAGATACGATACGTTTATAATAATAAAGAAAAAAGGGGTCATCCCCAATTGTTTCACAAACGAGGCTTGTAAACATCTAATTAATATCGCAACAAATCTAAAATGCATGTCAGATTTTATCGTTCAAGACATCCTACTGGAATTTACTCGAGCACTTCCGTCAAAAATCCCCCTGATGGTTATACGATTCCAGGAACATTTGTCTATTATTCAAATGAAGGAGGCGCAGGTGTAATTTAAAGAATGTTGGTCTGAACGAATTATCCTCGATTCGTATGCCACCCTAAAGATGTAACAGCTTTTAGTAAACTATACGTCTTGGCAAAGTATAAGTTTTGTGAAAATTGCCAAGGGCAAAAAGAAAGAAACAACAACAATATATAAAGCTAGAATAAAAATCGTTTATTCAGTTTGCGAAATTACGTCAAAATAATTGCGAGTATAAAAGACCATTAGGATTCGTGACACAGAAACAAGCCAACGAACATGATAGACTAATGTGTAGTGAATAATGACAACAGGGCGCGTGTATTGCATTCATAATGAGCCATTAATTAGCCACGGGGAGTCGTAAAAACTGACGAGCGGATCAATACTTTTTGAGAGAAGACTCTATTAACACTAAAACGACTGGAAAATAATGAACAACTGTGTCAAATTATGGAATAATGATATTATACTACTTTCATCATCAGCTTTTTTTCATATAATGAAATCTATTATAAACTGGATTGTATTGGTTTCAGTTATAAAAATTAGAAAGTGACTAGTTCAGTTATGAAAACAAACGGCAATTTGTTGATAATAAGAAATCATCATAGTCCAGAAGTCCAGCAACGAAACAATTAATAAGTTGTAAGCATACACGGTTAGCCACGCCTAATAATCTATATATTTCTCTCTCCTATTTTCTATATAGAGGAGAGAGAATAACACACAATAACTTGAGATTAATAAGAACGTAAAAAATAGTTTTTAGATTGAAGAAAACGATAAACGAAAACAAGTTCTAATCATTATAATAAAATATCCAAACAAGCTAGGCAGGAGAAAATATGGTTCAATTTTTGAAATAGGTGAAGTGGAGAACAGGGGAGAGGGACCAGGGATTAACATACCTATCATTTACATATTATAAGATCCTAGAAAAGTACAACGACCTCCATGGCAAGTGTCACTTTTGCTGAAAAAAGTGACAGATAATCATTTTTTCTCCTCCTCTCTCTCTCTTTTTCAAGTTTGGACGAATTTCAAGATGAAAGATTTCTTTTGGACAATTGTAATGCAAATAAAAGAAGAACGAGTTTGAAGGATTGAAAAGGTGTACGATGCTAAATTAATTACTTTCGAAGAGTCGGCCGACAGGTATGGAGGTAACAGAATGTTATGTATGTTCAGCAGATTTTTTTTGTCAGGGAAAGAAATTCTTGAAAAAAATAAATGATTTATGTTGGTAGTGGTAAAAGAACTTACAGTGCAGTACAAATCAGAATATATATATATATGCTCTGGAAGAGCAAGAGAAATGTTGCAGAGCATAAATCATGCGACTGATCATACTTACTGTGATCAACATGAAGTGCAAGGAAATCTGCATTTACATAAAATTAGAATGTTCTAAGCGTCAAAAGGTGTTTAAAAGTTAAAAAACATCTTCTAAAAAGTCTAAAAATCTGCAACAGAAAAGATGAAATGAAGATATTCACTAAATATTCTATTTTGCAATTAAAATGTTTCCAAGAATCCCAAAGATGTCGTTGATCTCTAAAGAGAACTCAACAAGTGGGAAAGGGTTTACCGTTTTCCGATAAGTACGTGTGCCTTTTTATATTATGTGAAATACCTTATTTCGCGCGGGCGGAGCTCGGATATTAGAAAGGACGATAGTCGAAGGTCAAGAACCCTCTGCTTGTGGTACGAGGCTTTTAGTTTTGCCAAGAGAAGAAGACTGTCAAGTGCCCAGTCAGTTTGCCTTGGTTTGCCTTGGTTTGCCTCGGACGGATCTGCGGTCAAGACCCGACTATCTGCACCTTCTTCGTCATCGTTACTCTCAAACGTTAATTAAAATCTCATAACTGACGTTTTGATACACTTTGCGTGACATCAAAACAAGGATTGATTGATAGCTTTGAAATTACTCTCCAATGCTACACTCGATTAAGATGTCCATTGTAGTAATTAAGCGCAAATTGTCTTCAAATTATAAGAAACTTCATGCTGCCTCGCGATTTCTTTCATTTTAAATTGATTCTTTTAAAAGAGGTTAATTTCAGTGCAGGCGAAAATAACATGAAACTTTTCTTTCCCCTCCAAGTAAAGATGTATACGTAAAAACAAAAATAATTGGGAAAACTTTTAAAAATACAAAGATTTTTTAGTGATCTTTCTATAAATTGTACTTTATGTATTCTTAAATTAGCTTTGGTTTTTTTAAAGCAATCGTAAAAACCAGTTCGACAACTATGGACTTACTACTATTTGTACTAATTTTCCCAACAGTTCCCATAACAGTTTTTTAATCACAATTTGCCGTTTTGAAGAGAGTTCCACATCTGTTACCCTCACAGTTTTTTTTTAAGGATATCAAATGGATACAAAAAACGAATGAAAAATGTTGCGAAGAAAACGATCCAAATTTTCAGCATCAGTTTGATTCACTTTAGTATCAACTTGATACTATCAAGAAAACTGTGACGAAAAGAGTCGATTTTAATTAAAACATCAACATTTGATTAAAACGAAAAGAAAATGACATTAATTAAACCAGTTATAGTAAAAAATGAAATTAAATTGAAAGAATGTTGTTAAATCGATCGAGTTTATTCATCAAAACACAGCAACTTTCTCAATCAACGGAATTTAAATTCAAAAAGCAAATACGCAACACAATGTTTCTTTTTTATATTATTTCGACTTTTGTGTATAAGAGACATTAAATCAAACAAGTTAACGAACTGTTATTGTCAACGGACAGATCTCGGACACTCATTTTATATTTAGTTAACACTAACAACTTTCATTCCCAATTATAGGGGCTCCGCAAGTCACATATACGGCGCGATTTAATTCAGTTTACAAATGAGTTAATTTTCCAAAAAAGGTAGACGTGACTTAGACCACTTTCTCTATCAATTGACCAGAGAGAAGCATCAATCTAAAAGTCTATTTAAATGAATGCATACTGTATGCGCGTAAAAGAAGCAGCAGAAAGGAAGCAATTATTTCCTGCTTCGATTCTAATGCAGCACTCTAAGGAGTAAGGAAGACATTTTTCAACTGCATTTACGCGTTATTTCACACCTTCTTTGACGAGAAAAGAGAAAGAGAGAGAGAGAGAGAGATATTCGTCCCGTTTTCACCGAGGAACATATACATAGGTAATCTGCTGAACTATCACGTTGATAGGTAATTGTAGAGCGTCTTTGCGCTTATAGCCTTGGCAAAGGCTCACACGCAGAATATACATACCTCGTTGGAGATTGATATCCGAGTGTATGTGCGGAAATGAAGCCACGATTAAGACGAGGTTTGCGATTACGCAAACATTTTCTTTCACACACACTCATATTTAAGTGTTGGAATAATGTACAAGTAGATGTTATATTTACATATGAAGAAATAACCCATATAAACTGCATATACATAAAAAGTGAACCTGAACTCTGCAAACCTAAATAATGCAATTTATCATCAATTTCGTAATTCGTAACAATAATAATATTACAAAAAAATTCTAGTAGATTCTACTTTTCTACTATACTCGCAACAATTCAATAAGTCCTCAACCGAATTCAAAAAGTTGTATTGACTATACCAAAAAGCAGTTAAAAATCTAGCCAACTGAACTAATTTTTCTAATAGATCAAAAACAGTAAAGTCAACTACACAAATGTTAGCATAACTAAAAAAGTAATTAATTTAACTACTTTCCACTCAACTAATATAATGGTAGTCAAATTTTTTTCAGTGAGCAAAAACATAAGCACTGTAGTCACTTTCAAAAAAGTTTAAAACATCTTATTTTTTCATCTTCTATCTTAGAAACCAATGCATTTTAAGATGCTTTTGATAAATTTTTTGAAACAATTTAAGTCTCTATACCAAAATATCTTAAAACAAGATGCATCATTTTACAGTGTATCCGAAAATAATTCATTTAATCTCCGTATAATGAAATTTTGAAAATAAATATTTATTACCTCTGTTAGAAAAATACTCTAGGGCAAGTATTAAATATCGGAATATGTAAATGATTGACACCTGTATTTTACGTCTATAATTGATTAGTTATAAATTGCTCAAGTGGGCTTTAGATAATTATATAGTTCTCCACGATACATATAACAACTTTGAACTAGACGAATGGTTCGACTCCGTCAATTAAGTAATAATTATGTAAATTTTTATTTTCTGCATTTATATGAAAGCCATAATTGTCTTATTTTGAGATACATTTTTGTTACCTCTCGCACAACAAACATTGTTTTCTGAAGAAAATGTTCTTTTTCGCGCAACAGTTTTTTTTTTTTTTTTTTTTTTTTTTTGAAAATATCAAATTGATACTAAAATGGATCAAATTGATGCAAAAAATTTAGATTAACTTTTGATTTGATCCACATTTTTGGTATCAATTCGTTGCAATTTTATACTTCAGGGTTGTCACAAAAATGTAATTATTTTTCTTCTTCAAAATTATTTTCACCATTTCAATTCAATTATTATTTTCTAGAATTTTGAACTAAAATTAATTGTTTTTTAAATTAACTGTTCTTAATAATTTTTGACAAAGTTCTTTGAGAATTTTCAAATCCATTTGTTTATAATTCAATTTTACAAAACTTCAATTATTCGCAAATTCTTCAATTAAATATATATTATAAAATAAAAAATTCAAATAATTGAAAAAAAATTGAATTAAAAAAAATTAGTTTTACAGGATTGTAAATTAAAAGTAATAAAAATAAAAATTTTCAAAGACATGAATTTGAAATCTTTTCAAAATTTATTTATTTATACAATTTTACGCTGTGATACTTTTAATATTCAATTTTTATCTAAAATTTTAACCAAAATTCATTTTTAATCAATTTTTTTATTAAAAAATAATAGAAATTCTGCAAAGAAATTTATCAAAAGTTTTTAAAACAATTGAATTCTAATATTTTATTAAAATTGTATTGAAAATAATTGAATTCTTGCAAGGAATTTAAAATAATTGAAATTGTGCAAAGAAATTTATCAGAATTTTTAAACATAATTGAATTTTGATATTTTATTGAAATTGCATTGAAAATAATTAAATTCTTACAAAGAATTGGAAATAATTAAAATTCTACAAAGAAATTTATCAGAAGTTTTAAAAATAATTGAATTTTTTTCCATTACTTCTGATAAAAATCCCTGACTTTTTCCTGAGTTCCCTGACCTGTGACAACCCTTTACTTTTAAGTTAAGTGTATAAAAAATAAAAACCTAACCAGCAAATTATTTTCTAATCGAAATTCTTGTAAGTACTCCACAGAAACAATTAATTTATCTAAATAGAAAAAATTTCTTTTTATAAAACTAATTAGATATATATCAAGTCACTAACTCACAATTATATAGATTTAACTTTTATTACAAAATTCCTAGACATTTCTTTCGTATGGAAAAAATATTTATGACAGGAATGTCTGCTTGTTTATAACTACACATTCCTATTATCGTTAGAAATTCAGACAGGACAGAGCTTTCTAGAAACCTAATTTCATTCGATCCTTTTTACTCTAATATTTTTAACTTTTTTTTCAAATTAACTTTCTTATGATTTTGATCCACAATTATAGAACAAGGTTTTCCCTTCTAAATTGGCCACGAATTAAAATTCACTTCTTTCTAATTCTTATACAGCAACTATCAAATTCTGACAGAAAAATAAGATTTTAATGATAGAAAAATATTGGGAGATCAAAACAAGAAAATGATTTGGTATAAAAATTAATAAAAAGAAAGTTTGCTAATTCTTACATCAACTATAAAATTCTGACAGAAAAATAAGGTTTTAATGATAGAAAAATATTGGGAGATCAAATCAGAAAATGATTTTGGTTTAAAAATTGATAAAAAGAAGCAATTTTTATAGCAACTATCAAATTCTGACAGAAAAATAAGATTTTAATGGTACCTACAAAAATATTGGAGATCAAAGCATCAGAATGATTTGATATAGAAATTGATGAAATTAAAAAGTGTGTTTAAAAGTGTGTTTATATTGAAAATAAGAATTTAAGAGTCGTAATCGATAACAATTTAGGCATCAAAACAGTGGCGTGACTATAAAACATTCATACTTATAGTTATTTTATCAAGTGCTGTAATTTTCTATAATGAAGCTTACGCTGGCAGAGACGATGCAGATTGCAAAGGAATTTATTAAATATACTCGTGCCCGCTTTCTGCCACTGGTTCATACCATGATGGGTTCGTTGCATTAAAGTTTTTAGCGTTGAGAAAATAATGCAGAAGAGGGAATCTAAAGCCCCGTTATCTATCCCTTCTTCTTCTTCTTCTTCCCACAATTCTGCAATATCGCATCAGCACGAATGTACCTACTCTGTGCCGACTTAGAAAGAATATCTCTCCCTCTCTCTTTGAGGCGAAATTAGTTAGCAAACACCTAATTTTCACATACTATAACCATCAACATTAATAAGCTCAATTCTACAAACCAAAAAAATACAGAAAATTTTCTCTATAATAATCCAATTGACGTCAATATTTCTGAGATCATAGTTTCTACTCTCATGCGGTTAAATGACAATTACTGCTTCCCGATATCGAGAATCAAGATCTAGTTCTTATAAACTCTCAGCAATTAGTATATAAATATAAACGTGCAATTAGTAAGTATAAATTACGATCAGTATTTGTCTTGTTATAAAGGTTATTCGTGATTTGAAAGCTGTTAACAGAGTATAACTTTCTTTGGGAATTTTTTTACGTCTCTTTTATGTGAAAATGAAACTTGCGCAAAGTGCCCGCGAGTATTTTTATGAAACGTGCTCAATATTATATAAAATCGATGACTAACGCCTCAATAACTAGATCATTTATAATCGTCTTCCTGCAGCAACATTTGTTTACATTTCATAAATCATGGATATATTAATCTTTTACTCTAACTTAGCTTTCAATGAACTTTGAAAAATTATTCAATTTCGCTGAAAGAAGTAGTCATTTTTAAAACACAAGAGTTTAATTACATTTCATTTCCTTTAACTGGAACTATTTACAGTTGTTATTAATGCATTTCTAATTGGCATGGAAACTGGAATATTTAAATATATACGCAGAGCTGTCTGTTTCGAACACTATTTGACTAAACAGTTTTAGAGTACACTCCATTTTTGATTCTCCTTTAATTTTTTGAAAATAATTAACTATAATAATCTTCGTATTTCATTCTTTCATTCTGTCTGTCCGCACTTTAAAGTTAGTTTTTGGGTATGCTTTTGTTTTTTTTTTGTTTTTCTTTTCTTTAAAAAATATTGTTTGATAACTCGAAAATAGGTATTTTTTCATGATTTATAATAAATAATATTTGAAATTAGAAAATTTAAAAAAGATTATGATATTGTTTAATTTTTGGCACTTTTTTAGGACAATGTATATAACATTTTTAATTAACGTTTCGAAACCGGTACCGGTTTCCTCATCAGAATTTATTTAATTTATAAAATAATAATACACTTATTCTTAATTTATTAATTTGTATACTTGTTCTTAATTTGTTAACTTTAAGTTCTTTTAAAAAAAATTACAATTCTTATTTTAAATATTTACATATAGGTATCATCTATTCTGACAATTTTAATTCAAAACGTTAATTAAATGTTATATAATATACATTTTCCTGTCCTAAAGAAAATGTACAAATAAAACAATATCAAATTTATTATATGAGACAAATCATCAATATAAAAACTTTTAAAAAATTATGATTAACAAATCAATTTTCTTTAACATATGCTTTTTTTATAACAGATTTCGTTTGACTGATATAAATTATGAAAATTTTACTCCTTTTTATTTATAAAAATATAAAAATATAAAAATATTAAACTTTTAAGACTTGGTCTTCGAAACTGTAGGATTTATTTCAATAAATAAATAAATAAAATTGTTAATTGTTGAAAAATTATGATTAAGAAATAGTAAATTCATTTTATGCATAATTTCTATTACTAAATATCAATATTGTTCAAAAACTCATTCTTTTATTTTGGAAAAGAAACATTACATATTCCCGTTTCTTAATATTTTCATAGAAAATGTTTTTTAAAAATAAAACAAAAAAAAATGTTTACAAATTCTATTTGTCAATTACAAATTTAAATTGAAAATAAAAATTGAAACTTTTTAAATTTTTAGAAAATAAAGGGAAAAAATGTGCAGTTACATTTGCTTAAGAATTTCTTTAATTGTAACATTATTCGACAACATCAATAACTTCTTTTTTAAATAAATATTTACTTAATTACTATTATTTTTCCTTAGGAATTAGAATTTTCAAAAATTTTTAATTCAAACCTTTCTGAAATTAAACTTTTAAAAAATTTTTATAAAACATGAAGAAAACGATTGCTCCGAGTCGAAGACTCGGAGTGATCGATTTCTTCATGTTTTATAATAATTAAAGATGACCGAGTAATAAAATCATTATTTTATATTACACCGAAAGAAAATTGTAATAAATTTTGTAAAAGTATTTCACAATTTGGGGAAAAAATGCGAAATTTTGATATAAAAAATACTAAACATTGAAAGGAATAATATGAAATTTAGTATAATTAAATTTAAGGACAAGAATTTTATTGACATTTTTGAAAATAATTGAATTTCCGCAGTAATTTGTAATTTCTCCAAATAATTGGATTTTAAGTGTTTTCAACAAAAATTTGAATTAAAAAATTTTTAAATTCTATTATTTTTAAAATTGCTTATTTTATTTAAAAAAAAGTAAGTATAAGAACCCAAGTGCGAAATGCCAAGACTGCAAAAACGGCCCATCATTGGTCTAGTAATGTCTGCCGAGAATTGGCAGTAGTTACTGGGCCATTACTGGTGTTCAAAACGTCCCATTGATGGGTCAATGATGGCGCCGATGGTCAGATTTTCAAATTTTTAAGACTGGGCCAGCTCTCGGCCCGATAATGGCACATTCGTGGCAAAGTTGATCAATCTTTAATGGCAAAAAAGCAATGGCCAGTGATGTGCCGACCATCGGCCCATTAATGGCACATTAGTGGCACTTTAATGGCAAAAATTTTATGTCTTTGATGGCAAATTATAATTGCCGGAATTGGGGCGTAGCTTGGCCCAATAACGGCACATTATTGGCAAAGTTGATAAATCTTTGCCAATCTTTAATGGAAAAATTCAATTGCCAGTGATGTGACGAAGATCGGCCCATTAATGACACATTAGTGTCACTTTAATGAAAAAATTTTGTGTCTTTGATGGCAAATTATAATTGCCAGAATTGGGACGTAGCTTGGCCCAGGAATGGCACAGTATCGGCCAGTGTAGTGTAGCTTATAAGAACCCTTTTGCTTCCTCGACTTCACGTCAGAGTAGCAGAGTGGTCAGAGTGTTAGGCTGTGGTGCGTCAGGTTCAGGTATCGATCCCCGCGAGCGGTAAGAATTTTTCAAATATTTGTAAGTTTGCGTTTAATTTAGGGAAATAAGCTGTATAAATATTATAAATTAATTAGTTAATTAAATAAAAAATATATTTTTTAAAAATTTTTTCAACACTGGAGAGTAATGGCAGCCAATAATGGGCCATTAATGTTTACCGAGAATCGGCCGACAATTGGCTGCCGACGGCCTACCGCGGTTAACCTCCCGACAGTCGGGCCACTATTGTCTGCCAAGAGTAGGCACTGACTATGCCGTCACTGGGCCAGTTTTGGGCCGTTTTTAATTTCGCACTTGGGAAGAATTGAAATTTTTGCTAGTTACGTATATTAAACTAAAACTATTTTTTCCGAGTACAAAAATTTGTAAGTATTAAGGCTTACTTGTACCTGACGAATTTAAAGATCTCTCTATGTGCACCACAATACATTAGAATCAATTTCCACAGTAATACAATTGCACCCAATTTTCTCTGATTTTTATTTTTTATTGACGGTCTACATACATTTTGTGTTCTCGTAAACAATATCCTATATAAGCCATTCGTAATGAAAAGTTGTAAAATATTCAAGAAACGTGAAATTTGCGAAGGAGAACATTTCAATAAATTGAACAGGATTCTTTCGTTGTTTACCCGTATCGTGGATACGTGTGTGCATGGCTGAAGAGAGAAGAAGAAGCAGAAGGAACACACGAGAGGCAACAAAAGAAACCAAAGAAAAGTAGGCATCACGAGATGCCGAGAGAAGCGAACGAGCAAAAGAGTGCCAGTGGGTAAGAGACGCGTTCAAGGATGAAAAAAAAGAAACCTCAGCAGAAAAAAAACAGAGGAGTTGAAAGAAAAAGGGGGGAGCGTAGAAAATCGACTCATTAATAGAGGCGGTCGGTGGCTAAGGTCATATCTTAAAGCATTGCGCGGCATCGCTCAGATGTGCTCTCTGTGAAATGGTGTTAAAATTTTCGGCACATACAAATTGGCATGTCTCAATTTATACCAATAACTTTTCTCCCTTTCAATTTTTCCTTCAAATACAAAAAGATTTTATTCGAATAAAAAAGAGAATTTTCTTCCTTTATGCTACTTGCTATTTTTGCTTTTCTTACATTCTTTACTTTCTACTGATTCTACAATAAAGTTCTATAAGTTCCAATAAAGTTCCGTCTAATAAAGTATTGTAAATAAATTCTAAATAAATTCTAAATAACGTCTAGTTAAAATGGAAAAGTCTCAGCCAACAAAAATTATTAATAGCATAAAAAAAGTTTATGAAAAAAAAATGAAGGGAAAGACTTTTATTGGCATTATGGTAGCTTCCTTTATTCACCTTCTATGCGACTATGTAACATACACACGCATACATTAAGGCTCACGCCTACGGGAAACAAACCTATTGGTTCTGACAAAGCGGTGGTTTTCGAAAAAAAATATAAACCACTTCCCACGCATATCCTCCAAATTTGACGTCGCAAAAAGAGAAGATACGGAAAAGAATTGCCACCGAATAGAGGCAAAATCGATTAAACTTTGTAAAAAATAGAGCCGAGAGAATTTGCGCAGACATCTCTCAATTTTTAATATCGAAAAATTTTCAAATTTTGAAGTAGAATAAAAACTTACGTATTTTGTCGAAAACTAATTCCGATTAACGTGAAGAACAAGTTGCTCACCTGAAACAGAAAAAATTTTTATTAACTATACTGTTGGATAACAGACTGTTTTTCTAATGATATGAAAAATTTTGCATCGCAACTGTACTTTTTGATTATTCTTAAAAATTAATTATTTAGTATGAAGCCTTTATACCTGTAGGATAACATCTACTTTTATGTAGATAAAAAAAATAAAAATCTTACTAAAAAAAATTTGTTTGTTAAAATTCAACTATACTGTGTTTTCTTAGTCCACTACTAAGAAAAGTAGCGACAGTAAAACGTGAAGTGTTAAAATAACACCAGAATGGATTAAAATAATCTGCAACAGTTATTTTTAACTATGAATGAAATTTTAATTTAAATAAAATACCAAAGTCAACGATTTGTAAAAATTCAACGAATTCAGCTTCTCCAGGGAGAATAGTAAGTTAGTTACTAACTTAGTTACTAACTTACTAACTAACTTAGTAACATAGTTACTAAATTCAATTGTGTTCAAAAATTTTAAAAAAATTCTGGTCAAAATTTAAATTCTCTTTATAAATAATAAAATTCTTCTCTGATATTCAATTATTTTACACAATTTCAATCAAATTCTTGTCAAAATTTCAATTATTTTCAAAAGTTTTCTAAAATTCAATGATTTTCAATACCTACTATTTCAATAAAATTTTACAAAAGAATTACATTATTAAAAAAAATTTGAATAAAATTCTACGCAATAATTCACAATAATTCAATTATTTTCATAAATAATAAAATTTTTACAGGGATTTAATTATTTTTATAAATAATAAAATTTTTTTAGGAATTCAATTATTTTCATAAATAATAAAACTCATTGCAATTATTATTATTATTAATTACTTTTAATGCAATTTTAATCGAATTCCTCGAAAAATGTAATTATTCTTAAAAATTTTATTAAAATTCGTCCAAAGAATTTAATGATTTAAAAAATTTGTTGATAACATTTTTTATGAGAATTTAATTTCAAGAAACATGAAATTAATAAATTATTTATTTTTCTATTTAAATAATTGAATTCTCGTAGAATTTACTAATAAAAATGGTTTTAAAAATGAATTTCAGTTAAAATTTTAGATTATAATTAAATATTAAAAGCAATATAACGTGGATTTTTATAGAAATAATTAAATTTTGAAAAAATTTCAAACTAAAATCATTGAAATTCTTAATTTTTCATATTTTTGACAAAAAATTCTGTAGAATTAATTCTTTTTAAAAGTTTAATAGGATTTTTATGGAAATTATTTCAAGTTTTTCTTCTTCAATGTATATTTAATATTGCAGAATTTCCGAATAATTGAAATTTTGTAAATTTGAATTGTAAACGAATGAATTTGAAAATTCTCATAAAACTCATCGCAGCGTTTCAATTATTTTTCAAATACAATTTTAAATTGTATTCCTTGAAAAAAGTAATATTATGTTCATGCAAATTTTAATAAAATTCGACAAAAAGAATTCAATTATTTAAAAATTTGTTGATAAAATTCTTTATGAGAATTGAATTTTGAGAAACATTCAATTATTCAATAAATTATTTACTTTTGCATTTAAATAATAATTAAATTCTTGTAGAATTTTCTAATGAAAATTGATTTTCATTTCATAAAAATGAATTTCAGTTAAAATTTTAGATTATAATTAAATATTAAAAGCAATATAGCGTGAATTTTTAGAAATAATAATTTAAATTTGAAATTAATTTTTTGGAAAAAGGTTAATTGAATTTTCTTTTATATTTGAAGTTTTTATTTTCTAATATGCGTTTAATTAAAGAATTTAGGAATAATTGAAATTTCGTGAAATTGAATATTGTAAACAAATGGATTTGAAAATTGCCAAAGAACTTTTTCGAAAATTATTAAAAATAATTGATATAAAGTAAAATTGTAGTTTTCAATTTTTGAAAATAATAATTGAATTGAAATAATAAAAATAATTTTGAAGAAGTATAATATTCTTATAATATAAAATAATGATTTTATTACTTGGTCATCTTTAATTATTATAAAATATGAAGAAATCGATGACTTTGAGTCGAAGACTCGGAGTTATCGATATCTTCATGTTTTATAGTTATAAAAAAATTTAATAAAATAAAATTTCATTTATTGTAAAAAATAACACCAAAATTGATTATTTTAATCTTGTTTTGCGTTAATTTAATCTGCAACAAGCAACACTTTTTAATACCTCACGATTTACTGTGAGTTAAACTATACAAAATCTGATTGCAATAACTACATTCTTAATTCTTTTAACTACTTTTTGATGATTAATACAAGTTTTTGAATTTGGTTGTGGATCACATGCACATTGTACACGCATGTGTAGTACCATATGCGCAAGAAAGTAGTTTAGCACGAATGAGTTTTGAAATAGCGAATATTGTTTTGAAAAAAACCCTTTCACACCTAGTAGACGTGAGAATGAGGAGTGTTAAAAGGAAGGAGAGGTCTCGAGGAAGACGACAACGACGTCGAGCAACCTTCTTGCCCATGGCACATCGCTATTGTTGTAGGACCCTTTCAGACTTCAAAGCAGGGACCATCAGAACCAGACGAAGCTCACCTGACGCGTTCTCCATTCTCCCCTTCTCAAATAAATATCCACTTTTTCTTTCTTTTCGCCAAAACAGTATCCTACTCTCGTCCCACAACTTTTTTTATTCTTCGAAAATCATTTTCTTCTCTCTATCCAAAAACTTTTCGAATTCCGTTAGCCTTAAAACGAAGACTATCAAACTGATACCAAAGTGGATGAAATTGATACATATTTTCAGTTAAGTTTGCCTTGCCATTCGATCTAATCCGAGAATCTCATTGGTATCTCAATGAGGGTCTCAATCTTGGTAGCAATGTTGAAATTGGACTAATTCTGAACAAGTCCTCTTTTGAGATGCTTGATAATTAGTCTCAAAGGATCACGAAAAACCCAATTAGGTTGTACATCCATCAGTCTTTAATCGTGATGCCGCAGTAACGAATGATCTACTCTCCCAATGTGGAATTGAGAAGCAGCTGTGGAAAGTTTTCTGAATAAATACTAGTTCAAATTGTTGTTGATTGACGGTTGGAGGATATTTTGTATCTACAGCGTACCTTTTTCCTTTAAGATGACACCCGCTTTCACAAATGGCACACTACACGTTGATCGATAATTTCCCGTTATGGATCTTGAGGGCGGATCGGGAATGGTCATACCTTTCAAGTCATATTCTCAATTCAAAAGCTTCTTATGCACAATATAATGGAATCTTTTGTGATTTAATAATAACTCAAAGTAAAAAACCATTAAGACGAAATTTTTCAAAGAATTAAGAATGCGGTTGTTGCAATCAGATTTTGTAGCTGTTTTTGTAATTTATCTATACTTTTCTTAATTGTAGACTAAGAAAACACAGTATTTGAATTGTTAGACTCAATTTTTTCATAATTTCTAAATTAAATTGAACTATTTCCAAACATTACAACTGTAGTTCTTAATATTTGATATAACAAGGTTGACACAAACATTTAACTTTGTTTTTTCCTGACTTTTCCCTAATTTCTAGACAGAACTTTGGCTTTTTTCCCTGACCCTAAAGAATATAACTGATTAACTCTAAAAATAATTAGATAAAAAAAAATGTTCTATTGGATTCTCGTTAATTGTGAAATTATTCGAAAACATCAATAACTTCTTTTTTAAATAAATATTTAATCATTATTATTTTTCCATTGGAATTAAGATTTTTAAAATTTCTAATTCAAACCTTTTGAAGTTCAATAACTTATATGAACAAGAATTATAAAACATGAAGATGTCGATCATTCCGAGTCTTCGACTCGGAGCAATCGATATCCTCATGTTTTAAAATTTCTACAATTTTTAAATAAAATTCTTCTGTAAATCAATTTTAAATAATTTAAAAAAAAATAATTGAACTTTTTCAAAAAAATTAATTCTACAGAATTATTAGTTAAAAGTACGAAAAATAATAATTGAATTCCAAGAGAATTCAATTATTTAAATACAAAAATAAATAATTTATTCAATAATTGAATGTTTCTTAAAATTTCATTTTTCCCGAAAAATTTTATTAACAACTTTTGAAAATATTTAATTTCTTTTAAGGAATTTAATAAAAATTTTAATGAAATTTATTATATTAAATAATTTTATAACAATTTTTGAGAAAAAATGAAAACTTTTTGGGCTTCGTCCATAAATTACGTCACACGTTTTTAGCCCATTTTAGACCCCCTCCCCCCTTTGTCACACTATGTAACATCTGAAGGAACCCCCTCCCTCTAAATTACGTCACAATTCGTAAACCCCCCTTTAAAAAATTTGACTTTTTTTGAAAATTTGGGGGGGGTAGAGGGGAGCAAATTTTACCAATTTTGCTAACACCGCCTACT
Source organism: Leptopilina syphax (assembly GCA_032872505.1). Classification (NCBI taxonomy): domain Eukaryota; kingdom Metazoa; phylum Arthropoda; class Insecta; order Hymenoptera; family Figitidae; genus Leptopilina; species Leptopilina syphax. The sequence continues at coordinate 26,189,688 of CM065469.1, read as the reverse complement.
TTGTGAATTTTTTCTGAACATACTTGCAATAATTTATTTTTAAATAAAACGGACCGATTTTTGGGAAATTGAAAATTAAATATTAATTATCAAAAATTAGAGTAAATTTTTAAAATATTAAAAAATAAAATTCACCATTGGAAAAGGGACGTAAAAACCTTTCAGAAACATATTCTAAAAAAATTTTTTCATTACAAGTATGTTTAGAAAAAATTCACAAAGTAGCTGGTGTTATCAAAATTCGTAAAATTGGCTCCAAATTTTCGAAAAAGTCAAAAATATTTTTTGGTTCATTTCTACTTGATAGAACAACAAATTCCCCGAGTTTCAATTTTTTTCAAGAAGTTGAAATTTCAACTTAGGACATTTCACGTAAAATGCCTCATATTAATTAGTACACTTTTTAATATTTTAAAAACAAGAAATATATTTGATATTTTTATTTATTACAATTTTCTCATTATAATAAATAGAGTATAAAGTGTGACATAACAAAATAAAAAATCCCCCCCCCCTTTGTCACAATTAGTCACATTTTCATAGACCCCCCCCTCTAAAAAGTGTGACGTAATTTATGGACGAAGCCTTGAAGAATTTTATTAAAATTTTAAAAAATAATTGAATTCCTGAGAAGAATTTAAATAATAATTTTCGAAAACAATTGAATTCATGCAAAGAATTTTATTAAATTTTGCCAAGAATTTTATTAAAATTTTTGACAATGATTTAATTCTTGATAGAAATTTTGCTACCTATTTATAAAGAAAATTTAATTCTTGACGAGAATTTTTAAAAAATTTAAAAAATAATTTAATTTCTGCAAAGAATTTATTTATTACTTTTCAAAAGAATTTAATTCTATTGATGAATTTTGATATTTAATCAAAATAATTTAATTTTACAAAAGAATTTTATTAAAATTCCTTAAAATAATTGATTTTATGGGAAAAATTTTGTTGTTTATCAAAATAATTGAATTCCTTTGCACAATTACTTGAAAATTGTTGAAAATAATTGAATTCCTGCGACGAATTTTCGAAGAATTTATTTAAATTGTATTAAAAATATTTGAAGATCTGAGATGAAAATAATTGAATTTCTAAATGAAATTTTATTATTTATGAAAATAATTGAATGTTTACGTAGAATTGTTTCAAAATTTTTTTTCAATATCTAATTAAATCTTTTGATAAATTTTATGAAAATATTAAATATTGAAAATTATTGAATTGCGAAAAACTTTTGAAAATAATTGAAATTTTGCAAAGAATTTTATTTAAATTTTTGAAAATAATTGAATTTTTGAGAAGAATTTTGCTATTTGTAAAGATATTAGATAATTGAATTCTTGACGAGATATTCGTTAAATTTTTTGAAAATAATAAATTGAATTTCTTCGAATAATCTTATTACTTTTGAAATAATTAAATAATATTAAAAAAATTCATTCTTGTCAGAAAAAGATAAAATTTTTGATGGTTTTGTATTAGAATTCGTAGTAATTTCATAGTTTATGGGTCAAACAAAAAAGACACCAAAAATTTATAATTTTTTTTATGAATTCTAAAAATTTAATTTTCTCCAGTATTTTTAATAAAAATCCCTTACTGTTCCCTGAATTCCCCGATTTCCTTGACCTATGGCAAATCTCTATAATCTTCTCTATAAGCTTTCTGTATTTGTAGCATTACAGATGGTACCCCGTACAATTATTATGTTATCCTGTAACATATTTTTCTCTCAGTGTTTGGATGATATTCTCACATGTTTCTAATGATTCCTCATGAAATGATGAAATCCAAATATTACGATCGATTTATCATTATCCTGAACAACTAAACAGACAATAAACCCATTGGGAACTCATTGGGCAATCAAGTATAAAATAAAATGTGGGGTACCACTTAGTCGCAGTTTGTATGAAATAAAATTATAATTTACATATTATGTTACGAGAATCATGCATTTTCAATCCCGAACAACTACATAGAACGTAATTTAATAAACACTTTCTAAACTAAAGTCGTCTCATGAAACAGTTAACATTACCATTCAATTGGGATTATTCAAATTGATATCGCCAATTTGCAGCAAACGAAATTAGTCTTTACCTCTGTATGCAATCAAGGAAACATATTGAATTCAACTACAAAACTGTAATCTATTTTTATAGTCTTTCTCAAATGTCAATCACCGCCGCGCCATCACCGCAAAGCACATGACATGTATTCACTTATTTTCATTTTCCTTTGTATTCCCCTCAATAATAATAATAAAAAGTACCTATGAATGACAATCAACTTTTTCCTGAGTAAATACTTGAATTCCCCGTTGATTAAACCTGATGATGGTGAATAAGAACAAAAAGACAACTATTAATGATCGAAGCTGTAAAAATGTGAAACTCATCACTTTGTGTTGACACTTACTACTGGTGAGGTCCAGCACACCATGTTTACATACGAGATTCTCTAACTTCTATCTCTTCGAGTACTATATATGCTCTTCACTCACCTTGCACACTCATGCCTCAACGAACGCATTAAGCACACGATATCAAGATGTTTGTGTGGTGAGGCAAAATCTCGACCTCCAAGGACCAAAGTGAAAAAAAGGACCCTCGTCTAATAACTACAGACAGCTCCACAATGCAATCCCCGAAACTTTTAGCACTATCTGTATCCTATTTCTCTCTTTGTCCCTCCTTCAAAAATCATTATCGTTATTTTTCAACATATTCTACTTGATATTCTTATAATAATAAATTCTTCTCCTTATTCATTCCCTGTGGTAATTCTGCAACTATTCGATATTAAATTAATCTTGCAAGTAATCTTAATTTAAACTTGTGTGAAAATCGAGAAGAATGCGCTTCTACAGAAAAAATTGATGAAAGAAGAGGATTTTCCTTTCAATATAAGTAAGATATAATTTTTTTCTTTGTGTTATTTGTGTATATTTATAAAATATATAGCGAAGTATATGAAGCCTAATACATTAAGTATAATGTGCATAAAGTATGAAATACAGAACAGTTACTCGATCGTATATAATAAAACAGATTTGAGATTTGATCTTCGGCTCTTAAGAAAATGGGACCTATCGGAAATTGCAATCTCCATTTGCGATATAAACAAAAGACTTTTAATAATAGTAAACACGCGATTATGAAATGGAGAATTGTCAAGTCCAATATATATAAATTTAATGTGGGACAACGAAGAATCTAATTGGATTATGAAAAGATCATCAAGCTGATTATTATTATACTTGGAAAACTTTTAACACAAGTTAAAAATTCTTCAATTTTCAACTTATGGAAGTTGAAAACAGGGTTGCCACAAAAATTTAATTTTGTTTTTCCCTTTCTTTTCCCTGATTTTCAGAAAAAAACTTGACTTTTTCCCTGACCCTAAAAAATGTTCTGATTCAAAACATTCAAATTCAAACCTTTTGGAAATTCAATAACTGAGAAGAATATTATCCTGTTTTAAATTAATTAAAGATGAGCGAGTGATAAAATCATTATTTTATATTACAAGAATATTGTTATTGTAACTTCTTCAAAATTATTTTCATAATTTCAATTCAATTATTATTTTCTAAAATTATTAACTAAAATCTTTCTTTAAATCAATTATTTTTAATTTGAAACCATTTCAAAATTCAATTAATTTCTAAAAATTCATGCTATAATGCTTTAAATACTCAATTATTATCTAAAATTTTAACTAAAATCCATTTTTAAATCAATTTTTATTAGATAATATTCTACAAGAACTCATCAATTATTTAAATACAAAAATAAATAATTTATTGAATAATTTAATGTTTCTTAAAATTGACTTCTCATAAGGAATTCTCAACATATTTTTAAATAATTGAATTTTTTTGACAAAATTTAATAAAAATTTAAAGAATAATTACATTTTTCGAGGAATTCGATTAAAATTGTATTAAACATAATTGAAATACTGAGAGGAGTCTTATTATTTATGAAAATAATTGAATTCCTAAAAAGAATTTTGAAAATTTAATAAATATAAAAAGTTTGTAATTAATTGAAGTCTTGTTAAATTTTTATTATTTGTGAAAATAATTAAATGCTAGCGCAGAATTTTATTTCAAATTTTTTAAAAAATTGAATTTATTTGGAAAATTGTATTAAATGTAATAAATTATTCAATTCAATTTAATTATTTCAATTTAAAGATAAATAAGTTATTGAATAATTGAATATTTCTTAAAATTGAATTCTTATAAAGAACATTATCAAAATTCTTTAAAATAATAGAATTCTCTTGAGGAAATCTAATAATTTTCCTGGGAATTCATTTAAAATTGTATTAAAAATCATTGAAATCCTTCAATGAGTATTATTATTTATGAAAATAATGGTATTTTTGAGAAGAAATTTATTAAAATTTTTGAAAATAACTACCATTATTCGACGAATTTGATTAAAACTGTATTGAAAATAATTGAATTTCTGAAAAGAATTATAATATTTATAAAAATAATTGAATTGTTGATAAGTATTTTCTTAAAATTTTTAAAAATAACTGAATTTTTTATTAAAATTTGTAATTGAATTCCTTCCAGAAATTTAATTAAAATATTGTATATTGAAAGTAATTGATTTTCTGCGAAGAATTTTAATATTTATAAAAATAATTGAGTTCTTGAGAAGAATTTCACTAAAATTTTTGAAAATATTCGAAATAATTTGACGAACTTTATTAAAATTTGTAAAAATAATTTATTTCCATCGAAATATTTTATTAAAATTTTATTCAAAAATAATTGAATTCCTGAGATGATTTTATGTTTTATTATTATTTATAAAAATAATTGAACTGTTGCAACGAATTTTATTAAATTTTTTAAAAATAATTGAATTATTTTAAAGAATTTTATTAGTTTTGAAAATAATTGAATTTTTGAAACAAATTTCATTAAAATTTTTAAAAGTAATTGAATTATTTTGAAGAATTTTCTTAGTTATGAAAATATCTGAATTTTTGCAATGAATTTTATTTAATACTTAAAAAGAATTATATTATTTATAAAAATAATTGAATTTTTGACACGAATTTTATTAAAAACTAGCCAAACTATCCGCGCGCAAGCGCGCGGGAATGTTGTATAGGGCTGCTTATTTTAAACAATTTAAAAAATTTAAAGAAATAATTATTATAACCTAACAAAGAGATTTAACTAACTAAAATTCAAATAATTTCACTCAATGTTCTCAATTTAAATAGAATTTACATTACTAGACTTAAACTATTACTAGAACAATTACAATTAGTATCTGGGTCATCTTTTGCATTGCTTATTTTATAAAGCCATTTTAAATTAAATACTTTTTAAAGAAATAATAATTATTACACACTGAAAAAAGTTTTACTTGAAATAGCGATAAGTTTCTCTAGAATAACGAAAGTATTAATTGAAGCACTGAATAATTTCGCTACTAAAGTGAAATCTGTAGTTCATCCAGCTAAATATTTTTTGCCGTGCATAACGAAAAAAGAATTAAATTAACATCAGATTTTCTACATTCAAAAAAAACGAATTCAAATAGAAATTAATCATTTTACAACTTAACCAAATTCACCCCAGAAATCACTGAATTCGATAATTTAGAAGAAAGTCAGACAAAAGCAGGGTTCCTACAGAATCTGGAAATCATGGAAATGGTATGGAATTTTTAAAAGGCTTCTGGAAATCAGGGAAATCATGGAAAAGGCCTGTAATTTTTAAAAAATTCTAAATTTTTTCAGTTTTCCATTTTTTCTCTTGAATAAAAATTCAAATAATAATAAAGCTAAATGGTATAAAAGAGAAAAAAAATGTTGAATTTTAAGAAATTCAATTTTTCGGATTTTTGATAATTTTTAATAATTTATTATTTTTTTCCAAAGAGTCGAGACAATTTAATAAGTAAAGTATTTTCCAAAAGCACAAAAATAATGAAGCTAAATCCCATAAAAGAGAGGAAAAAAATGTTGAATTTTAAGAAAATCAAATTTTTGAATTTTTTCGAATTTTTGATAATTTTAGATTTTTTACCAAAGAGTCGAGACTATTAAATAAGTAAAGTATTTTCCAAAAGCACAAAAATAATGAAGCTAAATCCCATAAAAGAATAGAAAAAATGTTGAATTTTAAGAAATTCGGATTTTTGAATTTTTTCGAATTTTTGATAATTTTAGATTTTTTACCAAAGAGTCGAGACAATTTAATAAGTAAAGTATTTTCCAAAAGCACAAAAATAATGAAGCTAAATCCCATAAAAGAATAGAAAAAATGTTGAATTTTAAGAAATTCGGATTTTTGAATTTTTTCGAATTTTTGATAATTTTAGATTTTTTACCAAAGAGTCGAGACTATTAAATAAGTAAAGTATCTTCCAAAAGCACAAAAATAATGAAGCTAAATCCCATAAAAGAGAAGAAAAAATGTTGAATTATAAGAAAATCGGATATTTGAATTTTTTCGAATTTTTGATAATTTTAGATTTTTTACCAAAGAGTCGAGACTATTAAATAAGTAAAGTATTTTTCAAAAGCACAAAAATAACGAAGCTAAATCCCATAAAAGAATAGAAAAAAATGTTGAATTTTAAGAAATTCGGATTTTTGAATTTTTTCGAATTTTTGATAATTTTAGATTTTTTACCAAAGAGTCGAGACAATTTAATAAGTAAAGTATTTTCCAAAAGCACAAAAATAATGAAGCTAAATCCCATAAAAGAATAGAAAAAATGTTGAATTTTAAGAAATTCGGATTTTTGAATTTTTTCGAATTTTTGATAATTTTAGATTTTTTACCAAAGAGTCGAGACAATTTAATAAGTAAAGTATTTTCCAAAAGCACAAAAATAATGAAGCTAAATCCCATAAAAGAGAGGAAAAAATGTTGAATTTTAAGAAAATCAAATTTTTGAATTTTTTCGAATTTTTGATAATTTTAGATTTTTTACCAAAGAGTCGAGACTATTAAATAAGTAAAGTATTTTCCAAAAGCACAAAAATAATGAAGCTAAATCCCATAAAAGAATAGAAAAAATGTTGAATTTTAAGAAATTCGGATTTTTGAATTTTTTCGAATTTTTGATAATTTTAGATTTTTTACCAAAGAGTCGAGACAATTTAATAAGTAAAGTATTTTCCAAAAGCACAAAAATAATGAAGCTAAATCCCATAAAAGAATAGAAAAAATGTTGAATTTTAAGAAATTCGGATTTTTGAATTTTTTCGAATTTTTGATAATTTTAGATTTTTTACCAAAGAGTCGAGACAATTTAATAAGTAAAGTATTTTCCAAAAGCACAAAAATAATGAAGCTAAATCCCATAAAAGAGAAGAAAAAATGTTGAATTTTAAGAAAATCGGATATTTGAATTTTTTCGAATTTTTGATAATTTTAGATTTTTTACCAAAGAGTCGAGACTATTAAATAAGTAAAGTATTTTTCAAAAGCACAAAAATAACGAAGCTAAATCCCATAAAAGAATAGAAAAAATGTTGAATTTTAAGAAAATCAAATTTTTGAATTTTTTCGAATTTTTGATAATTTTAGATTTTTTACCAAAGAGTCGAGACAATTTAATAAGTAAAGTATTTTCCAAAAGCACAAAAATAATGAAGCTAAATCCTATAAAAGAGAGGAAAAAATGTTGAATTTTAAGAAAATCAAATTTTTGAATTTTTTCGAATTTTTGATAATTTTCGATAATTTCACATTTTTTACCAAAGAGTCGAGACAATTTAATAAGTAAAGTATTTTCCAAAAGCACAAAAATAATGAAGCTAAATCCTATAAAAGAGAGGAAAAAATGTTAAATTTTAAGAAAATCAAATTTTTGAATTTTTTCGAATTTTTGATAATTTTAGATTTTTTACCAAAGAGTCGAGACTATTAAATAAGTAAATTATTTTCCAAAAGCACAAAAATAATGAAGCTAAATCCCATAAAAGAGAAGAAAAAATGTTGAATTTTAAGAAAATCGGATTTTTGAATTTTTTCGAATTTTTGATAATTTTAGATTTTTTACTAAAGAGTCGAGACAATTTAATAAGTAAAGTATTTTCCACATTAAAAAGTTTGACATTAAAAAATATATAAAAAATGCCAATACTTAACCCACAAAATTAAATTTTCAAAACAAACAAATGAATGCAGATAATTTGCTAACGGAAAGGAAACTTACGATTATTATAATGTATGTATATGTATATGTATATTTCTATTTTCTATCAAAACGTATAAAAAACAAAAGAATAACTATAACTAGCTTCAAGTGTGGACAGAGATCCGGAAATCTGGAATCACGACGATTATTATATATAATTTTAAAAATAATTGAATTTTTTGCAAACAATTTTAATAAAATTTATGAAAGTAATTGAATTTCAGAGAAGAATTTTGTTTTAATATTTATAAAAATAATTGAATTTTTGCAAACAATTTGAATAAAATTTATGAAAATAATTGAATCTCGGGGAGAAGAATTTTATTATTTATAATAAAATAATAATAATAATAATTGAAATTTTGACGAGAATTTTTTTTTATTTATGTGCGACAGCAACAGTAAATAATTTTTTACTTGCATTAAAAAAATTAAAATTCTTCCCACTGTTAAAATAATATAAATTTTCGCCAATTGCTTAAAATTTTTTTTTATAAAATACTCGATTGCGTACTGTAATATCAGTAGATTGTTAATCGACAGAAGTACATGTGTCGATCACTGATCTCTGTTATACGGTTGACCAGAAAATTACTCAGTGATATTTGAGAGCACGTCAAAGGTGTAACTGTCAACAGCTGTCACTTGCTCATGTTAGAAGCTCGAGCAGTTGAGAAAAATGGCTTCAGTACACATTTCCGGATCGAGAGGTGCCTCTATTGGGGTTTTATTTACTCAAGAAAGGCTGAAAAAAGGGATTAGTTCCTTTAAAGAATAATGGCCTCGAATTTGTCAGCACACAATTTTTTCACAATTTTTCGCTCAACACCTTTATAAATTCTTTATAAAAGCCCTGTAGCAAAATATTTCTATTTCACTCAATTTCTCTACATTTATATATGGATTTCTTTTCTAGATTATTTTCTTCTTCATTTTTTGTTACTTTTTTAAGACTATTTTTTTTAGAGTTGTGCAAAAAGCTCGATCGAGTATTTCAAGCTTTTCGTTTTTCTAGCAGAGCTGAGCAGAATCAATCCGAACTTGAACCAAATTCTATCCGACACGTGCAGTATTAAACCTAAAATAATTTTGAGCACTTGAATTTTTCAAGCACTCAAATATTTTTGAGTAACTAAAGCTCGAGCCTGGCTCGAGTATCGAGCCCGGCTCGAGCTCGACCATGCTATTCGAGCTTTTTGCACACCTCTAATTTTTTTACTTTTTGTTAGATTTTTTATTATTTCATAGAATTTGTATTATTTTTTATTAGATTATTTATTTTTTGTTAGGTTTTCTAGATTATTTCTTTATTTTTTTAGATTATTTGTTACTCAATTATGTAACGATTTTAACGTAGTCTTCTAGAGGCAAACATTCTTTAGAACATAAAAAAACGCTTTCGACGTCGATTAATTTACTTACTTAAACTCAAAATTTCGGAAAGCATTTTATTTGGTCACTTCACACTGAATGGCAGATAGTCGAACCCGAGACAAGATGATTAATTGGATTATGCGTCATGGAATCTACTTTTATATCAGTAACAGGAATTCATGTCAGTGGTAAATTAAAAATTTGTTTTAGACCTCGTCCAATAACAAATGAGCCATTAGCGAACTACAACACACGTCAGCTTTTAAAAACAGGACGTTGTATACATTTTTAATTCGCAGTTTATCTTATTTAGCAAGTACCCACTAAGTTCACTATTCTTACACTCAAATCAGACAAACTTAAATTTTCTCGAAACTGAGTGAAACTGAGTGTAAGAATAGATTAAAGTATTTACTCTCTAGAGCTATTTAATGTGAAACTGATTTTAGTTTCACGCCTAATAAGCACCTGTAAATTGACGACCTTCTCTTTCATTGTATTCCAAGATTTTAAGATTGTCAATGTTCCCATAAAATGTCAAAAATTTGCTACTCCGTTGTTGCCATTCCAATCCTTCTATAATCTACCTGGCAAATCCCAAATTCCCAATATCTAGGATCTACGATCTTTTTCGAATGAAAAAAAATGTTGTTTTAGGTATTTTTGACGAGAAAGTAAACTACAACACAGCTTTTCCAGATTTAGAAATAAATCGATTCTTTAAAGATCGTAAATCTTTTTCCCTTATGTTTCCTATAATAAATTCAATAGTTAAAAAAAATTTCACAAAAGAATATTGAAAAGAAGGGATTCTTTTCAATATTTTATTGTTTCATAAAAAGCCTACTGAAAAAATGATATAAAAGTTTATTGCTGTCAATTCTTCGTTCCAATTACAAATTTAACATTCCAACTATAACAACGTTGTCATAAATCCTCAAAAAGGGGATTTTTTCATAGAACGAAACCCGAAATACTTTTGTGTTTTCTTTCGGAAAACTTTTCTCTATAATGTTAGTTAGAATGTTGCTTTAGAATTTAAAATTATTTTCATAAAAGTTAGTTTCATTTTACATCACAAGTATATCGAATCGGTTGAAAATAAGTATTCGATTGATCGTTTATTACGAGGGAATTGCGGGAAGAATATTGTTGTAAAAACTTGTGCATTTATAAATTTTTGTCTATTTATGACAGGTTGTGTAATCGTAATTCGATGGCAAGAACATTTTATGACTATTTCTCCTTTTGGAAATTTTCATTTTGGAATTTCAGTTTTTTGATATTATTTTCTCTAATTTCACAGCGTTGCTCGAATTACTTTTCATTTCGTTTTATTTGCTCTTCGCTCCTTCACTTTTACGGAAAGAACTATTAAGCGTGCGGAATCGCGCTTCGCAAGAGAGAATTTCATAGAAAGGATACATTTCACACATGTAGTCACTTAGACGTGTGATCGTTGCGCATGAGGTGCAAGTTGGCATGTTAGTACAAGGGGAACGTAAGTCATTAAAAGACTGTAATTTTGTTAAATTTTGCGTGGCAGACTTTTACTCGCACATATAAAGAAAGAGTTGTTTTTTTAAACAGTTAATTGTCCCTATTTTCCGTTTGAATTTCAAATTCTTTTAGTTTCGTGACTAATTTTTAACCGAAACATCTATTACCAACTTCCATTCGGATGCGACTATACACTTTTTGTATGGATCACAAATTATTTAAAACTGAATTTTTTTTTTTAAATTTCAAGTAGAAACCTTTGGAAAATAATTTTGTAAAGTTTATAAGGGGAAAAAAATTAAAGAAGAATTGAATCTTCATATTTTTTATGGGTAACACAATTTTTAAAATTTTGACTTATCGAGCTAAGCAGAGTAGTTAAAAAGCAGTCAAATTCACTCTAAAAATGATTAGGTACTCAAGAAACTGTTCTATTACATTTATTTACGAATTTTTTTAATTGTAAAATTATTCAAAAACATCAATAAAGTCTTTTTTAAATAAATATTTAATCATTATTATTCCATAGGAATTTAGATTTTTAAAAAATTTCAAATTTAAACCTTTGTGAAATTTAACAACTTATGATAATAATTTAAATTTCCATAACATTATTAAAAAAAGAACATTTAATTGTTTACAAAAATGTTAATAAAATCCTTCGCAAGAATTAAATTATTTTTACAAGTAATAAAATTTTTCACATTAATTTAATTATTTAAAAAAATGTAATAAAATTTGTTGTAAAAATCTAATTATTTTCATAAATAATAAAATTTTATATAGGATTTCAATTATTTTTAATACTGTAATTATTATTTTCAGAAATTTTTTGCAAGAATTCAATTACATTTTACAAATAATGAAATTCTTCGCTGAAATTCCTTAAGAATTTTGAAATTCATTTGTTTACAATTCAATTTTACAAAATTTTGATTATTCAGAAATTCTTGAATTAAATATTTAAAAAATTAAAACTTGTAATAATTTTTAAAAAAATTCAATTAAACTTTTTCAAAAAAACAATTCTACAGAATTGTCAGTTGAAAAAAGGTTTGAAAATAATTGAAAGTTTGCCAAGAATTTTATTAAAATTTTTGAAAATAATTGAATTTTAAAGAAGAATTTTATTATTTTTATTTTGAAATTAATTTTTTGAAAATAATTGAATTTCTGCAATCATTTGTAACTTTTCCAAAATGCAATATTTTTTCCAGCACATAAATAAAAATAATCCCTGATTTTTCCCTGAATTCTCTGACCTGTGGCAACCCTGTAATTGTTAGTAAAATTTTACTAACAATTAGTTCACTGATAGTAAAATTATTCTTCAATTATTTGGTGCACAACTTTTCGCAGCATTGAATTAGCAAATTTATACTAATTCAGATTTAAAGAGTGAAGAAATGGGGATCGTAACATTGATAATAGGATTTATTGTCGTACAGCAAATGTTTCGCTTTTGTATTCTTACTATATACCTACATTATATTTAAGAAGCTAAAATGAAAAATTGTTTCCGAAAATTGATAATTTTGTATATGAATGAATGTTGTATAGAATAAAAAATTACAGTTAATATCTCATGACTGATATTCTCACTGAAATTGAAAATTATACAGACTTAATTATCTTCATTAAATTAATTAGTGAATCCACTTAGTACAACATGAATTCATTCATTAAAAAATTGTCCATTAACATAAATTATAATTGAATGAAAAAGAATGTTGATGGCAAACTTTTAACCAGAATAATAAGTTTTGCATTTTGTTCAAATAAATTTTTTCAACTAATGGAGAGTTACTTCTTTTTCTTTTTTTGCATTTTACTCCGATTTTTAAATAGTTTTTAACCACACTCAATAATTCCATCAGTCAGGGCTCGAACCAGTGAAAGAATTTAAAATTGCGGACTTTCCGAACCAAAAATGAAAAATTACGGACTATTTCGGACCATTTTAATTCAATTATTATTTTCAAGAATTTTTAACTTAAATTCATCTTTAAATCAATTATTTTTAATAATTTTTGAAAAAGATCTTTGAGAAAATTCAAATCCATATTAGTTAAAAATTCAATTTTACAAAATTCCGATTATTTTTGTAAACTCTTCAATTAAATATAAATTAGAAAATAAAAACTTCAAATACATAATATAAAAAAAACAATTAAACTTTTTCAAAAAAAAAAATAATTTCAAAATTCAAATATTTCTAAAAATTCACGTTATAAGTATTGTTTTTAATGATGAGTTTTACTATTTGTGAAAGTAATTGAATCCCTAAGAATTAAAAAATTTTTAATTGAATTTCTGCGAAAAATTTTATTACTTTTGAAAAAAATTGAATTTTTGTAATAATTTGCAACTTCTCCAAAATTCGATTTGTTTTTTTAGTGTTTTTAACTAAAATTCTTTTATAAATCCATTATTTTTAATAATTTTTAAAAAGTTCTTTAAGAATTTTCAAATTCATTTGTTTATAATTATAATTCAATTTTACAAAATTTTAATTATTCGATTAAAATTGTATTTAAAATAATTGAAATTCGGCAATGAGTTTTTAATATTTATAATGAAAATAATTGAATTCTTAAAGAGAATTTTATATTATTTATGAAAATAAATTGAATCCCTGTCAAAATTTTATTATTTATGAAAATAATTGAATTATTGCGAAGAAATTTATAAAAAAAATTTTAAATAATTGAATTCCTGTGAAATTTTTATTATTTTATAAAAATAATTGAAATTTTGCTAAAAATTGTATTGAAATTTTTGAAAATCATTGAATTTCGGAGAAGAATTTTATTATTTATAAAAATAATTGAAATTTTGACGACAATTTAAAAAAAATGTTTAATATAATTGAATTTCTGTGATGAATTCTATTAACTTTTGAAAATAATTGAATTTCTGCAACCATTTCTGATTTCTCTAAAATTCTCCAAATTTAGTACAATTTACGAACTTTTCGTCCTTTTTCAATCAAATTACGGACTTTACGGACCTTTTTTCAAAAAATTGACTTTTACGGACTTGAAGCAAATTTACTGAATCTTTACGGAATTTACGGACTTAGTTCGTGCCCTTTACAGTTTTTCTAAGCATATCAAATTGAGATATCCTTTCAATACACTCAAAAAAAATTTATTTGATTTCAGTATTTGAAGCAAATATACCATTTAATTGACTGTAATAAATATTATTTGATTCAATTAAATATCTAATTGATAATAGTCAGTTAATCGGTTATTTGAATCAATTATTTTTTCAGTGTAGGTCTTCAACTGCTACTAAAAAATAGTTTTTCGTCTCAATTTGACATTCTTAGAAAATACGTGTCAATAGGTCCTCAACTAATACCAAAAAATAGTTAAAAGAACTACACAGGAAAAAGAAGTGTTATTCTAACACTAAAAGTAGTGTTAAAACAGTACGCAACATTTTTAACCGATATTGTGTGATTTTAACACTTCATTGGTGTTAAAATAACCCTAAAGCGTGTTAAATTAACACTAGAGGGTGTTAAATTAATATACATTTTTATGGGGTTGAAATAACACCCACATTGTGTTAAAATAACACCATCTGAAAACTACATGCAACAAATTTAACACATATTTTTTTATGTGTAAGAATGTAGTTGGTACTAAAAAAGTAATTAATTTACCTACTAATAGTTGAATTATTGGACTAAATTTTTCTCAGTGCAGTAAATACCCAACGAAAAGATTGAAATCAAAGAAGTGGAATGCTTTCGTGTTCGGAGGTTTCTACTGCATATAGCAGTGGAAGCTTTATTGTATTGACAGAAATGATAAGGCTGGGAACGTTATATTGTTTGGTGAAGGTGCAGGTGGATCGGGCAAGGCAACGGCAGTGCCTGGGACCGTCACGTTGTGTCACAGATATGTAGGATACACAGTTAAAGTGTATTTCTACAAATCAATACGACTTGGGTATATAAAGTATAAAGGATTGCGCGTTCGTTCCCGTTACTTTAGGTCGCATTGCACGTTTAGTTAGGAAAAGAGGAATACCGGTAGTCAGACAAGAGAGAGACAGAGAGAGAGAGAGAGAGAGAGAGAGCTACTGGGATGTTGTAAATAATCTGCACGCCAGTGTGTTCATGTGTGTGTTCACCATACGCATTCATGATGAAATAGTTCCGTTTAAGATACAATTTAAAGTTAAAGGACGAAAGCCTTCTCGAAGAGTTGCGAGAAAAAGGGGGTGTGAGGGACGAAGAAGGTCGGACCGGTCGTCGTCGTCGTCGAGTGCTCAGCTCCACCCAGTCATGTAAAAACTTGGACAACCATACCTACTATTCCAAAGTATTTTAATTATGCTTAACTGCACCACCTGCTTTTTGCCTTCCTCAAAAATCACCAATTACGCACTCGTGTATTAATAAAAATTCGTTGTAAATGTTTATAGAATTCCGCAACTTATATGAAGATATCTGATAACAGTGTCATGTCCGAGGAATGCATTTTTATTGCCTTTTTCTTTCTGCTTTCAACAAGGAAGTATCAATGTGGTATCCTCCTTGACATTTCTTTAGATTTAGAATCATCTCTTCTTGAAAAGTTGAAATTTACTAAATGGATAATTATATCACAAGTGTTTACTTGAGCAAACACAGAAGCCATAAAATAAAATGGCGATCAGTTAATGGACTTGAAAAATTGTGCAGGTGTACAGAATAAGTCCTCAAGTACTCTTAAAAAAGTCTCATATACACTAGATGTGTATGAGACTTTGGTTCTTCACTGGTCCTGAGGCTTTGATCTGCTTTGGGCCTGGGCATGCCAAGAATACTTCCCTTTGGAAATCTCCGCTCTGTGATCGGTTTATGCTAATTTATTTGCATCCTTCTTTTTAAAACTTTCATAGCAATAAATAGACATATATAAAATATCTTGTTGCTCATTACACATATACACTTGTAGATAGAGCTGCAAGGTGTACACACAAGAATATGGTGAAAAAAAGAGAAAGAGAGAGATGATATTTATGCGAAAGTATTTGTGCACTCTTATATTCAAGCGAATCGTGTGTAATACGTAGGCTAAAGTTCCCGCGGGGCCCAATCGTTATCGTCGGGCCCTTATCTCTTCTTAAGACTTCTTTGCAAGGGCAAAGCGAGAGACCGTTCTGCAATTATCCCCACTTGTGCAAAGTGGACGCGCACACATATATGCATTTCTCCGTATATCTCATTCTCCCCCCCCACCCCTCATCCTCTCTATTCAATAAGTGTCCACCCCAACAACCACCCTAAGGGTGATAGCATTCATCTTTAGTATATATCATAGAGCCTCCTATTTGTCCATAGCATATTCGATAGTTTGCGTGACTTCCCAAAAACTTTTCGGCAGATTATCGAGACTGGCGCCGATGTTTTTAAAATTCACCTTTTAGCCAAAGCGATATAATACATATGAAGATTAAAATAAAACGAGAAAAAGACTATACGAAAATACAATCAACGATTAACATAAAAGGAGGTCCGAACAATTTGCTCGCTAAATGAATAATTGTTTCAAACTATTTTATCGAGTCTACCAAGAAAAAGGAATGACTCAAATTATTTCAGAATTATAAACCAGATTTATATACTTATCTTTATAAATTTATAAATTATATAAAGTTGAAGTCAATATTTTTCCGATAAAGGAACAAAGATATTGAATATTGATTAATAATAATTAACAACCATGTGTTCATTACTTTAATTATTAATTAAAACGATTAAAATACCCACTGTGCTTTTATTGCAATATTTAATCAATATATTTTAATTGAGACACTTACTAAATTAGATAAGAATGTGCTGATAAGAATACGCAATCTAAACACTATGAAAAATGTCCATTACTTACATATTGAGAAATTGCATTCGGAGAAAATTATTGCCTCTAAAGTACGACTCACCTGAAACAAAAAGAATACAACAACGTTATTCAAAGTCCACATTTTTGGAATCGTTCATATATCAAGTGGACTGTTTTGGGGTCAGTTCGTCAAAAATTCACAATTGGGGGTGTCAAAGCAAATGTCCACTCTATTATTATCTAAAATTTAAACTGAAATTTAATTTTAAATCAAATTCTAATTAAAAAATTCTACGAGACTTCAATGATTTAAATACAAAACTAAACAATTTATTGAATAATTGAATTCTCATAAAGAATTTTAACAAGAAATTTTTTAAATAATTGAATTCTCTTTCGATGAATTTTACTAAAATTTGTAGAAATAAATATATTTTTCGAGGAATTCAATTAAAATTGTATTAAAAACAATTTAAATACTGGGAGAAGTTTTATTATTTATGCAAATAATTGAATTTCTATAAAAAAATTTATTATTTATGCAAATAATTGAATTATTGTAAAGAAATTTATAAAAAAAATTTAAATAATTAAATTCCTGTGAAATTTTTATTATTTATGAAAATAATAAAATGTTTTTAAATATAATTTTATTTAATTAATTAATTTCAATTTTAAATTTTAAATTGAATTTGATCAAAAAATTTTTTAAATAATTGAATTCTTTTGGAAAATTTTATTAAAATACATATATATAATAAGATTTTGAAAATCATTAAATTAAGGAAAATTTTTTGAAACGAATTTAAATTTTACCAAGAACTTTATTAAAATTTTTGAAAATAATTGAATATCTGCGAAGCATTTTATTATTCTTGAAAACAATTGAATTCTTTTAATAAATATTGTTATTTATGAAAATAATTGAATTTCGGGAAAGAATTTTATTGAAATTCCTGGAAATAATTGAATTCCTGGAAAAAATTTTTTTATTTTTGAAAACAATTGAATTCTTATAATGAATTTTGTTATTTTCTAAAAATAATTGAATTTTGCAAAGAATGTCATTAAAATTCCTGAAAATAATTAAATTCTTTTAATGAATATTGTTATTTATGAAAATAATCGAATTTTGCAATAAAAATGCAATTTTTGAGAGTAATTGCATTTTTCGAAAAATTAATTTAAAAATAATTCAAATTTTTTAAAATAAGTAAATTCCATTAACAAATTCGGTTAAACTTTTGGAAAAACCTAATTAAATTCTTTTGAAGAATTTTTTTTATAAATAATGGATTTTTTTAAATACTTTTAATTTAAAATTTTGAAAGTACTTGAATTGTAAGAAAAATTTATTTAAAGTTTTTGAAATAATAGTGTGTTTGTTAATAATTGAACATAAATATTAAGTTATTGAATTTTATTAATTTTTTTTTAAATAATTAAATTCTTCTGAGAATTTAAAAAAAATTTTTTTAAATAATTTATTCAAGAAATTTTATTCAAATTTTTTGAAATTGATTGATTTGTTTGAAGAATTGTAATAAAATTTTTAAGAATAATTCAATTTTTCCAGGACTTAATTTAAATTTGTATTTAAAATAATTGAAAACCTGCGATGAGTTTTATTAATTTTAAAAATAATTTATTTTTTGCAACGAATTTTATTAAATTTTTTGAAAATAATTAAATTTCTGAGAAGAATTTTATTATTTTTACAAATAATTGAATTCTTGCGAAGAATTTTATACAAATCTTTTTTGTGTGTTTTAAATAATATTAAATTCATGTAAAAATTTTGTTATTTATAAAAATAATTGAACGTTTGCAAAGAATTTTATAAAAAAATTTTTTTCAATGAGATTGAATTCTTTTAGGAAATTTTTATTAAAATTGTTTGAATTGTGTTCGTCTTATTTAAATTTTTGAAAATAATTTTTGAATTCCAACTATTATGCGAACGACACCTTATTGCAATAAATTTGTGAAAATTTCAAAGACACCATTATTCAAATATTAATAACCCGCATTGTTAGAGAAATATGAGGGCAACATTCACCATAATTTCTAAAGGTTCCTCTTTTAAATCGACCTCATCTTTATTTAATCTCATTGATTGTATCAGTAATATAAAAAGCGAGGAGTGAAAAAAGGCGAGGATTAGTGTCAAAAAATTTCCTAGGAAACGGACTTTTACCACATCGCATATAGCACAAAAGTGAATTTCCCGTTGAAATGTAAAACATTAAAAGCATAAAGGAAGTGTTTTCATACATAAAGTGAAAACCACCAAGAGCGAGAATGGTTCAAGTGTCATATATGGTAGTCACAAAGAAATTTAAATAAAAGTTTCGCTCAGGTAACCAATTTGACAGAATCTCTCTCTCTCTCTCTCTGTGGGACACACAAACATCAGCAGAGAACGAGCGCACAAATATCTTTTCCGTGTCGCAAAGATAAAGGTGCAACAGTGTAAAGGCTCGGTCATTGTATTATTTTTCATAAGAGTAGAAATACGACTCTCCCACAATATTTCAAGCGGCGATATATAGCGAGATGGTTATATAGTTGTGCGCGCACGCTGTGCCAAAAAAAAGAGAAAGAGAAAGAGAAAGAAAAAGAAACTTAGAAAATGCCAAAATCACGCGTATGAAAAATTCGTCGATCCTGCAACCTGTGCCCGTAAGCTGTAAATGTGTGCACGCACGTACGTGTTGTCGTAAATTTTGCGA
Source organism: Leptopilina syphax (assembly GCA_032872505.1). Classification (NCBI taxonomy): domain Eukaryota; kingdom Metazoa; phylum Arthropoda; class Insecta; order Hymenoptera; family Figitidae; genus Leptopilina; species Leptopilina syphax. Next base: position 26,170,042 of record CM065469.1, on the reverse strand, counting down.
ATGCATCGAAGCGAGAGTCATAAAAAGGGAAAAAGAAGAACAAGTAAAAGCGAAGGAAAGACGAGGAGTAGAAGAGGAGCAACAAGTTGACTGGCCATAGAGCCGAAGGAATTTCAAAATTTAAGATTCGAGACATCACACCCCCCTTGGTCATATATGCTCTCTCGGACCTGTTGTCAAAAATGCCACGGGGCAACTGTGAGATTATTAACTACAGTGTCAAAAAACGAATTTCGTTTATAAATTATTATAAATGGGTTAAATAATTACCAGCAGGTTAATTACTTTTCCCGCAGTTCTTGTATCTACTATTTAGAAATCAATATTTCTAATTACGAGAACAATCTCTATTGTAAAATATAGATAATAAAATTCATTTATTGTTCGTAAAAGAGATTTTTCTCGCTTATAACAACATTCGAGTGAGTTTTGTGTTTCATAATTAAAACTTATGAAAGCAGAATCTATAAATTAAGTGGATAGGTGATTTCTAAAGAAAGATTAGTTAATTTTGTTATGCACTTTTATGGCATTATGGCTGTGAGCCAACAACTAAAACATCATTGCTTAAATATAGCGAACAAGCAATGGCAAAAATAGTTTAAAATCTTAAAATTGTTATATTTTGACAATGGTCAAAATCCAGTGAATCATGTTCAACGAAAAAAATATTTTAAACTCTCAAAATATCCCTATTTTGCCCATGTCCGAAAATCTAGACTATAGTTTAAATCTGAAAATTTCTATATTTTCACTATATGGCAGGGTTGCTAAAAAAATTTAATTTTCTATTTCCCTGACTTTTCCCTGATCCTAAAGAATATTCTGATTCCCTCTAAAAATGATTAGATAATGAGAAAAATCTTCTAATACATATTTATTTAAGAATTTCTTTTATTGTAAAATTATTCGAAAACATCAATAGCTTCATTTTTAAAAAATATTTAATTATTATTTTTCCGTATGAATTAAAATTTTTCAAAAAATTGAAATTCAAACCTTTTTAAAATTCAACAATAAATTATAAGAATATTATTACAAAAGTCAATCACGATTTCCTGATGATCTTGATGATCGATTTCTTCATGTTTTTATAATAATTAAAGATAACCAAGTGATAAAATTATTATTATTTTATAATAATGCTCTAAATATTAAATTATTATCTAAAATTTTAATCGAAATTCTATCCAAATTCAAATATTTAAATACAAAAATAAATTATTTATTGAATTATTGAATGTATCTTAAAATTTCATTTTTACGAAGAATTTTTATTAACAACTTTTCAAAATAATTAATTTCTTTAAAGGAATTTAATTAAAATTTACTGATATTTATTATAGGTATCAAAGAATTTTATAAGTAATTGAAAACTTTTTGAAGAATTTTATTAAAATTTTTTTGAATATTTGAATTTCTGAGAAAAATTTATGTAATAATTTTTGAAAATAATTTAATTCATGCGAAGAATTTTATTAAATTTTGTTTAAATAATTGAAATTATTATTATTTTGCCAAGAATTTTATTAAAGTTTTTGACAATAATTAAATTTTTGAGAAGAAGTTAGCTACTTAATTATAAAGATAATTTAATTCTTGACGAGAATTTAAAAAAAAATTTGAAAATAATTTAATTTCTGCAAAGTATTTTATTACTTTTTAAAAGAATTGAATACTTGTGATGAATTTTTATATTTATCAAAATAATTGAATTTTGGAAAAGAACTTAATTAAAATTCTTTAAAATAATTGATTTTATGGGGAGAATTTTGTTGTTTATTAAGATAATTGAATTCTTTTGCTGAAATCCTAAAAAAAATTTTAAATAATTGATTTCCTGTGACGAATTAAAAGTTATTTATGAAAATAATTGGATTATTGCATTGAATTTCATTATTCTATTTGAATAATTGAATTTTTTCATCAAGTTCTAATCAATTTGTTAAAAATAATTATATTTTTCGAGGAATTTATTTAAAATTGTATGAAAAATATTTGAAATTCTGCGATGAAAATAATTGAATTCCTAAATGAAATTTTATTATTTATGAAAATAATTGAATTTTTTCGTAGGATTGTATCAAAAATATTTTTTTTAAATAATTAAATCTTTTGATAAATTTTATGAAAATAGTAAATACTGAAATACATTGAATTGTGAAAAAACTTTTGAAAATAATTGAAATTGTTGACGAGATATTACTTTTTTTCAAATAATTGAATTTCCTTGAAGAATTTTATTACTTTTGAAAATAATTAAATTCTTATGATGAATATTGTTATTTTTGAAAATAATTGAATTTATAGGAGAGATATTTTTTTTAAATTCCAAAAAAATAATTGAATTTTAGTGAAGAATTTAAAAACCTGAAAATTTATATAATTTTAATAATTAACTGTGGTCAACATGTTGCGAACCGTGGGCAATGACAAAAATATTTAAAACCCTAAAAATTAAGAGAGAAATATTTTGAAGAATAAATTTTTGAAAATATCAACTTGGCACGGGTATAATATTTTAGTTGCAGGATGTGAATGATTTTTCCAAGGCATACACATTTTCGTATCACCTTGTATAAAACGACGTGCATAAAAGAGGGGTGCGGCGACTCTGGTTTGGTCGGCGGAGAGCCTGGCAGTCACTCAATAAATTATTGGCCATAATAGCAGTGGCAGCAAGGTTGGTTGCATCTCTCGAACCCACAGAGATCGACTAGCATGGCCACATGCATCCAAGAGAAAAGAAGGCTTGCATTGTTGTTATACACTCTTGTGCACTCTTAGTAGGCCAATTTTTGCACTTTCTTTTTCTCATTTTCTTCTTATTTCCAATGAGAGAGCTCTCTTATTATTATACAAGTTTCCTTGTGTGATGCGATAATCATTCTTCAGCTTTACACACTGTTTTTCTTTTACATTCAAAATTATAATTAACTATTGTGCATTTCATTATAATTTATCATTGTGTGCATTGTAAATTATAGTTTACAGCCGGAGAAAAATTTTTGATTTATTTAATCCAAATTTGACGTTTTTTTGAGGATATCAAATATTGAGACAAAGAACAAATCAAAATTGTTGCGATGCAACAATTTTGATATGTTCTTTGTCTCAATTTCTTGATATCCTCAAAAAAACTGTGTAATAAATTAACTCAAAAAAGTTACGTGATTGTAAAATAAAAATTTCAATTTTGTTATTATAAAGTTCGAAATTTCCAAAAAGTGGGAAAGAAGCTGTACAGTAAGTACCATCTAGGGAGGCAGTCATTGAATCAGAAACTCCTCGATAAGATATAAAACTAGTTTAATTAACTTGTCCTTGATGTATAATCAACGAGTGTTAACCAGTTTAAACTTTTTAACTAGACCAAAGAATTCGCCGATAAGAAATTGTTGTGCTGGATCCATCAATTCAAAAAGTTGATCAATGTCCTCTGATAATAACCAACTATTAACTTTAAAATACTGCGAGTTGTCGAAAATAATCAGAAAGATAAGATAATAAGGGAAATGTTTTATTTGTTTTTAAACCTCTTCAATGCCTTTTTTGTCAATTTAAGAACGATTTGCAAAAAATTATTGCTTCTCAATATGAGTCAAGATCAAATTATAATTCTGTACCGCAAGTATAAATTTTAATATGTATCATTTGATATTCGAATAGAATTTAATATCGAATTCATTCCTTAAGGCTTTGTTTTTTGTTCAGCAGGAACGAAATATATACGAGTTCTGAAATAAGGATAAAAAAAGAGTCACTCTTTATTAAATTCAGTCGATTCTTTAACAATTTCGATTGCTGACCTGAAAGATTTGCAAAAAATGAGAAGCAACAAATCTGAATCTGTTAAAATGTTTTTTGAGTTACTTTCACAAATATTTTCTAAATATGGTATACACTTATTGTACACTTTTTGATCATAAGCAAAAATTTGCGATTTGCAGAGAGCGAGAAATTAATTATCCCCAGAAAAAGCTGAAGAAGGGCATACTCTCTCATAGAGTTAATCTCATGAATTTGTGTGAGAAACACTGGCATGCATTTGCGATAAAGTACACCGTCACTTTTGATAACTTATCGAATCGGTCGGACCCTTTCGTTTTTCTTTGATTCAAGTTATTCACTTGTGTTACAATGTAAGATGCAAAGCATCTTTAACATTTATTCAGAGAAATAAGAACCTGTTGGTTCAATGGCGTAACTATAAAATGCCTCGGATACCAAAGCGTACGTTTTTTAAATTTCGTGAAACTTGATTCCCTTTATTCCTGACACCAAATCTAAATCTCAAATTCTATGTGTATAATTTGAAATTTTATTTGACAATAAAGAGCGTAGGTTTGGGGTATGTATAATATAAAGAAATCCAAGGAAACGGTCCTTCTATTAATATATCATATCACAGATCCGCAAATCGAATTACTGGGAGCTAAAGTCGCGGTGTGCGGGAAGGAGCGAAAAAACATGATGATCTTCATGTCGGCTCGTCTGAGCATTGAATATCGCTTAGGGGGTTTCCTTCCTTTATTATTACCGTTATTGTTATTATTATTATATTATCATTATGAACTGGTACCCTCGAGTATATCTGAGAAAGATGATGGAAGGAGGTAAAATTGCGAGAGTGCGGTAGTGATGGTGGTGGCATGGCGCTGATCAGGATGCTTGTGAAGGAAGAAGGAGGAGGAGGAGGAGGAGGAGAGTGGGTACCTACGCACTGTAGCAGACATTATGCTAATCTGCGAGTGAGGATGTACCCCCGATAAGCCGCCTGGGCCTCAGTCCCCTTCTGCCAGCAGTGAGGCCCAAGGGCCCCACGCCTTTCCCTCTGTGTGAGTGTTGTGTCTGTATATGCACTTGCACGCTACACGCGCTAACGTATTACATTAGTTTGCGCTACACTTTGTCCCCTCAGACTCAACTCTCGCGAATAAAAAAAAAAGACAGGAATTTTATAATAATCTAGAGCGGAATTTTTTCCAAACTCACCGGAACGAGCTTGACGATGTTATTATCGTTATTGTCGATATCGAGCGAGATTTTATCAGCGAGAGTACCGCAATTCAAACTTGAATATGTTTCGCCCAGACTGACCATAGTTTATCTTATCAGAAACAATTGAGAGGAATTGCTCAAAAATTTGATTGAAATTCCAGAAAATTGAACAATTTTCAACCATTTCCATGAAAGTAAAGGCATAAAGTAAAGTTGTTGAAAGCACCAGAAAAGTACAAAAAGTGATTATAATCTACAAAAGCGGGAAGGGGGGAACGTCTTTTTAAGTTAAAACGTGAAGGAGTAGCCAGCCCCCTCTCGAATCGGTGCTCTCTTATGTGAAACCCTCCGTTTGACGACACAATACCCGGCTATATAGTTAGCGGTGTGATTCAGGATTGCTGATTTAGGGTGATTTGTCCAGGAGAGTAGATATACGATCAACGTGCAAGAAATGTCTGCGGCGAGGAAGTCGCAGGACCTATAATACATTTTTACTTTCAATGAATATACATACACGAAAGGGCGAACACTGGCGAACACCTTCGTTAAATTGTCAAAGTAATATTGTTCACATAAAAAGAGCGATGTGTCGATAAACATTGTTTTTCATGGTCAGAGCTCGTTAAAATTTGCATTATCATTTAAATGAGTTTTACAGTTTAGTATTTTAATAACACGCCCGGATCCCATCGCTGCGTGAAATAATCACCTTATCGGAAAATACAGCATCACACTTATAATTCCAGGCAACATTCAATATACATTATTACAAATGTTACAGTTATTGTCCATAAAATACACCAATTAATCAGGATTTATTCAAAGAAGTTTTTGGATGAACGCCTACGTTGGATTTTTATTTACAAGTAGCAATTTGCAAATAAAAGTCATCCTATACGGTACGTGGTGTACTTTGGATCCTGCTAAGTGGCAACCTTAAAGTGATTCTATAAATGTCCAACATTTAAGCTAACACGGTGCTGTATGGGCTCTCACCTAATTAATTCAGGCTTCGCACTCATCTATACTAAAACCTACTATTCACTACTTTGTTTACGTTATGCTACTATTTGGGTACTTTTTTTAGATTTCAGCCACTAAAAGATACTATTTCTGATTTTTTTTTAAATTTCCATTACTTTAAATTCGCTAATACTAGAAATCAAAAAACTATTTTCAAAAGATATTCGAAATTCAATTATTTTCAATATCTAGTAGTTTCATGAAATTTCGCAAACGAATTCAATTATTTAAAAAAAAATTGACGACATTCATCCAAAATTCAATTATTTTCACAAATAATAAAATTCCCACAGGAATTCAATCAAATTAGAATAGCATTTTCAAAAAAATTACGAAAAAATCAATTACTTAACAAAATTTTTATACAATTCTTCACAATAATTCAATTACTTTCAGTAATAAAAGCTTTTTTTGTGAAAATTCAATTTTTTTAAAATTTTTTTATAAAATTCTAAGCAAGAATTAAATTATTTTCATAAATAATAAAACTCATCAAAGAATATATTCAATTATTTTTAATACTATTTTAAATTATTTAATCGAAAAAATCAATTATTTTTACAAATAAAGTTTTACAAAAGAATTCAATTATTTTAAATAAAATTTCTAGAATATTTATTATATTTCGAAAAATATAATTATTTAAAACAATGTTTATAAAATTCTTATGGAGAATTTAATTATTTTTAAAAATAACAAATTTTTCACAGAAAATCAGTTCTTTTTAAACATTTTGATAAAATTTTCACAATAATTCAAATATTTTCATAAATAATAAAATTCTTGCCAGGAATTCAATCATTTTTTAAAATTTTAATAAAATTCGTAGCTATCTTCATAAAGAATAAAATTCTTTTGAAGATTTCAATTCTTTCCTTAAATATTAAAATTCTTCGGAGGATTTTAATTATTTTCAAAAATTTTAATAAAATTCTTAGCAACTACTCAATTAGTTTCGCATAAATAATAAAATTCATAGCAAAATTTCAATTATTTTAAATACAATTTTTAATCGAATTTCTCGAAAAATGTAATTATTCTTAAAAATTTAATTTCAATTTCTCGAAAAAATCAATTATTAAAAAAAAGGTTTTTTTAAAATTCTTTGAAAGAATTCAATTATCTAAACAAAAACATTAGAATTTTTCACAGAAATTCAATTATTTTCAAATATTTTAATAAAATTGTTCAAAAGAAATCAATTATTTTAAATACAATTTTAATTAAATTTTTTTGAAATAATTCAATTATTCTTTTAGGTTTTAATAAAATTCTTCCCAAGAATTCAATTATTTACATAAATATAATGCTTTGAAAGAATTCTGTTATGTCGATAAATGAAAAAATTGTTCCCTAAAATTCAATTATTTTGGTGCATTTTAATAAAAATCTTTGCAAAATTCAATTATTTTCATAAATATCAATATTCATCACAAGAATTCAATTATGTATCTTTATAAAAATATTAAATTTCTTCTTGGAAATTCAATTATTTAAAAAAATTCTATTAAAATCGTTCGCAAGAATTCAATTATTTTCATAAATAATAAAATGCTTTTTAGGAATTTAAATATTTTCAAAAAAAACTTTTAAAAATACCACACAGACATTTAATTATTCTAAACAATTTAAATAGAATTCTTAGTAAAATTTAATTATTTTTAACAACTTTTCGCAATTGAATCATTTTCAATATCTACTATTTTCATAAAATTTCCAAACACAATTCAATTATTTAAAAAAAATTTTTGTAAAAATCTTCGTAAGAATTCAATGCTTTTCATAAATAATAAACATTTCTCAGGAATTCAATTAGAATTTGCACAAAATTGTCGAAAGAAATCAATTATTTAAAAATTTTTATTATTAGAATTTTTGGCAGTTTATAGAAGTGTATTTTTCGATAGCTACGTTTTTACTACTTTTTTTAGTTTGAAAGCTATTTTTTGATACTTTTTTAAAATGAATTATCATGTGCGAAGTCTGCTAATTAACTGATTCGATAATCAATTAGGGAGGAGATCTTCTACCTTAATTTAGTCCGAAGAGCAACGTCAGAATAAAAAAAGGAAATCCCTTTGTCTTAAATAAAATAGTATATTGTGCAACAAGTACAGAAAGAAGCTGTTTTCCGACGAGTGCAAAGTTTGCTGCTCCGAGCGAAGCGAGGGCAGTAATTTGCACGAAGTTGGAAAATCTTCTTTCGTACGTGTTGCACACAGTACTTTGTGCAACACCTGTTTACCGAAAAAAGTTCTTTTTGTACATTTCTAATCAATAAATATAGTTTTATGTTGATTATAGCGTATATTATACTGTTTACAAAAAAGTGTGCAGGAAAGTATACTTTCCTGCACACTTTATCAAAAGTGTGCGGGAAAGTACACTTTCCTGCACACTTCATCAAAAGAGTGCGGGAAAGTACACTTTCCTGCACACTTTTAAATGTGCAGAAATTGACCACTTTCTGCTGCATTTATGTTAAAGGAAAGTAGCTCTTTTCCAGCAGGGGTTGCACAAAAGATTTTTTCATAATTCTAATTACTTAATTCAATCGCAGAAAACGTTAAATACCGTTTTGCAAACGTAACTAATGGTGTGAAATGAGGCTTTTAAATACCGATTTAAACATTAAAATGACTGGTAGAGAGAGAGAGAGGATGGGATTTATCTCCTCAATTTTCTATGCAAGGATAAACCGTAACAAAATTCCTACTCTGGGAACTTTTCAGACTAGAATGAAATTACTTGAAGATTCTGTGGCACGTTGTAATTGACTTAGGAACGAAGCTACTCATTTTCGAGGATCTCGTGAAAGAAACTGAGTGGTTTTGCTGTAAGGCTTCTTCTTAGATTTGTTTTCTATAGTTACGTCACAATGGCAATTTTGTCTCTTAACTTGGAAAACCATTAAGTTTGCAAAAGTTGACGGAAGCCCGTTACCTTAATTATTACAAAACCATCATTTACACTTCCCACGAATGCTGCTCTAACCGACATAATTACTACTATAAAATCGAATATGATTCTGGTATGATAAAAATTCCATTAATTAAGACTTTTCTCGGAAATATACGCGCTATTTTCAACAATTTTATTGCTTAAAATGAAAAAAGAAAAATTTTGCAGTAGAAAAAAAATACTGTAGAAAGAAATTCTACCCAGTATTTGAGCATTAATCACAAATATATGTAGGTAATTATAATTTCAAATTTTCGTAAAAGAAGATATGAAATAAATATTCAGAAACATTCTAAAATATATTTGCACAATAAGAAACAAAATCCCCAATCAGCAGGGGAACGATCATAATAAATATAGGAATATCATAACCAAAAGAAAAAGAATAACGCTCAGCGTCGTTGATTGCACAACCTTCTCAGGATTCAACCGGGGTAAACCAGTTGATTAACCGAAAAATATTTGACCGTTCGAATAAACAGCTCTGCGAGTTGGCATAACTCCGAAACTCGATCTACTTTATGGAAGTCGTGGGTCTGTCTCTCATGGGGTGGGGAATTCGGTGCGGGGAATGAATAAAAGGAAATTATGGAAGTTGAGTTTGTAATAAAAAAAAGAAAAAGGATTCTCCTCTCTTTCCTTTTGCCGTTGAAAAAGAAAGAACTTGAAAGAGAGCGGGGGTGGTGGCTAAGATGAGGAATAAAATAGTGTTACTAGGTCGTTAGTTGCATCAACAATAAGGGACCAGTTATCTCGAGGAGAGTACCCTGTAAACCCAGAACACGTCACTCATCTACCACAAGATTTATATTGTAGACTTGAGGCCTCCATGGTTCATGACATTAACTCTAAAACCGGATTAAGTAATTTATGTTTCAATAACCAGAGGGTAATGAGCTGTTTGCAAAAATGTTAAAAATACAATTTTACAATTTTCCACTTTAAAGTAATTAGAGTCAATGAGTCATTTAGAATTTAACTTCCATCATCATTCTATACACTCAATACAGACGTGCGTGTAAAATATGATTGCGTGTTATGAACATTTATTGTATACTAAAATCTGATAACTGCTAGAGAAAAAATAGAACTTTACCAATAGGAGAGAATTTTTTTTTTTCAATTGTTCCTGGTGTTATAAATTATTGTGCAATATCAGATCTCATGATACGGACATATATTGTCACTGGGACAGTTTAAGGCAGCGATCAAAAGCGAGGGGACTTTAGAGCTATTTTAATGACCGGTAACAAACTTAAATAGATAAGACCGCTAATGAAAGGTCACGTGTGCGTGCATGCAGGCATACCTGTAGGTGCGTGCACAAACACGCGGTCGAGACACACCCTTGGGAGAGTGAGGGGACCCACTGCGGGAGGGGGTCCAAATAATATTTTAAAATTAATGTCATGCGGGGTCTTCCAAAGAGCACCTCTGGCCACCGAACAAGAAGGAGCAAGCAAGACGAGAAGAGATACAGTGAAAGGGGGAGAGACAGCCAACTTGGAAAGTCATGGAACGAAGATAGAAAAGTGAAGAAAGGAGAAAGAATCATTCAGGGACGAATCAATTCCGATTAATTCGCATCCCATTTCTAAATTTTTAGTAATTTCGGCTGGATCTCAGAAAATTCTCCATTACAAAAAAAATCTCAAAGTTAGTCCGTTTAATCATCCCGAAAACTTAATCATCCTTGCTTCTTATCCCAACAATTAAGTTTTCAAGTTTAGATCCTAAGAAACTAAAGAAAATATTGATTTTGACAAAATAGATGACTATTTCTTCAGTGAAAGTACAAAATACTTAAAAATTGATATCTGAATCAAAGGAATATTTAGAAACCTTTAAACGCCCATCCGCCCCTGTGGAGATTGTGCGAAAGACTTGAAAGGGAAAGAGAACATTGTGAGAGAGCAGAAGAGCAGAAGAGTGAGAAAGAAGTTTCGGGATATCGCGAAAGACGAAAGAAAAGGGTCCGGCATTCCTGCGCAGACGCAAACAAAGGGCGGATCGTGTTCCTCTTTCTTCTTCTACCCTTCCTAACACTAATTTCAGTTGACAACTCTGTGCGAGAAATAGACAAAGAGAGGTATACAAACAAATGTAGGTCCCAATTTGCTAATTTTTCAATTTGTCATTCCACGGGAATATTCATTTAATTGTCGTATATATCTAAATGGAATTCAAACTATATGCTTCAATTTCAAATTAACCCCATGAATTAAAATATTTTTAAAAAATCTTTTTTTTTAAATAAACTTTATTCGTTATCAAACGAAAATTACCAAACTATAAAATAACAGGCCTCGGATTGACTTTAATGACCAAAAAGAATAATTGATTTAGTTGATTCAAATATGTAGTCAGGTTTGACATAGAATTTGATTTTATTTTCCCCTCAATTCCAGACAAATTTTTGACTTTTCCCTTGTCGCTGAAGAATATTCTGATTCAGTGGGTGCCTGAAGTTGGCGTCGAACATCATTGAAAACTATTTTTTCGTATTTTTAGTGATAAAATTGAGCACCTGGATCGTAGAAGGGCACGTAAATTTTTCTCGGCCGAAATCGAAATCCCCTGGACACTCAAAATTCAACTTCTGAATTTAGACATTTTAAATATACATCTTTATAGAAAATTTCATTGCGCATATTTTTTTCTTATGAAATTTTTTTCTATCTATTACCGTTTTCTAAATATTTGAGAAAAACTGTTTTTTCGAAAACTGTAAATTTAATGACATTTTTCACTTCAACTCGCGATAATTCAGATAATTTTAAATATATTTTAATGTACTAAAAAAGAAAATACGTCTAAAGATATTCTACGAATGATAAAAAAGAAAAAAAGTTATTTTCTTTATAAACAAAATTGTTATTAATTTTTTTCTTTATTAATGTAAAAAACATAAAATACAATCTTCTCGGCTCTCGTTTAACGGGCGAATTTTAAGTAACAAAGAACTTTCAGTGAGAAAGTTGTTCATTATGGACCAAAGAAGTTTTCTGCAAAATCACAGGGTTAATAATTAATTAGTGTTGAAATGGTGAATATTTAAAGTTGATACCGTCCGAACGTGTGGCACGCGCGATAGCCATAACCTATGAAACGACACTCTCAAGCCTCCCAAGCACCTGTGGCGAGTGACGCGTGCTACACATTCGGACAGTATCAACTTTAAACATTCACCATTTCAACACTAATAAATTATTAACCCTGTGATTTTCCAGAAAACTTCTTTGGTCCATAATGAACAACTTTCTCTCTGAAAGTTCTTTGTTACTTAAAATTCGCCCGTTAAACAAGAGCCGTGAAGATTGTAGTTCGTGATTTTTACATTAATAAAGAGAAAAATTAATAACAATTTTGTTTATAAAGAAAATAACTTTTTTCCTTTTTCATCATTCGTAGAATATCTTTGGACGTATTTTCTTTTTTGGTACATTGAAAAGTATTTAAAATCATCTGAATTATCGCGAGTTGAAGTGAAAAATGTCATTAAATTTGCAGTTTTCAAAAAATCAATTTTTCTCAACTATTTCGAAAACGGTAATAGATACAAAAAAATTTCATAAGAAAAAAAGATGCGCAATGAAATTTTCTATAAGGATGTGTATTTAAAATATTAAAATTCAGAAATTGAATTTTAAGTGTCTAGGGGACTTCGATTTCGGCCGAGAAAAATTTACGTGCCCTTCTACGATCCAGGTGCTCAATTTTGACTAATTTCACTTCTTTCATTCATCCAAGAATTAAAAAACTTTGAAGCGTACTTTTTGAACCCTAAACCTTGCAAAAAATTGGGTTATTTTTTTCAGTTTCATAAAAAAAATATTTTTCGATGCTCAGCATCGACGCCATACTTTTATAGGGAACTGAATCATTTTAAAAATGAATAGGAATACCTATTCATTTATTTAAATTTAAATTTGATTATTTTTTGAAACTTTTAACTAAAATTCTTCTGCATATTATTATTTATATTTATAAAAAATTTAGGGAGTTAACGGACTCGGGAGTTGGGAGTTAAATTTTTCGAGTTAAAAATCAACTCCAAAAGAGAGTTAATTTCTAACTCCCTTCATTCAACACCCGCGCGAGTTATTTTTTCCTTGGGGAGTTAGCATTTGGGTGTGAAGTTTTAACTCTCTTTATTTAACTCCCCAATGGGTGCGACCTTTATAGACCCCCCAGGGGAGTTAAAATTTAACTCCCTTTTTTTACAGTGTATGTATGTGGAAAAAAAGTCACATTTTATCAAAATAGGTCGTTAAAAGTCGCATTTTTTTAAATAGTCTAAAAATTCATATAACCCGACGCCTGGTAGAACTAATAAAACTAAAAAATACACTCAGAAAAAAATTGGTTTGAAAAAACCATAAATTTTTATTGAATCAATCAAATATTTATTAAACTGAACCAAATGTTTATGTAAATCAAATAAACATTTAATTAGATTAAACATACTTTACTTACAATAACTTAAAAATAAGATTTCTGCAACAAATTAAAGTTTTTATCAGGTTTTTAATTCAAACCTATAATTTTTATCTGAGTGTATAAACAATAAAACTGGTACAATTACTCACGTGTATTAAACAAGAACTTGCAATTAATCACTCACCTGAAACAGAAAAAAACATTAATTAATAAAAAGGTCATAAATTAAAGCATTGTAGCTAAATATAGGCCAATATGCTAACTATATGCTAATATGCCAACATGATAGTTTAACTGCAGCTGTAAAAAATAAATCTTACTTTCAGTTCATTTTTGACTAAAACCGTTTACATTAGAAACATTTTTAACTGAATCTTATTGCCTTGTCATAGTTTTTCTAAGCATATTAAATTGAGACAAAAAAACGTATCAAAATAGTTGCGAAGCAACGGTTCGATACGTTTTTTTTTTTGTCTCAATTTGATATCCTTAGAAAAACTGTGTGAGAGTAATATGATTTTAAGGTTTTAAAAAATAGGCTAGTTTTCAATCATTTTGGTTTTAATTAAAACCAAAGACCTAACAGGTTTCAAAACTTAGTATTTCTTTCCAAATGGAATAAGTGCATTAATAAAATACTATATTAAAATTAATCGTCCAACCTCACAAAAATGATTATTTTCTTTCCTATCTGAAAATGTTTGCTAATTCTCATTGACTTGTATAATTTTCCAAGGCCAAACATTAAAGGAGTGGAAGGGTTTTGGCAGCGGAAGGAATGCGTGTTCGAAGGACGTTGGTCCTTCGTTTTTGATAAATCAAGCCGAAGCAGTCATGAGACGATAGTTCCAAGAAGGAGCAGAGTGTGAGAGCGCAGCGGGCCCAAAAAAGGGAGAATGATTTAGTTGTAGTGGTGGGGTTAAAGGTATGAGAGAGAAAAAGAGAGGTGAAGGCGGAACTCGTGTTTGCTTAGATCCTAAATAAATCTAAAGCAAGCGGAATAATCGTCGGGAAATCAGAACGTTTTAGAGCCGCGCCGTGCCACTTTGTCTCGGGACCAAGTTTCGAGCACCCCCCGCGTCGTTTAATTTATTTCCCTTTGCGCCGTCTCACCGCATGTACAGTAGCATCCTTTTTACCCTTTTTCATTAAACTCTTTAAAAGTCTCTCAAAAATAATTATACATCAAACATGTTTCTATTTATAAATTTATTCACTTTACTGCTGTGAATTATCACTATGGCATTAAGAATATATTCGCAAAAGTTTATCAACAAACAAACAATTTACTTTTTTCTTTTCTGAAGAATAAATTATCTAGACAAATGGGCAAAGCTGACATGAAAATTGTTTAGAACCTAAACTATAAATACGAGCTGTTTTTCAAAGCCTTAAAATTTTTGCTTTTACCTTCGTGCAACTGAATTTAATTTTCATTAAATATTTTAGTAATATAGAACATTTTTACAGAAGTCTATATTATACAGAATGAAGAAAAGCACGTCAATTATTTTCTTTTGTTTAATAGCATTATTTCTGTTATTGAATATTTTCAATTCTGCTACTGCAAGATATAGTAAGTAATAATAAAAAATGGTTCATGTTGTAAATGAACGACCCTTAAAGCTTAACATTGTTATAATCGGTTAATTTTTTTGTTTTACAATTAGTTAAACGTCGAGGAAATAATAATCGTTGTATATGGGGTTGCTACATTTACGAACTGACATGTAAAGAAACTTGGGATGATTGCTAAAAGGTACAAAATAGCTTTTCAAAAATTTACATCCTAATCAACAACACATAAAAAGAAAGTCTCATTTTAAGACAACATGGCAACTTTAAATGAAAAATCATTTAACACACAGAAAATAAAACAAGAATACAATTAAATAATCAACTTCTTTTGACGAAAGCAAAGAATACAGATACGAAATTTACCAAAAATATATTTTCAGAAACAAATATAAAAGCTTGTAACAATAAACATTAATTTGCAAAGAATATATTTTTGTGTTATTTTCCAACCGAATAATAGAAAAAAAAGACTAATGCCCATAAATATGTATATGCGCGCTTGATATATGTAAAAATAGTTTTGAAAGATTCGCTAATCACTTGATTATATTAAAAATATAAAGGTTGGTTTTAAAACATCTCATTCCTGAACATTTGGCGATATGTGAAAATTGGCTGCAAATAAGTATAGTATCTGGCAGTCATTAGCGAGCGCAGGCTTTGGAATTCACGAGATAAAAACCCGAACTGACTATAAGCATTTTATACTTCCCATAAGAATGGTCACAATGCGAAGGTCAGCTGATTATGAGTGAATCGCTTTTGCGAAAAAGATCAACTGCACATACAAGTATAAAAGGAATGTTGCGCATCAACCAAAACTTTTACTTTTTAGACGCACCAACCAACTCATCGTATCTTATTTTTAATTCTAAAAAATTATTTTCCTTTATACAGAAAAACAAGACGCACGTAAACACGTGAATAAAATAAAGACAATTTCAAATTTAATTACTAAAAATTAAAAACTAAATACTTGACAGAGAAATTAATTTTAAAACCCTCCGAGATCGTTATCGTCAAAAATGACTAGCGATAAGTTTGCATCTGCAGAGGATTAAAATTCTTCAGTTCTAAACTAAATAAATTTTTTGAAAAGTTAGTAGTATGTAAATTGAAATTTATATATAGATCACTTAAGAAGCTTTCGCTTATGCCACTCGAGATCATGACTTGAAGGAAACTGAAACATAATATTTGAAATAATGGCAAATGCGATTGAAATCATTGGCAAGCAGTGTTATTGCATCGATTGGCGTGAAAATCCCGTGAAATATATATGGTCTGCACTTATATAGATAGAGAAAGTTTTAAGGTTCAATCCATAATGCTTTCTTTAATCCTCTACTTGTTACATGGCGAAAGTAACTTCAGGACTTATACATACAATTTTCATACATAACAAAGGTGTGTGGGCGAAATACGCTAAGGGACTCCTCTATTGTTCTCGGACAAGATAAAAAAAGTCGCGTTATTAATAGTTCATGTAGAACACCGGAAGTGATACACAACCCACATGTAACAAATATTATAGGATAACGCACAAATCCTAAGGATATTCTAATATCAACCCTACGGGATCTGTGATATGTATACTCACAGTTTTTCTGCAGTAGATATCAAATTGAGAGACAAAAAACGAATCAAAAGTTACCAACTTTTGATTTGTTTTTTTTGTCTCAATTTGATATCGTTAAAAGAATATTTTTAAGACTATTAATTGAAATCTCTAAAATTTAATTCTCTTTTGATCCTTTTGATCCTCTTTTGATTTAAGAAAGTATTAATAAAAACCAAATATAGATGTATTAAAACATAATGTGGAACGTGTCAATTATGGTATAATTTATATATACGCAGAAGTGATGATTGTTTCTTGGGCGACATGATAATATTATCTGGAATAAATGCGCAAGATATATTGCAATATAAAGGTAACCTCGGGGGAAAGAAGGTTATATGTGCCGGTAAGCAAAATAGATAAAATAGCCGGGTATTATGAAAGCATGTCTTTTTTGGACCCCCGCTGAACGGACGGCGAAGTACCTCCGTTATTATAAATATCTTTACCTAAAGGCTAAAGCCGTGGGATCGTGTACTCGACATACTGTCCGCAGACAGTATCCTGACATGTCTGAACATGTACAAAATCAACATGACGTTTCCCTGTAAATCTTTTACCTATATTCAATCATTTCGAATTTCTCGGCACTAAAAAGAGAAAAGAGTCACAAAAACCCCCGAATAGCAAATTTTATTGGATCTGATCATCGGTTTTTCTTTAAATTCAAAACAAATTTCAACACTCGAGGATAGAACAATTTTTAGGATAGGGAATTAAAAATGTTTTCAACTTCAGATACATTTAAAATTTAGGAAAAAAAATGGAAAGATAAGGTTTTCAGAAAAGATTTTTAATGTTGAACTCTAAAAATGCTAATCTTGTATGTTTATCGTGGTGTGACTGCTTTGTGTGAATTGTTGAAGGGAGTTTGTAATGTACCTGACTACTTCTTTCGTGAAAGCAATTCGTTGCTTGGGATATATACTAATCGAGAGCGAGAGACGTCCACCTCTTAGATTTCCATTTTATCTCTTTCTGATGTCACCACTCAACTTTTTCACAGAATTGATTGGTCATAGATTTGATCAAAATCTGACAATTAGTACTCATTTAAAATTTTTCATTCAAAGAAAAAAAGAAATATTCCCTCCTTTTAAATAAGTGTTTAGTAAATTTACAATAAAAAGCATTAAAAAGAATTTTACAAATCCTTAATTTTAAGAGAAGTTGTGAAATGGTAGCTACTTATAATCATTTTTTTTTATTTTTTGCAAAAAAAAGAAGTCCCGTAATAATAAACCTTCACGAAAGTGTTAAAATCATTTTTGAGATTCATAGCACGATGCTAAAGTGTTGTGCAAACATCGTTTGCAGTAGAGTTTCGCTGGTTTCACACAGGTAGACATTTCTGCAAATTATGTCCTAAAAAGTAATACCCTCGCTAAATACGCTTTTAATACTGTGTAACAGTGAAAAAATCGCAATGTGAAGCAAAACTATCATCGAATTAAAATTTTTAAACTTACAAGTCACTATTTTCTTAGATGAATAAATACTTTAAGATTCAGGTAATTTAGCAAATTTTTGAAATGGTAAAAAATTTCATCAAAAATACCATAACCATCATGTTCAAAAAATATAATTATTGACTAAAATTTATGGATTTGAATTAATTTTAACAATATATAATTAAAACCCAAATTAATGTAGAAAGGGAATTTCTTTTTACCTAATTTCAGCACTTTAAGTGTGAAAAGGACGAATTTACTGTTCTTTTTGTATGGCCGACTTACGACAGATAAATCAATATTTTACAGTGTAGTACTAGACAAGAATAGACTTTTCTACAAATCCCATATCGCTCATTATTTCTCTGGATAAGTTATGGACTCTCGTAAAAAATGACAGAAAGGTCGTAAAGATGTATAAGCGTGCATGCTTCCACAATTTTTTTTTCCTTCCAACACAATGTATTATTTTAGCCGAACAGAAATTGGTACCGCTAGCAATAATTTCTATGTTGACTATCGACTCGACATTTTCATTATTATCCATATAAAAACTAATTGTTGATTAATTTTATAGGTTTTAAAGTGTTACTTTCACTGTGTACATGAAACTCTTTCTATTCGAGACGAATCAAACAGGTATAGTCTTTAAAACTCAATTTTCATCAAAAGCGATTCAAAGTTTAACCGTTCCAAATGATTTACTTAGTATTTAGTAAAATCTACAAATTACTGAATTTTTATTATTAAAATAAATGTCAATACAGACCGAGGTTTATAGTCATTAAGAGAAAACTTATGTGAACCTCAATAAATGACAATCGAATAATAATGATGGGTTTGTAAAAAAAAATGTCCTCGTCATTAGTGATTCTCGGGAAAATGTTACTTTCGAGTAATTGAAAAGCCGTCGATATATTAATAGGTCTTTGAGAATTGAAAATAATAATTTAGGAGTGTATTTTAGTATACCTACATCTTTGATTAACAGACACATTTCAACTCGTTTAACAAGCGAATGAAACGTCATTACGATTTGTATAACCTGTAGACTCGAATCAAACGGGAATTTCCAACTCGTTTCAATATGACGAGCAATTAATCTAATTACGAATACATTGACCCTGACAAAATGTGAACCTGCCTGTGAATCGCATCAGTGATCATAGTCAAATTCTATATAGGACATGCATGCGGTTGCTCTTCTTTTTTCTCATCATCGTCTTTGCCCTCGTCAGAAACGTCGCTTCAATCGTGATAATGATCATCATCATCATGCTCATTTTTCAACGTCTTCTTCAGGACTCGTGGCAAGAAGGAGAGAGAGGGGAAGAGAGAAATCAAACTGGTGGGGCAAGAGAGGAGTGAATACTGGTAACACCGGACGCGATTGAGTTCGAGCGATAGGTTGGACTGAACAAATACTCAAACGGTTGCAGTCAAACATGGATCGTTTAAATAAAAACAATCTGATTTTACGTCCAACTCTGTATTTACTTTTGAATTACATATACAAACTTCTTTTCCTCCGTGAACAAACTCTTTTCGTTTAGCCGCAAATTTCTAAAACTAAACTACCACCCTTCCTTTATTTTCCTGACTGATTTTGTTTTTTTTTCCCTGACCCTAAAGAATATTCTGATTCACTCTAAAAATTATTAGATACTTAAAAAAATGTTCTATTAAATTTGCGAATTTTTTCAATTCTAAATTATTCGAAAACATCAGCAACTTCATTTGTGAATAAACATATAATCATTATTATTTTTCCATACGAATTAAAAATTTCCAAAACATTCGAATTCAAACCTTTTTTAAATTCAATAACTCGTAAGAAAATTATTGTAAAACATGAAGAAATGGATCACTCCGAGAGTCATCGACTCGGAGTGCTCGATTTCTTCATTTCTTCATTTCTATTTAAATAAAATATTTTCAATAATTTTTTTAAAAGTTCTTCTTGAGAATTTTCAAATCCATTTGTTTACAACTCAATTAATTTTTAATTTTCATTAATTTTTAAATCAATTTTTATTTGAAAATTCTACGAGAATTCAATTATCTAAATACAAACATTGATAATTTATTGAACAATTGAATGTTTCTTAAAATTGAATTCTTATACATAGTTTTATCAACAAATTTTTAAATAATTGGATTCTTTTACGAATTACATGTTTTAAGGAATTTGATAACAATTGTATTTGGGATAATTGAAATTCTGCTTGAATTTTATTACAATTTTTGAAAATAATAATTGAATACTTTTGTTGAATACTATTATTTATGACAAAAGTTGAATTTTGTAATGAATTTTATTATAAATTATTCCTGAAAATAATTGAATTTTGTCGAAGGATTTTGCTATTCATTTACATATAAAGATAATTGAAATATTAAAAAATTTTAAAATAATTGAATTTCTTCGAAGAATTTTATTAATTTTCAAAGAAATTGATTTCTTCTAATGAATATTGAAATTGATATTTATAAAAATAAATTTTGCCAAGAATTTTGTAAAAATTTCGGAATATAATTTAAATTTCGGAGAAGAGTTTTACTATTTATAAAGGTAATTGAAATAATGACAAGAATTTTTAAAAAAAATTTTGGAAATATTTGAATTACTGTGAAGAATTTAATGACAAGTTTGAAAAAATTTATGCAAATTATATTGTAAACAATTGAATTCCTATGAAATTTTTATTTTTTTGGGAAATAATTTAATGTTCGTGTAGAATATTACCAAATTTTTGAAAAAATTGAAATTTTACCATAAATTTTATTAAAATTTTTGAAATTAAATGAATTCTTCTGATGAGTACCATTATTTATGAAACTAATTGAATTTTGCAATGAATTTTACAAAAATTTCTGAATATAATTGAATTTCGACGAAGAATTTAGCTACACTCGGGAATTATCGGTACGGCTGCACACGCACGGCCCAAAAACATACCAATCTTTAAATCACGATTTTTTTGTAAATACAAATGTCAGAAAATTAACAAATATACCATTCGAAAGATTATTAAATACTACGATTAATGGCACATAACTGAAAATTTTAATAATTTATACAAAGATTGCAGCAATTGACAAATTTGACAAAAAAATTTTAAAAATACAATTTTTTTGGAAATTTTTTCAACCCCTGCACATTTTTTAAAAATTGCAGAAAAAATTTGAAACTTATATAGGTGTGATCATTCAAGTCTCATCTTTAATTTAAGACCAAAAGAGTTAAAAAATCTTATTCGGTTCGAGAGATATCATTATAAACGGCCGAGCATTTTCAGCCAAAAAACGTTCAAAATCGACTAATTCAATGCATTTGTCAAAAAACTCTTTTGGTATTAAATTAAAGATGAGACTTGAATGATTACACCTATATAAGTTTCAAAATTTTCCTACAATTTTTAAAAAATGTGCAGGGGTTAAAATAATTTCTAAAAAAATTTTATTTAAAAATTTTTTTTGTCAAATTTGTAGATTGCTGCAAGCTTTGTATAAATTATTAAAATTTTCAGTTGCATATCATTAATCGTAGAATTTAATAATCTTTCGAATGGCATATTTGTTAATTTTCTGACATTTGTATTTACAAAAAAATCGTGATTTAAAGATTGGTATGTTTTTGGGCCGTGCGCGTGCAGCCGTACCGATAATTCCCGACGGTAGTGTATTTATAAAAATGATTGAAATGTTGACAACAATTTTTTTTAGATTTTTTGAAAATAATTGAATTTCTGCGAAGAAT
Organism: Leptopilina syphax; assembly: GCA_032872505.1. NCBI lineage: Eukaryota > Metazoa > Arthropoda > Insecta > Hymenoptera > Figitidae > Leptopilina > Leptopilina syphax. The sequence goes on along the minus strand of CM065469.1, from coordinate 26,148,204 downwards.
TTTATTAATTTTGAAAATAATTGAATTCTTGTGATGAATATTTCTGGAAAGAATTTTAATATTTATTAAGATAGAATTGGATTTTTTTAAAAAATTGCGTTAAAATTTTAAAAATTGAAACTAATTTCAACAGAATTGAAATTTTAAAAAAATACTTTATAGAATGATTTATAAGTAATAACTTTATGGGAATTCTTTAATATAATTAAGTTATTTAAAATAAATTATTGTCAGAAGTAGAAAAAATTGAAGGTTTTTTTTTAGAATTTGTGGTAATTTCATATTTTATGAGGTAAACAAAGACACAAAAATTCAAAACTTTCTTAGGAATTCTAAAAATTTAATTCTTTTTTAGTATTTTTATTAAAATTCTCTGACTTTTCCCTGAATTCCCTGACCTGTGGCAACCCTGCAATTTCTAAAACTAAACTACCATCCTTCTTTTTCATATCGAAAGATATTGTTTTGATTATAATGTTTCGTGGAATATTTCCCATTGTATAAGCGGATTTTTGATGTTTTCGTAATGACATTATTGATGATGTCAGTAAATAAGTTGATTGATGATATAGACTAATTTATTAAGGAGCATATATATTTAGAGAGAGAAAGAGAGAGAGAGAGGGAGGGAGAAATGTATATGGTTATAAAAGAAGATGCAGAATAATTGTTTGCGACAGGATTAAAGAGAACTTTTTTCTGGGTGGCTGGAGGAGGAGCGGTTGGACAGTTTGTATTTCTTAACGTATGGGATCACATGACTGATCAGAGTCAGGGTGATTCTCGGGCAAAAAACTAAGCGCATCTCGGTGAATAAGAAGGGCTTAAGCTGCGTCCTCTCGCGCGCGCGGTATGTCCTAACGACGCATGAGCGATGCGACCCGAGATGAGATGGCATTTTCAGGCGAAAGCCGAACACAATTGTCGTTTCGGATATCCCCACTCGCCGAAAGGGACGAGAAATAATTCACCGGGGGACCACGATGCACTTTTTAGCTGATATCGCAAGTCTGACGCTCGAAATCTTAAATAATGGCTGTCTCTTCCCAGAGACCATTTCAACCAATCCATGAGTAGAAACAGTGTAGCAGTGTAACGTACACCAACTTTTAAGTAATCACGCGAAAAACTTCTTCTCTTCTCTTCTCTTCTCCTTGCTTCAACATTCTTATCGTCCTCCACTTTTAGCCTTTTATTTCCTTTATTTCTTCCACTGTCAAACTTTATGTAATATTTCAAAGTCATTTTTTCCTTGCATATGTGATAAAATTTTTCATTCGAATATTGATCAAATTCAAAAGGGATAATTGAATATTTGTTGGGAAAAAATGTGTGCATGGTATAATGTTTATTGATTAAAATCTCAATATGTCGAAATAAGAAACTAGGATCGGTTGTATTATTGAAATCAGGATGATGATTTGGTCCCACAAGAACGACGACGACGACGACCCACCCTCACGATTAACGAGGTCCTTTTTCATATTTTCGTATAGTCAGGCAAAGTGTCCTCGTAGAATGTCTCGCAGCGGGAACACGAACCACTCTTAAGTCTCATTGAATTCAGGAACCGCACAAAACGAATGGAATTCCTGGACGGCATACCGTTTCTCCGTTGCTTGATTGCTCGAGGGATATCTTCGAGATCCTTTTTCAGGTCTTTTTTCCTCTTGCCCACACTGAGCCCACCTTGGCACGGTTTCAAAAACCTGCCCCTCGTCCTCGCAATCCAGCCGTCCCCCTCCATTCCTTCTGTATCTTATATGTATACCGACGACAACCGACGAAGCTCGAAGAGTCACCGCATGGGCATGGTTATGTGATGCCATTCACCAGTGTACCAATATGCTGCGAGAAATCTTTACCAAATAAACTACTATTTACTAAAAGATACTTTTTTCCATCTTTCACAATTTGCACTATTCTTTAAATTCCCTAAGAGTTCGATTCAAAAAATATTCTCAAAAATTTTAATAAAACCTTCAGAAACAATTCAACAAAATTTAATAAAATTCTTTAAAACACAGTTTTTTGTACCCGTGTAGAAATTGAAAATAGGACTTAGTAAGGCCCTGAATAGACGTCCTTTCGTTTAGTGAGGCGCAAACTAGGAAAATTCGCCAGGACCCGTCTAACTTCGTCACGCTTGAAATATCAGGTGATGATGTGGAAAGATAGAGAGGTTCTAACTAGATCGCCCTGTCACTGCCTGAATAGAAAAGCAGAATGTGGGGATTTAACTAGAGGGCCTCTTTAGCGCCTCATTAGTTTTTCTAAATACATAAGCAAAAATTTACAACAGGCGTAATATTGCGCCAGTAATACTAAACAAGTTACTGAACAAACACACATGTAAACAACACTGTTTCGACCAATCAACCTATCACTAACTTAACACTAACACTAACGCATACCTAACACTAACTCGCACGCTATGAATCTACTTTCTCATCGTCCTTATATACTAAACAGAACATTTCTTTAGCGCTTGTGAGAAAAAGTGCAATATTTTGAATTTTTAAAATCGTAAATATTTTTGCTCAAATAGTTTTTATATTTTAAATAGTATTTTAATATGCGTTTAGAACTATTTTTCTGATTAATTTCATTGCTTATTATTTAGAAATTAGAATGTTTCAATGAAATTGAAAATTAATTTAAATACCTAATAGGGGCATAAATAGATACCAGATAGATTTCCCTGTTTAGACAAAAAGGGCATTCTAGTTAGAGCCTGATTGAAATATTTAATAGGGTCATAAATAGATCTAGTTAGATTTTCCTATTTGGAAAAAGAAGGCATTCTAGTCAGTGCCCTATTATCACCTATCTAGACATTACTTGTGTGGTTGGCCTCACTAAATCCTCATCAGTGCCCTTTTTCAAATAAGGCGAAGTCGGGCAATTTCCACACGGGTATTTTTAGGTACCATTTTCTCAGCTTCAAATGATTATTTTTCATCAAACCTTTTTTCTGCGTTGATTTTATATACAAAGGACTAAAATCTGACAGTTCGATAAAGCCAAATTTTTATTTTCGAATTTTCTGTGCCATTTTGAAAAAATAATTACAGATCTTCTGAAAATTCACATTTTTCCACACTTAGGTACCATTTTCTCGATAACAACTTAACGGATATGGTTCTCTTTTTTAAAAAATACTTGTACATTAATGGACTATAATCTGATCGTTCGGTTTTACAAATAAATTAGTTAATTTAAAGTTATCTGATTATTTAACAAAAAAACCAAGAAAACGAGTAATTATTTTTTCAAAATGGCACAGAAAATTCAAAAATAAAAATTTGGTTTCATCGAGCGATCAGATTTTTGGTCTTTTGTATATAAAATTAGCAGAAAAAAAGTTTGATGAAAAATAATCATTTGGAGCTGAGAAAATGGTACCAAAAATAGGCACATTTCAATAGAATTTTACAACGGCTCTTTCCCCCTTATAAATTATTTTAATAAAGTTGCTTCAAACGGTTCAATTAATTTCAAAAATTTGTCGAATTTCAATTATTTTCATCTACTATTTATATTTTAATAAAAAATTTACCAAGAAAATTCAATTATTTAAAAAAAATGTTTATAAAATTCTTTCCAAACATTCAAGTATTTTTAAAAATAATATAATTTTCACAGGAATTCAATTATTTAAAACACAATATTCTAAAATTTTTCGAAAAAATTCAATTCAATTATTCAATTATTTTTAAATTGAATATTTTAATAGAATTCATGACAAAAATTCAGATATTTTGATAACTAACAAAATTCTTCAAAATATAATTCAAATACTTTCAAAAATTTTAATGAATTTCGTTGCAAAAATACAATTATTATTAAAAATTTTATTAAAAATTTTCCAATGAATTCAATTACTTTAAAAAATTTTGATATAATATATTTAATTGGAATTTAATAATTAGTTTCAATAAATTTTTAATTTAATTTCTTGAAGGACTTTAATTGAGGCCTTGGATCCAATAACTCGCCCGACGCTCGGAGGAACGCGCAACTGCCAGTCAGTGAGCAGTGAGCGCCTCTGGGCCACTCACTGCTACCCGACTGGTATTAGCGCGTGCCTTCGAGCGTCGGGCGAGTTATTGGATCCAAGGCCTCAATTATTTTCAAAAATTTTAACTACATTCAACGTAACAATTTAATTATTTTCAAAAAGAGTTTAATAAAATTCTGCGTAGAAATTTTATTAATTTCAAAAATTCGTCGAAATTTAATTATTTTCAATATCTACTATTTCAATAAATTTTCCCAAAATAATTCAATTATTTAACAAAAAATGTAATTAAATCCGTCGCAAAAATGTAATTATTTTCATCAATTATAAAATTCTTCAGAAAAATTCAATTATTTTCAATACAATTTGAATAAAATTTTTTTTTGGAAGTAAATTATTTTTAAAAAGTTTAACAAAAGTTGTTTCATATATAATTCACTTATTTTTAATAATTGTGATAAAGTCTTAAAAAGAATACAATTATTTTCAGTGCAATTTTAATTAATATCCTCGTACGAATTTAAATTTCCTTCGAAACAATAAAATTTGTATTTTTTTAAATTTTATTAATTTTCTTATTATTTTTATCTAGAATTTTCATAAATAATAAAATTTTCACAAGATTTATTCAATTATTTAATTAATTTAATTCCAATTAGTTCTAATACAATTTTAAATTGAATTCTTCGAAAAATTCTATTAAATTCTATTCTAAAAATTCTATTCTATTCTATTCTATTCTATTATAAATTTGATTAAAATTCTTCAAAAGAATTCAATTATTATTTATAACAATTTTGATAACATTCTTTATACGAATTCAATTTTAAGAAATAATCAATTGTATTCATTCAATTATTTATTTTTCTATTTAAATAATTTGAATTCTCGTAGAACTTTCTAATAAGAATTGATTTAAAATTGAATTTCATTAAAAACTTTAGATCGTAATTGAGGGGCTGGATCTTAAAACAACACATTAAATTTCTACAGCGGTATTCGTTGGGCCGTTTTTCGTTTCGAAAAATAATTTTTTTAAATAAAGTTTTTAGATCACTATCTTATAGCCAACGAATACCGCTGTTGAAATTTTATGTGTTGTTTTAAGATCCAGCCCCTCAATTGAATATTAAAAGCGTTAAAGTATGAAATTTTAAAGATTTTAATCATTGAAAATTTTAATTGTTGTTAAATTGTATTAATAATTACATTTTTATTTTGAAATAAAATTATTAAAGTTTCGAATATTTTATTTAAAAACAACAAAAACAATGATTGAATTTTGGAAAAATTAAAGTTGTGATTTTTAGAAATATAATTAAATTTGAAAAAGGCTTCCTACATTGAAATGATTTAAAATATTTGAATGCCTTTCAAAAAACAGTTATTTAAATATTTACTAAAAAAAAAATTATTCTATTTTGAAATGTAATTTAAGAAGAAATTATGGAAAAATTGAGTCATTAATTTAAATTTTCCAATAAAGCTAATTTTTTCAGTGTCTTAAAGCTACTTTTTAATATTAATTATCGGAGTACGGAGCCTGTTTTAGAATGAAATTACTCTTGAAAGGACTTTTTACGTCAGCGGATCAAACGTCCAATTCGGAGGTACGTTAAAAATTTCTGATCACCAAGGGACCAAATTACAAGTGCATTGTTAATGCAGTAAAGATTAATTGCAACTGAAATTATTAACGCAACGACGTCATTCTTTCTTTCTTCTCGACTTGCGTTTTTTTGTCGCGCAGGCAGGGGAGATGCGAGTACAAAGATTTAGAAGACGAGATTAACTGTAACTTGTGGAAGCAGTTTTTCGTAGTTTTCGCGATATTAAAAGAATCCGACGAGGAGAATAAGAAGAGACCGGTCGTCGTCGTCGTCGTCGTGGTTGTCGTTGCAAAGACAATTTTTAAAGCTTAAGAGACTTGAAAGAAATCATCCCTCGAATATTTCACTGTCTGTCCCGCTGTTGCGAATGCATAACAAAAAACCCACTCACGAAAGGATTCGGCGATACGAAGTCAAAGTTCTCGTCCGTGCGCCGCACCGACGAGAGAGAGCACACGGATCGAGGCAAAAACACCCAAAGTGCAGTTGATTCCCGAGGAGTCACAGATCCCACAGGGAGTGTGTTGAGAGAGAGAAGAGAGAAAAGTGGGAGTTATCGAGAGCGAAGAGAAAAATTTGAGAGGAACGAGGACAAAAGGGAAAGAAGGAGGCGAAGAAGGATTAAAGGAGAAATGAGAGAGAGAGAGAGAGAAAAGAAATGCGAATCATTGGAGATGGAGGAGCAGTGAAGTTGGTATAGAGAAAGAATTTGAGAGAGAGTTGTGTATTTGTATGCGTGTAACTTCGAGTTCGTTCGAGATCAAGTTTTTCTCGAGTTCTGAACCTCCGAGAGCGAGTTGGCGAGTTGACTTCCTGGCACGCGGTTCTCTCTCGTTTATTTCTCCTCCCATACACTCTCAGCTCCACGATGTCTCTTGATCCCCTTCCACCGCAGAATCCTCTCTTTATCTCGCTTTGCTTGCCTACACGCCCCCTTATTCTTCCCTCGTGAATTCTCCGAGGATCATTACTTTCTGTCATTGCCTTTAATTACATCTGATTATTGTTATGCAACACGCTTGTTTCCCACTAACGGACATGTCGCTGCGGACCCAATGGCGAGGACAGCCCCAAGGCGAGATGCAAACTTCTTTATTTCGACGAGAAATACGTATGGACCCACTATTCAATACGTGTTATTTCACGGTTGTTAGCTTCAAATAAGAATTGCACAATTCTCCGAATTCTCTATAGTTGATGTTTTCTAATTTTAAACTCAACTTCCAGACTCAAAATTCTCTTCCTATAAGCTGGGTTTTGCTTTTGCTCATTGCAAAATCCCTCACTTTTCCTGGTACGAAAAGCAGAATTTTTCCAGGTTTAAAACTACATCTATTTTTTACCAAATTAAATGACTCCACAAAAATTTAATTTTCTTTTTCCCTGAAATTTTCTTCACTGAGAAAACGATTTATTTGATCCAAACAAATTTTTTTTCAATCAAACTTAAAATATCTTTGCTATATACAGTCAAACATATTTAAGTTTAATTCAAACATATTTTTTGGTTCATTTAAAGGAATAATATAGTTAATTCAAACATAAGTTACATATGATTTTAAATTATTCATAATGAACTTTTAAGTTTGAATCAAACATAACATTTTTAAACATATTTTTTGTTACAAAAAATTACAAAAAATACATTTGAATTAAATATAATTATTCAAACAAATAATACTTTTGAATCAAAGCAGTAAATATTTTTTATATATTGGGATTAATCTTTCAAACTTATATTCAATGAAACAAAATCATCTAACATTATTTTTGTATTTGAATTAAGTATAATTTTCACAGTGTTGATTTCTAGACATAATTTCTACTTTTTCCTGACTAAAGAATATTCTGATTTAGTCCAAAAATTATTACTTACAAAAATGTTCTTCTACTTCTTTTTTAAATAAATACACTGAAAAAAAAATTATTTGATTCAAATAACCGATTAATTGATTGATCAATTAAATATTTACTTGAATCCAATAATATTTATTAAAGTTGCAATTAGATGGTATTTGAACCAATAATTTCAGTATTTGAAGCAAATATGAATTGAACCATTTAATTGACTCCAATGAATATTAATATCCAATAAATATTATTTGATTCAATTAAATATTTAATTGATAATAGTCAATTAATTGGTTATTTGAATAAAATAAATTTTTTTCAGTGTATTTAATCATTATTATTTTTCCAAAAGAATAAAAATTTTCAAAAATTTTAAATTTAAATATTTCAACCTTTCTGAAATTAAACAACTTCTAAGACTTATATTTTATTGTAAAACATGAAGATATCGATCACTTCGAGTCGAAGACTCGGAGTAATCGATATCTTCATGTTTTATAATAATTAAAGATGACCAAGTAATAAAATCATTATTTTATATTTAAAGAATATTGTTATTCTAACTCCATAAAAATTATTTTCATTCTATCAATGCAATTATTATTTTCTAGTATTTTTAACTAAAATTCTTGAGTGCAAATCTTAAATCTTTAAAAAAAAATAAATTATGAATTTGAATGTTTCTTAAAATTCAATTCTGATAAAGAATTTTATCATCAAATTTTTAAACAATTAAAATTCTCTTGACGAATTTTAATAAAATGTTTAAGAATAATTTCATTTTTTGAGGAATTTGATTAAAATAAATTGTATATTAAAAAGAATTGAAATTCAGCGATGAGTTTTATTATTTATGAAAATACAGAAATTATTGCCAAGAAATTTATAAAAAATTTATAAACAATTGAATTCCTATGAAATTTTTATTATTTATGAAAAATGAAAATAATTAAATATTTGCGTAGAATTATATTAAAATTGTTTTTAAATAATTCAATTCTTTTGAGAAATATTCCTACAGTAGTAAATATTAAAAATCATTGAATTGAGAAAAGTTTTTGAAAATAATTGAAATTTTGCTAAGAATTTTATTATTTATAAAGACAATTGAAATTTTCACGAGAGTTTTTTAAAATTTTTTAACCACAAATACCATTAAATTCTTGAGACAAATTTTATTAATATTTCTTTTTAAATAATTGAATTCTTTTGTGAAATTTTATTAAAATAGTACAGATATTGAAAATATTTCAATTTTGACAAAATATTGAAATTAATTAATTTTCAACGAAGAATATTATTAAAATTATTTCGAAAAAATTGAATTGTTAGAAAGAATTTCATTAAAATTTTTGAAAATAATTAAATTTTTTCAAGAAATTTAATTAAAAAATGTATTGAAAATAATTATTAAATTCTAATAAACAAGTTACAGCAAAGCTTTTTAAAATAATTGAATTTATTTGATGAATTTTAATAAATTTTTTAAGAACAATTAAAATCTTCGAGGAATTTCATTAAAATTGTATTAAAAATATTTGAAATTCTGCGAGTTTATTATTTATACCTATTATACATATAAAGAATTTTATTATTTATAAAAATAATTGAATTCTTTTGGGAAATTTTATTAAAATAGTAGATATTGAAAATCATTGAGAAAAATATTTGACATTAATTAAAATTTTGACAAGAATATTAAAATAATTTTGAAATAATTTAATTTAAAATAATTTTATTATTTACAAAGATAATTGAAATTTTTTCGATAATTCTTTTAAATTTTTGAACCAAAATTCAGAATTTTCTTATGAATTCTAGAAATAAGTGTTAACTGCTACAACAATTCGTGCATTGAAAATGAATATTTATCCTATGCAAAAGAAGATGATTAAGTACCAGATAAAATGTTTACTTATTCAGATGTATAGAAACATTAAATATTCTACCCTCGAGAAAAGATTAAATTGATCAATTCAACAAAAGAGTATAGAACATTTATTCTTCATACTACATATAAAGTATAAACGAATACCTTGTTAACTGAAGGGCATTATTTCATTTTGATTCTTTCATTTGTAAAATACGGAAAAAGATGTCTTCATTCCCGACACTCGCAAGTAATTACATTTATTATGATGAGAAATACACTTCCTCCATCAAAATTTATGATGCAGAACAAAGTGCGAGTAAAGTTCCATACGAATAAAAAGAACTGATGAAGGAATGATATATTTTTGTTAGCAATTCCAATGATTGTAAAAAGACTAATTAGTTTAAAAACTTCCTCCCCTAAGCACAACTGACACGTTTCAAACTACAAAATTAGAGAGACTTTTTTTACATTATACAAACAAGAAGACTTTTTTTTCTTTAATAAAATACACTACTGCGATGATATATTTTCCCTAACAGCTGCCTACATCATATCATGGAGATTAAATCAACAGATTACAGTACACTTTTTCTACTGATGAAACTGAAATTTCTCAAGAAAACGGATATTTCACACGAAAAATTATTGCGTAATGTATAAACTTTACCGAGAGGATTACTATAGGATTTCGTGCACCAGAATAACCTAAATTCGTGCAGATTTAATACAACTTTCTTTATACACATATTTCACATTGATCTATGAACATTAAAGACGGAAACAGTTTCATAACAAATTTTCCGTGACAATTCAAAATAATGCAATGATTTTAAACAGTATCATATTTAAAAAATCTTTTTTTTTTAATGATTGTCAACCATGTAAAAGATACATTTTTTTTTAAATTCTTGGTTGCCACGGAAATTTAATTTTGTTTTTCCCTCACTTCTTCCTGATATTTCTAGACAAAAATTTGACATTTTCCCTGACCCTAAAGAGAATTCTGATTCACTTAATAAAATAAATATTTAATCATTATTATTTTTTTATTAGAACTTCTTCAAAATTATTTTCATCATTTCAATTCAATTATTATTTTCTGCAGTTTTTAAATAAATTCTTCTTTAAATCAATTAATTTTAACAATTTTCGACAAAGTTCTTTCAGAATTTTTAAAACCATTTGTTTCCAATTCAATTTTACATAAAATTTTGAATACCTATTCAAAAAATTTTAATTTCAAAACCTACAAAAACCTTTACAAAATTCAATTATTTCTAAAAATTGCAATTATTAATTACTTCTCCAAAATTCATTTATTAACAAAAACTTTAACTGAAATTAATTTTTAATTAACTCAATTTTTATTAGAAAATTCTACTAGCATTCAATTATTTAAATACAAACACACTGAGAAAACTGGAGTATTAGACTAAACATCTGGAGGGACAAGTCGTTGATATTTGAGAGTTAGCTATTGGATAACAATCTAAATGTTCAAATACACCATTGACAGATATTCGTGCCATTTCTCTTGGAGGGCAAATGAGTTTATAACAGAGGGACAAATTAACCATCTTGAGAAATCCCTTCCTTATCCGGCGCGAAATGAATAAATATGGCAACCTAACCCCTAAATTAAATACATAAAATGTCAGAAAAATAATTTCGCGCGCATCAGATCGTACACATTTTCTGCGCAACTTTTAACCCTCAGATATAATGGGAGAGAATATATAAGTAGATTTCCATTATCAATTCCAAATTTATTTTAGAAGGACTATTTAACTCTCGTCATAAGCAAAGGAAACATACACTTTTTGAACCTCTGAATTTGACTCTCCAGTTTTCTCAGTGCATAGATAATTTTTCTTAAAATTGAATATTCTGATAGCATAATTTTATCAACAAATTTTTAAATAATTGAATTTTTCGGCCAATTTTAATAAAATTTTTAAGAATAAATAATTACATTTTCCGAGGAATTCTATTAAAATTGTATTAAAAATAATTAAATTTCTGCAAGGAGTTTTATTATTTATGAAAATAATTCAATTATTGCATAAAGCATTTTATTAACAAATTTTTAAACAATTGATTTTTTTCGAAAAAATTTATGTAAATTCTATTTTTAATAATTGAATTCCTGTGAAATTTTCAATATTTTAGAAAATAATTGAATATTCGATACAACTTTGTCAAAATTATTTTTAAATAATTGACATCTTTTAGGAAATTTAATTAAAATAATAGATATAGGTACAAATTATTGAATTAAGAGAACTTTTTGAAAATAATTGAATTCTTGTGATGAATATTGTTATTTATGAAAATAATTGACTTTCTCCGAATGATTTTATTATTTATGAAAATAATTAAATTCCTTAAAAGAATTTTAAAACTTATGAAAATAATTAAATTACTGCGAAGAATTTAATGCAAAATTTTAAAACATTTAATTTTTTCAAAAAAATTTATGCAAATTATATTTTAAACAATTGAATTCCTGTGAAATTTTCATTATTTAAGAAAATAATTCAATGTTTGTGCAGAATATTATCAAAATTATTGTTTAATAATTGAGTTCTTTTGCGAAATTTTATTAAAATAGTAGAATATTAAAAATCATTGAATTAAGAAAAATTTTTTTAAATAATTGAATTTTATTACTTTTGAAAATAATTAAATTTTATTGAAAATTTTTGCTATTCATTTATAAAAATAATTGCAATGTTAACAATTTTTTTTTTGATTTTTTGAAAATAATTGAATTTCTGCGAAGAATTTTATTATTTTTGAAAATAATTGAATTTTTGTGATGAGTGTTGTTATTTATCAAAATAATTAAATTCTGCAATGAATTTTATACAAATTCCTGAATATAATTGAATTTCGATGAATAATTTTGCTATTTATTAACATAGGTAATTAAAATGATGAGAATTTTGTTTCAATTTTTGAAAATAATTTAATTTCTGGAAAGAATTTTAATATTTATTAAGATAGAAAAATTCTTTCAAAGAATTGTGTTAAAATTTTTAAAATTGAAACTAATTTCAAGAGAATTGAAATTAAAATTTCTCATAAAAAATACTTCATTAAATGATTTATAAGTATCTGAATAACTTTATGCCAGTTCTTCAATAGAATTATGTTATTTTCAAAATAAATTATTTTCAGAAATAGAAAAAATTAAATGTTTTTTTTTTAGAATTCGTGGTAATAATTTCATAGTTTATGAGTCAAACAAAAAGACACAAAAATTGAGAATTTTCTTATAAATTTTAAACATTTAATATTAATATTTTCCAGTGCTTTAAATAAAAATCCCTGACTTTTCCCTGACCTGTGGCAACTCTGAAATTATTGTAGAAAATGTTTTCCAAAACCAAGAAAATAAATTTTTTGGGAAACATTTCTAAATATATTGTCTATTGTGAAAAAAGCGTCTATAACGGGATGTTGGAGGTATAAACAGTAGACTGAAGAGAGAAAGGAGAGCGTGTTGTGAAAATATAATAATCTTACCTTAGTTGAAGCGATGTTGGGTCTGCTGCCTCCTATGACGATGGCGTACACTTCGACCTCGTACCACTGGACTCCAGCCTCCCTGTCAAGCACCGCTGCCGTTGATAGAACACCTGTTTTCGTGTCCACGTCGAACAATCTTTCTACCTGAGGTCCACCACTGCCGGCAGTCACATTCGTCACGTAATACTCTAATTCGACATTCGATCTTCTGGTTCGCGCACTCACTCGTAAAATACTCGCACCCGCCGCTTCATTCTCGTAAACACTACCCTCCATTTGACTGTTGTGCTCCCACACCGGTGGGTCGTCATTCTCACCCGGCAGGATCAAAGTTATGTACGTTTCGGAAGATCTCCTCTCGGCCTGCACTGATTCATCAGTGGCGCGCACTCCCACCTGATACCTCGAAGCCCGCTCAAAGCCCTTCAAGGAACTCGGCAACTTCATTGTCAGCAAACCGGAACTCCTGTGAATTCTGAACATATCCGAGTAATTAACACCCTGCCTCAGCAATTCATACGTCACCAATCCATTGGTGCTCGAGTCCAAATCCTTCGCATGCAAATGCGCCACGGCAATTTCTTTTCCGGGTTTATAATTCAAACCACCTTTCAAAGGCAACAATGCAGCTGACATACTCACAAATATCGGGGCATTATCATTCACATCGAGAACAATAACAATGACCAATTTCTCCGCTGAAAGTCTCGCGGAAGGCGGTTGCGCTCTATCGGTCGCAACAACTGTCAATTTGAACGTATCAATTTCCTCTCTGTCGATTGGCAACAGTGTGTGAATCACGCCAGTCGAGGGGTTTATTCCAAAGCGACGCTTTTGATCCTCGGGCTCTTGATAGGCGATTGCGTAACTAACGATACCGTTCTCCCCGGAATCGGGGTCCTCGGCCGTCACTGTATGTATTGGACCGTGAACCGCAACTCCTTCGTGTATTTGACGGACAATTGCGGTATTTGGAAATGCCGGTGGATTGTCATTTGTATCGATGACATTCACTCGCAGTGTCGTCACACTACTCAATCTCGGATGTCCCGCATCACTACACGTAATATTCAATGTATAACTCACCAGATCCTCATAGTCCAATGGCTTTCTCAAGTACAAAGCTCCCGTTAAGGGGTCAATCTGAAAAGTGTCCTTCCTATTTCCCGCAGTTATGGCAAAGGTCAATTCACTATTCGGTCCTAAATCACTGTCAGTCGCTTTAAATCGGAGAAACTCGGTATTTATTGGTGTGGTTTCTGGAACGGAAATCTCGGATTTATTGTCCACGAAGATGGGGGTATTGTCATTTTCGTCGAGAACCTCGACCTGCACTAAAGCACTGGAAGAAAGTCTCATTTCCATACTCGCATCGTGAGCCACTACTGTAAGATGGTAAACGTCTAGTGTCTCCCGATCAAGTGTCTTGGCTAAGGAAATTTGTCCTGTCGCTTCGTCGATCATAAAACGACCCTGTTGATTACCGTCTTCCAGGGAGTAGAAAACGTCTCCGTTCAAACTCTCGTCCGCATCCGAAGTGTAGACTCGTAATAGTTGCATTCCTACGGCCGCACCTTCGCTCACTTGAACCCGGTAGGGCAATCTCAGAAACTTGGGAGTATTGTCATTAACGTCGGTAATGTATACGGTGACCTTAACCCTGTCTCTTAGTCGGTTTAGTCCATTGTCGGTAACAGTAGCCTCGAGGGTGATGTAACTTCCCCCAGTGTTGGCAACCAATTGCTCACGATCGAAAACATGGAGGGACTTGATAAAACCATTTCTTGGGTCAACAGTAAAGTCCTGTTGAGTGGATGGAAGGGAAAATGTTAAATCTGCATTTCGACCAACGTCACGATCTGTTGCCTGCAATTTTCCTACGAACGTATCAGGTGGTTCATTTTCTCGAAGTTGAAACGTGAAATTAGAATTTACAAATTGTGGAGCATTGTCGTTCTCATCGATAATGTGGACAACAACCGGGACAATGGAACTTCTACTCGGATTACCTTGGTCGCTGGCTGTTACCTCGAGAGCGTAGTAATCTTGTTCCTCTCTGTCCAAAGCGTTCTTCACATAGAGTTTGCCATCGGGAAATATTCCAAAGCGACCTTCCGTGTTGCCATCAGTCACACTGTAGAGCACTCTTCCATTAGCACCAATGTCAACATCCGATGCGACGAGGGCAAAAAATCGCTCGTTGACGGGAGTGGATTCGGGCAAAGAGGTTTCGTAACTCGTCAACTTGAAAACCGGTGTATGATCATTAACATCCTCGATAGTCACTCGCACCTGCTGCTGGGCAGAAAGGGGTGGATTTCCAGAATCCATTGCTGTTACTTCTAACTGTAATACCGTACCCGGAGGAGATCTCACGGGTCTGTCCAAATAAATTATTCCAGTATTTTCTGCAACTCGAAATTGGTCTCCCGGATTGTATGTCAATGAATATGTGACTCGTGCATTGGCTCCTGCATCTCGATCCTTGGCTCGTGCTAAACAAATTTCTTGACCCACCGCGGCATTTTCCTTTAAGAAAACTTCATCTCTGTCGCCCTTCGGAAATTTCGGGGAATTATCGTTGATATCAAGAACAGTTATATTTACAGCTGTTATACCATGTGCTAATCCCGCTCGAGCAGCAACTTGCAAACTGTAATAAGCCACTTGTTCACGATCGAGACAACCAGCTGTTGTAATTAAACCCGAATTTTCATCAATTTTAAAATTTCCCTTCGAATCACCAAAAATAATAGAATACGACACTTTCGAATTGCTGTACTGTGCTATTTGTATACTTCCTACTTCTCTGCCGAAACCCGACGATATTTCGTTGCACTCACCTCTGTCCTCTGTTATACGAAACTCATAGCCGTTGTAAGTATCAAATTCCAAATGCTCGAGATCTTCTTCCCTTAAGATTTCGACAACAGCATTTTTGACTGCGGTTTTGTCTCCAGAATCACTTGCCGATATTGTTAATTCGTAGAGAATTTTGTGAGCGGCTCTCAATGATCCCTGCAAAATAATTTCACCAGTTCTTTCATCGACAACAAAAAGACCTTCGCCTCCGGATTCCAGTGTGTACTTTATTTGAGCATTTTCTCTGGTATCTGCATCGGTCGCCATTACTTTTCCAATAGAAGTTCCTGGTAAAGCGTCTTCTGGCACTGGCATCAGATAAGTTCGTGGATAGAAAACGGGTGCATTGTCATTGACGTCATCTAAAGTTAGAAGCACTGTTGCAGTCGATGACTGCGGTGGATTACCCTGATCTTTTGCAATTACTAAAATTTTATAACTCCCCGTTGTTTCACGATCTAAATTTGTTTTTGTTGTCAACTGACCTGTTAAAGCGTCCAGAGCAAAAGTCTTCGGATGTTCTATTAATATACTGGGATGAAGACTGTAAGCTACACTTCCGTTAGTTCCTTGATCGTTATCGACTGCTGATAAAGTAGCGACTAAACTGTGAGATGGTATATTTTCCGAGAGGTGTACTTCGACGACGCTTTGCGAGAATTTTGGTGCCTCGTCATTCTCGTCTAAAATGGTGACTCGCAAATGAGTTGAAACATATTTTGGATTTGGACCACCATCCCGAGCGGAAACGCGTAATTCCACACTACCTTGTATTTCTCTATCTAAAGTCGCGATCGTAGTGACTAAACCAGTATCTTGATCAATGGCAAACCAGCCTTGTTCGTTACCTGAGTCGAAGTCGTAATAGATTCTTGCATTGAGCCCGGAATCTGCATCGGTTGCGGAAATACTTGCCACAAAACTGCCAATGGGAGATAGTTCTGATAAAACAGCTGAATATTCACTTTGCTGGAATACCGGTTCGTGATCGTTGACGTCGTTAACGTGGATCACGAGATAAGCTGTTGCCGATCGCGGTGGTGTACCTTTATCAGTGGCGACAATGGTCAAGTTATACTTTGGAATTTCCTCTCTATCCAATCGTCCGTTTACCCGAACAATATGAAAGTTTTGTGCATTATGACCGAGTCGAAAATGACCCAATTCATTGCCCGCTCGAATTTCGACGATAGTTTCACCATTGAGTCCCTCGTCATTGTCAATTACGGTAACAGCAGCCACTATTGAATCTTTAATAGCATTTTCATCGACAGTTGCGAAACCCGCGATGGCGGGAAAATAACTGAATCTTATCTCCGGATCGTGATCGTTTGCATCTAATAGGTTCACTGTGACGTAAGTTCGTCCGTCCTGCCTCGGTGAACCATGATCTCGGGCGAAAACCGTTATAACACAACTTTTAGGACAAGTGCTACCCGGTCGAGCAATCGTGCAACTCTGCTGAGGACAATCCAAGGCTTCGGCTGTTGTAATTGTACCCGTTTCAGGGTCTATCGTAAATTGCCTCTCCATATCTGGAAGATAGTACGTCAGCTTCGAATTATCATCGGAATCTTTGTCGGTGGCGTGCACGGTGAGCACCTTGGTTCCAACCGGAGCACTTTCGTTCAGCGCGACAACATAATCGCTTTGTTGAAATACCGGTGGATTGTCATTGACGTCCAATACTGTCACGTTCACTAAAAGGTAACCCAATCGCGGCGGACGTCCTCTGTCCCGGGCACAAACATTTAAAGAATAAAACTCGACCTGCTCTCTATCTAATTTTCCTGTGGTTTCCAAGTGAAGATAGGTCGTCTCCCCGGTTGGATTACCCGTGACAGAAAGCCGAAACTTCCCGTCTGTGTTACCGTCGACGATAAAATAATCGTCAACGACACCATTCTCAGGGGTATCTTTGTCCGTGGCAGCATCCAACAAAAGCTTTGTCCCAGCGGCTGCAGATTCCGAGAAGCTTACAGCGATACTCGACTCGGGAAATTCGGGATTGTTGTCATTGATGTCAAGTACAAGGATCCGCACTTCTATGGGGTAAGTCGGCTGACTCGAGAGCACGACGAGGTCGAATCTGTCACTACCTAGAGATTCCCGATCTAGTACTATCGCTGTTTTAATTTTACCCGTTACTGGATCCAAGGTGAACTCTTGCGGTGGTTCATTAAAACGGTACGTGAAACCGGGTTTCACTGGTATCGTGCCCACCAAAGTCCCTTTTGGTTCTCCCTCCTTCACCTCCAACTGAACCCTCGTGTCCACCGCTCTGCTCTGCATAACCAAACCCATATTAGCACCATCCTGGGGCAGCATTGGCGACCTTCGAGGCACCAATCTTGCGACCTTTTGAGGTAGGTTATTCTCCACACTGTCCGCTCGTCCGCCATTTTGGTCCGTCGAGAGTAGGCCCAGGACCAGGGCCAAAATTGCAAATTTACTCAAGGGCATCTCTTGAAACCCTTCGCCCCCCTTTTTTGTCTACAATTCACTATCCCTCCTCCTCCTTCACTCGCGTGTGTAGCATAAGCGTATGCTACCTGTTGCAATTTTTCCTCATTTTCGATTGATCCCTCATTTCACTTTTTTCATTCACGTTAAAAGCACCATTTCATTCCAATTATTTAACGCGAATAAACATTGTATGTTTCCTCGCGTCGAAGCATCTTGAAAATTTTTCTCCACTCTTGTTGCACTTCGTATATGACCAGATCGAATTCGCGATAATCGGCAGAGACCAGACTCTTTATCGCTCTTAAAATTCAAGTAAACACGGCACGAGAATTCTCGGGTAGAGAGGGGGCACTGACCGAGAGCCGCGCCTCGCGAGAAGCGTCTTCAATCCTTCGCTCAAGATGTTGTTCAAGTCTCTTTTCGAACTTCTCAACAGTAGAGCTATTGTTCTCACATGATTCGCCCACCAGTATAAAGAAAGATAAGAATTTTCCAGGTAGGGATATCGCTTCTTCCGCCCTCTGTGTTTTCACAAGCTACCACACGTTACTAAAGGGAGAAAAAAATATACCTCAATATTTAGACTCTCACATCTCAAATTCAATACCAATTCACAATGAAGATAAACTTCATACCGTATGTCATTCCTCTCCGTGTATTCTATCCAATCACATTCGTCGATGATGCACGTCAGGATCAATGTCCCTTCGCCACCTTGCGATGTTGCTAGTCCTTGGGTACCACTTCTATTCCACTTGGACAACTTGTCGAGTGCACAACACAATTTTCAAAGAACACTAATTCACCAAAGTTACAAACAACTGTAACAAGAAAAGAGAAAATAATCTTTATCACAAGATGTGGCACTTGTATCCAATATATAAGGCACAGGGATTATGGTCCAGGACTACAACAAGGTATATTAAAAGAGAAGAAACCGAAAATACCGCACACACAAATAACACACGGCTATATCGATACTCGATTAAAATAATTTCAGGAAAGGTATTCGCGCGTAATATTAAAACAATTATTGTCACGTGAGTCAATTACCAAAAGCATTTAATAGTTGGGCAATTTTTTCTCTCTTTCTCTCTCTCTCTCTCTCTCGCGACACGTGAAAAACGTGGGCTTGTTAAAAAGAGGTGCCTCAACAAAAATCACCTTTCCTGAGGAACGATCCGACTCAACTAACTGTCGGACCAAGCAGCACCAGGTAAGTTGCCAGAGAACATTCTTCCAAGCTGACGCCGTCCCTCTCCAATCCATCGGGCCCAAGGGGCTCTCCTTTCTCACTCTCTCGCCACAACCTGTCTCCCCTCATCTCCCCTTTTGCCCTCGAGGAGCGAGCAATGCGGAATTCAAGATGGCCGTCGTTCAGTTCTGGGCCTGAGAAAGAGAAAGAGAGGGGTCGAGAGAAGGAGGGAGGAGGAAGGTGCCTAGGCCAGAACTCTCTGGTCCAGGCCTGGCGCTGCATCCATCTTTGCTTAGACTATTACCGAGATCAAATCTTCTTCTCTCTCGGTGCTCTTTACTTTTAGTCCGGTTTATCAACCCAACACAGATGATTTCATCAAAAACTATTTTTTCAACACTGCGGGAAAATAGAATTTTTATTTCTTTCTGTTTTCAATCACTATTTCCCTGGACGAAAAGAATATTTTGATTCACTCTAGAAAGGATTAGATATACTGACAAAAATGTTCTAATATCTTTATTTGCGAATTTCTTCAATTGTAAAATTATTCGAAAACATCAATTATTTCTTTTTGTATAAGAATATTCTTTCTGTAACTTATTCAAAAAATTTTATGAATAATTGTATTTTTCAAGGAGTTCAATTAAAATTGTATTATAAAAATAATTGAATACGAATAATTTTATTATTTATGAAAATAATTGAAAACCTAAAAGAATTTTAATATTTATAAAAACAATTGAACTATTCCTGTGAATTTATAATACTTATTTATAAAAATAATTGAATGTTTGCACAAAAATTTATCAAACATTTTTTTTAATTAATTGAATTCATTTGGGAAATTTTATTACAAGAACAGTAGATATTGAAAACTATTGAATTGAGAAAATTGTTAAAAAATAATTTAATTTCGACGAAGAATTTTGCTATATTTATGAAGATAATTGAAATCTTGAAAGAATTTTTTTCTGAATTTTGAAAATAATTGAATTCTTATATGATAAATATTGTTATTTATGAAAATAATTGAATTTTGTAAAGGTTTTTATTAAAATTCTAGAAAATAATTGAATTCTTATGATGAATATGTTATTATGAATATTGTTATTTATGAAAATAATTGAATTTTGTAAAGAATTTTATTAAAATTCCTGAAAATAATTGAATTTCTGGAAAGTATTTAATTATTTTTAAAAACAATTGAATTTTGTAACGATTTTTATTAAAATTCCTGAAAATAATTGAATTTCTGGGAAGAATTTTATTATTTTTTCAAATAATTGATTTCTTATGACGAAAATTGTTATTTATAAAAATAATTGAATTTTCCTAATTCCAGTTTCATAGTTTATGAGGCGAACAAAAAAGACACAAAAATACAGAATTTTCTTGAGAATTATAAAAATTATTTCTAAAAATAATTGAATTCTTATGATGAATATTGTTATTTATGAAAATAACTGAATTTTTCAAAGATTTTTATTTAAATTCTTGAAATTAATTGAATTTCTGGGAATAATTTCGATATTCATTAAAATAATTAAATTCTTTCGTAGATTTGCGTTATAATTTTTGAAATAATATGAAATATATATATATATATATATATTAAAAAATTTATCTATAATTTCAAAAAAATTGAAATTAAAAATTTTCTATATTATTAGTTTCACAGAATTATTAATTAAAAATATGAAAAATTCAGATTTTCCAAAGATTTCAATTTGAAAGATTTACAAAAGTTCAAAATTCCTCTGTAATTCCATTATTTTTAATAATGAATTAAATATATATATTAAAAAATTAAACTAATTTCAGAAGAATTGGATTTATGAAAATTTTTCAAAAAAACTAAGTTCTTTATCATTTTTAATTAAATTCATTAAAAATTCAAATTTTCTTAAATTTTAAATTGAATTTTTTTGAAATTCATTTATTTATCAAAATTTTAAATTCAACTCTTGTAAAATTCAATTTTTTTACAATTTTCAAGTAAAATTATTCATTAAATAATTTATAAGTAATAATTTTATGAAAGTTAGAATTAGAATTTCTTTATTTTATTCTTTATTCTATGAATTTAATTTTTTTCCAGCACTTTTAATAAAATTCCCTAATTTTTCCCTTACCTGTGACAACCCTGTAAATATTTTTCCAAATTCTAATAATCGACTAAGTTCTTTGCTTAAATTTCAAGGCAAATATATAATTTTTTCTACTTTTAAAAAAGCACTAAAAACATTAATTTTATCAAAATGTTGCAAATATAAACCTCATTTTGCAAAATCGTTTCTATTTTACTGCCTTGAATTATATTTCAATATGCAGTAAACTGAAGTACCTGAAAATAAAATGATAATCAAAATAATGTATCTAGAGAGGTAATTATTAAAAAGAAACTGTCAACTGTTGCGGTGGAATGAAGACATTATCTAATTATCAACGTAAACATTTCTCGAAGAAATTTGCAAGAAAATGTGACTGTTTATGATAAAATCTCTGCTTCCTTTAAAATGACATTAATGAGCAGAAATAAAGTGATGCTTGATTTTAAAGTGAAAAGCCAGTTTGATAATAATTTCCCAAGGAGCGATATAGTTATCCTTATCTCTCAATTCAAGAGTTACAACTCCACTTTCTAAGCGTTTATTAAAAGCAACCAAGTGAGCAATGAAAGAATAATTAATAGATTATCTAATGGTTATAAATATCTCTTCATCCACTAACAATAGAGCGTAATTATTAAATTGGAAATTTATATGTAAAAATAAATGGTAAAAAATGGTAATAAATGATAATAAATAATAAATAATCAATAAATAATAATAATAATAATAAACTGTAAACTTTTATCCATAAACTGTAATAAATGAAGAGTTGCAGATAACTCAAAATTTAAATTACACCTCAAGTGTAAATCATATGAATCTCTCTGAAAATCATCTCTCACATACAATATAATCCTACAAATGGAATGGAGAATCACATCTAAATAAATGTCGTAAAATTCTTTTTATTGACTTACTAGTGTTGCTGTGATGACAGAAAATTTATATTGTCCATGCTGTTGGTTAAAGATCATTTTCATAAAGCCTGTCATAAGAAGAATAAAGCACAGAGTTCAACATCCTTAATGTACGGAAGAAATAAGAATTGCTATTGCTTGCTCGCACCCTCACATGATTAATATCCATCGTTTCACTGCTTATAGTGATGTACGTCTTGCATGCGTATGCCATTTATTCCCGATATTAGAAAGAGCACACGACTCAATATCTTCGGCTCTGACATTTATTTTAACAATAGATTAAAAATATTCCATTCGTCCTTTATAATATATATTATCAATTCAATTGTGAAATTCAAGTTTCTATAAGCCAGCAATTAGACATCCATTGATGCCGCGCCGCACCGTGTCAAATAGACATTTCACTTTGACAATAACATTTTCATTTAAATGCATTAAGCATTCATGTTGTACTGAGAATTTTAGAATTAATAATAGGCTTCGCACTCGTTCATTTCAAAAAGTATCTAAATAAAGAAGTTAATCAAATAAAAATATAGGAAAACATAACATAAAAGAATAAATATTAGAAAAATAAAATTAAAATAAATAAGTTAATAAAAAGAATATTATTATTATAAAACATCAAGATATCGATAACTCGGAGTGATTCCTTTTTTCATATTTTATAATATAAGAATATTGTTACTGTATATTCTTCAAAATTATTTTTATCATTTCATAATTCAATTATTCTTTTCTACAATTCTTAACTAGAATTCTTCTTAAAATCAATTATTTTTAATAACAATTTTTGAAAAAGTTCTTTGAGAATTTTCAAATCCATTTATTTACAATTATTCAATTTAACGAATATTTCAGATTATACGGAAATTCTTCAGTTAAATATATAACAAAAACTCCAAATAATTAAAAAAAAAAATTTAATAAACTTTTTCACAAAAATTTAATTCTACAGAATTATTCATAAACTATGTGAAAAATTCAGATTTTCAAATATTTTAATTTGAAACCTTTTTTTAATTAAATTATTTTAGAAATTCATTTCATACCTAATGCTTTTAATATTCAATTATTATATCTAAAATATTAACTGAAATTCATTTTTAAATAAATTTTTATTAGACAATTCTTCGAGAATTCAATTATTTAAGAACAAAAATAAATAATTTATTGAATAAATAATTGAACGTTTCTTAAAATTCAATTCTTATACATAATTTTATCAACAAATATTTAAATAACTGAATTTTTTCGACAAATTTTAATAACATTTTAAAGAATAATTTAAATCTATTTGTTTACAATTCAATTTTACGAAATTTCGATTATTCAAATTCAAATAATTTCAACAAAAAATTTAATTAAAATTTTTCAAAACAATTAATTTTACAAAATTGTTAATTAAAAGTAAGTACAAAAGTTCAGATTTTCAAAGATTTTACTTTGGAACCTTTTGAAAATTCAAATATTTCTAAAAATTCTCTCTATAATGCTTTTAATAAGCAATTATTATCTAAAATTTTAACTGAAAATAATTTTTAAATCAATTTAATCAATTTTTATTAGAAAATTTTACGAGAATTCAATTATTTAAATACTTTAATAATTTATTAATTAATTGAATTTTTCTTAAAATTCAATTCTCATAAAGAATTTTAACAACAAATTTTTCAATAACTGAATTCTTTCAAAGAATTTTACTAAAATTTGTAAAAATAATTGTATTTTTCGAGGAATTCTATTAAAATTGTATTAAAAATAATTGAAATTCAGCAATGACTTTTATTATTTATGAAAATTTTTAAATTATTGCGGAGAAATTTTATTATTTATAGAAAAAATTGAATTATTGCGAAGAAATTTATATAAATTTATTAATATTGTATTGTGAAATTTCTATTATTTTTGAAAATAATTAATAAATGTTTGTGTAGAATAGTATCCAAATTTTTTTTAAATAATTGAATTCTTTTGGAAAATTTTATTAGTAGATATTAAAAATCCTTGAATTGAGAAAAATTTTTGAAAATAATTGAATTTCTGCGAAGTATTTTGTTATTTATAAAGATAATTGAAATTGTAAATTGAATTGTATTCAAGTTACTGAAAATAATTGAATTCTTATGATGAATATTGTTATATTTATGAAAATAATTAAATTTTGTAAAGAATTTTATTAAAATTCCTGAAAATAATTGAATTTCTGAGAAGAATATTATTATTTTTGCAAATAATTGATTTCTTATGACGAAAATTGTTGTTTATGAAAATAATTGAATTTTCCTAATTCCAATTTCATAGTTTATGAGGCGAACAAAAAAGACACAAAAATACACAATTTTCTTGTGAATTCTAAAATTGTAATTTGTTTCAGTATTTTTAATAAAAATAGATGAGTGCGAAGCCTAATTATTAAAAATCAAATACATGTCTCGAATTTTTCACAAGTAACGCACAATTCATTCTTAAAGTATAATATTATATAATACATTAATACAACTTAATAATAATAATTCTTAAAACTAAAAATTCTTCTTAAATATAATCAAAACAAATAATACATTTGCAGAAGATTATTAAATTATATATATTTTATAATATAAATTTTTTGTTTCATTTCTCAGAACTTTGGAAATATTAAACGAAAAATAAAATATAAATTTAAATTATAATCTTGAAACTTGTTCGAACTTGTAAGGGAAAGGTCAGTGAATCAAAGTGTGTCGAACAGTAAAATTCTGCAACCAAAACGTGGATTCTGAGAATCGTACAGTCTACATCTGTTACACCTATCTTTTTCTCCGGAGTAGGGTTAGCATATATATGTCTATATATTCTCTATTTCTTTCACGCAAACTATCATGCGGTCAGACTCGCAAAAATCTGTTAACCAAATTTCTTGCGCTGTATTTTTTTTCTCTTTTTTATACTTCTTGCCACTAAAGCTCAAATTAGTTGCAATATTTTTCGTTTTCTTTTCTCGTCAAACGTTATTCAAAGTTTAAATAAATGTTTCAAAGAACTTTTAAGTCTAACAGAGTTTCATATTTTTTTTTTCTTTAAAAGTGTTAAAAGGACTTCGTTGCTTTAGATATATTAAAAAATTCTATGCCTAAATTCAACTCGGAAATTTTATTATTTATGAAAATAATTTAATGTTTGCAAAGAATTTTATAAACAATTTAAAATTTTTTTAATTTTAAATAATTGAATTCTTTACAATGAAAAAAAAATTATTTAATTCAAATAACCGATTAATTGACTATTATCAGGTAAATATTTACTTGAATCAAATAATATTTATTGGAGCAGTCAATTAAATGATATTTGCAGGGCTCGAACCAGTGAAAGTATTTAAATATACGAACTTTACGGACCAAAGATTAAAAATTACGCACCATTTACGGACCAACTGACAAAAATATAATCAGAACGAGTCAAATAAAGGGACAATTTACTTAAAACTATATATTAATAATTAATAAAGATGACCGAGTGATAAAATCATTATCAATTCAATTTATTATTTTCAAGAATTTTTAACTAAAATTCTTCTTAAAATCGATTGTTTTTAATAATTTTCGAAAAAGTTCTTTGACAATTTTCAAATTCATTTATATTTACAATATTCAGTTTTACGAAATTTCAATTATTTGTAAATTCTTCAATTAAATATATATTAGAAAATAAGAACTTCAAATAATATAAAAAAAATCCGCAATTGAACTTTCTCAAAAAAAAAACATTTTTTTAAAACAATTTTTATGGGAAAATTCTACTAGAATTCAATTATTTAAATACGAAAAAACAATTTATTGAATAATTGCATCTTTCTTATAAAATTTAATTCTCATAAAGAATTGTATTAATAAATTTTTAAATAATTGAATTCTTTTGACGAATTTTAACAAAATTTTTAATAATAATTACATTTTTCGACAAAATTCGATTAAAATTGTATTAAAAATAATTAAAATTATGCAATGAGTTTTATTATTTATCAAAATAATTGAATTCCTAATAAGAATTTTATTATTTACCAAAATAATTGAATCTCTGTAAAAATTTTATTATTTTATGAAAATAATTGAATTTTATAAACAAAAATTTGTAAATAATGAAATTCCTGTGAAATTTTTATTATTTTTTGAAAATAATTGAAATTTTGCCAAGAATGTTATTAAATTTTTTGAAAATAATTGAAATATTGCCAAGAACTTTATTACAATTTTTGAAAATACTTGAATTTTGTAGAAGAATTTAATAATTTTTAAAGATAATTGAAATTTAAAAATTGAACTTTATAAAAATAAAATATATAAAAAATATAAAATTGAACTTTATTAAAATTTTTGAAAACAATTGAATTTCTTAGAAGAATTTTATTATTTGAAAGGATAATATAATAATTAAAATTTTGACGAAAACTTTTTAAAAAAAATTAATTCTACAGAATTGTTAGCTGAAAAGTATGAAACATTCACATTTTCCAAGATTTTAATTTCAAACATTTTTAAAATTCAATTTTTTCTAAAAAATTCATACTCCAATGCTTTTAATATTGAATTATTATCTAAATTTTCAAAAAAAAATTAATTTTCAAATCAGTTTTGATTAGAAAATTCTACGAGAATTCAATTATTTAAATACAAAAATAAATAATTTATTGAATATATGTAGTAATGATGTTATCACTCGGTCGATAAATTAATAAAAACGATGAGATAGTCGATCACTCCGAGTCAGGATTATCCTGACTCGGAGTGATCGACTATCTCATCGTTTTTATTAATTTATTGAATGAATAATATTGATTACTTCTTAAAAATAAATTCTCATAAAGAATTTTATCAACAAATTTTTAAATAATTGAATGAGTTTTATTATTTATTAAAATAATTGAATTCCCAATAAGAATTTTATAATTTACCAAAATAATTGAATTATGGCTAACAAATTAATAAAAAAATTTGTAAATACATGAATTTCTGTGAAATTTTTATTATTTTGTGAAAATAATTAAAGGTTTGTGTAGAATTTTATTACATTTTTTTTTAAATAATTGAATTCTTTTAGAAAATTTTTTATTAGAATAGTAGATACCTATTAAAAATCATTGTATTGAGGAAATTTTTTTAAAATAATTGAAATTTTGACAAGAATTTTATTAAAATTTTTGAAAATAATTGAATTTCAGAGAGGAATTTAATTATTTCTAAAGATAATTGAAATTTTGACGAGAATTTTTAAAAAATTTTGAACATAATTGAATTTTTGCGAAGAATTCTATCACTTTTAAAAATAATTGAATTTCTACAATCATTTGTAATTTCTCTAAAATTATCCAAATTATACGTCCTACAATTTACGGACTTTACGGACCTTTTTTAAAAAAAGCGGACTTTTACGGACTTCAAACAAAGTTACGGACTTTTACGGGATTTACGGGCCTAGTAAATTGAAAAGTTTTGAAAAACCAAAATTAAAGTTTCAAAATATTAACAAAAGAAAAAATTTTCTTATCTCTAATTTTATACTTGAAATATTTTGTGTCTAATAATTTATTTTGATAATGTATTGTTAACCTTCGTGTAAAACTATGTTCAGTTAATTTTAAACCCCGAGCAATTTAACGTTTCGTTACTCAAAGTGTTGCATACTTTTATGAAAATTTTTTAAAATATTCAGCACGAAATGTCGAAAATAATAAAATTTATATTAATTTATTTATTCACAATCGTGATGCTTTTGAGTGGAATTAAACTGACGTTGGCAACAAAAGGTAATTTTAAAAATTTGACATTTTATCAAGACCTAATTAATATTAAAATATTTTAATAATATTTTATTATTTATATTAATAATTATATATTAATAATTAATAATAATTGGATGGAAAAAATGTCAAAAATTTAAAAATTAATTTCACTTTTAATATTGTGAGAAAGAAGAAATGAAAAGATTCTGATGATAATTTGAAAATAAAGAACAATTGAAAAGCATTAAACATTTTCTCGATAAGCCTCCGGTACTTCGTCCTTTTAACTTTGAATAAGTGCTTGACTTTCGGCTATAAAAAAATGCGATGTCGCCTCAAGAAAGAAAGAAAATAATGCTAAGCTTTCTTGGGTCATACTAGCTGCTCGCCTATATTGGAACTATAATTAAACTGGGGCTAAAGAAGAACAAAACCGGATAGGAATCTTCTTACTCCCTAGTTATAATTTTTCACCCACGCTCAATACCTTATTATTAACTCATCGACACAAGGACGTTATTCGCAAGTTATTCAACATTATATTCTAACGGTAAATGTATTTAACTGTTTAAGAAATGAATATCCTGCACTTAACTATTTCATTATTATATGTATATGCTTTAAGCATTAATTCAACTATCGTATTTCAGGCTCTTAAGTTTTTCAATTAAACTTCAATATGCGCTATGAAAACAGATTGAAATTTTAGATTCCCTTCCTGAGAGTAGTTCACGCAGTATTATATAAAAAGAATTTATTTCAATTTATTTCAATTTATTTCAATTTATTTCAATGTAGGAATCTCATTTTTATTCGCAATATTTTAAGACGAGAATTTCTATATAAATTTTGTCTTTCAAATTTGTGCGCAAATTCAAAACTAGTCTTGAATTAAGGTTCGAGAAATAGAATCTTCTTTTTGCAAACCACTCTTTAAATTTGAATTAATAATAATAAAAATTTTAAATACTAATATTAAACCACTTTTCTACTAATTAGAGAACATGAATTTGTTTACCAATTAAATGGTAAATATTTCACTAATATTTTGTAGAAAATTGTACTTTTTCCATTAATTGATAGTTTAGTAGTTTTCAGCACTAAAAAAAATTATTACAGGGTTGTCACAACAATTTAATTTTGTTTTTCCCTGATTTCCAATTTTATTTTGTTATATTATCATAACTTCTTCAAATTATTATCATTATTTCCATTCAATTATCATTTTCTAGAATTTTCAACTAAAATTCTTCTTTAAATCAACCATTTAATAATTTTTGAAAAAATTCTCTGAGAACTTTCAAATCCATTTGTTAACAATTCAATTTTACGAAATTTCAATAATTATTCGGAAATTCTTCAATTAAATATATATTAGAAAATAAAAACTTTATATAATTTCAAAAGAAATTCAATTAAACTTTTTCAAAAAAAATAAATCTACAGAATTATTAGTTGAAAGTATGAAAAATACAAATTTTAAAGCTTTGAATTTGAAACCTTTTCAAAATTCAATTATTATTTCTAATATTTAATTATTATCTAAAATTTTAATTGAAAATTATTTTTAAATCAATTTTTATTAGAAAATTCTATGAGAATTAAATTATTGAATTACGAAAATAAATATTTCATTGAATAATTGCATGTTTCTTAAAATTCAATTCCCATAAAGAATTTTAACAACAAATGTTTAAATAATTGAATCTTTCTGACGAATTTTAACAAAATTTTTAAGAATAATTGCATTTTTCGAGGAATTTAATTAAAATTTTATTAAAAAATAATTAAAATACTCGGTTGAATTTCATTATATATATAGGAAAATAATTTAATTCCTAAAATGAGTTTTATTATTTACGAAAATAGTTGCATCAATAAAAAGAATGTTAATATTTATAAAAATAATTGAATTATTGAGAGGAGTTTTATAAAAAATTGTAAATAAATAATTAACATTTTTTTCGAAAAAATGTAAGCAAATTCTATTTTAAATAATTGAATTCCTGTGAAATTTTTATTATTTATAAATATAATTGAAAGTTTGCGTACAATTCTTTCAATATTTTTTTTAAATAATTGAATTCGTTTGGGAAATATTATTAAAACAATAGATATTGAAAATCATTGAATAGAGAAAAATTTTTTTAAATAATTAATTTTGGCTAAGAATTTTGCTATATTTATAAAAATAATTGAAATCTTGAAAATAATTTAAAGAAATTTTTTTTAAATAATTGAATTCTTATGATGAATATTGTTATATTTATGAAAATAATTCAATTTTGTAAAGAATTTTATTAAAATTCCTGAAAATAATTGAATTTCTAGGAAGAATTTTGTTATTTTTGAAAATAATTGAAATTTTGCCACGAATTGTAATAAAAATATTTTAAATAATTAAATTTTGGCAAAGAATTTTGCTATTTATAAAAATAATTGAAATTTTGACAAGAATTTTATTAAAATTTCTGAAAATAATTGAGTTTCTGCGGAGAATTTTATTAATTTTGAAAATAATTGAATTCTTCTGATGAATATTGCTATTTATAAAAATATAATTTGTCTTCTTTCGTCAAAAGACGAAATTACAACTTTTGTTCCGATTGTTCGTAGGATACTTTCTCAATTAGTAAAAAACCAGAAATTTAGATTTAAAGAGCAGTTTAAATTCTAATTTAACCAATTTTCAAGACTTTAAAATATTCTTTTCAGTATGTTTTAGATTAAAGAATAAAATCTTACTTTTAATCATTAAATCACTTTACGTCATAAATTACGACTTTCTTTCATTTTATTAAAAAGAAAAATATGACAAATTAAAAAATATGTTTTAGGAAATAGGAGATATTTAGGATCAGAATTAATAACTGTAATTCTATAAAGTAGTATATTGCTATAAAATATATCCTAGTAACTATAATGCTATAGTAAAATATTTCAATATTTTTTACAATTAAAAAATAAGTTAATTAAAAAAAACGTACTTTAAGTTTTAGGGGCGCCATATGCATCGGGCATTCTTTCGATCGTATAACGATGTTGAGCGACGTACATTATTGGTACTCCTGGAATTTTGCGAATTCTCCTCTTCAGGTCCTTGTCATTGGTGGCAACAATGTAGCATTTGTGCTGAAAAAGATATTAAATTATTAAATCTCGTAACTAGCAGAATTATATACTAACGTTTCACGTTTTTTCAAAAGCAAAGAGAATATTGAGGTTAACTTCAAAGGACGAAACGCGGAATTGATAGGGATCAATAGTTTTTGGATTAGATAATTAGGAAAAGTATGTTTAAATTGAATTAATAAGCTTTAGAACTAAGAAGAACTTTGGAATAAATACTTAACCGTCTTTTTACTCTTTTATTTACTCGATTTACTCAAATGTGCTCAAATGACCGTTAAAGTAGTTAACAGTCATTTAAAGTAAAAACTAAAATTCTAATCTAAAAATTTTAAATTGGACACCTATTGAGAACTATGACAATTAAATTTCAAAGCGCTTGAGAAAGTATCAATTAATATAGACAGAGGGCACTTATCAATTAATTTACCGACCGTAACATTTTTTTTTCAACAAACAGTTTGTTTTAAATATACAACAAAGAAGCAGTTCAAATATTTCAAAATATTCTCTTATACTTAATTCTCAAGGAATTCATTTGCAGGGCTCGAAGTAGGTCCGTAAATCCTGAAAAAGTCCGTAACTTTGCTTCAAGTCCGTAAAAGTCCGTTTTTTTGAAAAAAGGTCCGTAAAGTCCGTAATTTCATTCAAAAAGGATGAAAAGTTCGTAAATTGTACGATATAATTTTGAGAATTTTAGAGAAATTACAAATGGTTGCAGAAATTCAATTATTTTTAAAAGTAATCAAATTCTTCGCAAAAATTAAATTCTGTTCAAAAATTTTTTTAAATTCTCGTCAAAATTTCAATTATCTTTAGAAATATTAAAATTCTTCTCCAAAATTAAATTATTTTCAAAAAATCTAAAAAAACATTGTCAACATTTCAATTATCTTTATAAATAAATAGCAAAATTCTTCGACAAAATTCAATTATTTTCAAAAATTTTATTAAAATTCATTAAAAAATTTCAATTATTTTCATAATTAACAATATTTATCACACGAATTCAATTATTATTTTCTAAAGTAATAAAATTCCATTATTTTCAAAAATTTTAATAAAATCCATTGCAAAATTTCAATTATTTTCAAAAGTAATAATATTCTTCGCAAAAATTAAATATTGTTCAATATCTACTATTTTCATAAAATTTACCAAAAGAATTAAATTATTTTTAAAAAAAATTTAATAAAATTCTATACAAAAACTATTAATTATTTTCAAAAAATATTAAAAATTTCACAAGAATTTCATTAATAACAATTTTTTTTTATAAATTTCTTCGCAATCATTCAACTATTTTCATATTTAATAAAATTTTTACCGGGATTCAATTATTTTCGTAAATAATAAAATTCTTTTTAGGAATTCAATTATTTTCAATAGAATTTTAATCGAATTTCTCGAAAAAATTCTTAAAATTTTTATTAAAATTCGTTCAAAGAATTTAATTATTTAAAAATTTGTTGATAAAATTTTTAATAGGAATTGAACTCCAAGAAACATTCAATTATTCAATAAATTATTTATTTTTGTATTTAAATAATTGAATTCTGGTAGAATTTTCTCATAAACATTGATTTAAAAATAGATTTCAGTTAAAATCTTAAATTATAATAATTGAATTCTATCGAAGAATTTCATTAAAATTTTAAAAATAATTGAATTTTATTGAGACATTTTTTTAAAAATTGTCTTAAAAATAATTGAATTTCTACCAAAAAAAGTTTTATGAAAACTTTTTAAAATGTTTGAATTTCTGCTAAAATTCTGATATTTTTGAAAATAATTGAATTCTTGCGAAGAATTTTATTAAGACTTTTGAAAAATAATTGAATCTCTGGCAAAGATTTTTATTATTTTACAAAAATATTTAAATTCTTGCAAAAAATTTTATTAAAATTTCTGAAAGTAATTAAAGATCTGCTAAGAATTTTGTTATTTTTAATTTATGCCAAGAATTTCATTAAAATTTTTAAAAATAATTGAGTTCCTGTTAATTTTTTTGCAAGAATTTAATTATTTTTGAAAATTTTAATAAAATTCTTCGCAAGAATTCAATTATTTTCATAAATAATAAAATTCAATGCAGAATTTTAATTACTTTTAATTCAATTTTAATCAATTATTTTCGAAAATTTGTTGATAACGATTTTTTATGGGAATTGAATTTTAAGAAACGTTTAATTATTCAATAAATTATTTATTTGCATTTAATTTGTATTTAAATAATTGAATTCTAGTAGAATTTTCTAATAAAAATTAATTTTCATTTCATAAAAATGAATTTCAGTTAAAATTTTAGAAAATAATTTAATATTAAAAGGAAATAACGTGAATTTTAAAAAATAATTGAATTTTGTAATTAATTTTTTTGAAAAAGTTTAATTGAGTTTTTTTAATATTATTTTTAGTTTCTACTTTCTAATATTTATTTAAATAAAGAATTTACGAATAATTGAAATTTCGTAAAATGGAATATTGTAAAGAAATACATTTGAAAATTGTCAAAGAACTTTTTTGAAAATTATTAAAAATAATCGATATAAAGATGAATTTTAGATAAAAATTCTTAAAAATAATAATTGAATTGATAATGATTTTAATTATTATTTTTATTAATGATTATTATTAATATTATAAAACATGAAGAAATCGATGACTTCGAGTCGAAGACTTGGAGTTATCGAATTCTTCATGTTTTATAGTTATGAAAAATTGAATTTCTAGTTTTAAGTAAAATGTTCTCTTATTTGATTCGGCCAGATTCTATTTTTGTCAGTTGATCCGTAATTTTTAATTTTTGGTTCGTAAAGTCCGTATTTTTAAATACTTTCACTGCTTCGAGCCCTGCATTTGAGAATTATAAAAGAATCCTTTATGTCAAGAAACTTATTTTCCTACATTAACTCACCTGCATTACTCTGTTGACTAAACAATCATCTGCATACGTGCCTCTATGATTGCATGGTAATCTTTCAAATCGAGGATCTTTTATAATCTTCAAAGCAATTTTATATTTTGGTCCCAGTTTCTCTAATTCGCCTAAAACGCAATCTGTTACGTAAGGTATACATTTGGCATACAAACATTCTTCCATGTTTTGTATGACATCGAGTTTGTTTTTAATTGAAAAGTTAACGAAATTTGTGTCGATTATAATGTGATAGGGTGGTCCTAATTGTGTGTTATATTCAAAGAAAAGAGCCGACGATTGGTTAGGTCTGAAAAAAATAGATACATATTTGTAAATAAATCAGAATTCGTAAAATAATGTTTTTTCTTTAATTTTAAACTTACAAATCTTTAATTTTCTCTTTCGTATCATCTGGCTTTTTGTTCTTCGAAACACGCTTTTCCGGTTTACTGCAACATTTACAAAAAATATTAATTTAAATTCTTAGAAAAGAATTTAAAATACTAGACGATAAATAAAAAGAATCAGTGTTATTAACCTTTAAAGTGCTATGCCGGTCTGACAGACCGCTATTAAAATTTTCTTTGCTTGTAACTTTTTTTCAAAGTATAATAAGAACTTGAACTTTTTAGTAGCTTCATATTTTATAAAAATCTGTTAGGAGACAATTTTTTTCAAAAATTTTTATTCGTTAAATTTTGTAATATAAATAAATATTTGAAGTATAGCGGTCTGTGAGACCGGGGTTAGCTTTAAGTGAAAGTATATTCCAGTATATTTTCATGAGTAACGTCTGCGCAACTTGACGCGCAGCTAGTTCAACTGACAGTTCTCATAGACTGCATTAATAATAAATAAATAAAATAAATAAATGCATAATACAGAAATGACTTTTTTTGTTAAAAAGTAAAAAATATTTATAATAGTTGTCTTTTAAAAATTATAAATGACTAAAAAACTGTCAAAAGGGAATAGCGGTCTGACAGACCGGGGTTAGCACTGAGCGTGATTTTTCAACACTTAGCACTTTAAAGGTTAATCTTATTTGTTCATAACATGCATACTTACATTCGTGGGTCATTAGGATTAATCATTTTTTTCATTTGAGCAAATTTTTGCATCACCACCCTTCGAGTCTTTTTATTCTTTCCCTAAAATAAATAATAATGCACATAAAAAATAAGAAAATAATGTTAAATAGTTTGTATTTCGAGTCAATGTGTACGAATCATAACCTCACTTTCAACACGTGTTTCAATAAAAAGTTTCCGATTCGAACACTGCAAATATTTTTGCATAAAACATTGAATGCTTACCATCTTGAACAATAACCAAACTACTTTATTGCTATTTATGTCTCAAGTTTTATCAATTTTAAGAGATTTTTATGAAAACGATGACAAAAACGACAAAAACTCTTTGACACTACAGGTACCACAGGTATTTAAACCAAATTTAAACGCAAAAACATTGTAAACGGAAACTAAGAGAATGCTCTAAGAGCTGATTGGCTGTAAATTTCCTTACAAGCAATTTCATTGGAGAAATGAATTTTCAGTTTCCCGCTTCTGTCTTCAAATGTGAAATAATTGAAATTAATTAAATTGTAAAAAAAATTACAACTAGACAAGAAATTTTTAGAAAATTATCAAAAGAATAATATTTATCAACTAAAATTCAAATTAGCATTTTTATAAATTTAAATATGATATATTTTATAAAGGTAGCTGCACTGCTGAGAGTGTGTGTACAGTGATGAGATGAGAGCTTGGAAAGTGAACACAAGACACGTTGGCTTGCATATGTCGTGATTGTCAATAAATAACGGGTGTTTTTTTAGCTTTAAATATTTGTTATTCACTTAAGATAGATAATAAATACGACAATAAATAGACATTAGTTTTGTACTTTTAAGTCATTCCGTTTACTTCTACATGCAAAGTGAGTGAAATTTTTCTTTTCTTATAATTAAATAGCAACAAGTCATAACAAATAGGTTAAGAAGTTAATGACCACAGTGACATTTTCAAAACTATTTGACCGAAATTCTCTTATTAATAAATTCTGGAAATCTGAAAAGAATTTTAAAAAAATGATGACACAATGAGTGTTTGCTGAATCTGTTTTTTTTTAACTCGCAACAAATGTTTCGATTCTACTTTTGTTTGATTTAATCACGATTTCATATAGATAAATATTTATTAAAAATTTTAATATTTTGAATGCCTTTGTATTTACTTAACAATAATAATAACATAATAATCAGTAAGAACAATTTAAATGTTTGGAAAGATTTAGAAGTAAACTTGATTGTATTTGTACTTGAGATATACGTGTTTGTTTAGGGTTATCTTAAAAAATGCATAATATGTTCTTTAAATTCTTTTACAGTTTATAAAATTATTCAAACATGCGAATTGTGCAGATAAGAAGAAACCGCTTATTTCAATTATGTGCTTGGCTTTGCTTGGCCACTTTAATAATTTATCCATTTCTGTCTTTTGCTTCGAAAGATCATGTTAACTCCATTAAAGGATATCTAATAAAAAATATTGTGCAGGTAACTTTTTTAATACTAAAAAAATATTCTTTTAATATTTACTTTTAGATGAAATATAGTAAACAAATAGTAATTAAATCTCAAAATTTTTAGAAACCTGTTGTGGTGGATGGTTTAGGTAATTTTGAACCTACGAATGTAAAGCCAAGAACTGGACCAGGAGAAGATGGAAAGCCACATATTTTAAGAGAAGATCAACAAAATGACGTTCAACAATCGGAAGCAGAATATGGAATGAATATGGTGTGCTCAGACGAAATTTCTCCGGATAGATCAATTCCTGACTCAAGACCTGATGAGTAATGTCACTTTTAAATTCTAAAGTAATTAATTTACTGTCATAGTTAATTATTTTTTCTGCTTTCTTTTTTTAGGTGCAAACACTGGGATTATCCTAAAAATTTGCCACGTACGAGTGTTATTATTGTTTTTCACAATGAAGGTTTCTCGGTGTTAATGAGAACGGTGCACACCGTGATAAATAGAACGCCACCTGAATTTTTAGAAGAAGTTCTTCTTGTAGACGATTTTTCGGATAAAGGTTCGTTAATAATAATGTTAAAAGAAATCAATACCGAAGATAATGAAATAATTTCCGTTAATTTGAATTTTTTTCAGAAAATTTGAGAGGAGAATTGGAATCCTACATAGAGAAATGGGATGGTAAAGTGAAACTGATAAGAAATCATGAGAGACAAGGTTTGATTCGAACCAGATCACGTGGAGCTCGAGAAGCAAAGGGAGAAGTTATTGTCTTCTTAGATGCCCATTGTGAAGTTAATACCAATTGGCTGCCGCCTTTATTAGCTCCGATTGCTCTCAACAGGTTTGAAATTCATTTCATAAATTTTATACTGATTTTAAAAATTGAGTTTGATTATTGAAAATAATTTTTGATTCTTAATAGTAACGTGATGACTGTTCCTGTAATCGATGGAATCGATCACAAGACTTTTGAATATCGACAAGTTTATCACGAAGGCCGTCTGTACAGGGGAATTTTCGAATGGGGAATGTTGTATAAAGAAAATGAATTGCCAAATCGAGAGTCGAAAACTCGAGAACACAGTAGTATGCCATACAGGTGAATAAAAATTATTATTATAATTATTATAATAAAATATAGTATCGTAATTTATATTTCTCTTTTAAATTAGGTCACCAACACATGCAGGTGGACTATTTGCAATAAATCGAAAATACTTTATATCATTGGGTGGCTACGATGAAGGACTACTCGTCTGGGGAGGAGAGAATTTTGAATTGTCTTTCAAAATCTGGCAGTGTGGAGGCAGCATACTGTGGGTTCCTTGCTCACACGTTGGTCATGTTTATCGAGGTTTTATGCCTTACAATTTTGGCAAACTCGCGCAAAAAAAGAAAGGACCGCTCATTACAATCGTAAGCAACAAATTTCAATAAATATTTCATTGAATTCGTCAAGGAAATTTGAATTTTTCATACTATTAATAAATAATTCTGTGGAACTAATAATTTAGAAAAATTGTGATTACAATTCTTTTGAAATTAGATACATTTTTAAATATATTTAATACTATTTTAAAAATTGTAACGCAATCTTGGAAAGAATTTAATTATATTGATAAATATCAAAATTCTTCTAAGAAATTCAATTATTTTCAGGAATTTTAATGAAATTCTTTGCAAAATTCGATTATTTTTATAAATAACATTATTCATCATAAGAATTCAATTATTTCAAAAATAAAAAAAATCTTCCCAGAAATTCAATTATTTTCAGGTATTTTAATAAAATTCTTTACAAAATTAATTATTTTCATAAATAACAATCTTCATCATAAGAATTAAATTATTTTCAAAAATAATAAAATTCTTCTTAGAAATTCAATTATTTTCAGGAATTTCAATAAAATTCTTTGCAAAATTCAATTATCTTTATAAATAACAAAATACTTCGCTAAAATTTAATTATTTTCAAAGATTTTAATAACATTCTTTGCAAAGTTTTAATATTATTTTCAAAAAATTTTCCCAGTTCAGTGATTTTCAATATTTACTATTTTAATAAAATTTTGCACAATAATTCAATTTATATTTAATTAATTATTAAAAATAATGGATTTATAAAAGAATTTTAATTAAAAATACACAAAAAAAATGGAATTTTGGATATGTTACAAATGATTGCAGACATTTTTAATTATTTTCAAAAGTAATAAAATACTTAGCAGAAACTAAATTATGTTCAAAAATTAAAAAAAATTCTAGTCAAAATTTTAATTTTTTTTATAAATAATGAAATTCTTCTCCGAAATTCAATTATGTTTAGGAATTTTAATAAAATTCTTTGCAAAATTAAATTATTTTCATAAAAAACAATATTTATCAGAAGAATTTTCATTGTTTTAAAAAATAATAAAAGTCTCACTCGGTTATCTTTAATTATTATAAAAAATGAAGAAATCGATATCTTCATGTTTTATAATAATAATAATAATAATATTCTTAAAAGTTATTGAATTTCAAAAGGTTTGAATTAAAAATTTTTCAAAATCTTAATTTTAATGAAAAAATAATAATGATTAAATATTTTATAAATAAAATCATTGATGTTTTCGAATAATTTTATATTTTAGAGAAATTTGTCAATAAATGTAATAGAACATTTTTTTGAATATCTAATCATTTTTAGAGTGAATCAGAATATTTTTTAGGGTCAACGAAAAAGTTAAAATTTCATCTGTAAATTAACTTGTGCAATCTATTAAAAAATTTATTAGTATGTTAATGATAATATTAATTTGTGTTATTTGTGATTCTTTCATTCCATTGTAGAATTATAAAAGGGTTATTGAAACTTGGTTCGACGATAAGCATAAAGAATTCTTTTACACAAGAGAACCATTGGCGAGATTATTGGATCATGGCGATATTACTGAGCAGCTTCTTTTTAAGAAACGAAAACAGTGCAAAAGTTTCCAATGGTACATGGATAATGTAGCTTATGACGTTCTTGACAAGTTTCCAGAATTACCGCCAAATATTCACTGGGGCGAGGTATTTCATTGTTAACAATTATTTTATTTTAATTTTATTAGAGGAAATGATCCTAAGAAGCAAGTTATTTTAATTTAATTATGTTGGTTATGTTGGTATTACATTTACCTTGTTAATTAAAAGTTTCTGTGTTTAAACTAAAAAAAATTGCTTCTTAGCGCGTCACATTTAAAATCGTTAAATTCATCCTGGAGAAAAGTTACCTAATTTAAGAAACAATATTTTTAGTTAGTAAGCGTGGCAACTTCAGCGTGTTTGGACACCATGGCACATTCACCCCCTAGTCTAATGGCTACATCCTATTGCCATGGATTTGGAAACAACCAAGTAAGCAAATTTTTAGCATTCATATATTTGTTAAGTATTAGATTATAATTATCATCGTACTATATTATAATTATTTCTTAGCTTATGAGACTGAATGCAAAGGGACAATTGGGAGTCGGTGAGCGTTGCGTGGAAGCAGATGGACAAGGTGTAAAATTAGTATTTTGTCGACAAGGAACTGTTGACGGTCCTTGGCAGTATGATGAGGTATTTCATTTATAAACCTAATAAAGAATTCATCCTTTAGTGTGAATTTATAATTCACCCTTTTTGAATTTATTTACAGAAAACAAAAACTCTTCTACATAGAGTACATAAAAAATGTGTAGCTCTTCATCCACAAACTCATCAATTATCGTTAATGCCCTGTGATATTTACAATACATACCAGCAATGGAGTTTCCATCAAATTCATCCCAAGTGGTGAAAATAACGTATTTTCAAAGAAAATACATGCTCAGAAAATCATCAAATTCCTAAGGTTACTAAACTGATGAAAAACTAATCAAGTTACTTGTAGATTATTTGTTGACATTAGGTTCTTAAGTCAAATTTTGTACAAATGCGCAATCGACCAATTACATTTTTTTAGCAACTTTTTTCAATATCCAATATAGGTGTATAAAATATAATTGATTTATTTTTTTATACAATTTTAGATTTTCACTGATAGTTTCAGATAATGTTTTTTAAAATTGAAACGCACAAAATTGGAATTAGTTTGTATTTTCATAACTTTTTCTATAAGTTTTCGCATTTAAATGAATGAAGGAATTTTTGACTGAATTGAAAGAACACTTTCTACTAACAATGTAGAGTACTTAAAGAGAAGAAGATTAATGTTTATTAGGTAGATAAATGACTATGATTCCAATTTAGATTAGAATTTACAAGATAGTATAGTAGTCTCTGTATTTGTTAAATAATTTTAAATCATGACAA
Source organism: Leptopilina syphax (assembly GCA_032872505.1). NCBI lineage: Eukaryota > Metazoa > Arthropoda > Insecta > Hymenoptera > Figitidae > Leptopilina > Leptopilina syphax. The sequence goes on along the minus strand of CM065469.1, from coordinate 26,107,080 downwards.
TAACGATGAATATAAATTATATATTCAAATAGTTATTCAATATATTGCTTTCAACCAGTTGAAACTTTTATATATTATAATATTTATATAATAGGCATTCAATGCATTAATTTTGTGATTGAAAGAAAATAGCTCTTCCTTTTTTTTTTAATTTAGAATAAATATTTTAATCAAATGGTTTATGTATTTTACGTATTATATAGTTTTATAGCAAGTTATTATTGTAAATTCTTCGAAGGTTATATAATTATAACATACTGTTTTTCTTTAATTTCTTCTTTCCATAGACTAAAATAAAATTTTGTTATTAAATCAAGTATTATTGAGTACATACAGTAAACGTAAGATTTATTGAAATTAATATTTTAATAAAAATAAAAACATTTTACACAAAGTTCTACTTTTTTCTTTAAATGCAGGCTTCGCACTCATCTACTAAAACCTACTACTACTAAACCCACTACTTTAAATTCGCTAATACTAAAAATCAAAAAACTATTCACAAAAAGTATAATCAAATTCTTTAAAAAGATTCATTTCTTTTCAAAAAATATTCGAAATTCAATTATTTACAATATCTAGTAATTTCATAAAATAATTTCGCAAACAAATTCAATTATTTAAAAAAATTTGATAAAATTTCCACAGGAATTCAATTCATTAAAAATAGCATTTTCAAAAAAATTTCGGAAGAAATCAATTATTTAACAAAAATTTTATACAATTCTTCACAATAATTCAATTACTATCACTAATAAAAACATTCATTTTTTACGGAAACTCAATTTTTTAAAAATTCTTCTCAGGAATTCAATCATTTTTGAAAATTTTAAGAAAAATCTTAGCAACTATTCAATTGTTTTTATAAATTAGTAAAATTCATCGCTAGATTTCAATTATTGTAATATGTAATAATATGTAATTTATTCTTAAAAATTTAATTTCAATTTCTTGAAAAAATCAATTATTTAAAAAATGTTTTTTTTTAAATTCTTTGGAAGAATTCATTACAAAATTATTAGAATTTTTCACAGGAATTCAACTATTTTCAAACAAATATTTAAATAAAATTGTTCGAAAGAAATAAATTATTTTAAATACGATTTTAATTACATTTTTTTTAAATAATTCAATTATTCTTTTAGATTTTAATAAAATTCTTCCCCAAGAAATTAATTATTTACTTAAATAGTTCTTCGAATAAATTCAGTTATGTCGATAAATAACAAAATTATTCCCGAAGATTCAATTATTTTTAATCATTTTAATAAAATTCCTTGCAAAATTTAATTATTTTCATAAATAACAATATTTATCACAAGAATTCAATTATTTTTAAAGGTTAATAAATTTCTTCTTGGAAATTCAATTATTTAAAAAAATTCTAATAAAATCGTTTGCAAACGATTTTATCTTTTTAGGAATTTAATTATTTTCAAAAAAATTTAATAAAATACCACATAGACATTCAATCATTGTTAAAAATTATAATAGAATTTTTTGTAAAGTTTAATTATTTTCAAAAATTATTCTCAACTCAATGATTTTCAATATCTACTATTTTCATAAAATTTCTGAACAAAATTCATGATTTAAAAAATTGTTTGTAACAAATTTCTTAAGAATTCAATTCTTTTAATGAATAATAAATATTTCTCACTAACTCAATTATTTAAATTAGAATTTGCATAAAATTAGGCGAAAGAAATGAATTATTTAAAAAGTTGTATAAAATTCTTCGCAAGAATTAAATTATTTTTATAAATATTTAAATTCTTGCATGAATAATAAAATTCGTTGCAGGAAATTAATTTATTGACAAGATAAGAAAGAAGTAAATATTTTCGAAGAAAATTTGGAAAAAGTCAGGAAAATAAAATATAGAATGGAATTTTTGTCAGTTTTGTGAAGTGTCTAAAACGAGGTTTTTTGGTCGTCAAGTTTAATTCTACTTTTTTTTAGTTTGAAAACTACTTTTTGCTACTTTTTTTAAAATTAATTATCGATTGCGAAGTCTGGAATTGATTCATCAATTACCTTTAAAACTTAACAATTACTTTTCTCAACAATCTAAAAGGTCAAGTTTCCTCTTCGAATCGAAATTTTTTTTAAGAAATCATAACAAAAGATCTATTTTTTAAATAACTTTATTGTGTACTGTTTATTATAAAAAAAAACAAAACTTTGTCAGTGAAAATGTGATGAAATAATATCCGAAAAAAGCTGAATGTGGAAACATAATTATTGCATGGTATTAATGATGTCATCAATTTTTAATATACTGCGAACGGTTTCGGAAGCAAGCGTTATTAAACTGGTGGACACTAAAAGTGGTTGAAAGACTTTCTCCTCGAACATGTTGGTAATGGCTCCTTTTCGCACGTTTATTCCTGTTAAGATTTCCCCTTGGGAGTGACGATTTCTAAGCTCCGTCACGGTGGCAATTGGATTCAAACCTGCGTTTTCGGCCAATGTACTTGGAATGACCTGTAATGAGTTTTTTTTAGTAAAAAAAACAAATTTTAGCTCTTGTTGAAAAAACTATTTTTTAATATTTTTTAAAACATATATTTTGATAGAAACAAACCTCCAGAGCGTTTGCGTAAGCACGAACGCAATAGCCGTCTACGCCTCCAAGAGTTTGTGCATAAGCTGCGAGTTTCAGAGCTAATTCAATTTCCGGTGCACCTCCTCCAGCAATCAATGCCTTTTGCTTAACTAAGCAACGGATGACACAAAGAGCATCATGCAGAGACCTGTCAGCTTCGTCCAAAACTAATTTGTTACTTCCACGAACCACGATTGTAATCGTACGTCCTGGATTCTGGATTCCAGTGATCTGTAGAATAAAATTTTAATACACTTGTAATAAAAACCATAAAATTCATATTATTGCAATCATTCTAGGAATGAATCTCACCTTAACGAATTTCGAATTTCCAGTTGCGACTTCTTCGCACAATTCAGCACTTGAGAGATTCTCAGCTGTAAAGTGATCCAAGGAGGCAATCGGTCTGCATCCAAGAGTTTTGCAAACGTATGAAATGTCCTCACGTTCGATATCCTTGATGACCATGACCTTGATTTTGTCCAAAAAGTGAATCGCAAGGTCACTTAGGGCATCACGAAGAATTGATTTCTGAATTAGGAGAACATTACAACCGGCCTTTTTGATCTGTTTCACAATGTTGAGAATGTAGGCTCTTTCTTCTTTCAAGACACGATCCATCGCTGAATAATCGGAGACAACGACATTGTGATCCATCTGTAAAAGAAAACAAAATTATTTCATATCTCTCAAATTGATAGAAAAGTATAAATCTAGTTATTAATGTCAAATCTTCAGCACTTACGTCAGTTTTAGGTGGAGATAAACAGAACTGGATGAGACCGATTTTAGCCTTCTCAATGCGTCTTGGTCCATTGACGTTCGAGCTCTTCTGGGTGAACACGAGACCATCGATCAGTTCCGTATCTTCAATGGTTCCACCAAGTTTCTTAATCACTTTGATGTCCTAAAAAATTCATTCTTTCATTTTCTTGCCTATCTTTTTATTTTGAGTTATAATTTTTATAATTTTTCAACTATTTTCAATTATCAGATAAAGAAAGTTATTGTTTACCTTCAAGTCAACGGAATTCTCTCTTCCGGGTTCGGTAACTTTAAGCACAGCATCCACTGCCAAAGGAGCCAAAATACTTGAGTGCTGAGAAACAACCTGCAAACAAGGAAAAGTTTAAATATTACATTTTTAATTAATTAAATTAAAAAATTCTCAAAAAATGTAAAAAAATCAAAAACCCTGTATAGAAAGTAGAAAATTACTTTAGAATTTAAGGAGGTAGCAGCTGTTTCGACAAGTGATGCTTTATCGGACAAATTGACAGTTACACGTAAATCCATTAAAATTTCAACAGCTTTCGTGGCTGCAATTTGGAAAGCCTCACTGATCGAAGTTGGATGGATTCCTTTATGCAGCAAATTATCTGCAGCTTCTAAAAGTGCACCAGCTACAATAACGACACTAGTTGTTCCGTCACCGGCTTCAGAGTCCTGAGCTTTTGACAATTCAACCAACTGGAAATAAAGAAAATTTGTAAATTTATAACTTGTAAATTATAAATAAAAAATAAATTATAAATATTCTTTATTTAATTTGGAAATTAATAGTTATTATATTGTACCATTTTTGCTGCAGGATGGACAACATTCATTTCTTTCAAAATAGTTGCTCCATCATTTGTTATAGTAACTTCGCCATTTGCTGCTTGAATCTAAAAAAAGGAATCGATTAAATAAAATCTTCAATTAACTATATAAAATATATAAGATAATATATATATAAAATAATTTTAGCAAATTACCATTTTGTCCATTCCTCGAGGACCCAAACTAGTGCGAATTGCATCACTGACAGCTGAAAATTGACAAATTATTTATTAACCTTTATACAATTAAATAATATAAAAAAAGAAAAATTTGATTAAAAAATTTTAACGATTTCAACAAAAAGATAGACATAACCTCAAAGTTACTAATGAAAATAAAAAGCAATCAATTTAAAAAACAGAGCCATTTGTATTCAAAATCTAATTTTATATTACGAAGTCCTTTATATTACTTATACTATAATTATTTATAATTTTTCATAAATATAATTATGAATGTAATTATGGTAATTATTAAATATAATTATGAATGTAATTATGGTAATTATTAAATATAATAAATTAAAGAGTAAGAGATTAAAATTTTTCAGTATATTCTTGTTATAATAACTTTCATTGCATGTAAAATAAATAATTCACTTAAAAAATGCTTATTACTTTATTTTACTTTATAGATCGGAGTAATTTATGAAAATGTGGGTAAATCACAACCGGTCCAAGACATGACCATAAATGGAGAACTTCAAACCGAGAATGACAGACATTTTTATTAAGCACCAAAAAATATTACCGCATGAAAATGTGGTGAAAAATAAATTATTATTATTATTATTATTTTTAAATGATAAATTACCTTTTGCAGCATTAATATTACTGCTACGAATGTCTGTAGGTTTAGTTTTATCTTTATAAGCTTGGGAGTGGGTGGCTGTAGATAATTGAGTCATTTTTGATTTACTTCCTGCGCTTTGTCGATCGAGCTTTGTGTAAATTTTCTGCAAAGCAGGATTTGTATAATTCCGAGGTGCGCTTTCGCGAGACACTTTTGCAAACTTTTTATAAAAAGATTTTAAACAAGAAACAAAAGCTATTCGACCGCGTGCAGAAACAATTTCAACGACATGAAGTATATGAACAATATAGAGGGGGAATAATGTAGTAAAATATAGCATGCGGCAAGAAAGAAAACTAAAAAAATACTTGGAGAAAAATAAATAAATTTTATAAAGGGAGTCAGAGGATATACTTTTTTGTTTTATATTTGAATTTTTAATTACTCTTTTAATCAAAAGGTGTTGAGAAAATTTACAAAATTTGGGTGTGGAAACTGTGAATTTGAATTATTTCGTTGCGCTGCCGCCAGGTGGCAGTGTTAAATTATCCAGACATTTGATTGGTCGTAATGTTGTCCTTTAAATTTTTTGAACTATGCTCATTTGTAGGTTATGTTGATCATTTGTGGCGCGATTCGGCGGTTAAGCTATTGTTGTTATCGGTGTCGTCTTAGTTTTTTTATTTATTAAATTAATATCTAAACTTTGTAAATACTCCAACTTTAAAGTTTCGAAAATTTAATAGTGAAACGTGTGAATAGTGTTTATTGTCGCATTTTACGTGTGACAAAATCTACCCTTATTATTTGATCTTCTGAATGAAGAACTGATTCTGATTAGTTTTACTCTTTCCATCAAAACAATTTGATTTCTACAAGAACAAAGTTTGGAAGAAAGTTAATAAACGGAATTTTTCTCTATTAATAAAGGTATCAAACTTTTCTGCAATAATAATAGTTTTTTTCTATAGTAATATAATAACACTTTTGTTAATAGAAAAATTATATCTTTTCTTTTGGCTCAGTATTTGGCAACAGAACTCGCGTCATGAAGTGCTGTCAATAAAATGATGTTTAACTACAAAGAGCATCGTAAACCATGCAATTAAAAGTGCTTTGTATTGTTAAAAACTGCTCTTTTGGAACATGGTTGAAACTTGCATAAAGAACAAGGTATCTAGATTTTTTTGCCTTTTATTATTCTCGTTATATTGTTATTACTATAAAAAACCAAAGTTCATAAAAGTTTTAAAGTTAATTAACAACTGAAAATTCTGCAAACAAACGATTTTCTCGCGTCATTGACATTAGCAAATAATATTAATATCGAGAGAAAGCATTCGTTTTTTCTGCATTTTTATTGTAAATTTTCTATTTTGTAAATTGTTTAAAATAATGAAAAAATTTGTACTTATACAGTGCAAATAGTACTTTTTTCGTATTTTATAAAATAAGTATATTCGGTTTCTTTTTATTTTTTCAATATTGATTCGATTATAATTTTTCATCTCGCAAGAAAAGAGTGAGATGCTAAAATATAATATTTCACACGAGAACTTGTCCAGTCGTCCTCTAATTCTTTTTTTCATCATCCCGCAGGTAATCATCAGCAAGGCACTTAAAAAATTTCACCTTGGAGGCAAAATGAATGAGAGAGAAATTCTACGCCAGTGTAAATTTAGGCTCGGCGCACAACGGTTAACTGTCGGCGCGCGGTTGCGATCAAAACCAACAACCAGCCGATCATCGGTCGATTTTAACATCGAATGTTTAAAATTTTAACTCGTTTAAAAGTTACACGAAGAAAGGAAAATCAAAACTAAATTCAATCAAAACGAGATGAGAAATTAACTTTCGAGCAAGAAGCAGCATTAATTTGAACGACCTTTAAATAATTCCCGATGTGTCAGGTATGTAAGCTCAATTCGTTACGGATGACGTACGCTGCAACATCACCTGAGCACCTGTTTGTTGTGCGAGTTAATCGCGACGTGTCGCAGTAACGCTTTTCCAGTATATTTTTCGCTTTTAAAATAAAAACAGCGCCGAGAGTTTAATCGGAAAATTGAATTTTTCACGATCTTCAGTCGAGAACAGTCTTCGTTTTCAAATGGTTCGTTCGGGACGCGCGTCTCACCTGAATAGAATATAGTTACAGTGTTGACAAGTGTTTCGTGTGTGAATAATAATAATACAGTAAATTCAATAATGCTGATTTTGTGATTGTGTCGACAATTATTTTTGCAATTTTTCTACTGGAAAAGTGTGACGACAATTAATGGAGAATTTAATGAAAGTATAATGACATTATCATGAACGTCCCTATAATTTCTGGAGATATCGACGATGAGGATTATAAGCCGCGTTTCGTTAGGGTGAGTACTTTCTGGAAATTATTTTAATTCTTTTAATCTGTCTTCGCATTCTTGCGATATATTCTTATTTCACAATTTCATGGGAATATAATTCCGTGTCGCAATATATTCAAAATAGAATCACAAATTCTTTCACCTATTAATTTTAAGTGTATGAAAATTAGAAAGATCTTTGAATTAAAGAGACTAGAATTTATGACTAGATATTTATATTCGATAAAATATCCCCGATTTTTTGAAAATTAAATCTAATCGATAAAATGTTATAAAATAACTTTCCTTTTCGGGAAAGAATTTATATCTAAATAATTAATTTTCGAAAAAAGAAAAATATAATCTTATCGAGATTATAAATTAAAAAACCTTAAATTGAAAAATTCAAATTTCTAAAATTCGGGAATTTTTTTTTAAAAAAGAAATAAAATTTTTTATTTATTGAAAAAGTACACAAGTGGAAAATGTGCTAATAATTAGTTATATCAACGTTCAAATAGCAAATACCAAATTATTTAATTAAACTTGACTGAATATGGGTAAAATATGACTCAAACAATATGCAAACAAAATACGTAATTAAAACAGTGATTTAATCCTCGTGGTAATTATTTTTTAATAGAATTTTCGTTTTTAAAAATAGATTTTATCATTTGTTCTTCAAAATTGTTTTTTACCTCTTAATTACTATCTGATATAGTCATAATTAAGGAATCCGTTGAAAAATTCATAATTTCCAGACTAACTACGTCATTTGCTAAAAGAATTGTTGTTATCGAAGGATTCACTTATATGTGTATAATTTTCTGACATAATCAACATTCGTTTTTAATTTGGTATTTCATTTTCTAAGAAATTTTCACTCATATGAATATTTTTAATGAGTTTCAAAGAAATTTTGTTTTATCACTTTTTTATATTTTCGAAAGAGTATTTTTTTATACCCACATAAGTTTTAAACGTTCAAATAATTTTTAATTATTTTTATTTTTATATATATATGTATAATTATTTTTAATTTGTATTTTATTAAATTTAATTATTTTTATATTAAAGAAATTAATTCTTAACTACGTAAATAGTAAACAATTTTTATTTTGCAATATTTTTTATTTTACTCAGTAAATTTTTAAATTCAAAAATTTCAATTGATCGAATTATTTCTTCGTTAAAAATATTTTCAAAATTTAACGATTCCATTAAAAATAAAAAAAAATAAAAATATTTTGAATGTTCCTTAAGTTCTGAACGTTCAAATAAATAAAATTTATTTCTTTTTCAGATTAAAATTTTATTATAATAATTTTGTGTCAAGTATAAAAGAAATTAATTTTAAAGTTTCTAAATGTAAAATTTAAGTTTTTAATTTGTATTCAAATTAGTAATTTATGGGAATATTTTTAATAAAAAGTACTTCGTTTAATTAGAACTTTCAGAAATTAAGGGACATTTTTTCAAACTATTTAAGCAAAACCAATTTCGTACGATATTTCTCAGAACCTTGGGAATTTTTTTTAAAATTAAAAGTTGGTAATTAAATCAAAATAGAATTATTTAAAATTTTTTAAACAATGTAAAATTTTTAAACAAAACTATTTGTAGAGACAAATTTTAGAAAATTGTCAACAATTGCGGTTTTGAATATTTCTCTCTACATAGTTATCTGAAAATGTCCTAAATACATACATAAATTATTTCACAATTAACTAGTTATTCTCTATTGTAAACCATTCTTTATACGTTTAAATTTACATAAATCTTAATAATCGAGACTTGCCACTCACGTATATTTAAGTGGGTAATAATAATTTAATATTTTTCTCAAATCCCATCTTTCTTTTTTCAATAATTAATGCTTTTTAAAATGCGCGCACGTTCCTTTATTTATTTTTTCCAGTGGGTTTAAATTCTGTTCCAATTCTATAACAAATTATTTTCTGTAGAAATGCAGAATAATGATAATAATTATTAAATATTTCGAAACAAAGGGAATAAGTTATTGAGTAAACATTCTTTAAAGTCATTACCTCATTTAAGTCATATTTTATAAAGCGACGATTAATAATGATTCTTGGTACGTGTGCTTTAAAGTATATAAATCTTTTATCGAAAAGATAAAAGGCGTATCATTTCCGAATAAAGGGTTAAATCATTTTTGTTTATAGTTTTAATAAAAGAAATCAAAATATAAAATTATTAATATTCTTTCTTCACGCGATGATTTTACACATATAGTAGAGGCTAAGAAACTAGAAAATTTCTGATTATGATTGATCGATTTGTCTGTATATCTAATACGTTGATCAGTTACTTTATTTTTCTCTCTTCTTTAATTAAAGTGTCTATTTTGACATTTTGTACAAACCTTCAATTTATCAACATTTTTTTCAATTCCATTGGTTTTGAAAAAATATTCTTTTCTGTTTTTAAAAGTCGTATTTACTATTTTATCAAAACAGGTTTACTATTTTATTAAAATATGTTTACTATTTTATTAAAACATGTATACTATTTAACTAAAACATGTTTACTATTTTATTAAAATATATTTACTATTCTACTAAAATATTTCGAATACTGTGAAATAAATTCTGTTAAGATCTCTTTAAGTTTTATATCGATATGCATAATATGTGTTAATTGTTTTGAAAAATGTTTTAATCACTATAATTAAAAAGGAAAACTAGATTAGGCCTAAAGTTTTATTTACACAGTGATTAAGTGATTGGAATTTTACAGGACTTTCCTTTTTAAACTATGATTAAATGTCAAACTAAATGTCCCATAAAACTGCAATATTTAACTTTCTAAAGCTAAAGTTTAAATTTCTTTTTCGAAAACCGCTTATTAAGGATTGGAAATCATTATAAATGTATCATAGTTTCTCGAAGTTTCTCGTATTTTTGAAAATTGTTCCATTTCAATGCATATATTAATTCCTTCGCATTTTATATCAATAATCGACGAACGCATCTTAATTCATATAGTTATTTTTTTGTCGTTCTTTACCTGAAAACGAATTAATTTTCAAAAATTTGTTGACAATCTCTCTAAATTTGAATTAGTTATTGACTTTTTGCTTTTGAATTAGTAAATAGATTGAATAGTAATTTATATACTAATTTTTAAGTTAAATTTACTAATTTGAAAGCAAAAAGTCAGTCACTAATTTAAATTATTAATAAATATTTTTAATTTTTTACTAATTCAAATTTAGAGAGATGTTGACATAAAAAGTTAAAGAAGAAAACATTAATTTTAGAAGAAATAATTCTTTTTATACGTATAAATTTTTCGTTTTTAAAAACATTGTTGAACTTCAAGCTCATATCTAAAGTTTAAAAAATACAAAAAATTGATAGTAATTTGAATTTTAAGCAAGCCGTTCCACTTTTGTACTTTTATCACGAAACGTAATTAAACATCTGTGTTTACTTAGAATGAGTAATGTTTGTTCAATTTTGTCTTTTTGATGAAAATATGTTACTTTGTTATCCTCATTCTTGCGTTTTATATATATGATAAAAATATATATACATACAAAATATGAAAATTTATTAAATTTTTATAAAATCCATTCTGTTAATTCAATTTCTTTTTTTAAATTTAGAATTAAAGAAAAAAAAATTGAATGAAGAAAATTATAATTAAACTAAATTAAATTAAAAATTTTAAATCTAACAATAGTTAGTTTCGTACAGAATGAAGTGTTCGAAATGTTTCTAAAGTTCTAAATGTTCAAATGAACAAAATTTATTTACTTTCGACGCTGAGCGTTGACGTTAATTTTATGGACATTTTTTTGCAATAATCATGAATTTTTTATCAATTCATCTTCAAATATCAACTTGAAATTTTTAATAATTATTTTAGATTCAAAATTAAAAAAAGTCCACCAATTAACAAAAATAATAATTATTATTTATTTTCAAAAATTTTAATAAACTTTTTTGAAACAATTAACTAGTTTAAACAGTAAAATTCTACGTGAGAATTCTATTATTTTAAATAATCATAATATATTCGTTGTAGGAATTATTTTAATTTGAATATTTTCACTAATTTTAATAGCATTTTGCAAGAATTAAATTATTTTCGTGGATAATAAAATTCTTCATACAAATTCAATTATTTTCGTAAATAATTAACAAATTTTATAACAAATTTCGTTTGACTGATCTAAATTATGCAAATTTTTCTCTTGCTTATTTATAAAAAATAGAAAATTTGTTAAAAAATTATAATTAAGAAATAGTAAATAAATACCCATTATTTTATGCATAATTTTTATTTCTCAATAACATTATTGTTCACAAACTCATTTTTTTATTTTGGGAAAAAAAACATTACATATTCCCGTTTCTTAATATTTTTGTAGAAAAATTTCAATTTCAATTTCATAAGGAAAAAATTTTACTCAATACAAATATTCTGTTACATTTATTTAGGAATTTCTTTAATTGTAAAATTATTCGAAAACATCAATATTTTCTTTTTTAAATAAATATTTAATTATTATTATTTTTTCACAGGAATTAAGACATTAAAAAATTTCAAATTCAAACCTTTTTGAAATTAAACACCTTATAAAAGTATTTTGCTATAAAACATGAAGATATTGATTGCTCTGAATCGAAGACTCGGAGTAATCGATTTCTTCATGTTTTATAATAATTTATAATAATTAAAAATTTATGAAAATAATTGGATTGATGAGAAGAAAATTATAAAAAATTGTAAATAATTGAATTCCTGTGGAATTTGGATTATTTTTGACAATAATTAAATGTTTGTGTACGATTTTATTAAATTTTTTTTTTATAATTGAATTTTTCTCGGAAAATTTTATTAAAATAGTAGATATTGAAAATAATTGAAATTAGGACAAGAATTTTATTGGCATTTTTGAAAATAATTGAACTTTGGTGAAAAATTTTGTTATTTACAAAGATAATTGGGATTTTGACGAGAATTTTTTTTTAATTTTAAACATAATTGAATTTTATTAGAAGAATTTTATTACTTTTGAAAAAAAATTGAATTTCTGCAATAAATTATTTGCAATTTCTTCAAAATTGAATTATTTTAGTGTTTTCAACAAAAATTTAAATTTAAAATTTTTACATTCTATTATTTTTAAAATTGCTAATTTTATTTTAAAAATGAAGTAAAAAGTTAGCCGCGCGCTTTGGCGCGTGAATTGTTGCTAGTTTTTAAATAATGTATTAGTGAATTGTTTATTTAGTTTTGTAGAATAGGAAAAAATAGTTCGATTTCTCGGAAACGTCCACAATTTTCATTTTTTTTCAAAAAACTGGACAAAACTGTGAAATAGGCAGTTTTGGTCAAACTTTTATTCAAAGTCAAAATCATCATGAAGACCCACGCTATAAATTTAAAAATAATTAATTAAATTAAGACACAGAATAGGAAGAAAATAATTTGATTTTTCGGAAACGTCCACAATTTACGCATCTTTTTCCAAAAAACGACCCAAAATTGTGAAATAGTTAGTTTTTGTACAATTTCGAAAAAATTAGAACTTTAGGATCATTTATAAATTACAGTAATTTATTGAATTTATTTTTCTTCAATTGAAATAAAGTATGTGCTCGGTCCAAATGTGCGCTGCATGGTTGTTTATAAATGTTTTAGTGAACGACGACTGAAATAAATCTTGAAACATTTTACGACAGGGAGTGTTGTTTCATTGTTTTCTTTTATCAAGAACAGTTCTCAACACTTTCTATTGAGCAAAGGGATATTCTTGTTTATTTCTCACCACTTTCTGAGATGAACTCTTTTTGAAGACAAGTTTCTGTTTTAACATCACAGAGAGTGAGAGAGAGAGATAGAGAGAATAAAACATTGCTCTGCCAATGCGTATACGCGTATATATGATCCTCTTTCTCGCGACTATCATTTTACAACTTTTGCGACCTTCATTATATACGATTTGTATTATGTTCATATGCATTAAACGAGTCCGCTCCCCATTACACATGTTTCTCAAGCAAACTGTCTTCAAGTTTCCCTTTGAATTTCCCCTTCTTTATTTTTTTTCCACATTCATTCATCATATAGTGCTGCTTCTCTTGTGTTATAATATTCTGCGTTGTGCAAATATTCAAAGACGAACAATAATTTATGAAAATAAATGACCCATTTTTAATGCAGTTTGTCTCAATACCTACTTCGAAAAACTGTTATTGAAGGTGCGCTGTCTTTTAACCACTCTGTTTTTTTTAATAAATATAATAGTGGATAATTTTCTAAATCCTGTTTCTCTGGTAGCATTTATAGTTGTTATACAATAATATTTCTTGATATTTTGTTCTTCGAAGTAGTTTTCTTATATTGTATTTTTTATTTATTAACATTTTTGCTTCCTCGTAGAAGAAGTTTCGGACTTGCCTCATCTGCTTTTTTTGAAATTCATTAATTACAGGCATCACAGTTGGTCCCCTTTTCTCCTCTTATTTCAATTTTATCACCTTCTTCACCTTTTTCCCCTTTTTTTGGTGATTTGTTCCTTTTTTCCCCTTTTTCTAATCTAAAATAAACAAGTTTTTCTTTTTTTGAAATCTTTTTCAAAGTGTAATCATAAAATTTAGACTCAATGTTATAGAATTCAGAGCTTTTTATTTTTGATTTAGATTATTAACACCACACATAATATAAATATGGTTTTTTATGTTAATAACTTAAATAATATAGATAACGTAAAGAATTTTATAATTATAAAATAGTTCATCCAACAAAATGCAGTCCTCAAGAAAAATAATTAATTAACATTCAAATAATTAAAATATTATTATTAATAGTTTTTTCTAGAAAAACAAAAATTCTAATACAAAACCTTCAATTTTTTCCATACTTCTGTCAATAATTTCTTTTTGAATATCTTAATTCTTGAAAAACTATCATACAATTATTACTTAGAAATTATTTAATGAATTATTTTATTATTCATTTAATAATAAATTGGATTTTAATTTATTAAAAATAATGAATTTGGCAAGGAATTTTAGTTAAAAAGACTAAAAAATTTTGAATTTTGGAGAAGTTTCAAATGAATGCAAAAATTCAATTATTATTTTTAAAAGTAATAAACTTATTAGCAGAAATTCAATTATATTTAAAAATTTTAAGAGATTCTCATCCAAATTTCAATTCTCTTTATAAATAGTAAAATTCTTCTTCAAAATTCAATTATTTTCAAAAATTTTAATAAAATTCATGGCAAAATTTCATTAATTTGCAAAAATTTTCCTAAATTCAATGATTTTCAATATCTACTATTTTAATAAAATTTTCCAAAAGAATTCAAATTATTAAAAAAAAATGTTATTAAAATTCTACGCAAACGTTTAATTATTTTCATAAATAATAAAATAATTTCACAGGAATTCTATTATTTACAAATTTTTTATAAATTTCTTCGCAATAATTTAATTATTTTCATAAATAATAACATTTAATAATAAAATTTAATAATTTAATAATAAAATTCTTTACGAGAATTTAATATTAAGGAACATTCAATTATTCAATATAAATTATTCATTTTTGTATTTAAATAATTGAATAATTGAATAAGGTAGGTAGAATTTTTTAATAAAAATTGATTTAGATATGAACTTCAGTTAAAATTTTACATAATAATTGAATATTAGGTAATAGCATTATAGCATGAAGTTTTAGAAATAATTGAATTTTTCAAAAAGTTTCAAATTAAAATCTTTGGAAATTTGAATTTTTCTTATTTTTAACTAACAAATTTTTTTCAAAAAGTTTAATGGAAATTATTCGAAGTTTTTATTTTTAATTGAAGAATTAAAAAAATTAAATTATTATTAAATTATTATTTAATTGAAGAATTTACGAATAGTCGAAATTTTGTAAAATTGAATTGTAAATTTGAATATTTTGAAAATCTTAATTCCTATGAAAAAATAATAATGATTAAATATAGAGTACAAGAAGTTTATAGGTTTTTAATTGTGTCAAATCCTTTTTACAAAAATACCACTCACCTTGATCATAGTTATATAAATAATGCACCTATATATGTAAATCGATCGTCGATTATGCAAGTTGTTACATAAATTGCGAATGACTTGTGAATGTCCATTCATAATACGCCTTCGCGGGTTCATACGATTTCATCTGCCCATTGTTATGAAGATATAATTATTCTTTTCTTGCAATTTTTCATAAAAATATTAAAAATTGATAAAGATTTCTAGCCTTTTTGAACGAAATTTGTGATAATTCTTCGAAATTGTACCTTCATTTACCCTTATTTATTGTATCTGTATTTAAAAATAATCCTCTTTGTCGATCCGTTTTTGTATGGATAAAAATACCTTTTAGTTCATTTTCGTTGAAAGTTTAATCTTACATAAAAAAAAGAATGAAAATTACAAGGAAACATGGAGTTAATTAAGAAGTGTAATAGAAGACTATATAGGAAATACAATCCTACTGGTTATTGAACGGTAAACGGGACGTGACGTCATAGCAGGTGTTATACAGACTAGTGACTTCCGGTGGTCATGCTTCAATGAATGACAGTAGTAAAGACTTCATAAAACTGACATTGAACGTATACAGCCTATTTGTTTCGCTTCAATTACACCTATCCTCAATATTTATTGATGATCCATCAAAAATATTACTTTCAAATTGTTCTTCTCGTGCGGTTGTTGTTTGTATTTTGCGAGACATTTTTTTAATTTATGCCTTTTCAATGGGTATTCGTTTTTGCCATTCTTTTCTTTTCGCCATGAAATTTTACTAGTGACTCTATTAATATTTTGTAGCTGACATCGAATAGCTCAAGTTTAATAATCTATTCGTTAAATTTGGAATAAAATTTTCTTCTGTAAAGTATCTTCATAGGCTCTTCTTAAGTCCTTATGTTGAACCATAAAAATTCAAATTCTTTGTATTCTTATGCTATGTTCAACATAAGGAAATAAAAAGAGCCTATTGTGGACCTACAGTTTTTCTACGGCTGTCAAATAGAGACAAAAGAAGTATCAAAATTGTGCAGCAACGTTTTGAATACGTTTTTTGTGTCTCAATTTGATAACTGAGATAGCGAACACAAATAGCAAGTTTTTATCTTTTCTGTGCTGTATAAAATGGAAATTACCGGTGGTCCCCTTGATATTTAAATTGATTCTTATCAAGAAATCAAAATAAATCCGAAAACTAGAAATTATTATCTGTGACCACGAAAATCTGTCTATCTACATTTATAGAATATATACAAGATCGAAACAAATAAATATGAGAATTTTAGAATTTTGAACTTTAGTTTAATTTCAATACGTGGTGGAACATAAATTTTTTTCTTTATCTCTTTAAAAACATTTACACTGTTTGTCCATTGAACGTGCTAGAGAGACAACCATCGCATCGCAGCGTATACTCTAAAAACAAGCATCCTTATAGTGAACGGTTACAAAGACGGAAATGCTTATCATTATCTCTTGGGCTGGGAGTCTTTAATGCTTGGTTTAGCACCAGGTTCAAGGGACTTCTACCGGTTATATATATACACTTCTTCTTTTGTTTCCTCGAAGCCAGACAAAACTAAACTCGATGCACGTAGGCCTTCTTCCAAATATTCCTTTGACAATATTCTCTCCTTTCTCGAGACGGCCTTTGTTATAATAGGCTTTGTTTCCGGTGACGCGAGGTAAATTCAATTTATAAAATAGCCATTCAACAGCAAACGTGAACATGACTTTGAAATTTTCAAGATGAAGATATTTAATGTGATTGTATATTGTCTGATTTTTTTCGATTTTATGTATAATTATAGACATTGGTTGGTATTCTAGTAATTGATTTCCATATCTTAATTGTGGTTTAATTTGATGTATTTATATATTCAAATTTTTCTTAGCTGTCGAACTCGTATCTTCGAAGAATTTTTAGTTTGTTTTTTGTGTATTAAATTATTCTCTGATAAATTTATTCAAAGCTCGAACTAGGTCCGTAACTTTGCTTGAAGTCCGTAAAAGTCCGCTTTTTTTAAAAAAGGTCCGTAAAGTCCGTAAATTGTAGGACATAATTTGGATAATTTTAGAGAAATTTCAAATGATTGTAAGAATCCAATTATTTTCAAAAGTAATAAAATTCTTCGCAAAAATTCAATTATGTTCAAAAAATTTTTAAAATTCTCGTCAAAATTTCAACTATTTTTAGAAATAATTAAATTCTCCCCCGAAATTCAATTATTTTCAAAAATTTTAATAAGATTCTTGGCAAAATTTCAATTATTTTCAAAAATTTTCCTCAATTAAATGATTTTTAATAGGTATCTACTATTCTAATAAAATTTTCCAAAAGAATTTAATTATTTAAAAAAAAATTTAATAAAATTCTACACTAAACTTTAATTATTTTCAAAAAATAATAAAAATTTCACAGAAATTTAATTATTTACAAATTTTATATAAATTTGTTAGCCATAATTCAATTATTTTCATAGATCCTCGAAAAATGTAATTATTCATAAAATTTTTATTAACATTCATCAAAAGAATTTAATTATTATTTAAAAATTTTTGTTGATATAAAATTCTTTATGAGAATTTATTTTTAAGAAGAAATCAATTATTCTTATTAATTATTTATTTTTTTAATAATTGAATTCTCGTAGAATTTTCTAATCAAAACTGATTTTAAAATTAATTTTTTTAAAATTTTAGATGATATTTGAATATTAAAAACATTAGAGCGTAAATTTTTAGAAATAATTAAATTTTGAAAAGGTTTCAAATTAAAATCTTGGAAAATCTGAATTTTTTATGCTTTTAAACTAACAATTCTGTAGAATTAATTTTTTTTTAAAAGTTCTCGTCAAAATTTCAATTATTATCTTTTCAAATACTAAAATTCTTCCAAGAAATTCAATTGTTTTCAAAAATTTTAATAAAATTCTTGTCGAAATTTCAATTATCTTTAGATATAATTAAGTTCTTCTCCGAAATTCAATTATTTTCAAAAATTTTCCTCAATTCAATGATTTTTAATAGGTTTCTACTATTCTAATAAAATTTTCCAAAAAAATTTAATTATTTAAAAAAAAATTTAATAAAATTCTGCACGAAACTTTAATTATTTTCAAAAAATAATACAAATTTCACAGGAATTTCATTATTTATACAAATTTTTTTAATAAATTTCTTCGCAATCATTCAATTATTTTCATAAATAATAAAATTTTTACAAGGATTCAATTATTTTGAAAAATAATAAAACTCAGTGCAGAATTTCAATTAATTTTAATACAATTTTAATCGAATTCCTCGAAAAAATGTAATTATTCTTAAACATTTTATTAAAATTCGTCAAAAGAATTCAATTATTTATAAATTTATTGATAAAAATTTATTTTATTTATTCATAAAAATGGATTTCAGTTAAAATTTTAGATTATAATTGAATATTAAAAGCATTAGAGCGAAAATTTTTAGAAATAATTAAATTTTGAAATTTTTCAAAGATTTTAATCTTTGAAAACTTGAATTTATTTTCATATTTTTAACTAACAATTATTCTGTAGAATTAATTTTTTTTTGAGAAAGTTTAATTGCGGATTTCTTTTATATTATTTAAAGTTTTTATTTTCTAATATATATTTAATTGAAGAATTGACGAATAATTGAAATTTCGTAAAATTGAATATTGTAAAATGTAAACAAATGGATTTGAAAATTGTCAAGGAACTTTTTAGAAAATTGTTAAAAATAATCGATTTTAAGAAGAATTTTAGTTAAAAATTCTTGAAAATAATAATTAAATTGATAATTATTTTATCACTTCCCGTCATTAAATATTATAAAACATGAAGATATCGATAACTCCGAGTTTTAAGTAAATTGTCCCTTTTTTGACTCGTCCTGATTATATTTTTGTCACTTGGTCCGTAATTTTTCATTTTTGGACCTTATTTTTAAATACTTTGACTGGTTCGAGCCCTACTGATTTATTCGAATTATTATTAGTCAAATTATCTTCAAATCTTCATGAACGTTATATTTTAAAGAAATGTATTAATGACTTTATTTAGTGATACAGAATAAGAAAAACTTGATTAAGTTTTTCTGAAATGGCCACAATTTTCATCTTTTTCCAAAAAGTTGACCAAAACTGTATGCTTAATTTATTTTATGGGGGTAATTTTAATTTTTAAAGAAAGCATTTTTTTATAGTTGATTTTATGTTTTTTACAATGTTTGCAGAATAGTGGTATTTTTGTTTCAAGTTTTTAAGTGCCATAAGCAGTGGTGTACTCGAAAGATCCATTGATATCCCTATAGCCAAGTTCCCCCAAAGGAGGGTATAATGAAGTTCGAATTACCATATTTTGTAAATCGCGTGCTGCATTTTAATTGAAAAAACTTACCGCCTGAAACTTTTTAAGAGGGTTAGATAATATACCCCAACACTTATATCCGATGCGTCATTTGTTATTTTTTATATATTTCACTATACTCAAAGGAAAATTTATCCTACATAAATTTATATATTCTAATCATATTTTTAAAAAGTGGAAATCGAAATTATTTTTTTAAAATTAGATAATTAGAATATTGCATCTAATCTTCTTTATATTCAAGATGTGCAATTTTAGTTTATTATGCTTCACCTGAAGGACAGTATATAGTTTTCTATAGTTGAAATTTTTATTTTCAAAAGCCATAATCACTTTCGAGAGATATTCGAGAGAAATCTTATTTGTGATAAAGATTTTGAGATAAAATATCTTAGAATGACCTTATTTATAAAATTTGTAGAAAATTAAGTGATTCTTCGTCAAAAAGGAGGAAAAAATAATATTAGAGGAATGCAGGAGGAGTGGCGACAATATTATTTTTTTCTCGATACTGGTGAAAGGTATAACTGCAGTGGCGTAGAAATGACGTATTTAATATAGGACGTGAATTCCGTGCGTGGCTCAAATTATTTGTTTTTTAAAATTAGAAAAAAGTTCGGTATTTAGGAAATCTTAATTGGTCACTTTTGACATTATAATCAGTATTGACAATTTGTGTGTCTCTGAAGTTAGCGTCGACTCTCAGCGTAGAAAACTACTTTTTGGGGTATTTTAGAGACGAAATTGTCACTAATTTCATTTCTTTGATTGACTTTTGTAATTAAAAATAAAAAGGTATTTTTTTAATCTAAGACCGTAAAGAAAGTAGTTTTTTTATTTTTGCAACAAAATTATTTTTCAAAACGCTAACTTCAGGAACCTCAATTTTTTATTGCTTAATTCCAAGTTCAAATTCCAAGTAAAATGCTAAATAAATACAGGTCTTTGAAGTTATCGTCGACGCTAAGCGTCAAAAAACATTTTTTGACCCTCAACCTCGATGCCAACTTCAGGAACCCAAAAAATGGTTAATTAGTGAAAGAAAATATACAATATAGTCATTTTTTACTATAATAATTTTAGACTCAGAAGTTACCAATTTTTTTTACGTTTTATAACGAATAAAAATTGAGGGTTATTCGCAGATCAAGGTGCAAAATCCATATGATTATTTTGACATTTTTAATAGTGACGCAACATGAACTTGAAAAACAGAATAATATAAATACGATTTCTTAACATTAAATTGATATGTTTTCCTCCTTATTTAATTGAGGATGTTGATCACACAACATGATGAATAGAATTATCGATATAAGAAGGACGTTTAACAAGCAGAAATATTGGGAAATACGCATATTTTGGATTTTTACCATTTTTATTATAATCGAGAGATAAATTTTTGTCCTTGAAATTGTGTCGAAAGTTGTCAAACTTGTGGTGGTTCGAAACGCAATTTTTAAGAAAATAAGACATCAATCTTTCAAAAAAAAATCTTAAGAAAACAGATATTTTAAAGTTTTGTTTATTGGAAGAACGAAACAAATTATTATTTCTAACTACAATTAATTTTTTCCAATTATAATTGCGTGGTACAATAGGTACAATAATGATTGGGTGATTAATTTAATTGTTCTCGATGCAACAAAGTTTGAAATTCAATATTTTTTTAATTGTTTGGGGAGAATTGGAATTTTTCTGTAACATCATTGTGTTCTTGTTTCTTCTTTTTTTTAATTGTTTGAAGTTTAAAAACAAAAGAAGTTGCCTAGCACTCTGTCAGGTTATGTGGTTTGTGCCATCCCCAACCTCATCCTATCCCCATACCACTTCAATACCACTTCCTCTCCCCACTTGCAAGTAAAACTCTTTCTTCTTCTGCTCCGTTCGGTAACCTGTAGTATGCCATCGTAAGTCAGTTGAATCCCAGTGTAATCCGATAAGAATAATTAGAAACA
Organism: Leptopilina syphax; assembly: GCA_032872505.1. Lineage (NCBI taxonomy): Eukaryota > Metazoa > Arthropoda > Insecta > Hymenoptera > Figitidae > Leptopilina > Leptopilina syphax. Next base: position 26,085,354 of record CM065469.1, on the reverse strand, counting down.
TACAGAACTTTGTATTTCAAGACTTAAAAATTTAGCGCATTTTTGAGTAAAATTTTCACCCATTTTGCCAGACTTGACTCTCTTCATTATTGTGCAAAAATATCTCTATTCGTTAGCAACTTCTTATCTTCATTTTCTTTATTATTGTAACTGAAAATTGAACCCTTTAAACGTGAAGTATATCAGAAAATTAAATTATTAATTTTATTCATTTCTTAATTTAAAAATGAGAATAAGAAACCAAATGGGAGTAATGAAAAATAATCTGCTGCGGATAATGATCTAATTTTGTTATTAAAATTTTAATCAATGTTCCGCAATTAGAAAAAGCACGCATTTATATATTATGGTTCTAGTGAGTGAATTTCAGTGAATCAGGTTGAAAATGATAAAAATTAGTGTCAGTGAGACTCTGTTGAAGAATCAGTACAGTAAACTTGAAATTCTTTGCAAACAAAGACATTTTTTTTTTTTGAAAACGAACAACGGTGATTTAGACTAATTTCAAACCCTAATAGTGTAAACAGTGTAAAGAAAAAGAGAAAATTGTTTTTCAAATTAACAGTAAGGCAAAAATATTATCAAAAGACAAAGTGCACCAAAGAGGAAAATTGCTTACAAGAGAATAGTTAAAAAGTGTGGAAAACAGTGATTGTTACGGTTCCAAGACTCTTTTAATAAAAACAAAAAAACTGAAATTAATGAAACTGTTTTGCATACCTTTCTTACAATTAGTTGAGAATTGAAAGAAAAAACTGTTTCAAGAAAATTTCGAGAATATTAGGAGAATGTTTCAATAGGATAAAAAGTGAATTCCTTAGCCAGCAAGGATAAGAAGCTTCTTGTCTGTATGTACTTATTTCCTGTTGTGTATTGGAAAGTGCATGCAAGGTGCATTTGTGGCGATCACTATAGGGTTCTTGACTGACCAAAGGACAGGCATTATAACTTTGAATATAGCAAAAGTATTGGAGATCGTGAAGCATGTTGATTCTTCGACTTCAGGTAATGAGTAGCTTAACGCTCTTCACAAAAATAATAATATGTTGTAATTAAAACCGCGTCATTATTCCCCGTTAACATTTTGTTTTGTTTGCTCTCCCGTCATTGCAGAGCAGGAAAATGCTCCCATTATAGTTTGTTAGGAAAAAAGAATTCTATTCGTTATGGAATAATTTCACGTGGAATATTCTTTTGTTGAGCAGGGCGCAACGGTACGTGAGAGGTGAAACGTGAGATTTTTTTTCCTTTTAAACAATAACTTCGCCAATCGGATTTCAAATTTTTTATTTCTAATCTTTTTCTCACTTTATCATCTTGCAACTTTAATAAATTAATAAATCTCTATAACTGAACTAAAACTCTAATAAAAATATAAAAAGAAATTTGGTTAAGAACAGATCATTAAAGTCTTAAGACTTTAATGATCTGTTCTTAACCAAATTTCTTTTTAGGTCAAAATATTTTTATTCGTTACGTTTTCTATTTGTTACATCGTTTATTCATTACGTTTTCTATTTGTTACATCGTTTATTCGTTACGTTTTTTATTAGTTACGTTGTTTATTCGTTACGTTTTTTATTCCTTACGTCTTATATTTTTACGCCTATTTTTTTCGTTTAAATTTTCCATCCAGTACTTATTCCTTAAGGTAAATTTTATTTATTTTTATTTCATTTGGTGAAAGGTTTTCATAGTTTCTTTGAAAAAAACAATCAATTCGATTTAATAAAAGAAGAAAATAGAAATTGGGTTGATGTGGCTCTGGATAAAAGTAACACACAATATAAATAATTGATTTTAATGGGTAGAATGTAGTAGAGAATGAAAATTAATACAAAAGAGCACATTGCACTCACTCTCTCTTTTTTACTTTAACAGAAATTAATAGCAATATTCTATATAGTTTATGCAACATGTTTCTATCGTGTACATCACATAAACAATGTTTTTAATACTTCAAAGCGTCTAATTTCAAGTGTTTCATAATAAAAATGCATACCACGAATTTGTTTACATAAAAATTCTCCAATCTTTTATTTTTGAGCATCTGACATTTTTTTATTCAAACAATTTCATACCACAGTGAACAAACAATTTTTTTTCTTCAAATAACCGATTATTTGTCTACTACCAAATAAATAATAATATTATAAAGTTATTTATTACATAAAGTGTTCAGTATTGATTGAAAATAGTATTTAATTGCAAAATAAAAATTATTTCATACAAATGAATAAATGATGAAAATGAACCGTTTGATAACGATTTGATAATAGATTTGTTCATTTGAATCGAATAAATTTTTTTTAAAATTCTAATCCAGTTCCGCCCAAGTTTTCATACCTGTTAAAGGCACACTCTACAATAGTCCCGCACCGTGAATTGAATCATGAATCATTCAAAATGCATAAAATTCAAATAAAACTCTTCAGCTCTAATAAGATCTCTATTCTTAGTTCTGATGATGATAATGATGATGATGATGATGAATTTTTTACACTCGCCCAAGTTCGTACCTACATATATGTATGATATTAAACTTCCGTCAGACGATAATAGGTCTTATTGCATTTAATGCAATAACTCGAGAGTTTAATTAGAGAGGTGAGCGAGCGCGCACATATCAGAGTTCTTTAGGATGCTATAGTGATATACATGTATCCTTATTGGAGTGATATTTCTCTCCTTCGTATTAACGCACGAAAAATATATATAATCGAAATGAATACGTGTATATAATAAATATGTGTCAACGATAAATATGTAAACCCTCTGCATGCGTATATATAATAAACCAACGTAACAAATAAAACAAATGCATGGATTGCGGATGGAAGTCCTCTTTTTCTGCACGAGAGAGAAAAATTTGTCATTACTTATACTGACCGCTGAGAAAGTTACAGAATTTTTTTTCTTCATTCTCGCTCTTATTTCTATATACTATATACACTTTTCCGTCAGATGTCATTCAACCTATTTTGCTGTTATCTAATTCAATTCACATAATTCGATCTTGTCTTTTTCTTCTCAAATGAACAAATTTAATTAGACGACTTTTTTTATTTCCAAGTCTTAATTGAATCGTTTAGAATTTATTAATTCAGATAAATTTATTATATAAATTTATTAAAGCTGATAATATTATGTAAATATTACATAATTATATATTATAATATAATATTATATTGTTTTATAAATATTATCATATATGAGTTCATTCTTTTTTAAATTTTGAATGAATTTCATTAGAAATTTTAACAAACTTGGATTTTTGGAAGATTTTAATAATTAAAATTCTTCTGAAATTAGTTACATTTTTTAATATATATTTAATTAATTATTAAAAATAAAACTGTTCGAAATTCAATTATTTTCAATATCTACTATTTTAATAAAAAATTTACCAGAAGCAATCAATAATTTTAAAAAGTTTTATAAAATTTTTGCAAACTTTCAATTACTTTCATAAATAATAAAATTTTCACAAGAATATAAATTTATATTTTGCAATTTTATCATAAAATTTTTTGGAACAAATCAATTATTTAAAAAGATTTTTTATAAAATTCGTCACTAGAATTCAATTATTTATTTATTTATTTATTTAAGAATCAATGGGCTTACAAAAATAAAATCGCCCTTTCGTAAAAAGTATTATAATATTAAAAAAACAGTAATTAAATAATTAATTATAGTTATGCTGTGTTATTATTATTTAAAAAAGATTAATAAAGTTCTTTGCAAGAATTCAATTATTTTTAAAAATAATAAAATTCTTTCCAGAAATTTAACTATTTTTAAAAATATAATAAAGTTCTTCGCATGAATTCAATTATTTTTCTAAATAATAAAATTCTTTCCAGAAATTCAATTATTTTTAAAAATTCCAATAAAATTCTTGTCAAAAATTCAATTATCTTCATAAATAACAAATTTCTTCTCTAAAATTCAATTATTTTCAAAAATTTTAATACAACTCTATGAGAAAATTCAATTCTTTTCATACATAATAAAATTTCAATTTCAAAAATTTCAAATAAATTCTCTTCGAAAAATAAATTATTTTCATAAATAATAAAATTCATAGCAGTATTTCAATTATTTTTAATACAATTTTAAAGGAATTGCTCAAAAAATGTAATTTCTTAAAAATTTAATTTTAATTCCTCAAAAAAATTAATTGCTTAAAAAAATGTTTTTTTCTTTAATTCTTTTCTGGAAGAATTCAGTTATTTACAAAAAATATTAGAATTTTTCAGAGGAATTCAATTATTTTCAAATATTTTAATAAAATTTTAATAAAGTTCTTTGCGAGAATTCAATTATTTTTAATTTATAAATAATAAAATTCTTTTCAAAAATTTAATTATTTTAAAAATATAATAAACTTTTTCGCAAGAACTTTATTATTTTTGTAAATAATAAAATTCTTTCCAGAAATTCAATTATTTTAAAAAATTCCAATAAAATTCTTGTGAAAAATTCAATTTTTTTCATAAATAACAAATTTCTTCTCTGAAATTCAAATTTTAAAAAATTGTAATACAATTCTATGAGAAAATTCAATTCTTTTCATTCGCAATAAAATTCTTCTCAGAAATTTAATTATTTTCAAAAGTTTCAAATAAATTTTCTTCGAAAAATCAATTATTTTCATAAAATAATAAAGTTCTTCGCTAAACTTCAGTAATTTAAAAAAAATTTTAATAGAATTTGTTCCAAAATTTCAATTATTTTCATAAATAATAAAACTCATTGTAGGATTTTAATTATTTTTAATACAAAATTTTAGTCAAATTCCTTGAAAAATGTAATAATTCTTAAAAATTTTATTAAAATTCGTCAAAAGAATTTAATTATTTAAAAATTTGTTAATGCAATTATTCTTTATGAGAATTCAATTTTAAGAAACATTCAATTATTCAATAAATTATTTATTTTTGTATTTAAATAATTGGAGTCTCATAGAAATTTCTAATAAAATTTTTTAATAATTTTCTAATTCAAATTTAGAGTCAGATAAATTTATTATAAAAAATTTCTTTTTTTAAATAAATGAAAACAGTTTATACAAAATTAAAAATTTAATAATTCTTTATTTAACTTCTGGTATCATTTTTTTAAATTAACGTTTTTTATGGTTTAGAAAAAATTAAAGAAACAAAAAATTACGTTTTTTTTATCAACGAATGCAGTTTCCGTAAAACTTAGTTCTAAACCGTGACTGAAAACTATAAAGATAAAAAATTGAATTAAGAAAATTGAAAGATTATTAATTATCATGCTATTGAAGTTGTACTTGAAGTTAACTGATATAAGTATAGATTTATCAGTGTAACGAATCAATGCTTTATAGATTTCCTCAGAATTTCTCCACTAAATGATCTCTTAAGTTTTCTTATTTATATGTTTTTTTGTAAATTGTATACTTTGTATTATTCATAATCTTACACGTCAATGCATAACTGGAGCACAGTCTCTTTTTAATTTGACTAATTGGATTGATTAGCATCCTTGACTTAGAAATCTAATTATTAGAAATATTTCTCTAAAGTACATGCATAATAATTGAAAGATAATTTGATAATTATTTCACTAAAATTTTGAAAGTTCAAATGAATGGAATTTTTTCTGTTTAAATATTTTTAAAAATTACTCTGTTTACATATTGGATAACAATCAAAATTCCGGTTTTGGGTAATATTACTTTCGTCTTTCCTACATATTGCAACAAAATGCAACTTTTTTGGTATAAAATGTAACTTTTTCGATTTTCATATATAACTATGGCCAAATATTTCTAGAAATGCTACAAAAATTTTTGTATTTAGCGACATTGAAAAACGAAGTCCGAGTTTTAAAAATCGGTAGAAAATATATTTTGTATTACTATTTTGTATTATTTTCGATCCCTTTGATACGGAATTGATTCTATTTACAAACCTTACGTTTATACGCATGAAAGAATAATAATATGCCTAACGAAGCATTATGGGTATGAAATGAATAATTTGAGATACTATTGAGTGGGTGGAAATTGTCAGTGATCGATATATATTATGTTAAAGAACAGGAAACCGGAAATTTCCGGCTGACCATTCACTGAATCTAATCGACCAATGACAGTCGTGGTGCTGTATAGTGAAATCGGAATGTTTCTTTTCTGTTCGCCGCGATGCAATTGCGGAAGCCACGCAGCAAGAGATTGCTGCTCGGTTCACATAAATCGTTCGCCAATGCTTCGATAACATTTCTACCGGGATTCTCATTAGACATCTAAATCCTTTTTTTACATTCCACATCGTGTGTTTTATTTTCCCCATAGCTTCGATGTGAACTCGTTCTTTTTAGAATTATGCTGCCTAGTTTCAAGCGTTTCAAGTGGTTTCAAGTACACATAATCATCCCTTTAGCTTTATCTTTCTCGGAAGAGCATTTTTCTCTTTTACGCAATAATACGTCAATTGCCTTCGAGATGTGGACAAAAGAGTATGAAGTAACTTGTGACGGATCTAAATGCCGGAAAATTACCAATAGAAACCCGATTTCCTAATCAAATGCAGAACTCACCTACTAAAACCTACTATTTACTATTTGGATACTTCTTTTTAGATTTTAGACACTAAAAGCTATACTTTTGTTTTTTTTCCTGAGAATTTTCACTACTTTAAGGACATTTCAACCATTATGACGTCACTGTTTTAGAATATATGCTTTTGCACAAATTGCAGATTTCGCACTCGATATTTAATTTTAAAAGAGAAGCAAATAGTATATTTTAAACTAAAAAAAGTAGCTATCAAAATATTAAACTTGACGACTAAAAAAACTCGATTTTTGGCACTTCACAAAACTGACAAAAATTCGATCCCATTTTTTTTATTTCGCTGACTTTTTCCTAATTTTCATTAGAAATATTTATACTTCTTTCTTATCCTGATAATAAATTGAATTCCTGCAACGAATCTTATTTTTCATGCGAAGAATTTTATAAAATTTTTTAAATAATTAATTTCTTTCGACCAATTTTATGCAAATTCTAATATAAATAATATAGAAGATGGAGATATTTATTGTTGATCAGAGTCAAATTATTGACTAATTATAAATAATTGAATTCCTGAGAAATTTTTATTATTCATGAAAAAAATGAATGTCTGTGTAGCATGTTATTTAATTTTTTTTTTTAAATAATTGAATTCCTAAAAAATATTTTATGATTTATATGAAAATAATTGAATTCTTGCCAACGATTATATAAGAATTTTTAAAAATAATTGAATTTCCAAGAAAAAATGTATTACTTTTAAAATTAATAGAATTCTTGTGATGAATATTGTTATTTATATGAAAATAATTGAATTTTGACAAGGATTTTATTAAAATGCCTCAAAATAATTGAATTTACGGGAACAATTTTGTTATTTATCGACATAATTCAATTTTTCGAATAATTACAGGGTTGCCACAAAAAATTAATTTTGTTTTTTCTTGACTTTTCCGTGATTTCCAGACAGAATTTTGACTTTTTCCCTGACCCAAAAGAATATTCTAATTCTCAAATTTAATAAACCTTTTCAAATTCAATAACTTTTAAGAAATTATTATTATCATAAATATTAAAATTTTTCCTATATAAAATTTAAATTATTTTTAATCCAATTTTAAATGAATTCTTTGAATAATGTAATTTTCAAGAAGAATTATATTTTTCGAGGAATTCGGTTAAAATTTTCTTAAAAAGAATTGAATTTTATGATGAGTTTTATTATTCATAAAAATAATTGAATCTTTATAAGAAATTTTATTCAAAATGGTTTTCATCCAGATAGTATATATATTTATAAAACACAGGATTATACTGGATTATTAATGATTTATTTTTTTATTAGATAATAAATTGGTGTCGAAACGTCTGGTTTATTTATTATCTAATAAAAAATAAATCATTAATAATCCAGTATAATCCTGTATAATCCTGTGTTTTAGAAATTTTATTATTTATGAAAATAATTGAATTATTGCAAAAAAAATTATAAAAAATTTGTAAATAGTTGAGTTTCTGTGAAATGTTTATTATTTATAAAAATAATTGAATTTTGGAGAAGAATTTTATTATTTTTAAAAACAATTGGAAATTACACTAGAATTTTTAAAAAATTTTTAAACAAAATTGAATTTTTGCAAACATTTCTAACTTCTCTAAAATACAATTTTTTGTAGTGTTTGTAACTAAAATTCTTTTATAAATCCATGATTTTTAATAATTAATTAAATATATATATTAAAATTAATTAAATATATATTAAAATATAAAATAAAACTTATTATGAATCCTGCAAATTTAATTTTTTCCAGTACTGTAATAAAAATTCCTGACTTTTCCCTGACCAATTCTACTTTCTTTGACTTTTCCCTGAATTCCATTATTTCCCTGACCTGTGGCAACCCTGCATTATTTATAATAATAATTGATTTATTTTGAACAATTTTATTAAAATATTTGAGAATAATTGAATTCCTCCGAAAAATTCTAATATTTTTTGTAAATAATAATTTAATTCTTTCAAAGAATTTAAAAAAAAATATTTTTTTGAGCAATTAATTTTGCGAGGAATTGACATTAAATTTTTAAGAAATTACATTTTTTGAGCAATTTCTGTAAAATTGTATTAAAAATAATTGAAATCCTGCGATGAATTTTATTATTTATTCGAAAATAATTGAATAGTTGCAAAAAATTTTATTAAAATTTTCCAAAATAACTAAATTCCTGAGAAGAATTTAATTATTTATGAACATAATTGAATTATTGCAAATAATTTTATTAAAATGTTTAAAAAGAATTGAATTTCTGTGTAAAATTTTGTTATTTTTGAAAATAATTGAATTTTTCATAAGAATTTTATAAACATTGTTTCAAATAATTAATTTTTTCGATATATAATAAATATTATCTTGGATGAGTTTTATTATTTATGAAAATAATTGAATTCTTGCTTAGAATTTTATCGAAATATTTTTTTTAAAAATTGAATTTCCATGGAAAAATGTTATTATTAGAGAAAATAATTGAATTATTGTGAAGAATTGTATAAAGATTTTGTTAAATTATTGATTTTTTTAGAAATTTTTTGAAAATGCTATTCTAAATTAATTGAATTACTGTCGGATTTTATTATTTATGAAAATAATTGAATTTTGGATGAATTTTATCAATTTTTTTTTTAAATAATTGATTTCTTTTGCGAAATTTTATGAAAATACTAGATATTGAAAATAATTTAATTTCGATTATTTTTTGAAAATAGCTTAATCGTTTTAAAGAATTTGATTATAATTTTTGAAAATAGTTTTTTGATTTCTAGTATTAGGGAATTTAAAGTAGTGGGAATTCTAAAATCTGAAAAAGCTGAAATCTAAAAAAATACCCACATAGTAGCATAACGTAAAAATAAGTAGTAAATAGTAGGTTTTAGTAGATGAGTGCGAAGCCTGAAATTATCACTTTTATAATTGTTCAAATGCCCTTAAATTTTTTTAATGATACGTTTAACAAGTTTTGAACGTTCAAATGAACGAAACACTTTTTATTAAAAATATTTTCATCAATTACTGATTGTAATGAAATTTAAAAACTTAAATATTGTATATGGAGAAACTTTATAATTAATTTTATTCATAGTGACACAAAATATTTTAATAAAAATTTAATTTGAAGATGAAAAAATTAAATTTTGTTCATTTGAACGTTCAGAACTTTAGGATCATTTAATGATATCAAATTGAGACCAAAAATGTATCAAAAACGTTGTTTCGCAACTATTTTGATAGATTTTTTGTCTCAACTGGATATCCTTAGAAAAACTGTGTATATACATAATAAAAGAATTAGTTTATGTTCCTTTCTGAAGCTTTGAGACTTACCTAAAATAACATGCACTGTGGAAAATTAAAGTCTAATTAAATACATTTTAAGATTGTCGTTTTATGTTCGTAACGCTTGGAAAGCGCTGAAAATGGCGTTTATTTCCCGTCACACCATTACGAGCCACATTACATGATGCGTCGACCATGCAAAGGACGTAAGACTTATATTCTTTGCTGTAAAATGTGCCTGACCTATGGGACTCTATACAACTTGAATATCAACTAAATAAAGTTTACCTTCTAGGGACATGACACGAAAGTAAATTAAAAATCGACTTACGTATATAGAAAGACAGGCTTTTGTTGCACAATAATTCTTAACGAATTGTTACTCAATCAATTTCTTTTGACAAAATTCCAATTTTCTTAAGCAAGTTCTTTTAATTACTTATTTGTAATTTTCCTATCGATAAACACGAATTTGGAAACTAGATAAGAATTTGAAAATTTAAATACGAATTCTTTTCAATTTCTCCTAAGTATAAGATTTAAAAATATAGTAATTTTCATTTTGAAATATAACTTTATAACGATGCAAAAAACGGTTTTAGTGTACATGAAACAAATTGAAACTGTAGAAAGTAGCTTGAATCTTTAAAACTCCGTTAATTCGAATTTTATAAGACAAATTTAATGAAGTAGAATTAATACTGGACCGAACTTTCACACCGCAGAATTTTTATTTAGCATAGTAGAATTTCTATTCAACCGGTTTTTTCTGTCCTATTCTTTAGAACCTTGAAATTTTATTAAGATTAATAAAGAATTGATTAATAATTAACCTGGAAAAGTCAGGGAATTTTGATCAAAATCCTGGAAAATTGTTGTTAAAGTTATTGTGTTTATTCTTGAAACCTAATTTCACTTAAATATTTCAAAATTAATTCAATTTTGAAAGAATTGCGTTTACAATTTTCATAAGTAGATGAACTTCAAAATTATTTTTAAAAACTTTCCTCAATTCAGTACCTAATATTTAATATCTACCTACTACTTTAATAAAAATTCCTAAAAGAATTCAATTAGTTAAACTAAATTTTAATAAAATTCTACGCAAACATTTAATTATTTTCAAAAATAATAAAAATTTCACAGGAATGCAATTATTTAGAAAAATATAATAAAATTCGTTGTAAGAATTCAATTATTATCATAAATAATAAAATTTTTCCTAAGTTTTAAATTATTTTTAATCCAATTTTAAATGAATTCCTCGAAAAATTTAATTATTTTTTAACATTTTTTGCAAGAATTCAATTACATTCATTTCACAAATAATAAAAATTCTTCGCTGAAATTCAAATAATTTTAAAATCTACAATTATAATAAAATTTCTTAGAAGAATTCAATTATTTTTCTAAATATTAAAATTCTTCACAGGATTTCAATTATTTAAAAAAAATTTAATAAAATTCTTTGTAAGAATTCAATTGTTTTTCTAAATACCAAAATTCTTCACATGATTTCAATTATTTTTAAAAAATTTAATAAGAGTTCGTTGCAAGACTTCAATTATTTTCCTAAATAATAAAATAATTCTTCTCAGGATTTCAATTATTTTTATTTTAATACAATTTTAAGTAAATTCTTCGAAAAATTTAATTATTTCAAAAAGTTTTATTAAAATTCTTCGAAAGAAATAAATTAACAATTATCAATTATTTAAAATTTTGTGTCTAAAATTTTATCTGAATTAAATTTTAAAACAATTTTTATTAGAAAATTCTTTGAGAATTTAATTATTTGAATACAAAAATAAAAAAATTATTGAATAAATTAATTTTTTTCAAAATTGAATTCTCATAAAGAATTTTTTCAACAAATTTTTAAATAATTGAATTTTTTTGACGATTTTTAATAAAATTTTCAAGAAGAATTACATTTTTCGAGGAATTCGGTTAAAATTTTATTAAAAATAATTGAAATTCTATGATGAATTTTATTATTCACAAAAATAATTGAATCGTTGTAAAAAATTTTATTATTTATGAAAATATTTGAATTATTGCGAAAAAATTGATAAAAAATTTGTAAATTGTTTAAGTCTTGTGAAATGTTTATTATCTATTTATAAAAATAATTGAATTTTGGAGAAGAATTTTATTAATTTTAAAGATAATTGAAATTTTTACTAGAATTTTGACTAGAATTCCTCGTAGAAAGTTATTATTCTTAAAAATTTTATTAAAATTTATCAAAGAAATTTAATTATTTTAATAACCTTTGCTATAATTTATTAATTAGAATTTAAGTATTATTTTCAATACGCATTTTTAATTAAATTTTTTTAAAGAATAAAATTATTTTCAAAAAATTTTAATAAAATCCTTTGCGTAACAATTTAATTTTTTGAAAAATAATTTTAATAAAATTCTTCGCAAAAATCTAATTATCTTTAAAAATTTACAAAAATTTTTCTCTGAAATTTCAATTATCTTTAAAAATAATAAAATTTTTCTTCGAAATTCAATTATTTTTAAAACTTTTAATAAAATTCTTAGCAGAATTTCAATTATTTTTTATATAATTTTCATCAAATTTCTCGAAAAATGCAATTATTCTTAAAAATTTTATTAAAATTTGCCAAGAGAATTTAATTATTTATAAATTTGTTGATAAAATTCTTTAAAATGAAAATTCAATTTTAAGAAACATTCAATTATTTAATAAAATATTTATTTTCTAATACATATTGATATAAAAATGAATTTTAAATTAAAATCTTTGAAAATTTGAACTTTTTATTCTTGTAATTAAGAATTCTATAGAATTAATTTGTCTCAATAAGTTTAATGGAATTTTTAAAAATTATTTGAAGTTTTTAATTTCTAATGTATATTTAATTGAAGAATGGCAGAATAATCGAAATTTCGTAAAATTAAATTGTAAACAAAAGATTTTAAAAATTCACAAAGAACTTTTTCAAAAATTATTTTTAAAAAATTGACTTAAAGAAGAATTTTAGTTGAAAATTCTAGAAATGAATAATCGTAATGATAAAAATAATTTTTGAAGAAGTTACAGTAACAAAGTAGCAAGTTTTAATTATTATAAAATATGAAGAAATCGATCACTTCGAGTCGAAGATGACTCGGTGTGATCGATATCTTCATGTTTTATTATAAAATTCTTATATGTCATTGAATTTCAAATTTTTGAATATCTTAATTTCTATAAAAATAAATGATTAAATATTTATTTAAAAATGAAGTTATTGATGTTTTCGAATAATTTTCGTTTTAAAAACCTGGAAAAATGTCGTTTTTAACCTGGAAATCCTGAAAAAGTCAGGGAATTTGAAAAGAGCAAAAGCGTAGCAACCCTGGCTTACTTAATTTTTACAGTGAAATTAAAAAAATTTTCATTCAATTCTTCGAAGTAAAACTTAGAAAACGATCTTAAAAAAAAATTTCGAATATCGCGTGTTTGAAAATTGTATTTTCACTTCATGAAGAAGAAACAGCTGATATGTCACGTGAACGATGACCTAGTACTTGCGTACATATATGAGATTGTGATATGCCACACGTTTTACAAGTTGGCGAGAGTCTTTTTGTCCTTTCTGCTTTTCTCTCACATGATGGTCACATCCTGGCACACATGCTTGCATGCAAACTTTTCATAATAAACATTGACATTTCATTGAATCTTTTACGAATAACAAAACTTCTAAGGTCACTTAGAATATACACAACTTTTTATATTCTTATAATGAAGAAATAAAAAAAATTCCTTTATTATATTTTTTTTGCATATTTATATAAAATGTCTTATTTCAATCTCTTATTGTACTTAAAGAATAAATTGTGTACACAAAATTCTTTTCTTCTTAAATGAACTTATTTACATACACAACAGGTGAAAAAGATATCATTTGGGAATCTTCTTTATTTTTACACACAGTGTCAACTTTCTTTTTTTTTATACATCTTCATTATATTTCCGATGCTAAAATTTACATTTTTTCCTGAAAATCTATAAAATGTATGAGTTCAAATTTCTCTCAAAAAATTGAGTGCAAGAAAGTAATTTCTACATAAATTATTACTTAAACAATTTCGAAAATCGCAACGAAAAAAGAAAGTTCCGTTTGTCATATATATTTAAACGTTTAGGTTTTTTTTTAATGTGAATGCTAATTAATGTGTAGTGTGTATACATGTTATAATGACTTGAAACTAAAATACCAGATATCGATGTTTAATTAACAATTCACACAATGATAGGGGAATTTTTATCTACTTTTATCTAATTTGAAACCTTTATAAATGTTTTTCTTTGTAATGTTTTCTTTTCCTTCTTCTAGTCTTGAAAAAAGTAATAATCACTGATCTGTAAAAATTGGATAAAAACGTGGAACTATTTTAAAAATTTATTTTTCTAGTTAAGTTTGCGATTACATATAAAGTGGAGGATATTCAACTTTTTAAATCTGGTTCAAGGTATTAAGGGGCTTTTTTTCTTTTCTTATCAGGGTTGCCACAGAAATTTATTTTTATTTTTCCCCGATTTCCAGACAGTATTTTGACTTTTTCCCTCACCCTAAAGAAATTCTGAATCACTTTAAAAATTATTATAGATACTCAACAAAAAAGTTCTATTTCATTTATTTATACATCAATAACTTCATTTTTAAATAGGCAAATATTTAATGATTATAATTTTTCCATAGGATTTAAAATTTTCAAAAATTTTAAATTCAACAACTTGTAAGAATAATAATTATAAAACATGAAGATATCGATAACTCCGAGTCTTCGACTCGGAGTGATCGTTTTTTTCATGTTTTATAACAATTAAAAAAGACCGAATAATAAAATCATTATTTTATATTATAAGAAAAATATTATTGTTACTGTAACTTCTTCAAAATTATTTTTATAAAAAATTCAGATTTTTAAAGATTTTATTTTGAAACCTTTTCAAAATTCAATTATTTCTAAAAATTCTAATGCTTTTAATATTTAATTACTATTTAAAATTTTAACTGCAATTCAATATTAAATAAATTTTTCTTAAAAAACTTTATAAGAGTTTAATAATTATTCAAATATACAAAAATTAATAATTTATTGAATAATAGAGTGTTTCTTAAAATTGAATTCTCGTAAAAAATTTTATCCAGAACTTTTTAAATAATTGAATTTTTTTGACGTATTTCCATAAAATTGTTAGGAATAATTACATTTTTCAAGGAATTTGATTAAAATTTTATTCAAATTAATTGAAATTCTGCGATGCGTTTTATTATTTATCAAAATAATTGAATTTTTGAGAAAAATTTTATTATTTTTTATTAAAATAATTGAATTGTTGGGAAGAAATTTCTAAAAAAAATTGATAAATAATTGGATTTCTACGTGAAATTTTTATTATTTTTGAAAATAATTGAAATTTTAACGAGAATTGAAAAAAAATTTAAACGTAATTGAAGTTCTGCGAAGAACTTTATTATTTTTGAAAAGAATTAATTTTTTGAGAAAAATTTATTGAAACTTTTGAAAATAATTGAATTCCTGCGAATAATTTTATTATGTATGAAAAAAATTTAATTTTTACGTATAATTGTATTAAAATTTTTGAAAATAATTGAATTTATACCATGCCTTTTCTTATTTATATGAAGATAATTGAATTTTTAACAAGAATTTTATTATTTTTGAAAATAATTTATGAATATAATTTAAATTATACCATGAATTTTGTTATTTATGAAGATAATTGAATTTTTGACAAGAATTTTATTGAAATTTTTAAAAATAATTAAATATTTGCGTAAAATTTTTAATTAAAATTTTTTTTTCAAGTAATTGAATTCTATTGGCGAATCTAAATAAAATTTTTTAAAATAATTGAATATTTTTTGAAGAGTTCATTTGAAAATTGTATTAAAAATAATTGAAATTCTGCAGTGAGTTTTACTATATTGATGAAAATAATTGAAATATTGTGAAGAAATTTGTAAATAATTGAATTCCTGTGGAATTTTTTAATATTTATGAAAAGAATTAAGAGAGCGCGTTCACAAATGATGTAACGTTTTTGGGGGAGGGGGGGGGTCTCTACTAAACGTGACACAATGTATTTTTACATGTGAAATTGCATGAAATTGCACGACAGGGGGAGGGGGAGGGGTGTCTAAAATCCCGAAAAATTTGCGTGACATCATTTATGAACGCTCCCTAAATGTTGGTGAAGAATTTTATCAAAATGTTTTTTAAGTAATTGAATTCATATGGAAAATTTTATTTAAATAGTAAATATATTGAAAATCATTGAATTGGGGAAAATTTTTAAAAATAATTGAAAGACCAACAATTTTTATTCAAATTTTTTAAAATAATTCAATTTCGGAGAATAATTTTGTTAGTTATAAAGATAATTGGATTTTTGATAAGAAAGTTTAAAAACTTATTGAAAATAATATTGAAATTCTGCTAATTCTAAAAATTTAAATTTTGTTCAGTACTTTTAATAAAAATCCCTAATTTTTCCATGACATCTCGAATCAATTCTACTTTTCCTGACTTTTCCTTGAATTCCCTGACCTGTGGTAACCCTACTTATGCTTGATTTACTAAGATCTCGATAAATTTGCAAGTTGTTCTATTGTTAAAAGTTATCAAGGACGATAATTAACAAAAATCTTTTCCTAATTACATGATTGATACTTAATTACAAGATTGATACTTAATTACATGATTGATACATTTTCCATTATTCTTTATCAGTCAGATAACCTTCGCTAAATCTCTCCATTTCCGCTATTTTATATTTTTCTTTGCACATCCGATTCTGATGGTTGATCGACCAAGTGTAAAGCGGAATATATACATGATATAGCTTCAAGTTTAAGTGTCCTCGCATCTCAGGCTAACCTTGCATCGCTTTCCAATCTTAATTAGAGCTCCGACGAGACTATAACCTTCGAATGTTATATATTTTAATACCTGCAAACACCCGCCAAGCAAAGGTGGACGATAAAGTTTTGTTTCTCTTCAATACTGGTTTTTCAAACTTGCTCGATGGCACTGTTTTATCACTGCAGATGTAAATGCGGATAGTCTTTTTCTTCTTTTGCCTTTTTGTCATTTTTTTCTTTCAAAATTGCTAAAAGTGCAGACCATCTTTATGAGTCCAGTATTAACATTTTGTTTATTTGCCGTTGTTTCAATTGTTCAAACTTATTATTGCTAAAGACTTATGTCATTCTTTTCAGAAAATTTGTAAATATTATGAAAGATATGATCTGCAACTATTTTTCCTTTACGTCAGGTTTGTGTTCTAACTAAATTGAATTCTAAGAAATTTGGAAATGTTCTGATAGTTTCTGAGAACAACTATCACAATACATCTGAAATTGTCTGGTTTAATTCAATAGTTATATTCATGGATATGAATATGTAGTATGTGATCACTATCATGTGGCTTGTCAGTATTTCTAGTTCTGCCTCCACAAAACTTATCCCCTTTGCAAATAAATTATCATAAGAGATCTAATTATAATCTAACTTTAGTTGTGTATCCTTGGACCCTAATGCTCACTGGCATAAAAAAATGGACAGACCGATTATTCAGTTGTGCAATATTTCCTTTTCTCTAGCAGCATTTTTTTTTTTTTTGAACCACATCTTTAATAGTTATCTAACAAGTTAAAATTGAAGTTGGCGAGGAAATGTTGTATAAAGAGGAATACCGTTATTGGCCCCCTTCTCTTAGAACTTCTTCAAAAGAAGTCTTCTCTTTCCCTGCTCTTCTTAACTCGGCGATCATCAAACGGTCCACTAGCGCTCTGCTTGTATACATTTATTTATAATAATTTGCAAATGTATCGCTGATAGTAATCTATCTGTTCCAATTGTTGGGTCTGATTAAACTTCGCCACGAAAGTAGTTCAACTGAAATGAAGCTTGTCTTCTGCTGAAATTACGTTGGATCGAATGTGTTGATATGGACTGTTAGTCACATAATGGACATTACGATTCACTGTTAGAAATTGATGACTAGCATTATCGTAACGATTGGGTAAATAAAAAAAGCTAAAACTAGATCTGGTGCTTCAACAGTCAGTAGATTCTAAAAGTGTTTTCTTTCAGATTTTCTGAAAACCTGATAACAACAGGAAAAATTTGCCCATGTTGTTGTATCGCCATTGAGAAAATTAAGATTGGAATATTCCTGGAGCAATATTCAGGAGAGGATGAAAATTTTTGGTGTATAAATTATGGATGCTATATTCTTATGCACTCATCCCAAAATTGTAGTAATCAGTGTGTCATGTCCCTTGATGATGCTTGATGAATATGATCTGCATAGACTCAGCGGTCTGGTAATGATCAGAAGGAACCGTCTTGCACCGTGTTTTTCTCCCCACCACTTCCTTACAAGATCGTTTCCTTTCACCAATGTTCAACAACAAGGCCCATGGTCCGCATGGGCATCACACTGACCACTGCCATCCAGTTACGTTCAGACGGTTGGTTGCAAACGCGGTCCAGCCATCGACCGATCTCTTTACATCGATCCTTGATCATAAACACGCCGACCACACACTTTTACACAAACATTATTCATCGACACTCCATGTATGTACCATCACCCCTAAAATTACTCTTCGAGTATCACTCTTCTAAGCAAAACTTTTCAACTTAACAAAAAAGCAACACAGTGACGTTCAAGTGACGATTGTGATTCTCATTTTAAGTCCATAATCCCATCAAAGTAATAGTGCGATTTCACTCGGAAAAGAGGTTTGATTGAAACATGGATTTTGTTTCTGAATAAATGAACGAATGAATGAATGAGAGAAAAACTGAGGCCTTTTGTTGGACACAGCTTTTTATCTCAGTTATTAACCTATCTCGCATTTATCTAGAGCAGTCTGGAGAATAAATAGTGTCCTGAAAACAGGTTTAAATTGCCATGGGCACAAGTTTCCTTTTTGTCGCGAAATACTCCCCGCGGTGTATGCGCCTACTCGGATCTACTCGTCATCGAGTTCTCGAGATTTTAACAAAATGCTGCCCATTTCATTGGAATGACAGGAGATGACTGTCGGCCAATTCCCGAGAGTATTGTCTTCACTTTTTTTGTCTATATTTTTCTTGCAAACGGAAGTTTCTCTTCAACTGTCAACCGGCTCATAGGAATGTGGATTCCTTAATAGTAGTTGACACGCTAAAAACAGTTAGATTTTATACCGGGAATTACCACTCTAGTTTTTTGCTGGTAGCGTCGAAAAATTATGGGAACATAACTTAATAATAAAGAAAAAAAGAAAAAGTAATTGTTGCAATTTGCCATTTCATTATTATTGGATTCATCGTGATGCAAATTAAATTCATTTGCATCTTGAAAATATTTGCATCGTGATGAAAAAGATATTCTCGGTTGATGTATAGGGGTTTTTGCAGATTATTTGTTCCTTGAGGGACTTGATCTTCCTGTTCGAGCTGCATGGTGATTTATCTTCAACCTTGTGGCGTTTATAGAAGTGTTGGGAGTATCACACCATCAAATTTCAGATTTGATTTTTCTTTTTTTTTACACGTTTTCGTTTAATAACTGTTTTTGTTGCTTTAAACTGATTTAAACGTTAGGAAATACATTAAGAGAATTATGTCAGATTAGTACTGATATTTGTTATTACATACGGTAAAACGTTCTCGATACATATTTTAAATATATCTCAGCCTGCGCATCATGTTGCGTGACGTTTGTGGTGAGATGGTTTTACCGCGATGGTTACATGGAGATTACCCGTTACCATAATATTATTCTAGGAGTATTACACCGCGAGAAATATTTGATTGACGAACTACTTTATTTTGTATCCACAGGTGATAGAATTTGTCATACTGTTCAGTTTGGTCATTTTTAAATTGCAGGCTTCGTACTCATCTACTGAAACCTACTATTTACTACTTTTTTTACAATTTGCTATTATTTGGATCACAGTTTTTTAAAGATTTATGACAATAAAAGCTACTTTTTTCTATGTTTGATAATTTGCACTACTTTAAATTCGCTAATAGTTACAGAATAAACAAATAATTCTCAAAAATTTTAATAAACCTCTTAGAAATAATTCAAAATTTTAATAAAATTCTTTTAAAAGATTCAATTATTTTAAAAAAATTTTTATATAGTTCTTTGTAAACATTCAAATATGTTCATAAATAACAAAATTTTCACAGGAATTCAATTATTTAAAAACACAATTTTCATAAAATTTTTCTTAAAAAAATCAATTATTCAAAAAAAATGTTATCAAATTCTTCGCAAGAATTCAATTACCTATTTTCAAATATTTAAAAAAAAATCTTGTCATAAATTCAATTATCTATATAAATAACAAAATTCTTTTACAAAATTTAATTATTTTTAACAATTTAGATAAAATTCTTGGCAAAATTTCAATTACTTTCAAAAATTTTCCTCAATTTAATCATTTTCAATATCTACTATGTATTTTAATAAAATTTTCCAAACGAATTCAATTAAAAAAATTGTTATAACATTTTCAAAGGCATTCAATTGTTTAAAAAACAATTTTCATAACATTTTTTTTAAAAAAATCAATTATTTAAAATAAGTTTTATAAAATTCTTCGCAAAAATTCAATTATTTAAAAAAAATTTAATATAAATTGTTACCAAAATTCAATTATTTTCAAAATTAATTATACTCATCGCAGAATTTTAATTATTTTTAATTTAATTATTTTAAATCAAGTTTTCGAAAAATGCAAAATTATTCTAAAAAATTTTGTTCAAATTCTTTAAAAGAATTCAATTATTTAAAAAATTTAATATAATTCTTTATTAAAATCTTATAATTCAGTTGCTTACATGAGTTATAAAAATATTTATAAACTTTAATTATTTTCAAAAAGTTTAACCAAAATTATTTATAGAATTTACTTAAGAATTCAATTATTTAAAGAAATTTAATATAATTATAAATTGTGACCAATTCTTAACAATTTTAATTAAATTCCTCCTACGAACTTAAGGTATTTGTCGTGTAAATTCGTTTTCGTCAGATTTTTTTTAAATTTCACATAATTATTCTTTGGATATTTATCTACAAAATAAGGCCTATTAAAATAAAATTGACCGTCTGTCAGTCTCAAAAAATAAAATCAAAGTTTCGATTTTTAACATGTAAGGTATAGGAAAACCATATGAAAACCACAGATTTTTAATTTTTGCACTTATACTAATCGTCAGATTTTTTAGAAAAACTAAAGTTTTATCTATTGAACCAAAATGAACTTTTATAAAAAAAATGAAAATTTTTCACCGTCTTGTTTAAAAGATATTTAACATCAAACTTGAAAACTTATTTTAACATTTATTGTAAATGACAGGTGAATTCGTAAACGTGGCAATAGCGCTTGTTAAATACTACAGCTTGTCTGCTACTTTTGGCGCGAAATTTTAAAGACGGCCATACGCCAAACTTGCGACGTTGCCACGATCGTTTTTCATGCGAGAGGTTATGAATATACATTGAGAACATCTGTGTGTCAAACTGTACGTCCGCAAAAGTTTTTCGGAAACTCGCATTCATAATCGTTTCATAAGTACAGTCAACGGATACAAACTTTTGAGAGTGACCAGTCGCGCGACAAATACCTTAATTTTTCTTCAAAACAGTTAAATTTGTATTTTTACAAATTTAATTTTTTTAATTTTTTGTTATCTATTATTTTTATAAATAATAATATTTTCACAGAAATTAAATTATTTATTTGATTTTTATTATTTTCAATATTATTTTAGGGTCAGATGGGGTAAATAGAAACAAGGGGTAAATCGAAACAGTAGTTATTTCAGTTAAATAAAAAATTTTTAAAATAAATACGGCCTTACATCTTGAAGTTTATATCATCCCCAACAAGTTCTAAGTATTTTCCCATTTTCCGTTTGTCAATTAGCAGCAGTGAATATCAAAATATTTCCTATTGCATAAAAGATTGAAAATCAAAGAAGACACCCTTTCACTTTCTTGACTCGCATTTGGAAAAAAATAAAATAAAAATTCATACTAATAATTATCTCTTATTAATACTAAATCAACTTTGATTTTTTCATTTTGCAAACTTTATTAAAAAATAGGAGACTATTTCTATTTACCCCTAAAAACTGGAAATTCGGGGTAAATAGAAACAGCAGAAATTTCAATAATATTTCTTATAATATAAATGAGAAAATTATTTCTATCATACTACAACACTATTTTCACCATTATATATGAAAATGAGAGATAATAGAAGCTAAAAGTTCATTTTTAATTATTTGAATTTGAAACCAATATTCATGAAATATTTTGAATATAATAAAGACTTGAAGACCAACAATTTTTAATTATTAATTGATTCTCTTTCTGTATTTTTACTCAAAAAATTTAAAACATAACCTCAAATTTTTTCCTTCTTAGGTACCTTTCTTCGGGTCGCGTCACAATTATTAGTTTGAATTATTTTATAAATAACACAATTTTTTATGTAATTCTTTGTGTCTTTTAACATTTCCATACTTAAAATTGATTTTTTCTTAAATTTTTTTAAGAAATAGAAACAGTTGATTATTGCGATTTAATGATACCCATATTTTTTACTTCGCCATAAAATTGTTCCACGGAAGTGAAATAATAACTCAATACACAAAAAAACCGAAAGTATTCCGATTTAAAAGAAAAAACTTATGTTATTGGTGAAACTTAGCAAATCTGTTTATCTATTTACCCCAACTGACCCTAAATGTATTCTTGGAAAAATTCAATTAATCTAGAAAATATTAAAATTCTTCGAAAGAATTCAATTATTTAAAAAATTTTTGATAAAGTTCTTTATAAGAATTCAATTTTAAGAAAAATTCATTTATTGAATTAATTAATTTTTTTCTTATTGTATTTAAATAATTTAATTCTCGTAAAACTTTCTAATAAGAATTGATTTATAATTGAATTTCAGTTTAAATTTAAGATAAAACTTAAATATTAGTAGCATTCACTGCAAAAAGAAGTATCTTATTTAAGATGTTTTGGTAGTCATTTCTAAGATGTTTTGGTAGTCATTTCTAAGATGTTTTGGTAGTCATTTTTAAGTTATTTGAAATATCTTAATTTAAGATGTTTAAAGTATCTTCGTACACATTTTCATCATATTTTTTGGGAAAAAAGTTTTGAGGTTAACTATGGGCTTATATGTAAGACATTTTATGCATCTTAGTTTTTAGTAACTTGATTTTTTTCGCATCTTACAATTCACAAGTATCTTATCGCTATACATCTTATTGAGACAGAAACATCTTAATATAAGATACTTTAAAAAACTTACAGAAGTATCTTACTTTTTTAAGATAGAAGAAATATCTAAGACGTATAAAACATCTTAAAAATCAGTAAGATACTTTAGAAAACATCTTATTTTAAGATGTAAGATACCATTTTTCCATCTTACATCTTATTTTAAGATATCAAATAAGACACTTATTTTTGCAGTGTTATAGTTTATAGTGTGAATTTTTAGAAATAATTGAATTTCGAAAGATTTTTAAATCGAAATCTTCGAAAATTTTTATTGTTCTAAAACTGTAATAATATCAAAATTTTTATTTTGAAATAAAGTGATTAAAGTTTTGAATAATTTTATTTAAAAATTTCAACAAAAAAATGATTGAATTTTGGAAGAATTACTGTTATAATTTTTAGAAATGGAAGAATACGAAGAAGTTGATAAAAACACAAATTGCAAATATTAAATTATCATATATAAACAATGCAGTAAAAGTATTGCAATTTTATGTAACAGATTTTTGAGATTAATATACGTAATCTCTTTTACATATTTCAAAGAGAATTTTTTTTCTCCCATTGCAATGCTAACGAATATCATTTAAATGCGCTCTTTTCCTTTGTAAAAGATTCATTAATATTCGCAAGCGTAATTTCAGTTTCTAGTTACGAGACAAAAAAAAAAGTATTAGTGATTCATCAACTAACAAAAGAACTTCATTGGTAACAAGAATCTTTTGAATCGATGCTTTGTTTTGCATTTTTGATTTCCACATACCTTTGATAACATAAAGCTTTCTTCTATTGTACTTTTCTACTTATTCTCTTTTTTAAATTTAGAAAATCGTAATTTATTTTTACCTACTAAAAAAAGCAGTTTTCAAGCAAAGGGATAATAATTTTGTATACCGATCGAGAGATAAAAAATTCATGAATGAAAAATAAGTAAACGACAATTTGTAAAAAGAAAATGAAAGTTTCGTGTAAACTTGCAAAAAAGCAAAGAAAAAAAGAATAGGAGAACTACATCTCTCTTTCTCGCATAATCTCAGAAGGACGTGACCGATTATATTGAAAGACGTGAGTGGACTCTTGAGGATGCTCCTTTGGAGTCTGATGATGATTAATCTAGATTCATATTTGTCCTATCTGTGTGAGATCATCTAAATTTTTCCTACATTAATCAAAACACTTTGATATCTTTTCACACATTTTTTAGCTAGGCTGCGATTTTCAAGATGAAACGTTTCAATATTGATGAATTATTAATTAATCTAAAGACAAGATCTTGTGGATTAAAAATTATTTAATTGAATCTTCCTTCTTGATATGGCAAATAATAATAATCATTATCGTTAATCAAATCTATTTACACTCGCATCAGATTTTTCTCAGTGGCTAATTAAATAATTAACTTGGAGAAAACTTGCAATGTTCTAGTTTTTGGAGTTGCGGTCTTTTTGTAATTAGTTTTATTAATTCTGGAAAAATGTGTAATTTTTATATTTATGGTTGTAGTGGAAAAAAGATCATCTCGTGTTACTCCTGGAAAGTGCGTAGGCATAAAGAAAGAAATATATAGGGAGTTTTTTTTCCATTGCGATTGCAAATGTAATTTGAATCGGACAACATACGCATATGAGCGTGATGAATAAAAAACGGAAGTCGGCCTCGAGGGCGGCGGAAATGGGCGAGAAACAGAGTCGAACGGTCATCATTTTATGGCAGAGTCATGAAAACGTATGAGAATTCCTTTATTCTAGAATCGCTTATGATTAACATCGATACTCAATTTTAAAAGTGGAATTAAAAAGACTGCTACTTTAAATTGAACAATGTTTCTGAAAAATATTCAAAATTTTTGTAATTCAAATTAACATTTCAAACATATGTTCAGGGCTCGAACAATTTGGAGAATTTTTGAGAAGTTTCAAATAACTGCAAAAATTCAATTATTTTCAAAAGTAATAAAATTCTTCACAAAAATTGAATTATTTTCAAAAAATTTTTTAAATTCTCGTCAAAATTTCAATTATTTTTATAAAAAATAAAATTCTTCTCTAAAATTCAATTATGTTAGAAAAATTTAAAAAAATTCTTGTCAAAATTTCAATTCTCTTTATAAAAAATAAAATTCTTCTCTAAAATTCAATTATGTTAAAAAATTTTTTAAAAATTCTCGTCAAAATTTCAATTATCTTTAAAAAAAATAAAATTCTTCTCTGAAATTCAATTATTTTCAAAAATTCTTTTTAATCTCGTCAAAATTTCAATTATCTTTATAAATAATACCATTCTTCTCCGAATTCAATTATTTTTAATACCTACTGTTTTCATCAAATTTTCCAAAAGAATTCAATTATTTAATCAAATTCTTTTTAAGAATTCAATTATTTTCATAAGTATAGTAAAACTCATCACAGAACTTAAATTATTTTTAATACAATTTTAATCATATTTCTCGAAAACTGCAATTATTTTTAAAAACTTCATGATAAAATTCTTCAAAAGATTTCAATTATTAAAATAAAGTTTGATATAATTTGTTCATTAGAACTTAATAATTATTTTCAATAAATTTTTAAATAAATTTCTTGAAAGAATTTAATAATTTTTAAAAATTGTAATGAAATACTTTGCAAGAATTTAATTATTTAAAAAAAAAGTTAATACAATTCATCGTAGAAATTTAATTAATTACAATAATTTGTCGAAATTTAATTATTTTAAATAAAATTTTCCAAATGAATTCAATTATTTTCAAAAAATTTTTAAAAAATTCTTTACGGGAATTTTATTATTATAATTACAAAAATTTATTAAAATTCAATTATTTTCAATATCTACTATTTTAATAAAATTTTCCTAAAGAATTCAATTATTTAAAAAAATTTTTATGAAATTATTCGGGAAAATTCCATTATTTTTATAAATAATAAAATTCTTCTCAGGAATTCAATTATTTCTTTATAATGTTCAATATTTACAATTTATTTTAATAAACTTTTTTAAAAAATTCAATTATTTAAAAAACTTTAATAAAATTCGACGTAAACATTCAATTATTTTCATAGAAATAATAAAAATTTCAGAGAAATTGAATTATTTACAAATTTTTTATAAATTTATACATTCAACTATTTTCATAAATAATAAATTTCGTTTTAGGAATTCAATTATTTTTTTATAATTAATAAAACTCATCACAAAATTTCAATTATTTTTAATAATTTCAAAAAAATTCTGATCAAAAGTTCAATTATTTTTATAAATAACAAAATTCATCATATAAATTTAATTATTTTCAAAAATTTTAATACAATTCTACAAGAAAATTCAATTTTTTTCATACATAATAAAATTCTTTGCAGACATTCAACTAAAAAAAAAATAAAATTTCAATAAAATTTTTCTCGAAAAATTAATTATTTTTATAAATAATAAAGTTCTTGGCAGAGTTTCAAGGGGCCGTTCATAAACTACGTCACACAATTTTGCATAATTTTTCCACCCCCCCCCCCTACCCACGTCACAAATTTTACATGCTTTAGCGCCATTTTTTCTACAGAACGTCACAAAAAATGAATTCCACCCCCCCCCCCCTCTAAGGCGTGACGTAGTTTATGGACGGCCCCCAATTATTTTTAAAAATTTTCATAGAATTTGTGGCAAACATTCATTTTCTAACAAAAATTGATTTCAAAATGTTTCATTTAAAATTTTAGATATGAATTGAATTTTAAAAAGGTTTCAAAATAAAATCTTATAAAATCTAAATTTTGTATACTTTTCATAAACAATTCTGTAGAATACATTTTTTTGAATGATTTTAATTCCATTTCTATTAAAGTTATTTTAATTTTTTATCTTCTAACATTTATATGTATTTAAATGAAGAATTTTAGAAGAATTGAAATTTCATAAAATTAAATTGCAAACCAACGGATTTGAAAATTCTCAAAGAACTTTTTCAAAAATTATTAAAAATAATTTATTTAAAGAAGAATTTTAGTTAAAAATTGTAGAAAATAATAATTGTATTGAAATGATAAAAATAATTTTGAAGACTGGTTATATTTTTGTCAGTAATTGGTCCGTATAATTTTTCATTTCTGAAAATCCGTAAAGTTCGCATTTTTAATACTTTCACTGTTTCGAGCCCTGTATGTTTCTAAAGTTCTAAATGATAAAATGAATACCTGAATTTTATTTATTTCCTCTTCAAATTGAGAAATTGGAAATATTAGGTTTGAAATTAAATTGAATAGTAGTTAATTGGTTAGTCATTATTTAGTAGTAAAATTAAAATAAAGTGTCTGCACTAACATACTCACTTATTGACATGAAGCCAATTCATCTGAATGTAAAGCGAGGTACAGAAAACCGACTATTTTCTCATCGTCATTATAGATTATACACAAATTGATGTTAAGGAAAAAGGACGTATTTTCGCATGCTGATAATACGTTTGTCATTATATTTGTATGAATTTTACAGTATGTATAGCGATACATGAGAATTTTGATATTAAGTATACAACGCGGTATTATCAATTATCACTCTCTAAATCTGAATCAGCGATAAGTATACCACTGATTTCAATTAGCGTATATTAGCTGAAAAATCAGTGAAATTTCACTGATTCATCAGTATATATACGCTGAAAGAAATCAGTGGTATACTTATAGCTGGAAATCAGCGAGATTTCGCTGATTCAGATTTAGAGAGCATATTTAAAAATCACGTGCTGCGGTTTTATTTTTGTTTTGCTTAAAATTTAATAGTTGAGAATTATATTTACAGCGTGACACAGATCAATGTTAAGCTACAGTAGAAAATCGCTCTCTAACAACTTTTTCCATACTGGGGTGTGTCATTTCAACTTTCGACTTTCAATTACTGCCCACTGAAAGATCAGAGGCACCACTCAAATTACAATTAAGTCCTGCAATGGGAAAAGGTATGAATTCGTTAACCGATCTTTTACACAGAACATTTTTTTTTCTCAATTCATCCATTGTACCGTGACACGACGGGAACGGATTTTACAGGAAAAAAAAAGAATTGTCAATAATGTATGTGAATCATTAGCAGACATTCTATACGCTTTCTATAAATTCACCGGAGGCCGTGCCTCCGTTCCCATCATTTTATTACGATCGTCAGCTTTTTGTCATCTTTTTGTCGAAAATCAATAGTCTTTTTTCAAGGTATATAGATACATGAAAAAGCAGTCATCCCAATGATTTTCTATTAAATTTCGCATTAAACTTGAAATCGTTGGAAAAAAGGGTTTAACCATTCTATTCATCTTTTGCAAGTTGTGTATTCAATTAACTGCTTTATTTCTTCTATTCCGCTAATCTGTTCCGGAAAAGCAGTTTATATATTGTATACAATGAAAAATAATACCCGAAGCATTAGCGAATATTTATCATAGGCTCTGCTTATCTTGTTTTCATAGAAACAGTATACTGAATTTCAATGTGTCACGATCAGAATTTCATAAAGGAAAAAAAAAATTTTCTTACATTTCCACATACATATTTTATCGATTGAACCAGACAAACTTAAACCATCTTATCGACCAAGATAGAAAGATAGATTAGAGAAATATTTGCAGTAAGAATGTGGCTACTACCGGCTTGGTTAAATGTTGGCTAATTGTACGGCCAATGTGCGTCTTGTGTGAGAAGATAAACATTTGAACACGTATTTACAGAACCCTGATGAAAATTAATTATACTGTGGAAAATTCGTTATTTTCAAAATTTGAAAATTTAATTAAAAAACTTCTACAGAGTGATAAAATTTAGTTTTCTATTTGAAATATTAGAATTTTGAAATGAAAATTAAAAATTTGGTTAATTAAAATTATTTTAATCTACAAGTCAGGGAATTCAGGGAAAAGGCAGGGATTTTTATTAAAAGAACTGGAAATAATTTAATTTTTAGAATTCATAAGAAAATTCTAAATTTTGGTAACTTTTCTCTTTGCCTCATAAAATATAAAATTACCTCAAATTCTAATACAAAACATTCAATTCTTCCTATTTCTGACAATAATTTCTTATCAAAAATTAATTCTTGATGAACTATCATAAAATTATTACTTATCAAATATTTCATGAATAATTTTACTTAAATATTTCAAAATTAATTGAATTTTCAAAGAGTTGCGTTTACAATTTTCTGAAAGATCAACATCAAAAGATTTTTATTTGAAATTTTAGAAAATTTCAATTTTAAATTATTAATTAATATTAATTATTAAAAATAATGCATTTATAGAAGAATTTTAGTTAAAAACACTAAAAAAATTGAATTTTGAAAAAGTTACAAACGATTGCATAAATTCAATTATTTAAAAATTTCTTTAAATTCTCGTCAAAAATTCAATTATTTTGCAAAATAACAAAATTCTTCTCCGAAATTTCAATTATTTTTAATAATTTTCTTTAATTCAATTATTTTCATATAAATAATAAAAATTTCAGAGAAATTGAATTATATACAAATTTTTTATAAACTTATTCGCAACAATTCAACTATTTTCATAAATAATAAATTTCCTTTTAGGAATTAAATTATTTTTTTATAAATAATAAAATTGATCGCAGAATTTCAATTATTTTTAATATTTTAAAAAAATTCTGGTCAAAAATTCAATTATTTTCATAAATAACAAAATTCATCATATAAATTCAATTATTTTCAAAAATTTTAATACAATAATTCTACAAGAAAATTCAATTCTTTTCACACATAATAAAATTCTCTGCAGATATTAAACTATTTTCCAAAATTTCAATAAAATTTTTCTCGAAGAATTAACTATTTTCATAAATAATAAAATTCTTCATAGAGCCTGAATTATTTTTAAAAAAATTTTATAGAATTTGTTGCAAGCATTTAATTATTTTCATAAATAGTAAAACTCAACGCAGAATTTCAATAATTTTTAATACAATTTTTTATTTATTTATTTTTCTATTTAAATAATTGAATTTTCGTAGAATTTTCTAATAAAAATTGATTTAAAAATGATTTTTAGTTAAAATTTCACATAATAATTGAATATTCAAAGCATTAGATTATTTTTAGAAATAATTGAATTTTGAATATGTTTTAAATTAAAATCTTTGAAAATCTGAATTTTTCATACTTTTAACTAAGAATTTTGTATATAGAATTAATTTTTTGAAAAAGTTTAATAGATTTTTTTTTTGAAATTGCAAACAAATGGATTTGAAAATTCTCAAAGAAATTTTTCAAAAAATATTAAAAATAATCTAATAATTTTTAGAGTGAATCAGAATATTTTTTAGGCTCAGGAAAAAAGTTTAAACTTTTGTCTGGAAATCTGGGAAAAGTCAGGAAAAAAGAAAATTAAATTTTTTTGGCAACCCTGTGTATTTTCTATTTTAAAGTAAAACCGAAGTAAAACTTACACTGACGGAAACTTGTGATCATTTTTGTCAATTTTTACTATTTTTGCGGAGTAAAAGTTGATACGATTGAAGTAAATTTTTGTAAACATTAGTTAAAAAAATAAAAATTAATAGTATAGCAAAATTCACTTTGAAAAATAGTAAAATTTGACAGAAATTTCGCAGAAGTTTTTTGGTTTCACCTTGTAAATATATAGTAAAAGATATATATGTTTTTCTCCGTGTAGCAAATTTCTTATAAACTTTAAAAACAAGAATCCTTATTAATATAAAATTCTTATACAGTTCCAATGTGATAATAAGTAAGTGGGCGTAATTGCGTGAATAAAAATTGAGACACTATAATTGACACCTGTTTGCGAGGAACGGGTGATATTTTAATTATGTAGCCGATACACGGCCATGTTGAAGTGGGTCCATCATTCTCCGCCTCCGAAGAATCATGCTCATGTGAAATCCTCGGAAGCGTTGTTTAACAAAGACAAAGAAAACGAAAGACAATGTGAAAACAATCGTCAGGAGAAAGAGAATGAGAAGGCGAAAGAGGAAAAGGAAATCCTGGAAGCCTTAAGGAGACATATCGGGGTAAGAAGAGATTGTGGAGTGAAAAAAACAGTTCATTAAACTTTTTATACATAAACAATAAATTCTTATTTACAGTTTAACGATTTTGTAAATCAAAATCAATTCTTCTTTAGAAACTAATTTTCCTGAAGTCTCGAACGTTCAAATGAGTGTCAATTGACAATATTTTATTACTTCTTTTGTATTTTTTTGGCAAACGAAAATTATTTTTAATACTGAAAACAATAATTCTCAGCTGATAACTTCTTTGAAAAGATGAAGTATTTATTTTTAAACAAAAAATTGTAATTAAAATTTTAATTTCATTGTAAATTAACTATGATAATTTGAATGTTTTTTCATTCATTCACTTTTTCTGTCCCTCACACTCTGAAGTTGTCTTTTGTTTATACTTTTGTTTTTTGTTAACTTTAGATAGATTGTATATTTTATTATTATTTTATAATTATTTTTATTTTATAATTAATTCAAAATTGTAATAATGACAAATTTTGTTAAATATTATGTTTTGTCAAATTGAAATTATGCAAATTTTTGTTCTTTACTTCTAGTCAAAATTAGAAAATTGTTAAACAACTGTGATTAAGAAATAGACAATTTATTTATTTTGCATTATTTTTGTTTATGAAGCACAATTTTTTTAACAAAATTATTATTTTGTTTTAGAAAAAGAAGAAAAATATTTGCACAATTTCTATTTTTAATCTTATTTCTGAAACAGGATTTTCCACAGGAATTAAGACATTCAAAAATTTCAAATTCAAACCTTTTTTAAATTTTTAAAACAATTTATAAAATCATTATTTTATATTACAAGAATATTGTTACTGTAACTTCATTAAAATTATTTTCATCATTTTAATTAAATTATTATTTTCTAGAATTTAAAATTATTTTTTATGGAAATAATAATTGAATTCCTTAAAATTTTTTTATTATTTATGAAAATAATTTAATTCCTGTGAAATTTTTATTATTTATGAAAATAACTTAATGTTTGCATAAAATTTTATTAAATTTTTTTTTAAATAATTGAATTCTTTTTGAGAAATTTTATTAAAATAGTAGCTATTGAAAATCATTGAAATTAGAAAATTTTTTGAAAATAATTGAACTTTGGAGAAGAATTTTGTTATTTATAAAGATAATTGGGATTTTTACGAGAATTTTTTAAAAAATTTTGAACATATAGTTGAATTTTATAAGAATTTTATTTTTTTTTAAATAATTGAATTTCTGCAATTATTTGTAATTTCTCCAAAATTGAATTTTTTTTAGTGTTTTCAATAAAAATTTAAATTAGAAGATTTTTAAATTCTATTATTTTTAAAAAATTGCTAATTTTATTTAAAAAGGTAGTAGAAGTTTAGCCATTGTTGCTAGTATTTGAATTAAAAAAAAATTAATTGTAAATATTTAATTAAAAAAAATTTAATTGCGGGTGTGAAAATAAAAATTATAATGTGTGAAAATGGAATTAGAGCAGGTGCAATAATAGAAAGGCAACTAATTTGTCACTTTCACCTAGTGCACGACCTTTAAACTCTTTTAAAGTTGAATAAGAGTAGGTATTAATTCAAATGAATGTGGAGAAAAAAAATTTGCTTTCTCTGGAATTAAATTTATTTTTTTAGTTTGATTACTCAATTATTATTGCGAATTTACAACATGCTGTATACATGCACATAACACACTTGCATGAAAACCTACAATAGGATAATGATATATCATTTGTAGAACTTGTTGCTCTTGTCAAGATCGTAATTGAGAAGCTGAAATCAGTAATTTAATTTTGTAAATTGTTTATCGAATTTCTTACTGTTTTTTTAAATAATATATTCTTTTTGTTTTTACGGTTTTCAGAAATCATAAAAAAGGTGATTTAATTTAAAGTAGACCAAGAAAATAGTTTTTGATGATTTGAAGAAATAATTCGCTTTGACTTGTTTCTTAAATTAATAGTTCAATTTTCTTTGAATTAAAATAAAATTAGGTATTTGATTCAAAGACAGTCTATAAAAAAAACCTGTTGATTAAAAAATCTTTATTGCTTGAAAGAACAATTTTTTTTTAATCAATCAGAACAAATTTAAGAAACTGATGTCTTTACATTAGGAAAATTTTTTTTTTTTGAATGTGAAGTACTTTGAGGAATTTTTTCTTGGTTTAAAATATAATAAAGAAAAATAATTTGCAAAACAAAATTATTGATGTCGATGTTTTTAATTAAAACCATTTCGATGGCAAGAATAAACAGCAAAACTGCAATAAATTGTGTGTTTAAAATGTAGAAACTACAAGCGCCATTCATAAAAATCGCATTTTCAAAAAGTAGTCACATTTCTGTGGTTGAATGCGTTAAATTAGTATATTTAAGACGTTACCATACACTATCGAAAGTCTAAAATTATATTTTGAAATTGTACCTTGAAAAACTAGTTTTTTTTTGTTTTTTTTTTTTTTTTGCTGAATGCTGTTATCGTCATTTCCCTTTCACTTATTCTAGTGCAATAAAATTCATGCACCTGTGAATGGTATCTTGTTTACATTCACGTTTTCTTACACTATATTTGTCCCCAGAGTACTTTTTTTTGCACATTTGTTTTATTATCAGTGATCTCAATGCCACTTGGATTATTAAGAAATATATTTGGATTTATTCTGAAATAACATTCAATAAATAATCGTTCTGCTTACTTTGCTTTCTCAAAGTAATTGTATATGCATTTGTGAGCAAAAAAAAATTGAAAAAAGAAATGAATAAACAACATTTAATAGACAGAGGGTTGTTATGATTTAAATCAACTTGATTTAAATCAGGATTTAAATCAAAGACATGTTTTCATTTTAATCATGATTTAAATCATATTTTTACGATTTTTACTTAAAAATATGTTTTTTAATCAACTTTAACTTAATAAGGAAGAATCGAATAAAGAATCAGAAAAATCAGAATAAAAAAATTAAATCTTTAATTTTAACTATGGCAGAAATTCAATTATTTTCAAAAATTTGAATAAAATTCTGAGCAAAATTTCAATTATCTTTACAAATAATAAAATTCTTCTTTAAAATTCAATTATTTTCAAAAATTTCAATAAAATTCTTAAGAAAATTTCAAGTATTTTTAGAAATATTCCTCAAGTCAATGGTTTTTATTATCTACTATATATAATATTTTCCGAAAGAATTCAATTATTTATCTAAAAAGAATTTTAATAAAATTCTACGCAAACATTCAATTATTATTTCCATGCTGATAAAAATTCCACAGAAATTCAATTATTTACAACTTTTTTATAAATTTTCACAATAACTCAATTGTTTTCATAAATAATAAATTTTTTTTCAGGGATTCAATTTCTTTCAATAATAATAAAATATTTTTTTAGAAATTAAATTATTTTCATCAAAAATGAAACTCATCGCAGAATACAATTTTAATCAAATTCCTCGAAAAAAGTAATTATTCTTAAAGTTTTATTAAAATTCGCCAAAAGAATTTAATTATTTAAAAAAAGTTTTATTAAAATTCTTCTCTGCAATTCAATAATTTAAAAAAAAATTACAATAAAATTCTTGTCAGAAGTTCAATTATCTTCATAAATAACAAAATTTATCGCATAAATTCAATTATTTTCAAAAATTTTAATACAATTCGACGAGAAGATTCAATACGTTTTATACCTAATAAAATTCTTCGCATGAATTGAATTATATTTTCAAAAATTTCAAAAAAATTCTTCTCAAAAAACTAATTTTTAGTATAAATAATAAATTTCATCCCTAAATTTCAATTATTTTTAATACAATATAAATCAAATTCTAGAAAATAATAATTGAAATGAAATAATGAAAATAATTTTGAATAAGATACAGTAACAATATTCTTATAGTAGGTATAAAATAATGATTTTATTATTTGGTCATCTTTAATTATTACAAAACATGAAGAAAGGGATTTTTTCATGATTTACAATATAATATTCTTGTCAGTTATTAAATTTCGAAATGGTTTGAATTTAAAATTTTTGAAAATCTTAATTCCTATGGAAAAATAATAATGATTATAAATATTAAAAAAACTATGATTTTTAACAGCTCTGTTAATAAATTATAATTGGTTTGGAAAACTGCAGTTAATATTTCAATTATTGTCTTTCCATAAAATTTGCTATGATACAAACTTATTTTTCATTGTAGCAATAAAAATAAACGAAATAATTATTTTATTTCTCATTATTCCAGAAATAATAAAACACAATCGGGAAAAATAACAGAAAAACAAACTATCACTAAAAATAAATTGATCGTGTCACAATTAATGGCAATAAAAATCTATTCATTTTAAAGTGAAAAAAAATTGTATTTCTAATTTAATATTTGATTTGTATTTTGTCTCGATTAAGAATCAGAGGAAAATTATTTCTATATTGAAGAGTATAAAATTTAATTTACTTATGGGATTTTCAAGACGTATTCCTACAGAGTATCATTATCGTTAAAGCAATATCTGACATAAATTCAATACTTTGAGCGGTTTAGATCTGGATATATGGAGAATATTCCTTGACAAATATTAACGCAATATAAGTACCCATTATTCGTGCAATGAACCCCCTTATGATTATTACGCTCGAATAGTTACAACAGCGGTCCGGCACTATAAACTTTCACTACTAAAATAAATTGGTCGAATCAAAAAATTCTTGACAGTGTCGAACTGCAAAAGTTCCGGTACAAAATAATGCAGTCATGTGGAAAAAATTGCAAATATTATGCCTTTGGACATTATACGCGTCCAATGTCTTTAAGTAAACTGTAATTCACTTTCAATAGATAAATAAATTCCGTTTAAGTGATTCTGTAACATCGCTTTTGTTAATAAAGTTTCCAGTAATTATTCCAATTATAAAAATTATTAATCTTTGTTTATTTTTTTCTGTATAACAGATTTTACAGTAATATTTTTCTTCCTTATTTTGAGAAAATGTAAATTTAAAATGAAACAAAAGATGAATTTGGTTTTGGATTTTATTTAGTTTTATGTCTTATTCTACTAAAAAAAATTATTATTAGCTAATACGTGAATTTTCTTTTAAATTTTGAGACTGAAATTATTCGAGAATTGAAGTTGATATTTAAAAATAAATTTTGTAATTTGCATTATAATAATAATAATAAATGAATCATGAAACTTTATACGATATTCAACGTGTTTATAATTAATTTCTGAATCGATACAAAGAAATAAAAATTCTGCCTAGTGAATATAAAATTGTACTATGTAGGCCGGAAGTTCACCTTTTACAAAATATTATCAGCAAAAGAAGAAATTAGTGCAAATCATTAACAACCAGCTTTTAAATGTCCGTTATACTGAACTCGACAACTCTTATCCGTATTAAGAACTTCGGACCTGTTTCAAAGTCTGTGACATTTTGCTGTCCTTCTTAGATCAACTTTTGATCTCCTTTTTTACAGAATCTTGTCAGCTAATACGGGTCAAATGTTGTATTTATTTTTGCAAAACAGAGACAATACAATCTTCTTTCTTTATACCTGACTTTCAAATTTAAAATATTTCATTTATTTAATTTATTTAAATTTAAAATTTAAAACAGCATTTGAAATCTTCTTTCATTTCATCGTGCTGACTTGTGTTTAATATTCAAGAGTCAGAAATATTAAAATTCAATCATGTTTTAATTTTTATTAATTAAAAAAACAAAATTAAAAACGTATTGTAATTTTTCTATAAAATATTTTTTTAATAAACACGATAATAATTACTATTGATGAATTGATTTGAAATAGTTTCTTCAATTCTCATTAAAGCATTTCTTTCATTTCACAAATACGAGAAAAGATTTGAAAAATTTCTTACTTAAAAAAGATTTACTTCAAAAGTAGTAAAATATATTCTGGAAATAATATTTAGTCAGAAAATTTTTGTAAGTTTCAAAAACTAATTTTTTCCAAAATTTGCAAAAAGTAGAAGTTTTCTTCTTGAACATAATTAAAAAATTTCTATCTGACAAAAAGATTAAAAATTTAAAAAATTTATATTTAAAAAGTGAATACTTTATATTCAAATTGAAAAAATTAAAGTTTTACTAAATTTTTGTTAGTTTAAAAAATTAAAATTTTAGAAAAAAATTTTAATTTTTTCAATTTTACTGTCTTTTGACATTTTTATTTCTCGTCAATATTTTATGTGTGAAAAAATGTTTTACAAATAATGGATAAAATCAATAGGACTTTCTACTGTCCCACTGCTTTCTAAAATCCCCCTGTAAAAGTAAAAGTTATCCCATATAATTTATGTGAAATGTGTATATATAATTAAATTTTTTTTCCACATATATAATAATATATGAATCAAAGGAAAAAATTTGGAAAGATAAAAATCTTATGTGCAGGAAAAAACATGTAAATTGAATCAGTGATGATAAATAATTGAGAATTTTTTTCTTTTTTCCGATTTTACAGGGCTCGGACCCGAGAGTCGCCACTTGTAGAGGAAAGTTACAAAATAAGAGGAGTAAACTTAATCAGGAAATCAACAAAGAGCTTCGTCTTCGTGCCGGAGCGGAGAATCTTTTTAAGTTAGTATAGAATTATATTATTCACTGAAAAAAAAATTGAATTTTAGTTTTTAATATTTTTTTAGTCTTTAACATTTTTTTAAATATTTAATAACTTTTTTTTGTTTTTATGTTTTTAATATTCTTTTTGATTTTATTTCCGAAACAAAAAATAAGAAACAAATTTTTTTTAGGGCTACAACTAACAGGAAATTGAAGGAAACAGTTGCCTTGGAATTGAGTTTTGTCAATTCGAATTTGCAGTTACTCAAAGAACAACTAGCGGAACTAAATAGTTCAGTTGAATTGTACCAAAATGGCGAGGGGTGAGTTTCAATATTTATTTTATATAACCCAACAAAATTAGTTACATAATTTTATTCTGTATTTTATTTTTTTACTAATTGAATTAATTGAATTAATTGAATTCCGATCGGTTTGATATAGAAAATCAAATTTTAGTTACAACTCTGAATAAAATAAACGACTTTTCTTGCGCTTTAAAGTCGATCCGAGGGCAGATGACCTATTTTTTCATTTTCTGCTTTTAATTACTTTGTTAAGCGTGAAAAGACAGATTTTTGTGTGAATAACGCTAAGCGTTATACGAGCGGTAAATCATTACTTGGTCCCGTATGAGTCTGGCTTCCCGTTACTGAATATGGCGCTTTCTTCAGTTATACATTCGCATTTGTATTTACAAAGTAGTCATAAACAAAAATAATAAACTGAAAAAAGTCGTTAAAGAAATTATTGTTTTGCATATTAATACTGCAAAGTACATAGGAAATGTTTTTCCGTTTAAAATCCTCTCAAATTCTGCGATATTTCACTGTAAAAACAAGTGTCTCATTTTGAGACGTTTTGTCCCATATTTGAAACAGGTAAGATGTTTTGTGTCCACATATTTGAAACAGATATGTGTCTCATTTTAAGACACATACATGTCTTAAGCTGAGATGCTTGACGTGTTTCACTGATTGT
The DNA here is from genome assembly GCA_032872505.1 of Leptopilina syphax. Classification (NCBI taxonomy): domain Eukaryota; kingdom Metazoa; phylum Arthropoda; class Insecta; order Hymenoptera; family Figitidae; genus Leptopilina; species Leptopilina syphax. Next base: position 26,046,511 of record CM065469.1, on the reverse strand, counting down.
GCGTTTAATAGAAAAAATCCGTCATGCACAGTAATTTCATGCTTTTATTCTTCAAGAAAACTGACAGTTTTAGGTTAGTTTTTCACATTGTTAATAGACCAATGAAATGTGATCATTTCACAAACTCTTAATATTGAATCTTTTTTATCGACATTAGGTACATAACAAACAAAATAAAAAGTTTAAATATTAAATATTAATTTAAATAGTTCCACACATATTATTTGAATAAATAAATAATAATACCATTGTTGAAAGAAGAACATTTATTTATTCATAATAAGACAAATTGTGGAAAATATATTTTTTAGACATTACCGACACTGGAGTTATGGCGTTTTTATCGACGAAACAAAATGCGAATGAAAAGTAATTTTGAAGCTGCCCTTACAATGCGAGTGCTGCCAATAAAAAAACAAAACAAAGTACATAACCTGAAAGTGTCAAATTTTGTTATTAATAAATAATAAGAAATCTTTATTTTTAAATGATTCTAAAACGAAATTTTACTGTGTGCGTAGCTATTTTGCGCATGCGCTAAGATACTTTAAGTATCTTACCCGCTTAGTGTTTCATTTTGAGACACGATATGTGTTTCGAGTATCCATCTCACAGTCAGGAGACGTGATATGTGTCTTATACGCTTTAAGTCACGTTAAATGTTTTAAAATGAGACACGATATGAAATTAAATGTCTCAATATAAAACATATTTTGTATCTCAATGGTTTAAACACGTAAAGCAACTCATTTTGAGACACTTGTGAGATACCAGTTTTTGCAGTGTTATCAGTTATTTTTACAGTTTTCAAAACTTGAACTATTTTCAGTACTTAGAAGCAAATAAAATAAAAATACATGGTCTTTATGACATTTTTCTAAATTTAATTCGTCATAAATTATCTCTCAGGGTTGTCAAAGGTCAAGGAAATTCAGGGAAAAGTCAGGGATTTTTATTAAAAAAAAAAGGAAAAAAAATTTAAATTTGGTGTCATTTTTGTTTGCCTCATAAACTATTAACTGAATTTTAAACAAGTTGCGTTGACAATTTTTATAAAAAGATGAACTTCAAAAGCTTTAATTTGAAATTTTACAAAATTTCAATTTTGAATGGATCTAATTAGAAATTTTAAAGCACTTAAATAGTTTAATTTTTTAATTTCTATTTAAAAAATTATCAAAAATAATGTATTTATAGAAGAATTTTAGTTAAAAACACTTAAAAAAATGAATTTCAAAGAAGCTACAAATGATTACCTATACAGAAATTCAATTATTTTCAAAATTAATAAAATTCTTCGCAGAAATTCAATTATTTACAATTATTTTTTTATGAATTTCTTCGCTGTAATTCAATATTATTTTCAAAAGTAATAAAATTCCTTTCAGGAATTCAATTATTTTTTTTATAAATAAATAAATAATAGAACTCATCGCAGAATTTCAATTTAGTTTTAATACGATTTTAATCGAATTCCTCGAAAAAAGTAATTATTCTTAAAAATTTTGTTAAATTTCGCCAAAAAATTCAATTATTTAAAAAAAAATGATAATAAAATTCTACGCAAATATTCAATTATTTTTAAAAATGTCAATAAAATTCTTGTCAAAAATTAAATTATCTTCATAAATAACCAAATTCATCGTTTAAATTCAATTATTTTCAAAAATTTTAATACAATTCTTCGACAAAATTCAATTCTTCTCATACCTAAAAAAATTCTTTGCAAAAATTCAATTATTTTCAATAATTTCAATAAAATTCTTCTCGAAAAATTAATTATTTTTATAAATAATAAAGTTCTTCGCAGAGCTGCAATTATTTTTAAAAATTTTAATAGAATTTGTTGCAAACATTCAATTATTTTCATAAATAATAAAACTCATCGCAGAATTTCAATTATTTTTAATACAATTTAAATAAAATTACTTGAAAAGTCGACAAAAAAAATTTAATTATTTTCAAAAATTTTAATACAATTCGAGAAGAAAATTCAATTTTTCTCATACCTAAGAAATTCTTTGCAGAAATCCAATTATTTTCAAAAATTTCAATAAAATTCTTCTCGAAATATTAATTATTTTTATAAATAATAAAGTTCTTGGCAGAGCTGCAATTATTTTTCAAAATTTTAATAGAATCTATTGCAAACATTCAATTATTGTCATAAATAATAAAATTCATCTGAGAATTTCAATTATTTTTAATACAATTTAAATAAAATTACTCGAAAAGTCGACAAAAAAAATTCAATTATTTTTAAAAATTTTAATACAATTCTACGAGGAAATTCAATTTTTCTCATACCTAAAAAATTCTTTGCAGAAATCCAATTATTTTCAAAAATTTCAATAAAACTCTTCTCTAAAAATTAATTATTTTTATAAATAATAAAACTCATTGCCGAATTTCAATTATTTTTTATACAATTTAAATCAAATTCCTTAAAAAGTCGACAAAAAATTCAATTATTTTAAAATTTGTTGTTTAATTCTTGGTGAGAATGCAATTTTAAGAAATATTCAATTATTCGATGAATTATTTATTTTTGTATTTAAATAATTGAATTCTTGTAGAATTTTCTAATAAAAATTAATTTAAAAATGAATTTCAGTTAAAATTTCAGATAATAATAAAATTATTGAATATTAACATCATTATAGTGTGGATTTCTAGAAATAATTGAATTTTGAAAAGATTTCGAATTCGATTGTATAGATCGAGAAAGAGAAATAATAATTAATAAGTGAAATAATAATGAATTGATCCCTGTAATTTATAGAGAATTTAAGCATTCTTTCTAGTTTATTTGTTGTAACTTGTAAAATTTCAACGATTTCTATTTTATGGAGAATTTTGGAAATTTCTATAAACAAAAACATGCAGAGCAAATTGATGTTATAAAATAAATTAAAATTAATTGAGAGAAATATAAAAGTCACTGTCGTTTTCGAGCCGCGAATCCAGAAAAGTCCGCAGTCGTTGTTTTGTCATTAGAAAGGACAAATTATTTTCTTAGAATGAACGTCAGCGAATTGTCAAGTTATGCCACAGCAGCATCAGCAGCTCATGGACCAGCTACTGCGAGGAATAACTTTCTTGCTTCTTGCACGACTAAAGACTGGAGAGAAATAAGGCAAATACTGCAATGATTTCAGCTAAATGGGACTTTTTTGTCTTCGGCACGACCATTACCTGAGTCAATACGACTGAGGCCAAAAAATAAGATTCATGCCTCTCTCTCTCTCTCTTTTTTTTTCTTTCTTTTTGCTCTCGAGTTTTCATAAGATGAATTACTGATGGTAATTTCACGTTTTTTTCCTCGTCATTTTTGTTTTATTTAATGAAATTTTCTCGCTTTAATAGAAATTATTATGCTTGACTTGATGGAATTGTTTCTGCTTTATAATAAATGATTTGCCTTGCCGCTTTAGTCAGAGATTATGGAAAAATTGTAAATTTCTTCTTCAAAATTGAATATCGAAATCATTATATCTATTATGCAATGATAATTGAGATATAATGTTTATGGTAATTTAATTCTGTGAGAATCCCCCTGAGAACTAAATTAAATTATCGAATTTTTCGAGACTATTTATTAATAATAGATATTTAGCCGGGCAATTTCATTTCTAATTTCCCCAGCCTACCAGAACCGTTATTTTCCGTTTAAAATCACTGGTTTGAAACTCGAAGTACAATGTTGCATTGAGGCGAGTTTGCAATTTGTAAAAGAATTTTTCTCGTTTCATTTTTCTTGCTTTGGCAATTGTAGGTGATGATTTTCAACACGCGCTTTGTGCTTGAGGCTTTGGAAAGTGTCGGAAAGTGTCGGAAAGCACGCATTAGGATGAAACACGTATGAGTGAAGTGAAGTTTCGCGATATGGAAGAAGTGTTCTCATCCATAAAGCGCATAGCATTTAAAGCGGTTTTGTGCCTACTTAAAGAGCGGCATTATGGGCATAGTATTCACATAGTGGGCGGACACTGACCCAGGAACCGAAGCATAGCGGATGGACCGGCAAACCGTGCACCTCGACGTGTAAGAAGGGCAACACTCGACTCTGAACTTGTATAATAGCACCCATAGATAAAGCATAGGGCATTTTTAATTCCAGTTCCTCTTCTTCGAAGGAGAAATTCAGCAATTGTAGCGCACAATTATTATTATTATTATTATTACATTCAGGGACAACAAATTTTAAAAAATTCATTTTTTATTAGTGCGTCTACTATTTTTGTTCCACAAAATTTTCGACTTTGTCCTAATTTTTCCCGTTTTTTTTTTTGTTTTTTCACATATCAAATTTAAATTTATTTGTTTGTAAAATGGAAAATTTTGATCCAATGGAAGGTAGATAAATAACACTATCTGTTGTTATTTATCTACCTTCCATTGGATCAAAATTTTCCATTTTACAAATAAATAATTCGGAAGGAAATTTTCTACTATTTTTTAAATTTATTTGATTTCGAACATAAATAAATCTACGATTGACTTCCAAATTTTTATGAATAATTAAATTCTTTTGACAAGTTTCTTTAAATTTTTTGAAAATAATGTTTTTTTAATAACTTTAATTAAAAATTTGGAAAATAATTGAATTAAACAAAGAATTTTTTCAATTTTTTAAAATAATCTTGTCTTTTCATAATAATAATTGAAAATTTGATTAATTCAATTTTATTAAAATGTATTGATACTGATTAAATGTCTGCAAAGAATTTTACTATTTATAAAAGTAATTGAATCCTTCCAAAGAATGTTATTACATATTTATTTAAATATTTGCGTAGAATTTTATATTAAAATTAATTGAAATAATTGAATTGTGGAGAACAGTTTAATTATTTATAAAGATAATTGAAATTTTGAGGAGAATTTTAAAAAATTTGTAAACATAATTGAATTTATAATAAATTTTTTAAAAATAATTACATTTTTCGAGAAATTGGATAAAAATTGTATTAAAAATAATTAAAATTCTGCAATGAGTTTTACTATTTATGAAAATATTTGAATATATTTTGCGAAGGAATTATTAAAAATAAAATTATAATTACGGTGAGACTAACTTCCCTTAATTGTTATCAAAAAGTTAAAATAAAATTGTTTAAAAGAAGTTAATTATTTGTAATAGAATGTAAAGAAATTTCAATTATTTCAAAAATTTTCAATTATTTATTTATAAAAATCAAATTATCTTGAAACAACAGAATTCAAAAAGGTCAAAAATCTTATTTTTCAGAATTTTCAAAAAACTTTGCGAAAATTCCATTTTATTAAAAAAATTTAAGTGTGTATCTCTTTATAAAATTCAATTATTTATTAATTATTAAATTAAAATACTTTGAAAATTCGATTTGTTAAAAAGTTTGTAATGAAATTCTTAAATAATTTTATTATTTTCAGTTGAATTTCACATAACTTCTATTAATTAATTTTTCGAGAAGAATTGCATTGAAATTTTTGAAAATAATTGAATTTCTGCAAAGAATTTTTTAGGTATGAGAAAAATTGAATTTTCTCGTAGAATTGTATTAAAATTTTTGAAAATAATTTAATTTTGGAGAAGAATTTTATTATGTATAAAAATAACTGTCATTTTGACGAGAATTTAAAAATGTTTTTTACATTTAATTGAATTTTTGCGAAGAGTTTTATTACTTATGAAAATAATCGCATTTCTGCAATCGTTTGTAACTTTTCCAAAATTCTTTTTTTTTTAGTGTTTTCAACTAAAATTCTTCTATAAATTCATTATTTTCAATAATTATTTAAATATATATTACAAAATTGAAGTAATTTGAGAAGAATTTGAATTGAATTAAGAAATAGAAAATTTATTTATTTTGCATTATTTTTCTTTATGAATCACAATTTTTTTAACAAAATTATTATTTTGTTTTAGAAAAAGAAGAAAAATATTTGCACAATTCCTATTTTTAATCTTATTTTTGGAACAGAATTTTCCACAGGAATTAAGACATTCAAAAATTTCAAATTCAAACTTTTTTTAAAATTTTTAAAACGACTTATAGAAGTATTGTTATAAAACATGAAGATATCGATTGCTCCGAGTCTTCGACTCGGAGTGATCGCTTTCTTCATGTTTTATAACAATTAAAAAAGACCGAGAGACAAAATCATTATTTTATATTATAAGAATATTGTTACTGTAACCTCATCAAAATTATTTTCATCATTTTAATTCAATTATTATTTTCTAGAATTTTAAATTATTTTTTATGAAAATAATTGAATTCCTTAAAAAAAATTTATTATTTATGAAAATAATTGAATTCCTTAAAAAATTTTATTATTTATGAAAATAATTAAATGTTTACATAAAATTTTATTAAAAAAATTTTTAAATAATTGAATTCTTTTTGGGAAATTTTATTAAAATCTTAGATATTGAAAATCATTGAAATTAGAAAATTTTTTGAAAATAATTGAAATTAGGACAAGAATTTTTTTGACATTTATGAAAATAATTAAACTTTGAAGAAGAATTTTGTTATTTATTAAGATAATTTGGATTTTTTCAAATTTTGAACAGAGTTGAATTTTATAAGAAGAATTTTATTTTTTTTTTTAAAATAATTGAATTATTTGTAATTTCTCCAAAATTGAATTTTTTTTAGTGTTTCCAACAAAAATTTAAATTAGAAAATTTCTAAATTCTATTATTTTTAAAATTGGTAATTTTATTTAAAAAAGTTAGTAAGAAGTTAGTTTGAATTGTTGCTAGTTAATAATAATATTGAATTGACGACTATTCAATTATATAATACGAGTACTCAAAATATAATTTCTAAAAGTCTATGATAGTGTCGGAAAATGATACGAAAGAATTAATTACCAAATGATGAGACAAAGAGACAGGTGAAATGTGACAAATGAAATGTGACTCTCAAGGGAAGCAGACAATAAAAAGAAGTGAATTTGAGACAATATCGATAGGAATATGGCAGTCGTATAATAGGGACGAGCAACAATCATCAGTTGCTTGCACTATCGAGCATTGTACATTCGCACAAAATGCATTCCGAGGTATAATAATTTACAACAAGCTCCATATCGATTTAGAATATCAATGAGAGGCTGAACCGCATATATCTTGCGGATGTATCTAACCGTGTATTTAAAAGCCCAGCAATAATAAATACATATAATAATACATTATTCCCCGATATTATTTTCTCCGCACAATATTTTCCGATTGTCTATTCATTTGTAAAATCTCCAATCGAATTATACGAACAAAAAAAACAAAATGTTAGCGGGAAAATTTCACTTGAGAAATTAGCACAAATTGTAAAATAATTATGTGCTGAAGTTTATTTATGAAATTAATTGCGACTTGAAGTGCATTCAAGCGCAGAAATATATAGCAGTTCGCTCCGAATTGTGTAAAATATTTAATACACATGTCTGGAATAATTAGCTACTTATATAATTTATGAAGTTTCAAATATTTTGTGTTTAGAAACTACTGCGCCGTAATTTAAATATTAATGCTAAGTGCACACTGGAAAAAAATTTATTTGCTATTATCAAAAAAATATTTACTTGAATATCAAATAATTTCTTAATTAAATATTTGCTTCAATAAATACTCTGACAGTATTAGTTACAAAAATTTTAAATATGCAAGGAAAAAAAGCTTCAATTGAAACAACTATAAATTTCATTGTCAATTTTATGCGAAACGTAATATTATTGTATCTGAAATTCTGAAAAGTTTTCCCAGTTCTTTAAAATATATAACTTTTCTACAAATATTAATTTCAAAGGTGAATTTTTACATTTAAAAATATGCAGAACCCTCAGAGCTTTACGCCTTGAAGGATAAACGTTCTCGAAGGTACAATTACACGAACTCTGTAATCAAGATTCCAAAGTGAAAGGGCTGCAAAATAATTATGCCACGTGAAGATTCATAAATATTGAAACGGTACATTTACTATTATTTTACAAATTATTCTGGAATTATTATTTATATTATATCGTAAAGTCGAGCCTTTTTTCGTATAAATAATTTATTATAGGTATGGACAGAAGGGTTAAGAAAAAAAAATTTAATTTGTTTTTCCCTAATTTCCAGATAAAATTTTGACTGATCTCTACTCTCAAAATCTAAATTAGTAGAAAACCGTGAACGAATCGAACCTATTTCAATGGGAAATAATAACTAATTATTTATTAGTATAAAATCAGGTATTTCAACAATGATACAAATATTTAGAATTATATCTTTTTAAAAATATTTTAATTTGAAATGCCTGTTCCTAAATCAAGATATAAATATCGGTGTAAAATAAAACACTTTAGGGCATTCTTGAAATTCTCGCCACACTAGGTCGGAATTCTGTGGTTTAAAGTGTCAAAAATAATGTTTATTGGGAGCAAGTGAAAGTTGAAGTAGCTGAAATAGACTCATATGAAGTAATAATGAAACAACTTGAAATACTAGTTCGTAATATAAAATTAAGTATTTATTTCAAAAATGTAATCTACACTGATACTAATACTTTTTTAATATTTTCATGTTTTAGTGAAGATTCTATCATGCCCATGATACCGTTGGGACTGAAAGAGACCAAAGATATCGACTTCCGAGATCCTTTTAAAGTGAGTAGATAATCGTTTTTTCTTAAGAAATTAATCGTACAATATTAAAACAATATCTTATTAAAATATTACTAAATTCCATTCAACTCAAATTCAATTCAATTCGACTGAAATTCAGTTTAATTTAATTGAAATTCAATTCAGTTTGTTTGGAATTCAGTTTAATTTAATTGAATTTGAATGGTTTTCAGTTGAATTTACTTAAATTGAATTGAAATTCAATTCAATTTGATTGGAATTCAGTTCAATTTAATTGATTTTAATTAAAATTCAATTCAGTTTGATTAAAATTCAGTTCAATTTAATTGAAATGCAATTCATTTTGATTGGAATTAAGTTCAATTTAATTGAATGCAATTAAAATTCAATTCAGTGCAATTTAATTAAATGTAATTAAAATTCAATTCAGTTCAATTTAATTTAATGTAATTGAAATTCAATTCAGTTAAATTTAATTAAATGTAATTGAAATTCAATTCAGTTCAATTTAATTGAATGTAATTGAAATTCAATTCATTTCAATTTAATTAAATGTAATTGAAACTTAATTAATTACAATTTAATTGAAACTCAATTCAATTAAGTGGCTGGATGCTATAACGGAATACGCGCCATGTAAACTAAATGGCGCGTATCCCCTTATAGCATCCAGCCCCGCAATTTGATTGGTTTCCAGTTAAATTTAATTAACATTCAATTCAATATGATTGGAATTCAGTTTAATTAAATGGAAATTCAATTCAGTTTGATTGAAATTCAATTAAATTTAGTTTGATTGAAATTCAGTTCAATTTAATTGAATTTAAATGGTTTTCAGTTGAATTCAATTAAATTGAATTGAATTTCAATCAAACTGAATTGAATTGAATTTCAATTCAATTTAATTGAAATTCAGTTGAATTTAATGGAATTAAAATTAAATTGAAATTCAAATCTGTTTGATTAAAATTCAGTTGAATTTAATTCAAATTCAATTAAATTTGATTGAAATTCAGTTTAATTCAATGTGATTGAATCTCAGTTGAATATAATTTTAATTAAATTCTATTCAATTTAAATAAATTTAATTGAAATTCAATTCAGTTTGATTGAAATTCAGTTCAATTTAATTGAAATTACATTAAATTTGATTGAAATTCAGTTAAATTTAATTGAACTTGACTGGTTTTCAGTTTTAGTTAATTGAAATTCAATTAAATTGGATTGAAATTCAGTTTAACTCAATGTGATTGAATTTCAGTTGAATTTAATTGTAATTAAATTCTATTGAATTTGAATAAATTTAATTGTAATTAAATTCTATTGAATTTGAATAAATTTAATTGAAATTCAATTCTGTTTGATTGAAATTCAGTTCAATCTAATTGAAATTACATTAAATTTGATTGAAATTCAGTTAAATTTAATTTAATTTGATTGGTTTTCAGTTTTAGTTAATTGAAATTCAATTCGATTTGAATGGTTTTTAGTTGTATTTTATTGAATATTCAATTCAATTTCATTGAAAATCAGTTCAATTGAATTGAATTAAATTGGATTTTAATTAAATTTTATTGAATCCTTCTATTCCAATGGTGGAACTTGAGGATTGTCGATAAAATTGAAAGATGAATTTTGAAGTTTGGGTAAATATGTCGGACATTTTTTATTTTTTGAATTATTGGCAATTTTCGAAAAATCCAAATCGTCCCTTGGAGGGCCAATTTCTAAGAGTTCCCGTTTCGTAATTACTGATCCAATTTTTTTTATCACTTTAGGAACTTCCTTGCTACTGCTATTTGCATTAGTTGACTTTTTCCCAGAAATTATGTTTGAGGGATTTAATCGAGGCATTGTTATTGTCAAATGTCCTGTGGTCGTGTTTCTTTGAACGAGACTTTTTTCTGTCAAAACCTCAGAGGAGAGGGTCAGTTGCAAAATTTTACCTTTTACAGTAACACGCACGTACAGAGGTTGAACATCTACTTCCAAATAAGATGTGTCCAAGTATCTGAAAATATTGTTTTTATTTTATAAATATATTTTATTTATAAAATTATATTATGTATAATAAATAATGTAATATTTATTTATAAATATATTGGAACAATTGTTTTTACTCTTTAATTTTGAATTAGTAAAAAAGTTTACTAATTTGAATTAGCTTTTGTCACATTAATAATACATATTAAATAAAAAAAATATTGCGTATAATAAATTTTTTTATTTAATATCTATTTTGAAATATAATATTGGGTTAAAAATTGTTTACTTGTAGACTTGGAGAGTAAGAATAATATTTTCTGGGTCATCGTCATTAATTGTAAAAGGCACTTTTGCTTGATTGACATTGTACGGTTTCCCTTTTGGGTTGAATAGTTTAGGAACGTATTTTGGTTTTTCTTCTTCCTTTCTGGAACTGTTCTTTTTTTCTTCGATTTTTTGCACGCGCTCTGCAATTGCAATACGATCTTCTGGTGTGTGATGGCTTGCTGAGTTCCAAAATTTTTCATTTTCTTCTTCTTCTTCTTCATCTACCTCGTCAACCTATTAAATCAAAAATTGTGGAACAGAAAATAATAAAAAATTAGAAAAAAGTTTAAAAATTAAAAACAAAATATCTTACATTTTCAGAATCATCGGAATTGATTTCCGTAATTTTGAGACTCTGCTTTTCTTCATGTTGTCTCTTTTGTTGCTCTCGAATTTTCACGTATTTCTTATAACCCCTAATAATATCGCCTTGAGCTTCAGCATACTTTTGTAGAGCTTTTATTCTTTCTGATCTTTCAATAGCAACCATGTCCAATTCTTTGATTTGAGGGAGAGTCGCTATCACGTATTCTCTATAGCCCATGTAATCAGTGCAGGGATTTCCGGTCAAGATCAATTGTTCCAAATTTTCATTGCATCTAGAAACATGCGATTTAATTTTGCGCTAATAACTGGATTTTTTTTTAATTTTAAAAAAATGTCATCTTTGAAAAAAAGGTTTTCCTTTTTTTGTTTTTAAATTTAAAAAGAAAAAGAACTTCGAACTGTAATAATTTAATTCTTCAATAGAATTTTATTAAAGTTTTTGTAAAGAATTGAATTGTTTCGAAGAATTTTATTGAAAACGTTTAAAAATAATTAAATTCTTTCATGGAATTACATTAATAATTAATAATTTAAAATTCTTGTGACGAATTTTATTAAAAACTTTGAAAATAATTAGATTCTGTTAAAAGAAATTTAGGTTTGAAATGTACTGGAAATAATTAAATTTTTGATGATTGAATTCTAATAGGAAATTTTATTAAAATTGTAATGAAAGAAATCGAATTCCTTAGAAGAATTTTATAATTTACGATAAAAATTCTATTCCTGCGACGAATCGTATTAAAAATTTTAGAAAATCCTCATTAAATTCTTTTGAAGAATTTAATTTTAATTAAAATATTTGAAAATACTTAAATTTTTTCAAAGATGTTATGGAAAAAAATTGAATTCCTCGAAAGAATTTTTTTTTATGAAAATAATTGAATATTCTAGACAAGAATTTTAATCAGATCTTAATGATACCATGATTTTTGGAAACCATTTACTTGTTTCGAAGAGAATTAAAATTCTTTAGAGAAATTCAGTTAAAATTGTATTAAAAATAATTGAATTTTTATACAGAATTGATCAAAATTTTTAAAAATAATTGAAAATAATTGAATTCCTGTGATGAATGTATTATTTATGAAAATAATTTAATTCCTGTGATGAATTGTATTATTTATGAAAATAATTTCATTCTCGCATTTTTATTAAAATTTTTGGAAAGAATTAAATTCTTTCAAAGAATTTTATTTAAATTTATATTGAAAATAATTGAATTCTTCTGGAGAATTTTCTTATTTATAAAAATAATTGAATATTTTTTACAAGAATTTTACACTGCCCGTAAAAATATTATAAATAAATAAATAAAAATTTTGGAAATAGTTTACTGATTTCGAAGAAAATTAAATATTTTTAGAGAAATTTAGTTAAAATTGTATTGAAAATAATTTAATTTATATACAGATTATTGTAAATTATTTTTAATATAAAAATATAATATTATTTTTAATATTATAATTTTTTTTAAATAATTGAAATTTTTGACGAAATTTATAAAGTTTTTTAAAAATAATGAATTTTGTCTAGGAATTTAATTTAAATCGTATTAAAAATTATTGAATTCCCGTGATGAATTATATTATTTCTGAAAATAATTCAATTCTTGCGGCGAATTTAATTACAGTTTTTAAAATAATTTAATTTTTAACATGAATTTAATTTAAATTTTTTTAAATAATTAAATTTTTCAAGAAATTTGATAAAAAATTTTGAATATTATTGATTTCTTTCGAGAACTTTTATTAAAATTGAAATATTAATATTTAAAAGAAATAATAAAGAATAATTAGTTAATTAGTGTTAATAATTAATTAATAAGCAATAGTTAATAAGTCAATTTTTTTCATCGTAGGGAATATAATAAAAGTAATAACCTCAGATTTTTGACTCCTTGCAAATTTCCTATGAAATTCACCATAAGATCAAGTTTCTTCAAACTCTCCAGTCCTTCTAAATTTTCAATAACTTCAATATTATTTAAAGCTAAATTCAAATACTCCAATTTTTTCAGTTTATTAAGATTTTCTATTTTCGATATCAAATTATACTGTAGGAGAAGAATCTTCAAATCTCTACAAAGATGATTAAGTATTTCAATTTTTTCTATATTTTCCTGATGCAGAGAGATTTCCTCCAAAGTTGATATTTCTCCTTCATTATGCTCGGCACGTTTTCGAATCAATTCCACAGTAATTCTTACCATTTTACTCGTTTTACGCTAATTAATTAATCACTTAATAATAAGATTAAAAATATTCTGTGTCACTTTAGTAGGGTTAAAGTTTCGAAATGTTTAATTAAAAAATTTTCTCGAATAGACAAGATTCTTTTTTATTCATAATTAAGAATTGCTTTTTTTCAAATTCGAACAAGTTTTCTTAAAACTGGTTTTTGTAATTTAGGTTCTAGAAAGAGATCATTTTAATTTCCCGCATTAAAAACCGTTATATTGATAATAAACATATTAAACAAGATAATATTGCGAATTGCGAACTGTGACAGTGGTAAGAAAGTATCGATTAAACGATACTTGGAAACCTGACTCTGACTTTAAACTTCACGTTAGTTACCCAAAATGATTTTTTTATTTATTTTTTTAAACGTTTTAGTTTTAAATACTTGGTAGATAGGAATTATTATTTTTATTTAATTAAAATTATTTTTCATGTTTCAGGATTTTATCTTGGAGCATTACAGTGAAGATGGAGGGAATTATGAAGAAGCCATTGCTGAACTCATGGAAACCAGACAAGTAAAATTATTTTTTAAATTACTTGAAGAAAATTTGTCAATTTCTAAGAAATGTAATTCTTCTGTTGTTTATTGTATGCAATGTTTGTTATTTATTTTACGAGTCTAATGCTATTTATTATTAGAAATATTAATTGTTGTGTGTACTCGAGAATATATTTCTGGAGCAAATGTAGTAAATTAAAGTCTTGATAAGATATTATATCTTAATTATAACACACAATCAGTGCAGATTTGAAAAAATTCACGATAAAATCTACTACGTAATAATTTTTTCGTCTGATATTAAAAGTATGTCATTTATAAATGTTCAAATACGTGTTTTTATTATCAAAATAAAGAAAATTGCTATGAACGATAAAATAAAATAAATATTAAAATGATTAAAATAAAAATAGTACCAAGTAAATTTCGAAATAAAAAATTCTTTCTAGAATAAAGAAATTTTTATTTTAAAAATAAAGTAATAAAAATAAAATAAAATTATTAATTTGTTTATTTAAGAATAATGGAATAAATAAGAAATTTATTTCTAATTTGATTTTTTGTTTTTAGGCGACGAGAACACCAACGAGGGACGCTGCGGGAATCGCATTACTTCTTCGATACTATAATCAATTGTACTTCATCGAAAGGCGTTTCTTTCCACCGGATAGAAGTTTGGGAATTTACTTCGAGTGGTTCGATTCATTGACAGGAGTGCCAAGTTGTCAGAGAACAGTTGCATTCGAAAAGGCGTCAGTTCTCTTCAATGCTGGAGCACTTTACACGCAATTAGGTGCTAAACAAGACAGACGAACATCTCGCGGTTTAGATCAGGCTGTTGATGCATTTTTGAGAGCAGCAGGAACATTTCGATACATTCATGAAAATTTCACAAATGCACCGAGCATGGACCTGGGACCAGATATGCTGGACATGCTGGTTCAATTAATGCTGGTACGATCATCGACGTTTACGATGACATATTTGTTCAAAAAATTATTTTTTGATAATTTTTATAACGTTTATAAAACTTCGAAGCTCGAACTCTGTAATTTAATTCTTGCATAGAATTTTATTGACATTTTTTAAAAGAATTGAAGTCTTTCGAAAATTTTTTTTAAATTGTAATCAGAATAATTGAATTCTTCCGCAGAATTTTTTTATTTATGAAAATAATTGAATTCTTCAAAAAGAATTTTTGAATTTATGAAAAAAATTCAATTCTTGCGACGAATTTTATTAAAATTTTTAAAATAATAGACTTATTTCGAAGAATTTTATTTAAATTGTATTGAGAATAATTAAATTTCTTAGCAGAAATGTTATATTTATGAAAATAATTGAATTCCTTAGGATAATTTTCTAATACTTATGGTTAAAAATTTTATTCCTGCGACGAATTTTATTAAAATTAAAAAAACGATAAAATTATTTCGAAGAAGTTAATTTTAATTAAAATATATGAAAATAATTAAATTTTTTCATAGAATTTACCAAAAATAAATAATTGAATTCCTCCGAAGAATTTTTTTATTTATGAAAATAATTGAATATTCTTGACGACAATTTCAATCAAATTTTTGAAAATAACTTACTTGTTTCGAAGAGAATTAAAATTCTTTAGAGAAATTCAGTTAAAATTATATTAGAAATAATTGAATTTTCATACAGAATTGTATAACAAATTTCTAAAATAATTGAATTGCTATGAGGAATTATATATAATTATTTATGAAAATAATTCAATTCTTACATAGAATTTTTTTTAATTTTGTAAAGAATCGAATTTTTTCGAAGAATTTTATTTAAATTTTATTGAGAATAATTGAATTCCTCCGCAGTATTTTTTTACTTATGAAAATAATTGAATTCTTGCAAAGAATTTTAATGCAATTTTTTAAAATAATTTCTTGTATAAATTCTTTTAAAAAATTTAGTTAAAATTGTATTAAAAACAATTGAATTTTTATAAAGAATTGACTCAAAATTTTAAAAAATAATTGTATTCTTAAAAAATAAATTTATTAAAATTTTTCAATGTAGACGAATTTTTTCGAAGAATTCTCTTGAATGTTTTGAAAATCATTAAAATCTTTCAAAAAGTTTAATTATTAACATTGTATTGAAAATAATTGAATCTTTCAAAAAATGTTAGTATTTATGAAAAAATTGTATTCCTGGAAAAAATTTTTAAAAAATTTTGAAAATAATCAATTTTTTGGAAGAATTAAACATTATATTATATCGAGAAATTGAAAAAAATTGTATTGGAAGTAACTGAATTCCTGCGAAGAATTTTAATATTTATAAAAATAATTGGATTCTTGAGAAAC
Source organism: Leptopilina syphax (assembly GCA_032872505.1). Lineage (NCBI taxonomy): Eukaryota > Metazoa > Arthropoda > Insecta > Hymenoptera > Figitidae > Leptopilina > Leptopilina syphax. The sequence continues at coordinate 26,030,174 of CM065469.1, read as the reverse complement.
ATTTTATTTAAATTTTTAAATTACCTAATTGAAATCATTTGACGAATTTTATAAAAATTTTTGAAAATAATCCAATTCCTTCAAAATATTTTATTGAAATTGAATTGAAAAAACTTGAATTCCTGCAAAGAATTTTAGAATGCATATTATAAATAATTGAATTCTTCTAAAGAGATTTATCAAAATTTTTTTAAATAATTGAATTCTTTCAAATTTTATTGGAATTTTCTTGAAAATAAGTAAATTCTTCAAAAAAATTTATTATTTATGAAAATACATAATTGTATTATTGTAAAAATTGCATACAAATTTTTTAAAATAATTAAATTCCTTCGAGAAATTTTATGTAAATTGTATTGTAAATAATTAAATTCCTGCGAAGAATTTTAATATTTATAAAAATAATTGGAATCTTGGGAATAATTCTATTAAAATTTTTAAAAATAATCCAATTCCTTCGAGAAATTTTAATAAAATTGAATTAAAAAGAATTGAAATAAAATATATAATCCTAAAAATAAAAAAATAAAAATCCTAAAAATAATTGGATTCTTGAGAAAAAATTTTAAAGTATCTAATTGAAATCATTTGACGAATTTTATTAAAAAATTTGAAAATAATCCAATTTCTTCGGGAGTTTTTATTAAAACTGAATTGAAAAGAATTGAATTCCTGCGAATAATTTTAAAATGCATAAAAATAATCGAATTCTTGACAAAAATTTTATATTTAAATTTTTGAAAATAGTTGAAATTATTTCACCAATTTTATAAAAATTTTTGAAAAATCAACATAAAATTGTTCATCATTTACTTTCAGGCTCAAGCGAGGGAGTGCCTTTTTGAAAAATTGGAACTTCAATCAAGAGATTCTCGAAATATTGACGTATCTTTAGATCTTGCTCAAGAAGCTGCTCAGGTGAGAAAAAATACAATTTACAATAATCTGTATAAATTGCTATTAATAATACTTTTAAATATTGAATCAATTATTTAAATTAAATATCGAATAGATAACGAGTTTGAAGAAATATTATTTTAGTTTTTAAATATACAAATTATTTAAAAAATAAATTTAAATTATAAATAATTTAATATTGAATTATTTATTAATAAGAGTCTTAGTGTATTGAATATTCTTTTCTCATTGCAGGTATCTGCAGTTTATAACGATGTTCATGGACTAATAATTCGCGAGCCGGTTCGAGATTACGTCCCGGAATCATGGGTTTCATTAATTTTAGTGAAACGAGAACATCATTTGGCTTTGGCACACAAACATTGTGCTGTTGGTCTCTTAGATATTCCATTATCGGAATTTTGCACAGAAGCAAAATTAATTCTCGAGCGCATTCAGGAAAGCGATGGGAAGACGCAAATTGATGTAATCGTCCCTAAGGACGATAACGACAGAAAGGCTCTCGGTATGCATGATAATTTCTAATTATTAAGAAAATGAGATTTCAAAAATCTTTTCAAACTTTAATAGAAACAATAATTTTACGTTTTATTATTTTGATGACTGAGTGATAAAGTCATTATTATATTTATTTTTTTTTTTAATTCTTCGTGTACACCCTTTTTGGGTTTTTACAAAGCTTAATCCAAATTAAGACCCAAAAACTAAAATCATTAGTATATATATTTTTATTTATGTTTATGTATTTTATTAGACAGAATTCTCGCTGGAGAATAATTTGGATTTATTACTAAATGGAAATTTTTTTAATTTAAAGGACGAGCACATTTGAGGGAAGCTTTGGTGTTGCATGAAGAGAGCCAGAGGTTACAGAGAATGTGTAGGGAGCTGAAGGGTAAGCCAACTTTGGGAAGGGTCTTGAAGAAGGGTCAAGATTGTACCCTTGAAATTTATAATCGCTCCGGAGATGAGGACGATTTTCGAGACTTGCTGGATCCTCCCCACATAATAGGTTCGTTGATCTACATTACACATATAAATATGTTTATATTTATGACAAAATAAATTTTATTCTATTCTATTCTATATTTTATATAAGATTGGATTTTAAAAAAGAAGTTAATGTGAAATTTTAATTTTCAGCCTCGACGAAATTTCAATTGAGTCTCACACATCCAGACTTTGGTCAGCATGGTGTTGACGACCTTTTCAGATCCTTGGGTCCAGTGGCGATTTTTTCTGCAAAAAGACATTGGACAGCGCCGAGACTTATTCAACTTCAAAGGGGTCCAGGAGGCGAGGGATTTGGATTTAGTGTAAGAGGCGATGCTCCCGTTATCATTGCCGCCGTGGACCATAATTCGCTTGCTGACGTAAGTTTTCAGAATTACGCAATTAATTAATATATTATAAAAAATTAAATAATTAACTATTATATTTTATTTAGTTTTCTTCAAATAATTATTCGATTAAATTAACTTTGGTGAAGTTCACAACGTTTATAATCAACGCTGAGAGAAGAAAAAATAATTTTCCTTTTCAAATTCTGTCTTAAAAAAATTGTTTACAATTTTTCTTCATCAGCAACTTAAGAAAGAAAAATTTGCAAACGTAAAACATTATTCATTCGACTTAATTCCTAAATATTCTCTTAACTGTAAAATATTGTTTTATGAGTGAGAAATGTTTGTTTTTCTCCAATCACCGATGATAAACGTTGTGAATTTCAACCACGTTTAAATCACTTATTTATTTGACAATATCTACTCTTTTCATATAAGAAAATTATTGTATAATTTTTAAAAAATATTGAAAATAAAATTTAATTTCAGTTGGGTGGAATGAAAGAAGGGGATTTCATCGTCAGTATTAGCGATAAAGATGTCAAGTGGGCCTCTCACGATCAAGTTGTAAGACTCATTAAACAATGCGGAGATTCAATTAGTTTAAAACTCGTTACCCCCATGGACAGAAATTATTTAAAGGTTTGAAATAATATTTGATCTTTTTGATGAATTAATTTAATTCTTAATTATTCTTTATCAATTTATTGTATTTATTATATATAAATTAATTTTATATTCTTATTAAAAAATTAATAAAGAATACAAAATTAATTTATTAACTCTTTTCTGATTAATTTAATGCTTTTAATCACTTTGATAGAAATAATAAATAATATTTGAATTATTTTAATTTATTAAAGAAACCGGCTAAAACAAGTCACCACGATAAGGGAAGTGTGTCAGCAAGCAGTTCTTCAGGCATATCCTCCGGACAGCCGAGTCCTGCAGGATCTGTAACAACAGGTCATGTAGCAAAAAGGCATCCTTGGAATCCATTCAAAAAGTCTAATGGTCAACGAGACAGTAGGGACCTAACATTTGATAATGTTATCCTTAGATGATTTATAAATCTGAAAATCATTTCCAAAGTGCTTTTGGCACTATAAATGTTTTGAAATTATTATTTTCCATTATTAATTCTTCAAAATAAATGGTGAAAAATTATTATTCCCATATTTTTTGAATGCGATATTCGAAAAAGGAGGTAATACTGGAAAAAAATGAAAACAATTTGTTAATATTATTAAAAAAAACGGCGACTTGTTTGAACCGTTTGAAAATGACTTGGTCAATATGTAAATATAAAAGAAAAGTATAAAGAATTTGACACTGTCATCAAATTGTTGCCAAATTGTAAGTAAATTCGAGTGCGTGAATAAGAATATTGTACATCTATTCGTTTTTGATACTGTATTATTTACCATTTTTTTTCTTTTTTCTTTTTTTCTTGTATTTTAGATTGTTTAGATGTACTAACTGGAAATCCTTTCGGATGATTGCCATATTAATTTCTTATATGCTCTACTTTTCTATAATTTAATTCTTCCGTCTCTATTTACTTGATGCCACAGATTAAATATCATTGCAAATCGAAGAAATATGTATCGAAATATTTGTCTTTTTGTTCTGGCTAATTTAATCATTTTTTTGTATTTAAAAGGAAAAATCTTTGAAAAACTTTGCAGCGCAATTAAAGTAGATATTGTTTCTTTTTTTCTTTTATACAAAAAGAAAGCGTTTGCGTATGTGTGCAATACTTTTTAAAATTTGTCGAATTAGAATATAATTTTAAGTGCCAATACTTGTGTAGAATGTCAATTTATTTCATATATACAAGTTTAAGTTTTAGTGTCCGCAAGATTTCGAAATAGGTTCAGAGTAATTTTGAAAGAAAAATTACAAAATGAAATTCATCAGTACGAACAATGTTTTAGAAATATGTAAATAAAGTCATATTGTTACAATCATAAAATGCGTTTATATAAAATAAAAAATGTGTAGTATTTTTTTAGAATTTTCATAATAAGTATTTTTTATATCATCAGAGATTCGTTTGTCAACAGTGAAAAAATTAATCGCGCTTGTAAATATTTATTTTTAAAACCAATTTTTGTAATATTTAAGAAATTGTACTATTAAAATAGATACAATATACATATGTCAATTTTTTGAAAATTTCCAAATTGGTGATTGATTTTAGAAAGCGAATACAAGTAATTTATTTTGTACATTTTCCTTTGTATATTTCGGCATAAAAAAACTTTGTATTTTTCAATTTTCGTTTATAAATAATATGTCTTATATTGTATATGTTTATAAGTTAATTGTTAAACATTGTATTAAATAAAAAAAGAAATACTAAATTTTTTGCTAAACTGTTTTCTTTAATTTCAAACAAAAGTTTAATTTCATTTAAATTATTATAGACAAATAATTTTTTTTTTACTAGAAGGATTTTTTTTCAGGAAAAATAATTATTTTTAAATAAGAACAATTTGATAATGCACTTGGATAATATTGTGCAATCAAGTTGAATTTCTTTTAACAGTGAAAGTTTCGCACTCTCAATACTTTTTTTTTGTATCGGCTTCATTCACTTTCTTCTAGAGTGAATATTTTTGACAGTATTTGTTTTTTTTTATTTTTTTTACATTCAATTTTCCTTTTTGAGTAAAAAAATGTAAACATATTATTACTTTCATTTTGCTTGAACATTAGACCTCGTAATATAATGGCCTCGCCATTGTTGACTAATCATTCTCACATGTAGAAGAAAAAGATGAGAAATCTTCAGCCAATTATCTTATTCAATATATTATAAATAATTTCATTTTAAAAGATACATTTCTTTGTTCATAAGAATATATTTCATAATTCTTTTTTTGAAATTTCAATTTATCATATTATTTGAAATTATATTCTATTTAAAAGTAACTAGCAGGCAATTTATTTAATAGAAATTTTCAATAACATAATTTTAACAAAAATAATAATTTATTCAAAAAATAATGTTTAAAAACAAAAATCATAATTGAAGAGAATAATAAAGTCTATTAAAATTTAAAAACGAAAAATGGATTTGAATGTGAATAAGATTATTTCAAGGTATTACAAATACGAAAATAATTCTTTTGGTAAATACATGACACTTTTCTGAAACACCGAGACTGATATTATCCCAAGCTCATTATCATTAAAAGAGGAAATGGTTACTCATGAATTTTACACTTCTAAATTATGCAAATATTCTTAATCTCAATAGATGAAATTACTAAAAAAAATTTTTTAAAATTAGTCAGACGCTTGAAGACAATTTGGTGATGTTTTATCATGATTATTCATTTATGATAGTAATAAAAATAATTAATAAAAATAAACAATAATAATAAACAAAATATTAATCAAAATAGAAATAGTAATTTTAATAAATATAATAATTCATGTTTCATTTTAATAGTTGTAAATAAACTATAATTGAAATAAATTTTTTTTAAATTATTAAAAATGTATTTTAACAGATTTTATATATTTTAACAGGATTTAAATTTCCCTTTTTTAATTTTGTTCAATATTCAGAAAAGTAATGCAATTTTCCAAAAAAATCGTTAATTTAATTAGTTGTTTCTATTGCATTAACTATTTTTCTTGAAATCTCAACTAATTATACCGATTGACTTTCTATATTTTGAAATGGATCAATTAAACTTTTACAATTTCTTAAGCGAAATGAAAAAGATGCAACACTACTTGAATTAACAAATAAAATTTTGTTTCCTCGAGTTTCATGGAAAGAAAGATTTAAAAAAATGTTTATAAAACCGATTCTCTTGATTAACGAAGCGATGGAGGATTCGATCCTTTGGAGAAAGCAAAGTAGAATGCCTCAAAAAGAAAGTGAATCCGCGAGGACTTAACGATCTTACAAACGGAAATTGTTCTTGTATATATGTATTTAATTTCCTTGTAGAAATTTTATTAACATATAAAATTCAAATAATTATTCAAAAAAATTTACAAAATCGTAAGACTTAGTATTTTTTGTATTACTCTAAATTTTTTTTCTCCTTTTGAATTTTTTTCCAGATTTTTTTTCTACTCTTATTTTCTGATGAATTCTTCTTTTCTGTATCGAAACAGATGCTGAAAGAGAATTTTTTATTTTTCTATTATCCTCTTTGATTTTTAAAGAAAATCTAACAAAACATTTGTAAACCTTGAAAGTTACGTTTTTATGTCATAATTAAAGACCAGAATTCCATAACTCTTATCGTATCGAAATCCCCTCTTTCTTTTGGCCGGATCATTCGAAAGTATTCGGGTTACTTCTTTGACTTTAACTAAGCGAAGCAGTCGCCAAAAGACTCTTGCCCGTCACTTTACTCTCGCCGGAGAAACCTGATATCACAGGTGTGTGAAGAATATTTCAATTTACAAAAGTGAAAAATTCAATCTCTTTAAAAATTACACTAAAATTAAAATTTTAATAAAATCCCAAATAATGATTAGATAAAACTTTTCATTTTTTTTTCAAAATTTCTTAGTGAATAATTTTATTTTATTTAATATTCCTCCAAAAGAAAAGTGAGAGTGATTAATTATTTTTTTCAGTTTAGTGACTTATTTGAAAATTAAATTTTTGAAAAATTACAAACAAAAAAAGATTTTACTTGTGTTGTTACAAAATAAAAAGGCAATATTGGCAAAGACTCATAGGTAGACGATAAATTACTTCATAATCGGTGAATTGAATGAGAAACTGAAAATGGTACTCTGATGAAATAGGACACGAACATAATTATTCATCTATGAAAGAAAATTAAAACTGTACATAAAAATATTATTTTAAGTGGACATTTTTTAATACTCATAAATAATAATAATAATAATAATAATAATAATAATAATAATAATAATAATAATAATAATAATAATAATAATAATAATTTTTTTCACCTTTTACATATTTTACTAAAAATCGAAAAAAAGAATTTAGTAAATAATATTAATTTCTTTCAACTTTTATGTATTTTTCCAAAAATCTAAAAAAAGAATTTACTAAATAATAACAATTTCTTATAATAATAATAATAATAATAATAATAATAATAATAATAATAATAATAATAATAATAATAATAATAATAATAATATTTAATAAATAATTATAATAAATTATAAACAGTTTAATAACAACGAATATAATAATTTAAAATATAATATTAAATAATTAAATATAATAATTTAAAAATATGTCCTAATAATTAAAAAAAAGAAAATTCTCGTAATAAAATTAAAATTTCTTTCTTAAATTTATTGAACATTTTTGATTTTTTAAAGTTCTGCCTCAATTGAAAGCTCTTGTTTCATTTAAAATTCGTTTCACTTGAACTTAATATAGGTTTGTTACTTTCACTGAATGGCACTGTATATACTTCAAGTCTAAGGAACTTTCTTCTTCTTAAAGATATTGAAAGAAAGAGTCGATTGCTTTTGAGTTTTTCTCTAAAATAAAATTGACTGTAGCAAAACTACTCATACAAAAAAAGCAATATTTTTACCAAAAATTTAATTGTCTTAAAATAGAAAATTATTTTTAAAAAAATAATTGAAGAAAATTAAAAAAAATTAGAGAAAATAAAAAAAATGAAAGAAAATAAAAATTAAAGAAAATAAAAAAACTAAAGAAAATTAAAAAAAAAATAATGAATGATTTCACTAAAATTAAAATTCAATTAAAAGAATAAATTCTAACTATATACTAAAATTAAAAAAAGAAATAATAATTAAAGAAAATTCTTATAAAATTCCTTAGAATATCCAAAGGAATTATTTCACAAGAGACGAATTATTGTGAAAGAAATAGGTACTTTAGGAAATCCCAGCGTGACTAAATAACCGTTTTTCGAATAAAATATGCCTATTTCGTAAAAATCTCTATTTCACATTCGACTAATGTTAAATTCAAGTGTTATGTTGTTATTAAATAGTTCATATAGTTGAGTTTATTTAAAAATAACAAAAACTAGAAAGTTGTGAATCAAATATACAGCGGAAGTGTAGATTTACTTCCTTATGTTTGTTGATTACTTTCATATACGCACGCTCATGAATTTTTCACGAGTTATAGAGTGTTGCTCTAAAAATAATTACCAATAATATGATTATTGTCACTTTAACTCTAACCATGAGAAAACTATTTATTTCTGAACATTACTATTTCTGCTCTTTCTTCTTTTCTCTGTTTTAAATATTTTTTTTAATTCGAATTCAATTTTTTTCATTTAATTTAATTTGTCTTCTTTTCTCTATTTTTATTTTCTTTTTTCTTTTCTCTATTTATTTTTATTGTTCAAGTATTTAAGTTTTTTTCGTTTACTAAATAATTTCAAATTGTTAATATTTTCCAACGAAAAAATGATTATGAAAATAGTTTAATTTTTCAATATTTAAAAACGTAAAATCATAACTAAAGTTTAAGTCTTTTAATTTTATTCTTCTCAGAAGAAAGTAATAAATATGAGTTGTTTTTTAAAGTTTGTACATAATTTTTAATTTACTATGAACACAGTGTAACGAATAAAAGAGGCATTTTAAATAGAAGCCTTGAAACATACATGGTCATCAGTATTCTGCATAAATTTTAATTCACTATTCAGAAAGAATATGAATACTTTGTCATCTTTTTCAAAATGTTTTATGTATCAAAGCAAATTAAAGTTTCCCAATTCAAAGTATTCTTATTCTCAATGCCCCTTTCGAATTCAACAAGATTTTGAATATTGTTTGCAAAATAATATTAATAAACAGGGTTGCCACGCTTTTGCTCATTTCAAATTCCCTGACTTTTCCAGGTTTTCCAGGTTAAAAAACGGAATTTTTCCAGATTTTTAAAATTACATTTTTTTGCCAACAAACATTTAATTTTGTTTTTCCCCGACAAAATTAAATTTCAGACAAAATTCTTACTTCTTGACTCTAAAGAATATTCTCAATCAGTTTAAAAATTATTACTCACAAAAATGTTCCATTGCTTCTTTTTTCAATAAATATTAAATCATTATTATTTTTCCATAAGAATTAAGATTTTCAAAAAATTTCAAATTCAAACCTTTTTGAAATTAAACAATTTTCAAAAAATTGTTATAAAACATGACCGACTGATAAAATCATTATTTTATATTTTATAAGAATATTGTTACTAGAACTTCATCAAAATTATTCTCATTTCAATTCAATTATTTTCTAAAATTTTTAACTAAAATTCTTCTTTAAATTAATTATTCATTCTTTTTTAATAATTTTTGAAAAATTTCTTTGAACATTTTCAAATCCTTTTGTTTACAATTCAATTTTACGAAATGTCATCGATTTCTTTTCTTCGAAATTCTTCAATTAAATATATATTAGAAAATAAAAACTTGAAATAATTTCAAAAAAGTAAACTTTAAAAAACAATTAAATCTACACAATTTTCAGTTAAAAATATGAAAAATTCAAACTTTCAAAGATTATAATTTAAAACCTTTTCAAAATTCAATTATTTCTAAAAATTCACGCTATAATACTTTCTCTTTAAATTTGAATTAGTAAAAATGTTTACTATTTTGGAATTAGTGACTGACTTTTTGCTTTTGAATTTATCAACAAATTTTTAAATAATTAAAATTCTTTTGAAGAATTTTAATAAAATTTTTAAGAATAATATCCATTTTAGAGAAATTAGATTAAAATTGTATTAAAAATAATTGAATCTCTGTAAAAAAAAATTTGATTGAATTGTGAAAAGTTTTTGAAAATAATTGAAATTTTGCCAAGAGAATTTTATTAAATTTTTTTGAAAATAATTGAATTTTCAAGAATAATTTTATTATTTATAAAGATAATTGAAATTTTGACGAGATTTTTTTTTTAAACTTTTGACCGTAATTGAATCTTTGTGAAGAATTTTATTACTTTTGAAAATAATTGAATTCTTGAGACGAATTTTAATGATATATTGCTTTTTAAATAATTGAATTCTTTTATGAAATTTTATTGAAATACGTAGATATTAAAAATAATTGAATTTTGATAAATTATTGAAATTAATTTAATTCTACGAAGATTTAAAATTTTTGAAAATAATACATAAATTATAGGAAGCAGGCTTCGAAGTCTAGTAGCAGGTCAAAAAAGTGTGAAAAAGTAGCATATTAAAAATGAAGTAAAATTAGTTTTTTAAGTAAGAAAATTAAGTGAATATATGTTGTTGTCCAAAAAATTGAAAGAAAAAAATACTGTAAATAGGAATTCACAAATTTTTTTTTAAAATTTTGATTTATAAACATAAAACATGAAAATATAATAGCTTTTTTTGTCGATATTTTACATTAGAAAGTTTTATTTACATAATGAAATGTAATTGTTAATAATACTTAAATGAGATCTTTCATAAGAATTTGTTTTTTAATAACAGGCTCATAATTTTGAGAAGTTAAATTGACACCTTCTTTCTCCTTATTATTTTTTAAAAAACTATCAATAACTTTTTATCAGCCATCTAATTTTTAAAAATGAAACGTAAACATTTTTTAGTAATTTAGTAATAACAACTATCAAAATGAAAAAAATGGAGTGTTTTTAGTCATATAAATTTTTAAAATTTTAGAATCCACATAGCCATAATTTTGTACAATAATAAATTATGAGCAATTTAATTCCAATAAAAAAAATCGGGCAAGTGCGAGTTGCACTCGCATTAAGATCGAGGGTTCCGTACACCAAAATAAAACTTATTTTTTATAAAAAAATATATATATAAGAAATATAATTGATTAAAATTAACATATATAAACTTATTGACCTGAAATTCGGTATACATATGTATTTTTATTACATGTAAATTACAAGAAAAAACTATAAAAATCCATATTGACAGGGTCATTTTTTGCAATTTTTCCAAAAAAATTGAATTTCTTTTCCTTCTAGTTCCCAAATATCTCCACCAATCAAGTTCGCTATATTTTTCCTGTAATCTGCACTTAAAACTGAACATCCTTACAGAATTTCAGCTCACCATTTTGAGATTTATAAAATTAAAGGGGGGGGACAGGGTCATTTTTTGCTATTTTTACGAAAAAATTGAATTTCTTTCCCTTCTAGTTCCCAAATATCTCCACCAATCAAGTTCGCTATATTTTTCCTGTAATTTGCACTTAAAACTGAAGATCCTTACCGAATTTCAGCTGACCAGGTTGAGATTTGTAAAAGTTAAGGGGGGGGGGACAGGGTCATTTTTTGTAATTTTTTTCGGAAAAATTGAATTTCTTTCCCTTCTAGTTCCCAAATATCTCCACCAATCAAGTTCGCTATATTTTTCCTGTAATCTGCACTTAAAACTGAACATCCTTACAGAATTTCAGCTCACCATTTTGAGATTTATAAAATTAAAGGGGGGGGGGACAGGGTCATTTTTTGTAATTTTTTCGGAAAAATTGAATTTCTTTCCCTTCTAGTTCCCAAATATCTCCACCAATCAAGTTCGCTATATTTTTCCTGTAATCTGCACTTAAAACTGAACATCCTTACAGAATTTCAGCTCACCATTTTGAGATTTATAAAATTAAAGGGGGGGGGGACAGGGTCATTTTTTGCTATTTTTACGAAAAAATTGAATTTCTTTCCCTTCTAGTTCCCAAATATCTCCACCAATCAAGTTCGCTATATTTTTCCTGTAATCTACACTTAAAACTGAAGATCCCTACCGAATTTCAACTCACCAGGTTGAGATTTGTAAAAGTTAAGGGGGGGGGACAGGGTCATTTTTTGCAATTTTTTTAAAAAAATTCAATTTCTTTCCCTTCTAGTTCCCAAATATCTCCACCAATCAGGTTCGCTATATTTTTCCTGTAATCTGCACTTAAAACTGATGATCCCTACCGAATTTCAGCTCATCAAGTTAAGATTTGTAAAAGTTAAAGGGGGGGGACAGGGTAATTTTTTTAATTTTTTCGAAAAAATTGAATTTCTTTCCCTCCTAGTTTGCAAATATATCCGTCAATTGGGTTCGCTATATTTTTCCTGTAATTTGCACTTAAAACTGAAGATCCTTACCGAATTTCAGCTCACCAGGTTGAGATTTGTAAAAGTTAAGGGGGGGGGACAGGGTCATTTTTTGTAATTTTTTCGGAAAAATTCTATTTCTTTTCCTCCTAGTTCGCAAATATGTCCGTCAATTGTGTTCGCTATATTTTTCCTGTAATCTGCATTTAAAACTGAAGATCCCTGCCGAATTTCAGCTCATTAGGTTAAGATTTGTAAAAGTTAAGGGGGAGGGACAGCCCATTTTGCGTGGCTGGGACGGACACACGAGTGATTTCATAAGGGTTCCGTCAGTACACCTATGGTGTACGGAACCCTAAAATTATAATTTTTCTTCTGGATAGATCTTAAATCTTTATAAATGATTTTTTATTATTGAACAACCAACTTAAAACATTGTATTATTACATAATATAATAAATAATCACGTTAAATAAATATTATTTTGGATTTTTAATCAAACAATTTATATAACCAAAAGAATTAAGTTTTCATTCTTAATTGATTTTTTCTATACTTGATGAAACTTTTATAAAGTCAAAAAAGGTATTATGTAGGTACTATTAAATTATATAGTGAAAAATGAAAAATTTAGTTTTTAATTTTTTTAAGAAGCTTAAAGAATAATAAAATTAGATACGAAAAATTCGAAACGTTAAAAAGTTGTAATTTAATAAACATCCACTATTAGTAATTATTATAATATATTATAATCACGCGTCCAATAATAAATTCAATTCACTTGGCGGGTTTTTTGAAATCTACGAAATTCACCAAAAAAACTAAAATTCTTGAATTCTGTAAATTTTTTTTACCTTTTTTGGAAAAAAAGTATCATTTAGTAGCTTTTTGACAAAATAAGTAGCAAAAAGTAGGTTTGACCAAAAAAAGTGTCAAAAAAGTGGAAAAGTGTGTCACTTCGAAGCCTGGAAGGCTTTTTAAAATAATTGAATTTTTTTTTTATGAATTATAATAAAATTTTTAAGAATAATTACATTTTTCAAGAAATTCCATTAAAATTGTATTAAAAATAATTGAAATTCTGCGATGATTTTTATTATTTATGAAAATAATTGAAAACCTATACATGAAAAATAATTGAATTCCTGGTAAAAAATATTATTCTTCATGAAAATAATTGAATTATTGCGAAGAAATTTATAAAAAAAAAAATTTGTAAATAATAGAATTCCTGTGAAATTTTTAGTATTTAATTCATTCATTGAAAATTGAAATTTTCTAAAATTTCAAATTAAAACCTTTTGAAGTTCACCTATTTATGAAAATTGTAAACGCAACTCTTTTAAAATTGAATTAATTTTGAAATATTTAAGTAAAATTAGATTTCAAGAATAAGCACAATAACTTTAGAAAACAATAATTTTCCAGGATTCCGATCAAAATTCCCTGACATTTCCAGGTTTCCAGGTTGCGTGGCAACCCTGATAAATTAATATTATAATTAATATAAAATAATTAGAATTAATATTACTTTAGTTTAGTAAAATTATATTATCATCTCGATTGTAATAATAGTAATAACAACAACAGATATAAATATTAATATATAATAGTAATAATGAATTATTATTATTATTACTATATATTATTAATGGTATTATTTCTGTAAAATATTTCATGGTACAAATCCGATTTTTTATTTGAATGTTATTCGTGTCGAATACCACACACGGAAAGATAAGTGTCGGCATTATGCAAATATAATGCAGGAACACTAGTTAGAACTAAATTTTGATTTGAAAAAGGCACTAAAAGATTTTTGATATACTCTGAAGAGAAGCGACTTGCTTTGTAAAAAATTCGTAGAGTACACGCGGGATTTTCGGTTACTGATCCCTTCTTCAAATTAGTGAGAAGATATTCAAGACACTGTGCTAATTCTTCTTGTGTAAAATTCGTTGGCGAGTCTGTCAAAGATGGTAAATCAAAAGACAAATATCCGACAATAGCAGAAATATTATCATAATTCCATCTTCTTCTCAGTAAAATTTTAATGTTGCCCATATTTTTTCTAGTCTCCTCATATTCAAATCTACTGTTATCTCTGTGAGCCCAAACACTCCATTCGATTCTTGCATTCCGAGGGAGATTCGGCAGAATAATATAATCGTCAATTGTATTCTTGGTTAATTTCTCCCATTCGTTTCTCGCCTCTGTTATGTAATTGAAATCTGTTAGAAAACAAATTCCCTGGACAATATCTCTTAATTGTGTTTTATTATCAACAGACTTTAGAAGTCGTTCGATGTGTCTCAAAGTTAGACGACATTCTTGTCTTATATTTGAACTCAACATGGCCATACTGCCGGGAATTAGGGGAATTTGACCAGCGACTAGGAAAATATCTCCTATGCGAACAACCTGCGAGTAGGGACCCACATTCGCAGGTGCCCAGTGACTTATACTCTGAACATGTAGGGTATGCTTCTGATGAACCGAACCGTCCTTTGTACTACTTCCGTCCTTATAGGCCGTTGCTTCGAGTGCAACGTGAACTTTCAAAGAACATTCCACACAGACTCGAACCGGAGGATTGAGTTGAGCAAATCTCGAGATATAAATTTCGTTTATCAACGAATAGTTCGCCATGTCTTTAACGAAAAGAGTAACTGACACAATGTCCGAAAATTCTAGACTTTTGCTGATTAGAAGATCTTGGAGTTTATTTAAAGTATCCTCCATGGCTTCTGCTGGATCTGAGTTCTCACTGGTCAAACCTCCGAACCAAAGCCAACCACTTTCGTTCTCATTCACACTCGGATTGTCAAAATATTCCCGAGGACAAACCTCGACTTCCGTAGCAGATTTCTCCTCATCCGGAGACAAGTTACCCTCATCCTCCTTCAAACACAATATTTCTGAAACGTAATCAAGCGGATTTTTAATAATAATATTCTGTAATCTCTCCTTCAGGGATAAATTCTCCATTCCTTTGTCTTTCACCAACAATTGCACTTTCTTGAAATTGAGATACCCAACAGGCGCAATATCACTGTTAGAATGGACAATACTCTCATACTCGTTTATCACGATACTCTTAACGAACAACGGACAATCAAGCGTAAACGTTTCATATTCACCCCCCTCGCCGCAAACATTCAATCCAAACTTCTCCTTCATCTTCAACAAATGTGGCTGCATTTCCATCAACGATTTCCCCAAGTGCTTCAAATCCAAACCCAAACATGCCACTTTGATCAAAATCGCATTAACCGAGCACTGTATCATTTCATTAAGTAATTCCTCCTGATCTCTCTGCCACAGGTACGAGAGGGAAACGAGTCCCAATCGTTTACAAACATTCTCCACTCGTAATCGTTGATAATCACTAGCGATCGCTCCACTTGACACCGCTTCTATATTCTCACTATCCTTAACTTTCTTCAACAGCCTATAGAGATCCTCGACTTCATCATCGTCAGTTGGTACATAATTTTTGTCCTGCATCTTCGATCTTCCGAATGTGGGTTCTCTGTAGAGGGGTAAGCCAATAGCGTCGGCAATAAATTCTATTCCCTGATGACCAACAGTCTGGAACATGAATGAATCGAGATCGTCCTTTCCAACGGGATGTAAATTAGCCAGGGCAATTATATCGTGTCCGGCAGCTAC
The DNA here is from genome assembly GCA_032872505.1 of Leptopilina syphax. Taxonomy (NCBI): domain Eukaryota; kingdom Metazoa; phylum Arthropoda; class Insecta; order Hymenoptera; family Figitidae; genus Leptopilina; species Leptopilina syphax. Next base: position 26,014,197 of record CM065469.1, on the reverse strand, counting down.
GCACTGCATCATGCTGAAACAGGAATCCTTTCCTCCACTTATAAGAGCTACGACCCTCATATTGTTGAGAAAGTAATTTGACTTTTAGATTGATAAAAGTTAGGTCTACTTAATTTGGTAATTTAGAATCTTCACTCAACTGGTGTTTTTGAACCAGAAACTACGGCAGACCATGCGTTGTCCTATCTGAAAACAGTTCGAGAAACTTTAGTATTGTACTTGATTATTTCGACGCTTGGGGGCAAAATTATTTCAAAATACGGACTTTACAGAACAAAAATGAAAAATTACGGACCAATAATTATTACTGATAAAAATATAACCAGTCCGAGTCAAATAAGAGAACATTTTACTTAAAACTATAAAATTAAAATTTTTCATGTTTTATAGATAATAATTCTTCCTTAAATCGATTATTTTTTTAAATTTTCGAAAAAGTTCTTTGCCAATTTTCAAATCCATTTGTTTACAATATTCAATTTTACGAAATTTCAAAAATTGGTAAATTCTTCAATTAAACTTTTTCAAAAAATTAATTTCAAAATTCAAATATTTCTAAAAATTCACGCTATATTGTTTTTAATATATTATGTGACAGAGACAGTTAAAAGAGACCTGCGGTTCAAAAAAATCAATTTTTTATTTTAATTGATTTTTTCGAACCGTAGGTCTTTTTTAACAGTCCCTGTCACATATATATTGAATTATTATCTAAAATTTTAACTAAAATTACATATTTAAATAAATTTCCATTAGAAAATTCTACGAGATTTCAATTATTTAAATACAAAAATAAATAATTGAATTTTTTCGATAAAATATAATAAAATTTTTAAAAATAATTACATTTCTCAAGAAATTTGATTAAAATAGTATTAAAAATTATTAAAATTTTGCAATTAGTTTTTTTAGTTATGAAAATAATTGAATTTTTGCAACGATTTTTATTAAAATTTTTAAAAATAATTGCATTCTTGTGAAATTTTATTTATTTCTCAAAATAATTAAAATTTAATAAGTTTTTGAAATTTCTAAAATTTCCAATAAATTAGAATTTTAATAACATTTTTATGATTAATTACATTTTTGGAGGAATTTGATTAAAACTGCATTAAAAATAATTGAAATTCTTCTATCAGTTTCTATATTTATGAAAATAATTGAATTCCTGAAAAGAATTTTATTATTTATGAAACGAATTGAATTATTGCCAAGAAAGATTATAAAAAACTTGTAAAAAATTGAATTCTTGTGAAATTTTTATTATTTATGAAAGTATTTGAATTATTGCAAAAAAAATTTATAAAAAATTTGTAAATAATTAAATTCTTTTGGTAAATTTTATTAAAATAGTAGGTAGATATAAAAAAAACATTCAATTGAAAAAATTTTGGAAAATAATTAATATTCGGAGAAGAATTTTATTTGCTTATAAAGATAATTGAAATTTGGACGAGAATTCTTATAAATTACTTTTAAAAATAATTGAATTTCTGCAATAATTTGTAACTTCTCCAAAATCTAATTTCTTTTTTAGTGTTTTTAACTGAAATTCTTTTATAAATCCCTTATTTTTAATAATATTTAAAAAGTTCTTTAGGAATTTTCCATTTCATTTGTTTATAATTTAATTTTACAAAATTTCAAATATTTGGAAATTCTTCAATTAAATATATATAATATCACAAAATAAAAACTTCAAATAATTTTAAAAAAAGTACGCAATTAATAGAAAATTATACGAGAATTCAATTATTTAAATACTACATTAAATAATTCATTGAATGAATGAATGTTTCTTAAAATTTAATTCTCATAAACAAATTTATCAATTTAAATTTTAAATAACTAAATTATTTTGACGAATTTTAATAAATTCCTAAAAAGAATTTAGTTGTTGTTGAAAATAATTGAATCCCCATAAGAATTTTATTATATGTTTATAGATTATTGAAATTTTTACGAAAATTTTTTAAAAAATTTGCAGATAATTTTACTATTTATAAAAATAATTGAATTCCTGTTAAGAATTTTCTTGTTCATGAAAATAATTGAATTCCTGTGAAATTTTTATTATTTTATGAAAATACTTAAATAATTGAAGTTCGAAGAAAATTTTTATTATTTATAAAGAATATTGAAGTTTTGACGAGAATTTTTTTTCAAATTTTGAAATTTTGCGAAGAATTTTATTACCTCTGAAAATAATTGATTTTCTGCAATCATTTTCATTTATGTAATTTCTCTAAAATTCTCCAAATTATATCGTACAATTTACGAACTTTTCGTTTTTTTTCAATCAAATTACGGACCTTTTTAAAAAAAAAACTGACTTTTACGGATCTTTACGGAATTTATGGACTTAGTTCGAGCCCTGGATCAGGGAAAAGTCAGGAAATTTTATTAAAAGTACTGAAAAAAAATTAATTTTGTAGAATTCATAGGAAACTTCTAAATTTTGTTTACTTTTTCGTTTGTCTTATAAACTTATAAACAAATTAACACGATTTTTAATAAAAAAAGTTCCATTTATTCATAGCTAAAAATAAAAACTTTTTCAGAAAAAATGGGTATGGGAACAGAAGAGAATTTGGACTACAAATGTGGCCTGAGTACCGATTCGCAAGTGATTGCACGAATGGAATTAAGAGAAGACATAAACACGCGTGAGCAAGCTCTAGAAAAATTTCGAGAATGGATTCAAAAACACCCGGCAATTAAAAGTTGTCGCACCGATGCCGTTTTTCTACTCAGGTTTCTAAGAACAAAAAAATTCAGCCTCCCATTAGCCGAGGAAATGCTAGAACGTTATCTCACAATGCGACAACTTTATCCTGATTGGTTTCAAAATTTAGACATTAATGATCCCGATATTGAAGCTATAATCGATAGTGGATATCTGGTTCCACTTTTGGAAAGGGACGAGCATGGACGAAAAGTCATTCTCTCGTGTGCTGGTACGTATATTCCAAATTCAAAAAATCCCATTTAAATTGGAAAATAATTTTCCAGGAAGAAAATTTTTCAAATTTTCAGGACGCTTCGATCCTTATAAATACACATCGGCTCAAATGGCCAGAACACACAGCATTGTGGTCGAAGCTCTCATGGACGAGGAGGAAAATCAAGTTAAAGGATACACCCACTTGAATGATGAATCCGGCCTCACTATGGGTCATATTAGTGCCTGGTCATTAACAGACATTCGAAATATGTTGAGATGTATTCAAAATACAACTCCTATGCGACACAAGGAGACGCATTTAATGAACATTCCCACTTGTGCAACGAAAGTCGTCGAATTTGCCGTCTCTCTCCTCAATGAAAAACTCAAAAGTCGCATACACGTAAGTCTACTAACAAAGAAAAGAGTTTTTCAAAATTTAATTAATAATACAGTTCTTTTAAAAAAAAAATCTGTCCGCGCAAGCGCGGACACATTCTCATCCGCGCTTCGCGCGGGAGCTCGCAAGTTTCAGCGCGCCTCGGGGCGCGCGATTATTGATCGTCGCGCTTCGCGCTCCGGCGATTATTTCGCACGTCGCGCTTCGCGCTCCGGCGATTATTTCGCACGTCGCGCTTCGCGCTCCGTGTGTTGTTGCGCGCTTCGCGCGCAAATGGCTCGCTTCGCTCGCCGGGGTCTGCAATTGTTGTGCATTATTTATGTTCTTGTTTCCTATTATATGTTTCATAAAACAGTTTTTTTTCTTAAAGTTACTACGACTTTAAGGATTACATTCTCATCACATGTTTTAGTTTGCTGATGATTGCGATATTAAGTGAATTTAAATGTATATTTTTGTTCTTGATGATTAAAATTGTAAAGTTATTTTTAATTATACTAACTCTCTTAGTAAAAAACATGATTTGCAGAAGCAGCTAAAATATTTTTAAAGAATTAGTATCAAATTTTTTGTGTAGTGTAGACCGGAGCGTAATGACTAACTTTTCACTCTTTGTTTATTTACTCAGACATTTTTGTTTTAATTAAGTGTTTATCTCCTAGAAAAGTTACTCTGGTATATTACTTTCTCATATGTGATGAGAATGTAAAAAACCATTTCCAACAAGATAGGACCAAAAATTGAAATGTAAAAAGGGGTCACACCAGCGCAACTGTATTAAAAAAATTTCATTGATTTTCTAAAATGTTATATCTTTTATGAATATATTTTAGTTATAACATTTTAGAAAACCAATAAAATTTTTTTAACCCAGTTGACCTCGCCTGACCCAAAAACTTAAAAAAAAATTAAGTTTCTATGAAAAAATGTTGTAGAGAAAAGTTGTTTGTATTTTTCTAATCGAAAGTAATATAAAATTAAAAATATTGAAATTTGAAAAAATTGAATTTTTAAAATTTTGAAACTACTGTAGTTTGTGTAGTTTTCGACGAAAATGGCTGGCTAACGAACTCGATCTGTATTTTAACAGTAACTTTGTGCATGCAAAGTTGCAAGTTGATGCAATAAGTTTTTCAAGAGTTATCGTAGGGACACCATTGTGTCTACAGACAGACACGAAGACAGACACTTTTTCTAGACCATGTTTAACAGACTCAGGGGACCCCAAAACGTCGAGATTTCAAGAAATTAGCGAAAGTCAATTTTCGACCAAAACTAATACTTTCTCATGTGATAATAATGTAAAAATGATTAAAAACAAAAAATATATTCAAATAGTGCAATTGAAAATGAAAAAATCATATTTCGAATTTTATATCGGTTAACCAGAACTCAAAAAAAATTTGTTTAATTTAGAAATACTAAAAAATTAAATTTTTAATAACTTTAAAAAAAAAATTTCTGAGTAATATGTAAAGCAATATTTCTAAACAATGTTGAGAGACAAAAAAAAATATTTTGATATGAAAATAAAATTTTTTAATTCTAGATAAACCGTTTGGCTAAATCTGGCCCAAAAACTTAAAAAATATACCTGGCCCAAGAACTTAAAAAAAAAAATTAAAAAATTCATAACTTTTTTGTTTTTTGTTGTACTGAAAAGTGTCTAAAGGAAAAGTTGTTTGTTTTTGCACCAAATTTAAGGAAAAAATTTAAAAAAATATTTTTTTGAAAATTGTAAAAAATACAAAATTTTGAAAATTTCAAAATTTTGTATTTTTGTTGTTTTTTGACGAAATGGGCTGCCCAACGAACTCAGGCTTCATTTTTATGGACTAAAAAAGTGTGCCAAATTGCAAGACGATTCATAAAAAATTATTCGAGTTATCGTGGCGACAAATTTTTCTACAGACAGACGACAGACAGACAGACAGACGGACAGACACTTTTCTAAAAACCATTTTTTTGGAATCAGGGGGTCATGAAACGTAAAGATTTAGCAAAATTAGACATTGCTCAAAATCGCACAAATCCAAGACTTTCTCATTTTTGATGAGAATGTAAAAAACAAATATTACGAGAAAATTCAAAAACAGCAAAATTTTCGGATATTTTGAGTTCTTTTTTCTTCCTAATTTTGTATATTTACCTAAATTTGGCATCTAAAAGAAAAAAATGAAAGTTTTGACATGTTTTTAACTTTTTTTAATGTTTCGGCTAATGCTTCACTCACTATAAATCTCAATTTTTTGCACTTTTTTGGGAAAAAAATTTATAACTTTTTTGTTTTTTGTTGTACAAAAAAGTATCTAAAGGAAAAATTGTTTGTTTTTATTCAAAATTTAAGAAGAAAAATAAAAAAATTTTTTTTTTTTTAAATTGTAAAAAATCCAAAATTTTGAAAATTTCAAAATTTCAAAAGAATTCATAACTTTTTTGTTTTTTGTTATTCAAAAAAGTGTCTAAAGGAAAAGTTGTTTGTTTTTGTACAAATTTTAAGGAAAAAATTGGAAAAAAATATTTTTTTGAAAATTCGAAAAAATACGAAATTTTGAAAATTTGAAAGTTTTATATTTTTGTCGTTTTTTGACGAAATGAGCTGTCCAACGAACTCAGGCTTTATTTTAATGGACTAAGAAAGCACCCCAAATTGCAAGTCGATTCATTAAAATTTATTCGAGTTATCGTCGAGACAAAATTTTCTACAGACCAACAGACAGACAGACAGACAGACAGACAGATCGACAGACAGACACTTCGCTAAAAACCATTTTTTTGGAATCAGGGGGTCATGAAACGTGAAGATTTATCAAAATTAGAAATTTCTCAAAATCGCACAAATCCAAGACTTTCTCATTTTTGATGAGAATGTAATTAAACATAATACAGGGTGGACACTTTTTTCATAAAAAAAATCCACGGTCATTTCCTGGTCATAAAGAATAACTCTGAAAATCAATTATTCCATGAAAGATTGAAAGAATTCCCTGATTTTTAGATAAAACAAAAAAATAATTGAAACTCCAAAATATGTTTATTGTAATACATTTTTTTGAATATCTTTAATTGTAAAATCATTTGGAACTTAAATAGATTTTTTGAAATAAATATTTCATTATTACCTATCCATTATTTTTCCACAGGTATTAAGATTTCAAAAAAAAAAATCAAATTTCATATCCTTTAAAATCAAATAATTTTTAAGAATTGCTATACTGTAGCTTATTAAAAATTAATTCAAAAATTTCAATTCAATTATTTTCTAGAAATTTTAACTAAAATATTTTTAAAATCCACTTGTTTACAAGACAATTTCATGAAATTTGAATAATTTAAAAGGTTTTTTAATTAAATATTATAAAAATATGACTAATTTGAAAAGAATGTGAATAAAAATGTTTCAAAAAACTAACTTATTCAGAATTTTTAATTAAAATCTTTTACAATTCAACTTTTCTAAAACTTCGATTTGCAACTTTTTAAAATTCAATATAAAAATAAAATAAATATAGAAATAAATATTTTTAATTTTTCTCACAAAATAATCAGTGTTTTTAAAACAAAATTTCTAAAATTCCGGTCAAGATGAAAATTTACTGTTATTTCCAGGTTTTTCCCGGTTCAAAAAAATTTCCTGTCATTTCCCAGTTTTCCCGGTCCAGCGGCCACCCTGAATATAAGAAGACTTAAGGCTGTATCTACAATAAACTCTTTTTATAATTGCAAAAATCCAATTCTTTTCAAAAGTAACAAAATTCTTCACATAAATTCAATAAATGTTAAAATTTGTTTTAAAAATTCTCATCAGAATAAATATCTTTATAAACATTTAAATTCTTCTCCAAAATTCAATTAATTCAAAAATGTTAATAAAATTTTTGGTGGAAATTTTATTATTTTCAAAATTTATTAAAATTCAATTATTTTCAATATCTACTATTTTAATAAAATATCCTAGAAGAATTCAATTATTTAAAAAAAATTTTAGTAAATTCTTCGGGAAAATTCAATTATTTTTATAAATATTAAATCTCTTCTCAGGAATTCAATTATTGTTTAAAAATGTTCAATATCTACCTACTATTTTAATAAAATGTTCCAAAAGATATCAATTTTTTATTAGAAAATTCTACGAGAATTTAATTATTTAAATATGAAAATATATATTTTACTTAATAAAATTAAACGTTTCTTAAAACTGAATTTTCAAAAAGAATTTTATCAACAAATTTACAAATAATTGAATTCTTTGGACGAATTTTAATAAATTCCTAAAAAGAATTTTATTATTTATAAAAATAATTGAATTATTATAAAGAAATTTATAAAAAATTTGTAAATTATAGAATTCCTACGAAATTTTTATTATTAATTCACGAAAATAATTAAAAATTTGCTTAGAATTTAAATAACATTTTTTTTTAAATAATTGAATTCTTTTGAAAAACATTTTTAAAATAGTAGATATTAAATAGAGGAAAATTTTTGAAAATAATTGAATTTCGGAGAAGAATTTTATTATTTTTAAAGATAATTGACATTTTTACAAGAATTTAAAAAAATTTTTTAACATAATTGAATTTCTCTGAAGAATTTTATTAATTTTCAAAATAATTGAATTCCTAAAAAAAATTTATTTATTTTTGAAAATAATTGACTCTCTTTAAAAACTGTATTATGCAAGAAAATAATTGAATTATTGCAAAGAAATTTATAAAAGCATTTGTAAATAATTGAATTCTTGTGAAATTTTTATTATTTATGAAAGTAATTGAATGTTTGAGTAATAATATATTTATTTACTCTCCCTGCATTATACAGGGTTCGAGATTTCCAACCATACAACCCCCCCTTTTGTCAAAATTAGTCACATTTTCATAGACCCCCTCCACCCCTAAAAAGTATGACGTAATTTATGGACGAAGCCTAAAGAATTTTATTGTTTTTAAAGATAATTGAAATTTTTAAAAGAATTTAAAAAAATTGTTGAACATTATTGAATTTTTTCGAAAAATTTTACTACTTTTAAAAATAATTGAAATTCTGCAAAGAAAGTCAATATTTTTAAGAATAATTGAATTTAGATATTTTACTAAAATTGTATTGAAAATAAAATTTTTTTAAAATAATTGAATCTTTTTGAGAAATTTAATTGAAATTACTTGAAATTCTGCAAAGAAAATTATCAACATCTTTTAGAATAATTGAATAAATTATGAAATTTTACTTATATTTTGAATTTAATTTTTTGAAAATAATTGAATTCTCCCAAAGAATTTAAATTACCTAATCGAAATTCTGCAAGTAAATTTATCAAACATTTTAAGAATAATTGAATTCTTTCGAGAAATTTTATTTAAAATAACTAATAAAATAAATTAGGTAATTAAATATGCCAATTTTTTACAGATTCATAAAAATCTAGACGATCTCCAAAAGGCTGTTAATCCACAAATTTTGCCAAAAGAATATGGAGGAAAAATTCCTCTTTCTGAAATGATCGGTAAGATATGATAATTTTGAGATTTTAATTTTTATTTGAGGCTCCATATATTATAAAATTGCACTAATTTGGAAACTATTTTAATTTTATGAATTTTTTCCACTCTTAGATTCATTCAAGAAGGTCTTACGAGCAAAATGTCAAGAGCTAAAGGCCCTTGATGACATGTACATCGAATTGGCACCAAAAGAAAATTGTTCTGCACCAAGTGAAGGTTTGGGAGGTATTCCGGGCTCATTTCGTAAATTAGAAGTAGATTGAATTCATCAATCTGTTAGAATTATAATTTAGTTTACCAAGTTAGCATTTAGTTTACCGATCAATGAAAATTGATTGCGTCGATAGATTTAATTTTACAATAATTGAATTTTTAATTTGATTTGAAAATATTCTCTTAATTACATTTAGACAAGAACTTTGCCTAGAGAAATCGAAAATCGAAAGCACTTCATTTTCTATAGAAAAGAATCGGATATAAAAATTAAAAACTTGAGGCTTTTTTTATAGATACATAAATATATATATATTTTTTAGACCCTCAAATAATTTTTGGAAATGATATATTTTTTATAAGTGTGATAATGTGAAAATAGTTTAAGATTTACTGTATGTACTTATTTACCAATAATCAGAAATGATTCTGCTGGTGGTATAAGTTACCAATAGCATTAAGTCCTTAAAAGTGCTTTATACAATAAATTGTATAAAGCACTGCATTGATATAATCCGATTTTAATAATCGACAATAGAATTATTAATTTACTCTGTACATATAATTCTCGATTTTCTTTTTCAGTTAACGAAAATTGAAAAGTTCACTTTTTCAAGATTTCAATTTCATTATTTTCCATATAAATTATAATAAGACTTAAGTAAGATTATATACTACATAATTTTGACGATTAGTTTTAAAAAGTTATTTTCTTTTACATAATTTTTATGACGAATAATAAATTTACAATTATAAGAAAAAATAAATTTAGTTTAATATTACGGGTCATTTTATTGAAACAATAATAATAAAATTACATAACAAATTTAATAAAGATTCTTTCAAAAACTATTTATTATATTTACCTTCCAAAATTCTCTTATATCCAAATAGATTTTTAAAAACAGTATTTCTTGCTTGCTTTTTAAAACATGAATGACGAATTGTAATTATGAAAGGAAACTTCTATTTATGACGTTTATTTAGTTTTATAATTTAAGATTTTTATGTTAACATATTACTTCTCTTTTGAACAATCTGTTGTTCCTTATCAAGGGGTCATTCACAAAGCATGTGATACTTCGGGGGGAGAGAGGGTACCAGCAAAGTATCACGCTACAAAAAAATCATCACGATAAGAGAAGAAAATAATAGCGAGAGAAGGGGGTTACTTATTATAAAATTTTAAAACATATACGATTTCCAAGGACTTACAGGATTATTCTAAACTGATTTCTAGAGTCGAATTTTTGCAAAGTCTATAAATGATTAAATAATTTTGTAATTTTTAGGTTATGTTTGAATATGCTAAAGAAAACCGCAAATAAAATATATTTCAATATTTACTATAAACGAATTCGTTCACTAAACGATAATTATTTCGCAATGGTATTAATTTACAGTAAAAGAAATTACATTTACAGAATTTAAACTCTAAAACTATACTCTTTTAAAATTTAAGTAATTTGAACAAAATTTTAACACGTTAATTCAAGCAGTTTTCAGAACTTGATAATGATTTTTCATAATTAAATTCGTATCGTATAATAAAACCGTTTTTAACCATGAATTTTGGAGTAATTCAAATAGAATGCTTTTTTTAGAACCAAAAACGTCAAGTTGCGGTGTAATTAGAGGTTATGTTACAAAGAACACATGTGATTATTTCCCTCTTTAGAATAAAAATACTCCTCTGACAATAATTAATGGAAAAAATATTTTGAACCAGTCTGGATTTGCTAATATTTCTAGTCATAAGACTTATGAATATAATTTTACATATGTAGAAAAAAATATGAGAGAAAAAAGTATATTTAAATTCCCCCGACGGCAAATTAACATATTGTGTCACACACACGTGTATTTACACAATAAATCATTGTTATAATTTCCAATTTTCATTTACTCACGTATTATTAAAATTTCCGCATCAACAATAAACATTGTTTTTGTTAACAACAAGCAACAACAACTACAATTATGGACAAGTGCACTGCAAGCAAGTGTCAAAAAGTATCGAAGGAAAATTCAATATAAATCGAATGTCTCTTATCGAATCTCAGTCGATAAAATTATTATTTACCAGAGCGCCAGGTACCCTCACCAAACGCAACTGCGCTTGCGCGACAAAAATGCTTCTATTTGTAGAATAAGGTTGAGTCCACAATAGGCACTTTTCTTAGTGCGATGCATACCCTCTACATCGATTTCCATTGTTCGAACAATGGAAATCGATGTAGAGGGTATGCATCGCACTAAGAAAAGTGCCTATTGTGGACTCAACCTAAAACCACGGGGGTGACACTCTTGAGTTGGAATTAGCCAAAGAGTTGACCGTCGCCACCGGTGGCGCTGGCTGGTTAGTGGGACGATTTTGAGTGAAAATGCATTAGGTTGCAAAGAAAAATTTAATTATTATCATTAATATTAATTTAATGGTATTTATTTGTATATAATATTAATCCAGTAACATTTTAGCTTATTTCATAATATCAAAAACTTAGAAAAAGTGTTTAACATTTCATTTACAATGAAAATTGTGCAACAATTCATGGCGGGAAATTCAAATTAAATACTAAATGATATTATAATAAATAAATTATCTAACAAAATTTTATTTATACTGTAAAATATTATTAAATAATAGTCAATAGCAATAATTAAAATTATAAAAAATAATTATAATTTTATTGATTTAAATTTCCCGCCATGAATTGTTTAACAATTTTCATTTTAAATGAAATGTTAAACACTTTTTCTAAGTTTTTGATATTATGAAATAAGCTAAAATGTTACTGGATTAATATTATATACAAATAAATACCATTAAATTAATATTAATGATAATAATTAAATTTTTCTATGCAACCTAATGCATTTTCACTCAAAATCGTCCCACTAACCAGCCAGCGCCACCGGTGGCGACGGTCAACTCTCAGGTGAGTTTCATCTAATGGGAAAGCGTACTAGTGTCACCCCCGTGAATAAAACTTGTCAATCTAAAGTACTTCCCAAGGGGCACACGATAACTAAAAGGCATTAAAAAGTTAACATCTACTCAAAACGATAACTTGAAGTTATCAAAAAGAGAAGTGTGCCCGCTGGGTTTATATGTATAATATAAAACGTTTTAAAAATGCGCGGTTCATTTCGCCAATAAGATCATTTTTGTAGTGCAAGCTAAGTTGCATTTGGTAAGGGTACTTCTGATTAGAAGGTAATTTTGTAAAAGAAGAAATTGAAATTGTTAAAAAAAAAGTTTAAAATTAAAGTGAAATGTTGAATCAAGTTAAAATGTTTTGAAAAAATTAAAATTTAAAAATTACACCGTTAAACTGAAACTAAATTATAAGTAAAAAAGAGAAAAATGATTTAAATTTAAAGAAATAAATGTCTTTTACAAAATTACCTCCCCTCCTATTATTGATTATTTTAATTTATAAAAAAAAACACAAATGTGCTTTTGTTTTTATAAAAAATTTGAAAAATTCAAACAATAATCAATAAAAGAAGTAGCATGTTTTTTAATTTCTTAAAAAACCTGGTATGCCTTTTTACAGGCTGGTTCGGATCTCATAAGAGATCTCCCGGTATGTACAATGGCAAAAAGCCATCACCACCAGGACCGAATAATGTTTTGTTAAATTATATCCGCAATTAAGCAGTATATTGTCCAACGTAGAAATTTGTATTTCCGGTTGTTGAGGTTCCTCCTTTTCAATGTCCTTGAAGAGATTTACTTAGTGCTGAAAAAGAGAAAATAATTACAAATTAATTAATTTTTTAATGTTTTCCATAAAAAAACTATTTTTTAACTATTTTTTAACTATTTTTTAAATATAATTTTTAAAAACTTACATTTAAAAATGAATGTTGAAAATGATGGGAAAAATTATTTCTGCAATTCTGCAGCCTCATGTTCAATGTCATTATTCTTGATCCGAAATAGATGGTGATTTTTTATGGAATCCTTTGGTATGATTTTCTCTTGAACAAGTGCAAGATTAAGAATATTACGCCCTGCATTTACATCTCTTTCCCACGTTGTTTTGCATTTCGCACAATAAGTGTATCGATGGGGACTCTTGGATATTTTAAGTGGTCTCACACAGCGACTACACATTTTTGTTGTATTAAACTCATTTACTTTCACGACTTGCAATTTATCTTTTCCTAATTCTTCTGATCTTTGGAAAAGAGTTTGTTGAATACGTTTCAAAGGAGCTTTAGTGTATCCCTTGATAAAATTAGGTATTTCTGCTCCACCAATAGCAACGAAACAGGGTTTCTTCTTTGTATCACCTACTATCCAATTTACAAGTTGATCAACTTGTCGCTTTTGTGCTGAATATCGATCAATTCGTAAACGCGTTACGGATCTTTTTTGATGAATTGCTTGGAAATTTTGTAAAAGATGTATTCTATATTTTGTTATGCGATGGCGATCTCGAGGATTAGTCATGCAAAAATTTTCCATCCATGGATCCTCAGCAAGTTGCTTGTAATATTTTTGCATATCTACACCTTTTTTTTTCTTTAATTCTCTTCTTCTGTAGTCGCCCATCTGCCATCTCATCATCCAACTACCAATGTAAATAGCTGAATCCTTTTTTACATTAGTGGTTGGATTAGGATCATTTTCTCTACTGACGCCAGCCAGAGTCGCCCTCGCACCAGGATCAAAACCACAAAATTTTTTGTAACTTCCAACTTCCTTCTTTGATTGCACAACATCATGTTTTGTGGGTAAATCAAAAATTACTGACACGTCCACACCATTTGTCGTTATTGTACCAGAAAATTTACCACCATTCTTTAATTTTTTTCGACCTCTTTGGATTGATTTAAAGTTGAACATTGAATTCCACCTTTCTTCATTGTTCATTTCTCTTAAGCGCTTCATTTCATCGTCCATTTTATCAACTGCTCTTTGAAGATGATCCTTATTCGTTCCTGATTTTCTTTTCTTTTTTTGTAAAATTGCCTTTTTTTCTTTAATTTCTTGAATAACAGTTGCCACTTGCAAATCTTTTAAAGCAGTATTTGTATAAACGACATGCTTCACGCCTAATGAAATTTGTGGAATTAATGTGAAATTCTTCTTCTTTTTATCATGAAATTGTTGTTGAATCATAATGAAAAATGGCAAAAATTTATGCCATTCTTCATCTTTTGTCAATTTTCTAAAGTCCAATTTTTTTTCATTGGTAGCATCAACATCATCCTTTTTCAGTAAATCAATAGGGAATCCTTTCACTTGACATTTATTTTCTTGCAGCAGGAGATTTAAAGCAGCAACAGATTGTTTATAAAATGAAGGCCTTCTTTTTCGAAATTTCTTTTTTTCCTTATTCTTCTCTTTTTCTTCTTCTTTTTCCTTATTCTTCTCTTTTTCTTCTTTTTTTTCCTGTTTCGATTTTTTTCTTCGCCTTCTTGGCCTTTTTTTATAATAGACTTTATCGCAATGTTTGCGATATTTTTCCTGTCGAACATATCTTTCATCGCAATAGTCTGATGTTTTTTTTCCCCGCATTTCGTCTACTGGAACTAATTTTTTCAATTTTTGAAATTCTTTTCTTTCTTCATTTTTAATGCTATTTTTAAAACTCCTAATTTTTATTTTTTCATCATTATCATTTTTGGAACGGTAAACTGAACAAATTTTTTGAATTTCATCTACTTCCATATGATTTTTTTTCTTCGTCTTCAATTTCCATTAATAGCTGCAAATATCTTCTTAATCGTGATGCTGCATGCGTCGTGAAATTTGTTTTAAAGTTTCGATTTAACACTAAAGCTGCCTCCTGAATTATTGCAGTTCTATATTCTCCGTCATAAAGTGGAATGTCATTCCTTAATTCTTTATATTCGTTGACCATTGTATTTATTTTCGCATCCTGTTCAGTTACTTTACGTTGAGCATTTACTTTCTGCTTTAATGATATTAAAAATGACAGAAAGTCGGGACCATTGTTGGTCCATTTCTCCAACAATGATGGGCAATTTTCAACATTTTCAACATTCGTTTCTTCATATAGGCCGAATAATGCCATTGTTGTTGCCTCATACATCATTGATGAAACAACCTTTGCATCTTCTTCAATTCGATTTTTAATGTTTGCTGATTTACATAATTTTCCCAAACAAACTTTTACCGTATGCTTTTCTGTTCCCATTAATTCCAATCTTCTTCTCACTTTATGATGCAACGGTTTATCAATATTTTCATTATCCAAAGTAATTGACGTTCTTTTTCTGTTTGAAGAAACACCAATTGTAGATTTCTCGACACTGTATTTCTTTCGTTTTGAAGAGGGGCCAGCACCACTTTCAATTGATGAGTCAACACCTATAATTGGAAGAAATGAAAATTTTATTAATTTTATATTGAGAGAGATTAAGAAAATATAAAAGAAGAAAAAAGAATACAAAATTTTACCTTCACTTTTTGAAGTTGATATTGAACGGGAAAATTTAGCTTCTTGCTTTTTCGATTTCTCTACTTTTGAAGAAGTGATTTTTAAATCAGGTCCAGTTGATGACGATAATGATAATGATGTTTCTGTTGGTACACGGTAAACTGAACACGGTGACAGCTTTTCAGGATAATCACTTGGTGCTGAAAAAGAAAAAAAGGAATTAAATAAATTAAAATTTTTAAATTGTTATTTTAATAAAATATTTTTAAAATGTACCCAGGTGAAAATGATTCATCGTACGAATCATTTTTTCCTTGGTTAATTATTAAAAACTTACATTTCAAACTTAATCTTTGACTATGAAATGAAATTTTTTTTTCCGGTCCTTTACTCGAAGATAAAATTTGCTTTTCAGTCTTTCCAATTGAACTGATAGACATTTCTTCGCGAGATCTAGTTGGTGCTGAAAATTAAAAAGAAACAAAAGAATTAAAATTAAAAAGTTCCTTAATTTAAATCATATACTAGAAGAAAATAATTTTAAAAAACTTACATTTTAAACTCAATCTTTCACTAGAAGAGAAAAATTGTTTCTCCGGAATTCCAGATTTTAGATCTTCAGTCTTTCCAATCGAACTGACACACACTTCTTCGCGAGATCTGGTTGGTGCTGAAAAATGAAAAGAAGGAATCAAATAAATAAAAATTAATAATTTTTAATTTAAATCAAATACTTGAAGAAAATAATTTTAAAAAACTTACATTTTAATCTAAATCTTCCACTCATGACAAAAGTTTTCTTCTCTGCTTTTCGATGTTCTGCCTCTTCTGTCTTTGGAGTTGATGACGATGAAGAAAATGTCAAATTTTCGTCAGATTTTTGTGTCTGTGAGTTACCGTAGAAGAATCTGGTAGAATGTCCTTCACGAGATTCATTTGTTGCTGAAAAAATAGAGAATAAACAAATAAATTACAATCGTTAACTTTACATGTAAATAAAAATATTTTTAAAATACATCTGTTAAACACTAACATTTTAAACTCAATCTTTCACTGGAAGTAAAAGATTGTTTCTCCGGAATTCCAGATTTCACATTTTCAGTCTTTCCAATTGAACTGGTAGACATTTCTTCGCGAGATCTAGTTGGTGCTGAAAATTAAAAAGAAACAAAAGAATTAAAATTAAAAAATTCCTCAATTTAAATCAAATACTTGAAGAAAATAATTTTAAAAAACTTACATTTTAATCTGAATATTCCACTTGAGCGAAAAGTTTTCTTCTCTGCTTTTCGAGGTTCAGCCTGCTCAGTCATTGAAGTTGTTGGTGATTGAGAAACTGTCAAATTTTCGTCAGATTTTTTTGTCTGTGAGTTACCGTAGAAGAATCTGGTTAAATGTCCTTCACGAGATTCATTTGTTGCTGAAAAAATAGAGAATAAACAAATAAATTACAATCGTTAACTTTACATGTAAATAAAAATATTTTTAAAATACATCTGTTAAACACTAACATTTTAAACTCAATCTTTCACTGGAAGTAAAAGATTGTTTCTCCGGAATTCCAGCTTTCACATTTTCAGTCTTTCCAATTGAACTGGTAGACATTTCTTCGCGAGATCTAGTTGGTGCTGAAAATTAAAAAGAAACAATAGAATTAAAATTTAAAAATTCCTCAATTTAAATCAAATACTTGAAGAAAATAATTTAAAAAACTTACATTTTAATCTGAATATTCCACTCGAGCGAAAAGTTTTCTTCTCTGCTTTTCGATGTTCTGCCTCTTCTGTCTTTGGAGTTGATGACGATGAAGAAAATGTCAAATTTTCGTCAGATTTTTGTGTCTGTGAGTTTCCGTAGAAGAATCTGGTAGAATGTCCTTCACGAGATTCATTTGTTGCTGAAAAAATAGAGAATAAACAAATAAATTACAATCGTTAACTTTACATGTAAATAAAAATATTTTTAAAATACATCTGTTAAACACTAACATTTTAAACTCAATCTTTCACTGGAAGTAAAAGATTGTTTCTCCGGAATTCCAGCTTTCACATTTTCAGTCTTTCCAATTGAACTGGTAGACATTTCTTCGCGAGATCTAGTTGGTGCTGAAAATTAAAAAGAAACAATAGAATTAAAATTTAAAAATTCCTCAATTTAAATCAAATACTTGAAGAAAATAATTTAAAAAACTTACATTTTAATCTGAATATTCCACTCGAGCGAAAAGTTTTCTTCTCTGCTTTTCGATGTTCTGCCTCTTCTGTCTTTGGAGTTGATGACGATGAAGAAAATGTCAAATTTTCGTCAGATTTTTGTGTCTGTGAGTTTCCGTAGAAGAATCTGGTAGAATGTCCTTCACGAGATTCATTTGTTGCTGAAAAAATAGAGAATAAACAAATAAATTACAATCGTTAACTTTACATGTAAATAAAAATATTTTTAAAATACATCTGTTAAACACTAACATTTTAAACTCAATCTTTCACTGGAAGTAAAAGATTGTTTCTCCAGAATTCCAGCTTTCACATTTTCAGTCTTTCCAATTGAACTGGTAGACATTTCTTCGCGAGATCTAGTTGGTGCTGAAAATTAAAAAGAAACAAAAGAATTAAAATTAAAAAATTCCTCAATTTAAATCAAATACTTAAAGAAAATAATTTTAAAAAACTTACATTTTAATCTGAATATTCCACTCGAGCGAAAAGTTTTCTTCTCTGCTTTTCGATGTTCTGCCTCTTCTGTCTTTGGAGTTGATGACGATGAAGAAAATGTCAAATTTTCGTCAGATTTTTGTGTCTGTGAGTTACCGTAGAAGAATCTGGTAGAATGTCCTTCACGAGATTCATTTGTTGCTGAAAAAATAGAGAATAAACAAATAAATTACAATTGTTAACTTTACATGTAAATAAAAATATTTTTAAAATACATCTGTTAAACACTAACATTTTAAACTCAATTGTCGTTTTCTCTTCATTATGTCAATACAGTAGATACTGGTACATGAATTTCTGTAAAAAAAAAAAATTTTGTTAAAAAGACAAAATAATAAGGGTGCAATCTAATGACATCGTTTTGCGTTGGGTTTTGTAATTAGGCTATTTGGGTATTTTTTAAAAATTTTAGCAACTACAAGCTACTACTTGTGTTAATATAATTATATATATTTTTTTTCTAGAATTTCCATTACATTAAATTCACAAATTATTAGAGATCAAGCAACTATTTACAAAAATGATAATAAAATTCTTTAAAACGAAATTCAATTAGTAGTTTAAAAAAAATCTTTGAAATTCAATTATATTGTCTTGAAATTAGAAAATAATCAATTATTTGAGAAAATCATTTTCAAAAAGATGAATTATTTAACAAAATTTTCATTAAAATAATTATAGTTTTGATAGAAATTTGAAAAAAGTCTGCATAATATAATGTAGAGAATAAATAATTTATAAAGTTTCTAAAATGAATTCTTTTAATAGTCAAGTTACAAAAAGCAAAGCAAATAACGATGCCATGGGACTGCACTCGGGGACTTATTTTATCAACGATTATTTAATAAACTGTCAAATAAAAAAAACGTCCGTTTTGCCTTAATAAGGCTTTGCCGTAATACAGCTTTACGTCCGTCTGCCTTAAAAAGGCTTTGCTGTAATACAGCTTTACGTCCGTCTGCCTTAAAAAGGCTTTGCTGTAATACAGCTTTACGTCCGTCTGCCTTAATAAGGCTTTGCTGTAATACAGCTTTACGTCCGTCTGCCTTAAAAAGGCTTTACCGTAATACAGCTTTACGTCCGTCTGCCTTAAAAAGGCTTTACCGTAATACAGCTTTACGTCCGTCTGCCTTAATAAGGCTTTGCTGTAATACAGCTTTACGTCCGTCTGCCTTAATAAGGCTTTGCTGTAATACAGCTTTACGTCCCGTCTGCCTTAAAAAGGCTTTGCTGTAATACAGCTTTACGTCCGTCTGCCTTAAAAAGGCTTTGCTGTAATACAGCTTTACGTCCGTCTGCCTTAATAAGGCTTTGCTGTAATACAGCTTTACGTCCGTCTGCCTTAATAAGGCTTTGCTGTAATACAGCTTTACGTCCGTCTGCCTTAAAAAGGCTTTACCGTAATACAGCTTTACGTCCGTCTGCCTTAAAAAGGCTTTACCGTAATACAGCTTTACGTCCGTCTGCCTTAATAAGGCTTTGCTGTAATACAGCTTTACGTCCGTCTGCCTTAATAAGGCTTTGCTGTAATACAGCTTTACGTCCCGTCTGCCTTAAAAAGGCTTTGCTGTAATACAGCTTTACGTCCGTCTGCCTTAATAAGGCATTGCTGTAATACAGCTTTACGTCCGTTTGCCTTAATAAGGCTTTGCCGTAATACAGCTTTACGTCCGTTTTGCCTTAATAAGGCTTTGCTGTAATACAGCTTTACGTCCGTCTGCCTTAAAAAGGCTTTACCGTAATACAGCTTTACGTCCGTCTGCCTTAAAAAGGCTTTACCGTAATACAGCTTTACGTCCGTCTGCCTTAATAAGGCTTTGCTGTAATACAGCTTTACGTCCGTTTTGCCTTAATAAGGCTTTGCTGTAATACAGCTTTACGTCCGTCTGCCTTAATAAGGCTTTGCTGTAATACAGCTTTACGTCCGTCTTACTTAATAAGGCTTTGCTGTGATACAGCTTTACGTCCGTCTGCCTTAATAAGGCTTTGGTACTATTGCTTACCTGTAACACAGTTGAGCATGAAGTGCCAGTCTCGTCTCGGGCGCCTGCTTATATACCCGTGTCCCCACCACTTCGAGCGTCCCCACCAGTGCGCGCTTGTACTACTAGCGCCGTGGTGATGTACAAACTATTTCAAGCATATTTTCGGTAACTCGTACCACGAGTCGATAATGCAGAAAGTCAAATTACCTATAGTTGTGTGAAATTTCAAAATAAAGAATTTGTTGGTAAAGCAGTTTTGTTTTGTTTACGATAATCTGTGCAGAATGGAATATACAAACGTGTTGTATAATTAATTAAGATAAGTATTGTTTTTTAATGAATAAATAAATAAGTAAATAAATAGTTTAATTATTTTAATGCGAATTAATTTTTTTTTCTGGTTTAAATTATAGGTGCAATGTGCAATATATGACAGTAAGGAGAAGAAGAAAATTAAATTGTGCATTGAGGTTAGTTTTACTTTTAATATTATAAATATATATAATAATATATAGTAAATAACAAATAATTAATTTATTAATTATAAATAACAATATTAAAAAAAAAATTTATTGAAATTTATGTTTATCTATATAAATCTTGATAATCACACAAATTAATATTAAAGGTATATTGAAATTGTTTTTATTTTTTAGGTTAAAAATTCCAACCATACGGCAAGTCATAATAAATTTGACACATACCATAAGGAAACGAGCGACACCAGTTCGGAAAATTAATTAGGATAAATATTGTCTTGAAATTTTATTTTGAGGTTAGTTTTAATGTTTAATTATTGTTTATAGTAATAAATAGGTATATTTTTTTCTCTTGTTTCTAACTCTATATGTAGGCTTCTCATGGAAACATTGTTTTATTATAAATTTTTTTTTAAATTTAAAATTAACCTTAGAAGAATAGAAAATGTTGACAAAGAAACCAAAGAAATTACAGTTCCTCTACGGGTGACTTGTCTAAACAGATAATCTTTGATTCGCTGCTTTTTTGACAAAATGGTTACTAAAATATTATTTTGAATAATTTAGCCCATTTGCTGAAAAACAATTTCTTGGATAAACTCATTTTATTAAGTAAACGTTTGTGTAAAGCCACATTATATCAAATTACATTTATATGGATTTAACGTTTGACATAATTTGTAATTTTGATCAAATTACATTTTTGACTTTTTAAAAACGGGGATATACAGGCGCCCCAATCAAATATGTTCGCTCTCGACTGTGTATTAAACGTTTTAAAAATGCGCGGTTCATTTCGCTAATAAGATCATTTTTGTAGCGCAAGCGCAGTTGCGTTTGGTGAGGGTACCTGGCAGCTCTGTATATTTACGTCAGTCAGAAAGTTAAAACATATACGCAAATCTAAATCTATATCTAGCATGTAAAGTGGAAGTTTGATGGTAATAAACAGTGATTATCTGCGTTTAGTAAATAAATAATTAGGACAAGTATTAAAAATATAAATTTAACAATTATATATTTTTTTATGGTGAAAAGAGATTAACATAACCTAACTTTGTAGTGACTTATGATTTATTTTTCTAGATGCTTTGTATTCGTAATTTTGGGAAAAATTGCATCTCACGGCCTGTCAGATTGATTTTGAAGGCTAGTTATTCGCGACGCAGTAACGAAAATACAAGTACTTTTGAAATAATAAAATCTAATAATGGAGAATCTGTTGACGGTATGTATTTGCGAATAAATTCATTATTTTGAGAGTTTACGTCACCTATTTTTTGTTATGATTAAAACTACTAAATTTATTTTACAATTTTGCAAATTGACAATTTACAAATTCTTATTAAATTATCATTTTTTTTTATTATTTGTCAGATTTCGATAACACTGTTTTCGGGGCGAATCCAAACTGGGAATTGCTCGCACCTCGGGGATTTAGGTTTTATTTACCGGGAAGTATTGGCCCTGGTTGGCTAGATGCTTCAACCATAGCACAAGTAGAAACACATTCGGAAATTTTGCCCGCTGATGATGCATTTTTGAATGAAATGGCATCGAATAGTAAAAGAAATGCAAGACGACGAAGAAAAAAGAGTGATCATCCTATTTTACATTTTGTCGCCCAACAATGTCCTATACTTTTGAGAAAAGAAATATCAGAATTGTTTCCAGGATGTCCGGAAGTGCATTCGCCGCAACTCACCATAATAAGTCTTAGTCAAAAGATGCATGAAAAAACAGCGAGATGGAGTAAGGAAGAGGAAACTGAGAAGGTTGCCAAATATGTGAGTACCATTCGACTGTTTTCAATAACAAGATCACTGAACCTTGAACTTTGCTTTAATAATTATAAATTCATGCCAACAGTTTGTACTGGCAGCATCTGATATTTGTTTGAAACTCAAAATGATAGGATATTGGTCGGATTTCATTAATCCATTCAGTGGACAACCGTATAATAATATTCTGAAAATTAGCCCCTTTTACAAATCAAATCCACGTAAACGATGTTTGGATTTTAAAATTGATCAAAAAGATAATTGTAAATTAATTTCTTATGATAAAAAAGCCAACAACTTTATCGGTAAGTTTTCTGTTTATATTTTATATCTTATAAATTATAAAAATAGAATAGAGTGCAATTTTTTTAATAGAATCAATCCACTATATTTGAACGAAGCTGCTTGAATTCAATTTTGACATTGTATCTATTTCTAGTAATTGAAATGAAAACAAATCAGTTTAAATAGTAAATATTTTTTTAACACTTGAAAATTCGTTTAAAATATAATGAATTGAACTATTTTTTTATCCTTATGCTCAAAAAATTTTGAACATTCAAATAAACGATATTTTTTCGATATCAATTTTTTTTATAAATTACTCACTAAAATAAGTGAAACGCAAATGGGAAATTTTTAAACTTCATAAACTCTTTAAAAAATTCACTTATTAAGTACATAATTAATTATTGTTTCTTTTCAAAAAATTTTCGCAAGAAATCATTTATTTTCATAAATAATAACATTCTTCGTAAGAATTCAATTATTTTTGTAAATTGAAAAATTATCTGCAAAAATTCAATTATTTTCAATACAATTCTAATAACATTTTTTGAAACAATTCAATTATTTTCTGAAATTTGAATAGATTCTTGGAAACAATTCAATTATTTTTAAATAAATAGTAAAATTCTTCGCGAGAATTAAATTATTTTTATAAATAATAAAATTTTTCTCAATAATATAATTATTTTCAACAAAATTTTAATACAATTTTTCAATGAAATTTTTAACTATAATTATTAACAGACACAATTATTTTAAAAAGTTGAAAAAAATTTTTTGTTAAATTCAATTATTTTCATAATTTTTAATTAAAATTATTAAGGAAACTCAATTATTTTTTAAAAATTCAAAGAAATTGTTCAAAAGAATTTAAGTAGGATTTTCAAAAATTTTAGTAAAATTCTTCGCAAGAATTCAATTATTTTCATATAAAATAATAAAATTTTGCTCAGTAATTCAATTATTTTCAACACAATTTTAATAAAATTCAATAATCAAATTTTTAATTATAATTATTGAGACACAATTATTTTAAAAAGTTAAAAAAATTTCTTTGTTTAGTTCAGTTATATTAAAAATTTCCAATTTGAATTATTAAAAAGAATACATTATTTTAAAAAAATTAAAAAAATTCTTCAAAAGAATTTAAATATTTACAAAAACTAATAAAATGGTTTAAAATAATTAAATTTTTTATTAATAATTTTAATAAAATTTAAAAGTAAATTTATTAATTACAATTATTAACAAAATCGATTATAATAAATTAAAGAAATTTTGTGAAAGCATCCAATTATTTAACAAAATTGTTATACAATTTTCAGAAAAATTTAATTATTTTCTAAAAATTTTAATAAAGTTCAAGAATCTAATGTTTAATTTTATAATTATTAGCAAACACGATTATTTTTAAAAGTAAAAAAAATTTTGTGTTTAATTTAATTATTTTCAAAAATTCTTCGCAAGAATTCAATTATTTTCATAAATAATAAAATTCTTCGTAGGAATTTAATTATTTTTAGTAGAATTTTAATAAAATTCAATTCAATAATCAAATTTTTAATTATAATTATTAACAGACGCGATTATTCTAAAAAGTTGAAAATAAATTGTTTATTTAATTCAATTACTTTCAAAATTTTTAATTAAAATTATTAAAGAAGCTCCATTATTTTTAAAAAATTAAAAGAAATTCTTCAAAAGAATTTAATTAGTATTTTCAAAAATTTTAATAAAATTCTTCACAAGAATTCAATTATTTTCATAAATAACAAAATTTTTCTCAGCAATTCATTTATTTGCAAATATTTTGATAACATTCTTCGTAAAAATTCAATGATTTTCAATATATTAATTAAAAAATTTTAAATATTTAAAAAGAAAAATGATTGAAAAAATTAGGAAACAAAAAAGCAATTAACAACTGACATCAAACTGCGAACGATTATTAAAAAGATTTGAAAAAGAAATAAATAAATTTCATTTATTTGAACGTTCAGAACTTCAGTGACATTTATTTTTTTATGAATCAATAATATATTTCTAAAAAATATGCAGTAAAAAATTAATAAATTTGTTTATTTAGGTAACCTGTACACAACAGCGCCCTCATCATTTCTAAAAGATATAATATATGAAAAAAATGTTGAATAATTTTTAGCATGCCCGAAAATAAATACTTTGTTAATAGTTTCAATGTTTAATTATAAAATAAATTAAAATTTGGTCCAAGATCAATGAACATATGTACGTGACTGAAAATTGAAACTTGTATAAATGTATTCATTTTAGTGAAGATAATCTGACAACAAAATAATTATATAGTTAAAACGTTATTAAATTAAATAATTGAGAAAGATGATTATTGTGATTTAGTTGTTTTCCAATAATCAATAAAGTTCAATTATTAAATTTAATTAAATTCAACTGTAAGATAAAATAAAACTTACGCTTCAAAATACACTATTTTTGTGTAAAATATTTATTTATTATAATTTGTCGTTTAATAAATAAATCGATATCAAATAACACCAATTTTTTACTTGATAATTTTTACCAAACTCTTTAGTAAATTCGAAAATAAATTTGAAAATGAATTTGAAAATTTAATATTTGTTTGTTAATTTTGTTATTGTATGCAAAGTTTGATTAAATTTAAATTTACGTGACCTTTATGTTTCACAAAAGATGTAATCCACACTTTGCTAATTAAGTTGACAATAATTTTCTCTCTTCTTTTTTATTTACCACACTTTTAATTAAGTTACGATGTTTGAAATTTTTTGTAATTACATTTTATTTTCGTTATATATAGTGAACGCCTTTAAAAGTAAACTTCACGTACTGCGTTAAAATTTACTTTATTTTTTATTGAATTGTGGTTTGATGAAGCTATAGTGCATTTTAGAAATAAATTCTATTTAATTTTCAAATTATTGTAATTTTTGTCTAAATTTATTAAAGTGTAATATTTGCAAAGGGAAGATTACTAAAAATTGTCTTTATATTTACAAAATTATTGCAATTCCTTAAAAAATGTTTTAGTTTATTTTTAAAATCGATGATAAAAGTAATCTCCAGATTGACAAATATTTTTGTTCTTGCAGTATTCTATTTCATAATATTTACTGGGAAAATATTGTTCCTTAAACGTCATTTCAGCTTGGAAAGTAAGTTTAATAAATTCTGCTTGAAAGACTTGAGTAAAGATATCTTTGCCGCTTTTCAGATTTCACGGTATATAAGTTTTTTAATCAATTTTACAAAAAAAAAAAATCAAAGTCAATAGTTTTTTCAATATTACAGAATTTGAAAAAAATAATTTTTATTCATTTTTGAAGAAACAAGAAAATATTATTAGTTATTTTTCTTCTTTCATTTTGAAAAGAAATTAAAAATCTTTTTGATTTTGAAAGGAAAAATTTTTCAAAGGCCTAGAATTACTTTAAAATTGAATATTCTCGTCAAGTTAAAATCAAATTACGTTCTTTCATATGATGTCAAATGAACTTGAGCAGAAAAAATATGGCATTTACACGTGAATTCATTTACACGTGTGCGCGTGTTAGAATCACAAAAATTCATCACGTTTTTCTTCTCTATTTCAAATAGAAAATTTTTCCTTCAACTTTGTCATTATTATTATTCATATTTCTGCAACAAATTGACGTAAAAAAATGTAAACTAAAAGGAAAGTGAAAGAAAGGTTATATTTATAATTTATTTAAAAATATTTCTTTAGGAATAAAAAAACATTTTTTGTTTTGTAACCATTTATTATTATTTATATACAATATCGTACGTATTCTGACACTTGACACACTTTTGAAGTATGTCTCAAATCCATTTCAGTTTGAAAAAATATCAATTGACTCGAAACCCATTTTTTGCTCTCTTCCTCTCTCTCTCTCTTTCTCGCGCTCGCACTCACTCTCACTCTTTCTTTTAAACTTATAATTCATTTTTCGACCGAACTCTTAATTTTCCTCTTCTATTGCACCTGTCATATTTCGTGAACTTAATATTTAAAAATTATTATAAAAATCTCGGAAGTCATTACATGTTTCTATTGGTGATATTGGAAAATAAAATGTATTTAAAAATTCTTCTGAATAAAGTGTTAGACACAATATTCTTTTTTACAGATATTAGTAAAAATTTAGTAAAAACAGTAGTAAAAAAAAATAATTATTATGGAAAATAAGTGAGGGATTTTGGAACGAATTTTTTTTTCTCGAATTTAGTTCGATCGAAAAAATCAAGCAATAAAGTCTTGAATGAATATATTCTACTTGTTCCACTCACCATTTTTTTTATATGTATGTATGTAATTCAGTTGATTCACTTAATTCGTTAAGATCATAATACCGACACTATTTTGCTAATAACATTTTTATTAAGTATTTCATCGTTTCACTATCGAACGCATTTTTGCGTTACGATATGTTTTGCGATTTTCTGTCTCATGATAAACAAATCCAAACGCTTTTACCCCATTCTATCAATTATTTATAGAAAATGAATTTTTAATTAAACGAAAAAATTTGATATGAATGTATTTTTTTAAAGAGAGGAAAGCGTTTGCTACTGTCATCATATACGAACCATTTTGACATTTTAAAACTCGAATATTTTAATTGAAATCAATATTATTCGAATGTTGATTTCTTTTACAAATTTTCAAGGACAACAATTTTTATCCAAATATAATTAATTTCAGTTTCAAATTTCAGTCTTTTTGAAAATTGAATTCACTGCATTTCTTTCTTTTTTTTCTGAAATAAATAATTGCCTTGAAAAAACGATTGATTTGTATTTTTTTTTCTTCAGCGGCGAAGACGAAATTTTGAGAAATCGTAAAATATTTCTTTTGTTTTGTAACTTCATTCGATAAAGCTTCGCAAAAAATTGTTGGCTTTGTACACATTTGCTTTTTATGCAATTAGGAACACAAAACGGGCTGTAGCCTGGCAAAATATTTAAAGATTGTAAAAAAGGCCAAGCCCGCAAAAAACTATTCTATCGTCTATCGGACTAATTTTACATTTTATTTTGATTATAAAATTTTTCCGCATTTTTCTTCACAGCTATAATTTTAAGTGTTTTAAATTTCTTTTCACTAAGGTCCATATTGAAAACGAAAAAAAGATGATTGAATTAAAATTCTTATGAATAAATAATTCTTACATATAAATAAATAAAGAAATAAATTATAAAAAGTATTCAGTAAAGTATTTTTTTTAATTAAAAATTTTTTTTATTTTTAATATATTTTTAATTTTGAAAAGTTTAATTTTAGGTTTTAATAACAATGGACCTTAGTTTTACATAAAAGCTAGACTCGCTCATCACAAATTCTTGGAATTTGCAGAATTTCTTTTACGTATTTTTTTTTCTTATTTTGCGCGCTGTACAAGCTAAATTACAAGTAGCTATAAATTTTCAGACCTTTCTGGAGAATTTTTCCAGATTTTAAATATGGTCGTTCTTTTTAGGAACGTGAAATGCAAAATGATTGGCGGCTTAGAAATTGGATGTTGTTCAGTTTGGAAATACAAACAGAAAAGGCAAGAAGAAAACATTTCCTTTGACTGCTTGTCTACAACATGTACATTTTTTTTGTAATCTTTGTAAAATTTCTTCAATTCTCTTTTCATCATTTCTTTCCAATTTTATCACCCTCCATCGTTTTCAAATAAAATCTACAAAATTTGAAGAATTCTGTCAGCAATATGACATTTTTGATTTTTTTAAATAAAAACTGTCGTTTTCATTAAAATTTTTAATTTCCATTTTGAATTGTAACTATGAATTTCTTTAATTTTGAATCTTTTTGATTTATTTTTGAATGAATCAATTTTTAAATTTTTTAAAAATAATTACTATCTTTAATAATCCTAACTGAAAATTTTAATTATTGAATTTTATTGACATTGTATTGAAAATAATTAAATTCTTCTCAGAATTTCATTAAAATTTTTTAAAATAATTTAATTCATTTAAGGAATTTTATTAAAATATTGAAAATAATTGAATTCTTTCGAAGAATTCTGTTAAAGGTTTTAACAATAATTGAATTCTTTCAAAAAAATTTTCTAATTTTTTTAATAGAAACAATTTTATTAATAATTGTATTTATTAATTTTACTATTAAATTTTACTAAAATTATTGATAGAAAATTAAATTCTTTTAAGAATTTCTTTAACTTGTTTGAAAATAATGTCGTCTTTTTAATAATTTTAATTTAAAATGTTGAAAATAATTAAAATAAACAAAGAATAAATAAAAAAATAATTTTTTTTAATTTTTTAAAATTATCGTGTCTGTTAATAATTATAATTAAAAATTTGATTATTGAATTTTATTAAAATTGCATTGAAAACAATTGAATTTCTGTAAAGAATTTTATTATTTATGAAAATAATTGAATTCTTGCGAAAAATTTTATTATTTACAAGTATAATTGAATACTTGCGAAGAATTTTTAAAAAAATTTTTGAAAATCCTTAATTAAATTCTTTTGAAGAATTTCTTTGACTTTTTTTTTTAAATAATGGAGTTTCTTCAATAATTTTAATTGAAAATTTAGAAAATAATTGAATTCATTTGACAAATTTTATTAAAAGTTTTAAATAATTACTGAATTTTTTTGTAAAATTTGATTCAATTTTTTTTAAAGTAAAGTAAAACTGCCATTTTCATTAAAATTTTACATTTAAATTTTGCATCCAAAATTAACGTAGAATCCGAATATAATTCGATTAGAAAAAATTTAGAAATGGAAAATTTTTAATTATACAGAATGAGAGAGTCGAGCTTCAATGACGAAAGATTGGAAACAAAACACACTGTGCATTGAAATCTAAGCTAACAAACATGTCGACAATATTTGCTTTTTGGGCATTTTGTCAATTCTTTCCTTTTCTAATGAAAGGAATTTTTTTTAGAAATGTAACAGCGAAACGGAACACTCGATGATCTATCTATTAAGAAATACATTGAGAGCCTTTTAACGTATTTTTTTAATATAGTTTTAATAAGTCTTGTAAATGGATATTCACATAATTTTTAATCTAAATTCCATTGATTCCATTCGAGAGAATGTTCCTATCAAATTGACAAATATCCAATACAATACAAAAAAAAAAAAAAAAAAAAAAAATAGGCCATCAAAGTTTTTCTTAAAGAATGAAAATTTAATATTTGAATATTCTATTTTTTAGTAGAATTAAATAGTGATAAATATTCCAAATAACATTTTTCCGATTATCTATCATTTTTATTATTTATTCAAATCTTCAATGAAAATCTTGTAATAATTATTAATTATTATTATAATTATTTTTATTAATAATGGTGTTATATTGCGTGATATAATATACACTTATTAACTAGTGGACCTCGCATGCTCGCATTAAATTCAAAAAATTTATATTTATCTAAAATTGCTCGTTCATTAACTTCCTCGAGTTTTAATTTATTTATTATATAGGATTTTTAATAAACGATTTTTTTTAAAAACGTGATTTCACAAACTAAATTTCTTTTCGATTTTCGAAACGTCGTCCGTTTCTTGAAAAGCAACAACACGTTTTTATTAATTAGGTATAATATTTTTAATCTGTCGACGTACAAAATAGTAATGTAAAAAATTGTGTAAATTCATACGTGTTATAACCTGGATTGACCAAAAGATTTATTGGTCGTCGATTAATAACGACAATCTTGGATATACATATATAAGGTTATTTTTTATATAGATCAAGCGTATTCAAAAATGGATAAGGGTTAAAAAATACAGCGGGTATAATTTTCGGGTACCCATTATTTCTGATTTTTTTTTAGTTTCTTTTAGAGTTCTACTTTTTTGTCTATACTTTAAAATAGGTGTGAAAATAATTTTGAATCGTGGACTCTTTTTTTTGGACCTCGCTAATTTTCGCTTCTTTTTTCTTTTTAATTGAGTTCGACCTGGTTCGACAACTCGAAATTAATACCGACTCGTAGGAAGGCGAGCGAATAATGACTTATCTAAACATTTCTAGCAACTACAGTCTCTTAATATTTTCCTTTTATTCACCCAATTTTTGAACTACTTTTACAATAGTAAAATCGCGAAATTGCCTTGGAGCGCTGAATATTTTTCTGAAAATAAGAGGGAAGCGCTTCAAAAGACATGAAACTAAAACAAGAAAAAGAATATCACATTTGCAGACTCTAGCATACATTCTTTTCTCTCTCCTTAACTATGTATATCAAGGAAAAATCTTTCGCATGAACAGTTGGCGCAAAAATGCTTATTCGGACAAATATTCCTTTTTTCAAAAAAGATAATACTTTTTTATTAACTTATATTCAGCTAGTTCAATGGTAATAATAACAAAAATGGAATAATTACTTAAACATTTTTTTTTAATCTAATCTCTTTCTAATTTCTTTGAATCATAATTAAAAGTGCCAACAATTCAGTGATATACAATAAGTTAAGAGTATTTTTCTTTTAAACGTACGTTTTTTTTTCTTTATGATCGTTGACTAAATCGCAGGCGAGATTTTCTTTTCTATCTTTGAAATTCACCATAGAAAATAATTCATGTGACCAGATTCTGATGTGTTGTATATTTTATTATCTGTTAATTCACGAGAGATAAAATGTCGCCGATGATTTCTCATGAACGCATCTGCAAAACTAAATTATTCAATTCATGCATGATTAAATAAACAGTTCATATATCAGTTAAAAAATAATGATGTGTTTCAAAATAGTAAAAATAACACAATTCAATTGAGGACGCACTCTCGAGTCCCGCACAAACATTAATTGAATATTGTATTATTCATTTACTTTTTCAAAATCATCATTTGCTACTCTCTATCTGAATTAGTAAACATTTTAACAAAATTTCAATCAATCATGGAGTATTTGTTAATGAATTAATTCAATTTTACTAATTAATTACTGAACAAATGGTTTTTTCTTTCTAATCATTGGTAAAATTTAATTGATTTACAGCTGGTAATGTAATTACTAATTCATCAAAATCATTGGATAAAATTCTCGCTAATTCAGATTTTGAGAGTGAATTAAAAATTTGTTAATTAGATAGATAGGTTTCGCACTCGTTAATTAATTAAGAAAGAAGTAGAAAAACGTTGCTTTATATGACTGAAAAGAAAGAAAATGTATAGCTATTGAAAAATTAAATTTGACGACTGAAAAAATTTAGTTCAATCGATTTAATGTCCAAAAAAAGTATTTCATTTTCTTCATGGTTAACAGAAAAATTTGATTATGTATTTCTCTAATTTCCAGAAAGAATTACTTTTCCTATTTTGGTAACAACTTCAATTCTTAATTTTTTCCAAAATTTAATTATTTAGCAAATTTTCAGTAGGAATTCTTCAAAAATACGATTATATTTCAAAATAATTTTTAAAAGTAAAAAAATTAAATTCTTTAAAATATGAAAATTTTAATTAAATTTAACAAAAATTCTAATTTAAATTTTAACTTCAATTTTAAATTTCTAATTTAAATTTGGCTTCCAATTTTAAATTTCTAATTTAAGTATCAATTTAAATTTTAAATTTCCAAAAATTTAAATTTAAATCTAAAATTTCCAACTTCAATTTAACATTAGTTTTGGGATTCCAACTATCTTAAAAAAGTTTTGAATATAATATTTTAAAGAACCTCATATTTTTCAAAATTTCTAAGTTCAATTATACAATTTAAATAATTTCTGTTAAATAAATATTTAAATATTTATTTATTCTTCCGCTAAATTAATTCATTTTAAATAATTTGAATGTAAAATCTTTTGAAATTTAATTATTTATAAAAATTACTACTGTAATTCTACCAAAATTCGATTCTTTTTTAAAATTTGAACTAAAATTCTCTTTCAAACTAATTCTCATCAGAATTCAATTACATAAATACACAAATAAATAATTGATTAAAACCTCATTGTTCTTAGAATTTCTAAATTAAACTATTCAAAATCTCATAAATTTTTGTTAGGAAAATATTTAAATACTTTATTGTTATTTACTTTTCCACAAAGAAAACTTTTGTTTATGTCTAAAATTTTGTTGTTTACTTCTTAGTTTCCTAACTTTTTAAATATTTTTTCTTTTTAAATATTTACAATTTTAAAACTAATTTATTGAAAAGCATTAAATTTTTGCAAAGAATTCTATCAAAAAATTTGATAATAATTAAATTCCTTTGAAGAATTTTATTAAAATTTTTGTAAATCGTTATTAAATTCTATTGAAGATTTTCTGTGAATTATTTAAAAAATTTTAATTTGTCGGTTAATAATTATAAATTAAAATTTTAATTGTTTTTATTAAATTTTATTAAAATTGTGTTTGGCAAGAATTTGATTACAATTTTTGAAAAAAACGGAATTTTTTATTTTTTAATATCCAGAAATTTAAAAAAAATTGTAATGTTAGTAATTGAATTCCTGCGAAGAATTTTAATATTTCTAAAAATAATTGAATTTTTGAGAAAAATTTTTGAAAATAATTGAAATAATTTTTAGAATTTTATTTAAATTGTATTACAAATAATTAAATTCCTGTGAAGAATTTTATTATTTACGAAAACAAATGATTAATAATTATTACCTAAAACTTTTGAAAATTGAATTTTTTTGACGAATTTTTTAAATATTGCTTCCTCATGGATGAAGTATTTTATATCGAGAAATTTAACAAAATTGTATTGAAAGTAATTAAACTCCTGCAAAGAATTTCAATGATTATAAAAAATTAAAAATAATTGAATTCTTGAGAAGAATTTATTTTATTAAATTTTTTGGCGAATTTTATTATTACAATTTTTTTAAATAATTGAATTTCATTGAAAAATTCTATTAAAATTTTATTGAAAATAATTAAATTCTTGCGAAGAATTTTATTATTAATAAAAATAATTGAATTTCGGACAAGAATTTTATTACAATTTTTGAAAATAATTAAAATCATTTGACGAATTTTATTATTAAATTTTTTTTAAAAAATTGAATTTCATTGAAAAATTCTATTAAAATTGTATTAAAAATAATTGAATTCTTGAGAAGAATTTTATTATCTATAATTTTTGAAAATTGAATTTTTTACAAATTCTTGCGAAGAATATTAATATTTTTAAAAATAATTGAATTGTTTCGACGAATTTATTAAAATTTTAGAAAATAATTCAATTCTTTTGGAAAATTAAAAAAAATAATTGAATTTTTTCGTGAAATATTGTGTCTGAAATTATACCTATGGGACATTCCACGTCAACACGGACAGAGCTCTAAACAAAAATTGCTTTGATGGATTTAAACGTTCTAGGGCTTAAAAGATTTCTACGTTCATGTACTTTAAGATGCCGATGGGCGTTTTTTGCAAAATTCAATTTCCGATGCCAATAGAACTGTCAAAAGTCAAAAGGTCCAAAAATCTCAAAATACTTTTATGAATTAAAAGCAAAAAACGAGGTAAATAATTCTGTAACTCATTCTTTATCAGTTTTTAAGGTTCCCGAATATAAATCTAAAGTTTTTTTTTTAAATCCAAAATGTCGAATTCAATATGGCGGACAAAATTCAAATTTGATCAGATTCGATTAAAACTTGTTACTCGGGGGTTTTTAGGGTCGCTGATTACGAATCTGAAGTCACTTTTTAAAAATTCAAAATGGCGGATCCAATATGGCGGAAAAAATGTTCAAATTTGATCCGATTCCCTTAAAACGTGTTACTCGGGGGCTTTTGGGGTCGCAGATTATGAATATGAAGTTACTTTGTGTTTGAGACTTCAAATTCATAATCAGATACGCTAAAAACCACCGAGTAACACTTTTTAATTAAATCTGATCAAATTAAAAAATTTGATCCGCCATTTTGAATTTCTACAAAGTAACTTCATATTCATAATCTGCGACCCCAAAAGCCCCCAAGTAACACGTTCTAAGGGAATCGGATCAAATTTGAAGATTTTTTCTGCCATATTGGATCCGCCATTTTAAATTTTTAAAAAGTGACTTCAGATTCGTAATCAGCGACCCTAAAAACCCCCGAGTAACAAGTTTTAATCGAATCTGATCAAATTTGAATTTTGTCCGCCATATTGAATTCGCCATTTTGGATTTAAAAAAAAACTTTAGATTTATATTCGGGAACCCTAAAAACTGATAAAGAATGAGTTACAGAATTATTTACCTCGTTTTTTGCTTTTAATTCATAAAAGTATTTTGAGATTTTTGGACCTTTTGACTTTTGACAGTTCTATTGGCATCGGAAATGGAATTTCTCAAAAAACGCCCATCGGCATCTTAAAGTACATGAACGTAGAAATCTTTTAAGCCCTAGAACGTTTAAATCCATCAAAGCAATTTTTGTTTAGAGCTCTGTCTGTGTTGAAGTGGAATGTCCCCTATATAAAAATTAAAGTTTAATTTTAAAAATAAAAAAAAATTGTAATTTGCATAATAAGAAATGGAATAAGTTGTTTCGCAAAAATTTGTTTAAAATAGATTCGTAAAGAAATTTGTGAATTTTAGATTTCAGTAGATGAGTGCGAAGCCTGAATAGAAGAGAGAAATTAAATTATAAACAGCAGAAAAAGTGTAATAATGAAAAATTTTTGCTTTTCAACAATTTAAAAAAAATGAATGTGAAATTTTTCAATTTTTATGTTAATAGATTTTCTCTGTAAATACAAATTATTGGAACCTCGTCCAGTTATCAAAGCAGTAAAATTTTCTCAATTTAGTTTAATAGTTTTTTTTTACTGGAAGTTTTAGTAAACTTTTTTTCATGAATTAAAACTTTATAAGAAAAAAAATGCCAGATGTGACGCAATTTAGTAGAGGTCATTAAAATTTGAAGTCTCTAAAACAGAGGAGCTTAGATTGTTTTATCAGAAAGAGTAAATTACCATTTTAGCGACAAAGTTCAAAATTAATTTTCTATAGAACAAAAAAGCTTATCGGACAATTAAAGCGAGTTTAATAGGATTGTGCTTGCTTTTTCTTTAGTTTGGTGTAAGTGAGAGTTTCTCACCAAAGTTGCGCTTTAGTCCCCATGGAAAGACGACGTGAAAAAGTTCAGCTCACAATCAGTGTATATATAATTGTTTTTCTTTTACAGAACGTGTAAATTCTCGCAGCTCTTGGACTTGCTGTCTCTCGCCCAAACTTTGCCCAACAGATTTCGCACTTTAAGACTGGTACTGGTTCGACTGCCGCGATATTTCTTGGGCGAATTATTTTCTGAACACGATCCCAGTGGTGATCTGCTGCGATTCTTGCGGGATCTCTTTCTAAATAGGTCACGCGTCCGTTCGGGATTCTCGAGCTTGAGTCGAATCTGAGTCAAAAGTCCCACGAGAAGCTCGTCCACGTTGTGATTGATCATGACGGAGGTTTCCACAAACTTGCAGTCGTACGAGCAGGCCATGGATTTACCCTCTGCAACAAAGGTTTTGATTTAACGGATAATTAGCCAGCCCTTGGCTCTGGAGAATTCAGTGAATTTGTAAACCTGGGCTTTGCATCGTCCCAACACTTTGGGATCTGTAATGTCGAATGTCTATATTTGCCGAGGCAATCACATGCTTACACAATTGGACCAGGCACAAAATATATTTTCAACTAAATTTTAAGGCTAATTAATTGGAACTTTCAGGAAAGCCTCAAAATGTAAGTCTCAAAGTTTCATCCGTCATTTCTGAAAGTTTCAATAATTCGCCCAAACACTGAGAAAAACATTTTTTAATTCAAAAATATATTTGTATTAAACATATTTTTAAATTATTATTAAATAAATAAAATTATTAAATCAAAATTATTATATTTAATTCAAAAACAATTTTTGGTTGACTGTATAATAAATATATATATTCTTTTCTCAGTGAAGTTTTTTTTCAAAATATAAAAAAATTCTCAATGCAATGAAAAAAAGAAAAAAATCAAAAAATATTTCTTAGAAAACATTTTTTCAAAATTATGTTTTGAGTCTTTCCTGAAAGTCTCAATTAATTTGAAAAAGAGTTTTTTTTAATATAAAATTAAATTCTAATGCAATGAAAAAAAAGAAATTATTCAAAAAACATTTCCTGGGAAACTTTTTTTCAGAATTACGTTTTTATTCTTTCCTGAAAGTTTCAATTAATTTGAAAAAGAATTCTTTTCAACATAAAAAAAATTCTTAATGCAATAAAAAAAGGAAAAAATGTTTTCTAGGAAATTTTATTTTTTTAATTACACTTTGAGTCTTTCCTGAAAGTTTCAATTTATTTGACCGAAAGTTTTTTTCATTGTAAAAAAAATCTAAAATATTTTAATGAGATTCTTTGAAAGAATTTAATTATTTTCAAAAATTTTACTAAAATTTCTAGAAAGAATTAAATTTTTTTAAAAAATGTTAATAAAATTCCTAAAAAAATTTTCATTTTTTATGAAACAATTAAATTATTATTAAAAATTGTAATATAAAACTCTTCTCAAGAATTCAATTATTTTCAATACAATTTGAATAAAATTTCTCGTAGGAATTCAATTACATATTTTTAAAAATTCTAATGAAATTCGTCAAATAATTTAATTAGGTATTTCCAAAAATTTTAATAAAATCCTTCTCAAAAATTCAATTATTTTTATAAATATTAAATTTCTCCATATAAAATAATAAATTTAAATAATAAATTTTCCAAAAAATTCAAATATTTTCAAAAATAATAAATTTTTTTTACAGGAATTCAATTAACAAATTAAAAAAATTCTCGATGAAATTCCATTATTTTAAAAAATTTTAATAAAATTCATCCCAAGAATTCAATTATTTTTATAAATATTAAAACTCTTTTCAGAAATTCAATTACTTTCAATACAATTTTAGTTAAATTTCTTGATACAAAAAAATAAAAAATCCTCCCAAAGAATTCATTCATTTTCAAAAATTTTAATAAAATTCTTTCCAGGAATTCAATTATTTTCTTAAATAATACAATTTTTAGTAGGATTTCAATTATTATTAATAGAGTTTTAAATGAATTTCTCGAAAAATGAAATTAATTTTTAAAAAGTGAATTGAATTCCTTAAAAGAATTTTAATAAAAATTAAAATTCTTCGAAGAAATTTAATTATTTTCTAAAATTTTGATAAAATTCTTTATAAGAATTAATCACTTATTCCATCAATGAATTTAAAATTTAAATAATTAAATTCTCGTAGAATTTTCTAATAAGAATTGATTTGAAAATAAATTTCAATTAAATTTTTAGATAATAATTGAATATTCAAACCGTTTTAGTGTGAATGTTTAGAAATAATTCAATTCTAAAATATTTAAAAAATTGAAATCTTTAAAAATTTTAATTTTTTTTAACTGTAATAATATTTAAATATTTACTTTTAAAAATTACCAATTTATTATTTTTCTGAAAAATTATTAAAGTTTTGAATAATTTTATGAAAAAATTGAATTTTGGAAGAATTATTACAGTTGTCATTTTTGGCAATAGTTAAATTTCGTATAGTAATTTTACATTAGAATTTTGAAAAATTATAATTCCTGCGGAAAAGTAAATTAGAATAATTATTAAAAATTTTTTTTACAAGAATTATTGTCCTTAATTTAATTTTGAAATTAGGAAAAAATAAGCTTTTTGATGAATTGTAATTAAATTTCTTTTTAATAGTTAAATTCTCGTGAGTAAGAAGATCTTTTTTTCATTTTAAAAATTATTTTGAACTAGAGCAGTATTTTCGAAGAATTCTAACTAAAAAGCAGTAAATAATTGAATTTTAGAATTTAGAATTTATGTTATTACCAGATTCGAAAAAAAGTTGGTATTTTTTATAGAAATCAGGAAAGTCTGAGGAAAATACAGAATCAAATTTTTGTGATTATTGGCAATCAACTGAAATCAAATATAAATCTAGTTTTTTAGTCGTCAAATTTATATTTACGATATATCTACTTTTTTACTATACTCTTTTTATAGTCTTAAAGCTGCTTTTTGCTACTTTTTTAAAATTGCGAAGCCTGCAATAAAAAAATGGAATATTTCCTAGGAAACATTTTGAGTCTTTTATGAAAGTTTCAATTAATTTGACCGAAAGTTTTTTTCAAAGCAGATATTATTGTTTGCATGCCCAGTAAAAAAAGAAGTATTGAGTGGAGCGTTTAGGAATTGAGTGAAGCTCTGAGCCAATACGGATTCGAGTAAAAACCGTATTGGGACGTTTGACTCAATCTTTTTTTCATCCGCCGAATACGGTCTTATTTTAGCATTAAAATTAAAATCACATGAGCAGAGTACACATTATAAATTGAAAGCACAATTGTCCTGGAATGTAAAAATGCCGATTTAGATAAGAAACTGTGAATATTTTTTATTTTTTGTTAAAAATTGGTAAAAGCAAAGTTTGACAAGCGCGACTGATTTTACCATGTGAATAAATGAAGTGGCAAGTTTAAATGGACTAAAAGAAATCTTCTGTTACCGACAGAAAGTTCCTAGAAAACAATGAAATTTCATTGTTTTGTTGAATTTACCACAATTCTCTAGGAACTTTCTGTTGGTAAAAGTAGATTTCTTTTAGTCCATTTCGTCCATTTAAACTTACCACTTCATTTATTCACATGGTAAATTCAGTTGCGCTTGTCAAACTTTGCTTTTACCAATTTTTAACAAATATTCATTGCTTCTTATCGAAATCGGCATTTTTACATTCCAGGACAATTGTGCTTTCAATTTATAATGTGTACTCTGCTCATGTGATTTTAATTTTAATGCTAAAATAAGACCGTATTCGTCGGATGAAAAAAAGATTGAGTCAAACGTCCCAATACGGTTTTTACTCGAATCCGTATTGGCTCAGAGCTTCACTCAATTCCTAAACGCTTCACTCAATACTTCTTTTTTTACTGGGTGCTCTTTTAAATATCAAGAATATTTCACCGAAAAATATTATGTAAATTGCAATCAATACAAAACGAAAGCAAACTCAATTGCGAATGGTTTTTGTAATTTTAATCAACATGAAAAACTCAATTAAAAAGAAACATACTTTCCACAATCATTTAGAGGTTGATTTCAATTAATTGCCAGTAATCCAATAATTTCTCTTGATTTTGAATTGACAAAAAAAAAAAGAATAAAAATATTGTAATTGCTTTTTTTGTAATAACAGTTGTTTGGATTATTGAAAAATATTGCATTGAGAAAGATTTTCTCGTTATGATGCGAGACAATTTTTCCAGTTATTGAATTTAAGGGATGTTTTTTTGTGAATATATAAATTTTAATGATGTGTTTTAATTTAGGATTTTTTTTTGTTTTTAAACTATAAAATATGTGTATAGTATATGTGAAATGGATTTGTCAAAAGGAGAGATGCAGTGTGAGTGTGAGTGTGTGTGAGGTAGCAACGAACAATAATTGCATGTACCTTCAGTCGACACCAATCGGCACCTGACTAGGTCAACTTTGTTTCCAACAAGGATAACTGCTCGAGCGGATACATGATCGCTGCGCCAAAGCGTTTGAAGGACTTCTTCAGCCATCTGAATCGACGACCTATCGGTTGTTGAATAAACAACACAGTAAGCGTGTGGCTCATATGTTGCAATACAATTCTCCGGCTGCAACGAGAAAAAAACCAGGCATTTTATTCACTTCAATAGAAAATTCTAATAAAAATGTAAAAAACCATAAAAAAAGACATTTCTTCAAACTTTTCTGCGTTTCAAGAAAAATTAGAAAAATGTAAATACTGCAGAAATTTTCCACTTGAAATAATATAGGGTTTTAGAAAAATCACAACTGAAAATTTACAAAGTAATTCAATTTTAGAAGAAATTAAGAATTCAAATTGTTACCAGTATAAAAAAGTAGTTAATATTCTTTCTGAAAATCAGAGAAATACATAATTCAAATTTTCCGTTAACCATAAAGTAAATAAACTACTTTTTTTGCACATTAAATTGACTAAAATTAATTTTTTCAGGACTTGAACCAAAAACGAAAAATTATGGACCATTTACGGACCAATTACTGACAAAAATGTAAATGTCATAATTTCAATTAAAGAAAAATTTTAGTTAAAAATTCTTCTTTAAACAAATTATTAATTACTTATTAACTATAATAATCTTCGTATTTCATTCTTTCATTTTGTCTGTTAGTTTTTCTAGTTAGTTATAGTCTAGTTTTTTTTTTTTGCTTTAAAAAATATTGTTCGACAAATCGAAAATATGCAGGTATTTTTTCATAATTTATAATAAAATAATATTTGAAATTAACAAATTAAAAAATGCTAAAAAAATTATTAACAAATAAATTTTGTTTATTGTATCACAAACTAATTGCTTTATTTGCGAAAAAAAACAATGCATATTCTCGAAAAAAAATGTTTATAAATTTTATTTGTTAATTACAAATTTTAATTGAAAATGAAATTGAAACTTTCTAAATTTTTAAAAAATAAAGAAAAAAAATTAAGCAATTTATAAAAGTATTATTATATAAAAACATGAAGATATCGATTGCTCCGAGTCGAAGACTCGGAGTAATTGATTTCTTCATGTTTTTATATAATAATCAAAGATGACCGAGTGATAAAATCATTATCATTAATATTTTCTAGAATTTTTTAAGAAGATAATTAAATTCCTTAAAATTTTCTTTATTATTTATGTAAATAATTGAATTATTTCGAAGAAATTTATAAAATATTTGTAAATAATAGAATTCCTGTGACATTTTTATTATTTATTTTATATTATAAGAATATTGTTATTGTAACTTTTTCAACATTACTTTCATCATTTCAATTTAATTAATGTTTACTAGAATTTTTAATTATTTTTTATGAAAATAATTGAATTCCTTAAAAATTTTTTATTATTTATGTAAATAATTGAATTATTGCGAAGAAATTTATCACATTTTTGTAAACAATATGTAGTGAAATTTTTATTATTTATGAAACTAATTAAATGTTTGCCTTCAATTTCATTAAAATTTTTTTTAATAATTGGGATTTTGACGAGAATTTTTTTTTAAATTTTGAATATAATTGAATTTTATTACTTTTGAAAATAATTGAATTTCTGCAATTATTTTTCATTTCTCCAAAATTGAATTTTTTTAGTGTCTTCAACAAAAATTTGAATTAAAAATTTGTAAACTCTATTATTTTTAACATTTATTGCTAATTTTATTTGAAAATGTAAGTAAAAAATTAGCCGCGCGAATTGTTGCTAGTTTTTAATAATTTTCGAAAAAGTTCTTTGACAATTTTCTAATCCATCTGCTTACAATATTCAATTTTACGGAATTTCTATTATTCGTAAATTCTTCAATTAAATATATTATATTAGAAAATAAAAACTTGAAATAATTTTAAAAAAATTCAATTAAACTTTTTCAAAAAAATTAATTTCAAAATTCAATTATTTGTTAAAAATTCACGCTATATTGCTTTTAATACTTAATTATTATCTAAAATTTTAACTGAAATTTATCTTTAAGGGCATTTGAACCATTATGACGTCACAATGCGTGCAAAGGTGCAAAGCATGAGTTTTAAAATTGTGACGTCATAATGGTTCAAATGCCCTTAAATCGATTTTTATATTAGAAAATTCTACTAAAATTCAATCATTTAAATACAAAAAAAATAATTTATTGAATAATTGAATGTTTTTTAAAATTGAATTCTCATAAAGAATTTTATCAACAAATTTTTAAATAATTGAATTCTTTTGACGAATTTTAATAAAATTTTTATGAATAATTACATTTTTCGAGAAATTTGATTAAAATTGTATTAAAAGTATAAATGAAATTCTGCGATGAATTCCATTATTTATAAAAATAATTGAATTCTCATAAAGAATTTTATCAACAAATTTTTAAATAATTAAATTCTTTTAACGAAATTTAATAAAAGTTTTAAGAATAATTAATCTTTTCGAGGAATTTTATTAAAATTGTATTAAAAATAATTGAAATTCAGCATTGAGTTTTATTATTTATGAAAATATTTGAATTCTTGCGAAGAATTTTATAATTTCTGAAAATAATAATTGAATCCTTGTCAAAATTTTATTATTTATGAAAATAATAATTGAACTATTAAGAAGAAATTTATACAAAATATGTAAATAATTTAATTCCTGTGAAATTTGTATTATTTTATGAAAATAATTAAATTTTAATTAAATTTTTAAATTAATTAATTAATTAATTTAGAAAATTTTTTTTAATTTAATTTTTGGGTAGAATTTTATTAATATTTTTTTAAATAATTGAATTCCTTTCGAAAGTTTTATTTAAATAGTAGATATTGAATATCATTTAATTGAGAAATAT
Source organism: Leptopilina syphax (assembly GCA_032872505.1). Lineage (NCBI taxonomy): Eukaryota > Metazoa > Arthropoda > Insecta > Hymenoptera > Figitidae > Leptopilina > Leptopilina syphax. Next base: position 25,971,089 of record CM065469.1, on the reverse strand, counting down.
TTTTAAAAATAATTGAAATTTTGCCAAAATTTTTAATATTTCTAAAAATAATTGAAATTTTGAAGTGAATTTTTAAAAATTTGCGAACATAATTGAATTTTTGAGAAGAATTTTATTACTTTTGAAAATAATTGAATTTCTGCAATCATTTGTAATTTCTCTAAAATCCTCCAAATTATATCGTACAATTTACGAAGTTTCGTCCTTTTTTTTATCAAATTACGGACTTTACGGACCTTTCTTTAAGAAAATTGACTTCTACGGACTTGTAGCAAATTTACGGAATTTTACAGGATTTACGGACCTAGTTCGAGCCCTGATTTTTTTTAGTCGTAAAATTTAATTTTTCGATAGCTACATTTTCACTCTTATTTTCTTTCTTTTTAATTATAAAGCAAGGGTCCAAACAGTTTTCCTAGTTTCTGTCAAACCTATATTTTGAGGTCTATTAATTTAAAAATTGAAAACATTTAAAAGGAGAATTTTCTAAAATAAATAATACGCTATAGTTTTTGAACTATAAAGAATAATTTTAAATATGTGTTTGGAAAATAATTTCGATTTCCTTCCGAGGTTCTTGAAAAATCTTTTTAAGACGACGTTATGTCAAGTATTTTCTTATGAAAAGTTTAATAAAATGTTTGAGATTTCTGAAAATACATTTATTTTTTTTCCTGCTAGTGATGAATGTGTTTTAAAGGAATTATATTGTCCTTGGTGGAGAGAAGAAAAATGAATGAATTCCTTCAATTAGTTTTTCAAAACAAATAAACTTTACCGATCGAGTTAAATTGCTTTTATTTTTCCAATTCCTCTATATTCTAAAAAAACATTTTTTCTTGTTCTAAAAACTATTATTATTGCTTTGGGTAATATAATTTAATTTCTTTTTTGAATGTACAACTTGTTTAACAAGGTAAACAAAATATTTACAATTTTATGGAAACGGTGATGAGTGCGGAAAAAGAGATATTTTTATAAATCAATTGTATTTTTTTTATCTCCACTATACTCTTCATCACTAAAGTGTATCATAACAATGAGTTTATTATCGTTGAAATTTCTTCTCTAATAAACTCTGAAGAGGAAAGTTACTAAATGCGGTAGACTAAACAAAAATATGGAAATTAATTCAAAATTGGAAAGAAATTATTTTCATATTTAGGTAAAAGTTATATATTTTCAATATTTTCGTTAATTTATTTTCAATAACTTCACCTCAATAAATTGAAAAAAAGTGAAAATTTACAGATGCAATTAATATTTAAAACTGAATTTTGGCAATATCCAATTATTATCTATAATTTTAACTAAAATTCATTTTTAAATCAATAATTATTAGAAAATTCTGCGAGAATTCAATTAATTAAATACAAAATCCTGCGATGAGCATTATTGGTTATTGATAAGAATTTTAATAAAATTTTTAAAAATAATTGAATTCCTTTAAAAAATGTTATTATGTTATTATCTTCCTGGGAAGAATTTTATTAAAATTTTTGAAAATAATTAAATTTTTTAATATTTTATATCGAGAAATTTAAATAAATTTTATTTATTTAATAATAAATTTTTTTATTGTATTGAAAAATTATTGAATTCCTGCAAAGAATTTTAATACATATAAAAATAATTGAATTTGAGAAATTTTATTAAAATTTTGCTGAAAATAATTGAAATCCTATGAAAAATTACATATATTATTCAGGGTTGCTACGGTCATGGAAAACCTTGAAAACCTGGAATTGTCAGGGAATTTTTTCTCGGTCAGGGAAAACCTGGAAAACCTGGAAATGTCAGGGAATTTTATAAAATATTTTTTTTCAAAAATCGCGTAAATTTCAATTTTTCATTTTTATTCTCACTTTTAATTTTAAAAAACTCCATTAACTAATTTTTCAAGTTAGATTCAAAAAAATTTATTAATTTAATAACCATATAAATGTTTTATTGTCTCAAATGTTACGCGCGAAACTACGTGATGTTGCATTTATTATTATTATTATTACGCAAATTACAAGATTTTTTAATTTCAAATTTAAATTGTTTAATAATTATATTTTCAAAAATTTTAATATTTTTCTTCGCAAGAATTCAATTATTTTTATAAACAGTAAAAATCTTTTTAAAAATACAATTACTAAATTCAATTCCAATACAATTGTAATAAAATTTCACGAGAGAATTAATTGTTTTTAATTTTTAAGAATAATCAATAATTTCCTAGAAATTTTAATAAAATAATAACAAGAAATAAAATAAAATTTAATAAAATTCAATTATTAAATGTTTAATTTCAATTATTAAGAAACACGATTTTAGAAACTTGAAATAAATTGTTATTGAAGTTCAATTATTTTAAAAATGATCAATTATAGAAATTTAATATTATTAAAGAAACTCTATTTAAAAAAAAATTAAAACAAATTCTTCAAAAAATTTAATTAGGATTTTCAATCATTTTAATAAAATTCATAAAATTCTTCGCAAGAATTAATTGTTTTTATAAATATTAAAATTCTTCGAAGAAATTGAATTATTCTCAAATTTTTTGATAAAATTCTTTGCAAGAATTCAATGATGTTCAATACATTAATTTTAAAATTGAAAATATTTAAAAAGAAAAAATATTAAAAACAGCAAACAACTAACTAATATGGTCAGGGAATTTTAAGAAAAATGGTCTGGAAAACCTGGAAAAGTCAGGGAATTTTGAAATGCTGAAACCGTAGCAACCCTGTTATTAATAAAAAAAATTTATTTCCTCAGAAAGATTTTACTAAGATTTTTGAAAATAATTGAATTCCTTCGAGAAATTTTATTAAAATTAATTTTTTGAGGAATTTTATTAAAATTTTTAAAAATAATTCAATTCCTTACAGAAATTTTTGGTTTTGTAGGTTTTGTACGATTTGATGTTTACTGTTGTGATAGAAGTGTACATACAAGTGACAATTCTAGAGGTATGGGGATGTATTAATTGCTGTCAAATCTAACTTACGAAACTCTCAAATATTTTCTCATATAAATTCAATTGAACATTATTTTATTTGTTAAAATTATTTTTAACAAGGAGCATTATTGTATTGGTGCATATTATATTCCTCCTAATACAACTATTCAAATGTATGAAACTACATGTGAGTCAATGGAGTGTGTACACGGAGAAAAATGAAAATTCAGATTTCGGACTGAATATAAAACAATTTGAACGATTTGTATTATCATAGGAAGAAATATTAAATTTTGGTTCTCTATCCTAAAAAGTTTAGTAACGATTTTCAATGAAGATCAATACTAAATATCTTATCTACAGTTTCAAATGTAATTATAGACGAGCAGCATGGTTTTACGAAGTGCAGGTCTGTTGACACTAATCTTAGAGGCATTTCACGTCAGAAATATCACGATTTGCAAAGGGTATGCCGATTTTCGCAAAAATGCGTGGGATTATAGTTCTATATAAGAGACTTCTTTCCCCCAAATTTAAAAAAAAAAATTCAAAATTGTTGAAGATACGCCATTTTGAATTTTAATATTAATTTTATAAAATTTTGAATATCTCGGAATATTGTTTATGGATTTTTATGAAATTTACACATTTTTCAGGTAAAAGTATGTACTTTAAAATGCAAATAAAGTTAATAAAAAAAATTAATTTTTAAATAAAAAAATTAAAAAATATTTTTTTAAACAATTTTTTGTTTATTTACTCCTCTCTGAGAAAAATGTTATTAACATATTTGGATTCCTTATGAATTCACCTTTAATTTCATAAAAAAAATTGATGGAGACTCAACTGGTTCCGGAGATATTGAATTTTTTGTAAAAAATAGTCATAGTTACAGCAGCAATGCACGACTGCGGTAACGTACTACGCGACTTGTGCAGTATGGTGCTATGTCGCGGCGACGCTTTTTTTACAAAAAATTCAATATCTCCGGAACCAGTTGAGTCTCCATCAATTTTTTTTATGAAATTAAAGGTGAATTCATAAGGAATCCAAATATGTTAATAACATTTTTCTCAGAGAGGAGTAAATAAACAAAAAATTGTTTAAAAAAATATTTTTTAATTTTTTTATTTAAAAATTAATTTTTTTTATTAACTTTATTTGCATTTTAAAGTACATACTTTTACCTGAAAAATGTGTAAATTTCATAAAAATCCATAAACAATATTCCGAGATATTCAAAATTTTATAAAATTAATAATAAAATTCAAAATGGCGTATCTTCAACAATTTTGAATTTTTTTTGAAAAAATTTGGGGAAAAGAAGTCTTTTATATAGAACTATAATCCCACGAAGTTTTGCGAAAATCGGCATACCCTTTGCAAATCGTGATATTTCTGACGTGAAATGCCTCCTTAGTCTTTTTTCTGACTTCATTTTGCTTAATATGGAGAGTGGCCATCAAACAGATACAATATATACTGATTTTTTGAAAGCCTTTGATAATGTCTATTGCAAAGCTCAGGAATCTTGGTATTCGTGGTACCTTTCTGTCCTTGATTGATTCATATTTGCAAAATAGACCTCTTTCGGTACGTGTTAAAACTATTTTTTCTGACTATTTCACCTCTACATCGGGGGTACCTCAAGGCTCTCTTATTGGTCCTTTACTTTTTATTATATTTATTAATGACGTACGATTAGTTTTTAGTTATTGCAAATTTCTTTTGTATGCTGATGACTTAAAATTATTTAAGGTGATCAATAATCATGATGATTTTCTTGCCTTGCAGCATGACGTGAATAGTCTCGCAGAATGGTGCCTACTTAATAAATTACCTCTAAATGTTTCTAAATGTTTCGTTATATCATTCTCGAGATTAAAATTGGTCATTCACCATGATTATGTTATTGAAGATAAGAATTTGACAAGAAAGGACCAGATCTCTGCCCTTGGGTTAACCCTAAGTACAAATTTCTCGTTTAATGACCATGTTACTAGTATTGTAAACAAATCAATAAGAATCCTTGGTTTTATCACGAGGAGTACTTTTGATTTTCATAACCAACGTGCTATGAAATGTCTTTATTTTTCTTTAGTAATGCAAATAATCTTGAATTTGTCAGTAATATGGCATCCGCGATATGATTACTTAATAACAAGGATTGAGAGAATAAAAAATAGGTTACTGCGCTTTATGACTTTTAAATTAAAGATACCATTCGATCGCTTTAGTCATGATTATTCTCAACTAAGGCAACTTTTAAATATACCTACTCTAACATCTAGATTTTTATAAAATGATATGATATTTTTATACAAAGTGATCAATCAGAAGTACAAGTGCCCTGCTCTCTTATTAAAAATTAACTTTTATGTGCCTACTAGGAGATTGCGTAATTATTTACCCTTTTATGAACATCACCGCTGTAATTATGCCGCTAATTCGGGTTTTTCAAGAATTAGTGTGGAGGCAAACAATTATTCCGATTTCATTGATTTTTTCAACTCAAATGAGAACAGATTTATCAGTGATCTTAAAAACACGATTTTATCATTTGATTAAATTTCATTTACTTCGGCCAGTCTTATGATTTATTTCTTTTGTAATTTTCTTTAGAATATAAGATCTCTTTTGTTAAGGACTTTTTTGTCCGTCCAAACTTTAAATAAATAAATAAATAAAATTTTTTGAAAATAATTAAATTCTTTCGGGAAATCTATTTAAAAATGAAATTAAACTAATTGTTAATTTCTAATAAACAGATTAAATAAAAACTTTTTTTAAAAAATTGAAATCTTTTTGAAAGATTTTATTATAATTTTAAAAAAATTCAGTTTTCGAGAAATTCGATTAAATTCTATTAAAAATAACTATTCTGCGACTAATTTTACTATTTATGAAAATAATTGAATTTCTAAAAAGAATTTTATTATTTACGAAAATAATTGAATCCCTATAAAAAATGTATTATTGATGACAATAATGGAATTATTTTTAAATAATTGAATTCTTTTGAAAAATTTTATTAAAATTGTAGATATCGAAAATCATTGAATTGAGGAAAATTTTTGAAAATAATTGAAATTTTGACAAGAAATTTATTAAAATTTATGAAAATATTTGAATTTTGGAGAAGAATTTTATTATTTATAAAGATTATTATTATAAAAATATAAATCTAGACGAGAATTTTTTTTAATTTTTAAACGTAATTTTTCTTTATTTTTAATAATTAATTAAATAATATATTAAAAATTTTTACTAATTTCAGAAGAATTTAAATTAATAACATTTTTCAACAATCTAGATTCTTTAAAATTTGTATTTAAATTTAGTAAAAATTGAAATTTTATAAAATTTCAAATTAAACCCTTTTGAAGTTCATCTATTTACAGGATGAAAATTGTAAACGCAACTCTTAAAATTCAATTAATTTTGAAATATTGAAGTAAAATTATTCAAAAAATACTCCAAAATTCAGTATTTTCTTACGAATTCTAAAAACTTTTTTTTCGTACTTTTTAATAAAAATTTCTGACATTTCCCTGAATTCCCTGACCGGAGGCCTAAAATTAGTAAAAATTGACTAAATCGAAAAAATGCAGGATTAATAGGAATAAAACTAAAAAAAGTTGACTAAAACCTGAAGAGAAAGAAAACATGATATATTGTTCTTAAAATAACATTTACTAATGAAAATTATTTTGAAATAATAAGAGAAACTTTTCGATATATAAACTGTAGTATTTAAAAGTGTAATGAAGAGATTCGGTTTCTATTTTAACGACAGAATCTGATATAAATTATTTTTATTGTCAAAGTGAATAAAAATTCACGACCTAATAGTAATAAAAGTTGAAAAAAGTATCAAGTTTTAGAGAGATATTGTATACATTAGTGGGAAGGTAGGCAAATCGGAGAAAATGGTTATTCGGATAAGGTTTGAAAACTGCTGTCACGTCTGGAACATTTTACAATATCTATATGCGCAGGAAAATTCTAACAGTTATTTTTACAAAGGATCAAACAGGTCGTGATGCATTTTTTAAAGTATCAAAGGCACAATTTATCCGAGAACATGTATATACGACAACATAAATATTTATCATAATTTTCGATCCTATCCTAAAAATTCGTCTCGATTTAAAGCCTCGTCTACACGTAGTTTAAAAACCAAAAAATTTACAAAAGCATAAAAAATATATCAAATTTCACATTATGCTAAAATGCTAAAATATGAAATATTTCATCGTAAAATAAATTCTTTATTTAGAACATACATGAAAGCAGATTTAAGGGTTGTAAATTTAACACGCAGAGCTTAAATATAGATTGAAATAAATTCATAAACGGAAAGTGCACTTTATATAAGCTATAAAATATCTTCGCATATTTCAAAAGCCATTTTTCAATCATCACAAATGCATTCTTTTTTTTAAGGGAAAATCAAATTTTCGACATTTTGGAAATTAAATTCCTTAAGTTTTTATCAAAAAACTTTTATTTTCAAATTTAATAAAAGCTTGCTTGTAAATCCAATTTGCAAGTTTGACACTTGAAGTTTGAAAACTTGAAATCTCATGAAATTGAGAACTTGAAGGTGTTTAAAGACTGAAGAGAGAACAGCGTCGTAAACTATAAATTGGAAGTATTCAAACAATTCGGAATGGAGATCTTTTCATAAAATATATACGATACACTATTTATTACATGCAACTATACCAGGATAATCTATATTGTGTGAATTAAGAGAATATTTCTGACAAAGTGTTATTTTCATATGGAATAAGTTAGTGGAAGTTGGGATAATTGTATGCGCAGTGCTTAATGAACAGCTGATAGAATCTGAAGTTTGTGGTAGATATGTACCTCTAAACTTGGATATGGGCAACAAAACCGAGTAAGAGTCGACTTCGTGTTTGGTTAAAGCCGTCACAGTACATCAACTATAAGAGCGAAGCGAAACGCAAAGCCCTGTTGTACATAGAAACCCATAACATAAACCCATGTTCCCAACATTCTATGTTGGGTGCGCATCGAGTTACAGAAACCAGGAACTTAAAGCGACAAACAAAAGACGTTTAAGGAAACTTCCTTCTAGCAAACAATTTTCAGGTAATTCTATACGTATATCCACCATTCGAAATCTCATCGTTTGCAAGCAATTGAATTAATAAAATTTCGATTTACTTCGCAGTTCAATTCAGAGAAACGAAAAGTCATTACGAATTTTAGATCAGAAATAATAATAATTGCAAAATTTAGATTATCCTTTATTCAAAAAATAATTACAGGGTTGTCACAGTTCAGGGAATTCAGGGAAAAGTCAGGGATTTTTATTAAAAGTAGGGGAGAGTGGGGCAAAATGGGGTACCTTTTTGAAATTGGCTGTTTACAGAGAACCAAACGAATAAATCGATTCAGCTAAACTTCAGAATTCTTCTTTGTACACTTAGCTTTGAGGAAATTATGATAATAGCGGAGAAAAAAATTTTTGAAAGAACTTATATCGTATTTTCTGAGAAAGTGCTAAAATCCCATTTTGCCCCACGGGTGGGGCAAAATGGGGTGTCATCAAATAACTATACAAAACATGGAATATTTTTTCAAAATTTATTAAATTCTTGTTGTATGAGATTATAAATACAAACAAAAAGTAGGATTCTTTATTACTATGAAAAAACAAGTAATATTTATTAGAATTTAACAAAAAAAACATGGATATTGCAAAATATCGATATATCGATAATGAAACATCGATAGTATAAATGCCTCGAAGCAAAAATATCGATTCTTCTGCAGGAAACCTTTAAATATGCATAATATAATGTTTTTAAATAGTTTTAATGAAACGGCGTAGCTTCCGGCATGCCCCACACTTAGGTACCCCATTCTGCCCCACACTGCATATTAAAACAAAATGCAATGTTTACAAGTTATTGTAAACAATTAAACAATCTATTCTATTGGAAATTACTCTAGAATAAGTACTGAAAAAGATCCCACACTTGCCAAATTAAATGCATTATCCCAAAAAGTTTGGAGAGCACTTTAATTTTGACAAAAATTCATATTTTTTTTGCTTAAAACTTAAAAGTTGTATTACTTTCAAAAAAAAAATTTCTTTGGAGTGTCTTCATAATTAATAACAGTTTCTTATCAACATGAATGATATATGTCGAGGATAAAAAAATTAAAAGTACCTATCATGGAAAAACAGAGGTACCCCATTTGACCCGCCTACCCCATTTTGCCCCACTCTCCCCTACTGGAAAAAATTTAAATTTAAATTAAATTAAATTAAATAATAATAATAATAATAATAATTATTATTATTATTAAATTTTAATTTAAATTTAATTTAAGGAGGATAGGTTCACGACGGTAGTCAAGATAACTATTTTTTTTTTAAATGTTCAAATATGAAATAAATTTTAATATGTAAATTAAAAGATCATTTTTTAAAATAATGTTGTGTACATTATTATGTAAAAATCTGTAAATAATTAAAATTTTAAGAAAAAACAGTAATATTTTGAAGAACGTAGTGCTTTGCAGTTAGAGATCTGGCAACATGGCATGAACAGCTGATGCGAGGGCATGCGAATTAGTGTTGTTTTGGTCAGTTTTGGTTGACTTTCGTCATGGAGAATAGTTTTTCTTTAGTTTGACATTTTAATAAATTGTTTTTTTTTTTCACTTTTTGAAATAGTGTATTTTTCAGTACTCAGCTTTATTTGAATTACCGCGCTACTCCGCTTCTCCCACCGCTCTCAACAGTTGCGATGTTGCCACGCACTTCGCGTCACTCACGTCAAAAAAAAATTACAAGTAACTTTAAGTTTTGGATAAATAATACTATGCAACTAAACGGTCGATTTCGTTCTCTTTGAAGTATTATGTTCCTTAAACATTGAATTAATTTTGCTCTAATTTTGAGTTGAATCTCTCCGCTGTGTCAAAAGTTATTAACCAAGTTGAGTTTTTCATTTTTTTTTTTGCGGCCATTAGTTCAATGCTAAATACTGAGAAAAATAGTGAACTTTGGCCGTCAATATCTCGAAAACTATACAGTCAAATTGGCTCAGATTTAACAATAATATGCATTAATATGTCATTTAATTTTGCTGCAAATTTCAAACGAATCTCTATGATTCATGATTTTGAACTAACCTCCTTAAATTTAAATTTAAATTTAAATTTTAGAATTGATAAGAAAATTCTCAATTTTTGTGTCTTTTTTGTTTGCCTCATAAACAATGAAATTACCACGAAACCTTCAATTTTTTCTATTTCTGACAATAATTATAAGAACTATCATAAAATTATTACTTATAAATTATTAAATGAATAATTTTACTTAAAAATTTCAATTTCAATTATTTTTAATACAATTTTAATCGAATTTCTCGAAAAATGTAATTATTCTTAAAAATTCGTCGAAAGAAAATAATTCAATTATTTAAAAATTTGTTGATTTAAAAATGAATTTCAGTAAAAATTTTAGACAATAATTTAATGTTAAAAGCAATACAGCGTAAATTTTTGGAAATAATTTAATTTTGAAATTAATTTTTTTGAAAAATTTTAATTGAATTTTTTAAATATTATTTTAAGTTTTTATTTTCTAATGTATATTTAATTGAAGAATTTACGAATCCTAATTGAAATTTCGTAAAATTGAATATTGTAAACAAATGGATTTGAAAATTGTCAAAGAACTTTTTCGAAAATTATTAAAAATAATAGATTTTAAGAAGAATTTTAGTTAAAAATTCTTGAAAATAATAATTTTATTACTGGGTCATCTTTAATTATTATAAAACATGAAGAAATCTATCACTCCGAGTCTTTGACTCGGAGTTATCGATGTTTTCATGTTTTATTGTTATTTATTTTTAAATAAATTAATTCTTGAAAAAGTATTAATGAATAATTTTACTTAAAAATTTCAAAATTAATTAAATTTCAAAAGAATTGCATTTACAATCTTCATAAATAGATGAATTTCAAAGGTTTCAATTTGAAATTTTAGAAAATATAAATTTTTAATTAATTTGAATAGAAATTTTAAGAACAACTGATTAGAGAACTTCAATTATTTTTATACATAATAAACTTCTTCGCATAAATTCAATTATGTTTAAAATTTTTTTTTTTAAATTCTCATCAAAATTTTAATTATTTTTATAAATAATAAAATTCTTCTCCAAAATTCAATTATTTTTAAAAATTTTAATAAAATTTTTGGCAAAATTTTAAATATTTTTATAGATAATGAAGTTTTTCTACAAAATTCAATTTTCTCAAAAATTTTAATAAAATTTTTGTCAAAATTTCAGTTACTTTCAAAAATTTTCCCCAATTCAATTATTTAAGAAAAATTTTAATAAAATTTTACGCAAACATTTAATTATTTTCATAAATAATACAAATTTGACAGGAATTGAATTATTAACAAATTTTTTATAAATTTCTTCGCAATAACTAAATTATTTATTTTCATAAATAATCAAAATGTAAAATGTAATTTTGCTTAAAAATTTTATTTACATTCGTCGAAAGAATTTAATTGTTTAAAAAAAATAATAAAATTCTTTATTTTCACAAGTAATAAAATTTTTCTCTGGAATTCAATTATTTAAAAGAAATTTCACTTAACTTCATTGCAAGAATTTAATTGTATTCATAAACATTAAAATTCTTGCAAGTTTTCCATTATTTTTAATATACAATTTTAAATATATCCCGTGCAGAAAAATGGTGAGGGCCCTCGTGGATTGCCCTCTTGCCATGTGGAATCCGCAGGGGCAATCCACGCGGAGCCCTCGAAGGCGTGACATGCTTTCCCTCAAGGGTGCCCTCAAGGAAAATCCTCATGGATTCCAAATGGATTTTCCACGCGGTGCCCTCGTGGATTTCATAAAATGCCCTCAACTTTATTTTCAATTAAATTAATAAATTAATTATTTATTAATAACAAATTAGTCCAATTATTCATAAATAACATTCTTATTTAACAATTTTTACTTTTTTTAATTAAATCGTGACCAAAAAAAAAAAAAAATCTGACGCACGCGGGAATTGAGCCTACGACCTACTGACTACCAGACAACACTCTTACCACTATGCTACGGGACCTACTTGAAAGTTTTTGCTTTAATGTAGGTGACTTGCTGACTTGCTTTTGATGATTCAATAAATTATTTATTAACACTAATACACCATGACAAATAATTAAATAGTTTAATAATAATAACAATATCAATAATATAATAATAGACCATAAATATTCATAAATTAATATTTTTATAATTTCAAAAAAAAAAAAAACTTTCAAAACATTTGTGTTAAAAACGCGTTTTTCATAGTTTAAAATCATTATAAACATTAATTTTTTTATGTAAAAAAAAATTTTTTTTTGGACTTAGAAATTTTTTCTAGTTAATGATGTGGGCAATCCATGAGGGCCCTCGCGTGGGCCCTCATGGATTTGCCCTTAGGTAAATTCAATATTTTCAAAAAAAGTAACATTAAATATTTGTTAAAAACATGTTTTTCATTGTTTAAAATCATTATAAACATTAATTTGTTGATGAAAAAAAAAATTTTTTTTTGGACTTAGAAATTTTTTCTAGTTAATGATGTGGGCAATCCATGAGGGCCCTCGCGTGGGCCCTCATGGATTTGCCCTCATGGATTTTAGGTAAGTTCAATATTTTCAAAAAAAGTAACATTAAATATTTGTTAAAAACATGTTTTTCATTGTTTAAAATGATAGTAAACAATAATTTTTTGTTGTAAAAAAAATTGTTCGTTTGGACTTAGAAAAATTGTTGAGCAGGGCATTCATAATGGCTAAGAGCAGGGGCCCTGCTGGTGCCCTCGTAAATTTCCATAACTTTGTTATAGGATTTCTGGAAAAATGTCACTTAATGTTTATTTCAGGTGCTTTGAAACTTAATTTAATGCATTCTGAACTAAAGTTTTTCAACAAAAAAAAATTTTTTTTAAAACTTAGATAAATTTTTGAACAGGGCAACCGTAAGGGCAAAGAACGGGGCCCCTGCTGGTGCCCTCGTGGATTTCTCCTCATGGATATTCCACGAGGGCCCCCGACGGGGGCCCCGGAGCTGTGGGGCTCGAGCGTGGCTTTTTCCACACGGGATTCTTCAAAATTTTATTAAAATTCTTCGAAATAATTGAATTATTTTAACAAAATTTTATTAAATTCTTTAGAGGAATTCAATTTTAAGAAACATTCAATTATTCCATAAATTATGTTCTTGAAAAATTTTGATTTCAATTTTGTTGAATTTATTTGAATTTATTAATATATATTTAATATAAATGTCAATTTTAATATAAAATTTTCCTATACAATTCAATTATTTCCATAACAATTGTTCTTAAGAATTCAATTATTTTCAAAAATAATACATTTTTTTATGGGAATTCAATTATTTAAAGAAATTTGAATACAATTTAAGAAATTTTAATAAAATTCTTCAATTTAATTCTTTTCAAAAATAAAATTTTTCCCAATAATTTGAATTCTAAAAAAAAATGTAATAATATTTTTCACAAAAAATTAATTATTTTCATAAATAATAATATTTTTTTCTGGAATTTCATTATTTTCGCAAAGAAAATTCTTCACAGGAATTTAATTCTTTAAACAAATTTTTAATAAAATTCGTTTCAAGAATTCAATTATTTTTATAAATAACAAAACTTATCGCAGAATTTCAATTATTTGTTATACAATTTTAAATAAATGTAATAAATATAAATGTAAGAATTCAATTATTCTTAAAAATTTTGATAAAATTCTTCATAAAAATTTAATTTTAAGAAATATTCAATTATTTAATAAATTATTTATTTTTGTATTTTAATAATTTATTGAATTCTCGGTAAATTTTCTAATAAAAAAAATGGATTAAAAAATAAATTTCACTTAAAATTTTAAATTATAATTGAATATTAAAAGCATTATAGCGTGAATTTTTAGAGATAATTGAATTTTGAAAAGTAAATGTATTAGAACATTTTTTTGATTATCTAATAATTTTTGTAATGAATCAGAATATTTTCGAAACACTTGAAAGTATGTGGTGAATTTTTAAAAACAAAAAAAATTGCAATATTCTTCAAGTAAGATAAAAGCGATTAGTAATTTAATTTCGAGAGTGTCAGAAATAAGTTAGAAGGAATTCTCACCAGAGATTTAAAATCAAGAAAAATTACAAGAAGGAAAAAATTTATGTTCAGAAGATAAAGTATTGTATGTGTGTGTGTGTACTTCCACCGTTTACGTCAACATAACTTTTTCTCAAGAATTCTGCATTTTTCACATGCACATATTTCTATACAATTTAAAAAATTGCATTTTGTAACAATGGAATTTTATAAATATTACAAAAAAATGCATTTAATGAATAATTTCTGTCGATCGAGAAACTTATTACTTTGAACTGATATAAAAATATGTCAATACAATTGGAACAGTTATAGAGTAGGAGTACAGGTGAAACTGCCTTTGTCTATTACAGTTGAATAGACCGCATGGTTCGATGCACAGATGCGTGGTTAACAGGCTCACAACGCTTCACTGCCCTCAGAAGACCTCTTTACACATTATCTCCTGACCATCCTACTCAAGATACTTTGTTATTGGTCTAAAGTACGGCAAACACAAATAACTTATAAAAATTCACCCCAATTTTATACGAAATTTCAATTTTCTTCCTATAGAGAACTTGCCAACATTCGTTTTCAATTTATTTTTAGTAACTTCTTCAAAATTATTTTCATCATTTCAATCCATTTTCAATTCATTTTTCTACAAATTTTAACTGAAATTCTTCTTCGAATCAATTATTTTTAATAATTTTTTAAACGCTTATCAAAATTCAATTATTTCTAAAAATTTATCCTATACAATGTTTCTAGTTCTAATATTCAATTATTATCTAAAATTTTAACTGAAATTCATATTATAATCAGAGGCGCATGATTATTCGCACCAAATGTCATTTGACCGAACTGTCATTTTACCGAATTGAATTTATCCGAACTGTTATTTTATAACGAAATGTCATTTTTACGAATTGACACTTTTGAGAATAGCCATTTTTGCGAAATGGTCACTTTTGCGAATCGACATTTTTACGAGATGTCACTTTTGCGAATTGTTATTTTTACCAATTAACACTTTTGCGAACAGTCATTTTTGCGAAATATCATGTTTATGAATTGTCATTTTTACGAATAGTTATTATTCCGAAATGTCATTTTTTGCGAATTGACATTTTCACGAATTGTCACTTTTGCCAAATGTCATTTTTTCAATTATTGTCATTTTTACGAAATGTCACAATGCGAATCGACATTTTTATAAATTAAAATTTTTGCGAAAAGTTATTTTTGCGAAATGTCATTTTTGCGAATCGCCATTTTTACGATTTGTCACTTTTGCGAAAAGTCATTTTTGCGAATTGTCATTTTCACGAAATGTCAGTTCACACAAATAACAATTCGCGAAAATGACTTCACAAAAATGTCAATTTGCAAAAGTGACATTTCGCTAAAATAACAGTTCGGATAAAAGCAATTCGGTAAAATAACAGTTCGGTCAAATGACATTTGAGAAATAATCATGCGCCTCTTTTAATTAATTTTCATAAGAAAATTTTACGTGAATTTAATTATTAAGAATAACCAAAAGAAATTATAGTTTTTAAATAATTGAATATTTCTCATAAAGAATTTTATTATCAAAATTATTAAATAATTCAATTTTTTCCACAAATTTTAAGAAAATTCTTTAAAATAACTGCATTTTTCGAGAAATTTAATTAAAATTGAAATAAAAATAATTGAAATTCTGCGATGAGTTTTATTATTTATGAAAATAATTGAATTATTGCGAAGAATTTTTATAAAAAAAATTTAAAAAATTTATTTTTTTCGAAAAGAATTTTTCTCAATTCTTTTTCTAAATAATTGAATTTCTTGTGAAATTTGTACCTTTTATTTATGAAAATCAAATCAAATTTTCAAAGATTTGACTTTGAAACCTTTTCAAAATTCAATTATTTCTAAAAATTCTATGACTTTTAATTATTTAAAATTATAACTGAAATTCATTTTTAAATCAGTTTTTATTAGGGAGCGTTCACAAATGATGTCACGCAATTTTTGGAGATTTTCACCCCCCCCCTCCCTCCATGTCACGCAATTTTTGCAATTTCATATGAGAAAAATACATTGTGTCACGTTTAGTAAGACCCCCCTTCCCTACCCCCAAAAGCGTGACATCATTTGTGAACGCTCCCTTATAAAATTCTACGAGAATTCCATTATTTAAATTTTATTACTAATGAAAATAATGAAATTATTGCAAATAAATTTATAAAAAATTTGTAAATAATTGAATTCCTGTGAAATTTTTATTACTTATGAAAATAAATAAACGTTTGCTTACAATTTTATCAAATTTTTTTTTTAATATTTGAATTATTTCGGAATTTTTTTAATTTTTGAAAATAATTGAATTGCGTTAATCGAATTGCGTTATTTTTGAAGTAATATTAAATATATATTAATAAATTCAAATAATTTCAACAGAATTGAAATTAAAATTTTTTAAGAACATAATTTATTGAATAATTGAATGTTTCTTAAAATTGAATTCCTCTAAAGAATTTAATAAAATTTTGTTAAAATAATTCAATTATTTTGAAGAATTTTAATAAAATTTTAAAGAATTACATTTTTTTAAAATTTATTTTAAAAATTGTATTAAAAATAATTGAAAATCTGCAAGAAGTTTATTATTTATGAATACAATTGAATTCTTGCAATGAATTTTAGTAAAATCTCTTTTAAATAATTAAATTCCAGAGAAAAATTTTATTATTTGTGAAAATGAAAGAATTTTATTTTTTTGCAAAGAATTTTATTAATTTTTTTTTAATAATTACATTTTTTTGACGAATGTAAATAAAATTTTTAAGCATAATTACATTTTTCGAGGAATTTGATTAAAATTATATTAAAAATAATTGAAATTCAGCAATAAATTTTATTATTTATGAAAATAATTGAAATTTTGACGAGAATTTAAAAAAAATTTATTATTACATTTGAAAATAATATAATTTCTGCAATAATTTGTAATTTATCCAAAATTGAATTGAAACTTTATGGTATTTTTAAAATTTTTAAGGTGAAAAATAAAATTCGAAGACAATTTAAGATTTTCAATAATTTCATATTTTTTCTATTTTTAGTTAGAATTTCTTAAAAGTAGAATTATGTTTAAAAACAATTTTTAGAATTTATAAAATTTAAATTCTTTTAAATATAAAATTCATTCCATACTGAAATCCGCCACAGTTTTCTATATTGTTTCAAATTATTTTCGATAAGTCAACTTACAATTTTTAGAAAAACCTCAGTGTTTCAACATTTCTAAATTAAATTATTCAAAAACTCAATACTTTTTGTTAAATAAATATTTAAATATTGTGTTATTTACTTTTCACAGGAAAACGACTTATTTGGATAAATTATAATAGAATAATCCTTTACAAAAAAAAAAAAAAAAAATCCGGCTCGCATGTGAACTTTAAAAACTTTAGGGAAAATATACATGTGATTGTCAGGAATTAAAATACAACGCGGAATTGATTAATTATAAAAAAGTTACAGAATTCTTTGTTGCGAGCGAATATAAATTGAATCGTGCTCGCCTAACTAAAAAATGTATTCTCCACTATAAAATACTATAATATACATATTGTATAATGTTGGTGAAGGTATATAAAAAAAAAAGTTGTCTCTGTTTTTACTCATATCTTTATGAAATAAAAACCCAAAGTACAAGAGCAATTTTACGATCAGGCATTGCAAGAAAATATTTCTAGTTTCAATTTCCTGTTTTATTACTAGTGTGGCTAATGACGGAGATATTGTAAATAAAATTTCCTCACGAGGGTAATTAAAACATTTATTCATCTGAAATAAGTATGAGCTAAACTAAAATCCAGTACTACTATTTTATAAGCACATATAGGAATCTGGCCCTTCAGGTTTTGAATTAACGGATGTCCGTCGGAAATGGCGAAACAGCGGCATGCTTTTATGGTAAAAAAAGGATTTTCATGAGTAAAAAAAAAGTAGTAACTGCATTTTCTCATAAATCTTCATATATAGCCAGAACTTTTAAATTTATACCTATATACGACCTTTGACCGCAATTTGCTTATAATAACTATATATTGGAGACTAATAAAAAGTGATCGTTTCATTAATATATCAATTATAAAATTACTTAATTTTTATATTTTCAGACTCAAATTTTATATTTCATAAATTTTATATTTATGAAAAAATTATATATAAATTACATATAAAATTAATTAATTTAAAAATTTTACGTGAATTTAAAAGAAAATTTATCTCAGTTAAAAATACATAAAAGTATTAATTTTATAAAAGGAAATTTCTACTGACGAAAATATATTGAGCATTTTTTTTTCATTGTGATAAAAAAAATATATAAAGAAAAATGTTATTCTCTTTAACAAACGCTTTAATAATATCCGTTAAATGGAAAATGAAAATCAACTGATTGCCTGCGTAAAATATAATAACAAAAAATAAAAATGTAAACTTTGTAATAATAAAATCCATTGTTATGGCTTTTTGTAGCCCCAGGGTTACAGGTTACTATTTTCAGTCTATTTTCAGTCTCGTTTTTCAAAGATAAATTTACATACTCGTTAAAAAAATAAGTATGGCTTTAAAAGGAGAATTTTAAAACAAGGTACATATCAGTGTAAATTAGAAGGCTTTTTAAAGAAAAATACAAAATTCTAAAAAGATGTTGCTAAATAACAATTAATGTATATATATATATATATATATCTATACAGACATTGGATGGACTTTAAGGCGAAAATAAATATATAGGTAATTTTATTACTTTTGAATATATAAGCAGTTATCAGATGTTTTTATTTTTTTAATTCTTTTATTTACTTTATTCATATTATTTATTTTATTTATTTTATACATATTGTTTATTTTCTTTATTTTACTTATTTTATTTATTTTCTTTTATTTTCTTTTATTTATTTTCATTATTTTTCTTATTTTATATATTTTCTTCATGTTTTATAATAATAAAAGATGACCGAGTGAAAAAATCATTATTTTATATTATAGGAATTATTTGGACATTCTTCAATTACATATATCTTAAAAAATAACAACTTTAAATAATTTTTTTTTAAATTCAATTATACTTTTTCAAAAAAAAAAAAATGAATATTACAGAATTGTTAATTAAAAGTATGAAAAATTTAAATTTTCAAAGATTTTAATTTGAAACGTTTTCAAAGTTCGACTAACTAAAAATTCACTCTACAATTCTTTTAATATTCATTTATCTAAAATTTTAACTAAAATTCCATTTTTAAATAAATATCTATTAAAAAATTTTACGAAAATTCAATTATTTCAATACAAAAATAAATAATTTATTAAAAACTTGAAAGTTTTTTAAAATTTAATTCTCATAAAGAATCTTATCAACAAACTTTTAAATAATTACATTTTTTTGACGAATTTTAATAAATATTTTAAATATAATTACATTTATCAAGAAATTTGATTACCTAAAATAGTATTAAAAATAATTCTGCGATGAGTTTTTTAGTTATGAAAATAATTAAAGTTTTGCATAAAGAATTTTATTAACAAATTTTTAAATAATTGAATTCTTTTGAATAATTTTCATACAATTTTTAAGAATAATTACATTTTTTGAGGAATTCGATTAAAATTGTATTAAAAATAATTAAAATTCTCCTATCAGTTTTTTATTTATGAAAATAATTCAATTCCTAAAAAGAATTTTATTGTTTACGAAACTAATTGAATTATTGCGAAGAAATTAAAAAAAAATTTGTAAATAATTGAATTCTTGTGAAATTTTTATTACTTATAAAAATTATTGAATAATTGCGAAGAAATTTATAAAAAAATTTTAATTATTAAAATTTTGTTGACAAATTTTAATAAAAACTTTTAAGAATAATTACATCGAGAAATTGGATTATATAATTTTATTAAAATTAATTGAAATTTTGCAACGAGTTTTATTATTTATGAAAATAATTGATTTCCTAAAAAGAATTTTATTATCCTATTTATGAAAATAATTGAATTCTTCCGAAGAATATTATTATTTATAAAAATAATTGAATCATTGAATTCTTTTGTAAAATTTTATTCAATTAGTGGATATTGTACATTTTTAAAAAATAATTGAATTTCTGAGAAGAATTTTATTATTTAAAGAATTTCATTAAATAGTAGACATTTAAAATATAATTAAATTTTAATAAATTTTTGAAATAAATAAAATTTCCACGAAAATTGTTTAAAAAATTTTTTGAAAATAATTGAATTGTTACGAATAATTTCATTAAAATTTTTAAAAAGGATTTAATTTTTTCAAGAATTTATGAAATCTTTTAAATAATTTGAATAAAATTTTTAAAAATAAATTCATTTTTTGAGGAATTTGATTAAAATTTGATTAAAAATAATTGAAATTTTGTCAAGAATGTTATTAAAATTTTTGATAATAATTGAATTTCGGAGATGAATTATATTTATTTTAAAGAAAATCGAAATTTTTACGAGAATTTTGATGGTATAAGTCATTTGACATAAAAATTACTTGACATAAATTCAAAAATAAAAATTTCTGGAATATTAAATTCATGCGTTCATTTAAATATATTTTGTAAATATGAATTTTGGAACAATAATGAAGTTGATAATCAGTCATTTTCTTCGCTAAAAGATTTGAAGCTTTTTTCTACATTCCTAAATATTAGTACTCCATGTATGAATGGGCACTGCTCGTAAAAATGTTATAAATAAAATATGTTATTTCCCAAGTTTATTCCTTTTTCTATAGTAGATGAAAAATTAGAATCATACCTTTCCTGCATATGATTTAACAAATTTTTTGAAACAAAGAAAATTTTACTCTATTTTTATTAAAAAAAAATATTATATATATAGACCGAGTTCATGCCATGCTGAGTTCGTTAAAAAAGATATTGTAAGAGTGCATCCGCCGACGGAATCTCAAAGGGAGATTAATGCCGAGAGAGCTTTTGTAACTGGGGCAGGTGTTCACCTCTGAATTTTAAAGCCCACTATTGATAACTTCATTGATGTTGTTCATTACATAAATACTTTTTTTTTTACATTTCACTTTCATATTCCCGTTTACGCAAAACTAATAAAAAGTTTTTTGGAAAAAGATATTATCAAAGTTTATTATTATTTTTAATCTTTTTAATTTTTACTTCTGATTTCTCAAAATTATATTAAGAAAAAAGGGAATAAATTTTAAAAAGTAGGTTAAAAAGAGTGTTACGAAATTTAAAGATACATTTTTTAAAATTGTGTAAAAGAAAACTCTTTGACCTAGTAAACTCAAGTGAATCTTATTCTTGAAAAGCCACTAGTTTTTTTTTATTTTAAAAAGACTTTTTTGAATTTTAACTCCAGCTATACGACAGTAGGATATGGAAATATTTTAAAAAATCGTGTGAATTAAAAAGTTTTTTTCAAAGAACTGCTTTACTTTAAAAACGGATTAATAATTATTATTAGTTAAAATTTGTATCTAGTACTTTAAGAAAGTCTAAAAATATTTTTTAATTTTGAAACATTTTTTTTCATTAAAATCTGTTTTTTTTTGCTAAGCTTTGTGAATTTTTCTAGCGATGAAGTACGATGAAGTATTCTGCAAAAGAAATTTTTTGCGAATAAACTTTTCTGATTTATCTTTTTAATCAGACATCGTGCAAAATTAATTTACTTCAGTCAATTAATTACGCTTGCATCTTGAACAATTATTCAGGCTTAAATCGGGCTATAAATCTAACATAATCGTGACCATAAATTCAAAATATAATGTAAATATAATAGAGCGAAGTTTTTTTTTGTAAAAAGAGAAAAAAATATGAAACAAGGAGAAATGCCTGATTTAATGGTGTGAATAGTGCGAGCAAATTGAAATTTCTTCTCTAAAAGGTAAATTACAATTTCTATTGGAAATGTATTAATTAAAGGCGGGTGTTTAATCAAATACGTTAATGTTTCGAGAATAATGTAAGGTTTGTAATTGCGTACCTTGTAAAGCTTAAAATACACTAATACGGTGGCAGAGAGTGTAGTATACAATATACATACATATATGTATCAGCCAACCAAGGAACATGATTCAACTCTCTGATGCCTTTCCATCAGCGAAACGCTAGAATCCAAGATGATATAACCTTAGTTCCGCAAGATGATGAAAATTTCTCCAAGAAAATGTCAACTGTCGCATATAGTCTAGAATAGCACTCTCTTTGTTCTTTTTTTATGTTTTCTACTTTTTATTCTCTCAACTGTATATATAAAAGTTTCCGCTTTTTCTGTAAAATTTTAGGCATTATTCCTCACTAAGTACATATATACCTACATATAATTTGAACAGTCAAATTTTATGATGATTCACAAAAGTAAATTATTTTTATGTTTGGGCTTTCTTGAGGCGGTTGCGTGTTTTACAAACTTCTCAAAGAATTTCTTTTTATTCTTTTTATTTTCCTTTTTACTTTTTGTTTTTGTTTTTTTGCTTTTTTTTTGAAAGGCAAAAAACAATTATTCGGGTCAAAATTAACGAACCAATAAATTCCTTTAATATATATATAGGCAGCTCTCGGACAGTCTGGAACTATTTCAACTGTTTTCGACCATTTTATAAAAATACCACTTTTTTTCCACTCATTTCGATAAAATGCAACTCTTTCGATTCCTTTTTTAATTATTACAAAAAGAATACCTTTATTTTGATATAAAGAAAAATTGAATTTTTGAGAAGTTACAAATTATTGCAGAAATTCAATTACTTGCAAAGTATAAATAAAACTCTTCGCAGAAATTCAAATATGTTTAAAAATTTGTTTAAATTCTCGTCAAAATTTCAATTATCTTTATAAATAATAACATTCTTTTCTAAAGTTCAATTATTTTTAAAAATTTTAACAAAATTCTTAGCAAAATATCAATTATTTTCAAAAATTTTTCTCAAATCAATGAATTTCAATATCTACTATATATTTTTAATATAAAGGTTTTCAAAAGAATTCAATTATTTATAAATTTTTTTGATAAAATTCTTCGCGAAATTTCAATTATTTTCAAAAATTTTCTTTAATTGTATTATTCTATTACTTACAATTTTTTTATAAATTTTTTCACAATAATTCAATTATTTTCATAATTAAATTAATAATAAAATTTTTTACAGGAATTCAAATTATTTCCATAAATAATAAAATTCTTTCTAGGAATTCAATTTTTTCAAAGGTAATAAAATTTTTTGCAGAAATTCAATTATTTTTCAAAATTTTAATAAAATTCTTGGCAAAATTATTTTCAAAAATTTTCATCAATTCAATGTTTTACAATATCTACTATTTTAAAAAAATTTTCCAAATGAATTCAATTATTTACAAATTTTTTTATAAATTTCTTCGCAATAATTCGATTTTTTTCAAAAGTAATAAAATTCTTCACATAAAATTCAATTTTCATTTCATTTCATTTATTGTAAACGGGTTTTGTTAAAGATTTTTTAAAAATTTTCCTTAAAATTTCAATTATCTTTATAAATAATAAAATTTTTCTCCGAAATTTAATTATGTTCAAAAATTTTAAATAAATTAAAAAAAATTCGATTATTTACAAATTTTTTATAATCTTCTTCGCAATACCTAATTTAATTATTTTCATAAATAATAAAAAATTCACAAGAATTCAATTATTTACAAATTTTTTATGAACTTCCTCACAATAATTCAATTCGTGTCATAAATAATAAAATTCTTTTACAGGAATACCCAATTATTTTCAGAAATAAAAAAATTTTTCACAAGAATGCAATTATTCTTAAAAATTTTAATTAAAGTCGTTGCAAAAATTCAATTTATTTTCATAACTAAAAAACTAATCGCAAAGTTTTAATTATTTTTAATACTATTTTAATGAAATTTCTTGATAAATATAATTATTTTTTAAAATTTTATTAAAATTCGTCAAAAATTCCAATTGTTTAAAAATTTGTTGATAAAATTCTTTATGAGAATTCAATTTTAAGAAACATTCAATTCAATTATTCAATAAATTTTTAATTTTTGTATTTAAATAATTGAAATCTCGTAGAATTTTCTAATAGAAATTTACTTAAAACTGGAATTTTAATTAAAATTTTAGATAATAATTGAATATTAAAAGAATTGTAGATTGAGTTTCGACAACGTTTCAAATTAAAATCTTTGAAAATTTGAATTTTTCAGTTTTAACTAACAATTTTGCAAAATTCATTTTTTAAAATTATTTAAAGTTGTTATTTTCTAATATATGTTTAATTGAAGAATTTCCAAATCATTCTTATAATATAAAATAATGATTTTATCACTCGGTCATGTTTTATAGTTTTGAAAAAAGTAAATAAAATAAACAAACTAATGAAAATAAATAAAGTAAACAAAATAAAAGAATTAAAAAAGTAAAAACATCTGCTAACTACTGCTCTTATTCAGAAGGAATAAAATTACTTCAATCAAATAAGTAAAAACTAAAAACGAAAATATCTACAATTTGTAACTACTTTTCAGTGTATACACAACCATTGTATTGTTTTTTTGTTGAATAAAAATAATATAAGAATAGAATAGAGAGTGAAAATTATAAGGGAACTGTGCGAACAAATACAGAATTCTCGTGTCTGACTAAAACAGTATTTTCTACTGGAAAATCGTAAAGAACTTGTCTGACAAAATATACGGTTTTCCACTCGGACGGGGAACAACTTTTTGCAGTGGAAACTGAACTCAATGGTCAGACACATTCATATAAAAATCAATTCTCCAGCTTGTAAATATTTTTTTTGTTATTCCTCTCCCGTCTTTTCAGCAAATTGCATGTAATGCTTTATCTTTTTTTACTTTAATCTTGAAAATTCGAATCAAGTTTCTGCACTCTGAAAATTATATATACATATATATATTAGATATCTTGGAGAAATGATATAAAAGGTCTTTTGTATGCTCTAAAGAATTTTTTTCGCCGTAATAAATAAAATTTTTCTATAAATTGCTTGAAAGGAATATCCTTGCCAAAAGAATGAATCGAACCGCAAACAGCGATAGAAAATTTTCTTTGAATTTAACTCTTGCAGTGAGACAAAGTGAAAGAAAATCTTGTCTAGCTACTTTGTTTTTTTCATTTCCATTTACCGTCGTTTTCTCTTATATAGAGATATTTAATTCGATTCAGTTTGATTCAAAAACAATTTTGTGAATTACTATTCAGAAAATTATTTGAATAATTATTCACAAACTTATTTAAATCCAAACAGGATATTTGCTTTTAAAAACGAGAAATTACTCGAGACTTTTTATAAAAGTACTTTAAGATCCTTCTTTCTATAATTAGTAATTAGAATTCGAGCCAAAAGTCTTCAAAAATCAACGAAAATGTTCAAATTAAATTCCTATTATCGAAAAAAAACTGTAAATTTGTCGAAAGGCTTTTTGTATATAACTTTAATTTGAATAATGTTATTCACTATATTTTTAGAAAATAGTCGACTTTTATACACATTATACAGACAATTATAGATAATCTCAAGATTTTAAATTCAAATTTTGAATCTATTTTAGCGATGAAGGAAAATATCGGGGTCAGTAATAAATTATATTACTCTTTAATATATATGTATGCTTTTTCTTTGATAAACAAAAGAAAAAAATTTGCACTGCTCGTATTCGAAAGTCGATCACTTAAAAGTTAAAACATTATATAGTGATTATATATATTTGCTGACAAGACTTTTTTCAAACGTTAAATGGAAATTTTATTTAATTTCGATCATATAATTAATCTCGTATGGAGATTTTATTTTTCTTATATATTTTAATAAAATCTCTACTTCCATAATTATAAAAAATTCAATTTTATAATACGTGTTAATTTTTTTGCAACATTTCACGTTGTTTCAATCCATTTTAAAGGATTTTTAATATCAAAATAGGTATTTATTAATTCAACGATCAAATATGTGTGAAAGACTAAAAAAGACTAAAAAGATATAAAAAGAGCTTTTATCATTATTTTATATTATTCTGTTATTTTTTATTTTTATAAAAAAATTGTTAATAAAAGAATAATTTCTCATTTTAATAAAAATATTGCATTCGAAACAAATTTTGTATTTTATAAGCAAAAACGACTTAATTGACTTTTAAAATAAAAATTTTATAGGAATAAAAGTTTGTTTGATAATAATCAAGTAATCGATAATAATAATAAAAATAAAAATAAAAATAAAAATAATAATAATAATAATAAAAAAAAATAATTAAATAATTTAAAATAAATATTATTTTAAATAATAATAATTATTTAATAAATAAATACCTAATAATATTTTATTTTAATAATTAATATTTAAAATTTTAAATATATATTTTAAATTTTAAATATAAAGTAAAAAAACCGCTGCCAAGTTGTATATTCTTTTTATAATTTTGGTGCTCATTTTTTGAACACTTTACTTCCTCATAGAGATAAAAATAATAGAAATATATGAATAACTTTTTATAAATATGGTAAAAGTGATGGAATTTTGGGTCAATAAATGTATTTTTAAATACACCTTACAAGATAGTTACAATAATTTAATAGTTAAACAAAAATTTTCAAACAAAAAAGTTGAGAAAATGTCATTTTTCACAATTTTTAGTTTTTAAAATACCAATAATTTCGAAATTTATTATCGAATTAGGTTCAAAAATAGGTCAATCGAAGCGTTTTTTAATGCTTTACAAGTTGATAACGATAATTTTTAAATTACTTCTACATTTTTCAACAAAATTTTCAAAAAATCTTATTTTCCAAAATTTTTTATTTTTAAAAGTTTAATAACTCCGGTTAATCTGGACGAAAAATGTTCAATTAGGGCTCAAAAGATGCGTCTAAAAAACTCTACAAAATTATGGAAAAAATGTATAGGTGTCCTAACATTTTTTTAAAGTTATGGGCAAAAAAAGTTTTTTGGCAAAATTAAAAATAAAAAAAAAATTTAGTTAAACTTTATTAATATATTAGAAAGTACTCTCACTTTATGTCCGCAGGTGAGATCTACAATTTTAAAAAATATTTAACCCAAAAGCTCTTGATAATTTCGAGATATTTATGAAAATATGATGTTTACACACACACACACACACACACACACGGAATGACATTGTTTAAAAATGTCATTTTTGAACTCCTGAGGTCAAATAACATAAAGATATGTCAAAAAATCGAACTCGAAAAATTTTGGTATTACAATACTTCCTCTATGAGAAAAGTTACTTTTCTCTATTATTTTTAAAATTCACAATAAAATTCTTAAAAAATCTAATTATTTTTAGTACAAATTCTAGAAAATTTCAATTATATTACAAATTTCCAAGTACTTGTTTGAAACCTTTCGATTATCTTGAATTCAATTATCATTTAAATCTATGGAAATAAGCATGCAAATAATAAATTGAATTATTTTTAATCAAATTTCACATAATTTTAATTAATGTGATATATTTCTTTCTTTAAGTTCAAGTATCTTTAAATAATTGAATTAAAATTTCTTAGAAATACATTTTTTTCAGAATTTTAAGTAAAAATATTTTTAAATTATTAAATAATTTTTGAAATATAAATATTTAATTAATATTATTATTTTTTTCAAAACAGTTTATGTTTTGATTAAATTTGAACTAAAATTCATTTTTAAATCAATTTTTATTATAGAAAATTCTACGAGAATTCAATTATTTAAATACAAAAATATATATTTTATTGAATAATTAAATGTTTCTTAAAACTTAAGTCTCATAAAAAATTTTATCAACAAATAAATCATAAAATTCATAAAAATCTTTTTAAATAATTGAGTTCTCTCTGGAAATTTTATAATAATAGTAGGATATTGAAAACAATTGAATTTTAATAAACTTTTGTAAAATCAAATTTCCACGAAGAATTTTATTACAATGTTTTGAAAATAATTGAATTGTTACGAATAATTTCATTAAAATTTTTGAAAATAATTAAATTCTTTCAAGAACTTTATTTAAAAATGTATTGAAAATAATTATTAAATTCTAATAAACAAATTATATCAAATTTTTTTTAAATAATTTAATTCTTTGGAAAATTTTAATAAAATTTTTAAGAATAATTGTATTTTTTGAGGAATTAAAGTATTAAAAAGAACTTCATATCAAGTATTAAAAATACTTGAAGTTCTGCTATGTGTTTTACTATTTATGAAAATAATTGAATTCTTAAAAAAAATTTTATGAAATAATTGAATTATATCGGAAAATTTTATTAAAATAGTAGATGTTAAAAATAATTAAAAAGAAAATTTTTGAAAAAAAATGAAATTTTGACAAAAATTTTATTAAAATTCCTATAAATAATTGAATTTCGGCTAAGAATTTTGCAATTTATAAATATAATTAAAATTTTGACGAGAATTTAAAAAAATTTTTGAACATAATTCTATTTATGAAAAGAATTTTTTTAAGGTACTTACTACTAGATTTTACAAAAAAAAAGAAAATCGAGAAATGAAAAATGAAATTACAAGATAGAAACAAGGGGAAGAAACGAAAAGGAAACTAATTACTGCTCACGAGAACTGTAATTTTTTTTCTGAACTACAATGATTTCTTTTCACGAAATAATATATAAAATTACTACTTTTGAAGAATTGAAAAAGCGATCATCACTAATTGGTATTAGGTAAATGAAAAAGTTTTCAGGAATTTCCCCGCCGTAAAAGATTGTCTAAATTCGATATCTCTAATAATTACTCGACCTAACTTTCTTCACATGTCTGTAATAAATTTTGACTCTCATGAGAAAGAAGAGCGGCGCACATTTCTCGAGGCTAACTCGAAAGTAGTAAACCTTTGATCTAACATAAATTTCCAAATTGCGCTTTACCCTCTTAATAAGTTTCTCTTGCATTCTCCAGCATTTTCGGAAACCTCTCTCCAAACTAAATGAAATTTATTTCAAAATTTACTGATTACTATTAGAAGAGTAGTGTGGAAATAGTAAATGAATATTTATATCGTAATTCAAAATTTTCACGCGTTAAAATTAATTTCATTTTCAATAACACTGTTCATTTGAAATTTCTATCTTTTAGAAAGTTTAAAGCTTTTCATCCCATCAATGGAGAGTAGTTAAGGTTGAAGGATTTCCCTCCGCCGAGAGAGAGAGAAAGAGAGCTGTGTGATGAAATTGCATTTGCAATAAATTATTTTCTATGGCGAGTTTCACTATAATAATAATAAACCTCACACAAGAAATGTTTCCAATAAACCACGATATTTGTATTTTACAATTTCAGATTCCTTTTGCGTGTATATAATTGACGCAGAAAATATATGTCAGAATTTACTAAAATGGAAGTCTCGTTACAAAATGTGCTGACAGACAAACGACACAAAAAGCTTTGTTATTCACAAAGAGGAGAATTAAGAAACGATCCAAAAGTGCTTTTAGTCAATGTCACAAATAGAGAGCTAAAGAATGACAAAAGAAATGAGTTTTTAATAAAATTGCTTTTGCAAAAGGGAAACTAAATTTTTCCTCTTCAAAAAAAAAAAAAAAGTAACAGAACAGCGTAGTTTTATATATATATTAATTCCTTACTTTAAAATCCTAGTGTAAGCAAATGGTAAAATTTAAATAGCAAATATTTGCGACTTTTTCAAATGGAAAAAAGCTGCTGCATATGCAATTTGATGAAATTCCTCTTTTGTAAAAACAAACGTTGCAAAAAAAAAAATTAATATTTTACGAGCAAACAGAAATAATCTTTCAAAAGTAAATAACAATTTATCTAGTATACATTATTTATTTGCCTTTACTGCCGTCCGAGGACGGATTATATTCTTTTATTTTAGAGAATATATTCTGTACCTAAGATCCTAAATGTTTCCCTCGAGGAAGACATATCAGAAGGAAGAAAATAAAATTATTTTCGTCAGATGGACTATATTTTGTTCAGACTTCGTACTCGATATTTAATTTTAAAAACAGGGTTGCTACAAAAAAATTAATTTTGTTTTTCTCTGATTTACAGATTTTTTCCTGACTAATTTTGACATTTTCCCTGACCCTGGAGAATATTCTGATTCACTCTATAAATTATTAGGTACTCTAAAAAATGTTCTATTACATTTATTTACGAATTTTTTTAATTCGAAAATTATTCGAAAACATCAATAACGTCATTATTAAATAAATATTTAATTATTATTATTTTTCTGTAGGTATTAAAATTCTTCAAAATATTCAAATTCAAACCTTTTTTGAAATTTAACAACTTATAAGAATACAATTCATAAAATTTTTCAACAAAAAATTTAATTAGTTACAAAAATTTTAATAAAATCCTTTGTAAGAATTCAATTATATTTACAAGTAATAAAATTTTTCACATGAATTCAATTATTTGAAAAAATTATAATAAAATTTTTCATTGGATTTCAATTATTTTTTATAAAATTTTAAATAAATTTCTCGAGAAATCTAGTATTTTAATAAAGTTTCTCAAAAGAATTCAATTATTTAAAAAAAAAAAAAAATTATAAATATTGCAAGAATTCAATTATTTTCATACATAATAAAATTCTTTACAGGATTTTAATTATTTAAAAAATGTAATAAATATTCGTTTCAAGAATTCAATTATTCTCCTAAATAATAAAATTCTTCACATGATTTGAATTATTTTTAATACAAGAAAAAGAACAAAGAATTCAATTATCAATTATTTTTTAAAATTTTTCTAAAAGTTCCTTGAGAATTTTTAAAGTTATTTGTTTACAATTCAATTTTACGAAATTTCGATTATTAGGAAATTCTTCAATCAAAAATATTTGAAAATAAAACTTTCAAAAAAATAATTTCAAGTAAAATTGAAACAAACTATTTCAAAAAATTAATTCTTCTACAGAATTGTTAGTTAAAAGTATGAGAAATTAAAATTTTTTAAAGATTTTAATATGAAACCTTTTCAAAATTCAATTTATTGTAAAAATCCACACTATAATGCTTTTAATATTCAATATGCAACTTTTTTTTATTTTCAAAGAGTTTAATATAAAACATTTTCAAATTTAAATTATTTCTAAAAATTCACGCTATAATGCTTTTAATATTATACAAAAATAAATAATTTATTGAATGTTTCTTAAAATTGAATTCTCATAAAGAATTTTATCAACAAATTTTTAAATAATTGAATTTTTTCTTATAATTTTAATATAATTTTTAAGAATAATTACATTTTTCGAGAAATTTGATTAAAATTGTGTTAAAAATAATTGAAATTCTGCGATGAGCTTTTTTAGATATGAAAATAATTGAATTTTTGTAATGAATTTTATTAAAATTTTTAAAAATTCATGCATTCCTGTGATAAAATTTTTTTAGTTATGAAAATAATTGAATTTTAATATGTTTTTGAAATTAATAAAATTTCCAATTGGAATGTTAATAAAATTTTTATGATTAATTATCTTTTTTTGAGGAATTCGATTAAAATTGTATTAAAAATAATTGAAATTCTTCTATCAGTTTTTTTATTAATGAAAATAATTGAATTTCTGAAAAGAATTTTATTATTTATGAAAATAATTAAACATTTGCGCAGAATTTTATTAAAATTATTTTAAATATTTGAATTCTTTTGAAAAATTTTATTGAAATAGTAGATATTGAACATTTTTAGAATAATTGAATTCCTTCGAAAAATTTTATTATTTATAAAAATAATTGAATATTTGCAATGAATTTTATTGAAATTTGAAAAAATTATTTAGTTCGTAAAATGAATTTTATTACTTATAAAAATAATTGATTTTCTGCCAAGAATTCCATTATTTTTGTAAATAATTGAATTATAAAGAATTTCATCAAAGTTTTTGAAAATAATTGAATTCGATCGAAAAATTCTATTAACAGTTTCAAAAAGAATAATTGAATTACTGCCAAGAATTGAATTATTTATAAAAATAATTGAATATCTGAGTAGAATTTTAATATTTATAAAAATAATTGAATTTCTAACTAAAATTGTATTATTTACAAAAATAATTGAATCCCTGTAAAAATTTTATTATTTATGAAAATAATTGAATAATTGCGAAGAAATTTTTGAAAAATTTGTAAATAATTGAATTTCTGTGGAATTTTAATTATTTATGAAAATAGTTTAATATTTGCTTAGAATTTTATCAAAATTTTTTTTAAATAATTGAATTCTTTTGGCAAATTTTATTAAAATATTAGATATTGAAAATTATTGAATTGAGAAAAATTTTTGAAAATAATTGAAATATTGCTAAGAATTTTCTTAAAATTTTTGAAAATAACTGAATTTCAGAGAAGAATTTTATTATTTGTAAAGATAATTGAAATTTTGACGATTATTTTTTAAAAATTTTTGACATAATTGAATTTCTGCGAAGAATTTTATTATTTTTGAAAATAATTGAATTTTTCTGCAATCATTTGTAATTTCTCTAAATTTCAATTTTTTCAGTATGTAATTTAATAAAATTCCCTGACTTTTCTGATTTCTTTGATCAATTCTTCTTTCCCTGATTTCCCTGACCTGTGGCAAACCTGAAAAAAGTTGCTATATATTTACAACTTTAACTCTTCCAAAATTCAATTATTTCCTTGTTGAAATTTTAAAAAATTATTCCTTAATTTTTTAAGAATAATTTCTTTATTCCAACTATTAGCGAATTTAAAGTAGTGCAAAGAAAAAAGTAGCTTTTAGTATCACAAATCTAAAAAAAGTGGTAAATAGTAGATTTTTAGTTGATGTGAATGTACTAAGTTTAAGTTTTGTTTTATTATTTGTGGACGTCCACATGAAAAGGGCCTATTTTGGCACTTTTGGAGTTATCTATATGGGCGTATTCCTGGAAAAATTTGGAAAATTTTGAGTGGTCTTAGAACTTTTTTGGTTAAAAATTCGCTGAGTTACGGAATTTCAAAATTTAGAACGCCACAAACCTCATTTCGAGAAAAAAGGAATTAAAGATTGCGATACCAACTAATTGTTGCATCTCTGGTTCTTCTTGGAAGTTATTCAGATAAGAATTGTTTCCAGTTCAGGGCACCTTCGAGATAAAAAACCAACAGGTTTTAAATTTTTAAAACCATCCCCCCCTCTTAATTTTGAAAAAACGAAAAATCGACAATATGGGCCCTTTTCTAAAAAGGACAGTTTTTCTATTAAAAAATCATTTTTTTTACAAGATTAATGATTAGATATAATTTTATTGTGTCATTTGAAGAAAAAGAATAAATATTAAACTTATTTAAAATTTTTTGACAGTCTATTATGAAAAAATTGACGCAAAATCCAAATTTTCATTTTGACAATTACGAAAAAAAAGACTGTAACATCAATATCTTTGGTTCTTCTAGGAAGTTATTCAGATAAGAATTGTTTACCGTCCAGGGTACCTAAAAGATTAAAAACCAATAGGTTTAAAATTTTTAAAACTATCCCCCCCCCTCTTAATTTTGAAAATACGAAAAATCGACAATATTGGCCCTTTTCTAAAAAGGACAGTTTTTCTATTAAAAATAACCCATTTTTTTACAAGATTTTATTCCAAAATTACTAAATTGCGATTATCTCGAAAACTAGAACCGACAATATGGGCCCTTTTCACGTGGACGTCCACATTTATTTATATAATGTGTAATAACGTAGAATGTTTTCAGGACCTTAATTTTTGTCAAATAAAATTGTTTATATTGTGAGCACGTGTGTTATTTATTTTATTTATTATTTTTATGTTATTTATCAATTGGAAAGTTTTTTTGGATTGTAATTTATTATAGAATGAATGAAGTCTCAATGGATCTTGTTTAGACAAGAATCCAGAAAATCCAAACAATTTTTATTCCATTTTTTGACAGGTCTCGACTTTGAGGTTATGTTGGCCTTCAAAACTCTTCTAATTTTAATCTTTAAAATTTTATAAATTTGTATCATTGAACAATGTGGTAAGTCTAATCCACACACAATGTTGCTCTTGAATTCGTAATTTCTGTTTACACAGCTTTTTTATATTTTTCTGTAGAAAAAATATCATCAGGAGATGAGCTGTGTTCACAGTGAAAATGCATTCGATGAAATAAAGAAATAATTGCTGATTTTTAACAACTTCTTCAAATCTTTTGGACCCAAGGCCACAATATAAATAATTTTATAATGTGTAATGAATTTAGAGTAAATATATAATAATAATATTATATTGCAATAAATATTGAGGAGATTGATGTCTTAATAAACTTTGTGATAATCGATTGCCTGGTTGTAAAGGTTAAAAGGTGACCTGCCATTATAACTAGAACATCTTACTCACTGGTTTCAACTAAATGCGTTTCTAGTTAATTGACCAATTATGAAGACAATTTAGAAGTTAATGATGTACAGTGCATAAATTTCACAAGTGTTACTGACACTAGCCATACAAGACATTAATCAATGCCGAATTTCACTTTAGGCTTCAATTACCCAAACTTCGATCAAGTAAAAACTATCTTTCCTGACAGTTCATTATTGAACACTTAGTATAGTAAACCATCAAATTATTTCAACACAGACTGAAATCTATGCTCGAGACAACCATTTATTTATTGTTACCAACATCATTACCCTATATAAATGGTTGTTGCATTTTTTCAGTCGAGAAAAATATCAAACAAAATGTTATAGAAATAGAATCTAAATAATAATACCTACTTTTAATCAATTCAATAAAATCAATAAAATCAAAGTCTTCTATAGAATTATTCTGAGTGGATAAAAAAAAGATATATTTAAAGTGTGTTCTATTTGAAGTTTAAAATTTGTTTCGAAAGCTATGTCGGTATTTGTTCACTAATAAAGTGTAGAACAATTTGAGTAAACTTAAAGGCAAAAAGACGCAAACACTTTAGGAAGCTTTGGTGGTTTTATGGTGTATATGTATATACTCTCGAGAAATAGGAACTCCCTCTTTGCCACATTACTGTAGAAATGAAATTTTCTTCTCCTGCAAATGCTGCCCTCCACTTTCAAGCACTTCAACCCCATCCTCTCGCTTGATGTAAATTCCATTCCTTACATGAAAGGTTTCATAGTTGGTTGGTGCCACAAATGAATAAGAAAAATCTCCAAATAATGTCTCTTTACACTGTTTAATATTAATGGAGAATTAAAGTACTTACTTTAATCTATTTACACTATTTCGCTTTAAATTGAGTCTTCCAATAATTATATCTAAAACAGGGTTGACACAAAAATTTCATTTTCTTTTTCCCTGACTTTTTCCTGATTTTGAGACAAATAACACAGGCCTACAAAATTTAGAATTTTGTCAGACCCAGAAACGGGATAAGTCATTTCCGATGTAATTTGTCACCCTGAATCCAAAACTGGCAGCGAAATTGCTCTATCACGTCAGGATTCTGAGATATTCTAACCTAAAAGAGTAAAAAAGCCCATTTTTGGCAACATTCGACTCTCAATAAAATCTACAAAAAATTTTTCTTATCATTCGAACAAATTTTAAAGGACAGTACAATTATTCACCTTTCAAAATATTCTACACCTGATCCGACTTTTTTTCACTAAGGTTTTTTTGACATCAAAAAATTTTTTTTTTCGTAAAACCGCTGTAGTTCGAAACAAAATCGAGTTACAGCAAAATGATACATGGCAAAATTGTAGCTAAGAAGTCAAGCTTTCAAACGGTTCTACTAATTTTTTTATTTTTTTTTTAAATACTTTCTAGACTCAAAAAT
The DNA here is from genome assembly GCA_032872505.1 of Leptopilina syphax. Taxonomy (NCBI): domain Eukaryota; kingdom Metazoa; phylum Arthropoda; class Insecta; order Hymenoptera; family Figitidae; genus Leptopilina; species Leptopilina syphax. Next base: position 25,935,091 of record CM065469.1, on the reverse strand, counting down.
CCAAAAAAGAATAGTAATGCCCCACCCTACCCTACTTATAAAAATAATTGAATTTTTGCAAAGAACTTTAGTCATTTTTTTAAAGAATAGAATTCATGCGAAGAATTTAATAACTAATGAAAATAATTGAATTCTTTAGGGAAATTTTTTTTTAAATGTATATTTTAAAATTAATTCAATTTTAATAAATTTTTTTTAATTAATAAAATTTCCACGACGAATTTAATTAAAATAATTGAATTTTAGAGAGGATTTTTATTATTTTTAAGGATAATTGAAATTTTGACGAGAATTTTTAAAAATTTTTGAATATAATTGAATTTTTGCGAAGAATTTTAGTTTCTTCGCAAGACAAACAAAAAAGACACAAAAATTCAAAATTTTCCTATGAATTCTAAAAATTTAATTTTCTTCAGTACTTTTAATAAAAATTCCTGACTTTTTCCTGATTTCCCTCACTTTTCCCTGACCTGTGACAACCCTGTAAAAAAATCACAACTTTTTTATTTCGCTATAAAAAAAAAGATGGCTTCTTATTACCGTGAACAAAATTTAACTATCTACGTAGAAAATTTCGTCACTAGCGAGAATGAAACTTTTCTTATTTGAAAATCCGTTTTCCAAATCCATGAAAGTTTAAATCCCTCAAACCGCACTCGCAAAGTTTTAAGCAAAATTGAAGGAATTTGATTGGTAAAATTTCGTATATATGTACATATACATTACTTTTTGCCTTTTTTTTTTAGATATGTTTAGATATGTTTTCTAGTGACAGACACTTTAATATATTGATTGACAAATATAGATGTTGTATAAGAAAAGGCCAATAGAGAAGGTGTTATTTTCCTGAAATTCGAGTGTAAAATGTCAAAAATAAATCGAGACATGAAAGATTTCACGAGACAAGGGTTTATCATTGTATGAACCAGTTTTTGACCCAGATTACCCACAGTTGAACTTTCACTCCTAATCCTAATCCCAAATGACTGACTCATTCTTTTTTTGTCTTTTCATTTCCTGTTTAATCATTCGTACTATGTGTATAAAAAATGAAATCATGACTTTTTTCTTTCTTTTTAGAAACTAGGTTTCCAATTTCAGTTTCAGATACGTCTTTAGTGTCCTGACGAAAAACTCGAACTGACATTCAATCAATTTTGCTATTCGAACTCGAAGTCAAGACAAAATTTAGCAGAATTCTCTGAAATACAGGATTTTAGCTTCTTTTCGTAATGAATTTCCATCGAGAGGATAAATTCGAGTGTTAGAGCAATGTAAACCTAGTTTACATATTACACTCTAGAAGTTTGCATTTCCCTTCATTCTTCTTTTTTTTTGTCTATTTCTCACATTCTTATACTTTTAATTTCCTGTTTGGAATTGTGCTGTCCCAAATGCATATTCAAAATTTAACGAGATCCTGTCAAGTGTCTTTTACTTCTAGAACCTATTTGCGCAGAGATTTGCATCGTTGGTAATATATTATATTTCACTAAAGATTTTAATGACAAATGGAAATGGTAAATTTACTTCACTCTTCTTGAAATCCAAACAAGATTTTTAAAACTATTGTTGTCAACTTTTTCTTTTAAATGCAAATTTCCCTTTTTCTTATCCTATATGCACGCAGTCATATTTTTTTTTCCCCGGAATTTTATTAAACATCACAAACATGATGAAATTGAAATGTTAAGAAATGTTCCGCTATATGAAAAAATTATACGACATTACATACGAAGAGAATGTAAATAAAACGCAATAGTAAAAATAATAATAATAATATGTAATATCTTTTATATTCGGTTGTAAAGACTGGCTATTTATCATTAAACCTGATCCCATGAAGTAATAAAAACCATTTGAAAAATAATTTGAAAAAAACGTTTATAAAAAACATTTACAATACAAAAAACGAAAAACATTTATATAAAACAAAAAACATCGATAAATTAAACTTTTTTTTACGGAAATAATAGAGAATACTGAAAGAGAGCACTCAGTTTTTTCCTCTAGTTTCATGATAGTTGTTTTTAATCAGAAGAGGTTCTTTCTCTCGATTTGTTTATTTATTCTTCCATCCATAATTCTTGAGTTAGTTTTCTTTTGAATTTAACGTCTATTAATCAAAGACTCTCTTCCGGAAAGTGCTTTCTCCCCCAGTTGTTTTCAATTAGAAAAAATCACACTTTCAGTTAAAGTTGTAGGGTCTTTTTTCATTCATTTCCGGGCATTTTTATTTCAACCTCAAATAATGAAACATGTAGCTACAAATGTCAATTAAACAATACAGAAAATATTTTCTACTGCTTGCCTTTTCATATTACATACGAAAAATAAGGATAATAAGCGAAAAATAACGAAGGAGTAATTTACAAAAGTAATTTACAAAAGTAATTTACAATAGTAATTTACAAAAAGAAATTACAAAAGTAAATTACTCATACGGTACATATTAGGGGACATTTCACAAACTACGTTCCACTTCTAAGAGGGGTCAAATTGTCTGTGATAAACTGTATACAGAAAAGTCTGGGTTTTGTATTTAGAACGTGATTAGGGGAAGAGGAAAATTGTAACAAAATAACGTGACATAGTTTTCGAATGACTCATTATTTGTTTATATTTATATGGAGTTTTAAACGACATAATAATTAATTAACTATATAATAATCTTCGTATTTCATTCTTTCATTCTGTCTGTCCACACTTTGAAGTTAGTTTTTGTGTATGCTTTTGTTTTTTTTTCCTTAAGAAATATTGAAGACAAATCGAGAATAGGGTATTTTTTAATGATTTATAATAAAATATTTGAAATTAGAAAATTTTTAAAAAATTATGATATTGTTTAATTTTTGGAATTTTTTCTAGGACAATGTATATAACATTTAATTAGCGTTTCGAAACCAGTACCGGTTTCCTCATCAGAATTTATTTAATCTATAAAATAATAATACACTTATTCTTAATTTATTAATTTCTATACTTCTTAATTTGTTAAAACTTTAAGTTTTTTTAAAAAGAAAATTACAATTTTTATTTTAAATATTTACATACCATCTATTCTAACAATTTTAATTCAAAACGTTAATTAAATGTTATACCTATATAATATACATTTTCCTGTCCTAAAGAAAATGCACAAATTAAACAATATCAAAGGCCGTAGCAGTATAAGCATGTAAAAAGTGCCCCCTCTTGGATTGGGTCCATATTTAGGGAATAATTTTGACCTATTATGAGACTTATTTTCACCAAGTTTCAACTCGAAAAAAAATTTTGTTTTTGAGTTATACAATTTTTTTGAAAAATTCAAAAAAATTCAAAAATTTTTTTTCCCTCCAAAATGGTTGAACCGATTTTCATGAAAAAATTTTTTTTGTACAATAAAATATGAACAGTTAATAAAAAAAAATTTTCGACCAAATTCTAACAAAGAAAATGAGTAAAAAGTCAGTAAAAAAAAATTTTTTTTTTATTTTTTTTTTTAAAAAACATTTTTTTTTTATTGAAATTTTTTTTGCACCACCGCCATTTTTTTTCTTTAAAATAATAGTCATTTGAAGAGTAACATATATTTTTTGCAAGATGATTGAAAGGGTACTTCAGACTTTAAAAAATAAAAAACCGATTTTTGGCCCCTAAATAGTACAGTTTTCTATATAAACGAGGGGCCAACATTTTTTAAAATTACATTAAAAATTAATTAATACTTAAATTAAATTTCTAAAAAAGTTAATAATATATGCCTGTTTATTGTAAATATTGATTTTTTAGTCAACTTTTCAAAAAAATTTACAAAAAAAAAATTTTTTTTTGAAGTTTTTTTAACTTTGGCATATTTTTTAATAATTGTAGAAAAAATTTGAAATTTACATAGGTTTAAGTTTTATCTTTAACTTAAGACCAAAAGAGTTTTAAAATCTTAATCGGTTTGTGAGATCCCAATATATATAGAAAATATCTACTGCTTTGATTCAAAAATAATATTTGTTTGAATAATTGTGTTTAATTCAAATATATTTTCTGTTTTGGTTTAAACAAAGAATATGTTTAAAAATGTTATGTTTGATCCAAACTTAAATGTTGATTAGAAATAATTTAAAATCAACCATAAATTTTGTTTGAATTGAATATATTATTTCTATAAATGAACCAAAAAATATGTTTGAATTAAAATGAAATTTGTTTGACTGTATAGCAAAGATATTTTAAGTTTGATTTAAACAAAATTTTTTTGAATCAAATAAATCGTTTTCTCAGTGATTGACATGTTTTTGGGCCGTGCGCGTGCAGCCGTACCGGTAATTCCCGACGGTAGTGTACGTCCATTTACTTTTTTAATTAACCTTGTACATACTAAAAAATCAATATTTACAATAAACAGGCATATATTATTAACTTTTTTAGAAATTTAATTTAAGTATTAATTAATTTTTAATGTAATTTTAAAAAATGTTGGCCCCTCGTTTATATAGAAAACTACTATTTAGGGGCCAAAAATCGGTTTTTTATTTTTTAAAGTATGAAGTACCCTTTCAATCATCTTGCAAAAAATATATGTTACTCTTGAAATGACTATTATTTTATAGAAAAAAAATGGCGGTGGTGCAAAAAAAATTTCAATAAAAAAAAAATGTTTTTTAAAAAAAAAATAAAAAAAAAATTTTTTTTTACTGACTTTTTACTCACTTTCTTTGTTAGAATTTGGTCGAAAATTTTTTTTTATTAACTGTTCATATTTTATTGTACAAAAAAAATTTTTTCATGAAAATCGGTTCAACCATTTTGGAGGGAAAAAAAAATTTTGAATTTTTTTGAATTTTTCAAAAAAATTGTATAACTCAAAAACAAAATTTTTTTTCGAGTTGAAACTTGGTGAAAATAAGTCTCATAATAGGTCAAAATTATTCCCTAAATATGGACCCAATCCAAGAGGGGGCACTTTTTACATGCTTATACTGCTACGGCCTTTATTATATGAGACAAAACATCAATAAAAAAAACTTTTAAAAAATTATGATTAACACATCAATTTTCTTTATCATATGCTTTTTTTATAACAGATTTCATTTGACTAATCTAAAATATAAAAATTTGTCTCCTTTTTATTTATAACAATATTAAATAAAATTGTTAATTTTTAAAAAATTATGATTAAGAAATAGGAAATATACCCATTTTATGCATAATTTATATTTCTCAATGTCATAATATTGTTCACAAACTCATTCTTTTCTTTTGAAAAAAAACATTACATATCTTTTTCAAATTTTGAACATAGTTGAATTTTATAAGAATTTTTTTTTTTTTAATAATTGAATTTATTCGGCAATCATTTGTAATTTCTCCAAAAATTCAATTTTTTTAGTGTTTTCAACAAAAATTTAAATTAAAAATTTTTTAAACTCTATTTTTTTAAAATTGCTATTTTTATTTAAGAATTCTTTCATTCTGTCTGTCCACACTTTAAAGTTAGTTTTTGTGTCTTTTGTTTTTTCTTTTTCTTTAAAAAATATTGTATGACAGATCGAAAAAATGCAGGTATTTTTTCATGATTTATAATAAAACAATATTTGAATTTAAAAAATAGAAAAAAATTACGATTAACAAATAAATTTTGTTTATTATATACTTTTTTCTATAACAAATTTTGTTTGACTGATCTAAATTATGCAAATTTTTTTTTTTAATTAAGAAATAGGAAATATATCCATTTTATGCATAATTTATATTTCTTAATAACAAATGAGTTCAGAAACTTATTCTTTTCTTTCATTACACATTACAAATTTTAATTGAAAATGAAGTTGAAATTTTTTAAATTTTTAGAAAATAAAGAAACAAATTTTACTCAAAAAAATATTCTGTTACATTTATTTACGAATTTCTCTAATTGTAAAAGTATTCGAAAACATCAATAACTTTTTTTAAATAAATTTTTAATCAATATTATTTTTCCGGAGGAATTAAGATTTTCAAAAATTTCAAATTCAAATCTTTTTAAATTCAATAACTTATAAGAATATTTTTATAAAACATGAAGATAGCGATTGCTCCGAGTCGACCGAGTAATAAAATCATTGTTTTATATTATAAGAATATTATTACAGTAACTTTTTCAAAATTATTTTCATCATTTCAAATCAATTATTATTTTCTAGAATTTTTAATTATTTTTTATGGAAATAATTGAATTCCTTAGAAATTTTCATTATTTATAAAAATAATTAAATGTTTGCATACTATTTTTGGGAAGTTGAAATTGATTTGAAAATAATTGAACTTTGGGGAAGAATTTTGTTATTTATAAAGATAATTGAGATTTTGACAAGAATTTTTTTTAAATTTGAAAGATAATTGAATTTTATAAGAAAAATTTTATCTTATCTTGAAAATAATTGAATTTCTGCAATTATTTGTAATTTTTCCAAAATTGGATTTTTTTAGTGTTTTCAACAAAAATTTGAATTACAAATTTTGAAATTCTAATATTTTGAAAATTGCTAATTTTATCCTAAAAATTGTTGTTAGTAGCAGTAATAATGATAATAATAATATTGCTATTACGGTATTAATTAAACATTCATTATTTAATTAAACTCCCAACATTTGAAAAAGCATTCATTACATTTGTAATTTGAGCCTAAATATTCCGAGGAGATCGATTTTACTTCACGAAACGAGAAACTCCATTAAACTTCTAACACATATGAGTTATGTATATTGAACGCTTTCGAAAGCTTATATTCACTGGCTTGCAAGATATTAGAAAAAGAAAAGTCGTCTATCATTTAGAAAAATTCGATTGTTTCTTAACATTTAATCATTTGGATACGTCTTCAGTTTAATATACCTACTTCATAGAAAAAACAATAATAAAATCTCAAAGTGAAAAAAAATTCAGGTCTTTTCAAAAATTATATTAAAAATATAATTTTTATAACTCAAGTTTTTTTAAGAGTTTCATTGAAATTTTTAAAAATAATTGAATTTTTATCTTAATTTAATTTATTTTTTCAAATTTAACTTTATATATGTAAATATGTTAAAAATTTAACTTTATTCATGTAAATATGTTTAAACTTTTACTTTATGTATGTTTAATGTAGTTTGCCCTTAAAGTTTCTTCTCCAAAATTTAATTATTTTCAAAAATGTTAATAAAGTTTTTGGAAAGATTTCAATTATTTTCATAATTCTCCTCAATTCAATGATTTTCAATATCTTCTGGTTTAATAAAATTTTCTAAAATAATTCAATTATTTAGTAAAATACTTTTTAGGAATTCAATTATTTCCATAAATAGTAAAACTTATCGCAGAAATTCAATTATTTTTAATATAATTTTAATCAAATTTCTTGAAAAATGTACAAATGGTATGGTATGGAATTTAATTATTTTTGTAAATATAGGTGATAAAATTCTTTTCAGGAATTCAATTATTTTTAAAAATTTTTAATAAAATTCTTGGCAAAATTTCAATTATTTTCAAAAATCTACTATTTTAATAAAAATTTTTAAACGAATTTAATTATTTAAAAAATTTTTAATAAAATTCCACGCAAACATTTAATTATTTTCATAAATAATAAAATTTTCTTTAAGGAATTTCATTATTTTCATAAATAATAAAATTTATCGCAAAATTTCAATTATTTTTTAATTTTTATACAATAATTCTAATCAAATTTCTCGAAAAATGTAATTATTCTTAAAAATTTTATTCAAATTCGTCAAAAGATTTAAATTTTTTGAAAATTTGTTAATTTTGATTGATTTCTTTATGAGAATTCAAGTTTAAGAAACATTCAACTATTCAATAAATTATTTATTTTTGTATTTATATATTGTCAAACCCCGATTATCCGAACTAACCTAGGCAAGGCAAGGTTCGGATAATCAAATGTTCGGATAATAGAGATTTTAATTTTTTTCATAATTAAAGTAAAAAAATTGCATAGTTGGACTATATATATTTAATTTAATACTTTTTTTATATATGCATAAGTATATATAGGGGAACATAGTCTAGGTCGGCCACCTTTTTGACTTTTGTTTATAACTTTTTTTTAAAAATGAATTTGGACAATTGAAGTATATGGTTGGAAAGTCCTGTTTAATAGGAACATTTTTTCTGTACAAAGTAAATTGACAGGTTTAAAAATGAAAAAGTTATAAAGATTTAAAAAAAAAAAAATTTGTAGTCCAGGTTGGCCATTACAGTCAAGGTCGGCCATGTTTAAAATTCAAAGGGCATTAATCGTTAAAAAATAAAATGACATGTTTAGAGTTACGTAAAATTGATTCTTTATTGTTTACAGTTTGTAACTTAATGAAATAACAAAATAATAACAATAAACAATATAAAAAAATAAATATAAATAAAAAAAATTTTTGCACTAAAATATTAATAAAATTAAATAAAAATATTAATAAGATGATCAATTATATTATGAGTTATACAGAATTGCAGTTTTTGCAAATGAAGTAGCTCGTCCTCAACTTTGCGCATTTTAAACACATAGTGGCCGACCTTGACAGTAAGTAACATTACCGAATTGTTGTAACCATAAAGAAATACGTTTCGGGATTCGATTTTTTACTTTGTTTTCCTTTCAACCATGAGTCCCACAAATTTTCTGCATACTTGCCTTGACGATTCAATTTGCTTTTTATCTTTTATTAATGGTTTTTCACATTATGCACAAAACTTTTTTTGAGCTTTTTTTGTACCGACGTCACAGAAAACACAATTTTCGATTTTCCGAAAATGTAATTGAACAAAAAGTTAGGTTTCACTAAGACAAGCTTCGACAAAAATGCGCGTAGGTGGCGCTAGTGAACTTGACAAAAAAACGCAAGTGGCCTACCTAGACAGTAGGCCAACCTTGACTACATTCCCCTACGTAAATATATATTAATTAATAATAATATACTAATAAAACAGAGAATTCAGAATTTTTTAAATATTTTTTTTGGCATAAATTTTGTTATTTTGGTTTGAAAGATTCGAGAGGCCAAAAAAAAGTTCAGATAACAGAAGTTCGGATAAAATGATTTTCGGTTCATTGGAGCGCTCATATTAAAACATTGTAGAATGGATTTTTAGAAATAATTGGATTTTGAAAAGATTTCAAATTAAAATGTTTGAAAATCAAAATTTTTCATACATTTAATTCTCAATTCTGTAGAATTTTTTTTTTCAAAAAGTTTAATGAAATTTTTTTAATAATTATTTGTAGTTTTTATTTTCTATCATATATTTAATTGAAGGATTTCCGAGTAATAAAAATTTCATAAAATTAAATTGTAAACAAATAGAATTAGAAAATTCTCAAAGAACTTTTTCGAAAATTGTTAAAAATAATTGATTTGAAGAAGAATTTTAGTTAAAAATTCTAGAAAATAATAATTGAATTGAAATGATAAAAAAATTTGATAAAAGTTACAGTAACAATATTTTTATAATATATAAATATAAAATAATGACTTTATCACTCGGTCATCTTTAATAATTATTATAAAACATGAAGAAAGCGATTACTGATGTTTTACAATAATATCCTTATCATAGTTATTGAATTTCATAGATTATAATTTGAAATCTTTAAAACTTTTAATTCGTATGGAAAAATAATAATGATTGAATATTTATTAAAAAGTGAATTTATTGATGTTTGCGAAAAATTTTACATTTAAAGAAATTCGTAAATAAATGTCATAGAACATTTTGTTGAGTATTTAATAATTTTTAGAGTGAATCAGAATATTCTTTAGGGTCAGGGAAAAAGTCAAAATTTTGTCTAGAAATCAAAGAAAAACAAAACTAAATTTTTGTGGCAACCCTGATTTAAAACAATTGAATAATTACACCATTTTTGTTTTCAAATAAATCAAAAAAATTTTATTATCAAAATGCATATTAGAAGAGAATTAAAAGTGTAATAATAGTAATAAATTTAATTAGTACGTTTTACATATTGTGGTTGAATTGTTGAACATTCCATTTCTAATTCCGTAAAATTTGAATTTCACTCAGAATTCAAAATCGTGTAACCTAATCTAATATTAATTAACATCAACAAGTGTAGTGAGTATTTACTCTAGTATTTATTCCATTATAATTTATTCATTCCATTTCAGAGGAATTAAAAAAATTCCAACTATTCTTTTGTGTGTATAAGACAAAAATACATATAAAGAGCAACAGTTTTTAGTATGGCATGTATCTATTTTTATGAATCAATTTCCCAGTGATTGTATTGTTAATTGCGTTAATCAATATTGAGGCGATTGATGAGCAGCTTATTGTATGATTAAGTATCTTATCTATTATTGGGAAGTCGTGTCTGACCCATTTTGGCTTTAGTTCGTCCTGTTCACGCTAGATAGGAATTTAATCAATGTTTGCTTTCATATACGAAAGAGAAATTATAAATTTTAATTAGACATGACTTATTACTTCACTTCGTATATCATCCACGCATTTTATCATTTTCTAAAGAGGAAGAGGAAAATTGCAAAACATTCTTTTTTCATTTTCAATTTCAATTACTTTTGATTGTTAAAAAAATAAATCCGGTATTTAATTTTTTTTTCATCAGTGTTTAATTTTTACTTACAACTATTATTGGAGAGAGGGACTTCAATTTTTCTAATTGAACTAGCAACAATTAACTAGGCCAACTTCTTCCTACCTTTTTAAATAAAATTAACAATTTTGAAAATAATATAATTTAAAAATTTTCTAAATTTAAATTTTTGTTGAAAACACTAAAAAAATTCAATTTTGGAGAAATTACTAATAATTGCAGAAATTCAATTATTTTAAAAGAAAAAAATTCTTATAAAATTCAACTATGTTCAAAATTTGAAAAACATCCCAATTATCTTTATAAATAACAAAATTCTTTTCCAAAGTCCAATTATTTTCATAAATGTCAAAAAAATTCTTGCTCTAATTTCAATTATTTTCAAAAAAAATTTTCTAATTTCAATGATTTTCAATATCTACCATTTTAATAAAATTTCCCAAAAAGAATTTAATTATTTTAAAAAAATTTTAATAAAATTGTACGCAAACATTTAATTATTTTCATAAACAATAAAAATTTCACGGGAATTCAATTATTTTCATAAATAATAAAATAAATTTATTATTATTTTCAAAAAAAATAATTTAAAATTCTAGAAAATAATAATTGAATTAAAATGATGAAAATAATTTTGATGATGTTAGAGTAACAATATTCTTATAATATAAAATAATTATTTTGTTTAATTTAAAAAAAGGTTTAAATTTGAAATTTTTGAATGTCTTAATTCCTGTGGAAAATCCTGTTCCAAAAATAAGAATAAAAATAGAAATTGTGCAAATATTTTTCTTCTTTTTCTAAAACAAAATAATAATTTCATTAAAAAAATTGAGATTCATTAAGAAAAATAATACAAAATGAATAAATTTCCTATTTCTTAATCACAGTTGTTTAACAATTTTCAAATTTTGTTTAGAAGTAAAGAACAAAAATTTGCATAATTTCAATTTGACAAAACATAATATTTAACAAAATTTTAGTCTTTTAATGAAAAGAAGTGAAAAAAATTCTGATGATTTCTAATTGTCATTACAATTTTGAATTAATTATAAAATAAAAATAATTATTCATCGTATTTCATTCTTTTATTCTGTCTGTCCACACTTTGAAGTTAGTTTTTGTGTATGCTTTTGTTTTTTCTTTTTCTTCAAAAAATATTGTTTGACAAATCGAAAGTAGGGTATTTTTCCATGATTTATAATAAAATAATATTTATAATTAAAAAATATAAAAAAATTATGATTAAAAAATAAATTATGTTTAATATGAACTTTTTTCTATAACAAATTTTGTTTGACTGATCTAAATTATGCAAATTTTTCTCCTTTTTATTTATAAAAAATATTGTTAAATGTTAAAAAATTATAATTAAGAAATAGGAAATATATCCATTTTATGCATAATTTATATATTTCTCAATAACAAATAAGTTCAGAAACTCATTCTTTTCTTTTATTACAAATTACAAATTTTAATTGAAAATGAAGTTGAAATTTTTTAAATTTTTAGAAAATAAAGAAACAAATTTTACTCAAAAAAATATTCTGCTACATTTATTTACGAATTTCTTTAATTGTAAAATTATTCAAAAACATCAATAACGTTTTTTTAAAAATTATTTTCATTATATTTCAAATCAATTATTATTTTCTACAATTTTTAATAATTTTTTATGAAAATAATTGAATTCCTTAAAAAAATGTTATTATTTATAAAAATAATTGAATTAATGCGAAGGAGTTTATAAAACATTTGTAAATAATTGACTTCCTGAGGAATTTTTATTATTTATAAAAATAATTAAATGTTTGCATACTATTTTTGTGAATTTGAAATTGATTTGAAAATAATTGAACTTTGGGGAAGAATTTTGTTATTTATAAAGATAATTGAGATTTTGACAAGAATTTTTTTTAAATTTGAAAGATAATTGAATTTTATGAGAAGAATTGTATCTTATCTTAAAAATAATTGAATTTCTGCAATTATTTGTAATTTTTCCAAAATTGGATTTTTTTAGTGTTTTCAACAAAAATTTGAATTACAAATTTTGAAATTTTAATATTTTGAAAATTGCTAATTGAGGGACAGGAAAAGTGAATGAATGAAATAACATTAAAATTATTATAGTTAATTAATTATATTTCATTGATCCGAAAGTAGTACAGAATTTCAAAAAATATATAGAAAATTTAAGATATGAAATGAATAGAAAGAATGTTGAGATTAAAATATTCTCAAAACTCTTTATAAAAAATATTAGAACATGTTCAAGGTAAAATTCTGTTTCATAGGAAATATTCCAGTCATATCACATAGAAGAAATCGTAAAAGGATATTGATTTTATACTTGCGTTTGATCAACCTTTCGTTAAATTCACCATACTTTTTTATTGTAAACCTCCAGTTCACAAAGAGGCTCTAAAGCAATTTATCAATCAATAGTTATGTATCGAAAATCGTTAAAAATTCAGTTGTAAAATTCTCGTTTCTTAGGTCTCGAAAATAAATTAACTGATAAAATATTGCTAATAATGATGATAATAACAACAACCTAGATTCATTTGATGTGTATAACAAAGCCCTAAGATAGTATAACTAGTTTGGTATATACCTTAATTATTCCTTAACGTGAGAATCGCAACATCTGGATTTTGCATCTTATATATTCGACTGTAATGAAAAGCACAGAGCAAACGGAATTTTAAATTATTCATGAAATCAATGATAAAAAATCTTTTCATTCGATTGAGATGAATGACAATGTCAACTAAAATGTCAGGAGGAAAGAAAAATATAAATGTGTTTGTGTGTGCCGTAAAAGATGTTGTAAAAAAATGTCTTCTCACGCCTTCTAGATTATTTCTCAACAGCAAACTCTAATCGCTTCTTTCCATGCTAGAAATACTTCTTCTAAAAGTGGAAGCTTGTTGAAAAATAGCTTCCACAGTTTTATGCGTATGGCTTTGATAAAGTTATTCCCATCATCTTGATTATACTCTCTCAAAAAGAAAAATGTTCCGAGAATTGTGGATTTCTTTCTTAATACCGTAACTATAAATTCTAACACTTCATATCGAATATTTATTGTTAGATCAGTTAACGATTTTACCAGACTATTTTTTTTTATAATTTACTTTACCCGGTTGGAAAATTTTTAACAAAATGTTAAAAAAACTTTTCTAGAATGTTTCTAAGAAATAATTCTGTTATGAAGAACTAAAACAGAAAACAGAAATCAGAAAACAGAAAACAGAAAAACAGAAAAAAAACAGAAAAAAAACAGAAAATTACTCTTTAGAACAGCGTTAGCAGGGTTGCCACAAAAAATTAATTTTGTTTTTTCCTGATTTCCAGACTTTTTCCTAACTGATTTTGACATTTTTCCTGACCCTAAAGAATATTCTGATTCACTCTATAAATTATTAGATACTCAAAAAACTGTTCTATTACATTTATTTACAAATTTCTTCAATTGTAAAATTATTCGAAAACATTAATAGCTTCTTTTTTAAATAAATATTTAATCATTATTATTATTCCATCGGAAATCAGATTTTCGAAAAAAATTCAAATTCAAAACTTTATGAAATTCAACAACTTATAAGAATATTATTATCCGAGTCTTCGACTCAGAGTGATTGATATCTTTACGTTTTATAATAATTTAAATTTATAAAATATATATCCTACGCTAGAATTCAATTTTTTTACAACTAATAAAACCTTTCACATAAATTCAATTATTTAAAAAAATGTAATAAAATTCGTTGTAAGAATTCAATTATTTTCATAAATAATACAATTTTTCATAGGATTTTAATTATTTTAATACAATTTTAAATAAATTCCTCGAAAAATGTAATTATTTTCAAAACTTTTTGCAAGAATTCAATTACATTTCATAAATAATGAAATTTTTCGTTGAAATTCAAATATTTTCAAAATCTACTATTTTAATAAAATTTCTCAAAAAATTCAACTATTTAAAAAAAATGTAATAAAATTTGTTGCAGGAATTCAATTATTTTCATAAATAATACATTTTTTACAGGGTTTCAATTATTTAAAATAATTGATATAATGCTATTAATATTCAATTTTTATTAGAAACTTCTACGAGAATTCAATTATTTAAATATAAAAATAAATAATTTATTGAATGATTGGATGATTTTTAAAATTGAATTCTCATAAAACAAATTTTTAAATAATTCAATTCTTTCGACGAAATTTAATAAACTATTTAAAAAAAACCTTTTTCGAGAAATTCGATTAAAATTGTTTTAAAAATAATTGAAATTCTGCGATGAGTTTTATTATTTTTTAAAATAATTAAATTCTACAAAGAATTTTATTATTTATCAGGGTGGATACATGTCAGTAAAGTCAGGGAAATGGCAGTAAAACAAAAATTTTTGTCAGTAAAGTCAGAGAAAAAAATTTTTTGTCAGGGAAATCTTTAAAATTGAGATTTCTTCAAATTATTTTCCAAAATTGCGACTTTCCCGACTTTTATTACAAAAATTTCGAAAAATTAACATATTTTTAAGTATTAAATGTAACTCATTTCGATTTTCATTGTGCGAAAAATAACTACATATATAATCAAATTTTTCAAAAATTATTTTTGAATCATTTTTCCCTTTAAATTTTTGAAATATACAATTAAAAAGATTTTGAGTAATTAAAATTTTGTAAAATTTAATTGTAAATAGTTAATTTTTAAGTATTTGTTAGAATTTCTGAAAATCAACTTTTGAAGAATTTTAATTGCAAATTTTCAAAATAATTGAATTATTAAAAATTTTAATGAAAAATCTTTAAACGTAAAAATAATGAAAATTAATGAAAATAGCTTCTAATTTTTTAAAATTTAGTATTTTCAGTACTTTCAATTATATATTTCCGAAAATTCAAGTACATACAAAAAATAATAACATTTTAGAATTATTTTTAACATTTTGGTAAAAAAAATCATGTTCAAAATATTTAATTAAAATTCATCAAAAAATTAATTAGTTTTTATAAATAATACAAAAACTCGTCTAAGAAATTCAATTGTTTTCGAAAAATTACATTAAAATATTTTTAAAAACTACTTAATTCTTATAATTTTTTTAACATAATTTTTAAGATTTAATTATTTTCGAATTATAGCAAATAAAAATTTAATTTTCGGACTCATTAAAATTTCGTTGAAATCATGGTCATATTTATAATTAAAATTCTTCAAAAATTTGATTATTTTTATTTTTTGAAAATATTATACCTTAATAAACTTAAGAAAAATACATGGACAGTTACAATTATTATAAAAAATTGAATTTTCGTGTTTAAATAATTTAATTCTTGAAAAAAACATTCGGAAAATTATTTAAAAACATTGATTTAGAGATGAAGTTTAGTTGAAAATTTAGGAAGGGTTATAATTGTAATTTTTAGAAATTATTAAATTTCATAAATTTTATTCATTTTTCGTAAACTTTCATATTTTCCTGTGAAAAGAATTTTGCCGGGGAAAATAATTTTAAGGTCAATAAATTGTCAAGGAAATTGATAATCTGAAACTTGTGACCTCGCTGTTTATGAAAATAATTTAATTATTGTCAAGATATTTATAAAAAAATTTGTCAATAGTTGAATTCCCGTGAAATGTTTATTATTTATGAAAAATAATTTAATTTTTGCTTAGAATTTTATCAACACTGTTTTCAATAATAATTGAATTCTTTTGAAAAATTTTATTAAAATAGTACCTGGCACTTTAATAAAATTCCCTGACTCTTCCCTGACCTGTGGCAACCCTTGTTAGTAAAAAAAGAGATTATCACAACATGATGAAAAAGTATAATTTCGATAGTAGGCTTTAACCCACTTATAACTAGAATGTTAAAGTTATTTGCTGAAAATCTTGCGAGAAGCAATATTTATCTTTTAAAACTTTTAAAACCGGGAGATAACAGCGGATATAGAGAATAACCAAGATTTATGGATTTCATAACAATGAAAAATGGATAAAATTATCTCTTATTCGGTTGTTGAGCTTTAATACTAATTATAGAATTTCTAGAGAAGACCTAATTTGAATTTAGTTTTCGAGTACACAGGGAAAAGAAAAGTGTCGCATTCTTATTTTAAACTAGGATAAAAAATTGAAAAATTTGCAACTTTTAGTAGACACACGTTGTTCGCTGAGTAGAAGCATTTCTTTCTCTTGGGAAATACTCACTCTCTACTCTCTAGTCTCTACGATGTCTTGAAGCGTTTCAACTTGAAGCAGATTGCAGAAATGACCTTCGCACTTCTAGTGAAATGGATTCTGCCGGAAATCTAGTTTGGATCGAGTCGCCAGAGTAAATGCGGCAACGTCAACTGGAACGGTCATGTAACTTGGGGTCACTTATTCTAGTTGAAACAGCCGACGCGCTTAAAGCGGAAGTTGTTGAAAATGGATTAATGGATTATCGATTAAACTTTTACGTTAGAAACTTTCTCGACAGTTTTGACGAATTGACAATTAATGGACACAATATTGACGAAACGATAATTAAACCAAGTTATATAAAATTTTTATTCTACCTCATCAATTATAATAGGATAACTGAAATTTAGTCCATTTTTTACCTATTCAAAAGAATATTGGAGAATATTGGAGAATATTGAAAGAAATTTTACAATTTTAGTCAGAAGTTTGCATATTTTCTAAGCGAACTTGAAAAAGTAGTTAAAACTATTAATACGACTTTACATAGTTATTACAATTGTTTTGAAACTAGAATAGTTTAGAAGAACCTTATAGCTGTAGTTTAAATTTCCTTTTTTCTTCTTCAAGAAATTTTAATAATAATGGTTACAAGTTATTTTTAAATAAACTTGTGAAACTAAATTTTTTTCATTCATTGCATCTAAAGTGTACAAAAAAAAGGAAACAAAGAAATATAATATTTATTTTATATGAATTATAATGAAATTGGAAACAAATATTTTCCATTATCCCTTAAAATTAAAACATTTTAGATGAAGACAGTTGCAATTTTCAGAATTAATTAAAATTTCAGAAGGTTTCAAACTAAAATTTTAGAAAATTTCAATCGTTTCGAAAAAATTAGTAATAATTAATTATTTCCTTACAAAATTGTTCTAGTTAAAAATAATTTTATTCAAATGTCTTAAAAATGTAGGGTTTCTAACAAATTTTACTTCAATTTTCTAAAGTTATTTGAATTTTAAAAAACATTTTTATTAAATAATTATAGACTTAATTAAATTTTGTGAAATTGAGTTAAAAATTATTACATTTGTTGAAGAATTTCATTAGGTAGAAATTTTTTAAAACATCGATTTTTCTTTTAAAAATCAATCGAATTTTAATGTAATAATTGAAAAATAATTGAATTTTACAAATAAGGGGCCGTTCATAAACTACGTCACACGATTTTGCATAATTTTTCCACCCCCCCCCCCTACCCATGTCACAAATTTTACATGCTTTAGCGCCATTTTTTCTATAGAACGTCACAAAAAATGAATTCCACCCCCCCCCCCCCTCTAAGGCGTGACGTAGTTTATGGACGGCCCCTAATTCTCCTTAAAAAAAAACGATTTTTTAAAGAATTTTAATTTTATAATCGAAAAATAATTGAATTATAGAAAAAAAGTTTTAATAAAATCGACTTTTAAAAGAATTTTACTTGGAAATTAATTGCATTTTACTGAAAATTTCCCAAAAAATAAATTTTTGAGATAATTCTAATTTAATAATTGAAAAATAATTAAATTATCCCAAAAATGTTTCAAAAAATTGATATTTCAAAGAATTTTAATTTAATAATTGGAAAATAATTGAATTTTACAAATAATTCTCCTAAAAAATTGATTTTTTAAAGAATTTTAATTTAATAAATGAAAAATAATTGAATTTTACAAACAATTCTCCTAAAAAATTGATTTTTTTTAAAGAATTTTAATTTTATAAATGAAAAATAATTGAATTTTACAAACAAATTTACAAAAAATCAAATTTTCAAAGAATTTTAATTTAATAGTTGAAAAATAATTGAATTTTACCAATAATTCTCCTAAAAAATTGATTTTTTAAAGAATTTTAATTTAATAATTAAAAAATAATTGAATTTTACAAACAACTTTAGTTTAATAGTTGAAAAAAAACCGCTGCCAAGTTGTACATTTTTATAATTTTGGTGTTCATTTCATGAACACTTTGCTTCCTCATAGAAATAATAATAATTGAAATATAAGAATTACTTTTTATAAAAGGGTTAAAAATCATTAAATCTTGGTCCAAAAAAAGTGTTTTTATATATTCTATAAGATGGTAATAATAGTTTAATAATTGCACATAAATTAATAAACAAGAATGTTGAAAAAATGATATTTTCCACAATTCTTGATTTTCCAAATACCAATAATTTCATAATTTCTGCCCGAATCAGGTTAAAAAATAGGTCAAACGAAGCGTTTTTTAATGCTCTTCAAGTTGGTAATAATTTTTTGAAGTTACTTTTAAATAATTTAAAAAAATTTTTATAAAAGTCTTATTTTTCAAAATTTTAGATTTTTAAAAGTTTAATATCTCCGGTTAATATGGACGAAAAATGTTCAATTGGGGCTCAAAAGATGCGTCTAAAAAAACTCTACAAAACTAAATACAAAACAAAACTAAACTTCTAGATTTTTCAACAACATTTTCAAAAAAGTCTTATTTTCTAAAATTTTTGATTTTTTAAAGTTTAATATTTCCGGTTAATATGAACAAAAAATATTCAATTAGGGCTCAAAAGATGCGTGTGAAAAAACTCTACAAAACTAAAGAAAAACATTTATAAGTGTCCTAACATTTTTTTAAGTTACGTCCAAAAAACGTTTTTTTACAAAATGAAAAATGCAAAAAAAAAATAGTTAAACTTCATGAATCGGGCTGAAAATACTCTCATTTTATGTCCCCCGGGGAGACCTACAATTTAAGAAAAAATTTGGGCCTTTTGCTCTTTTTTGTTCTGAGATATTGAGGCAAATGTAATGTTAGTACACACACACACACACACATCGGGACAAATTTTTAAAATCCGTTTTTTGGACTTCGGAGTTCAAAATACGTCGAAAATTTTTTTTATTTATTTAGAACATTTATACGGGGAGTTCCTGTGCATATATTAAGTACTAAAGTATTAGGCATAATAAAAAAAAATTTATAAATATGTCAAAAAATGACAATCCAAAATTTTGCTAATACAAAGCTTCCTTTATGAGGAAGCAATAATTGAATTTTGCAAAAAAAATTTCTGAAATAATAGACTTTTCAAAGAATTTTTTTTAATAATTGAAAAATAATGGAATATTAGAAAAAAAAATTTAATAAAATCGACTTTCAAAAGAATTTTAATTTAATAATTAAAAAATACTGTTTATACTATTAATACGACTTTGCATAGTTATTACAATTGTTTTGAAACTGGAATAGTTCGAAAGAATCTTATAGCTGTAGTTAAACCCAATGGGAAATGCCAGTGTAGTGCCGATGTTCACCACTGGCTTAGTACTCAGACGATTGTTTGGCGTAGTCTAGCCGAGCCTCGACAATTAGTGCTGGCGCAGTACAGAATTTTTGTTTCGCCGAAGCTTGGACAAGCCACGGCGGCAAGTGCTGGCTGAGTATAGAAAAATTGTTCACAACGCTCTTTGCCAACACTGCTTTTTTGACATAAACTTGAAAAAAATTATAAAAAAAGTTTATAAATGTTTATAAATATAAATTTATTGAAAAAAATTAATATTTTACTTTTCAGTTGTTCATTTTTTATTCTTATTAAATTTAATAATAACAATTTAACACAATTGTCTAATTTCGTAAATAATAAATTATTTAAACAAATTAAAATTATAAACAAAATTTAAACTTTAATCTCAATAATAATTTGGTTCCTATTAAAATACTATTATACTTCTTACTATGAATAAAAAATTATTAAAAAATTACCACGTAATTTAAGAATTACGTAAAATGTTAAATGCAATAAATAAAGTAATTTAATTTAATTATTAAAAATTTAGTTTAATTTATTTTATTTCAATTTATTATTTCTAACGTATCCCTATCTTTTTCTCATCTTTGACTCAATAATTGTATGTCTGAATGATACTGAGATATTAATAATTTACTGTACACATGTGTCGTTAGCATAGTGGTTAGAGCGTTAGTCTGTTAGTCCGTAGGTTCGATTCCCCTCGTGAGCAATTTGGTTTATTTTCATAGGTTCGCGATATTTCAAGATTCTAATCGTTAGGTACTAAAATATGAAAATCTAATGCACACTTACTGTAATTGTTTATTATTTAATTTTTAAATGTTATAAACAATTTTTTTCTACTTCATTTACTATATCCATTGTTAGTCTCCATCTTTAATACAATTTCTTTGAGAAGAGAAATATTTTATGAATAATAACTATTTATTAATATTATTTACCATTTTGTTGTTAAATTATTTATAATTATTAATTTACGACTAATTAATAACAATACGGCATTTATTGCGGCAATATTCTCAGCCAGCACTGGTCCAGTGCTGCGCCAGCGCTGTCTGGCAGCACTGACAGACAGTACTTCGGCAGCGCCAGACGGCGTTATCATCCCAGCGCCATGCCAGTGTTGGCTCTCAGCCTTGCCGCCAGTGCTGCCAGTGCTGGCGCAGTGCTACGCCAGTTGTAAATTTCCCATTGGGAAATTACCTTTTTTCTTCTTTAAGAAATTTTAATAATAATGCTTCTAATTTATTTTTAAATAAACTTGCAAAACAAAAGTTTTTCCATTCATTGCACCTAAAATCCACAAAAAGAAAGAAATTAAGAAACAAAGAAATATAAATTTATTTTATACGAATTTTAATGTAATTGGAAACAAAGATCTTTCATTATCCCCTTTTCGGATAATATCACGAATGAAAACATGTCTGTCAACTTTATTAAACCACCTGAATATTTGAATCATCTCCTCTCTCCTCTATATATAGACGGGTAGACATTTCCTCTACTTTTTAATTTTCTTTTTCATTCGTTTCAAAAATTTGTTCACGAGGGAAACTCCGCTTCTATTACTTTGCAAACTTTAGAGTTTGAAAACAAAGTTTTCCAAAAATTGTTAATTAAAGTTTATAAATTTCCCCTTACACAGCAAATAAATATAATAATTAATATTTATATATTCCAAGAGTAATTAATGTCAGAGTTTTGAATAAATAAAAAATAAAGTAGGTCAAGTTAATATTAACAATTATTAAACAAATATCATGATAATATTTTACTTACAAAATTGTAATGTACACATTTTTCAAAAATGTAAAAGTAAAAAATCCAGACAAAAAAAGTTGTCTAGTTTACTTTAATGACATTGTTTTGCGTCATTACAAATTCTCACGTAAATTTGACTAAAATTCTATTAAAATTTAAAATTGTATAGAATTTTTTGACAGCGAATTTTTGTTCCTTGTACTACGAGAACTATACAAAAAATACGACTTGAATATTTGAATAACATTGTGAATAGACGAAACTTAATGACGCATTCTCTTTAGCAACGACTATCGAGAAAATGATTACACGTTCGCCAATATCCTGGAACGTTTCACAGAATTCTCCATCCGCCCCGTTTAAACTTTTCGCTAAATTGTCCTTTTTTCCTGTCACTCGTGTCACTCCAATACGCAGCACCATTAATCGTCCAGGATTTTCGATTGATCGAGCGCGTTAGATACTTATGAATTTATGACGGTTATTAGTCACTGTGTCAAACATGCTGTTATCAGACATTAACCAATCGACGTTATATCTCCATCAATAAACTAAGTGCGGATTTCACATGAAGGTGCGCATAAATCAAAACAATATAACTTTATTACGTCATCAGTGTTCAGAAAAAGTGTTCAGAAGAAGGTTTAAACAAGGTCCAAGAATAATGTGCCCCTGCATTTTCAATGACAGAATCTTTCAACTCATCATGAACTAGAAACACAAAACTTCCTTTTTTAGTTTTTTCCCTCAATTCATTAATTATTCACTACTTGCAACTACTTGTTTAGCGGGAGAGTGTGTTTTCCGTTTATTTATAATTTACAGAGTGTTTGCTGAAAACGTACTATACGATTTTTCAACTTCCTTTTTTCTGCTTGCTACACATAAAGTTTCCATTTCAAACGGAAATAAAAGGACGAATTTAAAATAAGTAGGTAGATTAAAATGTAGTTACTAATACAAGTTTGCCGCGAAAAATTGATTTTCTTCTTTTCTGATTTCCAGACATTTTTCCTGATTTGTATAACAAAATTCAAGGTCCAATCATAAAAAAGATATCATTTTTAGAACCAAAAATTGGATTTAAAACTGTAAGGGTTTTTTATTATTTTAAAAATAAAATTTACGTCCTTCGATTATTTTCAAAAATTACAATAAAAAACAAAATTCAATTATTTTTAACAGAATTTTAGAAAATTTCAATTATTTCAAAAGATTTCAATTTTCAATTTAAGGTCCCGATCAACGAAACGATTTGGAAATTAAATTAATTTTGATACAATTTGGATTTTTCAATACTTGTAAAATTCAATTATTTCTAAATTATGAAATTAAATTCTTTTTAGAAACAAATTTTTTCTAATTTATTTTTTAAATTCAATTATTTTTCAATTTATAAATAAAATTGTTTTTAAATTAAATTATTTTAAATTAAAAAATTAAAATTATTCCAAAAGTCGATTTTTTGTAAAAATTTTTATAGAATGAAATTATTTTTCAATTATTAATTTAAAATTCTTTGAAAAATTAATTTTTTAGGAAAATTCTTAGTAAAATCGAATTATTTTTCAAATTATTAAATTAAAATTCTTTATAAATCGATATTCCTAGAAAAATTGTTTGTAAAATTAAATTATTTTTCAATTAATAAATTAAAATTCTTACAAAAATCGATTTTTTATGAAAATTATTTGTAAAATTCAATTATTTTTCATTATAGAATTTAAATTCTTTGAAAAATCGATTTTTTAGGAAAATTATTTGTAAAATTCAATTATGTTTCAATTATTAAATTAAGATTCTTTGAAAAATTGATTTTTTTAGGAAAATTCTTCGTAAAATTCAATTACATATTTTTCAATTATTAAATTTAAATTCATTAAAAAATTAATTTTTTAGGAAAATTCTTAGTAAAATTTAATTATTTTTCAATTATTAAATTAAAATTCTTTAAAAATCGATATTCTTAGGATAATTGTTTGTAAAATTCAATTATTTTTCAATCATTTTATGTTTAAATTCTTTGATATTCGATTTTTTAGGAAAATTTTTTGCAAAATTTAATTATTATTGAATCGTTAAATTAAAATACTCTCAAAAATCTTTAGTAAAATTCAATTATTTTCCAAATATTAAATTTAAATTTTTTGTAAAATTTGTGAGCAATATTCAATTTATTTCCAATTCCTCGTTCAATTCTTAAGTTAAAATTACAATGATTTTTTTAAGGAAAATCGTTGTTTTAAAAAGTTCCGTATGAAATTCTTCAACAAATTTATTAATTTTTAACTCTATTTTACAAAATTTAGTTAATTTTATAATTCATGAATAAAAATATTTTTTAAAATTGAAATAACTTTCAAAAATCATGAAATAAAATTTGTCAGAAACCCTAAATTTTTTTTAGAAATTGGAATTTTCTGAAATTTGGTTTTGAAGAATTTTATAATTATTATTGATTTACCGAAATAAAAAAACAAGTTATATTGTTTTAAAATTCATAGTAATTTAAAAGTTTTTAAAGTTAAAAAAATTCAAGAATAATTTAAGTTTTAAAGTTTGTCTAAAAATATTTTTTAACACTAAAATCCATAATTTTTGTTGTAATTCTAAAAATTTGATATTTTTCACTACTTTTTTTTAAAATTCCCTGAAATTTTCCTGATTAGTGGCAACCCTGTAATAGTAAATATTTTTAAATCTACGCAATTACTGAAAATATTGGCAAAAACTCACCGTCATCTCGGAACAAGGATGGTCGATGAAAGTCAGTTCCGATTCCTCATCAGTTAACAGGACGCTGACCGTTTTTTTCACCAGACTCGTCGTCTGAAACACATATTGCTACAAACTATACCAAAAACTCTAAGTACATTCATAAATTTTAAAAAATGAATTATGATTTGATAACAAAATTTAATGAAAAAAAAGGACGCGCAATATATGATTATGAATGTAATAAAAAGCATGCCTGTTTTTATGGTAGAAAATTGTAATTTTACTGTAGAAATGAATAAAAGAATCGTGTAAAGGTCATGGCGTATAAAAAATGTCAAAAATCCACCAAAGTTACACTTAGTTTTTTTTAAACAAGAAATGAAGTCACTATAACTTTCAAAATGAAACATATTATGCATTTTTTAATATCAAGGTTTCCTCATAAAATGAAGTAAATAGACTTTTAAGTTGACATTTATGAGGCAATAATTTTGTAGGTAATATAAGCTCAAAATTAATTGAAAATTAATAAGTAATATATGAAAAATATTTACTCCGTCACATCATTGGAGACAAAAATAATAAATTATTTCTAACAACATTTTTCTCTCAATATTATAATTATTGACTTTATTTATTTCACAAAATAATATTTCTGCTAAAAGTTCATATTTGTTTACTAATATATAGTAAATTCAACAAGTATGTAAATTTTAATGAGTATACTAATAAATATTAATATGCTCATATATGTTCGGAATAATAAAACATTTTATTCATCATACCTGTCATAAATAAAGTAATTTCCTTAAAATGAAAATAAATTTATTATTCGCGTTATATTTTTACGATCGTTATAAAAATACCTAATGCATCCCTGTATTTCTAAAAAATATATTTTTAAATAAAATTATATCACTTTAAAAATACGGTTTTAATGGGAACTTTTGTTAAAAGTACGATTTTTACGTCTATGGTTTTGTAATAGTATTTACTTTGGAGAAAAGTCGTTGGAAGAGGCATTAGAGTTAAGTTACGAGTTTAAAAGAGTTTTTTTTCAAAGGATTCGTTTCAACTGTTACATAAACGAAACGTGCCTCTGAATATACCTAATTTTAGTATCCAATTGCTTGGAATGGTCAAACCATTTATTTAAGTTTTTTTCTCTCAAAATATATACAATTCTTTTCCTTGAATTATTTATATAAAAAAGGAAAATATGTAGGATATAATATTTATAAAATATGTGCGGTTTTTTTTTTTGAGAATTACTCATCCGTGTACCTACACATTTTGTGACATAAAAATTCTTCTCATTAAATTACAATGTAGTTTGCTTAAATAACTTTCGGGATGAATTTTTAAAGTGCTATGGATGGCGGAAATTTCCGTTTTAGTAACGGCAGTATAAAGTTTATATACTGGGATATGTTGTACGTTGTCACCTGAGTTATAGACTGAAATCTAAACTTGTCCAATTTTGACACAAAACATATAAACATCAAAATTTACTGCATGTATTTTGTGTCTCTATAATTGCTTCTAAAAGCAATTCTAAACTCTTTCCTAATTTACAGGCAAAATTTTGATTTTTTCCCTGACGCTAAAAAATATTCTGATTCACTCTAAAAATGATCAGATACTCAAAACTGTAACTTATTCAAAATTATTTTCATCATTTCAATTCAATAATCATTATTCAGAAATTCTTCCATTAAATACTTATATATTAGAAAATAAAAACTACAAATAATTTTAAAAATATTCAATTAAACTTTTTATTTATTCATAATTAAACATTTTCAAATTTCAATTATCTAAAATTTTAACTATAATTCATTTTTAAATCAATTTTTATAAAAAATTCTACGAGAATTCAATTATTTAAATACAAAAATTAAGAATTCACTGAATAATTGAATGTTTCTTAAAACTAAATTCCCATAAAGAGTTTATTACTTATGAAAATAATTGAATTTTTATAAAGAATTTTATTAAAATTTTTGAAAATATAGTTGAATTTTTGCTAAGAATTTCATTACTTTCCAAAATAATTGAATCGTGTAAAGAATTTTACTAAAACTTTTAAAAATAATTGAATTTCTGCGCAGAATTTTATTACTTATGAAAATAAATAAATTTTTGTAAAGAATTCTGTTGAAATTGTTGAAAATTAAATTCTTTCGAGGAATTTAATTGAAATAATTATATTCCTGTAAAATTTTGAATATATTTATGAAAATAGTAAATATTAAAAATCATTGAATTGGGGAGAATTTTTGAAAATAATTGAAATTTTGCCAAGATATTTATTATTTATAAAAATAATTGAATTTTAAAAATAATTTAACTATTTATAAAAATAATTGAACTGTTGTGAAGAATTTTATTAAAACTCATAAAAATAATTGAATTCTTGGGAAGAATTTTATTATTTATAAAAATAATTGAATTTTTTTGAAGAATTTTAATAAAATTTTTGAAAATAATTAAATTTTTGTAAGGAATTTCATTATTTTTTAAAATAATTGAATTACTGTGAAAAATTTTATTAAATTTTATTTTAAATAATTGAATTCTTTTGGAGACTTGCAGTAAATATTAAAAATCATTGAATTAGGGAGAATTTTTGAAAATACTTAAAGTTTTGCCATGAATTTTATTATTTATAAAAATAATTTAATTCTCAGGAAGAATTTTATTATTTACGAAAAGAATTGAATTTTCGAGAAGAATTTTATTATTTATAAAAATAATTGAATTTTTTTGAAGAATTTTATTAAAATTCTTGAAAATAATTGAATTTTTGCTAAGAATTTTATTATTTAAGAAAATAATCCAATTACTGTGAAAAATGTTATTAAAACTTTTTAAAATAATTGAATTCTTGGAAAGAATTTTATTAAAATGCTTAAAAATAATTGAATATTATTACTAAGAATTCAATTATTTTTCAAAATAATTGAATTACTGTGGAAAATTTTATTAAAAGTTTTAAAAGTATTTGAATTTGTTCGCTGAATTCTATTACTTTTGAAAATAATTGAATTTTTGCCGTGGATCTGTCTTATTTTTAAAAATAATTGAATTTTTAAAATAAATTTATTATTAACAAAAGTAATTGAATTTTTGAGAGGAATTTTATTATTTATAAAAATAATTTCATTTTTGTAAAGAATTTTATAAAAATTCTTGAAAATAATTGAATTTTTCCGCAGAATTTTATTACTCATGAAAATAATTGAATTTTACTAAAGAATTCTGTTGAAATGGTTGAAAATTAATTTGTTGCGAGAAATATAATTAAAATAGTTGAATTCCTTTAAAATTTTGGTTATCTATGAAAATAATTAAACGTTTGCGTAGAATTTGTTTAGCAAAAATGTAATATTGGAAAAAATGATTGTTAGTAATGTAAAATTAAGAAAGAAGAATTAAAAAAACGTGGGGAAAGATACTAATTTATTTGAGTTAAATAAAAGTACATTTGTCTCAGAGCCTACTGAATTATTTATTGCTCTTAAATAAAAATTTTACTCGGCACGAATAAAACTTTTATCTGAATCAAATAAAATTTATTAAATCAAATATAAAGTTTAATAGGCTCTGAGTGAAATATTTTTTCCCTTATAGTAAAATATTTCTCGGTGTATCATTTCCGTTGACTGTATTCCAAAATAATAACTTTGCCAATTAGTAAAATTATACTACAGTGTAAATGAAATGTAATTTCACAAAATGTAATTAAATCAAAGTTTTAAGCAAAATATACTAAACCTAATTTCAACTAAAATGAATATATTTATCTAATTCCACTTCACATATTTGTGTGAATAATAATGTGACACTGAAGGTCCTATTTTATTTTCGATAAAATCCCCGCTTTGATATTAAAAAGAAGAATTTGATATTAAGGAGTGTCAATGCTAAATCCAGAATGATAAGGAGTGTATCCTTTTTTTCTGATCTTATATACATGAGCGAGCGCAAAAGTTTTATTTCCTCAAAGCACAATAGCAGAATATTTCGTCTTATCGGTGAAAATGTTTCACAAAGATAAATCTCGTATAGTAAATTTTTTGTGGAGCTATAAAACCTGATATATACGAAGGGCTGTACAAAAATCCACTAAATCTAAATGGAAGACATTTAAAATTATTCCATTGTATATACTATCTACAACCAGATATTTGTCACTGCTACACATTCTTATTTTCTGAACTCTACAAAATGTTTAATGGAAAATAATATTTTTACCTTCAAGACGATATAAAAAGCAATTTTTTTTTATTTTTACAGCTCAATAAAACCTGAAACCAAACCAAAAGATGTTGTTTCATCTTTCTAGATCATCCTTTTCTTTGAGACACACACATCGCGTTTTTTTATCTTTAAATACCGTAGAATTTATACGTTCAGAGATTTTTTTTCAAATTTCACCTTGGGTACAATTTTGCGCATTCATGAACATAAAAGAGTGATTTTTCTAAAAGTGATACTTTGAAACTTGAATTTTTTAATTTTTTTTTTTAATGTGTGAATCTGTTTCCAATTTGTTGAAGTGTTTGGGCCAAATTATTCCAAAAAGACCTACTCAAAGTATTTTCAATCTGTTTCATGCGCAAAATTGAGTTTTCTTTTTTAACCCATTAACGCCTGAATGCACTGAATTTTTAGTCTGACTTCAAACTTAAGTATTTCTTAATAAAAATACTATTTTCTTTTCGGACAAATTTTTTTTTATGTATTGGAGTGTCCTCTATCTGAATATCATGTTTAAAAATTATTACAAAATTGTTTAACAATATTTTTTTGCATATAATTAAAAAATTACACAATTTTTTAATGATTTTTTTTTTTAAATCTTAAATTTAAATGTCAAAAATTTTTTTTTAACGGTTCACATTTCCATAAATCGTGCACTCGAATGTTACACTTTCCAAATATATATATCGTCCTTTTGTAAATAAACTTTTGATTTTTCAAAATGGCGCCTAAAAACTCAAAAATTTATGAAAATTTAAAATTTATTGTCCGATGTACATTTTTTTTAAAATTTGGCTTGAAAATGCTTACTTGCGGGTTTTTGGGGTCGCTGATTACGAATCTGAAATTACTTTTTGAAAATTCAAAATGGCGGATCCAATATGGCGGACAAAATTTTCAAAAATTAGTCGGATTCTCCTCAAAATCCTTACTCGGGGGTTTTCGGGGTCGCTGATTACGAATATGAAATTACTTTTTGAAAATTCAAAATGGCGGATCCAATATGTCGGACAAAATTTTCAAAAATCAGTCGGATTCTCTTCAAAATCCTTACTCGGGGGTTTTCAGGGTCGCTGATTACGAATCTGAAATTACTTTTTAAAAATTCAAAATGGCGGATCCAATATGGCGGAAAAAATTTTCAAAAATCAGTCGGATTCTCTTCAAAATCTTTACTCGGGGGTTTTCGAGGTCGCTGATTACGAATCTGATATTACTTTTTCAAAATTTAAAATGGCATATCCCATACAACGGGTAAAGAAGGTTAAATTTTATTTAATCCTTTTGAAAATGCTTACTCAAGGGTTTTTAAGGACACTTTATTTGAATATCTTTAATTATTTTGAACATCTTTAGCCACCAGTTGCTAAACTGATGTTTCCAATTCTCACCGCGTGGAGGTAGATGAACAACGAGAATCTTATTTTTTAAAAAATTTTTTTTTTAATTTTTTTTTTGCTTATGACCAGTATTGTAGTCGCGTGTTGCCAATCATCAGATCAAAAAAATGGATTTGGGTGATATTTGAGCGCTTAATTCAATCATCAATAACGAATGCGGTAATTTTACACAACACTGTAAACAGCGAATCGAAAAAAATTGGGATAAAAGAGTTTTCTATAAGCATTAGCAAAAGTTATCTGATAAACAAAAAGTGCACAAATCCTGTTGTGGAAAGAAACGAATCACAAAAATATTGCTCAACAAATAAATGTTTAATAAGAACACGAAAATCTTGCCGCACCTGTCTTCAATATTTTTGTGAAAAATGTTTTAAACAGGCACACGGAGTGTAGAGAAGCAATAAGGGTGGAGTCCCATGGCACCGTTTTGCGTTGCGTTTTGTAACTAGGCCATGAGTGCAAATATAGCAAACATATATCTCCATCTCTCTCACACTCATTGCCTAGTTACAAAACGCAACGCAACACGCTGCCATAGGACTTCAGCCTAAGAATAAAAAAGTTGGACAACTATAATTTTAATATAATATATTAATTTATAAAATAAAAAAAATTTTAAATCCAAAAAAATTAAAAATTAAAAAAAGCAAAAAAAAATTTTTTAAAAAAATTTTTAAAAAATAAGATTCTCGTTGTTCATCTACCTCCACGCGGTGAGAATTGGAAACATCAGTTTAGCTACTGGTGGCTAAAGATGTTCAAAATAATTAAAGATATTCAAATAAAGTGTCCTTAAAAACCCTTGAGTAAGCATTTTCAAAAGGATTAAATAAAATTTAACCTTCTTTACCCGTTATATGGGATATGCCATTTTGAATTTTGAAAAAGTAATATCAGATTCGTAATCAGCGACCTCGAAAACCCCCGAGTAAGGATTTTAAAGTGAATCCGACTGATTTTTGAAAATTTTTTCCGTCATATTGGATCCGCCATTTTGAATTTTCAAAAAGTAATTTCATATTCGTAATCAGCGACCCCGAAAACCCCCGAGTAAGGATTTTGAAGAGAATCCGACTAATTTTTGAAAATTTTGTCCGCCATATTGGATCCGCCATTTTGAATTTTCAAAAAGTAATTTCAAATTCGTAATCGAATTTCCGAAACTCCCGAAAAACCCGCGAGTAAGCATTTTCAAGCCAAATTTTAAAAAAAATGTACATCGGACAATAAATTTTAAATTTTCTTAAATTTTTGAGTTTTTAGGCGCCATTTTGAAAAATCAAAAGTTTATTTACAAAAGGACGATATATATTTGGAAAGTGTAACAATCGAGTGCACGATTTATGGAAATGTGAACCGTTAAAAAAAATTTTTTGACATTTAAATTTAAGATTTAAAAAAAAAAATCATTAAAAAATTGTGCAATTTTTTAATTATATGCAAAAAAATATTGTTAAACAATTTTGTAATAATTTTTAAACATGATATTCGGATAGAGGACACTCCAATACATAAAAAAAATTTTGTGCGAAAAGAAAATAGTATGTTTATTAAGAAATACTTAAGTTTGAAGTCAGACTAAAAATTCAGTGCATTCAGGCGTTAATGGGTTAAAACCTCACTGAATACATGTGATAAATAGAAAACCACTAACCGGACACTCAAAAAGACTTCCCATTTTATCTAGTGAAAGAACTCATAGAAATTTCCAAAATTTCACCACCGGGAAATGCGCCCCATTATGCACTTCACAAATATTTTTTTAAAATTTCATTTCAGTCTCGTTGAAAAAATATTACCAATATATTCAATGCTAATTAAGGTCGTTTTCAATGCAATTTAAGAAGCTTAAGAACATTGCACAACTTTTAAGAATAAGAAAACGAAGAAATTGAAGAAAAGTTTTTTTTTGTGAAGGAGAATCTGTTGAAGCAAATCACTGCAATTTCGATTGGACGAACGTGTTTAAACTTTCTTTTCCATCTAAGTCTCTTTTTAGACATTGATTTTGTGTTGGTTAATTGGAAGTTGACCGAGTCTGTCTGTGTGACTAAGATTCTTAAAGAACATTTTTAAGGTTTAAAGGGTATTGAAACTACTAACGACTTGAAGAAAAGATACTTCTACAATTCTCCAGATCATTGTTCTAATCAATAAACTGATCAACTTTAATTTATAAGTTTTTTCTTTCATGAAAATAAAAAAAAAAAGCAAAATCAATTCGACTTAATTTCGAATAAAAACTTTTTCTTTTGTCATATTTCAAAACTTTTCTGACATTGACCTAGTCACAGAGCTTTTTTTGCATACTGTATTCTAAAGGTTTGCCAGAAAAATTTGATTTGATTTTTTTCTGACTTTTCCCTTATTTCCAAAAAGAATTTTCGGGTTTTTTCCTGACCGTATACAAAAATATTCTCATCTTATTATCTAAAAATTATTAGATACATGCTTCAAAAAATTCCATAGGAATTAAAATTCTTCGAAACATTCAAATTCAAACATTTTTAAAATTCAACAACTTATAAGAATATTTTTATAAAATATGAAGAAATTGATGACTCCGAGTCAAAGACTCGGAGTGATCTATTTCTTAGTGTTTTATAATAATCAAAGATAAAATCATTATCTTATATTATATAAAAAACATTGTTACTCTAATTTCTTCAAAATTTCAATTCAATTATTATTCTCTACAATTTTTAACTATACAATTCTTCTTTAAATCAATTATTTTTTAATATTTTTGAAAAAGTTCCTTGAGAATTTTAAAATTCTTTTGTTTACAATTCAAATAAATAATTTTTAAAAAAATTCAATTAAACTTCTTCAAAAAAATTAATTATACAGAATTGTCAGTTAAAAGTATGAGAATTTTAGATTTTAAAAGATTTTAACATGAAACCTTTTCAAAATTCAATTATTTCTAAAAATTGACGCTTTAATAAAATAACTAAATAAATAAATAATGCTTTTAATATTTAAATATTTTCTAAAATTAGAACTGAAATTCTTTTTCAAATCAATTCTTATCAAAAAGTTGTACGAAAATTCAATTATTTCAATACAAAAATAAATAATTTATTGAATATTTCTTAAAATTGAATACTCATAAAAAAATTTTATCAACAAATTTTTTAATAATTGAATTCTTTTGACGAATTTTAATAACATTTTTAAGAATAATCACATTTTTCGAGGAATTCGATTAAAATTGTATTAAAAATAATTGAAATTCTGCTATGAATTTTATTATTTATGAAAGTAATTGAATTTTTATAAAGAATTTTATTAAAATTCTTGAATTTTTTATCACTCTTTCATTATTTTTCAAAATTATTAAATTCCTGTCAAGAATTTTATCAAAACTTTTAAAAATAATTGAATTTGTACTCAGAATTTTATTACTTACAAAAATAATTAAATTTTTGTAAAGAATGCCTTTAAAATTGTTGAAAATTAAATTCTTTCGAGGAATTTAATTGAAATAATTGAATTCCTGTAAAACTTTGAATATATTTATGAAAATAATTAAATGTTTGCTTAAAATTATATTAACATTTTTTTAAATAATTGAATTCTTTTGGAGACTTCCATTAAAGTAGTAAATATTAAAAATCATTGAATTAGGGATAATTTTTGAAAATACTTAAAGTTTTGCCATGAATTTTATTATTTATAAAAATAATTTAATGTTTAAAATAATTGTACTATTTATTAAAATAATTGAACTGTTGTGAAGAATTTTATTAAAACTCATAAAAATAATTGAATTCTTGAGAAGAATTTTATTATTTACGAAAAGAATTGAATTTTCGAGAAGAATTTTATTATTTATAAAAATAGTTGAATTTTTTTGAAGAATTTTATTAAAATTCTTGAAAATATTTGAATTTTTGCTAAGAATTTCATTATTTAAGAAAATAATTCAATTACTGTGAAAAATGTTATTAAAACTTTTAAAAATAATTGGATTCTTGGGAAGAATTTTATTATTTATGAGAAGAATTGAATTTTTTTGAAGAATTTTATTAAAATGCTTAAAAATAATTGAATTATTGCTAAGAATTCAATTATTTTTCAAAATAATTAAGTTGCCGGCTAATTTTAAAAAATTATAATATTTTGCAGGAATAATTTTAAAGGTGTTAGGGTCATTGAACAAAAAGAATTTTTTAAATATTTTTAATATTTATTGTTAAATAAGCATCTAAAGTATATGAGGTCGTAAAAACTGTCACTTTTTCATCTATTAGAAAATATTAAAGAAAGCACATAATTTATAATGAAAACGTAACAAAATTATTAGAATTTATTAAAAACGACTTAGTTTATTATTATAAATTGATAGAACCAATTATTATTAAGAAATATTACTTAAATGAAAATGATTTTAAAGTTCTCCTGGCAAATAACCTAATTTTGAAAATAATTGAAATCATTTGACGAATTTTATTAAAATTATTGTATTAAAAATAATTGAATTCATGTGAAGAATTCTAATCTTTATAAAAATAATTAAATTGAATTAATTTTTGAATATTGAAGTAAAATTATTCATTAAATAATTTTTAAGTAATAATTTTATGATAGTTCTTCGAGAATTAAGTTACATATTTATAAAGAAATAGAAAAACTTGAAAGTTTTGTATTAGAATTCGTGGTAATTTAATTGTTTATGAGGCAAATAAAAAAGACACGAAAATTCAGAATTTTCTCATGAATTCTAAACTCTTCATTTTTTTTCAGTACTTTTAAAAAAAATCCCCGACTTTTCCCTGAATTCCTTATCTCAGAATATATTATTATTATAGTTATAATAGTATTAAAACTACATTCCATTTCATATTTTATTTTTATAAAAAAATATTTGAATTAGAAATTTTTAAATTCTATTAATTTTCAAATTTTAAAAATTTTAATTAAAAAAAAGTAGGTAAAGAAGAAGTTAGTAAGAATTGTTGCTAGTTTCCGCAGTAAAATTACAATTTTGATTGAAAATGTACTATAGGTGAAGGCAGTAATGTTTTTAGACGAGTTATAAAGGTTAAAAATAGAATTTTCCGAAAAGAAACTCACCAATTGAAGTATCGTAGGCGTGCAAATATTCGGAAGTCATAAATTGGGAGACGAGTGAACTTTTTCCGACTGCTGAAGCTCCGAGCATTAGAACCCGAAAGGGAGCAGGACCCTGGGAAGCACTACTTTCTCGCGAACTGGCCAAAGAATTTGCTGCTGAATTTCTCGCAGACCCGGGATACGAAGCCGTTAAATGCTCCGTACTGCAAAAAAATATACATATTAAATTAATTAAATGTCAGAAAAAATACGCTTGAGAGGATTTTTTTGCCTTTCCGACGAAACAATATACATTCGTTAAATAATTGCGAGTGGCTACTTCATGAAACATAGTTTCATTAACTGCGTTTATCTACACATAGATAGTTTCGTACATATGTAGATATTTCGTGTCGTTTACACTAATACAAGCATTTTTTTTACAAAAAACTTTGTTTGTACACATTTGGCTTCATTTGTAAATTTTGTGGCAGTGAGCAGGAGTTTGATAATAAACCACATGTCACTGCTTTAATTTACTTCACGGTAAATTTATCTGTCAGATAAGTGAGTAACACTGTTTAGTACGGCAAATACAAATTGCAAAATCTGTCTTGATAAATTGAGCGAAGTCAGTGCAAAATTAGTTCAATTTTGGTCACGAGAATTTAATTACTCAAATAGAATCCTAGGATATACGCGTATTGAGTATTTTCACATTAATTGTATATTACTTGATTTTGACTGCTTGATTGGCGTATCATTAGATTCTCCAATAAATGAGTACGTTTGTTGCGAATTTCGAGAAGATAATGATGTTTTCAACACATTTCACCAAAATTAACGTATTAATGCAGTTCAATTACTTTCACAAACAATTTTTAAAACTGCTCTTTCTGTGTATTCTAGTTTCTATTGCATGTATTAATAAATATTCATCTTGTT
Organism: Leptopilina syphax; assembly: GCA_032872505.1. Classification (NCBI taxonomy): domain Eukaryota; kingdom Metazoa; phylum Arthropoda; class Insecta; order Hymenoptera; family Figitidae; genus Leptopilina; species Leptopilina syphax. Next base: position 25,898,797 of record CM065469.1, on the reverse strand, counting down.
AATCAAAAACAATTTTTTAGCTTGGGAAAAAATATTAAATTCAAAATCATTGATATTTCAGTCATACTTTGTCAGACTTTGCACTCGATAATTAATTTTAAAAAAGCAGCAAAAAGTCGCTTTCAAACTAATAAAAGTAGTAAAAAAGTAGCTATATCGAAAAATTAAACTTGAAGACCAAAAAAACTCGTTGTTATAGACACTTCACAAATCTGACAAAAATTCCTTTTCATATTTTTTATTTTCCAGACTTTCTCATCTAATAAATTAAAAGATAATAAATAAAAAAAATTATAAGCGAATAAATTAAATTCCTGCAAACGAATTCATGAAAAGAATTGAATTCTGTTAGAAAATTTTATGACAATAGTAGATATCAAAAATCATTGAATTGCGAAAAGTTTTTAAAATGAATTAAATTTTACAAAGAATTCTATTAAAATTTTTGACAATAATTGAATGTCTGTGTGGCATTTTATTCAATTTTTTTGAAAATAGGTGAATTCCTAAAAAGCATTTTATTATTTATGAAAATAATTGAATTCTTGCGAACGATTTTATTAGAATTCTTTTAAATAATTGAATTTCCAAGAAGAAATTTATTACTTCCAAAAATAATTAAATTCTTGTTATGAATATTGTTATTTATGAAAATAATTAAAATTTGCAAAGAATTTTATTAAAATGCCTCAAAATAATTGAATTTTCAGGAATAATTTTATTATTTATCAACATAATTGAATTCTTTCGAATAATTATTTACGTAAGTAATTGAATTCTTGGGAAGAATTTTATTAAAATCTAAAAGAAAAATTGATTTCTTTCGAATAACACTTTTCTTAAAATATTTGAAAAAAATTGAATTCCTGTGAAAAATTCTAATATTTTTGTAAATAATTGAATTATTGCGAAAAATTTTATTATAAAATATTTCAAAAAAATTGAATTCCTGTAAAAAAAAATTGTTTTTTTTAAAATAATTTAAAATATAGTATTCAGAATAATAGAAATTCTTCGATGAGTTCTATTATTTATGAAAGTAATTAAATTCTTTCTTAGAATTTTATCAAAACTTTATTTTTGAAAAATTGAATTTCCTTGAAAAATGTTATTATTAGGGATATTAATTGAATTATTATGAAGAATTGTATAAAAATTTTTCTAAATTTTTTTAAAAATGCTATTCTATAGGTTGAATTCCTGTGGAAATTTTATTATTTTTGAAAATAACTGAATTTTGAATGAATTTTAACAATTTTTTAAAAATAATATTAATTCTTTTACGAAATTTCATGAAAATAATTGAATTTTGAATATTTTTTTGAAAATAATTGAATCGTTTTAAAGAATTTGATTATAATTTTTGAGAATAGTTTTTTGGTTTTTAATATTAGCGAATTTAAAGTAAAAAAAAAATAATAATAGTAGTTTCTAGTGGCTGAAATCTAAAAAAAGTACCCAAATAGTAGAATCACGTAAAAAAGTAGTAAATAGTAGGTTTTAGTAGATGAGTGCGAAGCCTGGTGATATTTTCAGTAAAATTTCACTAAATGAAATCGCGAGAATAGAGTATTTCACTAATTCGGATTTAGAGACCATTTATTAGCGATTAATTATTGAAATGTAATTGAAAGCGCCAAAAAAATGAAAAAACCTTTCACATTATATTCCAAAGGGATCTTATTAACGGAAATTATTGAGAGAAATTTTTCTCTTCTTTTAATGAAAAGACCATCAAAATCAATACTAAAATGGCTTCGTTCAATGTTTCTTTAGCGCATTATTTGTAGAACAATTTGAAAGCACAGAATGAAATATCGTGGCAATTCGATTTTACCGAATAAAAACTCAAGTGGCAAAAGCAGTGAAAAGTAAGAAAGCAAAACGGATCAAGTGGACATTTGAAAGGACGTTGTTCCTCTTGTTGTGGAGAGGTCATGACAAACTGGAGCATTGAATTTAATGCTCTGAAAAGTATTGCCACGTCTCAGATATCAAAAAGCTGTGTATATAGGAGGCGAAAATAATGTATAATTCCACTGGAGAAGAAAGGAGAAAAAAAGGAGAAAAATTTCCTCTCGATAAAAAATTTATTTTATTTATAAATATATTTACTCTTAGGATATTAGCAATTTTTTTCACCTATCGAATTAGTTCACACGACTTTAAAATTGGAGATTTTTCAGAGATTTTGTGAATCGTGAAAATGTACGTTCCTGCTCACAAAATTCACACCTGGTTCCAACTCCACTATAACGTGTGTTGTTGTCAAAGCCCCTGGAAAAATAATAGCATAAAAGCTTCACTGAGACGAAAACCTTGTGGCCCGTGTAATACTCTGACCAAAATATCAACTATCTCTCATCGTGTTAGTGCTGAAAGAAAACTGTTTATGATTAACGAGCCGTGAAAAACTCCAATAATGTATAAATTACATAAACAAAACTTTCATCTACAACAAAATAATGATCAAACTTTTATCTCCGCATTATAAGTTTGTAATTGATTCATTTTTAATTACGTAATAAAAATAAGGTGTCGGTAAAACCATTTTTCAGTGGCTGAGTTATTTAAATATTAAATATTTATGAGCAGCAGGGCTGACACAAAAATTTTATTTTCATTTTCCCTGACTTTACCCTGATTTACAAACAAAATTTTGCCCCTTTTCCTGACTGCAAAAAATATTCTGATAACTTGAAATTTAATTATTATAAAACATGACCGAATGATAAAATAATTCTTTTATATTTTAAGAATATTGTTACTGTAACTCATTAAAAATTATTTCCATCATTTCAATTCAATTCAATTTCAATTTTCTACAATTTTTGAAAAATTCTTTAAGAACTTTCAAATCCACGTGAACCCCTTGATGCAAGAACCAAACATAGACCATTGAAATTGAACGGGCTGCGTCTGGTTCTTGCATCAAGGGGTTCATTTATTTACAATTCAATTATACCAAAAATTTCGATTATTCGGAAATTCTTCAATTAAATATATGTATATTCGAAAATGAAAACTTTAACTAATTTCAATAGAATTAGAATAAAAATTCTTTTAAAAAAAGTTGTAAAAAATTGTTAATTAAAAGTATAAAAAATTCATATTTTCAAAGATTTTAATTTGAAACGCTTATCAAAATTCAATTATTTCTAAAAATTCACGCTATAATGCTTTTAATATTCAATTATTATCTGAAACTTTAACTGAAATTCATTTTTAAGTCAATTTTTTATTAGAAAATTCTACGGGATACCAATTATTTAAATACAAAAATTAATTTATTAAATTGAATGTTTTCTAAAATTGAATTTTTATAAAAAATTTTATCACCAAATTTTAATAAAATTTTTAATTTATTAATTTATGAAAATAATTGAATCTCTGAAAAGAATTTTAATAACATTGAAAAAGATTAAATTATTGCGAATAATTTTATAAAAAATATATTTATTTGATTTTTTCGAAAAAAAACTTTTGTAAACTCTATTTTAAATAATTAAATTCCTGCGAAATTTTTTATTACTTATAAAAATAATTGAATTTTTGCGTAGAATTTTAACGAAATTTTATTAAAATAATTACATTACTTTTGAAAATACATTAAATTCTTTCGACGAATTTAAAAAAAAATTTAAGAATATTTGCATTTTTCGAGGAATTTAATTAAAATTGTATTAACAATAATAATTGAAATTCTCCGCGAAGTTTTATTAGTTATGAAAATAATTTAATTCATAAAAAGAATTTTATTAAGAATTGAAAATAATTTCTTGAAAATTAAAAAATTGTATTCTTTATGAAAAAATTGAATCCTTAAAATGAATTGTAATGTTTATGAAACATTTTTAATTACTGCGAAGAATTTTATAAAAAAATGTTTATTCAATTGATTTTTTTCCAAAAAAACATTTGCAAATTCTATTTTAAAGAATTGAATTCCTGTAAAATTTTTTATTATTTATAAAAATAATGGAATGTTTGCGTAGAATTATGTTAAAAAATTTGTTAAGTCACTGAATTATTTTAGGAAATTTTATTAAAATTTATTGAAAATCATTGGATAGAGAAAAATTTTTGAAAATAATTGAAATTTTGTCAATGATTTTATTAAAATTTTTGAAAATAATTTAATTTTGGCGAAGAATTTTGCTATTTACAAAGATAATTGAAATCTTGTCGCGGATTTTAAAAATAATTGAATTTCTGCAAAGAAATTTTATTATTTTTGAAAATAGTGGAATTCTTGTAATGAACATTGTTATTTATGAAAATAATTTAATTTTAAAAAGAATTTTAACATTTCTGAAAGTAATTGAATGTTTCGAAATAATTTCGACATTAGTCAATAAAATTGAATTCTTTCGAAGAATTGAGTTAAAATTTTTGAAATAATGTCAAATGTAGATTAAAAGATTCAACTAATTTCAACAGAATTGAAAGTAAAATGTTTCAAAAGAAAATTTAGTTCTTCAAAATTATTAATTAAAAGTATGAAAAATTCAGATTTGAAATTTCTAAAGATTTGAATTTAAACAGTTTTAAAATTCAATTATTTTTAAAAATTGCTATTATATATTGTAATTTCTCCACAATTTTAATTTTCTTTAGAATTATTAACTAAAATTTTCCTACAAATCCATTATTTTTAATAATTTATTAAATGCTTATATATTAAAAAATGTACCTAACTAATTTCAAAAGAATTTGAATTAATAAAATTTTTAAAAAATCAAGTTTTTTCTAATTAAATTCATTAAAAATTGAAATTTTATGAAATCAGAAATTGAAAATTGTTCTTCAAGAATTAAATTATTGAAAAATAACTTTTTGTCCGAAATAGAAAATATTTTAGGTTTTGTATTAGAAATTCGTGGCAATTTAAAAAATTTATAAGTTAAACAAAAAGGACACAAAAATTCATAATTTTGTTTGGAATTCTAAAAAGTTAATTTTTTTCCAGTATTTTTAATAAAATCCCTTGACTATTCCCTGATTTCCCTGATTAATACGACCTTTCTTGACTTTTCCCTGAATTTTCTGATTTACCTGACGAGTTTTAACCACCATTTTTATCAATTTTTATCAATCATTATAAAATATTAACTTTTTATGAAATATACATTTTCTATAACTATTTCATAAAATTTCGTTACAACCAAGAGATTTTCGATTTGAACTATTTACAACATTAAAATAATAATTCATCTCGCCTTAGAATATTCCAAGATATTAGGTATTGGGTTGTCTTGAGTCAAAGTGAGCTGTCAAATTAGTTTAAAGTTATAACTTATAGCTCCAAGGTTTGATAATTTCTAATACTGTTCCCACTATAACTTATTTGGCCAGGATCTGTTCAACGTCAAAGCTGTCGATTCAGCTCGAAAACCCAAGTATTATTTGCAAATGAACAGAAATTTCTTCGAAACTTGGTCAATATCTATATGCGAGAGTTGTCTCTTGTTGTTATTATTATTTATTTTTTTTTCAATACAAAATTCCAATCAAAGTTTCACACTTTCCTTCAATATTTCCATCAACTGATAGACACTCCATCGGAAGCTCCATTTGGTATTTTAAAAAATGGATGCCACAATATTATTCTTCGCCCGACAGAAAGGCGTTTCGTAGATTTTCAGATAAAACTCAAAGCTACCTTATCGATTTTGAATACATTATTTCGTGAATTATGAACACTAGCTCAGCTATTAGTCGGCTATTTTTAACCGAATGGCAATAAATTACGAACCACATTTGGCTATTTTTAATGGCTAAATCCCTTTTTTTCTTTTTTTCTTTTTTTTTTTTTTTTTTTGATGACAAAAATTACTTTAGTGTAAAAGCGTCGTTAAAGTATCTCAATTTTTCTCGCGTTTCCTCTTAACTGCTTCGCATACACCATTGTTTGAAAATATAAAAAAATTCAGTAATTTTTCAAGCATGAATTTCAAAATTTAAAGTTAAATATTTAACCGATAATAAGAAAAAAAATTATATGTGTGGAAAAAAGATTTTATTCTACATTCACTTTGAACAAAATTGACTGAATATTTTTTTAGATTTTCTATATAAAAATATAAATAACTTCATCTTGTATAATGACCATTTTTCTCAGGAGACGAAATTAATTTTCAATAAACGCTAATTAAATGATGCACTCTCTTGATAAATACTGAAAACAATTATTCTGAAATTAAGAACTATTTCAGAATATTTTATACTTAAACTATTAAATTCTGTTATCAATTATTTAACATAATAATAATAATATTTAATAATATTAATATTTAATAATATTTAACCGTACAAGGCCTCTTAAAAATAATGAAACATAATTAAATATTATTTGATTTTTTGTACAAGAAAATAATTAAACATTCTTATTTATTATTTTCAAAGATTTTAATAAAGCTCTTTGTGAGCATTCATTTATTTTAATAAATAATAAAATTCTTTGAAGCAATTCAATTTCTTTAATAGAATTTTAATAAAATTTCTCGAAAGAATTCAATTATTTTTAAAAGATTTAAAAAAATTCTATATAAGAATTCAATTCTTTTTAATAAAATTTTAATTAAATTACTGGAAAGAATTTAACAATTTTCAAAAATTTTTAATAAAATTCTTCGTTATAATTCAATTATTTTTAAAACTTTTAATACAATTCATCAAATGATTTCAATTATTATTAAAAATTTTGATAAAATTCTTCTCAAGAATTCAAATATTTTTATAAACATTAAAAATCTTCGCAGGAAATCAATTACTTTTAATACAATTATTTAAAAAATTTTCGATATAAAATAATAAAAAATTCTTCCAAAAAATTCGATTTATAAAAATTTTAATAAAATTTGTCAAATGATTTCAATTATTTAAAAAGATTTTAATAAAATTCTCCGATATAATTCATTTATTTCTACAAATATTATAATTTTTGACAGGAATTTAATTATTTTCTAAAATTTTAATAAAATTCGTCAAATGATTTCTATTATTTTCAAAAATTTTAATAAAATTCTTCCCAAGAATTTAATTATTTTTATAAATATTAAATTTCTTCGTAGGATTTCAATTTCTTGATACAACAAAAAAATAAAAAATTCTTTCAAAAATTTGCAGTTATTTTTTTTCAAAATTTTACGAAAATTTTTGCAAGGATTTCAATTTTTTTATGAATAATAACATTTTTTACAGGAAGGCAATTATTTTTAATACAATTTTAATAATATTTCTCAATAAAATTCAATTATTTAAAAATTGTTTAATAAAATTCTTTGATATAATGCAATTATTTCCACAGATTTTATAATTCTTGACAGTAATTCAATTATTTTCTAAAATTTTAATAAAATTCTTAGCTTAAATTGAATTGTTTCTATAAATAACAAAATTCTTCGCAGAAATTCAATTAATTTTAGGTATAAACTTTGATAATATTTATTGCCAAAATTTAATTACTTACTTTCGTAAAAACTAAAAATCTTTGCACAAATTCAATTATTTTCAAAAATAATAATAAATTCTTAGCAAGAATGCAATTACTTTCAGAAATAATAAAATTCTTCGCAGAAATTCAGTAAATCAAATAATGAAATTTAATTTTATATACCTAATTAAATAAATTATTCTTATTTTAGAATGAATTTTTTTTCAAATATTTTCGATGAACCTATACTTAGAACATTCCCTTTACATATGTTAATTAAACAAAAGCTGTTTGACAAATATTTTTCTTAAAAGGTACTCTAGAATGCATTTCACTCAATTTTCTCACAATTAAAAATAAATATTATTCTCTCGTTGAAATATGTAAATTATGCAAAATATCGTTTATCAATAAATATAAATTTTTAAAAAATATACATAGCAGCAGTTTTTTAATTCTGAAAAAATTCTATTTTCTCCTCACATTCTTTATTCTCTAGAATCTTTTTTTTCATTGATTTAAATCAAAGTAGGATAATAGGAAATTTAAAATTTAAATTTACATTTAAAAATTGAAGGAAGCTAAATCGAAGTTTAAAAGTGGAGGATTCGAAGGAGGTAGAATTTAAAGGGTTATTTTATGGTTCAGAAAAGGAAAAAAAAGATAGACTCCCTTAACTGTAGGGAGAAAGAAAGATAGGGTAACAATAAGCATTAAACCTTTTTCGTTGTAAATTTTCTACTGTTTTTTTTCTCTTCTTTTTCTTCTTGTACATGATCAAGAATAAGCTTTCTTGCGAGGAGGTAGGGGAGAAGAGAAGGCTTATCTTCTATGACATCTTTCCGGAGCAATCGATCTCATGCTGATGTGGATGATTCTCTAAGGTCCAACACGTGTGTCTACGTCACCCCAACTCCACACGTAAACTCACGCGTTCGATCTAGAGCGATAATCCAATATTTCCGGATCATTTTCCGCTTTTCCAAGATGTTGACTCTTCCAGGTAAGAAACTCTTCGTTTAAACGAAATCTTCACTCCTGGAATTAGTTCTAAGCCAAAAATAAAGGTAACCTTTTCCTTTTGAACTTTATTTACCTTCATTCAATTCATTTTATCTTTTTCAATTATCTCTATCGATTGAGAATGAGGAAAAAAAGAAATGGGTATAATACCAGTTTGTGAAAAATCTAATATTAATTTAACTTTTCTTCAGGGTTGCCACAGGTCAGGGAATTTTATTAAAAGTACTGGAAAAAATTAATTTTTAAAATTCATAAGAAAATTCTTAATTTTTGTGTCTTTCTTCTTTGCTTTATAAACTGCGAAATTACCACGAATTCTAATATAAAACCTTCAATTTTTTTCTATTTCTCACAATAATTTCTTTTTAAATAACTTCATTCTTGAAGAACTATTATATAAAATTATTACCTAGAAATTATTTAATACATAATTTTACTTAAATATTTCAAAATTATTTGAATTTTGAATATGTTTCAAATTAAAATCTTTGTCAAATCTGAATTTTTCATACTTTTAATTAATAATTGTGTATAACTTTGTAAAAATTTTAATTTCACTTCTGTTTAAAATGGTCGAATCTTTTAATAAATATTTGACAGTATTTCAAAAATTTTAATACAATCTTTAATTATCTTAATAAATATCGAAATTGTTCCCTCAAATTTAATTATTTTCAGGAATTTCAATAAAATTTTTTGCAAAATTCAATTATTTTCATAAATAATAAAATTCTCAAAATAGCAAAATTCTTCGCCAAAATTGAATTATTTTCAAAAATTTAAATAAAATAATTGGCAAAATTTCAATTTTTTGAAAAATTTTTCTCAATCCAATGATTTCCAATATATTTTAATAACATTTCCCAACAGAATTTAATTATTTAAAACAATGTGGATAAAACTTTACGCAAACATTCTATTATTTTTATAAATATAATAAAAAATGTTGCAGGAATTCAATTATTTAAAATAGAATTTGCAAATGTTTTTTTGAAAAAAATCAATTAATTAAACATTTTTTTTATAAAATTCTTCGCAATAATTTAATATGTCTCATAAATATTAAAATTCCTTTTATGGATTCTATTTTTTCATAAATAAAACAATTTTTTAATTTTCAAGAAATTTTTTCTATTCTTAATAAAATACTTTTTATGAATTCAATTATTTTTATAACTAATATCACTCCACGGAGAATTTCAATTATTGTTAATACAATTATAATTTAATTCATCGAAAAATGCAATTATTTTTAAATTGTTTTTTAAATTTGTCGAAAGAATTTAATTATTTTCAAAAGTAATATAATTCTTGACAAAATTTCAATTATTTTCAAAAATTTTTCTTAATTAATGATTTTCAATATCTACGATTTTAATCAAATTTCACAAAAGAATTCAATTATTTAAAAACAATTTTCAAAACATTTTACGCAAATGTTCAATTATTTTTACAAAAAATAAAAAATTTCACAGGAATTCAATTATTTAATATAGAATTTGCATAAATTTAAAAAAAAATTAACTAATTAAAAATTTTTCATAAAATTGTTCGCAATAATTCAATTATTTTTATAAATAATTAAATTCTTGGCAAAATTTCAATTATTTTCAAAATTTCCCCTCAATTCAATAGAAATAGAAATTTATTATTTTAATACAATTCTGCAAAAGAATTTATAATTATTTAAAAAAAAATTTAATAAATTTCTACGCAAACATTTAATTATTTTCATAAATAATAAAATTCTTTTTAGGAATTCAATTATTTTCTTGAATAATAAAACTCATCGCAGAATTTCAATTATTTTTTCTACAATTTTAAACAAATTCTAACAGTAAACTGTGAGGAAGTAAGTAACATGAAGAAATGGATCACTCCGAGTCGAAGATTAGGAATGATCGATTCCATCATGTTTTACAATAATATTCTTATAAGTTGATTAATTTCAAAAAGGTTTGAATTTAAAATTTTCAAAAATTTTAATTCCTAACATGGAAAAAAATGAAAATATTCTTTAGGGTCAGGGAGAAAGTGGAAATTTAGCCTGGAAATCAGGAAAAAGTCAGAAAAAACAAAATTAAATTTTTGTTGCAATCCTCTTCTTCTTTCTCCTTTTCCCTGTAATATATAGAAACATAGACGACGAAAATTTGAAAATTTATTTTCAATTCCAGTTATTTAAACTACCAAGTATGTCAGAATATTTCCTAAGATAACAGTTTCTATTTATTCAGTATCTCTATCCAACTGAAGTCGAGTCATATTTGTCTAAGTTAAAGTTATATATTCAACTATTGATAATTCTGAAGGTTCTAATAATAGACTGTCAAGTTTATAAATAATTCAGATGAAAGAACAATGGGATAAAATATCTTAACAAGAATCTTAACAAAGCGTCGTTTTTCCCGAGAGAGAGGGGGATGATGATTTAAGAAAATTAAGGAACTTTTAGCAGACCCCTATAACCTGGGGCTGATTCTCACCCTAGACATGAATTCTACGTATATATAAAGCATTGATCCCAAAAGTTTTCAGTTATTGTAGAATGTAGATCTAACTTTAACCATATTCTAGACCACACTATTATTCTCGATAACGCTCACTAAATTTGTAATCTCTTTTCGATAAATTACAAATAAATATAATACAAATTCAACTATGTGCTCCAATTCTATTTCACCAGACCAAACGAAAATCGAAATTTTCCAAAATTCACAAATTCTCATCCTCCAATTTTGTTCCACTTTTTGCAAACATTTATTTTTTTTATTCACTATCAGGCTTCATATCGATTTTGAAATCGAAAAAAAGTGGCTTAACTCGATTAAAGATACGACGAGTGTAGAAAAAGTAAAAAATAATATTTTATAATAATAATTATTAACTATAATAATCGTCTTATTTATTCTTTCATTCTGTCCACACCTGAAGTTAGTCATGATTATTCTTTTGTTTTTTATACGTTTTGATAGAAAATAGAAATAAAATATTTAAAATCATTACGATTTTTTTAACCAAATTCATGCTTTTGTTTTTTATATATATATATATATATATGTTTTGACAGATATTTACATTTCTTTATTTTTTTATTATATCATTAATTCAATAATATTATTTTTATTTTTCAAATAATTCAAAAATATTTTTATTAATCTAAAAAAATTATTAATGTTATTATATTATTCATTATTTCCTTCGTTTGTAAAAAATTAGCATTTTGTAACAAACATTTTAGATAATTAACAAATGTAAATTTAAGCCTTATTTTCATTGTGACATGTAATGTAAAAATTACATTATTGTTATATATGTTAAAAGTGAAATAAGAAATTAACAAATAATCTGAATGTTCTTTCACTCATTCACTTTTTCTGTCCCTCACATTCTGAAGTTGTCTTTTGTTTATACTTTTGTTTTTTGTTAACTTTAGATAGATTGTATATTATATTCACGGTGAGTCTCGATAAAGTTCAACCCAAAAGTCTTGCCACTAAAAATTTTTTTACAGATATTTGTTCACACGTGAAATTAGAATATTTTTCGCCTAAAATGAAAATCATCTGTCGAGGGTTTTTAAAATGAACTCGATTTTTCTCGTTTTTTTGTAGGTTAATTGCTGTTATTTCATTAAAAATTGAAATATTAAATTTATTTTTTTTATTTCTCTCCTTTAAGGTCTTGTGAACAATTTCCCATAGATGAAGATTTATTTTTGTTATTAATTGTGTTTTTAAAAAATTCTCAAAAAATCTTGTTTCTTTGAGAAATTTTTGGGTTATTTCTTAAAATTTTAAGATTTAAAATTTTAAATCTTCATCTATGGGAAATTGTTCACGAAACCTTAAAGGAGAGAAATAAAAAATTTTAGTGGCAAGACTTTTGGGTTGAACTTTACCGAAACTCACCGTGTATTATTATGTTATGATTATTTTTATTTTATAATTAATTCAAAATTGTAATGGCAAATAGAAATGATCAGAATTTTTTCACTTCTTTTCATTAAAAGACTAAAATTTTGTTAAATATTATGTTTTGTCAAATTGAAATTAATGCAGATTTTTGTTCTTTACTTCTAAACAAAATTAGAAAATTGTTAAACAACTGTGATTAAGAAATAGAAAATTTACTTATTTTGCATAATTTTTGTTTATGAATCACAATTTTTTTAATAAAATTATTATTTTGTTTTATAAAAAGAAGAAAAATATTTGCAAAATTTCTATTTTTAATCTTATTCTTGGAACAGGATTTTCCACAGGAATTAAGACATTCAAAAATTTCAAATTCAAACCTTTTTTAAATTAAACAACTTATAAAAGTATTTTGTTATAAAACATGACCGAGAGATAAAATCATTATTTTATATCATAAGAATATTGTTACTGTAACTTCATCAAAATTATTTTCATCATTTTAATTCAATTATTATTTTCTAGAACTAGCACAAATAACGCGCGCTAAAGTGCGCGTGAAGTTTCTTGTTTCACTTTTAACATATATATAACAATAATGTAATTTTTACATTACATGTCACATAAAAATTAATGAAAGCGTGAATGCCAATAAGGGACCGTTCAAAAAATACGTAACGCTATTTTTCGGAAATTTGGACCCCCCCTCCCCCCATGTAACGCAATGTTGTATACATTAGCGCCATTTTTTCTGCTGACCGTAACAAATAGCTTGACCCCCCCCTAAAGCGTTACGTATTTTTTGAACGGCCTCTAAGACGATAATGAAAAATATGTTCATTACAGATTTAAAATTGATTTTATTAAATAATTTAATTTTTGAAAAATTATCGAGAAAAAATTATTTTTTATTAATTATTTTGGAATAATTTTTTATTTAAAAATTAAAAAATAATTGAATTTTATGAAATTTGTATTTAAAATTTTTGGGGCGCATGATTTCAGCCAAATTATTAACTTTATAATTGTCATATATCCGAATTTTGAACTTCATAATCATCATTTACTCGAAATTTAGATGTCTATAATTTGATGTTGACATTATTATAATATTGAGAATTGATGTTTGTTATAATTTACTTAAGTCAAATTTTTATTTTACAGATTTTCTAAGTATTATAAATATAAATTACAATAAATTTCGCACTATGAAATTGTATGTATAATAAATTTTTTAAGTATAATAATTTTGTTTCATAATTTCTATGGAATCTAGTTATAAATTAACATAATTTTTAACTTGTGAAATGGAAAGTAATATAGTTATTAATAGTATAATATTTATTTCTTATAATTTGTATGAAATCTAAGTGTTATTTGAAATAATTACTGTTTTTCACATTTTCAAATAACCGAAATTTAAATCCTCGAATTATTATTTGACATAATTTTAAATTATTTAAAGTTTTATTTCTTATAATTTTTATTAAACAGAATTATTATTTAAAATAATGTTTATTTTATAAATCTTTCAAATATCTTAATTTTTATGCCACTGAATACCTGAATCGCAGGATATTTTACGAATTAACAATAGATTTTCATTGTTTTCACAGTAAATTTTCATTTATTCGTAGAATAAATTGTGAATTACGTCGTCGGTGATATAAAAATTAAGCAATATTAAAAGTTTATAAAATAAACATTATATTAAATAATAATTCTGTTCAATGAAAATTATAAGAAATAAAACTTTATATAATTTAAAATTATGTCAAATAATAATTCGAGGATTTAAATTTCGGTTATTTGAAAAATGTGAAAAACAGTAATTATTTCAAATAATAATTAGATTTCATACAAATTGTAAGAAATAAATATTATACTTTTAATAATTATATTACTTTCAATTTCACAAGTTAAAAATTATGTTAATTTATAACTAGATTTTATAGAAATTATGAAACAAAATTATTATACTTAAAAAATTTATTATACATACAATTTCATAGTGCGAAATTTATTGTAATTTATATTTATAATACTTAGAAAATCTGTAAAATAAAAATTTGACTTAAGTAAATTATAACAAATATCAATTCTCAATATTATAATAATGTCAACATCAAATTATAGACACCTAAATTTCGAGTAAATGATGATTATGAAGTTCAAAATTCTAATATATGACAATTATAAATTTAATAATTTGGCTGAAATCATGCGCCCCAAATTTTTTTATAAATAATATACATAAGTAGTAAATGTCACGCCCGCCAAACAAAATATTTAATTTATTATTATTATTATCATTACTCAAAAGAAATTCGATTATCTTTACAAAATTTCAATAAAAAATTCTTCGAAAAATTTATGAAAAATTACAAAAATGTTATCTTTTGAAATTATTACAGGTGACAGCTAAAAAAACGCGCGCGTGTAGTTTTTCCTAGTATTAATAGATAATTAATAATAATGCCTATTAACGATAAAAACTGGTACTTAATCACTTACCTATTTAATCACAAAAAATAATTAAAAAATTAAAAAAAAAATTTTGTGCAAAAATTATTATCATAAAATAGAAATTATGCATATTTTTTCATTTAGTAAAAAAAATGAATTTCGTTAAAAATTGAAATTTACAAAATATATCACTGCTTTGCTAACTTTGCATAAAATTTCATATTTGTGCCTTCAAAAAATGAATTTAAAAATGTTTTGATAAAATTCTTTATCAGACTTAAATTTTAAGAAATTTTAATTATTCGATAAATTATTTATTTTTGCATTTAAATTATTTAATTGAATTGAATTAGGTCAAAATTTTGTCAAGTAATAAAGTTTTTCATATTAAAAAAAAGAAAATATTTCACAGGATTTACATTTGTTAATTTTCTAAAATATTTGTTACAAAATGCTAATTTTTTAAAAACAAAGGAAATAATGAATAATATAATAATATTAATAATTTTTTTAGATTAATAAAAATATTTTTAAATTATTTGAGAAATAAAAATATAATAACAAAATAAAGAAATGTAATATTAGGTATCTATCAAAGCATATAAAAAACAAAAGCATGAATTTTGTTAAAAAATCGTTATTTTATATTTTATTGCTAATTTTATTTAAAAAAGTAAGTAAGAAGTTAGCCGTGGGCTTTAGAGCGCGAATTTTTGCTAATATAATCATAATAAGCAGAATAATAGTTGTTTGTCTGTTTATGATTTTGTTATAATAATATTTATATTAAGCTTGTCATTTAGATAATTAAGTAGACACGGCAAAACTGTGGAAATATTATATGTACATAATTAATTTGATTTAACATTGTATTAAACGAAATAATTTGAATTTAATTTTTTAGGCCACAATTAGCGGCCATCTGTCATAGTCATTAATGAGAGTGGCATATGCGAGAAATTAAAACTCGCGGAAAGTTTAAATGAATGGGAATGTCAGTTTGCAGAAAAGAAAGGAAATGAGTTTATCTCCCCAAAAAAGAAAGTATAATTTTCACCGGGCTAACTCTAATTCTTCTCAAAGAACAAATATACGGGGATATAACTTCTTTGAAGAAGAAGAAGAAGAAGAAGAAGAAGAAGAAGAAGAAGAAGAAACTTCGTACATTTAAAGACGAAAATTCTCTCCTAATAGAAAACTAAAATCTTAATGTAGTGTAAAATTGCTATTTATAAAAATTTAATGATCTCATTTTAATATTATAAATTTATAAATTTTTAAATGGCACTGTATTCTTTTTCTATCACAGAATCAGCAGCACTCAATGAAATATCATTATTTTAGTTTGAGAGATATTGAAAGTTGTGTTCAAACGTTGATTATGCAACTTGACGTCGTTAAGTGGGTTGCAAAAATTTAATATCAGAGAAATAATGAGATACACTCGAGAATAAAGTGTTAATTAAAATAAATATATCATATTACCTCTATCGATTCGAGACTGCACTTTACTCACAGAGGTAACATTTGCAAGCTTTTAACATGCGGAAAACTTGTCCTGGTCAAAAGGACTTTAAAAGGAGATTCATTAAAGGATAATAAATGTCTCTTTAAAAAGAAGTGAAAACATTTATAAAAAACGTATATAAATATGTATAAGAATTTCAGCGCGGCTTTGATAACCTAGATTTTGGAAATGATATCATTTTTAATTATAACAAAAAAGCTCTGCTTCCAAAAAAATACTCTTTCTAAGAAAATTTTTCTCTGAAAAATAAGTAAGTTCCAAAAAACTTTTTTCCAAGAAAGTTTAGTTTCAAAAAAGTCCCTTTCTAAAAAAGATTTTTTTCCAGGAGAGTCTTGTTTTTAAAAAAGCTAAGTTTCTAAAAAAGTCCCTTCACTGGAAAAAAAGCTTTTTATCCAAAAAATAAATCTATACAAAGTTTTTTATTTAAGAAAATTTTGTTTTCAAAAAAGTCCCTTTTTAAAAAAACTTTTTTAAAAAACTAAGTCATTCTAAAATGTTATTTTTTCAAGAAAGTCTTGTTTTTAAAAAAGAGCTCTATTTCCAAAAAAGTCCCTTTCCTGAAAAATATTGTATTTTATCCAAAAAATAAATCGTATCAAAAAGCTTTTTTTGTAAGAATGTTTTGTTTACAAAAAATAAGTCTTTCCAAAAAGCTTTTGCCCAGAAAAGCTTTGTTTACAAAAAAGTCCTTTTTTAAAAAAAGCTTCCTCCTAAAGGTTAGTCGTTCCAAAAATCTTTCTTCCAGGAATGTCTTATTTCCAAAAAAGCTCTGTTTAAAAAAAACTTTTTTCAAACAATAAGTCATTCTAAAATGTCATTTTTTCAAGAAAGTCTTGTTTCTAAAAAAGTTCCTTTCTAAGAATGCTTTTTTCAAAAAAATAAAAAATTTCAAAAAGTTTTTTTTTCCAGGAAAATCTTGATTTAAAAAAGCTCTGTTTTCAAAAAAATCATTTTCCAAGAAAAAAAGCTTTTTATCAAAATACTAAGTTGTTCCGAAAAGATTTTTATTCTGGAAAATTTTGTTTCCAAAAAAGTTTCTTTCTTTAAAATTTATAAAAACTTGAATTTTTAATAACTTTAATTAAAAATCTAAAGACCTTGGTTTTTTTTAACAATTTTAGTTGTTTCAAAATTTTAAATTAAATTATATTCAAAAATACAAAAGTTTTAGTTATGAAAATAATTGAATTAAATTTTTTAAAACTAATTAAATTCTTTAAAAGAGTTTTATTACTAATAAAAATAATTGAATTCTTGCGAGGAATTTTATAAAAATCTTTTTAAATAATTGATTGTTTTCAAAGAATTTTATGAAAATTGTGTTTTAAATAAATGAATTGCTGTGAAAATTTTATTATTTATGAAAATAATTAAATGTTTACAAACAATTTCATAAAATTTTTTTTTTTTTAATGAATGAATTCTTGAGAAGAATTTTATAAAAATATTTTTAAATAATTGACTTTTTCAAACAATTTTATGTTTTAAATAATTGAATTCCTGTAGAAATTTTATTATTTACGAAAATACTTTAATGTTCACAAAGAATTTCAAAACAAATTATTTTTAAATAATTGAATTCTTGAGAACAATTTTATAAAAATATTTTTTTTAAATAAGTGAATTTTTTTTGGGAAATATTTATTAATAAAAATAATAATTTTAATATTATTATTATAATTATCGCATATGCTAAATAAATATAATTATACTTGTTCAAAATGATTGATTTGAAAAAATTATCAAACGAATGGACGTATTTTATGAACTTCTTTCTGATTTTCAAAGCATTAATTAAAATCTGTGTCTAGATTTAATATTGATTTGAACCGCATCCATTGCAGCAAACGTCAACTGCAGTTCATTAATTTTCGTTGAAAGATATGATTTATAACCATCATTTTGATAAAAAAAATTTCAATTTAAATATGATTTTTAAAAGCATGTAACAAATTATATTTTAACTAATTATAAATGAATGCTTTCTCTTCTATATAATTTGTGCAAAGAACTAAAATAATGCATATTTAATTACGTAAGTATAATATAATATTATACGAGCACGAATTGTAAAATTTAATTTAATTAAAAACTTTGTGCAAAAGGAAGAAAATTAAATTAAAAAATATATTTAAACAATGATAGGAAAAATGTGACGCGCACCTAGGAAAAAAACCTAGGATGAAGGTTATTTTTAGGTTATGTTTGCTCTATTTTTCCTCTTATTAAAAGTCTCTATGTTTCATTTAAAACTAAAATTATGTTTTTATTTATTATTTTTAATGTAATTTAATACTTGAATATTAATAATTTATGTTTAGATTTTATCTTTTTTCGTTTATTTTAATTTCTGAAATTACAAACATAACCTAAAATTTCAAGTCGTTGACGAGCGCGTCGACGCAAAGCGTCGAAATTTATTTTTTTTATCTTATTTTTTAACCTAAATTCTTCGAAATAATTGAATTTTTTTACTTTTGCAACAAAAAAAAAAAAAAAGTTTTTTGACGCTTAGCGTCTCCTTATGTAAGTACCTTTCTTTTGAACATCTCTCTTGTCACAAAAAATGACATAAAAATGACAAAAATAAAAAAATCATTACAAAGATGAAATTAAATATTAAAATTTTTCTTTGGCACAAAAAATGACATAAAACATAAAAATGACAAAAATAAAAAACCAGTACAAAGATAAAATAAAATTTGTTAATCGACAGTAAAATTACAATTTTCAATATAAGAATAACAAAAAGAAAATATAAAAAGAAAAAATCTATTATCAAGCTCATTGATATTTAGAATTGTTCGAAAAAAGTAGTTCTGAAATAAAGAATTTCTTAATGAATGGAAAAATAATACTGTATGAACTCACCTCGAATTGCTGGAAGCGACGCTATTGTTTGAACGAGACCGCCTGCTTTTTAGGGAATCGCCTCTATTTACTACTCCTTTCCCGGTTATGCTGAAGTGCCTCAGTCGATAATATTCCTCCTCAACTCCGGTATTTGGCATACTTGCCACTCGTGACCTCTGCTGGGGCAAGCACAGGTAATTTGGACGTCCTGATGCTCGACTTCCAGGTGTTTTCACTGATTGAGAGCGACTGTGATGCGGACTGCAATATCTGCAAAAAGCAAAACCATATTTCTTTTATTTCTTTTATTCTTTTATTTTTTATTTATTTTTTATTTATGGAGCACTCCGAAGAAAGGCATGTAAGAAATACATCATTTTAAGGTTATGTTTGTGTATTTTTACGTTATTTAAAACTTTCTGTGCTGAATTTAAAACAAAAATTGGTTTTCACTTATTATTTTAAACATATAACGAAGAATTAAACATCAGTGATTTATATTAAGAGTTGATCCTCTTTCTGTATTCTTAATTAAAAAATTACAAACATAACCTAAAAGCGTCAAATTTATTTTTATTTTCAATTTGACAATTTTTCAACCTTATTCTAAATTTAAATATTTTTTGCAATTAAATTCGAATAAGATATTTAACACCTTAATATTTATAATGTAAAGTTTTAAGTTAATTTTTCCCTCCATTTCTAGAAAAAGCAGTTCATTGTATTTTTAATTTCTCTCCATCAGGAAGCGTTGTATTTTTTCATTTAGCGCGGATTTACAGTTACAATTTCATTCCTCAAGTTTTGCATAATTAATAGGCTCAAATAAGCGTTTGAAACTGCAAAACTCACGTGAGAATTGAAATGCCATGAAAAGTGGAAAATGTGAAGAGGGGAAAATTTGCAAAAGAATTAACTTTATGTAGTGCTGAGAAATTTACAGAACGCGAAAACTACAGTTTGTCAAATACAATTTTTATATATTTGACAAACTCATCTACTTTTATTGATGAGAAAAATTTCAAGTTTATTTAAACTAAAAATTATAATTTTGAAATTTTCAATTCATTATTTTCGTATTATTTTAAAAACACTGTTCACTTAATTAACTTAAATCAGGGTTTTGCAAACAAAATTTAATTTTCTTTTTCCCTGATTTCCAGCCAAAATTTTGACTTTTTCCCTGACCCTAAAAAATATTCTGATTCACTCCAAAAATTATTAGACAGGATTATAAAATTATTCAAAAATACCAATAACTTCATTTTCAGTAAAATATTTAATCATTATTATTTTCCATGGAAACTAAGATTTTCAAAATTTCTAATTCAAACCTTTTGAAATTCAATAACTTATAATAATTAAAGGTGACCGGGTGATAAAATCATTATTTTATATTATAATATAAAATGTCCGTGATCGTCTATTATAATATAAGATTATTGTTACTGTAACTTCTTCAAAATTATTTTCTTCATTTCAATTCAATTATTATTTTCCACAAGTTTTAAACCAAATTCTTCTCTAAATCAATTATTTTTAATAATTTTTGAAAAAGTTCTTTGGAAATTTTCAAATCCATTTATTAGAAAATAAAAACCTGCAATAATTTTGAAAAACTTCGATTAAGCTTTTTAAAAAAATTAGTTCCATACAATATTTAATTACTTAAAAGTATGTATTAAAAAATCAGAGTTTTAAAGATTTTAATTTGAAAACTTTAGAAACTTCAGTTATTTCTAAAAATTATGCAATTATTAGTACCTAACTTCTTTAAAATTCAATTAATATCTGGAACTTTAACTGAAATTAATTTTTAAATCAATTTCTATTAGAAAATTCTACGAGAATTCAATTATTTAAATACAAACATAGATAATGTATTAAATAATTGAATGTTTCTTAAAATTGAATTTTTATAGCATAATTTTATCAACAATTTTTGAAATAATTGAATTCTTTCGAGGATTTTTAATAACATTTTTTAAGAATAATTACATTTTTCGAGGAATTCGATTAAAAATTGTATTAAAAATAATTGAAATTCTGCAATAAGTTTTATTATTTACGAAAATAATTGAATTATTGCGAAGAATTTTTTGAAAAAGTTTTAAACAATTGATTTTTTTCGAAAAAATTTATGTAAATTCTATTTTTAACATTTGAATTTTTGTGAAATTTTTATAATTTTAGAAAATAATTGAATATTTGTGTAGAACTTTATGTCACAATTGTTTTTTAATAATTAAATTCTTTTGGGGAATTTTATTAACATTAAAGTTATACAAATTATTGAATTAAGAAAAATTTTCGAAAATAATTCAAATTTTGCAATGAATTTTATTAAAATTTTTGAAAATAATAGAATTTTTTTAGGTACTCTTGAAAATAATTGAATTTTTGTGATGGATATTGTTATTTATGAAAATAATTGACTTCCTCCGAATGATTTTATTATTTATGAATAAAATTATTCCTGGTTGCCCCAGCAGAGTTAGTCCCTCATTTTTTCATAGTTTTAAATTTATATTTCAATTATCTATTTATGAAAATAATTAAATCCCTGAAGGGAATTTTAAAATTTATGAAAATAAGTGAATTGCTGAGAAGAATTTAATGCAAAATTTTTAAATATTTGATTTTTTCGAAAAAATTTATTTAAATTCTATTTTAAATAATTGAATTCCTATAAAAATTTAACAATATAATAAAATTTTTTATAAATAATTGAATGTTTGTGTAGAATTTTATCAAAATTTTTGTTTAATAATTGAATTCTTTTGGGGAATTTTATTAAAATAGTAGAATATTGAAAATCATTGAGTTAAGAAATTTTTTTGAAAATAATTAAATTCTTGCAATAAATATTGTTATTTATGAAAATAATTGAATTTTGCAATGTATTTTATAAAAATTCTGGGATATAATTGAATTTCGGAGAAGAATTTCGCTATTGATAAAGATAATTGAAATGTTGACGAGAATTTTTTAAAAAAATTTTGAAAATAATTGAAATTCTGGAAATAATTTTAATATTTATTATAGGTAGTTGAATTTATTCTTACAAAGAATTGCGTTCACATTTTTAAAATTGACACTAATTTCAACAGAATTGAAAAAATTAAAATTTTTTAAAAAATACTTCACTTGTAAATTTGTAATAACTTTATGGCAGTTCTTCAATAGAATTAGTTATTTTAAAACAATTTTTGTTAGAATTAGAAAAAATTGAAGGTTTTTTTTAGAATTCGTGGTAATTTATTAGTGTATGAGGCAAACAAAAAGACACAAAAATTCAGAATTTTCTTATAAATTCTAAAAATTAAATTTTTTTTTCAGTACTTTTAATAAAATTTCCTGTTTTTCCTGACCTGTGTCACCCTTTAGTATATTAATTTGATATAAATCAAGAAACCTGTGAAATATTTTTGTGAATAATATTCATAGGGAGAAAAAGAAATATTGTTTTACTGTACCTTTCTCGTTTTTCAATTGGAAATGAATTAATTATTTTTCAATGTAATTGAAATACAAACAGAAAATGAGTGAATTGATTCTAATGGGCCGCTCTCTGCGTATGAATCGAACCAGAAGGGTCTGCCTATTCATAGGCTACTCTACTGATTCGTATACTACTTGAAACTGTTTCTAACGACAATGTGCACTGAAACATAAAACCAACAAGTTTCATAATTAATTATTGATATCGAATATTGCATCTGGAGCTGTGAAAAATGGTTCCAATATTACGTAAAAGTTACACAATATGTGCTCACATCGATAACTGAAACTCAATATTTTAAATAAATGCCTCCCTTTATTCAACTCTTTTTCAAGAAAAAAATCGGATTTCTTTATAATTATTTACTTTCCAATAGAAAAAAAATTAAAAAATCGTAATAAATAAAAATAAGTGGAATTACAATTTTACTTATTATTTTCTTTCACTGAAGACTGAACAGTACAGAGTTTAAATTAAAATTTTATTTTCATTTCACTTCGCACCATTTAAAAGACTTTCATTCCTTTTAATCATAATAAATTAATTAACCCATATTTGTAATTAATAATTAAAAAGAAATAATCGAAAATTTGCTCATTAAAGTGTATATTAATTTGTATTACTATCTAAAGGAATGCAATTAATTAACCAAGGTTTTTGGGGATTATTCGCGTGATCTAAAGTATTTTATTTTTAACGGACTTTACGAGGCGAGATCATTAACTGCATTTTAGCCCCCGTTTCAAATATACAATACTAAATTCAACTGGAACACGTAATCTTGCTCTCCAAGCAAAAGCTGTCATCTCAACATCAATTATGTACACCACTGTTTTACAAACTCCAATAATATTGAAACTTTTCGTCCTTCATTGTGCGAATCTTTCTATAATCAAAAACGAAATGAATAGAAAAATCAAATTTTTTTCTTCTCTCTACAATTTATTCAAGGTTTCCAAATTCTAATCTGCCTTCTAACAAAAGTTTCAAGAACGTTTCATATTATATTAACCTCCAATTTTAAATTCCTAAGGGAATATTTTAATTGTAAAGAAATAAACTTTCACGCCAACACTACTCTAGCTCGCAAATCAAAAAGTTAATTAAACTTTGAAATTTTTGTAGAGTCTGCTTGAAATGTATTTTTATAAACATTCAATCATGGTCTATACGTATAATTAAAGAAAAAACTTTAATTGAACCAATTAAACGGGATGCTGAATATGTAAAAAAAGTATTCAATTAGAAGTTTTTTTGTTTTTGTTTTTTTGAAAAATAAAAAGAAAATGATTGTTAAAATAAAAAAAATATATTCTCTCTGCATCAGGGTATGTACTATATTTCTGCGTTCACTATGAAAACAATTTTTTTATCAACAATTTTCGTTTTATATGAAACAGTAAATAACTTGACTGCACTAAAAAAATTTATTTGATTTAAATAAGGCTTCGTCCATAAATTACGTCACACGTTTTTAGCCCATTTTTGACCCCCTCCCCCCCTTTGTCACACTGCGTAACATCTGAAGGAACCCCCTCCCTCTAAATTACGTCACAATTCGTAAACCCCCCTTTAATAAATTTTTCCAAAATGAATCACTGTCAATATCTAATTTTACATAAATAAAGTGGATTACTTCCGAATAAGGGGGACCTCCGATTTCAATAAAAATTGGTATACCAACGTATTTTGATGCGTTGATTACGAAAATGATAATGAAAATTGGCGCAAATTTGATGTCCATGGTGAAAACTATAAAAAAAAACCATAAAATTGTGGTTTTTTGCGTATAATTCGTTGGATTGGATTAATCATATTTTTTTTTGTTTAAAAATATTTGTAAATTTTTTTTGGTTTTATATGGAGGAAGAAGGAGTCATTCACCTTCAGTTAGAAATTTTTTTTTTATCAAAATTTAATTGATTGCAGAGATAATTGTGTTATTTTTTGTTTTCTATTTAATTCTGAAAAACCCAAGGTGGATAACTCCTTCCTCCTCCATAATTTTTTGTGTTTAAAAATATTTGTAAATTTTTTTTCTGCTTTTATTTCGAGGAGGAAGGAGGCATCCACCTTGGATTTTTCAGAATATAAAAGCAGAGAAAAATTTACAAATATTTTTAAACACAAAAAATTATGATTAATCCAATCCAACGAGTTAAATGCAAAAAACCACAATTTTATGGTGTTTTTTATGGTTTTTACCATGAAGATGATCTAGTCGCCAATTTTCACTATGATTTTCGTAATCAGGGCACAAAATTACGTAAGTATACCAACTTTCATTAATATCGGAGGTAAGTATGCGCTTTTCGGAAATATATCCTTCGTTTTTTACGAATTATACGCAAGAAAACCACAATTTTATGGTTTTTTATGCTTTTCACCATGAACATCAAATTTGCGCCAATTTTCATTATCATTTTCGTAATCAGCGCATCAAAATACGTTGGTATACCAAGTTTTATTAAAATCAGAGGTCCCCCTTATTCGGAAGTACACCCAATAAAGTTACTTATATGATTAGTACATTTTTTAATATTTTAAAAACAAGAAATATGTTTGATATTTTTATTTATTAAAATTTTCTCATTATAATAAATAGAGTATAAAGTGTGACATAACAAAATAAAAGATCCCCCCCCTTTGTCACAGTTAGTCACATTTTCATAGACCCCCTCCCCCCCTAAAAAATGTGACGTAATTTATGGACGAAGCCTAACCAATTACTTGTGTATTATTAAATAAATATAATTTTTATTTAAATCAAATAAATGGATTTCTACAAATTACAATTAAACCCCTTACAAAATTCAATTATTTGCTACAATTTTTAATTAAACTTTATTTATCAGTCAATTATTTTAAATAATTTTCCGAAAACTCTTCGAGAATTTAATTATTTAAATACAAAAATTCAATTTTTTATAATAATTGTAACAATAACTGTCCTTTTTTAAAAAAGTTATTAATGTATATTAATTTCAAAAAATTGTTTTCCGAAAAATAATAAAGAATTTCTTAAAATTAATTTTTTAAAAATATTTTATAATAATTTTTGAAAGATAATAGTTTTTCAATTATAATATTGAAAAAATTAAAAATATGAAACACGATTTCTCTGAAATTTTAATAAGCCTTATTCTTATTCTCAACAGAATTTTTTTATAATTTAAAAAAACTAATTAATTTTTTTAAGAATTTTAAATAAAAATTTTATACGCATGATTGTTTTTTTCAAAATGTTAAAAATAATTCTAAAAAATGTTAATGTCATTTTTTTTGTATGTATTTGAATTTTTGGAAAAATGAAATTGAAAATATTTAAAATAATTGAATTTTAAAAAATTAGATTGAAAAATTTCTAAGAATTACTTTTTTCAAAAATATTTTACAAGAATTTTTAGGAAATTCAATTATTTCAAAAATTTTCAAATTCAAATCCTTCAAAAGTTGATTTTCAAAAATATTTTACCAGAATTTATAGGAAATTTAATTATTTCAAAAATTTTCAAATTCAAATCCTTCAAAAGTTGATTTTCAAAAATTTTACTAAAATATTTGAAAAAATCAAAATTTTAATTAAATTTTACAAAAATTCAATTATTCAAAATCCTTTTATAATTTTTTTCTTAATATTTCGAAAATTTAATTAGAAAAATTAATCAAAAATAATTTTTGAAATATTTGTATATACATAGTTATTTTTCACACATATGTATATTTTTATTTTTTTTATTTATTTTTTATTTATTTTACTCATAAAAATCGAAATAAGTTGCATTTTATTCCAAAAATTTGGTATTTCATTTCAATGTTTGCAAAAAAATGTCGAAAAAGTCGCAACTTTTGAAAATAAGTAAAAAAAAATTCGCATTTTTGAAAATAGTCGAAAAAAAATCGAAAAAGTCATAATATCCAAAGCCTTTTATTTCTATCAAATAATTTTTATTCAAGTCTCAATTAAATTATATTTATCTCAAATATTTATTATCAGTAGTTATCAAGTAATTAATTATTTCACACAAATAATTTCTTTCTACTTAATTTTCTTAAATTTTTCTAAAGCATTTTTGATATTTTAAATTTTAGTTAACTTCTTTCACTTCTTTTTATCTCTGCGTAAACGGATTTATTAATAAAAAAAAAAATTCTCAGAATCCGGGTCAGCGTAGATTAGGTAACTAACTTTTCACGAATAATTTTGTAATATTAAAAAATCATTTTGTTGAATAATAAAAAGACAAAAAAAAATCGTCTGAACGCAGCGGTTAGCCATTAATCAGAGTTGAACATTTGTAGGATTTCTAGCAAAATGACCCTATGGAATTTACCCGAATTCGCAGTTTAAATTTGTAGATTGCAACCCGTTGAAACGTAAATTTTAACCTACAACGCTGAATAATGCTTTTACGGGAAAAATTGACTTTTAATAGAGGCCAATTTTTGCAGATTTAGCACATTCATGGTTTTATAAAATTCCAATGTATAATTAAGAGACCTAAATACTGAATAAAAAAAATAATAATAATAGAAAAAAATATAGGAAAAATAGAACCAAATAAAAAATAAATAAATAAATGAGAAAAAAGAATAAAAGTAAAAATGGAATAAATAAAAATAAATTCTCTACGTGTAAAAAAGTAATAAAAAAACAAAGGTCCAAAAATACATCTCCTCGAATTTGTCCTACATATATAAATATATCTAGATTCTTAATAAGAAAAAGAAGAAGAAAAATGTGATTTATAAATCACGTTTTTTCTCATTTCACCCAATCCTTTAGGAGGGACAATTTTTTCTTCACCCTAAAAATGTATACAGATTATTTTCTAGCACATGTCCCAAGGTGCTTAGTAGATGATAAGGGCAGTTCCGAAAGTCATGTGTAAGTTCCCTAAAGTTTTTTTAAGGGACGAAATTCAGGACTTAAATAGCTATAAAGGTTCTCTGTTTTATTCTCATTCCCAGAGGCACTTAACCATTTTTTATTTTTTCTTCTTCTTCTTCTTCTTCTTTTTCTTTCTTTTACGAAACTTTTTGTAAATGCTGTTACTGGACTTGTTTCTGACGAGGGTTGTTATCGCGAACCGCGAGCTACCAACTTAAATGCTATTATTATATAGATATTCTTATAAAACAACTTTAAATAAATGTAATCCAACGTAATTTGCAACTTTTAACTACAAACAATGAACTTATATTTAAATTAAAAATGTCGCAAGTAACATTTTTTTAAAATTATTGGACAAAATTATATGCAAATTGTTTGAAGTACAATTTTTTTCTTGCACTTCTTTTAATCTTGTTGCGGGAACAATTTAAAAAATGTAATTTAGTTTTTAATTTAGAAACTAAATCAAAAGTTTTTAATAACTTATTTCTTCAGCAAAAGAAAAATTACAGGAATAGAATAGGGAAATATAAATGAAAGCTAATTTCCTGATTTGCAATTATAGTAGTACGGGTGAGATTTTTAATGAAAAAAAAAATCGATTCAAAAAAAATAATAATATAATCAAAGGAAGAGAGAAAAATAGTATAAGAATAAAAGTTGCTTGAAGAAATAATATTAATACTAAAATGAAAATTTTAAACAGTTGTCAACTCTAAGCAATGCTCATGAACATAAAAAAAATGCAAGAGATAATGTACTTCTAAAAAAGTTGCTATAAACTCGAGTGAGTTTTTCATCGAAAAATGCATAAAAAAAATGTTTGAATAAGTTAGAAGCACTTTTGCGGTTTCAAGTTTATAGTACTTAATTTCTTCTTTTGAGATTTGATAGAAGCGGGAAAAAAAACTTTTGAAAAGATTAAATTTTTTTGAAGAGTTGCCAGTTTATAATAAAAGGTTTGTTTCAAATTTTTTCAAAAGATTTTTTTAAATGACTTAAAACAAAAAAAGTACTCTGCTACTTATTAATAAAGTACGTACGGTTCTTAATTTTTCATAAAAAAAAATATATTTCCTTAATTATGTTAATTAAACTAAATGCGGAAAACTGATGATTAGAGTCTCTATTCAGTTACTCATATTATAAACAAGACGACGAATATGCCAACGAAATACATGCATTAAAAAAAATTCTTTTATTCAAGAAAAAAATATTCTATTTAAAAAATGTTTATTTTCTATTTGAAAAAAATTTTCATTTTATTATTAAAAATCGTTTTTAATTTTTAGTTTAAAAAAATTTTCAATTTATTATTAGAAACCATTTTTACTTTATTATTTAAAAAAAACTTTTTATTTTACGCTATTAAAAAAAAGTTTTTATTTTATTAGTGTAAAAAAAAAGTCATTTTATTATTAAAAACTAATAGTTTATTTTATTATTAAAAAGAAGTTTATTTTATTATTAAAAAAATGTTTTTATGATAAAAAAAACAATTCTTTTTATCGACGCATAACATTTCTATGATATCGAAAATATTTTTTCTATATGAAATAAAAAAAAATGTTTCTTTGAAAATAAATAACAAAAAACAATTTTGTTTTATTTTGAATGTCTCTTCAAATTTTTATTTTCAAGCTATATTCTTTTAATAGTTGGTTTGATAATTTATAAAGTATCTATAAATCAAGCGGAGTTTATGGTGACGATTTAAGTGCGTTTTAGTCTCCAGAGAAAAGATCGTTACTTAAAGTAAAGGGATAAAATTTATTCGCCCTGTTAAAGAATTTATTTTTTTTTGTTATTAAAAAAAAATGTAGAAAATTGGAATTTAAAAAATTTTAATTTAATATAAAAGACTTCTTTTGTTTAATATAAATTTGTTGCTTCTGTTATTAATAAAAAATGACTGTTTTTTAACGATTCTATAGCATCTATTTTATGAAGTTTAAATTTAAGTACAAATTTTATTAAATTTCATTTTTTTTGTTATTAGAAAAAAACTTTTATTATATTAAAAAAAAAATAATTTTTCGAATTTGAATTTAATAGTAAAAAGTTTTTTTTATTTTATAAAAATTTTCTTGCTTCTGTTAATAATAAAAAAAATGTATGATTATCACACGATTCTATCATCGATTTTGTTCTTCTGTTATTAATAAAAAAAATGCCTTTTTTTCTTCACATGATTCTATCATCGATTTTAATAAATTCAAATTTAAATAAATAAATTTCTAAAATTTTCAATTTAATATAAAAGAGTTTTTTCTATTTAATAAAATTCTTTGCTTCTGTTATTAATAAGAAATGTATAATTATCACTCGATTCTATCATCGATTTTATTAAATTTGAATTAAAATAAGTTTTATTAAATTTCTAATTATTAAATTTTAATTTAATTTAAAAAATTTTTTCTTCTGTTGTTAATAAAAAAAATGTATATATTTTTATCTATGTTCAAACGATTCTATCATAGATTTTATTAAAATTGAATTTCAATAAATTTTATTAAATTAAATTTTTTTTATTTGAAAAAAATACAGAAAATTTGATTTTTAAAAATTTTAATTAAATTGAAGAGTTATTTAAAAAAAGAAATTTTCGTTTTATTAATAATAAAAAAACGTACGATTATCACACAATTCAACGATTGATTTTATTAAATTTAAATTTTCCACACTCAATATCAGTTACTCATTTTACATACAAAATAATGTTTGAATAGCATTTTATAAAAGGTACTGAAGGTAAATTGCAATAATTGTTTTATTCATGTACAATAGTAAGGCAAATGAAGAAAACTTTGATTTTCCATTGAATCCAATTATCCCGTTTATTGCTTTTATTTGAGGATAATAAATGAGACGAATTTTTTTAAAATTAACTTCTCTGAAGGTGATATTAGCTTCTGAACACTTTTATTACAATGGTTTTAATATTTTAAACTCTATTATTGGAAATTAAGAGTCGAAATGGCCTCTTTTTTTATAAATAATTATATAGATCCAATGAAGAAAAAATATAAAGATGTCGACCTCCATTATAATATTTTTTTTCTGGGGGAGAAAATTGAGAAAAACAGTCATACATTGTTGAATGTTGGAATGAGTAGAGACTTAAGACAAGTAATTTTCTGGAAGAAAGGTCTCTTCGTGCAGAAAAAAGTTATACAACTTTAAAGTTTTCTATGTTCCTCGTCCCGACTGCTTTTTCTCAGATTAAAGTCTTTTCCCACAATAAAGACAGGCAGTTTCAAGATCATTTTACACGTTTTAAAATGTCAAATATTTTATAACTAGAGAAATTCTTCCATTGACCTTTACCTCCACACGAATGTAAAAGGAAAAAAGTAAATAAAATCTAAATTTCAAAAAATATTTTTATACAAAAATGTTCCTACGCAATTTTTTGTTTTTACACAGAATTACAATCCCTTCAAAGTGAGAATTGAAAAGTTTTATTAAAAGGGAGAGGAACAAATTTAAATTTCCAGTTTTTTCTCGTTTAAATTTTATTTTTGTTTCTCTCGATATAAAAGAAAAGAAACATTTTTTATTAAATAAAATCTACGTTTATTATTACCTCTGATTTTTTTCAACTATTTTTTTTTCAGTGAAAAAAAATCCCCTTGTTTTTTTGAATTGAGAAGTGTGAAATAGAATGCCGATAAAAATAATTCGATGAGAATAAAAAAAAAATCAATAAATCAACCTCTTCAGATCAAAATGAAAATCAACGTTCCAGCTTTTTGATATAGAATTCCTAATTCGTTCGCAGCAATATTTTTTCTCTGGAATTCGTCGATATGGTAGATCTATTGATCGAATAGGTTAAATGCCAACTCGCGTGTAATATGCGGCCCTGTACTTCCCATAATTCACCTGATAAGTAGACTGTGTGAGTTCTCTATGCCACCAGAGAGAGGGAAGTGAGAAATTTCTAAACTA
Organism: Leptopilina syphax; assembly: GCA_032872505.1. Taxonomy (NCBI): domain Eukaryota; kingdom Metazoa; phylum Arthropoda; class Insecta; order Hymenoptera; family Figitidae; genus Leptopilina; species Leptopilina syphax. The sequence goes on along the minus strand of CM065469.1, from coordinate 25,867,228 downwards.
ATTTTATTCAGGAAATTTTCACGAAAATCTAACATTATTGCTTTCAAGAACTCTCTGGATTACTTTTCTCAAAGAGAATTCTCTTATATATTGCGAAGAGTTTATTAATATAAAAGTATTGAAACTAAAATTTCCATTTTAAAAAATAAGAGAAAATTTTTTCATTTGTTACACGGAAAAATATATAGAGTAACTTCTATTATTTAAAACATTAAATCGTAGCAACTAGAATTCGAAGGAATAGATCTTCAAAAGAAACCAAGAACAATTTTATATTAAAAAAAAAATGAAAGAATTTTGAGTAATAATTCGAAAATCTTGTTGGTTCGCGATTACATATATGCGCGCCTCTTTTCAAAGTCAGAGCGGCATCAAAGACACAACTAATTTTCTAGGGAAGAAACTAGATCAAGCTTATTCACTGATGCCTTAACTATACTTAATTGCACATCAAGAGGTTTTAACCTAGAATTTAGGTGTACATGAATTTGCAGTCAGTTAGGCTTTAACTGACGTAGGAAATAGTAAATTTAAAGTTCGTGCGATCAACAACTGATATGAAACTGAAAATCATTTGCGCGAGGATTTTGATACCCTTTGAAAGATTAGAATAAACTTTACAAGCACAGAATATTTTTGATAAGCTCAAATTCTAACTAAAAATCTCAAAATAATATTTTTTATGTAAAATTACTTATTGGTTATAATTTCTAAATACTTTTAAATTTCGTACGTTTAAAATTTTAGGAACAATTATTAGAAATTCATTTTTTCTGCAGAAAAAATGAATTTCTAATAATTGTTCCTAAAATGTTAAACGTGCAAAGTTAATGACTATATTTTTATTACTACTTTTAATTTAAATATTATTACAAAATTGGTAAATCGCAAATGTTATGCGCGCGGAACGTGATATTCAATTTTTTATTATTATTGTACAAATTACAAAACTTTTTATTTTACAATATAAATTTTTAAATAATTTCATAATAAAAATTTTCTTAAAATTCACATATTAAGTACATAATTAATTATTATTATTCATATTTTCAAAAATTTTACTGAAATTGTTCGGAAGAATTCAATTATTTTCATAAATAATAAATATTCTTTGGAAGAATCCAATTATTTTTATAAATAGTAAAATTTTTTGTAAAAATTCAATTATTTTCAACAAAATTTTAATAAATTCTTTCGAAAGAATTCAATTATTTTTAAAAATAGTAAAATCCTTGCAAAAATTCAATTATTTTCAATAAAATTTCACGAAAGAATTCAATTTTTTTCTTAGTTCGTTATACAAATTTCCCAAAAGAATTCAATTATTTTCTAAAATTTTAATAAAATTCTTGTCAAAATTTCAATTCAATGATTTTCAATATCTACTATTATTTTCATAATTAATAAAATTCTTGGAAACAATTCAATTATTTTCATTGAATAATAAAATTCTACTCATGAATTCAATTATTTTCATAAATAATCTAATTCATAGCAGGAATTTAATTAATTTCAATTCAATTTAAATCAAGTTCCTCGAAAAAATTCAATTATTTTACAAATTTTTAATGCAATTATTTCAATATAATTCTATTAATTTCATAACTAATAAAAATTCTTTCGAAGCATTCAATTATTTTTCAAAAAAATTTCAATAAAATTTTTTGCGGTATTTAATTATTTTTAAAAATTTTAATAAAATTTTTCAAAGGATTTAATTATTTAAACAGATTTTAATAAAATTCTACGCAAACATTTAATTACTTTCATAAATAATAAAAATTCTACAGGAATTCTATTATTTACAAATTTTTTTATAAATTTCTTCACAATAATTCAAGTATTTTCATAAATAATAAAACTCATCGCAGAATTTCAATTATAGGTATTTTAAAATTTTTATAAAATTTCAATTGTTTTTTAAAAGTTTTAATAATATTTTTCGAAAAAATTCTATTTATTACAAAAGTTTTAATAAATCCATCGAAAGAATTCAATTATTTTTTATAAATAATCAATTTTTAATAATTAATAAATTAAGTTTCAGTTAAATAAATGTTCAATTAGAATATTTTTTATTGTAGTCTGTCAAATTTAAAAATATTATAATACAAGAAATATTTCGTTCATTTGAGCGAAATTGTTAGCTCGTTTTATCTACTTTATTTAAGACAATTATCTAAGTACGAAAATCATTAAATTTGTGATGAATTTAAGACAATGCCTGTTAAATTAAGATCTAACTCGATTTAAATTTCACGTTCCTTGATAAATCAGATATATAAGCACTTTATTTTCAGTTTTTCACACAAGTTTAACTTTTAATTAATATCTTATAATGAAAACTCAATTAATTTCGATTTTATCTGAAGATAAGTTGTCATTAAAAAAGAGAATTACGCAAAACTTTTTCTTTTTTTTCCTAAATAGAAAATTGTTAAAAAATTATGATTAGGAAATGAAAATTCTCATTTTGCTTATTTTTTCGAATCTCCAACACAATTTTGTTCGGAAAATTCTGTTTCTTTTAGAAAATAGAAGAAAAAATTCCTATTTTTAAACTAGTAAATTGAATTCACAATTTTTGAACAAAATTTTGTTTTTTTCGAGGGGAAATGTATCGAAAATGTCCAAAATATAAATTTACCAAAGTATGAAATTTCCTAAATAAAAAGTGTTGAATTGTTAAATAAGTGAAAAGTATTGGAGTTGTTTGAAAAAATAAGGCATCTCCAATATTTCACATTATTTATCCCATCTGAATGATTGTAATACAGAAATCCTTCGATATGTAAATAATTTTTTTCCGACTTGTATTAATTCTACCATAATTAAAATTTACAATTTAATATAATTTCACTGTTCACTATTTTATAGTTTAAATAAAATTTTTAATTTCACTAATTTACAATTTAGTATAATTTCACTGCGTTAACTATTTTTTAATTTGAATAAAATTTTTAACTTCACAACATGGTTTTGAAATGAGCACACGTCGAATGACAATTTATGAAAATAACAACGATAATAACTGAAAGTTTCCTAACTTGAAGTTGCATTTTGAAATTTGAAAAATAAAGAAAAAATGTTTGGAAAAACGACTATTGGAAAAATAATACTTATTTGGTAAAAATGTCATTTGGGAAAATAATAATTTGGATCCTCCGGAATTGGAACTTTTGTTTTGGAACTTTTGACTCCATACCATAAATTTGTTTGCAAAAAAAAACAATTTTTTTATGAACAATGACCAAAGTTATCTATTTGGTAATTAACATTGTTTGCAACAATTTAAAAAAATTGCATTATGCATTATTATTTGTCTGGTGGACATACTAGACTAATTTAAATTGATTTCGATCATGTGCAATGGAAAAATAAAAAAATACACATGATTTTTTCTAAAAATATTGTATATTGTTATTAACTTTGAGTAACAAAAAAATATAAACAATTAAAAATTCAAAAATCGGTTCAGAGGAATCTGTTATATATTTTATCTCCTTTAATTTAAGAACAAGAGCCATCAAAATCCGATAAAAGTAGGCTAATAACTTTTTTTCTAATTGAGACTCAGTTTTTTCTTAATGGTTTTATACTCGGAAACAATTTTAATTTTATTGTTAGGACGTGAAGAGCGTATTTGTGTATTAATATTTTATGAACAAATAATATAAAAAATTATAAAAAATTTTAAAAAAAATTTATTTAAATAGTGCAATTTAAGACGAAAAAAACACATATTTTGATTTTTAAAGTCGTCAATTGGAACTAGAAAAATTTTTTTTTTTAATTTAGCAGTTTACTAAAAAATTCAATTGTTAATAACTTTTACAAAAAAATTTTTTTGGCTTAATATTTTCAGGGATTCTTCTTAACGATATTAAGAGTAAAGAAAAAATATTTTGGTTCAAAATTAAAATTTTTTAGATTCAGGTGATCCGTTTGGGAAATTCTGATTAAAACAAATTGCAAAGCATTTGAAATAATATTTTTTTATTTACGTTTCAAAAAGTGAAATTCAACGTGTAATATTTTTGGTAATAGCTTAATACTCAATAATATATGAGTAATAAATAATTATATACAGCAATTTTATAATTTAGAGCAATTATACAGCAAGATATTAATATTTGAATGCGGGAATATTTTGGAAATAAAAGGTAATAATGATAATAAGTGGAACAGGGAGTCAAGTGTACACTATTTTTACTAGTAAATTCCCCCTCGGTTTTTTTACGGGGGAAAAAGTTATTTTATATCTAGTATATAATTTAATATGTAACATATTTGCTACAGAGTATGATTTGAATTATTTTTGAAGACCTGCCTTTTCACAGATGTGCATCAAACAGAATTTTTATTACATCAAGAGAGATGTAAGGCAAAGCCGTGAGAGAGATACTTTCCTTGTACATTCTGTTTTCTTCCTTTTTCATTTTTAATGAAAGGAAAAGAGGAAGAGAAGATATAAAACATAAAAACAGAGTACACTAACCTCATCTCGATGTCATGAATCTCCTGGAAAGTCAAGGTGTCAGCAACGTCGAGTAGTTGACGCATATTTTCTTCACGACGCATCGCATCCGAGTCGGCACGGAGAAGTATTGTTGCTGCAGGTGCATCCAGCGAAAGTGATGGTTGCTGGACCACAATTGTGGCTTGAGCTGTTCTTTTGGTCCCACCGGTATTTCCGCCTAATATTCGAAAAACACAAAAACAAAAAGCAAACTTCTAGTATTCATTTCCTGCAAAAATCAGTTCGAAAAATTAGAAAATCGAGAAAATTCTTTATATTAATGAGTCTTTTCATTTGTTAATAAAGAAAATTTCTGCAATTTACGAACTGAAGTTAATGAGTTAATGCAACTTTTCCAATTTGAATTACTATCTTTTGATGGTTTTTCTGAAAGTGATACTTACTTTTGAACTTCGATTTTTTTATTTCTTTATTCCTACGGGAATTTTTCTATTTATTATTATTAATATTATTATTATTTGCCAACTTCTTCCACCTTTGATAAAAAATATTTTACAAAATTATTTGAATCAGTTCAATTATTTTCAAATATTTTTTCAAAAACTTTTCACAAAAATTTAATTATCCACACAAATAATTAAATTTTTCGCTGAAATTCAAATATTTTCAAAATCTACCATTTTAATAAAATTTTTTTAAAGAATTCAATTATTCAAACAAAAAAAAAATTAATTAATTAAATTCTTCGCTGAAATCCAAATATTTTAAAAATTTACCATTTTAATAAAATTTCTCAAAAGAATATTCAATTATTTAAAAAAAAATTAATAAAATTCTTCGCAAAAATTCAATTATTTGAAATTTAATTTCCAAGATTTTTAAAAAGAATTAAATTATTTAAAATATTTTAATTAAATTATTTAAAAGAAATTAATTATTTTCTAGAATTTTGAAGGTGAAAACATTTGTTAATAAGAATTAAAATTATTTTCATAAATAATAAAATTCATCGTAAAAATTTAATCATTTTTAATACAATTTAAATTAAATTAATCGAAATAATTGAATTATTCTTAATTAAATATTCATAAAGTTCTTACAAAAAATTTAATTATTAACAAAAATTTTAATAAAATGCTTCGTAAGAATTCAATTATAATAAATAATAAAATTTTTCATAGGATTTCAATTATTTAAAAAAAAATTTAATAAAATTTCTTGTAAGAATTCAATTATAATAAATAATAAAATTTTTCATAGGATTTCAATTATTTTTAATACAATTTTAAATGGACTTCTCGAAAAATGCAATTAATTTCAAAAAATTTAATAACATTCTTTATAAGTATATTTAATAAACTAAAATTATTAAAATATTAAATATTAATACCTATTTTTAATAAAATCTTTCGTAAGAATTCAATTATTTAAATACAAATAACAAAATTTTTTACAGGAATATCTACAATTATTTTAAAAAATTATAAATAATTTAAATTTAAATAATAAAATTCGTCACAGGATCTCAATTATTTTTATACCTACAATTTTAAATTGGATTTCTCGAAAAATGTAATTATTATTAAAATTCTTCGAAAGAAATCAATTGTTTTAAAAAAATTTGACGAAATTCTCCAAAAGTTTCCAATTTTAAGAAATAATCAATTATTTATTTTTGTATTTAAATAATTGAACTCTCGTAAAATTTTCGAATACGAATTGGTTTTAAAATGAATAAGTAATTTTTATATATTTATTGAACAAAAATTATTCAAGTGTGTATAATAATTTAATTTAGAAATTATGAAAATAAATTAGCCTTTTGATATATTTTAACTAACATTTTTTAAATATAGTCAAATTCTATTAAAAAATTAAAAATATTTATTAAAATTTTCAATTAATTGGAAATTTTGTCAAATGTAATTGAAATAAATTTTATATTTTAAAAAAATTAATTTTTTTACTTATAAAAATGATTAATTTTAAAAGTTATTGAATCTTTTAAGAATTCGTACTGAAGGTTAGGAAAATAATATTAATATTATTTTCAATTCAATTGAATTTCATAAAAATTTAGAATTGCAGTTATTTCCAGAATAAGAAAAAAATTTAAGAAAGAGTTTAATAAAAATGCATAAATTCAGTTGAATAAAATTGTTTAATTTTTTTTTAATAAAAAGTAGGTGTTAAATTTTTACTGTGAAAATAGTTAACAATTATTAGAGAGTAAATTTTATAAAATTAATCAAGACGTAAAAAAAATTTAACTTTCAGAAAAATCACCCAAATTTTCTCATTTATGCTTAGAACTACTTATTCTATAAAGTCAAAAATGAATCTTTTTGTAAAAAATACAGTAAATACTTATAGAAAGAGATAATTAAAATTTTTCCAAGATAGCAATTTCAATTGATAAAAAGCCAAGTCACTAAAAAAATGTTGTAAAACAGGAAACAAAGCGTGTTTCGTGTACCAATTTTTGCAAGCACATTCTCATCTTGTCACTACTTCTTATGTTCTTTTAATTTAATCAAAATGTCACTTTTTCTCAAAGGTAATCCTTTTTTTCAATTATTATATACTCTCTTTTGAATTATTTTCTTTGGAATAATTTTCTTAAGAAAAAATCAATCAATATTAAAAGTATGTACTTATAAAATTTAGATGAAATTAAAAAAAATTCCTCGCCGCATTTCCAATAATAGGAAAACTTGACTTTTTTTTAAATTTAAGAGAACTTAAGAATGCATTGAAAAACAGATGGTTTTCCAATTGTCATCAGTAGTGTACGCTGAATACATATCAAACGCAAGTCAGTGAGCAAGTGAGACGATTCACAGAAATACCTTGACAATCATTCTTTCAAAATCTGTTTCTTTTTTTTTCAAAATCAGGTCACTGGGCTCAATTTTTTTTTGTATTGCATATAAAACAATTTCGAAAAAAATACAACGAAAAATAAATGTGAAAAGATTAAAAACAAAACTTTTATTGATTCTCGGGGGTTTCTAATATATCAAAAAGGATTCAAGCACTTAGTAAATTAAAAATTGAGTATTAAAATTTTGTTAAAAGCTGGAACAAAGCGATAAAAGTATAAAGCTGTTATGATTTTAAAAAATATCTCAACTTTTATAATTGATAATTAATAACTTTTATCAATCCGGTTATAAATTTAAAAATAGAAGCTACGAAATAATCTACTTTTTCCAAATTCGAGAAAATTGCTCGATAAATGTGCATTTTATTTTATATTTCATTTAATATTTTATTTAATATTTTATTTACTATTTTATTTAATATTTTATGTAATATTTTACTTTTTGAATTTATTTTAATTTACTATTAATTTTCAGAAATATTTCTCTTGGATTTAAATTATTTTTGAATTTCAATATTTATAAAGTTTACAAAAAGGATTTTTTTAAAATTACATTTACATCAGAAAGTACAGACTTGTTTTAAAAATCTACTAAATCTAAGGTGCTTGCGTGCATATTGATGAAGAGCTTAGTAAACAGAATGCAGAGTAGTAAATGTAAATAAATTAATAGAACGAAAAAAATTTCTACACAGAATTTAATATATTATATCATCTCTCTGACGTTGAAATTCATATAAAAATATTCAGTATTTAATATATATCGGTTATTCTCCATATGAAAAATATACTCTATTTTTTTTGTCAAATAAAGTAAAATTTATAATTGAAAATCAAATCACGTACTGCAAATAAACTTTGGAAAAAAAATTTATTATCAGGAGAGAGATTACATTAGAATGCATTTCGTGACCAAAAGAAAAGTGTAAACACGAATGTATGCAAATACTAATAACAGCTAATTCCGAAGTATTTCGCAAAAAAAAAAAAAATAAATAAAACGTAATAAAAAATTTCAACAGAATTTTTTAATTTTAGAAAATATTTATTTTAGTAAATTTTAATGAATAAATAATAATTAGGTTTTTAATACTGTTTTGAACAAGTTTCGATGGATCGTAAAACAAAATGCATTCAAGAAAGGAAAAAAAAATTTCTGGTGAAAAACTGATTTTTAATTCGCACACTTTCTATTTGTTTTCGTCACTTCTTTGTATATATGTGCGTTTTCTACCTTGCTTTTTCATAAACAAGAAACGAGTTCTCATTTAGGACCCATCGTTAAATGTGCATGAACCACAAAACCTATAGCGTTTGGCGTGCTTAAAAAAATTTTTTTTCTTTTTGCTGTATGTACTATTCTCGTGACAGGAAGCGAGATAAGGGCTGGTGAAATAAAACATAAATGTGAGAAACATATGAAGCTGTAGTTGTAGACAAAACTATAGGCAAATGTGAAATTACAGCACACATATAAAAAGCAACGAGATGAATTGTCTCTCAAGTTGAAACATCATCTCACGAATGGAAACTACAATCAACAATCATATTTATACCAAAGAAATGTTTTCACTTTAATTATACTATTTTTAGATTTTAGCTATACTATTATTTTAATTTTCAATTTCTAAATAAAATTATTTAATGGAAAAAAATACTCGATACAACAAAGAAAAAATATTTAAAACATATTCAAAACTTATGGATCATAGCAATTTGTAAAAATAAATTCTGATTTTTATTTTTATTGTTTCAAAAAACATAAAATACTATTTAAAATATTGAAGTCAATAAAAACAAATTTTCCTATTACTGCGTAAATTTCACAAAAACCCTCTCACAAAACACTTTCATTAGATTTCAAATTAATTTTTTATTTTTTTTATCGTGTCTTTTTCCAAATCCATTAAAAAATCATTTTTATGTGACAGCCTTTTGCTTCTGTAATGGTTTAAAATAGAATGACCCATAAAAAAATTAATCACTCGTGTTCGTAATACAGTCATATTTAATATACGTAAAATAATTGCTATCGAATTATTATTACTCTTTTCGAAAGTGACAGGCAAAAGTTAAAAAATAAAAGCCCATAGAAAAATTGATGGCGCCAAAATGTATATATACAAGAAACAGAAAGCTCACACGCCATTAGTAATTTTTGTTACCAACAAATTGCAACCATGAAAAGACGCCCAAAATTATAAAATAGAACATAACATGCTTTGAATTTTAATTATTCTCAAATTGCTCCAGAGAATAAAATTAATAATTTTTAGAAAATATTTTCGAAAAATATTGTGAATTGTGAATTAATTTTCCGCTCTATCTAAAATATTCAATAAAGTAATAATTAAAAAATTAAATTTCTCCGAATTAAAAACACTTTTGAATTAAAAAAATTAATAAAAACAAAAAGTAATAAAGATTATTAATTATTAATATCCAACAATATTTAAAAATCAATTGTTTGAAGTTCAAATTTAAATAATGAAATTAAATTTTCAGTGTAAAATATATGAAGAGAGAAACAATACAATTACATGCAATCCACTGTGTTATGTAACAAAACAAATATATACTACGCTCAATTTTCCTAAGGCAAAGTATTTCGAGATAAATTTTCTTATATATATGTTCGTATTCAATTTTGTATAGTGTTGAATACAAATAATATTGAGTTGGGGAAAGTTCGCATGATAATAGAAAATAAAACAAGGGGAAAAAAAATTAGATTACAAAATTGTTTCATTAAATTATAAATGCGAGTGAAAAATGAAATATTTTCTAAAAGTAAAAATTATTTATTAATTTTTTCTCAATTATTTCAGGAGTCTTTTCTCAGCCAACGAATTTATACCTATTGCGCAAAACGGGAAAATGAGCCTGACCCAAGTATGAATTGCTGTAACGAGGGGATGAGATTCTGAAAGAAAGAACATCAATTCATTTCCTCTCACAATGGTCACAAATTAATTTTTTTTTCTCCTCTCATTATCGTCCACGTATTGATTGGAGAACCTTGCTCATTATCAACATATTGGGTGGGAGAATAAAACATAAAAAATAATAAATAAATAAAAATAGAAAAATAGAAAAATAAATAAATAAAAATTCAAAAATAGTTAAAATAGAAAAATAATAAAAATATATAACTAAAAAATCAAAAATTCAAAAATAGTTAAAATACAAGAATAATAAAAATAGAAAAATAATAAAAATAAAGACAAAAAAACTATTTTCAACTAATAATTTTCTTTAGATATACATCTATGAATAAAATTTTAATGTATCCACTGTTCCTAGTTTATTTAATGAATGTTTAAATAAAATCTGACAAACACCAAATGGCGGGTGTTTATCGGACAAAATAAACCAAATACTTGTTTTTATTTACTTTAACGTTTGTATATGTATCGGTTGGTTTGTTTCGTTTAATCAGTTAACTGGCCCCGGGATTAGAGAAATTAGCGTTTTTGCGATATCAAAAGGACGTGAAAAATATTTCAGTATTTAAATTCAATAACCTTTAATTAAAATTTATTGAACGCTTTACTCTTTTATGCAAATGGTAGTAGCGACTCGAGGCAAATTGGTTAATTATTGTAATTCGCTTGACCGAGTCGAATTTCTCTTTGAGATAGAAAGAAATACATTTTTTTTTTAATAATCGAGGAAAAGTGTTCGCAATCCTGATCAATCTAGTTTAACAATTTCGTTTTAAAAAATGAACAAAATCGTACAAAATTATTGTCAAATCAAAATAAAAGAGGTGAACATTTAAAAATATAAATTATAAATTAGGTATAAATTATTAATTAATAATTATTAATTACAAATTATAAATTATTATTATTATTATTATTTTGTTTCAAAAATTGTAATTGACAAATCGAAATCATAAAAATCATAAAATTTTTTTTCATTTTCTTTTATATGAAAATCTTATTTGTTGAAATTAGAAAATAAAAAATATACTCATTTTGCATATTTTCTTTGTCTCAATAACAATAACTTTGTTTATAAAATTATGAGTTTCTTTTAGAAACTCATAATTAAATTTTGAACAAATCCTATTTTTAATCACAATTTTTAAAGAAAATTCTGTTTGTTTTTAATTTTCATTACTTTAATTCACAACTTTTGAATAAAATTTCTTTTCTTGAAAAAAAATAAATTTGCACCATTTCTATTTCCGAATTACAATTTTTTAACAAAATTTCAAGTTTTTTTTAGAAATATAAAGGAAAAAAATTTTATGAAATATTATATTTTTTTACAAAATTTTAATTTGATTTTAGGAAAAAAATGTCAAATGTCATACTTTTTATTTATTAATCACGATTTTTAACGAAATTGTAATTTTTTTATAAATAAATGAAAAAAATACATAATTTCTATTTTCTGATCACAATTTTTTATCATAATATTCAAAGAAAGGTAATAATTTGCACAATTTTTATTTCTTAATTACAATTCTTTAACAAAATTTCAATTTTTTTTTATTAAATAAAGGAATAATTTTTTTATGAATTTTAAGTTTTTTTTGGAAATAAAAGTAAACAATTTCCATAATTTCTATTCTTAATCGCGGTTTTAAACGAAGTAATAATTCGTTTTAGAAACAAAGGAAACAAATTACATAATTTCTATTTCATAATCACAATTTTTGAATAAAATCTCTCCTTCTTTGGAAATTATTAATAATTTAAAATTGATGATTTATTAATAATTTTTATTTCATAATCACAATTTTCGAACAAAATTCTTTTTTCGGGTAAAAAGAGAAAATAATTTTCACCGTTTCTATTTCTTAGCTATACAATTTTCTAACAAAATTTTTATGATATGCACATTTTTTTTGACAAAAATTGAAATTTCTTTCGTAAAAAAAGGGAAAAAAATTTTCTATACTTAGATATAATTTCTATTTTTGACGAAATTATAAAATTTTTTAGAAATAGTAAAAAAAAGTTTGCATAATTTCCATGTCATAATCACAATAATTTTTTAACTAAATTATAAGTTTTTTTTCTTTTTTGAAAAAAAGGAATAAATTTGCATTATTTATATTTCACTATCACAACGATTTTTATAAAATTCACAATTTTTTTTTTAGAAATAAGTGAAAAAACTTGTACAATTTATAATTTCTCATGACAATTTTTTTTAAAATCTCAAGTGTCTTTCTCTTTTTTTTGAAGAGATAGAAAATTTGCATAATTTCTATTTTTCATTCTCATTTTCTATAACAAAACTCTACTCTTTTTTCTAATAAATGAAAAAAATTGGCTTATTTTCTATTTTATAATCAACATCTGATTGTATTATTAAATTGATAAAAAATAAAATGAAAATCTACTTTGTAATATATTTTCATCAAGAGAAACGCTATATTTTGACAAAAATATTTGATTTTCCCCGACATTTTAAAAGCAATTAATTTTTTTCCATCTCACGAAGAAGCTATGTCGTTTTTAGAATTTTCAATTACGAGCTTTGTAAAATCTCGTGTGAATTTTCCCGTGAAAAAAACTCGACTACTTGTGTTGCAGCGATAAATTTAAATATAAATTCCGACACATTGATACACTATACTGTGTTTCCTGTTTGTGTTGTGGTGGGAAAAGATGTTTCGAACCCGATTGGCCACGACCGATCGATTTATCGTGCTGCGAGTGGAAAAACGGGAAAAAGAATAGACAAATATTTTTCCTCTTATGCTCCAAGAGTTGATTGCATGATTTCTTATATGATCGACTCTTTTTTTCTTTGTTTCGTTTCTCATTTATTAACCGTACAATGCATCTCAATAATTCACTTAGCGTTCATTAAATCAAAAATAGTTTTCTATATTAAAAATATTAAAAATGAAGAACTTTTTCCTATAATTTTGCGCCTTAGGGATTGAAACATTCTTTCTCACAGGGGGAAAAAAATAGATGTATATTTGTTAGAGGAAAAATAAACTCTTTTCTAAACGTGAGGAAAGAGTTATTTCGTGATTTTAAGAGAGTGACAAAAATTGTTTAACTTTTTTTCTCGCATGAAAATAATTATTTCTTTTGGTAAAAATAATACGTATTTTCAATGCAATAGAAATATTTCGATGTAAATAAAATTATGGATGTAATATAAAGATAGGGGAAAAAAATGAACTCACCTGCCGTTCTTCCTCGACCTCTAGAACCAACGATCGATGTCTGAGTGTTGCATGGAGTTTGTGAACACAATGAAATATCTAATGGATTCGTGGTTACATTTATATTTGGTTTTGCTGATTTCTGATTTGTTTTAGCGTCAATTGCACCTTTTTCCAACTCAGGAGTAGTTTGGGAATTTTTTCTCGATGACTCATTGGATGTTATGTAATTCACTAAACTAGTACACGAGTTTTCCTTCTCTTTTTCTTTGGCAGCAACAAATGACATAAGAGAATTGATCTGGTTCGGATCTGGTTGGCCGGCATCCACCGAACCCCTCACTGGAGTACTAAAAATAAAAATGTTCACAAGTATTGTATTTTTCGTTCAATTTTTTTTTTTTTTTTTTGCAATTTATTTCATGTACCAAGTATCTGGTGATTCGATCAACTCTAAGAAACATCTAGATAGTACTTCTCTCTGTCTACTTCCAAAATATCCAAATTAATTAAAAATTTAAGGAATATTTTCTTGTTGGAAAAAATAAATATATGGATTTTTAAATAAAAAAATTACATAACAATTAACTATAATAATCTTCGTATTGCATTCTTTCATTCTGTTTGTCCACACTTTGAAGTTAGTTTTTGTGTATGCTTTTCTTTTTTTGTTTTTTTTTCTTTTTAAAATATTGTTTGACCGATCGAAAAAATGCAGGTATTTTTTCATAATTTATAATAAAACAATATTTTAAATTAGAAAATAAAAAATTATGATTAACAAATAAATTTTGTTTATTATATGCTTTTTTCTATAACAAATTTCATTTGACTGATCTAAATAATGCAAATTTTTCTCCTTTTTATTTATAAAAAATATGAGAAAATATAGTCGAGGTCGGCCCACCTTTTGACTTTTGTTTATAACTTTTTTTTTAAATGAATTTGCTCAATTGAAGTATATTGTTGGAAAGTCCTGTTTAATAGGATCATTTTTCTGTACAAAGTAAATTGATTGGTTCTAAAATGAAAAAGTTATAACTTATAAGAATATTTTTATAAAACTTGAAGATAGCGATTGCGCCGAGTCGAAGACTCGGAGTGATCGATTTCTTCATGTTTTATAGTAATTAAAGATGACCGAGAGATAAAATCATTATTTTATATCATAAGAATTTTGTCACAGTAAATTTTTCAAAATTATTTTCATCATTTTCAATTGAAATAAAATTGTATTGAAATTTGAAACTAATTGAATTCCTGTGAAGAATTTTATTATTTATGAAAATAATTGAATTTAGCAAAGAATTTTATTAAAATCTTTAAAAATAATTCAATTCTTTTGAAGATTTTAACCAAATTTTTTTAACTAAATGAATTTTTATGAAGAATTTTATTATATTTATTTATAAAAAAAATTGAATTTCTGCTAAGAATTTTATTAAAATTTTTAAAAATAATTAAATGTAGGTAAATTATATTATTTAAATCTTTATCAAAATATTAAAATTAATTGAATTCATTCTAATATTTTCTTCAATTGTTTAAATATAGTCGATTTTGTTAATAATTGTAATTAAACATTTGATTATAGAATTTTTAAAACATTTTTAGAGAATAATTAAATTCTTTTAAAGAATTTCTTAAAGTTTTTTGAAAATAATAGTTTTTTAAAATTTTTTATTGCAAAATATGAAAATAATTGAATTTAATAAAGAATTTCTTTCAAATTTTTAAAATAATCGTGTATAAATAAATTTTATTATAATTTTATAAATAATCGTGTAATCAAAAGTTTGATTATTGAATTTTATGGAAATTTTTTTGAAAATAATTGAATTTGTTCTATAATTTTTATTACAATTATTTTTGAAATTAATTGAACTCTTTGGAGAAATTTTAAAAAAATTCTACTATCAAAACTTTTGAGAAAAAGTTATCAATTCTTTAGAAAAATTTTATTACAAATTTTTAAAAATAATTTAATTGTTTCGAAGAATTTAAAAATTTTATTGAAAATAGGTGAATTTTTTAAATTTTTAATCTGAAATTATTTAAAAATTGAAGTTGATATTAGAAAATAAAAAATTTTGTAAATTATTTTGTTTACTATAACAGTTTTTAGTCACTGTCAATAATTTATTTTTCATTTATAATATTATTTACATGTGACACGCTCCGAAGAAAGAAAATAAGCAAAAAGAGAAGAAGAAAGAGCAAAAGAAGCAAAGATTTGTATGTTTTGTTTATAATTTTTGGAGTAAGAACACAGAAAGAGAATCAATTTCTATTATAAAATATAAATTATTATCGATGTCCAACTTTTTATTAGATTAAAAATATTTAATGGAAACAGTTTTCGAATCTAAATAAATAAAAAAGAACTTTAAATCAAAATAAATCTGACCCAAACATAGCCCCAAACTAAAATTTTTGGTTCCTTTCACTGTAAAGCGTCAGATTTGTTTTATTCGAAAAAAAATTGTTTGTAATATTAAAGTAAAAGATGAAAGAGTGTTCTTTTGTAAACACAATTGAAATTTTATTTTATCTAAAAGCAAAGCTGAAAAAAAGATTTTTTTTTTGTTTAAATAAAATCCTATGGCTCAAAGAGTATTTTGTTTGCTCTCATTTGAATAAAAAATAATAAGTAAAATTTTTCTACAATGTAAAGTAAATAAAAATATTATATTATACACTGAGAAAAGAAATTATTTGATTGAAACAAATTTTGTTTAAATCAAACTTAAAATATCTTTGCCATACAGTCAAACATATTTAAGTTTAATTCAAACATATTTTCTGGTTCAGTTAAAGAGATTATATATTGAAATCAAATATAAATTGTGATTGATTTTAAATTATCAGTAGTCAACTTTTAAGTTTGATTCAAACATAAAATTTTTAAACATAATTTTTGTTTAAACCGTAACAGAAGATATGTTTGAATTAAATATAATTATTCAAACAAATAATACTTTTGAATCAATGCAGTAGATATTTTCTATATATTGAGATTAAAGTTACAAACTAATTTCACTTAAACAAAATCGTCTAACATTATTTTTGTGTTTCATTTCAGTATAATGTTTTCTCAGTGTAATACGAGAGAAATTTAGAGGATATTAAAAGAGAAATATATGATATTATAAAAGACGAGATACTGAAAAGAGGATAATAATCATTTAATAATAATTTATAGTAAAATACTTGAGAATAAAAAATAATGAGTTTATTTTTAATAAAGCCTCTTTATGTGCCAAGAAGATCTTTTGAAAAGAAAAGATTTTCAGAGGAACAAACGATGTGAACTGACTTTCGACAGTAGGGAGTAGAGAGTAGAGAGTCTTTCTTATATTACTTGTCCTCAGATATCGTTATCGGATTTTCTTTTCAACTTTTTACCTATTCTCAGCAATCAAGACTTATATACTATTTTCTTGGATTCGATATCTACAAATAGCAACGCCACGCTCGAGACGTTTACTTTTGTCGAAAACAAGGCTAGGCCCTTAAGGAAGTTTTGAGAGCGATAGAGAGCGATAGAGAGAGAGAGAGAGAGAGAGAGAGAGAGAGAGAGAGAAAAGAAAATGCTTACCTAAAGAACTCGGTTGCCCTAAGATCTGGCAGGGGCGGTGTTCTTCCACTAATGAAGGTAAACCTGGATTCTTGATGAGCGCCAACCAAAGGAGTGGGTGGTGGTGCACCGGGACCATCTAAGACGCTATTTAAATTTGGTGCCTGAGTTTTGGGGGCAGTGCTAAGTTGTGCATTTATTGTGCCATTGGTCTTGTTGTTATTGTTGTTATTATTATTATTTCTCGTGCCATTTTCTACGTGGTTGTTGGAATTCGTCCCCTGGGGCTGATTATTCGAGTGCGAGGGATTGGTCTGTGAAGGGGGATTATTTGAAGTGGGAGGAGGTGACATTTCTGGAAGACCATCTACAAGGTCTAAACTATCGTCGTGTTGCTCTCCATCTGTATTCGTTACCTGAAAGCACAAAAGAACCTCCTCTTATTTCCACGAGACAAGAAAAACTTGTTCTTAATGTTTTATGTCCCTAAATATTTTACTAATGTTTGCATTTTCAAGGAAAAGTGATTGTCAGCGAAAATAAAAGACATCTTCTTCTTCTTCTTCTTCTTCTTTGCTTAAAATTTACTTCAAAAGTTTCAGGAATTCATAAAATAAAAGTGATGAAAAGATTAAAAATAGTTCTCTTTGCGTCTTATTTTTATAACTTTGTTGCCTAAATAAAGTTCAACTATTTTAGTATTCTGCCTATAAACAGTTTACTCTCCTCTAAACTGCATATAATTTTCATGAGAATAGAGTAGAAATCGAGTATCGAAACAATAAAATGGGGTTGCCAGAAAAATTTATAATTTTCTTTTTCCCTGACTCAGGGTTGCCACGCTTTTACTCATTTCAAATTCCCTGACTTTTCCAAATTTTCCAGGTTTTTAAAACTATACATTTATTTTTAACCAAATTAAATAATTAATAAATTTTTATAAATACACGAAACTTTGATATAATACTGTATTCTGCATTATTATAATATTTATTTAATACTCAATCAGGGTTGCCACAAAAATTTAATTTTCTTTTTCCTTGACTTTTCCCTGAATTCCGAACAAAATTTTGACTTTTTCCCTGACTGTATAGAATATTCTGATTCACTCTAAAAGTAATTAGGTAGTCAAAGAATGTTACAAATTTTTTTAATTGTAAAATTATATGCAAACATCAATAACTTGTTTTAAATAAAAATATACAATCATTATTATTTTTCTAACGGAATTAGAATTTTCAAAATATTCAAATTCAAACCTTTATAAAACATGACATAATCATCAGTTTATTATACCTATTATAAGAATATTATTACTGTAACTTCTTCAAAATTATTTTCATCATTTCATGAAACCTTTTCTAAATTCAATTATTTCCTAAAATTCACGCTATAAGGCTTCTAATTATCAATTATTATCTAAAATTTTAACTAAAATTCTTTCTCAAAAAAATTAAATTTTAATAAAGAATTTTATTAAAAAAAATTTTAAATATCAAAATCTTTTCACGGATTTTAAAAAAAATTTTAAGAATAATTTAATTTTTCTAGAAATTCGATTAAAATTGTATTAAAAATAATTGAATTCCTGTAAAAAAATTTGATTATTTATAATAATTGAATTACTGCGAAGAAATGTATAAAAAATTTGTAAATAATTGAATTCCTGTAAAATTTTTATTATTTATGAAAAAAATTAAATTTTTGCGTAAAATGTTATAAAATTTTTTTTTAAATAATTGAATTGCTTTGTAAAACTTTATTGAAATAGTTATTAAAATAGTAGATATTGAACATTTTTTTAACATAATTCAATTTCTGCGAAGAATAATTGAATTGAATTTCTGCAATAATTTGTAACTACTCCAAAATTCAATTTTTTTTAAAGTATTTTTAACTAAAATTCTTCTATAAATCTATTATTTTTAATAACTAATTCAATATATTTTAAAAAATTTAATTAATTTCAAAAGAATTTGAATTATTAAAATTTAAAAAAATTTAAATTCTTTAAAATTTCTAATGAAATTTATTGAAAATTGAAATTTGATATAATTTTAAATTTAAACCTTAATTTATGAAAATTGTAAACGTAACTCTTTTAAAATTCAATTAATTTTGAAATATTTAAGTAAAATTATTTATTAAATAATTTCTGAGTAATCATTTTATCAAGAATTAAGTTATTTGAATAGAAATTATTGTCAGAAGTAGAAAAAATTGAAGGTTTCGTATTAGAATTTCTGGTAATTTCATAGTTTATATATATATACCAAGGTCATCATGGTGTTTGCACTGTCTGTACTGGTGTTGATTGTAGTTTCGGATGCGGTACTTGATCCCATAACCACCACCTGGGGTACCGCTCTGCAACTACGAGTTCCAGCAGTCTTGAAATGAAATCTGCGTAAAGCAGAAGCTGCCTGAGACAGCAGATCTCCATCGCGGGAATTTTCAGTCCCATGTTGACCACGCGACGACTGCGACGTTGCTAAATTCCCCGAATCACACCCGTTACCCTTCAAGTTGACCACCTTGCTGAAAGAAGCCCGGTTATCCGAGCACTCCTGAAATCAAAAAACAAATTCCCTCATTCAGGGCTCGAACCAGTCAAAGTATTTCAAAATACGGACTTTACGGACCAATTACTGACAAAAATATAATATTATAACCAGTCCGAGTCAAATTAAAGAACATTTTACCTGAAACTATAAATTCATGTTTTATAATAATTAAAGATGGCCCAGTGATAAAATCATTATTTTATATTAAGTAAAAGAATATTTTTACTCTATGTTACGAATATAATTTAATTTAATAAAAGTAAAATAGATAAATTATTTTATTATCAATTTAAATCTGTCGTGATAACGAAAAATGCTCTTCAGCAAATTAAATAAATTTGAATAGGTAGGGGACTTTTCCACTCTCACAATTATTGATATCAATTGTGTAGTTACAATTAATAAGAATAGAAATTATTGGTTAAATTAATATTTATTTAATTATCAGATTTACATATATTTTATAAACCTTTAATTTTCCAATATATAAATGTTCTGGGATTAAAATATAAATTATAATAAAAAAAAGAATGTGAATATTCTTTTTAGTAAAATCTCATGAAATCAACTTATGAAAATTTACGTATTTCTTTGAAAATTGATTTGTGTATATGAGTGTAATGTGAAATTATTTACTCACTTTTAATCGTTATGTTTGCTTCTTTTATTTGTATTTATATCGCAGCAATCTTCCTTTTCTCTTACTTGTATTTAGTCTCAAACTTGATATTCTTTAAAGTGGACTTAATCTCAATTCAATATTTCTGTTTTACAATAAATGGGGACTACGCCCTTTAATTCACAAAAGGATAAAAATTCTTTAGTCTTTATGACTCACAATATATATATTACGTTCAGGTACTTTGCCTGAATTAAACTGCCCAACTTAGTTTCGCCAAGTTTACGCGGGCAACTGCCCTGATTTCCCTTTGTCGATTCTTTTTATTGAACGACAATTAGGTGGGGAAATCCTTAATGCAGTTTATTCTGACAGCTTGCAGAATTTGGTACTTGCGAAATTTAGATTTTGACCACTTCGTTGTTGTGCAATAATTTACAAATAATTGAAGGAAACCTTACCTTGCGATATTAACACAAAAAGAAAAATGTACTTTGCTTAATTTAATTGTGCTAATTACCCGATTAAAAGTGGGTTGTTAAGAATTTTGCTTAATGTTGGAATTTATTGGTGTTGCTAATAAATATGTATTTTTGTGTAAGAACGATAATTGTGTTTTTAGGTTACAAGTCAAAATTATTAAATGGATTCTATATAATTCAATTAAAATTCGTAGTTTCTATGTAAATATAAAGGTTACGAAGTCATACGTAACACTCTAACTTTTTCAAAATTATTTTCACCATTTCATTTCAATCATTATTTTCAAAAACTTTTATCTAAAATTCTTCTCCTAAACAATAATTTTTAACCCTAGAAGGAGTACGTTAATTTACTCACCCTCTAAGGAGTAACTGGGGTGTCCCGACACCGCACGCTTTAAACTTTTTTTTATAAGGTTTATATTTGATGTAAAAAAAATTTATTATAATGAATTGATTGGTTTTTTACTTTTAGTAAGGAATACAATAAAATTATTCATATTTTGATAAATTAAAAATATTTTGAAAAAAACCATAAAAACCCAAAAAACACCAAAAAATTGCAAAATTGACTTTTTTCACAAAAAACGTTTTAGTTTCTTAAAAATTTGACTAATTTTAAAACTATTTTAGGTTTTTAAAGTTAAATAGATACACTTTAAGGGGAAAAAATTAGTTTTTGTATTACTTTCAAAAAACATAATTATTTGAACATCTGAAGTGAAAGAAATTAAAGACAATTGACGAATAGTGAAAATCATAAAAATGAACTATAAAATGGACTTAAACAATTAATATTGACTAAAAATGGTGTTATAAATTTAAAATTTTACAAACTTAATATATCTGAATATATTAACAATAAAATTAATAACATATGAAATGATTCTGTAAATTAATATTCAATCAAAGTTTTAATTAACAATTCTTAATACCTCTAATATATGTTAAAATATTATTAACAATATAGAATTTATAATTTAAATTTGACTGTCATATACTACATTTTTCTATATTAGAATTCAATTTTTGACTGTAGAGAGAGCACAGAAATTTTTAATAAATCTTAACTCAAATTCCATAAGTTGTTACAAATACAGAATGTCTATTTTTCATAAAAATAGAATTTTTGTATAAAAATGTTTCTTTTTTATAAAATACAACTTTTTCATGCATAACTTATCAATTTTTACTTTATCAGATGATTTTAACTGCTTAAAAACGATTTTTTTTAAAAATTTGAATTTACTTATTTTGCCAATTTTTCTAACGTTAGGGAATAACTGGGGTGTCCAGACACCCCAGACGTATTTTAACAGAAGATAGAGCTCTTCCTAGAGCAAAACTTTTGGCGGCACATATAGGTGTCAAAAGATAGAAGTTCAAACTAAATTATCAACGAGTCTTGAGCGTAAAAAAATTATTGGTTAAGCCATGGGAATACTTTGAATTTTGCTTAGGGTGTCCAGACACCCCAGTTACTCCTTCTAGGGTTAATAATTTTCGAAAAAGTTCTTTAATAATTTTCAAATTCATTTACGTATTCAATTTTACGAAATTTCAATTATTCGTAAATTCTTTAATTAAATATATTAGAAAATAAAAACTTCAAACAATATAAAAAAAATTAGATTAAACTTTTTCAAAAAAAATTAATTTCAAAATTTAATTATTTCTTAAAAATTCAGTCTATATTGCTTTTAATTTTTAATTATTATCTAAAATTTTAACTAAAATTCATCTTTGAATGAATTTTTATTAGAAAATTCTACTAAAATTCAATTATTTAAATACAAAAATAAATAATTGAATATTTCTTAAAATTAAATTCTTATAAAGAATTTTATCAACAAATTTTTAAATAATTGAATGCTTTTGGCGAATTTCAATAAAATTTTTAAAAATAATTACATTTTTCGAGAAATTTGATTAAAATTTGATTAAAAGTGATGCGATGAATTTTATTATTTATACAAATAATAGAATTCCTAAAAAGAATTTTATTATTTTTTGAACATAATTAATTTTCTATGAAGAATTTTATTATGTTGAAAATAATTGAATTTCTGACATAACTTGTAATTTCTCCAAAATAAAATTTTTTTTTCGTGTTTTTAACTAAAATTCTTCTATAAATCCATTATTTTTAATAATTTTTGAATAACTTCTTTGAGAATTTTTAAATTCATTTGTTTACAATTCAATTTTACAAAATTTTTATTCTAATATTCTCCAATTAAATATATATATATATATATATTAGAAAATAAAAACTTCAAAAAAATAGTTTTAAGTAAAATTGAAATAAAACTATTACTTAAAAGTATGAAAAACTAGAATTTTCAAAGATTTTAATATATGACACCTTTTTATAATTCAATTATTTAAATAAAAGAATAATATATAGAATAATTGAATTCTCATAAAGAATTTTATCAACAAATGTTTAAATAATTGAATTCTTTTGACGAATTTTAATAAAAGTTTTAAGAATAGAAACAGTTTTCAAGGAATCCCATTAAAATTGTATTAAAATTAATTGAAATTCAGCATTGAGTTTTATTATTTATAAAAATAATTGAACTATTTAGAAGAAGTTTATAAGAAAATTGTAAATAATTAAATTCTTGTGAAATTTCTATTATTTATGAAAATAATTAAATGTTTGCGTATAATTTTATTAATATTTTTTTTAAATAATTGAATTATTTTGGAAAGTTTTAGTGAAATAGTAAGTAGATATTGAAAATCATTGATTTGAGGAAAATTTTTGAAAATAATTGAAATTATGCCAAGAATTTTATTAAAATTTTTAAAAATAATTGAAAATTTGACAAGAATTTTATTATTTTTAAACATAATTGAAATTTTGACGAGAGTTTTTAAAAATCTTTGAACATAATTGAATTTCTGCGAAGAATTTTATTACTTTTGAGAAGATTTTAATTTCTGATGTCCCTATAAAGTTCTGAACGTTCAAATGAACGAATTTTTTTTGTTACTTTTTTTAAATTTGAATATTGGTAGAAAATATTAATTTACAAATTGGAAAATGAATTATTTTCTTAATGTATGTCAAATTTATCTTTTATTTCTCATTAAAAGATAATAATATTGGAAAATATTGAAAGGGATAAAATTTTCGTTCATTTGAACGTACGAAACTTTAGAGACATAATTTATGCAAACATTTGTTATTTCTTTAAAATTATCAAAATTACATCGTACAATTTACGAACTTTTCAATGTTTTCATTTCGGGTAATATTTTGGTTGGGTAATCTCAATGAGGGTAAATATTTATATTAGAAAATTTACCCTATTTTCGGTGTTAAAATAACACTTTCGAGCTAAAATTTGTTGCGGATAATACTTTCAACACTAATTTCAGTATTAAAACAACACCCTGTTTTCTCTGTGATATTTTTTCTATTAAAAATACGGACTTTACGGACTTGAAGCAAATTTACGGACTTTTACGGGATTTACGGATACAAAAATCAATTAGTTGATTAATGAATTTTGTTGAGTCAAGTTGTTCTCGAAATACTCGATATAAGTACTGCTTCTTCTTTATTTTTGAAAAAGATTATCCACTAATAATTTGATACTTTAATTACTTTTCCTGACCCTTTTTCCGCAATCCGAACCCAATGTCTCTTTAACGAGGGTACATTGGCACGATCGATTGCATTTTCCCGCAGTATAGCTGGTGATATCATAATATTAGTTGCCATCGAGTAATCTGGGTCATGTGTTTTACACACTGCATGTGCGCGCAACGAGTGCAAATCAACCACGTTGTAAATTTTATCATGCTTACGGCAAGTGCAAGGTCGTCCATTGTAAACTTAGATTATTATTTGCATAAGCTTCTTAGTTTACACAGGGAACTTGCAAACAATTCTTTGAAAACTATATGCATATATAACACGAAACATATTTCACCTTTTCAGAATAAGTACATTGAACTAAGGCACTCAATATGTTCTTCTAACTTCAAAATTCATCTCCATATAATATTTCCCTATTTCTACTAAAATTATTGCCACAATTCATTCAAGGCACTTCTCTTTCTCTGCAATTTTTTTCAGAATATTATATTAAGTGGTCTTTATTTTTTCCTTGTTAGGATAAGACCCCATTCCATAATGTCGTTACTTCCGCCTTAGAAAGAAATGACCAGAGGGAAATCGTAAAGCTCGTCTTGCTTTACCTCCAAGAGGATAAGAGAGATAAGATTTTTATATCTGATTCCCTCTTAAAAAAAGATGACTCAGCTTTTTAAAAATTCACAATTCACATAAACATTTTTGCCCAAAAAAAAAAAAAAAAATTAAAATGCCCTTCTCGTTGTTAATTGAACATTTTTCTAAAAGCATTTTTCGGAAACAAAATATGTTTTTTCACAATTATACATCGCCATTCGTTTGCCAGTCAATTACACATTACACTCTATAAAAATGCATATGAACCTACACGATATTTTTGCAACTTTTAAATATAACACAACCGGAAGGCAAAAATTAACAAGTTGAAAAATAAAAGCAGAACAACTAATTCTGCAAATGCAGATTCACATATACACTATTGGAATGTATAGAAAACTATACGACTTACTGGATGCTTATAAGCGCAACAATGGAAAGCAACAAAGCCGACAGTGCCGTCATTGAAAAGTGAAGACAACTGGTAACAATTCTAGCAACTCGAGATTAATTACCACCCAGCCAATTAAGAACTGCGTTTCAAATGTTTCTGCATAATATCAACCAAGGATTAAACAAAGGGAAACTAGCTATGCAAATTGTACACAAAAACAAAAATTTTATACTCTTTATCATATTGTATCGCTCATGCGAAAAAAATCAAATGGATTTAAAAGTGTCACAAAACAGGAAGCAAACTTTTAATCTCTTGTTTCGAAAATTAATTACAGGGCTCGAACTAGGTCCGTACATTTACTTGAAGTTCGTAAAAGTCAGTTTTTTTAAAAAAAAGGTCCGTAAAGTCCATAAATTGTACGATATAATTTGGAGAATTTTAGAGAAATTACAAATGATTGCAGAAATTCAATTACTTTCAAAAGTAATAAAATTCTTCGCAGAAATTCAATTATCTTTAGAATTAATTAAATTCTTCTCTAAAATTCAATTATTTTCAAAAATTTTAATAAAATTCTTGACAAAATTTCAATTATTTTCAAAAATTTTCCTCAATTCAATAATTTTTAATAAGGTCATTTGGGGTAAATGTAAACAAGGGGTAAATGTATAAACAATAAATGTTTCAGCTAAATTTACAAATTTAAAAATAAGTACGACGTCAATATTTTTACCTCAGCTCACCTACAAGATGTTCTGAGTATTGCCAATATTTTATTTTGCCAATTGGCAATGCCATAGTGTAAGTTATCTTTTAATGCAAAAAAGATTGAAAATCAAAGTTTTACTGTTTCAGTATTTTGTCTCGCATTTGCATAAAAATAAATTTAAAAATCAAACAAAAATATGTAATTCTTCCTTATTAATACCCTAACAAAAATTGACTTTGATTTTCGTCAATTTAGTTAATAAATAATTAAGTGTTTACATTTACCCCGAGAATTTGAAAACTCGGGGTAAATGTAAACAGAACTTGAACTACATTTTAAAAGAAAATAATTGAATAAATTTGCTTCTACTTCACAATTTCATTAATTTGGCAATGTAAAATTCCAAAAGAAAGGAAATTAGGTCCTCTTTGAAAAAAAAATTTAATAAAAAAAAAAAAAAAAATTTTTTTGAAAATTTGATAAATTTTTTAAAATATTTTTAGATTCCTCCGCCATTTTGAAAATTTAAAATTTGACTTCAAATTCGTATTCAGCGACCTCAAAAAAACCCCCGAGTAGCCAGATTTAAGCAAATTTGATCAATTTTTAACAATATTTTATGTTTGACCGCCATATTCGATCCACCATTTTGAAATTTAAAAATTCGATTTTAGATTCTTATTCAGCAACCTTAAAAACTTCTTTTTACCAAGTTGAATGAAAATCTATTAAAATTTGTTCAAGTTATTCAAGTTTTTACATTACTAATTTTGTAATGATTGATTGTTTATTTATATGATACATTATCAGTCAATTTACAAAGAATTTTTATGATTTTCCATCCCTTAAAACAGTAGTATACTTGAAATAACTTGTTTCTTAAACCTCGCTTAACTACAGTGGTGTTTACATTCACCCCGAATTTTAGGAAAATTTCAAAATCTCGGGGTAAATGTAAACAGTCAGTTTTAGGCGATTCAGGTGCATCAATATTTTTTTGTACCTCATAAAATTTTTCTAGGGAACACTAGCAACAAGTTCATGCAAAAGAAATCCGTTCGTTTTACCTTTTAACAAAAAAAACTAATGTTTTTGGTGAAAAATAGATATTCCGTTTACATTTACCCCAATTGACACTATATCTACTATTTTAATAAAATTTTTAAAAATAATTCAATTATTTAAAAAAAATTGAATAAAATTCTACGCAAATATTTTATTATTTTTATATATAATAAAAATTCCACAGGAATTCAATTATTTACAAATTTTTTATAAATATTTTCGAAGGCATTCAATTATTTTCATAATAAAATTTTTACAGGGATTCAATTATTTGCGTACATAATAAAATTCTCTTTAGAAATTCAATTATTTTCATAAACAATAAAACTCATTGCAGAATTTCAATTATTTGTAATACAATTTTAATCAAATTCCTCGAAAAATGTACTTATTCTTAAAAATTTTATTGAAATTCGTCAAAATAATTATTCAATTAATAAAAAATTTTTGATAAAATTTTTCATGAGAATCCAATTTTAAGAAACATGCAATTATTCAACAAATTGTTTGGTTTGTATTTAAATAATTGAATTCTAGTAGAATTTTCTATTAAACATTGATTTAAAAATGAATTTCAGTGAAAATTGTAGATAATAATTGAATATTAAAAGCATTAGAATTTTTAGAAGTAATTGAATTTTGAAAAGGTTTTAAATTAAAATCTTTGAAAATCTGAATTTTTCATGTTTTTAACTAACAATGACAATAACAATTTTTAACAATTTTTTTATTTTATTCATGTTTTTAACATTCTGTGGAATTAATTTTTTCGAGAAAGTGTAATTGAGGATTTTTTTTTAAAATTATTTAAAGTTTTTAATTTCTAAGACATATTTAATTGAAGAATTTACGAATTACATTGAAATTTCGTAAAATTGAATTGTAAACAAATGAATTTGAAAATTCTCAAAGAAATTTTTCAAAATTAAATTAAATTACTTTTATTTTAATACAATTCATCGCAGATTTTCAATTACTTTTAATACAATTTTTATCAAATTTCTCGAAAAATGTAATTATTTTTAAAATTTTTATTAAAATTTGTCAAAAGAACTCAATTATTTAAAAATTTGTTGATAAAATTCTTTATGAGAATTTAATTTTATGAAACATTCAATTATTCAATAAATTATTCATTTTTGTATTTAAATAATTAGATTTTAGTAGAATTTTCTAATAAAAATTGATTTAAAGATGAATTTCAGTTAAAATTTTAAATAATAATTAAATATTGTAAAAGTAATATAGACTGAATTTTGAAAAAATAATTAAATTTCGAAATTAATTTTTTTGAAAAAGTTTAATTGCATTTTTTTTTATTGTTTGAAGTTTTTATTTTCTAATAAATATGTGCTTGAAGAATTTACGAATAATTGAAGTTTTGTAAATTTCAATATTTTAAACAAATGAATTTGAAAATTATCAAAGAACTTTTTCGAAAATTATCAAAAGTAATTGTTTAGGAAAAGAATTTTAGTCAAAAATTTTTGAAAATAATAATTGAATTAAAATGGCAGTTGAATTTTAAGAAACATTCAATTGTTCAATAAATTATTTATTTTTGTATTTAAATAATGGAATTCTAGTAGAATTTTCTAATAAAAATTGATTGAGAAATGAATTTCAGTTAATTTCTTTATTTGGCATTTTATATTGGCTTAAAATAAATGACAAAATTTTAAAAAATTTGCCTAAAAAATATTTCAGATGAATAACGCTTTTTCTATTTGTTTTCGTGAGTTACGTGTTTTATAATTTTTCTCGCGAATAATGTGTTTTCATTTAGCAGCCGTTGATAATTGAATATTAAATGCAATATAACGTGAATATTTGGAAATAATTGAATTTTGAGATTAATTTTTTTGGAAAAGTTTAATTGAATTTTTTTTTTATTAACATAAAAAAAAATTCTTTTAAGTTTTTATTTTCTAATTTTAATTGAATAATTTACAAATAATTAAAATTTCGTAAAATTGAATATTGTAAACAAATGGATTTGAAAATTGTCAAAGAACTTTTTCGAAAATTATTAAAAAATAATAGATTTTAAGAAGAATTTTAGTTACAAATTCTTGAAAATAATAATTAAATTGATAATGGTTTTATCACTCAGTCATCTTTAATTATTATAAAACATGAAGAAATCGATAACTCCGAGTCGAAGACTCGGAGTTATCAATATCTTCATGTTTTATAGAATTATGAAAAATTGAATTTAAAGTTTTTAAAGTAAAATTTTCTCTTATTTAACTCGTAATGGTTATATTTTTGTTAGTAATTATTGATCCATAATTTTTAATTTTTGGTCCGTAAAGTCCGTATTTTTTAAATACTTTTACTGGTTCGAGCCCTGAAATTACGCAACATTTTGTTTCTGCGAAATTGCGTTACAAAATAAGGGGAGGGCCAAAATTGTTAAGAGCATCGAATAAAATCAGGGACCGTCACGGAAATTAAATTTTGATTTCGTTACGGTATTCCAAAACAAAACGAAATTATTAATGTATTTTTATTTTGATTCGGTTACGAAACAAAATTTACTTCCTATTTTGATTCTGATATTGTAATACTGCAAATAGAAAAACCTCTCTCGTGTTCAGAGAATTCATTAGACGAATTAGGGCAGCACTGAGATCTGTTTAATCACTTTGATGATTCAGCCCCTATGTTGTCAATTTAGTTTTACCTCAGTTGCATTAATGATAGTGTCGTCTGTTGAATATTCAATCCTTAAGATTATGTCCAACACAATAAAACCATAATTAGCATGATAATTTTCCCTCCCAAGCTCCCAAGCGAGCTCCCAAGTTAACTTGGGAAACAAACTAAGTGAATTCACTTTTATTTATTTTTTTTTTTTACTTAAGTGAATTCACTTCACATTTCGAGTAGCTCATTTATTAATAAACATAATACCAGTGAAGTAAAGGGAAAGAGAAGTTTAGTATATCATCTACTGAATAATATCCGGATAATAATTGATATAGCTAATTTTCATATATGCAAAATGCATTAATAACAAAACAGCAACCGATTCCATAATTCTGATTAAGTAACAATGAACACATATATTATACTACCGCGAACAATGTTTACTTATAGCGAGGAAAGATGAACTAACTCGTGTTTCACATACATAATGCATCTATCATACGTGCCCTTCATACAGAATTTGTAAAATGTCAGTGGTTAGAATCCACACATCATACAATAAGAAATTTTCAAAAGATTTCAACTTCACTTTTTTTTTTCTTATTTACCATTTTTCAAAGGGAAATGATGGAAATTGTTCAAGACTGCAAAATTAAATTTTTCAATAGAATTCAAATATTTAAAAATTTGTTGATAAAATTCTTTATGAGAATTTAATGTTAAGAAACATTAACTTATTCAATATATTATTAATTTTCGTGTTTAAATAATTGAATTCTCGTAGGATTTTCTAAAAGAAATAGATTTGAAAATGAATAATATAATTATTGAATATTTATAGAATTTTTAGAAATAATTGAATTTTGAAAAGTTTTCAAATTAAAATCTTTGAAAATCACCATTTTCTTACTTTTAACTAAGAAACTAAGAATTCTGTAGAATTAATTTCTTTGAAAAAGTTTTGAATATTTTTGAAAATATTTCAAGTTTTTATTTTCTAAAATATATTTAATATTGAATAATTTCCGAATAATTAAAATTTTTGGTAAAATTGAATTTAAACAAATGGATTCAAAAATTGTCAGAGAACTTTTTCAAAAATTATTAAAAATAATTGATTTAAAGCAGAATTTTAGTTAAAAATTCTAGAAAATAATAATATCACTCAGTCATTTTTAATTATTATGAGTTGTTGAATTTCAAAAAGGTTTGAATTTGAAAATCTTATTTCCTTGAATTCTCAAAACAATTTTTTAGAATTTTTAACTAAAATTCTGCTTTAAATCAATAATTTTTGATAATTTTTGAAAAAGTTCTCTGACAATTTTTGAATCCATTTGTTTAAATTCAATTTTACCAAAAATTTCAATTATTCGGAAATTATTCAATATTAAATATATTTTAGAAAATAAAAACTTGAAATATTTTCAAAAATATTCAAAACTTTTTCAAAGAAATTAATTCTACAGAATTCTTAGTTTCTTATAGTTAAAAGTAAGAAAATGGTGATTTTCAAAGATTTTAATTTGAAAACTTTTCAAAATTCAATTATTTCTAAAAATTCTATAAATATTCAATAATTATGTAGAATTTTAACTGAAATTCATTTTTAAATCTATTTTTTTAGAAAATCCTACCAGAATTCAATTATTTAAACACGAAAATTAATAATATATTGAATAAGTTAATGTTTCTTAACATTAAATTCTCATAAAGAGATTTATCAACAAATTTTTAAATAATTGAATTCCTAAAAAGAATTTTACTATTTACAAAAAAAATTGAATTATTGCGAAGAAATTTATAAAAAAATTGTAAAAAATTGAATTCCTGTGAAATTTTTATTATTTATAATAATTACTAAATGTTTGCGTAGAATTTTATGAAAAAATTTTTAAATAATTAAATTCTTTTAGAAAAATTTATTAAAATAGTAGATGCCAATTACTAAACTAAATTTTACTAAACTAAATTACTAAACTATTACTAAAATAGTAGTTATTGAAAATAATTGAATTTTAATAAATTTTTGTAATTAATAAAATTTCCACGAAGAATGTTATTAAAATTTTTTGAATATAATATTGAATTGTTAAAGATAATTTCATTAAAAATGTTTGAAAATAATTAAATTATTATAAGAAATCTATGTATTTAAAAATGTATCGAAAATAATTATTAAATTCTAATAAACAAATTATAAATTGAAACCTTTTGAAGAATTTCCATAACATTTTCAAAAATAATTGTATTTTTTGAGGAATTCAATGAAAATTGTATTAAATATAACTGAAGTTCCGCGATGAGTGTTATTAGTTATTAAATATATAATGAAAATATTTTTCCAGTATTTTTTCAAAGATTTTAATTTGAAACCGTTTCAAAATTCAATTATTTCTGAAAATTCACACTATAACGCTTTTAATATTCAATTATTATCTAAAATTTTAACTGTAATTCAAGTTTAACTCAATTCTTATTAGAAAGTTCTACGAGAATTCAATCATTTAATTATAAAATTAAATAAGTTACTGAATAATATTAAATGTTTCTTAAAATTGAATTTTCTTAAAGAATTTTTTAAACAAATTTTGAAGGAAATGGAATTCTTTTCACGACTTTTAATAAAAATTATAAGAATTTTTTTTCGAGGAATTCGGTTTAAATTGAATTAGGAATAATTGAAATTCTATGATGAATTTTATTATTTATCAAAGAAATTGAATTACTAAACCGAATGTTATTATTTATTACAGATGTGCAAAAAGCTCGAAATGTCGAGCCGAGTCAAGCCGAAATTTTTTCGAGCCGAGCCGAGCCAAGCCCAAGCCGGCTCGATGTATCGAGTACTCGAATTAAATCAAGTACTCGAATTCCCTCAAGTGCTCGAAAAATTCGAGTACTCGAATTAACTCGAGTACTTGAAACGTTCGAGTACTCGAAAAAATTCGAGTACTCGAAACTATTCGAGCTTTTTACACAGCTCGGCTCGGCTCGGCTCGAACTGATTAGGCTCGACTCGGCTCGAAAAATAAAAAGCTCGAAAAAGCTCGATCGAGCTCAAGCTTTTAGCACAACTCTATTATTTATAAAAATAATTGTTTCCGTAAAATTTAATTAAAAAATTTTTTTAAATAATTGAATTCTATTGAAAAATTTAATTAAAATAGTAGATATTGAAAGTAATTGAAATTTTGAAAAGAATCTTATTTAAATTTTTGAATTTCGGGGAAGCATTTTGTTATTTATAAAAATAATTTGAATTTTTGACTGTAATTAAAAAAAAATTTTGAAAATAATTGAATTTCTTGAAAGAATTTCGATATTTATCAAGATAATTGAATTCTTTCGAAGTATTGCATTAAAATCTTGTAAATAGCATCAAATATATTGTAAATATATTAAAAGATTCTACTAATTTAAACAGAATTGAAATTGATTTTTTTCAAAAAAATTAGTTTTATAGAATTATTAATTAAAAGTATGAATAATTCAAATTTTCCAAAGATTTAAATTCGAAACATTTTCAATATTTAATTATTTCTAAAAATTGCTATTAATTGTAACTTCTTCAAAATTCAATTTTTTAACAGTTTTTAACTAAAATTATTCTATAAATACATTATTTTTAATAATTAATTGAATATATATAAAAAAATGAAACTAATTTCAAAAGAATTTAAATTATTAAAATTTTTCAAAAGTCTAAATTCTTTAAAATTTTTAATGAAATTAATTGAAAATTGAAATTTTATAAAATGTAAAATTAAAAGCTTTTGAAGTTGATCTATTTACGAAAATTGTAAACGCAACTCTTTTAAAATTCAATTAATTTTGAAATATTTAAGTAAAATTACTATATGCACTTGTAATTATTATTAAACAACATTAATGCAGAGTTTATAATTGTGAAACTAATGCTTTTGGAATTATTATTATTATTATTATTATTACCACACAACTAATAATGATGAAATGCATTTAACATAATAATTGTAATACAAATCGATTAGGTACATGAAAATGACATGTTGATAAAACGTATGCACGACGCTAATGAGAGCAAGCAAGCATTAACTTTACAAAAATCAATTAATCATTTAAAAATCAATATCAATAAATAACACAAACAGTTTTGCGAAATTGCTCTCTAAAGTTTTCTGAAATACTGATTGATTTGCGCGAGTCAAAACTGTATTTGAAGTGCACCTAGTTTCTTAAAAGTTGTTTTTAAGTAGATGAAATATTTTCATTTCTAATGCATTTCCAGGCCTCTATATTTCCTATATCCTATCTATAAAGATTGAAACACGTATAAATTTTCTTGAAATTCTAAAAATTTATAACACTAGTCTTCAAAGAAAGAAAAATAATTCTACAGATTTGATAAGGTTTTGCAATAAAGTATAAAAAATTAAAATTGATTCTATTATTATTCATTAAAAAAGTATATTTATAGTTTAGTTATTATAGTTCTGTATTCTTTAGTTTACAGTTTGTTGTGATGATGTGCAGTACAAATGCACAAAAGTTAATTCGATTTTCTTACTTTTCAATCAACTCTGTCAAGAAAGTTCAATAATCTACTCTCTGAAATTATATTTGAAAGTCTTATTATCAACTTCTTTAATGAACTGAAATAATTCATGGAATATTTTATTATTTAATTTATTAAAAGCTGTAGCTACTTCGCCTCTTTTTTCGAAAAAGGAATTACTTACTCAAACAGCTTCAACTAAAGTGAGAAGTTCATTACGTAAGTCAATATCAACATCTGAAGATACATTTTCGATATGGTTAGAGTACTCGAAAAACTTATATTCAAACTTATCCAATTTCCTCCTATTATTTTTCTTCTATTATCATTATTTGTAATAGTAAAAAGTCAAATTTTAGGGATATCAAAAATACGAATCATATAGTAATTAGAATTCTATTAGATGGATATTTTAAAAATTAAATTTTTTAATTACAGCGAAGATTTAAAATTACCAGATGAAAATTATTCAATTAAATATGTCTTAAAAAATAAAAATTTCAAATATTTTTAAAAACAATTCAATTAAACTTTTCCAAAAAAATTAATTCTACAGAATTGTCAGTTAAAAGTATGAAAATTTAGGTTTTCAAAGATTTTAATTTGAAACCTTTTCAAAATTCAGTTATTTCCAAAAATTCACGTTATAATGCTGGTAATATTCAAATATTATCTAAAATGTTAACTTAAATTCATTTTTAAATCAATTTTTTAAATAATTTATTGAATAATTGAATGTTTCCTATAATTTATAAAGAATTTTATCAACAAATTTTTAAGTAATTCAATTCTTTCGAAGAAATTTAATACAGTTTTTTAGAATAATTGAATTTTTCGAGAAATTCATTTTAAATTGTATTAAAAAATAATTGATATCCTAAAATGAATTTTATTATTTCTGAAAATAATTGAATCCCTGTGAAAATTCTTATTATTTATATAAATAATTGAATTATTATTGCGAAGAAATTTATAAAAACTTTGTAAATAATTGAATTTCTGTGAAATTTTTATTATTTATAATAAATTATCAATTTTTATCAGAAAATTCCACGAGAATTCAATTATTTAAATACAAAAATTAATAATTTATTAAAAAATTTGAATGTTTTTTTCAAATTGAATTCTCATAAAGAATTTTATGAATAAATTTTAAAATAATTGATTTTCTTCGACGAATTTTAATAAAATTTTTAAGAATAATAACATTTTTCCAGAAATTTGATTAAAATTGTATTTAAAATAATTAAAATTGTGTTTTATTATTTATGAAAATAATTGAATTATTGCGAAGAAATTTATAAAAAAATTTGTAAATAATTGAATTCCTATGAAATTTTTATTATTTATAAAAATAATTAAATGTTTGAGTAAAATTTTATTAAAATTTTGATGAATGAATTAATTAATCAATTAATAATTAAAAATCATTGAATTGAGGAAAATTTTTGAAAATAATTGAATTTCGGAGAAGAATTTTATTACTTTTGAAAATAATTGAAGTTCATCTATTTATGAAAATTGTAAACCTAACTTTTTTAAAATTCAATTAATTTTGAAATATTTAAGTAAAATTATTCATTAAATAATTTCTAAGTAATAATTTTGTGATTGTTCTTCAAGAATTATGTTATTTAAAAAGAAAATAATTTTCAGAAATAGTAAAAATTGAAGGTTTTGTATTAGAATTCGTGGTAATTGAATAGCTAATGGGACAAATAAAAAAGTTACCAAAATTCAGAATTTTCTTATGAATTCTAAAAATTTAATTTTTTTCAGTACTTTTAATAAAAATCCATGACTTTTCCCTAATTTTCCTGAACAATTTTCTACTTTCCCTGACTATTCCCTGAATTCCCTGATCTATGGCAACCCTAAATTAATTTCGTGTACCTTAAATTTTTACTCTTGAATCTGAAATAAAGTAATTCAATAGAAAAACCGAAAAAAATAGAAAAATTTTAATAGAAAAAAAATAAATTAAACAAATCGAAGTTCAAAAGTAGCACTTTCAGAAAAATTACCCAGTTACAAATTATTTTATACCTCACCATAAAGGGCAAATAAAAAATTTAAAAACATTTTTTTTTCCGTGCATAAAGTTTTTTCTAGCTTTTAAAAAATGTAACTACTTTATGGAATACTAAAAACTAACTCTGATATGAAAAAAGTTTCATCACACTGATCGTAAACTTTCACTTGATTGGATCTGAAGTAAAGCTAAACGTTTCAATATTGATTAAAACATATTGCAAGTTTCTTTTTCCAAAAAAAATTTTACCCTATAAAAGAAATTAAACTTTTTTTTATTTTATTTTTATTTAACACGCGAAAACTATTCTTTATTTAAAAAAAATGAGGTTAATTCTTCCTCTTCTAAATATCTATATAGATTTTGCTCATACATATGAGCAACTGATATCGCAATCGAATCGCTGCTCTGATTCGATATTGCTCCGTGAGCAATAGTTCAACTCTCAGATCATTAAATTCCTGCCTGGAGAACGCAAAACTTAGTTACTAATAATCGAATCCTATAGCCTGCAGCCTGAATCTTTCTTCCGGCTCGTCTTCTCAGAACGAGAAACAAACTGGAAAAAAGACATAAATTTTTCATGGAAGGAATTCTCAAGAAGAATCAAGATTCTTTCTTGCGGCGGCAGCAGCTATAGAAAAGAAAAAAATTTCTTCTGTTTAAAAATTGCTGTCATGCAAAATGCCCTACTAAATTATTAGCCGACAAAAATCAACATTTAATCGATGTCGAAGCAAAGCGTGAAAATATTTCCTCAAGAAAAAAAAAAAAAAAAAACGAATGAATATAGGAAACTTAAGAGGAAATTGAATAACAGAATTAATCCATCTCAGAAAGAGGAAATGAAATACATTGTAAATCACACCGATGGAAAAGTTGTTTATCATCCATAACTCGCATAAATTACAGCATATTTTAAGCCACGCAATCTGACGTTTTTATGAATTTGTTATTTAAGAATTTTTTTTTCATAAAAGTAGCTGTTTATTTTTACCGTGAGCTTCAAATTTTAAAATTGGTAAAAATGGAGAGAGAGAAGATTTTCTTTCATTGCAGAAATACAAAAAATTTCTAATTATTTACTACGAGTCTCATTGTGTACGAGGGAATATATATATGTTGGTCAATTGTAACAAATTTGTTGATTAAATCGTTACTATAATCATGATGTACGCCATTATCACAAGCCCAATAAGATACAAAGCTTTTGCAATTAATGTCTATCAATATCCTGAATCCGATAGCTTCAGAGATCGATGAACATTGATAGCAGCATAATCCAATTGGTGTTATGCATATATTTAGCTTCTGTGAAGAACTTTGATGCTTTAGGTACAGGAACCCGGTTGATTATTATCAGACACTTGCAGTGTCGTTGCGAACATTAATTTATTTTTCACACACAATCAAATAAACAGAAATTAATTTTTTTTTCTATTTCATCTCTTTCAATCAATATCTATGAAAACAACATTTTTTTTAATCCAAAAATAAATAGCCAACCAAAAAAAAAATTAAATAAAATTATTAAATTTTTGAATTAAAATTTGTATCAATTAAAATAATTTTTATTGAATCAAACTTATTGGATCACAATTCAGGGTTGCCACGCTTTTACTCATTTCAAATTCCCTGACTTTTCCAGGTTTTCCAGGTTGAAAAACGAAATTTTTCCAGGTTTTTAAAACTACATCTATATTTTACAAAATTTTTAATTCAAACCTTTTTGAAATTAAACATCTTATAAAAAATTGTTATAAAACATGAAAATATCAATCACTCATAATTTGAAACCTTTTCAAAACTCAATTATTATCTAAAGTTTTAACTGAAATTCATATTTGAATCAATTATTATTAGAAAATTCTACGACAATTCAATTATTTAAATACAAAAAAAATAATTTATTGAAGAATTGAATGTTTTTTAAAATTCAACTCTCATTTAAAGAATTCTATCAACAAATTTTTAAATAGGTAATTAAAATTCTTTTGACGAATTTCAATAAAATTTTTAAGAACAATTTCATTTTTCGAGAAATTAGATTAAAAATTTATTAAAAATAATTGAATCTCTGCAAAAAAATTTCATTGAATTGAGAAAAGTTTTTGAAAATAATTCAAAATTTATCAAGAATTTTATTAAAATCTTTTTAAATAATTGAAATATTATCAAGAATTTTATTAAAATTTTTGAAAATAATTGAATTTTAGAGAAAAATTTTAATATTTATAAAGATAATTGAAATTTTGACGATAAATTTTTTTAACTTTTGACCATAATTGAATTTCTGCTAAGAATTTTATTACTTTTGAAAATAATTGAATTCTTGAGAAGAATTTTTTAATAATATTTCTTTTTAAATACCCAATTATTTTTAATACAAAAATAAATAATTTATTGAATAATTGAATGTTTCTCAAAATTGAATTCTCATAAAAAATTTTATTAACAAAATTTTAAATAATTGAATTCTTATGACGAATTTTAATAAAATTTTAAGTATAATTACATTTTTCGAGGAATTCGATTAAAATTGTATCAAAAATAATTAAAATTCTGCAATGAGTTTTATTAGCTATGAAAATAATAATTGAATCCTTCAAAAAAAATTGTATTACATATTTATAAAAATAATTGAATCTTTGTAAACATAAATTGAATATTTTTGAAAATAATAGAATTTATGCGAAGAAATTGATAAAAAAATTTTTAAATAATTCATTTCTTTTGGAAAATTTTATTGAAATAGCAGATATCAAAAATCATTGACTGGAGGAGAATTTTTGAAAAAAATTGAATTTGTTAAAAAGAATTTCATTAAAATTTTTGAAAATAATTGAATTTTGGAGAAAAATTTTAATATTTATAAAGATAATTGAAATTTTGACGATAAATTTTTTTAACTTTTGACCATAATTGAATTTTTGCGAAGAATTTTATTACTTTTGAAAATAATTGAATTTCTTTGATGAATTTGAATAAAATTTTTAAGAATAATTATACATTTTTCGAGAAATTCCATTAAAATTGTGTTAAAAATAATTGAAATTTTGCGATGAGTTTTATTTATTTATGAAATTAATTGTAAATCTATAAATTTTTTTATTGTTTATGAAAATAATTGTAAATCTATAAATTTTTTTATTATTTATGAAAATAATTGAATTATTGCGAAGAAAAATTGTAAAGGCAACTCTTTCAAAATTGAATTAAGAAACTTGAATTAAGAAAATTGAATTAAAGAAAAATTAAATTTCAAGAATAAGCACAATAACTTTAGAAAACAATAATTTTCCAGGATTCCAATCAAAATTCCCTGACTTTTCCAGGTTTTTTCAAGGGTTATAAAAATTCCCTGACATTTCCAGGTTTCCAGGTTGCGTGGAAACCCTGCAATTATTATGTTTAATTCAAAAATAATTTTTGGTTGACTACGTAAATCAAAGATAATAATTATATTCGATTCAAATATATTGTTTTCTCAGTGTACTACTAAAATATTTACAGTATCTTCAATTTATCGAAACAAAATCAAATCACGAATTTAATAATTTAATTTTTTTACTATAAGAAATGTGATAATAATAAATTATTAATAAATTGATTAGTAAACTATCGTACAGGTAAAAAAATACTTCATCTAAATGGCTAAAACACTAAAATATTTAAATATTTCATTAAAGCAGTGAAGAATGATTTCCCGGGAAAGGAAAACTTAAATTTAATAATAAAGGACTCATTTTCAGAAACTGTTAACTTTTCCGTAGAAAAAAAAACAAATTTCCTAGTACATTTACTAAAGTTTCTTCATATAAAATTCAACAATCAGATTTTTTAATTTTTGATTTTAGATAAAAAGCATTATTTTCAAGAAATTGTTAATTTAAAAAAAGCTATATTACTCTGTGAATATTATTAAAAAACACACAAGTGAAATTTATAACAAAGAGATTGTTATCGTAGTTTTTCTGTGGATATCAAATTGAGACAAAAAAATTAAGGGGAGACCCCACCTTAATTTTGACCCCTTTAAAATAAAATTATTAAAGGAGGTAATATTTTTTTTCTTGCATCATTTTTAACCTGAAAACATATAAGATGGTCAAAAATATTTAATTTTAATTTTTGAAGAGGTTAGAATTTTTTTTTCTGACCTATTGCATATTATTGCAAATCCATGCGAGAAGTTGTTTAGAATGGTAAAATATGCATGGAAAAAAATTTCGTGATAAAATATTAAAAACTGTAAGAGAAGATCGATTTTTAATATTCAAATCTTAAATTTTGCCGAAATTTCAGAAGTCCTGAACCTTTATTTTTTTCCAAATTATGTATATTTACGTAATTTGATGCTATTATTAAAAAAACATTGTTAAAATTTATATTTAGCTCATTTTCGTGGTAAATTCCATAAAAATCATAGTCCGAAGCTTTTATGGTATACTTTATATATACCGAAATAAATGCAAAAAGCCATGATTTTTATAGTTTTTACCATGAAAATGAGCTAATCGTCAATTTTAACGATGTTTTTTCGACTCAGAGCATCAAAGTGGAAAAAAATAAAAGTTCAGGACTTCCGAAATTTCGGGAAAATTTAAGATTTGAATATTAAAAATCGATCTTCTCTTACAGTTTTTAATATTTTTTTCACGAAATTTTTTTTCCATGCATATTTTACCATTCTAAACAACTTCTCGCATGGATTTGCAATAATATGCAATAGGTCAGAAGAAAAAAATTCTAACCTCTTCAAAAATTAAAATTAAATATTTTTGACCATCTTATATGTTTTCAGGTTAAAAATGATGCAAGAAAAAAAATATTACCTCGTTTAGTAATTTTATTTTAAAGGGGTCAAAATTAAGGTGGGGTCTCCCCTTAATGAAAAGTGTTGCGAAGCAACATTTTTAATCATTTTTTTGTCTCAATTTGATATCCTCAGAAAAAATGTGACTGAAAAACAATTTAAAAAATTAATTTGATTTTAATTTATTTCTATTTTATTTTATTCAAATGAAAAAAATCAATTTAATTAATCAAATTAAATAATTTGACTATTAATAAACAATAGAAATCATGATCTTAAATGTTTAAACAATGAATTTAATAAAAATAAGTCATTAGTTAAGTAAAATAATTAGTTTCCAACTTCTCAAAAATTATTTTCAAGATTTCAATTCAATTATGTATTTTCGAGAAATTTTAATAATTTTTGAGAAAATTTTAAGTTTTTGAGAAAGTTTTTTAATAAATCAATTTTATTCAAAGAAAAAAAGTTTATCTAAAATATTTCTGAAATACATTTTTTGATAATTCAATTTTACAAAATTTCGATTAGTGAAAATGTTTTTATTAAAATTCTACATAAAAACTCAACTAATTTGAATAAAATGAAATAAAAAATTTTCAAAAAACCAATCAATTTAGAATTTTTAAAATTATGTAAATTAGTAAAGTTTACAACTTTTGTAATCATCGATTTAAAAGAGAAAATATTTTTGTATTTAAATTTATATATATTTTTTTTTGTAAAGAAAAATGTTTTGGATAAGTTTCTGACAAATAATTTGAAAAAATAAAAAGTTGTAAACAAAATATTTTATTGTTTTTGTGAAAAAAAAGAAATTCATAAAGAATTGTCACAAAATTATTATTTATAAATTATTTAGAGAATTATTTTTGCTTAAAAATGTTAAAAATAATTTAATTTTAGAAGAAGTCGCGTTTACAATTTTTATAAATAATTAAATTTCAAATGGTTTCAAATTTAAATTTTTGGAATATTTAAAATTTTAATAATTAAATAATTGAATTTAATAATTTAATAATTAATGATTAATTTTTACTTATTTTCAATTTAATAGTATTACCTAATATTTTAATTTTTAATTATTATTTTCAATTTAGTAATTAAAAATTCTAAAGAAGTTCGTTTTCGTAAAATTTTTAATTAAATTTATTTTGAAATAAGTTGAATTTTTGAATATGTATTCAATTGAAAGTTGTCAAAAACCAACAAATTTAGATTTTTTAATTAAAATTATTTAAATTAGTGAAGTTCAGAACGTTAAAAATCATCTATTTAGAAGAAAAAATAATTTTCTATTTAAATTTACATACATTTTTGTAATGAAAATGTTTTAAATAAGTTTTTGATCAATAATTCAAAAAATAAAAAGTTGTAAATAAAATTTATTGGTTTTGTAAAAAAAAATACATTTTTTTCCTTCAAAACATTTTATTGTTTCAGTCAAAAAAATATATTTTTTCAATTGTCGATCAAAACTTCACTGACGTATTAATTAAAATACAAATATTCCAAAATTTCAATTTGAAAACTTTTGAAATTCAATTATTCATAAAAATTATAAATTCAACTCTTTTAAAATTCAATTATTTTTGGAACCGACGGTATTTTTATTTATGAGTCTTCATTTTATTTTACATTTTAATTTTTATTTCACGATGATTTTCTTAGAAAATATATTTTTTTATGCAGAAATAAAATTTTTAAATTTTCCCTAACAAGATAAAAAGTATATTCTTTAATTTTTCTTTTATTCATGAAATATGAATTTTAAAAAATTTTTCACTTCTTAAATCTTGGTTACATGTTATTGACTCATGAAGCTTTCAAAAGCTTAAACGTCAATTTGTTTACATATTCAACTTGTTCTAATGTAAACAAACCAGAAAAGAGTTTTCTTGTTAAAAACTCAATTTTAAAACTTGAAGAATTTATTAAAGTTAGAATACTAAAGAATAATTCATTCACTGAAGGCTATAATGTGAACATAAGAAATTACGATAAACATTAAAATATGGAAAATATTTTAATTTAAATAGTAATTAATAATTATTTCAAATTTAAATTATTAAAATAATTATTTTAATTTAAAATAAGGAAAATATTTTAATGTTTCTGTAGATAAATGAATTGAGAGTACAAATTAATTAATAATATTGTTTCTATAATCTCTTCTTCAAACAATTAATTATTTTTGAAGTAATTACTTTAAAAATCAATAGACAATTAAGTAAGAAATTAATTGTTACAAAATGTTTATACGCTTTTAAATAATAATGTATCATAACTTGAGTGCACTGAAAAAACAATATTTTTGAATCAGACATTATTATCTTTATCATACAGTCAACTAAATATTTTTTTGCAATTAAACATAATAATTTTGATTCAATAAAAATTACATTTAATTCAATTATAAAATATGTTTAATTCAAACTTATTTTTTTTCGTTGATTACTTATTTTTGGATCAAAAATGAGAATGTAAAAATTTTTTCCCAGTGTGTTTAACTCATATAATAGTAAAATAAATTCATTGCCTTGTATTTTAAGAAAATACGAAACATTTATCTTAATATTTTTTTTTTATCAAGATACACGCATATTATATCTATAAAGATAAAGTTGATTCTGTTCTTGAGAAGCTATATATATATACAATTCTGATCGTATTTCTATAAACTTTGCCAAGATAAACTGCAGAATTACAAGAGATATCTGCACCGGAAATAAAGATATTATTTATGGAGAATCCGGAAAAAATCAATTCAAAAAAATTATGCGATTGGATAGAATCAGAATATCCCGAATATACTCAGTTCGACCTAATTTAATTCTATCATAGGAAAATTTATCTTTGCAAATAAATTGTCGAACAAATAGCAAAGTTTCTCATGACATATTATATATATGTAAGTTTAAATTGCTTTCTCAAAAGATGCGCCCTCTTAAAATGCGCTCTCAGAAAATTTTCTTTACTTTAGAAAAAAATTAATTTTTCCGAAAAAAGTTTCCTAGCTTTTGATAAGAAAAAAAAGAGTGTCGAAAAGTTAAAAGGGTTTTATGATTGAAAAAAAAGATCCAAACGAAAATTGACCTAATTACTTAAGTCAATTGAGGTAAAATATTTTAAGAGAAAGAGAGAGAGGAACAAATATCGACACTATTGTGAGCCATTTTATAAAGAATGGCCTATAAAACCGAGGATTCATTTTTTTTTCATTTCTCTTAGATCGGAAAAATAATGCTCCAATTTATATTTATTGATTTGATCCATATTTTCCACTCACAATTTCTATTTCATTACTTTTAATATATATCTCAAGTATTAATTATTAGGATACGAAATAATGAAAATAAAAACGAACTAACAGAGGAAATATTTTTTTTCACTTTAAAATTGAAATTTTTAAAAGAAGAATATATTTGAAGATGACTTGTATTTTCTGCGCTTGTTTTAGCCAAAATTCTGGGTCAGACAAGCGCAGTGATAAAAGTCATCGTTCGACCAAACAGCCGGCTCCGGCACGTCTGGTTTAACGAGCCGTAAACTACTTGGTTCTGGCGTTCATAGAATGACGAAATACGTAAATTAATGAAAATTAGATTACTATTCTGGAAATAAGTGCACTTTTAACATCAAACTTTATCATGTGGAATAAATTACTTTAGCAGAATTATATATAGATATATACGAGAAAAACTAATTAAATGAAAAAAAGTCTATTGTACATACGCCTCCTTCACAAGAATATTTGTTTCTTTATATAGCCAAGGAATTTCAAT
Source organism: Leptopilina syphax (assembly GCA_032872505.1). Taxonomy (NCBI): domain Eukaryota; kingdom Metazoa; phylum Arthropoda; class Insecta; order Hymenoptera; family Figitidae; genus Leptopilina; species Leptopilina syphax. The sequence goes on along the minus strand of CM065469.1, from coordinate 25,822,283 downwards.
TTGTCAGGGTTTCAAAATTTTTGGCAAACTGGTATTTTTTTAATTTAGCCAATTTTCTAATTTTTTAAGAACAATTTTAGGAAATTGTACACTGTAAAAAATTTAGGGAGTTAACGGACTCGGGAGTTGGGAGTTAAATTTTTCGAGTTAAAAATCAACTCCAAAAGAGAGTTAATTTCTAACTCCCTTCATTCAACACCCGCGCGAGTTATTTTTTCCTTGGGGAGTTAGCATTTGGGTGTGAAGTTTTATCTCTCTTTATTTAACTCCCCTGGCATTAACTCTCCAATGGGTGCGACTTTTATAGACCCCCCGGGGGAGTTAAAATTTAACTCCCTTTTTTTACAGTGTATTTTGAATAAAAAATATTTAAAATAACCCTTTAAAATAGCAGAGTTAACCAGGAAACTTTAATTTCGTTTTTCTCTGATTTTCACATTTTCACTCTTACGTAAGGAATTTTCTGATCACCTCTAATAAGTAAACAAAAAAATGTGAAATTTTAAAATTAAAGTGGACGCTGAAAAATACACTATTAAAATAACTATTATTTGTAATTTTTAGAGATAGAAACACTAATTTCACATCTTTCATTTACTTTTAAGAAGTTAAAAAAATGTTTAGTCGTTTTCATATTTTAATTTAAAATCTGCTTCGAAATAATTGATTGATTCTTCTTGAATTGGATGAGAAAAAGAATTATTTTTACATTCAGCGCCGTCGCTTACTTCATATGCCTCTAAAAAAACGTTTCTAATACATTTATTTATGAATCTCTTTAATTATTCAATTATATGTAATTAATTCGAAAAATTCGAATAATTTGTTTAATTATTTAATTATTTTTTTAATATTTTATAAGAATTGCTGCTGTAATTTCTCCAAAATTATTGTTAACATTTTAAAATTCAATTATTTTCTATTACTTTTAACTAAAATTCTTCTCTAAATCAATTTTTTAATAATTTATGAAAAACTTTTTTAAGAATTCAATATGATACAAAAAAAATAGTTTAACTAAAATAATTCTGAAATTAACCTGAATCAACAATAAAAAGTTTTTAAAAAATAAGTACATATTTTGTAAACGCAACTCTTTTAAAATTCAATTATTTTTGAAATTTTGAAGTAAAAATAATTGTCTAGATAATTTATAAGAATCTAATAATTCTATGATAGTTCTTCAAGAATTAATTTATTTAAAATAAATTAAATCTCTTATTCTGTAAACTTCAATTATTGTTAGAAATAAACAATTCTTTTATAGGTTTTATAATAAAATTCCTGGTGATTTCGAAGTTTAATTCAAAATTTTTGTAAAAATCACCTATTTTCCAAATTTTTAGTTAGAATTCTTCAAAAACACGGTTTTTTAATTACTTAATAATTTTTTAAAGTAAAAAAATTGAATTTTGTCAAATATAAAATTTATGCAACGAAATTTCCCAAAATTTTCAATTGTATCAATTTTCTAAATTAAATTATTCAACATTTCAATTACTACTTATTATTATTTATTTTTTCACAAGAATTAAAATTTAAAATAATTTAAATGTGAAATCTTATGAAATTTATTTTTTTCTTAAAATATTACAACTGCAATTCTTTCAAAATACAATTATTTTCTAGAATTTTTAAACAACATTATTTTCAAAACTTTAATAATTGTTTAGAAAAATAATAAATAATTCTAATAGAATGAAAAAAAGAATTATTATTGAAAAAAATGCTCAAAAAATTTTTAATATAATTATTTGTTAAACAATTTATAAGTGATAAATTTTGTTTTGCAAGAATAAAATTATTATAAATCAAGTGCGAACTCCCTTTGATTATTTTCAAAAATTTCTAAAAAATACAATTACTTTTAATCCAATTTAAATTTCAATTATTTAAAAAACCTTTTAATTGCTTGTTTATAAAAATTCAAATTTCATTAAAATTCAAAATTCAATGTTAATTCAAATAAGTTTAGGATGAAAAAATATTCCAAGGAGAATTCAAAGTTGTTAAGTTTTTCAACAATTTTATTTTGACACCATTAACAGCATGTGATTGTTACAGAATTCAATGTTAATTTGTTCGACCACTTTTCTCTTAAAATATTAAATAAATTAAGCTAGTTTTTTGTAAATAACTCTAAAATATCATAAAGAAGGGCAGTGATGTGAAAAAGTTTTAATATTTTTAAAATTATTTATTAAAAAATAACTTTAAAATTATCAGTTCTCAAAATCACTTTTAATCAATTTCTCGTCTTTTCCGATATCAAAGTATTTTTTTATAATTTATTTTAGAATTATTAAAACTTTTGCACATCACTGCTCTTCTTTATTATATTTTAGAGTTATTCACAAAAAACTAGCTTAATTTATTTAATATTTTAAGAGAAAAGTGGTCGAAAAAATTAACATTGATTTCTGTAACAGTCACATGCTGTTTAACGGAAAAAACCAGAAATACCAGAATTTTTGTAGTTATATTCTAAAAATTTGTTATTTTTAGTATTATTTTATTTATTTTTATTAGTATTTTTTATATTATAATATTTAATTTAATAATAAATTTAATTTATTATTTATTTTATTAGTTATTTTTCTAGTATACCTTTGATAAAATGCCCTGACTTTTTCTTGATATGAACCTAAAGTCCGCAACTTTTTTAAAAACGAAAAATATATTTTTTTCAATAATTCAATTGAACTTTTATTTTCATGTTCGTAAGAACATGAAAATTAAAGATCAATTGAATTATTATAGGTTTTTAAGAAATTATTACTTGAAAATTGCTACTTAAAAGACAATTTGTTAAAAAAATACACGTAGAGAAAATATATATTAAATTTTGTAAAAGTATTTTACAATTTAGAGAAAAAGTGCAAGAAATCGAAATTTTTACATAGAAAATACTAAACAGCGAAAGAAATAATGTGAAATTTAGTAAAGTTATAAATTTAACTAAAATTCTTATATTTGATATAATTATACTAAATTTCACTTAAGTTTTTTCGAAGTTTAGTATTTTTTATATCAAAATTTTGCTTTGTCGCATTTTTCCCCCAAATTGTGAAATAATTTTAAACAATTTAATATATATTTTCTCTCCATGTAAGATGAATTAAAATTTAAAAAAGTCTAATAAAATAAATCTTCATATTATTTTTGAGTTTTTGATTTCAAAAACGTTGCGGAATTCTCTGAATTCTCTGACTTGTCGCAAACCTGATTAATAATTGAATATTAAATAAAATTAATATTTTTGAAAACTGAAAAAAATGAAATAAAAAAAAAGATAAAGAAAATGATGAATAGAAGCAATCTATAATCACTGTCGTGAGTTTATAAAAAATCCCATATAGTTGAATTGAAGTCGATCAATTTGAAGGTATGCGAAAAGTCTAGAATAATGGGTATTCTTTTTCTTTTAGTGGCTATAGGGGGGTAGGAAGGGGGGAGAAGATAAAGTGTAGAAAATGAAAAAGAACGTACTTTTACTCGACTTACGTGGTCTCTGTGTTCCGGGGTTGAGGGTGGATTCGGGGTATTTGGCAGGGAACCCCCGGAAGGGGTGCAGTGCCGCAGCCGCGCCAGGGCCGTACGAAGGCCCTCCGTCACGAGGCTCTTTTATTAAGCTTCCAGGATACAGCAAACTCCTCTTCCTCTTCCTCTTCCTCCTCCTTCTCCTCTCTTCCTCGACGACGATTCACCAAATTTTCTTAGTCCCAAATCACAAACTTTCGAAATATTCTTCTTCTTCTTCTTTTTCGATGACTGATTATTAATAATCATCATATCAGGACGGATCTTGGTATTTTTCTAATCATTAACAATGAACACGTAAACACTGCAAACACTAACACGAATATATAATTAAATTGTAACTTTTTCTTTTAGATATTTTAAACACGAATTTAAAACGCTTTAAGATCGATGTTGTAATTTCAGTCAAAATTCAAGAGAGCGAGTGCATTATAAATGCGTCCCTTTTCAAAAGGTCTCTATAGTTAAGTAATAATTTTCACGATTATTTCACCTTCGAGATCGCGTGAAACGAAAGCGCTTTTGGCACTTTGAGCGATCGAGGTTAAGTGTTCTGCCCCCTTCTTCTTCTTCTTCTTCTTCTTCGTTTCTCTGCTTTTACACGACGCGACTTTACAACCCTTTAAACGAGGCCTTTAGTTTGTCCCAACAACTCGTCTGGCTCCTCTCGCGACTAGTCGGCACTTTACACCAGATAACTTATCAACAATGCCTTTCTTCGACTGTTAGGTTATCTGAAACAATAAAACACGTTCAACATCAGAACAGGCTCTTACAATGAAAAATATATTCGAAAAAAAGAAAGTCTTATTTTTTTTTCATTTGCTATCTTTTTGGCCATCTTCATTGCAATAAAACAACAGTGCAGAAAGAAGCATCTTAAAGTGCATTCTAGTCACTTTTAAGATATTTAAAACATCTCATCTTTCACGTGCCCCATGTACATTACTATGGGAATACGCCACACTGAATAACATGACCTTAAGATGTTTTTAAGATGTTTAAAGGTGGCATTAGAAATACCTTCTCTTTGAATTTTACTGTGATAAGAAAGTAATTTCGTTTATTATTTTGATAAAATAATTATGATCATAAATAAAATTTTAAATCATTTTCTTTAAAGCAGGGCTCGAACCAGTGAGAGTATTTAAAAATAAGGACTTTACGACCCAAAAATGAAAAATTAGGGACAATTTACTGACCAATTACTGACAGAAATATAAACAGTCCGAGTCAAATAAGAGAATATTTTTAAAAATAATTTTCAGGAATTACTGGATAATAATATTTATTTAAAACAATAAATCGTCACTCACGACGTTTCGATATCAACGTTGATATCCTCTTCAGGTGAAAAAAATCTGTGAAAAATTCATAAATTTAAGTAACATAAGAATATTTTAATTAAAATTATAATTTAAATTTCTTCACGTTACTCTAACTTCTTCAAAATTATTTTAAATTCAATTATTATTTTCTACAATTTTTAACTATAAAATTCTTTTATAAATCAATTTTTAATAGTTTTTGAAAAAGTTCCTTGAGGATTCTCAAGCCTTTTTGTTTACAATTTAATTTTACAAAATTTCGATTAATAAAAAATTCACTTTTAAATCAATTTTTATTAGAAAATTCTTCGAGAATTCAATTTTTTAAATACAAAAAAAAAATTTATTTCTTCGTACGATTTCAATTATTATTATTATTTTATCTACTAAAAATCTTCCCAAGATTTCAATTTTTTTATAAACAATAAAATTTTCCATAAGAAGGCAATTATTTTTAATACATTTGTAATAACATTTTTCGATGAAATTCAATTATTTAAAATTTCTTTTTTTAAATTCATCAAATGATTTCAATTATTTTTAAAAATGTTGATAAAATTCTTCTTAAGAATTCAATTATTATTTCTTATAAACATTAAAATTCTTTGCAGGGATTCAATTACTTTCAATACAAATTTATTTAAATTAATTAAGTGTTAAAGTTAACGATCATTATTTTTTTGTATCGAGAAATTGAAATAAAAATGTATTAATAATAATTGAAATCCTTCGAAGAAATTTAATATTTATAAAAATAATTGAATTGTTGAGAAGAATTTCATTTAAATGTTTAAAAATAATTGAATTCATTTACTGAGAAAACGATTTATTTGGTACCTACCATCAAATTTTGTTTAAATCAAACTTAAAATATCTTTGCTATACAGTCAAACATATTTAACTTTAATTGAAACATATTTTTTGGTTCATTTAAAGAAATATTATTCTTAATTCAAATTTCTACAAGGAATTTCAAATTTTATAAAAATAATTGAATTCTTGAGAATAATTTTATAAAAATTTATTTTTATATCAATTTTTATTAGAAAATTCTATTAGAATTCAATTATTTAAATAGAAAAATAAATGATTTATAAATTAATATTGAATGTTTCTTGAAATTCAATTCTCATATAGAATTTTATCAACGAATTTTAAATAATTAAATTCTTTGGACTAATTTTAATAAAATATTTAAGAATAATTACATTTTTTGAGGAATTCGATTAAAATTGTATTAAAAATAATTAAAATTCTGCAGAGTTTTATTATTTATGAAAATAATTGAATTCCTAAAAAATTTTTATTATTTACGTAAATAATTTAACCCCTCTAAAAATTTTATTATTTATGAAAATAATTAAATGTTTGCGTAGAATTTTATTAGAATTTTTGAAAATAATTGAATTTATTTCGGATAAGAATTTTATTATTTCTGAAGATAATTGGAATTTTGACGAGAATTTTATTACTTTTGAAAATAATTGAATTTCTGCAATCATTTGTAATTTTTCTAAAATTCTCCAAATTATATCGTATACAATTTACGAACTTTTCGTCCCTTTTCAATCAAATTACGGACTTTACGGACCTTTTTTCAATAAAACTGACTTTTACGAACTTTAAGCAAATCTAAGAAATCTTAATTCAATTATTTAAAAATACTGAATTAAAAAAAATGTACCAAAGAATTTATCAAATTAATGAAAATTTTTTTGGAATTGAATTGAAAATTATTAAATATTTGTTAAAGAATTTTGTTAGAGATTTAAAAAAAATCTATTTTTCAAAGAATCGCAATTAAATATATTGATATGCTTGTTAGTGAAAAAAGCAACATCAATTAAAATTTTTAAATTATAATTAATTATAATTTCAAAAAGATTTTAATTAAAATTTTTTTTAAAGTTGAAGTTTTGAAAAATTTAATTTAAATAAATTCTGAAAAATTTAGTTATTAAAATATTTAAGTTCTTATTTTTTGAAGATAATTGAATTTTTCTAAACAAGTATAATTGAAAATTCTTTAAATAATTGATTTGTATTTAATTTTAAAATTAAAAGTAAATTAATCTAATTTTTAAAAAATTTTACTGAAACATAAAAAAATTGTGTTTTCATTTATTTAAATACCAAATTGGATTAAAATAAAGTGAAATTGGACTAAAATAAGACGGTTGTAGATTAATTTTAATCCATCAGAATTTTCTGAGAAGCGCAATTTAATTATCTAAGATAAAAAATATGATTTTTTTTTCCTCGGGATGAAGAGCAATTTATTTATCATTCTTTTTCAACTTTCAATGAAACTGTTATTCGACAGTCTGTTGTGAATATACGGCGTTAAGTTTTATATGAATATTATATCAAGTTTGAAAACAGCACTTCACTTCATAATTCTGAAATATTATACTTTTTATTTCACTATTTTCCCTGAGAGTTTATAATTAAAAAAAAAATTTTAATTCCTCTTTTTAATCATTTAAAACAATTTTTTATCATAATTTAATTTATTTATCATTAAATTAATATTTTTGTGGCATTTTCATGTTTTCAAAACCTGCATTTAACGGACATTTGATATTTTATTTAGTGTGTGTGTGTTTATATATATAATTAATTAGAAATGAATATCTGTTGATGGATTGATATTAAATTTAAAATACGAAGGAGACTGAGAATTTGCTTGAAATTCAAGCTCCGATTGATGTTGTACTTGCTTCGGTCAAACTCTGAATTTTGATATCCTGAAAATAACCATCATTGCTATCAGATATACAAATCATTTCAAATAAAAGAAAAAATGAGATACGAAAAATAATATGATTGACGGACTCTGAAAAAATTAAGGCAAAATATTTTCCTGTATCATTTACATTTTCAGTATTCTGAAAATATTTAATTTGCTTATTGCAGAGAGAATAAAAGTGAAATAAATTTTTTAACCTTTAGCACTATATTTTTGCTGTTGAAACACTTCTTTATTTACTAGAGAAACATAGAAATTTTTTTTTCTTTTTCTACACCAGAGATAATTTTATATATAATAATTATTATTTTCAAATTAAAATTATTATTCCTCATTGCAATGCTTGGAGAAAAAAAAGTCTTTTGAGAAAAATTTCTTGATGAGAGAACGTTATTTGTGAGGGGAAACCATTTCAAAGCAAAAGTGAATCTTTAATTATTTGGTTCGGAAGTCAAAGAAAATTTCAACTATAATATTTTAAAAAGTCTATTCCAAGCTTCATTATAAAAAGATTAAAGTCTTTTATATTTGTATTTAAGAATTCTCTCAGCTTTAATTTTATTTCGTCGCGCGAGTTTATTTAGAAAATAGAAAATAAGAATCCAATTAAGTAAAGTTATTTATTCGAAAAGAAGATTTTCATTGCTTGCTGACTGTTTCTGAAATTGGAGTTTTTTGTCTTAATTTCGTGAAAACTGCTTTATAGAACGTCTCTCATTAAGGGAAAAAAAATATTTTTGCTTAGGTATAACACGGCTTGAACCAGCGACGGACTTTACGGAACAAAAATTAAAAATTACGGACTAATTATTGACAAAAATATAATCAGAGAATGTATTACTTAAAACTACAAATTATATTCTTTCATTACGTTTAAGAAACTAGTCAATTTTTTGAAAAATTTTAATAATAATAATAAATTTTAAAATATATTGTAATTATTTTTTGTATATAATTTTGTATAATAATTGATTTTTTGTACAATGGAGAAAAAGTTAAGTTATAAATTCTAGAAAGTAATTGAATGTTGAAAGAATTGCAGTTGCAATTTTTTGGAAATAATTGAATTTTAGAAAACTAGAATTGAAAATTAGAAAATTTTTATTTATGTCCAAAAAATAATATCAAGTATTTAAGTAGATATGGAAAAAAATTGTATTTTTGAATAATTGAATATAGATTAGAGATGAGTGAAATTTTAGGAAAATTAAACATTAAATTTTTGCGACAGCACTGAATGAAATAAACAACTTTTTTTCGCCTTTTTTTGAACCTTTAATCGACTAAAGTGACTCTTTTTGCGCATTAAAGTCGATCCGAGGCCTGGATGTGTATATTTTTAATATTATCGTTTTTAGATCTCTGAAATTTTATCCAATGCCAATTTTTAATAGTTCAAAGTGGTAAAAATAAAATACACTTTCTCTGAATCAGTTTCTAATTATAAACTACTTTTTAAATTGAAAAGCCAAAAATATATCTTTTAATAACTATAAAAGAAAGAATAAAAATCCATTTTCACCCAAACGATCGACAACATTATTTTCTGAGACAAGACTTTTTGACGCTTTTTGAAAAGTGTATACTTGATAGATAATCACCAAGATATAAAAAACAACTTTAGTTGGTCGTTTAGTTCAGATTGTATGTTTATGGTTTGAACAAAATACAGGAAACTCCTTCGTGCCTCATGCAAAAGAATTTTTATGTAAAGAGGGTACTTTATGAGCTTAGTATATACATTGTTTATTGTTACATATACGTTTTCATTAATACCCGCAACTGCATACATATAGAAAAAAAAGAAATAGCTATAAATATTTCCATTGACTTGAGCTGGAAATACTGTGTATTAATTATGAACACGTCATCCAACACGAATTTAAATAATAACATATTTTTAACTGATTACCTACACGTTGATCATATTAAGATTGTGTCTAACTTTTTATCGATCGCAATAATTCTTTACACGGAAAAGTGAATATTATTTTCTAGCTAAAATCATTGTTATTTAAAATACTAGAAGGTATTTTACAAGGCATATTTTTATGGTACATAAAAACATATTCTCCGCTAAAAGAACATTTGAACTCAATTTCAAAATGAAAAAACACTGGAAAAATATCAAATTTCTGGAATTACATTTTTTTTTCCTATAAAAATCTTTCTGTTTGACAAATCAAAATTATACAGATTTATTTTCTTTTTTCTAAATAAAATAAGAAAATTATTCTAAAATTTATATTGACTACTGCTTTAATAAAATTTTCCAAAAGAATTCAATATATTCAATAAAATTTCTTTTAGGAATTCAATTATTTTCATAAATAGTAAAACTCATTGCAGAATTTCAATTATTTTTAATACAAGTTTAATCAAATTCCTCGAAAAATACAATTAGGGTAACTGCTCCAGTCGTTGGCAGTGCGCTAGTGGTTGGCACCCCTCTTAGGTTTTCTTTAAATAACAAGATATAGCAAAAATCTAGCATGTTTTGCATATGATTATTAAAATTTCCAACATTTTTTACAAAAATCTAGTATATAACTTATTAGAAGTAATTACTTACTTGCATTAAAAAAAATAAAATTAATATCATTCTCAAAGTGGTAGGAAATTTTCGGTTTTTTCTAAAGAAAATCTTAAGAAAACTGAAATTTTTGAACTCAATTTATTATTATTAGAAGTGGGTAAATTTGCTTTTTTCTTTGCAAATATTTTAGTAGAATATTTAAATATTGATTAGTTTAACACGTCTTGTCTTAAAAATTATTAATTAATTTATTTCAATGGGGTGCCAATGAAAATATTAAAAAAAGCATCTGTTCCAGTCGTTGGCACACCATGTCAATGACTGGACAAGCAATATTTTGAACCAAGCTCCAGTCGTTGACACCCCTCATTTCGCAATGAAAAGTGAGGTTATTTAATAATGTTTACGTCCAGTCAATAATTTCAGTCTCTTTGAAAAATGATATATGCGTTTATTATTGAATTATATATAAGTACATTTTCTTGTATTTGTTTATTACTTAAAATTATAATGAATTATTCTTGATTAATCAGAAAATAAAAAATTTTTTAATTTGCTTGTTTAAAACATAAGAAATTTAAAGGTTATGTATGGGTGCCAACCACTGGAAACTGGTGGGTGCCAACGACTAGTGCTTGCAGTGCCAACGACTGGAAATTGGTGTCATTATATCATTATTAATTAATTTAAAAGTTTCAGTTTATTTTTATTCAAAATTGATCATTTTATCGTATTCTGCATTAAATTCTGAATACATATATTACTATAAGTATTATATAATATTAGTTTTTATCTATTAAAATAATTCTTAAAGTCAAAATTTGGCCTTAAGGGTGCCAACGACTGGAGCAGTTACCCTATTTTTAAAAATTTTATGAAAATTCTTCACAAGATTTCAATTATTTAAATAAAGTTTAATATCCTTTTTTTAATAGAATTTAATGATTATTTTCAACACTTTTTTAAATTTTCTTAAAAGAATTTAATTATTTAAAAAGATTTTTTTAAAATTCTTCGGAAGAATTCAATTATTTTTAAAAATTTTTAATAAAATTCTTCGTGGAAATTTTATTATTTATAATGATAAAAATTTATTGAATTTCAATTCTTATCAATATCTACTATTTTAATAAAATTTCTAAAAAGAATTCAATTATTTAAAAAGATTTTTATGAAATTCTTTAGAAGTATTCAATTTTCTTTAAAAAAATATTTTAACATAAGTTTGTTATTAAGCTAGTTTTAATTATTTTTTCAAATTTTTATTTCAAGATTTATTGATTATAATTCATGAGAAATAAATAATTTTCCAAATTTTTTATTTAAAATTCAATAAAATTTTAGAAAATTTCAATTATTTTTAAAATTTTTAATTAAAATTATGGAAAATTTTAATAAAATACTTAAATAAAATCAATGCTTATCAATGCAATTTTACAAAATTTCAATTATTAAAAAACTCTTTTAAGGTTGTGACAAAATTTAATTTTGTTTTTTCTGGACTTTTCCCTGATTTTCAGAGAGAACCTTAACTTTTTCCCTCATCCTTTTAAAAAAACAACTTTCTAGGGAAGTTTATTTATTGTGGAGAAAGTTAATTCTTAGGAGTAAAAATCCAATTCAAATATTTAAAACTACCAAAAACCAAAAATTTCATTAAATTATTTAAACAATTTAATTATTTTTAATTGAAATCTTGGAAAAATTTAATAATCTCTAAAAAAAATAATAAAATATACCTATTAAAAATGGTCAGAGGAAAATAGATTAAAAACTTAATTTTTTATAATTTTAAATTAAATTTTTCAAAATTTAAATACCCGTGTGGAAATTTTCTAATGGCCCTTTATTGGTTCTACCTAGATTTCCCCTTTATTAACTTCCTTGTAGGCCCTAGGTTGAAACGTCACGCTCTTCTAGCCTGGTTCTACCTAGAGAATCTAGTTAGGCCCAATAAAAGGAACAGTTTAATTAACTATTTAAAAAAAATTATTTATTCTTATTTATTATTATTGAGATTCATTATTTCATCTTTTTTTACCTACTATTGTTATCATGTAATTTATAATACTTAATTCCTATATACTAACAGAGAAAAAATCCCCACACGTTGGGAGTTGAACGCACGACCCTAACATTCGTAAACCGATAACCTAACCATTTAACCACGCTCGCTTGGTAGGATGTGTTGCATGATACTTCAGGTTATTCTTGTCATCATAAGTCATATAAACTATTCCATTATAAATCCCTCAAAATAATAAAACTGAAGTGAGTAACATTTTCGTTGACGCAAAATGAGAAAAGAATGTTTTTAAAGATCAAGATGCAAATAATTTCTGATAAAAAGAACTTAATTGTTCTTTTCATTACATCCTGTATAGATTTTTAATCCAATCGGGGAGGGAAAGTCAATTGTTATTTAAAAATTGAAGTTTTTATCTCATTTCGTCGACGTAAACGTTGGAAACTTCAGTTTCATTCAACAAAATATGATTTTAACAGAAGTTAACAAATTCGTGAACGGTTTTAAAAATTTAACTTGAAAAATATATGGTAATGAAATTTTAATTGAGTTAATTAACTGAAGCTTAAATCAAAGCTCATGAAACTTTAAATAAATCTTTAATGTCAGCAGTTTTTCAATGTTGGGCGCAAAAGTTAACTGAACATTGCATGAAGTAAAATTTTTTTTTAATTTAAATGAATTTTTTCTTTAAAGGAGGAAGTTTAAAGAAAATTTTAAAAAGTTTTGAAAAACTTAAAAAATTAAAGAAAATTGTAAACATTCATGCAATGTTTAGTCAACTTATGCGCCCAACATTAAAAAACTGAAGACATTTAAAGATTTATTTTAACTTTCATAAGCTTCGGAACTAAGGATATGCTCTAAATATACTGGTGGCCAAAGAGAAATCAACATAACCTTTATATTCAACTGATAAATTAGTAAATTTGACTATGTCATATTTTTATACAACAGATTGAATCAGTAACTTATATTTTACTAATCGAATTAGTAATCGTACACTTTACGGACCTTTTTTCAAAAAGACGAACTTTTACGGACTTCAAGCAAAATTACAGACTTTTACGGGATTTATGGACCTAGTTCGTGCCCTGCAATTCTAGAGAAATTTATCGCTGTAGCAGAAAAATTTTTTCTGATACATTTTTCGATTCATAATTTTGATTCGAACATCGAATATATAAATAATGATTTTAAAAGACCGAAAAATTATTTCCAGGCATTTTGCAGATGAAATTTTCTTTCCGTGTAAAAAAGTAAATGTTTGATTTATAATTTTGATTTGAAAACCGTATTTTGAAATATATATGGTTTTAAAAGACCGAAAAATGATTTCCGCAGGCTTGCCCGTGTTTCGCCCATTCTAGGCGATAAAAATGAAAATACAACTGAGAAATTGATGCGTGACGACGATTGATAAAGAATTTCCGGAAGAATATGGTGAAAATGAAAAAGGGGCCAAATGCATTTAGGGTAAAAGTCACTTCCGATTTCTTATGAAAGGCCGGCGTATTTTTAGAAAGTTAATTTGCTCTATCCAAGGGTTAAGGCAAGGCGGGCAGGGCAGGCAAGGCGCATGAAAGCAAAGGGGATAAATGTAGGTTGACTTTGAATGATAAACTGTACGAGTGCATACCTGTGAGATGGTAATTTAGGTTGGGCGAGGTTAGGCAATAAAGAATGCGCAAGTCACAAGAACGGTCACTGGCCCGCGACTTAACACATGAAAGCTCACCCCTGAATCTCGCCCACGGAAAAGCGAAAAGGGGGTTCATGTCACAAATGTCCAGTGTCCTGAATCGGATTAAACATCGATATTATATTCCTATGTACATATTGATTTTCACAGTCTTCTTCCAAGAAACATTTACTATTATTATTTTCACATATATTTTTATTCAAATAATATAGAAATAATAAAAAAAAAAATAGTCGGGTCGGGGGTAGGTATAAAAGAAAACTTTTTCGCGGAATGGAAATTAAGTCGATCAATCGAAAGCAATCGAGAAAGGAGGAACGTTATCTCGGTTTTAGAACGAAAGATAAAGTTCCTTAACTTCCTGTCGGGGAAAGAAACTCAATCGTAAAAGAACTTGAAAAAGTATTCGATACGTGTTAAATAAATTGAATTTAGTCACTCACTGAGATAGTATATTGCAAAATTTCATGGGGTGGCTCAAAATATATAAGTCATTCTTTTCATGTATTGTATAAATGACACTTTTACATATGTCTCATTTATACTCCACGCACATACTTATTTTAATATAATATATATCAATTTTATATTTATACCACTTTCATATATTTCCAATTTACCATACTTTATTTTGTCATTTTGGAAATTAATTTCTTTAGACTAGGAAAAAAGGCTTTTACCTACTATTTTTCTTTTTCAAATTTCATTTCCTAGAGTGAGATGGTTATTTTTTATATAATAAATTACCAAAATGAAGATAATGGATTTTCTTCAAATATTATAATATATACACTTAAAGCAAAATTTTATTTAAAGCAAATTAATTTATTTGGAATCATTTATTTCAGCTAAATAAAAGAATATTTGCAGAGAAAAATACGTATAGTAACTTTTACTAAATTTACAAAGTGTAAAACCAAACATATATCTGGAACTTTTAGGCACTTTTCTGTCAACTTTTACTATTTTCAAAATGAATTTTGCTGCGCTCGAAGTACATTTTACTAATTTTCCCTTAGATCGTAGCAACTTTTATTCAAAAAACAGTAAAAATTGACAAAAATGCGCAAAAGTTTCTATCAGTGTAAGTTTCACTTTGAAAGTAGTAAAAATTACCGATTTTTTTCGTTTTTTCCGCTTATTTCAAAGGCAACTAAATTATTTATTTGTTTTAATTAAAATATAAACATTCGACAAAAATAAAATTTATATTTGAATCCAAACTTCGTACTCGATGATTAATTTTAAAAATGCAGCAAAATGTAGTTTTAAGAAAGACGAAAGTTTTTTTTGAAATTGTGGTGTTCTGTTATTTGATTTGTATTTTATTTCAAAATAAAAATTTTGATATTATTACCTACAATTTTGCAACAAATTAAAGTTTTCAAAGATTTCTATTCAAAATATTTTGAAATTCAATTAGGTACTTCTAAACATTCACGATATAATGCTTTTAATATTCAATTATTATCAAAAATTTTAACTAAAATTCAATTTTAAATCAATTTTTATTAGAAAGTTCTACAAGAATTCAATTATTTAAATATAAAAATCTATAATTTTTAAATAATTGAATAGTTCTCAAAAATGAATTCTTATAATGTGTTTTATCAAATTTTTTAAAAATAATTGAATTCTTTTGAAGAATTTTAATAAAATTTTCCAGAATAAATGCATTTTTCGAAGAATTCATTTAAAATTGTATTTAAAAAATTGAAATTAAATTGCAATTTAATTTCAACTTTTTAATTACCTAATTAAATAATTGAATTCTTGTAAAAATTTTATTATTTATGAAAATAATAGATAAAAATATCAAAAAAATAAATAAAATTTGTATTTTTATTTGTTTCAATTGTTTCGAAAAAATTTCAAGTTCAAACGAGTAAATTTAATTAAAATTGTATTGAAAATATAAATAACTGAATTCTTCTAAAGTGTGTATATTATAACAATTTTTAAAAATTTTATTTAACAAATATACGGGACAAGCCCAAAAATAAGTGAATTCTATCCATAAATTTTGTTAAAAACTTTTTAAAAATAATTTAATTTCATAAAAAAATTATATTTAAATTGTATTGAAAATAATTGAACTTTTTCGAAGAATTTTATAACTCATAAAAATAATTTAATTTTTGCGACGAATTTTATTAAAATTTTTTTTTAATAATTGAATTCTTTTGGGAAATTTTATTAAAAATAATTGAATTTCGACAAATTTTTGTGATTAATTAAATTTCTACGAAAAATTGTATTAAATTTTTGTTAAATAATTGAATCCTTGAGAAAAATTATTTTAAAATTTTTTCTTAAATAGTTGAATTCTTTTGGGAAATTTTATTAAAAATAATTGAATTTCGATAAATTTGTTTAATTAATTAAATTTCTACGAAAAATTGTATTAAATTTCTGTAAATAATTGAATTTCTGAAAAATTTTTTATTATTTTTAATAATAATTGAATTCTTGCGAGGAATTTCATTTAATTTTTGAAAATAATTATTAAATTCTAATAAACAAATTTTATCAAAGCTTTTTTAAATAATTGTACTCTTTTGATAATATTTAATAAAATTTTTGAGAATAATTGATTTTCGAGGAATTCATTTAAAATTGTATTAAAAATAATTGAAATCTTGTGATTAATTTTATTTAGTTATGAAAATAATTGAATTTTTGCGATGTCTTTTATAAAAATCTTTTTTAATAATTGATTTTTTACGAAAAATTTTATAAAAATTGTGTTTCAAATAATTGAATACCAGTGATAATTTTATTATAATTCATTTGAATAAATAAAACAAGTAGAAGTAAATGAAACAAGTATATAGAATGCTCAGAGTCAAACATATATCTTTTCTCTGGCTGTAATTCTTCTGAAAAAGAATTTTCAAAATTCAGGACGACATTTTTTTAATTACGAGAAAAATAAATAATAAAACACAACATTAAAAAAAAATTTGTAAAGAGAAAACAGGTATATTTCTCCCAACCTAATATACATTCTCATTTACAAATTTTCTTCTCAAGTTATATATTCTGCTCTTTGAATTTACATACAATGGAATTTTCAAGTTTGCCTTACGAAAAAATAATTTAAAAAAAAATCTCCTCAACATTAATTTCCCGAGTTCTTTTTTATTCTCAAAACTTTATATTGAACTCTATTGAAATTTATTTTAATATTTCTAAAAAAAAAATTTTCATTAAATTAATAAAAGTATGTTATTCAAAAAACACGAATATTCTGTTCGTGTTTTGATAGTGAAAATAACGTAATATAAATTCTTTTCACTTTTGACATCCTTATAGAAAGTAATTTCGCCGATAGTCATGTACCACAGAGATGGTACGTGTATATATATCTATAAGCCAAATCGATTGGGTCACTAACCTTAGAGAAAAAAGAGAAGACTTCTTTCTAGAATTTCGTACACAAACATTGCCATATTCCCCTTTAGTTTTCAGATATTGTATACACGTAAATGTGTGGTGGCCAAGATTAAGATAAGGAACAAGACAAAATGGGATAATAAATTTTACTGAACCAGTGCGTAGAATAATGTAAAATATAACTAGAGTATAAAAAAGTTTTTTATATTGGAGGCGATACATTCTGCTTTTATGAAAAACTTTTTTATTTATTTATATTTTTTAGGCACAAAAAAACCTCATTACATTTAAAGTTTTTCTAAGGATATCAAATTGAGACAAAAAAGCGAATCAAAATTGTTGCTATGCAATAATTTTGATTCGCTTTTTTGCCTCAATTTAAAATCCTTATAGGAAAACTGTGTCTAAATTTGAATTTGAAAAAATGTTTAGTAATTTAAATTAGTGACTGACTGTTTGCTATTTGAATTAGTAAATTCAGGGCTCTAACCAAATGACAAAATCATAATCAATTCAATTATTATTTTCAAGAATTTTTAACTAAAATTCTTCTTTAAATCGATTATTTCTAATAATTTTAGAAAAAGTTCTTTGATAATTTTTAAATTTATTTGCTTACAATTCAATTTTACAAAATATATAGAATTTGAATTAAAATTTCTCAAAAAAATTAATCCTACAGAATTATTAATTAAAGGCAAGAAAATATCAGATTTTTAGATCTGAAAAGATATTTATCAAAATTTTTTAGAATAATTGAATTATTTCGACAGCAATTTTTATACACTTACAAAAAAATTGATATTTTGCCAAGAAATTTATCAAAAATTTTATTGGAAATGATTGAATTCTTGCGTAGAATTCAAAATAATTTAAATTAACAACATTTTTAAGAATAATTGAATTCTGATATTTTCTTAAAATTTTATATTAAAAATAATTAAATTCTTGAAAGGAAATTTAAATTATTGAAATTTTGACATGAAATTTATCAAAAAATTTAAGAAAATCAAATTTTTATAAAGATAAAATAATTTTACCTATTTATAAAAATAATTGAATAATTGCGAAGAAATTTATAAAAAAATTTGTAAATAGAATTCCTGCGAAATTTTTATTATTTATGAAAATAATTTAATGTTTGCTTAGAATTTTATCAAGACTTTTTTTTAATTAAAGGAAATGAATTTATCATTCGGTAATTAAATATTAAAGGTGAAAGAAGTTAACAATTTTTTTTTTAAACTTTTTTTAATAACTTTTTTTTTAAATAATTAAATTCTTTTGAAAAATTTTATTAAAATAGCAGACATTAAAAATCATAGAATTGACGAAAATTTGGAAAATTATTGAAATTTTGACAAGTATTTTATTATAATTTTTGAAAATAATTGAATTTTGGCGAAGAATTTTACTATTTATAAAGATAATTGAAATGTTGAAGATAATTTAAAAAAAATATTAGAAAATAATTGAATTCTTATTATGAATATTGTTATTTATGAAAATAATTGAATTTTGCAAAGAATTTTATTAAAATTCCTGTAAATAATTGAATTTTGGCGAAGAATTTTGCAATCTATAAAGATAATTGAGTGCTTGGATACAACAAGGGGACGTACGCTCGGCGAGGTCAGTCAAAGGTACCGTAAAGTGTAAAAAATGAAAATTCAAAATTTTGAATTTTAAAAACTGCCATCTCATAGGAAATAGAAATGCGCATCTTTTTTTCTCTTGAAATTTCTTTGAATAATTAATATTTTTATATGATAATGGAAAAAAATGTGATTAATTTTCATTGTCAAATTTCATTGAATTTTAAAATATAAATCGTCGTATCTCCGACAAAAATGAATGAATTCTTTTGATTTTTGGTATACAAATGCATTTGGACCTATAGAAGACGACAATATCACGAAAATGTTTAAAGCAATTAATAGTTTATTTATTTTTAATTGTTAATACTGACCGGTCAAAAATAATTTTTTCTTATCTTTGGCTGCAAAAAATATGCGGGGAACTTTAAAATTTAAACAACTTCCAGTGAGACATTTGTTTATTACGATGTAAAGAAGTTTTCTGTAAAATTGCAGAAAGATTAGTTTTATATTTACAGAAATACAATAGTTTTAAGAAAAATGCTCGCGCCGCCAACGATCCTTATAGCACAGATTTTAAGGTTAGTTGCACAGTAAAGTTTTATTTATATATAAATACATATATGTATTAAAAAAAAGTGATATTAAAATCATTGAATTGAGGAAATTTTTTGAAAATAATAATTGAAATTTTGCCAAGAATTTTATTAAAATTTTTGAAAATATAATTGAATTTCGGAAAAGAATTTAATTATTTCTAAAGATAATTGGAATTTTGACAAGAATTTTTAAAAAATGTTGAACATAATTGAATTTCTACGAAGAATTTTATTGCTTTTGAAAATAATTGAATTTCTGCAATTATTTGTAATTTCTCTAAAATTTTCCAAATTATATCGTACAATTTACCAACTTTTCGTCTTTTCTCAATTTATTAAATTACGGACCTTTTTTCAAAGAAACTGACTTTTACTGACTTCAAGCAAATTTACGGACCTTTATGGGATTTACGGACCTAGTTCGAGCTCTATAAATTTTACTAATAAATTAGTAGAAATTACTATATTTATAGTAATAATTTGCGTTTATTAGAGTATTTCAGTATAAAATTAATCGACAATAAAAACTATTGATTTAATACACAGTTTTCTTGAGAGAATCAAGTTGATACATAAAGTGGATCAAATTGATGCAAAAAATTTGGATTAATTTTTTATTTGATTCACATTTATTTGGTATTAATTCGTTGCAATTTGATGCTTTTAAGTTGCTTCAAAATTCAAAGAAAAAATATACATTGAAAAATCGAAGTTGAAATAGCGCTAAAGAAATATAAATTCGGCACATAATTTTTTTCCTCAAGATAGCAAAAGATAAATTTTCTCGAATAGTTATATTTTTGATATTATATAGAGTGCGCACTGCAACGTTCAATATGACGTCTTTTATTCTTGCAAAGAAAAGCTTTTGAAAAAAGGGATATTATTATCACTACTTTTGCACACCTTCGATGAGTACCGCGATTATCCGTGTACACGTTGTTACAAACTGTGCACGGCCGGGTTAAAAGGTCAGATGAATGGGGTTGCGTTACTCTACGAAAATGTGTCAGTAAAGTGCGCTTCGTAGTGAAAGGAGAGGGGACGCTTGCAGCACCCAGATATACAGATATACTATCCCTGTATCTATAGAAACAAATATACGATAGAAATATAAAACAAGAATATGAATGACCAACGTAATGCGACAATCCTTCCCGAGTCGAAATTTAAGCCCTACTTTCACCCTGAATTTTCAGGGTCTATTGAGTGTTAGGAGTAGTAAAGTAGGGTCTAATTCTAATACAATTAGACCCTACTTTGACTCCCAAAACAGGCGGAAATTTGCCAATCTTCCATTTGGAGCAGCAAAGGAGGGTCTACTTCTAAGAAACCTATACCGTACTTTCAAACCTCGTAGACCCTACTTTCATACTCCTAGACCCTACATTCTAAAAGAAAATTTTAAATTATTTTTTAATGAATTACTTGAAACACTGCAAATGCAAAAAGTACTCCAAATTCATAAATACTGATGTGTTTTATAGCGTCTATATACACTTCGTGTATATAGACGCTATAAAACACATAAAATTCCACTTTTACTCATCCCAAGTGCTTCATTTGAATCTGAGCAAATCTTAAAATTTTTCTTTTTTTAATTGTAGAGTCTAGGAGTATGAAAGTAGGGTCTACGAGGTTTAAAAGTACGGTATAGGTTTCTTAGAAGTAGACCCTACTTTGCTTCTCCAAATGGAAGATTGGCAAATTTCCGCCTGTTTTGGGAGTCAAAGTAGGGTCTAATTGTATTAGAATTAGACCCTACTTTACTACTCCTAACACTCAACAGCCCCTGAAAATTCAGGGTGAAAGTAGGGCTTAAATTTCGACTCGGGTTTTATTTAATTATGTTTTCCACTTTCAATAAAAAAAACCGAAAAATAATAAAAATTTAAACTTTCCTCTAGAGCAATGTTTCCATTTTTATTATTTCTCGATTTGGGGTTTTTATTATTATTTGAGCTCGAAAAATCATAACAATACTAATAATAATAAAAATAATAATAATAATAATGTTAATAAACTATTAATATAAGGCTGAAGACTGCAACGTATTTGAAAACGCAAAAATAATGCAAAGATTTTTTTTTTAGCTTCAAGTTCATGCTATTTTTTATCTTATTTTTAAAAATCAGTCAATTAGTAAAAATGAGTTAATTTTTAAAAATCCTCGATGTATTAATTGTCGCAATTTCGTTAAAAAATCATTTTTTGTTTCTTTATTCATTTTTTTTATCGTTTACTATCTCGTTTCAAGTTCTTAGGAGGATAATATTTTTTTATTGGATTATAAATTATTGAAAACTTGAAACCAATTACGAGCGATTCTTTTTTAAATCGTCATCAACGAAATCTTGTTAAGAGCTTATTTTCCAACAGTTACTTGATTCCGTAATTGTTGGAAACGATGTTATTATGTAAATCTTTGAAAAGACATGATTATTATTTATCAAAAACTCGATCAAAAATGTGCATATCAATTTAAATTAATTAAAACGTATAGTTAAGCTTTTTCTACTTTTACAATTAATTTCACGCAACTTAAATTCTTCCTCTTGAGAATGAAATAAAGTGATTTCAATAAAAAAAAACCAAAAAATAGAAAGAAATTAAAAAATCCAAGTTCAAAAGTAAAAATCACCCATATCGTTTAATAGTATTCAATTAACAATATCTAATGGTAAATATTTCATGCCCTCATTTTCGAGAAATCAAGTCTAATTTGCGTTATGTAAACTTTAGGTACTAATTTCTGGGAGGAAAAAAATGTGGGTATTAATAGCAAAAAGTAAAGGGTTAATGAGAAATTCCAATCAATGTTACAAATTAGATGCTAAACATCACAAATTACAACTACATCGAATAAGGAAAACTTTGTTAATTAACCTCGGCTGAACAAATTACAATTCTCTATTGTTCACCTTCCAAATAAATAGATTTACTTTTAATTGAATTAAAAGTATAAATTGATTTCAACTCGGAGAAATTTAAATATAAATTAAAACTTTTATAGGTAAAAATACATTTTATTCTCGATTTTCAAATCTTGTACCTACACCTTTACCTGATAAATAATATTTTCTATAAATTGTAAATTTTGAACATTAAAATTCATTGTCCTTCTCAAGAGTACATATGTTTATTTTATTTAACTATATTATTCTTTTAATTCAAACCTACATTATTTAATGAAGTTAAAATATTCTTTAATTAATCCTTTTTCGCTGTTTTTCCAAGGATATCAAATTACACTTTTCTTGAAAGTATCGAATTAATGCTAAAGTGTATCAAATTGATACTAAAGTGTATCAAATAGATGCTAAAAATTTGGATTAATTTTTTATTTGATCTACATTTTTGGTATCAATTCGTCGCAATTTGATACTTTTAAGTTATATCAGTGATTATCAAAGACTTACAGTACAACAATATTTATAATTTAATTTCAAAATGTAAAATTTAAATAAAATATTAAACAAATAGAGAAATTTAATTAAAAAATGTATAAATACCTTCCTTGTTTTATTATTTCGTAAAATATCTATTTATATAAAAAATATTTCTTTCAAACTGAATAAAAAGTTAATTAATTTCGTAAATTCATCGATATTTGGAAATATGTTTCAATTCCTTTTTCAGTTATAAAAACTTTAATTTAAAACATAATATATGCAAAACGTTAATTTAGTTTTTAATTAATACAAGTTACAGGTAGTATTTTTAATAATTTTTAAACATGTATAGAAATAATTTGAATTTAAATTAAAAACTGTTTCTGATGTTTTTTCATATACACAGAGAGGGAAAAAAATTTCTCTTCATGACATATTTGAAAATAGATAGTATTATTGGTCAGAGAAAACACCTCATTTTATTTGAAAAATTGAACGATATTTACTTGTTTTGCTTCCATTGACAGGGGTTGGTTGAAAAAGAATTGGAGCGAAACAATAAAAATATACATTCTCATTGCGACACGTTATGTTTGCAGTCACAAATCAAATTCATAGATCTGCTTCTTCCTAACGAAACAAAATTACCTTCCATATGGGATTTTGAATTGTTTTCTTTTTCGCTCCACTGTAGTTAATCCACGAAAAAAAATGTCCCTAATAAATAAACTTCGATTTTTAAGTAAAATTATAACAAAATAGTTGATAATAATATTTTCGATTAATTCCCATTTCTAATATTCTATTTTTCTTGTTAGTTTTTCTAAAACTTTGGTGAAAGAATATAAAAGTACTAAATAGTGAACAAATTTTTGAATTCGTGGACTTTTCGTGGTTTTTTTCACATAATAAATGAGTAAATTCCTTAAGGAAAGTAATAATAAGATATCGAGTCTGGAGCGTTAAATTGAAAAGTTTATGTAATTTATTTCTCAAGTTTTGTTTCTTATAAATGTTCAACTTTGTCGTGTAGTTATATAGTTTAAGTAGCCTAAAGCCGTTTTCGTCAATGAGAGTAGTTCAGCATAAAGTGAATCATGTTTCATGAGAGGGTGATTTCCAATACCCAATTACCGGAGCCTTGCTATCTTCAAGTATAAAATCTATCTATAAGTTACCTACGTACTTCCCTCGTTACACAGAAAGGCAACTTAAGATTTTAATCTTCAGAAGATCAATTCTTAAAAGCATGGAAATTAATTTGTGCAAGAATGAGGTCTCGATTCTTTGAAATGTCTCTTAAAGGTCATAACATATTTAATAGAAATTTGTCAAGCAAAATAATGAGAAAAAATTTCTATTTTCTTACCTATTTCATTAAAATATAGTGAATTACAATTTTTTGTCCGTAATTATATTTTTCATATTCCCAGGGATGCCACAAAAATTTAATTTTCTTTTTCCCTGACTTTTCCCTGATTTCCAGACAATAATAATTTTTGACTTTCTCTCCCTGAACCTAAAGAATATTCTGATACAATCTAAAAATTATTTGATAGGAAAAAAATGTTCTATTACATTTATTTACAAATTTCTTCAAAACTAAAATTTTTTGAAAACATCAATTATTATTTTCAAAAAACTCAAATACAAACCTTTTTTGAAATTCAAGAACTACACAATTACAAAACATGAAGAAATTGATAACTCTGAATCGAGGACTCGGAGTTATCAATTTCTTCATGTTTTGTAATTTTATAATAATTTATAATAATTTTATGTTTTCTAATAATTAAAAATGACGAAGTGATAAAATCATTATTTGTTATTATAAGAATATTCTTACTGTAATTTCTTCAAAATAATTTTCAATAACTCAATTCAATTATTATTTTCACAATTCTAAACTAAAATTCCTCTTTGAAATCAATTATTTTTAACAATTTTTGAAAAAGATCATTGAGAATTTTCAAATTTATTTGTTTACAATTCAATTTTACAAAATAAATAGAATTTGAATTAAAATTTCTCAAAAAAAATTAATTCTACATAATCATTAATTAAAGGCATGAAAAAATCAGATTTTTAGATCTGAACAGATATTTATTAAAATTTTTGACAATAATTGAATTCTTTCGACAAGTTTTATATATTTACAAAACATTGATATTCTGACAAGAAATTTATCAAAAATTTTAAGAACAATTGAATTTTTTTTTTAATTTCTATTGAAAATGATTGAATTATTATTGCGTACCTAGAGTTCAAAATAATTTAAATTAACAACATTGTTAAGAATAATTGAATTCTGATATTTTATTAAAATTGTATATTAAAAATAATTAAATTCTTGTAAAGAAATTTAAATTATTGAAATTCTGACAAGAAATTTATCTAAAAATTTAAGAAAATACAATTCTCATAAAGATAAAAAAATTGTATAACTTATGAAAATAATTGAATAATTGCGAAGAAATTTATAAAAAATTTGTAAAGAATAGAATTCCTGTGAAATTTTTATTATTTATGAAAATAATTTAATGTTTGCTTTGAATTTTATCAACACTTTTTTTTAAAATAAATAATTGAATTCTTTTGAAAAATTTTATTAAAATAGTAGGGTGATGTGGGGTGATCGCTTTTTCAAAAACGTCTGTTTTTGCATTTTCCAAAAAAGTTGGGGTGATGTGCAACACCAGTAAAATTCAGGTATATTAAATATCGATGAAAATCTCTTTAATTATTAATTTTAGGCTTTTTCAATGCAAACTAATCGAAATATGCCAAAAAAAAATTTACTAAGGTATAGTTGACCTCTGAAAAGTGAAGATTTCACCAAAGAAAAATAAAATTTGTTTTGTTTAATTTTTTATTTATTAATAACTAAATGAGGAATATAATTAAAGGAAAATAACTAAGAATTTTTTATTCATCATGTGAATCGCAGTTATGGCACGTAAAAAGTAGTTACGTCCACCCCAAAAAAAGTGTTGCACATCACCCCAAATATGATATTTTGCAAAAAATAATTTGTACGCAATACAATGCAATGGAAACACAAAATATAAAAAGATGTTTAAAAAACACTTAAAAAAGCAACAATAAGCACATTCTTATCTATAAAATAAATTAAAACCCTTCACGAAACGACTAGAAATGTAAAGCGCGAGAAATATTTCCTTCTCGAGAAATTTAAGTCAACTTACGTACAGCAAACCTAGCTGCGAGCTTTCTCGTGAGTTTTATATAAAAAACAAGCTACTGAGGACACAAACAAATGGCGTTACTTGGCTCTGTTCAATATCGAACTGTTGTCGCACATCCCCCCATGTTTTACATCACCCCACATCACCCTAGATATTGAAAATCATTGAATTGAGGAAAATTTGGAATATAATTAAAATTTTGATAAGTATTTTATTAAAATTTTTGAAAATAATTGAAATTTTAACGAGAATGTTTAACATTTTTTGAATATAATGGAATTTTTGCGAAGAATTTTATTAAAATTTTTGAAAATAATTTAATTTTGACGAAGAATTTTGCTATTTATAAAGATAATTGAAATATTGAAGATAATTTTAAAAAAATATTAGAATATAATTGAATTAGGGTCAATTGGGGTAAATGTAAACGGAATATCTATGTGTCACCAAAAACATTAGTTTTTTTTGTTAAAAGGTAAAACGGACGGATTTCTTTTGCATGAACTTGTTGCTAGTGTTCCCAAGAAAAATTTTATGAGGTACAAAGAAATATTGATGCATCTGAATCGCCTAAAACTGACTGTTTACATTTACCCCGAGATTTTGAAATTTTCCTAAAATTCGGGGTAAATGTAAACACCACTGTAGTTAAGCGAGGTTTAAGAAACAAGTTATTTTAAGTATACTACTGTTTTAAGGGATGGAAAAACTGAAAAAAAATTCTTCGTAGATGTGTAGTAAATCAACCAGTTGACTAATAATGTATTATTTAAAATAAACAATCAACCATTACAAAATTAGTAATGTAAAAACTTGAATAACTTGAACAAATTTTAATAGATTTTCATTGAACTTGGTAAAAAGAAGTTTTTTTTATTTTGCTGAATAAGAATCTAAAATCGAATTTTTAAATTTCAAAATGGTGGATCCAATATGGCGGATGAACCTAAAAATAATATTTTTAAAAATTGATCAAATTTGCTTGAATCTGGCTACTAGGGGGTTTTTGAGGTCGCTGAATACGAATTTCAAGTCAAATTTTAAATTTTCAAAATGGCGGATGAACCTAAAAATATTTTTAAAAATTGATCAAATTTTCAAAAAAAATTTTTTTTTTTTGTTTTTTTTTATCAAATTTTTTTTTTAAAGAGGACCTAATTTTCTTTTCTATATAATATTTACATTGCCCAATTAATGAAATTGTGAAATAGAAGCAAATTTATTCAATTATTTTTTTAAGATGTAGTTGAAGTTCTGTTTACATTTACCCCGAGTTTTCGAATTCTCGGGGTAAATGTAAACACTTAATTATTTATTAAGTAAATTGACGAAAATCAAAAATCAAAGTCAATTTTTGTTAAGGCATTAATAAGGAAGAATTACAAATTTTAGTTTGATTTTTTAATTTATTTTTATGCAAATGCGAGACAAAATACTGAAACAGTAAAATTTTGATTTTCAATCTTTTTTGCATTAAAAGATAACTTACACTATGGCATTGCCAATTGGCAAAATAAAATATTGGCAATACTCAGAACATCTTGTATGTGAGCTGAGGTAAAAATATTGACGTCGTACTTATTTTTAAATTTGTAAATTTAGCTGAAACATTTATTGTTTATACATTTACCCCTTGTTTACATTTACCCCAAATGACCCTATCTTATTATGAATATTGTTATTTATGAAAATAATTGAATTTTGCAAAGAATTTTATTAAAATTCCTGTAAATAATTGAATTTTGGCGAAGAATTTTAAAATTTATAAAGATAATTGAAATTTTATGAGAATTTAAAAAAAATTTTGTTTATAAATGAATTTTTACGATGAATTTTATTACTTTTCAAAATAATTGAATTTCCGCAATCATTTGTAATTTCTCCAAAATTAATTTTTTTTTAGTATTGTTAACTAAAATTCTTCTATTTATGAAAATAATTGTAAACGCAACTCTTATAAAATTCAATCATTTTTTAAATTTTCGAGTAAAATTATTTTTTAAATAATTTCTAAGTAATAATTTTATGATAGTTCCTTAAGAATTAAGTTATTTTAAAAATAAATTATTGTTAGAATTAGAAAAAATTGAAGGTTTTGTATAAAAAAAGACGGAAAAATTGAGAATTTTCTTATAAATTCTAAAAATTTAATTTTTTCTAGTACTTTAAGGTAAAATCCCTGATTTTTCCCTGATCTGTCTGTGTCAACCCTGAATTCCATATAACATTATTAAAAAAAAATATTGCCGAAAATTGATTTTTCAAAAAAAGATAATTGTTCATTCGTTTGATCACATAAAGTTTCTAAAAATAATTAAAAAATTTGTTTTTCGCATATGTGAAAAAAATATGTGCCTCAAAGGGTTAAAAAATAAAAAAGCTTTTATAAAGTTGAGTATTTCGTATTTGTGTGACAGAGGAAATATACTGTCAAGGGTCAACCCGAACAAGTTGTTTTAAACGACCAAAGTGCTTCAACCTAGAAGTATTCATTTTCATTTTTATTACAAGAACTCGATATAGCAATTTGCAGTTCATCCAAAATTTTATCGATATATGTATTCATAAATTTTTTTCTTCTCTCTCTCTCTCTCTCTCTCTCTCTCTCTCTCTCTCTCTCTCTCTCTCTCTCTCTCTCTCTGTGAATCTATATATATTTATAAATATAAAACACGAACAGAAATATTCTCAATTTTGTCGAACATTGTGGTGACAATTTTTATTATGTACAATATTTCTTTTTTCGAAATATAAATGTGTGTGTGTGTGTGTGTGCGTGCGTAAAAAAATCATTATTTAAAAAAAATTACCTTTGAAATCGAAGAGGGGAATTGGATTGAGAATCCTATCTTTTTTAAAAGCCTGTTATTATTCTCATTCACCCTTGTCAAAATCGATACTGTAAATCACCTGACATGGTTCGCAAAAGGGGGAAAAGATCAGAACGAATGGAAATTTTACTGCTACAGTCATGTCAAATAAGTGGGTATTCACGAAGATATGCAAATTGGAAAATGGATTACGTTACTTTTCCCAAATTGTCTCTAACCAGAACTCTCAAGACCGAAAATATTTGAATACATTAAAAATATATGGAGATACCAGTCTGTATTGTAAAAAACAGAATAAAAAAACTCGCAGTCATTCTCTGATTTTTTCGGATTTCAAATTGGATTTCCAAAAATTATTTTGCAAAAAAATTTTATATTCAAATATTTAAATATTTTTTTTCCCCATTATTATAATTATAATTATTATTCGAGACAAATTATAAACCTATTGAGAAACACACTTGTGAAATTTATTATTTTTTTCTCAAGTAAAAATAATTTAATGGCTCGAATTGAAGTAATTGATGAAAAAGTATCTTTCTTTAGTGGAAAGTACATGAGGCCAGAATATTTTAACCCCAATTCCATTTTTCAAACTTTCCCTCACAATTCTAAAATTTATGATTCTAATCAAAGAGAAAATACGAGGTAATTTATTTTTAAAGTGCTTTTCCGGGGTTGTGGTAAGCTTTTAAAATTTATCATTCGTTCAACATTTCTTTAAACTTGTAAATTACCAATTTTCTTTTCTTATTGTCCTTGTGTCTTCGAATAAACATGAAATGTAAAATACGATTAATCTGTTATTAATTAAATGGATAGGAATAATATAATTTTTTATTTATTAATAAAAATATTTTTTTTCAAAAATTCTCAAATTCAAATTCAATTTTAAAATAAAAATGTCGGTCATTAATCTTTTTTCGATCTCTTTGAAACCTGATGAGGACCCAAAAAGGAATCGAAAAATGTTATCAAAAAATTAAACTTGACGACTAAAAAACTCGTTTCAGACACTTTACAAAACTGACAATAATTCAATTCTATATTTTATTTTCCTGACTTTTTCCTAATTTTCATCAAAAATATTTACTTTTTTCCTATCATGCTGGTAAATTTTTTTAAATAATTGATTTATTTCGATAATTTTTATGAAAATTCTAATTTTAATAATTGAATTTCTGTGAAATTTTTATTATTTATGAAAATAATTGAATATTTGAGTGGAATTTTATCAGAAATTTTCTTAAATAATTGAATTCTGGTTGGAAATTTTATGAAAAATAGTAGATATTGAAAATCATTAAATTGCGAAAAGTTTTTTAAAATAATTGAATTTTACAAAGATTTCTATTAAAATTCTTGACAATAATTGAATGTCTATGTCAATTATTTAAATACAAAAATAAATAATTTATTGAATAATTAAATATTTCTTAAAATAGCATTTTTTAAAAATTTTTTATCAAGTATTATATTAAAATTGTTGAAAATAATTGAAATTCTGCAAAAAAATTTATCAAACTATTTAAGAATAATTAAATTCTGCAACTTTACCAAAATTGTATTGAAAATAATTGAATTCCTATAAATAATTTTATTATTTATGTAAATAATTGAATTCTTTGAAAGAATTATATTAAAATTTTTTAAAAATAATTGAATTCTTTTGAGAAATTTGATTAAAATAATAGATATTGAAAATAATTGAATTCGTGGGGATAATTTAATCCTGAAAAGAATTTTATTATTTATAAAAATACTTGAATAACTCGAACAATTTATTAAAAATGTTTTTAAATAATTTAATTCCTGTCAAGAATTTTACTATTTTTGTAAATAATTGAATTCTTCTATCTATAGAATTAAAAAAAAATTTTAATATTTTTAATTTAATATTTAATTTTTTCAATTTTAATCCTGCGATGAATTTTATTATTTATGAAAGTAATTGAATTTTTATAACAAATTTTATTAAAATTTTTAAAAATAATTGAACTCATGAGGAAAAAAATTATTGTTCTTTAAAATGATTAAATCCTTCGTAAGAATTTTATAAACATTGTTTAAAATAATTAAGTTTTCCGAAATATATGTAATAAATATTATGAAAATTTTTTTTTAAATTATTGAATTCTTGTGGAAAATTTTGTTATTTGTGAAAACTCGTAATTAAATTTTATGTTAAAATAATTTAATGTTTAAATTAATCAATTAATTTAAAATAGTATTCAAAATAATTGAAATTCTTCGATGAATTTTATTATTTAAGAAAATAATTGAATTCTTGCTTAGAATTTTATCAAAAAAAGTTTTTAAATAATTGAATTTCCATGAAAAATCTTATTATTAGTGAAAGTAATTGAATTGTTGGGACGAACTGTATAACATTTTTGTTAAATAATTGATTTTTTAGAAAATGCTATTGGGTCAGAATTCGTGAAATTTTCACAGAAAAAAAAGTATTTTTTTTAAATCGAAATGTTAAAAAAACATTTCTATTTGGCCTTAAGAATGTGTCCACCAAAAAACAGAAAAAAAAATTATTTTTTATAAAAGTTATTGCAAAATTCTCCTAAATGAATGAACCGATTTAAATGAACAAATTATATTGAACGGAGATGCGATTTTGATGATTTTCAGAATTAATACATTATTTTTAACTACGAAATGAACAAAACACTGTCAAATTAACATTTTTATTCAATTATATAACCATAAAAATTGATAAAAATGATCAAAAACTAAGTTCAGCGTTGATGCACAACATCGCGCCAATATAATTTGTTTATAACTTTTAAAATAATTGTCGCTCCAAAATTTTCTCAACGGATTTTGATTTCTTATAGTTTTAAGTGTATGTTAATATTTTTTTCAAATTTTTAAAAGGCGTAGAACATTAAAAAAAATTAATTGTTTATAAAAAATTTATTAAATAATTATTAAAAAATAAACTTTTTAAAAATTTTCTAATTCTAAACGAAAGTATATTTTATTCCCTTTATATTCCTGCTTGGTTCATTTAAATCGGTTCATTCATTTAGGAGAAATAACATTTTGTTTAAAAAGTTGCAAAAAAATTAATTTTGCAATAACTTTTATAAAAAATAATTTTTTTTTTCTGTTTTTTGGTGGACACATTCTTAAGGCCAGATAGAAATGTTTTTTCAACATTTCGATTTAAAAAAAATACTTTTTATTTTCTGTGAAAATTTTACAAATTATTCTGACCCTATTCTAAATTAATTGAATTCCTGTAGAAATTTTATTATTATTTATGAAAATAATTGAATTTTGGATAAATTTTATCAATTCTTTTTTAAATAATTGAATTCTTTTGCAAAATTTTATGAAAATAGTAGATATTGAAAAGAATTCAATTTCGAATAGTTTTTGAAAATAATTAAATCGTTTGAAGAAATTTGATTAGAATTACGTAAAAAAATCTTCAAATAAAATTTATTCGAAATATTTATAAAAGAAAAAAGAAAAGTCAGTTAGCTTTGAGTCAAATATATATTTTTTCTAAATAAACTAAATTAATAAAATAATATTAATATTTAGATTGAGATGTTTAATACATTAGTTGCCATTTGGTACTTGAAGATAAAATCTTTCACAAGCATTAAATAAAATCAGTAGAGTTATTAATTGTACTAACTATAATATTAATAACTTTTGCATATATTTATTTAATAGTTAACGACAATTATTGGTAAAATGTTGAAAGAGCCCTATTGTAAAGTTTATGCAGAAAAGTGGAACAGTGACCTTTCACCGACCCAGTTCCATTGGGTAAAATCGTCGACCGTTAAGGGCGAGTGCTTTAAACCATAGAGTACTTCACAGCATCTAGTGGATCTTAAGCTTTATGCCCATTGTTAAGCAAAAACACGAGAGAATAGGGAAGAAGAGTAATGAGATATAAAACGCAAACCCTATACACATAAACTAAATATCAATAAAAAATGAAAACCGTTATTTCTGATACGGAGAATATTACCACGAGATATAAAACTTTTTTCTTAGTTAACTATTATGCGGCGCGTTCTGGTTTAGAAACACTAAAGCCATTAGCGTTTTATTTTTCTTTTCCCAATTTTTTCCCCCGTATTTACGATTTCATTAATGTGCGCGGGAAAAACAAAAAATTATAGTTATCACTAATTTAGTTTGTACTTTTCACTTTATGATCATTTTATTACAAAGTTATTTCGTGTATTGACTCTTCTCTCACGCTGCTGTTTCATGACTAATGAATCTTTTACACGACTATTAAAACAAAAGTGTGAAACTTTTTATAGAATTTATAATGCCACATTTACGAGAGACCGAGATTAATTTTATACTTTTGATAAAATTAATCTCGATATAATTTTAAACATATATTCACATTCATTATTGGTAATAAATTTTAATATATTTCGCCTTTCTATTTATATTTTAAATGTTTATTATCCTATTGGCAATAAAAATAATTTAATACATACAGTGCCGCTCAATAACTTTTGCCCACCCTACAGCGATTGAAGGCTTTACAAAAAGTTTTGTATTTTGTTTATTATTAAAGATAAAACGCTCAAAAAGGTCTCTTTTTAAAGCTCTTTTCCTGAGCTTTAACACTGTATAAAACAAAAATTTTAAAAATTAATTTGTTAATGTTTAAAAAATCTTATTGCAACATAAAATTTTTCGTTTCTTTTCGTTTTTTTTAAAGCGATACAGTTTCATAGGAAATGGTCGCATTTTAATCAAACACATATTTTCTGAAAGCTAGTTTTATCACCTTTAAAATGCATTTTTTAAAAATTTTATACGATAATTTTTAAGAAAAATATGATTTTTTGTTTAAAAAATTAGCCATTTTTTTCAATTGTTGATAACTCAAAAACGGTTAATTTAGAAAAAAATATTTTAAGAACATAAATTGTTCCTTTTTGTGTGCAGAATTAGAAAAAAAATTTTTTTGACTTTTTTTGAAGAAAAAAAATTTTTTTCCTTTTTTATTTTTTTATGTTTTAATTGTAGAAACTCGCTTTTTACACTCAGTACAACAAGCAAGAAAATGTTCCAACGTATTTATTTAATTTTTTTAAATAATTTTAAATCACCAATCATTTAAATAACTTTTGATATAATACTTATTTATTATATTGTTTGTAAACGGATTAAAGGTTCTTAATTACTTTGACGATTGTCATCATAATGTCAGTCTTGTGACAATTGTCACAAGTGAGTGTAAAAAGCGAGTTTCTATAATTCAAACATAAAAATATAAAAAATAAAAAAAAAATTTTTTTTTCAAAAAAAGTCAAAAAAATTTTTGTTAAAAAAAAAATTTTTAATATTTTTTTTTAATTCTGCACACAAAAAGGAACAATTTATGTTCTTAAAATTTTTTTCCTAAAGTAACCGTTTTTGAGTTATCAACAATTGAAAAAAATGGCTAATTTTTTAACCAAAAAATCATATTTTTCTTAAAAATTATCGTTTAAAAATTTTTAAAAATACATTTTAAAGGTGATAAAACTAGCTTACAGAAAATATGTGTTTGATTAAAATGCGACTATTTCCTATGAAACTGTATCACTTTAAAAAAAACGAAAAAAAAAACGAAAAATTTTATGTTGCAATAACATTTTTTAAACATTAACAAATTAATTTTTTTTTATTTTTGTTTTATACAGTGTTAAATCTCAGGAAAAGAGCTTTAAAAAGAGACCTTTTTGAGCTTTTTATCTTTAATAATAAACAAAATACAAAACTTTTTGTAAAGCCTTCAATCGCTGTAGGGTGAGCAAAAGTTATTGAGCGGCACTGTATGCAGATATATTGTTCAAAAAATAAATCAGTTAATTGGGGAGAAAAAATTTTATGCTTAAAAATAATTCAGTTATTGTTCGATCGATGCTGGTACCAAGTTAAAAAAGAAAAAAGTTGTCTATTGACCCATATATGTGTATATAGACTTTTTTTTAAATTTATTTACTGTTCATGTGGAAACCTTTTCTAAAGAAATCTACAATGTCAGTAGAAAAGTCAGTTCCTGCAAAGACTGGGTATTTATAATCCCAAGTGGAAACAAAACTTTCTAGTCAGACACGAAAGTACATTTTCAAGATAAAACTTATACTACTGGTGAAACACCACAATATTTTCCAATTCGTTTTAACTTTTTCGTTTCTAAATTGAAAAGTTAAAATCGATTTCATAATACTGATTTAAAAAATGTATTTCTATATTTTCAGCAAAAAAATAAATAAATAAATAAAACCTTTACAAGATTGAACTATAATTTTTTATTTTTAAATCTTTTTTCTTCTTTTGTATATAAATGGAAATCTGATTTTATTTGAAGGATCAAAAGTGAATAAATCTTTACTGACAGTCAACCACTTATGACTGAAACTTTACATTAGAATTTCACTGAATTTTCTAGAATATGCTTTTGAGTTCTGAAATTGGCTTAAATTGACTAAAAATTGACTAAAATAAACTAAACACGATTAAAAATTACAAATTTAAATAAAAAAATAAAATTAATTAAAACTGCATACAAGCTGTTTTTTTAATAAATTTAATAAAGAAATTTAATTAAAAATTCATTGACAAAAATTATTAAATTTTAATAAACAAATAATATAAAATTATTTTTAAATAATTGAAATCTTGCGATGAGTTTTAATAGATATGAAAATAATTGAATTTTTAGAACGAATTTTATTAAAATTTCTAAAAATAATTGAATTTTTGAAAATAATGTTATTATTTATAGAAATAATTGAATTCTTGAGAAGAATTTTATTATTTATAAAAATAATTGAATTCTTGCGAAAAATTTTCATAAAATTTTTAAGAAAATATGCATTTTTCGAGGAATTTATTAAAAATTTTATTAAAAATAATTGAAATCCCGCGATAAGTTTTATTATTTATGAAAATAATTGAATTTTTGCAACGAATTTTATTCAAATTTCTAAAAATAATTCAATTTTTAAGAAGAATTTCATTAGGACTTTTAAAAATAATTGAATTTCAGCAAGGAATTTTATTAAAATTTTTAAAAATTATTGAGTTCTTGAGAAGAGTTTTATTATTTATAAAAATAATAGAAATCTTGCGAAGAACTTTATTAAATTTTTTTTAAATAATTGAATTCTTGCGAAGAATTTAACAAAAATCTTTTTAAATAATAGAAATCTGCACACGATTAAAAATTACAAAATATATTAATAAAAAAAATAAAATTAATTTAAAGTGCATACAAAAAAAACTTCTTGCAATCTGATTTTTAATAAATTTAATAAAAGAAGCTTGTATGGAGTTCAAATGAATTTAATTTTTTCATTTTTATTCGTATGCACCTTGACGAAATGCATTTTTAATTTGTACAGTCTTTAAATTCAATTTAATAATTTTATTATTAAAATTTGCTTTAATTCCGTTTCTCCGTATGCTATTTATTTGATGCAGTTTTTCCGTATGCAGTTCAAATTAATTTTATTCTTTTATTAAAATTTGTCATTTTTTATCGTATGTACTTTGATGGAGAAGAGTTTAAATTCGTATTGCTTTTAAATTAAATTTAATAATTTTATTTTTAAAATTCTTTTGCATGGAGTCTTCCAGTTCAGAGTTGAATTGTTTGGGCAATAATATTGATACCGCCGCAAAATGTTTATGAATCTAAAAAATTATTCTTTTTTGCCTTGAAGCCCGTAAATATTAACAGAATAAAAGTGATATTATTATTATAGTTGTTATTATTATTGTTGTTTTTGTTATTATTGTTATTATTGTCATTTTTATTATTATTTTTATGATTGTCGTTGTTATTCATATGAAATATCGAAATTCCGGAGAACGATTTCCATAATATCAAAACAATAATATTTTAGCTAAATAATTTATATCTCTTTATGCATACAAGGAATTATGTGTGTTATCAGTATATGGTAATTTATTGTCAGGAAGTCGCGTGCTTAAAAGAATAAATGTTTGACATACATAATTAACTAATCATACATCATAGTATGAAACTTGATCATGGAACAACGCAGTATTATCAGCCATTCAGGAAAGAATTTACAATGCTAGTCATTTTATCTCCGTTTAAATTTAGTTTCTAACTTTCTACAAAAATTAATCATCATTTTTGCATATCATTTTTCAACAATTAACTTAAAATGTCATTAGTGAAGGAAATGCACTTTATAATATACATTGACTATCAAGAAAAAAAGGGAGGGAAACAAATTGATAATACAAAAATTACAAACCTAATTTACAAAGATTAGAAAAATTGAAATTATGATTAATTTTACATTTCCTTTTATCTGCTTGATTAAAAATAAAATCTTTAATACTAGCTCTCTTTTGAATAAAATATGAATAAATAAATGAACTTTTTTTCTTTCTGGTGTTCATGCGCAAAAATTCTTTCAACAAATATAATTCAATTGAAAACCATTTTTCTTTTAGAACCTCCTCTTCTTTTTATGACATGAAAAAATATACCGTCTATAATAAGATCTTTTTTTTAAATGAATTATGCATAAAGTAGGATAGTATATTTGAATACTCGACTAATGAATTGAAAGAAAGGACGTGTTTAAAATAAGTAATTAATCCTTTGGGTGCAAGTAACCACTAAATGAAAAATGACCGCACAGTTTTTTCCCCGAGATCCTAACTTTTTAAAATATTTCCGATCTTGATTTTCTTGCCTACTCACGCTCTCTCTTTCTTTCTCTCGTTTCAAAATTCTTCACTTTTTCAAATTCTTTTTTTTTATCTTTTACTTTATTTTGGAACATTACACAGTTTTTCTGCGGATATCAAATTGAGATAAAAAACGAATCAAAAGTTGGAAAAAGTTTGAAATTGCTCTCCGGAAATTCGATATTTCATCTTTTTTAATAATAATACGAATAACAACGACAATCATGAAAATAATAATAAAAATAACAATAATAATCATAAAATAATCATAAAATAATAAAAATAATGTCACTTTTATTCTGTTAATATTTACGGGCTTCAAGGCAAAAAAGAATAATTTTTTAGATTCATAAACATTTTGCGGCGGTATCAATTATTGCCCACAATTTAACTCTATACAGGAAGACAACATACAAACGAATTTTAAAAATGAATTTAATTTTAATTTAAGAACAACACGAATTTAAACTGCTTTCCTTTGAACTGCATACGGGAAAACTGTATGAAATAGACAGCACACGGAGAAACGGAATATAAGAAAATTTTAAAAATAATAAAACGATTAAAAATGAAAAATTTTAATAAAAAAATTAAATTCATTTGACCTGCATGCAAGCTTATTTTTATTAAATTTATTAAAAATCAGCTTGTATGCAGTTTTTTTTTATATCTACAGTTTAAATTAAGTTTATTTTTTAATTAAAATTTATTATTTTTAATTGTGTGCAGATTTCCATTATTTAAAAAGATTTGTATAAAATTTTTCAATAGAATTCAATTATTTAAAAGAAATTTAACAAAGTTTTTTGCAAAAATTCCATTATTTTCATAACTAATAAAATTTATCTTAGAATTTTAAATAAATTCCTCGAAAAATGCATATTTTCTTAAAAATTTTATTAAAATTCTTCAAAAGAATTCAATTATTTTTAAAAATGTTAATAAAATTCGTTGTAAAAATTCAATTATTTTCATAACTAATAAAACTCTTTGCAGGATTTCAATTATTTTTAATGACATTTTTAAATGAATTCCTCGGAAATCAATTGTTCTTTAAAATTTTATTAAAATTGTTCAAGAGAATTCATAGTTATTTAAGCAAATTTTGATATAATTTGTATATTAGAATTTAATAAATTTTTCCATTTCTTGAAAGAATATAAATTATTTTTAAAAAATATTAATAAAATTTTTTTGCAGAAGTTTAATTAATTTCAGAAATATGTCGATAAAGAGATAATTATGTAGACAATATCTTGATGGAGAATTTTAAAAAATAGCATAGAAAGTAGCATATAAACTAAAATTGAAACTAAAGTAGAAACTAAAGTAGAGACTAAAATAGGAACTAGAATAGAAACTAATATTAATGACTAATTTTGTAAATTCAATCAATTATATGAGAAAAATTGTACGTATATTATAGATGATAAATCATTCAAATATCGCTTGATATAGCAAGCATTGTGAAAAAATATTTAATAAGGAAGAAAAATAAATTATGACTGAAAAACGTGCATTGTGGGAGTAAAAATGGTTGAGTGACCACGCTTTGTTGTATCACTTTTGTTGTAATACAGGTTTATCAACCTATCCACAAAGAATAGAAAGTAAGATATTTAGTTGTTTGATGGGAATCAAAAACTAAAAGAAATTAATGATACAGTAAAAATCACTATCAACCAACTAATGATGGTAAAAATAAACAAATAAAAAATATCTGACAAGCAATTGTAAATTTTTGCAATTCCAAATATTGTTGAATTGGTAAATCGATAAATAGTGGTTATATAAATATCTCTAGCAAGCATTTCACTATCAAGCGGGAAAAGGAGCTGTTTTATTTATACTTTGTATAAATATCGAACTTAAATGAGAATTTCTCGTGTGTCTTGAAAAAAAAAACACTTTTTAGAACTTATTCACTGTTATCCACAACGTATAAAATTTTTGTACTGAATTTTTATACTTTTTTACTCAATTTCTGTACTAAATTCTTGTATTAAATTTTAGTACTCAATTTTCGAAAGAAGGCCACGTGAATTTTACGCTCGATTCGTTGAAATACTCTGCAAGCATGATTGCAAGAAAACGTGAATTATTGTGTCGAAATATAATTTACCGAGTTCGAAAAATGCTGCCTGCTAGGGAAAGGTAAATATCTATTTGAGAGGAGCATGCAATCGGGGAGGTTATGTACCTTCATGATGAGTAGAGCGACTGGAAAACAGCGCCAGCTCTCAAGTCGCTAGCTGGACAACCACTCTGATTCGCACCCCACGAATTACTGCTGGCGAACGTAAATGCGATCTTCGGATTGCGCTTGCGCCCTCAAAAAAGCTCAGATCGAGCTTTCGGAGGAAGGGATGACAAAACGAGAAGAGAGGGTTTGGGGGCAAAATAGGAAAGAAGGAGGAATACCTCTACGACTTTTTACAAGCTACTCTTTCAGGCTCCTTGGAACGCTTCGCTTCGATCGACAAGACACTATCTGCTGCGGAGTACACACTACGTTTTTTTTCGTCTATTCCCCGTTATTCAACGTCTTCCACATGTGAAATTTAAAGAAAATTAGAAAACTGATAAATAGACTACACTTTTTACTTCCAGTATGGGCTTTTTTTTGTTTTCTTGTTTTTTTGTTTTTTTAATACTCCATTGCCTTGGAAGAATTATTGAGTTAGCAGGTTGACAGAAATTGAGGTTTTGTCATAAAACAACTCGTAACCATCGTTATAAAGTTCAAACTTTGTTTGCACAATCAACAGCCAACCAAACTTGCTCTTCCTGAATGCAAGCAATTTTCCAAGTTTGGCGAGTTTGGGTACATGGATAGAAAAGATGACATTTTTTCCACCCTCCCCAAATTTGTTGACTTCTAAAACTAACTCAAAAAAAGTTAATTTAGATAAAAATTTAGAATCCAGGTTTCGTACTCGGGAATTCATTTTAAAAAAAGTAGTAATCGAAAAATTAAATATGACGACTCAATTTTTTCATAATTTCAATAAATATCATTTTTTTAAAAATAAATATTTAAATGCCTATTCATTTCTCTATAATAGGAATTAAAATATTTTAACGTACAGCCTATATGTAATTTAACTATCCTATTTCTAAAAATTACAACTGCAATTCTTTTAAAATTCAATTTTTGTTAAAATTTTTAAATAAAATTATTCAAAGCTTTCATTTATTTCAAAATAAAAATGTTTATATTATCACAGTTTTACAACAATTAAAAATTGATAATAATCTGATAATAATTAAGTTGATAATAATATTACTTAATAATAATTAATTTGTATTGAAAAAATAAATAAATAATTAAATTTTTAGTCTGAATATAATTGACTTGTACTACTGAAAAAAATTTAATGTTAAATTCTTTCTTATACAAATTAATCTGATAGTAATTAGTTAATTGACTTGTACTACTGAAAAACCAACAATGCTAAATTCTTTATTATACGAATTCATATCTGTTAACAATTTTGAAAATAATTAATTTGTATTAAATAAATAAATAAATACGAAAATTTTCGGACTGACAATAATTGACTTGTACTACTGAAAAATATTTAATGTTAAATTCTTTGCTATACGAATCTATCTGATAATAATATTTATTTAATTTGTATTGATTAAATAAATTAGAAAATTTTTGGTCCGACCAAAATTGACTTTTACTACTGAAAACCCGTTAATGTTAAATTCTTTTTTATAAAAAATTTATCTGATAATTTAAAATAATATAATTTGCTACTAAATACATAAGTAAATTTTCGGTCCGACCAAAATTGACTTGTACTACTGAAAAGTTTTTACTCTATTCATTGCGTTAAATATTAATTATTATATTCATTTAATTTTTTCTTTTTTAATTCCACCATTTATTCTTAAAAATTATCCTGATTGTAATTAAACGTTTCAAATAGAAGAAAATGCACATATTTTTACTAAAGCATAAAGAAATTTTGAAGAATTCATTTAACATTGTATTCAAAAAATTGAAATCCTGCGATGAATTTTATTAGTTATCAAAATAATTGAATTTTTACAACGAATATATATTATTGAATTTTTTATTAAAAATAATTATATTTTTACGAAGAATTTTATAAAACTCATTTTAAATAATAAATTTTTTTCGAAGAATTTTATAACTCATGAAAATAATTGAATTCTTGCGACAAAGTTTATTAAAAAATTTTCAAATAATTGAATTCTTTTGGGAAAATTTATTGAAATTGTTGATAGAGAACATAATTGGATTTCGACAAATTGAAATTAATCAAACTTCTATATGAAGAATTTTATTAATATTTATTTTACATAATTAAATTCTTTTGAAGAATTTTATTAAAATATTTAAAAATAATTGAATTCTTGTGAAGAACTTTATTAATTTTTTTTAAATAATTGAATTTTTTTGCAGAATTTTAATAAAATTTTTAAGAATAATTAATTATTTTTTAATTTTTATTAAAATATTTATTTTTTTTTATTAAAATATTAAAAATTTTTAATTTTTTAATCAATTTTTAAAAATAATTGAAATCTTGAGATGAGTGTTATTAGTTATGAAAATAATTGAATTCCTGAGAAGAATTTTATTATTTGTAAGAATAATTGAATTCTTGCAAAGAATTGGATAAAAATCTTTTTAAATAATTGATTTTTTTCGAAATATTTTATGAAAATTGCGTTTCAAATAATTGAATTCCTTTGCAAATTTTAGTACTTATAAAAATAATGGAATGTTTGCAAAGAATTAAAAAAAATTTTTTTTTAAATAATTGAATTCTTTTGGAAATTTTTTTATTAAAACAGTAGATGTTGAAAGTAATTGAATTTCGAGAAAATTTTGAAAATAATTGACCCACGTCTTGTATAAATAATATACAAAAAACTGTTCTCTAAAATGAAAAATATTTTTTTTCACAATAAAAGTTCACGCTTGTAATTAAAATCCGTCCAAATTTAATTATTTTTCATTTTTAAAATGTATGGAAAATAAATTGCATTCACGCTAGAATGTAAAACGCAAAAAAAGGAGGAAATTAAATGGAATCTTAATTAAAATGTCACACTAATACAAAAACAAAAAAAAAACAATGGTTTTTAAAGTTAAAGTTAGAGCAGGTTAAAGGTACTTCAAATTCTATTGCTTTTGAGATTCAAAGCTTGGTGGCCTACCATCCTTTTCATTTTCCTTCGCCTTTTCCTCCTTTCACACTCTACCGACACTTTAACCTTAAAATACATCTACAATGGTCACAATGCTTTTCAATGTGAAAATATTAAAACAAATAAAAATATCACGAGAACGTAGATGCATTTTGCGTTTAAGTGCGCTTATTGTTCTCTCTTGAATTTGTTTCATACGCTTGCTAATTACAAGTAGCACTCAATTATTTCATGTTTTGGAATTAATGTGCAGTTTGTGTTTCAATTATTTTATGAGCAAAATACGTTGTTTACGCTATAATATGGAATATATGTTCTGAAATATGAAAAACTTAAATTCAAATTCTTTAGCCTGCTTTTGAGTCGAATTCATGAATTCGCATTTGTTCATTTACTGCCAAGTTTAGATAACTGAAAAAAAATCCTTTCAAGTTTAGAGATTAATTGGAAAATGGAGGAAATTAAATGTGTCCTATAGAAGATTATTTTTACAAGCCTCGAATCGACTTTAAGGGGATGTCAAAGTAGATGCGATTTATCCATTGAAGTTTACATGGAACAGCTGACTCGACTTTGACACCTCTTTAAGTCGCAAAAAAAGTCGTTTTTCTCGATTCAAAGTACGAAAAAAAGTCGAAAAAGTCGTTTCCTTTATTCCGGATTGTCACAAAAAATTTTATTATATTCCTTGACTTTTTCTGATTTTCAAAAAAGCTTTCAACTTTTTCCTTTTATTCTGAATAATAACTTCAATTCCAAGTTTTTCCAAAATACAATTATTTCAAAGCATTTTTAAAATTTTTTTGCACACTTTTCATCAGAAACTCAATTATTTTTCGACATTAAATCGAGAAATATTCACGCATATTAAAAAAAATTATTAGTTTTCTTTAGTTATAAAAGAATGAATTTTAAAAATTCAAAATCGTATTTTACAGATAAACGGAAAAATTAAAATAAAAACACAACTAAAATTTCTTATTCTCTCATATCTTATATTATAATTTATAACAAAAACATTGTTGATGCGCGGACCTATAGTGATATTAAGCTCCCAACTGAGAATTACGTCACTGAGAAGGTGAAACGCGACCTGCAATAATCTCTTGATTAAAATAATACATTCTCGTATTTTATGCACGATTCGCAAATACATTGCAAAAGTTACGGACTCGCACTTTAATTATTGGCTCTTAGAATAATTAGTATTTTCCTTTTTAAAAGCGCCAAGTTCTCTGAAAGATGTCGTCAACAATAAACGTAAGTCATTGCAACAAATTTGATATGCACTTTATGAATGATCTTATATTCAAAATGAAAAGAAAGATACGCGTTTATTTGGCCATTAAATTTGCAAGACACTTAATCAAAACTTTAATCATTTTATTTAAAAATAAAAATTTTAATATTATTACATCTTTATAACAATTAAAATTTTCAGTGAGTTCAATTTAAAAATGTTTTGAAATTTAATTCTTTCTAAAAATTCACACTTTAACGCTTTTCTTATTCAATTATTATCTAAAATATTAACCGAAATTCAATTATAAATCAATTCTTATTAAAAATTTCTATACGATAATTCAATTATTTAAATACAAAAATAAATAATTTACACAATAAACTAAAAAAGTATTGCAGCTTAAATTAACACTAAAAAAGATTAAATTACCTAATCAATTTTTGGATTAATTTTTTTCCTGAAAGAAATGTATTTAAATCAAAACCAAATC
The DNA here is from genome assembly GCA_032872505.1 of Leptopilina syphax. Classification (NCBI taxonomy): domain Eukaryota; kingdom Metazoa; phylum Arthropoda; class Insecta; order Hymenoptera; family Figitidae; genus Leptopilina; species Leptopilina syphax. The sequence goes on along the minus strand of CM065469.1, from coordinate 25,777,736 downwards.
ATTATTAAAACATTTTGAAAATAATTGAATTCTTTCGAACAATTCATTTGAAATTGTATTATAAATAATTGAAATTAAATTACTTAAATAATTGAATTCTTGTAACGAATTTTAGTAAAATGTGTTTTTAAATGATTGAATTCTTTTGGGAAATTTTATTGAACTAGTAGATTAGAAAAATAATTGAATTTTGCCAAATTTTTGAAAATAATTGAATTTTACGAAGAATTTTATTAATATTCTTTTAAAATAATTGAATTGTCACAAAGAATTTTATTATATTTTTGAGAAAAATTGAAATTCTTTCAAGAAATTTAATTCAAAATGTATTGAAAAAATCATAAAAATTTTTACGGAGAATTTTATAAAAAACTTTTTTAAATAATTGATTTTTTTCGAAAAACTTTATGAAAATTGTGATTTAAATAATTTAATTCCTGTGAACAATTTATTATTTATAAAAATAATTAATTGTTTGCGTAGAATTTTGTTAAAATTATTTTCAAATAATTGAATTTCTTTTGTAAAATTTTATTAAAATAGTAGATCTTAAAAATCATTAAACTGAGAAAAAATTTATTATTTATAAAGATAATTGAAATTTTGACGAGAATTTAAAAAAAAATTTTACATAATTGCATTTCTGCGAAGAATTTTATTACTTTTGAAAATAATTGGATTTCTGCAATATTATTTGTAACTTTTCCAAAATTCAATTTTTTAGTGCTTTTAACTAAAATTTTTCTATGTCCATTATTAGTCAGAAATGAAAAAAATTGAATTTTTTGTATTATAATTCATGGTAATTCCATAGTTCATGAAGCAAACAAAAAAGACCCAAAAATTCAGATTTTTCTTATGAATTACAAAAATTTAGTTTTTCCCAGTACTTTTAATAAAAATCCCTGACTTTCTCCTGATTTAATTTTTGATCTTAAAATCATATTCTCAAAATTAAAATTCAATCGAAAATATTTTTAATATAAACGATTTGAGTGAAAAATAGACTAAAAGTAAGATTGATTTTTTACAGTGTGGAATTTATAAATTTACAAGACTAATATAAAAAGCCATTCCGCAGTAATTGGTACACGATTCTCGAAATAGGATATACAATCTCGAGAAAATTTGAAAATCGAAATAGTGATTCAATTCTGGTGCATGTGTGCAACATACTTGCATGGCATATATAGACGTCTTTTGTTTCGCAAGATTAGTGTAGAAACATCAATTTTAGTAGACGGTTACTTTACCCGAGACATGAAAATTAATTGGGCAAATTAAATACCTCCTTTAACTTGGCCCGATCTTTCCTACAACAATCCAAACTGTTACCTAACTTTTACCCCAATCACGACAGAGTTCCATTTTAACCCTCTTAAAGTGGCGTAATGTGTTCATTAATTATAGCACAATTAAATAAGTGACATCTCTCTTTACCTTTTCCTAAAAAAACAAGAATAACGAAGAAATGAAAGACAAATACGAAATATAAAAGCCATCTTCGGCTATGTTGCGCAGTTACGTAATTCGATCTCCCCCTCATCCGGGGAAAATGATAAAATAGAAGAATTTCTCTCCCCAAAAATTTACGACGTATTTTTAAAAAGGCAATACAATACTGATCACAGATAAAATAGTCAGAGACAGGTCAGAGACATTTAGGATATTAGAATAAGTCCCTGAAATTTCTAATTCGGAAATTATTCCAAATATTCCAATCCGCATGTATAGTGGAGAGTCGTTTATAAAGCAAACTTTCCTAAGCGGATTTCCGTAACAAACCAAACAGGAAATCAAAACTACTGCAGGGTGACAACAAATATCATGGGCAAACATGTTCTATTATAATTAAAATTCAATAAAGGGAAACAATACCAATCTAATACAACTATGGACCAAGTAATTATTCAATTAATGAAAAAAAGGTTCTATAATGTGCAATTTTTAATGCAACTGTATTAGATACCCTTGTGGAAATTAAAAATAAATCTCCAGATACAATGCTGGAGAAAAGATATATCATATATACACATTGCATAAAGTTATATTTGCAAATGAAACTCGTGCTTTTAGTGATGGCCTTGATTTCTACTGTCAGTTATATCCAGAAAGTCTGACAGCGACTTGAATTTAACAAGACATCAACTTTTCATAACCTTAGATTATTTCTTTTATTACAGTATATGGTTAATTACTTAACTAATTGAATAATTTCAAATCAATTTTATTAAATAACTCTCTAAATTTGAATTAGTAGAAATGCTTCACAGTTTTTCTATGATATCAAATTGAGACAAGAAACCAATTAAAAAACATTGCTTCGCATTATATTACTTTTCATTCGTCTTTTGTCTCAATTTGATAATTAAGTGTTGCGAAGCAACGTTTTGATTCGTTTTTTATCTCAATTTGATATTACACTGAAAAAAAATTTATTTGATTCAAATAACCGATTAATTGACAATTATCAATTAAATATTTAATTGAATTAAATAATATTTATTGCAGTCAATTAAATAGTCAATTAAATAGCAACGTTTTGATACATTTTTTGTCTCAATTTGATATCCTTAAAGAAACTGTGTATTTGAAGCAAATATAAATAGAACCATTCAATTGACTCCAATAAATATTATTTGATTCACTTAAATATTTAAATTGATAATATTAGTATCAGAAAAACTGTGTTACTAGCTTGAATTAGTAACTGACGTTTAGCTTTTAAATTAGTAATTTTACTAACAAATTAGTAAGATTTAGGATTTACTAATTCAAAAGCAAAAAGTCAGTTACTATATTTAAAATTACTAAACATTTTTACTAATTAAAATTTAGAGAAAATATAAAATTCAGAGTTGCTACAAATAACTGATTTCAAAACTTTTCCATATAGATTTTCCAGATTAAAAATAACATTGTTTTGATGAATTTTTAGCTACTAATGGCAAAAAATACAAAATAGTTCAATCAAATTACCAATAAAATAATAATATTAAATTATTAATTATTTAAATAATTAGAATTTAAGTTATTATTTATGACACGCACCGAAGAAATGTACCTTAGAGGGCTTAAAGGAAAATCGTTTTAAGGTTATGTTTGTGTTATAATTAAAAGTTAATTAAAAGTTTCTGTTTAATTATTCGAAAAACTAATATCAATTTTATTAATTATTTTAGTTGTAGTGAAGTCTTAAACCTAATGTTTATATTGAGAGTCGATCCCCTTTGTGTATCTTCCTTCCAAAAAATACAAACATAACCTCAAATTTTTTATTTCTAAGGTACCTTTCTTCGAAGTGAGTCACAAATTTATTTTAAATAATTCATTTCTGAAATAACTTTCTTAATATTATTAATTATATGCTTTTATGTTAGAAAAATTTTTAGCTAAAAGCAATTACAATTTTCAGAAATCATTTATTTTCAAAATGTTTTAAAATGAAATTTTTGAAAATTTCTAACAGTTGTGAAGAAATTAATAGAAAATATTTATTTAAAAAATGATTTAAGTTTTAAATACATTTATTATTTAAAATTCCAAAAAAATAAGGTTTCGAGAAATTTTAATTCAATTTTTCAAAGATAATTGAATTTAAAAACAAATTTTTTTAACTATACAGTTAAATGTAATTAAACTTCTTTAACAATTTAATTTTTCTAAGATTTCAATTTGAAACGTTTTGAAACTCAATTATTTATAAAAATTGTAAATGCATCTCTTTTGTAAATTTCAATTTTTTTCCTAGAATTTTTAACTAAAATTCTTCTTCAAATCAAGTACTTCTTTATAATTTTGTGAAAGCTCTTTAAGAATTATTAATTATTTAAGATAAAAGAATACAATTCAATTTCAAAAAATTTCGATTTTTCGACAATTTTTCAATTGAATATATTCTTAAAAAAATTAATTTAAAAAACATTTTAATTAAAGTTTTTCCAAAACTAAATTGTTTAAAATTTTGAAATTCAATTATTTCAAAAAATTTCTAGCTTAAAGTTTAAATTTTAATTATTTTCTAGAATTTTTAACTAAAATAATTGAAAAGTTTAAAATATATTCTCTAATTACAGTTGATTAAAAATTTACAAAAATTTTAAGTTGAAACCTTCTGAAATTCAATTATTTCTAAAAATTACTTAAGATTTAAAATACTATTTTATTTAAAATTCTGCAAAAATAAGATTTCGTGAAATTTTAATTGAAGTTTTTAAAAAATACTTGGATTTTAAAAATAAAATTTATTAATGAATTTTGAATTATAAAATTAATTGAGATTTTGTGAAATCGACTTGAAAATAGGGTTTAATTTGTTAAAGAATTAAAATTAGAGATTTTTAAAAAATGAAAGTTTCTCAAAGAATCATAATTTAATAATTTTGTTAAATAATGGAATATTTCAAAGAGTCAGAATCGATTCTAAAAGAAAATAGAGAGTCGAAATTACATTTAAAATAATTTAATTTCTAAAGAGACACAATAGCATTTAGAAATTGAAATTTTTTCTAGTACATTTTGAATCAGCTTTCACTGATTTCGTCGTTGATTTGCAGCTGCATTCTTACAGCTACTCAATCACCGACTTTGCGCTGATTCAAAAGAGAATAGATTGAACGATTTTGGGGAATGAAAGCGCACTTCTAACTGAATGAAAGTTTTTAATTTAAACTAATTTCATTATGTGACACAAACAAAATTGTTTCTTAATAAAATGGAATTGACTATTATCTGCGATATTTGAAATAAATTAAAAATCGTACCTGCAGTGTTAAGTTGTTGAGTGAGCTTATAAAATTAAATTTCAAGAAATTAATGAAAACAATAAATTGAATTTTTACAACAAATTTTATTATAATTGGTATAAATAATTGAATTCTTGTAAATAATTTACTTACTTATAAAATAATTGAATTCTTGTAAAGAATTTTATTATTTATAAAATAATTGAATTCTTGCGAATAATTTCATTAAATTTTTTTAAATAATTGAATTCTTGTAAAGAATTTTATAAAAATCTTTTAAATTATATAAAATTTCTTGAAATGCATAAAATTGAAGAAATTAGTTATTAAATAATCTGATTTGATTATATTTTCAGTTCGTTAAAGTTAACGAACTGAAAATATAGTTAAGTCAGATTATTTAATAACTAATTTCTTCGATTTTCTGTATTTCAAATTTTTTTTTTTAATTTACTTTTATTTTACTTTTACTTGTTTTTACCTTACTTTTACTTGTTCTTATTTTACTTAAAGTCTTTCAAGAATGAAATTTAATTTTGATTTATAACCATGCGAAACAAGCTCATAAAATGTCCGATTAAATTCAATCAGAAACTTGAAAAACGTATATTCCCAAGACAGGGTTGCCACAAAACATGGATTTTAAAATTCCATGACTTTTCCAGGTTTTTCAGACCATTTTTTTTTAAATTTCAGACCCAAAAATAATATTGTTTTGATAAATTTTTATCTAATTAAGACAAAAAATATAAAATTCTTCAAGTAAATTGTTAATAAAATAAGTTATTAATCTTTAATTTTATAAATAATTAAAATTTAAGTTAAAATTTGCGATATTATATTTATTTCACTCTGAAGAAAAATACCTACCTTAATAGAAGCAGATCATTTTAAGATTATGTTTGTGTTATTTTTAAATCAATTAAAAGTTTTTGTTTAATTTTGTAAAACCAAATTTAATTTTGATTAATTATTTTAGTTGTAAAGAAGATTTTAATATTAGTTTTTTATATTGGGAGTTAATACCCTTAGTTTGTGTAATATCATTCAAAAAATTACAAACATAACTTGTAATTTTTTGCTTCTAAGGTATTTTTCTTCGGAGTGCATCACACTTATTTTAAAGTAGAAGGAAAAATATAGAGAAAAATGATAGGAATTTCAAAATTTAGTTTTGTTCCGAATTTTTAATAATTAAACGAGTATATTAAACATTTTAATAACATTTTTAAGTTTCTGAAATGCATTTAAAAATATTAATTTTAAAATTATGCAAAGGAAAATACTGACCAGAAGAAACTAAAATTTAGAAATGTCATATTGATTTTAACTGTAAGCATTAAATTTAAAATGAAAAAGTTGAAAACTTGAGATTTTTAATATTCAAATATAAAAAATTAAATTTTTAGAATGAGATTTTATAAAATTCCCTGAAAATCCCAGGTTTTTCAGGTCTGTGGCAACCCTGCAAGAATATGGATGTTTAAAATAATAATTGAAATATGGAAATATGTCGGTCGATCTTTCTAATCCAAAGAAAGCAACATTTTTAAATGATTTACATACATTATACCCTCTATATACCCTCATATGCATAAGATTATTCATAGTCGATAAATAAGATACTAATCTTGTGAATTTATCTCCGAATAAACTCACTAAAAATTTAATTTTCATTTTGCTTATATATATGTACCTATAAGACAAAAAGAGTTTTATAATTTATGCGTAGATGAATGAGAAAAAAGACTACTCTACTGACCTCGAAAAATGAAAGCCAATGAAATGTTCAACCTTGCACCTAGATTTAGAACTTGTACTATAACAGCGATTAGAATTAGAGCTTATTAATATTAATGGAAATCCATGCACTTTTCTTCTCCGCTCTATAGGCTCTAGTAAAAAATTTAAAAACAACTTATTCATAAAACTCTACACAAAACTCTTACAAAGAAATGTTTCAACATTTCTTGTCAAAGATTTATCAAAATCAAAAGATTCACGCAATGAATAATTATTTTATTTCTCTCATTTTTTATTGTCTTTGCAAATTAGTTATTGGTAAAATACGTTTTCTGTCTTAATTTGATATCCTAAAAAAACCGCGAGTCTAATATTTAGTCAAAAATGTTTCTAATATCAACAGTTTTAAAAAGTAGGCTAAAAAAATTTATTTTTTACAGTGTAATTGCTATAATAATGATTAAAATAATAAATATAGATATGGATGCTCTTAAAATCGAAGTAAACATAATTAAACAAATCGAATTGAAAGTCAGTGCTTGTTCTCATATATAGAGAATAATTAATTATATTATATGTTGAAATTCCATGAATATATATACCACGATTTAATAATCGAGTAAATTGGTCAGGTATATGGGAATATTTTCACTTCATCGAACAGTAGAAGCTTAACTCAATCGCGGATAAATATTACATACAGGTTCAATAATAAATGACCTCACCATAATTAAATTCAAAATGATCGGTTCAAAGCATATTTTGTTGTATACCCTAGAAGTGTATAAAACTTCGTTAGCAGTCAAGCATACATACGAAATTAGCCTTCATAAAATTTCTATCAATAAATTAAGTACAGGAAATGTAAATATTTTTTTCATTAGTTCCTAAAGAGTAAAATTTTATACTCTTAAAAAAACAATACAATTTTAACTCTTTTTTTCGATTTAGAGCAAAAAAGAGTAAAATATTCTACTCTCTCAATTTTTTTTACAGTGTATAGGTTTAATTTATCTTTGAAATTTTCAGAAATATTTCCAATTATATTCAAGTATTTTTCAAGATTAAAAGACATTTCGAGATATACTTGAAGACATTTCAAATTATTCCCTGACTATTTCCTATTTTTTAAGAGATTAAAATATATTTTAATCACTAAAAAAAATTCATGTCTCGAATCAAGTATTACTTCATTTCTGAATATATTAAAGTGCTTCGTGTGTATACACTTGAGAATAATTCAAAAGTGTGCTCCTTTTAATTGATAATAAGTTGTTTGCCTTTATAAAAAATCATTAGATATCTAAAATAAATTGCGTATACTATCTAATTTTAAATTAGTATAGAATTTTTCCTAATTCAATCAGTGCAATCAGGTTTAACTAATAAATCAGTCGGTTTTCAAAAATGTTTCAAAATTCTATTATTTTCAATATCTACAATTTTTATATAAAATTTTCCAAAAAATTCAATTATTTTCACAGGAATTCAATTATTTAAAACAATATTTTCATAAAATTTTTCAATAATTCTTTAAATAATTCTGAATTTCAAAATTCTTTACACTGCAAAAAAAGGGAGTTAAATTTTAACTCCCCCGGGGGGTCTATAAAAGTCGCACCCATTGGGGAGTTAATGCCAGGGGAGTTAAATAAAGAGAGTTAAAACTTCACACCCAAATGCTAACTCCCCATGGAAAAAATAACTCGCGCGGGTGTTGAATGAAGGGAGTTAGAAATTAACTCTCTTTTGAAGTTGATTTTTAACTCGAAAAATTTCACTCCCGAGTCCGTTAACTCCCTAAATTTTTTACAGTGTAAAAGAATTTAATTATTTAAAAAAATTTAATGAAATTCTTCGCAAGAATTCAATTATTTCTAAAAATTTTAATAAAATTCAATGCAGGAATTCAATTATTTTAAAAAGTAATAAAACTCATTGCAGGATTTCAATTATTTTTATAAATAATAAAATTCTTCTCAAGTATTCAATTATTTTTAAAAATTTTATAAAATTCTTTGTAACATTCAATTATTTTCATACACATTATAATTTTTACTGGAATTCAATTACTTAAATCACAATTTTCATAAAATTTTTCTATTATTTAAAAGATTTTTATAAAATTCTTCAGAAGAATTCCATTATTAAAAAAAATTTATGAAATTCTTGGCAAGAATTCAATTATTTCTAAAAATTTTAATAAAATTCAATGCAGGAATTCAATTATTATAAAAAATTTTAATAAAATTCGATACAGGAATTCAATTATTTTAAAAAATACTAAAACTCATCGTAGGATTTTAATTATTTTTATAAATAATAAAATTCTTCTGAAGAATTTTCAATTATTTATAAAAATTTTAATAAAATTCGTTGTAAAAATTCGATTATTTTCATAACTAATAAAACTTCACAAGGATTCAATTATTTTTAACAAATTTTAATAAAATTCGTTGTAAAAATTCAATTATTTTCATAACTAATAAAACTCATCGCTTAAATCATAACTTCAATTTTCTTTGAAACAATTGAGTTTGTATTTTTACAAATTTTATTATTTTTATGTATTATTTTCATAAGTAATAACATTTTCACAGAAATTCAATTATTTAATGAATTTAATTTCGATTATTTTTAATATACTTACAATTTTAAATTAATTCTTCGAAGAATGCAATTATTCTTGAAAATTTTATTAATATTTTTCAAAAGAGTTCAATTATTTTAAAAAATGTTGATAATGTTCTTTATAAGAATTCAAGTTTAAGAAATATTTAATTATTCAATAACACTTTAATCCATCAGAGATTTAAATAATTCATCGACGATTATTTTATTTTAAAATAAAATTATTAAAGTTTAAAATAATATTATTTAAAAGTTTCAAAGAAGAAAAAAGTAATTTAATTTTGGAAGAATTACAGTTGTAATTTTTAGAAATAGTTAAATTTTGAAAAAGACTTTACATTGAAATTATTTAAAGTATTTTAATTCACGTGGAAAAATAAGTAGGTATTTAAATATGCATTAAAAAAAATTATTCTATTTTTGAATGCAATTTAATTTATATAAATTCACTGCAAAAAGAAGTATATCTTAAAATATACATTGTAGTTACTTTTAAGATGTTTAAAACATCTTATTTTTAGATCCTCCATCTTAAAGATCTATATTATGCATTTTAAGATGTTTTTGATATTCTTATATCAAATATAAGGGACCGCTTCGGAAACGAAACTAAATAGAAAATCACTTTTGTTTTAGTGTATGAGTTGACTCTAAACTAAATTAACAAACTGAGTTTAGTTTCGTGTCGACCCGAAACTAAATTAACAAATTAGATTTAGTTTCGTGTCGACTCAAAACAAAAGATTGAAAACACAATTATTTATTGTCAATCACAGAAAAATTGTTTCCCCTGACTTACGTGACTAGAGCAACGTAAGTAATTAATTACGTAACTAAAGTAACTTACGTAAATGATCAAACTTACGTAAGTTACATAACAAAAATAACTTATGCAATTAATCAAACTTACGTAAGTTACGTAACTTACGTAAATTTTTATTAATTGTTTAAGTTACGTACATTACGTAAGTTATTCTAGTTGCGTAACTTATGTAAGTTTGATTAATTGTGTAAGTTATTCTATTTACGTAACTTACGTAAGTTACTGTAGTTACGTTATTTACTCTGGTTACGTTACGTAACATACGTAACCTCCTTTAATTATGTAAGTTACTATAGTTACGTAATTTACTCTGGTTACATAACTTACATTAATTACTTATGTTGCTCTAGTTACGTAAGTCAGGGGAAACAATTTTTCTGTGATTGACACTAAATAATTATGTTTTTTGACACTAAATAATTATGTTTTTCAATCTTTTGTTTTGAGTCGACACGAAACTAAATCTAATTTGTTAATTTAGTTTCGGGTCGACACGAAACTAAACTCAGTTTGTTAATTTAGTTTCGTGTCGACTTAAAACTAAAGTCACTTTGTTAATTTAGATTCGTGTCAACTCAAACACTAAAACGAAACTAAACTTTCGAGACGGTCCCTGTCAAATATAATAATCTTATGTCAATTATATCTTAAAATAATATGCCTTTTTTACAGTGTTATGAAAAAAATGAGTCGTCAAATTTAATATTGTGCAGCAAAGCAAGCTCTTTGCCGCACTAGTGCAGCAAAGTACTGTTTTGCGACTATACTTTACAGGCATGCAAAGTATTACTTTCCTTACAGGTGTTGCACAAAATTAATTATCGAGTACGAAGCTTGAAATAAATCAGTATAAATTCTACTGATAACACAGGCACACAAAAAAATAAAAAAGTCAAAACCCAGAGGTTACACCCCCCTACCCCCATTTTTTTGGGGTCGCTGAAACCGAATATGACCATGAAAAATTTTTCTCATCGGCCATTTTCCCGCTACCACCCCCTTGCACCTGCTCCCGGGGGTTGGAATTTTAGTTTAAAAAAAAGTGGAGTAGGGTGTCTATTCCTATGTTTTTTGGGTCGCTAAAACCAAAAAAGACTACCAAAAACAAATTTTTCCCTCCCTTAACCCCCTACAACCCCGGGGTGAGGGGTCGAAATTCGAATTTTCACGAAAAGTCGATTACGGTGTCTAAACCTACGTTTTTTAAGTCGCTAAAACCAAAAAAGACTACCAAAATCAAATCCTTTCCACCCTCGACCCCCTACAACCCCCTGCAATAATTTTTGATAATTAATATTTAGTTTTCAATTTCCCAAAAATCGGTTCGTTTTATTTGAAAAACATTATTGCAGGGGGTTGTAGGGGGTCGAGGGTGGAAAGGATTTGATTTTGGTAGTCTTTTTTGGTTTCAGCGACCCAAAAAATGTAGGTTTAGACACCGTAATCGACTTTTCGTGAAAATTCGAATTTCGACCCCTCACCCCGGGGTTGTTAAGGGGGTTGTAAGGGGTTAAGGGAGGGAAGAATTTGTTTTTGGTAGCCTTTTTTGGTTTTAGCGACCCAAAAAACATAGGAATAGACACCCTACTCCACTTTTTTTTAAACTAAAATTCCAACCCCCGGGAGCAGGTGCAAGGGGGTGGTAGCGGGAAAATGGCCGATGAAAAAAAATTTTCATGGTCATATTCGGTTTCAGCGACCCCAAAAACATAGGGATAGGGGGGTGTGACCTCTGGGTATTGACTTTTTTATTTTAGAACTTTACTAATTCAAATTTAGAAAGTAACATTTTCAAAAGAAACTAATAACAGATATTTAATATACTCTCTTAATTTAAATCAGTTAAAAATCATGGTTTTCACTGACAATCAGTGACTGAGTTTTTGCTTCTGAATCAGTTAAAAATAACTAAAAAATTAGTTAAACTTGACTAATTGAATCAGTGAAAATAAATTTACTGAAGCATTAGTTATTTTGAACTATATTACTATTTGAACTAATGACTGAGTTTTTGCTTCTGAATCAGTTATTTTGAACTGATTGATATTTTGAGAAGAGACTATTATAAAAGAAATTGTGTCAGAGAAAAATGTAGAAGCACACATTATTTAAGAGATGTTCAGTTCTATACACGTCAAAGGTAAATGCGCATGTAAATTATGATAATGAGTAAACACGGTATCGAGGAAATTAGAGGAGAATTGAATATACATAATCGGTGAGAACATGCCTTATGAATGCGCGCATTATTGTCTAAAATTTGGCACACACACACAAACACTGGAAATATTTCCGGGATAAGCCAATGGATTTGTGAAGATTTGAGTGAGTGGTCCCTTGGTAGTTAAAAGGAATATATAACCTATATCCTTCGACGCAATAAGAGAGCGAATATAACTAGGGATCGTCAACTTGCCCCAGTTTTGTTTATTCCTGAATTTGTGGCAGGTGATAAATGTATACATGTGTCTAGAGCAATTGAATGTGTTGGTGTGTATACAATCCTTGCATGGGATACGGATAGCAAGCGCAGGAGTTGACCTCAACGCGGGTTGAGTGACCCCTGTGCGACAACACTGCACTATCGATTCCGCGCCCACGTGGTTGGCACACAAATCCCACCCCTAGCCAAAGCACTTCGTTCCCCCACTCTCTTTCGCAATTCCCTTTTCTATCCACCTCCTGCAAACAGGGGCGAACTTCACTTTGGGAATTCTGTATTGTACTGTTATGTCCGAATTTCTCTCATTTTATCTTCTTCTAATCAACTGTCTCACTCTCTCGCTCTCTCTCTTTTTCTCTATGACATCTCTTCAAAGTAATAACATTCTCCGCAACCATCTTTCGATATTTTGTTCAACATTTTTGTCAAATCAATATAAATATATTTATTCAACTTAAATAAATCTCTGCTTCCATTAACTGTTTCCTTTAATGCTTTTAATACGACTTCCCTTTATATTCCCTTTATTTAATAAACATTTACTCTCTAAATTTCAGTCAGTTAAAAATAACTGATAGTCAGTCACTGATTGTCCAGATAATCTAAATGTTCAAATACACCATTGACAGATATTCGTGCCATTTTTCTTGGAGGGAAAATCGAGTTTATAACAGAGGGACAAATTAACCATCTTGAGAAATCCCTTCCTTATCCAGCGCGAAATGAATAAATATGGCAACCTAACCCCTAAATTAAATACATAAAATGTCAGAAAAATAATTTCGCGCGCATCAGACCGTACACATTTTCTGCGCAACTTTTAACCCTCAGATATAATGGGAGAGAATATACAAGTAGATTTCCATTATCAATTCCAAATTTATTTTAGAAGGACTATTTAACTCTCTTCATAAGCAAAGGAAACATACACTTTTTGAACCTCTGAATTAGGAATGTGCAAGTCGAAATCGATTTTAATCGAAAATCGAATAATGCTTCTCGAATAATCGACTAATATCATTCGAATCTTTAATTCCATGTAATGCCAGTATTCGATTCCGTTCACTCGATTAATCGAAAGTGAGAAAGAAACCAATTTGGAGCAACTCATGCAATCAATACCAAAGCATTTGTGGTTTAATATTGAATAAGTTATATACTATCATTAGCTTGTAAAAGAAAACTTATTTTTAATGAGAGAAAATCAAACTAACTATTACTCACGAAAACAAAAGAAATAACGATTTCCTCGAATATTTTTTTTATTTAAACTTCATAAATTTGATCATTTATTCAACTCAGAATAATATAGTTTTTAATTTATCACAGGCTTACTCAAATGCAATTAACTTTTTTTTCTGTTTTTCCTTCGAACAACTTTTTTTGTTTACATGCAAAACTATTTAAAATTTAACTTAAAAAAAACAAAAAAGTATCTTTTATAATTAATGCTTATGGATAACCAAAATATTTAAAACTTTTATGTTGTGTATTAAATTTAGTTCAAGAAAAATGTATTATTAATAGTGTAATTATTCTAACATTTTTATTTTACAAGTGTTTTATAAATTTTAAAACAAGCAAGTTCGATAGAATTTGTTACTATTTTAATTTTCTTTTATAATAAAAATGGCGTAATTGAAAAAACCTTCATTTCTATTGTTTCGATTTATTTAAATTAAATTTTAAATCTTGAATAAAAATCGATTTTTATTCGATTTTGGTGGTCGAATTAATCGATTATTATTATTATGTACAAATAATCGATCGATTTTTCGTTTTCAATGCACATCCCTACTCTGAATTTGACTCTCCAGTTTTCTCAGTGTAATTAATTGTTAATATAGAACTAGCAAATCTGATTTGTTGTTGCAACAATTTTTTTTGTTCTACAAACAAATTAATTGTTATCACAACAATTTTGATTTGTTAGGAGAACAAAAAAAACTGTTTCCACAGAAAAAAGTGAGTGTTATTTTAACACTGAATTCGGTGTTAAAAGTGTCTGCATCAAACTTTAGCTCGGAAGTGTTATTTTAACACCGAAAATAAGGTAAATTTTCTATTATAGAAAATTTATCCTCACTAAAATTACCCTACCAAAATTTACCCGCATCAAAAACAACACTCGCTTTTCTGTGTGTCAACAACAAATCAGATTTGCTAGTTCTATATTAACAATTAATTAGTAGATTTAACAATTCCTTTTTCTCCGTGCAGTCACTAAATTTTACTATATTTCATGTACAGTGGAACCTCGATTAGATTGTTTTAATATTATTTTGTACTATTTAGTGACATTCATGTCTTCTTGTAGGTATTTACATTTAAAATCAGTGGATGGTCAATAATTTTTTTTTATTTTTATAAGATTTTAAACCAGCAGGTGTAAAGGGGCTTGTATACCTCCTCCGTTCTGAGTATATTCAGAAACGTCCAGCGTTTTGATTGATTGGCTATGCTCATAGAGAATTTCCAAAACATTAAATTTTTTGGAAATTCTCTATGAGCATAGCCAATCAAAACGCTGGACGTTTCTGATATACTTAGAACGGAGGAGGTATACAAGCCCCTTAAAAATTGAAAATTTGTGTTTTAGATAACAAAAAAGTTTAGATAATGGAAGTAAGGATAAAATGATTTAGAGTTCCGATAACAGAGGGTCGTATAATCGAGGTTCCACTGTAATAGTTTTATTTATTTATATATACAGACAGGTCAAACACTTTCGTATTAAATTTTTTACAAAACAGACCTGCCAGAAAAATTTAATGTTGACTTTTTTTATTAAATTTCATGAAAATAATTAAATTTCTGCGAAGAATTTTGTTATTTATCAAGATAATTGACTTTATTCAAAAAATTCCGTTAAACTTTTTGAAATTAATTATATTTTAAAAATTTAACTCATCATTTCATCAGAATTGGAGTTAAATTTTTCAAAAAAATTAGTTTGACAGAATTGTTAATTAAAAATACGAAAAATGTAGATTTTCAAAGTTTTAATTTGAAGCCAAAATTCAATTATTTTTTTAGAGTTTTTAATTAAAATTCTTCTCGAAATCAATTATTCTTAATAATTAAACATATATTTAAAACTTTAACTAATTTCAACAAAATTGTATTAAAAATAATTGAAATTCTGCACTGAGTTTAATTATTTATGAAAATAATTTAATTCTATAGCAAAAATTATATTATATTTACGAAAATAATTGAATCCCTAAGATAAAATTTAATATTAATATAAATAATTGAATCCTTGAGTTCTATAAAATAATTTTAAATCATTGATTTTTCCGAAAAAATTAATGCAAATTTATTTATTTATTTAAGAAACATAACGGGACATGCCCTTTCGTACAAAAGTACTCCTAAATCTAATATAACAATGAATTTTTAACTTAAATCTAGGTTGAAACTTTTTATGTGCAAATTAAATAATCTCAGTTTCTATTAAACATTATGTTACGCAATGCCGTTGTGAACCTTGTAACATTATTATCAAAGAAGTTTATTTCATTAGAAATTAAATTAGCTTCTCTAGTGAGTCGATCAATTAATGAATTATTACCATAGTTCGTTCTATGAAATGCCACTGAGAATAACGTATAACGTCTAGTAAACAAATTCATATTTACAGTTGATATTGAAAATAATTTAATTTGAAAAAATTTTGTTAGTTTTGAAAATAATTGAATTTTGCAGAGAATTTTATAAAAATTCAAGAAAATAATTGAATTTCTGCGAAGAATTTTACTAGTTTTGAAAATAATTGAATTTTGTAGAGAATTTTATCAAAATTCATGAAAATAATTGAATTTCTGCGAAGAATTATTTGATTAGTTTTTGAAATAATAGAATTTTGCACAGAGTTTTATTAAAATTCATGAAAATAATTGAATTTCTGCGAAGAATTTGGTTTTTTATCAAGATAATTGACCTTTTTCGCGAAGAATTCCGTTAAAATTTTTGAAATACTATCAAATATATATTAAAACATTCGACCATTTTCAACAGAATTGAAATTTAAATTTTTCAAAAAAATTAATTCTACAGAATTATTAATTATTCAATTATTTCTAGAAATTTCAATTATTTGTACCTCAGTTCTCAAATATTCCATTATTTTTTGGAATTTTTAACTAAAATTCCTCTCTAAATCAATTTTTTTTAATAATTAAATATTTTTTAAAAAATTCAATTAATTTAAAAAGAATTTGAATTAAAATTTAAAAAAAAAAATTTTGTATAAAGAACTTATAAGTTCTTTATAATTTCTAATTACGTTCCTTCAAAATTGAAATTTTCTAAAATCTCAAATTGAAACCTTTGAAATTTATTTGTTTATGAAAATTAACGCAACTCATAAAATTCAATTATTTTTTAAATTTTTAAATAAAATTATTCATTAAATAATTTGTAAATCATAATTTCACACTTTTCCACATTTATTGTCATAAACAGAACAAATTTAATGTTTTGTATTAGAATTCGTGGTATAATTTCATAGTTTATGAGACAAACAAAATGACACAAAAATTCAGAATTTTCTTATAAATTCTAAACATTTAATTTTTTCCAGTACTTTTAATAAAATTTCCGGACCTTTTAAAAGTGAAAAAAAAATATATTATTTAGAGAGTATACGAGTGATACTGATACGTTTTTTTCAAATAAAAGCCGAGATATAATGATAAGTTTTCTGGGTAAACTTTTAATTAATGTGGAAATGACGAAGTTGGACAACAAAGAATTAAAAGTGGGCCATTACGCCCTGGCCTCACCTAATTTTTCTTTTCAGAGTATACGTTCATACACATTCCGTTTTTAGAAGATTTAAAATATCTCACTTAAGAAATTTATTTTATCCTCGCAGATAAAAATAATACAATAAAAGCACAAAATTGAGAAAAAAAGGAAAACAAATTTATCACCAAGTTTATTCATTACAATTAAAAATATTATTTTTGCAAGGTTCGCGGAAAAAATTGGAAAAAATTCAAATTTAAATGAATCTGTATCAAAGGAAAATTTTAGAGAGTATAAAAGCATAAAATAATCTCACTACTTCGACGAACATTGAAATGACCAAGTACAAGAAAAGTTAATTAACTGAAATTAAAGTAATTAATTAGCAAAGTTACAGAGCAAGAGAGAGAGAAAATATCAAATATATTTTAATCACTATTTCTACCGTCCTGCGAAAAGAAACAATTTTCAGCTAGATTAACCGATATTTAAAGAATTCGCTCTTTTATTATTTTTTACTATTTATTTTTCATTTTTCACATGGAAAAATTATAAGTAAATACTACATTTTCATTAGGAGGAATTTTTTTAAGACACAGAACACAAAGTTATTCATAAATACGGAAGATATTTGATTTAAACAAATTTTCTTTGACCATTCTTTGTTCAAAGGAACTTTGATTGCACTTTGAGACAAACAAAATGTATTCAAGGAATTTTTTTTTTTTTTTTTGAATAAGTACTTTCACGAATCTAAAGAAAAGATTTTGTTTGTAAACTTTATGAAACATGAAATTTTTACAGAACAAAGTAAAAGCTAATAAATTATACTTTTTTCTGGCAAAAGAAATATATCGAATGAATGAGAAAAAAAAAATTTAAATCGAAAAATTGCTATGTAAAATAATGAAAGAGTGTGCGGCGAAGAAATTCCATTATCAATAACCCAATGAATCGTTGACCTTAATACATCTTCAATATTACATCCCTATTGCCGAATATATTGAATCGAAATTTTTCTTTTGGAAATTTTTTCTCTATAAATATTTTATATATATTTTTGTATCTATATTTTTTGATAGCAATTTATAAATTAATAAAGGAAAAAAATTTACCTATTACAGTGAAGGAAATTCTTGTTCGATTTGCAGCAAACGTTTTGAGGAATAAAAATTAGTAAATTCACATTCGAATTAAAGAATATATTGTAGGAGAACACGCGGTGCGAACACACACGATCGAGTGGTGCGACTGATTCACTGACACCGAGAATAAACCCCTATTCTTTCCTTCACCCTCATAACGCCGATTTCTCCCCATTCACCCACTTTTAATATCTCCCTAAGACATGATGATTTGTAGAATTCGTATCTGAGATTATGTTCAGCAAACTCAATCGAACGTAAAGGGAATAAATTTTTTTGTTTGCGCTCAATTTCTGTAATAATATTACTAATGCCTCTAATAATTGAAAAAATTAATTTCAAACGATTCGAGCAAGTTTCACTCAGTTAGTAATAATTTATTGTTTTATTCTCTAAATCCAAACCTTGGGTCGACTTTAAGGCGCAAAAACATGGTTGCCACAGAGTCTGGAAATCCTGGGAAACCTGGAAAAGGTATGGAATTTAGAAAAGGGTATGGAAAACCTGGAAATAGAATGGAATTTAAAAAAATTTCTGGAATTTCGCCTGTTTTTAAAGATTTTTAACAAATTTTAATTTAAAATTATTATTCCATGATTTTTATAAATAATAACATTTTTTACAGGGATTCAATTATTTTCATAAATACAATACAACTCATCACAGACTTTCAATTATTTTTAATTTTTAATACGATTTTAATGAAATTCCTCGAAAAATGAAATTATTCTTAAAATTTTTATTAAAAATTCAGCAAAGAAATTCAATTATTTTAAAAACATTTGCTTTCATTTATTTATTACAATTTAAGTATTATTTTTAATTAAATTTCTTCAAAAATTGAATTATTTTAATAGATAATGAAATTCTTTGTAACAATAAAATTTTTTTCATAAAATTCTTCGAAGAAATTTAATAAATTTCAAAAATTTGTCAAAATTCAATTATTTTCAATGTCTACTATTTAAATAAAATTTCACAAATGAATTCAATTATTTAAAAAGAAATTTTAATAAAATTCGTCTCAGGAATTCAATTATTTTTAAAAGTATTATAATTCTTCGCAGAAATCTAATTATGTTCAAAAATTTACAAAATTTCAATTATCTTTATAAATAATAAAATTTTTCTTCGAAATTCAATTATTTTCAAAAATTATAATAAAATTCTTGGCAGAATTTCAATTATTTTTAATACAATTTTCATCAAATTTCTCGAAAAATGAAATTATTCTTAAAAATTTCATTAAAATTTGTCAAGAGAATTAAATTATTTAAAAATTTTGTTGGTAAAATTCTGTCTGAAAATTCAATTTTAAGAAACAATTAATTATTTAATAAAATATTTATTTTTGCAGTTAAATATTTGAATTCTCGTAGAATGTTCTAATAAATATTGATTTAAAAATGAATTTCAGTTAAAATTTTAAATTATAATTGATTATTGAAAGCATTATAGCGTTGATTTCTTGAAATAATTGAATTTATAATAAGTTTCAAATTAAAATCTTTGATTATTTTTAATTTTATACCTACTTTTAATTAAGAATTATGTACCTAAAATTAAGTTTTTTTTTAAATTTAATGGAATTTTTTAAAAATTATTTAAAGTTTTTAATTTCTAATACATTTAATTGAGGAATGTCAGAATAATCGAAATTTTATAAAATTAAATTGTAAAAAAAAGAGTTTGAAAATTCTCAAAGAATTTTTTCAAAAATTATTTTTAAAAAATTGACCTAAAGAAGAATTTTAGTTGAAAATTCTAGAAATGAATAATCGTAATGATGAAAATAATTTTTGAAGAAGTTACAGTAACAATAAAGTAGCAAGTTTTAATTATTATAAGTTATTGAATTTGAAATTTTTGAAAATTTTAATTTCTATATGAAAAAATAATAATGAATAAATATTTATTTAAAAATGAAGTTATTGATATTTTCGAATAATTTTCGTATTAAAAACCTGAAAAAATTCCGTTTTTTAATCTGGAAAACCTGGAAAAGTCAGGGAATTTGAAAAGAGCAAAAGCGTGGCAACCTTGAAAAAAGTCGCCGTAGTCTATTGAAAATACAAAAAGAAATTCTAGAAATTCATTAATTTTTTTCAAAAATTCTAACTTTTCAAGATTTATTTTGATAAAATGCGACAAAATTTCCATCTCCACGATTTCGAGAAAAATTTTTAATTTCCTTCCATATTCCAATACTAACTTCGTTTTTACGTTTCTGGGTGAATCTCTCAAAAAGAACAATTGAGGCCTTGGATCCAATAACTCGCTTGACGCTCGGAGGAACGCGCAACTGCCAGTCAGTGAGCAGTGAGCGCCTCTGGGCCACTCACTGCTACCCGACTGGCATTAGCGCGTGTCTTCGAGCGTCGGGCGAGTTATTGGATCCAAGGCCTCAATTTCTAAATTGTAATTAAAAAAAAAAAGTTTCAAAAAAATAAACGAAATTTAAGCTATTTCACTAAATTCTAAAATATTTCGTCCGCCATTTTGAATTTTAAAAAACTAACATTAACTTCGTAATCAGTGGCTCCAAAAACCCCCGAGAAATGAGTTTTAAATTTATTTATCATTTATTTAGCAAAAAACGGAATGGAGTTTTGTTAATTTCGATAGCTCCGAAATATATTGATTCTAATGTAAAAAGATAAAATTTTATTAACAAACAATCAATTAGCTTCATCCACGGTAACGGAATGGAGTTTTTGCACCATATGAATATGGATATTTTAGATAATATAAAATTTTTATTTTTTTTCTCATATGACCTGATTAAATCGTGTTAAATACTATCATATGGCGGCCATTATTTTTATTAATTTTAAATATTTTTTAGAAAAATGTCTTGAACGTGTCATTTGTCCTTTTTGAGAGATTCACCCTTCTGTATAGAATTCAATTATTTTCAAATAAACGATTCAATCGATTTTGATATTTTTAAAAATATTTCATGAAAAAACACGATTACTTTTAAAAATTGTAATAAATATTTTTAAAAAATAACATATATTTCAACACTTAAAAAAAATTTAATTGATTTAAATAAAAATTTAATTCAATAAGTAAATATTTATTTGATAATAGACAAGTAAAATTGGTTCTTTAAATCAAATAAATTTTTTTTCAGTGAATAAGACAAATTTAATTATTTCTAAAAAAATTGCAACTTCAATCATAACTAATTTCACTGAATTTTAACTAAATATTTTTCAAAAAACGAAATTCTTTAGAAGTTTTTATTAAAGTTACTCAAAATTGAAATTTTTATTTGAATGTATGATTAAAATTTAAAGTTTTATATAATTTAAATTTAGACAATTTTAAAAATTTTTATTAAACTATATATATGTGACGCGATCTGAAGAAAGGGACCTTAGAAGCAAAAAATTATAGGTTATGTTTGTAATTTTTTAATTGAAAATACAAAAAAAGGATCAACTGTCAATATAAATCATTGAAGTTTAAGTCTTCATTAAAACTAAAATATTTAATAAACACTGATTTTAATTCGAAATAAGTAAAAAGAAACTTTCAAACAAGAAAAAAGTAACTCTAACCCAACCTTAAAATGATTTGCTTCTAAGGTCCCTTTCTTCAGATCGCGTCACATATATTAAAAATCAATTAATTTAGGGAGAAGAATTTTTAACTAAAATTATTCCCTAAATTAATTGATTTTTTATATATTTGGAAAATTAAATTATTAAAAAACTAAAATTCAAATTTTATTTTTAAATGAAGTAAAGTTACTAAATTGTTTCGATAAATTAATAATTTTTAGTTAATTTTAGAAAATTATTCGGAAAATCCAATTATTTAAATACAAAAATTAAATTTTTATTTCTTTTTAACTAAATGTCTTTGCTAAATTAATTATCTTTAGTAAATTTCAGAAAATTATTCTTGAAATTCATTTATTTAAATTAAAAAATTGAAATTTTATTTATTTTGAATCACATTTTTTCGCATTTCTAAAAATATTTGACAAAAGTTACTTTTCACACTATGAAAATCGAAATTAACTGCATTTTACAATAAAAAATTGGTATTGTGTTGAAATATGTGAAAAAAACTAATTAAAAATATTTCTTACTAAAAAATTTTGTAAAAAAAATTCTTATTTAGAGTGTAATAAAATATGAAAATAAAAAAAGTAATTATTCTATGCTGCATATAAGAGTATATATTTCTCCTTTTATCGAAATTTAAAAATGTACTCAATCAAAGTCTTCTGCTAGATTACACTTAGCACGTTGTTTTCGGTCCGAGTATATCATCTGTCTTAACAAACAATAACGCATGAACGGTATATAACTTCTTTTATTCGTGCCGTTTGGTGTCTGTCTTGCAAAGAGAAATTTATTTTCCCTCAACTAAAATAAAAATAAAAAAAACTTTAAACAGAGAAACATTTTTCATTGAACAAGACAGAAAGAGAATAACATATTACACGAAATGAATTTATAAACCTTTTTTCAAAATTTCTGATTAAAAAAAAAGACTTCTCACAATAATACTAAAATAAGTGGATATTTAAATTTTAAAATAAACAAAATGCTGAAATAAAGATAAAACTACAAAAACAATAAGTAATTCTATTTCTAATCTTCCAAAAACAAAAATAATTTCTAATTAATAAAATTAGTATTTTAGTATCTATTAAGATTGAATTTCAAGTTGAAATATTAGATTAGAAGTTTGGTTCCCCAAAGGGGTTAAAAGTGATATTCCCTTTGCACATCAAAGATGCATGTTACAAAAGCTCTCCATTTAGTTCCTAAGTTGTCTCAAATTCCCATATATTATTCCACGTCTATAATTTATAATTATATTTTATTTCAAACTCATTATTGGTTTGTAACCACTGCGAGAGCGCAAGTTTCAATGAAAAATGTTTTATCTTCTATATACTAAATAATTTAGAGGATTTAGAGATATACGTATGAAAACCAACATTTAAACTTTAAATCAAGCGTGAGTGTAATTAAAAAAAATTAAATAAACAATTATCTACTTCGTTAAATCGCAAAATTCTATAACCAAACTGAGTCGTATTTTGTAATTAAATTCAACCAGATTTTAGAATATTAACGAGATTTCCTTTCAAAAGCTGATGTCAATTAAAAAAGTTTTCTATTCATTTTTAAATTCATCCTTTTTTGTTTTTTTTTGTTCATCCTTTTGCCTTAGGTATACTGTACGGTGAATTAAAACTTAAATAATTTTGTTAAATAAATATTTAAATACCAACTACTTATTTGTTTAAATTAAATTTTTAAAAAATCAATTCAAAAACCTTTTGAAATTTAATAATTTTTAAAAATTACAACTGTAACCCTTACAAAAAATTTACAAACAATTGAAATTTGGTAAAAACTTTTAAAAATAATCGAAATTCGGTAAAATCTGTTAATAATAATTAAATTTTTGAAAAATATAAAAAAAATAATTAAAATTTTAAAGAATTTTACTTATAAATATAAAAATGATTTCTCCCAAATTTTAGTAAGTCTAAAAAATTACATTTTTTTAAATTGTAAGTTACTTTGTCCGAAGATAATTGAATCTTAAAACATTATAAGAAACAAATTCTAAGAATAAGTTTTTGAAAAATATTATAATTTAATTTTTCGAAAATAATTGGATTTCTTAAAAAAAATTTTGTATAATTTTAAAAAGAAAACTAATTCTTTTAAAGAATTTTAAGTAAAAATTTTGAAAATGATTGTTTTTTCCAAAATGGTAAAAATAATTCTAAAAAATTGTAGTTATTTTTTTGTAAGTATTTGAATTTTAAATTGAATTTTAAAAAATTAGAATAAAAAAATCCAAGAATGACTTTTTCGAAAAATATTTTAATATAATTTTTAGAAGCTAATTTTCATTAATTTTAATTTCTTTCTAAGTAGTAGATTTTTCATTAAAATTTTTGAGAATTCTATTAGATTTAAAATTTATATTTAAAATTCTTCAAAAGTTGATTTATTTATTTAATTTATAAATGGACAAAATAATTACAAAATAATTGAATTTTAAAAAATTAGAAAGTAAAAATTCTAAGAACTACTTCTTTTTTTTAATATTTCAATATAATTTTTAGAAGTTAATTTTCACTATAATTTTTATTTTTAAATTTACATTTGAAGATTTACCATTAAAATTTTTGAGAATTCAATTATTTACAAAATTTTTAATTAAAATTCTTCAAAACTTGGAGAATTTTACGGATTGTAATAAAATACTTGAAAAAAAAAAAATTATTTTCAATTGAATTTTACAAAATTTCAATTATTTAAATTCTTTTTAATTGTAGGTATATTTTGAAAATTTAATTAGAAAAATGATCCAAAAATATTGATTTGTCTATAGTTATTTTTCGCATTATAAAAATCAAAATTAGTTGTATTTTATAGTTTATACTAAAAATGTGGTATTTTGTTGCAATAATTTTTAAAAGATAAAATTAAAAACTTTATTTTTTTGTAAATTATAAAACTGGGTCTTATAGGGACAACAGAAGCTTGGAAACACTGCATTAAATGCAAAAAAATAGGAAGAAAATTTTAATATCACTAGATTTGCTTCTTGTTCGAGAAAAGAGAGGCAGTGCAGAAATTACTACCAAAACATTAAAATCAAAAGAATCAAAAGAAAAAGATAAGAGTAAAAAAAGGCAATAACATCAATCAGGAACAAGAAGACAATAGATAAAGAAGCAAAGAAATGTTTAAAGAGAAAATAATGACAAAAATGCGGATAAATTGTTTAATAAACGACTCGAGTACCTGCGGTCGGAAATCTCAGAAATTGAGAAAGAAAAAGATTAACTAAAATGCACGACGATATAAGAAAAGAAAAAAATGAAGAAGAAGGAGGAACGAACAAATATTTTTAAATTAAAATTCTTTTTGCCGATGTTATTACAATCTCAGTAATAATATTCAAATTTAAATATTTAATTTTTAAATAAAACCCTAAAGAAAAATCATTTTGTTAATAATTGAACAGTCCTAAAACAAAACCTAAAAACAAACAACTCCAGAATTAGCAACTTTTCAAATAACTAAATTCTGATTCCAATTGAAAATCTTCAAAGACTTTGTATTTAAATTTAAATAATTAAAACTTTGTAGTTAATTCCCCCATAATCATACATAAAGTATCATGTATACTTTTAATTTTTGAGATCTTTTATTTGTCAGGTAAACATACAAAAGGTGTACGCAATGCAAAGTGTATGCGATCCGATAAATAATTTCGGTTGTTTTTTTCTAACTTTCACAATCACTGTACGAAAACAGTCAAATTTCACTCCGGATCTTTCGGCTAATGTAACTTTCAATAAACATTCATTCACACCGGAGACTTTAATATTTCACAAATGTAACAAATTTCCAATCAAATTGTTATATCGCGCAAAGAAACTATTACTATTTATACAAACCTCGAGTTTTCAAGATTTTTTCCATAATAATATTAATCTAATTAAATTCTTAGGTAAATAAAATATTTTTTCTTAAAAATTTAAATTTTCGTGTGTTTTAAAAAATATATGAAAAATATTAATCGAATTTTTTTCCTATCAATTATCGAACTCCCAAGTGCTGTATGATAAAATTAAATATTAGTCAATGAGGATAAAAAAGTCTTATTCATTAAATTAATAATAATATAGTCTCTAATTCCAATTTTCTTTTGAACACTTTCAGAATATTGTTTAAAATTATACAAAGTGATTATTAACTCACAATGGACTAACTTTATAGACACATAGAATCGTAAATCTACAAACTAATTTTTAAATAAATAGTTCCTCTCGTGATATAACAAATTGATCATAAATATTCTAATTTGATTGTTGTGCCGAAGCAACAGTAAACAAAGCCTTAAATTCAAGTACAGGCTTGGCACCAAAAAATCAATATTTCAGTACCAACTGATGCAACATAATGTTAAAAAAAGGAAAAATTGGCACAGAAAAAAATGAGTATTCAGAAATAAATAAATATTTATATAATTATATTGGTATATTTGAATCGCTCTCAACATTTGAGCTGGTTTTTACTGAAACATTGACTTGGTGAAATATAAATTGAACTTATTATTATTATTAATATTGAACTTCGATTTTGGTAGAGTAATAGATCAATGGAATAGCCGAGTTGCATTAGTAAGTAGCAAAAATACTTTTTCTTTTAAAGAAACGCAACTATTCCTAGTTTCTAAGTTCGCTTTAGAACATAAACCTTCCCGTAAAACGAAAGAAAAATTATTACAAGATTTTTTTTATAAGGACTTTAATAAATCCTTTATATATAATATTTGCATCACTCTAGTAATAAATAACATTTTTTTCACTTTAAGATTGTTTATCCATAAGAAAATTCAGACCTCCAGAAAAATAAAATAGAAAAATTTTAAATGATTCGATTTTAATGTAAAATGGATTCTTTTCTTTAAAAAATGTTCAAGTTCAACTGCACCGTAAGGATTTTGAAACAAGCGTTTATTCAGATATAGAGTTCCATAACATTATTTTTATGATAATTTTTTGTGAAGGATTCAATGGTCATAAAATATTTTGACCCTTTTGGAATTTGTGTTTTTTTAAATTTAAACTTAATAGACTTTGGAAGCCATGCGTAATTTTGCAGAAAATGTTTTTGTATATCCCAAAAAAATTGCCGAATGAAAAATTTCATTTTTACTACTTTTCAAGCATTTTTT
The DNA here is from genome assembly GCA_032872505.1 of Leptopilina syphax. Classification (NCBI taxonomy): domain Eukaryota; kingdom Metazoa; phylum Arthropoda; class Insecta; order Hymenoptera; family Figitidae; genus Leptopilina; species Leptopilina syphax. The sequence goes on along the minus strand of CM065469.1, from coordinate 25,750,718 downwards.
AAAATTGTTCTTAGACTTTTGTAAAAATGACAAAAAATTGTTAATCAATTTTTTTTATAAAAAAAATTTAATTATTTTCCCAACTTATATCAAATCATAATTTTTAAATATTTTTATTTCAAAAAATTAATTTGAAATTAGTAAAAAAAATTAAAGAAATGAATCTTCAATAAAAAAAATCGAATAACAATTTTTTTTAGCATTTTCAGTTGAACAATTTAAAAAATATGCTTCAAAATTTTTAATCATAAGTTTCGAACGTTTAAATGAATAAAATAAGTTTTATTAAAAATATTTCCATAAATTACAGGCTGCAATAATTAAATTAAAAAATCTAAATTTTACATTTAGAAACATAATAATTATTTTTTTCATTTGTGACGCAAAATTATTAAAATAAAATTTTAATCTGATAAAAAACTAAATAAATTTTGTTCGTTTGAATGTTAAGAACTTTAGGAACATTTAAAAATCGTAAAAATCAAATTTTTTATTCGGAAAATTTTTTGGAATAAAAAAAATTAATTTTTTTTAAAAATACGTATGGATTTCAATTTTTATCAATTTTTAAGAAAAATAAAAATTCAAAAGAGGTCAAAATATTTTCTGACAAATTTTATTCTATGACAATTGAATTTCATGCAGAAAATTAAAATAAAAATAATTTTATGAAATATTTAAAATATTTTTTTGTTGTAGTTAAAAATATCGATATCAAATAATCGTTATTTAAACCAAATAAATTGTATTTGAATCAAATAAATTTAATTTAAATCAAATAATTGTTATTTAAACCAAATAAATTGTATTTGAATTAAATAAATTGTACTTGAACAAAAAAATTCATTATTTGAAGCAAATTCCATTAAATTTATTTAAATGAAAATTATTTGATATTAACAAAAATTTAAATCACAGGCAAATTGTACAAAAAAATTAATTTTGTTGGTTTAAAATTTTTTTCTCGACAATCAATACCCGTTCTTCCAGAAAATACAATTAATAACAAGTCTCCAGTTCTCCAAAAATATTAATTGATCATTTTCTTTAAAAGTCTGCCTTTCTTCGGATAAACGTCCTTAATAACTGACAATGAAAAATAAAAAAACAAAAAAGTAACTTTTGCATCAATGACAAAAGCAAGATTGATGTAAAACTAGACTTTTAAATTTAAACAATCTATTCGAATTTTGATGTCAATCAAATAAATGCTGAATCTAATGATCTAAGCTCATTACTAGTTTTTGGAAATGTTTTAGAAGCATTCTACAATGAAAATTTGTGCGAATTAATATTCAACAATTTTTTTTTTTTTTTTTTTTTTTTGCATTGTGACATATTATGCAGAACACGAATTCTTTATATAATTCTACAGTTTAAATAATTTTTGTCAAAGAGATCTCTTCTTTTCTTCCAAAATCGAAAATCTTGGTATTTTTTTTTCTTTAATGAAGATTTCTCATCACTCTCTCACATACAATATTATTAATGTCAGCATATTCGAAATAGCTATGGAGGTATTATTTTGCTTCATTGTACATAGTCATTCTAGTTTGTACATCTTCACTCTAAAGTGTTTTCATTCACAGTTTGAGTGTTTATTTTCATTGGATTTCTTTGATATATGGTCGAACGTTATTATGAGCGTTAAACCAAAATTAATGATATTAATCAAGATGCAATAGAGCGAAAAAAAACAAGAAAGAATTAAATGAAAAATTTATAATCAATTTAGATTTATATAATTAAGATAAATATACTAAAGTAAATGTAACAGTTTAATTAAAGTGACAAGTACCAATTGTTGAAAAAAAATGAATATAAATAATTGTGTTTTAGTTCTAACACTATTGTACAGATTATGATCTGTATAATCTGCTGATAAAGATTGTTATATTCCCTTTAATCTGTTTCACACTGTGGTTTAAAATTATAACTTTATCTGCAGAAGATATAAATTTTTCTCTTGTTAAGAGTCAAGAATTACATATTGATTTCGTCTCTAATCCACTAGAGGAAATACAATATAGAATATTTACATTCTTGTCGATTTTTAAAAATCAACCTTGATCCTAAGTATTTATTTTTATTTTATTTTTTTGTAATGAATTTCATTCCAGATATGTACACGCCTTTCTGTAAAAAATGTCAAGAGATCAGCAATCGAAAGAGGCAATAAAAAAAATGCCTTTATAGCTTGTATAGAGAATTCATAACTAGGGAAAATCTTGACTATAGAATTCAACTAATCAAATTAACTATTCTTGTTTTATGTCCCAATTGAATCGTCGGATTAAATATTATTATATACGCACATTCATCAGGATTGATAAATATCCAAAGCAATTCTCGACGATCTATCGGCAAACACCAGAGCTAAATAATCTATTACACATAACAAGTATGAAAGCGAATTCATACTTGCTTTCATCACAATTTTATCTCTTATACTTCTACGCACATTACACTTGTCTGTGAATTTTTTAATCCATCTCTGTATAAACAAATATTATTGTCCTTCGAATGTTATTTTAAAAATCAAAAGTTCGGCCTAAATTTATTTCGAATTAGTTGAATAGTTTCTTTTTAGTTTCTTTTTAGAAGCAATTTGAAGTTTCCTTTTTTTGCCAATACAGTCTACTTTATAGACAAGATTAAAGAATCTTTGAAAAATTGAGATACTTCAGCTAAATACTTTATTAAATTGTACGATTATTAATTTTAGTTAATTAACATTACAATCTCTTCAATTACATCTTTTCATTTTACATAATTAAATTTTAATAAAGATTTCCGTGCAGTATAACATATTTTGAAAAGTGAAAATTTTTATAGATTGCTGATTAGAAGATATTTCATATCTTTAATTTTACCACAGAATAGCCATTAAATATCATTAATGATACTTATCCTAGACTGGCTCTTTTTAAAAAGTCTAATACAAATATATTGTTTAAAAGAACTGTTTTCTTATGCCGAACTGATTTCTTTTACTACGATGATCACTAAATCAAGATTTTTTCATCCATCCAGTCTCACAATTTATTTTTATCACTTCATTCAGAAGTCTCTTAACACACTGAATTAAACTCACAAATATATATTTTTTTTGTAGTTTTTTCAATGTTTAAGGATTTTTTTTTTGTTTTTTTTTTGTTTGTTTTAAATTTTTCTTTACACCGCAAAGAGGTGCTTTGTTTTCGTCGAGTTGCAAACTGCTTACGAAGGTCACGCGGTAGTGTATAGGGTCACACTCGCAATGTGTTGATTTGCCATAACTTCTACAATGGCATCTCGAATTCCGTAACAGAATGTGCAACCGAACGGATTTGTGGTATTTGTAGAAGACGAGCGATTTAGAACGACCGGTCGAGCGCTTGCATTTAGTTGCTCGCTTACTCTGTCCCATTTTGTATAGGCAGTGATCTAAAACACATCACCTTTCATATTAATTCAAGGAGAGAGATTTAATTCAAGGTGAACGTGGCAAAAATGAAAGCCTAAAGCATGATTGTGCAAAAGCAATGAAAAAAGACAAAAATAAAATTGCAATTCGAAAATGGAAACAAGCAACCCAAACGAGAAAAAAAAACACAAACACCTACGATTTCTATGCAACTCTCACAAAAAAAAGGTCAGAAGAAAATATGAATACAAAATTGGAATTCGAAGGGTGAGTAGAATCACAGTCACACACTGTTAATAAAGCATTATTTCCAAAGCAGCGATTTCCTCTATACGAAATAAAAAAAAACCTTCTTTACAAAGCGTTTTTAAGCAAAAAGCAAACTTTGCGTTTGTTAAATTTAAAAAGGCAAAAATTCACACATTGTAGAAAAAATAGAAATTTGTTTCAAAAACTCACAGTAACAGGAGTTGGGGTGACGTCGATGAGTTTCCCAGAATCCACGGAACTACTTTCTGGGGGTAAGGAGAGAACGAACTCACAGCGGTGATACATGTTGAAATTATAATGCCCTGGGTAATTTGTATGTAAAACGAATTTTTTAACACACTGGGTCTTTGCATCGAACAATACATCCTGAAATAAGAAACAATTATTTATCAATTATTCAAAATAAAAATCAGAATCAAATGCAGTAAAATTCATCTTAAACTTTTAATTACTTTTTTATTTTTCCTTTCATATTTATATTAATTATTTTTCCTTTTTTATTTATATTTTATTTTTACTTTTATATTTATATTATACTTTTACTTTTATATTTTACTTTTACTTTTATATTTTTATTTTATTTTTTTTTACTACTTAATTTATCCCACTTAACAATTTTATTTCTAATTTAATAAAGAAAATCATTTTTCGAAAGCTCAAATTAAAAAATAAAAAACACTTACCAATCCCAGCGTAAAATAATTGTAGAAAAAATCAGATCTTCTAACTTTATCCCGCTTATGCGCATGAGGACTGTGAATTCTCATTTTATCTTCAGCTTTGAAGAAAACACGAGACGGTGCTCCAAGAGCACTCAAAACATCTTCACAAGTGTCGCCAAACCAGACCTATAAAGAAAAAAACGCAATTTCATAAATAAGAAATAAAAAAATCTTTATATTCCTAAATGTACTATTTTAGCAATTTCAGGAAAGATTTAACAGAATTGCCACAAAAATTTGAGTACGTTTTTCCTTAATTTCCAGACATAGTATAATAACTTTTCTCCTAATCTCTATGAAAAAAATTCAAGATGCGCGGGAATTCTGAAACGTTTTCAAAAACGAAAAAGTAAAAAAAAATTATTTTTACGCTTAATTCATCTCTACTTTTAATGAATAGATTTGTTTTTAGTTTGTAGAGAACGATGACACAAAAATAATTTGATTTTAAATCCCCAGTCTCATTAATGTTTAATTTTCCTTTCTAAATTATAAATATTAGAATTATAAAAAATATAATTTTAGGACATTTTAATGATTTCAAAAAATTTAAATTACTTTATAAAAATTCAATTATTTTTAATTAATAGAATTGAAATATTTTTTAAATCTAATTTTTCGGAATTTTAATTTTTAAAATTAACCAATTCATAAAAATTTTTATTCTCTTTCGAAATTAAATTATTTCAGATTCAATTTAGACCCTTTAATGCTTTGTAAAATTAATTTATTTTTCAGTTATTAAATTAAAATTCTTTGAAAATTGATTTTTCAAAAATTTCTTATGAAATTCTGTAACAAATTTAATTATTTTTAACTCAATACTAATTTTATAATTTTTCCATGGAATGTTTTTTAAAATTCAAGTAACTTTAAAAAATAAAACTTAAATTTCCTAGAAATCTAATTTTTTCTGAAATTTAAATAAAATTATTTAAAGATTAAATAACTTTTTTAATATTTCAAAAATTTTAGTTTCAAAACTTCTTAAATTCAATTAATTCTGAAAATTACAAGTCTTTATTTCCAATTTTATCCTTTCAGTTATATTCTAAATTTTAATTATCTACCGCAAAAAACAAGTTATTGATTTTAAAATCCATTGTGATTCAAATTTTTTAAAGTGGAAAAAATTTAAAGACAATTCAAGATTTTTATATTCTTTAAAAACATTTCCAGACACCAAAAACGTGAATTTCTGTATTGATTCTAGAATTTTGATATTTTTCCACTACTTTTGATAAAATTCCTTGACATTTCTCTGATTTCCTTAACCAATTTCATTTACTCTGACCTGTGGTAATCCTATTTAAAAATAACAAAATAAAAAGAAATTGAACTAAATATTTTAGTGTTTTTTTTCTAGTTTTTAATAAATATAGTTAACAAAAGTTTGTCATTTGTAATTTTCTTGATTCCAAATGAGTTTTTTTTCAAAAACAAAATAAATATCTAATTATTTCTAAAAGAATTTAAATTTGGAAAATAAATTAAATTTAGTTTAAAAATTTTTTGTCGTAGTAGTCTATATGCAAAAAATTTACATTTATTAGCGTTGAAATTTATCAGTGACTTTTGCTTATAAAATGAGAAACAATTATTTGCTCCTTTCACTTCTACCATAATTGTAAATATGACGTCGCAATATTGCGCTAATAAAACCTAAGGGGGCGTGGTTAATAGTATGAATTATAACTGACTAATACAAATTATTTTTAATGCTTATTTTTCGATTAATCTCAACTGTATTTTTCATTAGTAGTCAATAATTTGAATAAATTATATTCCCGAATGTCGTTTCTTTCGAATTTTTTAATAAACAGTATATTTATTTTTTCAAAAATCATTTTATCGACTGAAATTTTACACAAATGTCCCCAATTCTCAAAAAATGCATTTTTTGTTACTCTTTCACGAATATAATATTTTATTTTGAAGAAAGTTTTTTCAGCAAAGTTTTTAAAAACATGTTCCAAAAGTTTTGAACGTTAAAATTGAGCGAAAGTTTTTTTCTGCCTACATACATATTTTTCAATCAATTCAAAAAAGACGACTAATTAAAATTAAACATAATTACTTAGTTGAAAGTTAATTTTTCTAATATAATAAATAATTTTTTTGCAGATACAAATTACAAGAAGTTAAATTTATCTCTAATTTTCATGTCTGTGAATTTTTAAAATGTTCTTTGAGAATACTTGATTTCTAATTGGTCTAGTTATTATAAAATGCATTACCTCTTTTGTTAGGCAATGCTTTTTAGGCTCGAGAAGAACTCTTGTAGCAGAACTGCCTTCTGTGAAAAGGTGCAATTTCAGGCCACGAGTTTGTGTTTTGTCCCTGACAACTTCGGCTTTTTCTAGGTACAAATTATTGTGATAACAAACCTAAAAAAATGAAAAATTGATTAGAATTTAAGACTCTTTAAGTACAATTAGTAAAATATGCAATAAAGATATTTCCAAAGTTTGGAACGTTCAAATGAGGAAATTTATTTATTTCTCCTTCTGATTAAAATGTTAAAATAATTTTTGCGGCACGCAATTGTAGTTTCTGAATGTAAAATTTAGATTTTTTATAAGTTAATTATTACAATAATAATATCAGTGATATAAAAAATATTTCATTCATTTGAACGTTCAAAACTTGTGGAGTATTTAAAAAGGCAATAATTACGAGAGGCAAAGGTGGAGGTGGAGCTTTTAAATTATGTTCTTCACTTCCAGTGCCTCCAGCAGCCATATTTCCCATGTAAATGGCAGTTTTAGCGACTAAAGGAGACGTTCCATTTGGAAATTGTAGCGACCCAAGACCATGGGCATAGCCCGGTTGGAATTTTGAGTCCATTGGAAAATAGAAGGACAAGCCTCGGAAGTTCAGCACGAAGACCTGAAAATTCAATTATATTTTTACGTAAATCATTTTTCAACCAAAAATTTTTCAATCGCATTAAATTGTTAATAACTAATTTAATTGTTAATTGATTATTTTGTTAAATTAAATTACCTGGAGAGTAATTCTAATTCTGGAGTTATTTTAAGTAATTTAAATATTTATTCTTCAAGAAAATTACCTGTTTATCACTGTCATAGACACCTGGATGTGTTGCGCCAAATGAATGTTCGATCTGTTCAATCGAAGGCAAAACTTCAGGAGAATTGAAAGCCAATCCACAGTATTTAAGTTTAACTAATTTCATATTGTAAATTTCAATAATCTTGAGCCTTTGCACAACGGGATCAAAAATAAGTCGTACACCATCGTGTGGCAAATTAATTACTAAATCTACTTCTAACGGATTCTGAAAATAAAAAAAGAAAATTTATTAGTACGATATTATTCAATCAGAAGAAAAGAAATTGTGAATAAAAAAACAAAGTATATATGTGACACACAAAAAGGTCTCATAACAAATCAGAAAATCCAATGAAATTCTTCTCTATCCACTTTTGCAAAACATTTTTCTTTAGGTGAACTTTTTATGAATACTAGCTCACTGACAAAGACAGAAAGCTTCTGATATTTCGTAATCACTAAAATTACATCAGAGACGGTTAAGTCATCTGTTTCTTTATCACTACATCTATAATAATTTAGAGTTTATACGTTTGATTTAGAAAAAAACAGTACATACAATTTAATAAAATTTCTCCATTTTAAATTAGAAAGTAATTAATACTTAATTAATTAATTAAGTAATCTTACAAGTAAATATTTGATTTTTTTCAAAAGAAGAATTGAAAATAAGAACAAAACAAAAATATACATGACAAAATAATAAATGTTGAACTATTTTTAACATTATTTATGAAATACCGAAAAATATTCTCTTTTAAATAAATTTAATAAATAAACTGATTTAACAGAATGAACTGAATCAGTCAAATAAAATTTGTTAAATTTTATTTAGTTCTATAAATGATTTCGACTCCTGGCCAAATTTTATATTCTTGTCATATGACAAGGTATATTTGTCGAAATAATATTGAAAAAGCCAAGTACATCGATTAGAGTAAAAATAAAAAGACGAAGATAATATTTAAATTAACCCTAATTTTAATAATAAGAATACTGTAAAGTAAATATAAAAATTATGATAAAATTCTACTTACAACATCACTGTAGAGGACCTGTACTCCTCTAATAATGCCCACTTGAGACTGTATGATAGATACAGACTGAGAGAAATGCATTCCTGAAAATAAAATTATCGTGTTAGTAATTGCAGAAGCTAAAGTATTTATGTGATACAATAAAAAATAGAGAGAAAAGCGTCATTACGAAATACGAATGTTTGTCAACACTTAAAGTCGATACGAATTCATTATCAACCTGTTTGTTCAGGTTCAAGAAGGCGCGCAAAAGAAAACTATAGGTACAAAAATCACTATAAAAAAAATGAGATCATCAACCTTTTTTTTTTGCATAAAAAAAATTATAATTTCAATTACATAATTCATAGGTCAAGAGTAGTTTACATGCCGCCCCTGGTTACCTTTGTTTACATGCGATTGTCAAAATAAACGCGTATCCGGAATTGAAGGAAAACACTAAGGTCTCTTAATAACAGTCTCTACAGTGGCGTCATTTTCTAATTAAACGTCGTCATTTCTTTCAGTATCGTCAAATTGTTAGCATTTCATTCGACAATGTAAAATTTTGTTTTGTTATCAAACAATTCAAATACGTAATACGATGTCAAATGAGAGAAGAGAATGATAGAATTTTACTGATCAAGTTTCATCACTTGCCTAATATAAATTCCCATTGCTCGCAGCCGAGGGATCTTTCGGGCACCACCTCGAGCTCCAGCATTCTACGATCGTTTCACTCAATTTTTATGCCCGAAAAAATCTAAACACACAAACTTGACACGGCCTCGATTTTCACGAGAAACTGCGTTCTTTGTCTACTCAGCCTACGACCAGCAATCAAGCGGCCATATTGCTTTTTAACCACTACTACCACTACACTTGGTTTGCAAACTGTCACTGAACAGCTGATGCACTTGCCCTCGCCTCGTGACAGGAGCGTAATCATAATTTTGCAAACCCTTTCTATTAGTTCTAATATTTAAATACTTTCTTTAAAGGGAAATAAATAATTTTATATTGTTTCTTTCTACGTATTTTCTATTTGATTTTACAAAAAGGAATTGGCGCCACTTTTTCTCAAGCGGTAAATTTGAATTTTGGAATTTTATTCATTACTATTTCATCTTTTGAAAATTGTATAAATGTTATATTTAAAATTTATGTAAACTGAAGAATCAGTTGTTTTTTATTAAAAAAATTTTTTCTTTATTTTTTTTTATTTTTTAAATTTTAATAAAATAAGTGGAGACAGTGACCAGTCACACGGGCGAGTAAGAAGGGTTGTCATGAGTAGGGGCCTCTTTATTTGAAAAATTGTTTTCTCACACTAAATTATTATTTTATTATGCTTTATTTATTATTTTATTGATTTAATAAAAATTATAAATGTCAAAATTAAAATGTTAAGATTAATTAATTTTACCATTTAATTAAAATTGTTCTATTCAACATTTTCTCACATTGTATTTCAATTGTATACTTTTTTTATGATGTTGTAAAACTACACTTAGGAAAAATTATAAATTTTTATAACTATACAATTAAGTGAATAGATTTCTTCAATTACTATTATTTTGTAATTATCGGCATTTGAAAGGAAATTTTATAAATTGTAGGGAGTGTCCAAAAAAGATGTATTCACCTACATATTTATGGGTTAAGTAATTAGCATTAATCCTTTTTACAATTTGCCTTTTCGGTTACAAAGGATTTCGGGACCAAATCGCAGGTCTCAACAGGATGTGAAAATCCTGGAATTTATTTCAGTTTAAAATTGGCAACCAAAGTGAACAGTTCTCAGTTTGCACTGAACAAGTTAAAGAAAATTTTTCTGAAATTATAAGTGAGAAAGTAAAAAAGAGTCAAGAAATTTCAAAAAAAAAAAAATTTTTTAATTTATCAGAAAACTTGGTGAGTACTTATAGCTTATCCTAGCTTCTTATTTCGATATTATTATTATTTTTATTTTATTATTTACTATTATTAATTTTATGTTTTTTATTATTTTTTTATTTTTATTATACACTGAAAAAAATTTATTTGATTCAAATACCCGATTGCTTGTCTATTATCAAATAAAAATATTTACTTGAATCAAATAAATTTTATGTAAATCAATTAAATTATATTTCTGTCTAATTTAAAATTAGTAAACTTGACTTTATGTTGAATTAGTAAATTTTATTAATATAGTAAAAATTACTGTTTGTTACTAAAAATTACCGAGAAAATTACTAATTCAAAAGCAGGAAGTAATTTTTACAAATTCAAATTTAGAGAGTTGAACCAATAATTTCAGTATTTGAAGAAAATACCATTTAATTGATTTAAATAAAAATTGTTTGGTTCAAGTAAATATTTATTTGATAATAAGTAATTGGTTATTTGAATCAAATAAATTTTTTTAGTGTATTTTTATTATTTTTTTTTATTAATATAGATTATTATTATTATTATTATTTCCGAATAATTATTTATTTATTTATTTATTTATTTACGGGCATTGAGTCCCATTCGTACATAAAGTACTAAAAATAATTAACAGTTATAAAGATGTTGTAAACATTAGGCTGAGTTATTATTATAATTAAAGAACAATTTACGTAGATCGCTAACGAAACTAGACAAAGAATTATTAAAGAAATCCAGCTGATCCTTATTATTGCGAATCAAAATTATTTATATCATTATATTTATTAATTATTATAAATAAATAAATGCTTTTTAATTCGAGGTAATTTGAAAAGTTTATAAATTAATAATAATAACAATAATACAAATTATTAATCGTGTAAATAGAAATTTTGAACATAAAAATTATTTATGAAGTTATTTATTATTTGTCTTCAGAGCAATCAATTATGGGTAACATCATTTCAAATCGTGATGATATGGACAAAAGTGATACTGAAGAAGAAGTTATTCAATCAGATGAAAATTTATATACCGAGTTTGTTTTTCAAGATAGAATTGAAATGTACAAAAAAATGTTCGTTAAACAAAGGTAAGACTTAGTTTTCATTTTTATTATTATGAAATAAGAAAAATATTTTTCTATTATTTTTATAAAACATTGAATTGTAAAGTTTATTTTCATTTCGTTACAATGAAAAAATTTTTCTGCTGTCTTAATAAAATGTTATTAGTTAATTTAACAAAACTTATACCTATTACCGACAGTTTTTAATTTTCTATTTAAATTAAATTCAGATTTAATTGAATTGAATTAAATTTAATTGAAACTTTAAGTTTCATTTTCGGCAAATTTAAATTGAATTTAAATTTAATTTATTTCAATTAAAATATATTATATTAAATTTTTATAATATAAAGTTGAATTTTATTTTACGTTAATTGTCTATTTCTCCTTTTTTTGCAAACAGAGAACAATACATGTTAGACGTAGAAAAAGCAGAATCCTACATAGATGACAAAATTCCAATTGCCAACAATTGTGAATATGGCAATGATGAAGTTAGCGCGACGAATTTAATAAAGGATCACGATTTACTGATGAAAGATTTGGAAGATTTAAAAAAATTGATTGTAAATTTAAAAACTCAAGTTGAAAATATAAAAATTCTAGAGTCAAAATTAAAAATTCTCGAATTAGAAGCATCGATTCAAGAACTTTCATCTACTTCGATAATTGAAGAACTTCTAACAATTCCCGTCAACGAAATACAAGCACATTTGGATTGTAAATTTAAACATTTAATAAAATCAGCGAAATATCGTCAAAAACAATTAAATGCAGCCAGCAAGACATTTATATTGTTGAGAGAAGCTGGAGAACTTCAGGAGCAAATTAAAAATACAATCATCCTCTCTGAGGTAAGAATTAATCCATAATTTTTCCACAGTTTTTCTAAGGATATCAAATTGAGACAAAAAAAACGAATCAAAAGTATCATAACAGTCGTTTTATTTATAATTACAATTTCTTTAATAATTTTTTATTTTTATTCAAATTTTTGCATTCTCATTTTCAGATGGAATATAAAAAAATCTCCGAGGACCTAGCCAAATCAGAATTCATCGAATACTACAAAAATTACCAAACTAGTATTAGAACGTGTAAAATAAATTTGATAATCCTGGATCAAATGGACAGGGAAATTTCAAAACTCGATAATAAAGAACATCAAGTTCTTGAACTTCGTCAACAAATTGAAATTCTAAAAGAAAAGAGTTCATCGACTTTCAAAAAAATGGAACCCACTTTTGAGAGACAACGACTTCTTCATGACATTGACGACATTAGCAACTCGTTAGATAGTAAATTTCATGAAATGTTACTAACACTCACACTGGCAGAGAAAGATGAAAGTATTTATTTAAATTTTCGAGCATTTCACGATAAAAATCTAATTAACGAACTTAGTACTTTTAATGAAAAAATTTACGAAATTAATAAACGACAAAATTTCTTTTTAAAAACAAATCCAACGCTCGCTGAAGATAATTGTAAATTCAAAAAAATTAATAGCGATTGGATGTTCTTAACTGAGAGTATAATGAAAGCTAGGGAAATTATTTTTCAACGGGAAGAAAAGTTGCGAATTTTTTATGATTGTCGGCAAATGTTGGGAACACTTCTTTCTCAGATGTCTGTCATTTCGGCTACAATGACAAATTTAAGGGATATTAATCACAATCTTAATTTGAGACGATAATTAAATTATAACTTTTAATGCTTATTTCTAATTTAAAAAGGTTTTCTTCAAATTATTTTTAAATTCTTTTTCTTTAAATTATTTTCTTAAAATTATTTTTTTAAGTAATGGAGCTTTTTAGAGTAAACTATCTCGAAGTGTAAAATAATGTACCTAAAGTTCAATTGAACGAAATTTATTATTTATCAAGTTAAAATTTTATTACAATAAAGTTACATAAACAAATATATGAACTTTTAAACTTAAATTCCGTTTTTACGTTTTATTATCATAGACAATAATTTTCGAAAAATAATAACGATAAAAAAATTTTGTTCATTTGAGCGTTTAGAACTTACGAATTGTGTAAAATATAAGAGTAAATATACCCAACTTGTTAAATATTAGGATTATATTTTTAATTTTAGAAAATTATTTATTCGGTGCTAAGTCATAAGTTTTGTAAATAAAATATTTTTGTAAACTGTAATATAAAAAATAAATATTGTCAATTTAAAAAATTTTTTGATTTATTTATCCATCGCATATGAAATTCTCAGCCAATCTATTAATTTTTTATTAATTCACGTTTGCCACATAATATAATTTTTTTTTTATAAATAATTTACTTTTACTTTATTTTCGTTTGTTTTTAATTTTTCTTTAGTTTTTATTTTGGTCTTAAAGTTTTGAATTAATCAAAACGAAATCAAGTTTTTGTGGCAACCCTGTAATTATTTTTTTTTTAATTTCACTCATTTTCCACTAATTCTGCAATTGACTTTTTTCCTAAAAGTTTAATTATTTAATATAAATAAAAAAAGCGAAGAAAATCTCACATTATATAAAATTTTCAAATAATAAGCAAAAAGCATTGGCAGGAAAATAAGAAAAATAGAAAATTATTGTAAACACACAATATGCGATAAGATTAGTATAATATATGAAAGAAGTAATTACAGAATATTTTTCATTTCTTTCTTATAACGTAATAGAAAAGTTTTTTGTTGTTTAAAAAAGCAAAACAATGTTTTCATTGTGTAACACTTGCGACAATAAAATAAATACTCTAAAGTAATTAACATTGGTTAAAATGTTTAATTAGATTTTTAATTTGTAGTTTAAATTTTTTTATCACATTTATATAAATTAATTGTAATTATAATTAGGAAAAAAAAATTGTGACGTTGATTTCACAATATATATATTGACTGTCAGTATGACGTTTAGGAAGGCTCGTTCTCAACATGATACGGTATCAGTCATATGTTTATGTAGTCAACTCTTTTTATTCCATTTCTTTACAGACTTCGTTACTTCAAAGTGAAGTTATTTTCATCATTTCGTTTTGTTTTTTTTAAAGCAAAAGGGAAAACAAACAAACAAATAATTTTTGTTACACAATTTCATACATATGTATATCATCTAATCACATCATTAATATTTGTTTATATTAATATTCTAATTAACAACTAACGATGTTAATTATGAAAAAAATTATTTGATGCAAATAATCGATTACTTGTCTATCAAATAAATATTTACTTGAATAATTTTTATTTCAGATAATTTTTAATTAAAACAAATGAATTGTATTTGATTCAATATTTTCAGTATTTGAAGCAAATACTATTTAATTGACTTAAAAAAATTATTTGGTTCCAATAAATATTTATTTGATAATAGACAATAGCAAATAATCGGCTATTTGAATCAAAGAAATTTTTTCAGTGTAACAACTAACGACAACAATTAATGTTTTTACGAATATTATTATCTTGATCATAAATTACATATAACATGTCTAATTAAATTAGATTTAAATGATGTATTATAATTACAATTAAAATTTTAATTTCTCTATTTCATTTCATTTTTTAATAATTTTATTTCTAGATAAATAAATGCATATAAATAAAATAGGTACAAATATATATATATTATATGTAATTATGTTATGATTTATAAATAATCGAATTTTTTTCAAATTATAAATAAAATTAAAAATAAAATTATTTAAAGAGGCAAATGAATGGTTTTTTTGTAAGCATTTGTTAATTAACATTTTTCTACGAATAAATTTCGAAATTTGATGTTTACCCACAATCTATACGGATTATTTTTATTTAATTGCAAAATTTCTCGGGATAATCAACTACTGTGTGGGGAAATAATCGTGACCCCCTGCGATGTCTTGTCCTCGTTGTTACAAAACAGTTATCGAATCTCCTTTAACCCCAAGATTAATAATAAGCCTACAACAATCAATCTATAAAAGCACTTAGCATTGTTTCATCAAATTTTATAATTAGACACATTATTCCAAGAAATCCCAATTTTCATACTAATAGATTTCTACTATTAAATTTTTAATATTATAATCAATTCACAAATCTATAATTAATTCTACTCAACATAAAATAAATTGTCCTTATCTTTTTTCTGAGATTAAAACACAAAAAAAAATTACTTTTTTATTTCAACAACAATTTTATAGATTAATCGATTTCCCATTATTGTTCTTTGCGAGGAGGGTTTCCAATATTATGAAGAGTATAAACTATCTTTATAATTCTGAATTGTAAACCACTTTTGTTTCTTAATGAGTATTTAAGTTATATTTCAAAGAAATATAATCTATTTCTAATTATAAAAACTCTAAGGGCGTTGGTATTATTTAAATAAAAGGTGTTATATTTAAACAGGTGAAGTTCAATTTATATATATACTCGTGAGAAGGAAAATTTGTAAAATTATTTCCACTTTCTTATTAATCAATATATGAGATAATTAATTTGCCCGATTGACCTATATGCATTTTTCTTTTTTTTTGGAGAGTACTCTATAAACCAGTTATAACTGGAAATGATATAATATAGAAAAAAAGTTAAATTCAAATAAATACGTTGTGTGCTCACTCGGCTAAAACTAATTATTCCATTTTAATTACTATACAGATAGAACCAAATTTGTCGCGGGCATTTTCATTTTTAAAAGAATTCATTCTTGTATTTTTCAATTCTATATTTTGTTTCAATTCTTTTTCTACTTCAATTCTATTTCTAATTCAATTTCTTTTCTATGTCAATTATATTTCAATTCTATTTCTATTTCAATTCTTTCTCTATTTCAATTCTTTTTCAATTTCAATTTTTTTTTTATTTCAATTGTTTTTCCATTTCAATTATATATTTTTTTCAATTATTTTTCTATTTTTGAGGAATTTAATTAAAATTGTATCAAAATTTCTGCAAAGAATTTTGTTACTTTTGAAAATAATTGAATTTCTAGAATCATTTTTGTAACTTTTCCAAAATTCAATTTTTTTACTTTTCCCTGATTTTATGACCAATTCTACTTTCTCTGACCTGTGGAAACTCTGATTTATTGTAAAAAAAGATTAATTGAAAAAATCTTTTTTCAAAATTGAAAATTCTTTTTTCAATTTCCAGAACCATATCTAACAGAATAAAAGTTGATTATTTTTTTTTCTTTCTCTCAAGGAAAAAGAAAGCGTTGTTGTTTTGTTTGTAAGTTTATTTACTTTTTTGCAGTTATTTTCCGTTTTAGCAAAAATACTCGAGGCTTTTGTCATATCAGTATTTTTATGTATCGTTTCATTTTTAAAACAGGTTCCACTACAACTGATTTGAAAGTCATATTAGGACAAAGTCTTCAAAAAATATATGGTTATTTAGAATATGGCACAGATCATAGATCAGAGTCCAAGTCCAGGTTGATCAGTGCAGTGAGAGATTTATTAAGTTACTCTATAATGAATCATTAATCACGAAGCTAACACAAAAGATCTTTTGTTTATTTATCTATATCCAAATTAATTTTACTCCAAACTTGTATTAGAAACTTTTTTCTTCCCTTTTTGTTCATCTTTAAAAACAATTTTAAATAAAGAATAAATAATAAATATTAAAATTTATTTTAAAAAAAATTAAAATTCTCACTTCATTGTTGTAATAAAATTTAATTGGGTTTAATTATATTTTTCCAATCTTCAGAGCCATATTACATCAGTATGAAAAGATAAAAAATTTTGTTTCAGGGAATTTTCCAATTTCATTCGATAATTAATTTATCGATATCGAATAAGAACATTAAAATCATATCAGAAGCATCAGATTGATATAATTATGCTTTTCCTATTATGCAAATATTTTACATATTTGTTTACTTATTTAAAACTAGACTAAGCTGGACTAAGAGGAAGATATCGAAAGTACAGAGTACATCCTGTTCATTAAATGAAGAAGAGTTATCTGTTAATTAAGTGTGTAACCTTTTGTCAATGATCTTCAAATCACTTTTTTTTATTCTTTTAAAAGCCAGTGTCAGGAGAGTTGTGACGTGAACACATGGAATTTTTTGCAAATCCACAAAAATATTCCGCAGTAACAAAAAAAAGTGAATGAAATATAAATCAGTTTCTTCATTTATATTTCTAATTAATTTGATTAATTAATAATCTTAAGTTAACGAAAATTCTAAAAATTGTTTATTTTTTCCAGAAATAGTATACTATTTCTCATTAGTTAATTAATTCTATTAATTATTTATCTTAATTATTAAAATAACCGAGTACTTGACTATAATCATTTAAATATTTAATTGAATCAAATAATTTTTGTTTGATATAATTTACAATTAAATGGTGTTTGCTTAACAAAGTGTATTTATAACTATAAAAAGGTGATTACCCAATTTATGATGAAAATATATTCACTATATTGATAATATTATTTGAATAGAATTCTTTCCACATCAGTCATTTGAAAAGGAATATTATAGAACGTAATTAAACGTTGAGGGCTTGACCTGATCTCAGCCAATAAGAGTTCTCGATTTTAGCTAATCTCCATACACACTTTAACGGCGTAAAAACTTCAAAAAATTTCTTGTTGTTACCAAGTAAAACGATTATTACACAATAATTATTGGAATTAAAAAAAATTGTCTAGATAAGAGCAAAACAATTTCAAAAATTTAAGAGACATTCACTTAATCATTTAAATAATAAATATCATAATAATAATAATAAATTATTTTGATTTAAAATTTCAATCGAATTAATTAAGTTTATTGTAAGTAATTATATTATCGAACTTAAATCCTTCCACTTAAATTAAATTTGAACTTAAAATAGAAAAAATTACCTTTTTCTTAATAATTTAATATTTATTTAATATTTTTAATAATAATAATTTATTTAATACGTAAATAAAATTTTACCTAGAATAACAAAATTAAAAGTGTCTCTTATAGGCAATATATACTACTATGTGGCAAAATATGATTGTAGGACAAAAGTTCCAATTTAAAAGTTTCAAACCAGAAGTTCCAATCCAAAAGTTCCAATATGAAAAAGTCCCAATATACAAAATGTCCAATTTAAAAAAGTTCCAAAATAATAATTTCCAATATAAATAATTTCCAAATTTGAAAATATCAAAGTACGCAAGTACCAAAGTAAGCTTTCTAGCTGCATTAATTTTTTCACAATTTCACTCCAAAGTTAGAAGCTTTGGCAAAAAAAAAGTAAAAAAAAAAAAATCAAATCTGAAGAATTTTTCTAAAAATTAATCAAATTCGTTTGACACTCGTTACTTTGGAGTCGTTTTTCTCGAAATCTTTTTTTCGGACCGTAGGTCCTTTTAACTTTCCCTGGCACATATTTTGAAATAAATATAAAAATTTAATACATATAAATAAATAATGCAAATAATAAAAAGATATTACAAAATCGAAAATCACATAAGAAACAGAAGAAAATTAAAAATTAAAAGGTTAAATTAAATTAAGAAAATTAAAAGGTTATATTATAGCAACATGTAAACAAAATATTTAAATGCAGTGAATACAGTATAAAAAAGTTTTTAAACTCGTAGTTTGAATTTTACAAAAAATATTGAACATTTTGATATTTGGAAATAAAAATAATTGGAACTTTTGGCTTTTGGAAGAAAGAATTATTGGAACTTTTGGACTTTGGAACAAATAATTATTGGAACTTTTTGACTAAAGAGAATTTTTTCAAACCAATTCCGTTCTATTCTGAAAAAAATGAGAAAACTTATAAAATTATAATTAAATAACTATTTCTCATATTATATTATGATTGTCGGAATGTTATCTCTTGGGGGTATAGGAAAATATCAAGTCCAGACAGAAAATGGACTACGGACTGATGCGCGTGGCAACGACCAGGAACCAATATTTCTATGCCAATTCTCTCCTGCGGAATTAATTTTCTAATACTATTTAATCTCAAAATCCTCTTATCGCAAAG
This sequence comes from Leptopilina syphax, assembly GCA_032872505.1. NCBI lineage: Eukaryota > Metazoa > Arthropoda > Insecta > Hymenoptera > Figitidae > Leptopilina > Leptopilina syphax. The sequence goes on along the minus strand of CM065469.1, from coordinate 25,731,270 downwards.
AAATAAGTCGGCCTCCAATGGAGAAAATTTTATTTCACTTTCAACAGTATTTAATCATTAGCATTTTTAATTTAGAAATTGTATTTTTTATTTATTTGATTTTTTAAATTTTATTAATTTGTTTTTTATTCTTATTTATTCAAATTGTTTTACTTTTTGTGCTTTTTTTCTTTAAACCAATTATAATTATTGTAATAATTTTAAATAGTTATTCTTAATTATTACGATTAAAACCACTTATAAAAGCTTATATTATATTCTACGAAATTTTTTACAAATTTTGTTTTTCTTCTAATCTAATAGGATATATATTTATAAGTTATTTATTTATTAATCACTAAATTAAAAATATCTGTACTTTGAAATATTTTCAAATCTTATCTAAAAAGTCAAGAAGCAAAGGATTACAGTGAAGGTGAATTTTATTTAACTTTTCTGATAAAATATTTAGTTTATTGTGACTTTGTTCATTGTAAATATTTATTCTACTATTAGTAGAAAATGTGTTTAGTACATAATTTTCTTCTACAATATAAATTAACTCCGCAATAAATACACGGTAAGAAAATAAATATTAAATTTTGTAAAAGTATTTTTTATAATTTAGAATAAAATTCACAATGTTTATTATATCAATAAATAAAAAAATATTTTTGTACTCTAATTTTTATAACTTTTCCCTTATTGATAAATTTTTTACAAAATTTTGTTATACTTTAAAAACCTTTTTCATACTTTATTTTTTTTTTGAAGAAAAGTTTAATTTTTTTTTTTGTGTGAAAAATATTTATTTCAATTAATCATTGATTATAAACATTGTGAATTTCACTAACGTAGGTATTTCACATTTCTTTTTACAGTTACTTTTCATATAAAAATTACCCTTTTTTGTATTTTCTCCCCAAAACTTTTAATTAATTTCAAAAAAATTTAATATATGTATATCTGGGCTCGAACCAGTGAAAGTATTTAAAAATACGGACTTTACGAACCAAAAATGAAAAATCACGGACCAAATACTGACAAAAATATAACCAGTCCGAGTCAAATAAGAGAATACTTTACCTAAAATTATAAATTAAATTTTCCATAACTATAAAACACGAAGATATCGAGAATTCCGAGTCGATGACTCGGAGTGATTGATTTCTTCAAGTTTTATAATAATTGAAGATGACTGAGTGATAAAATCATTTACAATTCAATTATTATTTTCAAGAATTTTTAACTAAAACTCTTCTTAAAATCCATTATTTTTAATATTTTTCGAAAAAGTTCTTTGACAATTTTCAAATCCATTTGTTTACAATATTCAATTTTACGAAATTTCAATTATTCGTTAATTCTTCAATTAAATAAATATTAGAAAATAAAAACTTAAAATAATATTAAAAAAATTCAATTAAACCTTTTCAAAAAAATTAATTTCAAAATCCAATTATTTTTAAAAATTCACGCTAATATATTGATTTTAATATTCAATTATTATATAAAATTCTAACTGTAATTCATTTTTAAATAAATTTTTATTAGAAAATTCTAGGTACTAAAATTCAATTATTTAAATACAAAAATAAATAATTTATTCAATAATTGAATGTTTCTTAAAATTTGTGAAAATAATAGAATCTCTAAGAAGAATTTTACACTGAAAAAAAAATTTATTTGATTCAAATAACCGATTATTTGGTTATATTCAAATAAATATTTATTTGAATCAAATAATTTTTATTTGAATTAAATAAATTGTATTTGAATCAAATATTTCAGTATTTGAAGCAAATATTATTTAATTGATTCAAATAAAAATTATTTGATTCAAATAAATATTTATTTGAATATAACCAAATAATCGGTTATTTAAATCAAATAAATTTTTTTTTCAGTGTATTACTTTTTAACAATATTTAATTTTTGCGAAGAATATTATTACTCTTGAAAATAATTAAATTTCTGTAATAATTTGTAGCTTTTACAAAATTCAATTTTTTTTCGTGTTTTTAACTAAACAACTTTTATAAATCCAAATTATTTTTATAATAACTAGCGACATATCCTCACTCGCTAACGCTCGCTCGGTTGTATTTATAATTATTTGTTTTTATTTATTTGAGATAAGTAAATGTTTACTGGACATAAATATTTTATTTTATAGCATGTAATAAATAGTTATTTGTACCAAATATGAATTACTTAAGTAAAAATATGCAATAATTAAATAATATAATATTACTTATTATTACATATAATAATCACTAATTCATTCATTCTGTTTGTCCACATCTGAAGTTTGACTTTTGCGTATGGTTTTGTTTTTTTTCTTTAGAAAATATTGTTTGACAAATAGAAAATATGCAGGTATTTTTCATGATTTATAATAAAATAATATTTGAAATTGGAAAATTAAAATTTTTTTTAAAAGTTATGATTAACAAATAAATTTTGTTTTTTATATACATACGCTTTTTATAAGAATCTTCGTTTGACTGATCTAAATTATACAAATTTGTATGCTTTTTATTTATAAAAAATATTAGAAAATTGTTAATTGTTAAGAATTATGATTAAGAAATAAGAATTATATGAGGCATTCCATTTCAAAACGACCCCCTTCGTAAACAATTGCCAATGTAAGACAATTTTTAAATGAATATTTCTTCCATTCTTTAGAACCAAATTACTTTTTATATTAGTGATTTCGAAAGTAGAATTTCTGAACTTTCTGATAATAAAAAAATATATTTTTTTAATAATTTAATTTAAATAGAAAATTGAGTTTAAAAGTTAAACTTTGAAAAATCTCAAAACACGTTACCTCCGATTTTAATAAAATTCATATCAAACAAAAGCTTGAATATTGTTCTTTTTATTTATCAAACGATAATAATGGACATTTCAGTGGATTTTGAGAAAATAATTAAATTTTACAGACATTTAGAAGGTTATTATGGGGCGCATGATTTCAGCCAAATTATTAAATTTATAATTGTCATATATTAGAATTTTGAACTTCATAATCATCATTTACTTGAAATTTAGGTGTCTATAATTTGATGTTGACATTATTATAATATTGAGAATTGATATTTGTTATAATTTACTAAAGTCAAATTTTTATTTTACAGATTTTCTAAGTATTATAAATATAAATTACAATAAATTTCGCACTATGAAATTGTATATATAATAAATTTTTTAAGAATAACAATTATGTTTCATAATTTCTATAGAATCTAGTTATAAATTAACATAATTTTTAACTTGTGAAATGGAAAGTAATATAATTATTAAAAGTATAATATTTATTTCTTACAATTTGTATGAAATCTAATTATTATTTGAAACAATTACTGTTTTTCACATTTTTCAAATAACCGAAATTTAAATCCTCGAATTATTATTTGACATAATTTTAAATTATATAAAGTTTTATTTCTTATAATTTTTATTGAACAGAATTATTATTTAATATAATGTTTATTTTATAAACTTTTAATATGGCTTAATTTTTATATCACCGACGACGTAATTCACAGATTATTCTACGAATAAATGAAAATTTACTGTGAAAACAATGAAAATCTATTGTTAATTCGTAAAATATCCTGCGATTCAGGTATTCAGTGGCATAAAAATTAAGATATTTGAAAGATTTATAAAATAAACATTATTTTAAATAATAATTCTGTTTAATAAAAATTATAAGAAATAAACTTTAAATAATTTAAAATTATGTCAAATAATAATTCGAGGATTTAAATTTCGGTTATTTAAAAATGTGAAAAACAGTAATTATTTCAAATAACATTTAGATTTCATACAAATTATAAGAAATAAATATTATACTATTAATAACTATATTACTTTCCATTTCACAAGTTAAAAATTATGTTAATTTATAACTAGATTCCATAGAAATTATGAAACAAAATTAAGGTAAGTGTACATAATTACGGCATGTTAAGGCCCTTGCTTGAGAATTATATTTCTGTTATTTTAGCAAATAACTTAAAGTGCAAGAAAACAAATGCATCATAAAAGTTAATTAATCATTATCAGTTTTTCATTGTTTGTATCTGTTTAAAAACTAAATTTATATTAATTTTTAATAATATTTTAAAACACTCAATTGAACGTTATTCCGTGCAAAAATTTTGCCATGTAGGTAATTCCGTGCCCACTTGTCCATAATTGCGGCATATTCCGTTTTCACGCATTCTTATATATAAAATATCAATCTTTTTGACAATAATTATTCTTAATAAAATTAATAACATAATATACTTCGCGGTTATTAAATAATACATAAAAATTTAGTTCTTTAAAAACATTTTGAGCATTGTAGATGAGGATGTCGTCTCTATCAATCTGCTATAGCAAATAAGGTTATAGCACGGAATTATGAACGCATATATAAAATGTTTTGAACCTAATTCCGTTCGTAAAATTCGAGTTATAAAACAGATTATAACTAACAAATGGTTAGTAAAACACTACCACGCAATTACCTCATTTGTTTGTTTATAATTTCGTTTTTTATTAAAAAAATGTAAGCATATTAAATATTCTTATTAGATTCATTAAAATAAGTTTAATATAAAACAATGTAATTCCCTATTTACGTGTGTCACACGGAATAATGTACTTCGAGTGAAAAGAGCGAACGTAATTCCGTGTTAAAAAAAGTGATTTTTATGTAAAATAAACTTTTAAAAATAACTCAGCAATAGGAAATATAATTTAAATAGGTCTTTATTAATCAAAAAATGAAAACATAAATTAAAAAATATTCACACTTCACTTTTCTTATCCTTACGAAGATCACCTACAGTCGTAGCTGTCACTCGAAGCATACCGCATTGCACGACGCTGAGTCGACGATTGACTGACAAAATATTTTACTTTGAGTACATAAACTAAACAGATGCAATTAAAACACAGAATATTGATTTAATAAATAACAAAGTTTGTGCTAAAATTTTTCACTTGTTGAAATATTTTGTCATTTCTTATTCTACTTAATTTAAGGAAATAGCACGTGACAGCCCGGAATTATGTACTAGCACGTAATTATGTACAATTACCTTATTATACTTAAAAAATTTATTATACATACAATTTCATAGTGCGAAATTTATTGTAATTTATATTTATAATACTTAGAAAATCTGTAAAATAAAAATTTGACTTAAGTAGATTATAACAAACATCAATTCTCAATATTATAATAATGTCAACATCAAATTATAGACATCTAAATTTCGAGTAAATGATGATTATGAAATTCAAAATTCGGATATATGACAATTATAAATTTAATAATTTGGCTGAAATCATGCGCCCCGTTATTATGCATAAATTGGGAAAAACAAATGCCGCCCTATACTTAATAAATGGTTTTCTCAATATAACCTTCGAAATGTCTGTAAAATTTAATTAATTAATTAAAATTTACTGAAATGTCCATTATTATCGTTTGATAAATGAAAAGAAGAATATTCAAGCTTTCGTTTGATATGAATTTTATTAAAATCGGAGGTAACGTGTTTTGAGATTTTTCAAAGTTTAACTTTTAAACTCAATTTTCTATTTAAATTAAATTATTAAAAAAATATATTTTTTTATTATCAGAAAGTTCAGAAATTCTACTTTCGAAATCACTAATATAAAAAGTAATTTGGTTCTACAGAATGGAAGAAATATTCATTTAAAAATTGTCTTACATTGGCAATTGTTTACGAAGGGGGTCGTTTTGAAATGGAATGCCTCATATCCATTTTATGCATAATTTTTATTTCTCAATGGGTCAGAATTTCTCAAACGGATCACCTAAAACTAAAAAAATTTTTTTTTAACCAAAATAGTTTTTTTTTTACTCTTAATATCGTTAAGAAGAATCCCTGAAAATATTAAGGCAAAAAATAATTTTTTGTAAAAGTTATTAACAATTGAATTTTTTAGTACTGCTTAATTCACAAATTTTTTTCTCGAGTTCCAGTTGACGGATTTTAAAATTAAAATATTAAGTCGACCTCTTAAAATCGTCCAAAAATATTTTTTTCTGTTCTGTATCGAAAAAAACAGAAACGTATTTTTTTATTTTGGTTTAATTGTCAAAATTTTCGAGTTATGAATTTTCGAAATTTTGGACTTCTAACTGTAGACGCTGTAGACCTATATTCAGTAGCTTATAATTCCGAAAATATTGAGTTTAGGAAAAAGTTGTCAAAGAATGAAAGTTTTAGTTTTCTTTCAACTTTTAAAAAATGTAAACAAAAAATTTTTTTAAAAATTTTTTATTAAAAAAAATTTTTTTTTTATAAACAAATTAATTTTTTTAACTTTGGGCCTGATTTTTTTTTCATTTTTTTAAAATTTATTTATACCTTATAATATAGAGAAGATTTTCCAAAAAGTCCCGTAATGAGCCTGATGTGTTAAATGAGTTTTAAAACATTTTCAAAAATCACTTGCAAGCATCATAGTGGGATTTTTTTTACAATTAAATTTTTAAAACTGTCTACAGCGTAGATCCTTTAAGTTAAAACAAAAAACACTTAAATAGATTGAAAATTATACGCTGCAGACAGTTTTAAAAAGTTAATTGTAAAAAATCCCACTGTGATGCTTGCAAGTGATTTTTGAAAATGTTTTAAAACTTATTTAACACATATCTGTTTTTTTTTCGATACAGAATAGAAAAAAAATATTTTTGGCCGATTTTAAAAGGTCGACTTAAATTTCACGTGGAATTGCCCATAAATTTTTTGTTTTTAAATTTTTTTTATTTTTTATAATTTTTTATATAGTTTGTTTATAAAAAGTTAATAAACAAATATGTTCTTCACGTTCTAACAAAAAAATTAAAATTTTATTTTATTCCTTAAATGTCTCCGAGTGTAAAACCGTTTCGAAAAAAATAAGCCTCAATTAGAAAAATGTTATTAATTAAAAACTGCAGCTTTGTAGAGCTTTATATGACGTTAAACTCGCCCCGCGCGCATTGGCATTTTTTACAATTTACTGTTTAAAATTGTCTGGGACCTACAAATTTTATCGGATTTTCATGGGTTTGGTCTTAAATTGAAGGGAATAAAATTTCTAAGAGATTCCTCTAAACCAATTTTTGAATTTTAAATTGTTTATATTTTTTTTGTTATTCAAAGTTAATAATTTACAATATTTTTAGAAAAAATCATGTTAATTTTTTTATTTTTTCGTTACAGATGATTGGAATGAATTTAAATTAGTCCAGCATGACCACCAGACAAATAATAATGTATAATACAGTTACATGAACAATAATCTAGTTATCAATAATCAAGTAGAGCTTTACATTACTTTAAACTCGTTAACATAAGAAAAATAATTTTTCTTTTTGCCGAAATAAGAAATTTATTTGTTTAAAAAGTAAATAATTTGTTTATAACAAATGTAATTGTTTGTGCTAATAAATTTTTAAAGTTTTTGAAAGAAAGTACATATTATATAAACATTTTATGTTTAAAAAATGCATAAAATGTTTACAAGTGTCAAAGAAACTTGATTATTGTTCATGTAATTGTTCATAACAATGGTAATTGTTAAATTCAAAATAATTTTTACCAAAATCGACATATATTACTTAAATAAACATAAATTTGTGTGAAAAAAAAAATTTTTATAAAAAAAATTTCTATTTGTTAATTAGTCTGAATTGGCATCTTTCTGCACCCAATCGACGATATATTGATAAATGTAACTAATTTTAAGAAGAATTTGAACTATTAACATTTTGAAAAAATCTAAGTTTTTTAAAGTTTCTAATTACATTCATTAAACATTGAAAGTTTAAGAAATTTCAAATTAAAGCCTTTTGAAGTTCATCTATTTTTGAAAATTGTAAACTCAATTCTTTTAAATGACAATTAATATTGAAATATTTAAATAAAATTATTCAATAAATAATTTATAAATAACAATAATTGTATGATTGTTTTTTAAGAATGAAGTTATTTAAAAAGAAATATTATTGTCGGAAATAGAAAAATTTGAAAGTTTTGTGTTAGAATTCGTGGTGATTTCATAGCAAAAAAGAAACCATTTTCGATTTTTTAGGGCAAAAAATTGAGAGTTTCCGGGCAGCGATTTTTCTGAAATTGTGTAGGAATGTTAGGAGACTCACTAGAAGCCATTACCAAAAATAAAATCCTTGGTCAATTGATAACTCTAATTTTGCCATTTTTTTTCTCTATTTATACCTAATTTTTCGATTTTTTAGGACAAAAATATATTATATATATGTGACCTGGACAGTGAAAAGGGACCTTACGTGCGAAAACAAGTTTTCGAGAAAACAGCAGTTAAAGTTTAACTTAGAAAAACCCTTGTAACTTTTTTAAATATTAATATTTTTTTTATCAAGTCAGGCTTATTTTCTTCACCGTGGATCACAGTATCAAAATAAAAAACATACAAGTAATGAAATTTTTTTTTAATAATTGATTATATAAATTAATAACAAACTCCCTAAACATAGAAAAAATAATCTAAGTTTTTTAACTAGCAACAATAAGTATAAATAAGTGACACATGTTTGTAAGGGTTTTCGAGGCCGCTGATTACGAATATGATGTTAAATTGACAATTTGACAGTTGACAGCTGTCAACTTCTCTAAAAAGTGATCGTTTTTTGTAAAAAAGACAGTAATAAGGTTTTTGAGGTCGCTGATTAAGAATATGATATCAAATTTGAATTTTCACTGTTGACATTTGTCAAAGAAACTGTCAACTTTTCTAAATAATAAAATATTATCGTTTTCGTTATTTTAATTTGTATAATAACAAAAAATAAGTTTTTTCGAATTTTTACTCTTGTTCCCCAGTAGCACGTAATATTACAGCGATATTGGGAACATTGCCTTAACATTACCAATATTGCCACAATGTTGTGGCATATTGCTGGAATGTTCCCAATATTACGTCCTACTTGGGTTTCTTTTGACTTTAAATTTTTTTTTTAAAAACTTCTAATCATTTTATGACTTTTTGGTTTTCACCATCTTAAAGAGCGTTTCAAACCCTATCCAAATCAACAAAAAAGTAAAAAATGATTTTTTGACACGTAAGGTCCCTTTTCATAGACCAGGTCACATATATTAATTAATGGAAGCTTGGAGGGGGATAAATACTATAACATTTTTTTCAATATTTTTCAAAGTTGGAGGGGTATAAATTGTATACCCCTTTCATTATCAATTTTTCAACCTTGGAAGGGAAACATTTTAATATAATATAAGATTTTTGAAAAAGTTCTTTAAGAATTTTCAAATTCGTTTGTTTACAATTCAATTTTACAAAATTTCAATTATTCGTAAATTCTCCAATCAAATATATATTAGAAAATAAAAACTTTAAATACATAATTTAAAAAAAATCCTCAATTAAAGTTTCTCAAAAAAAATTAATTCCACAGAATTGTTATAGTTTAAAATATAGAAAATTCAAATTTTCAAAGATTTTGATCTGAAATCTTTTCAAAATTCAATTATTTTTATAAATTTACGCTCTAATGCTTTTAATATTCAATTATAATTTAAAAATTATAATTAATAATAAATAATAAATAATTAATTAATTAATAATTAATAATTAAATAATAAATAAAAATATCTATAAATTTTTAAATAACTGAATTCTTTTGATGAATTTTAATAAAATTTTTAAGACTTTTTTCGAGGAATTCGATCAAAATTGTATCAAAAATAATTTATATTCTGCAATGAATTTTATTATTTATGAAAATAATTGAATTCCTAAAAAGAATTTTTTTATTTACGAAAATAAATAATATTGAATCCCCATAAAAATTTTATTATTTATGGAAATAATTCAATGATTGCGAAGAAATTTTGATGATGCTGAAGTCCGCAACGTTTTTAAAAACGAAAACGAAAAAATAAAGGGACGGTTTTTTTTATTTTTGATTCTAAATCATGTTAATTTTTAATAATTGTATCTTAAGCAACAATTAATTTCTTAAAAATTAAGAAACATGAAAATTAGAGATGAATTTAACTTGGAAAAGAATTCTTTTTTGATTTTTCGTTTTTAAAAACGTTGCGGACTTCAGCTTCATAAATTTTGAAAATAATTAAAATTTTGACGAGAATAATTTTAAAAGTTTTTTAAACATAAGTAATTGAATATCTGCAATAATTTGTAATTTCTCTAAAATTATCCAAATTATATTGTACAATTTACGAACTTTTCATCTTTTTCACTGATTTTCAGTGAAAAAATAACTGAAAAAATAATTAAACTTGACTAATTAAATCAGTCAAAAAAAATTTACTGAAACTTCAGTTATTTTTAACTGACAATCAGTTATTTTTAACTAATTGTCAGTAGAAATATTACTATTTAAATTAGTGACTGACTTTTTGCTTCTGAATCAGTTATTTTTAACTGATATTTATTTTCTTTACACGAAAAAAAATTGATTCTATTACAATAAATAAAAATGTCATGTAATTTTAAATTAGAAATAAAACTCTTAACAATTGTTAAAAAACTTTTAATCGAATTTCAATTGTGAAAGATCCCAAATAATAACTTTGTATTCACAAGTGTAAATTTTTAGTTAAAATTCATCGAATTCAAATAACAATCTTGTTTAATATTTAAATAGCGTTTTATCATTTTTGTTTTGAAACTAAAAAAATTTTTTACGTTAAAAACAAATTTTTTTAGATTAAAAAATTTTAGATATTTATATATATATAGGTATATGTAAGAAAGTATCGGTATATTTTTCTCATTGCGCATGAGTAACACAACTGATATATTACATGACTTGCGTGTGTAGTCATTCAATTACTTTCGTTTCTTCCTGGTTCTCCGGATGGGGTACTTTTATTTCTCTTTGTTTTCTCTTCTAATTATTACGTTTCTTAAGAAAATTAAACACAAACAATTATTATTTACGTATTTGTAAAATTGTATTTTTCTCCTTTTTATTTTCCGTAAATGTAAAATTTAATTTTCCACTCTCTACAGTTGAATTAGTAAATTTTACTAATAAATTAGTAGAAATTACTATTTATTAGTAAAATTTACTAATTCAAAAGCAAAAAGTCAATAACTAATTCAAATTTAAAGAGCAAATATAAAGTTTAATAATTTACAATTATAAAAAAGAATATTATTATTATTTTAAAAATCGTATGTGACATTTCAATTTGTAATAAAATCAAATTTTTCCTTATTCATCTAAAATAATATTGTTCATATTGCTAATTATTTTTTACTTCTGAATAAGAAAATATTCTATTTTTTTGTAAATATATTTTTTATATAAAATGTAATAATTATATATGTAAAATTTTAATAATTGTTCTTTCAAGTACTTTCTAATTCTGAATCAGTAAAATTTTTGACTTGAATTGACTGAAAATATTAGTGACTCTATTCTCACGATTTTAATCACTGGAAATCAATCAAATTTCCCTATAATCATTTTTCGACACACTCTAAATCTGAATCAGTAAAAATTTCAGTGATTTCAATTTAGTGACATAGTTTTCTTTGATGAATCAGTGGTTTTTACTGATTCTCAGTGTAATTCCACTGATGAATTAAAGAAAACTGGTCCACTGAATTGAAATCAGTGAAATTTTCATTGATTCAGATTTAGAGTGCAATACAACGTTATACAAATTTCATTTTATTTCCTACAATTTTTTCGACAAAGAAATGAATTTTTTCAGAAATAATGCTTTTCAGTATAACATTAGATTCTGAAACAGAAGCATCGAATCCAAAGGAGATAATTGTGAGGAAATCGCAGCTAGAAATGTCACCAGAGTTCTAATTATCATATTTACAAGATTGAAGAGAGGGCCTTGATTCAAAAAAAAAAAAAGAAAAACATGAAAAATCTACAGCGTACACTTAGAGCTTGTATATCTGAGTGCACTCTACAATAATGCGCGTGCTAGATAGCGCGTAAAATGTGAGTCGAAAAATAGAAGGCGACGAGTTAAGTCTCGAACGGTCTCGTATAAAACCGGAGCGTGCGCCGCGAACTTGATTTACAAGAGGCCGATTAAAACAGTCGCCGAGTCAGGCCCCTTTTACTCGCGGAAGCTGGAGCCGCACTGACTCTTTCGATCTCAGTCAGTGGACCAGCTCGACTAAAAATTCTCTCCACACCTGAGCCCCCAACTTTATTATTCCCAGTAATCGAAAATTTATCCCAAAAAGTGTTAACACTCAATAGACTTCAGTACATCGTTAAAAAATTCGCCAGAAAATTAAAAGCACCAAGAAATCGAAACATTAAAACCATCAAGAAAATAAGAAATCAAAAAATCGAGAAATCAAGAAATTAAGAAAACAAGATATCAAGAAATTAAGATTTTAAGAAATCAGGAAATCAAGATTTTAAGTTATCAAGAAATCAAGAAATCGTCTTCAAAAGAAAAATATCCTCCAATCGACTGTGAATTATAAACTGACTGGAAGCAGTATTCAAAAGATCGTCAACAGCAAAGTGATCTTGGGGAAAAGAATTGTTGAACCGTGAATTGCAAACTAACGCAACTACCCAAAGATCGAAAGAAGTAAACCACTATTTACTCCCACCATCACCACCAAGAACCGAATGATCAAAGTGTAAAATATCTAGCCAATCTCAAACAATTTGATTTCCGGGGATTGTTTGCTGCCCTTGAATAGTATAAAAGCAGTTGGAATTCATTCAGACAAGATGCCAACCATCAGATGGATAGTAACGGGGTGCCAAATAACGGGGAGTGTTCGTTGTTCACGTTTTTCGAGATACCCCACACCTAACATTGGGGTGAGAAAATTTTCTGGAATTGTCAATTCAAATAAATGTACCCGATACATTTGTGAGCCTCAAGGTATCAACAGGGTGACGAGGAGCAAGAAGAATTTTTCCATATTTTCCACAACTCAAATTAATACAATGCCTGCCTCCATCGACTCATTTTATCCACAGTAAGTTTTTGTTTTTCTTGTTGTTGTTATTATTTTTCTATTCAGTACTAATTTCGTGTGCTGGTGATAAAGCTCCGGAAGTCTTGCGTGCGAGTGTCTGACACAGCTTCCGATGAATCATGACAACTATGTGACATTAGATGCGGGAGAACTTTATTATAATTATGATTCTCTGGGTCCAAATGGGTTTAAGTGGATGTCAAGGGGGTTCGAAAGATTCTCTTTAAACTCAAGCTTCTTCTGCTTTCAATTTTACTTCATTTTCGACTAATTTCATTTTGAATTGAAGATTTTATTTTCTATTTACAAATTCAATTTGCGCAGTAAAAAAATTCATTTGATTCAAGTAACCTACTATTACTCTCTAAATCTGAATTAGTAGTTTTCTACTAATTGATAGTAGAAAACAACTAAATCATGTAGTATGTCGATTTACTAATTTGAAATAGTAAAAAATACAATTTACTGATAAATCAGTAGTTTTCTACTAGTAATTAGTAGTTTATTTCTAGTAATTAGTAGTTTACTACTAAAAATTAGTCAAAACTGTTACTAATTCAAGTAGTAAACAAATCCGCACTCTTTCATTAGTAGAAAACTACTAATTCAGATTTAAAGAGTATCAAATAAATATTTACTTGAGTCAAATAAGTTGTAATTGAACCAATAAATTTAATATTTGGAACAGGTTATACCATTTAATTGACCCAAATAATTATTTGATTCAATATTTAATTGATCGGTCAAGTAATCGGTTATTTAAATCAAATGAACTTTTTCAAGTGCAAATATCTCCCCAAAGTTCTGAACGTTAAAATGAACGAAAATTTATTTTTTCTTGAAATTAAATAATTTTAATTATAATTATTTTGCGTCACTATTAAGAAAATAAATAACTCACCCAGAGATATTTTATTTAAACAAAGAAATTTTATTTTATTTTATTTGAGTTAAATAAACGTATATTTGTCTCAAAACCAAGTAGGTTATTTATTTGTTTTAAATAAAAATTTTATTCGTCATAAATAAAACATATATTTGAGTTAAATAAAATTTTATTTAAACCAAATAAAATTTATTTGAAACAAATAAAAAGTCTAGTTGGTTCTGAGTCAAATATATCTTTACTCTGGGGTGTAAAGTTTTTATATGTGAAATTTAGATTTTTTTATATTTACATTTAATTATTACAATCAGTAATGTATGGAAAAAATTTTTTAAAAATATTTCGTTCATTTGAACGTGCGAAATTTGTCGATTATTGCAAATTATATAAATGTAGCAATTTTTTTTAAAGAATTTTTTCTTTATTCTTTTGTATAGAAACTGTTCTTTATTCATAAAGTTTAAGAATATATTTATTTAATATTTATTCTAAAAATGATCCTACTGTGGTTTTAATAAAATTTTTCGATATTTTTTCCTTATAAAAGATTTTTGCAAGAGTTTGCGTTATTATGAATTTTTTGTATGAATATAGAAAATTATCAAGACTTCAAAACGCAAAAAAAGTTTATTAATAAATATTAATTTATTAATAAATAAATATTCACTTAAATAATTTTTGTTGAAATAAAATAAAATTGAATTGAATTGCAATAATTTCAGTCAAAAATTGCAGCAGTAATTGTTTCAAAATTTAATTATTTTCTAGAATTTCTAATTGAAATTCTATTTGTCATTAGTTTTTTGTGCTTCACAGAATATTTCTTTAATAGACTAAAAGTACAAATTTTATTTAAAAAAACACATATTCTTAAATGTAGAATAAAGTTACAATGGTACATTAAAAACAATGAATGAATAGAAATAATTATAGAGATATAATGATTCATTGGAAGTTATTCGCTTTTTATTTTACTCTGAGGACTTTAACCATCAGATAAATTCGCTTCAATCTCGAAAAAAAATTGCCCAAAATTGCGTCACTGAATTATATGATAAATTAAAATACATTTGATAAGAAATATAACGTGTTTCTGGCTAAGAAGATTAGGAAATATTCAAAATATATTTTTAAACTTTGCAAAATATTTTGCCAAAATATAAGAATAAATATAGTAATATGAATAGTTAAAAAGTAAAAGAGTATAGAAAAATAGAAAAATAGAAAAAGAGTAAAAGAGTAAAATAATAAAATTGTAAAATAGTAAAATAGAAAAAGAGAAAAAAAATTAAAATAGTAAAATAATAAAATAGTAAAAGAGTAAAATAGTTAAATGTAAAAAATGAATTACTAATTGGTACAATTATTATAAATCAGCATTTTTCCTAAAATATTTTTACAATTTGATTATTCTAGAGTTACGAGTCTTCTGACGACACACGCAGCTAAAAGTCCGTTAACGAAAAACGACTATTACGAGCAAATAGGAGGAGTACCGATTATAAGCCACATTAATAATCCTCTATCACCGAAACTAAGAGCCTATATTGAAGAATGTGTCAAATTATGTCAACCGGACGACGTTTACATTTGCGATGGAAGTGAAGCTGAAAATAATCACATGATTAATCTACTTGTAAAAAAAGGGACCATTGAATCACTGCCAAAATACTTCAACTGGTTCGTACTCTTGTTTTTTATTCTAAACTATATACGATAAACATATACACATAATGGTACATAACTCCCCCATTATATGTAATACCGTATATGACGTAAAGAAGATAATTAAAGTCACCTATTTATATATTAAAACAACTTTCAAATAAAACTTTAGATATCATATTTTTGAACCTCGAAATCATTTTTCATTCAATTTGTAGAAAAGTTATAAAAAAATCAAACAAAACACTGTAAAAAGAAGTGTGTTTTAATGCATTTAGCCTTCAAATTTTTATGCACTTTAAAGTGCATAAAAAAGCGAAATACATTACATTTGTGACCAAAACGCATGAGGGTAATGCACTTCAAAGTGTGTTCAGATCTGGGACATCATTTATGCACTTGAAGTGCATTCCAGTAACACACTTCTTTTTACAGTGAATTAAATAAATTCAAACAAAATCAAACGAAATTAAACAAAAGCAGACAAAAACAAACAAAAGCAAACAAAAATCAAACAAAATTAAACAAAAGTCAAACGAAATTAAAGAAAATTAAAGAAATATCAAACAAAAGCAAACAAAAGCAAACAAAATCAAATAAATTTAAACAAAATTAAACGATACTCAAACAGAATCAAAAGAAAAATTAAACGAAAATCAAACGAAATTATACGAAATCGAACAAAATCAAACAAAAATCAAAGAAAGTCAAACAAAAACTATCGAAAACTATCAAAAATCAAACAAAATCAAACAAAATTACCTAAGCAAAATTAAACAAAACCAAACAAAAATCACACAGTTTTTCTAAGGATATCAAATTGAGACAAAAAAACGTAGCAAAATGTTGCGAAGCAACGTTTTGATAGGTTTTTTGTCTCAATTTGATATCCTTAGAAAAACTGTCAAAACAAAATCAAACAGAAAATCAAATAGAAAAATTACAGAAAGAATCAAACAAAAAAATAAATCAAAAAAATTATTAACAAAACAAATAAAAACAACGGACAAAATACATTTTACTCAAAATTTAATTACATCTAAGTCAATCGAAAGTGAAACTGGATAGTACGTATTACATCAAGTTTCACTTACTAGTTAATTTAACTTTCTTCTTTAGCCTAGATTTAAAATGCTCTTATTTTACAAATTTTCAATGTGTACTTTACAACAAATTATGAAAAAAAAATTTTTCTCGAAATAATTACAAACTATGTGTGTGTAAAATAAAAAAAAATTGGTACACTTTCACTGAGATGATGTGAATTCGAGTAAAGAAGAAGAAGAAGAAGAAGAAGTGTGACGTTTGCGTATGTACATCAGTAAATTATACACATATGTGTGTTGACCGTGACTTTATAAGACTTTACAGTTATCATGAAATATCAGCTGCAGGCAATTTGCAACGTCAAACGTCACACATTGGTCTTTGTACTCTTTCGAAAATTCAAAACCCACATCACCTGCTGCATATCGAAAATTATTACTAAATATATTTCCTCAATAAATAATGCTGATAATTCTATATATTCAAATAAGAAAAAAATAACGATTCCATTCTTTCATAAGAAATTATGTCAAAGTTAAAAAAACGCCCAAAAATCAGACACAACATTATTTATCAAAAATTATTCAAAACATATAGAGCATAATATTTTCCCAAAATTCTCTTTGCAATTTTTGAAATATTTTTCTAACACGAATTCGATAAATTTCTATAAAAATCTTCCGCCATATTGAATCCGCCATTTTGAATTTTTATAAAAGATTTAAACTTATGCGATAAATTTCTTAAAAAACTATATTTCATATTAATATTAACTATATTTCATACATCATTTTCAAATTTTAAAAACTGATTTCGAATTCTTAATCAGCGACTCCAAAAAACCCTGGGTAATAAGTTTCAAAAAAATTCGATAAATTATTAATTTTTTTGTTCGCTATATTGAATACACCATTTTGAATTTTTTAAAACTGACTTCGAATTCGCAATCAACGACCCAAAAAACCCCCGAGTAATAAATTTTAAAACAATTCGAATAATTATTAATTTTTTCGTCCGACATATTGGATCCGCCATTTTGAATTTTTAAAAACTGACTTCGTATTCGTAATCAGCGACCCAAAAAACCCCCGAGCAACAAGTTTCAGAACATTTCGATTAATTATTAATTTGTCGTCCGCCATATTGAATCCGCCATTTTGATATTTTAAAACCTGACTTATAAATATGAAATTGAGATAAAAAACGTATAAAAATAGTTGCGAACCAAAATTTTGATACGATTTTTGTCTCAATTCGATATCCTTAGAAAAACCTATGATAGTATAAAAAAATAGAGAATAATTTTCTGCAATAAATAAATTGTCTCATCTCACACAGCTGGTTAGCAAGAACAAATCCAGCCGATGTTGCCCGAGTGGAGAGTCGTACCTTCATTTGTACCAATTCAAAAAATGAGACCATTCCCACGCCGAGAAATGGAATCAAGGGAACACTGGGAAATTGGATCTCGCCCAACGATATGGAGGATGCTGTAATGGATCGCTTTACAGGATGTATGAAAGGTAAACAAATCTAAAATGATACACGAGTGGTGATGATGATCAAATTTCATAATTGCGGGCAAATTCCTTCATAATACACATTTCACGCAGAGAACAAATTTTTTTTTCCTGTAAATTCATCACAATGTTTCGAAATTCATATTATTGACGATTACATTTTTTTCAAAGATTGAATCGTGTGTGTGTATTCTATACAAAAGCGCTGATATTGTGACAGGAAAAATATGCGACCGTAGATATAATTGCTCGCTTTGTAAACAAGATCACTGCGAATTGAGGCGATAATGAATTACATTATTATGCGTATTTTTTTTTCTTCATCGCTTTATAATTTTTCTCTGAATGTCAATAACCGTGTGTGGCGAATTATTTTCTTTTGTCTAAATCAGAGTTGTTGCCAAAGAATAAAAGTATTCTACATTCAAGGGGAATCCTTTTGCTTTGAGAGGATAACTTTCTTAATTTATCCTCTCAAAACAAAAATATTCCACTTGAATGGATATTAGAAGATAGCCTCTAAATACGATATTATTTATTAATAATTAACTACCGGAGAAATAATCGTTTTGAATAAATAAAGTAAATGAATAATAAATCATCGAAAATGAATAATTAATTACAAGTACAACACACTTGGCTGATATTGAATTTTCTATCGAAGGTCGCACCATGTACGTGATACCATTCAGCATGGGACCAGTTGGTTCTCCGCTATCGAAAATTGGCATCGAAATAACCGACTCGGCCTACGTTGTGTGCTCCATGAGAATCATGACCAGAATGGGTTCTCAAGTTTTGGACTTTCTGGGCAAGGGGGACTTCGTCAAGTGTCTCCACTCTGTGGGAATGCCAAAATTAGATTCCAAAGTCAAGGTGAATCTCTCCTGGCCCTGTGATCCCGAGAGGACAATAATTCTCCACAAACCAGCCAAGAACGAAATCGTCTCCTATGGTAGTGGCTACGGAGGGAATTCACTTTTGGGCAAAAAATGCTTTGCACTCAGAATAGGTTCCACCATTGCCAGGGACGAGGGTTGGCTAGCCGAACACATGCTGGTAATAATCAATGTTCTTTTTGATTTTTATATTTATTTGATTAGAGTGTTAGGGAACTTTCAACAGATTTTTAATCTCTCTCCCCATTGGGGACAAAAAAATTCTGATGCATTTTTATTCCCACAACTTTAAACAGATTTTAAACCTCTCTCCTCATTAAAATGCATCATTTTTGTGTCCACAATGGGGAGAGAGGTTAAAAATCTGTTTAATGTCCATGTAGTGTGTTTAGACTTTAAACCCCTTACCCCCTCAGAAGTGCCCTAAAAGTTGATCATCTTTTAAATTTAAACACTTAACGTTTTTAGATTCTGGGAATAACGAATCCAAAGGGCAAGAAACGATACATCGCGGCTGCATTTCCAAGTGCATGTGGCAAAACGAATTTAGCAATGATGCAACCAACGCTTCCTGGTTACAAGATTGAGTGTGTAGGCGATGACATTGCCTGGATGAGATTCGACAAGAAAGGCGTTCTAAGGGCAATAAATCCAGAAAATGGATTCTTCGGCGTTGCTCCAGGCACAAGTATGGCGACAAATCCAAATGCCATGAAGACCATTTTTCAAAATACAATCTTCACGAATGTCGCCAAGACCAGTGAGGGTGGTGTTTTCTGGGAGGGAATGGAAAAGGAAATTCCAAATGACGTCGAGGTAGAGTATTTCAAATAATTGAATACTAATCGAATGGTCACATCGAAAAATGACAGTAAAAATTTTAAATGCGAGTACTCCTAATTTCTAGACGTTCTGTAGAGGCATAACCCAAATTATATATTTAATTTGTCCGGCATCGGTGATTCAAACCGGAAGGCTCTGATATTAATGGACAGGTTTCAAGAAAGAGTAACTGTTAAATTATTAAAGTTTTTATTTGAATCCTTTACAATTAGAATCAGAGAGAAAGAGTAGATCCATTCTGGCCAGCCAAAGTGAAAGGTCCTGAGTGTAGATGTCGATGTAAATTAGATAAAACACCCCTCAGCCTAGGAGTGACCGAATTATTGATTTGCAATTGAAGAAGAAGAAAAATAAGACGTAGAAGTAGAAGAACAGCATAAAACTAATTTTTAATTCCAGATTACGGATTGGCACAACAATGAATGGAACTATGATGTCAAAGCTCCAGCCGCTCACCCCAATTCCCGATTTTGCTCACCAGCTGACCAATGTCCGATAATCGATCCCAATTGGGAAAATCCGGAGGGAGTTCCTATCGATGCTATTCTCTTCGGAGGACGAAGACCACAAGGAGTTCCTCTCGTTTACCAAGCACGCAATTGGGAGCACGGCGTTTTTATCGGAGCCACCATGAGATCGGAAGCTACAGCTGCTGCCGAATTCAAGGTAACTAATTCTTTCGACAACGTTCGTAATTTACTCACTCAATCTAGCAATTCAATCAACAATCGATTAAACATTCGATCAACATTCAAGCGATTCAATCAATAATCAAGTGTTTTTTCGATTCTTGATTGAATTGTTTGATTGACCAATCATCTAATGCCAAATGTTCCTTATCTAATGCATCAATCTAAACTTTTTTTTATCTATTCCAGGGCAAAATCATCATGAACGATCCCTTCGCAATGCGACCATTTTTCGGCTACAACTTTGGTCACTACCTCAAGCACTGGCTAAGCATGGAGAATGTGGAGAACGCCAAATTACCCCAAATCTTTCACGTCAACTGGTTCAGAAAAGGAGAGAACGGAAAATTCCTCTGGCCCGGATTCGGAGAGAATTCTCGCGTCCTCGATTGGATCCTAAGAAGGGTAGAGGGCGAAGACATCGCTAGGGACTCAGTTATTGGTCTAATTCCAAAACCAAATTCCATTAATTTGGAAGGTATTAAAGAGAACGTCAACATGGATGAACTATTCAGGTTACCGAAAGATTTCTGGCAAAAGGAAGCCACCGACCTCAAAGAATATCTCGATTCTCAAGTGGGAGACGATCTTCCAAAGCAGATCACTTCTCAATTAGAAATTCTCACGAAAAACGTGGACAAACTTTAAAAAATACAAATTTATCCTTTTAATTTAAAAAAAAGGTGAAGCAGTTTTCCTTCGAATCACTTCGGATAAAATTAAATTTTGTCTTGATAATTAAGAAAATTTGCTTCACTTTTTTTATCTTTAAAATTTTGTTATTTAATTCTTTCTTTTTCTGAATGTAAGAAAAATGCGATGTATATACATATATATATATATATATATGCACGATCACTCTTGTATGATGTTTGACATCCTGCAAACGTGTACATAGTATTATAAAATATAATGTATTTGTAAATTATAAAGTCTGCATTCCAGTTAAATTAAAATGCATTTCGTGTTCGTATCACAAATGTGTGGCGATTTCTCATTTTGGCGTTCGAATAATAAGTGATGTAAAAAGAAGAAAAAAAAAGTTTATACATTAAGTAATTACGTTCATATACCCAGTCATTGTCATGCTTCTAGAAAAAATTGACAAATAAAATTAATGTAATTTTTACAAACTGATTTACGATTCGTCAATTTTTTTTCCAATAAATTGCAATTTCGAAGTTTTACCACTTTCTTACGGAATACATTTTTGATTATTTAAATGTATTATTATTATTATTATTATTATTATTATTATTAATATTCTTGTTAATAGTATTATTATACATCATGTATTTATTATTTATAATAATTGATGCAAATACATAATTAGTTTTTAGTTTATAATATGAAAAATTATACTTTTACTAAATATTAGAAAAAAAACTAGCAAAAAGTGCTGCAAAATTGCTCTATGTCATTGCTAAAGAGGCAGTTTTGCGAAGAGAGTTTTATGAATTTCCAACAAAGATCTGTCTGTCTAGGAGCGACTCGATCTACTCAAAAAGTAACTAGAATGGATCGATAACAGAAACGTCGGCAATGTAGAATTTCAACGCTTATAATGAAAAAAAACTATTCTTTTCCATAAACTTTTCTTGTTATTATCATTAGTGATTTATCCACTCGGTAAATATTTCCCTTTTAAATACCGCTCCTTCTAAATATTTTTCATTTTTATCTGCAGTTGATAAATTACCAGGCGATTCTCTTGAAAATTTCTCAGTAGCTAAAGTATTCTACTAAAGATGGCATACCACTCTTCATCTAAACAGAAAATATTCATTATATTTCAAAATTTTAATTCTAATTCTAGCTGTTGGAAACAATTTTCATAATTACAATTTAAAGAAAAGATCAGAAAATTAAAAAAAAAACAATTAAGAGAAGTCGAAAAGAAAGAAAAAAATTCGTAATTAAAATCATTGCAGCGTACTAAAATTTTGATTCAATAAGCATCAATTTTCTGTAAATTCAATTAATTTCACAGGTTTTTCTGCAGATATCAAATTGAGACAAAAAATGAATCGAAAGAGTTGCGATCTTTCTATATAATAGATCTATATAATACTATGAATGAACATTTGTTTTCTACAATAAATTACAGATTATATATAGATTGTAGATAAATTATTTGATTAATTTTAAATTTATTATAGAATTATAGAAGGATTTTTAAATTTTATTTATTAAAAATTGAAATTATTTTGCAAGGAATGAGGAAATACTATAAATGAAAAATTGTAAAGTGAACACGTGTTTTGTTCACGTGTCTAGTGAACGATTATTTTTGCATGCGTTTATAAATGCCCCGAAAGAAGCTTTTACAATATTGCATCGGGAAGTATTTTAACATTCAAAGGAGTTGCTTCAGCGCAAACTTTGCCAGCCAAAGCAGTGGACTTCCATGTGAGATTGGTATT
Source organism: Leptopilina syphax (assembly GCA_032872505.1). Classification (NCBI taxonomy): domain Eukaryota; kingdom Metazoa; phylum Arthropoda; class Insecta; order Hymenoptera; family Figitidae; genus Leptopilina; species Leptopilina syphax. The sequence continues at coordinate 25,708,296 of CM065469.1, read as the reverse complement.
TACAATTCAAGAGAAATCCTCCTTGCCTCTGGACAAGGATCGTCCCTCCATTTGTACAACTCTGTATGTCAATCCGTTATAATTTCTCCGCTAATAGAATCCAAGATTTCGTAGCGAATCGTGCAATGACTTTTAATTCCACTCTTCTCGTCTCTCACCTTCCAACTTTTACCATACAGTCAAACTCTATAAGTAAATTCAAATCTTTCTAAATTGTAACATCTAATTTTAAATTGAACACTGAAATGTTTTTTTTCTGAAACTGTTTCTTATTCATAAACCTCTAATTTTTTCTTTCAAATGTATGCAAGAAGTTAGTTGCTTTTTTTTCAAAGTTTTTCACTTTCTTACAAAGTTTAAAAAATTAAAAATGCTTTGCAAAAGAGAAGTAGTTGAGGACTATAATTTTTAAAGATTCGATTCTTTTAATTTCTTATAAATGCCTGAACTTTAAGTTTGCGTCTTCATTATCGTGCACTGACAAAAACTAGTTTTTTACAATCATTCGATATTCCTTGTGATTGGACATAACAAAATTGTAACATGAATTGTAACTGCAATTGCAACCACCATCGATTGCAACTATAACTATAAATGCTCGCAATTACCAACAATTTATACCAAGCATCGATCGACTGGAACAATTCTATTGATTGATACTTTAATTGCACTATTAAAATTCAATAAAAGATAAAAGAAGTTTGTGGAAACAAACGTCACTGCTTCATGTTGAATAAAAGTTGCTTAAAAATTTATCGCATTTTTATATCTTCTTTGTGAAAATTATAGTATTTGTCTTAAAATGTGCTTCTTAAAACGAATTTCAATATAATGAATGAAATAATGCAACAAAAAATAACAAACGATAGTTTTGAAATAATTTCTAAAGAATATGAAAAAATTCTCTTCTCGACGGTTTCAGTTCGCATATTGTAAGAAGAGAGCATTGGCATGTTGGAAATCGAGTTCACTTTGTCTTGAATTACGCCGAATCGACTCGAAATCATTCCGATTTCTGTGCGAGGTCGCATCGTTTGGAAGCGATCCGCGTACATCTTTATGGTGCAAGAGAAGCGATTTGCGAATATGTAATCATTCTTATTCACAGATCATGCAGTCAATTAGTTTCTTAAATTTCTGTTGCTAAATGACGGAGTTTTTCTTGGAAATTTAGTTTCCAAATTGCTTTTTTTCATTAGAAAAAAGCTAATGAAAAAGAAAAATGCAGTAGTATAGAGTTACTATGCATTACTAAATATAATAAAAATTTCTGCATATAAAATAAAAATTACAGAATAAGAAGCGTATACAGAATAGTGTCGATTATCTCAAGATCATAATTGAATAGTGCGATCATCCTGTTTGTATCGATTTGAAATCCAAATTTGGAGTCATTTTATGCGAATTTATTTCAATTATGGCACGTCGGCTTTCTTCATATGGAAAGTTGAAACCTTCTTATTGTGCTTGGGATGTGTATTGACTATTATCAGCGAATCCGTTCTCCTTATTGGTGCGAATCAATAAGTCACGTCCATATTAGCCAACTCACTTGTCTGTGCTCATCTTCAAAAGCTTCCCATATTTGGGACTACCACCCACGGGCGATGCCAGTCGCATTCAAAACAATCCTCATACCTGCGAGATCTTAAATTCAGAAAGGATCTTCGCCATTCCGCCAAATATATCGCTTCTCAGTATTTTTTTATTAGCAATTATTTCCATTCTTCATTACTCTTAATCCCCTTGGAGTTTATACTGTTTCACCTTTTCATCTACTACTTTTTCTTCTTAAAAATAAATTTCTCAAACTTGAAAGCATCAAATTGCAACGAATTGATACCAAAAATGTGGATCAGATAAAAAATTGATCCAAATTTTTGGCATTAAGTTGATCCTTATTTAATATCAATTTGATACTAAAGATTGTAAAGATTTTTACTGTTTCTTAATGAAAAGGCTTTGGCTGGTAAATTATAGGTATCTATCTCTTCTTGAGTAATGGTAATTAATGTCGAAGATTTGTTACAACATTTAGTTGTCAAGGGACAAGAAGAAGATGATTCCTTAAGTGAAGTTAGTAGTTTCCCGATGCGGAAGTTGAGAGAGTCTCGTCGCAGTTAAGTACATCCATCCCTCGACTCTCGCTCGCAGAACACGTAGGAGGAATGTCCTAGTACACGTAGCACACCTATATACCAACACTAATATTCTGAAAAAACAATCAACGAGAGCCTTAAGTAGTGACATGCTGATGTACTCTCTCAGCAACAGTTTTGAAACAGTTTCAGAAAGCAAATTACCCATCATATCCTTGTCTCTTTGACAAAAAAAAGGGAAATAAAACAACAAATGATAATATGTAATGAATAAAATAGCACCTAGAAATAATAACCCCTATGTGCTCAATCTTCTTTCCCCTTTATTCACAATTTTCTTCCCTCTATCCAAATTGCTATCTATAGAAATTAGATAGAAATTTGGATATTGCTTTTGTTTCCAAAAAAGAAACCTAATAGAGTTGTTCACTAATTTCACTAATGAATTTTGGAGAATAATCATGTGTCTTGACAGAATTATTGATATCCAATCGGGACGAAGATAGTATCAAAAGTCAAATGGAAAAGCGTATAAACAATTGTTAGTACAAAAATTATTTACTGGTCCCAAACTATTGCTAGAACAATAAAATTATTCCAATTAATATCTAGGTTGTCAAAATTAATTTAATTCACAATTCATAAAAAGTAACCACAGCCGATAATCAGCAGGATATGAAAAATTATTGTTTGAGCGAATACTTTATGTTTTGTTTGTTAACAGTTGTTAATAAAAAAATTATTTACTGTTCCTAAACAATATTGTCTAGATCAAAATTTTCTCAAAAATCTTTAAAAACAGGCAAAATTCCAGAAAATTTTTTAAATACCATATACTATTTCCAGGTTTTCCATACCTTTTTCTAAATTCCATATACCTTTTCAAGGTGAGGATTTCCAGGCTCTGTGCCAACCATGAATTTCAATTATTTTTAATATTATGCGTTTTTAATTATAATTAATCGAAAAATTCAATTATTTTTACAAAATAAAGTATTCTACAAGAATTCAAATATTTAAAATAAAATTTCCATAATATTTATTATATTTTGAAAAAATTAATTATTTAAAACCATGTTTATAAAATTCTTATGAAGAATTCAATTATTTGCAACAATAACAAAATTATTCACAAAAATTCAATTCTTTTTAAATATTTTCGAAAAATTTTGGCAGTAATTCAAATATTTTCATAAATAATAAAATTCTTCTCAAGAAATCAATTATTATTTTTTTAAATTTTAATAAAATTCTTAGCAACTTTTCAATTATTTTCATAAATAACAAAATTTATAATTGCAGGAGTTTAATTATTTTTAATACAATTTTACAGGAATTGCTCAAAAAATGTAATTATTCTGAAAAATTTAATTTAAATTTCTCGAAAAAACCAATTATTTAAAAAAAATGTTTATTTACAATTCTTTGGAAGAATTCAATTATTTACCTACAAAAATATTAGAATTTTTTACAGAAATTCAATTATTTTCAAATATTTTAATAAAATTGTGCGAAAGAAATCAATTTTTTAAATACAATTTAAATTAAATTTTTTTGAAATAATTCAATTATTCTTTTAGATTTCATTTTTAATAAGATTCTTCACAAGAATTCAGTTATTTACATAAATAATTCTTCGAAAGAATTTAATCTTGTCGATAAATAACAAAATTATTCCCGAAAATTCAATTATTTTGAGTCATTTTAATAAGATTCTTTGCAAAATTCAATTATTTTCATAAATAACAATATTCATCACAATAATTCAATTATTTTTAAAAGTAATAAATTTCTTCTTGGAAATTCAATTATTTTAAAAAATTCTAATAAAATCTTTCTCAAGAATTCAATTATTTTCATAAATAATGAAATTCTTTTTATAAATTCAATTATTTTCAACAAAATTTAATAAAATACCACACAGACATTTAATTATTGTCAAAAATTTTAATAAAAATTATTGTAAAATTTAATTGTTTTATAAAATTTTTCGCAATTTAATGATTTTCAATATCTACTATTTTGCATAAAATTTCCAAGCAGAATTCAATTATTTAAAAAATTTTTTGTAAAAATCTTCGTAAGAATTGAATTCTTTTCATGAATAATAAAAATTTCTCAGGAATTCAATTATTTATAATTAGAATTTGCATGAAATTAGTCGAGTGCGAAGTCTACTGCTATAACGAATAGCCTGGACAGAAAAAAGAAACGAAGATTAGAAAATACTAAGACATATTGACCGAAAAGGGCACAGAAACAAAAATTAAAAACCGCGAAGTATAGTCAAGAATTAGTTGACATTACGAACACTTAATTCGAATCACGAAAATCCAAGAAAGGAGGAAAAGAACAAGAAACGTACCTTCTATTATAAAAGAAAGCATTTCGCGGTCAAAACCACAAGTGAAAAGAAAGAGAAATAATCTGTCAACATTAATGTTGAGGGTTATGTGCGGATGCACATACCCCTAGACATTAATGTTGACCCTTATCAAGACATATGTATAATGATACCTTTAACAATTTTCCCAACTATTTTAATACACGTTTTAACCAACGAAATCCATCAAAAAACTGTCATGTATATAATCAATAAGTGACAATGCTAACAAAGTATAATAAGAGAAATTGACTAAATACCAAGAAAGAAACAGAAAAAAATACTGGAAAAAATGGTTGAAGCAATAATGAAGTTGTATATTAATGCCCAAGCAATTTTCGTAATAAGAAGATAACTCTCATTAATTTGGAGGAACGACAGTCATCGAAATGGAAAGGATTTCGTTCGAGTTGAACAATTCGCCTACAAGGGGCGTGAGGAGAAAGTTAGGACCGTCTCTATACAAAACGTCTGTAATCAGAAAAAAAGAAAGCTTTTGATACATTTAGAATTGATATCTTCATCCCATTGTAATTAAGTCAATTACTTTATATAAAAGTCACATTGAGTAACATCCAGGCAAAAAACGATATATCTTTGATTTTTCTTCCTCTTGCACACATATATACGTTTCGAGCACAGCAATGAGCATTTCAAATCAACTATTTTTGTTTCAAACTGAGTTTAATTTAAAAAAAACCACTTTAATTTCTTTTTAACTAAAATAGTATTTTTAAGAAAGAAAGATTGTTGATATTTATGGTAGTGGGTAAATTTCTTATCAATAAGTAACTCAAAGTTTTCGAATCATTAGATTACAAATTTTCATCACAATTGAAACATCAGACATATGTGACTGTCCACGAGAAAACACGGCTTAACTCCCAAACGTGAATTTCACAGGCAGGGCGAGCGATTGAAGTACTACGATTGAAGTTAACTACGCTTGACATACCCATCTTTAAAACGATATATTGTCGAAAATAATTGATATTTTTAACTTTCGACTTTTGCATCTGAAAAAGCAACATAAAATCTGTCGATTACCATAAAAAACTCAAATTGATTTTTTGACCTAAGCCTTGTTTTCTCGTGGACAGTCACATATATTAATAATAACAAAAGGTTATTCCTTAAGGAAAAAGTTTGTTTTTCTAAGTTTTAGCATGGTGTTCGAAGTTTGATCCTCTTGATAAAAATTCGGATTTTGCTAAAATGTTTCTTTGGGATGAAGATGAAAAGAGGGAATTTTCTCACGTTACAGGCGCCGATATTTTTTCTTGGCACGAATCTTTGGAGACTATATTACAGCTTTCCTTCTTCGAGGCCTCAACTCGAGTATAGGAGAGTTTCGATTCGCGATCGGATATTCCATAGCCGTGATGACGTTTCGATGTCCGAGTGTCAGTGATCAGAGTGTAAGACTTAAGTCTTGATTCACTGGAGTCAATTGATAGTCTCCTCAGGTGCACGCTGAATTCTTATGCTAATACGAGAAAGGAGCCGAGAAGACAATACAAACACATTCACCATCCAGTGTGTGTATGCCGTATTCTGTATTCTTCCAGAGAATTAATACTGCCAAGAGGATGACCGTCAAGTGATTTTAGATGCGGAGAGATCGTGATCCGTGCGGATTGAATTGTTCCCAATCTTGGGAAAGAAAAAATATTCTCGAAACATTTCAATAAAAGCGGACTTTTTTCATATTCGAAAATATCAAATCATGCTGCGATATTTATCATATTGTATCATGCAATATGAAATCGAATAATGTCGCAATATGATTGGAACATAATTTCTATTTGCTCTATTATGGACTGATCCTTTCTAGCAGGAAGCAAAATCGCGGAAGTTTCTTAATTCAGCCCCAATTTCTTTTTATTATACGCACCCGTTAGTCGACTTAATCAAGTCATTTCGCAGATTGTAATTCGTTGCACGTTATTCCAGCTACTTTTTCGACTGTTTGACAAGTATCATCACCCGAATCTGAAAGCTGTTGGAGAAAATCATGAAATCGAGATCATTTGAATGTAAATACCTTAATCTTCATTCAAAGCGTTTGTAAAGCGTTTCAAACTAGAAGCTAATTCAAATTTCAATGGGAGATCATTGGCAGAAATTATTAAAGATATTAGGTGCAAAAAAATCCCTTCCCTGGAATAGCAATTTGCATCAACCTTAATTAAAAGTCTCTGAGTATATAGGAAAGGAATAATCGACTTTAAAGTCAATTTTCCCAATTCTTATCATTAATGGTAATCTGAACATTTCCAATCAGAGTTACTTTTCTCATTTACTCCTCTTACGTAATTTTAAGAAATCATTCTAATTTTTTTTGCCCCTTGATGGTTTTCTTTAAACCGTAGACTCGTTACTTGACGCAAATAAAAAAAAAATCAATTTCTAAAAGTACCAAGAGAAATCCTTGGACAACATACCTGTAATTAATAAAACACAATAGAAAGAATAAATCGGCAAGAGAAAATGTCACAGGCATCATTTTTCCTGACACATCTGGCCTTGTTAATGCAAGAGACGGTCTTTGAATCGCCATTTTGCAGCGTTGTATACAACAGTAGTATACAGGCAGCTCTCTCCGGACCTCAAAAGTATCGAAGTGTCTTTATGAATTCTAATCGATGAGTAATGCCCAGTCAGCTCTCGCATCGTATTCGATCAATGGCTTTACAGGAGAATTACTGAACTTTCCAAGTGTGCAACTGCGTAATTGGGAATTTTTTCTTTAATATGTGCACATGTCTGTGTAATTGTGTATTGTCCGCAAGATACGCAGTAAATTCGATACTAAATATAATGCAATATCTTTATAAGCTGTATATGTGCAATCGCAAAAATAAATCTGCAGAAATTTTATGATACACTTATTGTTCAAGCTGAATGATTTGATGACATGCGAAATCCTAAATCGTGCAATTTGATCATTATAAACTGTGTGTTGTAATAATTGAGAGACAATATATATTTATACACATTCTTCTCTGACCGCAGATTCTTGTTCTTTATTAAATTTATAAATTATTATCAGAACAACATTTTTGATTCGTTTTTTGTCTCAATTTGATATCCTTAGAAAAATTGTGTTAATGATGATGATGATGTTTGATATATATTTTTCTTCTAACTCAATTTAATTGATTTTCAGACCGATGTAGACTCTCGTGGTATATGAACGAAGAGGAAAATCGATGGAAATAAATAATTCAGGGGAAAAATGAACGAAAAAGACAGGAAAGAAGGGATTTTTATTTTTTGAGATGAATAATTGACGAATCCACATTAGCGGTTGGTGGTGACCGGAAGTAATCGATACTACTGCGCTACTGCGTTCGGTTCCAGCTTACCGGAAGTGACTTCCACGTGTATCGTATGTAACTGATTCAGGGAAGGGGTGCGGAGAAAAGATTTCTTATACTTTCTCAGTGCGAGCAGCAACAAATCTTTATTGCGTAAAAGAAACCTTTCGTTCCAACAAATAAACTGATCGTATGAAATCTGATTTCTTTCAAAAACAATAAAAGAAATACAATTCCTCGAAAAGATTTCACAGAAAAATACAAAAATATCCAGAAGAACTTTGTAAAAATAAAATTAGGGCCAAACAGCAGTTTTTTAACTTTCGCTAAACGGAAATTTTCTTTATATACAGAAATACAGAAATAAATAGAATACTAGTGGAATATTCAGTATAAAAATTTCATATTGTAGGTGAACAACGGACATGAAAACAGAGTACACGGATCAATACGAAGGGAATGAATTATTTTTTGTTTCCGAAGTGAAAATATGAAATCTAAAGATGAGAAAATGTGGAAAATGATGAGAACCTCTGTACTGACCTGTGCGACAGTCCAGTAAAGAAAAGACAAGAACTGAAGCATACAAAATTATACATTTCACATTGGGGCTTGCGCGTATGAAGAGTCCAGAAGTAGTGGAGCGTGGCCCAGATAATGTACACGGAACAATGGAATTCATGTTACAATCACCGATCCTCAGCTCCATCATATTTTTATGTGTCACGGTCATAGCGGTTTTCTGGTTCATCATCATCATCATCATCATCATCATCATCATCATCTACTTCTCCTCAATCAGAAAAATAAAGCATCATCAAGTTTCTCTAGGAATGACATTATTTTATCGTTTTGCGTCTCTTACTTCCTTCCGCACCTTCTGCCAGCAAACAAATGTATATATACGATTCAGTTGTCCACGCGCGAAATTTAATTTATCTGACAATCGAATTACCACTTATCAACTAATATTAGTAAATTTTCATTATCATTATGATTATCATTATCTTTATTTGTTTTGAAAAATTATGAAGTTGAAACTGGCACCCAACTTTAGAAAATTAAATTTTAAAGTTCAAATTTTTTAAGTTTAAAACCAAAATAAAATTTAAAAAAATTATAAAGTGGGTGCTGATAACTGGGTGCAAGTTTCAGCTTCATATGAAAAAAAATTAACTTTAAAATTTAATTTCGAAAATTAAGTGGGTGTCAGTTTCAGTTCCATTGAAAAATTTACTTTTAGAAGTGATTTAATTAATCATTGTTCTCATGATTTTCCTGGACCAAAATAAAGAAATAATCTATATTAATAATCGTTGTATTCTGGTAAGTAATCTGTTCGCAGTTTGAAGTTAGTTGTTTGCTTTCTTGTTTCCTAACTTTTTTTAAATAATTTTTCTTTCTAAATATTTTCAATTTTAAAATAATTAATATATTGAAAATCATTGAATTCTTGCAAAGAATTTTATCCAAAAAAAAATTGAAAATACATAATTTTGAATTGCTTCAAAGAATTTTATTATTTATGAAAATAATTGAATTCTTGCGAAGAATTTTATTCAAATTTTCGAAAATCCTAATTAAATTCTTTAGAAGAATTTCTTTGGTTTTTTTTAAATATTGAAGTTTCTTTATTAATTTTTTTGATTGAAAACTTTGAAAATAATTGAATTTTATAAACAATTTCATTCAAGTTTTTAAAACAATTGTGTTTCTTAATAATTGAAGTTAAACAAATAAATAATTAAATTTTATTAAAATTTTTAAAAAATAATTAAATTCTTCTCAGAATTTTATTACAAATTTCTAAAATAATTTAATTTATTTAAAGAATTTTACTAAAATATAGAAAATAATTGAATTCTTTCTAAGAATAGAGATACCTTTTAAAGGTTTTAACAATAATAGAATTCTTTAAAAAAAAATCTTCTTTATTTTATTCAATATAATCGATTTTGTTAATAATTGTAATTAATAATTAATTTTTATTAAAATTTCAGAAAATAATTGAATTTTTTCGAAAAATATTATTAAAATTTTTAAAAAAATTGAATTCTTTCGTGAAATTTTATAGAAAATAATTAAATTTTGGCAAACATTTTACTACCCAAGCAAAAATTTCTGTCAAATGCCAGTATTCACAACTGGCGCAGTATTGCACCAGTACTGGCATGCCAGCAGTTGGCTTGCCAGTACTGGTTCAGTACTGGCTTCATTAAAATTTCTGTACTACGCCAGTACTGCCCTTTAAGACTGGTATGCCAGTACTGTGCCAGTATTGCGAAAACAACACTGGCAAACCAGTACTACGCCAGTACTGTGTCAGTATTTCTAACACGGTAAACTGACAATAGTCAGTTAGGAACTAATTAATGGAAATTTATGCGGTAATTTATAGAAATTTTCGCAATAATTCGTAAATATATGTAAAGCAAAAATTATCATTAAAATTTTGGATTTCAGTCATTTATGGAAATTTTACGGTAATTTATGGAAATTTAAGCGGTAATCTATCAACATTTTGACGATAGTTTATAAAACTATGTAAAACACAAACGAGAACTAAAAAAATGAACATCGGTAATTTATGGAAATTTTTGCGGTAATTTATGGAAATTTATACGATAATTTATCAAAATATGTAAAACACAAATTAGACCAAAAATATTTAATGTCGGTAATTTATGGTAATTTATGGATATTTTAGAGGTAATTCATGGAAATTTATTAGGTAATTTACTTATTTGGTTTTTTTGAATTTAGTTTAATTAAATAATAATTTAACTTAATTACGCAGTTAAACGCTCTTTATTAATTGTAAGTGTAAAAGGTGTCGAAAATTAAAATTTATTATCCTGCAGCTTCGATAGGGTAGTGGTTAGAGTGTTAGGCTAGAAGTCCGTAGGTCGTAGGTTCGATTCCCCACAGTAGCAAATTTTATTTCGTTATAGCTTTGTGTTTATTCTGCGTTGTAAACATAAATTTGATTAAAAGTTAAAAGTTGGGGATTATTACATGTTTCCAAATATAAATTAATTTTTTTTTTATTATATTAATATTAAATTTAAAAAAAATTTCCACTAGATTGGAAAATAGACGGTCTGGTCTGATTCAGGCCAGCACCAGAAGATTTTTCTACACGGGTACTAAACCAGTACTGAACCAGTACTGGATGCCAGTACTGCGCCAGTAACATCGAACCAGTACTGAAAAGCGTTATCATTTCGGTCAAATGCCAGTACTGGTTCAACCATGGCGGCCAGTACTTCGCCAGTACTGGGCAGTACTGGCGCAGTACTGCGCCAGTTGTTAATTTTTGCTTGGGTATTTAAAAAAATAATTGAATCATTTTCAAGGATTTATTTAAATTTTAGAAAATAATTGAATTCTTTCGTCAAATTTTATTAAAATTATATTGAAAATAATTGAATTCTTGCGAAAAATTTCACTATTTTATAAAAATAATTGAATTCTTCCGAATAATGTTATTATTTATGAAAATAATTGAATTCTTGCGAAGAATTATATTAAATTTTTTCGAAATATAAACAATAATAATTAAATATATGTACTTAATAAGTGGATTTCAAAAATTTTGATTATGAAATTATTCAAAAATTTATATTTGAAAATAAAAAATTTTGTAATTTTCATAATAATAATAATAAATTGAATATTACGTTCCGCTGTAACATTTTCTAGTAATAATAATAATTATTGGAAAATATTTTCAATTCGGAAATATATTTTCTATTTTGGAATAAGTAATGAATTTCCACATACTCTGTATATAAGCAAGAAGAAATATATACGATTCTTTTGTTCGAGGAACGAAATCTTATACCGGCGAAGAAAGAGCAGAAAATCAATAAAGGAGAACAACTTTAGACTTATTCTTATGTTTGAAGCAGTATATGTATGTTTTGAAATAGAAAATGTGTAAAAATTAGAGTCTACTCTCTGAAATTGTACTTTCTGAGTTTTTTTTATTAGTGACTTTTGCAATCGAGAGAAATCTTTATTATCTCGCATTCTCTGCGATGCAATAACCGAGTTTATATTATAATTATAATCCGCATTGAAAAAATGTATCGAAACTCAAGATTTCCTGCCAGAAATATAAATCAGGAGAAATACAAAAGCATAATATAAGCGATATGTGTGTAGGGTGAAAGTAAAAGAGAAAATGTGTCAGATCAATTCAAATTATATTGCAATATGATTGGAAAGCATAATGCGAGCACATAAAGAATTTAACCAACTTCCAAAAAAATGTCTACTAAACAGTAGAAAACAAAAACTATTTATAAACTTAGACTATTATATAGTTTAAAGTTTTAGTGTACTAAAAATAATTTTAGTTTTAGTGAATCAAAAATATTTTGAAGAACAAATTCAAAAAAGAGAAAAACATCGTCTTCTTTAATTTAAAAGAATTTTCATTCGAGCATTAGGGGCTAAACGAATTCAACGCACGCAATTGTCTAGACCACCCTATTATTTACAATATACCCATGCTCAGATATTTATAATTTCCAAATTATTATAATTATTTTGACCAGGTACGTCCGTCATTCAACTGCAGATATTTACCGACTCTATAATTATTGTAATTGGGAAAGTGATGTTGTAAATAGAAATGACAGTGATTTTGCGTTTGATTGTTCGGATTTTTGTAGCTTTGAAAAATAGTATAGTGGCAAAAGAGCTGTTCTTAGCCAACATCAGTCGTGAGAATAAACCGCGAAGAGGGCTCGCGAGAGACGAGAGGAGAAGAGAGAAGAGATGCCAGAGAAGTAAATGGTAATTCCAAGCTGGGACTTGGGAGTCTCCGAGAGGTTTCCCACCTTTTACGGTTTCCCTCCTCTTGTGCGAAGCGAGCAACGCCAACGTCCGCTCATGTAAGGGATGATGACTACAACTGCATCACGTTTCTTATATACATATACATATCAATTTTTATTCTTTTTTTTCTCTCTCTCTCTAAATTTTGTATTTTCAAAAATATTTTTCATTTTTGAAAATACAAAATATTCTTGAAAATTCGGAAATTTTGCAACACATCGATTTTTACCGATGGATAATTCTATATTAAATGATTTTTATTATGGGTTATAATGAAGCATCTAGAAAATAAAAAATTTGTCAAACAATACTTTAAAGAGAGACACGGAAGTATATATTAGATAGAAGTGAAATCGACGTTTGATTTCAATGTTTAAAAAATCATTAGTGACAAATATTCTTTTGTGCGAGTGAATTCAGAGATTTTTTGGAATGTTCGAAAAATCTTGTTCTCGAGAAGTTAATTATACATTCAGTAAGAGAAGATAATTAACTTTTAACTGAACTCTGAAATCATTATTCTGAGACAATATTGTTTGGGTCTAATGACTTTAATGATCTCATAATGACGTCGGACTCTCGTTTTAATATGTTCTTTACGACCAATACAAGTTTATAATAATAACGTACAATGTCCTTGTTTTAGTTTGTCAATCGCTTTTCGAATGACTACTGCATCTTTTGCTCTTAGAAATAAATCTGAATCATGAATTAATTCATCTCTTAAAAAGCTAGGAAATAAATTTAAAAAGAAAATTCGCCTGCTCACTTCTTCTTTCTTATCATTATCAGTTTTAATTCACATACGTATATTATTACTTTAGCTGGGTAACCACGCATGTGATGAGCCTTCTTGGCTCTCTTGCGTGTAAGATCAAGGTCAAAGGAAGTATTCCCTTTCGGGGAAATATATCCCCTTTTGTATCTCCTACAAGAAAAAGTTGAATTCTATTAAAGTTAAGATTATGTTCGTAGATAATCTCTAGTTCTTTTCATACACCTGGAAATTTATACATATATAGAATTTATATATAGAAATTCTCAATTCTTCAAAACGAGTTGTTCATCTGATGTGACTTTCAGACTTCGCACTCGATAATTAATTTTAAAAAAGTAGCTATCAAAAAATTAAACTTGACGACCAAAAAAACTCGTTTTAGACACTTCACAAAACTGACAAAACTGACAAAACTTCCATTATTCATATTTTTTATTTTCCTGACATTTTCCTAATTTTCATCAAAAATATTATTTACTTCTTTCTTATCCTGTTAATAAATTGAATTTCTGCAAACAAATTTTATCATTCATAAAAGAATTTTAATATTTATAAAAATAATTTAATTCTTGCAAAGAATATTCAAAAATTTTTTAAATTATTTATTTATTTAAGTGATTATAATTAAATAGTAATAATTAATTTCATTCAACTAATTTTATGCAAATCCTAATTTAAATAATTTAATTCCTAAGAAATTTTTATTATTCATGAAACAAATTGAGTTCTTACAAAGATTTAAAAAAAATTTTTTAAATACTTGAATTCTGTTTGGAAATTTTATGAAAATAGTAGATGTTTAAAATTATTAAATTACGAAAAGTTTTTAAATATAATTAAATTTTACAAAAAATCCTAATTAAAATTTTTGGCAATAATTGAATGTCTCTGTAGTATTTTATTAAATTTTTTTGAAAATAATTGAATTCCTAAAAAGCATTTTATTATTTATCAAATTGAATTCTTGAGAACGATTTTATAAGAATTTTTTTAAATAATTGAATTTCCAAGAAGAAATTTATTACTTTTAAAAATAATTGAATTCTTGTGATGAATATTGTTATTTATGAAAATAATTGTATTTTGCAAAGAATTTTATTAAAATGCCTCAAAATAATTGAATTTTCGGGAATAATTTTGTTATTTATCGACAAAATTAAATTCTTTCGAAGAATTATTTATGTAAATAATTGAATTCTTGTGAAGAATCTTATTAAAAATAAAATCTAAAAGAATAATTGAATTATTTCAAAAAAATTTAATTTAAATTGTATTTAAAAAATTGATTTCTTTCGAACAATTTTATTAAAATATTTGAAAATAATTGAATTTCTGTAAAAAATTCTAATATTTTTGTAGGTAAATAATTGAATTCTTTCAAAGAATTGTAAATAAACATTTTTTTTTAAATAATTGGTTTTTTCGAGAAATTTAAATTAAATTTTTCAGAATAATTACATTTTTTGAGCAATTCCTGTAAAATTGTATGAAAAATAATTAAAATCCTGCGATTATAAATTTTATTATTTATAAAAATAATTGAAAAGTTGCTAAGAATTTTATTAAAATTTTCATATAAATAATAATATAAAAATATTTTCAAAAATAAAATATTTGAAACTAATTGAATTTCTGAGAAAAATTCTATTGTTGTAAATAATTGAATTCTTCCAAAGAATTTTAAAAAAATATTTTTTTAAATAATTGATTTTTTAAGGAATCGAAATAAAATTTTTAAGAATAATTACATTTTTCGAGCAATTCCTGAAAAATTTGACTAAAAAAATTGAAATCCTGCGATGAATTTTATTATTTATGAAAATAATTGAATTCTTGTGGAAAACTTTATTTGTGAAAATAATTAAATTTTTCGATTAATTAATTATTATTGAAATTCTTCGATGAGTTTTATTATTTATGAAATTAATTGAATTCTTGTTTAGAGTTTTATCAAAAAATTTTAAAAAAAATTGAATTTCCATGAAAAATGTTATTATTACTAAACTGCCGTCCAGTTTAAAAAAGGCACTATCTACATATTTTATGAAAAATGAGTTTTTTATACCGTTGGATTCGTAATGAAAAGACGAATCTAATAGTCGTATTCGTAATTGAAAATTTTAATTAGATTAGAAGATAATTAGCGGTCAATTAAACTATCTACAGAGATTTTCGAGAAATATTTTTTAAAGTGTCACTATCTGCAGAAGGAGACGACCTATCTACAAAATTTTCAGGATTTTCAACCCACTTGACCCCTGAAATCCTGATTCACGAGCACTATGTACATAGGTTATAGTCAGTAAACTGGTCTCAAAAGTCACTAAAGTAGAGAACTATGTACATAGTGACGTTTTTCGTACATATTTTTCTCGAACTTTGGTTAACTTTCCGCGAGAGAGAGCACTATCTACAAGTTTAATTATGCAAATAAAATAAAAATAATACAATAATTTGCAAATAAAGCTTTTATTTTGTATTAACACATATATTTAATGCAAATTAAAAGCAATTTTAATTATTCTTTTTGTAAAGTTAACATTTAATTTAATAAAAATTTCATGCAGAACATAATAATCAAATAAAATAAAGTTATAGCTTATAATGGTAAATAAAATTTATGTATTGAGGGGCTGATAGTAAAAATGGTTTAAAATAATAACGGGAGCAAAAGTAGAATAAGTGAGTTAGAAGCAAAAACAGATTAAAATGATTGTGTAATTTCTTGATAAATTAATTATAATAATTACAAAATATTAATTCAAATAAAATAAGTTTTTTTATTATTGACAATATTTTTTAAGCACTAATATAATTAATTTATCAAGAAATTACGTAATCATTTTCACCCGTTTTTGCTCTCAAGTCACTTATTCTACTTTTGCTTCCATTATTATTATTATTATAAACCATTTTTACTATCAGCCCCTCTATTGTTCGTCATTTTTCGTTCGGTATTTTCAATATTAAAAAATATAATATAATTATAAATAAAATAAAATATAAAATAATAATAAAAATATAACAGAAATGAAGGATTGTGTTAGAAAATAATGTAGATGGTGACGCTTTAAACAGGAAAGTGGACCGACAAAGCAATTTTAAACGTACTATCTACCACATAGTGCACTTTTCATGTATTCTCCATAATTTTTGGATAAAAAATGTGCACTATCTACAGTTTTATTAATAAATAATTAAAATTAATAATTTTTTTTTGCACCAATGAAAAGAGCGTGTCCGAATTAGTCAAGAACATAAGTTTGTTTACAAAATTTTTAATTTTATTAAGAGATCCAGATGCAAACGCGTTTCCTTCAATATCTCCGATTGAGCTAAAATGTAGATAGTGTCTTTTTTAAAAAGGACGGCAGTAAAAGTAATTGAATTATTGTGAAGAATTGTATAAAAATTCTGTTAAATAATTGATTTTTTCAAAATTTTTTTAAAAATGCTATTCTAAATTATATTGAATTCTTGTGGAAATTTTATTATTTATGAAAATAACTGAATTTTGGATAAGTTTTATCAATTTTTTTTAAATGATTGAATTCTTTTGCGAAATTTGATGAAAATACTATAGATATTGAAAATAATTGAATTTAGAATATTTTTTGAAAATAATTGAATCGTTTTAAAGAATTTGATTATCATTTTTGAGAATAGTTTTTTGATTTCTAGTATTAGGGAATTTAAAGTAGTGGAAATTTAAAAAAAAAACAGAAATAGTAGCTTTTAGTAGCTGAAATCTGAAAAAGTACCAAAATAGTAGCACATAACGTAGAAAAAGCAGTAAACAGTATAGGTTTTAGTAGATGAGTGCAAAACCTGGACTTTTTTATCCTCTTTTAAGCAATTATTTTTTAATTTTCATGTATTTTCCAATCTTCTTCTTCACTTTCTCTTTCTCTCACTATTAATATCAGTCACCGGTGTTAAAAATATAGCAAAGCAACATTTTGATATTTTTTTCTGTCTCAATTTAAATTGATATTCCTAGAAAAATTCTATTATCCCTATTTTTAAAAAGAAATTACCAATGATAAAACATTACACTGTAAAAAAAGGGAGTTAAATTTTAACTCCCCCGGGGGGTCTATAAAAGTCGCACCCATTGGGGAGTTAATGCCAGGGGAGTTAAATAAAGAGAGTTAAAACTTCACACCCAAATGCTAACTCCCCAAGGAAAAAATAACTCGCGCGGGTGTTGAATGAAGGGAGTTAGAAATTAACTCTCTTTTGGAGTTGATTTTTAACTCGAAAAATTTCACTCCCAACTCCCGAGTCCGTTAACTCCCTAAATTTTTTACAGTGTACATCAATTACAACATCTCGTTATAAAAACAAATTTTGCCGCAAGGAGTCTCGAATCGTTATTACCGAGATGTATATATATGGAATATATAAGAAAAAAGATTGTAGCTTCCATACAAATGAAGATGATAATATAACAAGTCGCATAATGAAGTTACGTGGAGTTATAGGTATATACAGTCAAGAGAGGATGCACAGTCTGCCGATCTCTTCATCCGATTAACTCCCACCAATCTCTTTGTTTCTCTTCTCTCACTCCTTCTCCTTCTCTTTGAAATCATTGTCCTCCTTCCTCTTTTTTTTCTCCGTTTCTCTTTTTCTCTCCGATTCTCCCCCTCTGCAAAAGTCTCCCCTATTCGGAAAAATAGTATGCACTATATATATGCATGTAATACGACTGTAATTCTGACGCTAACGTATATATATTTCTGCGACCTCACTTTGGTATTTAGAACAACCCTAATTAGTTCTAGGGTTACAGATTCTAGCCTCACCTAGATTTTCGAGTTTCTGGAACTTATCGACCAAGGAAATGCTGTAACATACATTTCCAAGTGTGGAATTGTTTATTATTCAAAATCAAAATTATTTAAATGCTTTAAAGCATTTTTTAGAATTTAGAAATGCTGAATAATTTAGAGTTTGCTAAATTTTCATTTTGGAAATAACATGATGGTAATTCCTTTTTGGTTCTAGTGAATTCTTCAAGGAAAAGTAAACTAAGTATAGTATAGTGTCTTTTAAAGAAAATGAATAAATTTTCCTCATCGAGTATGTAATTATATTCTTCGTTCTCAGCTTATTAGCAAGTATTATTTGTCTTCATGCACTTCTTCTTGTGATAAAGAAAATAAACGTGGTCCTCATTTACACTTATTTCGCATATAATTTTCCAAAGGTTCTTCACGTGTCACGTTGTCAGCCTTCGATGCTCACTTGAGTTATCAGAATACAGAGTCTAATCTATAGAAAAGTTATTTGCGTTACTCGACATGTATCGCATGCTCGCGTGATACAAAACGAGTATCATAAAAAACAGGCTTGTGGTCGTTGTTATAAAAGTCTCTCAACGTCTTCTTGAAACCACCGGGCTATGGGAATAAGCAAATTCATTCATTTTAAAACAAAGATACCATCTTATTGAAAATTCAAGCCCTGGAAATAAAATATAGGAAATAGAAAAGGAAACTATAGTCACACAGTCGCGCATCTATACTCAAAGTACCTTCGAAGCGAGAAATTAGCAGAGAAAAAAAAGCAATTTTAGAAATTACGGCTTGTTTCGTAATGAAGCCATTGTTGCTTCTACTATCTCAGAGGTGACCAAATGACATCTCGAGAAAACAGAGGAGGAAAGATGTTCGTGAAGCAGAAAATTATCGTAGATCCTTAAGATGAAACTACATGAGAAAAGAAAGTTAAAAAAAACATTTCATTCAAATGAAGATAATAAATCAATTTATGGAAAAAAATAGTATTTTATTCCTATTCATATTCTCTCTTTGATTTGTTATTTATGAAAAATTGCGCTACACTTTTTCCACAGTAACGCTCATGACAAATTACTCCACTAACAATGGAATAATTATGATAAATTTATATATGTTAAATTTGTCTACAAGGGATTCGTATAACGATATGAGAAAGTTGCGTCAACACAAGAGATGAATTAGACACCATTCGTTTATTAAAAATTATGTTTCTATTCTTTTATGTAATCTTATTTTAGATGCACAGTAATTTTCCCGTATAAGTAATCTTCCATGCAGAACTTAACTAGACAAAATGCTCATACAAAATGTTAGCAGAAACATTTTTGGTAAAAATAAAAGTCGGTGTTCGATTTTCAAAGTGTGTTTAAGCATTAATAATTTGTGACAATACGGTAGCGCTGTGTATAATAAAATCATGAGCAGATCTAATGAACCCAAAGGCAAGCATTCACCAACGGAAATTTAAATCTCCCCTGCGGTGGGCGTTCATGCGCTTTATCACTCGAGACCAACAACCGTTACCAATGGAGAATAGGGACCGATTTTCCAATGGAGGAAGTATATGCATAAGCTGGTGCGATTCCCGCGCTTAATATGGCGGGTGTTTGGCAGGTGTTACACTACATCACACATTTACCTGCAGGATCATAGGCAATGCAGGTGACTAGACACTATGTTTCGAACTCTTCTTTACTTAATACCACGACATCAGCCAACGTTTTATGCCAAACATTCGTTCTAACCCTCTTCAACATATTTTCTCATCATCTTTACTTCCCTTCGTTTTTATTTCTTCCTATACGTTTCTTTAGGTTCTGCTTCAATTTTAAATTTTTATCACAGGGTTATGCCATAGAAATTTCATTTTGTATTTACCTGATGACTTTTCTATGATTTCCAGGCAAAATTTTGACTTCTTCCCTAAGGAATATTCTATGATTCACAACATCAATAACTTCATTTTTTAATAAATTTATACTCATTATTATTTTTCCGTAGGAATTAGAATTTTCAAAAATTTTAAATTCAAACATATTTGAAATTCAACAACTATAATTAAATAAGATGACTAAGTGATAAAATCATTATTTTATACACTGAAAAAAAAGTTCTGGTTGGAATTACCAGAAAACCTGTTTTTAACTAGAATTTCGTGTTAAATATGACCTAACTAGATTTTTTCTGGTTAGGTTAACCAGAATTCTAGTTAATTTAACCAGAATTCTGGTTGTTTTAACTAGAATATCGTGTTAAATATACCCTAACCAGAACTTTTTTTTCAGTGTACTCTGCCATTAATTATAGTGCTCATTTTGTACCATATTGCCGAATTTAGTGCTCACTGTTTATTTTTTAAAAAACACTGATTATTCTGAATGAAGACCGGATCGATATGAAAAACGCGTTAAAAGCGTCAAAAAAATTATTTATCAATACACTATAATTTAGTGCTCAAAGATTAACACAAACAAATTTGTTTATAAATTATTTATTTAAAAAAAACTTGTTCTAATGAGTCAACAATCCGCTGGGCGGACCATTACGAAAATCGCTTTAAAAAACGCAAAAAAAATATTTTAAAAAAAGCCTATAATTTAATGCTCAATTAAAGCTCAAAGATAAAAATAAAAATAACTTTTGTATTAACTATTATTCATTTGTAAGATAATGAATATTTAATACGGTCAAACAAACAAAAATCACTATTAACTATTATTATTATTATTTTTATTCTATTTTTGGCTCTATCCAGTGGTCAAAAAAACTACCCTCACGACTTGTACCAAACATCAAAAATTCTTAAAATTCAAAATTTCTCTTTTATTTTAAGGCAAATTGCTTTATTATTTTTGGGCTCTTCAAAAATACTTTACTCGTCTTTTAAACTTCACGTTTTGGTTAAAAAAACTACTCTCACCGAGCATCAAAAATCGAAAATTCTTAAAATTCAACATTTTTTTTTTTTATTTTAAGGCAAATTGATTTATATTATTATTATTTTTTATTATTTTCTGTATTCCCTGACTTGTGGCAACCCTGAATTAACCGACTGTTAGAGTATTAGAAATTTTCGAATTAATCGCTTCTCAACTGACAAAAAATGCACCAAAAGGTTTAAACGAAACCTTTTGGTTTCAAAATTTTTTGGGCGAAATCTTTTGCTGATCCATTTTTTTAAATGATGACTGACTAAAAGAAACGTAATTTAAAAATTGTTTCCTTCTTTTTTTTTGAACATTTTCCAACGTTAGAAAACAACTCCGAGAAATAGAGAGTATTTCGCTATTCCCAACAGTTTTAATCTCTCCTATCTTTATTCTCTTTTAATCCACACATCCTCTTTTATTTGCTCACAATATCTAGTCACTTTTATCTGCCTATCGTTTCGTTCGCATTCTCCCTCCCATAAAAATGTAGCATTTTACGTTAGGGATAGGAAATTGCCTTGCAGTTTGCCCGTATGGTTCCCCTCTTATTTTCTCTGCACCTTTCTGTGCCTTTCTGTTCCTTTCTGTATCTCTTATGGCTATACGCGCAGTTGAGTGTATTCTTATCTCCTTTTTCTCTCTCCTTCTCTATCCTTCCCTCTCCTCTTTCTCTTACTTTCTTCGTCGTACATTTATATTGTGTGTGGACTTTTAGCAATGTTCCTCCCTTTGTCTCTCTGACATTCTCATGTGTTGACCCCTCCTGGCTCCCCTCTTACTCAGCACTTCGATGAGGGGACAAACCGACAGAGATAAAGAGCACTTCCGGACAATCGGGGAGACCAAGGTCCGTGTATCTGACGGTGAGCTGCTATCCTCTGGCAAGGAGAGACGGGTGTACCCGCGGGAGAAAGTCACACACGAGTGCCCACGTTTTCCTCTTATCCGTTCCTGTCTCTTCAGCTAACACGAATCCCAACTCAAACTCTCTTTTTAACTATATAGCTGAAAACCCTTTTTTACTCAGCTCAGAATTTAACTGCGGTAATTATTATATTATTATTGTTGGTCGCTCATTTTTTAGCAGCTTCTCTCAAATATTTCTTTTCGTATTATATTCCTTTACTTTGTCTCTCATCAATTTACCCGCACTTCTTCCTGGACTTTGAATTTTGACAATAATGTTGTAAGAGAAAAGAAAACAAAATTCTTTGTTATCTGCTTTGTAAGATCCTTTGTGAATTCCTTTTCAAAAAGACTTATTCTCATACCGAGTATTTATACACGCATACATTGTAATTAAATAGCCATCATATATTAAAAATTATAACTGTAACCATTTATCACGGCACATAAATATCCAAATTGACCAAAATCCAAACCTAAAAGTTTCCTTTACTAGTAAAGGTAAACTAAAATTATATAGTCTAGATATAGGAGATGCATCCCGGAAGTTGAAATGACATTTTCGGAACTTGATTTTCGGGAGACCAAAATGGCTTCCTGTGTCTATCTGTGACATACAAAACACCGAACCGGTTAAAATTATCCAACCAAAGCAGCCTAATTAACTTTCACGATTTGTTGGCCAGCAAAATGGCTAAGTTTATATCGACATTAACTTTTCTGGAATAATCGCATTCTCACTTTCATTTGCATATTTTCTAATGTTCAATATGAGTAGATCTTCATTAACCAGCAGCTCATTTATGATATAATATATGTACAATAGAGAAAAAGTTAATTATATACACAAAGGCGCAAAGAAAGGTTGGATAATTTCATTTATGCTACTTTTTCTTCTGCTTCTTCTTTTTTTGTTATTAACAACGCAGGCTTCGTACTCGATATTTAATTTTACAAAAGTTGCAGAAACTAGCTATTTTTAAAAATTACAACTATCATTCTTCTAAAATTCAATCATTTTTCACTTGGAAATTTTTAATTAAATTGTTCAAACTTTTAATCATTTTATTTCAAAATACAAATTTAAATATTAAAAATCTTCTGAAATTTAATTATTTCTCAAAATTCACAATATAACGCTTATAAAAATTCAATTTTAAATCAAATTCTTATTACAAAGTTCTTCAAGAATTCAATTATTTAAATACAAAATAAATAATTTGATCCCGAGCAGAATTAGTCCCCTATTTTCAGTTTTTATTAATTTTTCAAAAATAAATAATTGATTAAATAATTGAATATTTCTTAAAATTGAATTCTTATAAAGAACTTTGTTAAAAATTTTTAAAATAATTGAATTCTTTTGAAGAATTTTAATAAACTTTCAAGAATAATTTGGATTTTTCGAAGAATTCATTTAAAATTGTGTTAAACATAATTGAAATTAAATTAATTAAATAATCGAATTCCTGTGACAATTTGACTACTTATGAAATTAAAATATAAAAATAATAAAACTTGTAAAATAAAAATTCTATTACTTTGAAGAAAATTTAAATTCGTACTGGGAATTTAATTAAAATTATTGAATTTTACTGAAAATAATTGAATTCTTCTAAAGAATTTATCATAATTTTTAAAAATAAATGCATTTTATTACCAAATTTTGTTAAAGTTTTTGAAAATAATTTATTTATTTAAAAACTAATTAAAAATTAATTTATTAATTTATTTACTTAAAAAAATTTAATATAATTTAAATAGTTAAATTTCATTAAAAAATGTTATGCAAATTGTATTGAAAATAATTGAATTTTTTCGAAGAATTTTACAACTCATGAAAATAGTTGAATTTTTGGGACGAATTTCATTAACAATTTTTTCTAAATACCTAACTGAATTTCTTTGGGAAATTTTATTGTTTGTTTTGTTAAATTCAAATGTTAAAAAAGATTAAAATAATAGATATTGAAAATAAATAAATTTTAAAAATTTTTGAAATTAATAAAGTTTCAACAAAGAAGTTTAATAAAATTTTTTACAAATAATTGATTTCTTTCAAAAAATTTAAATAAAAAAGGAATTGAAAATAATTATTAAATTCTGATAAACAAATTTTATCAAAAGTTTTTTAAATTTGTGTTTTAAATAATTGATTTCCCGTGAAATTTTATTATTTATAAAAATATTTGCAAAGAATTGTAAAAAATTTCTTTTAAATATTTGAATTCTTTTAGGAAATTTTTTATTAAAATAGTAGATATTGGAAATAATTAAATTTCGAAACATTTTTGAAAACAATTAAATCGTTTGAAAAAATTTTTAAAAATTTTTTGAATTGTTTCAATGAATTTTATTAAAATTTTTTAGAATAATTTTTTTATTCTAATTCTTAGCGAATTTGTGCAAATTCTCAAAAATAGAAAAGCTTTTAGTGTCACAAATCTAAAAAAAAGTAGTAAATGAACTGAAAAAAATTATTTGATTACCAAATAAATATTTACTTAAATCAAATAATTTTTATTTCAATCAATTAAATGGTATGTGAATCAATAATTTCAGTATTTAAAGCAAATACCATTTAATAGACTCAATTAAAAATGATTTGATTTTTGTGAATATTTAATTGACAATAGTCAAGGAATCGGTTATTTGAATCAAATAGATTTTTTTCCAGTGTAGTAGGTTCTAGTAGATGTACGAAGCCTGCAACAATAAAATAACCAACTAAATTAATAAATACTATAGTATTTATTAGTTTAGTTATATATACTGATAATTAAACACGAATATTTATTACTATTTTTTAACTACAACTGTATTTATTATGATTTCAGTATTATCTTTTTCAATAAAGATAAAGTGACTTTGCGCATCAGATTTAAACGAATGAGAGTCATTCATTCAATAGATTTTCTCTACTTTTTTCTAAGAATTTCAAACAATAGAGAGAAGTGAGGAATAAAATGCAAGACAGAAGAGGAATTCTAGGAATCAGCACTGTATACATCACTTGATATGTGGAAAGTGGAAAGCATACATGATTCCAAACACTCTTCTTGAAAAAATAGAATCCTTTTATTTTATTTATCAATCATGCATTCCTGTCAAGAACTAAATATACTGCAAGTATTATGTAATAAAAATATAATCTAATCGTGCTACATTGTATAATGAATTTTTATCAAATAGAGAAGTTAATATAGAAAAAGATCTCGTCAAAGTTTTTATGTCTTCATCTCCCAAGCAAGAGATGGTCTTTTTTGCTTGGGAGACGAAGACATAAAAACCTTAACGATTCTATTCTGTACTACAGGCTACATTCTATACGCAGCTACTCTCTAAATCTGAATTAGCAGTTTTCTACTACAGCAAATAGCAGTTCTTTTTAGTCAAAATTATTTAAAACTGTTACTAATTCAATTGATAAACGAATAAACGATTATAGTACACTGTTAAATTAAATGTATCAAACTGCAACGAATTGATACCAAAAGTGTGGGTCAAATAAAAAATTGATCCGAATTTTTAGCATCAATTCGATACTTTCAAAAAAACTGTATAGAAAACTACTAATTCAGATTTAGAGAGTAGAAATATACACCTTTGATTAAAGAAAACTGCTTCGCGAACTTGGTAATATACACTAACTGCATGCTCCTTTGACGTGTTACGCATTTTCAACGCGCGCAAACTCAACCCTCCCGCGTGGGATATCGCATTAAAACAACAATTACACCAACAGCGCCCGTATAGAAATAATATTGTAGTTTCTTATTCAGTACGTGTTTAATGTTCACCTATAGGAAAAACGGTTAGTTACAATCTCGAAAGTCGCGAGAAAAAAAAATTACAGAATTATCACCGTGTAATAATAATAGTATGCTTTAAAGGAATTGCAAATTGCATATTTTTCTTTGATATATGCAAGAGGACTTGAATTATTTCACCATATTTCTAAGTCACTTTTCATGCTTTAAATGACACCTCAGTGAGGATATCAAATTGAGACGAAAGATGAATCAAAAGTGTTGCGAAGCAACATTTTTGATTCGCTTCTTGACTCATTTTATATCTAAAATTTAAAAAGAATTATTTCAGGGTGGACACTTTTTTCATAAAAAACAAATTCACAGTCATTTCCCGGTCATGAATTATTTTTCTCGGTCATAAAGAATAATTCTCAAAATAAATTATTCCATGAAAGATGAAATTATAGTAAATATTGATAGTTTGTTAATCAACATGAAACATGAATATAGAGGTTGCCTCAAAAAGTTGATTTTATTTTTCCCTGATTTCAAGACAAAACTTTGACTTTGTCCAAAACCCTAAAAATATTTTAGTTTACTCCAAAAATTATTGAAATTCCAAAAAATGTTTGTAATACATTTTTTTATATCATTAATTGTAAAATCATTTGGAACCTTAATAGATTTTTTTAAATAAATATTTAATTATTATCTATTACCTATGCATTTTTCCACAGGTATTAAAATTCCAAATCCTTTAAAATTGAATAACTTATAAGAATTTCTACTGTAACTTATTAAAAATTTTTTTTAAGATTTCAATTAAATTATTTTCTAGAAATTTTAACTAAAATATTTCAAAAAACTATCTTATTTCGAATTTTTAATTAAAATTAAAAAAATTTTTTTTTCTAAAACATTAATTTGAAACTTTTTGAAATTCAGTCTATATTAATATTAGTAATAATAATTTAACATTCTAAAATATAGAAATAGTTAGGGTAAGGGGCCCCAATGTGGCCACCCATCTTTTGAACGACTGTAATTCCTAAACAGTATTATATAACATAATTAATAATATATGCCCTGAAACTGTAACTACTTAGCTAACTTTTTATCAAAAACATTTTTTTATTTTACTAAGGAAAATAAAATTTAGGCGACTTTGGAAAAACAGCTAAAATTTTGCTTTTAAAAAAAGTGGCCCCAAGGTGGCCACC
Source organism: Leptopilina syphax (assembly GCA_032872505.1). Lineage (NCBI taxonomy): Eukaryota > Metazoa > Arthropoda > Insecta > Hymenoptera > Figitidae > Leptopilina > Leptopilina syphax. Next base: position 25,681,258 of record CM065469.1, on the reverse strand, counting down.
ATTCAAAAATTCACTGAAAATTTTTAAAAATCGTTGCAAAAATCAATTTTCTATGTAGAATTTTCTACATCTTTTCATAGAATGTTCTATGTAAAAAAAATTACCACAAAGTTTAGAACTTTTAAACTATTAACTGTAATCACAGTATCACTTTAAAAACCATGCTTTCAAAATTTTTTTTACCAAAATTTAACGATGTCTCTGTTATAAACAAAGGTGTTTATAGTTATACATGTCTAAACATAACCAAAAACTTGGTCTTCATAAACAATGAAAAATAACCTGGAGCATTCAGTGCTGCAAAATAATGCACAAGAATTTCCTTAGGGTGGCCACCTTAGGGCCCTCTACTCTACTTATAGATTATTGTAGAAAAGCGAATTGTTATTAATGCAAAATACTGTTACGTCAAAACTAAAACCTTTTAAAATATACCTAACATTCCTAAGTCAATGAGTCTACTAAATGTTGTGAGAGAAGATTTATAATTAAAACCAACCAAGAAAAAAAAGAATTGACAATAGTACAAAAATACAATGAGTATAAATTAAAAATCTTACTTTTGGAATAACAATTATTATTGCAAGTATTGAAAACTGTTGATTGTCATGTGGAGTAGACACATAAAGGAGCCTCTGGTTGGTGTCTTCAATGGTTGAATATTAGCCTTGTTTATACTAATGGATTTAGTATATTGCGTTTTTAGAGATTCACTTTTCTTCCAGACTATCGCCTCCAGAGCAAATTTCGATTCTTCGAAATTAAATATACTGTTTCAATATTAGATGTTGAAACTTTTACTAATATTTGGGCTTATTTCCAAATTAATTCTTTTTGAATTTTCACTTGTTACTCGTAGTTAAATCGGTGTATTTTAGTAGATGTTTTACCGAAGATGGATTTTAAAAAATAATACTTGGGGCTTATACTTCTAAACTGTATTCTCTTTCTCAAAGATGTTATTATAGGTTGATTTTAAAAAAAAAATACTCTCTAGTCTAACGAAGATGCTTTCCCTTTTTATATCAAATTTTCTAATGCAAGGTGATTCACGAATAATACACGTGCCGAAATATTACACGTGCTGGTAGGTGCAGCGATACGTCACCGGACTAATATCAATAGGGTTTTCTTCATTCGCCATGTATTTGGATAGAACTCGCTGGACCTGGCTCTGGTATGTGTCTTTCTCTCTCTTTCGGAGTGCATTCTTCTTTCCTCATGTGTGGTCTAGTTTGTAGAAGGTTGTCGAATTAATACGTAATTGGTTATTCTTTTTACATTATTTGAAATATAACTTCTCTTTCTTGGATTTGTTGCAACTTATTAATTTGTTGGAAATACATAGAAAATATATAATAACAAATATCATATTCATAGGAATAGGAAATGTACTGAATATAATGTAATAATATACGACATACACATACACACATGAATATTATAGAAAATACATAGTACAATCAAGAATATTAATAAGAAAATACATATAGTTGAATCAAGAATATTTAATAAAAAGTTACGGACGTAACAATACGGTTTTTTTAGAGATTTATTTTCTAAGAAAAAATAATTTAATATTTTCTTTTTCCTTAAGTCTGTTAAGTTGGACAACAAAATTCATAATTTTTTTATAAATTCTAAAAATTGAATATTCTTTTGGTACTTTTGATAAAATTCCCTAACAAAATAAAAAGATGAAAAAGATGAAAAAATGATATCTTTCATCTTAAAATAAGATGTTTTCTAAAGTATCTTATACTGATTTCTAAGATACTTCTATAAGGTTTTTAAAGTATCTTAAATTAAGATGTTTATAGCGATAAAGTTATACTTGAAAATCGTAAGATGCGAAAAAAATGTAAGTTATACTAAAAACTAAGATATACATAAAGTGTTTTCCATATAAGCCCACAGTTAACCTCAAAACTTTTTTCCCAAAAAATATGCTGAAAATGTGTACAAAGTTACTTTTAATATTTTAAATTAAGATATTTAAAATGTCTAAAAAGTGTCTACCAAAACATCTTAAATTAAGATACTTCTTTTTGCAATGATCGCTAAACATCTTATTGCACCAGAACCATCTTAATATATAAGATACTTTAGAAACTTGTTGAAGAAACTTACTTTTCTAAGATGGAAGAAATATCTTTAGCACTATGCTAAAACATATAAAGCATCTTAGATTTTAGTAAGATATTACTTTAGTAAACATCTTAAGATATCATAAAGAAGAGAAAAACAGAGGATGTACTAATAAGCAGTGAAAGAAAAGAAGTGGGTCTGAACCATGGAGATAATTTTTCCTCTCTCCAATTCCAGAAGAGTATAAATATAATTAAAGGTAAGAGAAATACGGTTACGCTTGTAGGGTTCAAGTCTATGGTCTTAAGTGTCTTTGACGATCATAGCAGTAGTAAGCTTGGGCAAGTTGCGAGTGTAGCTTATCCAGATGCGAGTACATGGATGCTTTCGTATTCGCGTGTGCACGTGCGTCTGCAGGTCCACCTGAGCGAGCAGACGAGTGAGTGAGCACAGGAGAAGGTGTCTCACATGGGTGCCTCTGTTCCCTGCAACACGAGTCCCACAGATGGGGGAGACATCCGGGCAGCTGACGTTCAAATGAAACTGACTGACTTCGGTTTAACCGACTCCACATCCTCCTTCGATTAAACAGAATTACGTCCGGAAAGACTTTCCGATGCCTGAGAGAGAGAATGAGGATTTATTTTTTGGATTTCCTCAAAAACTTATACATACATTCCACCGTTATGCACATCTTTTCTTTCGACTCACTCCGCAAAGACTGTATAACTAATTTCTATATTCATTCCAAACTCAATAATACTCTTTAGTCGAGTTGTTGCATCACATTTCTGATTTGTCTTCCTCATTTCATAATCACATGATTCCGGATGGATATCCATTTCTATTTCAAATAATTACATTTTCGAAAAGAAAAGAAAACCTTATTAATTCTATACTGGAATAAGGGGTATAAGATATTTGGGATAGGCTCAAAAATTTAAATATTGTCACGAGGTCAATCGAAAGTCTCAAAAATCAAGGAAGCACAGATAACCATTTTACTCACGCGATTCATTATGAACCGAGCATAACGTACAATTTCAAATGTGGAACATCGGAATCCGGGGTGGAGCCCTTTTCTTACGCAGGATCGCAGGAAACAACCTCTGCATCCTCTCTCAAAGAACTTTTTCTTTATCGCATTTAAATCTAACTCGAAATCAGGATAAACAATTGAAACATGTTTTTTGTTACAAATCAAACAAGGTACTTTAAACATATACTATATAATTATACACAATCCAATTATCTATAACTATTGCTATTCAATTTACAGAAATGCTTGTCTTAATCTAAACCTTATTTCAAAATTGGAAAATTTCAGAAAATATATGTAGAGAATTAATCTTCGCTGGCGATCTTTCCAGTATGATAAGTAATTATAATAAATTTCCATCTCTTCTATTAGTAATAAAGCAGAATGAAGCAATTCGAACTAATACCATAGGTATATAAATTCTTAATGTGAGAATTTATACATAGAAGCAAACTGGATAATTTATTCCCAAGATTATAGAGAAGGTATTATTTTCCGCAATTTCCTTTTTTGAGATTTACATTCACAGAGAGAGAGAAAGAGTATGACTTTCATAGCACGTGGATATTTTTTAATTGTAACTTGTGTCTTATTTTCACCTGACCTTCAACCGAGACTAGGATTAAATTTCACAAAGTAGCTTTTGGCAAGAACCCGAGGATCAAAATCTGCGCTCGTAAGCGTGATTAATAAAAATATACACTCCAAACAGGAACTAAACAGTATAGCTATAAAATAGATACAGGGCTCAAACCAGTGAAAGTAAATAAAAAAATACGGACTTTATGGACTAAAAATGAAAAATTGCGGACCATGTACAGACCAATTACTGACAAAAATATAACCAGTCTCGGGGTGTATCTTTCATTTATTTATTTAAAAAAATTTAATTCGAGAGTCATATAAATAAAACTCGCAGTGTAACTTGAAACTAAATAGTTGTATTTAATATCAAAGTAAAAATTAAATAGTCAACATTAATTTTAACAAAATTATAAATTTATTTCCTGCAAAATTGAAAAATGATAAAACCGTAGAAGGCTTAAAACTATAAATTAAATTTTTCATAACTATAAAATATGAAGATTAGGGTGGGTTTTTTCAAATTTCTTTGCTCCCAGGCGCTTAAATGCTTCCAAATTAATAAAAAAAAAAATACCCTAAAAATTTGAGCTATTAATATTAACTTTTAGATAGTCCGCACTCAAATTTAAATTTAAAAAAAAATTTTTTTATTTTTTTATTTTTATTAATTTATTTTGATAAAATTTGGATAGTGAATCAATACTGAGGTGTATTACGGTCACGAACACCTAAAATCAAACAAAAGGATCTTCAAAAATATCGAAACAAATATTTTTTAGCAATTTTTTAATTTTTGAAAAAAATCGATTTTTGTATTTTTTTAAATAACTTTTTTATCTATTAATATTTTCATTAATTCTTGTCAAAATTACATTCCTGACATGAAAACAAATCGATTAATGTATAAGGCATTCCAGGCCAAATCGGAAATTATTTTGCTTTTGCATCTTAAATTTTTTTTAAACATTTTTTTCCTTTTAGTTCTCTTTGAAATGAGCTACCTTGATTTTTTTAAAATTTTTTCATAAAGCGGTTCAGGAGATACAGATTTTTGAAAAATAATGTTTTTTACGTAATTTTTTTTTTTAAATGCTTATAACTCGGTCAAAAATTGATCAAATTGTTGGACGTTTTTATAATAAAAATTGTAAAAATTTTAAAAAATAATTCACGATAAGATTTAAAAATTTTTAAAATAAAATTTCATTTTTAACAATGTATGTATCGATCAATTTTTTCAAAATTTTTTGCAAGAAACCACCACTAAATTAACAATTTTTAGGCCTTGTCCGATCGTGGGCAAACGATGGAATCTATTTATGTTGAAATTTTTAATTTTTATATACGCAGTGGTGGCCAAATGACTAACTTGCCATTTGACAAAATCACACAAATTTTCCACAGTAAATGTGTTTTCAGACTGAGTCTCTCCAAACTTAACCTTCTTTCTGTGTAAAATTGTGATTTGGTCAAATGACAAGTTAGGCCTACCGTTTTCACTGTGTATATAAAAATTTAAAAATAAATCGTTTGCCCACGATCGGACAAGGCTTAAAAATTGTTAATTTAGTGCTAGTTTCTTACAAAAAATTTTTAAAAAATTGATCGATACATACATTGTTAGAAATGAAATTTTATTTAAAAAATTTTAAAATCTTGTCGTAAATTATTTAAAAAATTTTTTAAAATGTTTTTATTGAAAACTACAACGCGTGAAAACAAAACTTTTCATTATAAAAACGTCATTTTTCAAAAATCTGTATCTCCTGAACCGCTTTATGAAAAAATTTGAAAAAAATCAAAGTAGCTCATTTCAAAGAGTACTAAAAGGAAAAAAATGTTTAAAAAAAATTTAAGATGCAAAAGCAAAATAATTTCCGATTTGCCCTGGACTGCCCCATACATTAATCGATTTGTTTTCATGTCAGGAATGTAATTTTGACAAGAATTAATGAAAATATTAATAGATAAAAAAGTTATTTAAAAAAATACAAAAATCGATTTTTTTCAAATATTAAAAAATTGCTAAAAAATATTTGTTTTGATATTTTTGAAGATCCTTTTGTCTGATTTTAGGTGTTCGTGACCGTAATACACCTCAGTACTGATTCAAACTTAAGTTTGAGTGCGGACTATCTAAAAGTTAATATTAAGAGCTAAAATTTTCAGGGAATTTTTTTTTATTAATTTGGAAACATTTAAGCACCTGGGAGCAAAGAAATTCGAAAAAAACTTTTTTAAGGACCACCCTAATGAAGATGTACAAATTACTCCGAGTCTTCGACTCGGAATGATCCATTTCTTCATGTTTTATAATAATAATTAAAGATGGCCAAACGATAAAGAATATTGATACTTTAACTTTTTTAAAATTATCTTCATCATTTCAATTCAATTATTTTTTTCTACAATTTTTAACCAAAACTCTTCTTTAAATCAATTGTCTTTAATTATTTTGTAAAAAGTTCTTTGACAATTTTCAAATTAATTTGTTTACATAATTCAATTTTACGAAATTCCAATTATTCGTAAATTCTTCAATTAAATAAATATTAGAAAATAAAAACTTCAAATAGTATTAAAAAAATTCAATTAAACTTTTTCAATAAAATTAATTTTAAAATTCAATTATTTCCAAAAATTCACGCTATATTGCGTTTAATATTCAATTATTGTCTTAAATTTTAATTGAAATCCATTTTAAAATCAATTTTTATTAGAAAATTCTACTAGAATTCAATTATTTAAATACAAAAAAAATTATTTATTGAATAATAAAGAATTTTATCAACAAATTTTTAAATAATTAAATTCTTTCGACGAATTTTAATAAAATTTTTAAGAATAATTGCCTTTTTGGAGGAATTCGATTAAAATTGCATTAAAAAAAATTAAAGTTCTGCAATTAGTTTTAATTATTTATTAAAATAATTGAATTCCTAAAAAGAATTTTATTTTTTACGAAAATAATTGAATCCCTGTAAAGATTTTATTATTTTCGAATAATTATTTCGAGGTTCAAAAAGAAGTTTATAAACAAATTTTATTTTAAATTCAATAAAATTGAAATAATTGAATCATTGCGAAGAAATTTATAAAAAATTCGTAAATAATTGAATTCCTGTGAAATTTTTATTATTTTATGAAGATAATTAAATGTTGTCGTAGAATTTTATCAAATTTTTTTTAATTAATTGAATTCTTTGGGAAAATAATTGAATTTTGGAGAAAAATTTTATTATTTCAAAATATAATTGAAATTTTGACGAAAATTTAAAAAAAATTTATGAACAGAATTGAGTTTCTGCGAAGAATTTTATTACTTTTGAAAATAATTGAATTTCTGCAATCATTTGTAATTTCTCAAAAATTCTCCAAATTATATCGTACACCAAAAGAAATGTTTTCAATTTTAGACGATTCCTCTCTTCTTTTGCAGCATATTTTTCCCTCTTACATGTGCACTAAAGTTTTCTTGTCTAATTAAGAGAATTTTCCTCTTTTATATAGTTTCTATTAAATGTCACTTTTCAAACAGTTTGAAGCTGCGTTAAAAAAAACAAAAAGAAACTTAAAAATCTTTTTTCTAGTATAACTTTGTTTCAGTTTGAGAGGAATAATAATTTCAATCAAATAAGAAAGATTAAAATTCATCTTTTAGTTAAAAAAACTTTCAAATATAAACAAAAATTTCCCTTTTTTGTAGATGAATATTCGTATATATGGAAAATAAAATGTAAAAATAATTGTTAAGCGGAATTTTCTTCTCACTTTGAGATTTTATTTTTTTCGGTGTTCAATTAACGAACTTTTCGTTCATTTTCTATCAAATTACGGACTTTACGGACTTTTTTTTGAAAAAAAAGGACTTTTACGGTCTTCAAGCAAATTTATGGACCTTCGCGGGTTTACAGACCTAGGTAGTTCGAGCCCTGTCGATACCAAAATTAAAAATGGTATCAATTTTGCAAAACTTTCATCATTAAATTCAATTGATTGAAAAAAAATGTTGTCTCATAATATAAATAATTATAGAAATACATCAATAAAAATGATTAAATGCCCATCGTATCTATCAGAAAAAATCATATTACACCTGCTAGAGGCTTTTTATCTGACTTCGTGGAAATGCTCTCATATGACACTTGGCGACAGTCCCGGATTGGTACCGCGGCATGAATGTGGATTGAGTGTCTGAATAGGCAATTATTTAGTAAAGGTAAGCGCATATGTTAGCTGCTCAGCAAGAAGATGAAGATAATTGGCTCATTCACACAATCAAATTCTCCGACAATTTAAACAACTTCGATTATAATCGTCAGAATAAACGTCATTTTTAAGAAATACTGTTTCCCACACCAGTACAAAAAAAATTTAGAGAACATAAAAACGGTCGTTACTATTCTAAAACTTTGGAAATTAAAAATCTCCAAAAGAGGATAATTTAAAAACAATTAAATAAATATAGGTAAATCGAGTGATTTGGAAAAAAATTTTTCTTTAACAGAAGATAAAGTTTCGAAAAATTCCAATCACGTCAGAAAAGTATCACTATCTTTTTTTATTGATTTCTTCGTCGTCTTAAACACAGTTTTTCTAAAAATATCAAATTGAGACAATGAAAACGTTGCTTCGCAACAATTTTGATACATTTTTTGTCTCAATTTGATGTCCACAGAAAAAAATTTAAAGAAAAAAAGAAAAATTTCGACTATTTATCAAATGAAATAAATATAAATAAATGATGCGACGCCACACGATTCGCGTGGAGAGGAGAAGGCGTTGAAGAAATAGCAGAGAGAGGGGACTTGTTCTCAACAGAAGGGGAAGTCGGGAGAACCAGGTGAGTTGGCGAGGTGAGAGAGAGAGAGAGAGAGAGAGAGACTTTTTCATACCGAGAAGGTGGGAGTACATGTCCTGTCAGCACCATTGCGAGTTCAACGATCGTTGAATCTTCTACATCGAAGAATAGTCCTAAAGTTCATCCCTCTTTCGCGCATATTGTATACAAAATTGCATATATAGCGAACTTCCAAAAAACGAACACCTGTTTTCGTTTTTTTTCTCCAAATTTTAGAGCGAGAACCCTCTAAAACTCAAAAAAGCATCAACCTGTGAGATACCGAGCAGCTTGTTTCGGTAGCACGTGCTCACCTGATGTTCTCTTCTAATTGGAAACTGTCAAAAATCCATTTCTATAGAGAAAGAGAATTGGGTGCAGGTGGAAATTTTCTTTCAATCAATTTTATAATTTTCTTGTCAAAAAAAAGTATTTCTTCACATTTGGAAAAAAATGTTATCTAAGATGAATTTCAAACTAAAAAGATATATAAAAAAGCAACACAGAAGTCTAAAAGCAAGGTGTTTACATAACTTTACAATATTTTTCTGACATTTCCAAGTTTTCCAGCTCGATCTACTTTTTTCCAGTTTTTAAGAATAAAAAGAAAATTTATTTGATTCAAATAACCGATCACTCGACTGTTATCAATAATTAAATATTTACTTGAATCAAATAATTTTTATTTGAATCAATAATTTCAGTATTTGAAGCAAATACAATTTATTTGACTCAAATAAAAATTATTCACTGAAATTATTGATTCAAATACAATTTACTTGATTCAAATAAAAATTATTTTATTGAAGTGAATATTTATTTGATAATAGAAATAATCGGTTATTTGAATCAAATCAATTTTTTCCAGTGTAAATCATAGGTTCAAAAATGTGCTGCTTAATTCTAATTTTTATTCAAAGAACGAATAAATTTCAATTTCATGAATAAATACGAAATGAATATTGTTTTAAAAATATAATATTATCAATTTTTTTTTGTAATACCGAAACAATCCCCAGTCAGAAAAGTTTTGTAGCATTTTACTAGAATGATTCTATAAAGTCATCTATTCGCCTCATTTCGTTTATGAGAGAATTTTCATGCCATCTAGGCGACGATTAAATGAACTTTTGGCGCGAAATTCAAAAAAAGATAAAAATTTAATTAAAAAGCTGAGACTAAAAACTTTGTAATAAAAAGTAGCGGCAAAAATATTACAATTACTTCACAAATTAATGGATATCACATATATAAAAAATATTTATCTTCATGACAGATAAAATCAATAACCTCATTAAAATACTCAAAACTTTTAATAGTTAAAAGTTTTAATTTCCATACAGTAAAGAAAAAAAGAAATTTTCATTAAATTAACCATGACAGATACAAAATTTCCAAGGGGAAAAACATTACACAATCTTCACCGTTAATGAGACTACTGATGAGTAAATTAAGATATATGTACTCTAAGAAGAATTTTCCACTTTTAGAAAAAGAACCATTAAATCTCATCAATGAGAAGAAAGAACATTAAAAAAGAAAGAAGAAATACATTAAAAAAAACTAAGAGGCAAAAGTATATAAATGATAAAAATTCGTCAATAATGTCCAAATAACAACCTGCACTTTTTTCTGTAAAAGAGAGGCTTCCTTTAACAATTCTGGCTCAAGGTGAAATTTTCTATCGCTTCAGAAACGGTTGGAAATATAAAAATCGAATCTGCGTCGCTATACAGATTTATCTTTGTAACAAAAAAGCAAGGTCAAAATGATCAAACGTCAGTAATTCATGCATATTAAAACCATTTCGCCTCTTACATATTCAAACCTTAATTCCGCTATTTCGTTTATATACCTACATGGACATTTTATGCAATGAAATTGACCTTTACCTTAGAAGTTTATGCATCCTGAAGAGTCGAACAAAGGATACTGATCTCTCAAAGTCCCCAAATATTCATCAAGATATGCGCCGTTGATTACTGCTCCCTGTAAATTAAAACAAGTCCGATTTTATCGATGGAGCCAAAAATCAATGGAAAATTAGTCTTTTTTATGCCATTCAAGTATTTTTTTCAGTAAATTTGAATTTTCCTATTTGACTTTTCAAAATTATTTGATTTGAATTTTCCAAATGTGAATTTTTTCAAATTTACCAGACGGTCTAGAAAAAGGAAGTATCATAGACTGAAAATAGAATAATTTTGAATAATATTATAATGTTTTAGAATAAATGGGCTTTTCAAAATCTGTGTCATTGAGAAAGGTTATCTGAGAAGTGATCCGTTATCTCAAAGAGGGCAAAGCTGGAGGGATGAAATTGGTGGGGGATGCAATCTAAAGAGTAGGAAAAAGGGGAGGTATTGGGCGTTGGTGGAAGCCCTGATAACGTTTCTGCTCAATATACGAGCATACTCAGAGAATATTTCTACAATACTTATAAAGTTAATCTTATATTTAAAGGAAAAATTTTCTTCTAATATCCTCTAAAATTTTCCTCTTGAAAAAAGTATTCCAATTGAATGTAGATTTTCTTATTCTTTTGTGGTTAAATAATAAATAAAACAATTTTTTTTAACAATCCACTCAAATTATCATTTAAAAACTATATTTATTATTAACCACAAAAGCATAAAAATATTTTTTTATGCTTTTGTGGTTAATAGTAAAATCAAAGAATTTTTTAAACATTCCTCTAAAAACCAAAGTATTCCACTGGAATGTAGAATATTTTTATTCTTTGGTGGTTAATAATAACACAGTTTTCGTGAAAAAAATGTGAACCAAATAAAAAATTGATCTTCATTTTTGTATCAAATTAGTATCAATTTGATATTTTCAAGAAAATCATAAAAATAAATCATTTTGCTTCCTCCCGAAGGAGCTTTATATATATAGCAATTTTTTAATTTTTGAAAAAATTGATTTTTATATTATTTCTTTTAAATAACTTTTTTCTTTATTAAAATTTTAATTAATTCTTGTCAATATTATATTCCTGGCATGAAAACGAATCGATTCATGTATATAAAGTATAATATATTTTATCAATATTTATAAAATTAATCGGAATTTTTAACAAAAAATTCAAATTTTGTATTTTTTGAAACCACTTTACACGCTTGGAAATAAAAAGCTATTTTCTAAGATTTTTTACGATTCCTATATGGATTACATTCATCTGCATCTTTTTTAGTTCAATAAATACACTCTTTAACTTTATAAAAAACCTTATTTTATTAAAAAAATATTATTTGTTAATTTAAAATTTAACAATACTTTTAGACCTGCTGAAAGTACCGATGCCAGCTGCGTAATTGATTTCTCCGGTTAGAAAAATCTGAATCACAAAATTCAAGTTGATTTATGTTCAGTAGGACTGTGCTTATCGCCCGAACTAGAATTTTTAATTTTTATGCAAAAATAAAAAAATGGCGACAATTTAAACAAAGATTTTCGAAAATCAAGGTTTTTTGGGCAGTTTTTCGGTTTAAAAAAATAGTAGAAATTAATATTTTTAAATATAATTCTAGTTCGGTCTAGTATAGTTTCCGAAAAAAACATTACGCAGCATGGAAAAATGTGGTGTCAAGAAAAACGCGTTTAAAGTTTGTGTTGTAACTTACATAGCCCGTGTACGCGCTCAAATATTACTGAAAAAAAAATATTTTTAGTGCTGGGATCTTTCTTGAAATTTTACACCACATTTTTGACATATTTTACTTTCAAAATCCGTAGTAAAAAATTTTTTATTTTTTGAAGTTGACAAAGTGGTATGAACCCTTTACTTTAAAATAATTATTCTATAATAAAAAATTAAGCAACTGGAATATACACTGTAAAAAATGGGAGTTAAATTTTAAATCCCCAGGAGATTCTATAAAAGTCGCACCCATTTGGGAGTTAAAGCGGAGGGAATTAAAATTTACACAATAAAAATAAGAATCAACTCCAAAAGGGAGTTAATTTAATAATTAACTCCCTTTTGGAATTGATTTTTAACTCGAAAACTCAACAACTCCAGTGACCATCTACTCCCTAAATTTTTTACAGTGTATTGTATATTGAGGAAGCTAAATGATCATGAGAAATGAACAACTTTTTTAATCATATTGAATAAATTATGCTCAATTATTTTTAAGTATACTGATGAAAAAAAATATTTGAGACGAAAATCTGAATAAAATTTAGAGGCATCCGCGATAAAAATCTGTAAATTACATTAATTTTTAAAACTTTTGAAATAAGATTTTTTTACAGTATAATTAAAATTTATACTGTCACACGTGATGTAATAAAGGTTCTTTTTTAATGCTACTTTTTTCCTTTAACTTATATATAAAGTGTTATATGTATAAAAGTATACTTATCCATACATGAATTTTACATGTTACCATTATTAGGTATATTATTATGTAGTTTGCTTCAAAGTTATAAATGCTACGTTTATAAGTAACTTATAAGTGATTATTTATTGCTCTACATATACGTCAGACAACACAATTGTGACAGATGGCAATAAATGTCTCCTTAAAAATACTTTCATATACAAAATAAAAAAAAAATTACAATACAGTGGAACCTCGATTATCGCCACTACTCGTTCGGATAATAGAAATTACAATTATTTTCGTTTATATATATATATATTAAGATTGCTTTGAAATTATTTTGCGCTATTTAATATGGCATTTGAGTCTTCGTTAAGGTATTTACATTAAAAATCAGTGCGGTTGGTCAAAAAAATTTCTTTATTTTTATGAGATCTTCGTATACCAATAGATGGATAAGAAGTGAAAGTTTATTGTGTTTATATTGAGGTATTGAAATTTAAAAAAAACATTATATTCATTTAGTTTCTAAAGGAGAAAAATTTTGAGTCTTATTTCACATCTACATCATCAATTTGATATCCGAAACGGTGTCCTGAATATTTTTTGTTTTAAAAAGACCTAGCTATATTGAATACTAATAAAATCGATTCGCTACCTAAAAATGACCATCATGGCAATTGAGTTTCGGTGTGAGTTCCTCCACATGAACACACACAGCAGTAAACAGCTTTGTCCATCAATAATAATCTATAAAGTGACTTCATCAAATATTCTCGAGATATGGATCGTGAAGCGATGTGTGCTATATATACTCGATCGAGACTGGAAGTTCCGGGAAGTTTCACGTCCAGGAGGTTAGCTTGGTGGCTGGACGGTTCTCCGGACGAGTGGATGAGCTAATGTGAGTACATAGGGGTGGCAAGGGTGGGGTTGTTGGCCAGGAAGCCAAAGGGGGAGTGTAGTCAGCAGCAAAGTCTGCAGAGGGGAAGTTGGAAAAAAAGAGAGAGTAGCTCTGGTGACGTTTTAGCTCATGCAGAGGTAAACTAGCACCAGCCAGGTATTGACCCGTTGGTAGTAGCCTCCCTAGCCGTTACCTGGCAACCGTTTGTAGCCAACACACCTATTGGAACCTTGGAGATCTGACTTTGCCGTTTTCACCCTTCCTCTCCCCCCGTTCAATTTTTCTCGATTTCATCCCCATTTTCACCCGAAAAAAATAAACAGAAAGAAACCTATTATTACAACATGTCAATCCAGAACACTAACGACGCACATATGTGACATCAAAGGTATATAAAGTGGATCTACACGTCATTTATAGCTTCGATATTACGTGGCTCTTGATGGAGGGTACTTCACCGAAGGTCATCATTCACTTTGAAAAAATTATACTTTCTTTAATAAGACTTTTCTAGCTTTGTGGAACTTGTTTTGTATATACTTTGAGAAAACTTCACTTTCAAGTGCTTTAGTTTCTCGATTACGTAATTTTCAACTTGAAAATTATTCTCTGTTCTCGGTATATCCGAGAAAAGCTGTTTATTCCTAATTCTCAAACGATGAGAGAATGGAAAAAACAAAATTATATCTAACGACAGTTTTTCTAGGAATATCAAATCGAGGCAGCAAAAGACGAAACAAAAGTGTTGCGACGCAACGTTTTTATTTCGTTTTTGTTTCCTTAATATCCTTAGAAAAACTTTGGCATTGCTGGTAAGGATATCAAGATCAGACAAAAAAGGCATCAAAATTGTTGCGAAGCAATGTTTGTCTCAATTTGATATATCTTTAGAAAAACTCATGGATGCTGAAAGGATATCAAATTGAGACAAAAAACGAAACAAAAGTGTTGAGACGCAAAGTTTTGATTTGTTTTGCTTCCTTAATATATCACATAATGTTTCTAAGGATATCAAATTGAGACAAAAAAGAAATCAAAAGTTCATAAATTCATAAATTTTTGACCAAATTGGTCAGGATTGATTAGGGTGGGTATGAAATTCAGTGATTTGAAAAGCAGGTCCTCGGTTGGGTTTATCAGCGAGTGATTATAATATGAATAATAAATTGGGTAATTGAGGGTGCGGTTGGAATCAGTCCGGGTTGCCTGGCTACGCGAACCACCAACGCCGTACCTCTTTGGCGCACGTACACAGAGTCAGTTTAATGTTGGCGTGCACGTATCGTCGTGTCTACCACATGTCCGTATGACTACATCCATAATGGTCCTCCTCCGAGCGGAGTAAAATCAGCCAGCCAGGCAGCCAGCTAGCCAGTCGGATCAATACCTGGGGACCTCGCTCTCACAACCTCTTTGCCCCACTGTCGCCCCCTCATCCACTCCTCCCTACCTCTCTAGTCCTCTTTCTGTTTCTCTCTCTACACTCACTAATTCACTCAGGAAGACTGGCGCAGGGTGTCTTCTTTGAAAAAAAGTGCTTTCCTAGAAATCCTCAATTCTTCTCAGGAAACTACAAATAGCACAAGATTATATACGGGGAAAAGGCGCCATTGCTGCTTTAGGGGAGTGGAGCAAATCAAAGGCTGATCAAAGAGGGTGGAGTAAATTCGTAGCCAAGCAACACCGCAGTAATCGGCATCGAAACTTTAATCTCATTCCATTATTTCAATTTAGTTTCAACATGTCAAGGTTATTTTCACTTTTTTTCTTATCAGGTCATTTCAGTCATTTTCATTCATTTTCAAGATATAGTCATCAAAATATTACAGCATTTTTTTAATCATTCCAAAAGATTTCTTATGAGATAAACTAAAAATTTTTGTATTAGTTTAAAATATCAAAAATAAATAATCTTCATCTGAATTTTACTTTACACTATTTCTTTAGATAATATACCTTCCAAGTGCATGCATGTAACAAACATTCTCATTACGATATCATTAACACGTGAATGATAAAATTTCTCTTATCATTCGTACATGAAGCATTAATCCTACTCTTCTTTAAAAAAATCATTCATCTTTTTATTTTACACATTCATCACGTTACTTATGAAAATATTACTTTTTGCTCCCAAAGTATCAATTTTCTTTTCTTCACTGCTAACTTAAAAGCATCAACCCCACTGTTTGCTCAAAAGTATCAACAGGATGTCTACTAACCGGGAAATAGCCGGGAAACGAAAAAAAAACCGGGAGAAACTGGGAAATAGCCGGGAAACGAAAAAAAATCCGGGAAAACCGGGAAATAGCCGGGAAACGAAATATCTAAATAAAATTTTTATCAAATCGTGTGCTATGTAAGGGAACAACTGTCATTGGTCGATATATCAGGTCATTAAAAAATTTACAAGAAAAATAAATCTTTTGCTCGGAGAATTTTACCTATAAGCATTGAGTATTAGAGGAAATAATTTTTCTTGTGTTTGAAATTATAAAATTAAAATTTCTGTTTTATTTATAAAGTGTTACTAAAATGTTTAAAAGATTTACTTAGAATGACGTTCAATTGTTAAATCCTGTACGGTATTAAATTTAAAAAGGGATGGCAACCGAAATTTTATCGGTTTCGGTTTTGACTTTTCTGTATTCTTCTAAAAAAAATTCGGTTTCGGTATTTCTGTTACGGTTTTTTTCAAAGAATTAGGGCTTCTGTATTTGGGTTTCGGTTTTTAATGTAAATAATTACGGTTACGATTTCTTAAAAATTTCGGATTTTTGGGTTAAAGCTTTCGGTTTTTCGGTTGTTTTCCTCGGACAATATATGAATGAAAATATTTGTGTGCATTTTAATTATTTAGAATTAAATATGTATAATAATTACTCATAATTTGTTTATAAATTTGTTTTATATTTTATAAAATGGCCATAGCGTTGTCAAGGAAAAAAAAATTCTAAAAATTTTTTGAAAAAACGTTTTTCTCCCTAACTTTTACATTATTTGACCTAATTAGCTAAAAATTGGTATACTAGTGTATTTTTACAGGCTGATCACAAATTCGATGGCTGCTAAATGAAAACACATTATTCGCGAGAGCGTTTATAAAACACGTAACTCACGAAAACAAATAGAAAATATGCTTATTTAAAATGACAGATTTTTTAAGGCTGTGTGACAATTTTTAATTTTTATTATTTTTAAAGTGTAAACTAATTGCAAAAATGTAAGTTAATAAAATTGTTTTATTAAAGCTAAATTAACTTTAAATAATAAAAATTCTTTATTTGGCATTTTATATTCACTTAAAATGAATAACAAAATTTTTAAAAATTAGCCTAAAAACGATTTCAGATGAATAACGCTTTTTCTATTTGTTTTCGTGAGTTACGTGTTTTATAATTTCTCTCGCGAATAATGTGTTTTCATTTAGAACCCATCGAAATAATTAATTTAAGAAAATTTTTTTAATTAATTATTTGTAATCTGCAAATTTGTTCGTCTTTCTAGTTTTCGGTTTTTTAAAAATTTCTATTTTTTCAGTTAACGGTTTCGGTTGCCATCCCTGAATTTAAATAAATTATATATGTAAAATTCTGTATACTTTTCAAGTGTAATTATTTATTGACAATGAAACGGTGTTATTTTATAAACAAAAACAAATTTTTAGTTTTTTTAAAATTTTGTTTTATACTTGTTTATTATGATTAATATTAAATTATCACTTAATACATTAATATTGAAGGTGTTATTTGCTTCATCATATAATTGTAGTGAAAAAATCGTTAATATCTTAAACCGGGAAAAACCGGAAAAAAACCGGGAAATAACCGGGAATTCAAAAACTAAAAAATAGTAGACACCCTGATCAAATTGCAACGAATTGAATTGAAATCAAATATAAAATTGATACAAATATTTGGTATCAATTTGAACTTTCAAGAAAACTGATAGAAAAAAGTTGGAATAATTTTTGTTGTGGATAATTTTAAGCAATGCTAATTCACATAGACTGTGGCGCCCTCACCTAGGAGAAAATATGTTTCAGGGAATATTTATCCCATAAAATCAGGTTAAAAATTAAACTAATTTTCTTTTCTTGTTAAATTGCAACGAATTGATATCAAAATAGTAGTATCAATAACAATTCAGTTATAAAAATGTATATATAAGAAGCACTTCAAAGTTCAAACTCAGAAGCAAAAAATTTTAGATTATGTTTGTAATTTTCGGAATGCAAATACACAAAGGGAATAAACTCTTAATATAAACCACTGTTATTTAAATCTTCATCACATCTTAAATAATTAATAAAACTTGATTTTGGTTTTAAATTAAACACGCAGAAAATTTTAATCATACGCTAAAAGTAACACAAACATATAACCTTAAAATGATTTGCTTTTTAGGTACCTTTTCACTTATTGAGATTTAGAAAGTACACACTGAAAAAATGATAATGTAAATTTTGACATACAAGTATGGTTAGGATGTATAGCTGAAACAGCAATACAGTATTGCTGTTTTTAAAATACAGTATTGGTGTTCTCCACATACATAATAATATACTGTCTCTCACATACATATGGCTGTCCTATGCTGCGTATGGCTGAAACAGCAATACTGTATGAATGGCAGTTCCATATCCACCAATATAATATGTGAGAATTGGCTATATTTATGGCAGTATCTGATATATTTTTTTCAGAACACCCTAAAAAAGTAATCTTCATTTTAGCGGATTCCTCTTTGAAAATGTGCTCTTTAAATCTGAATTAGTAGAATTCTACTAAAAAATAGTAAACATTTACTAATTACTAGTAGTTTTCATAGACAAATTTTTCTCTTTTTAATGAATAGAATATTACTAATTGTTAGTAAAATTTTACTAACTTTTTTTTAGTAAAATTTCACTTATTGCTAGTCATCAATAATTTTACGCGAAGAGAGAATATAATATTTATATTAAATTCCCCAAAAGAATTCAAATATTAAAAAAAAAATTGTTAATAACATTCGTCGCAAGAATTCAATTATTTTCATAAGTTATAAAATTCTTTGGAAAAATTCAATTATTTTAAATACGATTTGTATAAAATTTCTTGATATTTAATTATTTTTAAAAAGTTTAACAAAATTTGTTGATAGAATTCGCTTATTAATAAAAATGTAATAAAGTCTTTAGCAGAATTAAATTATTTTCATTACAATTTTAGTTAAATTCCTCCTTCGAAAGAATTGAATTATTTAAAAAAAAAGGTCGAAATTCTTTATAAGAATTCAATTTTAAGAAATTTTTAATTATTCAAAATATTATTTTTGTATTTAAATAATTGAATTCTCTTAAGGGGGGGGGAAGGTCTTATCGGTGAAAAAAGAGCATGTTTTTGAGAATTTTTTTTAGTCGATACGCAAAATGTAATTTTTTTTATCGCTTTGCATATAATATTGTAACATTTGAACAATATTTCTCTAAATTTTAATTAAAAAATATTAAGAATTGAGCGAGATAATGAGATTTTTCTCAGGCTACTCCAAAAAAATTGATTTGCGGTGTACGCTCTAACTCGCAACAGAATCGTCCAAATAAAAAAAAATCAAAGTGCACTTGTCAAAGAAGATGTTTTTTGAGGTAACGCTGGGAGCTTTTTTTTAAACTACTAATGTTACTATAACAAATTAATTGATTTTTTTATAGCGAAAATCGACTTTTTGGCTTTCAAGTGCTACAAAAAATCGAAAAATAAAAAAAAAAATTCCTCCCAGCGTTACCTCAAAAACATCTCTTTTAACAAATTCACTTTGATTTTTTTGTTTTAGATGATTCTATTGCGAGTTAGAGTGTACACCGCAAATCAATTTTTTTGGAGGCGTCTGAAGAAAATCTCATTATCTCGCTCAATTCTTAATATTTTTTAATTAAAATTTAGAGAAATATTGTTCAAATGTTGCAATATTATATGCAAAGCGATAAAATAAATTAACTTTCTGTGTATCGACAAAAAAAATTCTTAAAAACATGCTTTTTTCACTGTTCAGACCTTATCCCCCCCCCCTTAAAACTTTTTAATAAACCGAAAAAAATGTTCTTGTTTTAAGCGGATTTCTCTTATTTTAATGCATATTTTTCTCTTAAATATGGCTAAAAAATAATCCTCTTATTTTAAGAGTATTATTCTTCACTTAAGAATATTAAAACACTTACACAATAAAAAGAAAGTCTTATTTTAAAGCAGGAAAGCAGCCTTAAATTGAGACGCAACATTTTTAAGGCAGACAATGCTGAATTTAAGCAATGGATTTTGTATAATTTTTAACATTAGAGCAGACAGTGCTGAATTTAGGACTGCTCTTAAATTAAGATTTACTTTTTACTGTGTATAATAATAAGTGAAATTTCTCTCAGAAAACATATTCAGATTTAGAGAGTAATATTCTTGATTCAAGAGGATTTTTGCAAGTGGAATTTTAGTCTCAAAACAAGAATATTTTTTTTCAGGGCAGGTTATTTATTTAAAATTGAATTTCAGTTAAAATTTTATTTAGTAATTGAATATTAGTAGCGTCATAGTGTAAATTTTTAGAAAGAAGTAAATTTCAAAAGGTTTTTAAATCAAAAGCTTTATTATAAATAAAATTGTTACGTAAAAAGCATTATTGAATATTTAATTATCAATGCAGAATATTAAATAATTTAAAAATGTATTAATCAGGGAAAACGAAAAATTAGTCAGGAAAAGTCAGAGAATTCTGAAAATGAAATTTTGCAGCCACTCTATTAATATTAATATTTTATAATTTTTAATATTAAAAAAACAATCTGCTTAGTAATAAATATTTAAAAAATAGTATAAAAAAATGATTTAAATAAAAAAATCGAATTGTTTTGATTTTTAAAAAAATCATGATTTTTATCAGCCCTGGAAAGAATGTAATTTAATTTGGAAAAATAGAAAAAATTCAGTTGTCAAATTTAATTTTTCGATAGCTACTTTCTTACTACTTTTTTCCAGTCTTAAAGCGACTTTTAGCTAATTTTTAAAAAATTAATTATCGAGTACGAAGCGTATATGTTATAATCCTGACAACTCTTTTGCTAAAAAGAGAATCTTTTCTAGTTTCAGTACCTTAAACATTAATCACAGTCTTGAATTTTATACTCTTCCCATTTATAAAATAATTTCTCCCCTTGTTCTTTGTGGTTTGACGACAAATTAGTTGAACAGTTGATTAATTGCAGACTAACGAGGTCCAGTGAGGAGTAAAGTGAAAGGCATATTATACTTTTACATGCGTATACTTTTCTGTACATATGTCTGTTTTATTGAATTATTCCGTGCATCATTTTGAAAATATATCTCTCTCCTTCTCTCTCCACATTATTGAGACTGATGCTTTAATGTATGACTTGCCAAGTTAATAAAAAGTTAGAAAAGATAAAAAGTCACGAGACACACAAATGAGAAAAAGGCGAGGGTCGCTTCTCTCCCTCCGATTGATGGCATAATAAAAATAAACACCGTGGTAATAATCTCTCCACACCCGCTATTCTCAATCCTCCCATTTCGGATTAATTATCTAATGCTGTGCCAACATCTGTCATCGCATGCTTCGCCGTTTTTCGGGCGCACCTTCACGAATCATTTTAACAGACTCCTCATCCCATCCCATGTTACTTGATGAACGCAGATAAGACCGAAGGGATCCCTAAAAGTCAAAGCCATTGAAAAAATTAATTTCCAAAGGCAAATTTAATAATTTGCTTCTTTTAATATTAAGATGAATTTTATTGCCGGCAATTTTATTTTATTTCTTTTCAAAACATATGTAGGTGATATTTTAAAGATCTTGAACAGATGTATACTTTTGGTATTATTTTAAGGCCGCATACATTGAGAAAAATGGATATTCAGGTTGGAAACCAAAATTTTAGGTTTTCCAGGTTACAAAACGGAATTTTTCCAGGTTTCTAAAACTACATTTATATTTTACCAAATTAAATAACTCCCTGATTTCCAGACTTTCTCTTTATTTCCATCAGACAAAACTTTGACTTTTTCGTTTTTCCCTATCTCTAAAGAATATTCTGATACACTATAGCAAAATGATTAGATACACAAGAAAATGTTCTATTACATTTATTTACAAATTTTTTTAATTGTTAAATTATTCGAAAACATCAATAACTTCTTTTTCAAATAAATATTTAATAATTATTATTTTTCCATAGGAATTAAGATTTTCAAAAATTTTAAATTCAATAACATAATAAGAATATTATTATAAAACATGACGATATCGAGATCACTCCGAGAGTGATTTTTATCGCTTTCTTCATGTTTTATAATAATTAAAACTTGCTAAAATCATTATTTTATATTACAAGAATATTTTTACTGAAAATTCTTCAAAAATATTTTCATTATTTCGATTCAATTAAATTATTCATTTCTAAAATTTTTAACTAAATTTCTTCTTGAAATCAATTATTTTTAATAATTTCTGACAAAGTTCCTTGAAAATTTTCAAATTCATTTGTTTAAAATTTAATTTTACGAGATTTCGATTAAAATTTTTGAAAAAAATTAATTCTGCAGAATTGTATATTAAAAGTATCTTGAAAAATTTTAATAAAATTTTTTTAAATAATTTCTTTTTTTGAAAAATAATTAATTAATGAATTAAAAAATGAAATACTTTTCACTAAGAGAGTTTATTAGAAAGTCATAGGGCGTTTTTAATAATTAGATATTTGACCTTTTGTACAGGCTATAGTTTGTTAGTGCTGTGTGTGGCAGCATGGTGCAGTAAATATTGACAATTTACTTAGGGGTGTATAGATGGATCCTGAGTGGAAGAGAATACCTGATCCTGTGTAATTTTTACGTTGTGGCTTACATTGTATGCACACAATGAGCCATTGAAAGCTGGTGTGGGAAGAATACACATGGGTATGAGATGACAGTATTATGTCACCCGCAAAGGCATGGGAGATGTGTTCTCTCTTTATAATGGTCCCGTGATCGGAGAGGAAATTGCTTGGGGCTTGTTTAACGAGGGTTGCTGAAGCCGAGTCAAATGCCACGCGCTAAATGTCAGACATCCACTTTCAATAGAGTGATATATAAACTGGTACACTCGCATCATTCATGCAAGGGGTGTTCACCAATCGTTTGTATTCACTAATAACTTAATAACATTTCTTAAACGTAGGTCCATCGTTTTAATTATCGTTTATTCTTATTTACATTTTATTATTTATTGATCCCATTTGCTTTTTATTATTTCAGGTTTGCCACAAAAATTAAATTTTGTTTTTTTCCCTGATATTCAGACAAAATTTTACCTTTCTCCCTGAACCTAAAGAATATTCTGATTCACTCAAAAAATTACTTATTAGATAGTCAAAAAAATGTTCTAATACTTTTATTAGCCAATTTATTAAATTGTATAAAATTATTTGAAACCATTAATACTTTTATTTAAAATAAATATTTAATTATTAATATTTTTCCGTAGGAACTAAATTATAATTCAAATCAGTAAACATTTTTATTTTTTACTAATTTAAATTTAGAGAGTTCAGGAATAGAATAATTTTTTTAAAGTAAATATTTAAATTACCTTTTTATTTTTACTCAAAAATTAAAATATTTTAAAAGATTTCAATATGTACAGCCTTTATGAAATTTAACAATTTTTAAAAAATTACAACTGTAATTTTTTTAAAATTCAATCATTCTTTTGTTGAATATTTTAAATAAAATTATTCAAAACTTTAATCATTTTATTACAAAATAAAAATTTAAATATTATTATAGATTCTCAACAATTAAAATTTCCAAAGATTTCAATTTAAAAATCTTTTAAAATTCACTTATTTCTAAAAATTCATGCTATAATATGCTTTTAATATTTAATTATTATCTAAAATTTGAACTACAATACATTTTTAAATTAATTCTTTTTTACAAAATTCTACGAGAATTCGAATATAAATACAAAAATAAATAATTTATTAAATAATTGAATTCTAATGAAGAATTTTATTTACAAATTATTGAATAATTGAATTTTTTTTAACAAATTTTAATAACATTTTTTAAGAATAATTACATTTTTCGAAAAATCCCTGATTAAAATTCTATTCCAAATAATTGAAATTCTGCATTAATTTGTAACTTCTCCAACATTCAATTTTTCAAATTTGTAAATAATTGAATCTCTGTGAAATTATTATAATTTATGAAAATTTTAAATGTTTACGAAGAATTTTGTCAAAATTTCTTTTTAAATAAATTGAATTCTTTTGGGAAATTTTATTAAAATAGTAGATTTTTAAAAACATTGAACTGAGGAATATTTTTGAAAATAATTGAATTTCGGAGAAGAATTTTATATTATTTATAAAGATAATTGAAATTTTGAAGAGAATTAAAAAATTTTAAATAATTAAATTTTGGAGAAGAATTTTATTATTTATAAAGATAATTGAAATTTTGACGAGAATTGATTGAAATTTTGGAAAATAATTGAATTTCTGCGAAGAATTTTGCTATTTATATAAGGATAAATTGAAATTATGATGAGAATTTTTTTAAAGTTTTTTACTATAATTGCATTTTTGAAAATAAATGAATCTCTGCCATCATTTGTTATTTCTCAAAAATTAAATTTTTTTAGTGTTTTTAACTAAAATTTTTCTATAAATCCATTTTTTTTAGTAATTAAATAGAACCAAAACGGCGCGCGTTGCGCCCCTACTCCTAGTCCTTTGAGACAAAACAAATCCTCAATTTAACCTTAATTTAATAAACATAAAAAGAAAAAAGAAATAAATTTTAGTTTCCATTAAATTAAATGTTTTAAAATGTTTTTCATTCACCTGAAAATGGGTATGGTCTTTAAATTTTGACCGATAGTCTATATCCTATATTATATTTTTATTAGAGTTTTTCTTATATTTAATATTGAAGGAATATTAATATATATTACAAAACTAATTGTGTTTATAATATGTAAATTACAAAGTAAAAACGCTACAGATTTTTTCCATCAGTTTATTATAAATTTATAATAGTATATTGTGCAACAAGTACAGAAAGAAGCTGTTTTCCGACAAGTGCAAAGTTTGCTGTCCCGAGCGAGGCGAGGGCAGCAATTTGCACGAAGTCGGAAAATCTTCTTTCGTACGTGTTGCACACAGTACTTTGTGCAACACCTTTTGGTTTTGATAAAAAAAGCTGTTTGGAAACGCTAGTTGACGCCAACATACGTACTGTTTAGCAGGGTTTGGAACGTATGTTACCGCACGTAATATACGTGGTTTTTTACGCATATATTACTGTAAAAAACAGGTATTCTACAATAGAAAACAAATACCTACTATGTATATCACCAAAAAAACCCAAAAGTTTAAGAACTTTACCGCATTTTATTATATTTTTACTTATAACATCAAAGATGTTTTTGTTGGGATTAAATTATTCTGGGATAAATTATTATTTATTACCTACTATTATATATATTAGGAAAATTAATATAATTTCGGAAATACTTTACATGTTTTAATGTTCTTTGGGTAAAGCTAAAATACGCATCCAGTTTATTTTTAAAA
This sequence comes from Leptopilina syphax, assembly GCA_032872505.1. Classification (NCBI taxonomy): domain Eukaryota; kingdom Metazoa; phylum Arthropoda; class Insecta; order Hymenoptera; family Figitidae; genus Leptopilina; species Leptopilina syphax. The sequence goes on along the minus strand of CM065469.1, from coordinate 25,655,857 downwards.
AATTAATGTTTTTGTTAAAAAAGAAAGAATATTTACCATTAAAATTTAATTCTAAAAGTTACAGAGATGCTGAAACTGTAATCCAATTATTATAGCACCTGTTTGTTAACTTTCAGAGTTTAATTTTATACCTAAATATTCTTTTTGTTTAAAAAAATATTTTTTTAAAATAAAAACTGGGTGCTTATTTAAGATTCATTCAAAAAATATTAAAACATGTAAAGTATGTCAGAAATTATATTAATTTTAATATTTTAATAAAACAAGGCAAACTCAAGAATTTTTTAAGTTATTCTAGAAACTAAAAAAAATCCTAAAATAACACTAAAAATCGAATTTTTTTAAAGGAATAAAAGTCAGTCAATTGATTTTGACGCATATTCTCACCCTAAAATACTTGAAAAACATACTTGAACACAAAAAAACTCGTAATTTCCAGAAAAATCACTCTATATATATTTTTTGTGCGTTTTTTTGACAAAAAATCAATATTCCGACTCCATTATCTCCGACATTCTTGCATATGCGATTTTGCTACCAGAGACTTTTTTTCTCGGCTTTGCATCAGCTACAACTTTCCTGTTGACAACTTTTTGCCCAACCTACAAATTTTTGAGTTATTTTTTAATAACTGTCAAAAAACTAATTTTTTTACAAACAACTTTTCTTTATAACATTTTTTTAAAAAAACTTTTTTTTTTTAAGTTTTTGGGCCCGACCAGTTCTACTGTGTTAAACAAATTTTATTGATTTTTAAAATCTTAAAACTTTTATAAAAATCTGTATTTTGGAATATAACAAAAAAACCTTTTAACTGTTTTTTGAAATTTGAAATTTTTTTTTTTTTTGCATTATAACAGAATATTATAACATTTTAAAAAATAATTAATAACTAAAAATGCGTATACAATAAATTAATGAAAGTTACACTGATTACACAAAGTATTTCACTCTTTCAAATGAAAATATTTTCATGATTGTAAATTTAAAAATTTCATATTTTTAATAATAATTTTATAAACAATTTGAATTATTTATATGTTCTAGCCCTCAAATTGCATTGAATCTCATAGGAAGTATACTTAGTAGTTTTTATTATTTTATTATTTTTCTTATGTAGAGCACCTAAAAACTAGGGTTATTTTTAAATTTTGCAAATAATTAAGTTGTTCATAAAAACATGAAGATATTTTATGATTTGATCAATTTGAGCAGCAGTTTATACAAATAATTGTTATTTACAAATGAAGGGCTGGCTGCAATAAGGAGACGAACGCGTGGTTGAAAGGGATAATACCAGTCAAGTAGCAGTGAGCGGCTTAAGGCTTGTCACTGTTACCCGACTTGTATTTTTAAAATATTGTAGCTTCTTTAACAAACCATGTTTCTGCGAAGATAATTAGTAGTCACTTTTCACTATTTTCATCCCATAATTTAAGAATATTGTTAAGAATGATGAAGAATACTTAAGCAAAAAACACGTGTTCTTCACTTTGTAATCTGTAATATTCTGTAATACTCTGTAATATTCATCATGTATCATCATGTATAATACTCGCACTCGACTACGTGGAATAAATTAGAACCTCAAAATTGCGCGCGCACAAAAATTTGAAATTATTTCAGCCAATAGCTACCGTCATCATCAGCCAAAAAAATAGCTGTTTTTCTATTAAGGATTAAATATATTATATTAAAAATTTAACTAATTTCAGACTAATTTGAATTATTAATATTTTTCAGAAATCTAAGTTCTTTAAAATTTCTAATTAAATTCATTCAAAATTGAAATTTTTAAAAATTGAAACCTTTTAAAGTTCACCTACTATATTTATGAAAATTGTAAACGTATCTCTTTCAAAATTCAGTTGATTTTCAATTATTTAATTAAGTAAAATTACTCATTAAATAATGAATTTTTCAAGGAAACTATGATGCTTGTGTAATTTTTACTTCAATTGAAAGTTTCTATTAGATCGTGCGAAATTAAAATGGACTTTTATCGAATATATTGCATAAAGACTAAAACCTATCACAGTTTTTCTAAGTATATCAAATTGAGACAAAAAAACGAATCAAAAGTATTGCGAAGCAACATAAATAAATAATAAAACAAATGTGACTCGCATTGAAGAAAGGAACCTTATAGAAGCAAAAAATTTGAGGTTATGTTTGTAGTCTTCGGAATAAAAAAGAGGATCAACTCTTATTCTACTGGCACAGTTTTTTTTAAGAATATCAAATTGAGACAAAAAACGAATCAAAAGTGTTGCAAAATAAAAATATATAAGAGATGATCCTCTTTAATTATTTTTATTCCGAAAATTACAAACATAACCTCAAATTTGTTGCTTCTCGATACCTTTCTTCAATGCGCGTCACATTTGTTTTTTATTATTTATTTCGTCATTTGCCCATCAATAGGTGAATAGAAATGGTGAATAGGTGCGAATCAATAGGAGAAAAGTCAAAAATGTGCTATTTTGTTGCGCATAATTTTTCAAGTCTGTATGTGTGTGTCATCGTGAGTGACAGGTCGATAACGGACAGAGTTGAAGAAATGAAGGATGTTTATTGGACACCATATATCCTGTTATTCGGCCTACTGTGAAGTAATGTTGTAAAAAAAATCATAACAGCACTTTAACCGATAGCAAATCATTTATCAAGTCCATACCTCTCTTCTCGTTTTAAGCGTCACGTTTCGTTTGAAAAACTTTGCCGTTCCAACCGGATGACAAAGACCTCTTTTCCGCTCCTATTGTTTTCCACTATTTTGCTAGTCGAATCATAATTTTCATCATCGGTGTATTGATCTTACAATTAGTAAGCTTCCCTAAAGAAAAACTCTCTGTAAGATAAACATTACTCTTTGTCATTCATTTAGAATTGGTTGCAATTTGATACTCAATTTTTTGGAAAAAATTCCAAACAATTTTTAGTGTATCTAATTATATTAAAAAAAATGAGAATGTAATTAGGAAATTTATTTGACTTTTTGAAAAATGGTTAAAAGGGTAAATTTTTCTTATAACCTTCTAGTTGTGTTAAAATACGAAGTGTTTAAAGGACATTGAAAATGTATATGTTGGACTGTTTGAGAATTCGCCTTCAACTCTGGGTCATGCGAACTTTGTTCTTAGGTGTTTATTGGCTCTGCACTGAGATTGAAATCACAATGCGAGCTTATGTTTTGCGGTATGCAGAGTTGTGGAAGCTAAGGCAATACTGATGAGTCAGCCAACGACATGGAATGTCGCTAATGAGTTGTATACTGTGAACCGCAAGGTCTTCCAGTTACGCGAAACAATTTTTCTTTAAGATTTTCTAAGGGGGTTTCAAATTCACAGAAACTCGAGCTTTATCACCTTTCACAAGATTCCTTTATTCTTTGCTGTAAAAAAGAAATTTTTTATAAATTTAATAATATGTTTGATAATTTGCTGATCATCAACATCACTGTTTTTCATATTTGCTGATTTTATATAAAATTAAATGTTAATGATTTGGATGTGTTTGGATCAATTCGGAATAAGAGGAATTTTCCAGGAAATACACAGTTAAATCAGTTTTAGAAAGAAAAAAGCAAAGATTAATTGAATTAAAGAAATAGCTATATTAAAATTTAGGATGTGTTTTCCTATGTGTGCAATTTTGAGAGAGTAAAATTGTCGAAGGTCATTCCTTGAGAATTAGGTGTTCCTATATATGGATGAAAAAAGAATGAAAATTTACGACCGACATTCGATGTAGATCTCGGAATACGACAGCTTCGCATTTCGGATAACCTATGCAGTAAAGTGCCTCCGATCATGAAACCGGTACATTGGATTCGCGTGCAGGCTATTCGTGGGAACTGGTCTAGTATCTTGCAAGAGAGCGTGGGTTAGGAGAATTAGTATTTATTCAGAAAGGCAGAACAATGCGGAGCCCTGTTGGTCTTCGTTATGCTAGGCTGACTTCGAGATGATCTGCAGCCGCGCTAGCTGCTACTTGTCAAGGTGATACCTTGAAGATAAAACGACAAATAGTTCTCTTCTCCAATGTTCACTTGTTTTTCCAACGTAACTCCTTCCGTTTTACCATCAAGGACAGTCGCCATTACTTCCTTTATTATAATATTTTACTTTAATTATTTTATCTATTATTACTTTATTATTTCACACCTATATAAGGACCCTAAAGTTCCGAACGTTCATTTGAACGAAATTTTTTTTTTTAAATATAAGGAACTTTTTTCAATAATCTTATTCAGAATAGTAAATAAAACAAATATCAATCAAAAAATTACAAAAATTTTAATATTCGGGGTGCAAAACAACCCCTATGAAAATACCACATATAGGTAATAATAAGAATTATCCAAATCAAGAGAACTTGTTCAGATATTGGAAAACTAAAAACGCAAAAAATTTTCTAAAATTATAAGCTACTAATCCCACCAGGTAAGAACCGGCGCTCGCACCCCCAAAACCCACCCTTAATTAAATTACACATATAAGTGCCCCAAATAAAGTGAACTTGTTCGGATATTGGAAAATTAAAAACGCTAAAAATTTTCTAAAATTATAAGCAACTAATACCACCATGCTAGAACCGGCGCTCACACCCCCAAAACCCACCCCTAATTAAATTACACATATAAGTGCCCCAAATAAAGTGAACTTGTTCGGATATTGGAAAACTAAAAACGCTAAAAATTTCCTAAAATTGTCAGCAACTAATCCCACCAGGTAAGAACCGGCGCTCGCACCCCCAAAACCCACCCTTAATTAAATTACACATATAAGTGCCCCAAATAAAGTGAACTTGTTCGGATATTGGAAAACTAAAAACGCTACAAAATTTCTAAAATTATAAGCAACTAATCCCACCAGGTTAGAACCGGCGCTCACACTCCCAAAACCCACCCCTAATTTAATTACACATATAAGTGCCCCAAATAAAGTGAACTTGTTCGGATATTGGAAAACTAAAAACGCTAACAATTTTCTAAAATTATAAGCAACTAATCCCACCATGCTAGAACCGGCGCTCACACCCCCAAAACCCACCCCTAATTAAATTACACATATAAGTGCCCCAAATAAAGTGAACTTGTTCGGATATTGGAAAACTAAAAACGCTAAAAATTTTCTAAAATTATAAGCAACTAATCCCACCATGCTAGAACCGGCGCTCACACCCCCAAAACCCACCCCTAATTAAATTACACATATAAGTGCCCCAAATAAAGCGAACTTGTTCGGATATTGGAAAATTAAAAACGCTAAAAATTTTCTAAAATTATAAGCAACTAATCCCAACAGGTTAGAACCGGCGCTCACACCCCCAAAACCCACCCCTAATTAAATTACACATATAAGTGCCCCAAATAAAGTGAACTTGTTCGGATATTGGAAAACTAAAAACGCTAAAAATTTTCTAAAATTATAAGCAACTAATCCCACCATGCTAGAACCGGCGCTCACACCCCCAAAACCCACCCCTAATTAAATTACACATATAAGTGCCCCAAATAAAGTGAACTTGTTCGGATATTGGAAAACTAAAAACGCTACAAAATTTCTAAAATTATAAGCAACTAATCCCACCAGGTTAGAACCGGCGCTCACACCCCCAAAACCCACCCCTAATTTAATTACACATATAAGGGCCTCAAATCAAGTGAACTTGTTCGGATATTGGAAAACTAAAAACGCTACAAAATTTCTAAAATTATAAGCAACTAATCCCACCAGGTTAGAACCGGCGCTCACACCCCAAAACCCACCCCTAATTTAATTACACATATAAGTGCCCCAAATAAAGCGAACTTGTTCGGATATTGGAAAATTAAAAACGCTAAAAATTTTCTAAAATTATAAGCAACTAATCCCAACAGGTTAGAACCGGCGCTCACACCCCCAAAACCCACCCCTAATTAAATTACACATATAAGTGCCCCAAATAAAGCGAACTTGTTCGGATATTGGAAAATTAAAAACGCTAAAAATTTTCTAAAATTATAAGCAACTAATCCCAACAGGTTAGAACCGGCGCTCACACCCCCAAAACCCACCCCTAATTAAATTACACATATAAGTGCCCCAAATAAAGTGAACTTGTTCGGATATTGGAAAACTAAAAACGCTACAAAATTTCTAAAATTATAAGCAACTAATCCCACCAGGTTAGAACCGGCGCTCACACCCCCAAAACCCACCCCTAATTTAATTACACATATAAGGGCCTCAAATCAAGTGAACTTGTTCGGATATTGGAAAACTAAAAACGCTACAAAATTTCTAAAATTATAAGCAACTAATCCCACCAGGTTAGAACCGGCGCTCACACCCCCAAAACCCACCCCTAATTTAATTACACATATAAGTGCCCCAAATAAAGCGAACTTGTTCGGATATTGGAAAATTAAAAACGCTAAAAATTTTCTAAAATTATAAGCAACTAATCCCAACAGGTTAGAACCGGCGCTCACACCCCCAAAACCCACCCCTAATTAAATTACACATATAAGTGCCCCAAATAAAGTGAACTTGTTCGGATATTGGAAAACTAAAAACGCTAAAAATTTTCTAAAATTATAAGCAACTAATCCCACCATGCTAGAACCGGCGCTCACACCCCCAAAACCCACCCCTAATTAAATTACACATATAAGTGCCCCAAATAAAGTGAACTTGTTCGGATATTGGAAAACTAAAAACGCTAAAAATTTTCTAAAATTATAAGCAACTAATCCCACCATGCTAGAACCGGCGCTCACACCCCCAAAACCCACCCCTAATTAAATTACACATATAAGTGCCCCAAATAAAGCGAACTTGTTCGGATATTGGAAAATTAAAAACGCTAAAAATTTTCTAAAATTATAAGCAACTAATCCCAACAGGTTAGAACCGGCGCTCACACCCCCAAAACCCACCCCTAATTAAATTACACATATAAGTGCCCCAAATAAAGTGAACTTGTTCGGATATTGGAAAATTAAAAACGCTAAAAATTTTCTAAAATTATAAGCAACTAATCCCAACAGGTTAGAACCGGCGCTCACACCCCCAAAACCCACCCCTTAATTAATTACACTTTTAAGTGCTCCAAATCAATGAAACTTGTTCGGTTATTGGGAAACTTAAAACGCTAAAAATTTTCTAAAATTATAAGCTACTAATCCCACCAGGTAAGAACCGGCGCTCACACCCCCAAAACCCACCCCTAATTAAATAACACATATAAGTGCCCCAAATAAAGTGAACTTGTTCGGATATTGGAAAACTAAAAACGCTAAAAATTTTCTAAAATTATAAGCAACTAATCCCACCATGCTAGAACCGGCGCTCACACCCCCAAAACCCACCCCTAATTAAATAACACATATAAGTGCCCCAAATAAAGTGAACTTGTTCGGATATTGGAAAACTAAAAACGTAATAAATTTTCTAAAATTATTAGCAACTAATCCCTCCAGGTTAGAACCGGCGCTCACACCCCCAAAACCCACCCCTAATTAAATTACACTTTTAAGTGCCCCAAATCAAGGGAACTTGTTCGGATAATGGAAAACTAAAAACGTAATAAATTTTCTAAAATTATTAGCTACTAATCCCACCAGGTTAGAACCGGCGCTCACACCCCCAGAACCCACCCCTAATTAAATTACACATATAAGGGCCCTAAATCAAGTGAACTTGTTCGGATATTGGAAAACTAAAAACGCTAAAAATTTCCTAAAATTGTCAGCAACTAATCCCACCAGGTTAGAACCGGCGCTTACACCCCCAAAACCCACCCCTAATTAAATTAGACATATAAGTGCCCCAAATAAAGTGAACTTGTTCGGATATTGGAAAACTAAAAACGCAATAAATTTTCTAAAATTATTAGCAACTAATCCCACCATGCTAGAACCGGCGCTCACATCCCCAAAACCCACCCCTAATTAAATTACACTTTTAAGTGCCCCAAATCAAGGGAACTTGTTCGGATAATGGAAAACTAAAAAAGCAATAAATTTTCTTAAATTATTAGCAACTAATCCCCCCAGGTTAGAACCGGCGCTCACACCCCCAAAACCCACCCCTAATTAAATTAGACATATAAGGGCCCCAAAAAAAGAGAACTTGTTCGGATATTGGAAAACTAAAAACGCTAAAAATTTTCTAAAATTATAAGCAACTAATCCCACCAGGTTAGAACCGGCGCTCACACCCTCAAAACCCACCCCTAAATTTAAAAATTAATTTTTAAGTGAAAGATTAGTGCAATAAATTTTAGCTTATTGAATAAAATTCCTAAATTTTTATATAAAATTGATAGGGGAGAGAAGGCTACATTGAACCAGCGTCAACAGTGAACCATTTCAATTTTCTGAGAAATGACTGAGTGAAATTTTTTGTTATTTAATATATAAGTTAGTTTTACCAAAACAAACTATGTCCAAAAATTTCGGGCACGTAGGTTTATTATTTATAAAGAAAAACTAAAAAAACTGTTTTTCACGTACAAAACAAAAAATTTTGTGGAAATATAATCAAGTTTTTTTTTTAAAATAGGAAGTTTGAAAAATTAGTAACTTGTGATTTATTTCGCTTTGGGTGTCAACTTCAATATTCCGATGTGATAAAGAATTTTAACTCTTACATAAATTTATTATAAACAATTTTTGTTGTGCATGTCATGTGAATACAGTGAGTGCGGCATCATTGAACCACCCGAAAAAGCAAAGAATTTTCAATGTTAAGAGTTGTAAAGTTGTCTGCTCTACTAATTAGTAAGAAAAATACTGGAAGACATGCTTTCATCACAATTGTCAACGTGATAAACTTAAACTGTCACTTTTGCTACCTAACCTGACATCGAAATATATTAATCTCCTATATAAACAAATAATAACTATTTAACAATAATTTTCTATTTTTTTGAGTAAAAAATAAGATTTTTTACAATTTGTAAGTGGAAATATTATTTTTGAAGTAAATTGCAGTGTTTTATTAGAGGTGGTTCAATGTAGACACAGATCCTTCAAAATAAGAAAAGTGTAACTTGTTAGAAAAAAATTAGATTTAATTATTTAATGATAATAATTTGTGTTTGTAACGTGTGTATTAAGTAAAGGAGTACTTCAGTTTAATTTTGATACAAAAACCTGATCAAAATTAGTAACATTTAATTAGTTCTTGGACTTTATAAAAAACCCGGTTCAATGTAGCCTACCCTTCCCTATTCTAACTTTTCATTTAAATAAACAGATTTTACAAAATTATTTGCCAAATTAATTTATTAAAAAAAATTTGCCATTATGAATAACAATAATGCCAAATGCAAATAACTACCGAATATTGACATTACACCATTAAAACAAATACGAGACTTTTGTACATAAGAACATTGTTTAAATATTTACCAGAAGAATAATAAAACAATAAAGAATATTTCAAGATACAGTAAAAAAATGCTTCATATTAATCATAATCAACTCTCTGAATCTGAATTAGTACTCTCTAAATCTGAATTAGTAGAAAGTTACTAATGAAATGGTGAAAAGTCGTCCACCAAATGATTTAGTAATATATTACTAACAAAAAACAAATAGTGAATTTTACTAATTGATTAGTAGATTTCTACTAACAATTAGAAGAACTGTTTCATTAATAGTCGATAAAATAGTTTTACTAATTCATTTAGTGAAATGAGTGACTTTTAATTAGTGAATTTCTACTAAAACTTCAGTAAAATTTTACTTAGAATTAGTAATATTCTACTAATTGAAAAGGGGAAAAGTCGTCCATGAAAACTACTAAAAATTAGACAAATTTTACTATTTCTTAGTAGAATTCTACTAATTCAGATTTAGAGAGTAAGATTCTACTAATTCTTAGTAAAATATTACTAATTGAAATGGGGAAAAGTCGTCCACCTAGAATTAGTAGAAAACTACTAATTCAAATAGTCATTACTAATTGAATTAGTAAAAGGATAAATGCAAAAGGTGCAGGTTTGCACATGCGCATATTTAGACGCCATTAGTTCTTACTAAATGAATTAGTAAAATATTTATTCTTAGAAATTTTAACCAATATTTAGAATTAAATATTTTTTAAAGACACATTATTAATATTTACACAAAGAAAATAAAGAATAAATAGATAAAATTAAATATTAAACGAAAATTTAGTTCATTTTAAAACAGATTAAAAAATTATCACAATTACACAGACAACACTATCAAAATTGTATTATTAGCACTTCCATAGTTTTTCAAGAATTAAAAATTTCTCTAAATATCACCAAAATCTAAACGATCTTAGCAGATTTATCACAAGAATTCTTTTCTAGCACTTAACATTTACAAAAAGTATTCAAAATAATACGAGTCACTTGATATACTGTGTACACCACGTTTAATTCTACTATATAATTCATTAGTAAAATTTGATAATTCTACTAATTCATTAGTAAAATATTAACCTACTAATTGAAAAGGTAAAATTTCTACTAATTCAGATTTAGAGAGAAAATTGAGATTTGCATATAATTAAAAAATGACAAAAAAGTGAGGTTACTTTTTGTGAAATGTAAATGAAAACAATAACAACCTAACAAGATGGTTGGTTTTACCAAGAAGCTTGTGTTCATTTTATTAAATTTGTTTAACTTTTAAGTAATCTTTTAAATAATTGAAATCCTGTGAAAATTTTATTATTTATGGAAATAATTGAATTCATGCAACAAATTTTATTACATTTTTTTAAATAATTGAATTGATGTAAGAAAATTGTATTACTTTTAATAATAGTTGAATTCTTACGAAGGATTTTATTAAAATTTTTGTAAATAATTACATTTTTTTTAAATTTTGCAGAAATTTAAATTATTATAAACATGAAGATATCGAGCTATCTTCATGTTTTATAATAATATCCTTGCCTAAATTGGATAAATTTGTTTTATTAGGTCACAATAGTCTGTAAAAAAGTTTTCAAGACCCTAGGCCCTTCGGCACCCTTCGTTTATTTTTTAGGTTTTACCAAATATTGATAATTTTTTTTTAAATTAATAAATGGCATAACAGTAAAAATGTTAAAAAGTATTTAATTTTTTGAAGAATTATATTAATAATTTTGAAAACTTTGATTTCTGAAGAATTTTTAATGATTATTTTCAATAATATTTAAAAAAATTTTATAAATGCGTATTTTAGATTAGAAGCATTTACTGCTACCCGGCTGGTATTAGCGCGTGTCTTCGAGCGACGGCCGAAAGAGAAAGAGAGATTGAAATTGTGATTGGAAAATAAAAAATACGCAAAACGGATTTGTTTTCTAGTTCCTAATTTTAATCATTAAACAATTTGTTTTATTAGAAAAACAATAAATCTGTATAATTTTAATTTGTCAAACATTAGCCAAGATAATCTCTTTATAGAAAAACAATGAAAAAAATTCGTTTATGGAAAACTGTTAAGCTTGCCCAATCTAATCTTATTTCTCTATGTTTTACAAGCAGTTAAAAATAACTGGTTATCAGTGAAAAAAATGACTAATTTTCAGAAAACATTAATTGTACAATTAGTTATAGATTTGACAAATTGAATCAATTAAAAAATATTTTCGCTTATCAAAATTTTGTAAATATTCTTATTTATTTGTTAAAAAATTAGAAATTTAGAAGAAAAGAAAAAATTTCAAAATAGAATTTGTAAATAAGGAAAAATAAAATCCATATAAAATATGTATATATATATATATAAATATAAATATATTTAACACTTTTTCGCTTATCAAAATTTTGTAGATATTCTTTTTTATTTGTTAAAAAATTAGAAACTAATTTTTCTTCTAGAAAAGAAAAAATTTAAAAACAGAATTGATAAATAAGAAAAAATAAAATCTTAACTAAATATTGAAAAATAATAAAAATTTGAAAAAAGAAAATTTAACATTAATTATGTGGAGAATCGTATTGCTGAAAAATAAAAATTTTGAGTTGTGCGTAAGCTAATCAAAACAAAATATTGCGTAGAGTTCCGAATATGTAGTACAACGGCGGAGAGAAGTGAAATACACCGTTCGGTTGTACTCGGTACATTTCGGCCACACGATCGGATCCGAAGCCCCGCCTCACTCCTCAGAGCACGCCAAGGCATCAGAAACGAAATTACGAAAATCTCTTTCGCTTGCCTTTCACTACAAGTTCTCTTATCCCCACTCAACTCGACCTTCTACGCGATTCGCATGTGTGCGCGCACACCACTCTAGAGGCACTAACGTGTTCGTGTAAACGAATCCACAAATGAGCGCCTGGATCATAGATACTCAAAATTCAACTTCTGAATTTAACTATTTTAAATACACATCCTTGTAGGAAATTTCATTGCACATCTTTTTTTCTTATGAAATTTTTTTGTATCTATTAACGTTTTCGAAATATTTTGGAAAAACTCTTTTTTTTTAAACTGTAAATTTAATGCCATTTTTCACTTCAACTCGCGATATTTCAGACAATTTTAAAAATTTTTCAATGAAACAAAAAAGAAAATGCGTCTTAAGGTAATCTACGAATGATAAAAAAAGAAAAAAGTTATTTTCTTTATAAATAAAATTGTTATTAATTTTTTTCTTTATTAATGTAAAAATCACGAAGTACAATCTTCACGGCTCTCGTTTAACGGGCGAATTTTAAGTAACAGAGAACTTCCAGTGAGAAAGTTGTACATTATGTACATTATGTCCAAAAAAGTTTTCTGGGAAATCATAGGGTTAATAATTAATTAGTGTTGATATGGTGAATGTTTAAAGTTGCTAGGAGCCGAACGTGTACCACGCGCCACTGGTCATAACCTATGAAACAACACTCCCGAGTGCCTATGGCGAGTGTCGCGTGCTGTACGTTTGGTCGCTTGCATCTTTAAACATTCACCATTTCAAAACTAATTAATTATTAACCCTATGATTTTCCAGAAAACTTTTTTGGGCCATAATGAACAACTTTCTCACTGGAAGTTCTCTGTTACTCAAAATTCGCCCATTAAACGAGAGACGTGAAGATTGTAATTCGTGATTTTTACATTAATAAAGAAAAAAATTAATAACATTTTTATTTATAAGGTAAAAGTCCCAATTATGGGACGCTGTTTAAGCTAAACTAAATTTCTTGGAATCAGGAGTGTTAATATGAATAATTAGGGTATAGATTGAAAGATTGATATGTTATGAATAATATTTAGACCCTAAAATGGTTATTTTTCATGAAATAAAAATAATATTAATTAAATTATGAAACTCTGCACTGCACTAATTATGGGACGATGATTCCTGTATGTACGGGTGTCCCATAATGAATGTTCCTATTATGAGACATTTATTTAATTCAATAAGTAATTAGAATTCTATTGACTTATCTTAATAATTTGAATATTAATTATAAAGAATAAAATACAACATACAAATTCTGGTTTAATAAATAATTATAAAACTAATTTTTCTGGTAGAAAATTAATGCGAAAAAACTGAAAATATTTGAGGTTATGTTTGCTGTATATAAACATTTCTTATTAATTTAAATGCTATACACAAATAATTATTCTTTTAACGTGTAAAATTTTTTGAAATAAGTAGAAATTTCTTATGACCAATTTTAATTGCATTTTTTTTATTTTTTGTAATACTGTCTCATAATAGGGACAAAATTATAACTTTTCCCATAATTGGGACCTTTACCTAAAAGAAAAGAACTTTTTTCTTTTTTATCATTCGTAAAATACCTTAAGACCCATAATCCTATAAGGATGTGTATTTAAAATAGTTAAATTCAGAAGTTGAATTTTGAGTGTCCAGGGGACTTAGATTTCGGCCGAGAAAAAACTACGTGACCTTCTATGATCTATATTCACTACCCTAATATGAACTAAGAATGATGTTCGCTAGCTTGACACTCAACATTTTTATAATGTTTGTTGTTTTCCTTTGTTAATAATTAATAAATCGATATAAAAATTCCACTAAATCTCCCTTTATAATAATTTAATTAACATTTCATTTAAAAAAATCGTTTCATTTTGAATTTGACTTTTATTGCAAGTAGCAAACCAACTTCAAGTTAGTTATAATACTTGTCTGTAACCTTCAAAATAAACAATTTTTTCGTAATCAATCTCTTTTGAAAACTACTGCAAACCCAACGCGAAATTTTAGCAGCAAAAAGATAATGTTTCAATCTACATTCTCCAAAAATTTGGCATAAATCGGTTTTTCTCCAACGAAGTTACAAACATTCAAAATCGCGATAAAATGAAGAATGGTTAATTTTTAAGGTAGATTTTTTTATATTTCTCAGTTGATAAATTAAAAAAAGTATTAAAATATTAAAATACTTATTATTTAAATAATTCTGATTTACTAAAATTAAATTACTTCGCCAAAAAAAATTGTTAAATATGATCGATTTTTGACATTTCATACAGAAACTTAAATAACATATTTTAAAGTTTATTATAAATTATTTGATACTTTTATCAAGTTCACTAAAAGAATTTGATATGAAAATGCACGAAAAATGAAAAGAAAAAATTGATGACAATTGTCAAAACTTGCCGAAGTTGAACGAATGAGTCTTGCCTGTGTGTGTAATTGTGTATGTTAAGAAGTATGTTTACTCACTACTGATTGCTACTGTTTCTTCATATACTTTTATCAATATTCAAAAATTGCGAATTTAAAATAAGAAATAATACTTTTAATTTCTTGAATATAGTTACTTTAAAAGCTATTCGTAAAATTATTTCAATCGTTGATATCAACCCTGAATGTTCTATACGTTTGAAAAATAAAATACTAAAATTTCCTTTCGGCTTTATCATATATTGTAAAAAAGATTCTTTCAGTGTTCAAAACACAAATTCAGTCTTTAAAAATAAATATCAGCCGCTTTTTTTATATTTCTTAAAGAGTTTTCTCCATTTTTAAATATTTTATAATGTCTGTCAATGTAACCTTTTTTCAAGTACTCCCAATTTATAACATCTTTTTTTATATGAAATCAAATTATTTTTTACAAGTTATTGTGCATTTCGTAATCCCAAACAATCTACGAATATTTTCCCAAAGTATTAAAATTTTTTATAAAGGTCAAAAATACATTAGGCGAAATAAAATGGTTTGACCCACTTATATATATGTAATTTAATTAGGGGTGGGTTTTGGGGGTGTGAGCGCCGGTTCTAACCTGGGGGGATTAGTTGCTAATAATTTTAGAAAATTTATTGCGTTCTTAGTTTTCCATTATCCGAACAAGTTCCCTTGATTTGGGGCACTTAAAAGTGTAATTTAATTAGGGGTGGGTTTTGGGGGTGTGAGCGCCGGTTCTAACCTAGGGGGATTAGTTGCTAATAATTTTAGAAAATTTTTAGCGTTTTTAGTTTTCCAATATCCGAACAAGTTCTCTTTTTTTGGGGCCCTTATATGTGTAATTAAATCAGGGGTGGGTTTTGGGGGTGCGAGCGCCGGTTCTTACCTGGTGGGATTAGTTGCTAATAATTTAAGAAAATTTTTTGCGTTTTTAGTTTTCCATTATCCGAACAAGTTCCCTTAATTTGGGGCACTTAAAAGTGTAATTTAATTAGGGGTGGGTTTTGGGGGTGTGAGCGCCGGTTCTAGCATGGTGGGATTAGTTGCTTATAATTTTAGAAAATTTTTAGCGTTTTTAGTTTTCCAATATCCGAACAAGTTCTCTTTTTTTAGGGCCCTTATATGTGTAATTAAATCAGGGGTGGGTTTTGGGGGTGTGAGCGCCGGTTCTAACCTGGGGGGATTAGTTGCTAATAATTTTAGAAAATTTATTGCGTTTTTAGTTTTCCATTATCCGAACAAGTTCCCTTGATTTGGGGCACTTAAAAGTGTAATTTAATTAGGGGTGGGTTTTGGGGGTGTGAGCGCCGGTTCTAACCTGGGGGGATTAGTTGCTAATAATTTTAGAAAATTTATTGCGTTCTTAGTTTTCCATTATCCGAACAAGTTCCCTTGATTTGGGGCACTTAAAAGTGTAATTTAATTAGGGGTGGGTTTTGGGGGTGTGAGCGCCGGTTCTAACCTAGGGGGATTAGTTGCTAATAATTTTAGAAAATTTTTAGCGTTTTTAGTTTTCCAATATCCGAACAAGTTCTCTTTTTTTGGGGCCCTTATATGTGTAATTAAATCAGGGGTGGGTTTTGGGGGTGCGAGCGCCGGTTCTTACCTGGTGGGATTAGTTGCTAATAATTTTAGAAAATTTTTTGCGTTTTTAGTTTTCCATTATCCGAACAAGTTCCCTTGATTTGGGGCACTTAAAAGTGTAATTTAATTAGGGGTGGGTTTTGGGGGTGTGAGCGCCGGTTCTAGCATGGTGGGATTAGTTGCTTATAATTTTAGAAAATTTTTAGCGTTTTTAATTTTCCAATATCCGAACAAGTTCTCTTTTTTTGGGGCCCTTATATGTGTAATTAAATCAGGGGTGGGTTTTGGGGGTGCGAGCGCCGGTTCTTACCTGGTGGGATTAGTTGCTAATAATTTTAGAAAATTTATTGCGTTTTTAGTTTTCCATTATCCGAACAAGTTCACTTTATTTGGGGCACTTATATGTGTAATTTAATTAGGGGTGGGTTTTGGGGGTTTGAGCGCCGGTTCTAGCATGGTGGGATTAGTTGCTTATAATTTTAGAAAATTGTTAGCGTTTTTAGTTTTCCAATATCCGAACAAGTTCACTTTATTTGGGGCCCTTATATGTGTAATTAAATTAGGGGTGGGTTTTGGGAGTGTGAGCGCCGGTTCTAACCTGGTGGGATTAGTTGCTTATAATTTTAGAAATTTTGTAGCGTTTTTAGTTTTCCAATATCCGAACAAGTTCACTTTATTTGGGGCACTTATATGTGTAATTTAATTAAGGGTGGGTTTTGGGGGTGCGAGCGCCGGTTCTTACCTGGTGGGATTAGTTGCTGACAATTTTAGGAAATTTTTAGCGTTTTTAGTTTTCCAATATCCGAACAAGTTCACTTTATTTGGGGCACTTATATGTGTAATTTAATTAGGGGTGGGTTTTGGGGGTGTGAGCGCCGGTTCTAGCATGGTGGGATTAGTTGCTTATAATTTTAGAAAATTTTTAGCGTTTTTAATTTTCCAATATCCGAACAAGTTCACTTTATTTGGGGCACTTATATGTGTAATTTAATTAAGGGTGGGTTTTGGGGGTGCGAGCGCCGGTTCTAGCATGGTGGGATTAGTTGCTTATAATTTTAGAAAATTTTTAGCGTTTTTAGTTTTCCAATATCCGAACAAGTTCTCTTTTTTTGGGGCCCTTATATGTGTAATTAAATCAGGGGTGGGTTTTGGGGGTGTGAGCGCCGGTTCTAACCTGGGGGGATTAGTTGCTAATAATTTTAGAAAATTTATTGCGTTTTTAGTTTTCCATTATCCGAACAAGTTCCCTTGATTTGGGGCACTTAAAAGTGTAATTTAATTAGGGGTGGGTTTTGGGGGTGTGAGCGCCGGTTCTAACCTGGGGGGATTAGTTGCTAATAATTTTAGAAAATTTTTAGCGTTTTTAGTTTTCCAATATCCGAACAAGTTCTCTTTTTTTGGGGCCCTTATATGTGTAATTAAATCAGGGGTGGGTTTTGGGGGTGCGAGCGCCGGTTCTTACCTGGTGGGATTAGTTGCTAATAATTTTAGAAAATTTTTAGCGTTTTTAGTTTTCCAATATCCGAACAAGTTCACTTTATTTGGGGCACTTATATGTGTAATTTAATTAAGGGTGGGTTTTGGGGGTGCGAGCGCCGGTTCTTACCTGGTGGGATTAGTTGCTGACAATTTTAGGAAATTTTTAGCGTTTTTAGTTTTCCAATATCCGAACAAGTTCACTTTATTTGGGGCACTTATATGTGTAATTTAATTAGGGGTGGGTTTTGGGGGTGTGAGCGCCGGTTCTTACCTGGTGGGATTAGTAGCTTATAATTTTAGAAAATTTTTTGCGTTTTTAGTTTTCCAATATCTGAACAAGTTCTCTTGATTTGGATAATTCTTATTATTACCTATATGAGGTATTTTCATAGGGGTTGTTTTGCACCCCGAATATTAAAATTTTTGTAATTTTTTGATTGATATTTGTTTTATTTACTATTCTGAATAAGATTATTGAAAAAAGTTCCTTATATTTAAAAAAAAAAATTTCGTTCAAATGAACGTTCGGAACTTTAGGGTCCTCCTATATAATGATTCTCGAGATTTTGTTAACGTAGAAAGTATCATTTTACCTTCTCTTGAAACCAAAATTTTATTAAAAGAAATAAAAATATAGTTGATACAATCAGATTTTGAAGTTGTTTTTGTAATTTGACTACTTTTTTAGTCAACTGAACTATTATTTTTTAACTAAACCCGTGTAGAAATTGCCATGTTATGGCCTACACAATGATCAAAAGATCTGGCCCCGATTTGAGCCATGGTTAAATTTCTACACGGGAAAGCGAATGTAGATCTTTGAACTACACTTTCTTTAATAAATCGTCTGATTTTGAAATCTTGGAGCCCAGTTAAGAGATTATTTAAATGCCTTACTGCAAGTAATTTATTTTATGCTATTCAACCCTATGGGGTTTAAGATACTTGAATGATGATATTGAAATAATTCAAAGTACTTTACTTAAAAAAATTTTACTTCTTCCAAAAAATACGCCGAACTGTGCATTGAGATTGAAGTCAGGAGTCTCCAGATTATCAGTTAATGTTTTTAAATATGTTTTAAACCTAATAGAGAAAATATTATTGATGAAAGAAGGCCAATAGCCTTGCTTCTATTGGCCTAATTTAAAAAAATAAATTTAATTGATACGATCAGGTAGGACTCATATTCGAATATATTGATGAAATAATAGAATGGAATAACTTAGATATACATCAATTGCAAGCGAAAAAAATTTTTGGATAGAAAAATACGAAAACTACTTGTATATGGAAGATTTAAAAACATTAAGTGAATCTCATCCACTGCAGATTTTGCCACACTTGGCTCTAATTATAAGGGACCGCAGAAATATTTACAAATTAAAATTCCTTTGAAGTATATAAGAGTTGTAAGTCAAAAATTCATCTCTTAAATAACATATGTACTAGAATGTTAAGTCTGCAGGGGATGTGGAACAAAAACTTCTGAAATGTTTTATCACCTTTTAATTGAATGTCCTTATCTCTCAACGGAAATAATTAAATATTTTTGTATGGATCAGGATGAGTCTGTTATAGAAGGCGTATTTATTTTTATGTTAGAAAACACGCAAATTAATTGAATGAAAAATTTGTATTGCCTTACCAAGGCTTTATGTGAAAAATTAGATATCAGATAAGGTGTTACTTAAACTTTTATAAACTACGGCAACCGCTTTGTATTGGCTTGTGCCATAAAACAAATAAACTATCATTGTTAGCATAACCAAAAAAGTAATTAATTTAACTACTTCTTTCCAGTCAACTTCATAATGTTATAGTTGAACTTTTCGACTAAACTTTTTCAACGTAGGCTTCAGTAGACGTGTACAAAGCCTGCAAAAGAGTTGTCAAGAATAGCAAAAAGAGTTATCATATAACAATATTCACAAACTGTCAGTAATGCCTCAACATTTGTCTTCGCGATGACTGAAAGTACTGTGCAGACGGCGGTGGCTTCGTTAAAACTCGTGCACAAAACGACATTAGAAGGAAATAATAATAATTATTTTCTCCGAAGGGGAAATTTGTAAAGAATCTTTAAATAAGGTAGAAATGTGTATAAATGGCCATAAGAAGAAGGCTACTCTCTCGTGCTATGGAGGAAAAGGAAGCATAAAGGGGAAAATCGATGTCGGTTCTGTTATCTGCGCGGCCCCTGTTCTTCGACGAGTTCTTTGGCCGCGTGTACCATCGTGCACCCCGACATTATCTCCTTTTTATTATATAGGTAAGGTACCTGGTGGCACGCGCCATGCGCTCCTCGACAACAGCTGCTCCCATCTCTCGAAGAACGGAACCGAATGGGACGATGCTGAAACAGGGAGTCTTGTGTGTGAGAGGCACACCTTGCCACGAAGACGCGTGCCGTCAGCTTTCAAGATGTGAATATCGAGATCTTCTGACGATCCAACCGACCGACTGTCTGGCCAATGCACCCATCTTTAGAACAGAGGAAGAAAAAACACAACCACCATATAATGAAAGGTGGACATTTAATGATTCTTTGTCCGCACGTTCTTCTCTTATATTCTAACAGGAATTTTCATTTACCATATACCTTATCTTCAAGATTTTAATGATGCACGCACTATTTTATCTGCAAACTATTTTTTTACGAAGCCCCGCAGTTCTGTGTAATGCAGAAAAGCAATAAATTTGTTCTTAGCAAATAAAATTCTGCAGCATTCTACTAAATGATTTTGTAGAATTTTTATAAAATATGATTGCCTCCTTATGCAATAATGTTATTACAATTTTGCGTCACTTAACAAAACAAGTATAATTATTAAGTTCTTGCCGTATGATTTAAGCTTGCTGCAAGTTTTTTTGGCAACATTGCTTACAGAAATCTTACGGCAACTTTTTTTTCAAAAGTTTGGATCAATTTATGATTTGATCCAAATATTTTTTTTGTATCAATTCGTTGCAGTTTGATACTTTCAGATTAACAGTGAGGCTTATTTGCTATCTGGGTTTTCTTAAATTAACATGAAGTACTATATAAATGTCAGCTATATCAGCAGACCGAAAACAGTAAACATATTGAAGACCATAATTAACAGAATTTATTCATACTCTCTCCTACAGATGCTGGAAAGATGCAAGCTGCTCCCACTGAAATTGTGGCTTTCGCATAAAGAAGACGACCTTGGTTATCAGCTGCTTCTCCTATCAGATTCCATCTCTATATACCTTAAAAACGTTACACATCAGACTTGATAATAGAGGGTTACCACAACAATTTTGTTTTGTTTTTCCCTCACTTTTCCCTGTAAAATAACTGTCTGATGATTTTTTTTAAAATCCAAATTGAATGAAAAGTGCCTAATCATGTTCACTAATTTTGTATTGATTTCAACAGATGAAGGGGACACAATAGATTCAGAAATTTAAAAATACTAAAGAAATAACTACGTATGAATGTTTAGATATAAAGAATTTCCGCAAACAATGCGATAAAATTAGAAAAATATGCAAAGTTAGAAATGAGTTGAATTTCTAAAGAGAGAATATGGTACGAGGCATACACATAAGAGCACATTTGGAAGTCTATTCGAAATGTCGAGTACCATCTTGCGGACACTTATAAAGTAACGTATGTATCTTTCTCCACGTGCTTTTGAATTCTTAATGACACCTGCTGCCAGCGGTTCGCCGGTTGACTCGTTGCGTGCGTAACGTTCTTCTTTTTATGTAAAATTATTCTTATAGTAACGTGTTATTTATGGTTAAAATTAGAGTTAAGCTAGTTTTCAAACATGTGTGTGGCATATCACGGTGCCGTTGAACCAATAGAACATCTTACAGCCGCATTCAAAGGGACAGAAAACAGAGAGAAAACAGACTTTGCTAGAAGAAAAAGAAGATTTTTATAAAATTAATATTCTAATACTAAAAATATATTGACTCTATTTGCTCTGTTACGAATCTATTGGCTCTTCTGAATTTATTTGCTCTAGTGAATCTATTTTCTCTATTGAATCTATTGCATCAATAATTAACTTTTTTAGTCTGAATAGTTAATAAAGAAATAAACAAAGAGTAGTCTGGAGGTCGGGGTCAATGTGCGATTTTTTGTCGGAGATAAAAATCAAGAGTGAAGATCGAAGGCTGCAGCGGTTCCTCTTCATGATCTCGGACAACATCTTGCGAGTGTGGAATACCTGTTTCTTTGAAAGTGAGTGTATTCGGTACGATGTGTAAATGCGTGGAAGGCACCTGCTACTGCTGGGCAACACTCTAGGAAACCTGAACCGGCACGAGCCAACTCGGTTTTTTTTCCTCTTTCAAGTCACACTCTTGCCGCCTATATATATGACCGCGCGTATAAAGAAAGTGGATGCTGTTTCGTCACACTCTCTTTGCTCCGAGACCAATTCAATCGAAATGTTTAAATTGCACACATTTGCAATGATGCATAAGCCACAAAATAACATTCATCAACTCGGAATAATTGAAAAATTCGCCTTCAATTAGTTATCATTCTCTTTTATATATTCTTTCACTGAGCACGCAATTTATTGTCGATTAACGATAAAATTTATACAATTTTAAATCGATTATTTCTCACTAAATAAAGAATTGTTACTTTTTCGTCTCATTTTGATAATTTTAGAAAAACTCTTCCCATAATGGTAAAGATATCAGATTGAGAAAAAAACGTATAATTTGTTGCGAAGGAAGGTTTTGATTGTCTCAATTTGATGTTCTTAGAAAAACTCTGCCCATACTGGTAAGAAACGAAAAAATTGTTGGGGCATCGAGTATAGTGTAAGGTGCATTTACCCCGTTGAATATACGAATATACAAAATACATAACTCGAAATCTAAAGTCCAGGTTAGGACTATATCGTGGACTCATCGAAGACAGCTGTATCTTCTTCGAGTCATCTGCCTCTGTTGTGCGTGATGTGATAAACATCCCTCGTCTCGTTTCTACAGCATTAATGGATATTTATTATCAGCCAAGTAGGTACAGCTGACTAAAAAAAGCCCATGGCCAGTACTTTGCCCTTTTCCTCCTCGTTTGTCAGATAAATAGACGTTTATATGAAAATGCCGCCCATAAAAATCGATGCTTTATAACTTTCTCTCTCTCTCTCTCTCTCTATTTACTGTGAATGCAAATGTCGTTTATAAGTATAGATAAGGGGATGAAGAGGGTGGAGAAACCACAACGACATAAAACGACATTTTTTTAAACACAATTAAAACCTCAACAGTTTGTAACATTGTCCCATATAATGTGGTTAAAGAAACATTGTATGGTCCAAAAGAAAACTTTCTTACATATAACTGAAAAGTTGTCTTGAAATGATATATTTTAAAAATTCTCATATTAATCGAAAAAAATAACTTTTGTTCGAAATTTTAGGTATCAATTTTAGTCTTAAAAATTTGTGAGCAATTCATATGGGCTATATTTAATCCCTTAAGTGCCATGGCAAAGATTTGACGGACAAAATCTTTGCTATCGCCAATTCGCCACTTAAGGGGTTAATAGATTCTACTGAAAATAAGAATAAAATTGTGTCTCACTGTTGATGGATATAAAAAAGAATAATGTAACATCCTATAAAATATTCCTATAACACAGGATTAATTCAGATATTTTCTAAACAAGTTTTTCTTTCTTTATAAGAAAACTTTTATTTCAAGATATGTATAGGTGCTTATGCAAATGAAGTGTTTTACCATTTACATATATATAAAAAAGAGCATTTTATTTCTGTGATTAAATATAAACCAGCTATAACTATCAAAAATTTAAAAGTTCATGCAATGAATTAAAATTCACGTGTGAGAGTTATATAAGTATATTATAATTGATCCTATAGTAAATGTAATTGCAGTGTAAAGATTTAT
This sequence comes from Leptopilina syphax, assembly GCA_032872505.1. Lineage (NCBI taxonomy): Eukaryota > Metazoa > Arthropoda > Insecta > Hymenoptera > Figitidae > Leptopilina > Leptopilina syphax. The sequence goes on along the minus strand of CM065469.1, from coordinate 25,632,260 downwards.
TAAACAAGTAATACACTAACACATATATTGATTTTAAGATTCAAAAGAAATTAACAGCAGGAAGTGATAAGCTTAGCAATTTTTTTTTTACATAAAACTAAAACATTCAACTTTAAACTAGAACAAGACTTATTCTCTTTAATGTTTATTTGATGTATTTCTACACAGTAAAATAAGAAAGTCTTATTTTAAGGCAGGAAAGCAGCCTTAAATTGAGACGCAACATTTTTAAGGCAGTCAATGCTGAATTTAAGCAATGGATTTTGTATAATTTAACATTAGAGCAGACAGTGCTGAATTTAAGACTGCTCTTAAATTAAGGGGACACCTAAGTGGAAAAATGACAAAAAAATCGATTTTTTTTATTTGATTTTCTAAAAGTAGACTTAATTAGGAATAGAACAAGACTTTTTAAAACCTTTTCTAAAGAGTAGAAAAAATCTGATTACATGATTCTGAATACCATGAGTTGTTAGTACTTTTTCTTTTTTCGTTTCTCCTGTAAAAATTGTTTTTTTCCAATTTTTTACTTTCGGTACACTTTTCTCCGAATCTACTAAACCGATTTGTAATTCTTTTCTTTTACTTTGTTCAGTAAGGTTCCAAGAATACGAATAAGAAGTTTAACATCATTTTGATTTGTACAAACAGAGATATGAGTCAATGAATCAGAAAAAATGGGATTTTTATTTTGCTTTTAGTATAAAGATTCATAAAAAAGTTTCTATTGAAGATAACGTCGTACACTGAAAAAATAGGTGTCTTTTTTGATATCTTAAAATAAGATGTAAGATGGAAAAATGGTATCTTACATCTTAAAATAAGCTGTTTTCTAAAGCATCTTACTGATATTTAAGATGCCTATACGTTTTAGCAGTGATGAAGATATTTCTTCCATCTTAGAAAAGTAAGATACTTTGGTAAGTTCTTTAAAGTATCTTAAATTAAGATGTTTCTGTTGCAATAAGATGTTTAGCGATAAGTTACTTGAGTATCGTAAGATGCACCATAAGTGTAAGTTACTAAAAACTAAGATACATAAAGTGTTTTCCATAAGAGCCCATAGTTAACCTCAAAACTTTTTGCCCCAAAAATACACAGAAAATGTGTACGAAGGGTACGAAGATACTTTTAACATCTTAAATTAAGATGTTTCAAGTAACTAAAAAGTGTCTACCAAAACATCTTAGAAATGACTACCAAAACATCTTAAATTAAGATACTTCTTTTTGCAGTGTATCACTTCTTATTCATATAATTGATTATATTTGTAATCGAATGAAAAAAGGGCGAACGCAATTGGAATAATAGTTTTCGAGAAAAGTGTACCGAAAGTTGACTCTTTTTGCATTGTTTTTAGGTGACTTGGGTGTCCCCTTAAGATTTACTTTTTACTGTGTAGGGGTTGAATTTATATATATCTTTTTTTTATTTGAAATAAAACCATCACAGTTTTCTAAAGGATATCAAATTGAGATAGAAAACGAAACAAAAGTGTTGCAATGCAACACGTTTTTGTCTGAATTTGATATCTTTAGAAAAACTTTTTAATGAGGAATGACAATTTTTTTTATTAATTTAATGAGGAATTAAAAAATAAAAATGTCTTATGAGAAGGAATTGCATTAAAACTCGCTAGAATGGAGACAACTCAACGTAGGCGCAGATTTTTAATAATTATACTTAATAAAAAAATTACAATTAAGTGTAGAAAATATTAAAAAATAGTAGAGTCACACAAAAGTTAAAAATTATAACATGAAATTATGAGATGGTCAACGACGATTGCGGGTTGAAACTAACAGGAACCTGTAGACAACAAACCAAAACCTAACGGCATTTAAAGACCAATCTTGTAACCTCTTCTCTGTCGTTCTGTTATAGACTTATATGCCCATTGCTTTTACCTCCTTGTCATTCGCGTCTTTGATCGGTCATTCTAATGGCGGAAGAGACTGGCTGCAGGAAGCGCGTGACAATTTTGCAAAAACCGCCAATTGCGCCCAAACTCTTTTCACAATGGCGTAACTTGTTCGTTTAGCAGAATTCTCATCTTCAAAACTTTTACCGAATTACTATATTTGAGACTATATAAGGACCAAAAGAATATTTTTCTTCTGTCTCGAATATGTAATAAAAAAATAAATTAAATTCTAGACTCAATCTTCATTTCCCTCATGAGGCTGAAACTGGCACTCGCACTTAATTTTGGAGATTTAATTTTAAAGTTAAATATCTTTTTTGTTTAAAATCAACAAAGTTTTTAAAAATTAAGTGGGTCCTGATAACTAGGCGCAAGACTTTAAAATTTAATTTCCAAAATTAAATGGTTATAAGCACCCAATTAATGTTTCAAAATTTTATGGTGGTTTTAACCCAAAAAAGCATTTAACTTTTTAATTTAATTTAAAAAATAAAGTGGGTGCCAGTTCTTACTTCCCCTTTTAGTAAAAGAAAAGATTTTCCAATTTTCTTTAAATGCGCCTTCAAAAGCAACTTATTAGTAAAATAATTCGATATTTAAACTATAACGGAAAGTTACGATTTCTTCAAAGTTGTGTCTGTTTAATGACAATTAGACCTTCACATGAAAACTTAGTGTTTAAATATTTCATCACGACCTGTAAATTTCAATTTTTCTTTGCCACTTTAAATGAAAAATAAATTCATGCGCCAATTGTTTATGAAAAAAAGTATATATCCCAAAGGTATAATTTTCCAATAGCAACATTGAAATAAATGGATGGATTGCAATAGATGAAAAATACACTCGAAAAGAGTGAAATTCAACTTGAATGAAGTCACACCTAAATGTAGAGATTAAAAAAAGGAATGAGGAGAAAGGTTTAAGGTAATGTGTAACGTAAAAATGTGGGTTGGCGCGTGCGCCTGCAGTAGGGTTGGGCGGCCGACAGCTGTTACTGTTTGTGCTGCACCTGCCTCAAACTGCCTGTCTGTATGTTTCTCAAATATAAACCCATACTCATCAACTATGAAATATCCACATTCGTGAAAATAAGACTCCCAGCCTCCTTCGGCAACGAACAAAAGGGAATGGTCACCCCCTCACCAATATCAAGTCGTCTTCCTATACTTTTTATTTCTACATAATGTCCCCGAAGTTAATGAACCCCTTCTTCTATATAAAGAAACGCCAAATTGTATATGCAACAACAGAGCAAACGTTTAAATACAACTTGCTAATTAAAATACATTTTAATACATTTAAACATACGGTAGAAAAATATTTTAACCCCCACCCCCAACCTTCTACTTAAGAAGAAATTATTTTTAAAGTCATCAAATTATATAATTGGTTACGTACACAGGAAAAAAGAAGTATTATTTTAACACTAAAAGTAGTGTTAAAACAACACGCAACACTCTAAATCTGAATCAGTGAAAATTTCACTGATTTCAATTCAGTGGCCCAGTTTTCTTTAATTCATCAGTGGGATTTCACTGAGAATCAGTAAAAACCACTGATTGTCAGTGAAATTCCACTGATTCATCAAAGAAAACTGGGCCACTGAATTGAAATCAGTGAAATTTTCACTGATTCAGATTTAGAGTGAACATTTTTAACCGATACTATATGTGTGATTTTAACACTGTGTTAAGTTAACACTAGAGGGTGTTAAATTAATATACATTTTTAATGTGGGTAAAATAACACCGAAATTGTGTTAAAACAACACCATCTGAAAACTACACGCAACAAATTTAACACATTTTTTTCTATGTAATAATAGACAATTTTATGTTTTCTGGAATCCAGAGTTTTTTCGTCTACTTCTACACTGTTAAAAATGTTCTGAATATTCCGATAAAATTCAGACACAAATGTAACAAAATTTTCCAAATGATGGTACTGAAAGCATTTATAAGTTACATTTGCTTGAAATTTACTACACGCTTCTTATGATTTCTAAATGTTACTTAAAATTCAAAATTTTTAGTAAAAATCCTTAATGAGTAACGGAATTCGGACTTGAGTCAAACTAAAATCAGTAACTATTAAGGAAATTACGAAACTGTAACAAAATTTTCAGTTACTACAGCTGAATTAAGATGCGCACAGTTACTTTCGCGCCGCTTGGGTCTGTTGCAGGAAATACATAACTGAAAATGCCCTTCGAAAAAGTGGTTGTGCGTAAACAATGTTTTATTGTATAAAGTATTTAAATAAGTAAAGAAGAGTTATAAATTATTTTTAAAGTGTCATAAGTGATCATTCTTGGGATTAAAAAGTAGAAGCATATTTCTACAAATAAAAAGTATGTACAAAATCTATTTTTATTCATACTCCATTACACGTATTAAATATTTTTGAAGAAAAATCGTCCTGCAGAAAGGAATGTCCATGCTAGGAACCAGTACCGTAACTATGATGAGCGTGATATTCAGAGGAATCAAAGGAACGATACATTTTGTCAAAGAAAACTTTTGTTTCAAATTATTAATTGAATTATATTTATGAAATTTAATTACTAATAAATGAATGATTAATATTATTTAATTGAATAAATAGTTTTGTGTATAAAAAGTATAAGAAATAATTATTATTAATATTATTTACCAGTTATTTTTTGACCTAATTTATTTATAAACCGTAAATAAACCATTTTTAAACATTAGCATTATTATTAAATATTTTTAAGTTTAAATAATTTTTATACTGAAAATTTAGTGGAATAGAAAAAATTTTAAGACAAACTTAGAAATAATGAAGTTGTACATTTTAAATTATACTTTGTATTTTAATGTAAATTATGTTCTATTTAGCTATCACTGATGAGTGTCATTGAAAATATTTTTTGAGTTTTGTTCAGTTCTGATTATTAAGCAATATGTAACATATTTTAGTTACATATTGTTAATTCATCAAAACTGTAGCAAAATTTTCAGGAAAAATAAAAAAAATTTTAAGCTAATGACGTGTTACGAAAAATTACGAAACTGTAACAAAATTTTCAGGAAGGAGCAACGGCAAATTCAAGCTGTGACGTGCTACAAAAAATTACGAAACTGTAACAAAATTTTCAGAAAACAGCAACGGAAGTTTTATGCTGTTACGCATTACTGAAAATTACGAAACGGTCACAAAATTTTTGGTGAATTGGACTGAATATTTGTTCAGTCCTATGTATCTGAAAAAGATAAAACGTTTCTAAATTTTACGTAACGTGTAACTGCATAAAACTTCCGTTGCTTGTTTCTGAAAAATCCAACAAAAATTTTTAACAGTGTACTTAAGAATAAATTATAAAATCGTCGTCAAATTACACTTGGTTACGTAATAATAAAAAATTTATAAAATTGCATCATAAAGATCGAAAATATTAAGCATTGCTATAGAATTTGGTTCCTATTTGCTTTAAACATCTGGGTTCTCAGACCCACCTTGGTCGCATATAGTTCAAATAACAAACTCGAGCACGTGAGCATTTCTACAAATTACAGTGGAAAACTATTTTAGTCTAAAACTTTCTGCTGTGAAAAACTGAACTCAAAGAAATGATGTGCTACATACAAATAGGCAATAAATAAAAGAAAATTATGACAAATGTGATGGAAAATATAGAGTAATTTTTCCAATCAACTAAGAGTGGAGACCTGTCCGACATGTTACCATTGTTGGAAACTCGAAAGGGAAAGAAGATAGAAGGGGAATAAGGCGGGGCGAAAGGGGGAAAGACAGAGAGAGAGAGGGTTATGATAAGGCCGTTATCGTTATCAGAATTAGCTTCTTTTTTTCTCGACAGCCCCACTTTCAGATACAAAGTCGTCAAACGAGAATACCACCTAGGCTGCCCGCTTCTGGTTTTCGACCGATTGCTGACTACCACAGGGCTGCGCTTTTTCATTTAAAAAGTTTTATACTAAAATCTTACACTTTTGGAAAAAAGTAAGATTTTTCGCAAAAATTCTAAAATGGTTGAAATTTTTTTACTTTCTTTTTTACTTTGCTATTGCAAATGCGCACTTGTAAATTGTAATCATCATGTAAAATATTAAAAAAATAATTGCATGAAATAAAAATAAAAATTCTCCTGATAAGAATGATTTATCTTCAATTTTTCTGAGGAAAATTTATATCTTTGAGGACTCCTCATTTAATCAAGAAAATTACGGCGAAAACCGCTTGGTGTGAATCATTAGCAGATGAAAAGACGAAATGAATCATCTTTTTTTAGAAAAATTTTTTTTAGAAAAATTACGTATTTGGCTTCAAATATCTATAAAATAAAGATTTCGCAGAAAAAGGAGAATCTAAAACAAAATCTTAAAAAAATTGTTTAAAATTGTCGGATAATTTTTGAGTAAGACACAAAAAAAATTTTTTATTCTTAAAAAGAAGAGACAGTATATAGAGTCTAAAGAGAAAGTAAAATTTGAATGTCAGAGCTTTCAAATTTTCAACTGTGTGTGGTATTAAATAAAAAAATGTCTCATTAACTGTCAAGTTCAAGTATATATATTCGACTTAATAAGTCGCAGCGAGATGAAATGAAAATAGACAGTCACCGTTTGGAGACATTGTTTTGCGTCCCTGTGCGTAAGCGGGCAGCCATATTTACATAACAATCGCAGATCACGTAACCGTCTTTGCGACGTGTTCTCTTGTTCGTATGTATGTCCATCTATTTGTCGGTGTCACACATCCACTAATACCGTTCGCATCCGCTACTTGGAAAGTTGCATCAAGGAAAATCTAGCAGACATTATAAACTTATATGTCAGCTCATCTTTAAATCGAAAATTGGCACACGTTTCGCTATATATTCTTAACGAAACGGGGAAAAACAATCTTTTCAACGAGACACAACTTTCTATATTCAAGGATGCAGTCCTTGCAATCCTTGGCAGACAAAAAACGAATAAAAAATGTTGGTTCACAACACTTTTGATTCGTCATTTGTCTCAATTTGATATCCTTAGAAAAATTGGGATATTAAAATACAGCATTTTTAAGACAGTCAGTGCTGAATTTACGGATTGCACTGCAAAAAGAAGTATCTTAATTTAAGATGTTTTGATAGACACTTTTTAGTTATTTGAAATATCTTATAATGTAGGATGTTAAAATTATCTTCATACACATTTTCAGCATATTTTTTGGGAAGAAAGTTTTAAGGTTAACTATAGGCTCTTATGTATAACACTATTTATATAATACCTTTTTGTTGCACTTTATATAATTATGTACTTTTAAAAACTTGCCAAAGCATCTCACTTTTCTAAGATGCGGAAGAAATATTTTAATCACTGCTGAAACGTATAAAGCATATATCTTACATATCAGTATAAGATACTTTAGAAAACATCTTATTTTAAGATGTAAGATACCTTTTTTCCATCTTACATCTTACATTTTATTTCAAGATATCAAAAAAGACATCTATTTTTGCAGTGTGCATTTTTGAGGATGTTGCATGTAAACAGATTGTGCTGATTTTATGACTGATCTTAAATTAGAATTTTTTTTGTACACTGTGTATCCAGAGTTATACAAAAAGATCGTTTTCCTTATTTTTGAAACTGAATCCTGAATCTTAAACTAATTTAAATTAGTAAACAGTTTTACTAATTCAAATTTAAACGTTTAAGATGTAAACGATTTAAAACTATTTTTGCTATTTAGGGAAATGTATAAAATTTTTATGAAAAAATGTATTGATTCGTTGCAAATATTAAACTACCGCATATGTTCTGCATATTTACAAAATATATCTTTTCTTCGTAATTTGTTGAATTCTGCGAATGGAACATACGTACAAATAATAGCATCAGTATTAAAGTTCACTTCGTCACATTTCTTAAAATTGATAGTGATATTAAAGTAAATAAGAAACCGCAAAACGGTATAAATTCTTTATTCTCTATAAACTGTTAAAAATCGGGCTCCATCACTGCAAAAACAAGCATCTTAAAATACATTGTAGTCACTTTTAAAACGTTTAAAACGTTATAAAAACGTTATATTATTTTAAACGTTTAACGTTTTAAAACATCTTATTTTCCAAACTTCCATCTTAGAAACTAATGCATTTTAAGATGCTTTTGATAACTTTTTGGAAACAACTTAAAAGTGACTACCAAAGTATCTTAAAATAAGATGCCATCATTTTACAGTGATTGAGCCAAAAAGATTGAAATTTTGATGCTTCTTATAATTGGTTTAAACTTTTTAATGAATCCAATCACTTTAAAAAGAAGTCACTTCTAAGTTATTTCAAAAAAATTAACAAAAGCATCTTAAAATGCATTGATCTTTAAGATGGAAAACCAAAGAATTAGATGTTTTAAATATCTTGAAAGTGACTAACAATGTATTTTAAGTTGCTTCTTTTTGCATGAGGCTGAAGTCCGCAACGTTTTTAAAAACGAAAACTCAAAAATAATGCGACGATTTATTTTATTTTAGTTTCAAGTTCATGTTATTTTCTACCAATTTTTTTTTAAGTAACAATTATTAAGTAATAATTTCTTAAAAATTTACGAACATAAAAAATAGAAACGAATTTTTTTTGGTTTTTATGTTTTTAAAAATGTTGCGGACTTCAGCCTTATCTTTTTGCAGTGTACACTGCAGAAAGAAACATCTTAAAAATTAAAATACATTTGTAGTCACTTTTAAGATATTTAAAACATCATATTTTTCCATCTTCCAACTTAAAAACCAATGCATTTTAAGATGTTTTTGATAACTTTTACGAAACACTTTTTGAGATTGAAACACATTTTTTCTGCAGATATCAAATTGAGACAAAAAACGAATCAAAAGTTTTGCGAAGCAAAGTTTTGATGAAGTGTGAATTGAAAAAGTGTGAATTTGCAATCTTTCGGATGGCAAATAGTCCGATTTTTAAGTAGTTTCTAAAGTCTAGAAGAGAAAATAAGGAATAATTTTTTGTATAGATACGAAGAAGAGAATTCTGTTTTAATACCAAAAACGCCAGAGAATGATAAGTAATAAAGCCTCCCCTTTCGATCGCAATGCCCTTTCGACATCGGCAATGTCATCAAAGTCGTAATTTGATGGGTTTATATAGAATACATGAGTAGACGCCTATAGAAATAGGTGTACAATATGATTTGTCCACATATATCTCCTGCGATGTAATTTTTCCGCGAGGTAATCATGAGGCAGGTGTCCTCAATGAGCGTGGGATAAAGACGGACACCTCATGACATTGTTCAAAAGCGATTACTATAACGAACACTCTATATATACAAGTCGTCGCCATGCCAACGCAAAGAGAAACACGCGCACCCTGTTTGCTCTGCCGACTGTCTCACTCCTTGGCTTTTTTCCTCATCCTTCTCGCTCCCTCCGACCTCATTCACCTGGTGAGGTCGCCCAGCTCTATCTTATACGAGGTAGACGGCGGAGGCGTTCATAGTCCGACCATCCCGACCCAGCATTTGTGAATTAAAAGCCAGCCGAATGAGCCAGGCACCGCGGTGTTGCCATGGACGACCAGCTTAGTGCCATTGGTTGCCATCGCGATTCCAACCACAACAGAAAATCACTTTGACCATTTGTTTGGCGCTATTGATATGCGGCCACGTGAGAATCAATTTCCCCCACTCCGCACCTCAACCCTGATGTGTGACCCCTTGTGTATACACTCGGTGGGTGGGTGGGCGCATGCCACCGTCGCAGGCGATAAATTATTATCACCGACCATCTTCCGCCTCAGCTAATATCCTTGAAACGCTCTTTTCACTCATCGCTCTCTGCGCCCAAAGGTGAAGACTGATTACGAGGAAAATGCAGACTTATGAAAGCGCAAGAAATTACATTTCCAACGATTACACCCGGCTTTCTGCGCTGTTGCTGGTGTCCTGTCGTCACAATAGATCGAAAGGATAAACAAAAATAGAGTAGTACAACTTCCGTAATTCAACGGCTTTCTGGAACCAACGTATTCTTTTTTATTTTTTTTGCAAAATGAGGTTGAAAGATATGATTACCAGCAAAATCTTTTTCGTAATTTGCTTCGAGATGTAACTGTTTTCTGGTAGTAAACTTTTTTAAATCTCATATCTTTTTTAAAAAAGCTCTTTTTGCTCCAAAGCAGCTAAAACTCTGCAACTTTTAAATAATCCTCTAGATGAAGTTTATTTTCTTTAACAAACTAAAAATCAAAATCAGTCTTGAATCTCAGACATGGTTTTTCTAAAGATATATCAAATTGAGACAAAAAAAAAAAATTCAGTTTCAGAACAAATTTTTTCCATTGCATATTATATTTTAAATATTCTTAACTTTTTTCCCAAGTTTCAAAGTCAAAATCAATTTTTCCAAGGACACATTGACTCTTTTATCATCTCTACGACAATAACTTTTATCATCAAATATGAAAGCGCAAAATGTAATAAAAACAGAAGTTATTAAAAACTTGATATTCTCCGTTAAATCTACATAGAAAATTCTTTTCTTGCCTCTTTAATGTTCCTTTTTGTCATATTTGCACGATTTTTGTCGTATTTCTTACACGACGCTTATAGATTTTAGCTTCGTGACACTTATTATCGGAAATCATTCTCAGCGCGATGAGAGACATTAAGATGTTTGCTGCTACTGGACGAGAATATATTCTATATAAAAGAGACATGCGTGTGTCACGAAAACAAATATTCGGAAAATGTGTGAGTGTGCATAACCATGCGTGACACGTGTATTTAGACCGATTCCTTCTAATGACAAATGTTCACGGAAAAGCTCCATAACGAAACAAAAGCACGCAACTTTATACATACGTTCATTTAATTATGCATCCAAATTTCAAGAATTTTCGAATATTCATCGAAGAAAGTTACACGAGTATATATACTGTATTCAATGGGAAATACGCAAAACACGAGAATAAGGAAATTATTTCCTCTAAAATTAAATGTTTACTAAAATTATATTATTTTCCCTCTCTTAAATTAGTTAAAAATTACTAATTTGATATTTCTATTAATCAAAAATCATAATGACAATATAATTACCATAGTTACATTCACTTTTAGACTTTTAGTACACATTTAGTCAACATATAATTATAAAATTTTTAGTAAATAATAATTAGTTATTTTTAATTAATTGACGTAGCAAACACCCGTGTAGAAAAATTTCGTGGCGCTAGCTAGCAGCGCTAGACTGCATGTAAATTTACCATGTATCTATAGCACTGCTAGCTAGCGCCAAGAAATTTTTCTACACGGGAAATCAGCCAAGATTTTACTCAATTTTTTCATAATTTCGAAATTAAATTACATTCAAAAATAAAAAAATTTTATTAAAAAATACTTAAATATCTATTTATCTTTCCACAGGAATTAAAATTTTCAAAGATTTCAATTCAAAAATTTTTTGATATATAATTATTTCTCAAAATTTAAACTATAACGCTTCTAATATTCAATTATTAATTAAATTTTTAACTAAAATTCAATTTTAAATTAATTCTGATAAGAAAGTTCTACTCTCTTAATTTGAATCAGTTAAAAATCGTAGTTTTAACTGACAATAATCAGTGATTAAAGTAACTTTTTGCGAGGAGGTATTTTCTAAGAAAAATGGTGTACACAGTAATCCCTATTACGCACATTACGGCTAATACATGACTAATACCCCTATTACGCTAGTATTACGCCAATACGTTATATTACCCGAATATTACGCTATATTACAGGAAAATTACACAATATTACAGGTGTAATTCTGATGAATCACAAGTTTTGAACGTTCAAATAAACGAAATATTTTGTATTAAAAATATTTTCATAAATTATTGATTCGAATAAAAATTTAAAACTTAGATTCTACATTTAAAAACTTTAAAAATTAATTTTTTTGATAGTAACTCAACATTATTGTCATAAAAATTGAATTTTAGGAAGGAATAAATAAATTTCGTTCATTTGAACGTTCAGAACTTTAGGATCATTAATTCTGAGTTTTTTGGATGAAATAAATAATAAAATTCAGTTATAAGTACATAGGGTAAATGTGGGTATTACCGTGGTTTGAAATCTAATGCAGACTTAGTCAATAGATTGTGAACAAACCTCACAAGATATTTGTATTTATTTTTTTTTAAATTGATCTTTGACTTTATTTGATATAATAAAAAAATTTAGAATGTCGTAGTGCGTATATTTTATTAAATAATAAATATTTTTGAAAGTAATGCAAGTGCTGGTATTACCGTGGTGCACAAAGCTTCATGACCGGAATACCATGTGCCAAATACCGTGGATGATCTAGTTACCGTGTGCCTTATACCGCGAAAATTTCAACTTGTAGAATTCGCAAACGGTTGAATATAATTAAGCAAATTTGAAACAATGGTTTATTAAAATTGATTGGTTTTAAAATGAAAAAGTTATAAAGATTTAAAAAAAAAAAATTTGTTAGTCCAGGTTGTCCCTTACAGTCAAGGTCGGTCCATGTTTGAAATTCAAAGGGCATTACCGTTAAAAAATAAAATAACATGTTTAGAGTTACGGAAAATTGATCCTTTATTGTTCATAGCTTGTAACTTAATAAATTAATAAATTAATAAAAATAAACAATATAAATAAACAAAATGTATAGGATTTAATATTATTTTTCTAATATCTTTGGCAAAATTTTGCACTGAAATATTAATAAAATTAAATAAAAATATTAATAAGATTATCAGTTAAATTATGAGTTATTCAGAATCGCAGTTTATGCAAATGAAGTAGCTCGTCCTCATCTTTGCGCATTTTAAGTACAAAGTGGCCAACCTTGACAGAAAGTAACCACGGTAAATCGTTAGGTGTTAAAATAACACCAAAATGAATTAAAATAACACTAAATTGGATTATATTAATCCTTTTTGGTGTTATTTTAATACCTAACGATTTACCGTGACATTATCGAATTATTCTAACCATAAAGAAATACGTTTCGGAATTCGATTTATCACCTTTGTTTTTTTTCAACCATGAATCCAACAATACTTCTGCGTGCTTGCCTTGACGATTCCATGATTTTTTAAATATTTTATTAATGGTTTTTCAAATGATGCACAAAACTTTTTTTGAGCTTTTTTTGTACCGACGTCACAGAAAACACTATTTTCGATTCTCCGAAAATGTAATTGAACAAAAAGGGACTAAGCTACTAAGACAAGCTTAGACAAGCATGCGCGTAGGTGGCGCTAGTGAACTTGTCCAAAAAATCGCGAATGGCCTACCTTGACAGTGGTCCAACCTCGACTATACTCCCCTAATTGAATTCTTTCGAAAAATTATATTAAAATTTTCAAGAATAATTGAATTTATTGAAATAGTAAATATTGCATACACCGAAAAAAATCTCGATGGTATTATTAACTATGACCCTATAGTTAATCTTAACCTAGTAAAAGTAATAAGGATTCCTAATCATCATGGTTAGAATCGCTAGGTTGATTCAACAAATTCAAGCCTGACAAAAACAACCCTGCAAATCCTACACTGTAAAAAAAGACAGTGTATTAAAACTTGGCCTTAGTAAATAAATATATCTAAATACTATGTCTCACGAGTTAAAATACTACGAAACTAGGTATTTTTAACATATCGTAGTAAGTTTATATGGTATTTTTTAAAATTGAATTTCAAAATTTGTTCATTTTCAAATTTTGTATTACATGCAATATTTGTAATTATATGAGACAGGGGGAGATTAGGGGGAGAAAAAGAGAGAGAAGTAGTCTACGCACAGTAAAAGTAAAAGTATTAAATAAAAAGCAAATATCCCGTTGAAGAAAAGAAATTTTCTCTGAATAAAAAAATTTCGCAGGCAATCAAGAAAATTATATATATATCTGTAGTCATCACGTCAATTTTGTGTATCTTCTTAATTCTGTAACACACACTGCAAGCAGTCATTTGTGATACAAACTTAAAACGGCCTTTCCCACATAAAGAATTGTTTGCAGTGACCTATGACCCTATTTGGTGCGCACATCGTAACATCACGGTTACATTCACGCAAATAAGCATTAACTTTAAGCCACAAATAAGAAGTGTGTTCAGCTCCTTATTTCCTCTCTATATATACACGCCTCATTGAATAACCATGAATATGGATCAATCATTCCGTGACGATCATTTCATTGATCCTATGGGTCATGAGGCTGCGGCCTCTGCAAATGAAAACGATCGTCAACAGGAAAGATCGAAAACCGCATCTTCATTCTTTATTTATCCATTAGACATTCCTAATTAACTAAAACTATTCTCTTGACAAAAAAAGGAATCTATTTTGCAATTCAAATATTTATACAAATCTTTCGGGGTCGTTCAACTTTTCCAAAATCGAACAACGATTTTCAGAAATCAAGATTTATGAAAAAAAACACAAAATTTAAATCTCACAATTTGACAGTTTTTAAATATATACTATATGCTTAAATAAAGTTAAACTTGTTTAAAATTTTGAGACATTTTTAGTTTTTTAATTGCAAGGAGATCACAGTGATGCAAATGAAACACACGGTTCTTTAAAATATAGTGAAAAATAGGATTTTAGAATATTCTAATTTGAAGTGAAATGCAGATGCCCACATCATATAATAGCGCCCAGGGATCAAGCATATGCAAATGAGGTGGTTAACACGCAGATAGTCAGTCGCAGGGCAGCACACTGTACAGTTTTGTCTGTAAATTTATGCTAATCACAATTTATCAGTAAACTCTGCTCAGTGAAAAAGTATCCAAGGCAAAAGACCTGCTTAAATTTTCATTAATAAAATGTTCACAGATTTACAGACCTCTCAGTGTATAATATATATATACGTTATCTTTCATCGAACTTTCAATTGTTATACATAACATTGTAAATTTCCACTTTTTTAATTATTACATAATTTACATTTTTACATCTTTCGAACCGCTTTGCTTTTTTACCATTTTTGAATTTTTTTCCACAATAAGCTTTATTGTAGCGTTTAAATTTAAAACTGGGGTTAAGTCATAACTTATGACTTAAATTAACTTAATTTTACCATCCTCAGAGAGAATTTAGAATAGAAAACAATAGAAAAATGTTCCTAACTTTATAATTCCGATAAATATTATGCAAGTGGAAAAAATGGTTCCCATTGTGCAGGTTTTTTTTATTATAAAACAGAGTAACGACGAAAATTGAATCACTGATTCCATTAGATATAATTTGATAAGAGTGTTTGAACACTTAATCAATTGTCTTTCTAATCTTTAACATTAAACACCAACCTCCATTTCCAGTGCCATTGTCATTATCGCCATCAATGTCATTGTAAAATCTATATATCATATTATAATCATTATCAACATTCCTAACATTTTAAATACACCAGACTCAAAAATAGTTCAAGATTCTCTAATAACAATAATAAACAAAATTGTCTGTACAAATTTTCTCAAGCAGATTATTCTTCAAGCTAAAAATAAAATCTCTATTTCACATTCAGTTTTCTTAAGACTATCAAATTGATACTAAAGTGGATCAAACTGATACAAAAAATTTGGATCAATTTATGATTTAATCCATAATTTTTTTTCAATTTGTTGCAATTTGATACTTTTAAGATGACAGTGCACGATCCTATAAGGTTCTGGACGTTCAAAATTTATTTTTTCTTCTTCAACTTAAATTACTAAATGAAGCTGAAACTTTAACTGAATCAGCTATCGGCCAATTAATTTCATTTTATTTAATGCAAACGGAATTTTGTTGGCAAAGGACAGACATAATTTAGAAAAAAGACTTAAAAGTTAGAGAGAATTAATAAGTGGTCCTGCAGATGCATCTTGAGAAATTGTATAAAATTATATCAGAGAAGAGGAGAGAAAATTCCCATCATGACAATTATCCCACGATGATAGCAGTGGTCCTGGACATTCCCATCACTCGACCCAAAATATTAAATGCATTCGAACCTTTTTGGAACAATTGGATCAAAATTGTTCACTGGTACTAAGAGAGGACAGTGTCCAACAGACGCACATATGGGTATACCTCTAAATAAAAAGGGCTAATATTCTAATTTCCAAATGGTCACTACGAAGATTCCCATGGACGATCTCTACCTGAGGCATTTTTTCTCTCTTCTGCAGTCTCCGTTACCAAAATTTACCTGGACACTGTCCGGTCATTGTAGTGCGGAACGGACCTACTTCAATCAGGTCAAAAAAATCCGTTAAGTACAGGTGTGCCTTATTGAACCCATTTTGATACGTACTCCCCCCCTCTTCGCTTCACGACAGTGTATACATGTGAACTATATACACACAAATATACTTTGCCTCTTCATATATAAGAAATTATTTAATATTTTTACGCTGATGCTTATTATATGTGTTCTGTGAGCTTATGTGTTTATAAATGTACATGTGCATTTAAGTGTATATGTGCTTATAAGCCTATATGTGCATATAAGTGTATATACGTGTGCTTATAAGTTTATATATGCATTCAAGTGTGCATGTGCTAATAAGTGTATATGTGCGCATAAAATGTATCTAAATGCGCGTAAAAATGAAAACACCACACATATAAGTGATAGGTATGAAAGAGTACAGGTATTTAAAGATTTGTACGTTGGTGCTCAATGTGTGTAAATGTTGAACGTCAAACTACTAAATTACACAACGCAAATCAGAAATTTACACACAAGGTTGTATATTTACACCTGGTCTGACTTGACAGACTATCGTATGTGCTCCATTTTGTTAAATAGAGCAACGGATATTTTTACCCCACTCTCGATTCTTTAGAGTGACCAGTTCGATTCTTTTTAAGAACTTCAAGACCACCTTTGGACACGTCCCAAATTTCTCGACGCCACCAATCCCGAGCTTCTTAAATTTTTCATTTTAACAATCTCGACTCAATGTCCGTTATATTAATATGTATATATATCAAAACTGCGCTAACGGATTGCAGGACTGGTTTTTCGTTTTCGTTACAGAAAAAGAAGAACAAAGATTTCCGGAAAAAAGAACAAAAATGATCCAATTTTGGGTCAAAGATCACAAACTGATTCTTTTGTGAAAGGCATTTTTGTTTGAAAAACGCATCAACGAAAAATTGATCACACACGAGGATATTGATAACTGCTCTCAACTACTATCAATATTATTGTTCGATCGTAATTTCAAAGCAATATATAGGTAATCAATTTTTAGTTAAAAATGAATTTAGAATTTCTATTTAGAGCATATACTTATAAATAGATATTTGCTCACAATCACCAAAACATAAGGAAAAAAATGGTCAAGATGAGAATAAGAATAAAATAAAAATAATACAAAATTAGAGCGATTCATCAACCCTTTTGGACCTCGGACCAGGTTGGGAATAATGAAACGAAACGTAAACACCTTTGGTGCAATAGATCATCGCCTTCTTTATTCGTGAGCGAGAAAAATATCCAACGGCTATTCAGTATACATATGACCATAAGAACTATTAAAGAACCTTATCCCTCTCATATATGTATGAGGCTAACAATCTTTCTGAGAAATTCAGTCTTGATATACCAAGCATACACATTGCTTAAATAATGTGTGTATACATATCTAAACTCGAGTCCAGGAAGCTATTCATAGTAGGGGTATTTAAAAGAACCCTGAAAGGGTTATGTACCTGTACGACCCTCGGTGACCATCGGTTCACCCGATATGACCTTCTCTGAACTTTAAAGGCCTAAAATTTAAGAGCTTTGTTCTCTCTGCCATAGAGGCCGAGATTAGCAGGTTTTTCACGTTTGCAAATCGTATAGCCTCATAATGTATTGAAACAAAAACAAAAATGACTTTTGA
Source organism: Leptopilina syphax (assembly GCA_032872505.1). NCBI lineage: Eukaryota > Metazoa > Arthropoda > Insecta > Hymenoptera > Figitidae > Leptopilina > Leptopilina syphax. The sequence goes on along the minus strand of CM065469.1, from coordinate 25,614,440 downwards.
GTTTTGTGGAAATCCTTCACAATATATGATAATGTAAAAATGGGTATTTGGTAATTAGAAGTAATAAGAGTTGAATAATTGAGAATACACCTATTGAAGTGTGCAACAAAAAGGATGTCTTGAACAGTTTTGACATCTTCAATTCCGTTTTTGTCTGACTCAACTTACGTCTTAAATTCAGCACTCGAAAATATAAAATCAGAAATTATTTTTGCTGTGTATGATTATACACAAACAACGAGGCTTATCCTACGGAAAACCTAATTCAAAATTTTAGACTTATTTTAGGTGTTGCTCTTCCTTTATTATTTCAAGGAGTACAACATTCTTTTTTATAGATTTTTTAAATTGAAGAAACAGTTTTCACTCCTTACAAAAAAATGTACATACATCAGATGCACTTAAAAAATCAAAGCAAGTATCAAAAATAAAAAAGCACTGAAAAATTCACTGAAATTTGAAGAAGTATCTATTTACATATATGTAATATCTTTTGGAGCATGAAATTGGATGCCTAAAGAAAATTAGATCTAATTCTAATTTCTCATCCTTTTTAAAAAGCACCCTGTCAGATTTGCTCTTATTCAAAACCGGTCAGAGGAAATCTCTAACCACCCTAGATAGGGGTTGTAACAGCACGATATGTTCCTCGAGGAACGTGCAGGTATGTGACCTCTGAACTGGAGAACCATCCCCTATGTGACCCCCATCCTTACTCCGCAACTGATGGACATCAAGGAAGAACGTGTCCTTAAAGGGCTTGGGGTGAATAGTCTACACTTCCTGCTCAGACTTTAAACATTCATCTCTAAAAATTTCATACTCAAAAAAACTGAAAAAATCTTCAAATTTTCCTGATATACTAAAAACCAAACTACCATTTTATTCTTTTTCAAAATCTCTAGAAAAATCCAGACAGGAACCGTTTGATGTAACACCTCGACTCTTGTACAAATAACAAACATGATAAATATCATGTTTAAATATACAAAATCTTTCGAGGATACTAGTTTATTTGTCGATTTTATTACTTTAAAGATCCGACCTCAAGCAGGTGTTGCACTTGCGATGTTTATCAAAATCTCTAATATTTCATGTCCCTAAAGTTAGCGTCGACACTCAGCGTCGAAAACTATCATTTGCGATTTCTATAGAGATCGAAAAATTACTAATTTCTCCAAGAGAATAAAAAAGGTTTTACAGAATAATTTTTTAACGTATAGAATCTTCAAAGGAAAAAGCTTTTATTCGTTCTGGTTTCGTAAGAAAAATATTATTCGACTCTCATTTTAAATGTTCACTAAATGCAAAATCTGAAGCCAACTTCTTCAAATCTGAAGCACCTGAAGCAAATTTTTTAAATGTTCATTAAATACAAAATATTATAGGTTATTCCTGAAGCCAACTTCAGAGACCAAATATTTTGTATTTAATGAACACTTAAATTTTTCCTCAGTAAAAATATATTCGATTGTGAAAAATGTCAAATGTCTCAACAATAAATATGCAAAGAATTAATTATTCTTCATTCAAAAAGATATAACTACAATTTTTAGATATCAGTGAGTCGATACCATCACTAATAGAATTAATAAACTGGAATAAAAACTCACAATTTAAATAAAAAAAAATTCTCAAATCTATTTCAAGTTGAATAAAAAATTGAATCGAGGGACGTGGCGCAAGAGAATGCTCTTTCGTGCCATTGGTTTTCCACATCTGTCCAATCACGACAACAGTAACCCTACTCTCAGAATATCTCAACGCTGGTCCAGCCTTTCACACCAACACGCATGCATTATGCAGCATCATTGCGCAATTATCAAACGATCATGCGCTCATTCACTCTTCAAAACGATTCACAAACTAACCATCATTTTGATAAACTAGACAACTAATTGTAAAATCGTAAATATATTTCGGGAGTTTGATTTAAAAAACTAAATCTTGTTATTGGTTCGGCCTATTCTAAGTTACATAATTTATACACGTAAATATATGTAATAAATTAAAAATGCATTTCTAGAAAAAAGCATAAATGAAAAGAACATCTTGTTATACTGATTATAAAATTCATATACGTTGAAGAATATCATTGTCTATTTGAATTGTAAAGCGTTTTGAATAATCATTAAATCTGTTGACATCGATTTTTTTCCTCTAAAAGTACAAAACATGCACATAATTATGATCATTTTAACTTCGTCAAAAAGTGCTCATCATTTTCTTTAAAGCTAAACGCACGAAGAAAAATATCTCTTACTCCAAAAAATGTTTGTTCAAACCCCTTTTTTAATCTCTCAGAATTTTTATTTATTTATTTATTTATTTATCCATGAACGGGCTTACAAATATAAAAATGCCCTTTCGTGCATCGCACTGATTTTAGAATTTTCAAAATCTAAAATTTTCTCTTTTAATCAACTATAGAAAAATTTCAACAAAAATGTATCACTTTTAGAGTAATTAGTATAAATAATAATAAACAAAAAATAAGTAATTCACTGTTAACCTTATGCAACAAATGGATACCACAAATGTGGATGAAATCATAAGATCTTAATTTTTGGCAATAATTTCATCCACTTTAGTATCAATTTTCATACTTTCAAGAAAAGTGTGAATTTAATATTTTAAATATATTTTATAAATATAATTACAGAAACATATATTTATATAAATATTAATAAAGAAATACCAATTTTTTCCAGAAAATTGACTAATTTTTATGACTATCTAATGACTATACTTTTTTTTCTTGGGAAAATTAATAACAATTATTTAGTTAAAGTATACAGTGGAAAGCAGGTTAAGCTTTAACGACAATATTTAACAATATAAATGTTAGCAGTAGTCAATATTCTTGCGGCCACTTAGCAACCGGTTACAAGTAAAAATATACTTCATCTTATCACAACGTTTAAGATAAGATGAAAAATTATCTGCACGTCAGACGAAGAAAATATATTCGCACTATAGAATATAAGAAGTGAATCATTAGTGACTTGTGAATATTTACGAGGTCTTGTTCATTTTAATATGGTTAATATGCTCTTTTTCTATACTTTTTCTCACGTACACGCGAAATGAGAGCGACAAATAAAATTATAAGATATGGTGGTCATGTTCTCCCCACATTTTTTCTCCTCGCAGACAATTTTTTTAGAGCGAAAAAACTATCAAATTTGTCCGAAAAAAATGCTTCTTTAAAATTTATTAATAATCGCGAAAATCATTTATGATCCTAAAGTTTTGAACCATCAAATGAACGAAACAAAAAAATTAAAAAGTTTTTAGATCACATTTTTTTGAGGAGTAATATTTTCGTAATCTTCATAGAAAGAAATTAAAATTTTAAATCAATTTTTTATTTAGATTAGAAGTCGAAAATTTTGAGTTTTAAAAATGATAACCTGTTCTTTTATCGGAACAATTATTAACACAATTATTTTCTAACTACATAGTTTTTTAAATAAAAATTCAGTATAGCGAAAATAAATTTCCTCGAGAAATATATCTCAGAACTAAAAACATAAGAAATTGAATATTTACACAATATTGCACTATTCGGCACTATTGATTGAATTATCATTGTAAGTTAGAAATAAATTACGCAGATCACTTCCGGCCTCTGTGATGCAATAATTCAATAAATTTTATCACCTACTTTTTCAACATGTCATCACATCATAATGATTCAGATAAATATTTTATAAAATTTGCCATTGTTGTCATTGTAATTTTTTCCCTGGATTTTGTTGAATTCAAAAAATAACCAACAGGATTGATATCAATGCGAGTTATAATTTAATTATTATAATGTACCTACTATTAATTACATAATTACAACAAAAGTATTCTAATGTACATATGTCTCGACATACATTTTCTTATCACTGATATATATTATAAAGGTCTGCGCGGTAAAATTTTGAAATATCGAATGATTTCTTTTTCTTTTTGTATATATTTAAAAATATTAATGTTAAATAAATATTGAAAAACTATCCAAAAGAGGAGGTGAATATGTAGGGCACGGAATTATCTAGTTGTGTACGTAAAAGACCTTGCAATTTGACTCGATGCGCTACGGATATGTAATTGCCTTGCAAATAATGAAGGAGTCAGCTTATCGTTTTCTAATGACGCAAAGAGTGACAGTCCAGTCATGCGATCTATGCGAGAAATACCCGTGCAATGAGAAAAAAAAAGTTCTATTTTATAAAAATAAACCAAAAATTATTGTAATTTTAAAAGCAATAAATTTGCTATTGTTATATTTGTCTTTTCAATTTTTGCAACCCTTTTGTACTTTTGTGCCTTTTGTACTTAACGAAAATAAATTTCAAATTTTTAAAAAGAGAATATTACCTGCTAATATTTAAAATCGATAAACAGAATTTAATATTATGTTGCAATCTCTTAATATTAAATCATCTGTTACAGACAGTCTCCTCGGAAATGTTCCTGTTATCTATGAATTTCGATTTTTATTAGCATAACTTATTTTATAAAATAAGAAAGTCACGTAGACATTTTTATAAATACAATAGTGCCTCATTATTAATTCAAATTAAAAACTCTATCTGTTTACAAATTTTATTTAACCATATGATTCTAGTGATAAGAGTTTCACAGATTCCTTGACATTGAATTTTGACAAGAAAAAGAACTTTCAGTATAATTATTTCAAATATATATTTTTTAAAAATATGTCTCAAAATCTTTTTTCTTTAATAAATTTATTAAATTTATATATAAATGTGTCTAAAGAAATGGAAAATAAAAAAAATCGAGGTATAAACTAGAAAAATTATTCTGTTATTTAATATGCAAATTTATAGTTTAGAAACGAATTTTGCTAACGGACATTTTCGTCTTGAAGAAGGGCAGGTATTTCAACCCCTTCACTGCCCCAGATTGAAAAAAAGCCCTGGCTTCCCATTGGTGGATAAATTAGAGCGAAACGAAAGGGTGGATCTAATTTTAATTCCTTGCCTCACAATGCATTCTTGCCTGCACCAAAAGAAAAAAAAATCTCCTGAATCTACCAACATCCCATGATCAAATTCAGATGAAGTTTTGCTTCTGAACCGACGAGATCACATCTTCCGAAAGAAAAATTATCTTAAACGCGTTTTAAATCTTTGGGGATAAAAATTACTCTTTCATTTTCAAACTAAAAACTAAACTGTAAATTAATTGATTTCTAAACTACAAACTGATTTTTAAATTAAAAACCAATTGCTTCGTAAATAGAGACTAAAAATTGATAAGAAAAATTCATTCTTAAAAATGATAACAAGTGTTTCTATAAGGCAGACACATTTTCAAGTTGAAACTTCAAATTGCGTAGAAGAACAGAATTTCGAAGAGCAAATGGAACGAGCAGCGATGATGGTGGGAAGAATCAGTGAGTAGTATATTTTATCTAATTTTATTTTATGAAATAATTTATTTCGAATATCAGAATTTAGAGAGTTGTTTCAAGTAAAAATGATTTCTTTTGCATCAGTAGTCAATTCCGAAAATAAAATTTAGCAATAGAAGTGAAGGTAAATTTAAGCATTTTCTGAACTCACACCCAAGGTTGAAATTGATTTAGGTAAATTTAGCATTTAAAGACAATGCGAATACGTCACCAAGTGTTTTACATGCGTACACAATCATGCAGGCAGACTCGTGTCCTATTGTTTTCACTCGTGTGAAATTCATCTAATTAATGTTTATGAAACTACGAAATCAGCGTAAACCACCAACAAATGCCATAAATGTTTTTATCATTCAAGCATGTCAGGCAAATAAATGAACGGAAATGTCAATTCAACTATAATTGTAAATAATATTTAACCAATATTTTCTAAATCTAAAACATCTCAAAAAAATCCCCTTTTCTTTTTTTTAACCATATACTTATAGAAATTGAAGCACTAAATTGAATCTTTGTTTAATACAAACATTTTTGCAATTTTAATACAAATTAAATTTTTTTTAAAACCTTCAATAAAATTCCCTAACTTTTCCCTGAATTTCCTGATTTTTTCCTAAAAAATGATTTATATTTATCATTTTGAAAAACAGAGCAGGGTTTACACGCAGGTCAGGAAAAAATCAGGGGATTTTATTAAAAATAAAGAAAAAAAATATAATTTTTAGAATTCATTACTATTTTTTGAAAAATTTTAATTTAAATTCTGTCGAAATTACATTTGATTTTTTTAATATATTATAATATTATTTCAAAAATTGTAACGCAATTCTTCGAAAGAATTCAATTATTTTCAGGAATTTTAATACAATTCCTTGCAAAAATTTAATTATTTTCAAATGTAATAAAAATCTTTGCAGAAATTAAATTATTCTTAAAAATTATTTTAAAACTATCTTCAAGACTTCAATTATTTTTATAAATAACAAAATTCTTCGCCAAAATTCAATTTTTTTCAAAAAATTTTTTCAATTTAATAATTTTCAATATCTACTAATATTTTAATAAAATATTCCAAAAGAATTGAATTATTTAAAAAAATTTTTGATAAAATTTAACGCAATCATTAAATTATTTAAAGAAGAATTTTCATACATTTTTTCGAAACAATCGATTATTTAACAAAAATTATTAAAATTCTTCGCAATAATTCAAAAATTTTCATAAGTATTAAAATTCTTTTCAGGGATTCAATTATTTTTATAAATAATACAAATGTTTTTAGGAATTATATTATTTTCATAAATAATAAAATTCATTGTAAGAATTCAATTTTTAATACAATTTTAAAATTCTAAGAAACAATTCACAAAATTTTAATGAAATTTTTTTAAATGATTCATTATTTTCCAAAATTATTCGAAATTCTATTATTTTCAGTATATCTTTTATTTCAATAAAAAAAAATCCTAAAAGAATTTAATTGTTTTTAAAATTCTCAAGAATTCAATTATTTTTATAACTAATAAAATTCTTTTCAGAAATTTAATTATTTTTAAAAATGTTAATAAAATTCCTTGCAAAAATTCAATTATTTTTAATACAATTGTCGTAGAACTTTCTAATAAAAATTGATTTAAAAATGAATTTCAGTTTAAGTTTTAGATAAATAAATATTATTTTTAGAAATAATTAAATTTTAAAAAGGTTTTAAATTAAAATGTTTGAACATCTGAATTTTTCATATACTTCTAAATAACATTTCTGTAGAATATTAATGTTTTTGAAGAAGTTAAATTGAAATTTTTTTTGAAATTATTTGAAGTTTTCATTATCAAATATAAATTGAAGAAATACCGAATAATCGAAATTTCATAAAATTGAATTATAAACAAATAGATTTGAAAATTCTTAAAAGAACTTTTTCAAAAATTAATAAAAATAATAATAATTGATTTAAAGAAGAATTTTAGTTAAAAATTCTAGGAAATCATAAGTGAATTGAAATGATGCAAATAATTTTGCAGAAGTTAGAGTAATAATATTCTAATACTATAAAATAATGATAATGATGATTGATGACTCGGAGTCATCAATATCTTCATGTTTTATAATTTTATTCTTATAGGTTATTGAATGTCAAAAAGAGTAAAATATTTTTTAGAATCAGGGAAAAAATCAGTCAATTTATCTGGAAATCAGGGAAAAGTCAGAGAAACACAAAATTAAATTTTGTGTAGCAGTCTTGCAGAGAGAAAGATAGAGAAAAAAAAATTTTAGAGAAATTTAAAATATGCAAAGACTCCGGATTCGTTGTTTTCTGTTATTGATGACTGTGGATGGGGTTCAGAAAAAGTCACCCTCCTTATGTATTAGAGGTTTTTTGATAGCCAATGAGTCACGCAACTCTTTCCCTTTTTTTTCTTCTCAAGCGCACCTCTAATTCAGACACGCACTCCGGAAAGCACGTGATTCATCCAACAGGACTCGAACCAATCTGCATTAACAATACAAGTCGTGATTCTGTCCAATGATTGCAAGAGTATTCTATTATTCCTCCTTTTTTTACAATATCCTACACCGTTAGATCTAAACGCATGTATTATGCAAAAAAACGAGGAAGAGAATTCTTACTCTATTGTAAAATAAAAATTCTCAATCTCAATTTTTAATTTCCAAAAATAAAAATCAAACTCTAATTCGCAGTGATAAAGAAAAAAAAGAAACAACTAAGTCCCTGTATCATTTTGGTTATTTTACCGCAAAAACCGCAAAGCTACCAAGTGGAATATAATACGTATAAGTGCAAAAGGCACGTGTCACATGGCTGTACGACTTTTCAGTTCACGTTAAGATAAGTCCACACGATACCACTTCACATCTTTATAAGTCGTAATTTTTTTTTTACCAAGGCGGTCACTCGGGTAATTTGTTATTATCGAGTTAATTAGTGGGGTCTATCTCTCTCTTTCATGTTTTCTAATCCTCAAGGAAAAAAACTAAGAAAATAAAGTAGAAAAAAAATTCTCGAGTCTTTTTTCACGCATATTATAATAATATAAATATGTAAAGAATTGAGTAAATAGAATTTATCAATTTTTTTATTTTATTTTTTTTTTATTTAATAAACAAATATTTAATTTTCGTAAGAAGTATAATTAAAAAGAGATTCGTATAATTATATTTATAAAAGAATTGTTTCTATATTATTTTTTTAAAATTAGAATAATCAAACTTTTTCACTGAATATGATCCTAAAGTTTTATTCAAATGAACGAAATTTATTTATTTCTTCTTAAAATTAGATTTTTATTGCAGTAATGAGAAAGAATTTCATTAAAATTTTTAATGCTTCAAATGCACGAAATATTTTTCATCAAATTTTCATAAAATACCGATTGCAGTAAAAATTAAAAAACTAAAAAATTTATATTTTGAAATTTTAGAATTAATTACAATTTTCTATAAATAAAAAACCATTTAAGTGGTATAAGCTAATATTTAACAAATATTTCGCACTGACAAAAAATTGAAAATTTTTATTCAGGGTAGTCACAAGTTTCAGTTTATCAATTTCCCTGACAATTTACTGACATTAAAATTATTTTCCCTGACAAATTTTTTTTTTTTTTACAGAAAAATATGACATTTTACGGAAAATGAGTAAAAATTTTGAATTTTAATAATTTCTAAAATTTACAATTATAACCCTTTCTGAATTTAATTATTTTCTACAATTTTAAACTAGAGACTTCATCTCCAAATCAGATTCTAGAACTCAATTATTTAAATACAAAAACTCAATTTTTTATAATAATCGTAACTGCACATGTTCTTTTTTAAGTTATTAATAAATATGTTTAAAAAATTCTAAAAAAAGAAATTATTACAATTAATTTTTTAAAAATATATTTAAATAATAGTTTATTTTTTAAAGATTATAGTTTTTTAATTATAAACAATTGAAAAATTTTCAAACATCTAAAATTTCTTAAAATCTTTTAAAAATAATCAAATTTTTGAAGAATTTTGATTACAAATAGGACCATGATTTCTCCAAAATTTTAATGAATATAAAACAGTAAATTTTTATAAATTGTTATTTACTCTGTTCGAAGATAATTAAATCTTCAAAAATTATGATAAAACAATTCTAAGAATTAGTTTTAAAAATATTTTAATGTAATTTGTTGAAAATAATTGAATTTTTTAAAAGAATTTTTGTATAATTTAAGAAAAGCTGATTAATTTTAATTAAACATTTTTTTCAAGTTGTTAAAAATAGATTTTAAAATATGATGTTTTTTTGTACGTATTTTCATTAATTTACATTTTAAATTTAGGTACATTTAAAGATTTTGCATGGAGTCTTTTGATAATTCAATTATTTTCAAAATTTGCAATTAAAATTCTTTAAAAGTTGATTTTCAAAAATTGTGACAAAATTCTTAAAAAAAATTAATTATTTTCAATTAAATTTTATACAATTTTAATTATTTGATACTATAAAATCGAAATAAGTTGCATTTCATACTGAAAAATGTGTTATTTTGTTGCAATATTTGTAAGAAAAATGGAAAAAGTAGCAATGTTTTAAAATAAGTTCAAAAAAAGTCTCAATTTTCTTAATTTCCCTGACAAAAAATTTTTTTCCTGCTATTTCCCTGACTATACTAACTTTAATGATACATGTAGCCACCCTGTTATTCAAATGCAACTTTTAATTGTTTAAATTGTTGGGATTCAAATTCTTTATCCTTCTGCTACTATTCTTGTTCTGAATTTTAAATTCGAAAAATAAAAAAAAATTAATATGTCTTATTAAATATAAAGATATTAGTTAAATATTAATTAAGGGCCCGTGCAGAAATTAAAATGTGGGCCTGATAGGGTACTGGACAGTTTTCCCGATCTCTGGTGTGGTTCTGGGTAGAGAAACTGACCAGTGCCCGACTAGTGTGTGACGCTGTTCCCGACCAATGCTCTACTTAGGGAAAACTGGTCAGGGCCTCGTCAGTTTTTCTAAAAATTGCCCTATTTTGTGAGGCTAATTTTATTCAAAAGAAATTACAATAAAATTACTGTAATTAAAAATATTATTATATTAGAAACATAATTAACATATTCATTATTATATATACAACATATATTTATACATAACATAATGAGGTATTATAGTCATTTTGACTAATTTAAAAGTGAAAATGATAAAAATAATATAATTTCAAGAATAGAAAAACTTAAAAATTTTTGAAAAATATAATTTTTGGTTTTATGATTAATTCATTTCTGCCTCCTTAATTTTATATTATTAATAAAGGTTATAATTTTTGATTTCAAATGTATAAGTAATAATTAATATTTATTTAATAAATATTTCATTCAAATTTATTAATTATGTTTAAAAAATAGTTATTAAATATTAAAGGTGTTAAATTTAACAACCCAATGGGAAATTTACAACTGGCGGACCCAATGGGAAATGCCAGTGTAGTGCCGATGTTCACCACTGGCTTAGTACTCAGACGATTGTTCGGCGTAGTCTAGCCGAGCCTCGACACTTAGTGCTGGCGCAGTACAGAAGTTTTGTTTCGCCAAAGCTTGGACAAGCCACGGCGGCAAGTGCTGGCTGAGTATAGAAAAATTGTTCACAACGCTCTTTGCCAACATTGCTTTTTTGACATAAACTTGAAAAAAATTATAAAAAAAGTTTGTGAATGCTTATAAATAAAAATTTATTGAAAAAAATTAATATTTCACTTTTAAGTTGCTCATTTTTATTTTTATTAAATTTAATAATAATACTTTAACATAATTGTCTAATTTTGTAAATAATAAATTATTTAAACAAATTAAAATTATAAACAAAATTTAAACTTTAATCTCAATAATAATTTGGTTTCTATTAAAATACTATTATACTTCTTACTATGAATAAAAAATTATTAAAAAATTACCACGTAATTTAAGAATTACGTAAAATGTTAAATGCAATAAGTAAAGTAATTTAATTTAATTATTAAAAATTTAGTTTAATTTATTTTATTTCAATTTATTATTTCTAACGTATCCCTATTTTTTTTCATCTTTGACTCAATAATTGTATGTCTGAATGATACTGAGATATTAATACTTTACTGTACACATGTGTCGTTAGCATAGTGGTTAGAGCGTTAGTCTGTTAGTCCGTAGGTCGTAGGTTCGATTCCCCTCGTCAGCAATTTTGTTTATTTTCATAGGTTTGCGATATTTCTAGATTCCAATCGTTAGGTACTAAAATATGAAAATCTAATGCACACCTACTGTAATTGTTTATTACTTAATTTTTAAATGTTATAAACAATTTTTTCTACTTCATTTACTATATCCATTGTTAGTTTCCATCTTTAATACAATTTCTTTAAGAAGAGAAATATTTTATGAATAATAACTATTTATTAATATTATTTACCATTTTGTTGTTAAATTATTTATAATTATTAGTTTACGACTAATTAATAACAATACGGCATTTATTGCGGTAATATTCTCAGCCAGCACTGGTCCAGTGCTGCGCCAGCGCTGTCTGGCAGCACTGGCAGGCAGTACTTCGACAGCGTTAGACAGCGTTATCATCCCAGAGTTATGCCAGTGCTGTCTGTCAGCGTAGCTGCCAGTACTGCCAGTGCTGGCGCAGTACTCCGCCAGTTGGAAATTTCCCATTGGGGAGTATTGCGCCAGCACTGGCATAACTCTGGGATGATAACGCTGTCTAACGCTGGCGAAGTACTGCGTGCCAGTGCTGCCAGACAGCGCTGGCGCAGCACTGGACCAGTGCTGGCTGAAAATATTGCCGCAATAAATGCCGTATTGTTATTAATTAGTCGTAAATTAATAATTATAAATAATTTAACAGCAAAATGGTAAATAATATTAATAAATAGTTATTATTCATAAAATATTTCTCTTCTTCACCCCTTCAGTGTGTAGCTAAAATATAACAAAATGGTCCCAAAATGTGTAAGACCTTCTTGTGAATAAATTTTCATGATACTAGGTACTAAGAGGTTTTTGGGGTCGCTGATTACGATTCCGGTGTTAGTTTTCAAAAATTCAAAATGGCGGATCCAATATGGCGGACACGATTTTGAAAAATTCATTGGATTCGCTTAAAATTCGTTACTCGTGGGTTTTCGTGGTCGCTGATTACGAATCTGACATTAGTTTTTTAAAATTCAAAATGGCGAATCCAAAATAGCGGTCAAGATTTTGAAAAATTTATTGGATACGCTTAAAATTCGTTATTCAGGGGTTTTTGGGGTCGCTGATTACGAATCTGTTATTAGTTTTTCAAAGTTTAAATGGTAAGAATTTTTAAAAGAATTTATCCACTTTTGAAATTTTTCAAAATCTTTGGCGGACATTTTGTATAAAAAATTAGTTATTTTGAAAATCTTATTTCAGAATTGTAATCAGCGACCCCAAAAACTCCCGAGTAAGAATTTTTAAAAGAATGTATCCACTTTTGAAATTTTTCAAAATTTTTGGCGGCCATTTTGGATGAAAAATTATGTATTTTAAAAATATGACTGCAGAATCGTGATCAGCGACCTCAAATCCCTCAAGTAACAATTTTTAAAAGAATTTATCTACTTTTACAATTTTTCAAAATTTTGGCGGCCATTTTGGCTTAAAAATTATTTATTTTGAAAATCTGACTTCAGAATCGTGATCAGCGACCCCAAAAACCCCCGAGTAAGAATTTTTGCGAATATACGTTAAGATGTTTTCTTGTTTGGGCCATGACGTGTATACACGTCATCCACTGTTTGGGCCAGTTTTTTTCATGACGTGTATACACGTCATCCACAGTCAAGGGGTTAATGAAATTGTATTAAAGATGGAGACTAACAATATGGATATAGTAAATGAAGTAGAAAAAAATTGTTTATAACATTTAAAAATTAAATAATAAACAATTACAGTAAGTGTGCATTAGATTTTCATATTTTAGTGCCTAACGATTGGAATCTTGAAACATCGCGAACCTATGAAAATAAACAAAATTGCTGACGAGGGGAATCGAACCTACGACCTACGGACTAACAGACTAACGCTCTAACCACTATGCTAACGACACATGTGTACAGTAAAGTATTAATATCTCAGTATCATTCAGACATACAATTATTGAGTCAAAGATGAGAAAAATATAGGGATACGTTAGAAATAATAAATTAAACTAAATTTTTAATAATTAAATTAAATTACTTTACTTATTGCATTTAACATTTTACGTAATTCTTAAATTACGTGGTAATTTTTTAATAATTTTTTATTCATAGTAAGAAGTATAATAGTATTTTAATAGGAACCAAATAATTATTGAGATTAAAGTTTAAATTTTGTTTATAATTACTTCCTCATAGAGGAAGTATTGTAATACCAAAATTTTTCGAGTTCGATTTTTTGACATATCTTTATGTTATTTGACCTCAGGAGTTCAAAAATGACATTTTTAAAAAATGTCATTGTGTGTGTGTGTGTGTGTAAACATCACATTTTCATAAATATCTCGAAATCATGAAGAGCTTTTGGGTTGAATTTTTTTTAAATTGTAGATCTCACCTGCGGACATAAAGTGAGAGTACTTTCTGATATATTAATAAAGTTTAACTAAATTTTTTTTTGATTTTTAATTTTGCAAAAAAACGTTTTTTGCCCATAACTTTAAAAAAATGTTAGGACACCTATACATTTTTTCCATAATTTTGTAGAGTTTTTTTAGACGCATCTTTTGAGCCCTAATTGAACATTTTTCGTCCATATTAACCGGAGTTATTAAATTTTTAAAAACCAAAAATTTTGGAAAATAAGACTTTTTTGAAAATTTTGTTGAAAAACGTAGAAGTAACTTTAAAATTATCATCATCAACTTGTAGAGCATTAAAAAGCGCTTCGATTGACCTACTTTTAAACCTAATTCGATAATAAATTTCGAAATTATTGGTATTTTAAAAACTAAAAATTGTGAAAAATGACATTTTCTCAACTTTTTTGTTTGAAAATTTTTGTTTAACTATTAAATTATTGTAACTATCTTGTAAGGTGTATTTAAAAATACATTTATTGACCCAAAATTCCATCACTTTTACCATATTTATAAAAAGTTATTCATATATTTCTATTATTTTTATCTCTATGAGGAAGTAAAGTGTTCAAAAAATGAGCACCAAAATTATAAAAAGAATATACAACTTGGCAGCGGTTTTTTAATTTGTTTAAATAATTTATTATTTACAAAATTAGCGAATTGTCTTAAATTGTTATTATTAAATTTAATAAGAATAAAAAATGAACAACTGAAAAGTAAAATATTAATTTTTTCAATAAATTTATATTTATAAACATTTATAAACTTTTTTTATAATTTTTTTCAAGTTTATGTCAAAAAAGCAATGTTGGCAAAGAGCGTCGTGAACAATTTTTCTATACTCAGCCAGCACTTGCCGCCGTGGCTTGTGCAAGCTCTGGCGAAACAAAAATTCTGTACTGCGCCAGCACTAATTGTCGAGGCTCGGCTAGACTACGCCAAACAATCGTCTGAGTACTAAGCCAGTGGTGAACATCGGCACTACACTGGCATTTCCCATTGGGAATCTCTCCGAATCATTTTCTCACTTTAAGCTAATATAATATAAAATAATTATTATTATAATATATATATATATATATATGGGCAATTCCACGTGAGATTTCAGTCGACCCATCAAACTTGTCAGGCCCACTCTGAAACTTTTTGCAAAACCTTCTTATCATTTCCAGGTATGTTTTAAAAAAAGAAAATTAAAAATTTATCATACCCAAAGTTAAAAAAAATTAATTTGTTTATAAAATTTTTTTATTTTTTTAATAAAAAATAAAAAAAAAAATTTTTTGTTATGATTATTCAAAAGTAGAGAGAAAAACAAAACTTTTTTTTTCTTGTCAAAAAATGAAAAGAAGCAATATTTTTTTAGTTATCTGACATTAAAAATATACCTACATTTAAAAAGCGAAAATTTTGAAAATTCATAACTCAAAAATTTGGCCTCCAAAAAAATAATAAAAAAATACGTATCTGTTTTTTTTCAATACAGAATAGAAAAAAAATATTTTTGTCCGATTTTAAGAGGTCGACTGAAATCTCACGTGGAATTGCCCATATATACAAACCAAATGATAAATTCATCCTATAAATTAATAATTATTAAAATTCATTAAGTATAATTTATTAATAATTGTTTATTAATTATTATTTTTAAATGCATAATTTTTATTTTAAAATAAATGTATAATAATTAATTATTTAATAACTATTATTATTCGTTATTTATAATTTAGTTATTATTAATAAATAAACTTTAGTGCGATTCCATGGAAGATTTTAGTTTTTTCGGAGTAAGTAAACCAATTGCAATGAAATTTTGGAATTTAAATCTACACATAAAAAGACATATTTCCACCAAATATTACGTCAAAATATTCAGTAGTTTTTGAGATGTCAAAATTTTGGAAAAATTTTGAAATCGTTATAATATCTTCTTTCCATCTTAACCAAATCACTTAATTTTTTTGGAGAAAATTCAGCATAAAAAAACGAAAAAGTTTTTTATATTATGTTTATACAAAATTTTTATAAACAAATAAGTTATTAAATAATAATTGAATAACTTTTGAATAGCTTCACGGAATTGAATGAAATAAACACTAAAATAATCTTACCTTTGATTTCTTTAAGATTCTAAAAAAAATACCTGGCAACGAGATTGTCTTCATATAATATTTTTAATATTTTTATTCACTTTTAAGCGTAAACATTAGAAGTTTCTGCTACTTTACGTGCAAATTCAGGTGCGCGCGCAGACCTCTCTTTCTAATCATCTCCGAATTTCCGGTTTCAGAGAGAGAGGTCTGCGCGCGCACCTGAATTTGCACGTAAAGTAGCAGAAACTTCTAATGTTTACGCTTAAAAGTGAATAAAAATATTAAAAATATTATATGAAGAAAATCTCGTTGCCAGGTATTTTTTTTAGAATCTTAACCCTCACGGGCTCGGGCCGGGTCCCTCGGACCCGGAGGAAAGTTTTTTTGATCTACTTCCGGTTAAAAAAATATTATTGGAAAATCAACTTCACATTAGGCTTGGGGACGTAAAAACACACATTTTTCATCAATATAAACAATTCTTTATTTATAAAATATTCTGGAAAAATTACCTTTTAAGTCGAACATACGTAAGGGCTCAAGCCGGGTCCGAGGGACCCGGGCTATGAAAAAAAATTTAAAAATTTGCAATTTTTATGCAATATTGGATTTATTTATGGTATTTTTATCAACAACTGCCATAATAAGTGATAACATATGCTTAATACATCGGTAAATTTAATAGAACAAAAATACACATTAAAAAAATCTTGCTTAATAAGTATGCGTAGTTCGATTTATTCAAAATGACTTATTAAATTTATTAAACAAATTTTAGTTATATCTTGATTACTTTTTAATATTTAAAATTTTTTATGCAATTATATTATTAAAATTGTATTAAATATGGAAAATATGATTATATGAAGCACTTTGCTATTAAATTTTATTTTTTATTGCATTGAAACATCCAGGTCCCTCGGACCCACCTTGTGCGCGCATTTCAAAAATCGAACTCGAGCCTGTGAGGGTTAAAGAAATCAAAGGTAAGATTATTTTAGTGTTTATTTCATTCAATTCCGTGAAGCTATTCAAAAGTTATTCAATTATTATTTAATAACTTTTTTGTTTATAAAAATTTTGTATAAACATAATATAAAAAACTTTTTCGTTTTTTTATGCTGAATTTTCTCCAAAAAAATTAAGTGATTTGGTTAAGATGGAAAGAAGATATTATAACGATTTCAAAATTTTTCCAAAATTTTGACATCTCAAAAACTACTGAATATTTTGACGTAATATTTGGTGGAAATATGTCTTTTTATGTGTAGATTTAAATTCCAAAATTTCATTGCAATTGGTTTACTTACTCCGAAAAAACTAAAATCTCCCATGGAATCGCACTTTATTATAATATTGTACATAAAGAAATAAAAATTATATATGTATTTTCGTTTTTTAAATATATTACCATAATTATTTTATAAAGTGTTTTAAAAGAACACGCTTTTTTAACTTAAATAACTGTTTTAAAAAAGTTAATTTTAAAAAATTAAATTTATTTACATGCTTTTAAAACGAGGAAAACTGTCGAGGCCCTGATCAGAGCCCTATTTCATATCTAGTGAACACCCCACTTAGGGTTTTGGCTAGAATTTCTGGTCAAACCCATAAGATAAAAAAATTCTTAAAAATGTAGTATAATTGAGGCCTTGGATCCAATAACTCGCCCGACGCTCGAAGGCACGCGCTAATACCAGTCGGGTAGCAGTGAGTGGCCCAGAGGCGCTCACTGCTCACTGACTGGCAGTTGCGCGTTCCTCCGAGCGTCGGGCGAGTTATTGGATCCAAGGCCTCAATTATTCCGTTTAATTAATTTCTTCAATTGTTTATAATTTTATTATGGGAACTAATTTAAAAAACTTAATTCATTTACACTTTATTCAAACGAGAAAAACTGCGGAGGCCCTGATCAGAGCCCTATTTAGGGGAGACCGGGGCTACTTGGCGCAGGGGTTGCTTGGCGCACTCGAGTTTTTTCAAAAATTTTGAGTTGAATAATTTTTTCTCTCCACTCAAGTTCAAGTACTTAATGAACTCTAAGTTTGTACAAAGTTTCATTTTTATTAATTAATTATTGTGGCGTATAAATTAAAATAATTGATTTTGGTACTCGAAAGTAAATTTTTGACCTCCTGATTTTTTTGTTATATCTTTTTAGGAAATGATTTAAAATAAAGCTCAAATATCAAGTTTTGAGCTCTAACTATTTGTTTTCTAGGGACAATAAAGAATCTTTGATTTTTATTAATGTTATTAGTAAAAACTTTATAAATATATAAAAAGTACCTCCGGGGTTACTTGGCGCGGTTTGGCTGGGGTTACCTGGTTTAGTTATATATGTTACCGGCAAAACCCGAAGTCCAGGCAAAACCCGAATTGCCTAGGGAATTCGGGATTTGCCTATGATTTTAGGAAATACCCGAATTTCCTAGAGATTCATAGGCCAAACCCGAATTGCCTAGGCAAACCCCGATTTCCCTAGGCAATTCGGGTTTTGCCAAGGCCGTTTTAGGCAAATTGAAAATCAAACTAAATTGAATTAAATTAAATTAAATTTATTGCAAAAAATATTACTATAACGCAATTGATCATAAGAAAATAGTCTTAGTTGAAATAATTTCTTTTTCAATTTACCAAATGGCTTGTACCCAATGGGAAATTTCCAACTGGCGGAGTACTGCGCCAGCACTGGCAGTACTGGCAGCTACGCTGACAGACAGCACTGGCATAACTCTGGGATGATAACGCTGTCTAACGCTGTCGAAGTACTGCCTGCCAGTGCTGCCAGACAGCGCTGGCGCAGCACTGGACCAGTGCTGGCTGAGAATATTACCGCAATAAATGCCGTATTGTTATTAATTAGTCGTAAACTAATAATTATAAATAATTTAACAACAAAATGGTAAATAATATTAATAAATAGTTATTATTCATAAAATATTTCTCTTCTTAAAGAAATTGTATTAAAGATGGAAACTAACAATGGATATAGTAAATGAAGTAGAAAAAATTGTTTATAACATTTAAAAATTAAGTAATAAACAATTACAGTAGGTGTGCATTAGATTTTCATATTTTAGTACCTAACGATTGGAATCTAGAAATATCGCAAACCTATGAAAATAAACAAAATTGCTGACGAGGGGAATCGAACCTACGACCTACGGACTAACAGACTAACGCTCTAACCACTATGCTAACGACACATGTGTACAGTAAAGTATTAATATCTCAGTATCATTCAGACATACAATTATTGAGTCAAAGATGAAAAAAAATAGGGATACGTTAGAAATAATAAATTGAAATAAAATAAATTAAACTAAATTTTTAATAATTAAATTAAATTACTTTACTTATTGCATTTAACATTTTACGTAATTCTTAAATTACGTGGTAATTTTTTAATAATTTTTTATTCATAGTAAGAAGTATAATAGTATTTTAATAGAAACCAAATTATTATTGAGATTAAAGTTTAAATTTTGTTTATAATTTTAATTTGTTTAAATAATTTATTATTTACAAAATTAGACAATTATGTTAAAGTATTATTATTAAATTTAATAAAAATAAAAATGAGCAACTTAAAAGTGAAATATTAATTTTTTTCAATAAATTTTTATTTATAAGCATTCACAAACTTTTTTTATAATTTTTTTCAAGTTTATGTCAAAAAAGCAATGTTGGCAAAGAGCGTTGTGAACAATTTTTCTATACTCAGCCAGCACTTGCCGCCGTGGCTTGTCCAAGCTTTGGCGAAACAAAACTTCTGTACTGCGCCAGCACTAAGTGTCGAGGCTCGGCTAGACTACGCCGAACAATCGTCTGAGTACTAAGCCAGTGGTGAACATCGGCACTACACTGGCATTTCCCATTGGGTATTGAGTCATGCATTGATGTAAACAAATAGTAAACGAACTGTTCTTCATAGATCACTATTAATTAGTGTCTCTTCTGACTTTAAATTGTACATACCATTCGAAATGAGTAACGAAAATTTTATTCAAAAATGGAAAAGCGATTTTTGTGCGGCGGTTAATAAATCTGCAAATTATAAAATAATTGTGCAAGAGAAATATGATGAGATTTTAAAGGATGTGAAAAGTGGAAAATTAAATGGAGTAAAAAGTAGCCTTAAGTACAGAAGGTTGAAAAGATATGACATTTTAGAAGTTGCGGGAGTTACAAAATTGATTTAAAAAAAAATTAACCGCCGCATAAAAATCGCTTTTCCATTTTTAAATAAAATTTTCGTTACTCATTTCGAATGGTAAGTACAATTTAAAGTCAGAAGAGACACTAATTAATAGTGAGCTATGAAGAACAGTTCGTTTACTATTTGTTTACATCAATGCATGACTCAATACAAGCCATTTGGTAAATTGAAAAAGAAATTATTTCAACTAAGACTATTTTCTTATGATCAATTGCGTCATAGTAATATTTTTGCAATAAATTTAATTTAATTCAATTTACACTCTAAATCTGAATCAGTGAAAATTTCACTGATTTCAATTCAGTGGCCCAGTTTTCTTTAATTCATCAGTGGGATTTCACTGAGAATTAGTAAAAACCACTGATTGTCAGTGAAATTCCACTGATTCATCAAAGAAAACTGGGCCACTGAATTGAAATCAGTGAAATTTTCACTGATTCAGATTTAGAGTGTAGTTTGATTTTCAATTTGCCTAAAACGGCCTTGGCAAAACCCGAATTGCCTAGGGAAATCGGGTTTTGCCTAGGCAATTCGGGTTTGGCCTATAAATCTCTAGGAAATTCGGGTATTTCCTAAAATCATAGGCAAACCCCGAATTGCCTAGGCAATTCGGGTTTTGCCTGGACTTCGGGTTTTGCCGGTAACATATATACCATAAAAGATCTCAAATGTTAAAATTTCATAAATTATTATTTCTTTATTAAAAATATAATTATTTTGTTTAAAAATTTTAGTGAAGGGTGCGTTTTTTAAAAATTCACAGCATATATTTTATAAAAGTTTTCTATAATTTTACGATTACACAAAAAATGTTCTTAATTGTAATTAAATATGACCATTTTTTAAATTTTTTTATTGTAAAATGACAGTAAAAAACTTATTTTACTATATCATATAATGTTTCAACTTTAAATCGTATAATTTAATTATTTTTTAGTCATGCGCCAGGCAACCCCGGGTGGTGCGCCAAGCAACCCCGGCCCGGGGTTGCTTGGCGCACTTTACATAGCTTTGAATAAAGTGGTATAAAAAAAAACTATCAAATAGATTGCAATTTTTTTTGTTTTAAATTGAAGCTAAGATGTTACAGTAAGTTTTCCGTGCAATAGGAATTTAAAAAAAGCAAATATTTTTTAGTTAAACAACAAAGAGTAAAAAGTGCGCCAAGTAACCCCGGTCTCCCCTAATATCTAGTGAACACCTCACTTGGGGCATGGCCAGAAATTCTGGTCAAACCCACAAAATAAAAAAATTATTAAAACGATAGTATAATTACTCCCTTTAATTGTATTCTTCAATTGTTCATTACTTTTTATTAAAAGTAATTTTAGAGATTTAATTTTTTACACTTTATTTAAACAAGGAAAACTGTCGAGGCCCTGATCAGTACCCTATCTAAAAGCTAATGAACACCCTACCTGGGGTTCTGGCTAGGAATTCTAGTCAAACCCCTAAAATAAAAAAATTATTAAATAACTAAAATAATGATTGCCTTTCATTGTTAATAGCTTCTACAACAAAAAGGAATTCTAAAAACTTTATTAAAAAAAAATTTTAATAGGGAAAACTGTCGAGGCCCTGACCAGAACCCTGTTTTAAATAGGGAAAAGTGGGGCATTTCCTGCACGGGCATATGTCTTCAAAAATAAATAGCTGTAATCGAAGTACAATAATGTCCCGCGACTACCGACATTAAAAATCGTCGGTAGTGGCGGGATTTTACTTTAAATCGCAAATTTTTCAATTACAATGTCTTTTACGGCTTTCAATTTCAAAGCATTTGGGTTCCTTTATGTTCCTTTTAAATTGTTTACTTTTTTTACCATTTAAAAAAAGAGTTAAGATTATTATTTTTATTATTACAGATTTATTTGAAAATACATTCGCAACTTTAAGATTAGGTTATTGTTATGAAAAATATTGCCGACAAAACTTAAAAAAAATAATACCGAAGTCATTTAGAAATGTACTATTTTATTAGATTTAAGGAGGATAGGTTCACGACGGTAGTCAAGATAACTATTTTTTTTTTAAAAGTTCAAATATGAAATAAATTTTAATATGTAAATTAAAAGATCATTTTTTAAAATAATGTTGTGTACATTATTATGTAAAAATCTGTAAATAATTAAAATTTTAAGAAAAAACAGTAATATTTTGAAGAACGTAGTGCTTTGCAGTTAGAGATCTGACAACATGGCATGAACAGCTGATGCGAGGGCATGCGAATTAGTGTTGTTTTGGTCAGTTTTGGTTGACTTTCGTCATGGAGAATAGTTTTTCTTTAGTTTGACAATTTAATAAATTGTTTTTTTTTCACTTTTTGAAATAGTGTATTTTTCAGTACTCAGCTTTATTTGAATTACCGCGCTACTCCGCTTCTCCCACCGCTCTCAACAGTTGCGATGTTGCCACGCACTCCGCGTCACTCACGTCAAAAAAAAAATTACAAGTAACTTTAAGTTTTGGATAAATAATACTCTGCAACTAAACGGTCGATTTCGTTCTCTTTGAAGTATTATGTTCCTTAAACATTGAATTAATTTTGCTCTAATTTTGAGTTGAATCTCTCCGCTGTGTCAAAAGTTATTAACCAAGTTGTTATTTTTTTTCATTTTTTTTTTTTTTTGCGGCCATTAGCTCAATGCTAAATACTGAGAAAAATAGTGAACTTTGGCCGTCAATATCTCGAAAAACTATACGGTCAAATTGGCTCAGATTTAACAATAATATGCATTAATATGTCATTTAATTTTGCTGCAAATTTCAAACGAATCTCTATGATTCATGATTTTGAACTAACCTCCTTAAACAAGCAGTGTCCGGACACTACTTCATGGTCCGGACACAGCCGACAATAAGTGTCCCGCCATTGCAGAAACAGTGATTTACGGTGATAACGATCTACAATTGTGTCTATCGCACTATTATGCATAATGTTCTTGGCATTTTGAAGGAATCTTACATACTAATAACTTAAAATATTTGCCGTTCACCAAATTTTGAAAAGTTTAATTTTATAAACACTTTTTCTTACGAAGAATAAAACTTTAAAACTTACTAAAAACTATTGACAGCATTATAGTGACAGAATTTACATCCAGAAAGTGTGTATCATATAAAGAAGCTTCAACAGAATAAAACTTTATACTTTTACACCAAAAAAAGCAACACTGTCAACTCAGCTGTTTGAAATGTCGCAGTGTCTCGCTATACCCGCGCTGTCCCGCCACTGCCGACAACGCCCTATACAAATAAATTTAAAATTTCTTAAAGAATTTTTTCAAAAAATTATTAAAAATAATGCATTTATAGTAGAATTTTAGTTAAAAACACGAAAAAAATTTAATTTTAGAAAAGTTACAAATTATTGCAGAAATTTAATTATTTTCAAGAGTAAGAAAATTCTTCGCAAAAATTGAATATTGTTCAAAAATAATATAAAATTTTTCATATAGGGATTCAATTATTTTCACAAATAATAAAACTCATCGTAGTATTTAAATTATTTTTTAATTAAATTTAATCGAATTTCTCGAAAAATGTAATTATTCTTAAAAATTTTATTAAAATTCGTCGAGAGAATTCAATTATTTAAAAATTTGTTAATAAAATTCTTTGTGGGAATTGAATTTTAAGAAACATTCAATTATTCAATAAATTATTTATTTTTGTATTTAAATCAGAGACTTTCACGAAAAATTCGTGTCGTGTCTGTGTCGTGTCCGGGCACGACACAAAGTTTAATTGGTAATTCGTGTCGTGCCTAAATGGACACAAATAACTCTTGCAAGATTCTACACAGTGTTTCATAAGTGTCCTTAAAACGTGTCTTGACACAGCACAATTAAAAATTTTATTTGTGTCGTGTCTTGGCACGATACGAATTACCAGGCGAATTTTGTGTCGTGCCTTGACACGACACGAATTAGCAATCGAACTTTGTGTCGTGCCCTGACACGATACGAATTACCAGGCGTACTTTGTGTCGTGTCAAGGCACGACACGGACACGAATTTTCTTGTTTTTTCGTGTCCGTGTCGGTCCCTGATTTGAATAATTTAATTTGTAGTAGAATTTTCTAATAAAAATTGATTTAAAAATGAATTTCAGTTAAAATTTTAGATAATAATTGAATATTAAAATCAATATAGCGTGAATTTTTAAAAATAATTGAATAAAGTAAAGTAAAGTCCGTATTTTTAAATACTTTCACTGATTCGAGTCCTGTAAATGCCAATCATGCCTACCATCAAGGAATGTACTGCTGTACTATGGAATGCGTGTATCTCCGCCATTTTTAATTTTTTTAAAAAACTATTTCGTATTTACATAGCTTACAATATGTGTTAAGAAACAATAAAAATGTCTTATCTTAAATATTTTCGTCAAAAAAATTGTTAAAAAAACCGTCCAATTTAAATGCGTTCTGGGTGGCGTAACCCTTAAGAAGGTAGTCAGTTCGGTTAAATAAAATTTCTTTAAAAGAAAAATAAAAGTAGCTATTCTTTGTTGCTTCTATTATTAAATAAATTTTTGACTATCATTACTAAAAAGCAAGCTCCAGAAACAATTTGATTTAAATTAAAAAATCCGAAAAAAATTCCAAAAAATCGTATTTTTCAGATTTAAAAAAAATCATGATTTTAACTGATTTTTAACAACTGGTATGAATTTATGTAATTCGTTAAATAGAACAAACTCTTAGAAATATATTGTGCAATGTAAGAATAATAATAATAATAAGGGGGAAAAAGAAAATTCTGAGAAAAGCATTTATCTAAATGGAAATCGCTTTTAATCGTCATTCGTATGCATCATCTGTATTTGGTGCCACCCATGACCCAACTGTGGCATATAAACAGCAGGGATAGTGTTACTTTACGATCTGCTGGAGGTACAATATGCTATATTTTATTATTCTTTTTTTATAATGGCACGTGCCGGGAAGTGTCATATATAAGAGTCCTTATGATCCACAAAAGTATGTCTGTAGTAAACTGAGGCACATATAAAAAGATGATATACTATAAGCACGATAGCATATTCTCGCGAGATGAAGATTAAATTCGAGAGGAAATATTCAGACGAACAGTCATAAATGCCGTTTGTAAGTGTTAGTGTATAGCACACGTTTTATCAACAAGGTACGAAAGATAAGCGGGTGCTTTTTTCTTTTTTTTCGTACAAACATTCCATTATGATGGATAAATCTGCAGATTCACTTGTTAAACGCTGTGCTGCGCGCTTATGCTTCTAAAACTTTTATAAAGAAATTTTTGCTTTTTTCCAATAAAACATAGTGAACCTATTATTTTGGTTTATTTAGAAAAGAATTAGTCTAAGAAAATCTCGTGTCAACAAAAGTATATAAAAATTGCATTTTTTGGATTATAAGATTTCAAAAAAAAGTTTAAAAATTGCAATCGATTTTCTGGACCAAAAAAAGCATATTATCAGTATTACAAACCAGAAATAAGTTAATATTTATTCTGGTGAAAGTTTTAAAGCACTTCTAATTCTTATTCATTTCTAAATACGATTGCTCTCAACGCGGAAGAAAAAGTATATAGCGTGCTAGTCGTTAAGATAATAAATATTTTTTTTAGACAACGATCTCATCATTTCGACAGAAATTCTTTAATTTATTTTTTGCACATACACTAACGATATATATATTATTTTGTTTTATAACGTCTTTTATAACAAATCAATAATAATAACAATAACAACTTTTTTACTTTAATACTCGAAATAATAATACAAACAATTGATAGAATTAATCTTTTGATGTATTATAGATGGGAGAAATACTAGCAGAAAGAATTTGTCATTTTAAACATAAATTGAAAAATAAAGAGCACTATATCTGGATAATTTGAAAAATTCCTTAAAGAACACCATTTGATAAGGGAAAAACAATAAGATGATGTATAAATATTTAGCACTAAGGGAAATACAAGTAAAAGAAATGTAAGAAGAGAATAAGAGCTGTTTCCCTTGCAAATATGCACCTTTGAGCACTTGTGTGTAATATATGAGATAAGACATCGGTGTAACATGTCAGTTTATAGGCTATGTATAGCAACGGATTCATGATCCAGCCTTCTCAAATTTAATCAAAGATGCTAAGAAAAGAATCGTGTTATAAATATGCCATTGAACTAATCAGACATTTATTTTTAGCCTTCTATTATAAGATTAATGAAGAAAATTTGAAAAATCCATAACGTAAACAAACAAAATTTTTATATTATTTTTTCTATCCGGTTAAAAAAAATTATTCTATAGTAAATTCAATATTTAATTTTAATAAAAATTCAATAATTCAATTTTTAAACATATATATTTCATTTACATATATAACATTTAACACATTTTTAATATTTCACACGGAAAAAACGTTTTACCCTGGAACAGCGATAAGTTTCCCTATAATAGCGAAAGTATAAATATTGAAATAACTAAAAATTTTGCCAATATAGTAAAATTTTAATCTGGTTCAAACAAAAATTTTTTGATCGTGGCAAGAAAATTTTAAATTTTATTCATTGTTATTGGTTTTATATAAATTTTTAATTGATATTGATAATAATCGTCTGAAAAATCGAAATCTATAATTATAATCTAGTCTCATTTATTCATCTAAAATTTTGAAAATCTGCGTTTCAGTTCTTGAAAAGCTTTATATTCTCTCTGCGCGCTTATCATTGATGAGGCAAAGAAGATATTTTTATCGTCTTTTGCAAGGTTCCAGTTCTTATTCCTGATTATCTCATATCTCGATAATACTCGGACTTTTTTTCGATCAAATGAAAAAATCGTGTATTAGTATAGAATGTACACATGTATGTTTTGTGACTCAAAACAAAGCTATAATATATATACTACAAAATTATTCCTTGGCGTTTTCACTTTTAGCGAATTTATTTCAAAAAATTTAATTTTCAATTTTTTATAATAAATATTGTTGGTGGATTTTTTCATATTTCATTTTTAATAAAAGTTTGACAAATATTTTTATTAACGGAAAAATAATTTTACCTGGAACAGCGAAAGTATTTGTTGAAACAACTAAAACTTTCACTTTTTATAGTGAAATTTGTAGCTGTTTCAGATAAAATTATTTTTCCGTGTTTACATTAAAATTATTATTTATTCGTCATATGTTTATAAAAAATTCATGTGACATTTAAATATTATTTATTAATTAATAAAAATATGAGTTCTTATTATTATACTATTATTATTTTTATCATCATCATATTATTATAATTATCATTCTTTTTCTTCTTATTATTATTTTTGTTGTCAATATATAATTATAATGGAATTACTTATATTATTCAATTCAACGATTATTATATTAAAATTTTTATTGCATTATCATAATTTTGATATAAATAAATAATGATATTGTAGAAACTGGTGCGCGGATGTTGCACACACGAAACATTCATTTTAAAAATATGATCAAGTAATTGTTATTAATATATATTCTGACAAATGTTTAGTTAAGGTTTATGTGTCTTTGAATTGAAAACGAAACACCTAAGCAGATATTTATTATGTTCATTGATAAGAATTACTTCTCGTCAACTATTACAAATGAGAAAGGTATCTTGACTAAATAGATGTATAAAGAAATTCTCCTACGTGACTTTTTCTAATGTAAAAAGTTATAATTTAACCTTCCCAAGATCAAATACCTTAGGAAAATATAAAAATCAATATTCAGTCTATATTTTAATGAAAAGATTAATCTATTTAAAATAATTTTTCTCAAATAATTTATTATTTCAATTTCGTCAATTTCAAGTACTCTGCGAAATAATATAATCTGTGTAAATAATTTCAAAAATAATTTAGAAAATAATCTAGAAAATAATAAAAAATAAGTAGAAAAATAATAATTAAGGGCATTTGAACCTTGATGACGTCACACATTCTTTGCACAATCTGTAACGTCATCAAGGTTCAAATGCCCTTAAGTAAAAAAATAATAAATGATTTAGAAAATAATAAATAAATAATGAAAAATAGTTTAGACAATAATTAAAAAAATTTAAACACATAAAAATTGGTCGACAACGCGGCGTCTGAATTTTGCGAAAATATTCTTTAACGGCAATAATCGCATATATAGAGATTAAAAATTCAAGACATTGCTGAGACTGAAAATAATTGCAATGCAAGGTGGGATTTAAAAAGGAACCTCACAAGCCGGAAATGGTCAAAGAAGTGCTCCGGAAGGCACGCTTGCTAATTTGAACGCTACTTGAGCGATACAGGAAGAGAGAGGCTGCGAATATTACCTCGGTTGGAAGTTACTCCATTAGGACGCAAACATGGATGGTACACACCAGGTTAATATGTGTACGTATTACACAAATACGCTACAAGTAGAATTAAGACAATCTTATATATACATCATGCATCGCAAAAAATTCTCATACAAATATACACACACGATTCGAGAATCACTAACACATGTTTATAAAGAAGCAATGAGTGTCCAGTCTGAGCAGTTACGTAAAGATAGACGAGTTTATTGCACAGAAAACTTTTGCTAATTAGTGCAAGAGAAACCAACAAGCATCGCCAGTGAAGATAGACTCTTTATAGACAATCATATTGTATATATAAAGTTTATCGAATTTCTTATCTACGCGCGAGAGAAATATTAAGATTTCAGGAAATTCAGACGCTGAGCGCAACGCAATAAAAATTATTGCTTTAAACCGTAAAAATCAAGAAATTGAATAAATATAAACTTTATCCAGTAAATCACTCCGTTTGTTCAAAGGAATAATATATTAAACCTTAAATTCAAAATATTTTGTTATTCATAAACAATACGGATTTTACAAATTGACACAAAAACTATAACCTTTAAATTCTCAGCTGCAATCCGCTGCAAACTCCATTCCGAAATGTTGCTCTCAAACGATGATATTTTCTGCCACAGCACAAACACTCGCGACTTTAAAATTTCCGAAAATCCCGAAATCACATAAGTAAAATATTTCAATATCCATAAATAATATGTACTGTCTCAATAATATAAAATTGACTTGAAAACACGAACACGCGACTTTTTGCATAAACTCTCAACAATCGATTCAAAACAATTCGAACACTCCCGATTCCCGCATTTTAGGAAAACTTTCGATTATTTAACTCTTTTAGAAAAATACAAAACGAAACACCGGTGTTTTAACAGTTCGGTTCACGAATTACAACTGATGATGAGTTTAGAATAAATTTCTTGCGAATCTTCGATCTCGAAAGTCCCACTGGGTTTATGGCTTCCGATTTCAGGTGAATTATATACATTACTCACACAATAATGAAAAGAAACATTTTGTAGGCTTATTTTGTGGGCAATATTCAGAGAAACTAACTCACTGTAAGGATAAAACTGTGAAAATTGTTCTTTTTAACCGAACAACTGAAACTGCTCCGAAATGTTAGGTTAGATTGTTTGTCACAAAGACAAACGGGAAACAATGCACTGCTTTGGAATTGTTTATTTAGGGAAATTATATCATTGTAAACTGTTCACTTTGTTCTAAACAACGACTTGTTCACTTTTCACGATTTTCCTCGAGATTTAATACTTTTTTTGAGAAAAAGAGAATTTACTGAACAGGACGAGTCCACGCGAATGCAAGCGACGCTGAAGCACGAACTACAAAGATTCACCACTAGATGGCACACTCGATGAACACAGTTTTTTCTCTTATAATTCTAGTATTATTGGTTAATTTACGTATTTAACAAAAGGAGTTCTTATTATTACAGTATTATTATAAAAAGTGTCATGTTAATATTTAATTATTATTAAATTAATATTCCTCACTCCAAAAACTGCAAAATACGAGAAACACGTATACTACAAATATTTATGGCTAGATGGCACCGGTATACCATGGCACATACGTAGTGAAAATAGTTCCCGTAAGTCACGTATATAAAAAATATTAAACAATGGAATATTTAGAAAACTTCCTTCACTGAAAATATTGAATTAAATTTTTTTGTAATAACATTTTTTGAAGGTTTATTGCTTTTAATTAGGAAAATTACGAAATTGTCAAACGCTAGTGGAATCTAGTAATGTGCCGTTTTCCAAACTTATACTTTTCGAAACTTTCAGTTGAAAGTTTCAATGAAAAGTTTCAAATTAATTGAAATTTATGAAATTTTAGCCTTAACCTCTAATTTTTTAAAACGTTTAAAACTAATAATTTAGAAATTCTTTAGTTACGTTTCCAATTATTCCTTTTAACTGTAAAATGCAAATACTATACTATTTTAAATGTTTTAATTTAAAATATTTATTTTTACAAAAATTTATTTCCTTAATTTTAATTTTCATAATTTTTTTTAAATTTTTATTATTTTAAAAATAAGATTTCAAGGATCACATGAATAAATAGGTAAATATGTTTACAATAACAAGTTTGTGCAGGTTAAAAATTCAAAATAAACACAAATTTTATCAACTTCTAAACATGATTGAGACTTGACATAACCAAAATACCATATTTACAAATTTCATGAAAAATTTCATCGATCATAAATTTCATGATTTGAAACTTTAAAAACGAAAGTTTCAACGGCACATTACTACTGGACAGGGTTGGAAAATGACGCGTCATTTTTGGTTTCTGATGTAGATTACGTAGAATAAGTAATTTACGTAGACAATGTAGAAAACCCATGTAATTTACATTTTCAAGATGGCGGCCATTAAAAGACTAAAAAGTAAATTACCAAGTAATCTACTTGTAAACAACTACGTAGATTACCTTAGGTAGTTTACGTTCCCAACCCTGCTACTGGAATCACGCGCGCGAAATGTAAGTACTGAAGTTGTCACCAGATGGCGCTTGTCCACAAAAACAAAGTTCTTTTTGCCGAGTGTTCTGTTTATTTAATCATTACTATTTTTTAATTATATTTGTTTTATACATTAGTTCAGTTTAACAAAGTGATATACTCATCAGATCAAGAAACAATATGAGAAAAGTATTCAACTACCTATATATATAATTTCAACAATAGTAAGTTCAACATTATGTAGAAAATTAGTTCTCATTGTTCATATTTAGTCAATTCATCAAAGAAACGATAAAATTACCATTCTATCGTTATAGATGGTTAATTATAGTCACACAGAGACATTTTTGTTAATATTTACTATGCTATTTTTAGAAACAAATGCAAAATATGCTACGTGCCCTAATTCCCTTTGTTCTAACTTTCTAACCCCATATTTCAGACAATAATTCGTTACTTTTCCGTATTGAAAACAAAAAACGAAAATTAGAGAAACTTATTTAAATTTTATTGATAGCATAATTTTTCTCGATTTTTCTTTATATAAATGTATTTATTGCTAATTTTATAATTTTCTGATTGGAAATGTTTACTCAGTCTCTTGAAATTTTAATACAAAAATGAAATCATCGATCTTGTCTATAAATTTTTTTGATTTCAAAATCTGAATTATATATATACGCGTACTTGAAGATAAGGTGTGCAATATACACTATAACTTTTTTAAAATCTTGTTGAAAATCTAATTCAACTATATATCTAGTTTGTTGTTCCAGTCAAAATTCCTTATCGAAATTATTAAATACATTGTAGGAGATATATCCTGATATTTGGGTCACTAACTGTGTACCTCTTATCACATAACACATTCGTCTCACAAATTCCATATTCTTGACTGAACTGATTACCTGAAGATCGATCATCATACCGCAATGATTTCATCTGTTTTTACTTCTCGCTTTTTTCTATAAAAATTTTCATTGAGTATATAAATTACTTTGACAAGCAGTGAAATTTTTAAACAAAATAATTAAAATTCGCTTATTGCGAATGTCTTTTGTTTATACTTTTGTTTTTTGTTATCTTTAGATAGATTGTGTATATTATATTACATATTATGTTATAATTATTTTTATTTTATAATTAATTCAAAATTGTAATGATAAATAGAAATCATCAGAAATGTTTTCACTTCTTTTCATTAAAAGACTAAAATTTTATTAAATATTATGTTTTGTCAAATTGAAATTATGCAGATTTTTGTTCTTTACTTCTAAACAAAATTAGAAAATTGTTAAATAACTGTGATTAAGAAATAGAAAATTTATTTATTTTCCATTTTTTTTCTTTATGAATCACAATTTTTTTAACAAAATTATTATTTTGTTTTAGAAAAAGAAGAAAAATATTTGCACAATTCCTATTTTTAATCTTATTTTTGGAACAGGATTTTCCACGGGAATTAAAAAAAATTCAAAAATTTCAAATTCAAACCTTTTTTAAATTAAACAACTTACAAAAGTATTGTTTATTGTTATAAAACATGAAGATATCGATTGCTCCTAGTCGAAGACTCGGAGTAATCGATTTCTTCATATGTTTTCTAATATTACCATATATAATTAACCCCTTCACTGTCAGTGGGCTCTATAGAGCCATAAAAATGTCGTGCCCTGTATGTCCATGGGCTCTATAGGGCCATCGAAAAAAAAGACATTTAAAAGTTAACGAATTTGGCTAAAAATCCTTACTCGGGGGTTTTCGGGGTCGCTGAATCCAAATCCGTTGTCAAAAATTCAAAATTCAAAATGGCGGCTTCGAAATGGCGCCCAAAAAAAATTTTTAAGTTAACGAATCTGTCTGAAAATGCCTTAAAATGCCTACTAGAGGGTTTTCGAGGTCACTGATTCTAAATCCGTGGTCAAAAATTCAAAATTTAAAATGGCAGCTTTAAAAAGGCAACAAAAAAAAAGTTTTAAGTTAACGCATTCGTTAACTTTTTAATTTTTTTAGGTCGATATTTTGAAGCCGCCATTTTGAATTTTGATTTTTCGACCACGGATTTTGAATCAGTGACCTCAAAAACATATAATATGACAATATCATGATTAAAAAAAAAAAATTTTTTTTGAACACTTATGGCACAAAAACTTTATTTTCACTCGACTGTGAAGGGGTTAAAAATGACCGTGAGATAAAATCATTATTTTATATTATAAGAATATTTTTTACTGTATAACTTCATCAAAATTATTTTCATCATTTTAATTCAATTATTATTTTCTAGAATTTTAAATTATTTTTTATGAAAATAATAATTGAATTCCTTAAAAAAATTTTATTATTTATGAAAATAATTGAATTCCTGTGAAATTTTTTTAACATTTATGAAAATAATTGAACTTTGGAGAAGAATTTTGTTATTTATAAAGATAATTGGAATCTTTACGAGAATTTTTTTCAAATTTTGAACATAGTTGAATTTTATTATTTTCTAAAATTCTAATAAATTCTTTGAAATAATTCAATTATTTTTATAAATAGTAAAATTCAATTATTTTCAATACAGTTTTTATAAAATTCAAAAATCAAATTTTTCATTGTAATTATTAACAGAATCGATTATTTTAAACAGTTGAAAAAAATTCTTTTTTTAATTCAATTATAATCAAAGTTTCTAATTAAAATTCTTAAATTAATATACATTATTTCCAAAAAAAAAAAATTTTTTAATTCTTTAAAAGAATTTTATTTTCTATGAATTATTTGAATAAAATTAAATAGTAAAATATTAATAAATTAGAATTATTAACAAAATCGATTATATTCAGAAAATTAAGGAAATTTTTTGAAATAATTCAATTATTCTCAATATTTTAATAAAATTTCTTGAATAAATTAAATTATTTTAAAAAATTGTAAAAAAATTCTGAGAAGAATTTAAATACTTTCTACAATTGAGGCCTTGGATCCAATAACTCGCCCGACGCTCGAAGGCACGCGCTAATACCAGTCGGGTAGCAGTGAGTGGCCCAGAGGCGCTCACTGCTCACTGACTGGCAGTTGCGCGTTCCTCCGAGCGTCGGGCGAGTTATTGGATCCAAGGCCTCAATTTCTTTAACAATTCAATATTATAATTTCAATAAAATTCTTCTCAAGAATTCAATTATTTTCAAATTTTCTGATAAAATTCTTTAAATTTTTAATATTTTTAAATATATTATTTTAAATTAAATTTGTGGAAAAAGTTTGCAAGAGTTCAATTATTTTCAAACTGATAAAATTCTTTGCAATAATTGAATGATTTTCAATACATTTTTAATTAAATTCGTAGAAAAATTTGTCGAGAATTCAATTATTTTAATACCTATAACCTACACATACCTGTAATAAAATTCTTTACAGGAATTTAATTATTTAAAAATTTTTTGATAAAATTCTTTGCAATAATTCAATTATTTTCAATATATTAATTTTAAAATTGAAATATTTAATTAAAAAAATTAGGAGCCAACTATAGGTTATTTATTGGCAATAATAAAATTTTGTTTATAATTGAAATATTATTTAACATAGATAAAACTTATTTTATTTACGTTTTTATTACAAAAGACATAAGTATAACATAAATAGACATTTAGTAGATAAATTATGAAGTCATTTTAATTATTACAATCGACAATATTTAGCATAATTTATTAATAATTATTAGAATGTAATTCCAATGAAAGTCAATGAAATAACAATAGTGATCGACTTATGTTGTAGAGGTTATAGCTATAATAATTATAGATTATAGAAAGTTTTTCTTAATTATTGTACAACAAAGGGAAAAAAGCAAATTACTCCGAATTAGTAATCTAATATACAAATTCTTATTTTCTGCAATAAAAATAATTTATTGATTTTATTTTAAAAATTTGAAAGCATGAACATTATTGAATGTATATGGACCAACCTGGAGTCAATTGAAATGTTGCATTCATTTATAATCTTGATAAGATGAGCAGTATACGATTAAACCTTATCTGAGAGCGACAGATGAGGTATTCTTGAGCGCTAAGAGTGTGTATATACATTTACAAGAAGAGATAGAGATACCTAAAGTCTTATTCTAACAATCCTTTCATTAAGCCGACTCAGATCTTAATACTTTAGTGACTCAGGAATTATGCATGACATATACTTTCATTCTATCATTAAAACTCAAATTCTTCATTATCTTTTCCAGAAAACTCTCACTAAAATTCAGTTTTATCCGAAGAAAATAAGTTTATAATGAATCCTAATATAGCAATAAGGAAAATGAGTAAAATGATAAGAATCAACCAATATTCTTTCCCAATACATTTACACAATATATTATAATTATACTCTAACGAAAATAATTTTTTAAGCACAATATATCCGTTTGTATAAAATTTCCCTTTATCAATTAAATATTTTCTTTATAGAGAAAAGCATATATATTGCAAAACTTTTCCGCAAATGATTTTCCTCTCTCGTATGTATAACATAAGTGCAAAATGTAGACATTAAATCATTAAACGTGAGCACAAAGTTGCCTTATGAATCCCACGCTCCAGAATTTGACACTGGTCCGCAAGACAAGTATAATAAGCAGATACTTGCGACAAGATACCTCCGCGAGTTAAAAAAAAAGGTACCCGTTTCAGGAGGCGCTTAAAACGAGAAGAGATTAACCAAGCTCGTTATGTCTGAGGTCGACAAGTGCACCATCAAATGAAATGCTCAGCATAAGTTGATGAACCTCTCGTATATTACGAGAAAAAAGAATAGTCACACATTGTCCCCTTTTTTTTGCACATTGTATATATTATATACTGGAACGCAATGTCAATGATCCTAAACACTCGCCGTGCAATTGAATATATCAAGCAAAAATTGAGAAGTCATCAAAAAAAAGAAAAAAATGTTTGCATCATCATTTTTACTTTTGTTCTCTATATCATATCGATTTTTTTTAAAAATGAGACAAATTTCTCTCACGTGCATTCCACGTAATGAGATACCTTTCGTAATAGGAATTTAATTTTTAAAGTGTGTGGAAAAAAGTTTTGAATAGAAAATAAAAATCAGTCTTAATTATCGTAATTGTCACTTATTTGTTCTAGAAACTGGGAAAGGTAGTTAGGTCGTTGAGTGCTCTAATAGTTCGAATTATTAACAATTTTTTCCTTCTTGTTGCACATTTTTTCCCTTTTTTATTCCCTTAAATTAATAAAATCCCGAAAAACGCCTAAGTATATTCTCCCCGTTTCTCTTGAAAACAAAATATTTTACTAATAAATAATAATTTGTACTGACTTTTTGCTTTTGAATTAGTAAATTTTATAAATAAACTAGCAAACGTTACGCGCACTAGCGCGCGTAACGTGATATTCAATTTATTATTATTATGCAAATTACAAAATTTTTTATTTTCAAATATGAATTTTTGAATAATTTCAGATCCAATCTTTAAAAAAATTCAATCATTAACTAATTTACTAATTGATTATTCTTGTTTATTAATTTAAAAAAATTTTAATAAAATTCTTTGCAATAATTCAATTATTATTTTCATAAACAATAACAATCTTCGTAAGAATTAAATTATTTTTATAAAAAAGGACAATTTTTTGAAAAAATTTAATTATTAATTATTTTTAATTTTTAATTTAATTCGTTCGTGAAATGATATTAATATATTATATTAATATCATTTCACGAACGAATACAATTATTTTCTAAAATTGTAATAAATTCTTCGAAACAATTCAATTATTTTTATGAGTAATAAAATCTTTGCCAAAATTCAATTATTTTCAAAAAAAATTTACGAAAAAATTCAATTTTTTTCTTAATTTGTTATAAAATATTTCAAAAGAATTTAATTATCTTCTAAAATTTTTATAAATTATTCGAAAAAATTCAATTTTTTTAATAACATTTAATGAAAAAATTAAATTTTTAAAAAATTTGTAATAATATAATATTTTTCAAAAAAATTCAATTATTTTCTAAAATTTTAATAAATCCTTCAAAACAATTATATTAAAAATCTTTTTAAAACAACAATATTTATAAATAATAAAATTTTTGGCAAAAATTCAATTATATTCAAAACCATTTTGACGAAAGAATTCAATTTTTTTCTTGATTCATTCTAATAACAAATTTCAATAGAATTCAATTATTTTCGTAGAATTTTAATAAATTCTTCGAAAAAATTCAATTATATTTAGGTATTAATAGTAACATTCTTTGCAAAAATTCAATTATTTTTAATAGAATTTTTAATAAAATTTCATGAAAGCATTCAATTTTTTTTTAATTTTTAATAATATTTTTCGAAAAAATTCAATTATTTTCTAAACTTTTAATCAATCCTTCGAAACAATTCAATTATATTTATAAATAGTAAAATTCTTTGAAAAATCCAATTGTTTTCAAAAAAATTTCACAAAAGAATTCAATTTTTTTAATTCGTTATAAAATTTTTCAAAAGAAATCAATTATTTTCTAAAATTGTAATAAAAATCAAAAACTAAATATTTAATTTTATTTTGGTTAACAAACACAATTATTTTAAAAGCTTTAAAGAAATTGTTCATAAAATTCAATTATTTGTAAAATTTTTAGTTAAAATTTTTAAAGAAAGTCCATTATTTAAAAAAAAATTGAAAGAAATTCTTCAAATAGAATTTTAATTAGAATTTTTAAAAATTACATATATAACAAAATTCTTCACGGAAATTCAAATATTTTCCTAAATAATGAAATTATTCGAAGGAATTCTATTATTATCAAATTTTTTGATAAAATTCTTTGCAACAATTCGATGATTTTTAATACATTTATTTTAAAATTAAAAATATTTAAGAAGAAAAATTATTTTAAAAATTAAGGAAGAAAAAAGAAAACAACAACTTATACTTCAAACTGCGAACCAGATTACCGAAATACAATGATTATTAATATAGAAGAAGTTTAATACAAATTACTATTTATTAGTAAAACTTTTTGCTATTTATACTAATTCAAAAGCAAAAAGTTAGTCATTGATTGAAATTAGTATAAAGATTTCTACTAATTATTTATATTTACAGAGGTAATTTGTTTCTTAATTTGAAAAATTCTCTTTTTTTAATCATAATCCCTTTAAGAACCTAAAGTTCTGAACGTTCAAATGAACGAAATTTATTCATTTCTTCTCCAAATTAAATTTTTATTGCAATTATTTTGCGTTACTATCCAAAATATTAATTACTGAGTTTCTAAACGTAAATATTTCAGTTTTAAAAATTTGTTTGTGATAAGTAATTTATTAAAATATCTTTAATAAAAAATATTTCGTTCATTTGAACGTTCAAAACTTGGGGATCATATCCCTTTTTTAAAAAATGTTAATCCCCTAAATTCTTAATAGTATAGTATACACGAAAAAATCACTATAATCCCTATTATAAAGAAGAGTAATTTCATTAATGCGATTATAGAAAAATTACCGAATTTCCTCAAATGCATGAAATGTTTTTTCGGATGCTGCGTTTTCTGCGGAAAAAATCTCTAGTGAGTGAAAGATTTAAAAAACAGGAACGTGGAAGGTTTCGACCCGGGCACGCGTACCCTTTTTATTGCCACATTTGACCCCTTTCATGTTTTTGATGGTTATTATGGTCCCGTTGTCCATTTTGAACCTTCCTTTTTTTCGAGACCGAAAAGTCCAGTCGGGTCGGCCAATGCCTCGGACGTTAACTACAACACGTGTCGTTTGACCACTTGATGCTTTTTTCTCTCTATCAAAACTAACCTTACTGCTTTCTGTAGTAGCCACCTTGTCCTTCCTGATGGCTTATTCTCATCACCTCTCGTTTCTTATTTCTTCTTTTTATTTTATTCCACCCTTCATTCTGTACAGTTAGACAAATGTCATGAATAATTTCTCATTTCTAACAGTACATACTTCATTCTTCTCGTTCTGTCAAATCTTAAAAAAATTGTTACATCTTTATTGCTGTATTACGTAAATGTGATGTTAAAAATGTCAGTAATATTGTTTTATGTCCATTTCGTGAGTCTTTAATCTGAAGAGAAATACGATGCTTTCAGATGCTTTTGAAGTAAAATCTTGAAAAATTGCGAAGGTCTCTGATATTTGGCATCAGGTAATATGATTTTTCCTTTGCCGCAATCTCCCGCCAAGCGATGAGAGGTATCTAAACTTTTTTAATGGATTTACGAATGGTCATAAATTTAGAGGAAAAACTCCTCCCATTCAACGAGGAAATTAACGCCAAGGTAAACAAAATTTTAAGTTTAATCAGGGGATTTGAGAGAAGTTGGTTTAACTTTTCTCATAGTGTGTTTAAGAGCATACCTACTATTGAAACAAGAGACTCATCTTCCACCACATCATCTCAAAATGAGTAACATTGTTGTGCAGTATTTCACAAAGATAGTAAATTACAATTGTTACCCTCTCGACTCTGGGAATTTCCCACTTTTACAGAATTTTGCAGTCTTGTATATTTATTTCATCCTTTCATGCTTTGCTTCTTGTTTTTCAACAAACGACCCTAATATAATTTATTTGGAAGCTCGTTCTAAGTGCTTGTATATATATGTAATCATCTTTATGTTTATGAAACTTCTACTCTTTCTTTAATTAATTAAGTACTACTTTTTTTTACTATACCTATGTATAGTAAAAAAACAATAAAATTGTGAGGAATTTTATTAATTTTTAAAAACAATTGCATTTTTTCTTTATATTTAAATTGCGTATTGAAAATAATTGATCTCTTGTGCAAAGAATTTTGTTATTCATAAAAGTAATTGAATTCTCACTAAGAATTTCATTAAAATTTTTGAAAACAGTAAATTAGAGTTAATTAGATCATTTTAATAAATTAATTTGTTAAAAAGTGAATTAAAAAAATAAATTTTTAGAATTCATTAGAAAATTCTAACTATGCTATAGTTATATTAATAATTCTATACATAATCGAAAATAGACCAGAAGATAAATAAATATATGATATAAAAAAACTATATATACATGTATAACAAATAGGTATTATATAAATATAAATAAAATTTTATCTTTAGATATGTAAGAGGATTTCTTTAGATGAAAATAACGTTCGTCAAATGATCCATATTTCAAAGGCAAATAGTAGAATATATGTCTAAAAGTGTATCAATCGGATAATAAAAGAGAGTTCGTTCCTCATCAAGAGATAATATGGATCCGTGTACACAGGTGCTTTATTCAGATGCTGCGATATATTCATAACTATATCACCTTATTTCATTTTTTTTTCTTTTTATTTCTTTTTAACGAGAAAAACCGTCCATCATCATCATCATGAATTATAATTTCACTTATATTCTTAATTATATTCTTTTAAGAATAAAAATCATTATTTATTGATGATAAAATATATAAAATTTGCAATTTCCAATCAATCGAAAATTTCCACTTCATTTAATTTCAAATATCAAATTAGTTTCAAGGATACGACCTTGAAAAAAATTAACATCGTTAATTAATCAAAAGTCTTTTTTTCTAAAAAGTGTATTCTAAATTATTAAAATTTTAATACACATTTCTAATTAGAAAAAAAAGTAAATGTTTAAAATTCTTCGGGATTATTTTAGTTTTTTAGTATTTTTGTGCAGAAGGAAAAAAGATCAGGTATGTATAAATATAACTTTTATATAGCATAGCACAGCATCTTTCGAAGAAATTGAGACGAAGGACTGGAATGCTAATAAGCAAAAATGAAGTATATATATCAAAGAGTGATGTTCTAAGCATTCTTAATTGAAATAAGAGAAAACGTCTGCGAAAACCAGGAAGAATGAATGGATCATTTGATCATTTATAAGATCACGAGCAAAGAAGTGCAATTTAACACGAAATCCGGAAGAAGACGAAAATTAAAACCGCGCACAGATATTATTATTATAAGTTTGACACAAAACTCCCTCGGTCGGCACGTGTGTTTTTCAAGACAATCTCTCTCTCGTTATCTTATTATTTTTGTCAGTGAAATATATGTTTCTCATTTTAATTCAATTTCATAATTTGTCATGTGTGGCTCTTACAATCTGAAAGTTGAGACGTCTTTTTAAAAACAGTTCTTGAAAAAACATACATTTCAAACAAAAAAGTCATTCTTCATTTGAATTTTTAAATAAAAACTATAGAACAATATTTTTCTAGTTTCCTTATTCTGAAACGATTCTACAAAACATTTTAGAATCCAAAATGAAAATTGAAAAAGTATTTTTTTTACAAATTGGGATATTCGTATTTCGTGGACCGGAAGTGACAAACTGGTTGGAATTCGCTTATGCTAGTACTCGGAGGTGATGAAAAAAAATCGATGAGCGCAACAAGCGTGCATATCGGTACACGCACACTTTATTTTAGTTTCGCCTGGTAGTTTTCTGGTTTCCGATGCAAAGTTGCGGGAGAATAAGAAGGCAAGCACTTTCTTCATTCGATTTTACGTTTGGGTTTGCGTTATATACTGATTCTCTACGTGTAATGAGCCCACTTTGATGCCGAGCTACTCGCTCGAGTTCCGCTGCTGAAGAAAGTATTTCGTGGTTGCACAACTTTTACGATATCGCCGCATTATAAAGACACACCAACACATATCAGATCATTTAGTGCAAATATAGAAATTATTCTATTAAACTCATTTTCATATTCAACCAGGAAAATTTATTGAAACTTATAATTTTTTAATTTTTATCATAGTTCTTCTGCAGATATCAAATTTAGACAAAAAATGTATCAAAATTGTTGCATCACAACAATTTTGATTCGTTTTTTGTCTCAATTTGATATCCGTAGAAAAACTATGATAAAAATTAAAAAATTATACCTAAGTTTGAATATTATAAGAATATGAAAATAAGTTTAATAGAATAATTTCCTGTCCCCTATTTCCCTAAAAGTCCCCTTTTTTAATTTTGGGCCCTAAACGTACCCTATTTTGAAATTTTCCCCTAAAATTCCCCTATTTTTTTCGTCGCAGGAAATCAATTATTTTCAATAATTTTAAAGTGATTTTGCAAAAGAATTCAATTATCTTGGTAACCAACAAAATTCTCCCCCTAAAATCAATTATTTTAAGGATTTTTAATCAAATTCTTTTCCAAAATTCAATTATTTTGATAAACATCAACATTATTCTTCTCAAGAATTCAATAATTCCCAAAAATTTTAATTAAATTCTTGGCAAAATTTCAATGATTTAAACAAAATTTAATAAAACACTTTGCACGAATTCAATTATTTTTATAAATTTTAATGAATATCTCGTCAAGAATTCAATTATTTTTATAAATAGCAAAATTTTTCTCCAAAAATTCAATTATTTTCAAACATTTTAAATAAAATTCTTTGCAAAATTTCAATTATTCTTAAAGTTTTTCACAATTCAATGTTTTTAAATATTTACTATTTTCATAAAAGTTATCAACAGATTTAATTATAGAAAAAACTTGTTGATACAGTTCTACGAAAAGATTAAATTATTTTCATAAA
The DNA here is from genome assembly GCA_032872505.1 of Leptopilina syphax. Classification (NCBI taxonomy): domain Eukaryota; kingdom Metazoa; phylum Arthropoda; class Insecta; order Hymenoptera; family Figitidae; genus Leptopilina; species Leptopilina syphax. Next base: position 25,571,651 of record CM065469.1, on the reverse strand, counting down.
TAATAAAATTTCATTTACGAATTCATTGCAATAATTCAAATATTTTCATAAATAACATTTAATTCGTTGCAGAAAATCAATTATTTTCAAAAAATTTTAAGTAATTTTGCAAAAGAATTCAATTAGGTTGATAAACAACAAAATCGCATAAATTCTTCCCATAAAATCAATTATTTTAAGAAATTTTTTAATAAAATTCCTTTCTAAAATTCAATTATTTTGATAAATATCAAAAATTAATCACAGGAATTCAATTCTTTTGAAAAATAATAAAATACCTACTTTGGAGAAATTAAATTATTTTCAAAATTTTTTAAAAATTCTCGTCAAGAATTAAATTATCTTTATAGGTTAGATAGGAAAATTCTTCTCAAGAATTAAATTATTGTCAAAATTTTTTTTAAATTCTTCTCAAGAAGTCAATTATTTTCAAAAATTTTAATCAAATTCTTCTCATGAATTCAATTGTTTTAAAAAATTATTATCTAAATTCTTCTCAGGAATTCAATTATTTTTAATAAAATTTAATAAAATTTTTCAAAAAGTTTTCAATTATTTTCAAAAATTGTTATAAAATTCTTTAATATAATAAATTTCATTAAAATTTTAATTAAATTCCTGAAAAAAAATTAAATATTTTCAAATGTTGTTAATACAATTCTTCGTAAAAATTAAGTTTTAAGAAACATTCAATATTATTTATTTTTGTATTTAAATAATTGATTTCTCGTACAATTAAATTATTGTTTTTTGTACTTTTAACTAACAATTCTGTAGAATTATTTTTTTTTTTTAAAGTTTCATTAAATAATAATAATTAAAGTTATTGATTTAAAGTACAATTTTAGTTAAAAATTCTAGAAAATGTTAATTGAATAGCAAATGTTACGCGCGGAATGTGATATTCAGTTTATTATTGTTATGCAAACTACAAAATTTTTTATTTACAAATGTAAATTTTTTATTGAAATAATACAAATAATTTTGAAGAAATGACAGTAACAATATTCATATAATAATAAACTAATGATTTTATCAGTCGGTCATTTTTAATAAATTTTTATAAAACATAAAGAAATGGATCACTCCGAGTGATTTTTAGATTTTTAGAAGTAATTGAATTTCAATAGGTTTGAATTTGAAATTTTTGAACATCTTACTCAATGAAAAAAAGTGATTAAATATTTATTTGAAATAAAACTATTAATGTTTTCAAATAATTTGACTTTTTGAAGAAATTTGTAAATAAATTTAATAGAACATTTTTTTGAGCATTAATTTTTAGAGTGAATCAGAATATTCTTTAGGGTGAGGAAAAAAGTCAAAATTGTGTTTGGAAATCAGGGAAAAATAAAGTTAAATTTTTGTGGCAACCCTGTATAAATAAATTATATTTTTATCATATTTAACCAATTTTTATGGTCCCCTATTTCCCCTAAAATACTTTTTAGGGGCACTGTGATGCCTGGAATCATGATTTAAATCATAATTTCAAGCATATCAGTGCTGATAAAAGGCGATAAAGGAAGTTTTCAGATAAAATAAGCAAAAAAGAAACCACTTCCTGAATGAGAGAAGTGTCAAGGTTAACGATGATTTAATTTCGCATTTCGTGAGCAAAAGCCTAGCGATTTGTGATGAAATCAGAAGGTGGGATGGAGAATATAAAGATAAAAATGCCAGGATCGCCAGATGACGTCGAGACAATGAAGTTCATATAGATCTCTATATACTGACTCTTTTTAGTTTCGGGTTGCTAAATAGCGATTAAAAATTCGTTCTCATTTCCGGAGGTGTCTTTAAAATCCCATTTGAGACACGTCTACTTTTTTTTACTTTCCTACGGTATAGGTACTTTTTTTACTATACACATACAGTCTACTTTTTTTACTAACATTCAATATTAGTTCACAATTTTTCTAAGGATATCAAATTGGGGCAAAAAACGAATCAAAGTTGTTTTTTCTCTTTAAAAAATATTGTTTGACATATCGAAAATATGCAGGTATTTTTTCATGATTCATAACAAAATAATAATAAAAATTAGAAAATTTAAAAAAATGATGATTAGAAGCAAATGAAAAATATACCCATTTATTTATGAATTTCTTTAATTGCAAGATTATTCAAAAACATCAATAACTTCTTTTTTAAATAAATATTTAATTATTATTATTTTTTCATAGGAATTAAGCATTTCAAAAATTTTAAATTCAAACCTTTTTGAAATTTAAAAACTTTTAAAATATTGGTATGAAACATGAAGATATCGATTGCTCCGAGTCAAAGACTCGGAGATTCATTAAAAATTGAAATTTTCAAAAATTTCAAATTAAAACCTTTTAAAGTTCATTTATTTGTGAAAATTGTAAACGCAACACGGAGAAAAGAGTTATAGTGAGTTGTACTATTACGCATTTAGTAAGAAAATTTGATTTGTGACAAATAAATATTAAGTAAAGGTTACAAAACAGCGTTCAATTTTTTTTTGTCGATCAAACTAAACATATAGTAGTAAGGATGAATGTCTGCTTAGTAAAGCAGACAAAACTAATTCTGTTTACATTTTTAATCATATTATTAATTGAACTTTAAAAAAAATATTAAAATTAATTAAAAAGCTACCTATTAAAAATTAAACGAAATCGAGAAAAAATATTATTTTTCAAAACTTTATTTGCAGTGTTATACTTATTATTTATGCTTGTTATTACAACAAATATTAGGTTATTGTTATCATAATAATTTTAAAAATTAAGTTTAGCTGTTTATTTAAATATGCGACAAATATATTTTGTAAAGAAATATAACTCTTATAATTTTCTCTATTTAACTAAACAATTACAGAAATTATAATTTTTAAATTGATTTATTATTGTTACCTTATATCACCGTCAGTGTATTTTTGTAAAATATTACTTGATTTTCTTCTCGTTCCCCATATATAATAAATTTTTGAAAAAATAATTAATTAATAATAATTATTTCTAAATAATTAATTATTTATAAAGTGTTAACTATTATATTAATTATTATAAAAGAGGTTAAATTTTATTTTGGTAAATTGTAAACAGAATCGCAGATATGACAATTTATATCGTAGACGATACTAATGAAGATACTACTACTAACTAAACGGCCGTTTAGTGAAGTTTACTTTTTGTTTTGTTGAACGAAAAAGTCACTATATTGTTTAGTAACTATGACTCAGGGCTGAGTAAGATTGACTACTTTCTTCTCTTCTAACTCTTTTAAAATTGAATTAATTTTGAAATATTTGAGTAAAATTATTTATTTAATAATTTATAAGTCATTATTTTATGATAGTTGTTCAAGAATTAAGTTATTTAAAAAGAAATTATTGTCAGAAATAGAAAAAATTGAAGGTTTTGTATTATAATTTGTGGTAATTTCATAGTTTATGAGGCAAACAAAAAAGAAACAAAAATTCAGAATTTTCTAATGAATTCTAAAAATTTATTTTTTTAATTCACTTTTTAACAAATTAGGGGAGCGTGGGGGAATTGGAGCCCCTTAAGGAAAATTATTAAAAAAACCAACTTATCTTTATAATAATACATTGTTTTCGTCATTTCCTACTCATTTCGTTATTTATCTTTAATTATGTTTAATTAGAAACTTAAAAAGCGAAAATAAATTGGAAAAAAAAAATTTCAAAAAAAAAAATACATTTTTTGCGATTACCCAATTTGTGGGGTAATGGGAGCTTTCACTTGAAATTTAAAAAATTTCTATATTTTAGGAATATTTTTGGTTTTCTAATAGAAAAAAGTGTTAATACTTACAATGAAGCCAAAACTTTAGACTTAGAATAAATTTTTTCCTAAATTATAATTGAATAAAAAATTTTTGAAAAAAAATTAAATTTTTCATTTTTTTCACCAAAAATTGTTTTTTAATTAAAAGTTTTTTCATAAGGTGATATCTTTTACAATTTTGAAAGAAATAACGAAAGACGCAACATAGTAACGAAAATTCTTTGGTCTGACACTTATTCTCCCATTACCCCACAGAATTCTTACAGGCCAAAATTTGAATAAAAAAATAAAGACATAAACAAATTTTATTATTATTTCGATTTTTATACAAGTATACATATCTACACATATTCACCTATAATATAATGAAAAAACAGAACTAAATAATACGATTTTGACTACTTATGGTGATGTTTAGAAATATTTGGCATTTTACAACGAAAACTCAAAAAATACATTTTCCCTTGTCTTTACTAAAAATTTGTCAAGAATGTAATCGTTTGTTTTGGAATGATATAAACAAAGGTTGTAGAAGATTTTCTAGACATTGCAGCGAATTTGAAGGCTTTTAAGTACGTGAAATTTAAAAGCTCCCATTACCCGCAAGCTCCCATTACCCCACGCTCCCGTAATTAATTAAAATGATCTAATTAACTCTAATTTACTGTTATCAAAAATTTTAATGAAATTCTTAGTGAGAATTCAATTACTTTTATGAATAACAAAATTCTTTGCACAAGAGATCAATTATTTTCAATACGCAATTTAAATAAAGAAAAAATGTAATTGTTTTTAAAATTTTTTAATAAAATTCCTCATAAAAATAAATTCAATTCAATTCAATTATTTTAAATACAATATTTATAAATTTCTTCTGAGAGTTATTCAATTAATTGCAAAAATTGAAATAAAAATGAAAAAATTCAATTATGAAAATAATTTAATTTTTTCAATAAATAATAAAATTGTAAAAAAATAAGTCCATTATTTTCAATAGAATTTTAATTGAATTCCTCGAATGAACATAAATTTTACTAAAAATCTTTCAGACAATTCAAATGATATCAAAAATTGTAAAAAAAAACTTTTCCAAAGAACTCAATTATTTTCGTAAAAAAAATTCTTCGTAGGAATTTAATTATACTTTATTATTGTGCTTTTTACTATACCTAAGTATAGTAAAAAAAGTAGTACTGTATGTTAACTATGAACTTCATTATTTTTAAAGAAATTTAATAAAACTCTTCAGAAAAATTTACATATTTTTAAAAAATTTTTTATAAAATTTCTTATATAACATTTTAATTATTTTTAATTTTAATTAGATTCCTGGAATAAGAACATTGAATTATATTTTAAAATTCTAATAAAATTCTTCCTAACAATTTAAAATTGACTATACTAAAGTATAATTTTTTTTCAAATTTATTCATATCAGAATTCAACTATACAAAAATTGAATTATGTATATTTGAATACAAAAATAAATAGTTGATACAACAATTAATTATTTCTAAAAATTGCAATTGCAATTCTACCAAAATTAAATTATTTTTTAGAATTTTTCGATACAAGTAATGCAAATTTAAAAAATATATATATATTTTAGTATAGTGGCATGAAGCTAAAGAAAATTATCCAAATAGTAGCAAATCGTAAAAAATAGTGAATTGTAGGTTTTTGTAGATGAGCTCTCTAAATTTGAATTAGTAAAAATATTTACTAATTTGAATTAGTGGCTGACTTTTTGCTTTTGAATTAGTACATTTTACGAATAAATATAATAATTTCTATTAATTTATTAGTAAAATTCACTAATTCAAAAGCAAAATGTCAGTCCACTAATTCAAAATTTAGAGAGAGTACAAAGAGCAAAATAGTAGTAAATAACAATTTAGTAAAAATAAAAAAAAATAGTAAAAATTAAAAACAATATAAAACAAAAACAAATTCTCCTCAATTGTTGAATGTACAATATATACACACACATATATATATAATTAGAGAGAAAGGATCTACTCTTTGAATGAGAGATGAAAGAGATACTTTGAAAAGTATAACAAATATGCGGATAAAAATAAAGTGAATTAATTATAGTTGTATGAGTTTAACATTGTTTCAATAATTGCCTTCTATATTATTGTTACATATATTCATATAAATGAGTGTAAAAATTTATATGACACACTGTATAGTTTTATTTGTGATGGTAATAGCCGTGGACGACCGGAAGTGTGCTACCTGTCTCCCACGACTGATGCAGCCTCCGAAGTCATTATACATTCATATACATTACCTACGTATTTCTCATGTGCGTCTACATAATACTTATTTTATCGCACTACAAAATAAAGAAGGAGAAAAAATGGAAAATAGAAAAGAAAAGGAAAAAAACAGTTGCCTTCATTTCATCAACACTTTGCTTTTGAATTAGTAAATTTACTATAAAAAATTAGTGGAAATTACTATTTATTTATTATAGTAAAACTTTTTGCTATTTACTAATTCAAAAGCAAAAAGTCAGTCACCAATTCAAATTAGTAAATTTTACTAATAAATTAGTAGAAATTATATTTATTTTACTCAAATTTACTAATTCAAATTTAGAGAGCAGCTAGGAAACAGGAAAACTGCATATACAAACAAATTTTTTTTCAATAAAATTATTCAATTTAATATAAAAATATTATACAAAAATTTAGACTGCATACCGTCTAAATGCATATAATTAAAAATTACAAATTTTAATAAAAAAAAAATTAAATTAATTTAAACTGCATACAAATAATCATGATTTTATTTAATCAGAAAAATACGATTTTCTCGAGGATTTTCTGTATTTAATTCGTATTTTTTTTACTTTTTAAAATTTTTTCTAAACCTTGGTTTTTTAGTAATGATAATAAAAAATTTATTTCATAACATAAGAAACAAAGAATGTAGCTACTTTTATTTTTCTTAAGAAACTATTTTCTTGTAATTTCTTTATTTTTTTAATTTCAAACTTTTAAACAAGAAAAATATAAATTAACTTATACTATTTTTATAGTAAAAAATTTCCGGTAAAGCATTTCTGGTAATTTTTATTACTTTTAGAGTAAATTTTGCTACGTTCGAAGTAAATATTTATAAAAGTTAGTAAAATTTACTTCGAACGTAGCAAAATTTACTCCAAAAGTAGTAAAAATTACCAGAAATACTTGACCGGAAATTTTTTACTATGAAAGTAGTAAAAGTTACTTTATATTTTTAAATTTAAATTTAAATATTATTTCTTTTTTTCAAAAGAAAATTTTTTAATTGAAAGAATTCAATTATCTTGATAAACATCAAAATTCATCACAGAAATACAATTATTGTCAAAAAAAATTTTTAAATCCTCGTCAAAATTTCAATTATTTTTATAAATATAGCAAAATTTTTCTCGAAAATTCAATTTATTCTTTGGAATATTTTAATAGGTACAATTCTTTGCAAAAATCAATTTTAAAAAAATAACAACAAAAAAAAATAAATAAAAAAAAAAATAAAAAAATAAAATATACAAAAATAACAATATTCATCTCAAGAATTCAATTATTTTAAAAAATAATAAAACTCTTCACGTAGAAATTCAATTTGCAGAAAATTTTTAAATTCCTCGTCAAGATTTCAATTATCTTTATAAAAATAGCAAAATTTAATTATTTTCATAAGAAACAATATAGTCATCCAAGAAATCAACTAATTCAATTATTTTCAAAAATTCGAATAAAATTAATTTACAAAATTCAATTTTATTATTTTTATAAATAACAATATTCATATTAAGAATTCAATTATTTCTTAAAAAAAACTTGTTTATTCCTCGTCAAGATTTCAAAGAAGAATAGAATTTTGTTAAAAAATTGTGATGATTAATTTTGCAAAAATATTGCTTCTTTTTTAAAATGAAACTCTTAATTTTGTGAACGCAGAATTGTGATTAAGGAACGTATCAGAAAATATGCAAAATACGGAGAAGTATAAGAAAAAAGGGAAGAAAGGAAAAAATAGAAGAAAATAATAATTTTAAAAAAAGTGTCTTTGCAAGTACACCTGTATAAAGAGAGTGGCTGTACAAGAAGTTGTGTGTGGCTGTCGTCGTCGTCACCGGCTCGGCACGTGCGTGGCTTTGAATCGGTATATTGGAGGCTGAGTTATATACCACATGTAGGATTTTTATTCTGTGGGAGCTCACCTCCATATACCGTGTAACATACATAGTGAGAAGGTATAATAAAAAGATCTCTCGAGACTCCGAGAAGACGATGAGAGGAAGCAGGTGGTACTCAATGCAACCTGCATCGACTTAAGGTCTGTTCACGTTCTTTTTATATCCATACAATTTCAACTTGCACACCTATACATTTTTCTCGCACTTTTATCCAGCAGACAAAAATACAATTAGCTCTTCTTTAACATACTTCTGGACGTCTATAATTTCACATTTATTCAGACTCTCTATCATTTTTAAAGCAAATATTCATCGACTTACTGCGTTCATAGCTCAATAAAGATTAAAAAACTAATTTCTTTTGAACAAATTTTTAAAAAGTGTTATGTTCAAAAAAGACTCGAGAAATTAGATTTTATTAATTTTTTTCAAAGATATTTTTGATTAGCAAAATGATACTTTATTATCCTGCGCGCTCTTTTAATTATTTCATTTGATTATTTCGATAAATTGTATTCGACGAAGCGTTCATTGTATAATTGAAATTAAGAATATAACAGTTGTGGATTTTATAATTAATAGCGATTTAATCTCCTGTACAGGAATCCGAATAGGAAAACTAGAGATTAATTAATACAATCATCATAGAAAATTAAGTCATATATTTTTTTCAGAAATAACGTTAAAATTATATATACTTTTCTATATAGAATATATATATACAGAATTCTAGTTGTAAATTTGGAAATTAACAGAATTTTAGAAAAATTTAGAATTGAAAATTTATAATTCTAATTGTCAATTTGGTAAATAATTGAATTTTAAAAACATTTTGAATTGAAAATGTATAATTCTAATATTACAAATTTGGGAAATAATTTAATTTAAAAAAAATTTAGAATTGAAAATTTGGAAAATAATTGTATTTTAGAAAAAATTAGAATTAAAAATTTATAATTCTAAGGAAATTTAGAAAATAATTGAATTTTAGAAAAATTTAGAATTGAAAATTTGGAAAATAATTATATTTTAGAAAAAATTAGAATTGAAAATTTATAATTCTAAGGAAATTTAGAAAATAATTGAATTTTAGAAAAATTTAGAATTGAAAATTTATCGAATTCTAGTTCGAAATTTATAGAATTTTAGAAAAATTTAGAATTGAAAATTTATAATTCTACCTAATATTAGATATTTGGGAAATAATTGAATTTTAAAAACATTTAGAATTGAAAATTTGGAAAATAATTGTATTTTAGAAAAAATTAGAATTAAAAATTTATAATTCTAAGGAAATTTAGAAAATAATTGAATTTTAAAAAAATTTAGAATTGAAAATTTGGAAAATAATTATATTTTAGAAAAAATTAGAATTGAAAATTTATAATTCTAAGGAAATTTAGAAAATAATTGAATTTTAGAAAAATTTAGAATTGAAAATTTGGAAAATAATTATATTTTAGAAAAAATTAGAATTGAAAATTTATAATTCTAAGGAAATTTAGAAAATAATTGAATTTTAGAATTGGAAATTTATAATTCTAATTGTAAATTTGGGAAATAATTTAATTTTAGAAAAATTTAGAATTTAAAATTTACAATTCTAACTGGAAATTTGAAAAGTAATTGAATTTTCGAAAAATTTAGTATTTATTCTAATAGGAAATTTAAATTTTAGAAAATTGTAGTATTGAAAATTTAGAATTCTAACTGAAAATTTGGAATATAATTGAATTTTACAAAATTTAATATTGAAAATTTATAGAATTCTAGTTGTAAATTTCGAAAGTAATTGAATTTTAGAAAAATTTAGAATAGAAAATTTAGAATTTATTCTAATTGCAAATTTTAATTTCAGAAAAATTTAGAATTGAAAAGTTAGAATTCTAACTAAAAATTTGGAAAATAATTGAATTTTACAAATTTTAGAATTGAAAATTTGTAGAATTCTAGTTGAAAATTTCAAAAATAATTGAATTTTAGAGAAATGTAGAATAATTAAATTTTAAGAACTGAAAAGTTTTTTCAAAAGGCAATTTTCCAAACTAAATTGAATAATTTTTTCAAATTGTAATTACTAAACTAAATTCAAAAATGTTTTTTTTTAAATACTTTTTCTAAGGAATTTTTGTAAATTTCAAGTCCCTTTAGTAAGACGCCAGTGTAATTTTGCACAAACACTTTTGTCCGTATATAAAGATAAACTGAGAGTAGATTACAAATTATTGACTGTATACTGAGAGAAAGAGAGAGAGGATCCTTTTTATGCCCTTCGTGTCTCGACTCCCTTTCATCTCAAAAGAGAACGCGATGGGATTACAAATGAAGTGACCACGGCGCCTCCCGCAACATGTGGGAGTCACGATAATCTCGAGTTCTCCTTATAATATTGTTGCGTGTAACCTCTCCTGTTGAAGAGATGATTTTTCCTCCGGTCCAGGATCCGGAAGACGGGTATACACATAACACGCCTCGACGGAAGTAATCTTACACAGGTGGTCCCCCCTTTGACTTTTATTCTTGTATGGTTTCTTTGGTGCCACGCTTATATCCGCATCTCCCGTAAATAAAGACTCTTCTTCTTCTTCTTCTTCTTCTTCTTTTTTTTCTACCTTTCTCTTTGTACATTTTCAAAAATAATCTCTGTTACCATTTTTCGTTATTATTCTCAGAGAGAGTTTTAGTATTATTCTCAGGGAATTTTAATATTTTTCTCGTAGTCTTTCAGCAAATCGATAAATTTATAATCACAGTTTTTTTTAAGATTATCAAATTGAGACAAAAAAGAAAAAATTATTTAATGAATAATTTTACTTAATTATTTCAAAAATAATTGAACTTTAAAAGAAGCAGAATTTTTCATATTTATATATTTAATTAATTCAAAAATTTTAATACAATTCTTCGAAGAATTCAATTATAAATATTTAAATTCATCCCAGAAATTTAATTATTTTTTGGAATTTTAGTAAAATGATTTTCAAAATTCAATTATTTTTATAAATAACAATTTTCATCACATAAGAATCCAATTATTTTCAAAAGTAATAAAGTTCTTCTCAGAAATTCAATTATTTCAAAAAAAATTTTTTAATTATCTTCAAGATTCCATTTATCTTTATTCTTTATAAATATTAACAAAATTAATAAATTATTCTCCAAAATTCAATTATCTTCAGGAATTTTCATAAAATTCTTTGCAAAATTCAGTTATTTTTATAAATAAAAAAATTGAATTATTTAAAGATTTGTTAACATAATATTCTTCATGAGAATTCAATTTTGAAGAAAAATTCAATTATTCAATAAATTATTTATTTTTGTATTTAAATAATTGAATTATCGTAGAATTTTCTTACAAAATTTGATTTAAAAATGAATTTCAGGAAAAATTTTATAGATACTAATTGAATGTTTCTTAAAATTAAATTCTTAATTGCAAAGAGCATTTCAAAATTTTTGAAAATAATTGAATTTCTACGAAGAATTTCATTAAAATTTTTGAAAATAATTAAATTCTTTCAAGTATATTTTAATTTAAAATCTATTAAAAGTAATTATTAAATTCTAATAAATTGTAAACAAGTGAATTTTAGAATTATTTTATATGAACTTTCTTCTTATTGTTTGAATAATTCAACTCTCAATGAACTTTTTCAAAAATTATTAAAAATGTGACTGTCCACGAGAAAACAGGGCTTAGCTTTCACAGGGCGAGTGATTGAAGTAGAAGCAGAACGAAGGAATGCATACAATATAACATCTTTAAAACGTTGTATTGTCAAAAGTAATTGACAATTTACAACTTTTGATTTTCGCATTTGAAAAACCAATAATACTTATCTATCGATTAGCATAAAAACTCAAAATTGATTTTTTTAGAGCTAAGCCCTGTTTTCTCGTGGACAGTCACAAATAATTAATTCAGAGAATAATCTTATTCAAAACTTCCAAAACCAATTGAATTTTATCAATATTGCGTTTAACATTTTTAGAAATAATTGAATTTCAAAAGTTGTCAATTTGAAATTTTAGAAAATACAAAATTTCAGATAATTTTAATTAAAAATTCTGAAAACTTGATTTTTAAATTTATAATTGACGAATTTCCGAATAATCGAAATTTCGTAAAATTGAATTATAATTTGAAAATTCTCAAAGAACTTTTTCTTTAGGGTCAGGGAAAATGTCAAAATTTTGTCTGTAAATCAGGGAAAAAGAAAATTAAATTTTTGTTGCAACCCATATTGTTATTAAATAAATTTTTTTATTATCATTACTAAAGACCAAGCTCCGGAAGAAATTTTATTCAAATGAAAGAATTGGATTTTTTTTAGAAAAATCATGATTGTAATTAACAGCTCTGATTATTATAATATTATTTTATTTTGAGTGTAGGAAAATAGGAAAAAATAAAGAGGATGAAAATGTACCGAATCTAAAACTGTAAAACCCAAGAGAGAAAATTTAGAACACATTTCGGAATTAATTTAATTTTCTGAAATTAGACAGGAAGGAAATATATCACTAATGAGAATATAATAGTTCGAGAGGACAAATTATAATCCATGAAAGGTGACATAGGTGCGGATGCTTCTAGGCCATAGGAAAAAAAGTGTCTGTTAAACATCTGTCATCTCTGTTGCATTATCCAAAAAAAACAGAATACTACATTTTTTCTAAAACCGGAAAAGAAATATTTTTCCTCCACCTGCACAGTGGCACGGGTCTACAAGTCAATCTAAAAACTCGAAAAAACTTAATATTTCTGTAATTTTAAGTGAATAATTGTCACTTCTCGCACTTTTCTTGTGAAGACAGAGAATTTTTTGTCGAAATAACAGTCTGAATAAATGTAGATTTTTATCGAGTGAAGGCGTGTTTGAAGATTAATTCAAATTCAAAGTCAAATGACCTATTTGAAAGAAGTTATATATACCGATGAACTGTGCGAGTATGCGCGTATGCATATGTGTTTGTTTGCATATAGAACGGATATACGAACAGAAGATAAATACGAGGAAGAAATTACGAAGCTTGCATACAAAAAACGTCTTCAGTTGAACAATACGTGAATCGTGGACACACTCACCTGAGTATCAGTCCTCCACGAATGTGGGTTATCCGTTAGAGAGCGAGACTAGCGATTGGCAGCAATACAATATCACATCAAGCTGACTAAGATTGTCGTAAAGCTTCGGGAGAATATTCAATTACATTTTCAAGAATATCAGGAAACCGTATTGTTTCAGAGAATTAAAATCACTAGAGAAGCAATTTATTTTTCGTATTTACAAAAGAAACATTTTTTTCGCTCAAATTTTGCCAATTAGGTTTCGAGGGAAGAGTTTTATCTTTTATGGACCCCTATTTCATTTGGACGTGGACACAATAGGGAACTGTTGGTACAAGATTATTTGACTTATATAACTTTGTTGTTAAACTGAAGGAATGTAGTAACCGAGAGCTTTTATGACCATTCGAATAGGTGAATGGAACTTTGGGTATATTTCTCATATTTCGATAAACACCTTTAGTTAGATTTACATCTTTGTATATTTCCTGTTCTCACTGGTTGCACGCAGATATAATAGACTTTTCAGAGATGAATTTTTCGCCAACCACAGTAGGGGGTTTGAAGCCAAAGTTTCTTTCATCACTATAACCGTTTATTATAGTAATGACTTAACAATCTTTTCTTATTCATAAATTTCCGCATATAAATGTGTTTGTTTCCAAACTTGTTCATTCTTGAAAAAATTTGATGAATCCATTAATTCGGGATAATTAGGAACATCCCAACCGAATGAGAATCAAAGAATTTTTTCAACATTTTTAGTTTAAAAAACTACTCTTATAAAATTAGTTTGTTTTACAGGGAAAAGTCAGGGAAAATAAAAGTGGTCAGGGAAATCAGGGAAAAGTCAGGAATTTTTATTAAAAGTACATACTGGAAAAATTTAATGATTAAAATTTATAAGAAAATTCTGAATTTTTGTTTCTATTTGTTTGCCTTTTAAACTATGAAATTACCACGAATTCTAAAAAACACCTTAAATTTTTTCGACTTCTAACAATAATTTAATTTAAATAACTTAATTCTATTGAAGAACTGTCAGAAAGTTATTATTTCTAAATCATTCAATGAAGTATTTTTTTTTAAAATATTTTAATTTAAAAATTTTAACGAAATTCTTTGAAAAAATTCAATTATCTTAATAAATATCAAAATTCTTCTTAGAAATTCAATTATTTTCTTGTGAAAAAAATTGTCTTTAACATTTTAATTATCTTATATTGTAAATAGCAAAATTCTTCGCCGATATTTAATTATATTTTTGATTTTTTTGAAAAATTTGTTTGAAATTTATATATTTTTTGTATTTTATAATTTATTTTTTGATTGACAAATGTTAAGTATATTTTTTTTTATATTGTTTTATATTTTTTGTATGTTATTTTAGATTTTTATAGACTTCCTAAAGAGGAAATCAGTTGGATTTTGAAACGTTGAAGTAAACTAATTTTAAAAACTAATTTGTCCGAATGTTTTCGTTTTATTCTCCTTCACTATAATTATATTCAGAAATTTTAATAAAATTCATTTCAAATTTCAATTATTTTCATAAATACCGTCAACAGGGGTAATTATGGAACAAAAAACGCGATTTTTTGAGTTTCTTCTTCACTAAAAATCTAAAGTGTAGAAAAAAATTTTATTAGCAATTCAAATATATTGTGAACATTCTTCTAAAGATTTCCTTCAAGTTCCATTTACAAAAAAAAATTTTTGACTGAGTTATTTAAACATAAATATTGCTCCATAATTGCCTCGCATTTGGGGCAATTATAGAACAAATTATTATAATTAATTATAAAAGCAAGTATAACAAATTTTCTTTGTCTGTATATTAAGAAAACATTATTTATTACTGCATAGAGTAAAATAATAATAGATAATAATAGTAAACTAAACGCGAATTTAATTCGAAGAAATTAGTAGATTTTTACACTTTTGTGAAATAACCTTTCCACTTTTTCGATGTTTAATAATTATTTTCTCGTTGCCAATGACAATAAAAATAAAAAAATCTGATTAACTTTGTAGGCAATATATTAAACTATTATTTCCAACAAGAACCAAATTAAAATAATTTACCACAAAAATTTTACATAAAAAAGAATTACGCGTTCCATATTTACCTCTGATGTTCCATAATTTTCCCTGTTGACGGTACCAATTTATTCATCACAAGAATTTAATTATTCTGAAAATTAATAAAATTCCACGCAGAAATTCATAATTATATTTTCAAAAAATCTAAAAAATAATTGTCTTTAACAATTCAATTATCTTTATAAATGAATAGCAAAATTCTTCGATAAAATTCAATTATTTTCAGGTGCTTTAATAAAATTCATTGCAAAATTCAATTATTTAATAGTATTTTAAATATTTTAATAAAATTCAAGTAAAATTTCAATTACTTTCAAAAAATTTTCTTAGTTCATTGATATTTAATATTCTATTACTATTTTAATCAAAAATTTCCCAAAAGAATTCAATTATTAAACAAAAATTGTGATAAAATTCTACAGGAACATTCAATTATTTTAAAAAAAAAATCAATTGTTTGAAACATTTTTATAACATTTTTTGCAATAATTCAATTATTATTATAAATAATAAAACGAATGTTTGTATTTTTGTATTTAAATAATTGATCTCTCGTGAAATTTTCTAATAGAAATTGATTTAAAAATTAATTAATTCAACTGAATTTTTGAGAATTTACTAATAATTTGAATTTATAGAAATATTTGAATTTTGTAAAAGTTTCAAATTAAAGTCTCTGAAATTCTGAATTTTTCAGACTTTTAATTAAAAATTATATGAAACTATAATTTTCTTCAAAAAGCTTATTCAAAATTTTTAAAATTTATTTCAAGTTTTTATTTCTAATATTTAAAGAATTTAAAGAATTTAAAAATTGTAGAAAATATTAATTGAAATGATGAAAATAATGTTAAAGGAGCTACAGTAATAATATTTAATCATGACTTTATCACTCGGTCATCTTTATCTTTAATTATTATAAAATATGAAGAAATCGATTTCTTTATGTTTTACAATAGTTTTCTTATGAGTTATTGAATTTCAAAAAGGTTTGAATTTGAATGTATTGAATAAGAATTTTAATTCCTATGGAAAAATAGTAATGATTGAATATTTATTTAAAAATTAATCGGTGTTTTTGAATAATTTTAGAATTAAGGAAATTTGTAAATAAATGTAATAGAATACATTTGTTTGAGTATCGAATAATTTTTGGATTTAATCGGAATATTCTTCAGGGTCAGGGAAAAAGTCAAAATATTGTCTGGAAATCAGAGAAAAACAAAATTAAATTTTTGTGGCAATCCTATTTTAGTCAGCGAACTATTTAGTCGAAATATAATGCGGATTAACAAATAAAAATATATAAATAGCTTATTATTTTATACAAGAGACAAGTTTAATAAATTTACAAGGTATACTCTTGTTCTATGAAGACCATGAAACAAGTGATTTTTGGTCTGTAAAGTAATCTCTTCCATAACTGATAAGTGTAAGTGAAATGTAATGAAGATCTAATGACCAATCCGTGGATCACTTAAGATTTGAGCTTCGTTTCATGTTTTTTTGATAACACATAACAAAATCATCAGTGAGACACTTTGAGTTTCAATAATATCTCAAATCCTTTATACTGATGAGCATTAGTAATACTCACGTAGACCTTGAAGTAGAAAATCGCGAGACACTATTACTCAACCTCGTTAAAAGTCTCTTAAAAAGAAGTTTCATTACTTTAATGAGAATCGAGAGAAAATTTTACAGTTTTCTCTCCGGAAAAAGAAAATCATACTCTTCAGGCTAAAATTAAAATTGACAGTTTTCTCGAAAGTATCAAAGACACTAAAGTAAATCAAATTGATACCAAAAATTCGGATCAATTTTTTATTTCATCCACATTTTTGGTATCAATTCGTTACAATTTGATAATTTTAAGTTATCAGTGCGAGTTAAAAAAAAGGGTTAGTAAATCTTTAAGATTTATTTTCCACAGGTGTAAATTTACAGAACAAATGTTCTTTGAAAAATTAAAAATATTCTTAATTCTCTACACATAAAAAAATAAATTTCTTGAAAAAGGGAATAGTAAACTTTTACTGCGAGATAACGATGAGATACGCTCTCAATTTTTAAAAAGAAAAGTGAAGACAAAACATTATATAAGAAAAATTGAGGAAAATCTCTTTTGTATATTTTAGCTTTTAGTGAAGCTGCAGTGTCAATATTTCGAAGATATATTCAGTGACAGAATATGTAACTAAAACTGATAAGCGAAACGCGATTAGATCGTATACTTGTTTGCTCCTGAGTCCTCGCCCATGTTTGATCAGAGAATGATGTCATCATTGGTCCATCCGGTTCGGTTTACTCTAAACTTGCCATATAGTCTGATAAAGGGAATCTTTTCCACTTTGATTTGCTCTGCAGACTATACAATTCTCAGAATTTTTTTTCTCTCTCCTTTATGTATATCTCATCCTTTCTTTGGAATTGTTATTTCAAGTTGATTATTATCTGCATCTTAAATTATTTTAAATAACAAGTCTGTAATTACTTCTCCTCTCTTCTTCTTGTATATTACTTCCTTCCTCTCAGATTTCGTATAACATTTTTTCTGAGGATATCAAATTGAGACAAAAAAACGAATCAAAATTCTTGCGAAGCAACAATTTGGATTTGTTAATAATTTTTTGTCTCAATTTGATATATCCTTATAGAAAAAATTTGTATTTTTATAGATTTATACAGAAAATACGATTGAAAGTGATAGAAGATGGAAAAGCAGGAAGATAAAAAAAGGAGAAGAAAGGTTAAAGTGATTTGTGCCAATTGTATGCCCCACCTTCCGAAAGTTAATATTGATCCATTCTCGACGCAAGCATCTGGAGTTAATCGATTTGTCCGCAGGTAGAAGGAAACATTTAACTCTAACGGTTAAGTCAACTATTATTCCTTTCAAGTAATTTTTTTTTAATTTCTAATGACGGTCAACACGTTTGTCCAAAAGTTGGGGATAAGGACAAAGAGTCATATTCGCATCCCTTTGATTTTTTCGGGCATCTGACCATATCTTCTTATATACATTTAGGTACAAAGAATATGAATGGTCCATTTCGAACGGCATCCTCGGGTCCAGTGCAGCAATTAAAATTCATATAATATAAAAACTCCTGGGTTCAATTCAGGTATAAAGTATAACCATTCTAGATGTCCTCTTAAATTAACATAAACACTCTTTCATTCCGTGCATCTCACACTCTTTACTGTATAGTGTTTAATAAATCACATCGTCCACAGTTGCAGTCACGTAATTGTTCACAAGTTTATATATCAAGTCATTTTTTGTTGCTCAAACATTCACAGTGAGAGCACAAACTGTTCATGTATTTAAATTCCAGTAATTTTCGAATAATTTGAAGAAAATTTGGTAAAAATTCACACTCAAGTTGTGTGGGATTAATTAATTTATACTAACCACGTGGACAATTTTTTTACCACTTTTTAACCTCCCCCCCCCTCCTCCCTTCCCAAATCTGGACTATTAACCAATGTTGCCAAAAAAAATTAATTTTATTTTTCCCTTACTTTATCCTGATTTCCAGACAAATTTTGACTTTTTCCCTGTGCGACCCTAAAGAATATTCTAATTTACTATATTATCAACTTTTACATGCTCAAAAAAAAGTTCTATTACTCTTATATTTACGAATGTTTTTAATTGTAAAATTATTCGCAAACATCAATAAATTCTTTATTGATTTAAAAATAAATTTTATGAAATTCAACAACTTATAAGAATGTTATTATAACATATGAAGATATCGATCTTTTTTCCAAAAAGAAATTAAATTATTTATAAAAATTTTAATAAAATCCTTCGCAGGAATTCAATTATTTTTACAAAAGTAATAAAATTTTTCACATGAATTCAATTATTTTAAAAAATGTAATAAAATTCGTTGTAAGAATTCAATTATTTTCATAAATAACAAACTTTTTCAAAGGATTTCATTATTTTCAATACAATTTTAAATTAAAAAAAAATTTTTTTTAAATTTTAAATTCCTCGAAAAATGTAATTATTTCCAAAAAATTTTTGCAAGAATTCATTTACATTTCACAAATAATGAAATTCTTCGCTGAAATTCAAAAATTATCAAAATCTACATAGTTTAATAAAATTTCTCAAAATAATTTAATTATTTAAAAAAAAAATGTAACAAAATCCTTTGCATAAGATAATTGAATTATTTTTACAAGTAATATACTTTTCCATGTGAATTCAATTATTTAATTACTTAATTATTTTCGAAAGAATTCAAATGTCAATTATATTTAATAATTTTTGCAAAAGTTCCTGAAAAATTTTTTAATCCATTTGTTTACAATTCAATTTTACGAAATTTATTGTTATTATTCGGAAATTCTTTAATTAAATATTTGAAAAATAAAAACTTAAAATAATTTTTAAAAAAATTCAATTAAATTTTTTGAAAAAAAAATTAATAATTCTACAGAATTGTCAGTTTCAAAAGTCTGAAAAATTCAAATTTTCAAATATTTTAATTTGAAACCTTTTCAAAATTTAATTTAATTTAATTTAATTCAATTATTATCTAAAATTTTAACTTAAATTCATTTTTCAATCAACATTTATTAGAAAAATCTACGAGAATTCAATTGTATATTTAAATATGAAAAATAAATAATTTATTCAATAAATAAATGTTTTTCAAAATTGAATTCTCGTAAAAATAGTGTTATCAGCATAATTGAATTTTTACGACGAATTTTAATATAAAATTTTCAAGAATAATTACATTTTTCGAGGAATTCTATATTAAAATTGTATTACAAATAATTGCAATTCAATGATGAGTTTTATTATTCATGAAAATAATTGAATGTCTGTAAAAAATGTTATTATTTATGAAAATAATTAAATATTGTGAAGAAATTTATAAAAAACTTTTGTAGGAAAATTTTTAAAGATAATAATTGAAGTTTGGAGAAGAATTTTATTATTTTTATAAAGATAATAGAAATTTTGACGAGATTTTAAAAAAACCGCTGCCAAGTTGTACATTTTTATAAATTTATGGTGTTCATTTCATGAACACGTTTGCTTCCTCATAGATAAATAATAATAATTGAAATATAAGAATTACTTTTTATAAAAGGGTTAAAAATCATTAAATCTTGGTCCAAAAATGTGTTTTCATATATTTCTATATAAGATGGTTATAATAGTTCAATAATAAATTACATATAAGTTAATAAACAAGAATGTTGAAAAAATGATATTTTCCACAATTTTTTATTATTCAAAAATACCAATAATTTCATAATTTCTGACCGAATCAGGTTAAAAAATAGGTCAATTGAAGCGTTTTTTAATGCTCTATCCAGTTGGTAATGATACTTTTAAAGTTACTTTACATTTTTCAACAAAATTTTCAATTAAAAGTATTATTTTCGAAAAATTTAGATTTTTAAAACTTTAATATCTCTGGCTAATATGGACGAAAAATATTCAATGAAGGCTCAAAAGATGCGTCTGAAAAAATTCTACAAAACTAAAGAAAAACATTTATAGGTGTCCTATAACATTTTTTTTAAGTTATGGCCAAAAAACGGTTTTTTACAAAATGAAAAATACAAAAAAAATATAGTTAAACTTTATGAATCGGGCTGAAAATACTCTCATTTTATGTCCTCTGGGGAGACCTACAATTTAAAAAAAATTGAAGCCTTTAGCTCTCTCTCTCTCTCGTTTTGAGATATTGAGGCAAATGTAATGTTAGTACACGCACACATCCGGACATTTTTTAAAAATACGTTTTTTGGACTTCTGAGGTAAAATTACATCGAAATCTTTATTTATTTATAACATTTATACAAGCAGTGTCCATTCGTACATAAAGTACTAAAAGATTAGGTATAATGAAAATAAATTTAGAAATATGTCAAAAAATCAT
Organism: Leptopilina syphax; assembly: GCA_032872505.1. Lineage (NCBI taxonomy): Eukaryota > Metazoa > Arthropoda > Insecta > Hymenoptera > Figitidae > Leptopilina > Leptopilina syphax. The sequence continues at coordinate 25,550,582 of CM065469.1, read as the reverse complement.
AATCGAAAATTTTGCTAATATACAATCCTTCCTCTATGAGGAAGCAATAAATGAATTTCTGCAATCATTTGTAACTTCTCAAAAATTCAATTTTTTCCAGTACTTTAATAAATAATTCCTGACTTTTCCCTGACCTGTGCGGGCAACCCTGTTAACTATTTACCACGTGGACAATTTTTTCTCACTTTTTAACCCCCTCTCCCTTCTTCCCAAATCGTGAACTATTTAACTATTAGTAATGATAACTATATAACTATTATTACGAGGTTTGTCAATAGTCCAATAAAAGGTTCTTTTAATTATTAGCCACGTGGACAATTTTTTATTACTTTTTACCCCCCCCCCCACCCATATCGTGGACTTTTGACAAACCTCGCTCCATCTGGACATTTTTTTTCTGAAAAATTAATATACTTTTGGATAAAAACAACTATAATCTATTAAATATTGATCATTGAAATTATAAGTTATTTTCAGTAATTTTGCTTAGTGCAATAAAATTAGTATTATGAATACTTTGTACGAAAGGGCATAGTCCCGTTTACTACTTAAATAAATAAATGTATAAAGTCTGTAATGAAAAGAAAAGTGTGAATACAGCGAGAAACAGTTGTCCACGATAGCTTGGGGGTGTGATCTTCCACAAGGAAGTGGGGATGAAAAATCCGCCTCTCTAATAGTCATAACATCGCACTGACATTCTATAGTATCTAGTATTAAGAATAATGATTGAATGAATATCAATGAATGAAACGAGTGAACAAGTGCGAAAAAAATGCGAAAATCTTGTTGAATTGGAATTCAGCAGCCAGTGGCGAATTCTAGCAAAATAAGAGGGTTTTTGTTGCTGTAAAAGTCTAGACACTCAGTAACCAAGTGTATATGATGCGGGTGGGGGAGGCAGACAGCAAAGCGCCAGATAGGGGAAGGTGCACCAGGTTTCCTCCGTGGAGCTCTACAAACTATATATGAACAGCAGGCGGCAGGAGCAGCCGGACAAAAGGTAGTGGGGAGGATCGGAGAGGAGCAAAGAGAGACTAGGTGGGAGAGATGATGAGACTCGACGCGCAGGTTAAAGAGAAATTGTCAGAAGCATTGGGAGTCATTTGTGTGCAGGAACTCCGTATGCCCAGAGGTGTGCCTTTTTTCTCTCCTATTCAAATTTTAAACGTACAAAGATTAGGAAGGTGAGAGATACTCCAAGAGTGATTACTTATGTGGTGTTGTGATGTGTTAACAATTATTGGATTAAAACAAAAAGGGATGAGAGACTCATCGCTGAGCAAGGGGTAAAATTTCGCTGAACCGGTTTTCCGACGGATTCTGCTGAGAAACATTACGTGACAAAAAATTAAGTGTACGCTCACGATTAGACGGTTGATTCATCTCACGCTTGTTGCTTGTTAATATGCAATGCGTATTTTTCAAGACTGGTGAAGAGTGTGTGTAATCAGCGTTTCTGGGATTTTAATCAAGTACAACCGCACAGGCTTCATGGACGATACGGTCAATAGGACAGAGACAGCATCTGCGAAAGGTTTGTGTTTCTTCTTCTTCTTTTTTTTTTTTTGCTTTCAGTATAATCACGATGAATGACATTTTGCCTCGCATTTTGCAAACAATTCCTCCGCAGAGTGCTGATAAGGTGATCTTATCGGATTTCTTCCGACGGATTATCTCAGACTTTAGGGATTCCCTCTCTGATGAAATTTTACATTGCGGTTTCTTATGAACCGTGTGATAAACTGCGACTTACATCCGTTAATGAGGTCCATTATCAAACATGCAACAATAAGCAAAATAGAGAAACTTTATATTATTTTTGTCTCTTCTTTCAATTTTTTTTAAGATTAATGAAAACGTGTGTGTGCCTTTAGACGAAAATATTTTGAATGACTTTTTCGTTCCGCTTTGAGAATTTTATCAATAGTATGTGTCTCCTCTTGTAATCAAAACAATGATCTTTCTTGTCTCGAGATGTTTTTCAAATCGCTTCAGGCGGAACGAATCTTCAAGAATAACGTGTAAAGTTCTCATCTTTTCTCTTCGAAAGAGAGCGAATGTCATTCTCCTCATCCTTTCGAAAACAAAACTTTTATAATCTCAATTTCATATTTCGAAATTATATTCTTCAAAAGTCTCGCATCTTTGTATACTTGTGTCATTGAATCGACATCTGTACTCTGCCTAAACAATGAGAGTTCCAAAATCTTAATGATATATCAACAAGATCAAATAATACAATCTTCTATATACTTTAACCGCAAAGATTAATTATTTTGAAAGTTTCAATAACACGCAAACATTTAAGTATATATTTCGACACTCAAAATCTTCCTTCTTATTTCATCCATATAGATAATATTAAGAATTCAGAAAAGTGTTTTTTAAATTAAGAAGAAATAATTTCTTTATAAAGAAAATTATCTTTTTCTTTTTTCGGATCTAGATCAATTTGGATAAATCCGATAAGTTTCATAAAGCAATCATTTATTATATAGTGTTTAAAATTGGTCTTCTATTTTTTAGTTCCATCCATCAAAGCATATTCTGTTCTGTTCACAAATAGGTGTAATTAATACAAATCGATTATAGATGTTTCTTAAAGATGTGTTGCAAAAGTGATGTCCGTTGGGTATATATAACATATTTTGATTATATTGCGACAAGAGCATTGACCTTTTTCTAACTGCATATGATTATAGCTTTCATGCATTTCTAAATTTTTTAAAAGAAAAAAAGATTGCAGGTACAAGAATAACAATCTGGACCAAAATGTTATATTCTTGGAATCAGTTTTAAATTATTTGCTCTTAATTAAGATAACTTTTAAGTCTGAGAGCAATTGCCGTAATACCATAAACCAAAAACTAATATTTCAACTGAGACAACAATGATGACTGCAAATTTATGTTTAGAAAATTCTAATATTAAATTAAAAACTGTATACTTTTTCATTTTGAATGAACATTTTCAGGTAAAAATATATTAATCTTATACTTTCAATCCATCTTTAACTATATACATTCGATCTTTAACCTACATTAGAATCGTTCTTTAATATACTGAATTTCAACCTTGAGAATATGATTTCAAGTCCTATTGACTTAACCCACACTTTATATTTAAAAATACTCAATAATTTTGGTTTTAAAGCAAACAATTCTAGAATTTGTTTTTCCTGTGCTTTACTTTTCTTTTACTCCATTTCCTTTGGCTTCATTTCTATTAATAGAAAGTTATTTATATGTGAAAAAATTAATTTTATTAAAAATTAATATAGTATGAAAAAATTGTATGTATTCAGACATTTTTTTCCAAAAGTGAGTAAAAAGGAGGTTGATTCGAGAGGGTGAGATTTCGAAAGTTCATTGGTTGGTGAATACTTGCACCTTTGTGTGATAAAAGTGGGGGAAGTTTTCCCTTAGAAGGGAGAATTGGCGCCTAGAGGGTGGATGTATAGGGTTACTTTGGTTAGGAACCAGAATTAGGGCGTGGCATAAACGCAAAGATCTCTTTTTTGGAAAAAGCAGAAGCACGTACGCTTTTTTCAGTACAAAAAAACAAAAAATGTTGCTTCGGAACAACTTTGCTATAACACTTTCTAACGATATCATAAATTGAGACAAAAAACGTAGAGAAATTGGTGCGATGCAACAATGTTGATCCTTCTTTTGTCTCAATTTATGATATCCTTAAAAGTATATGATACACAAAAAACGTACAAAATAACATACCTGCAAAAGGAGTAGTTCTTATAATTATAAAATAGAACTACATTTCCTGCGCGCACAAAATAAATCGAGTGCGAATCAACTTTGCCAATATGATATATATAAATAATCTCAATTTTTAAGAAAAAAAATCGGTTATAATTTACTCTGATTTCTTCGTATTATTGCTATCAATTCCAAATCTTCTTCCCATACACACCGCGCGGAGTACTGCATAATTCTTCGGAGAAGGAAACAATAAAAATTTTTAATGTTCAGAGCCTCATAAAGATTGCTTATACATCTCAAAGATAAAGATACAAAGGTGTTATCTTTATCACAACAGAATATCATCAATATTTTCGTGAACTCTTTGATACACATTTGTGTGCAAATGTTTATGATTCACTTATTCATTATATTCTTTAATATGTCGTGGAGAGGAATAAAACATCTTTGAATAATTTCCTCCTTTTTTGTAGTCGCATCCTCCTGCTCTTGTATATTATAGTGATGTTTTTTCAATTTTATATATTTAGAGGGAATTTTCTTATTTTATATTAGAATAATGAATTTACTATTCTGAATAATATAATTATTATATCATTAGGTGCTCTAGAAAAATGTTTACTTCACTGAAAAAAATTGTTGACTGCCTAACAACTTAGATGCTTGAAGGCCATCTTATTAGTAAATTAACGAAGGTTAGTCTCTAACTTACAAAAGCACTTCACTAATGTTCAAATTGTTCTTCTTATCTGAAGTTGTACTTATCGTTCACAGTCATTTTTTTATCAAATAGTTATTTTGCAACGCTACATTTTTCCTGCAATTAACTAGTCTCTATAAGCGTACGTATACCTATAGGTATATATTTTATTGTTATATTATATACTTTTCAATTGGTCTTTATTTTAAGGAAAGACTCGTTGAAAATCTTATTGAAAGTGTTGTTAAAAGTAGGTATATAGAAATTATATTATATTGAAAATGAGTCCTCTTTGCGGCTAAACGAGGTAGTTTATATTATTTGATAAATATATAATAATTATTATTATAGCTTCTCCATATGCAACGTATAGAAATTGTTGCATTATTCTTAAGAGAGAAAAAGTCATTCTTGTATTTCGAAAAGAGGTCGTTGATGACAAAACTATTATGACCTCGCTGGCAACCTGCTTTAATGATATGCAGCATGATATAGATTTTCAGATTCTTTCGATGCAGTTATACTTAGATAAACTATAACTTGTGCTTAGGTACATGCGGAGTCTTTTGGTTGGGCCACGTATACGCTCTTAGGATATTTTCTGCAAAACTTTTTTTCACATATCTATATCTTGAAGGGTATAAGTCTATATTCAGACTTTTATTTTCATATATAGAATCTTTTCTGATGCGTCAGTTTCTTAAAAGAAAATTTCTATTATAATATTCGGAAAATTAATATGCAAATATGCGGTATTAAACCATATCGCAGTTGACCCTCTTTGGGTATATTTCTATTTCAAAAATTAACTTTTTGCTTCTTGCACGGTAAAAAATAAATCTTGATTTATTCAACCCATTTTTGACTAAAACAGGTGTTTAATCTGTTATCATTTTAAAACTTTAGCCTTGATGATCTTTGATTAAAATTCAAGACTAAAATCTAGTTTCGAGTTTTATAAAATATATTATACTTTTCAATTGTTTTGGTTTCAAATTCTGTTTTTTTCTGTATACCAAATATAAACACAATTTTTCTGCAGATATCAAATTGAGACAAAAAATGAATCAAAACGTTGCTTCGCAACACTTTTGATTCGTTTTTTGTCTCAATTTGATATCTGCAGAAAAACTAAATATTATACTTATATATATATATATATATATATATATATATATATATATATATATATATATATATATATATATATATATATATATATATATATATTTGTATAAAAAACGGAATTTTTCTTTTTTTGTATAAATTCATTTTATCTGATATTTTTTTCTCTAACGCACTTGATCTATGTCTTATTCTACGACGATAAGAATGAGGCTGAAGTCCGCAAAGTTTTTAAAAACGAAAACGAGAAAATAATAATGACACAACTTTTATTATTTTAACATCAAATTTTAATTCTTTGTAGGTATAGCTGCAGCATTTATTATATTTTAACTCTTTGTTGGTAGTTGCAGCATTTATTATTTTAGCTTCAAATTATAATTCTTTGTTGGTATATATGCATCGCAGTGAGAATTAAAATTTGAAGCTAAAATATTCTAAATGTTGTGCTTTATTTTGTCCTTTAAGAAAAAGTGAATTTCTCAAAAATTAGTGCACATAAAAATTCAAGATGAATCAAGAAAATTCTTTTTTATTTTTAGTTTTTAAAATAATGTGGACTTCAGCTTCATGTGATAAGAGATACAGCAGACGTACTTTACAGTAATAGAATGAAAATCGATAAATTCAATGGATATATTATTTATGTAATGTTTAAACGGTACTTTAATTATGTGTCGCTTTGTTCTGGTGTATATCTGAAAAATCAATGCACGGAATAACAATGTAACAACTGTGAACGATTTATAATTTGCAACTTGAATTTTTATCATTTATGCGTGACGTGTGGTCTATACAGAAAAGTTATGGATCTAGAATTGTTCCTTATAGCTCATGTTTCAAGGAAGTGTATAATATAATTAGCGCTAATGATTTTTTTAATCTAAGTACAGTAATTAAAGTTGGAAAAGGTCCATACTGAATTCTTTCAGAGTTATGATGTGGCTATTAGCACATACCTTTTCAAATATTAGGACTTTTTGTTTGTAATTTTTCGTTCTTTTGGTTCGAGTTATTATTTGTAAAGAGTTTTGCGTTTGGAGAGAATTCGATGAGAATTCGATATACCAGTTGAGGGAAGAATAGACTTTTGTGATCTAGCCTTTGTTCTCCTGGTTTTTGAACACAGCGGGATTTTCCGTGACTCATGAATCGTCAACGTACCTGGCGGTGCTATAGCCTCTTGGTTGGAGGGTTGGAGGTTACGGGTGGGTAAGTCCAAGGTTGTCAGGGTTACAGCTCTCGAAACATACTAAACCGACGACCGCCATCTTTGCTTCTCTCCTGCGGCGTGTGGGTGTTCCGGTCGGCGAGGGAGGAGGAGAAAATAGTCCTTAAATCTAGTGAGCAAGAGGGAGACGAGACGGAAAGGAAGTCCTGATGAAAGAGAGAAGAGTGAGGGAGAAGAAAAAAGAAGAGAAGAGAGGAGAGGAGAGGAGAGGAGAGGAAAAGAGAGAGAGAATATGAGAAATGAGTCTGAGATTGCGTGAGAAGAGGCAAGGGAGAAAGGAGAAGTACTACAGGGCAAGCGTGATTGGTAGCGGAAGCTGATTGGCTGGCATGTAGGGGGAGAGAGTGAGAAAGAAAAGGTCGGAGAATGAGATAAGAGCCCTCGAGATGAACGCCAGCCAATAGGTTCTAAGGTCACGCCCATCCATGCCTCCTACACTATTGATACAGCGCAGCATCCACCATCACTGATGTGCATCAGCCGCTCCCATTTTGGCGAACAAAAGCCTCTCTTCTTTTACCTTTTCTATTCGATCCAATACTTTTCAGTTATTTTTATACTCTCACCGAACTATTGTTCCTATTTCTCCATTTTCGGTTTTGCTCTCTCCATCCGCAGTCCATCCTTTTTCGAATTCAAAAAAGCCGGTTGCACCAAACTGATTAAAGGTTAATCCTTAACCGAACAATCGTGGCTTTAATTACTAATTAACTTTTAATCGCGAAGTTAATGGATCTGGCCTTAAATGTTAGGAATAAGTGTTTTCCTTATACGGATGAGGAACTTAGATTTGTAAAATTAAAAATGTTTAAATATAGGCTCAAAGTAAACATAATAAATTGATGATCATTATCACCATCTTCGATTGTCTATATCTTCCTGCAAATCGAACTGTTTGTACCAATTTCGTGTTTTTCCGTTATCTGAAACCGCAAATCCAGAAAGACAATTCTCATGGACAGCAATAATTTTTCCTTATTTTAGTGTCACTTGTTCAAATATCTCATTTTTACAATCACTTTCCTTGAGCTTCTTCCAAATCTTTTTCCTTGTCGCATCATTTATCTCAAATTTAGCCAGAAATTCACATCAGTTATTGATATACACACGCAGTTTTTTGTCTCATAACTTACTGTTGTTGTATTTGGTTTAGATATAGAGCTAGAATTTATAGTTATTACGTTTTCTCAAATGACTTTTGGCTGGGCAAAAATGAAATATCCGCATTGGAGAGATGAAGCCTCTTCGGGTTATTGACTCAAAGGAAAGAATTGTATAGTTGTATTTATTGTGAACGTTCCTTTGAAACAAAACCACTTCCGTTGAAGGTGCGGCTCCCAGTGAGATTTCCAGGAATGGGATGTATATATATTTCGCCTCTCCATCTCAGAGCTGCTGTCATCATTATATGGCCAATGTCTATACAGAGAGCTAAAATACAAAACCATCATCGGAAAATCTCACGATATTGCGCACATCTGCGTAGAAAAGAATGCTGCTTCTTATACACGATCCTTTATATACATTATATGTATACGCCTTATACTCAAATGTTCCATTGCTTTTCTCTTGCAACGAAAGGAAGCACAGTTCGCCATTCAAGGTTCTTGACAATCTTACACGAAAGGTTATAGCACTACTTAGGAAACTTTCAGCTTGCTTTCAGCTTGCTTATTCTGCTTGCTAAACCGAATGACAACCTTATATGATCAACACTGCAATTTTGTCTATAAGAGTGGGAATCGTGATCTTAGGAAATTTTGTTTTTGCCCACGCCACTATTTGTATATGTATATGTGAGAAAAGTATTTTTGCTTGGTTTCTTAAAGAGACACTAATATTAATAATAAAGGTTCAAATCACCATAAACAATCATTATCATCAAATGCCTTTCTTCGGAGGGCGTCACAATATTATTGTATTCCGAAGAAAGGTTTTAGTAGGTTATATTTGTCATTTTCGGAGGAATCAACTCTTAGTATAAACTATATTAATATTTAATTCGTAACTACTGGAAATAAAATTAACAAAAATAAGTAATTTCAGTTTTAAGGGCATTTGAACAATATTATGACGTCATAGAGTTCTACTAACTTAAATATACTCTTCTACCTTAATTTGACCCTTTATGACGTCACAATTTATAGAACAGAAAAATTAGAGGTAAAAAATACAAACTTAATCTTAAAATGATTTGCTTCTTAGTAAATGTAAATTTCTTCGGCGCGCGTCACATTGCAGAAGTTATAAAAATAATAAATATTCTACTCCATAGGTACATATTGGAAAATAAAAAGTTATTGTACAAGATAAAGTATAATCAATGTCAGTAGTGTATATAGATTAAATGACAGCTAATACGGACTAAAGAAAATAGAAAGTTATAAACAGAGTATAGAGAACGTGATTGTTTTTTTTTTTTTTTTTTGCTATTTCTATTTTTCAAAAACCTAATAAAAATATAATAAAAAAAATTTAGTCATAAAGAGAGATTTGCGTCAGCTGGTGTATATCTATAACCACTTGTTCGAGTATTCACATTGTATATATACCAGAGTGTGTTACAGGTTCACGCAAACCCGTTTGCACACTATAAGGCGCACGCATGATTTACGAACGTGAATAAAATCACTTACCACCAGACTTAATGTATATTCATGTGGGCTATAGAAATGGCTTAAAAAGACACGCGTTCGTTCCATTATCAAAATATATTTAATAAATTTTCTACCCTTTGCTATTCGGTCTGAACTCTAAATTTGTCATTATCTCTCGGCGTTTGTATATAACAAATATAGAATTTAATACAAAAGCGTATTATGTGAAATTGTTAACTGTCAAACTAATTATATTCTATTATTTTAAGATGAAAACAAATTATCAATCATGAAATCTTGTCATTTTTTTTCGAATCTACACTGAGAGACCTTTGGGACTGTAGCGGAACAACGTATGTGACAACAGCTCCACTATGGTTTTGGTGCGCTGCGGTAAAATCTTGGGCGCGTGACAGTCCCAAATGTTGGTGAGCAGCTCATCGAAGTAGTGGGAATGCCGCCTTTGGTTTGCAGCTGAACAACTTTGGGACTGTCACGCGCCCAAGATTTTACCGCAGCAACCCAAAAGTATAGTCCTGTAGCGTACCACCAAAATGGTCAGTACCGACAGATTAGCTCGGTCGGATAAATGCCTGGCTCGGTGGGCGGACCAAGGGTACTTGGTTCGCGCCCATTAGCCTGGGATTTTTCCGGCACGTGAGATAATCTGAGCGGGAGGTTTGACGTCGAAGTATAATGATGTGCACCGTCGATTATTGTCCGGTACACACCATTAGAATTCGACTGTCGATAAACCGGTTGTACTCGGAGAGGTTTTCTACAGTTTCCCTCTCCACTGGCGAGAAAACCCATTGACGGGTGGTCCAGGCAAATGCGAGTACTCCTAACCTCAAAGTCGTTCTGTAGAAACGCAAAAAACAAGTTGGTATATAAGAGTGTGTGTTCTGACAGTTGGCTAAGCCTAAAGTCATTTAAAAAAAAAAAAAAAAAAAAAAAAAAAAAATGGTCAGTAGCAGCCTATCGAAAGTCTACTGCTGACCCAAAGGTCTCTCAGTGTATTATTGGTGAAATATATTTTTCCAATAATAGATTTGAAAAAAAAATGACAAGATTTCATTAGACATGCCGCAAACTTAATCACTATTTCATGACAGTGAAGAATTACTTCACGCATCTTATAAAATTTATTATGCTATTATACTCTCGCAATACAGATAAACCTCAGTATCTTAAAAATAATATTCGCTCGCTTCTTTCTTTATTGCTAAATTAATTTTTATTTATTTATGAAATTCTGAAAACTATAAGTAAAAGGATGTGTTGCTCTTCCAAGAAATAAGCACCTAAGCTGCAAACGAATTTTAGGTTATGTTTGAACTACATTTACCTTGATTATAGGTATTCCTTTTTTATTATTCAAATTCAAAAACAGTTTCTATTGATTATTTAAGATGCAATAAAAACTCGGACATCAATAATTTGTAAAGTAATTACACACTCTTTCTGTGTTTTTACTCCAAAAATTATAAACATAATACCTAAAACTTTTTGCTTTTTTCAAAAGCAATAAAAAACTATAGTCACTATAAATTAGTAAACATTTTTTTCTAATTCAAATTTAGAGAGCAAGTAAATAATAAATGAATGATAAATAACAAATAAATTAAGTTATTAATAAATTAATAAAAATTAATAATTAGTTAAAATTATTATGAATTATAAATAAAAAATAATAATATTGATGTAAGAAATTGAAATCTAACATTTTTTATTATTAATTCTTCTCGATTTTTTGCATGAAAACATTTTTGAATTAAAACTGCGCGTATTTATAATCTTTACTCTCTTTTTCTTAAAGAAAAACGCACATATATCGAAAAATTGCACGTCATTAATACTAATCTGAGCATCAATCGAAGATATATACCGAAAGTGATAATACCGCACTAAGATGCATGTTGTGTCTGTCATTTGATGCAGACAGATCGATATAATATATATATAATGAAAAATTCGTCATTCTCTCGTCATAAATTTTGAAATCCCTGGCCACTTAAAGTATCACACATTTTTATAGATTTCAAATGAAAAAACAGAATCCATACAAAGAAAGTTAACCTGGAATTTTGTTATCACATTTATCATCAAAAGTCATCCAATCAATCATCGGTTTACTATTCTCAAACAATTTTTAGATATTCTTTTCATATTTTTTTCTTATTCACAAGTGTGTGATGATTTTTAAACTGTTTTCTATTAACTTTAAAGTATCAAATTGCAACGAATTGATACCAAAAATGTGAATCAAATATAAAATTGAGCTAAATTCTTTTTGGATCAATTTCTTATTTAATTTAGTATCAAGAATTCAATTCATCAAATTCATCAATTAAATCAATTTCATCAATTAAAACTGTATTTTAAATTAATTTTGTTTAAAGTTTTTGTGGAAGTACAATATTATTTTGAGTTTTCGTTTATTTTGTATTTAAATTTTATTAAATTAAAAAATTTGAACCATTGTTTTATTTTAGTAAAAATAAATTTGGGATTATTTTGATTAAATTATTAATAGAGATAATTAAATTTTTGTTGCGTGGAGAACGCTTATAAAAGCGCACCGCAGACGTGTGTAGCCAGACCCAAGTAGTAGTGGCGCAGTCGAGTGAGACATGTCCCAGCGTGACTGACGTTATCGACTTTACCTACTAATACTACTTGCCAGTAGCGCTCAGTTAACCCCTTCGCTGTTTGGAAAAATATTAATTTTAGTGCCCCAAAATGTCCATCAAAATCTTTTAAATTGTTATATTACTTAAAAATAATAAACAATTATTTATTTATTACTTTTTCTAGTATCATTGATACCTATAGTATGTGAATAATGATATAAAAGAATTTATTTTATAATTTAAATAACAAATTTCTATTTTTTGCTAAAACTTTCACGACCCAACGTTGGGTCGCAAACAGGCAACGGGTTAAACTTTTTTTATTAATCTAATAATAAAAACAATAATTCTGCAATAAAGCACCGATTCACAAATAAAAAGTAAAATATAAAACCAGTCTTGAATTTTAAATAAAAATTATGTAAATAATGAATAATTGTTAATAATTTTAATTATACACTGAAAACTGCCATTAAACTCAACTCAAGAATATTTAAAAAAATATTTATTTCCGGTAATTTGAAAATTATAAAAAAAACGTTGTCAATTGAAACTTTTTGAGTGTATAATTAAAAAATTTTGAATAATTAAAATTTTGTAAAATTTATAATTAATAATAATTAAAAATAATAAAATTAAAATTTTTTATAATTATTTTTTAACATTTTTACAATAGAAGTAAAATTTCGAATCGTGTCTTTATATGTACCAAGAACAATATCTCAATTCGAATATAGTGATATAGAGATGCTTTTGATTATAAAGAATTAAAGTCTGTAAATTTGTTTTTCTATTTTTAGTACAGCATTTGCAATTATTATTAACTGTATTGAGCAAAAGACAATTATAGTGTTTGAAATATCAGAATTTTATCATCGTCACTGATCAATCGTTCATGTTTCTCGGCATGAATCCGCTCTCGTTCCTCCGTGTCCAACTCACATTCAATTGCATCATTTCACGGTTGCTAATTCTACGTAATGCCGCTTTTGCTCGGATTCTGGATTTTTACATGTGGCAATATGCGAATAGTTGCATTCTGTTACTTTCGATATAGTTTCCCTAATAAGAGAAAAATCACGGTTTTCATTATATATATCTCTCATCATCTCTTTCGGAATCCACTTCAGAATAAAATAAAATAATCAACGAGTCTCTGATTTTATCTGAAATTACGCAGAAGGAGCGAAAATTATCTTCTTGATTAAAAATAATTGTATACTCAATTCTCTGTATTTTATACAAATAATCAACATTCTTTTTATTTTTTGTTTGATGCTGCAAGTTGGACTCGTTTTTAAAGTCGATTAATTTCCACTGAAATTTATTAAAAAATTAATGTGGGATTTTCAGTTAAAATTATATACTTTTAATTAAAAATGATGCGCACTGAATTATACAATATTTACTAAATATTTTTGAAAGAAATTTTTATTTTCGAAAGAGCTAGATCATAACTTGCAGCATCAAATAAAAAATAATACAATAAATTATACTGTTAATTAACAATATTATAAAATACAGAAAGTAGAAGTGAAGAAAAGAGGCTATTTAAAAAAATAAAAAATTGATGTTTTTCCAAAAATAATTGGAAATTAACATGAACGCAAGGAGAGAAAGTATAAACTATATAAAAGTGTTAAGGAAGCGTATAGTAATCTTAGGTTATATAAAAAGAATTATACAAAGCTCACTGTAATAATTGGACTAACAATAAATTATTTTTATAATTAACATAGAGTATAAGCATCTTAATGCTAAATAATAACATGTGTTTATTAGATCCATGTATGTGTATATTGAATTATTCATAACGCGGAAACTGTTTCGCAGTTTTTCTCCTAAAATCATTGACTTGGCGAAAGTGACCATAAGCATCCGCTAAATCAGCAGACTTCAGAGTTCAGACCGCACAAGTTTGTGGTCCAGAATTATTTTCCTCTTAAAATTAAAAAAATAATGTCGATCTCTAATTTTTCTCTCTTTGTCTGATTACAGTGAAACCAAAAATTGGACAGTACCAGACGAATTGCAGTGTTGCACAAACCACAATTGTACCAGAATTATTGGTGAGTATTAAAAACTATTATGTAGTTTCACCTTGAAAATTAACGATAACATTAAGAAAAATAAACAAGATTCAAGTGCTGGGGATTTTTTGAGATAACACTCTTCTGATATTAACTTTATCTTATTTTCTCACAGAACACGTTTTTCATTTTTTCTCTCCCTCTCATTCTTTCGATTTTATTGATACAATTAAGAGATAATCGAGAAATTTATTTAATATTGTTCTTAACCTCATGTTTCTTTCTTTTGTTTAATTTTTCCATAATCAATCTTTTAACTTTTTTAATTTTTTTTCGCAGATTGGTCAATCGAAGAAGGCGAGTTCATCAATTCTTTCAAATTATCGGGATTTATCGAATCATCATATTGAAAATCACAATTCTCCGGAAAGTATTGACAGTGCCATTGAGGAAGAATTCACTTGTAAAGTATGTTACAAAGTATTGAGATCCGCGAGTTCCTTGGAGCGACACATCCTCGTGCATTCTGATGAGCTACCCTTCAAATGTAATCCTTGCGACATGGCTTTCACCAGCAACGGAAACATGAACAGACACTCGAAAATTGCTCACAATCGTCTCTCATCGCACAGTTGTTCCGATTCCGAGGCCAGCAATGACTCGGAATCGCCGACAAAGAAAATCGAGGAATACAATAACAACGAAATTGCCAAAAGAAATTCCCCGGATCTCATTAACGAAAATGAATCTCTTAATTTGTTGAAGAGAAAGTCCCTTGACTACACTGAGGATTTGTCGCCGCAGAAAAAATTCAAGAACAACTTAACGGAGAGTCAGATTAACTACACTTGTCCCATTTGCGGAAAGCAAGATTTCGCCAGCAGTTCACTTTTGGAAATACATCTCGAGCATCATCACTTGGAGATCGACAAGTGTGAATCGGACAATTTGTCCTACAAATGTCACAGGGTTCTCAATCTTCATCGATCGGTCAACAACCTCAACGAGAATTCCTACAGGAATGCCACCAGAAACCTAAGACATTCAGTGGAGGGTTTTGGTGACTTGACCTTCGTCGATTTCACCTCAACCAAATATCCCATGATCGCTAGAGCGAAATGCGAGGAATTTCTGCACAGACCAGCTTCGGGGGAAATGGCCAAGTTCCAGTGTGCAAAGTGCCTGAGAGCTTTTCCCTGCAAGTCAGCTTTGGACTCCCACGAGATGGATTGTGGAATTCCAAACGTTCATTGGAAAGGAAACGACTCCCAGTCGCGGAGGGACGACTTCTTCGCGGGACTGAATCTTCAAAACAAAGCGGCCATGACAGAAGCGAAAGACGGAAAGGACCTCGCCGACATTCAAAGCATCATCAGCATCACGTCGAGTCCGATTCTTCACAGCTTCTCCAGATCCGACGCCAGCACTCCGGACAATTGTAGCAACAAAATTAATCAAAACGTCGGGTCGTCTGGTTCATCGGGAACTGTTTCCTCCGAATGTAACGAGGAGGAGACCCAAGACGCCTTCGCCGCCGAATTCAGGAAAATGAAACTAAAAGGCGAGTTCCCCTGCAAACTTTGCGACGCAGTGTTCCCAAATCTGAGAGCCCTGAAGGGTCACAATAGAGCTCACATGGGAGTTCCTCCCGGAATGCCGTATCCCTGCAACATCTGCAATTACACCAGCACTGACAAAACAACTCTCACAAGGCATCTGAAGACGCACAACGGCGACAGACCCTTCGAGTGTGCCCAGTGCACCTACGCCTTCACCACCAAGGCCAACTGCGAGAGACACGTGAGAAATCGCCACGGGGTCCACGACAAGAACGAAGTGCAGAAGACAATCATTTACCACCCGACTGAAGATCTGACGAACGAGGGTCTCGACAGGAGCCTCCCCAGACCAGTCAAAGACGAAGTGAGAAAAACCCTCGTCTTTCCCAAAGAAGAAAATTACCACAATTCCTACACCGTCATGCACATGCATCAGGACATTAAGGTCAAGGACGAGAAGAAGCCCGAGCCGAGTATTAATCCCGCATCTCAACTAAATCCCCTGAACCACTTGAACCACATCAGCCAACTAAGTCAGATAAACCACATGAACATGCAGGCGAACCACTACGAACAGTCGGAAGTGTTCCCCAGACCACGGTCTGTCCAGCCCCTCGAGTTGACCTACAGAAGTTCCCCACAGCATCCAATCGTCAAGTCTGAAAACCCCAGACTGGAGGAAGACCTTGAGTCGAGGTCATCGGAGGGCAGCGTATCTCTAGTCAGTGAAACCAAACCGGACACACACCAAAGAATTCAAGCCAATCCGATGAACCTGAAAAAATCGAGTGATTCCTCCAGCGACGACGGACCTTTGGATCTCTCCATGGACGTACTCGACCTCAGCAAAAAATCCAAAGACAAGGAAGTGAACGGCAAATCCGAAGACCACATCGAGGACCAGAAAGACTTCTACAACTCCGCAAATCCTCTCCTCCTGACCCAAGCCCTCCTCAAGGCGCGTCAAGTCAACTCTCCCCCAACGTCCCTAGAAGCCCTCTACGCCAACGCCCACGCCAACATGATCTACAACAACCTGGCCCTCAGCTCCGGTACCGGCCTCATCTCCCCCTACTTTCTCAACTCCATCTTCGAGCAAGGCTACGCCATGAAGGAGCGCCTCCAGAAGGAACTAGCCCGAGGTCTCCAAACCAGCGGCGGCTCCCTCGTCGAGCAACCGAGCGAAAGTGCCGCCTTCAACAACAACTATCCCCCCTCAGGCCGAACCCCCCAACCAAGGGAGAAGCAAATCCCCTATTCCAGTCTGATCCCGCCAAACGTCTCCAGTAGAGTAGTCTCCCCCAGGGAACGAATCAGCGAATCCCCCTCGTCGAACTCGGTGAAGATGGTCATCAAGAACGGAGTCCTCATGCGCAAACAAAAGCAGAGACGCTACCGAACCGAAAGACCCTTCACCTGCGAATACTGCTCCGCCAAGTTCACCCTCAAGACCAACATGGAGCGACACATCAAGCAGCAACACAACGAACTCTGGCACCGAAGACCCCGGGGCGGACACTCCACCCGAGGTCGACCCCCAGCCAGACCCCCAACTCTCCTCCAAAACGTCGGCTCCAATTCTCCCAGTTTCATCCGAAGCAAATCTTCAAATTCATCCTACGAACCTCCGGTACAAAAGGAAGAAGACTTTGCCCGACATCCAATTTCCGATCAAGTCAAGTACGCGATTCTCGCTCAGCAACTCAAGGGCAACAAGGGCGACGAGGCTCAAGACTCCGACGAGGAGCTGGTCATCGACGAAGAGGCCAGCGAGCACAGCAAATCAATCAGTCTGCTCCGTAAAAATCTGGAACACTCCGAAAAAGAATGGAAAGAGGAGGAAAAGGAAGAAAGAAAGGAGGAGGAAGTGCCAGAGGCGAAAATCGACAATGGGGATAAAGAGGGAGAAAAAGAAGAAGACGACAAAGAAGAAGAAACGGAAAAAGAGCCCGAAGAAAGGGGGAAAACCGAAGAAGAAGCTGTCGATCTCGCCAGTGTTCCAAAGCTAATCCAAACCGCGTCGCAAAAATACCCGCAGTTCAAGTCCCAGTATCTTAGCGACGAAGACGGTGTCGCGCACTCCAACAGCGAACACTCCGGCAACCACTCCGGGAGTACGGACGAAAAATCCGAAAACTCTTTGACTTCATTGAAGAAGAAGAAAAAGAAGAAGAAAATGAAAGCCTCGGCCTACTCCATGGCGCCGAACCGCGTCATCTGCAAATACTGCCACCGCGAGTTCCCCTGGATCTCCTCCCTCCGTCGCCACATTCTCACCCACACCGGAGTGAAACCCTACCGCTGCGACTACTGCATGCTCGACTTCACCACAAAATCAAACTGCGATCGCCACCTGAACCGCAAGCACAAGAGCCTTCTCCAACGCTCCAACGCCCGAAACATCCGCAACTCCTCCTCGCCCGACAATCACGATTCGCGAGTCACAAACAACAACAGTTTCTCCACGAGAAACGTCCCCGAACGACCCTACAAATGCAACCAGTGTCCCAGCTCAACATTCGCCACCCTCGGCAATCTCAAGAAACACCGCTCCACGAAGCACTCGAGGAAAATGAATTCCCGATCTGAAACGTCTTCCAGCGATCCTCAACACTCGGACCATTGTCAGAAGCAGAACGATCACAGCGGCGACGATGGTGGATCGTCGAGTTCGGAGAATGTCGAGACATCGTCGCCGATGGAACTTCATAAGGCTAATCAGAATACTTCTTCCTCGACCAATGAGACGGCGAGGTCTTGTCGAACTTCGCCCACCTCTTCGCCAGGGCCCACGGACACGCCGTTCAAGTGTCATATTCCGAATTGTGACAATGGGTTTGCTGAACGGCAGGACTGTTTGGATCATATTCGAATGCATCATGAGAGGGAGTACGAGATTTTGGTGTCCAAGGGGGCTTTGCAGATGGGAATCACTTCGACTGAGGAGCAACAACCTCCGCCTAATCAACACTCGAGTGATGGGCCCAGGAGTCTGGACTATAAAGACAGAAAGGTATTATCCTCGACAGTTTTATTTCAGTCAAAGCATACATTTTTTTTATTAAAAAAATAAGTTAATTTTTTAAGTAATTAATAATCAAATAACTAAAAAATAACTACTTTGACTAAATTATTATTTTTTATTATTTCCTAAAATTTTAATAAAATTCTTCTCAGGATTTCAAATATTTTCAGTAGAATTTTAATAAAATTTCTTGAAATATTTCAATTATTTTTTAAAAGTTTAAAAAATTTCTTCGCAAGAATACAATTATTTTTTATAAATAATCAAATTCTACTCAAGAATTAAATTATTTTCTGTATAATTTTAATCAAATTTTTCGAGAGGATTCAATTATTCTTAAAAATTTTAATCCAATTACTCTAAAAATTTTATATTTTAATAATATTATTTCAAATATTTTAATAAAATTCATGGAAATAATTCAATTATTTAAAAAAAATCATTACAATTCTCAGAAAAATTCAATTATTTCCTGAAAGTTTTAAAAAAATTGAATTATCAAACTACAATTATTAAATAAATACACGTTTATTTTAAAACAATTTAATTACTTTTAATATTTTCAATTAAAATTATAAAAAACTTAAAATTTCAAAAAGTTTTTAAAAAAATTTAAAAACAATTCAATTACTTTAAAAATTTCAAAAATATTCTTTTAACAAG
Organism: Leptopilina syphax; assembly: GCA_032872505.1. NCBI lineage: Eukaryota > Metazoa > Arthropoda > Insecta > Hymenoptera > Figitidae > Leptopilina > Leptopilina syphax. Next base: position 25,531,297 of record CM065469.1, on the reverse strand, counting down.
AATTCAATTATTTTAATAAATTTCAAAAAAGAATTGAATTATTTCCTAAAAATTTTTAAAAATTCAATTATCAAACTACAACTATTAAAAAACAATTATTTTCAAACAATCGAATTTAATTTTGATATTTTCAATTAAAATTATTAAAATTACCATTATTTTCAAAAAATTCAAAGAAATCTTTCAAAAAAATTCAATTATTTATAAAATTTCTAAAATCCTTCACAATAATTTAATTATTTTAATAAAATCCTGAGAAGAATTTAATGATTTTCAAAAAAATCGAAGAAATTCTTCAAAACATTTCAATTATTTTCAAAAATTTTAATAAAATTCTTCGCAAAAAAATCAATTATTTTTAAAAATTTCAATAAAATTCTTCAAAAGAAGTCAATTGTTTTCAAAATAATATAAAAAATTTTTTATAAAGTTCTTAATAAGAATTCAATGATTTCAATTCAATACATTAAAAATGTTTAGTGTTTAAATTCAAAACATTTAGAAAAAAAAAATTACTTATAAAATTAGAAAACAAGAAAATAAACAAAAACCAGTAACTTTAGATTACGAACAAACTTCCGGAATACAACGATTATTATTACAGAGATTATTATTATTAATATAGATTGTATTATTTTATAATTTATACTAATATTTGCTTTTTCCTTCAGGTTGTCTGCGCCTTCTGCATGCGACGATTCTGGTCGGCCGAGGATCTCCGACGCCACGTGAGAACTCACACTGGAGAGAAACCATTCTGGTGCGATATTTGCGACAGGCGATTCACCCTGAAGCACAGTATGCTTCGTCATCGAAAGAAGCACGAATCAGTCGACTCGACAATGTACATTGGCAGTGGCGATGAGGAAATTTCTCCAAATCAACCGCCAACAATCACCCCAAGAAGCCAACAGCAATCACCAGCTTCAATTGCCGCAACCACTGGCAATTCAATGATTGCCGAAAGAATGTCCCTACCAACTGTGGCCACCATTGCCACCGGAGACGCTGCTCCCAGCAGTCTAACGAGGTTCAATCCCTACGAGAAACTTGCGACTCTCACCAGTAAATTGTCAAATGCCCAGAGCAATCACGACGCAACGGAAACTGGTAACGATCTGATCTCCAATTTACTGGGAATCAAAGATCCCGGTATTGTCGATAAAATGCTCCTTGCTACTCCTGACGATGCTGCTAAACTATTGGGAGTCAAGGGCAATAGTGAGTAAATTTTTTTTTTTTTTTGCCCCTTTAACATAAACGCAGGATTAGAATTTATTGTAAATTTTATTGACAATTGTCAGGATAAAAATTAGCTTTTCAGGTTTACAGTTTCTTTACATGTAATATATTATTATATTTAATTTTACAAGATTTATATTTTATCATCATCTCTTTAGAATTGAAACTATCATTGTCTCTATTATTTCTATTGCATTGTATACACACTCGTGCCTTAGAGATAGTGTTTAAAACTTTAAATTGAAAATTCACGGTTTATAACTGTGGACAAAAAAAGTCTGTAAGTTCTCTTATTAAAAACGTAGTGGAAAATATTCATTCATAATTGTAGAATTCAGTGTGTGTGTAAATAAGCACTTTTTTGTGAATACGTGAAAGCAATTTCCAATTATTGTTGGTTTAAAAATACTTTGTATTTTATATTCAGAAAAAATACTTTGTATTTTAAGGCAATATTTCAAATTTTCATATTTCATAAAAATATTCATCATTTCAATTTCTCAAAATAAATTATATTTCATTATTTAATGTTCTGAAAGTATTTTTAATTACATGCCTTTTGCGATAATTACCATTGCAAAGGGCATGAAATTATTTTTGAAAAAAATGAGCTAAACAAAACAGACTTTTATTATTGTTTAATGCACGATTTAAAAGATTATACATTATAATTAAGTTAATTAATTAAGTTCGTTAAAATCATTGTAAATAGACTATTTAGATTTAAGAATAAGTAAATTATAAGTTGCGTTACACTTTTCGACAAAGTTTCATAAAACAACGAATTGTGTAGACGAGAGTATAAAAATGGAATTATGGAACTTTAACGAAAATTAAATAAGAAAAAAAAATCTCTCTTTTATAGGAAGATTCCTAACGTCGTCCGAAAAGACATTAGTTGTTAAGAAGATAAATAAAAGCTGTTTGTTAAGATAGTCTCGTCTGAGAATGTTAATTATTTAATTAATAACATGATATATTTAATTCATTATTATAAAGTAACTAAAAAAGAGAGAGAGAGAAATGATAGAAAAAGCAAACCAGAAAACAAACAATTGTTTCGAGGAATGTTATATTTGAATCCAAAGAAACTTTTTATTGACAAATTAAGGATAGCCATATATAAATATAAATATTATATTTCGGTTCTATTTATTATTGTATAAATTAATAGTCTTCGTGTCTCTTCATGAAAGCAACGACTGCAATTAAAGGTGCGTTCCTAACAAAGGTGATTAGAACTATTGTAATTTATTCTTATTAAAAGCGAGAAGTCAGTCATAGAGAACGCACTGCTACAATTAAGCCATAGAAATAATTTTAAAAGTCAATATTTCTTTTAAAAAAAAAATTATTAATGTTCATCTGTTTATAAAATTTTCTTAAAAAGAAAATTAAATATTCATTGCAACAAGGTCTCTTAATTATTACTGTTCATTATTTATTTGGAATTTTTCATAACTAATATCATAATTAATTTTACAATTAATTCAAAATTAATTTCATAACTAATTCATTGAGTTAAAGAAAAATTATAGTTTATTTAAAAAATTTAACTATGATAATCTTGAATTTTATTGTTAACACTTTTTGGGACAGTGAAGATAATAATATTTATCTGCAATTGGGGAAAAAAAAAGTTGAAAAGAAAAACCTGTGCAATAATGTATTTCTAAATTTTGTCATTTTCAAATAGTAAATTTAATAATGTAGGAAGAAAAAAAGAAATACATTAGAACAGAAATATTGAAAAATGCGTTTGAAAATCTAGTTTTCTCTTGACTTTTAATGTGTAGTAGAGCAATATAACTTATGTAATTTAACGACAGGAAATAGAAAAGCAGAGTTTATTGCATTTAATCGATTTATATTTTATTATCTAAAGATCTAGTTGTATTTAGATAGCATAAATGTGCGTTTTAAATTATCTCACCTAGTTTTCCAAGGATATGATATTAAAGATCGCAATAAATCAAATGCTATTGAGTGCTAAGAATGATCTGTGAAATCGATTAATCTGTAAATGTAAATAGTTGAAGTGACTTGAAAACTTCCTTAAATGCAATCCCTCGATTTGATATATATAATATATTATATATATATAAATATAATAATTCATGCGTATATTACACATGACCATAATACACTATTGCGTAAATGCCCTTATCCTCCGCTCTTTTCTTTCTATATATTTTTCCTTCTATGTTTATGGAAAATTTGACATTTGCTAATTCATTTCTTGTTAACTTGTGATTATAAATTATAAAATAATACTGAGTATTAAAAAAAAAAAAAAAAGTGTTGAGAATCTGGCTTTAGACAATAGTAAACCGTGTGTCTTATTATAAATTAATAAACATTGTAACACTTACAAATTGATCTTGAGTTGTACCCATGATGAATTATTAAAATACACTGCAACTTAAAATTAAGAGAGCATATTTTATTCAACTTTTAACCTTTTCTCGAATTTTTTAAATTATTATGATTATTTAATTCTTTATTTATTAATTATTTTTATATTTTATTTTACTATTTTACAATTTTACAATTTTAATAAAACTTCCCAAAAGATTTAATTTATTTAAAAAAATTTTTATCAAATGCTTCGAAAAAAAGAATTATTTTTAAAAATTTTAATTAGATTAAATAATTAATAAATTATTGTCATAAATATAATAAAATTCTTCGCAATAATTAGATTATTTTCACAAATATATAATTTCTTATCAGGAATTCAATTATTTTTAATACAATATATAGAAGCCGCAGCGTAGATTTTTTTTTGTCCTACCTGCACGGAAAGTATGTCATTTCGAGCACTTAAGGCGGGCCCGGGAGGGGGGAAGCGGGCGGAAAAGTATTTTGCGCCCGCTTGTTAATTATTCGATTTTCTTCATTAAAATGCGACATTTTCGACTTTCTTTTTATGTTGACTATAGAACTGCAAACATTTTCAACTTGTTTTATTTTGTCTATAAAAATTTGCAATTTTTTTTTTATTTTCTTTAAAAAAAATAATGAGACATTTGGTTTTGTTCCCATTTCGTTTATCAAAATTGTCAATTTTAAAAGTTCTTGTTTCAGTTTTGTTCAATTATTAATTACTACGTTCTAAATAAATACTATGTTTCCAGAATACATTGTTTTTTATTTCTATTTTAAAACTTCTATCATTATAGATTTCATTCGATATAATGTTTATATAGAGCTTAATTTTTAACTAATATGAGCGTTTAATCGTGCGTGCCCTCAATGCCATACTTTCCATGCAGTTAGGACAAAAAATTATGTTCGCATCATGGGCGCAAAGGTGATTACGACTTTGGCGAAATCACCCTTTTGCGCCCTTGTTACGAAAATAACTATTAGTGTTTGCCTCATTCAATTTCGTGCTTGTGTTCAAAAGTTAGTCAATTATTTTTTTTTCGTTTTCTTATGCTGAATTTTTTCCAAAAAGAATGAAGTGATTTGGTTAAGATGGAAAGAAGATATAACGATTTCAAAATTTTTCCAAAATTTTGACATCTCAAAAACTATTGAATATTTTGACGTTATATTTAGTGGAAATATTTCTTTTTATGTGTAGATTAAAATTCCTAAGTTTCATTGCAATTAGTTTACTTACTCCGAAAAAACTGAAATCTCTCATGGAATCCCACTATATATTATTTAATAAAATTCTTCGAAAGAATTCAATTATTTTCATTATTTTTAAAAAGTTTCTTGCATAAATTCAACTATTTCAAAAAATTGTAAGTAATTAAATTTTACGAAAAATTCAACTATTTCTTAAAAAATTTTAATAAAATTGAACGAAACAAATTTTTACTATAATTGTTAAAAAAAATCATTTATTTTAACAGCTTGAAAGAAATTTCTTTTAAAATTCAATTATTTTCAAAATTTTTAATTAGAAATATTTAAAAACACTATTAACTTAAAAAAATTAAAGAAATTCTTCAAAACTATTCAAATATTTTCAAAAATTTTAATCGATTCTTCGAAAGAATTCAATTTGTAAATTAAATTATTGTCATAAATATAATAAAATTCTTCGCAATAATTTAATTATGTTCATAAATAATGAAATTCTGTAGCTGAAATTCAATTATTTTTAATAAATTAAAATTTCTTGAAAGATTGCAATTATTTTGTAAAAATTTAATAAAATTTTTCGTAAGAATTCAATTATTTTCAATGTAGGGGAGACTGGGGTGAAAAGTTAAATTTTGCATAAATGATTTTTTTTAGACAATATAATCCGCTTAGATGCAAATATTTATACATCAATATTGTAGGGCAACATGTCCCCTACAACTTTCAATAAAAAAGTTTCTGATATTTTCGCATACAATACATGTTTCGTCCTTTTCTGAAAATTTTGTTTTTTTTAACTTTTTGCCCCATGCTGGGGCGAAAAGTTAAATTCTATTTTTAGCCTACTAAAACTATTTTCTGATAGGTGTTAAGTAGAAGATAAGTTAAAGTATACGTAAACAAGTAATTTAGTTAATAAAAGATCTTTGTTTACTTAACAAAAGCTTTAGAATAGTTATAAAGTTAATAAATTGAAATTTCAAAAAAAAAAAAAAATTTTTTTTTGGTTTATTTCACGTGAGCGGTCTTGTTTTTCTATAGAGTACTTGCCTAATGTCAAATAAATCAATTTTAAACAAATAAACACAAAAAAACGAAAAATAAAAAAAAAATTTTTAATAACATGTAAAAATACATTTAACTTTTCGCCCCAGGGTGCGTTTTTGGCTTTAACAACAAATATAAAAAATCTGACTAAAGATATTTAGCAAATTCCTTTTGGTATCTCTTCAGGGGACCCAAATAATGAAGTAAAAAAATCACGGTGAGAATAAATGCAAAAAATATACTTAAAAGTTGATATTTTCTTTTACGAAAAAATTTTCAAAAGTAGGGTGGAAAAAAAATTTAAATATGGACACCACAAAAATTAGCAGAATGTCACATAACTCCGGACATTTATTCAGGGTGATAACACTCTTCTATAGTTAAAATTGCAATGCTCTAACTATTTCCGTTCGAAAGATAATGAATTTTAACTGTTTTCACAATTTAACTTTTCGCCCCAGTCTCCCCTAACTTAAATAATTTTTTTTTAAAGATTTCAATTATATTTTTAACATTTTAATAAAAATTTTGTAATAAATTCAATTTAAAAAAAAAATTATAATTAAAATTTGCGACGAATTTAATTATTTCCTAAAATATTTTAATATAATATAAGTAAATTTTTAACTACAATTGTTAACAAAAACGATTATTACGAAAAAATAAAGAAATTCTTTGTAAAATTCAATTACTTTCACAATTTTCAATTAAAATTATTATAAATAGTTCATTATTTCCAAAAATGTTAATAAAATTTTTTTCAATTAATTAAATTATTTAAAATAATAGAAAGTATCATAATTTTGAACATTTCTTGTAAAAATAGTATCAGAAAAAATATTCTCTAAATCATAAATTAGTCAAATTTGAACTAATTAGAACAAAAATGATATGAAATTTTTAAAAATACAATGATTAAGAAAGACTTTTGTTTAAATTTATAATATTAAACAATTGAAGTGTTATATAAACAATATAAAAATATAAAAATATGAATATCGATTTAAGTTCTAAGAAACAAATAGAAATGGCAAATTATAACCAAATTAAAAGTAAAATTGTCAACAGTATTTTTCTCAAGTGAAAAATGAACTTGTATTTCGAAATTTAAACTGTGGACGATTTAAAAATAGTTATGCAACATGAAAATCAATTAAATATCCAAATTCCATTCTACGTAAATAAAAAAAATTTTTTACTTTAGTAAAATTACTCTTTCCAATTTTTAAAATAGTAAAAAAAAATATTAATGAAATATGCTAGGAAGATGTCAGTACTCTAATAATTTTACGCAGCAACATTCAACAGAAAACATTTTAAATTATCAATAATGCAAAAATTCATAAAAACCTGCTGCCCACATGAGAATCCTACTTTTGCAAGTAACCGACAATCGAAATAATAATTTATTTAAAAGTGAATTAATTAAATAAAATATTTAATTCCAGAGTTTTGTTTCTTTTTACCGTAATAAATTATTCTCTCTTCTCATCAATAACTTTTTTTTGCTTTAACTAAATCATCTATAGGTGTATGTACGGTTCACAATCATCCTGACATTAATCATGTCGTTGAATTTATAGAAGATAAATTATATTTTGCCACATTGAATCCAGGTCATAAAGTTGCACGATGTACGGAAAATATTTTGTTTTTCAATACGGATGACGAATTTGTTTATAGTCCAATTAATAATGATTTTGGACCTTTGAATCTTGCGTGTGTCTATAGGTGAATAAATATATTTAAAAATATATTTAAAGATTTATTTAAGAATATATTTAAAAATTTATTTAAGAATATATTTAAAGATTTATTTAAAAGTATATTTAAAAATATCAACTTGAAATTGAGAATTAATTCATTGGAAATTAAAACTTATAATAAATTTCCATTTAGTTATATTATGATTGATAAGGCCCCTAAATTATTTCCAAACAGGTTTTGCAACATTTTACGTAGAAAATTGAAAAATCCCAATAACTGGTGCAAGCAAATTGTTTACTACACAAGTGAAGATGGAAATAAGATGGCAAATGCTGCTTTTCTGATTTCTTCATTCGCTGTGATATTTCTGGAAAAAACACCTAGTGAAATTGATAAAATTTTAGTTTCAAATAATGTGATTTTAAAACCATTTCCAGATGCTTCTCATACTGAAAATCTCACACTCACACTACTTGGTAAAAATTTATATATAAATACGTCCTAAAGAAATTTTGTAAATAAAGAAAAGTTTTTAATTGTCCACTAATTTCTATTGATTGTCCAATTGAAGATTGTTTAAATGGAATGAAAAAGGCACTGAAATGTGGATTTTTCAATTTCCAAGATTTTAATTTATTGGAATATGAAAAATATTCCCAAATGAGAAATGGTGATTTAAATTGGATAATACCTCGGAAATTTATTGGATTTGTCGGTCCAAGTACGAAGGACACAAATTATCATCCACCGGAAAAATATTTTAATTACTTCGTTAGAAATGGTGTGGAAGCAATTATTCGATTGAATAGAAAATGCTATGATGCGTCAAGGTAGAATTTTTCTATTACATATTACAAATTTAATTGAAAGCTGTTCTTTTACTATTTTGCTATTAATTATTGTTTACTGTTGATATTTCCCTTTTAGATTCAAGAAAATAGGAATAAAACACTACAATCTATATATGCCAGATGGTACTGCGCCAACTCGTCGAATACTAGAAGAATTTCTTGAAATTTGCGAAAATAACAAGGGAGCTATTGCAGTTCACTGCAAAGTAATGAAATACAAATTTGCCAAGGGAAACAATTTTCAAAAACTAAAATTGTAAATTATTTTTTAGGCTGGTCTGGGAAGAACAGGAACATTGATAGCGGCTTATATAATTAAGCACTATCGATTAAAAGCCAGAGAAGCTATTGCTTGGGTGAGAATTTGCAGACCAGGTTCTATAATTGCTCCTCAACAGAAGTGGCTGGAAGAAATTGAGAGCCTATTGCAGAGAGCAGGTCATTTCTACAGGCGAGTAGATTTTCAAAAGTATTCCTATTAACAGAAACAAATTTAATTATTAGAAATTAATTTGAAATTTAGTTAAAGATGATTAATTAAAATGAAGCAATTTTAATTTTCTTCGCAGACTAATATGTCATCATAAGAGTAATTCGATTACTCGTCATAAGTACGGTATTTACTCAATCAATCAGAAATTAGAAAAATTTCAAACCTTCAGTCATAAAGATTATCACACCTTCAAATATTTAGATCATTCAGGTATTAGTCAACCGAGCCAAAAAATTAATTTAAATTTAAACAATAATTTTAATTTACTTTTAATTTAATTTTTCATTTTTCATTAAAAAAAATTTGTTCACCATTTATTTTTACAGAAATATTAAATCTAAGTCAAAGATTGAAGCAAAGTAAGAGAAAAGTACGTGAAGCAAAAGATAGTAATGAAAACGAAAAAGAAGTTGTAATTTGCAATTTTTAGAAAAATTGACTAAAAAATCCTCTGAAAACGAAATATTCAATTTAAAAAATGTATTCTATTTATTGACAAATTGTACAAGTATAACTATTATTTACAACTTAAAAAAAACTATATATTCTCTTTTTTCTACCAGACTTAAGTGTGTAAACTTTAAAATGTGTCAAATTATATAGTGATCAGATTATTTAGAAATTTGAACACCTGTCAGAAATTTAAATCAGTTCTGTACAACCTGAGTTGTTGAGATTAACTTGAAAAACTATTCTATCATTTCGGAAGAATTCAACAATAAAAGAGGGAAATTAATAAACTTTATACAAACTCAGATTAGATTCGAGTTCATCATCCGAAACTAAATGCTGCCGCAGTCGTCTCTCCTCTAACTGTACATGCTTTTCCGGTACTGACATCGGCACTGATCTAAAAAATTTTCAATTTTTAATTTTTATCAGAAATTTCATAATCAAAATTAAAAAAATTCACTTATTAAGTACAAAATTCATTATTATTGTTTATATTTTCAAAAATTTAAATATAAATTCTTCGCAAGAATTCAATTATTTTCATAAATAATAACAATCTTCGGAAGAATTCAATTATTTTTATAAATAGTAAAATTTTTGGCCAAAATTCAATTCTTTTAAAAATTTTTAATAAAATTTCACGAAAGAATTCAATTTTTTTCGTAATTCGTTATGAAATTTTTCAAAAGAATTCAATTATTTTCTAAAATTTTTTAAATCATTCGAAACAATTCAATTATTTTTAATGCAATTTTTAAAATATTTCATGAAAGAATCCCATTTTTTTAAATTTTTAATAAAATTTCACGAAAGAATTAAATTATTTTTAAAAACTTTAATAAATCTTTCACAATTCAATTTTTTTTTTAAATATAGTAAAATCTTTACAAAAATTCAATTATTTTCAATAAAATTTCACGAAAGAATTCAATTTATTTCTTAATTAGTTATAAAAATTTTCATAAGAATTCAATTATTTTCTAAAATTTTAATGAATCCTTCGAAACAATTCAAGTTTTTAAAATTGTTATTAAAATTATTTTAGAAAATTGTAATAAAATTCTAAAAAGATGTTAATTAGTTTCTAAACATTTTAATAACATTCAATATAATACTTTAAATGTTTAATTTCAATTATTAAGAAACATGATTATTTTAAAAACTTGAAAGAAATTGTTCATAAAATTCAATTACTGAAAAATTTTCAATTAAAAATTTAAAGAAACTGCATTATTTTAAAAAAATTACCTAAAAGAAATTCTCAAAAGAAAATTTAATTAAGATTTTCAAAAATTTTAATAAAATTCTCGTCAAGAATTCAATTATTTTCATAAATAAGAAAATTCCTCGAAGAAATTCAATTATTCTCAAATTTTTTGATAAAATTCTTTTATCAAGAATTCAATGATTTTCAAATTCATTTTAAAATTGAAAATATTTAAAAAGAAAATTTTTTAAAAATGTTAGGAAGCAAAAAAGCAAACAACAACTAACTTTAAACTGCGAACAGATTACCAGAATACAACGATTATTAATATAAGATTTTTTTTTATTTATGAAATAAATTAATTTTAGTTAAAATGTATTAATTAAAATATTAAGGAAATGATAATTTATGTTGAAACTTACAAATGAGAACAAAGTTCTCGCAGATGATGGGGTATAATATATCGAGCATGAGGTGAAAGATCGGAAAAAGGATCACTCCCTTCATCAAGAGTATCAAGTCCTTCGATCCTACGATCGAATTACAAGAATTAGTAATAATTTTATCGAATTTTTTACTTTAAAAAATAAAATAATTATTAATAACTAGTCACAATTGACATTTACCTGACGACAAAATGCCTCGAATATTGCAATAAAATATGCTGCAAACTACGTTTGGCTAAATCTACTATCGCTGGAAAGACACAATCACGAAAATCGCTAAACTCCTCGACATCTTTATTTCGAGAAACATTTGTGTCAATTAAATTGTATTGTGAAGCAAATAATGCTCTTGCCTTCGATGTGTCTATCCAAACAACACGACAATCCTTTTTCAGAAGTTTTCCAATCCACTCATAGCCACCAACAGTGGCAACATTGTCCCATTCTTCCGGCGCAAACCAATCGTAAACCTGCGAAAAAAAATTTATGGAATAACGAGAATTATAAAAAAAATGGTTAATTAATCGTATTTTTAATTACATGACACTTCAGGCATCGTTCTAGAATATTTCGAAAATCGGACATCATCTTCATGAACGATTTAGGTCCTTTAACGTACAAAAGAATTATATCTCTATCATTTCTTTTTTCCTTCTTCGCATCGTCTTCGTATCGAAACTCATCAGTTTCCAAATACTTGGAGTCGTCTTCTTCCTTTAAATCTATGGAACAAGTGCTTGAATTGCACTTTGAATTCTTCGAACGCAATCTGTGTATGCAATAAATGCTTCCAAGTATCGTCAAAAATATTATGAACGCAATGATTATGAATGGAAGACATAATAGTTGGGTGGAAGCAATTTGCTCTTGATCCTGCAGACTTCCACCGCGAATAACGAGCAAAGGATCTGTTTCTATTTTCGTACAAGCTAAAACAACATTTTTATTAAAGAAATTAATTTTTTTATTTCAGTTAATTTCATTAATAATTCATTTTCATTCACATGAAAGAATTTAAAGAAATTACTTTGAACCCATGTGCAAGGAAGATAACCCTTTAGAGGCGGATTCCATCTTGTTGCCTTTTTACATCTTTCATCAAGAAAATGAATCACAAAACAGAATCTTGTATTCTTTGAACTTTGAAATTCAAAATTGCACTCGACATTTTGTCCAGAACCCTTTTCAGCAATCTATTTCAAAAAGTTTCTTAGTTAATTGTTAAATAACAAGAAATATTAATTTTGAAAGTTTTCAAATTACCGTTAAAGTGCAATTATCAGAAGTTGCATTTATCCTGTTCTGAAAAAAAATAAAGGAGAAATTTTAAATATTGAAGAATTTAATTCGACGTCTTATTGACTAAAAATGAAAAATAAAAGGAAAAAATTTACCGTGTATATTGTATGTGAAAAAATAGTACGCTTATTAAATTTCACACAAGAATTTTCCTTGTCTCGCTCTAAAGAGGACAAGACGGCAATTTGCTGCTGTAATCCCGCAAAGTGAATATCATTCGAAGTACTAGTGGAAAACGTCAGCTTTTCAAAACTGCAAATTATAATTGCGCATGTTGTCTCGATTTTCGATTTCTTTTAGTATTTAATTAATCTTATCAAGAACCATATACCTATCGTGATGTCATGATAAAAGCGAGGGGTTAATAAACCAAGCACGTGGATCCTAAAAACACATATAGTAGCAGCAGGAATTTCAAGCTGGGAAGCATGAGATGATTATTTTTTAATTATATTTTAATAATTAATCTTACAATATAGAGATGAATTAGCACTTAACCCAAGAAGAACGAGTAAAGAATTATCATTTTTTGTGACTCTATATCGAATTTATCATTTGTTAATTATAAAAATTGTCATACTTTCCCTAAACCAGAATTTAAAGGAAAAAAATATACAGACCTGGGATCGGAATCATTTGGAACAGAAGTGTATTTGCAATGAAAGTCCGGTGCATTAATCGAAGAGTGTAAATGATCTGTTTTTATAAATAATTGACCTCTAAAGACAAATTCATTTTCACTGATTCGAAATCTTAGAGCGTAACATCCTGTGAAAATGTTTTCGTACCACATTGTTAGTTTCTGATCCTGTTATGGAGAAATAATTTAATTTTAATATCGTATGATGAAACATTAAGTTCACAACGTTAATGCAATCAACGATCGCAAAAAAATTTTTTTACAATTTTATAAAAACAAATTTTTAAGTTATTGATAAAAAAATATTCTAAACAATTTTTTCAGACAGAAAATTTTAAGGTAAAATAATTTTTCTTCTAAATCGGCGATTATAAACGTTGTGAATTTCACCGCGTAATGAAGTGTAAAAGAAAAATTGTCTTACCTGACAATAAGGAGTTTGTGATTCTTGACTTTTGTTTAAATAATTATTTAAAATGCAATAAGATTTTTCGGCAGTGTGAACTTCTTGTACATCAATTCCTTTCGCGTGAAATATAACTTTTTCACATTCCTCAGAACTTTTAATAAGAGGATTTACTACAAGTGCAATTTTATAACGACATTCTTCTTTGGGAGGACTAAAGTTAACTCTTACAATACCTGCAGGAAAAATATTTATTAATTTACTTATAAATACTATAAGAGAAAAACTTTTTTTGATTATAAATTTTGTATGTACAATAATCACATTTACCTTCAGTTGAAACGCCTTCAGCTGTTTCCATAACTGTCATTGTAACTTTATTTGGAACATTATCCAAACTGCATAAATTTCCAGTTTTATGGACATTGACGATTGTCTGATTACTATTTTTCAATCTGCATTTATACTGCAAATAAATACAAATTATTATATTGTTTGCTTTAAAGCTTAATTATTTTAGACTTCTATGAATGAATTTTGTATTTAACTAAATTGAACTAATAAATAATTCAAAATAACTCGAATATGACAAAAAATAAATAAATATAACAATAATATAAATAAAATAATAATAAAATGAAAGTTAATTCTTTTGAGTTATATTATTATAAATACCTACTTCACAAAAGTTGTTGTTAATAAACGATCCTTCCGAAAGAACAATCCACAATATGAAAATATAAGCAGAAAGCATTTTTTCGTTGACATTTAAAGCATGTCACGAAACTTTTATATTAAATCTTACATTCTTCACTGTCTGAAACAAAAAATATAATTATATAAAACTATTAATTTTATATTATAAATACATTCAATACGTTAATATTAAACTAAGTGCAATGACAAGCAAAAGTACGTTAATAATTTTATCATTCGGACATGATAATACATTTAATCGCTTTTTATAAGAACATTTGTATTAATTTATCAAAAAATTCTAGTTTATATTTTCTTTAACTTCAAGAATTATTATACACTCTTCATTATTATTAATTTTACCATCTTTTTGTTTTCCATAATAATATATTCCAAAAAGAAAATTCTTAAATTCTCGATAATTTTTAAATTTGTTCACTTTTTAAGAAAAATTAAGTCTTGTTAATTGTTATCTGCCTTATATGAAGACAAGTGATATGAAAAACATCTTTTTTCACAGATCGTTTTATTCGTTTTATTTTTCATTTCTTTCTTAAACTGAATAAACAAAGCTTAAAACAATAAATAAACGTTTAAATAAACATTAAATAAACTATAATAAAAAATTAATATATTTATATATTGTATACACAATTTTTATCTATAATACAACTAAATTGTTTTCAAAGTGTTTATTAAACATTATTATACATGTAAAAAATTATAAATAACAAAACATCTTTTCCCATGTTATATATAACCTATTTAACATAATTTATTTATCTCGAAATAAAAATTTATATTATCGTTGAATTTTTATCAATATTTACAAATACAAAATAATTTTTGAAAATAAGATTAAATCTTATCCTGATTTTAAAATATATATACAAATTCATGAAATTCTTTTTGCTATATTTTTAGGTTAAAATTCAAAATTATCAAAACAATTATCAATATATTGTTTCTATGTAGAAAGAATGGGAAATAATTGCAAATATGAGTTTACTCACCTTTTTGTAAAAATAATTGCCCATATTTTTTTGCGATGGTTAGCATATGCTACAAAAATTAGTATAAAAATTTTCTTTGACAAGTGGCCATAACATTAAGGTACAGTCTGTTGTAAAAATCTTACTATGACACGAAAAACTATCTTCGGATATTACAATTTATATTATTTATATTAATGTAATATTATTTTGGTAAATTATCATTGTTTTTAAAACATCAATAAATGTTTTTTTTAAGGAAACAATATTTTCTAATCTATTATTTTTGTAAACATTTTGTGTATAAGAAACCGTGAGGAAACCACAAAGGATGACTAAGATCCGTTATAGCGTTATCAACTTTTCTAACCTTAAAATTTTATACAGCAATACTAGATATTAACCAGTACAGAATAAAAATGTAAAATTTATGCAAACATTCAAGGTCTGCTTAGTATAAGAAACATTGTAATTATTTTTTGATAATAATATTTGCTTAAATTTAAAAATAGCGCTAGTATCGTTTGAGACTCCTATGATCACGTGATCTGGAAAGTAAGAGACAGCCAATCATGATGCTTATTTTCTATGGTAATGGAAAATTCCGACAAAGTGTTTTGTGTTAGTGCATACGTATGCACTTTTATTGTAATACATACACATTTCTAAAAGGGAACCCAAGGAACTGGAAGGGGACACGAAGGAAGTCTTTTCCGCTCGTCACGTTTTGCTGCCTTGAGCGTTCTCACCTCACATTTAACTTATTTTATAAGGTAAGTTTAAAAAATATTAACTTTATTTCACCTCACTCTTATTTCTCCATTAACAATAGTTTCTTTGTGCAAAAAAACTGCTATTTTTCTATTTATAACTAAACAAAATCGAAAGATGGAATTACACGATGGTTGTTGGCGTTCCTTTTCCCCCCATTTTACAAAGTACCGGTGTTGATTACACAAGTTTGTTTTAAAAATATTTGTTTGAAAATTTGTGTTTCTTGGTTTAAAAGAGTTCCCAATTGTTGAAATTTTCCAATAAGTTTTCGATGTGAACTTGGAATTAATAAATTACCGCCTATATTCACTTTCATAGCCGCCATTTCATCGGCACGTTTTTCTAATCGAGGTCGAATTCCATGAATTGCTAACCGTTGATTATAAAAAATGAGAGTAATTTAAAATTTTTTTCTAACAGTAAATAAAGTACAATGGCAATTGTTTTCACTTATTTTTATCATATTGGAAAATCTCTTGTTTCATTGTAGTGAATATTAACGTATATTGAATTTTATTTGACTAGTGTTATAAGTGTGAATTCACATGATCTTTATTTGTTCATCAGATATAGAAATAGATTTACTATTAAGAATTTATCATTTGTTAAATGAAAAATGTTTTCTGAAATTGAAATCTCTAGTGAAAATTTTTTAATTTCGGATTTGTTAATAAATCATGATAAAAAAAAGAATTAGTTTGCTAAGATAATTTTCTTTCTTTTACAGTAATCAAAAAACTAAATCTACAATGGAACTCCCAAGATGTTTTTTTGACATGACCGTCGATGGACAACCAGCCGGTCGCATTGTCATCGAATTGAGAAGCGACGTCGTTCCCAAGACTGCTGAGAACTTCCGGGCTCTTTGCACAGGAGAAAAAGGATTTGGCTACAAGAACAGTTCGTTCCATCGTGTCATTCCAAATTTCATGTGCCAAGGTGGTGATTTCACCAAGCACAATGGCACCGGGGGAAAATCCATCTATGGCGAGAAATTCGAGGACGAGAACTTCAGTCTAAAACACACCGGACCAGGAATCATGTCCATGGCGAATGCTGGAGCAAACACCAACGGTTCACAATTCTTCATCACCACCGTTAAAACCTCATGGTTGGACAATAAACACGTTGTCTTTGGTGCCGTCGTCGACGGTATGGACGTCGTGAAAAAATTGGAGAGCTATGGAACTCCAAATGGAAAGACTTCCAAGAAAATCGTCATCGCCGACTCTGGTCAACTTTAAATTTGTCTTCACAATTCCTCAACGGGGAAGAGTCATGTTGATTTAAAAGAAAACAAAGCATTTAAATTTCCATTCCCTCTGCCTATTGAATTGAAGTCATGAATGGAAAACAAGGAATTGAAAAATCAATGGAAACAAGTTTTTGATATATTTGAAAATGTCGACAAAACACCAATTATGACTTTATAATTACAATGACATCTTTTTGAAAAAACGCACATGTGCAAGCATTTATATGTTTTCAAATCATAAATTTCCATTCATTACCTCTTTGAATACTTTTTCGAAATTTAAACTCTCTCAGGGCATTGAACAAAACTTTTAATTCTCCGACTAGTACTTTTTTGTGTATAGTAGGTGATTATAAATCGACTCTATTCCTAATATGTACTTATTCACGTAATAATGTAAACAATTTCTATGCGTGGTGGTATATTCCCTTAAAATATATACATATTCATGAGACGAACATTAACGTTCTTTGCCCTGGATATAAATTTTTTTTACCACGTTTTTCTATTTTCAATAGCCTTTGATGGTCATATTGCATTGAATAAATGAATTTCTGTCAAATACTTGTTTTATTTCATACTAATACACATTTTTCTTTTAAGATAGAACAAAAGGACTAATTTATTATTGACAAATAAAATTTTATTTTCTGACAAAGTTAATACCTACATTTTTTAATTAAAAGAACTTTCAAAAGCAATTTTAACTTAATTTTCAACTTAAATAATTGAAAGTGTTTTCTTAGATGTAATTTATCTCAATTTCAGAAATTTAACAAAAAATGTAATTACTTTTACATTCTAGTTTCATTTTCAATAGAAAAATGAAAGTACAATTTTGGAAATTTTACAATTAGAAGTAAATGAAGTTCCATCAGTGTTTGGACTTGGATATACTGGCTCTAAAAACAGAAATGAAAAAGTTTAGATTTGTTTTTCTTTTCAAGGGAGTAGTTATCTCTTTAAAGGTACTTACGTCTGTGACTGTTTGCTTCCACTTAAATGAATATACGGCGACTGCGTTTCTTTCTGTTTAGCTTGAAGTAAATTCAAAGTTCCCAACGGCGTATCCGTTGAAGACATTCGCTTCATAAGCACTTCTTGTTCTGATTTTTTCATTCTCTTCTCCACCTTGAATTTAAAATGAATTCATTTATTATTAAATAATTTTAATCTTTTTAATTTTTATTGGTTCTCTCTAATTGAAAAATTTCGAACCTTATTCTTTCCGGGACCCTTTCCGTGGAATTTGTGTGAAAGATATCTAAAGGCTTCTTTAGCACTTAAAACATGACCGTCATCATCGATATATTCCAATTTGACATTTGGTTTAAAGCAATCCTTATCCTTAAAATCAGATGTCGGGCCATTGAATCGATCTCTCCTTCCAAATTTATCATCATCTCTGAAATAGAATTAAAAATTAACTCTTGAATTTTTAAATAATGTAAAATTTGCCAACAAAAGTAGAAAATTTACCCATAAGTTTTATCCTCAATAGAATAGTTTTGAGCTTGCAGATGTGCAAATCGAGAAGCTGATGGACGGTTTGAATCTTCTTTTTGCAAGTAACCTTTACTGATCGCTAAAGTCAAAGCTCCCCCAACGCCTTGGCCTAGAGAAGGTTCTACGTCCAAAATTGGAGCCTCCAATGCTGCAGTTTCAATAACTGATTCTTCTAAAATCAAAATATTTTGTAATTCTTGCTCCTTTTTTTAATATACATAAGAAAATAAAGTAAAATCCTATCCTCACCAGTTTCAACACTGTTCCAAGCTCCACGTCCTGAATCATCATTTTCGCCCATATTGTCATCTTCGATTTCTTCTTTTTGAAACTCCTAAAAATATTAGTCAATATTAGAAATAAAAAGAAAATAAAAACTTTGTAAAAGTGAATTAAGTAAAATTAAATTAAAATCAACAATTACCATTAAATCCTGAACATTTTCCTCTCTGTTTCCAGAAAGACCATAAGTTGGAATATCGCCAAGTGTTCTGCAAAATTCAGCTGTTGAATTCAAAACGATATTCCCAATTTGACTACTTTCTTTTTCAGGATCTGGTTTTATGTGTGAAACAACCTCTTCAATGCTATCTGTTTGTAACGTTTTTGAACGTTTCGCTTTTTTCCTAGCAAGCTTCATATCAAACTCCTTGTCCTCTTCTTCGATTTTTATTCCGGATACGTTTTCTGGTGGCGCTGTTCATTGAAAACGTAACTAAATTGCCAAAAAGTAATTACATGACTAGTACTTTCATGTATCATAAATTAAAAATAAAACCCTGAGGGCGTAAAATTTTAACTCACCTTCATAATCGTCAACATCCATCAAATTTTCTTCTTTTGGCTTGCTTTCAATTTTCCGATTTCGACGACTTCCCAGATCTTTCAAATAATCATTTGAATCGGGTACAAGATCAGTGGCTTTCAGCATCTTTTTAGATCTAATTTTACGAATCTATAAAAAATTAACATTAAATTAAAAATAAATAGAAAAAATTAAAAGAAAAAATACAGAAATATAGAAGAAATATAAAAATATAGAAGTATTATTAAATCAAACCTTCTTCTTCGGTTTCTTAAACTTGGCCATTTCCTCTTCATTATAATATTCACTGGCAAGTTTTGGTTCAATAAGTTTTAGTGACTCTAACCTCTTGTTTGCTAATCGCTGCTTAACCAATTCAACTTGTCGTTCTTTCATTTCTTTAAAATTATTAGAACCTAGGGCAAAACTTTCTTTTTTCTGTCCATCAATTTCTTCATCATACTTTTCTAAAACTGCCTTGATGGGCATGCCAAACTCATCCAGTTCATTTTCCTCATAAGCATCGTATCCGGGCTTTTTCTTTTTATTCAAATTACTTCGTTTGTAACGTTCTTCATCCAACATGTTTACATTCACAAGTACATCGTCGTCTTCGTCAAGAACACCTTGATCTTTTAAAGTTAAAATAGTTGTTTTGCCCTCTTGAAAAGTTTCCTACGAAATTTAAATTAAATTTGTAAATAATTCTTTTGACTGAATCCAAATAATTAGCTAGGAATATGTCGCTAGTTCAGACTTCGCACTCGATAATTAATTTTAAAAAAGTAGCAAAAAGTAGCTTTCAAATTAAAAAAAAGAATTAAAAAAGTAGCTATCGAAAAATTAATCTTGACGACTAAAAAAACTCGTTTTAGACACTTCACAAAACTGACAAAAATTCCATTCCATATTTTTTATTTTCCTGACTTTTTCCTAATTTTCATCAAAAATATGCTAATAAATTGAATTCCTACAACGAATTTCATATTATTCATGAAAAAATTTAATTCTTGCGAAGAATTTTATAAAAATATTCAAATAATAATTGATTTCTTTCGTCTAATTTTATGCAAATTCTAATCTAAATAATTCAATTCCTAAGAAATTTTTATTACCTATTCATGAAAAAAATTGATTTCTTACGAAGATATATTACAAAAATTTTTTTAAATAATTCTGTTTGGAAATTTTTTGAAAACAGTTGATATTAAAAATCATTGAATTGCGAAAAGATTTTATTAGAATTTTTTAAAATAATTGAATTTCCAAGAAGAAATTTATTACTTTTAAAAATAATTGAAATCTTGTGATGAATATTGTTATTTATGAAAATAATTAAATTTTGCAAAGAATTTTATTAAAATGGCTCAAAATAATTGAATTTTCGGGAATAATTTTGTTATTTATCGACATAAATGAATTCTTTCGAAGAATAATTTATGTAAATAATTGAATTCTTGAGAAGAATTTTATTAAAATCTAAAAGAATAATTGAATTATTTCAAGAAAATTCAATTAAAATTGTATTTCAAATAATTGATTTCTTTCAAACAATTTTATTAAAATATTTGAAATTAATTGAATTTCTGAGAAAAATTCTAATATTTTTGTAAATAATTGAATTCATCCAAAGAATTTTAAAAAAACCATTTTTTTAAATAATTGATTTTTTCGAGGAATTGAAATTAAATTTTTAAGAACAGGGTGTCTAACGGTCAAGGAAGTCATGGAAAAGTCAGGGAATTTTTTTGGTCAGGGAAAAGTCAGGGAATGTCAAAGAATTTCATTCAAAGTCAGGGAATTTTTTATAAATTTATAAAAAAATCAAAATTTTTTGTTAAAATAAAAATTTTGTTAATCTAAAAGAACTTCAAAAATTTGTATTACCATTTATTTCAATCATTAGATACTAATTTATTGTTAAATATGTCAGTTACCATATTTTTGGCCCAAGAAAGCAAAAATAAAATTAGAAAAAAGTCAGGGAAAAAGTCAAGAAAAGTCAGGGAAAAGTCAGGGAATTTTTTTCTCAATCCTTGTTAGACACCCTGAAGAATAATTTATTACATTTTTTGAACAATTCTTGTAAAATTGTATTAAAAATAATTGAAGTCCTGCAATGAATTTTATTATTTATGAAAATAATTGAATAGTTGCAAAGAATTTTATTAAAATTTTCAAAAATAATTGAATTCCTGAGAAGAATTTTATTACTTATGAAAGTAATTGAATTTTGAATGAATTTTATCAATTTTTTTGAAATAATTGAATTCTTTTGCGAAATTTTATGAAAATACTAGATATTGAAAATAATTGAATTTTGAATATTTTTTGAAAATAATTGAATCGTTTTGAAGAATTTGATTATAATTTTTTCGAATAGTTTTTTGATTTCTAGTATTAGCGAATTTAATGTAGTGGAAATTCTGAAAAAAAAACAGAAACAGTAGCTCTTAGTGGCTGAAATCTAAAAAAAAGTACCTAAATGGTACCACAACGTAAGAAAAGTAGTAAACAGTAGATTTTTGTAGATGAGTGCGAAGCCTGCTAGTTATAAATTAAATCAAAATTATAATTAGAACGAAATAATATTTTTACTTACAACGTCATGTTCGACTCTCAAACCTCTCAAGTCCTTTGTAGTGTAAGCCTTGTGTCTTTCGTTTTGAACCTCCTCTTTCACTAAATTCCCAATGCCAAACTCCTCATCTAATTGATCCAACATTTTTGCCTAAAAATAAAAGTTTTTGATTTCAATGTCTTGATGCCAAGAAATGTATTAACAAGAACTTGTTAAAAAATCTTACCCTCTCGTCAGCTTTTTTCTTTTCCATTTGTAATTTTCTGTTCTTCTCAATCCAAGTTCTAGCATCATCTTCTGAATCACTTTCTCCAAGTCCTTTAACTTTTGATAATTTAGTTTCAATTTTCCTTTTTTCACGCCAAGTATTCAGTTTCTCTTTAATTTTCTTAGCTCTGGCTTCATCTTTCTTATTGGGAGCGGGTTTGTGATGGAATTCTCCCAAATCATCTTTGAATACATTAAGATCGGACTTTGATTGCTCTTGAACATCCAAAGGAGCCAAACCAAGTTTAGCTCTCAATTTATTTGTTTCCTCAATAGACAGAGAAAGTTGTGAACCACCACTTTTTGGAGAAAGACTCTTTTCCTTTGATATATCGGGCGGCGGTGGTGTTGACAAATGCGCCTTTGATATTTTCGGTGGTGGAGGTGCACTGACAATTTCGACTAAAAAATTTAAATTTTTACACTTAGGTATGAAGTTATATTACGCTTAGTATGAAAATTTGAATGCAAAACTTGTGTTCGAATTTTTATTTTGCATGAACTAATTATGTAAATAGAGACAAAAATAATAAATAATTTACTCAATTATGCAAAATAGTTAACTAATTACTTACTGTCACTGTCATAATCCTTGCGTTCTTTTTTCTTGTGCTTTTTGTGATGCCTGTGTCTTTCTTTATCACGTTCAACGCGTTCAATTCGTTCAACAGAAATTGAACGAGAACGACTTCTGTGTCTTTTTTTCTTCTGTTCACGACACTTGTCAGATTTATGGCGTTTATTGGAACCCATTTTTAATTAATTTCCAAACTTCTAAAGGCGAATTATTTCATAAATCACAATTTTTAACAACAACTTCTTTAAAAACGTTTCTTATCAATTATTATCAATCGTCATCATTACGAAATAAAACATAACCTTCAAAGTTCGCTTTAATGTGGAGCTCACAACCAAGAACCAAATGACAGTTGCATAAATTCTTAACTGGAATTCACAGGAATCACAGGTAAGAAATAAGTGGCAGTTTTCATTGGTTGAAAAATAAGAGTGTCCAAAATTTAAACGTACGATTGGCTGGAAGACGTCTGTATTATCGAAATATATCGAATGGCTTACGCTGCTTCATTCAGATCATTCGTGACGTTTGAGAGCAACTTTGAGGTTATTTTGTTGTTGTTGTGCTTACAAATTTTTAAGAAACTAAAAAAAGTTATTATTTATTGAAGAGAGGCTTTTATATAATCAAGTACGATAGTAAAATATTTAATATTTTCTAAAGGATCTTAGTTTTTAAGACATTTCTAAAAATACAGTCTGACTATTTTGACTCTTACCTTTTGAATAAACTATTTTCTTTCGTTGCAGAATGGGTGAGCGATATAATATTCACAGTCAACTAGAGCATTTAATGTCAAAATATATTGGCACTGGACACGCCGATACAACCAAGTACGATTGGCTTGTCAATCAACATCGAGATTCTTGTAGTTCGTATATGGGTCACTACGATCTTCTTAATTTTTTTGCCATTGCTGAAAATGAAGCTAAAGCACGCGTGCGATTCAACCTCATGGAGAAGATGCTTCAACCTTGTGGACCACCACCAGAAAAGCCCGAAGACTAGAGAAAATTCTCGTATTTTATTAAGGACTATGAGACTCTAGGTATCATTTCAATAACACACTACATTTTACGTCAATGTAAATTTATTATTAAAAATAATTCTTACCAATTAAACTAATTTTATACCAATTTTAAGTTTCCATTTCTTGACTTGATTCTTCGTTCTTTTTTAATGATTTTGACACAGATTTAATCAAAGATTGTTGCATTATTGGAAATATTTGTTCTTCCGCTTCATTCAGTTTTTCTGTTTGAGATTTCATTGATTCCAAGTCTAAACTTCCGGTAAAGAAGAATTCGGTGATTTGTGAATGTTGTGTCATCGATGCTTGCACTATGAGACCGTGATTTTTTTCTTCTTTTATTTCGTCTCTCGATATCGATAAAAACATTGTTTCTTCTTCTGATGTTGGATCAAGGAAAACAATTTTGTCACGAATTCCCTATGAAGAGAGAAAAACATTTAACAATCGACTTTAATCTATATTGTACCATCTTGCATATTAATCACAATTGTAATTGTTCATACCATTGTAACTGCTGTTACAAGACCAAACATCGGAACATTAGCATTAGATAAAGCTAAACTTGCAGCCATGATAGCAGCAGCTAAAGCTGATCCACCATTTTCGAGAACAAGGGCATAAATATCCACTTGAAAATTAGGAAATTCACTCTGTGAAAAAAGTGAAATAATATAATAAATTATATTAGTAAAATTATTAATACTTTAATTTAACATGATAAACTTACACGACACACTGCAGGTTCTAATGCTCTCTGCATAACGCAACTATATTCTTTTTCTTCAGAATCTTGCTGATGAATCTTTCTTTTCGACGTGGAAAAAGTTGCAAATTTAAATTCACAAAATAATTCTCCTTGGTGGGTGTAATTACTTTTATTAGGAATTTCTCGTGGATCAAATACTGAACATATTACTTTCGTTCGACCCATTTCAATATAAGCAGATCCTTTTGCTTGGCTCACAATTCCAACTTTGACAACTAAAAATTATTTTTAAAAATCTTATTCAAATCGGAAAAATTTAACGCTTTAACATCGCTTTAAGTACATAACCTAACCTCAAATTAAGAAACATTTTTTTACACTGAATTATATTATAAAAGTCATAAATAGCTTACACATTTTTCTAAGTTCATTAAATTCTCTTCCATCTTCTCTCTTTTTCAAAGAATTTTCTTGCGATTTGTCTTTGACACTTCTGTCAATATAAACACTGTAAGGAATTGATATTTCTGGTCCGTTAATTCTTTTCTGATCCACCGGCATTTTTCTATTTAGAATTTAAAAGTTTGAATAATTGATTAAAATATATATAAACTATTTAATTTAATTTAATTAAAGAAAATTATGAAATAAACATTAACAATACAAAATAAAAACACAGCGCACGTGTTAGACAATTTAAAGACCATGTAATAGCGCCATCTTGTTTTTCATTCCAAATCGAATCTGGTTGGTTTTCCTGATAACTAAAGAATACTCAGTAGCCAATCAAAATTGTTCATTATAACAGAAAGAAGTAGAGCAACATTATTTAAAAATGATTTAATTATTTTTTCATTTTTTAAACATTTTAAACGCAAAATAAAAATTGTTTTGTATAATAACATTTTAGAAATTTGTAATTAAACATTCCGAAACAAAGAAAAATTGTAAATTATTTTCAAAAGATTTTTCTGAAATTGTAAGGTGTTTGCAAAAATAGCACACCTAGCAGCTAGCACACAACAGTGGCAGAAACAGGCAGAAATGACAGATTCGTATCATATGTTTTATCTTAATTCATCGGATTCATTCTGTTTTCCAAGTAAATATAAGTTGCATTTAAAGGGATAAAAAGAAGAAAAAAGTGAAGTTTAGTCACGTTTACATTGTGAAGAGCGTGCAATTTCCTGAGGTCAAAACTCAAAAAGTTCTGAATTTAAATATTTATTGATCGTGACAGGTGGGCGTAATTTCTCACGAGACCGTTTTGAAAACTTTCTGTGACGTAATTTGGAGACATGAAGGCGCCTTATTTATAATACGCATTATTCATTAGTATTTGCGGTATTTGCAAATTTTCATTTAAATATTTGCATTACCATTCGTTTTTAATATTTCACCTGTTACTCGTTTATCTTCCTCATCTTGCCGGTATGTTTTAAGGTTATAATAAATATTATTCTCAACAGCTTTTTATCATTTGCTGTCATTTATTGTAAAAATGCTCACAATTATTACTTATTCATAATAAATAGACAGAATTGGAATAGAAAATGAGTTCGTTAATTAGAAGGAAGTTATTTTTGTTTTTTAATTCATCAATTCGAGCTCATAAACCCGTTGTTTCAAGAAGAACTCAACACAGCAAAGCTGCAATTAATTCCACTATTGATACAAATCAGGTAAAAGTTGTTGAAAAATTGTTATAAATTCTATGTTTGTTAATTATATTTTTATTTTTATTAATTTTTATTAATTTTTTAAAGTTATTTTTAAGCTATAATTAATAAAAGAAATAATAATAATTATTATTATTTTAATTTCAGTTATCAAGTGATGTTGTTCCCGTTTTTAAGCAAGCGACACATTTTGGTGATAAAACAGCACTTCGTGATATGCATGGCGATTACACGTATCGTGGTATCTTTTTGAGTGCAAAACAATTTGCTAATGAATTAAATGAATTGCTTGGCGAAGGAAAACAAGAACGAGTGGCATTTTTATTACCAAATGATGCTTCCTACGTTATTGTTCAATGGGCCTGTTGGATAAGCGGTCAAATTGGTACATAATTTAATATTTTTATTTTCTATTGTTATGAATAGTTATCAAAATTTGAAAATAATTATAGAAAAATTTCTATTTCAGCTGTACCATTGAGCGATCAACATCCGACATCAGTTCTTGACTATTATGTTAGCGATGCTGATGCTAAAGTCATTATCACCACTATGGAATATTTACCATTAATTGAATCAGTTGCTGAAAAATCGAAAAGACGTTTAATAGTTTTCGACGATGTTCTTCGAGTATTAGCAATGAAAGTTGACGGAAAAATAGCGAACAATAAATCTGATCATGAATTCGAAAATTCTCTTGACGCAGGAGTTAAGGGAAATTTTTATAATAATAGTAATGCAATGTTTATTTACACTTCCGGAACAACGAGTAAACCAAAGGGTAAATTTTTATTTTTAAATTTAGTTGTAATTTAATTAGTCTAATTTTTTAATTAATAAGCATAAATTCTTATATTATAATTTTATTTTTTATGTAAGTTTTTATGTTCATATTTTAGAATTTGCTTCTTTTGTTATGTACGTACTTTTTTTATTTTCCTTTTAGTTGAGCAAAATATTTTAGTAAAACCATCGATTTGTAGGTATAAATATAAAATTGGTTTCAAATTAAAGTAATACTAAAATTAATTAATGAAGGTGTGGTTCTAAGCCATAAAAATCTGCAGGCCCAAGTTAATTCATTGGTGTCTGCTTGGAAGTACAACAGCAAAGATATTGTTCTACACACATTGCCTCTAAATCACGTGCATGGAGTTATAAATTTGCTCCTGTGTCCATTATATGTTGGTGCACGCTGCATTATGTTACCAAGATTTGAGTCATCATCCGTTTGGAGTGAATTGATTGCTGTCAATTTACAGAATTCCGAACGAACAAACGTTTTCATGGCTGTGCCAACTATTTATATGAAATTAATACAGGATTATGAACAACTTTTTAGTAAACAACCTAAAATTAAGGAGTACATTTATAATGTTTGCAGTACAAAAATGAGGTAAGTTGTTAAATTTTAACAAATTTTTAATTTCAATTAAGACTTAAATTTTTCACTCCAATTAAATTTCTTTTGCAGATTAATGGTTAGCGGATCGGCTCCTCTACCGAAACCTATTTTTGATAGATGGGAAGAAATTACTGGACATCGATTATTGGAAAGATATGGCATGACGGAGACTGGTATGACTTTGTCCAATCCTTTGGAAGGTGAACGCATTCCAGGTGAAAAAAATACTATTTTAAAATTAAATTATACCTATGGATTTTTTTAAATGCATTTCTAATCATAATAATTTTGTATTTAGATATTTTTGAAAGGTATATTTCGTTAAAATCGAATAACTTTTTAGGAACCGTCGGAACACCTTTAACAGGTGTAGAAGTTCGAATAACGAAAGCAGAAGCGCAAAGTGGTTGTGATACGGCAGTTCTTGTTCATGGGACAACAGAAAAGAGTAATGTCGTTATGAAAACTTCGGATCCTGTTTCTGGAGATCTCCAAATTAAAGGTCCAAGTGTCTTCAAAGAATACTGGAAAAAACCTGACGTGACTGCAAAGTCATTCACATCCGATGGATGGTTTAAAACCGGTAATTGTTTGAAAATATTTTTGAAAGATTATTAACTTTAGCTTGTTAGGGAATTATATTCAACGTTTCTATTAACTCCAAAAAAATTGTTTATAATTGCATTAATTTTTTCTTAAATAATTTAATTTTTAAAAAGTAGCCTTAAGATTGAAAACAGTCGAAAAATTGAATTTGACGACTAAAAAAGACTAATTCACAAAAAATTGATTCCATATTTCCCTGACTTTTCTAATTTTCATAAAAAATATTAACTTTTTTTCTTATTCTGGTAATATGTAACTTCAATTCTAAACTTTTCTAAAATTGAAAAAAAATTGCTGAAGAAAATCCAGAAGTGTCCTTTTCTAAAATTTCTTTTTTTTCTAATTTTTAGTTAAACTTCTTCAATAATAATACATAGTTAAAAATAATTTTTATAAGTAAAAAAAATTCTTTTAAATATAAAATTGAATTCCATTAAATTTGACAAAATTTCCAATTAATTGGACTAAAATTCTAACTTAAATTCATCTTTAACTCAATACTTGTTAGAAAGTTCTACGAGAATTCAATTATTTAAATAATAAATACAAAAATAAATAATTGATTGAATAAAAGATCATTTCTGAAAATTGAATTCTTATAAAGAATTGTAAAGAAATTGTAAAAAATAATTGAATTCTTTCAAAGAATTTGAATAAAATTTTTAAGCATTTTTCGAGGAATTTATATATTTAAAATTGTATTAAAAACAATTCAATTCTAGGAAAGAATTTTATTATTTATGAAAATAAATAAATTCTTGTAACGACTTTTATTAAAATTTTTTTAAACAATTCAGTTCGAGGGAAATATTTTATTATTTTTGACAATAATTTATTGAATTATTGTAACGAATTTTATTAAAATCTTTTTAAACAATTCAATTCCTGGGAAAAAGTTTACTATTTTTTAAAAATAATTGAATTCGTGTAAAAAAATTTATTAAAATTTTTGTAATATTTGATTTTTTCATTAAAAAAAATTGAAAATAATTAAATTTCATTAGAAAAAATAATTACAATTGTATGAAAAATATGAATTCTTATATACAAAAATTGTATCAAAATTATTATAAATAATTGATTTTTTTTTTTTGAGAAATCAATAAAAAGTTTTTTTAAATCAAGATTCGCGGTAGAGAATCGCCGCCAAGTAAAAAGCAAAAACCGCGAATGTATATTCTCAAAATATCGGCTGTTTTTCGATAAAATTGAATAACTCGAGTAAATCTTAACCGATTTGGCTCATTCTTTTTTCGTTGGATAAAGAATCAAAAAAGAAAGAATTCTTTTAAGTTTACTCAATATTTTATATAGTTTTATAGAATTTAGGCCAGGAAAACCGGAAAAATAGCGATTTTTTGAGATTTAGACAAACGTGGAGCGTAAACTCCTAAATGGATTTCTGAAATATTCTAGAATATTATTAATTAGGTTAAAATCTCGATATACATTTCAGGAAATTTTAATTCACTTCGTATTTTTTGAAAAATTTTGATTTTTCTCAAAAAAATTTAATTTTTTGACATTTAGACAAACGCAGAGACTAAACTTCTAAACGGTTATGTGAAATATTCTAGAATGTTATTGATTGGGTTGAAATCTCGATATACATTTCAGAAAATTTTAATTCACTTCGTATTTTTTGAAAAATTTTGTTTTTTCTTAAAAAAAATTCAATTTTTTGACATTTAGACAAACGCAGAGACTAAACTTCTAAACGGTTATGTGAAATATTTTGAAATATTATTATGGATTGAAAGCTTGAAATTTATTTTAAAAACTTTTTTGTTTTTATGTTATTTTTAGAGTGTATAGAATAAAAATTTTAAAAATCATGTAAAAATTTCTGTAAAGAATCATATCTTAAATTAATTCTTATTTAAAACTAAATTGTATTTTACAGGCTTCGAAGTGACACACTTTTCCACTTTTTTGACACTTTTTTTGGTCAAGCCTACTTTTTGCTACTTATTTTGTCAAAAAGCTACTAAATTCTACTTTTTTCTAAAAAATGTAAAAAAAATTTACAGAATTCAAGAATTTTAGTTTTTTTGGTGAATTTCGTAGATTTCAAAAAACCCGCGAAGTGAATTAAATTTATTATTGGACGCGTGATTATAATATAATATTATAATAATTACTAATAGTGGATGTTTATTAAATTACAACTTTTTAACGTTTCGAATTTTTCGTATCTAATTTTATTATTCTTTAAGCTTCTTAAAAAAATTAAAAACTAAATTTTTCATTTTTCACTATATAATTTAATAGTACCTACATAATACCTTTTTTGACTTTATAAAGGTTTCATCAAGTATAGAAAAAATCAATTAAGAATGAAAACTTAATTCTTTTGGTTATATAAATTGTTTGATTAAAAATCCAAAATAATATTTATTTAACGTGATTATTTATTATATTATGTTTACAAACTTTATGTCAAATTTAAAAATATTAATTGTATTTTCAATAATACAGTGTTTTAAGTATCGGTTGTTCAATAATAAAAAAATCATCTATAAAGATTTAAGATCTATCTAGAAGAAAAATTATAATTTTTTTATTGGAATTAAATTGCTCATAATTTATTATTGTACAAAATTATGGCTATGTGGATTCTAAAATTTTAAAAATTTATATGACTAAAAACAATCAATTTTTTTCATTTTGATAGTTGTTATTATTAAATTACTAAAAAATGTTTACGTTTCATTTTTAAAAATTAGATGGCTGATAAAAAGTTATTGATATAGTTTTTTAAAAAATAATAAGGAGAAAGAAGGTGTCAATTTAACTTCTCAAAATTATGAGCCTGTTATTAAAAAACAAATTCTTATGAAAGATCTCATTTAAGTATTATTAACAATTACATTTCATTATGTAAATAAAACTTTCTAATGTAAAATATCGACAAAAAAGCTATTATATTTTCATGTTTTATGTTTATAAATCAAAATTTAAAAAAAATTTTTGTGAATTCCTATTTTTAGTATTTTTTTCTTTCAATTTTTTGGACAACAACATATATTCACTTAATTTTCTTACTTAAAAAACTAATTTTACTTCATTTTTAATATGCTACTTTTTGCTACTTTTTTTCAATTTAGAGGACACTTTTTTCTTCCAAAATGATACTTTTTCACACTTTTTTTTTGACCTGCTATACTAGACTTCGAAGCCTGATTTTATTTTAAATTATTAGTTCAAAGACCACAATATTTTTACAATTAATTATATCATTTATTAAAAAGTTGAGATGACGCAATAGTATATTTCGTAACGAGTGCGAGCAGTTGTCAATTTTTAAATGAGCACTTTTTTTGGAACAAACTGTAGGCGAAGCGAAGCTTCGCCTACAGTTTGTTCCAAAAAAAGTGCTCATTCAAAAATTGGCAACTGCTAGCACTAGTTACGAACGATATTTTTCATAACAAGGTGCAAAAAAGTGCCCTTTTTTGCACCGCGTTATGAAAAAAGTTTTAAAATCCCAACAAAACCATCTTTGATGCAAAAAGTTCCGCCAAGTAAAAGATTTTGTGACTGTCCAAACAATTAGTGAAATAAAAGTTTACCAAGTAAAATTTATAATTAAAATTTTAATAATGATTGATTTTAAATATTTTCTCTACTACACAACTCGAAGTACATATTGCAGTTGAAAAAAACAACCCGGGCTTAGCTGTTGTTATTGTACATCGCGGCTTAATTACATTTTCGAATTAAGTCAATGTTCTTCATTGCATTTTGAATTGTAACAAATAAAATTTAACTTTATAATTAACATTAACAAAAAACGAAATCTAATTACTCGTCATAATAATATAAAAAATTTCTATTTCAGCAATTTAAAAATCTTGGCGTCAATACTTTCATTAATTACAAGTTAGAAGCATTATTTAAAAATCTTGGCGTCAATAATGCTTCTAACTTGTAATTAATGAAAGTATTGACGCCAAGATTTTTAAATTGCTGAAATAGAAATTTTTTATATTATTATGACGAGTAATTAGATTTCGTTTTTTGTTAATGTTAATTATAAAGTTAAATTTTATTTGTTACAATTCAAAATGCAATGAAGAACATTGACTTAATTCGAAAATGTAATTAAGCCGCGATGTACAATAACAACAGCTAAGCCCGGGTTGTTTTTTTCAACTGCAATATGTACTTCGAGTTGTGTAGTAGAGAAAATATTTAAAATCAATCATTATTAAAATTTTAATTATAAATTTTACTTGGTAAACTTTTATTTCACTAATTGTTTGGACAGTCACAAAATCTTTTACTTGGCGGAACTTTTTGCATCAAAGATGTTTTTGTTGGGATAATTAATTTCTTTCAAAAAAAATTTTTTGAAAAAATTAAAATTTTCTGTGAAAATATTATATATGAAAATAATATAATTTTTGAGAAGAATTCTATTATAACTTCCTTTTTTAAATAATTTAATTTTTGTAATATTTGATTTAAATTGTAGATATTGGAAATAATTGAATTTCAGCAAAAAATTTAAGTAATTGTGAAAATAATTGAATTCTTGCGGAATTTTTTTTTTCAAATTGTTTAAAATAATTGAATTGTTTCAACGAATTTTATTAAAATTTTTTGTATTGTTTTTAATTAATTTAAGAATTTTATTTTTTCAAAAGAAAAGAAAAAAGTATAGTTTTTATAGTGTCACAAGTCTAGAAAAAAGTATCCAAATAGTATCAAATCGTAAAAAAGTAGTAAATAGTATAGGTTTTAGTAGATGAGTACGAAGCTTTGTAATTTAAATGTTTAAAATTTTTTTTTCTTGTAATTATTAGGAGATACTGTTCAATATGAAAATGGAATATACAAAATTCTCGGTCGAACTTCAATTGACATTATAAAATCAGGAGGCTACAAAGTCAGCGCTTTAGAAGTAGAAACAGCCATTCTGGGACATCCCGATATTATCGATTGTGCAGTTGTTGGAATTTCAGATTCAACCTGGGGCCAAAAGGTCAGTTAAACATTACATTTTATATTTTGATTTAAAAATAAAGAATTTCAAAATATTGTTTACGTAAACTTTTCTTCAATTATTTTTTAATTTTACATTTTTATTCTGTAAATAGGTCGCTGCTGTCGTTGTATTGAGAGAAAATACAGAAGTGATATTATCCCAGTTGAGAATATTTGGTAAAAAGTCGTTGCCTCATTATGCAGTACCCACAGTTTTAAAAGTCGTTGAAAAAATTCCCAAAAACAATATGGGAAAAGTGAATAAGCCTTATATTTTAACGACAATATTCGAGGAGAAATAATAAGAAATTTTTATATTATCGAACTAATGGAAACGATGCGGAACAATGGTTTTTGACTTTATAATATTCTTATATTTTTAGAATATGGTGCGTTGTATGAGGAAAATAATCGTAAGTTATTCGAAATTCACTTTTATTGCGAAAAATAATTATTGAATTCTAAAAAGAAGAAAACATATAAAAGGGAACTATTAGCAACATAATTATATTCACGAAAAAACAGATCAAAATTTGCAAATGAAACTTATTTCTTGTAATTTATGAGCAAAAATATGTTTTCGTTTGAATATTAGAAATAAGTCAGTAACGATGACGTCTGACATTTTATGTTAAGGGAATGTCAAAGTCACTTCGATTTTCTCTATCGATTTTGACAGTCTCTTAAAATTCATAAGCACATTTACTACCAAAAACTTAATTTTACTAATTTAATTGGATTATTTGGTATATTACGGTGATAACAATTTTTACTTCACATATATTAACATATTATAACATTGGCTGTAAAATTTTAATTATAAACATAATTTGAGTATTAGAAAATAAAATAAAATTTTCTAAAAAGTTCTAAGAGTTGCAATTTTGATTTTTAGCTCAAGACTTGTATCTTTTTGATAATTGTATTTTTGTTCTTACGCAATAATTGGACCAATAAAGACCCATAAGGCCTATAGTGTTCCAGAACAAAATTTTAATAGAATAGATAAAATACTCTGGGTGAATATTTCAGGAAAAAAAAGCTTGTTTTTGGTTTTGAATAAAAATTATAATGCACTATTTTATTTCTGAAAAAAATGTATTTGTGAATAATATCTTTTATCAGAAAATTTTAAATATACTTCTTGGATATACTATAAAAATCTCCATAAGAAACTTTTAAAACTAATGCCTTTGTTCCGAAAACTTTTCTATTGCATTCTTTACATTTTTTGAAAATTACGAATCCTGGAATTTTTTTTGTGAAAAATGCGCCATACGTGATTTCACACATGAATATGTATTTCCCGATGCGGGTCTGGAGTGATCTTATTTTTTTTCTTTTCACAAACGATTTGTGTTCTTTTATATTTGATCGTTAAAGTCTAGATTATTTTTTTATATATTAGAGAGATGATAAAATTGTTAAAAAAGAGGAAAAGAATTTTTTTTTTAATAGAGAGGAAAACAATTAATGTTGAGATTATTTTAAAAGTGCGCGGTCCATTGACAGTTCTATTGGGTTCTATCTATTAATGACTGTTTTTTCACGAGAAGATACTAAAAAACAGCCGACAAAATATGAGTAGTTCCCACTCAAGAATCCCATCTTAAATTTCTCCCTCCAGATTTAACAAGCTTACATCTTCAGTTTTCCAGGAAGGACAACATTAACGGATAAGAGATGAAATTCCATATTGAAGATGGCAAAAGCGTTTGCTTCTTGCCAGGACCAACACACATCGCCAATTTTTGTGTTCAAAGGACATGAAAGGAGCCGATCAAAAAATCCAGGATCCAATTCTTCCATGGGGGGTCCCTCATTCGAAACCGGATGGAGGTCGTTTATGCAAGATTATTCTCAACCCGCCAGAGAGAGAGAGAGAGAGGGGGGGGAGAAGGCAAAAATTCTTCTTCAGGTGCGGTGTAACTTAAAAATTTTCCTTCATCGCACACACACACAAAAACACTAAAGAGAGGTTGATGGAAATTCTGTTGCGACATCGTCGGTATAATATAATGTATTACAAAGAGAGCCGATGAGAGGTCCGCCGGGTGTGCAACCTGGACACCCGGGGGTAAAGCGGGAACGTCGGCGTTAAGAGAGATTTTTCGTTTTCAACATTCTTCCTACCTGAAATTGTCATTAAGACAGCGGGACCATAATGGACGAGTGAATGGTGAGTGGAGAACCAAGAAAAAAAGGTCGACAAGTGAGTAGTATATGATACTCGAGGAGATTTAGAGGGAGCGAGTTTATCTGCGTTGAAAATAAAGCCATTACCACATGGTCATCTTGAATCCAAAGAAGAATGGTGAACGAGTTGACGCAAGGGGATCCAAACCCACAATCAGTTTATGGAGAATGAACAGTAGTGGATGTCATGAGAGAGGACCCATATGTGTGCATCTGACGGGAGAATTTCTATACTCCTTTATACTGGGTGTCTTCACTGTCCTCAAATTATTTCATTATACATCACTCTATGGAAGTCGGATTCTAGATTTCATCGCTTGGAATTTATTACTACATCAGTCAAATTTGTGTTTTTACACGTTTTTCAGTTTCAAAGGGACAAGTTATACCGATTCAAATTTTTCCGCAAATAATTCGTATAATTTATCAATTGAAAAGATTTTTATAAAAAATGTATTTTACATTTTTAGAGTGAGTGATCAAACTTCATGGGTGGATCGAACAATTTTTCGGTAACAGTGATTTTTACATAATCAGGGTTGCCACAGATCAAGAAAATCGAGGAATTCAGGAAAAAGTCAGGGAAAGTAGAATTGATCAGGAAATTTTATTAAAAGCAGGGAAAAAAATTAAATTTTTGAAATTCATAAGATAATTCTCAATTTTAGTGTCTATAGAAAGCTTTAAAAATATTAAAGAGAATTAATTCTTCTTAAATTTCATTTTGTTTGTATTATAAACTTTGCGTTCACAAAAAAACTTAAATTTTTTATTTCTGACAATATTTGAACTTATTACAGAATATTAAATTGACTTTATTTAAAACAATTCAATTCTTGAACAACTATTGTAAAATTATTACTTATAAATTAGGGGAGACTGAGGCGAAAAGTTAAATTTTGCATAAATGATTTTTTTTTTTGGCAATATAATCCGCTTAGATGCAAATATTTGTATATCAATATTGTAGGGCAACTTGTCCCCTACAACTTTCAATAAAAAAGTTCCTGATATTTTCGCATAAAATACATGTTTTGTCCTTTTTTGAAAATTTTGTTTTTTTTAACTTTTCGCCCCATGCTGGGGCGAAAAGTTAAATGGCTGGGGCAAAAAGTTAAATTCTATTTTTAGCCTACTAAAACTATTTTTTGATAGGTGTTAAGTAGTAGATAAGTTAAAGTATACGTAAACAAGTAATTTAATTAATAAAAGATCTTTGTTTACTTAACAGAAGCTTTAGAATAGTTATAAAGTTAATAAATTGAAATTTCAAAAAAAAAAAAATTTTTTTGGTTTATTTCACGTGAACGGTTTTGTTTTTTGATAAAGTACTTGCCCAATGTTAAATAAATAATTTTTAAACAAATAAACCCAAAAAAACGAAAAATAAAAAAAAAATTTTTAACTACATGTAAAAATACATTTAACTTTTCGCCCCAGGGTGCGTTTTTGGCTTTAACAACAAATATAAAAAATCTGACTAAAGATATTTAGCAAATACCTTTAGGTATCTCTTCAGGGGACCCAAATAAGGTTTAAAAAAAATCGCGATGAGAATAAATTTAAAAAATATACTTCAAAGTTGATATTTTCTTTTTCGAACAAATTTTCAAAAGTAGGTTAAAAAAAAACTTTCAATATAGACACCACAAAAATAAACAGAATTGCACACAACTCCGGACATTTATTTAGGGTGATAACACCCTTCTATAATTAAAATTGCAATGCTTTAACTATTCCCGTTCGAAAGATAATGAATTTTAACGGTTTTGGCAGTTTAACTTTTCACCCCAGTCTCCCCTATTGAATGAATAATTTTACATAAATTAATTTACATAATTTCAAAAATAATTGAATTTTATAAGAGTTGAATTTACAATTTTTATAAATAATTGAATTTCAAAAAGTTTTAAATTGCAATTTTAGAAAATTTGAAATTCAGATTAATTTAATTAGAAATTTTGTTGAACTTTGTTTTTTAAAAAATATTAATTAAAATTCTTTTCAAATTAGTGGATTTTTTGATTTGATCAAAGGTTCTTTCCAGAAATCTAATTATTTTCAGGAATTTTGATAAAATTCTTTGCACAATTCAATTATTTTCATAAATAACACAAGAATTCAATTCTTTTCTAAAATAATAAAATTCTCCACAGAAATTCAATTATTTTCAAAATTTTTTAAAAATTTTTTGCCAAGATTTCAATTACTTTTATTAATAATAAAATTTTTGACGAAATCCAATTATATTGGGAAATTTTAATAAAATTCTTAGCAAAATTCAATTTTTAATACTTATATAATATTCAATTATTATCTAAAAGCTTTAACTGAAATTCATTTTTAAATTATTTTTTATTAGGAAATTCGGCGAGAATTCAATTATTTAAATACAAAAATAATAATTTAATGAATAATTGAATGTTTCCTAAAAAGAATTTTATTATTTACAAAAATAATGTATTACTCTGTAAAAAAATTTAATATTTATGAAAATAATTGAATTATTGTGAAGAACTTTACAAAAAAATTTTAAATAATTGTTTTTTTTATTTAATTCCAATTCTTTATTAAATAATTAAACTCCCTGTGAAATTTTTATTATTTATTAAAGATGTGCAAAAAGCTCGAATAGCATGGTCGAGCTCGAGCCGGGCTCGATACTCGAGCCAGGCTCGGGTTTTAGTTACTCAAAAATATTTGAGTGCTCAAAAAATTCAAGTGCTCAAAATTATTTTAGGTTTAATACTGCACGTGTCGGATGGAATTTGGTTCAAGTTCGGATTGATTCTGCTCAGCTCTGCTAGAAAAACGAAAAGCTTGAAATACTCGATCGAGCTTTTTGCACAACTCTATTATTTATGAAAATAATTATATAAAATTTGCATCGAATTTTATCAAACATTTTTTTTAAATAATTGAATTTTTTTGGGAAATATTTTTAAAATAGTTGATATTGAAAATAATTGAAATTTTGAGAACTTTTTTAAAATTTTCGAATATAATTGAATTTTGGCGAAATAATTGACTTATTATATTGAATTTTTAGAAATAATTGAATTTTGAAAAGGTTTCAAATTCAAATCTTTTTGAGAATTTGCAATTTTAATACTTTTAATTATAACATTTCAGTATACAATTTATTCTATTTTCTTTTTGAAAAATTTTAATCCAATTTTTTTTTACATTTTTATTTTATTATTTATTATTATTATTTATTTATTTATTATTTATTTTTATTTATTTTTTTTTTATTTTTATTTTTTTTTATATTCTACTAGCAAAGTCCTACGCGCGCGATGCGCGCGTGAATGAATGATTTAAAGAATTATCACGGTAGCAATTTGCCTACCTGCGCTTTCCACAGAAAAAAATTAATAATTTTAATTTATATTCTTGCATGTTTACAATAGTTATGATTTTTAAAAAAATCTCGGTATTTCAACTATATTATCATTTCCACGCCTCAGAAGTCATTTAAAAAAGTTGCAAGAAGATCGAAGGCGGGGAAAGCAGTGATTTTTATTTTTTGTCACAGATTTTTCAGAAATCCTAAAATATAAAATAAATCAAAATCACTGCTTTCCCCGCCTGCGATCTTCTTGCAAAATTTTTTAATGACTTCTAACATTAAAATAAATAATTAGCAAACGAAAAAAATTGCTTCCAAGGGGTGGAAATTATAATTTAGTTTAAATACCGAGATTTTTAGAAAATCCTCGAAAAATCAAAATTACTACTTTTCTTGCCTTGGATCCTTTTGCGATTTTTTAATGGCTTCTGTTATTAAAATAAATATAATTACCAAGTGTAAAAACATGCCTCTACTCAACTCAAGTTTCAAATGTAATTTTTATACACACTGTAAAAAATTTTTGGGGTAATTTTACCAAAAATGTTTTGGAAGTAATTTTCACCAAGAATTTGTGGGTAAAAATACACAAGATTTTTGGAAGTTTTACCCAAAATTTCTTGAAAAAATTCCTATTAAGTTTTAGGTAAAAATGCACAAGAGTTTTAGTGATTTTACCCAAAGATTTTGGAAGAAATACCTAAAAGGTTTTGGGTAAAAATAAAAACATTTTGGTATCTTTTATAAAAGTTTTGGAAAAAATACCCAAAAATTTTTAGGTAAAATTACACAAATTTTTGAACTTTTGTCCAAAGTTATGTGTAGAAATACCCATGAAATTTTTTGAGAAATTCAAGACTTGTGATAATTTTTTATCTAAACATTTTGAGAAAATACATAAGTGATGAAATGGAATAGTTAATTTTTCATCCGCAATTTAAAAATTCGCTAATATAATTTTAAACAATAATTGCAGATTATAGTGATTCTTTTTATTTCATATAAAATATGTTTTAATACAAAAATATTTTACAAAATATGTTTTCACATACAATAATAAATAGTTATGAAAAACAATAATAAAATAGTATGAATATTATATTAGATTAATCATTATCAACACTTATTATTAATCTACTTATAACAAGAAATTAACAATCGTCGAAATAACAGATAATATAATCAAGCAGATTAATTAATTAAAAAATTCACTATTATTCACTATTTATAAAATATAACATCACACATACATTTACTTTCAATTAAAAACCACATTTTTTATTAAAAACACTGTAAAAACAAGAAAACCTTCACGCGCGGATGTAGCTTCTCTAGTAAATGCTGCAGAGCAACTGACGCCAAAAAGGACGCCAAAAAGGCCTTAGCTGGCCATCTTAAGATGAACCAGATGTGACAAAACCTTGAAAATTTTCACAAGAGTTTACCCAAGCTTTAGGAAAATTCTCCAATTTAATTAGGTAATATTTCACAATTTTTGTAGAATTCCCAACATCTTTGGGTAAAATGACTTTACCCACAAAATTTGGAAATTTTCCCAAGAGTTTACCCAAGTTTTAGGAAAATTTTCCAATTTATTTAGGTAATATTTCACAATTTTGGTAGAATTACCAAAAGTTTTGGGTTAAAACGACTTTACCCAAAATTATAAGAGAAATTACCTAAGAAATGTTAGGAAAATTTACCAATATTTTTTACAGTGCATGTAATTTTCTCATGAAATCCCTCAAATATTTTTTAAGCTCATATAAATGTAATAAAATTCAAACTCAAAAGATTTAAATTATAATTTCTGCAAATATTTTAATTTTCATTCTTATGTTTCTAATAATGGTTGGGGTACAGTTTTTCTAAATCGTATTTTCTAAATTTTTTTTTTTTTCTAATAAAGGTGAATTTCTAAAAAACTTTTTTCTAATAATAAAGGTGATTTTGAAATTTTCTGTCTTCTAATAAAGCTAATTTTTTAAAAATTTATTTTTCTAATGAAGGTAATTTTCAAAATTTTTCTTTTTTCTAACAATATTCTATTTTTGTAATCACGATCAATAAGTACATATGATTTAAATATAAAATTAATGAAAATTTGTTAATTCTTTAAAAAAATACTTGATATTTCGTTAAAAAATTATAATAAAAAATAGAAATTATGCAAATTACTTAACAAAATTTTTAAATAATCTGGTTAAAAATCGTAATTAACAAATTATAGGGATTTTTTCCCTAAAGATATTTAAAATTTTCTAAAAAATTTTTTTATAAATATATTAACTTTGGAAATTTAAATGTAAAAATGATGCAAATTATTTTTTTTCAAAGAAGAATAGAATTTTGTTTACAAATTTTGATAAGAAATAGTAATTTTATAAAAATTTTTCTTCATTTTCAAAAAGAAACTTATATAATTTTGTAAACAGAATTGTAATATTGAGAAACAGAAAATTTAATCTTTATTTTTAAACAATTTTCTAATTTTTATCAAAATTATGGAATTTTAGAAATTTTAGGAAAATAAACATTAGAAATTATAACTTTTTATAAAAACTTTTTTCAGAAAACAGATTTAATTAGAAATCGCCTTTTTAGTCAAAAAGGTGTAGAAAATACTTTTTTTAAAAATAGTGTTCGCCTACCCTAATAATTGTTAGTATTCATCCGAAAAATATATTGAATAATGTTGATAATTGAAGGAAAGAAATGTTTAATAGAATTTATAAGTATTATTTTTTCTGAAATAAATAAAGTATCCGATTCTGCGTAACCGGAATGGCAAGAGTATCAAAAAATGTAAAAAATGCGGAATTTTTTTTAAGTTTATTGAATTATCATTTTATAGGAGACTGAATTTACCAAAAGAAATAAAAATTCTAAAGATTTAATTGAAAAACACTATTTTAATCTAAAAAACATACTAAATATTTAAACTTCAAAATTTAAGTGTCTTTAATCAATTTATTTATTTTTTTGAGAATTTCATTAAATTTATAAGAATTAACAAAATAATAGAGAATTCTTGAAAAAATTACATGTATTTACCATTTTTAACATCAGTTGAATAGAGGCATGTCTTGATCATTTTTCTTTTATTTGTAAAAAAATTTCTTTGCATCAAGTGGTTATCACACATATGGGAATACTCATAACCAAAATTTCTATCAAAACATTAATTACTATAGAAAAACAAAAGACGACACTTTCTGTTCACGGAATAGCAAATTATTATTATGTACCTATTTATTTTTTTTACATTTTTATTTTTTAATATTTATTTAATTGAAAAATTTCCTAATAATCGAAATTTAATAGAATGAAATTGCAAACAAGCGAATTTCAAAATTTATTCAGGTCA
The DNA here is from genome assembly GCA_032872505.1 of Leptopilina syphax. NCBI lineage: Eukaryota > Metazoa > Arthropoda > Insecta > Hymenoptera > Figitidae > Leptopilina > Leptopilina syphax. Next base: position 25,489,120 of record CM065469.1, on the reverse strand, counting down.
ACTTTCTTTTTTGAATAATTGAATCGTGAATTTCTAAAAGGGCTCAACTCGTAAAACTGTAAAATTTCAAAAAATCGAGTTGAGCCCCTTTTCGAAATTCACAATTTAATTGAATTTTCAAAGAAAATTGACAAAAATTATTAAAAATAATTGATTTAGATAATTTTAAGGTACAAATTTCAGAAAATTGAATTGAAATCATGAAAATCAAATGAAATAAAAAATTTGAAATCATTAAAATAATTTTGAAGTGTATTTACAGTTGCAATTTTTATAAATTTTATCAAATTTCAAAAGGGTTTGAAAAAATCTTTATTCATATGGAAAAATAATAATGATTAAATATTTATTCTAAAAAGAAGATATTAATGTTTTTGGATAATTTTAGAATTGAAGAAATTTGCAAAAAATAGTGTATTATGCAGAAGGGTTGGAACTCAAAGCTTTGCAGGTGAAAAAAAGGTCGCGCAGGCGAGTAGCGACTGCTCTAGCCTTTTTTTCTCTGTGTCACTACTTTTTTCCCTCTGACATCACCTAGCCTGTAAGCTTCAATTTACAACCCAATTCACACAATAAAACCAGGTTTTCGAGCTTGTCAAAAAATTATAACATTTTTTTGAGTATATCTAATAATTATTTTTAGAGTCAATCATAATATTTTTTAGAATCAGGAAAAATGTGAAAATTCCGTCTATGTAAATCGGGAAAATTGAAAATTAAATTTCTGTGGCAATTCTGTGTAGAGATTTGAAAATATACAATTAATTTGATTTATATCGGTTTTTCAGATTGGAAAGCACGCCGATTTATTGAAGATTGTGTCTCGAAGGAAGAATGAAGAGTTGTGCGTTATTTCGATAATGAAGAAGTGTGGAGGATGGGTCACCCTATATAGTTTTCTCTCCCTTGCAAGCACTTGTGCCTGTGCGTGTGGACCATGGGAGCATGGGGGAACCACCGCGAACCGCATTCTCTACCTGTGTGGTCAGGACCCCAAGGGGGATTCTAAAACAAAGACTACTCAACTATACGGCACGTTGTTCTAACATAACTCTCATTATGAAACAATTTCCACGTCTCCTTTTTCGAACGAGAGAGAAGAGAGGACGACGCTTTATGAACACCGCCGCTTCATCTTCACTATCATCGCCAGATCCAGTCCTATTAGCCAATTGTCATGCGGCTTGCTTTTCCTTCGGCAGGTGCCATTGGCCATAATATCCAATTCCAAATGATTCATAAACACGATACTCGAGTATCGTCTGTTTAATGGTAAAAGGACTGCTGATTCATGAATGAGGCTCTGCATCAAAGAGAGCGTGTTGGTGTTCAAAAAACTTGAAAACTGCTGGTGATTATCAATTCGCTCCCGTGAGGGGAAGTTAGACTTTCCCCCACCGAGCGAAGCTATCACCGCGGGGCGCGAACCCCTAATCCCTAATCAACTGCTTTTTGGTAATAGAATTTTAAATTCTTATTCTTCACAATTCAACGTAATATTTGTAATTCTCCCTTGCCCTTTCACGACATTTTATTTATTTTTATTTATTTTTATTTATTTTTATGTGACACCTGGATCGCACTATCAGCCCCGAGAGTTTGGAGCACTCCACTGCCGATGGTGGGGAATCGATCATCTTCCATAGCGACTGTTATTAAAAGGTAATAAATTTCAAAGCGGGATTTCAGGTGACATGTGAAGGTTGTTTAACATCTGGCGGTAAATTTGTTAGCATAGAAGAAGAAGCAAAAGAAGAAGAAGATGTTTTCTGGGCAGGATGTTATATATAATAAGTTTCGAGTGCCCTTTGTTTCAAAGTGTGTGGGCTGAGAAAAATCTTGATTTGTCATAACGAACCACTTAACGATGCTTAATAACAGCCTTTTTAAAACCTCAGCCAGTGCCCTCCGATCCGCTCAGAAATCTCGAGTGATCTTGACGTGGATCTAGGTGTGGTTTATACCCACATATACGCATGAGAATTATACGCAAAAGCATATTCTCTTATTTGCTGCCATTCTTAATATACCAAAAGGTGTTGGCATCTCGAACATGTGAAAATTATTCCTTTTAACGCGAGAAAAACTTTTCTGTCTCCAAAATTTATTCTCTACGACAAACTTTTTTGTCACCAAAATATGACTATCGTCAGAGAACAAATTTTGGAGTCAAAACAGTTTTTATCCACTCCTTAAATTTGAATTATTTTTCCTGACTAGTATTTTCTATTAGAAAAACTTTTTCATTGTCAGAAAATAAATTTTGGAGACAAAAATGTTTTCGTCCAAATTTGAATTATTTTTCCTGACTAGTATTTTCTATTAGAAAAACTTTTTTTATTGTCAGAGAATAAATTTTGAAGACAAAAAAGTTTTTCTAATAGAAAATACTAGTCAAGAAAAATAATTAAAATTTTCAAAGTGGATAAAATTTATTTTGAATCTGAATGATTATTTTCGAAAATGTACACAACATTTGGTAAGAATTTCACAGCATATTCCACTTCCGTCTTATTATGCGCGTAAACATCTTTGATCTGCAGATTTCAAACTTTCTCTTTATCCACCCGCAATGCTTTTATGATTAAAATTATTTTCCACTCATTTTTCAAAAAATGATTGCAAAATTATTGTTGAAAAAACTAAATTCCCAATAAAGTGAAAGCTCAAAAATAATTTTTAAATAAAGAATGGTGGGAGAAGAGAAAAAGAGAAAGAAAGAGAGAGATAGAGAGAGATTACAACTGGAATTTCAACTTTCGTGACTCGTTATCTTATTATTTAATGCTCAGAATTTTCATCTTTGTATATTAGTTTTTGAAAAATATTAAAAATACATATTGTGAAAGGGAATTTTAATTGAACAACACAATAATTGAAGGTGTAATTGCTAATTTTTCGGATTTATTCCTTATGTACAATAGACAATTATATGCGAATATCGGTGTAAACAATTGTTTAAAAATATACATTTATAACAATTGTAAAAAATATACATCATACGTGGTGTACATTTACAACTCGTACTTTTTTTTATTTACAGTGTGTACATAGTCATACCTATTCACACATTTTACATCGCAGCTAAAGTTATTATTAACAAAAATTTGTACAAATATACACGCTTTTCCTAAAAGATTCGTTAGCAAAAAAGTAATAAATAATATTCCTTAAGCAGGTACGGATTTACGTTAAATATTTTCAATTTTGTAATTCACAAAATCACATATACGTATAAATATATTACTCGCGTTCATTAAAAAAAAGAGAATAGTCTATAAAGCAAAATGCTTTTCGAAGAATAGGAGGAAGACGACACAGAGATAAATCTACACAGTCTAAGCTCTTTAACTTTAAAGGCGACTTTCGGAAACCGCAATTTTTTATAAAAGAATTCTCTCGAGATAAACTATTAAAAACAAAAACCACAGGGCAAATTATAATAATTCGCACTCGGGAATCGGAAAATTAGCGATTTTATGCTTGCGCATATGCATCGGGTTGTTGACTGTCAGTGACGCAACGTTGTACACAGTACACGCATTCTTGCCAGTGGCGCGTATACTGGAACGCAACTTTTCCATCGAATATATTGCTCGAGGCAGAGACTATTCTTTTCTTCGATGGCCTGATCCATCCAGTTTCTATATTGTGTCTGTTTCGAAATTGTTCTCGATATTAATGATTCTTTCGGTTATGTATTTTTTGACATTGATAATAGAAATCTTAGATTTCGAGAGTCGAGACAAGAGAACATTTTGATACATTGAAATAAGTTGACTTACAAAGATCCATACATTCGTTTCTTCAAATAGCACGTATCCGCGGACGCTAAATAAATCTATACCGGTTTTCGCTACAGCCTTATTAATAAATTACGCGCGTCCAAGGAGGTTTGGCTTTGCCTATCGGTCTCTTAGTTCATAGGCCGCCAAGTTTGTTGATTACTGAAACTGTAGAGAATGCGGCAGCGTCACGCATTCGCGCGTTTGCCATTCGCTCCTTCTAACGAGCAAGTAACTTGGAGTATGGAGGCAAGTGGAGACAGGTCGCAGTGTACTCTTTCTCTCTCTCTCTCTCTCCCTCTGACTCTACTCGCCTATACCTGCGAGGCTCTCGAGTCACATCTTCTCGGGTTTACTCGGCTCACCTCGGCATTCCTCTTCTGCTCTTCTCAGCTTTTAATTCTTCAGCGACAACCGCAGCCCAGCACCGCCATGTCCTGGTAGTTCTTCAACACCACCTTGTTCTCCTCGTCCAAGTAGAGCATGGAAATGGAGCTGAGAGCCGTGGGCACGCAACAGGCCTTGGGCACTTGACTCGGATTCGTCGAGTGGACCAAATTTTGGACAATGGCGTGATTCGTCGAATTGAGATGATCGGCGAGAGGGAATGGACACTCGCCGTGGCAATAGAACGCATCGTACCCCGGAGGAGCCACGATCCAGTCGTTCCAGCCGACGTCGACAAAGTCAACGTAGAGCGGATGTCGTCGGCAATTTTCCCTGCCGTCTTTTCTGCGATGCTTCCGAGTCGCCGCACGCCTCTCCCGTCGCTCTATTATCTGGTTGGCGGTGGCCATTTTGTTCTTGCCGTCGTCAGTGTAGATGAAGAGCGTTGGCCGATTAACGACCCAGGAATCATGAGACTCATCAACGCTGCGTCGCAGTCTCACGTGCTCGACCTTCTTTATTGTCTCGTCACCCACCACTTCGACCAGCAACCCATGGTTCTCGCTCGCTCCTCCCTTTCTCAACCACCTTTCAACAGCCGGATGCACGTCCAAACTCACTGACGTGTTCCTTCTCGCGTCCACCACTTGGCTGTCAATTAGCCTGAAGATGGGCTGATGAACGCCTTTGACTCCAGGTCGAACGATATCGTGCACCAGAATGCGCACTGCTCGTCGCTCGGTTCGCCCGTCTTCTGGAAGCGATACCCTCGACAACGTCAATTGCGAAGCTTCCAGCTTTTCACCATCCGGAATACTCCTCACATCAAAGTTGAGCCGAAACCTGTACGGATTCTTGAAAGTCTTGTCCAGATTGCTTTCTGAAATAAAAAGAAACACAATATTAACAATTTTGTTATTAATTAATTTCTATTTGTAAAAGTGAAATTCTGCTCTAAATTCTGAAAAAATGTATCCAAATCTCTGTGGCGAATTGTCAGATAAAAATAAATATTTCTCATTTATTTCAATTTTGATGAATTATTATAGCCTGTTGCCTACTATTTACATAAGAAATAAAAGGTATATGTATATTCGAGTCGGCTTTAGGGGCGGGCAAAAAAGACGACCGCCTGGGGTACCGCCAAACCTCTTCTTTTTTCACGCGACCGCAATTGAAACTTTCGGAAACATATCTCTCTAACATATCTAATAGAAACCAAAAAGGATCTTAAATTAGATGTTAATAGATAGCAATCGATGAAAGAAAAAGAAGAAAAAAGATCATTCAAAATTCACCATTCTTTATATACAAATTAAAAATACATTATATTTTCTGATATAATTTTACTCCCCAAAAAAAAAGTTTTCACTAATAAATTATAAATAACGAGATAATTCAGTGAGAATTTAAATTTATCAATATTAATATAATTAAGTATACATCCGTGCAGGCATTTTATTAACCCCGTCTCTCTCTAGTAGTTTCTATAGGTATAATACAGTTATTTCTTTCAAATCGAAATGTCGAATATTTACGCTATACGAGAACATAAAGTCGATTTTAAAGCCTCTGTAAAATAGCTTTATAATCTTTGCTTGTCTTAAAAGGGTCTATATATCAGAATAAAAGTTTTATAACGTGAGAAATCAAAGTCAAGCACTTCCAATAAAGATTCTTTTTTCAACGTTTTAAGAAGTTTTAATAAAATGGAAAGGATAAGTTTCCAGATAATCGCATTTTTAATGATTTTCTTTTTATGTGCGTTAAATATTTCAAAAAGGATTTGTATAATCTTAAGGTATTAAAAGCAAATTGACGTTTAAACGAATCATTAAATTTCAAATCCAAATCGTTTTTTCGGATATTTACTTAAAATTTCTAATTTAGGGGTTCTTACCGCACTTATTAGCATGAAAAATCAGCTATTTTCTTATAGAATTTTTGTTAAGATTCCTGTAAATTTCATTGATCTAGATCATTTTAGTTGTTTATTTTTAAAATTTGAGAATACTTTTACAACGTTGCCACAAAAATATGATTTCATTTTTAAAATTATTCAAATAAAATTTTTTGACTTTTTTCCCATTGCAATCTAAGAAAAATTAAAATACTAAAAAAGTAAAACTAATCACTATACACTGTAAAAAATTTGGGGAATATTCACAAACTTTTCTTGTTGAATATTACACATTTTTTGGGGAAACTACTTTTCCCCAACAAATTTGTGAATATCTCTTAAAATTTGGTGAAAATTCTACAATTTAAAAAAACTACAAATAATTTTTATAAATACAAATTTGTAAAAACTACAAATTCTAGTGAATATAATTGTCCCCAAAAAGTTTATGAATATTTCCCAGCTTTTAAGGAATTTTTTCATAAAATTTGGGAATATTCAATAACTTTTTGGGGAAAAACATATTCAATAGAAATTTAGAGAATTATCACCAAATTTTTTGGAAAAAGTATATGCAACAAACTTTGAGAATATATTTTTTATTAACATTTCGGGTACTACTAACTAAATAACTAACGATCTAACTAACTAAAATAATTTTCCTTTATATTATATAATTCTATTTGTCAAATTTGACTATTTTTATAGTTATTTTTTACTGAAAAGTAATCATTATTTTAGTAAATGATTAGTCATATTATTTAATATAATTAAAATATTTTCTGCTGATTGCTAAAAAAAAGACAGCAAAGATTGTTGATTTTTTTTAATATAATAATTAATAAAGGAAAAATATTTATTATCTTTATAATAACAATTTATAATAATTTTAATTTACAATAAAATATATTCAATGATTTTTTAAAAATAAAAATAAAACTTGTGGATTAACAAAGATGAAAAGTTTAAATAAGAAAACTTAGTGCATTCTTATTAACAAAAACTATTCACTTATTTTTTTTGTAAAATTGAATGAGTTTCAAATATGATGTATTCTATGTTTTGTAAAATATTTTCACCCTAAATAAAAAATATAAGATATTTGAGAAAAGAATTTTCTCTTTTTAGAAAATATGTTCAACATGTGGTTTGTCTAAGGATGGCCAACTATGTATAATGGTTTCTTGTTGCAAAAGGGTCTGTTTTATGACTTTTTCGGTACCCGTTTTTTTCATATAGTTTTATATTCAGATAGAAAGTTTTGAAAATCTTTAGGATTGAAAAAATTTGACCTATAGGTCAAACTTCTCTTGACTTATTAGATAAATTCAATTACATTAATAATTAATTTACTAAATTAAATAATTAAATTCAAAACTTAAATAAAATCCCTAAAAAAATTAATTATTTTTAACAGAATTTTAGAGAATTTCAATTATTACTTTAAAAAATTGGAATTATTTGTTCATGAAAATTCAATTATCTTAGAAAATAGAATTGAATTATTTTGTTAAAAAACTGTAATTCTTCAGAATTATAAAAAAACTTATCAAAGATTCAATTTTTTAACAAAATTTTTAATTCTAATCTTTTTAAAATTGACTAATTAATAAAAATAGTACATGGTGGCCACTAAAAACAGTAAAAAAATTTCCCTGACTTTTCCCTGACTTTTCCCTGACTTTTTCCCGACTTTCCCTGACCAATATTTTGAAAAGATGTTTTTTAGTCAATAAGTCCGTTTAGATGCAAAAATATATAAATAGATCAATCTTGTATAGGACAATTGTTCTCACTAACATTTCATAAAAAAGCTTCTAATATTTTAGCGTGAAATAAATGTTTTGCTCTTTTTTCAAAACATTGATTTTGTAACATTTAACAATTATAAATTTAATAAACTAAAATTTATTTATAAATAAAAAACAAAATTATGGGTTTAATTGTTTTGGGCGGTTTCGTTTTTCGGCCGTGTACTTGCCTAATGACATAAATACACTGAAAAAAAATTATTTGATTCAATTAATTCAAATTATTTGCAAAATTTTTATTTGATTCAAATAATTTTTATTTGGATCTAATAAATATTTATTTGCTTCAAATAACTTGAATTATTTGAATCACATTTATTTAACTCAAATAAATCTTCATTGGATCAATTAAATAATTAATTGATTCCAATAAACGAATTTATTTAATGCAAATAATTAGTTATTTGAAACAATTAATTTATTTATTTCACTCAATTAATTGGATATTTGATATAAATAAAAATTATTTGATATATTTATATCTAACTATTTCCGTTAAAAAGATAATGCAATTTGACTGTTTTGGCTGTTTAATATTTAGCCCTAGTCTCCCTTACATACATTTTTTTTCTTTTTATAATCTTTACAATTTCCCTGACTAATTAAAAAATTCCCTGACTTTTCCCTGATTTCCCTGACCTATTTATTTTTCCCTGACTTTTCCCTGACTTCCAGGTTTTCCCTGACCAGTGGCCACCATGTAGTAATTATAACTGAGTTTCGTAATTAAATTAATTTAAATACAATTTAGAACTTTTAATGCTGCACCTCTGTTAAATTCAGTTCAATAATTATTTATCAATTAATAAATTAAATTTCTTTTAAATTTCGATTTTTTAAATCATCCAGATCGAAATTCTTTAACAATATAAATTATTTTTAAGAAAATTTCACGCAATTAATTTGATAGGGGAGAGTGGGGCAAACCGGACCGGTGGGTAAACCGGACCCCCCTCAATATTTCCGAAATGGCGAAATTGTCAAAAGTTTTGTTTACAAATTTAAAACAACCATGTTTAGTATACCTTATTTTTTCAAACTGGACCGTTTTCGGTGGGGCAAACCGGCCATAGGATATTTCCATTGAATTAAAGTTTCATAAAAATTATTTTTAAATAAAATGTTTCTTTCATTAAACTATTTACTTACAATGAAAAATAATTGTCTTCCAATGAGAATTGGGCCCTTTAATATTGTTTCTCTGATAATGATAAACATTTTTATTTTTTTATTAAAAAAAATATTTATTTAATTAAAATTCAATCCCGTATTATTATTTTCATTACTACAACCATTGTTTACATGATTCTTTATGTTTTTTATTATTGTAGATTATGTAAATGCAATATTATAAATAAAAAACCAAACGGTCCGGTTTGCCCATAGGGGGGTCTGGTTTACCCCAGGGGATGGGGCAAACCGGACCGTTTGCAAAATTTTTTAAAGTTAACACAGCAACTAAACAATAAAAGATAAAAGTATAGGTGTCTCTGGGAAAAAGTTGCGCAATTAAATGATCTTTCAAACAAGCCTTCGAAAAATGAAATCGGTTAATTCGTTTAGTCACAAGAGTCAAAAAACCGTTAGGGGGTCCGGTTTGCCCCACTCTCCCCTAATTTTTTTAACTTTTTTAATAAATTGTTATCGTATGAACTTTTATTATTTTCAGACAATTAAATTAATATCTTGTAGAATAAAGACAATTTTTTAAGAATTTTAATTAATCTAAAACTTAAATGATTTTTGAAATTTATTAATTAATTAATTAATAAAAATTAATATTTACTATTTTTAATAGAATTTTGATTAATTTGATCATTTTTTTAACTTTCTTAATAAGTTGGTTTTTTGAAATTTAATTTTAAAACATAATTGAATTAAAAATCCTTAAAAAATCAATTAACAATTTCACATTAAAAATTTTAATTAAAAACCTTCGGAAACTTGATTATTTTTGAAAATTCAAATTTTTTCAAATAAAATCTTATTTAATTTAAATAAAATTAATTAACTTTAAGAAAGTATTTACGCAGAATTAATTAATTATTTACGCAGAAATAAGACAAATTAAAGGCATTATTTTAAAATTCATTTGCGATTCAATAAACTTTTTAAGGTGGAAAAAAATTCAAGGAGAAGTTAAAGTTTTTATGTTCTTCAAAAATATTTTTCGTTACTAAAAACCTAATTTTTGCAGTAATTCTCTACGAGTTTTTTTTTTACTTTTCCAATACTTTTGATAAAATTCAAACTTTTTCCTGATTTCCCTGACATTTCTCTGAATTTCTTACGATTTCCCTATAATAGAAAAAGAATTAATTACACAGATATTTCTTTTTTACTCAATTAGATGAAAAAAATCACTCTTATCATATTTATATATATGTAATATATATATATACTTCTATTTTCATTCCCTTTAAAATTTTCTTTCCTCTGACAAATAAGTTTTTTCAAAATAATATATTTAACAAAAAATTTGTGAAATTCAAAAAAATTCCTTGTGATCAATTCTCCAAAAAATGTGAATTGTATTCATATAAATTTTGTAAAAACGGCAAGTAGAATATCATAATTTGTAAAAAATTAAAAAAAAATGTTTAATTGAAGGCGCAATGACTTTGTTGAGTCTGTGGGTGGTCCTCGGGATGAAGTTTTTCAAGGATAATTTGTATAATCCGCGTGAGATAATGGACCTTGGTTACTGTACAATTTAGCTTCGAATTATGTACCTCTTAAAATCGGAAACTTTCCATTTTAGCTTTTATAGAACGTGCGCGCATGTATTCTCGTTTATAAAGATAAAACCGCAAGTAAAATGGATTCCAGAGGGTTGCTTTATATTATATAATAATTATCATCCCGTTTATCCCTATTTTCCCCCTCTAATTCCTCTCTTCTATAATATGTAAATCTCTCTATAAAACGATACACGAAAAAATGTATATATTACTCCATAAGTGAAAAATACGATATTATATGCGTGGCGCGATTGTTAACCCTGAATTGATAATTTGCTTCAATATTATTAAAATTATGGTTCTAATTTTAATAATTATATTCTCAAACCTGAAATTTCAGGTTCACAATCTCCAGTATAGTCATTTAAATAAAAGTTTTAGTAAAATTAAAAATTAAATTTAAAAATTGTGGAAATGAATTAATAATGAGTATTACATTAATATTAATAATGTTGTAAAGAAAATAACGAATAGTAAGTAATTTATTAAATGAGATCAAAAATTGGCATCGTGTGGTGACATTAAACTGTATAATGTCATGCACTGATGCACAACCTCACTATAAAAATTGGCTGTCAACCTTGAAGGTTGTGAACTGCTACACAAAGCTGAACGAACCTTCTCTTCACGATCTTTATGTAAATAAATTATAAAATACGAATCCATAATGAAAAATACATATGCAGTGCGAGCATTAATTCACCTTAAGGACATACATTCTGGCACAGAAGGTGATGAAAACAAATTTGAACATCATTTAAATAATTCCACAGATTAATCAAATTCCACTTGAAAGTTAACAAAATTATACTTTTATTGCTTTACTAAAATTATTATTATTCTTCTTTTTTTTAGAGTATGTTAAAAATTTCAATTTCAAAATTAATTCAAGAAAAAGTTTTTTAAAAAGAGGAGAAATTAATTAATTATTATTATTTTATTTAACTGGAATAAATAATGCTCCCTTTGAAATATTAAAAAACGTTGAGAAAATTAGGTCTAAATCAAACAAACCACATTTTATTTCCGTCTTACGTATTTAGAATTAGTCCGAAATTGAATAAAGGAGAAAAACCTCAAAGATACTTAAATGCGATTTGTATGGGAAAAAAAAGACGCAGTGTATATAGATATTCACAGTAGTAAGTGGCCCGGTAAATCCTCTTTACACAATGGCAATTGATTCGAAAAGTAATTTTGTCTGACAAATAAAACGTAAAAATAGCGGCCAATGGGAGGTAAAACATTGTTCATTCTTTTTTTGATGGTCCATTTGGTCAAATAGAGGCTTTACCTTTGTAACTGATATTCACGGCACTCTACCTTTCTTTAAACCAATTTATCGTTGCCTATTCTAGTGTCATTGTATCGTGTTAAGCCCAAGAGAGTCACGGATACGCCCATAATTCATTCGAAAGGACCATTGTCCAGCCGGAGAGTTCTATAACAGCCGTGCAGAGCTGCTGGATTTAATCTCCTCGCAGCTACTATATACTACCAAAGTTAAAATATCAACATTAAATATAGGCGCGAGCCATACTCATTGTAATATATTTCAACGCTAATTTTTCTCGTTTACAACTTATTAATACCATTTATTAATATTTATTAATTATTAATAAACCGATAATCATTCAATTTCAAATTATATTGCAATTTTTCAGTCAATTAATAATTTAATTTTTTATTAGATTCTCTAAGTTTCGCAAAGAAATATTTTTCCTTGCGAAACTTAGATTTCGATACAATAATTTGCTATAGGCATAAATTTTCTTTTAACCCAACGAGAATCATTTTCTAATAAGAAAAAAACTATTCGAGTTAATATACGTGATATCAAGCACGTGCTTTGATCAAACAATATAAAAAAGGTTCCGTGTGAAATAAAAATTCCTTATATGAAATGAGAAAATTCACGTAATAAATAAAAATTCTCTTAAATCATTTCGACATTCGTTCTCGGATACTTTTCGTCAATTTCAAAAAATAAAAATACTCAATTTAAATATTTCACGCATTTAATAAGATTTTAGTAATCATAATTTTAACGCGTTCGAGCACAGTTTTAGTAAAAACGAAGGTTTTTATTTTCCTTTTTATTAAAACTGCTTAATTTTTGGATACATATAATTATATTTGATAATCTGTCCTCAGTTTGAAGTTAGTTCTTGTTTGCTTTTTTGTTTCGTTACTTTTTTAATCATTTTTCTTTTTAAATATTTTCAATTTTAAAATTAATGGTTTGAAAATCATTGAATTGTTCTTTTTGAAGAATAATTTTTTGAATTGTTTTTTAAGTAATGGAGTTTTTTTAAAAATTTTTAAAATAATTGAATTTTATGAACAATTTTTTTCAATTTTTTTAAAATAATCGTGTTTGTTAATAATTGAAACTAAACATTTAATTATTAAATTTTATTAAAATTTTAGAAAATAATTGGATTCTTTTGAAAAATTTTATAAGAAATTAAGAAAAAAATTGAATTGTTTTGTGACATTTTTTTGAAAATAAAATTGAATTTTTGCAAAGAATTTTACTATTTACAAATAATATATAATTGAATTTTTTTGAAGAATTTATTAAAATTTTAGAAAATAATTGAATTCTTTTGAAATTTTTTATAACGAATAAAGAAAAAAATTGAATTATTTCGAAGGATTTTAAAAATTTTAGAAAATAATTGAATTGTTTTGAAATGTTTTAACAATAATAACAGAAATAAAGAAATTAAATTATTGTCCGCAATAATAAAAAGAAGCAATTGCCAAAGTAAAGAAAAATAAAATAAATTGAAACAATAATATAAAAAATGAAGCAATAATTATTGTGTAATATTTATAATTCTATATTTTCTATTTCATAATTTTCAATTTTATGTTTTTAATTCTATATATGTCAAATTAGACTCATCGCTAAAGAGGAAATCTGTGCCGAAACACAATTAAAGAATTAGGTATATATTTGTCCGAATGTTTTCGTTTTAATTTTCCTTATTAAGTTTTCAAATGAGTAAAAAAGCATATATAAATAATTCTCTGTAAATTATCGTTCTCGGCTTATAATTGATTTAAGAATTTTGAACTCCTCGTTAACACGAGGATAAAATTCGTCCCACCTGACAATGCGAGGCATAGAAAATAAAAATGAAATAGCGAAACTAATCGTGGGTAAAGCGAAACTAAAAGCCTGACAATGTTTTAAAACCTGTTGCTCTTAACTAATAATCGTTAACTCAATTTCGTTTTCAAAGACTTCTAACTGGTCTTAAATTTCTCATTATTTTACTATATATCTATTTCTGACTTTTCGTCATCTATACGTATTTTTAATGAATTTCGAATGAATTAATTTCTATACTCATCTTTTCAAAATATTCTTGAATTAATTTTTAGATTTTGAAATTGAAAAAGTCAATTTTCTAAAGTACTATAAAAATAATAATAAAATACAACAATAATAATAATAATAATAATAATAATAAATAAAATAATATAAAAATAATAATAATAGTATTACAATCAGATGACGAGAAATTTTCAGCTTTAATAATTAATTACGTTACTCAAGTTCAAAATATATTCATGAGATCGAAATTTTTTGTTTGATTTAAAAAGAAAAATTCCTGATGAAATACAAATCAGGAAATAGAATTCTCATAAAAAATTCTCACATAAAAAGTCGAAATTATAAGCATTTTTGAAAAATTAAAATAATACTGGTTTCAGTGTCATGTTTTTTGAAGCCTTGGTCCCAAAATTTTTTTGAATTTCCCCTTTTTTTAAATATTCGAAAAGACTTGAATTAGAGAAATTTGTATGCCTTTTTTTCTCTTTAAAAAGAATAAAATTAGACACTATGCGTGAATAAATTTAAATTATTTCTATGGAAACTAACCGATATGATTGAAGGCACGAACTGTGTTTGCTGAATTGGCATGTATTCCTCGCTTGGCAATATTAGCCGTTCCAAGGAAGTTTTGACGTTTATAGAGTTTTTTGAGGGAGTCAGGAACGTGAGCTGGTTCAACGGACTTGGGCCGTTTGGCCATTCCCAATAGATTAAGAATTTCATTCTCTACTCTGGCAATTGCCTGTTTACGTTCTTTCGAACTGATCTGGTATGGCATCTCGTCTTCTGTGTCAATCAGCGAATTCGCGCTCGCCAGCAGCGCACCCGCTGCCGCTAACACCAATCTCAGCAGCAGCAACATGCGCATCGTGACGTCAGTCACTGGCACTGCCACTCCTAAAACAGATATAAAAGAGGAATCATTAGAATTTTTAAAATTGTTTTTAACCGGTTTCTTATACTTTCTAAAAGAAAAGACGCTATTCTTTAACTTTACTGTTTTTTAAACAAAACCCAGCATTTTTTTTATTTTCCCAATGTTTAGAAAACATTTTTTTTATCTCTCAGATTTTGTCAATTTTGTTACAATAATTTTGAATCTATAGACATTTCCAAGAAGAAATCTCAATTTTGGGTTTTTTTTTTAACTTTTCCGATTTTGACCAAGTTAATAATCCGAATAGTTTATTGATAGAAGTAAATAAGTACTTCAGAGAAAAAGCTAAAGTTTGATGAAGTAATATTTGTATCTAAAAATTCTGGGAAATTCCAAAAGGAATAAGAGTAGCAGATTTAATAAACTAAAATCTTAAATTAGTTACATTGGGTAAATTGGACTTTCAATTTACGAAAATATCGTTTTTTATCGATAAAGTAAAAAAAGGAAAAGAATTCGAAAATCCTATACATCACCCTATGAACGCATGTTTAAAAAAACAGTCTTAATTCTCAGACTAAAATAAACCCCTCGAGGAGAATCTTATCGGGAGCTTCGCGATTTATTACAAGAAGCTTGTCCTGGTGAATTCTTTTTTTTCTAAGCTGCCTCGAGAAGAAACTCTGCGTCCGATATTTTACTGAGATCAGCCGCAGATAACAGGAATGACACATTATTCAAAGACAAACATATATTAAGGCCCTTGTAAGAATTCAATATAATATCTAGAGAGAAGCGAACAAATTTTTGATGAGAAAAAAAATAAGAAGAATATTTTGAAGAAATTTGAAGAAAAATTTCTTTGAAGGAAGAAAGCACTAAATATTATGCCTTCGAGAATAGATTAATACTTGTTTTCGTTTTCGCCAATAAGAGCGAGAGAAAAAAAGTCATACGGTGCGTAACGAGTGTATTACTTGAAAATCCATTATATCAAGACTCGAATAAGTAAGCCTGCATCGTCCAGCTGCGAGATGAGGTGTGTGTTTATTAACCATCAGGGCCAAAACACCTGCGACTCATGCAAACAGCTTTCTCTCGTCGTGAATATATATATACAAGCATTGCTTTTTGATTTTTCACGGAAAGGTGAACCACGTTGTGCACACGTGATGTGTCGTTACATTCAATCCTGCACTTTAACTATGTTTAACATAAATAACCTCCATCGTTTTTTTTTCGCAGACAATCTTCCATATTTTCCTAACTTACAATTTTTGAAAATTGAAAACAATTTTGAAACTTTACAATGAACGAAAATTAACCAAAGTAAACGGAAAAATTCCAAAGTATTCAGAAGAAAGTATAGAAAATAAAAAGAAAAGACGTCTAAACGACGAGAAGTGATAAAGTGCTCTCAGGCTATTATCTCATTAAAGCCTAAGTAACAAATCACTAGCCCCAATCAATGATCGTGATTGCTTATAATCCCGCATGTTTTATTCAAAACCGAATAAATTTCGAATCAGTTTTCGAATATTCCATTTAAAAATTTCTGAATCTGAGTTTTTGGAAAAAATCAGCCAAAATGAGAATTTGTTGAATGAATTTGAAATAATTAATATGAGAAAAAGAAACGTTCCCTGAAGAATATATTTGAGAAGAAAGGTATAGTGGCTTGTGTTTGACCTGTGCCGGTTGAGGTATATGTACTCTGTATAAGGAGGGAAGATAGAGTTGGAGACGGAAAGGCTGCCGTTGCGGAGACGCTAGAGCCAGGCTGTCTGCTGCAGACTCTTATAATCTTGCTTGCCAGATCTCAAGCTACCGCCCGTGGCGTGTGGCATATACGCGACTCTGGATCGCCGGAAGGGACCTCGACTCCAACAATGCCAAGGATCCCGTCAATCGTCGACCAAGAAGATGCGCGTTTCTGATCTTATCGACTCCTCTTTTTTAATGTCGGTGATTTTACCTTTCCAGTTCTGCTTATCGACTCTACAGGGACTAATTCAGGGCCGGTGGCTTCCTTTTCTGGTTCATAATTGAAGAGAACCTCGACTCACAAACTATCTTACAAGGCACTTTTTTTCTGACCTCAAATAAACTCCTCCTTGCTTCTTCATTTTCATTCTCCTTCTACCTGCGCGCAAAATTTGTCACGCACCGCTCTCGAATTTCATCTCTACAAAAGGGATAAGTCAATTAATTCTTTACTCTCCTAACATTTAATTATATTATCTTATGCTGTGTTTTCAATATGTTCCGAATATTACAATATACCGTGAACATTATTATAATGTTCACAATATATAAATATGTAGTTATTCTACAGTACGCGTAGCTATTGCAAAACACTATACAATCTAGTTATTTAATGAAGGTCAAGTTCCAATCACTTTCATTTCAATCGTTTATTCCACACTCGTCGTACCTTCTCGTTTCCTCTATTCTAAAACATTCAAATATTCGTTTGATAAGCAGAAAAATAATCCACTCGAGAGCAATTCATTTCTTTATTAATTAACTGCTGAGTCACGACTCGCAAAAAAAACGTCCTGCTGTTCTTGTTTCTTTATCACAAATCCTCATAAACTAAATTAGTGATACGTGCTTCGACGAGTTAGACTAGGATGACGAATCCTGATTTAAAACCTTGTCTCCTCAACTTTGGTTCATATACAATGAATTAAGTGCTCTTGTTTACTTATTCCTCTCTCTAGTCTAATTATAGAACACACAACTACAAAACAACTCTGTTTACGAATTACAATTATTATTTCGCAATTACCGTTATTGTTGATAAATCTATATTTTCATTTTAGTATATATCTTTTACAGCAATATTTCCGGATTTCCACTTTTACTGCTCAAGAAACTCTCTCATTCTTAATCCCTAATTTGTGAATGGATTAAGTTCCGTTTTATAGGAACAATAAAATTTTCGGTCCATAATCCTGAAATACCAGTCGATTTTAAGAGAAGCACCAACAATAGAGTAATAAACATACCGTGAGTTATTGCCTGAGCAAAAGCGTAAACGCAAAAGCAAGAAGTGACAGTTTATTTCTCAAAAAGCAATATACCTCTGAATGGGTAGTAACCAAAATAGTAATTACTTTCTTTCAGATTTCAACAAACGCTTATATTCTTGACATTAATTTATGTTCCTCTTCCTAAAACCATAACTGAATTTTCTCATTAGAAGGAAATGTCTTTAAATGCAACTTATTTTTCAGTCCTTTGCATTTTCTCCATGAATCATCCTTTCAATTGACTCAGCTAAAATGATTTATTGAAAATATTCATCTGCAAATACACCATCTGTAACTCAATCGTCAGGTAAATTCTAAAATAATCCTTCTGTAATATTCATTTATTCCTAGAGAATTCTTATTAACTATCTTTCAAGACTTATTAGCTAAAAAGTTAACTGCAAAATCATCTCCACGTGCAAAGATAAGAATTTGTTAAAGACGAAAATAAAGTGATCTATTTACTTTTTGATCGTGCCGTCGCTTCTAGATTCCTTTCGCCGTGGAATGACGATACAGTCTGTTTGTAAACTGTTTGCTTCCGCGCTCTCCTTAAGGAATGCGGGACATAAGGGCAAGGTTTTTCGACGAGAGGATGTGCAAGACAACTAAGGCACGTCATCATCAAAAATAATAATCGAACCAGAAGAAAGAAAAAAAAGAAGAAACTGACGAGAAGGGGCAATCTTGGAATCTCGTTTCGTGCATCAAGAATCTCACCTGAGGCTATATAGAGTATATATAACTATACAAAATATAGATATAACATGTCACGTAAAAAGGATCTCACCTAGCTAGCCGTAAGTCCGTAGTGTGAGCAGCCACGGCATCTCAACGAGTCTATGCACTATGTAATCTCACTCTCGGCAATCTCACTTGGCACCACCACTCACCATTCACAATGTTATATCGAAATCAAAATCTTCAATCAACACTGCAAAGCAATCCAACAATTTAAAATTCAATCCAATTTGTCCACCAGATTTGATCTCTTCAGTTCACACTGAACTTGATTTCAATTCTTTCAAGTTTTCTTCAAGATTTCTTCAAGATTTCTTCAAGATTTCTTTCAATAAATGAAAAATTGTTTTGAAAAAAACAAAAACACTTTTTCTCCAAGTCCAGGCTCTGTTACGAGCTGATCGTAGCGACGTAGCACTGCGTAACGGACACTCAAATGATCCAGGGAGCGTTGCGTCCAAGAGAACAGCTTGACCGTAACTGCGACTAACGGAGGTAGAATTACTACCGAGTTGGCAACACAGAACCGAGCAACCGTTTCTGTGTCCAGTTCACCGAAGCATAGGGTGACTACTGACTGGTCGAGAGCCCAGCCGAGGCCGCCGCTGCCGTCGTCGCCGTCGTGAAAGAAGGAGCTGAGTTCCCAAGATGTTTGGACAGGGCTGAATCGAAAGCAAACGGGCCCCGTTCTGAAAAGCATGTTCAGTCCCTTTCACGGCGTTTGAGAGCTTTTGCTTTTTCCCCACCACCCAACAACATTGGTTCAAACATGAGGTTTGGTCTTTTACGAGCTCTTCTAACTTCTATGGATGCTCCTTGCTGTCCTTGATGTTCCATCCAGCCTGCCTCCTCTTCAGTCGACCTATCTTCGGTTTCTTCCCTGCCAAGTCCCCCCCACCAACATTTGCTTTTCTACACGCCCCATGGGGCCAGAGCTCTCTACAAAATTTCAATCTCCGATGAATCTCCGTGTGTGATATTCTCAAGATTGCACACTCTCTGAAACATGCGTTATGTATTTAGATTTATCAGCAAACAAATATTTAAGCATGCAACACACCATCGTCTCTAAATCAATCATTGCTATCGTATTTTCGAAAACACAATTTCATTCTCAATGACAATTCGAATATTGTCTCAACAACAATTTCAATCAAATTTTTACGTTCGAGTTAATTTTTCAATGGGAGAATTTGTGTCACTAGTAAAGAAGAGAGTTCTTTTCTTTTCTGATTGAATAGCCCAAGTTTGATAATCTGTTTGTCAAATTTTGGAAATTGGAATAAAAGAGTAGATTATTGATTCATCAATTTCTTTCTCTCTTTTTCTTTCGAAGAATATAATATGTCAAGTTAAATAAATAGATTCAACAAACAAATCTTTGAAATCTTTCCAACAATGAATTTGTTGATATTCGAGGAACAATTCGAAACTAATCTTCTTTAACAAGAAAACTAAATGGTCGAAAGTTTATCATCCGTGTATGACACTTCCCAGTAACTTTCATCCTCTCTGAAATAATTTAGAATCGATTAGTCAATGTCCTTCAGCACTCAGAAGCAGCTTCCAATTCATTCATCCTCTCCAAAATAGCATTGATCCCAATTGACATCAGTTCCCATGCATTTCGTCCCAATCGCTTCGCTTCGGTGGTCAGGAAATTCTAAGCAGATAAGAATCGTAGTTTTTTTGTCATGAGACACCCAAGTTTTTCTTTCTTTTTTTTCCCGGAGAATTCGTCAGAACCTTTAGCAACACACTGCACTCATTCGTCGAAACGCGTCGAAAATGAATTTCAGAAATGCGATAGGCTTATCGGCTCGAACCTGGATTTCTCCTCTCGAGAATACCAAGAGAGAGGTTTTGAGGATTAGAACACAAGGAGTCATGGGGGCCATGGCAAAAGCTCGTGTGTATTTTTTGAGGCTGACTCTCGACAGAAAGAGTGCCGCCTCGGAATATTTATGGGGTTCCGAACTGGACCACCCGGTAATTAAGACGACCCTGAAGTTGGGGCGGAGCAGCAACCGGCACGATATTGTTCTTCCCTGCCATTCCTTCCTTTCTCTTTCCCTACTCCTCTTCTTCTTCCCCTAAAATCCTCCACCCATCCTCCGGGATGTTGCTGTCTCTTCCCTTCACCATCTTCAATACTAAATACAGCTATACAGCTCGAGTTCTATCCATATTTGTTGATGATATACAACTCCACATTATAGGCGTTACGTGAAACTGATTGAAGATTGAAAGGTTGCGCAACCTTTCCACTTGTGTTTGTGCTCTACTTTATAATACTGCGCGAATGATTATCAATTCCACCCAGTCGAGAAGACATTTTTTCTTTCTTTCGATATTAGAATGAAGACATCAGTCTTCAGTTCTAACAAATTGTTTATCGTTCTTTGTGCAACTTTTCTTCAGAATGGAAATTTACCGACAGGGTTGCCACGCTTTTGCTCATTTCAAATTCCCTGACTTTTCCAAGTTTTCCAGATTAAAAAACGAAATTTTTCCACGGTTTTTAAAACTACACTTATTATTTACGAAATTAAATCTATTACCTACATTTATTTAAGAATTTCCGTAATATTGTAAAATAAATCAAAAACATCAATTATTATTATTTTTTCATATGAATTAAAATTTTCAAAAATTTCACATTATTATAAATCATGAAGACAAGACGCATGGTTTACTCCGAACTTTTTCAAAAAAAATTAATTTTACACAATTGTTATATAGTTAAAAGTATGAAAACTTCAGATTTTCAAAAATTTAATTTGAATATTCTACTAAAATTCAACTATTTATATACAAAAATAAATAATTTATTAAATAATTGAATGTTTCTTAAAATTGAATTTTCATAAAAAATTTGATCAACAAATTTTTAAATAATTAAATTCTTTTAACGAAATAAAATAAAATTTTTAACAATAATTACATTTGTCAAAGAAATTGGATTAAAATTGTATTAACAATAAGTAATTGAAATTCTGCGATGAGTTTCATTTATGAAAATAATTGATTTCCTAAAATGAATTTTATTATTTGTGAAAATAATTAAATTTCTTAAAAAGAATTTCATCATTTATGAAGACAATTGAATTCTTGACTATAGAATTTTATTAAGATTTTCGAAAATAATTGAATTCTTTAGAAGAATTTTAATAAAATTGTAATAAGAATTACATTTTCTGAGAAATTTAGATCAATTATTTATTTAAAATTTCAACTAAAGACATTTTTCAAACAAATTTTATTAGAAAATTTAACGAGAATTTAATTATTTAAATGTAAAAATAAATCATTTATTGAATATAATATTTTAATGTTTCTTAAAATTGTTCTAAAAATAATTGAAATACTGCGATGAGTTTTATTCATATTAATATATGAAAATAATTGAATTCCTACAAAGAATTTTATTATTTATGAAAATAATTAAATTATTGCGAAGAAATTTAAAAAAAATCTTTGTAAAGAATTGAATTTCATTATTTAAATAATTGATATTGAAAATCATTAATTAAAGATAATTGAAATTTTGACCAGAATTTTTTAAAATTTTTGAACATAATTGAATTTTTGAACATTTGTAATTTTTCTAAAAAAAATGTACAATTATTTTAGTGTTTTTTAACTAAAATTCATATTTAAATTTATTTTTTATTCATAATAATTTATTGAATTCGATTAAAATTGTATTAAAAGAAATTGTATAATTTTGCGTTGAGTTTTTTTTCATTTTTCAAAAATTTAAATTCTTTTAAATTTCTTAATTTAAATTAATATATTTAATTGATTATAAATCTATGAATAATAACTTTATGACAGTTGTTAAAGATAATTAAATTATTTAAAATAAATTATTGTCAGAAATGGAAAAAATGGAAGGTTTTGTATTATAGAATTCGTGGTAATTTCCTAGTTATTTTGAAAAAAAAAATTCAAAATTTTCTTAGATTCAAAAATTAATTAAATTTTAATAATAATCACAATAACTTTAGAAAACAAGAATTTTTCAGGATTCCGATCAAAATTCCCTGACTTTTCCAGGTTTTTTCAAAGTTTATAAAATTCCCTGACATTTCCAGATTTTCCAGGTTTCCAGGTTGCGTGGCAACCCTGTATACCGCAATAGCTAAATATATATAAAATTGAGATTCATTTCTATATTTATAATTCAATTTTCTTACGGAAATTCAAAATCTATTGATATTTGATTAATTTTCAAATCTTTTTGCGGAAAATATTATTTGAGCAATAACAATTATTTCGAGTTTGCTTTTGTTTGAATCTATACTTCCTCTTTGTTTGAATTGAAATTTAATTAAATTTTGTCTATAGGTCACTTGCGAACTAGTTTTAGAACCAAACATGCAAACAGTCCTACATTTCAATTCGCACATACCTAGAATGATATTATTCTCGGTAAAAAGGAAATGTAAGACTGCTAAAAAGCAAAGATTGTTCAAACCTGTAATGAATTCTCAGACTTGGAATCATAATTTTCCTCGACACATTGATGCAAGCCCATGCGTGACTCCATATACATTTCTTCCATTATTTCCAAACAGATATCCGGTCACGTGAATGATTTTACGAGAAAATTTTCTTACAAAATCTTCTCTATTGGTAAGTTCTCCGCAATCAGAATCCTAGCCGGACCAATCTGAAAAGAAAAGAAAAATTAGTATTTCAACGATATTAGTTATAATTATTAATTTTTTTTATTATTAGTTCTTCTTTCGTAAATTCTAATTATCAATTAAATTACTCATTTAATAGAAAATTATTTTTAAAACCTACTTTAGTTGTAAATAGTAAATTAATATTTTCAGTTTGTAAATTTAACTTTTGATCAAATCGCATATTTATAATTATCATAATGGAGAAAGAAAATTTTATGAGTACAAATCCATCAGAAGAATCGAGTTCAGACAATCTCCCCTCTGCCACCTCTCTCAGAATCCCATTAATGATGGCGTGGGTTTTACTAAGAAATCTCTAGCCGAGTGAGTCTCCAAGCGGAAATGGTGTAAATGTTGAATTAACTGGGAATTGGGCAGACAGCTCGGCGCGCATTACTCGTAAAGCTAAATAAATACAGAATCCAATAATCAACTGCTAAACGAGCCTCTTAAAATTCTCCCACAGTCAATATTATTAATATCCTCACACGGAATAAATTATTTCACGCATATATCGATAATCACCCTCTCCCTCCCACCTCGTCTCTTATTATACCGCATAAAAGCAATAATACACGTGCAATTTATTAATTTTCCATATTCTAATGAGAAAGAATATTTTTAATTCATAAATACTAAAAATATGACTGTATTAATAGTTTTTTTTAAAACTGATTTTATATCTATATCTTCTATATTATCTATTTCTATATTTATATTTTTTTATATTAATAATCGTTGTATTTCGGTATTCTGATCGCAAATTGAAATTAATTGTTTGCTTTTCTGTTTCCTAAATTTTTTGATAATTTTTTTTTTAAATGTTTCCAATTTCAAAATTAATTTCTTGAAAATAAATGATTTCTTGTGCAGAATTTTATCATAAATTTTTTAAATAATTGAAGAATTTTATGAATTTATTGTAAATAATTGATTCCTTTGAAGAAATTTTAAAAAAATTTTATTGAAAATAAGTGAATGAACTTTAGAAATTTTATTAAATTATTTATTAAAAATCTTAATTAAATTCTTTTCAAGAAAATCATTAAATTTTGTTAAAATAATGGAGTTTCTGTTATAGAATTTTAAATGGAACTTTTCAAACTAATTGAATTTTATGAAGAATTTCTTTCAAGTTGTTAAAATAAATCGCATTTGTTAATAATTAAAATTGAACATTTTGATTATTTATTGAATATAATTAAAATTTTCAGAAAATAATTACCTAATAAATTCTTCTCAGAATTTCATTGAAATATAGAAATTGAATTCTTTCAAAAAATTTCTTCAATTTTTTTTTAATATAATCGATTTTGCTAATAATTTTAATCAATTTTTACTATTAAATTTTGTTAAAAATATCAGGGTAGAAAATTATATTCTTTTAAACAATTCTATTAGTTTTTGTAAATATTTAAATTCTTTAAGAATATTTTTTTTAATTTTTGAGAATAATGTAGTATTTTTAATAATTTAAATTAAAATTTTTTGAATATAATTGAATTAAACATAGTGACTTTTTAAAAAAATTTTAAAAATAATTGTGTCTATTAATTATGACAATTAAAGTCTTGATATTGAATTTTATTAAAATTTTATTGAAAATAAATAATAAATTATTGTTTATATGAATAATTTAATTCTTGCAAAGAATTTTTTACTATTTATAAGAATAATTTAATTTTTTCGAAGAATTTCACTATTTATAAAAATATGTAATTAAATTGTTTCAAAGAATATAATTATTAAAATTTTTAAAAATAATTGAATTTTTTCGAAAAATGTTATTAAAAAATAATTGAAATAATTGAAAATAATTGAATTCCTGAAAAGAATTTTATTATTTATATAAAAATAATTTAATTCTTGTGAAGACTTTTACTATTTATAAAAATAATTGACTTGTTTTAAAGAATTTATTAAAATTTTTAAAAATTATTAAATTTTTTCGAGAAATGTTATTAGAATTGTATTGAAAATAATTGAATTCCTGAGAAAAATTTTATTATTTATATAAAAATTATTTAATCCCTGCGAAGAATTTCACTATTTATGAAAGTAATTGAATTGTTTCGAATAATGTCTTAAAATTTTTAAAAATAATAAACAATAATAATTAATTTTTTATTTAATAAGTGAATTTTTAAATTTTGAAACTGAAATTAATCAAAAATTATTAATTCATATTTGAAAAAAAATGTTTGTACCTAATTTGCATCATAATATTAAATTAAATATGTTTTATATGCTACTTCAATCAATAATTAAAAAGAATAATTTTTGTACTATATTCAAATGTAAAAATAATTGTTAATTTCTCTAATAATATATAATGTCGTCTCATTTCTAACCAGTTTATACTGAATTTTATATATAGGCGACTTTTCCAAGTATTTAAAAATTAAGGCAGAAATATTTGCACAAGTTGTAATTTTTAATTTAAAGTAAAATTGTCCCCAAGTCTACTGTCTTGAAATAAAACCTACAATTCTGTACTTGTCTCAAAGACGCATCCTCTGTAATCAGCTATGCTGCTGACACACGATATCATGAAATTCTCCGTCCCAATTAAACTACATTGTCATACTGATGGAATTTTGTCTAGTGCTTTTATAGCATTTTGAATAATTTTAAATGCGATAATTTTTAGAAGTATATATACCAGTTAGTATACATAGTATAATAATTTAATATTACTTGTAGGATGAAACACACACGATAAAAAAATTATCTCGTGTAAAAAATTGAAGTAGAAATTAATTAAAAACCAGCAAGATTTAAACATCTTAAAAAGCACTATATATCGAATAGGCTGTAAAATAACAAGAAAATATCTGATGTTTATCGTATATTCGAATTTTCGTCTTTCGGTCCTTCTTTCTTTTTTTGTTATTGGGGAAAAGGGTGTTTGTACCCAAACAATTCACGGTTTATTAGAGATCGAACGAAGGATAAAATAAAGCTGGTATAAAGACAATGGGAGGTAAGTTCCAGTAGGTATACTACTTCTCTCTTTCTCTCTTTCGTTCTTTCGTTCTTTCTCTTAAGTTGCCGGCATCGCCTTTAAGTATTTAACTGGTATATATAAGATAGTTGACTTTATCTCAGTGATTTTTTTCAAGCCCTCTTATTTCTGGTCCTAAAATGCACCGTATTTCTTCGGAAGTTCTCGGTCCTTCCGAATACGCAACTGATGACTCACTGAAACTAATAGCAAAACAGTGAAAAACGATGAACCATGCAAAAGATGCTCTTTACCTGAATAAACATTCGATCTAATTATAGATTGTCTTTCTGTCCCGCGAGGGGAAGTATAATCATTGCCCACCAAGCGACGGAGAAATTCTAGTAATATTTTTTCACGTAATTGAAAAAAAAGATGTTTTTCATTCAAGTATCAGCCTTTCTATTTTTTTTTTTAATGAAAATTTCAGGCAGTTTTATGAGACACCTCGTTCGCACTGTCAGCCCCCAGTTTGGCTTGGAGCACGGGCGTGAATTCATTCTTGGTGATGAAGGGAAAGGCCGGACGGAATCGATGATGGTCTGTAAACATTAAGATAAAAGAGAAAGAATAGATGACTTTGAAATCTCATCAGCGGTCCCAATAGGCCCGTGTGTTGCTCTCACGACCATCGAAATAAAAATAATGTCTCTCTCGAGAAATAGAAATTCAATTGAAGAATGCCTGTGTGTGAGTCAAGAATTCTGCCTTCTCTTTCCAAATTCCTAAAACACTAAGTAAATTATCACATTCTTAACAAATTGACACATTTCAATGTGAATAATATATATTTTAACTATCAGCTTATAATCTTATCCGTTAACTATACTCAATATTCCTAAATTAATTGAAATTCAAAAAAAATGAGAAATCAAGTGAGGAAGATTAATATTTTTATTTTTAATAACGAATAGTCATCCGTAAGTAAATTTTACCACTCCTAAGTTTTTTCAGGGTTGCCACAAAAATTTAATTTTCTTTCTCCCTGATTTTTTCCTGACCCTAAAGAATATTATTCTGATTCACTCTAAAAATTATTAGATACTCAAAAAATTTTTCTATTACCTTTAATTACAAATTTCTTTAATTGTAAAATTATTCGAAAACATAAATACCTTTTTTTTAAATAAATATTTTATTATTATTATTTTCCGTATAGGAATTAAGATTTCAAAAAATTTTAATTCATACCTATAATCATACTGATAAGAATATTATTGTAAAACATAAAGAAATGGATCACTCCGAGTCTTCGACTCTCAGAGTAATCGATTTCTTTATGTTTTATAATAATTTCAATTTCCATTAAATTTTTCGAAAAAAAATTAAATTATTTATAAAAATTCTAAGAAAATGCTTCGCAAGAATTCAATTATTTTTACAATTAATAAAATTTTTCACATAAATTTAATTATTTAAAAAAATGTAATAAAATTCGTTGTAAGAATTCAATTATTTTCATTAATAATAAAATTTTTCACAAAATTTCAATTATTTATTTTTATACAATCTTAAATGAATTTCTCAAGAAAAATAATAATTTTCATAAGAAGTATCGAAAAATTTTTGCAAGAATTCAATTTCTTTTTTAAACTTATTATAAAATTCTTCGGCGAAATTGAAATATTTTCAAAATCTACTGTTTTAATAAAATTTCGCAAAAGAATTCAATTATTTAAAAAAAAAATGTAATAAAATTCGTTACAAGAATTCAATTATTATCATAAACAATAAAATTCTTCACCGGATTTCAATTATTTTAAAAAAATGCAATAAAATTCGTTGTAAGAATTCACGGAAAAAACTGCATGGTTGGGACAACCATATATATTGAAAAATACGGGATATCCATAGTTAAGGTTATTACATCCATTTCTATGGATGTGTCAACTAAATAAATGGATGTAGTATCCATCAAAATGGCTGTGGTATCCATAGAAATGGATGTGATAACCTTAACTATGGATATCCCGTATTTTTCAATATATATGGTTGTCCCAACCATGCAGTTTTTTCCGTGTTCAATTTTCATAATCAATAAAATATTCTTCATAGTAGGATTTCAATTATTTTTAATAAAATTTTAAATAAATTCTTCGAAAAATTAAATTACTTTTAAAAAGATTTAAAAACTTTTTTGCAAGAATTCAATTATATTTCATAAAATAATAATGAAGTTCTTCGCTGAGATATACAAATATTTTAAAAATCCACTATTTCAATAAAATTTCTCAAAATTTTTTTTTTATTTTCACATTTAAAATAAATTGATTATTCGGAAATTCTTCAATTATAAATATATTAGGTATATAAAAAAATGAAAACTTACAATAATTTAAAAAAAAACCAAATAAACTTTTTCAAAAAAATTAATTCTATATAAAATTGTTAGTTAAAAGTACGAAAAATTCAGACTTTCAAAGATTGTAATTTGAAATCTTTTCAAAATTCAATTATATTTCTAAAAATTCATGTTATAAAATGCTTTTAATATTAATTATTACCTAAAACTTTAAATAAAATTCAATTTTATGTCAATTTTTATAAGAAAATTATAAAATAATTCGATTATTTAAATAGAAAAATAAATAATTTATTGAATAATTGAATGTTTCTTAAAATTATTGAATTCTCATAAAGAATTTTATAACCAAATTTTTAAATGATTGAATTTTATTGTCAAATTTTAATAAAATTTTTAAGAATAATTATTAAAATTTCTTTTAAATAATTGAATTCTTTTGGAAAATTTTATTAAAATATAGTACCTAGATATTGAAAATAATTGAATTTTGAAGAAGAATTTTATTATTTATAAAGATAATTGAAATTTTGACGAGAATTTTTAAAAAAAATTTTTAACATAATTGATTTTTTGACAAGAATTTTATTACTTTTGAAATTAATTGAATTTCTGCAAACATTTGTAATTTCTCCAAAATTCAATTGTTTTTAGTGTTTTTGTTTATTAATTTATTAATAAAATTTTTCAAAAATCTGAGTTCTTTAAAATTTCTAATTAAATTCATTCAAAATTGAAATTTTGTAAAATTTCAAATTAAAACCTTTTATTTATGAAAATCGTAAACGCAACTCTTTTAAAATTCAATTAATTTAGAAATATTTAAGTAAATTTATTCATTATATTTAATTTTTGACAGTATACTTTTACTAAAAATCCCTGACTTTTCCCTGAATTCCCTGACCTGTAGCAACCCTGATTTTTTTTTTTTTTTTATCTTTTTCATTGTAAATTCAAATATTTTCGAAACATATTGCATCCAAAAATTAATCGAATCGTAAAAAAGGTGAAGAAGGTATAAGAAATTATCGAAATTGGTGAAATAGGTACGACAAAAATTGAAATATTTGCAAAAAGTGGAGATTTTTCCCCTTAAAATAACTACAAATTGTAATTTTTTTTCAAGAAAGGGGGAAAAGAGGAGAAAGTAACCGATTCTAGGTGCTTTATGGGATTTTATTATAATTTAAAGAAATAGAAAAGGGGAAAAACGGGACTGTGATCCCTGTAAATGTAAAACGAAATATGAATAAAAGAAGAACTTTTGTACCTCCTAATATAGTAAAATTCAGATAATTATATATATACATGAAAACGAAAAATTAAAAAAGAAATGAACTGATTCATTCAAAATGAATATAATTTGTTTCTCAACAAGGTAGAGGGAGAAGAAAGTCTTGCTTTTATTTGCACCCCCCCCAACCCCCTCCCGATGCGTCTTTTTTTGCCAACACTGTATAAACACGATCCTTGTCAAGCGCACTGCGAATGCAAAGTTGTCTGTATACACAGATACTCATGGGAAGACCCGTGCGAAACCAAAGTTAGAGTGAGATGGAATATATATAAAGAAGATGATCGAGAGGAAGGTAGAGGAAGAAAACCGCGACAGAAACAATTCGCGGAATCGTGACGACGAGGCTTTGGGACGCAGATCTAAATCAGCGGAGCATGTCTCTTGTACTTTTGTTTCAAAACCATTCTCGTTTCGGAAAGGTCACACGACCCTTCGATATGGCAGTTCTCACAGCCATTGCCCTGCGGCGTTCTGAATCCTCAGCCGGCGGTAAAATGGGTTCCACGAAGGTGGTCTTTTTCATTCGGCCACACAAAATGATAGTCTGAAAGAAGCGAAGAGCCTAGGCTCTCTTTCTCGAATATACGGTGGGTGGTTGATGGCAGTCCATTGATAATTGGCAGTAATGTGCATTGTTTTCAAGCCAGTGGGCGGAGTCATCGTGAAAGAGACAGAAAATATCATATGAATACTCACAAAGCTATAAACCGCACGAGATTCGGCAATTTGTTTTACTCTAATTATATGCCTCGATTTTTCTCCTGAGTAATAAGACGTCAAAAACCACATTTTCGAAATTAAATCTCCACTTATATTCAATAACAAATGGAAATGCAACTCTATCGCATAGTTTTCTCTTATATATATATATATTATCAAAATTTCACGTCCTCTATTTTTGCAGTCAATTTTAAGAGCTGAAACAAATTCCAAGAAACTATCATTTTTTCTTTTGTAAATTTCAAGAAATTGCAAAGAATTCAAAAAGCATGAGAAACGAGTCATTCACATTAATATATTTCCAATCACACTCTATAGTACCGGTGACGTCTTCAAACTCAAGTGTTTTTATTTGAACAAACTTAGCGTTAGATTGATAATTTTTTCGACCTTGAATAAGATTTTCTATTTGTCATTCAAATTCAAATCTAACAGATATATAATCTTCGTAAAACGTTCTTGGTAAAATTTAAGAAAAACCTTATATATAAAGAAGTATTATTTGATAATTAAGTTATATATATATACATCCATGAAGTTTACCACAAATGCTGCTCTGGTAGTATAACTGGAAATGAGACTACTTTAAATTTAGAAAAAAATTATTCTGACAAAAATCATCTAATATTTATAGCACTCGTATTGATTCTTGCAACTTTTGACACAACTTCTTAATGAAAAGTTCTATGTTTAAGAGATAATAAAGATTTGAACTCAATTTAAAATTCTAAATTAAATTTTAACTGAAATTAAATTTTAAATCAATTTTTATTAAAAAGTTCTACGAGAATTCAATTATTTAAATACAAAAATAATTTATTTATTTTCGTGAAAAATTCTGGGAAAATTCAATTCATTTATTGAATAATAATGAATATTTCTTAAAATTGAATTCTTATAAATAAAGAACTTTATCAAAATTCTAAAAAGCTTTTCAAAATTCAAAAATAGAATAATTTGTTTAAAATAAATATTTTAATACCTATTTAGTTTTTCACTGGAATTAATATAAATTTTAAATGATTTCAATGTAAAGCCCTTTTGAAATTTAACTGTTTCTAAAAATTACAACTGCGTTAATTCTTCCAAAATTTAATCATATGTTTTTGTTGAAATTTTTAAATACATACATAAAATTATTCAAAATTTTAATATATACAATTTTAACTGAAATTCCATTTTAAATCAATTTTTTTTAGAAAGTTCAATGAGATTTCAATAATTTAAATACAAAAATAAATAATTTATTAAATAATTGAATATTTCTTAAAACTAAATTCTTATAAAGAACTTTATGAACATTTTTTTTAAATAACTAAATTGTTTGGAAGAATTTTTATAAAATTTTTAAGAATAAAACATTTTTTGAAGAATTTTTTTTAAATTTTATTAAGAATAATTGAAATTAAATTAAATTAATAGTAGGTAAAAATAAAAGTAATAAAAAAATAAAATTTGTAAAAAATGCAAATTCAATTTTTTCGAAGAAAATTTAACATATACGAGGAATTTAATTAAAATTGTACTAAAAATAATTAAATCCTTTCTAAAGAGTTTATCACAATTTTTAAAAATAAGTCAATTCTGTCAACTATTTTGTTAAACTTTTTAAAAAAATAGTTAAATTCCATCAAGAAATTTTAAATAAATTGTATCTAAAATAATTTAATTTTTCTGAAGAATTGCGTATAACTCATGAAAATAATTGAATTCTTTGCGACAAATTTTACTATATACAACTACCTATTTGAAAATAAATGAATTGTCACGAAGAATTTAATTAAATTCTAATAAATAAACTATACATATTACAATTTGTTTAATTATTTGAATTCTCTTGAAGAATTTTAGTCAAATTTTTAAGAATATATAATTACATTTTTCGTGAAATTCATTAAAAATGTTATTTAAAAAAATTGAACTCCTGTTACGATAAGTTTTATGAAAATAATTGAATTTTTGCAACGAATTTAATTATTTGTAAAAATAATTATGAATTCTTGCGAATAACATAATAGGTACAAAGAATTTCATTAAATATACTAATAAATAAATTATATCAAAATTTTTTTAAATAATTGAATTCTTTTGAAAAATTTTAATAAAATTTGTAAGAATAATTGCATTTTTCGTAAAATTCATTTAAAATTGTATTAAAAATAATTGCATTCCTGCGAGATGAGTTTTAATATTTTTTAATTAATTGAATTCTTTTGGAAAATTTTTATTCAAATAGTAGATAATGAAAATTGAGTTTCGAAATATTTTTAAAAATAATTCAATGGTTTGAAATAATTTTTTTAAAATTTTATGAATTTTTTCTAAGAATTTTATTTACCTGCGAATATGTAATAAATCCTTCTGAACTTGCCATTATCGCTAATACTTTAGAGAATAATATAGAGATGAGAGATTATTGATTTTAATTTTAATTCAAAGATTTGTAAACAGCGAGGAAAAGAGTTATTGATAAAAAAGTAAATAATTACAAGGGAGAGCGAAATTAGTATATATGAAACTATATGAGAATGCAAAGTCATAAGAAAAGTTGCGCATAAACATATATATATAATAATTGTTTTCAATTCGATCCGCAATGATTTACTACGCTGTAGGACAAGGCAAGCATTAGCATCAATTGCAAATTATATTTGTTGTATTGGTACTTAAAAAGAGCCACTTCCAGTAACTACGCAGTGCACCTGCATGCATGCATTCCGTGGTATGTTAGCATCTG
The DNA here is from genome assembly GCA_032872505.1 of Leptopilina syphax. Classification (NCBI taxonomy): domain Eukaryota; kingdom Metazoa; phylum Arthropoda; class Insecta; order Hymenoptera; family Figitidae; genus Leptopilina; species Leptopilina syphax. The sequence goes on along the minus strand of CM065469.1, from coordinate 25,455,740 downwards.
GTGAGAAAAGCCAGAAACCCACCTGTTCGCTAGCTCGTCAGCCAGCTGTGCGCTACAGCCAGTAAGTAAACAGGTCTATTGGGAAGACTTCCACAGTCGTATTGAGAAGCACCTTCACAATCTAGCAATCGTTTGTCGGTGGATATTCATGGAAGTACGTCATATTCAATTTAGAATCGGTAACCAAGACGTCAAGCTGCTTTTATAGTAAATGATTCCGATATATGTGATTAACGACCTCACTGATGCTCCTACAATGGAGTTCCTCTTGGTATCTTTCGGCAAATATCATTTCCAATAAATGGTTCCACTTCGTATTCTTTATTCCCAGGTACCTGCAATCAAAATCAACGCACTTTATTGATCGACTCCAAACATTAATAAAGAAACTAAAAACAAATAAACTTTTCAATTTTTTTTTCAAAAATCGTTCAAAAATGAAATAAAAGTTTCCAAAAATACACCAAGAAACTAGATACACATATTTGTATTTCCTTCTTAATAAACAAACATTATAGACTTAAACTTGTCATCAGTAGCTGTAGTTTACAAGGACCATTCACCGAATGTCAATCGTTTTCTACTCTTTTGTTCTTGAAAACCTGTTGCATTCTTTCGACTCGAAGCAGTTATATACATATAGTATTACCAGTCGCTTCAACATTCCAGATATCTGGTCAGAAAAATGTGTTAAAATTGGTGAGTGCGCATTTAACAAATCACAAAAATTCTTGGAAATTCAAAAATATTAGTTATGAAAAAACTAAAACGCGAAACTCGCGAATCATAGTAATTGAAATGGTAATTACACGTTTCTGATGATCGACCAGTAGAATTCATCATAATTCGACAAAATTGAGATTGTATATTCTGGACCATATATTAAAGTCTATATATGACCAAAAACATTGTCATTATTACGGTGTGCTTAAGAGACCTGTTTTAGAATAGGTTTCGAAATAAAGAACACGAGCGGAAAAGAAAAAGGAATAAAAGAGATGACGAGAGATGAGAGAAAAATAATAAAAAAAAAGATTGCAAGATAAAGAGACGTGAGTTTGCGATTAAACAGCATTCTTCTCATAAAGTAAAAATATTTAAATTATTAGACATTTAATGACCTAATGAATTTATAATTTTATAATTAATTTCCTTAAAGAATATAAAATTTTCAATCTCCCAATTTTTACATTCTCATTTTTTTATTATATTAAACTAGTTTTATGTTTACTTTTTTACAAAACAATTTTTATCGATTAAAATAATTATTTTGTCAAAATTATTTATTCACAGCTTTCTAATTGTAAATTAGAATCGAAGAAATAACAATAGCAAAAATTGAAAGTTCTTGTAAAAAATGAAAATGTATTTTGGATATTAAAGAAAAAAAAATTATTTTCATCGGCGTTATAAAAGTTGACTCTCGCAAGAGCTGATCTGCTGTTGCCTGGAGGGAATATATTAATGTAGAAGAAGCCAGAGCCATCAAGGCAATCTCACAAGCGAGTCGAGCAACCAGGCAAGCAAGTCCAGGAGAAGGCAGACAGCGCGTCGCCTATTCCATGCTTGGTGCTGTGCAACTTAAACTAACAAGGAGAGACTTGCCCGTTTTTATCGAATGGAATTGATTATTAACTGGTATTCGTCCTCGCTCAAGTCAAATACCAATTTCAGTTGCAAAAAATTAGAGGAGAATACAGAGAAGACGAATTTAGTATAATAAAGAAGCAATCAGTCTTCTCAAATAAAAACAAATTGATAAATATTCCATTTCTTCATGAGATTATAAGGAAACGATACTTTCCCCCCCCCTAAATTCTACTAGCGATAAATATACAAGTTTTACATATTTAATATATTTGTTCCTAATTTGACAAATTCATAATATTAAATATTATTACTAATAACTTTTACTGCGAGAAAGAAAAACTTATTTTAGTTTATAAAGAAATAAATTCGCAGAATTTGGAATTTTCGACTAAGGATTTCTGACAAAATAAAAAAAAACAATTATAAATTCTAACACAATTATTTACAAGGGAATAAATATTATAAGTAAATTATTATTATGCTCAGCGGAATTTTATTGCCGATTGCAATAAAGTATAAAAAAGAGAATAAAAAAATGCACCACTTATATAGAAGCATATAAACTAGATTTTCATAAACTTGGGAGTTGGGATATCTGATCCTAGCAAAATATACTCACGTTCCTGCGAAGTCGATCGTGCGTTAAAGATTTATTTATTAAAAACACCCACGGACCTCTCATAAAACGTTAAGACCCACCATCGTCATTTCGAGGCCTCGTAGAAAATTTTATCCACAATTTCTCAATTCAAGAGAAAAAATATTTTTCAATTTCATTACATACAATCCGATATTTAATAAACCGTAATTAAAATCCAAAAAAAATAAGCAAGATTTACAGGTAGACTAACCGGTGGTCCCGGCGGCTTAGAAGCACGTGATAAGTACTTGCATTTCTTAAAACTACATACAATCAATTCAATACGAAATAGGAATATTAATTAGAGATTAGATTTAACAAATATCAAAATTTTAATAGCAAAATTACTCACCAAGTGTTTGTTCAAATCGGTGTGATAAATTTCAACTTTTAATTGAGTAGTCGAGCAAGTGTACTCCTGTCGCCATCTTGAAATAATAACTGCCATTTGTTCGAATTTCAAATCTGGACTCTGTCGATAAAACAGAAAATTGTATTGTTAACATATTGGAAAATTTTAATAAAAATAAACGATTAATTTAAAAGCAACTAGTAAATGGTAAATTAATAGTAAATTGGAAAAATAATAGCAGTATCTATCATAAAAACAAAATATTAAAAGTAATAGAACTTTAACAATTTTATCTTCCACTGTCGTCTGCTACTTGTCAGGTGGCGCTTGTTTATTTCATCATAAAGAGAAATAACGTGGTTTTCAAATTCTATAACAAAACAAGTAAAATTAGGAATAAAAAGTGTTTTAAAATTCAACTCTGTACCTATTTATTATTACTGAAAGAAGCATTGAAGAAGTTTTGAAAAATATGTGTTAATTTATAATTTAAAGAACAAGTGTCATTTAGATTTGAAACGAAAAGCAACAAAGTTGAAAATTTAATTCATTGTTGACACAACAGTTGAAATAATTTACTTTGTATTTTCAAATAAAAATAGTTGGACTAAATTTGTTTTTATAAAACTGGCATTTTTAAATGTAGGACAATTTGACAAAAACTGGAAAAATTAAGTAAAATTAATATATTTTACTAAAAGTTATCAAATATTTAGGTTCAATAACGTACAAACCAGTAATTTTAATAAACAAAATATGGAATTGTCTAGTTTATTAAGATATTGTTCTTTTTTAATATACAATTTAAGTGTATACTTATTTGTATACTATTTAAACATTTATAATTCATGGGAGATTTACAAAGATTGGTGGTTAAATGATATTAAAGGAAATGATACTTACGACTATATAGTTGGTAAGTGAAAATTAGAAATTTAATTTTTTTTAATTAAAATTAGAAGTTTAAGTTTTTTAATTAAAATCTAGTATAAGTTAAAATATTGTATACATTTGAAATTAATGAGAATTCTACCTATTTTCAATTTAATCTAAATTTTAAATAAATATTTCAAGTTGGAGCAGGCAGTGCAGGTTCAGTTCTCGCTTCCAAATTATCAGAAGACGGAGATAAAGTTTTATTAATCGAAGCAGGAGGAGCATCACCTTCTCTAATAAATGTACCCATTATTTCACCTGCTCTTCAAGAAAGTATCTACGATTGGCGATATGTTACAACGTCCCAAGCTCATGCCTGTAAAGGTTTAATTAATAATGTAAGTTTACAAAAAGGGAATATTTTTTCGTATGGCTAACTCGATTAAATTGTGGTGTATAAAAATAATAAAATTTATATTGAACAGCAAAGCATTTGGCCAAGAGGGAAAGTTTTCGGTGGAACTAGTCGATTGAACTATATGATTTACGCTAGAGGACATCCTGATGATTTTAAGGAATGGTTTCCAGATTTTCAAGGTAAAGCATAAGAAATATAAATTATCCAAATAATAAAGTATAGCAATTTTATTAATATTTTTTTTATATATTATAATATTGTATTTATTTTGTTTTCTTTATTTATTTTGTTTCTTTATTAACTTTTTTATATTAAATTTTATTTATTTTTCAGAATTTTCTTTAGAGGAAAGTGAAATTGTCAGTATAGAAGATTTAAATTGGTCCACTAAACTCACAGAAATTATGTTAAAAGCTGTTGAAGAATTGGGTTACACCGTTCAGAATATTAATAAAAATAGCAATACAGGTATGAATATAACAAAAATAATCAAATAACATAACAAATTTTACCAAAAAATAATATTAAAGAAAATTAGTAACTTTATAGGAAATAAAAATCCTTGTTTATCAAAAATTTTTATTTTTTTCAGGATTTATGAAAACGAAAGTATTTATGAAAAATGGGGAACGTTGGAGCTCGGATAGAGTTTTGGAAAAAAATAAAAATAATCTTTTTACAATCAACTATGCACATGTTGACAAAGTAAGTAAATGATTAAATAATAATTATGCAATTTGAACAAATATAATTTTAAAATGTTTTTTAGATTCTCTTTCAATCAAAGAAAGCAGTAGGAGTTGAATTTTTGAAATTCGGTAAAATGTACAAAGTATTTGCGAAAAAGGGAGTTATTTTAAGTGCTGGAGCAATTGGTACTCCGAAAATTTTAATGCTTTCTGGTGTTGGACCAAAAAGCCATTTAGATGATTTGAAGGTAAGGAATTTAATATAATTTTCTTTATATAAGGGGCATTAATATGTTTAATAATAATAAAAAAATAATAATAATAGTAAAAATAATATTAATAAAAATAATAACAATAAATAAAAGAAGTAATTGACTGAAAGTTTTGTTAAAATAATTCATAATTTGTCTATCAGATCGACGTTGTATCTGACCTGCCAGTGGGTCAAAATTTAATGGATCACATAATAACTGGTTTGGATTTAGTGATACTTAACTCTAGTCAACCTGTCAGCATTATTGATGTCTTAAGTCCTTTATCAGCCTTTCAATATTTCTTTCATAAAAAAGGTTTCTAAAAATTGCATTTACAAATAATTGAATTGATTTTGTCATTAAATATATCTTACTGAATAGCGATAAAATTGAAAAAAAAGTCTTTAAACATACGACAATTATTTTCTCTCAATTTTAATACTTTAGGCCTATGGAGTTTCAACGGAATTGATGTGATAGGCACATTTCACAGTTCTTTACAAAATAAATCCGCAGCACCTGATTTAGAATTAATGGTGATGCCTATTGGAATTTCACAAGACAATGGATTTAGCTGGCGAAAGGCAATGGGAATTTCAGATCAGGTCTGTATTTTAACAATTAAAAAAAATTAGTTATTACTAATTTTTTTTTTCTTAAAAAATTAGATTAGATTTACATTTGATTTAAGTTTAAATCCAAAATTTCTTCTATTTATTGCCCTGAATCTGTAGGTATTTCAAGAATATTTTGCACCCCTCACGTACAAAAATGTAGTTACTTTAGCTCCAGTTTTATTGCATCCAAAAAGCTTGGGAGAAATTAAACTCAATAGTAAAAATCCTCGAGAATCACCTATCATTAATCCTAAATATTTGTCGAATAAAGAAGATGTTGAAATTTTAATAGAAGGTAAATAATAATTAATAAAATATAATTAATACAAAGCTTCCTCATAGGAAAACAAATTTAATTCTTTAAATTCATTGGATTTTTTAATCCGATGAAAATTAAATAATTGAATGAGATTTGAAAATTCAATTTTTAGGTATTTTGTTTGTGAAACAATTGTTGGAGACAGAAGCCATGAAAATGTTGGGAGCGCATCTTTATCGAAAACCTTTTCCTGGATGTGAAGAGAGAACTTTCGATAGTAACGAATATTGGGAATGTTATGTTCGTCATTTGACATTGACTTCCTATCATCCCGCAGGAACTTCTCGCATGGGATCGGTAGTTGATGAATCGTTCAGGTAATTCGCTTTTTCTAAAGAAATATTGAAAAGAACAATTTTTTAGCTAGTTAAAAAATTAAATATTTAATATTTTTTACAGGGTTTATAATACATCAAACTTGTTTGTTGTCGACGCTTCTGTATTTCCAATTCTGCCCAGTGGAAATATTAACGCAGCTGTTGTGATGCTTGCTGAAAAAGCTGCTCAACTATTTCAACAAAGAAAAAGGAAGAAATCAAATCAATTGTTCGCTAAATGTTACGTCAGGAATATATTTTTTTTACGATCGTGATTTGTTTTCTAACCTGTTTTTTTTGTTATTTTGTCATTTTGTTTGTCATTTTTTGTTACCAGTGTTTGTATAGCTTCGAATCAAGTTTATAAATATTAAGAGTGTATAGAAAAAAATGTCTAGTTACAAAGAAATATTTTTGTGCGAATTCTATTTTTTGAAATAAATATTTTAATTACTGAAATGCTGTCTACCGACATAAACATCTATCGCTATGTATACACTTCAAGGTCGAACTTTACAAAAAAATGTTAAAATTTCATCATTTTATACAATATTTCTTAATTTTGGTCATTCTCGAAAATTTAATTACTGTAAAAACAATAGATTCGAGTAAAAAGGAGAAAGAGACTCAGCTTTTTATCACAAACAACAATAATAAAAAGGAAGTAATAAATCATTTAGCTATAGAATCAAGAGATATTCAAGTAAAAGACACCGAGGAAGAGAAATATAAGGACAGAAAACTAGTTGTAAACGTTAGTGAAATTTACGAATCCGGTCATTTTGTGTCTCTTTCCCACAAATGTTTGAATCACGGGACAAAAGTAAAACTCCTCATACCGATTTTATCAGATCCTTGGCATTATTTGGCTAGAAAAGCAATTCGAGAAACGTGGGGAATATTCGGAAAGAGGAAGGACGTGATAATATTATTCTTCTTGGGTTCAACGAGTGATCCTTACCTCGAAATAAAACTCGCTCACGAGCAGAAAATTTTCGATGACATTGTACGATGTAATATCTACGATAGTTATACTAACCTGACACTGAAAACAATTTCCATTCTCGAATGGGTTGACAGATACTGCTTCAATGTGAAATTCGTTCTGAAAACTGACGACGATGTTTTCTTGAATATGCCCCGACTCTTAACATTTGTGCGCTTACGATTAAAATTGAATAATGTGATTTTTGGCAAAATATCACCACACACAAAACCGCACAGAAACAAAGAGAATAAATATTACGTTCCAATTATTCAATATAAATTCTCCGAGTATCCACCTTTTGTCACTGGACCAGCTTACTTACTGTCTGGAAATTCAGTCCATCGGCTACATAAAGAATCATTGAATACACCATTTTTGAAATTAGAAGACGTCTTTGTAACTGGTATCGTAGCCGAGAAATTGGGAATTAAAAGAATAGACAGACAGGAATTTGTCAATAATCGAATTTCCTTTAGTGTTTGCGAACTTCAAAGAAGCATAAGTTTGCACAGCATCAAACCTACCGAACAACACGATTTATGGGAACGACTCTTTGAATGTAATCCCGATTGTCCGTATTTTTGTATTCAAAAATCTTCCACGTCAATTTTAATGAAAAATAATTTTCTTTTATTGACAATTGCTTTTTGCACAGCAAGTCTTACATATTAAATCGAGCAAATTCTTTTTTACAATTTTCCAACAAGTGCAGAAATATTTAACAATGATTACCAAAAAAAGGAAAATAGATATATATTTTAATTTCCAAAATTTATATATATTTAGTTTTCAAGATAGAAATATAAAATTTGTTGAAGAGAATTCTCAAACTATTGTCTTGTTCCTATCTTTTGAAACAAATATACAAGAAACATTGTGACGAGCTTTACATTTAAAGTTTAAAAAACGTAGTAAAAAAATTGTTAAATATCTTTCTTTCTTACTAATAAACTAATTTCAAGACAATGAATTTCAATGAATATATTAACTTAATAACTATTGCAAAAATGAACAAAAATTTCTTGCAATTTAAAATGAGAAATTTAAATCTAGTAAGATTTGAGAAACGTTTGCAAATTTTTAAATCAAATTATAGAAAATGTAGAAGTATTATTGAATCATGTAATTTAAGATCTGTAATACCTTCTATCGTGTCGACTACTACTTTCTTGACGATTATTACTTTCTCGACTGCTACTTTCATGTCGATTTCCACCATGTCTTTGAGAATAATGAGGATTTTCTCTATAATTATTTCTGTGGGACGAAGAATAGTTGTCTCTTCTTTTCTCGTGTCCAGGATCGTTGTTGTATCGGCCTTTATTTCTCTCCGGCTCCCGCTGATAAGGATGTGCATAATTTTGTTGAGATCTTCTTTCCTCATTGTAATAGAATTGTTGAGGGATAAATTGATTCGGCTGCTGCATTAACATTGGCGGACTAGGAAAATTCCCGTAAACTAATGATGGATTTGGTATACATTGAAGCATTTGATTTCCAAGTTGAATTAATTCATTTTGATAATGATGATTTTGTTCAGCGGAATTAGTATTTGGTTGCGCTTCATTACTTCTCGCTTTCATATAAACTTGTCTGTTGAATAGCATTGTTCCATCGAATAATGTTACAGCATAAGGTACTGAAACCAGATGTTTATATGTTACAAACGCAAAATTTCGCTGCTTTCCCTCACGATCCTTTGGAATATGAATTCTGTCTAGTGGCCCAGCCTAAAAAGAATTGTTCATAATATTTTAATTTAAAAAAAGATTTTTGTTTAGTTTAACGAAAATATATCTTTTTAATTTTTTTATCATCATAAGTTAGTTTAAGGGGAAAAGAGCAGTTGTAAAATCCCATTGAAATGTACCTATTTTTTGGTACTATTTTTTCAGAGCTCTAAATGATTATTTTTCAACAAACTTTTTTTTTGATGATTTTATATACAAAGGAGTAAAATCTGGTCGTTCGATAGACAAACTTTTATTTTTGAATTTTCTGTGTCATTTTGAAAAATAATTACTCGTTTTCTTGGTTTTTTTGTTAAATATTCAAATAACTTTAAATAAACTAATTTATTTCTAAAACCGAACGATCAGATTACAGTCCATTAATGTACAAGTATTAAAAAAAAAGAAGAATTGTATTCTAGAAAATGGTACCGTGGAAAAATGTAATTTTTGGGGAGAGCGGTAATTATTTTTTCAAAATGGCACAGAAAATTCAAAAATAAAAATTTGGCTTTATCGAAAGATCAGATTTTACTCCTTTGTATATAAAATCAGCAGAAAAAATGTTTGATGAAAAATAATCATTTGGAGCTGAGAAAATGGTACCTAAAAAAAAGGCATATTTCAATGGGATTTTACAACTGCTCCTTCCCCCTTAAAATTTATTATAAGCAAACAATAAACTATTGTGAGAAATGAAATATTTTTTAAGGTTATGTTAAAAAACTGTATTTTTTAAACGAAACTACATTTTTAGTACCAAAAATACTAGTTTTACTGTTAATTTTTGAATATACGCTCATAGAAGATGTTTAAAAATAATTCATAAATAACTGAAAAGTTGAAAAAGTTGTAAAATAATCAAAGTAAGGAAAAATTGTCGAACTAATTACCTGTAAAAATAGCTCATACAGAACATCTTCTGTAACTTTTTCACTATTTAAATTCCCCAACCAAATTGTTCTTTCATCCTCAGACATGATTATTTGACGATTAGAACAAGTTTCTCATTAATTTTAACAACAAACTTTTAAATAAATTGTTAAATTTTTAAAGACAAAGTCAAAACATAACAGATTGTAAAATTGTAATTGTTGTAAGGTCAGTATAGGTTAGAATTTTAATCTTTAATATGGACCAATTAAAAATAAGGATGAGGGGAAATTGGACAAGTTTTTAAAAAAATTTAAAGACCACGCCCGCCAAAAGTGTTTAGTCATTTTAGGTTAGGACTGTAAACATCAGCTCACAATTATATATTAATAATTAATAATAATTCAAACTTCTTGTTATTGTTATAATTAAAATTTCAAAAGCAATAAATATGTGATAAAGTTTAGTAGCCGATTGGAAAAGGGTAATTTTATTTTAATTATAGAAACTGCCGTACAAAACAAAAAATATTAATTCATACTAGATTTTCCCTGATATAGTTGTCAAAAAGTCAAGGAAAAATAAAATTTCAGTTTCTTTTGTTTATTCGTATATGTATATTGCAACTATTAATTTCGCATAAAATGGAAATAATATAAACATTTCGTTGATTACACCTCAATTGAGTTCAGTTCAATAATAAAATTGTGAAAATAAGAGCAACTTTGTTTTTTTTTTCTTTTTTTGCAGTCAAGAAATAAAAAATGGACTTTGTTACCGTGATATATCCGTACTATTCATTCGAAAATTTTTTAAAATATATTTCACAGGCATACACACATGTATAAAAATCAGAAAATACGACTTGTTCACCACTAGTCATACTGCCTATCAAAGTAAATATACGTTTGCAATGTTTTACTTTACATTCTACTTTTTTTTATCAACTTTTTAGTACACTTATTAGTATTATTTATTTTTAATTTTATGCAATATTTTAGCTTTTTTCATGAACTCATATAAGTAATCGCCAAAAGAATCGGATTTTTTATATCACAGCACAATCATATTTGTTGTAAATCTAATTAGAAAATCAACGAGGGAAGTGTCGAGCCTTTTTTGTGCGAAATATTATCTTTATTTGCTCGAGAAACAAAAATTCAAGTCCTCGTCGATTATTCGTAAATATTATATTATTATAGAATTTTCTGAAAAATTCTAAAGTATTGCAGTTATTCACTTTTTTTGAACTCACTATTTTCGATTAGATATTTATAATGTATGCGATATTTTTAAGGCATGAGTGTATAAATGAAGCTGATGAAACTTATGTGCTCTTTTTCCCATAATTTTCAAGATATAGTGTGCCAGGCGATGAATGTTACATGAAAAATTATATTTTACCACACAACCAGTCGGGAAGTATATATAATAAAAGCGGAAATTGTTTCCTTGCAAAAGAAAGTACATCAGGCTGAATTTCCCTGAGCTTACAATTAAAAAATATTATTAATTTGTAAACACAGAAACACGGTGACAATTTCATTTTCACAAAATTATTTTTATTTCGTATCGGTTTATTTATTTTTTTTTTTTTTGAGCAACGATTAAATATGAGATTAATACACGTTAACTGCCAAGAATTATTTCTTATTTCTATAATTTTATTCTTAATCTATAATTGAGCAGCTCCGTGTGTTAATATCAAATGTCTTTTGTTTTCTATTTTTTTTTTCTGTAATGTAAAATATTTTTTAAGCAAGTCTTTAAATTTCACAGTTAAAGAATTTTACTTCTACGTTAATTTTAATTCTAAAATGTCTTAATTCAATAATGGAAATAGCAAGAAAAACAGTTCTCGACGGGTAAATTTTGCATTGTTTTTTTAAAATTGTTTAAAATGGCAGTTAACGTGTCGCTTAGTTTAAAAAGCTGTGTACAAAGTATGAAAATATTTTCAAAATTAAATAGTCTGTAAATATCGATTGTTTTTCAAGTCTTTGTGTACATTTTTAAATTTCTACATAAGAGAAAAATTTTTTTTTAAATTATGTTCGTAGAACGCAGCAAAGAATATTACCATAAAATTTAATTTTTGCAATATTGACATAATTAGGCAGATTGAAATTAATTTTTGGAAAAATAATTTCAATGCAAAGTCATTTTCTTTAATGGAATATTTTTTTGGGTAAATTCTTGCTCATTAATATACTGTTAAAAATTCTACTATATAGAGTGTATACATATAATAATGCCCAAACATAATTTAAGTTAAATATTATATAAATGCACAGTCGTTGAAATAGGAAAATGACAAAGAAAACAGCACCATATTCTATAAATTTTTCTAATCGTTGTTGACAATTTTTCATCTAATTGTAAAATTTCAATTTTGTCAATTTCCTATACCTAACATTATATAAAATAATAAATGCAAAAAAATGCATGGAGTTCATGCAAGAAATAAAAATACATCTTATAGAAAAGGAAGCGTGTTTGGATTTTTCTAAAATATAAAAATGTTCTTTGGATTGTTCCATTGTTTTTGTTCGTTAAAAACCTTCTTTTTTCATAACACTAAAATTCTCTTAACTTTTTAAAACAGATTACAAAATCTTTAGACTTTGTAATTTAAAAGATGACTAAATAATTTAGTGTAACACTTTGATTAAATTTATAACAATTAAATGTTACTTTGGATAAGCTGTGCAAAATTTTAACGACATTTTGATTCATTACATGAATTTATGTTACTTTCTAATTTTTAAGAGATAAAAGTCAATAGAAAATTAATTTTCTAAAGGCTGCGTCTACAACAGAAAAAATAATGTGTAGAAAATTGTGTAATATACAGTGTAATTGCCTTTGACAGTTGTCAATGCCAAAAACAATACACATTACACTACAAATTACACATTATTTTTTTCTATTGTAGACGCAGCCAAAAAGAAAAGACACACGCACACACATCTAATGACAAAAAACGTATTTAATGCCTTTTCAAAATGCAAAGCTGTTTAAATAAAAAATTTCAAAGCTCACGCTGATTCGAGATTAATTATTTCTTACCTAATACGAAGAAAAATGAACTAGGTCACTACTGGGTTCAATCAGGATCATTTCCCAAAATAAAAGAAAAAATTACTCTCTTAAAGAGATCATAAAACACTGTCTCCTAAAAATTGCAATTAACAAGGGGCTTAAATAGAATTTTTAAAACATTCAATCTGTAATAAACTAATGAAAACTATCAACAAATAGTATAAAGATATTCGAGCACTTGATTCAGCTGTGTTCCTAATAAAAGGGAACAGCACCAGAAATTTTCTTAGCTACCGAAGCCGAAATACAACGAGCCACCTAATCTATTTTTTTATTTTTTTTCTCAAGACCCAGATATGGTGTGCTGTAATCAAGATATGTGATTTAATTTCAGGAATGACTTCTTTCATCTAGAAAATAAAGATCTACAAAGGCTTTAAGGACAACTATTGCAATCTCAAAAATAAAACTACTATCAGAGAATCATTCAAATGCAATCACTTTAAATACAAAGTTCCTTAAATCTTAATTCGAACGAGAATAATTAAAAAATTTAAAGAAAATTTATAAAGAAAGAAAAATGTTGAGTATTTGAAAATCGGAAATTTAAGTACCATAAAAAAAATCGGTTCAAAACCTTTGAGATCTTTTCTTCGGGAATGCGGCGACGGTTTAAAATTTCAACACCATATAAATTTACATATTTGGATGATATGAAAATGATATAAGATAATGACAATTCTAAGAATCTAGTAATAAAATTCTTTTTTTTTGATGAGACAGTCTAAAAATCTGGTGTTTTGTTGCACGATAAATATGAGCTATTTGGCACTTCATTCGCACTGAATTATCTAAGAATCTGGAAGTAACTAATATTCGATGACGGTGTTTACTAAAATAAAATAGAACGACTGTCTTGAGAATAATGAATAAAAAACTAAAGTGCCACTAAAGTAAATTAAATTTACTTGTCAAAAACTAGTTTTGATTCATTAACGTACCTAAGAGAACACTTAATATGATAGTGTACGAATTAAAACTAACTTCTTTTGTTCGTCATGACTTTTGTACCTTCTATTATAACGAATTGGCAAGAATGTGTCGAGAATAATTACATAAATAGTACTTAATCTCAAGTACACATTTTATATTTGTTAGACGAAAGGCGATCTTTTTTTCCAAAGTGAAAACAAAATCGTTTCTTGGGGTTACTGGCCTTAATTTCTCCCTAAATGACAGTCTACTATTCTACAAAAATTCACTTTTCAAGTTCAGCGATTAGGCAGTTTTTCTCTACTAGTAGCTGCGGTGTATATTGTGCGATGCGCACAAAAATTATATCTAAAAATCATCACTAAATATTTCGATGGTTCACCACAAGTACTGACCTTTGTTTTCAATATGAAACAATTCAATACAAACTTTGTCAAATTATATACTGATATTCATATTTCGGATTAAGATTAAAATTAAAATTAAGGATTACTGACTTCCAGAAGGTCCATTCTTTTTTTTTTTTTTAAGTAGAAATCCGAAACTTGTTTGAAAGGCCTTGGCATTTGGAACATGCGTAAATTTTGAAATTCGTTATAAAGATACACCCCATAGTCAATGTCAACTCCTCACAGAGTTTTTGCCTTCTCCAACAAATCGTTGATGAATTTCTAAAATTACAAACGAAAAAAATTAGATTAGAAATTAAAGTTCAAAATACAGGGCTCGGATTGACTTTAAGACAAAAAAAAGTCGCTTTAGTCGATTAAAGATACAAAAAAAGTCGGAATAGTCGTTTCTTTAATTCAGTGTTGCAACCAAAAATTTTATCTTGTAATTTTTGAAGAATTTTAATTATAAATATAAACATGATTTTTCCGAACTTTTAATAAGAATCTAAAGAAGTAAATTTAAAAATTTTATCTTGTAATTTTTGAAGAATTTTAATTATAAAAATAAACATGATTTTTCCGAACTTTTAATAAGAATCTAAAGAAGTAGATTTAAAAAAAATTTAATTTACTTTGTTCGTAGATAAGTAAATCTTAAAAAATTATAATAAAACAATTCTAAGAATTAGTTTCTTAATTTGTATAATTTAAAAAAAAACTAAGTAATTTTTTGAAGAATTTTAATTAAAAATTTTCATAAAGATTGTTTTCTCGAAAATGTTAAAAAAAATTCTGAAAAATTTTAATGTTTGTATTATTTTTTGTACCTATGTATTTGAAATATTATTTTTAGAAGCTAGTTTTCATTAATTTTCATTTTCATAAATTTAACACTTGAAGATGTTTCTTGAGAATTCAATAATTTCACAAAATCGAAATAATTTGCAATTTATACTAAAAATGTGGTATTTTGTTGCAATATTTGGGACAAAAGTCGAAAAACTCGCATTTTTGTAAAATAGTCGAAAAAAGTCGAAAATGTCATAATATCCGAGGCCTGAAAATATTGAGAAAACTTACTTTAACATCATGAGGTGGTTTCTTTGCATCAACAAGAAGTTCCTAGAAGAATATTTTTAATTGAATTTCGTGTATAAAAAAATATTTTGTATACAAAGTTATTAATAAGAAAGCATTAAACAAACCTGTAAAAAACTTCGTCTATGATCATCACTATCCATATCAAGAAGTTCATCAATATCGACTTCGACTTCTCGACTCTTTCCCGTGTCGTTCTGTAAATTTTTCAGAAAATCTTTTCTTTATTTCCATTTACATCACAAAGTGCAACGAATTATAATTTTATTTTTAATTACACTGGATCGGTGAAAAATTATCTTCTACAAATTTTAATAAAAAATTTTTCTTACCACAGTTTCGTAAAGTTTTTGAAGCTCATCAAACAACCACATTTCTACAGCCAACCTCTTTCTAATAAGAGACATTTGATGAGAACCATACTTTGCCGTGAGAAATTTTTCTCGACGCTCTTTTACTTCCCCTTTCTCAGTAAAAGCAACATGTAAATTAGCGCGGGCAGGACTACGTTCCGCGGTCAACACACCTCCTCCTTCCATTATTGAAATACCTAACATGAATCATAAACCAGGTATGAAGAACTAATTTTTAATTCAGCATTCTTAAGACTTAAACAATTATTATTATAATTCAATTAATCCGCATTCCGCATCAATTAAAAAATGCAATTCTTCAAAATAAAATTCTATTTTTTTAAACTTTGAAAAACGATATTAAAAGTCAACTAGAAAATAAATTTTAAAAGTGGCAAAAATAAAGAAGGAATAAATAGAAGAAAACGTAACAATAAAAAAAAGTTCATTTAGTCATAGTTTTTACCACATCTTTTGTTATTGATGACTATGGATAAAAACTATTTTAATGACAATAAAAGATTACAACATCAAAATTTACACAATTTCTATTAAAAAAATGAGAATGTAAAAATTTGTTTTCTAAAAATTTTGTTCGTAAACAATATTTTATCCATTGCGTAAATGGAATATATAGGGTAAACGCACCAATTGTCGAGCCGGTTCCATTTGTCGATGTTACCATGGTAATAACCAAAAATATTGCCTAAAATGTCTAATTTATTTGTGGACATAATATTAATATATTATTTTTAACATTCATGACACTAAATAAACATAATTCTAATCATTTTTGGCATTTAAATTGTAATTCCATGTTTAAGTCAAAAACGGAATTTGTTGACTCGAGAAATAGGTTCACCCTCGACAATTGGTGCGTTTACCCTATGCAATCTGTGTATAAAAATAAAATTTGGAATATTTCTCAAAATATGTATGTAGTACTCATATATAAATAGGTTTTTAATTATAAAAAACACAAATTTGACATAAATTATTTTCAAGGCAACATTAAATTTCTTTAAATACAAGACCAAATATAATGAACCGATTTTTGTACATTTTAAAGAAATATTATTTTAAAAAGTTAAAAATTAATTGACTTTACAGCACTTACATACACAGGATATTCTAAAAAACTTACCAAGTATTTTCAGGAGAACAAAAACGATGCTAGGCGGAGGAAATTTATAAGCTTCCTTCGCTGTAGTCCTTTAATAATGTTGTTTGATAATATTATTCAACAATCAATTCAATCTTTAAGTGAACTGTTAAACAATTAAACTATTTCCGTCAAACAAACAGTAGCACACAAAAATATTTTGTCTTTCATCCAAAAATGCTATTCGATTAACAAGCGCTTCGTTTTCAGAAAGCGCCATCTGTCGCAAACGTCAAGTAGATAAAAATGATAATATGTTAATCATGTTAATACATGTTAATTTTACACATTTTACACTTTACAGTAAAATAAATTATTATAATTTGTTTTCTTCCGTTATTTAATGTTAAACTAATTAAAAAGATTAAATATTTTTGTATAAAGTTATTTTGAAAAAAATGTAGAGAGAGAGAGAGAAAGAGAAAAAATACAGAAACTCATTTTATGATAGAATATTTTAATTAACATTTTTAAGTATGTCTATAAGAAATTGGCAATTAACTTAAAATAAAAATAAAGAAATTAAAAAAATGTATAACAAAATCAGAAATTATGTTTAAAAATGCCGCGCGAATTACTACTGCTTCAGTCAAATTAATAATTAAACAACTGGATTTACAGATTTACTTCTATTTTTCCATTTTAATTAACAAAAAAACAAGCAGAAAATTATCCAATTTACTTTTCAGTGCATACTTTTTTATTTTAATATTAAAATTTATAGACTTTCGTTTAAAACGTTTAAAACATAAAAAAAAACTTAACCTAATTCCATTCCACAAAGTTAACAAATCAGAGTGCAGCTTCAAAAGAAAAGAAAAATCGTCTGCTTTATTTTTGACAGTTCTACTCATAAATTTTTGCAATAATATCCGTAAGAAATGTCATAAATTATTATAAAAAACAGAATTGACCTTTGAACCGTTATAGATAATAGCTTTAAAAAGTAAATAGTTCGTTTTAAATTGCAGCTGTAATTGTTTTCCAACAATTAAATTGTGCAATTTCATCCTGTGAATTTAATGTGTGTAAAAAATGAATCAACAACGACCAAATATAATTAATTCGAATAATTTAAGAAATTCCACCTCCATTTTAGCAAGGTATTTATCTTTTGTTACTATAATTTTTGTATTATTTTTTAATCTCAATGTTTAAATTTATCAAATAATTTCAATTTTCATTAATTGACTAATTGTAGTGGCTCCGGTCCCCAAATTGTTGGATCAGGTGTTCCAAATACAATTCCACCGCCTCTACCTCCCCGCCGGTCAGTGTCATCGTATCAAAATTATAATAATTATCCAGGATTAGGCAATTATTTTGGAAATTATGGAATGGGGAGTAGTTTAAATTACAGTGGATATGGAGGTTATGGTGGCTATGGATCCTATGGGATGCATAATGGAAGATATGGGAGTTATGGATATTCTCCATACGGTAATGGACAGTTTGGAGGACCCAGTGGTGACGTTGAAAACAGGTGATTAAAAAAGAATTACTTATGATAATTATTTTATTAAAGTAAGTCATTTATTTTGTCATGTAAATACAATTTTGTTATACAATCAATTGTGAGTCAATTGTCTTTAAGGTTTGTACAATATGCGGAAGAAAGCACAAGACCTGCTTTTCAATCAATAGAGACTATGGTTCACACTTTTTCATCCGTTACAATGATGTTGGAATCGACATTTTTTGCGATGACCAGCTCCTTTAGAGCAATCTTGGGCGTTGCTGAAAACATGGGTAGATTACGATTAATATTTGGACAGTTTTTGAACAGTTTTGCATTAGTGAGGATTCTGAAGTGGTTGTACTGGAAAACACGACACTTGCTCGGTATGTTTACAAACCCCTTATCAGTTGTTTTCATATTGAGTTGAAAAATAATTCAAAACTCGTTTTATTTAGGTTTGAGGGGCCATGACCCCAGCAGTGAATCAGCTTGGCAACAAACTGTATCCGAAGTAATGAATGAGACCGTTTCTCAAAATGGTCCTTCTACTTGGCCAATTTTCATGTTCCTAAGTTTACTAGTCGCAGCTCCTTATATGGTTCATAAATTAGTCAATAATGTTAAGAGTACAAGTATCGAAGGTAAATTCAAAATAGTTACGTATTTCGGGCTTCGCACTCATCTACTAAAACCTACTATTTAATACTTTTTTACGTTAAACTACTATTTGGAAACTTTTTTTAGATTTCAGTCACTAAAAGCTACTATTTCTATTTTTTCTTTTGAGAATTTCCACTACTTTAAATTCGCTAATACCAGAAATCAAGAAACTATTCTCAAAAATTATAATCAAATTCTTTAAAACGATTCAATTATTTTCAATATCCAGTATTTTCATAAAACTTTACAAAAGAATCCAATTATTTGAAAAAAATGATAAAATTCATCCAAAATTCAATAATTCTTTTTTTTATTTGCAAAATTATCAAGCCCGCGGTTGGAAAACCATTATACCATTCTACTTGGAATGTAGAAAAAGATCGTAGAATATATAATTTATAAAATTGATATATAATTTTCATAAATAATAAAATTTCCACAGGAATTCAATTAATTTAGAAATGCATTTTCAAAAAAATTTAGGAAAAATCAATTATTTAACAAAATTTTTCAACAATCGTTCACAATAATTCAATTACTTTCACTAATAATAACATTTTTAATGGAAATCCAATTTTTTAAAACAATTTTCGATAAAATTCTAAACAAGAATTCAATTATTTTCATAAATAATAAAACTTAATTTAAATTATTTTTAATATCATTTTAAATTAATTAATCGAAAAATTCAATTATTTAAAATAAAATTTTCATAATATTTATTTTTCTCCAAAATTAATTATTTAAAACAATGTTTATAAAATTCGTACATAAGATTCAATTATTTTCAAAAAAATAAAAAATTTTCACAAAATTTCAATTCTTTCTAAACATTTTAATAAAATTTTTCGCAAAAATTTAATTATTTTAATAAAATAGTAAACTTTTTCTCAAGAATTCAATTATTTTTGAAAATTTTAATAAAATTCTTTCGAACTATTCAATTTTTTTCGCATAAATAATAAAATTCATCGCAGGATTTCAATTATTTTTAATACAATTTTACAGGAATTGATCGAAAAATGTAATTATTCTTAAAAATTTAATTTCGATTCCTCGAAAAAATCAATTATTTAAAAAAATGTTTTTTTAGAATTCTTTGGAAGAATTCAATTATTTACAAAAAGATATTAGAATTTTTTTACAGGAATTCAATTATTTTCAAATATTTTAATAAAATTGTTTGAAAGAAATCAATTAATTTAAATACAATTTTATAATTAAATTTTTTGAAAATAATTCAATTATTCTCAAAAATTTTAATAGAATTCTTTGTAAAATTTGATTATTTTTAAAAACTATTTATTTTCATAAAATTTCGAAACAGAATTCAATTATTTAACAAAATTTTTGTAAAAATCCAATTCTTTTCATGAATAATAAAGTTTTCTCAGGAATTCAATTATTTAAATTAGAATTTGGATAAAATTAGTCGAAAGAAATCAATTGTTAAAATTTTTTTGTAAAATTCTTCGCAAGAATTAAATTATTTTTATAAAAATTTAAATTCTTTCATGATTAATAAAATTCGTTGCAGGAATTCAATTTATTAGTAGGATAAGAAAGAAGTAAATATTTTTGATCAAAATTAGAAAAAAGTCAAGAAAATAAAATATAGAATGAAACTTTTAAAATTTCGTTGAAGTGTCTAAAACGTCTAAAACGAGCTTTTTTAGTCGTCAAGTTTAATTTTTCGATAGCTACTTTTTTTAGTTTGAAAGCTACTGCTTGCTAGTTTTTAAAAATTAATTATCGAGTGGGAAGTCTGGTATTTCGATCCAGTTTGGAAAAAGTGAATTAAAATTTACTCAATGTTGATTTCTTTTACAGAAAATAATCCGAAAGATTGGGTAAAATATAATGAACCCATTTATATAGCAACAACTTTATATGATTTTGTCGCTGCATCGAATGATGAATTAAGTTTCAAGACTGGACAAAAACTCTGGCTTGCTCCACAATCTCTACATCCAAAAGCTTTACCAGGATGGTGGAAGGCAACTGACAGTATCAATGTCGGTTTAATTCCTTCGTCGTATATAACGATAGTAGGACAATTGAAAAAGAAAACAGAAACAAATTCCAACATAAATCAATCTATACCCGAAGAAAATTCGACAAATTCAAAAGTTACTTCCAAAGAAACAAATTTTAAGTACAATCTCGAAGAAGCATATAAAGAAAGATCTAGTAATAAAGAATGTCAAGATACCAATGACGAGATTTTCTAACAATAATTAAATGGCAAAGAATTTGTAAATACACCAATGTTTAGATTACTGAAGAACGAATAGGCCAACAAAAGCTTTAAAGAAAAAAAGAACGACTGATGGTATTTTATCCCGAATCTGTGAAATTGATTTAATTTATGTATTTTATAATTTATTATTATATTTTGGGTTTAAAAAAAATTAAAGAGAATTTTCTTTCCGAAGTTGTAAGAAAATAGCTTTTTTACTGTAATTTGGTAGCTAGATATTGAAAATTCTTAACTAAACCGTATTTCAGATATTTTCAGACACGTGTCATTTTTAAATTTTCTGTAATATTCAGTACATTCCTATAAATTACAAGGATCACAAGTAATCGTAAAACTATAATCAATGTAATGTACTCATAAAATAAACTGAGGTTAAGTTTTTAATTTTATTTAATTACTTTAAAAACGTGCCTCGTTTCTAAATAGATAAAACCGAATTTGTACCTTTTTGTAAAATAAGTACTTATAACAAAACAAACAGATATGTAATGAATACAAAATAAAAAAATACAACTAATATCTAAATTATCCTTCGATTGGTTTTATTTATAGGAAAAATTATATACATTACTATTAACGATGAGTAACTTTATTTTCTTTGTTTTTTCAACCGTACGGTTGGAATAAAGATAATGCAACTTGATTCAAAAATAAAGTTTAACTTTACTTACTACATTCACATCAGGACTTATTGACTTATTAATATTTTTTGATTTGAATACGTAAATAAAGTTGAACTAAATTCAAGATGAATTTTTAAGCGATCTACTATCTTATCAATTTTAATCAGCTGTAATTGGCGTTTTCTTTTGTAATTTAAACCAATGTCCACATTCACAACGTCTTGGATTTCCTGCATGCAACCACATCCAACAAATGTAAGTTTGATCTTCTTCACAAATACATCCGATCATACGACTATCAAAAGCACTTGGAACCATAATTGGACGATCCTTAGAATTATCGTGTCTTATTAGGGCTTTCGACATGAAAGGATCCTAAAATAATACATAATAATTAACATAGAATTTAAAAACTAATATTATAATATAATGTAGTTACTTTTCAGGCTTTAGATCGACTTTAAGACACAAAACACATTCAGTGTTGCAACTAAAAATTTTATCTTGTAACTGTAATTATTGTCTATTTTTTTTTTAAAGTTATTTAAGTATAAAATTTTTTAAAAAATGAAAAAAAGAAACTCTTAAAATTAATTTTTAAAAAATATTTTTAAAGATGTCTTTCAATCATAGGTATATTATACAATTAAAAAATTTCCAAACAATAAATTGAATTTTGGTAAAATCTTTTAAAAATAATTGAAATTTGATCAAATCTTTTTAAAACAATTGAATTTTGGTAAAATCATTTAAAGATAATTGAAATTTTACAAAATCTTTTGTTGCAATATTTGGAAGAAAAGTCTAAAAAGTCGCAATTTTTTAAAATAAGTTGAAAAAAGTCGCATTTTTGGAAAATAGTAAAAAAACAGTCGAAAAAGTCAAAATATTCAAGGCCTGACTTTTGTTATTTTCAGAAAATATTGTACTGCAAATCATTCAGAAAAATAATCAATAAAGTATTATCAGAAAAGAATTAAGTAAAAACAAAAATAAAACGAAAATGTTTTTTTTTATCTTTTTCTTAAAATAATAAGAAAGTTACCAATTGTACGAAATATTTTTTTTACTCCAAAAAACTCACATCGTTGCCGGATAGATGGGCCAGCAATTCTTTCTTTTCCAATCCCTGGGCGTGTTCAACAGGATCAGGCACTAAAGAAAAATATATGTGCAATTAATAAATTGAAACACCATAGATAAATATTTTGTAAAATAATGAAAAAACATTAAAATTCATTACGTAATAAGAAACTGAAACAAAATACTTGTAACATGTAGCCCTTTTGACGATGGACTAAAAGTAAATTAAATTAAAAAATATTTACTATACTTAGGTCCCCAGAACCAGCCAGAAAGACATGGTGTTTTAGTCGAAAATTCTCGACGTGTATTTCTTAAAATAAGCCGACCGCAAATTGATGCCATTATTATGTAGGTCTTTTAAATCTGAAAAATCTATTTTCTCTAAAATCTCAAAGATTAACTCAATAAATTTACTAGATATGACATTCAAGTATAGATTCTTTAAGTCGACTGCAGCGACATCTATAATCTTAAGGCTGATTTTTAAGTTACATTACTTTCTTTTTAATTTTCAACAGGATAAATTCGAGTTTATTAAGTAAATAAAATTCAAATTCAGTATTTTTTACTATTTGCTAATAATAATTATTAATAATAATATTCTTTGAAAATTACCAAACATTTTTTGAAATTTTGGAAGTATTTTACTTTTGGCGGGATTTTTAAAAGGGAAATTTTGTTAAATACATAATACATTTAAAATCTTTTAATACAAAAGAAATAAATTTATTAATGTAAAACTATTTAAAAAATGTTACCTTCTTTTTTTAAATTTCTCAAGAAATCTTAATAATTATTGTAAAATTGAGCTAATAGAAAATGAATACATTGGCGTACCCACCGAGTTCAAAATCTATCTTCCTTAGTCTATGGTCGTCTTCCCAATCCCTTTTCCTGTTCGGTCGTAACGTGTAAAAGGTATACGAATAATTGTCAATTTTTATATTTCTTTTAATCCGTGTGAAGAATTTAGATTTTCCACTTTTTTTCCTCAAGGATGTTTTACTTATTTATATTCTGTGTTTCCTGATGATTATTTTTTTCAAATTCTCACTTTTTTGTGTTAAAAAAGAATTCTAACCTTTCTGCTGTCATGTCTTTCTGTTACACGAATCTTAGTTTTCATTGAATTTTCATTGAACTATAAACTGTTGTTTTGTTTCAATTAGTATTCAATTGTTTAATAAGAGAAGTGTAACAATTTTTTAAAGTTAGAATTTTTATTTTGTACTGTTTGTTGTGTTTCTGTTATTTTTGACATTGTTTTGGTTATGTAGTGTTTATCAAGAAACAATTTGATTAATAATAGATTTTTAATATTAAGTTTATGTTAATTTATATTAACGAAATCATGTATTTTCAGATATTACACGATGAAACAGATTGTTACGAATCAGACTGTAAAAATCCCGGAGGGATTAACAGTTTCTGTTAAATCTCGAATGATTACAGTCAAAGGACCTCGAGGAGTATTAAAGAGGTCTTTCAAACATCTCGCTTTGGATATTCGTGTAAGTTATCTTTTATTTCAGTAAAATTAAATTTAAAGTAGTTTGATATAAAAAGATATAAAAAAATTTGTATGATGAGATAGTGGATTCCCCTTCATTTTAATTATAAATGAGTAGTCCTTTACTGATTTTAGTAAACTTTAATTAGCATTTAATAATTTTCCAGTGTTTCGAATAATTGGATAAAAGATTTGTTGTTTTTTTCTAGATGGTCAATCCTAAGGTATTAAAAGTTGAAAAATGGTTTGGAACTAAGAAAGAATTGGCTGCCGTTCGCACAGTATGTTCTCACATCGAGAATATGTTAAAGGGTGTAACTAAGGGATACCAATACAAAATGAGATCTGTATATGCTCATTTCCCCATTAATTGTGTAACCACCGAGAACAATTCTGTTATTGAAATTCGTAATTTCTTGGGTGAAAAATACATCCGTAGAGTGAAGATGGCACCTGGTGTTACTGTATGTAATTCTGCCAAACAAAAGGATGAGTTAATTCTTGAAGGAAACTCTTTAGAGGATGTATCCAGATCAGGTGAGTTTAAAAGATATTTCAATCTTTGATTTTTAAAATATTCACCCAACACTTATTTTAATGACTTTTAATGAATTTCCTAATTTAACACTTTCTTTTTTAATTTTGCTTTTAATTACTTTAAATTGAATTTAATTTCTTCAGGAAAATAAAGTGTATGTTTTTATTAACTATATGTATTCTTTTACAGCTGCTTTGATCCAGCAATCGACAACAGTCAAAAACAAGGATATCAGAAAGTTCTTGGATGGTTTATATGTTTCGGAAAAAACGACAGTTGTACAAGATGACGAATAAATATTCTGTGCAGTTTTCCAACTATTTTATTTCTTTTCTATTTTATAACCCAAAGTGTCTTTCTATATTCATAAATTATAATTTTAATTTATTTAAAATTTCTTTTACTCTTAAAATTAAAATGTTTATGAAATTTAAAGTTTATAACAAAGGTGGTTCTAAAAGCCCAGGCGGCACACGATAACTAAAAGGCATCAAAATGTTAACATCTACTCAAAACGATAACTAGAAGTTATCAAAAAGAGAAGTGTGCCCGCTGGGAGAGTTTAATGAAAACAAGAGTTAAGGTTGAAACTTTTTTTTGTCCAAAAAAGTAGATGGCAGCACAACTGTAAACATTGAGTCTACCATCTACATGTATTTATGGTATATGATTAAAAGTTGTTTTTGTTGTGGTTTGTTTGATAATAAATGGAGGTAAACTTAATTAACAAGTGCTAAAAATGGGTAAGTAATTACAATTTATACAGAATCGGAAAATTATAATGTTTACAATTACAACACTTATTGAGGTAATAATTGTGAAAATTAATTTATGTCAAATAAACAGGTTGTACATTAAGTAGTAATGAAGAATACTTCAGCATTGCTCCATTACCATTAAATTGCTCTTTGGAAACTTGGCTTTCTTGGAAAGAAAATCTACAAGCTATTATTGCAAATGAAATAGAAACAGAACTACCCAATAAATTAGGGTATAAACTTGAAGAATCGATTGGTTCATACGGACAAAAAATCATTAGAAACTTCTGTATTGACAATAATCAAAGACACAATTTTTATATTCTCTTGAGAAAATTAGATTTATTTTTCTACTTAAATGGTATAAAGCGAAATCAAGGAGAAAAAATCGGAGACTACGTACAAAGATTAGTGGTAAGACTTGTAATAAAACGAAAACGAATTTTCTAAAGTAGATATAGAATATTTTTTCTTTTTAGGTTCGTGCGAATCAGTGGGGCAGCCAACGTCCACTACAAGCAGTAAAGGAGCATTTAATTTTCGACTTAAAGAATATAAATTTCTTAAATACAATTTCAAAATATGTTTTGATGCGAATTGATATCATGGACTTAAAAATTTTAAATATCGAGGAGTTAACGTTTTTGATATCGGTTTATGATAATCGTGAATGCATACAAGCAAAGAAAGTTTACTTACAAAAACAACAGACTAACAATGGTTTTCGATATAATCAAAATTGTTGTGGACAACAACATAATGAAGTTGATGAATGTATTGCCCTTGGAAAGAGGTGTTTTATATGCAATAATTTAAATCATTTTGCAAGAGTATGCCAGGCACCTTATGTTATGGATTGTACTTATTGTGGAATTAGTCATCTCAAACGCAACTGCGAAGCTTTTCATCTTAAATGCTCCAGGTGCAATGGAAATAATCATTTTCATTGGAAATGTCTTCAACCAACTCGCTCACAATCAGGAAGATATAGACGTGTGATAATTGTAAAAAGAAGGTAAAATATTCCAGAAACTTATCAATTTCTTGGTGATTATAAACACTTTCAATCTTTTTTGAATTATTAACAAATAAGTTTTTGACTCTTTGTTATACCAAAGAAATTTCTAGTTGTTGATCAACGATTAATGTTATAATTATAAATGTTTTGTATTTTTCTACGATATGTAGTTTACATATTCCTGAAAGACTTTAAAAATACTGATAATTTTTTAGAAGAAAATTTTTCTTCAACATTATAGATAAGGAAATTTTTTGTATTTTTCTACGATTTATAGTCTAAATATTCGTGAAATACTTTTTGATAAAAATATTTTCTCTTCTAAAAGTTATGTTTAAAAAATATGCAAATATAAATGAATAAATTAAATAAGCTTTTGACTCTTTGCGAAACCAAAGAAATTTCTAGTTGTAAATCAGCGATAAATGTTATAATTATAGATAAAGAAATGTTTTGTATTTTTCTACGATTTATAGATTAAATATTCGCGAAATACTTTATGATAAAAATATTTTCTCTACTGAAAATTACGTTTAAAAAATATACATATATAAATATATTTTATATAATAAAATAGACTTGTCTTTTGTATTTTTCTACGAATTTGTATTCTGAATCTTCAATAAAATGTATTTCATTTGTAATAAGAATCATTATTTTTGGTAAATAGCACTTTTTAAATAAAAACTGCTCTAAATGAAATATTCACCCCTTTTTTAGAATTGGTACATTGAATAATTTTCAAAAATCAATATTATGCTGTAGTCTAAATACTAACCTGAACTGAAATTGCGAATTGTATATATGTTGTATATCGAATGTACATACACCCGCTAAAGCCGGTTGAACCGGTAGACTAAACAATTGTTTTCAAAGTATTAAATAAGTTAATAAAACAAAATTAATTTAATATTCTAAACGTGTGAATTTTTATAGTGTATAATGTACATTTCGGAAAAAGAATAAAAAAATTCCTTTTTGTATTAAGAATATTTATAGATTTTCAACAAACAACAAAATGGGTAATCATAACCTTAAAAAGACATTTATTTACCATTATTGTGCATAATTATAAATAAATAATTAATAAAAATTAATAAATAAATAATTTAACTGTCGAAAATTAACACAATTTTTATTACGTGTGATTCAAATTAAATAGTTTAAATTAGTGGGAAAATGTGATCATTAATTTTTATAGGTTGTTGTGAGAGTAGCGAAAAAAATGTCACTTACAATGTCGATCCTCTACCAAGACATTGTGATTGGAATAAATGGATAATTTGGAAAGAGAAATTTTTCAATACAATTAAAAATGAAGCCCTAAAAGTGGAAACTTCGGAAATTTTAGGACTCGTATTAAGAAAGGTCATTGGACCTTATGGACTAGATATAATTGCAGAATATTTTGTATTCAGCAATAGTTTTGATGAACAAAATTTTGATGCTTTGTTAAAAAAATTTGACACTTTTTTCTACTTACGTCGCTTTCCTAGAAATAAACAAACGGAATGTATTAAAGAATACATAGACCGTTTAAAAGTATGTACAAGTTTACTTTCAAGATTACTTTTGAAAAATATTTTTTACAAAAAGTAATTTAATTTTAATTACTTTTAGATTGAAGCTAAAAATTTTGGATGCGAATCTTCGGACACAGCAGTAAAGGAAAAAATTATTTACGATTTAAAGCAGAATAATTTTCTCGAGATCATAACGGAAATTATTTGTATTCGAAATTCATTTCAACTAAAGCATCTCAATATGAATGAAATTATTTTTTTAGTAAATGTCCATGAAAATCAGCGACATCGAGAGTTGAGGGAAAATTATCTCCAGAAATTAGAAACTAGGAAATCAGATTTACGCCATAATAATAATTGTTGTGGTCGTTATCATTTATCGCATGGATTGTGTCCTGCAAATCAACAACGATGCTACAAATGTAATGAATTGAATCATTTTGCGAAAACTTGTAAATATCTCTATATTATTGATTGCCTTCAGTGTGGAATGAATCATGGAGAAAATCAGTGTCCTGCTTTTGGAATGCAATGTTCCAGATGCGATGGATTATTTCATTTTTATTGGAAGTGTCCATTTCGAATGTTAACTTTTTGTCAAAATTGCGGTCAATCTCATGTTGATGTTGAGAGAAAATGTGCAAGTTTTGGACGACTTTGCAAGAAATGTAAGAAGAAAGGTCATTTACCAACTGTGTGTCCAGAATCTAATGAGTTTATTAATCACAGTACGAGTGGAAAAAAATCTTACGTTGACTTAATTAATATTCATAAGATGAAATTTTTCTATATTTTTCTAATATAAAAACTAAAAGTTGAATGCTTTAAAAATGCTGTTAACTACTCTAAAAGGAAATTTATCTTTTATACCAAAAATAAATATATTTAAATTTTTGTACAACTTTGAGACTTCTTGTTTTAATTCCTGACTAAAAAATATTCAATTAAATACATCTTTTATATTTAAAAACACTTAACTAGAAATAATATTGAAATTTTATACCTATATTAAAATTACTCTTCAAATGCTTCTTCTTCATCACTAAAGTAGCTACTTTTCTTGAAACGTTTCCTCTTTACTGACTGTTCGGATTCGTTGTAATGTCCAGTTACAACTTTAAGTCTATACTTTTCAACTTCTTGCTTTTCTTGCTAAAATATAAAATTTTATTTATCAATAAAATAAAACAGATCAAATATAATACAGGGCTCGGATCGTCTTTAAGACTAAAAAAAAAGTCGCTTTAGTCGCATAAATTTACAACAAAAGTCACGAAAAGTCGCATAAAATTTCCGAAAAAGTCGAAAAAAAGTCGCATGAAATCTTAGAAAAAAACGACAAAAAGAAAACACAAAATTCTAAAAAAATCACATTTTTCGACAACAGATACATTAATATCAAACAATCCGGAATAAAATTCAAAAAATATAATAAAATTCATAGCAAAATTTTCATTAGGTATTTTTAACAATTTTTTAAAAAACTCTCTTTAAAATGTCAATTATTATTTTTATAAATAATAAAATTCTTCTCCGAAATTCAATTATTTAAAAAAAATTTTAATAAAATTCTTCTCTGAAATTCAATTATGTATTTTCAAAAGTAATAAAATTCCTCGCAAAAAATTCAACAATATTCAAAATTTTATAAATAATAATAAAATTCATCATAAAAAATTTAATTATTTTCAAAATTCTTTAAAGAAATTCAATTTTGTTTATAAATATAAAAATTCTTCTGCAAAATTCAATTACTTTAAAAAAAAATCTGTTAAAAATTTCAATTATTATCTTTGTGAATAATAAAATTCTTCTCTAAAATTCAATTATTTGCAAATAATTTTAATAAAATTCTTGTCAAAATTTCAATTATCTTTATAAATAATAAAATTCATTCTAGAAATTCAATTATTTTCAAAATTTTCTTTAAATTTCTTGTCAAAATTATCATTATCTTCATAAATAATAAAATTCATCCTGGAAATTTAATTATTTTCAAAAGTTCTGATAAAATTCTTTGCAAAATTCAAATATCTTCAAAAGTAAAAAAATTCTTGGCAGAAATTAAATTATTTTCAAAAGTTTTTTTTAAATTCTCCTCAAAATTTCAATTATCTTTGTAAATATCAAAATTCTTCTGCAAAATTCAATTACTTACTAATGTTTTATAAATTTCTTCCCAATAATTTAATTATTTACATAAAAAATAATTAAAAAATTTTTTTTTATAAAGTCTTATTTATAATATAAAATAATGATTTTAACACTCGATCCTCTTTAATTATTATAAAACATGAAGATTTCTTCATGTTTTATAACAATTTTTTATAAGTTGTTTAATTTCAAAAAGGTTTGAATTTGAATCTTTTGAAAAATTTTAATTCCTGTGGAAAAATAATAATTAAATATTTACTATTTAAAAAGAAGTTATTGATGTTTTCGAAAAATTTGAAAGAAATTTGTAAATAAATGTAACAGAACATTTTTTTGACTCAAACTGTTTCCTTTAAATTTAAAAAAAAAAATTTTAATTTCAGTCGCATTTTAACTAAAAAAAAATTTCGAAAAAGTAGATTAGTCGCATTTTTTCACAAAAAAGTCGAAAAAAGTCACATTTCCTTAGAAAAGTCGAAAAAAGTCGATAAAGTCGCACAATCCGAGCACAATAATTAATAAAAATAATAGCATTGGTTAGAAATAACTTTTGGCAATATTCTTACTTCTATTCTAATGGACGAACTCCATGTCTCATCGTCAGTGGTTTCTTCTGTATAATGCTCATCTTTGTCTGCGCCTCTTGGCTCTCGAACTTCTTCCTCACTGTCGCCATCGTAATAACTAACGTTACTTCCTTCAACATTGTCATCTTTTAATTTTAGATTTCTCTTTCTTATTTTTTTCGGCGGTGGTGTACGAGAACCTAGAGTATTACTCTCACATTGATAAGATAAATGTCCTTCTTCTCCACATTCGTAACAACGAGATTTATCCGGATAGTCTTTACGCCGAATAAATTCTGTACTTCGACCATTGTCTTTTGCTATTGAACTTCTTACTGTACGACCTCCAATCTGAAATGGTTTTTTCTCTAAATAAAACATACTTTTTCCAATGGTTTCTTTAACCTTTAACCTAATTAATAACTTATTAATAAGAGACAATAATCTAACTCACTTGGGTGTCATTTAATCCTTTAGCGCATGAGAGAGCTTCTTCAGATTTTAAAAACAAAACAAAAGCCACGCCTTTACTTCTTCGAGTCAATTTATCTTTCACAATAGTTACTCTGAAACAATAAATAAGATATTCATATTTTAACTCACATATATACAGTGTCTCTAAACATATTTCGAAATCTTAAAAATTTGGATTATTTTTATTTTATTATTATTTTAATTTTTATAGGCTTACTTAACAATTTTTCCATAACTTTCCAGCAATTTGTGAACATCATTATTTGTTAATGAAAATGGTAAATTTGAAATATAGACTGTTGATTTACTAGGAGCTATGCCACCACTCATATTTACAAAATTTTAACTTCTTTCAATTGTCATAAATAAATTCAATCTAAACATAAACATTCTGATTCAAAAATCACTTTTTCGTCATTCTAGCAAATTATTTCAAATTATAGAATTCTTTCTATAATAAAATTATTTCTTCAATATTTTTATTGTTAAAACTTTAATTGTTTATGTAAAAATAGCCAAATAAACGTAGATGCATAATTACACAATTGACAGTAACACTGCGGTCAATATTTATGATATTTATATTATAAAAACATAACCTTAAAATGTAAATGTCATCTTAGTAAAATATTATCATTACATAAAGTCTTTCAAATACATTTAATTTTTAGATTAATAACTATTGATAATTTAATTTAATTGTTAAAAGTAAAATTAGTTAATTAATTTAAAAAATTTTTAAATATTATGTTCAGTTCGGTCAGATTAATGTATGGTGAAAGCTTAATTGTCCATTACGAACGAACCAATGAAATTCAGTTTTAATTTAGAGAAAAATGATTCGACCAATTAGAAAAGAACCAATTGTTAGGAATAAATATTTAAACCAATAGTGCTTCATTTCTGTTAGACCTCGTTCAAAATTTCCAAAAACTTGAAAATTTATATAAAATTACCTTTTAGCGCCAAATATTATAGTTTTTAGAAAGTTTATGTTTCTTGTAAAAAAAATTATTACTTACCTTAAAAAAATGTCAAGATTCTTAATATAGCAAGATGGATAAATTTTATAGAAGTCTAATATAAATTAATGTACATATTTAAAGTGTTATATTCTTGAATAAAACTTTCCAGAATCATTTCCAAATTATTTGAAAAAAGTGTCTTTTTGAAGTATATTCCCTTGAACCATTTTAAACACTTTTGTATGTGGTGGTTGTGTTGTGTGATTGTTGTTGTGATGTAAAGAGAACTTAGTTCGTGGTTGCAAGTTTGGTGGTTGTTCACTCATATTGTGAACATTTTGTAGTCAATCGAAGGACAAAAGTTGCGTGCTTTACAATTGAGATTTATAAGATTATTTTTTTTCTCTGCAATATAAAGAAGACTGAGGAACACAAAGTGTTAATTAAGATCGGGGAATTACGTTAATAATATTTATTTACTTTTTATTGAAAAAGGTATGCTTTATACACTGTCATGTGCATTTCATTTTCCTTCCTCATTCATTAATATGACATAACCTATAAATGATACACGCCATCCCTTCGTCGGATTGTCGTCAGATGATGCAGATCGTCAGCACAACCCGTCCGTACATATGGCTTCTTTTTTGCACGGACGAATGTTGTTCTGTATATTGTACTTTCATTGTCACTATTAACGCATTCTAATTGCTACGATATATTTGTTTGGATATTCAATTAACACTAGAAGAGAAATATTATTTTCAAACTTACGTACTTTCATGATTTTTCATATATTTTAAATGACGTTCAATAGTTGAGGTTAGTTTTTTGGTAGTAAAAACGGTAAAAACT
Organism: Leptopilina syphax; assembly: GCA_032872505.1. Lineage (NCBI taxonomy): Eukaryota > Metazoa > Arthropoda > Insecta > Hymenoptera > Figitidae > Leptopilina > Leptopilina syphax. Next base: position 25,422,588 of record CM065469.1, on the reverse strand, counting down.
AATCGTCTATAATGAAATTGATGTTTAAAATACCAAAATACTAGTTTCAAAAAGTGATTGAAATTAATATTCTTTTCACTTTTGTTTTGTAAAGTTATTTAATAAGTGTTTATCAATAAATACAGAGTTTGTTTTTTAATCCGGTTAGTATTTTGGTGTTATAGATTTTTTAAGTTGTTTTACTATTAATGGCATGAATTTAAACATGTTGTATGTATTTTACAACAATTAATATCTTAGTTGCAATTAATTAATATTAATTACTTGCAATTCAATAATTCTTTAAACAGTGTTTAATATTTTTACTTTTTAAACTTTCTATAAATTTAATAAATTAAAAATAATATTATTAAAGAAACATTCAAAACATTTAATTTTTTTTAAAAAATATTTGCAATTAGTTTTTATTTTGTTTACTGCTTATTATAGTTTTCAACCTCAAGATGGCTACAGCAGAATCACTTGCAGAAGTTACGGATGTAGTTCAAATTTTGAGACAATGGGAAGAGGAGCATGTTTCCTCAACTTACGATCCAATTCCAACTTTACAAAGACTAGCTGAAATCATTGAACTTGAAACAGAAAATTATTTAAAAATGGATCCTGATCCGTTTGATGAAAGACATCCGTCACGAACTGATCCCGAATGTAATTTTGGTCACATCTTGAAAGTACTTTTCCGAAAAGAAAATTTTATGACAAAGGTACGTAAATAATTAAATTTATAAATTTTAATAAATTTGGAGATTTTGACTTTTTCGACTATTTTCCAAAAATGCGACTTTTTTCGACATATTTTAAAAAATTGGGACTTTTTCGACTTTTCTTCCAAATATTGCAACAAAATACCACATTCTTAGGATAAATGCAAATTATTTTAATTTTTCTAGTGTGAAAAATAACTATAGACAAATCTTTCAAAAATTATTTTTGAATCATTTTTCTAATTAAATTTTCAAAATATACAATTAAAGAGATTTGAAATAATTGAAATTTTGTAAAATTTAATTGAAAATAATTGATTTTTTTCAAGTATTATTATAACAATTTTTAAAAATCAACTTTTGAAGAAATTTCATTGCAAATTTTGTGAAAATAATTGAATTCTCAAAAAAATTAAATGAAAAATCTTCAAGTATAAATTTATGAAAATTAAAATTAAGGAAAACTAACTTCTAAAAAATAATATTCAAAATTTTTTTAGAAAAGTGATTCTTAGAATTTTTTTCATTATAACTTTTTAAAATTCAATTATTTTCAATATTTTTAAAAATATAATTCCGAAAATTCAAATACATAGGTACAAAAAAATAATACAAACATTAAAATTTTTCAGAATTTTTTTTTAACATTTTCGAGAAAACAATCGTTATGAAAATTTTTAATTAAAATTCTTCAAAAAATTACTTAGTTTTTTTTAAAATTATACATAAATTCTTTTAAGAAATTTAATTATTTTCGAAAAATTACATTACAATGTTTTTAAAAAAAATAATTCTTAGAATTGTTTTATCATAATTTTTTAAGATTTACTTATCTACGAACAAAGTAAATTACATTTTATTATATTCACTTCTTTAGATTCTTATTAAAATTTCGGAAAAATCATGTTTATATTTATAATTAAAATTCTTCAAAAATTTAATATATTTTATATTTTTCAAATATTCAATTATTTTTTAAAGATTTTGTCTAATTTAAATTATTTTTAAACGATTTTACCAAAATTCAATTGTTTTAAAAATATTTTATCAAATTTTAAATGAATCGTGAATTTCGAAAAGGGCTCAACTCGGTTTCTTGAAATTTTACAGGAGACACAAAAAACTGTTTATTTCAAACAGCTTTAATTAAAAGAGTCCGGTTTTTTCATAGTAACTAGATGCTATTTTATATGAGAAAATTATAAAAGAATTGTCCTTAATAACAGTAAGTTTGAGAAAATTGATATTATAGTTGTCAGAGTTGAGCCCTTTTCGAAATTTATGAAAAAAATTTAATCGTTTTAATCGTAAAAATATATTAATGAAATGTTTCACTATCGAGAAACAATTTATTTATTTAATTTTAGAATGTATTAAAATTAAATTTTTTTTAACTCAAAAACAATTCAGCATGAGGTTAGAAAACAAAAAATCTTAGGTTAAAACTTAAAAGTCAAAGGAAATCACACTTTAATACATTTTTCTCTGCTAAAAGTACCTCAGATGAAATTTTCCTTTTAAGAAAACGTCAGTGAATATGTAATAATGCAAAAAATGCAAAAAAGTGAAATTTGAAAAAAATCCAAGCTGAACCCTTTTCCAAATTCACGATTCAATTATTTTTAAAAGATTTTACCAAAATTCAATTGTTTGGAAATTTTTTAATTGTATATATATGGGGCATTCCATTTCAAAACGAACCACCTTATAAACAATTGACATTGTAAGGCAATTTTTAAATAATTATTTCTCCAATTTATTGAAGCGAAACTTTATTTACTATTAGTGATTTTAAAAGAAAATTTTCTTAACTTTATGATGGTAAAAAATTTTTTTAAAAAAATAATAGAATTTATGAAAAAAATTAAGTTTGAAAGTTAACCTTTTGAATATCTCAAAACATGTCGCGTCCGATTTTATTGTAATTTATGTCAAAATGAAGCTTAAAAATTCTAGTTTTATTTACTGTAAACATTATAATGGGAAATTCGGTAAAAATTAAGAAATTAATTAAATTTTACAAAGATGTCAGAGGTTAAACTGTGTAAAAATTTAAAAAAACAAATTCCGCTCGATATATACACTATAACCTTTGAAATTCTTGTAAAATTTAATTAATTTCTTAATTTCAACCGAATTGACCATTATAATGTTTACAGAAAATAAAACTACAATTTTTAAGCTTCATTTTGATATAAGTTTCAAGAAAATCGGACGCGACATGTTTTGAGATATTTAAAAGGTTAACTTTCAAACTTAATTTTTTTCAAAAATTCTATTATTTTTTTACCATCATAAAATTGAGAAATTTTTCTATTCAAATCAATAATAGTAAATAAAGTTTGACTTCAATAAATAGTAGAAATAATTATTTAAAAATTGCCTTACAATGTCAATTGTTTATAAGGTGGTTCGTTTTGAAATGTAATGCCCCATATACGTATAATTATTAAATTTTTTATCATAGTATTTTAAAAATTATTAATTTGCGATATGAGATAGATGTAAAAACGTGTGTATTTAAGATACACTATTGCGGTATGTTTTTATAACATGGTTTAAAAAATAAAATTAAGTAATTCAATCTCAAAAATCTAAAATCTTATAGTTTTTATATAACTTTTAACTCTCAATCAATTAGGTTAGCCTCTTCTATTAATCGTCTCTTTTTGGCAGCCAATTCCCTTAACAGGGAAAAAGGTAGCAAAGGGTACCTTTTATGGTAAAATTTGGTAAAATTCGCCAAAAATTAATATAATTTTAACAGAAAATTATTTTCCCTGACATTTCCAGGTTTTCCAGGTTTCCAGACATTGTAGCAACCCTGTCAAAATATTTTTTAAAAAAATTAATTTTAAGAGTTTCTTTATTATAATTTTTAAAAAATATTATTTTGTGCCTTAAAGTCGACCCGAGGCCTGTAAGCTGTGTATTGAATACTTATTTGATTGTTTTTGACAGTTAATCAACGATTACCTTCGAGATACTTTTTGGATGCGATCAGGCATTGCTGGACGAGATGTGAGAAAATTAAACACCGCAGCATGTCGTTTGATGTTGGATATTCTACCTGGCCTCGAAACATCAGCAGTATTTCAACCCGATATGGAAGGTTTAATTCAAAGACTTTTTTCTTGGGCTGAAAAAAGTGTCGAACCACTTCAAAGCTATGCAACTGGTTTATTGGCCGCAGCAATGGAAGTCCAGGACATTGCAACAGGATTTCGAGAGCAAAATGGTAAAATGGTGCCATTAATGTTGCAGAGACTTCACAAATTACAGGATAAAGCCACTGAAGGAAGGCAAGCGTGTGCAACCACACGACCTTTTGCTCATTTCGGACAAAATCGAAATATTCTGCATGATTTCGAGCACAAAGGCGTTCCAGGAAAGCGAAAAGTCAAGAACAAGTATCGAGAAAATGGAGTTGTTAATTCTTCAGAAAATGTTTCGGCATCGCATGAAAATACTTGTGAAGATTATGAAGAAGAGAGTGGTCAAAGTTCCGACGAAATTCCCCCCAGTAAAAGATTGAAAAATAATGATGAACCATCGACTCCGTTAAAAACACTCGACAATTCTTATCCGGAAATAATGTCGCCTCCCTTATCGATTCCAAAAGCTAACAATTTTTCAAATTCCCAAGTAACACCTATAAAAGGACAGAACAATCTTTCTACTCCACCTAGACCCAGTAGCGCGACAACTGCAGCGAGATGCAATTTATCTAGATCGTTAAATGTTAGTACTACACCAAATAGTGTTGTCGAAGGAAATTCAAATTCATCCTGGGCGGAAATGGAGTCTTATGTGATTGGGAATATACAAATTCACCCTCCAACGCTTGCTACGAGGCAAATGCTAATTCTTAGGTATTTGACACCAATGGGAGAGTATCAAGAATTTTTAGGCCATGTTTTCGAGCAGAATGCTTTAGAATTAATTCTCAAGTACATTAATGTTCGGGAAACTAAAGACAGTCGTTTGGCTTTCGAAGCGCTAAAATATCTCGCCTCTCTTTTATGTCATAAAAAGTTTTCCATCGAATTTTTGAATATGGGTGGTTTGCAAAAATTGTTAGATGTTCCGAGACCTAGTGTTGCTGCCACTGGTGTTTCGATATGTCTGTATTATCTTGCATATTGTGAGGATGCGATGGAGCGTGTTTGTCTCTTGCCGAAACACGTTATTTCGGATCTTGTCACATATGCACTTTGGTTGCTTGAAAGAAGCCATGATTCCGGAAGATGTCATGCAACAATGTTTTTTCGGTTTTTCTTTTCCATTTAAGGTCATTTTGGAGGAATTCGACGCTCAAGATGGCCTTAGAAAACTATTTAATGTGGTGAGTGTAAATCTCACTTTTTGTTTAATTTTAAAAAAATTTAGTGAAAGGTAAATAACATCAAATTTTATTAATATGGAAAATTTTTTAGATATCAACGTTACCGATTCTAAACGTCGAGGAAGAGCCTTCTCTGAATGACGATGAAGAATGTGCTTCTAGACAAATTGTCAGACACGTCGCTGTCGCTTTGAAAAGATATATGGAGGCACATTTGTATTTAAAAGCAGAACAGTTGCAAAGAGCGGAGAATGCTAGAACTGAACGCGATACTTGGCAGCCTTCTATTCCTCCATATAAGGTTTTTATTGTTTACATATTTTATTATACGCTTAATTTATAATATTATTATGAAAATTACAATTATCATCAACTTCAATTTTTAAATAATTTTGGATTCGAGAATTTTTAAAATTTACTTATTAACTACATAATTATTATTATTATTATTTATTATTTAAAAAAAATTCCGCAAGAATTCAATTATTTTCAAAAATAATAACATTTTTCGAAAGAATTCAATTATTTTTATATATAGTAAAATTCTTTGCAGGAATTCAAGTATTTTTAATACAATTTCTATAAAATTTCACGAAAGGATTCAATTATATTTTTTAAATTTTTAATAAAATTTTTTCGAAAGAATTAAATATTTTCTAAAATTTTAATAAATTCTCCGAAACAAATAAATTATTTTCAATATTTTAATAAAATTCATTGAATGAATAAAATTATTTTAAAAAATTGTAATATAATTCTGAGAAGAATTTGATTGTTATTCTGACAATATTAATAAAATTCAATAATTAATTGTCTTATATTTCAATTATTAACAAATTCGATTGTTATAAAAACTAAAAAAAAAAATTTCATAAAATTCAATCACTTTCAAAAATTTCAATTAAAAAGAAACTCCATTATTTTTAAAAAATCCAAAGAAATTAATTAGGATTTTCAAAATTTTTTTTAAAATTGAATTATTTTCATAAACAATAACATTCTTTAGAAGAATCTAATTATTTTTTATAAATAATAGCAAAATTCTTTGTAGGAATTCATTGAATTTTTTAATACAATTTTAATAAAATTTTTGAAAGAATTCAATTATTTTTTATGAATAATAAAATTTTCCTGTGAAATTAAATTATTTTCAATACAATTTTACTAAAATTCAATAATTAATCAAATTTTTGATTATAATTATTAAGAGACACGATTATTTAAAAAATTTGAATAAAAATCTTTGCTTAAATTAAAATTATTTTAAAAAATTACATTATTTTTATAAAAAAGTTAAAGAAATTCTTCAAAATAATATAATTATTTAGAAAAACTAATAAAATCGTTTTAAAGAATTTAATTTGCTATTGTCAAAAACTTCAATAGTATTTATTTCTCAAACGAATTCAATTATTCTCATAAATAATAAAATTTTTCAAAACAATTTATTTTATTTCATAAATAATAAAATTTTTCGAAGGAATTCAATTATTTCCAAATCTTTTAATAAAATTCTTTGCATGAATTCAATGATTTTCAATACATGAATTTTTAAATTGAAAAAGTTTAAAAAGAAAAATTATTAAAAACTGTACAACGATTTTTAATATAGATATAGATTAGTGTTTTATCTAAGACTTGAGTTGTAAATAAAAAAAATGTAAATTGTAAAATTAGTAAACAATGAAAATTATTTCTAATTAAAATTAAATAATTTCTTCTAGGCGTGTAAATTGAGCAGCGAAGAAGTGCAAGCGAAAGTAGAAATTCTACAAGAATTAATGTCTTTGAGAACATTATGGTTTCCAGTGGAAGAACTTTATCGTCTCGGTGGAATTACTCTTCTTCTCCAAATAATTGCTTTTGCTCGTGAATGGAATTACAGTGGAAGGTGATTATAATTGTCCATTTTTATCAACTTTTGGAAAAAACATGATTAATAACATTATGATTAAAATTGAAAATTATTTTAAAATTACAGAGTTCACGCCACGTCTAGTGCAGAAACTGTTCGTTCTTGTTTGGATGTTATTGCAATTTGTTCTGTTGTACCAAAAGTTATGTCATTACTTTGCGAAAGAGTTGACATGCCGGACATGTCCATGACAATGGCAATTAATTTATTATTGGCCGCTGCAGAATGCGAAATCATTGCAGATCCCGATGTTCAAAGAGCTGCGCTTCGAGCTGTTGTAAATTGTGTTTGTGCACCGATTAATAGGGTAAAGTTACTTTTTAATTAATCTATTAAAATAATTATTTATCACATGACAATTGGTAATTTTTTTTTTTTATTTAATTTTAATTTAGTTTTAATAAATTGTTATTAATAGTTATTTAATAGTAAATCTTTTTTAGGTGGGCGGAAACGTTGCTAGGTTTTCAGTAACAGGGTCAGCAAAAAAGAAGACCAATCTTCATAATAGTGAGGAATTAATACAAAAAGTGTGGGAAAGTGTGAGATCAAACAATGGCATAATGGTAATTAATCTTATTTTATAATCTTAAATTATCACTGTCTAGATATTGTTAATTTTTAAATTTTTTCCTTACAGGTTTTATTACAATTAATGATGGTGAAAACTCCAATCACGGACGCAGACAGTATTCGTGCTCTCGCATGTCGAGCACTTGCTGGACTCGCAAGAAGTGAAAAAGTCAGACAAATTATCAGTAAATTGCCAATGGTTACTGATAATTTAATTCAGGCTCTCATGAAGGATCCAATACTTCAAGAGAAAAGACAGGAGCACGTTATGTTTCAAAAATATGCTTTGGAATTGATGGAGAGAGTTTCTGGTAAAGCAAAGCCAACTGGGGCTGAATACGAAATTTCACTAGTCAGTCTACACCGAGTAAGTAAAAGAAAGTCCACTATTTATTTAATTAAAAAATTAAAATTAAAAATTCGAAATTTTATTCCTTAGGCAAACGTTGTTGCGCAAACGAGAATACAATATAATGAACAACAGTTATATCAACTTATGTATCAGCATTTTGTTTCGAAAGGCTTAATGGAAACGGCCAATTCACTTCTGCGAGAAGCGAGTTTAGATTCTCCTGCTGCTTTGAAAGCTGTTACATCATATCAACCTTTTCATTATAGAAGTCCTGCGCCGGCAGGGGTGAGTAATTGTAGAAATATTCATATTTTTTGGGAAATTTGTATTATTTTTTTAATTACATGACAATTTTATTTTTTCAGCCAAGGGTTGGTTTTTCACCAGGCGCACCTGCGAATCTCTACAATACAAATAGATGTGGTGCTCGAGAAACAACACCAAGAACAAATGTGACTCCCACTTCTGGTCCTTCCCGATTTATTAACGTCTGTTCGAATGCTTCACCTTCGCCAAATCCAATTCGCATAAAACTTGCAGATTCTCTGAGTCAGAGTCCTGCAGCAAATAATCTTAGTCAACCGATAAAACTTCAAATTAATCAAAAGTAATTATTTTCATTACATACTTTTAATTAGTTAATCAAAATTTCTTTTTAATTACTTTTTATTGATTAATCAAAATTTCAAAAAAAAACTGCACACGATTTATTAATAACTAATTTCTCTTAATTTTCTTCTCACAGAAAATCCATTCAAAGCGAGAAACAACCGTTGTCGACAGCTCTAACGAATTCTCAGTTCTCCTCGCAATTGCAGGCGAATTCTTGTCGATCTTTGCAAAAACAGATATCACGAGATCCTGGCGGAGGTGGTCCAGGAGTTGCGACGTCAAATATGGCCACTGTTACTTTAGACTCTATTATTACGGAATATTTAACAAATCAACACGCTCTGTGCAAAAATCCTATGGTCACGTGTCCTCAATTTAATCTTTTTGAGTAAGTTTTATTTCTACAATATTTTTTAGTATATTATAATTATATTACTACATATCTACATTATTAGAATATACAATGAAGAATACAGAATATAGAAAATAGAATACAAAACAAGAAATATAATTAAAAATATGTTAAAAAATTCATACTTGCAATTACCAAGATAAGAATTTTGCTCAACTAAAATATTATATTTTTGTAGACCTCACAAATGTCCTGATCCTTGTACAAAAAATTCAACACCATTGAACGTGTCAATGCGATTATCAAGACGACCTTTAGGCGTAGATGGAAGACGATTGGATAGAAGACATATTTACAGTCGTTTTTGTCCTGTTAAAACTTTCCGACCGAATGATCCTGAAGGAACCTTCACTTGCTGCACGTTTTCGGTAAGAAAAAAAACGTTTACTTTTTAATTAAAAAAATAAGTGGAAAAATGTCCTAAAATCTTAATCGTTCTTTTAGTGATTGAAAGTTTAATTTTCTTTAATAATTTTACTAAATATTTTTTCAGCCATGTCAAGAGTATCTTGTGCTTGGAAATTACGCCGGAGAAGTGAAAATGTTTAATGCTCACACAGGAACTGAAGAAGGAACATATCAATGTCATGAATCTTACATTTATCACATAGAATGCAATAAAAAAGGAAATCTCTTATTAACTTCGACCGCATGGCGAACACCAATGTCTGCTCTTTGGAGTTTTGGGACATTTTTCGATATGAAATTATCTCTTGATCACGAGGATTTCGTAGAGTTTGGAAAACTCCAGGATAGGATAATTGGAACTCAAGGCGAAGTCGCAACGGTAAGATGAAATTGATTAAAGTTAAAAATACAGTAAAAAATAATATAAAAGTTTATATTTTCGTTTGATTTTTCTTTCCTAATTTTTTAAATTACAATTTCTCTTTTTAATTTTTTAATTTTAAAATTAATGAAATTCTAACTTGATACTTTGAAGATTACAAAATACCAAAAATTAATTAAAAAACAAAATTGTTTTCAATTAAATATATTTTTTTTAGAATTTTGAATCTAAAATAAATAAATTTTTATAAAGAATTTTATCCAAATGTTTTAAAATACTTAAATTTCTTGCGAAAAATTTAATTAAAATCTTTAAAAATAAGTTAATTCTTAAGAGAAATTTAATTAAAATAATATTAAAAATGTTTAAATTATTCTAATAAAGAGTTTTATCAAAATTTTTAAAAATAATTGAATTTCTGTGAAGAATGTTATAATTAACATTTTCTTAAATAGATCATTGAATTCTTTCGAGAAATTTTATTACAATTTAAATAATTGAATTCTTTCGAGTAATTTTATTACAATTTTTTTTAAATAATTGAATTTCTTCAAAAAAAATTTAATTAATTCCTGTGAAAAATTTTATAAATTATGAAAATAATTAAAATCTTGCTAACAATTTAATAAAATTTTCAAAAATAATTTTTCAAGGAATTTAATTTAAATTGTTTCGAAAATATTTAAATATTCATAAAGAATTTAATCATAAAAATTTTCTATAATAATTGAATTTTTGCAAAGAATTTTATCAAATTTTTGAAAATAATTGAATATTTTAAAAAAATTTAATTAAAGGGTTACACCACTTTGACCCGTTCAAAACATAAGCTTTTTCAACAATTTTTATTGAAGAATAGAAATTTTTTTAGGAAAATTAAATTACAGTAGGGTATTGTACTAATCTTGAACTACAAAAAAACATATATAAATTTCTTTTTTTTTTTAAATTGTCGGTTTGACAGATGATATGTTAAAGTGCTTTAAAAATGTATCACCATACGGTGGACACTATAACTCGGTCCAGAATTAAGCTAGACCAAAAAGTAAAAATGCTTTAGTTTCTGTAGCTCAAAATCTAGCGAAATAAGTATTCGTTTTAAAAAAAAATTTATTTTTCGCAAAATGGCATCGATTTGAAGGAAACAGTCCATATTTTTGCCTAAATTTCATTATTTAAAGTTTAAATAATTAAATATAATTATATATAATAATAAATAATAATAATATAATTATTATTAATTAATTATTATTAATTATAATAATATATAATAATAAAGTTTAAATAATTATTATTTAAAATTATTTATTTTCGAAAAATCCGTACGTATTTCGCTAGATAATTATATCACAAACAAAATAAAAAAAGAACTAAGAGAATCGATTGAAATTTGTGGCATCCAGAGTGTCCACCGATTTTTAAAATACAGTTTTGAGAAAAACGCGTTTAAAGTTTTCATTACAATGTAAACGTTGGCGCGCGACCCTGCTTGAACAGTTCGAAAATTGTCTTTTTACTTGAGATATCGATATATAACTAATGACATATCATTTTGGTGAACATAAGGAGTATTTTAAGCAAAAAAAATTTTTTTAAATTTTTTGAAAATTTCAAAGTGGTGTAACCCCTTAAAATTGTATTGAAAATATTTCAATTTTCATAAAGAATTTAATCAGGGTGTCCAGCTACCTTGAAAACCTTGAAAACACCTTGAATTTTATGAGAAAACCTTGAAAAATTAAAATTCTTAAAAATGAGATTTATTTCCTTGATATTTTAAGTTGAATTCTCGTCAATATTTCCATTATCTTTATAACTATAAAAATTCTTCGCCGAAATTCAATTATATTCAGAAACTTTTATAAAATTCATTGCAAAATACAATTATTTTCATAAATAACAATATTCATTACAAGAATTCAATTATTTTAAAAATTAATTAAATTCTTCGCAGAAATTCAATTATTTTCCAAAATTGTTCTTACTTCGATGGTTTTCAATATTCTACTATTTTAATAAAATTCCCCGAAAGAATTTAATTATTAAACAAAAATTTTTTAAAAAATTCTACACAAACTTTCAATTATTTTCAAAAAAAAAATTTTACAATAATTCAATTATTTAAAATGAATTTGCATAAATTTTTTCGCAAAAATCAGTTGTTTTAAAATTTAGCATTAAATTCTTCGCAGTAATTTAATTTTTTTCAAAAGTAATAAAATTCAATTATTTTCAAAAATTTTAATAAAATTCATTGCAAAATTTCAATTATTTTAATAGAAATTCCAAAAAAATTCAATTATTTAAAAACAATTTTGATTGATGTATTGCTTCCTCATGAGGAAGCTCTGCATTTGTGACGATTTTCAATTTTTCAAAAGAAGGTTATATGGACTCATTTTCATCTAGAACATAATATGAGCAAATGTCCAGATGTGTGTGTATGTGTATGTCACAAAAATTGTGTACAAATTATCTCAGACAAATTTTGATGGATTGTCCTGAAATTTTGCAGGTTTATTGCAGTCATTAATACCTAAAATCTGACACAAGGATTTTCGAAAATATCTACAAAATTTTTTTTTATACAATTTTTTTAAAATTCAGAAAAAACTTTTTTTTTGTTTTTTTTTAAATAATTTTTTTATTTGTTAATATTTTTATTAATTATTCTCAAAATTACATTCCTGACAAGAAAACGAATCGATTAATGTATACAAAGTATATATTTTATTAAAATTTATAAAATTAATAAATATTTTTCTTTTTCACAAAAAATTCAAATTTTTTAATTTTTGAATTTCAATTTTAAAATTTTGTACGTGAATTACGTCACGAATTTTTATTTATATATTGAGGAAGCTAAATGGTCATGAAATGAACAACTTGTCTTAAATAGATATTTTTTATATTTCTAATATTTTATCAATAAATTGTATTTAAAGTTATTTATGAATAACTGTTGTATGTAGAAATTATAAAATTGTTTATAAGTATTCTCTAAATTTGAATTAGTAAAAATGTTTACTGATTTGAATTAGTAACTGACTTTTTGCTTTTTAATTAGTAAATTTCACTAAAAAATTAGTAGAAATGATTATTTATTAGTAAAATTTACTAATTCAAAATCAAAAAATTAGTCACTAAATCAAATTAGTAATCATTTTTATTAATTCAAATTTAGAGAGTAAGTAAAAATTTACTTGCAATACACTTATTGAGGAAAACTAATAAACAGAACTTACTCTATTACACTCGATTATAAATAACAAATATTTTTAAAATTAGTACCCTAAAAATGGATCTTGAAAAAAATTATTTTGGACCTTGAAAACCTTGAAAAGTCCTTGAATTTTTTTTAAAGAGTCGCTGGACACCCTGTTAATGATAAAATTTTTTTTAAATAATTGAATTTTAGCGAAGAATTTTATCAAATTTTTAAAAATAATTGAATTTTTGCAAAGAATTTTATTAACGTCTTTGAAAACAATAAATATATTTACAATTAATTAGTAAATTAGTTAATAATTGGAGGGGCTGGATTTTTTTTTTAAATTTTGAATTTGAAATTATTCAAAAATTGAAATTAATATTTGAAAAAAAAATCTTTTAAAATAATGAAGACCAAGTATTAATAGAATTATTTATAAAAAATTAATATTTTTAATTCGTTCGCAGATATATGACATAACTACCGGAAAATTATTGACAACCTTAACACCTTCTATATCGAATCAATATACCAAAAATCGAGCCACATTTAGTATGAATGACGAATTAGTTCTAAATGATGGAATATTATGGGATGTGAATTCGGGAAAGGAAATTCACAAGTTTGACAAATTGAACCAAACGTTAAATGGCGTTTTCCATCCGAACGGAACTGAAGTTGTGTCGAATACAGAAGTATGGGATTTGAGAACGTTCCATTTATTAAAAACAGTTCCGGCTCTTGATCAAATGGAAATTATATTTTCTCCAGTGAATAGTATCATTTATGCAGTTTCTATGGATCAGGAAAATGATGATGAATCCCATTATACAACTTCCTTTAAAACATTAGATGCTTTAGATTACAGTAGTATTGGTAAGTACAGTAGTAAATTTACAATTGTTTTTTATGTTTCTATTAAGCATATAATTTGGCTTAATTAATTTGAAGTAATTTCTAATGAACCCTTTTGTTTTTAGCAACCTACGATGTAAAGAGAGGCATTTTTGGATTGGCCTGCAATAAGTTTGATACGCAAATTGCAGTAGTTGAAAATTTGGGAGAATTTAATAGCATACAGGAGTCTTGGGTAAGATTATATGATGTCGGTAGGAGAAGAGATGATGAGGATGAAGCAGAGGAAGATGATGACGAGGAGGATCTTAATGAGAGTGATGATGATGGATCAAACTCGGGTTCAGATGACAATAATGGTGATGGTGAGGCCTTTTTTCTTTTTCGACTTGTCGTTGTTTGAGGCTTATTTTATGCCTGAAAACGTGTTCAAAATTTGTTTAGTCTTAGAGTTTCCAAAAAAGTGTTATAGAATTTCGTTGTTAAATTTTGTTGTTTTTCAAAATAAATTTTTTCAAATTTAATTGAATGTTAATGTTAATCAGGGTTGTCACAGGTCAGGGAAAATGTCAGGGAACTTTATCAAAAGTTCCGGAAAATTATCAAGTTTAAAAAAATTTTTTAATTTAATTTTTAAAATTCATTAGAAAATTTCGGAATTTGGAGTCAATCAGTCTTTAAAAATTGAATTTTTGTTGTTGTTTGTAATATAAACTTTGAAATCATAAATAATAAAAATAATAATAATTGAAACTGCATTTATTTTAAGTTATTGAATTCTTAAAGAACAATAAAAAAATACTAATTAAAAATTTGAAAAATAATTTAATTTTAGTAGCTTTGCGTTCATAATTTTTATAATTAATTGGTATCAAATTGAAGTTTTAGAAAATTTGAATTAAAATTTAATAATTTTACTTACATAAATATTTGATAAAATTTTACTTAAAGATTCCAAAAATAATTTAATTTTACTAAAGTTGTGTTTACAATTTTCATAAATGTAATTAAATTTCAAAAGGTTTCAAATAAAAGTTTTAGGAAATTTGATTTTTTTAAAAAATTCCGAAGAATTAGTTTTTTTGAACAACTTTTATTCAATTTTTTTTAAATCAGTTGAATTTTTGAATATATTTGAAAAAATTTCAAACAGTTGAATTAAAATTTCGTAAAATGAAATTATGAATAAATGGAATTCAAGAAACTTTCTTCTTTTGTTTAAATACCTATTTAAATTTTCAAAAAACTTTCTAAAAAATAATTTAAAATAATTGATTTAGGGAATAATTTTAGTTAAAAATTACAAAAAGAATTGCATGTTAGAAGAGATGTGGTTACAATTTATATATATATATATATATGTATATATATATGTAATTGAAATCCAAAAGGGTTCAAATTGAAATTTAAAATAATTTAATTGAAAATTCTAAAGAAATTTTTAGAAAATTTGTATTTAAACTCTTTTGAAATTAGTATAATTTTTTAATATATTCAATAATTATTGAACAATTGAATAATTATTATTAAATAATTGAAAACTTTACGTAAAATCAACATTTCTTAAAAAAGAATTGTAAGCAAGAGAATTTCAGAATTATTTTACGTGAACTTTTTTCTTTAAATAATGAAACAAATTTTTTTTAATTTTATTAAAAATTCTATAAAATAATTTAATTAGAGAAGAATTTTAGTTGACAAATTCTAGAAAAAAATTTAATTGGAATCTGGAAAATAATTTCAATTTTTAAATAAAAGGTAGTAAAATTTATAACACAAATAATAAAGTTTAAATTATTAATTAAATGTCGTACTTTGGAATACTTCGAGTATCACGAAGCGTGTACCCGATGATTAACCGCCCTTATCAGAAGAGTTTGAAGATTAATTAAAAATTGTAAAAACAGATCCAGATAATGCTGATCCTGGAAGCGAAGATAATAGAGATGACAACGAACAAAATGATGGGGACGATAACGATGAAGACGATGAAAGTGGTGATGGTGATGAATCAGCAGACGACAGCATTGAATTTGATCCAAATGAGGATTCAAATGATCTCTCGGATGATTTTTCCTTCTCAGATATGGATGATATAGAAATAATGTTCCCCTGAATAGAACATTCTCTGGAATACCGTGGTATTTTATTTTTTCAATCTAGACTCTTGAAGAGTCTCAGAAAAATTTATTGCACAAGTAAGCGCTAATTCTTCTTTTTATATAAACGTGTTAATATTTATTGATTTCATTCTATAAGGACTCAATTTGTTGAGTTTTAACATTGGAAGACAGGAGTTAAGTCATGTTAATAAATTTTAGAAGATAGTTTTGTCGTGATGTTCACGATTAAAAATAGGCAATCAATAATTATAAAAAAATACAAAAAAAAATACGAAGTGATGCGTTGTTCTGATATGTACAAAATGAGAGGTCTTCACTACACTTTAAATTAATTTCATTATACGAGAATGCATTGCACTACTGAATAAGGATTTAATAAAAAAAATCTTTACCTAGCCACGAATTTCAGATATTGTTAAGGAAACAAGAAACAATAAACAGTAGTTACTTTTGAGATTTTTTTCAATGAAGAGAGTCGAATAGGTACAGCAGAAAAAAATAGATAGGATTTTAAAAATGTTACTTTTCTATACACGAAATGAAGATGCAATGAATGCTCTTCTCTTGCGCTCATCATATGTAAATGATTTCAACAAAAATTTTTTCTATTTTACGTACTTTCAGTAAAGCCAAACTCAACGGATAACTGATCTTTAGGTATTATTGTGAAATATAATTGGTTAGTGATCGTGATTAAATAAATATCTCTATAATGTATATGAATATAAATATTAATAAATATTGTAAAAAGTCTTTTTCTTGTCATTTCTAAAATTAACCTCAGGTCTCAGATTGTGCGATTTTATCGACTTTTTTCGACTTTTCTAAGGAAATGTGACTTTTTTCGACTTTTTTGTGAAAAAATGCGACTAATCGACTCTTTCGAAATTTTTTTTAGTAAAATTTAAAGGAAAAAGTTTGAGTAAAAAAAATGTTCTCTTACATTTATTTACAAATTTCTTTCAAATTTTTCGAAAACATCAATAACTTCTTTTTTAAATAAATATTTAATTATTATTTTTCCAGAGGAATTAAAATTTTTCAAAAGATTCAAATTCAAACCTTTTTGAAATTAAACAACTTATATAATTAATTATTTTTTATGAAAATAATTGAATTATTGGGGAGAAATTTATAAAACATTAGTAAGTAATTGAATTTTGCAGAAGAATTTTGATATTTACAAAGATAATTGAAATTTTGAGGAGAATTTAAAAAAAACTTTTGAAAATAATTTAATTTCTGCCAAGAATTTTTTTACTTTTGAAGATATTTGAATTTTGCAAAGAATTTTATCAGAACTTTTGAAAATAATTAAATTTCCAGGATGAATTTTATTATTTATGAAGATAATTAAAATTTTGACGAAAAATTTAAAAAAAATTAAAAAGAATTGAATTTCTAGGATGAATTTTATTATTTATAAAGATAATTGAAATTTTGACAAGAATTTTATTAAAATTTTTGCAAATATTTGAATTTCAGAGGAGAATTTTATTACTCTCAAAGATAATTGAAATTTTGAACAGATTTTTTTAAAAATGTTTAAAAGTAATTGAATTATGGCAGAAGAATTTTGATATTTATAAACATAATTGAAATTTTGACAAGAATTTTATTAAAATTCTTTGCAAATAATTGAATTTTAGAGAAGAATTTTATTATTCACAAAGATAATTGAAATTTTTAACAGATTTTTTTTTTAAAAGTATAATTGAATTTTGCAGAAGAATTTTGATATTTATAAACATAATTGAATTTCTTTAAAGAAGTTTCATACTTTTGAAGATAATTGAATTTTGTAAAGAATTTTATCAGAACTTTTAAAAATAATTAAATTTTTATGATAAATTTTATTATTTATAAAATTTTGACGAAAAATTAAAAAAAAATTTTGAATATAAGTAATTGAATTTCGGAGAAGAATTTTATTATTTATAAAAATAATTGACATTTTAAAGAGAGTTTTTAAAAAAATTGTTAAAAATACCTAATTAAAATTTTGCTATGAATTTTATTATATTTTATTCCGGATTGTTTGATATTATAATGTATCTGTTGTCGAGAAATGTGATTTTTTTACAATTTTGTGTTTTCTTTTTGTCGTTTTTTTCTAAGATTTCAAGCGACTTTTTTTCGACTTTTTCGGAAATTTTATGCGACTTTTCGTGACTTTTGTTGTAAATTTATGCGACTAAAGCGACTTTTTTCCGAGACCTATATTACTCAATAGAAACGATAGGCAGATAATGAAATAATAAAATAAATAAAAGAAAAGAATGAAATTTGAAAATGCCGCCTTTGGAACTAGAGGGCGCGCGCGTGTGGACGCCATCTTGCAACACGTGCAAGCGAGAAAAAAAACATTGTCCTCGCGGATGGTGGAGGATGGTTCCTCGGTACCGCCGGCGACGACCCCTGCACTTCGATCGAAACAAGTGTTTGTGACTCTGTGTACAAGATGGTGGTACCTACCAGAACAGTCGGTTAATCATTGCGCGAAATAGTAAGCTGGCGTTTTCGTTCGCTAAAGTGCGGAATAAACAGCGAAAGAGTGTACGTAGTGAATCGAATAATTGCAAGTCAGGATCTTGACGAAAATGTAATCAGTCTAAAGCCCAGTCCGATTGTCGGAGCTCTGGGTATATGTGCAGGCAAGAAATTGCCGCGAGGAAGAGGTCAGTTGTTTCGAGCGGTGCCTAGTGCGCGGATCAGTCGGCTCAAGTCCTCGGAACGGTTCAGTACTCCTCATACTCTTTGTTACGAGGAACCCGAATATCGACAATGGAGCAAAGAGAACGTTACGAGGAATTATGCAGACTTTGTGCCTCCTACGATGCCGTCAAGATGGATCTTTTCGGCCAGGAAGGCAAAAATCGTCAGTTAATTGACAAAATACAAGCCTGCCTGCCGTTTAAGGTAAGACCTGCTTTCATTTTCTTTATTATAAAATAATCCCTTAGCTATCTAACTATCTGTGCTTTATGTCAATTTAAAATTGGCAAAATAAAAAAATATCGTCGAGAATTTACATCTGGGTGCCTGGGTGTTATCTTTTATTACGAGATTCTTTTTGCTCTTGACTAATATGTAATATTCCCCTACGCACATCGAAAACGGCCTCGATCTCGTTCACGTTCGACATCATCAAGTCGCAGTTGAAGACATTTACCTACGTAGTGTATAGCCTCGTATCTGCCCACGTCCCTGTTCTCGTTTCCAGACTCGTCAGCCCCTTGCCACGGCTTACTTTCCAATTGTCATCGAATTGCTTCAAGTACGCATTGACGTGGTTAGGTGTATCCTCAGCAATCGAAGGCTAGCCTCTCGCGGAAGACATTTTGTTTTCACTACCTTCCTTTAATTTCAAAGACCCGGGGAATTTACTCTCTTAAATTATCTAATTTTACACACCTACAATTTTTTTCTTACAACTTTTGCTAATTACATTTATGAATGTCTAGGTATATCAAAGATTCATTTTTTTTTATTTTTTGATTAAATGTTGCATTTATTGATAACTTTTAACCTTGTTTTGTTGAAATTATTTTAAATTGTCTCCGTTTTTATTGAAATTTTGCAAAAAGTTTACAAAGTTTATTAATATTTTAAATTTGCTTTTGTAACGATGGAAATGTTGTTTCTGTTCTTCTTCTGATATGTTTTTGTTTCTTCATATTTCTCTAAATAAGGCCAGAAAAAATCCCGTTAAATTTGCAAGAATTTCTTATGTAATTTTGATCATTCACGCAGGTATACTGTATATTTCAAAGCGGAAAGTTGATTCAAATTGATTCAATTTAAAACGGAATCTCTCTAGATAACAATTTTGTAACAAAAGAAGTATTTTGTATAATTATTTTTTATCATTCTTATCAACTTCTCTTTTGATATCTTTGTGCATTTGATAATTGTTAGAAAATATTTTTTATACATTTTAATGTATCTTGGTTTTTATTTTCACAAAATAGCGATTTTACTTTTTTGTATTCTTTTAAGAACAGTATACTCTGAGGTCTCGATGGAATTAAAAACTAATTAGTTTTTGAAAATTCGGAAAGAAGAAATTAAATAGCCTTTCGAAAAAGTTGTTTTTAAATTGTGTCTTAGAGATCCTCTATTTCGAATTCCGATGATTAATATAAATTAATTATTCATAAACGGTGATAGTTTTATTAAAATCTGATGTTTAAACCTTTTCGCAAGTTATGAGAGAGAGAGAGAGAGAGAGACCTCGTTCTTTGCCTTGACGAAAGTCCAGGGTTCTTCATTACTGTCTTCGAATTGCCTTGTCTGGAGTTTAATATGAATCATCTACATTTGTATCAAAATAAAATTTAATTTAAATTTTGCAAAATTTACTTTCGAGTGTATTTACAAAGAACAATAATTATTTTCTGCTTCAATGGCTATATCGTAGTTTCTTGTCATTTTTCCAGAATAAATATTCTTAAGAATCAATTAGAGAGAGTATACGTCAAGGTCTGGCTTGAGAAACAATATTATAGAAGATTCTTGAGTTTTCATTAAGTTACAATAAACTCAATTAATTTAGAAAAAAGGGAAATTGTGAAAAAGCAATAATATTAGAGAAAATTAAAGATAAATCGATCAGTTCCAATATTTCGAAAAGGAAGAAAATTGTTTTTGTTTTCTAAATAAAAGTAGAATTGATGGGTATTTTTGCGACACCAGGTAGCTGTAATCCGATAGCTTCCTATACAGCGGTTTCATCCTGTTGGAGACTTGGAGTCTTCAGAGAATTCACACAGGATTTTACCCCGTTGGGAACTGTCAAAGGCTACCGTGTCTACGTAGAAAGAGTCAACAAATATTTTAATGAAATTTCCCTCGTTAACAAAGAAATCTAAAAGGGATTTTTTAAATTAAAATATAATTGTATAGACTATGCTTTTTGGATAATAAATCTAATATTCGATTACACTAAAAATGTAAAAATAGTTTATTCGTAATAATGGAAATTTCTTGATTGTAATATTTTTTCATTTATCTTTGAAGTAATTGAAAATGTTGAATTATTTTGATTTGATTACGTAAGAAGAGAGGATTTTGAGCGAGAAGATAAAAGATATTGAGGAATGAATAAAGGAGCAAAGTGTCGTTGTTGTTGTTGTGAATTGAACACCCGTTATAGGTGGAATTGAAGAGACCTCGGAGGAGAAGTGAGTTGGCCTTTATCTTCACTGCTTCACAGTTCTGGGGCCGTGGCCAGGGCTCTTGGTGAGCCGGGTGCGGTTGATCGCCTGCTACATGGAGAGACGCAGTTTGTCGTGCATCTTCGTCACTCATTGAAAAAGCGTCGGCGTCTCTCCTCCTCGTCTCTGCCAGTCCATGTCCGGCCGTCTTTCCCTTCCCCTCCCTCCCATCTCCTCTGTTCGCTGCTCGGGGATCGCCCCCTGATTCCGAACACTGCCCGGCTTCCTGCATGGCGCATCCTCGTCGCGTTCTATACGAGAGTCACCAATACCATTTCGCCAGCAGCACTGTGTATATTCTCCTCAGCTCTTCTGTCACCGTTTTATGCTCTCTGTTCTTCCATTCTGCCAGGCCAGGCCTCGCCATCAAATTCAACATCGCCAGTGGCCTAAACTATTACCTGACCTGAAGCTCCGCTGCTCCTTAATTACCTGCGCCTGATTTCACTTCATGTCCCGTCCCTCGGCATCACCTGGCCAGGCACACACAGATTGCACCTGGGGTCGGCTTCATAAAACTTGAGAATTGAGAATCGACGAGTTTCTCTCCCTTGTATTGCTCTCAGACTCCTCGGAATATCGATAAAGTTACAGGGGGTTGGCGAGGCTCAACATCACGTAACGTGGGAATCCGATCGACCTGAAAATGTCTCTTTAAGATATTTTCCTCTTTTTCAAGACCTAGATTTCAAACACTTCTTTTCACTTTTTCTCCAATTCGAATTTCGAATAAACCTTTTTCGTATTTTCTAATTGTATTTCTAATCCCACCTACAAATTCCCAACAGCTTTTTGTGCCATTTTTTTTATTAAATTTATAAATTGTCATTTTAAAAAAGCTATTTATTCATTAAGATATTATATATTTCATTAAGACTTTTATTTATTTAGATTTTATTAAATTATTATTATTATTATTGATATTGTTATTATTATTAAAAACTATTCTTATTGTTATTGTTATTCTCAATATTATTATTAATATTAATTAGTAATAATAACAATTACCATTATTAATATTTTGATAAAAATAGTTTAAGAAAGAATCCGACAAACAAAAGTCAGTCCAGTGGGTCCAGTGTTAGAATTTCGTATTTTAGTAAAAAAGGATAAATTAAATTTTAAATTCGTTTTAGAGGAAGGGCATAGAATTTAATTTTCAACGCACTTAAAACAATTTGAATGTTCATATGAATAAAAGTTGTAGGTACAATTTTCTGCATTTTCTGTCAATAACAATAAGAAAGTTAAGAAACGATTTTGGTAACAACCTAAAATTAATTAAATAATATTATTTATTATATATTTATTGGCAAAAAATGGCGATTCTTATTCAAATGAAGCGAGTGAAATTAAAAAGACTGATATTTTTATTGAGCGGAGAAAAAAAATGAAAATGTTGAGTTGACATTATTATACGTACCTAATTGAAATATTTATTCGCTTTTTAAAATTGTTTTGACTTTCGTTTAAATCGTTTAAATACACAATGTATGGTAGTTAATTTAAATAATGATGAATTTTTCATTTTATGCAAAGAGAAAAGCGGGGCAAATTTATAAAAATGGAATATTTTAGATAGTGTGTTTTAATTCAGCGCTTTGATAGTTTGTTTCCTTGTTTACATTTGCATAAAGTAATTGGAGTGAAACTTGAAAAAGATTTAATAATATGATCACCTGGTATATATCAGTGACTCATTCCATACGAGTACACACACCTTGACCCATATAGTAAATAGTAAGGCATTACTTTCTCCACTACGGCTCGTTATCAATGAATCCTGGCGCTAGTGGTACTTTCAATTTCCCTATGAACGGTTTTTAATTGACATTCCTTGCAGCATTTATACATATATATTGTTGATTTTGCCATTTTTATCTGTAAACCGGTATTGAAGACTTATAAGATAACATATGGTGTCCGTCCTCATATCTTGAGTTTTTGTAATTTTTTTCAAAAATAATTGTATGTATTTTAATACTATAGGTAATTTATGATAGTATTTTTTGTTCAAAATTTGTGAACCATTTTTAAGAATATTCTTTTTTTTATTTCAGATAGCAGAGAATGATCGCCTACCAAAGTGTCTTTGCTATCGTTGCATGTACAATTTAGAAAATTTTTACGACTTCAGGACAGCCTGCGTGAATGCAGTTGCTCTTTTAGAAAGGTGTCTACCTCAAGATAAAGATGTAAGTTAAAAAAATTGATTTTCACAAATATTTGTTTAGTTTCTTTCGTTTTCAATAGCAACGTTCTTATAATGTAACGAATTTACCATTTTAGAGAAATGAAGAAAACAGAAGAAATCCACCAGCACATTATTCAGAACTGCGAACTGAACTTCTTAAGGAAAAACAACATATGCCAATACTCATTCCAGAAGCCCCCGTAGTTAATCCAAATGCAGCTTTAGGAACACCACCGAGACTTAATTCTGATGGCGAAGCAGATAATGACGATGAAGAAATTTTGGAGCAGAGCGGTACCGAAGAAGGTACTTTTCAATTATGTATTTCAAGCTTACCGTAGGTCCAAGGGAATCGGAAAAGTTAGAAAATTTTATTAAAAAGTACTGGAAAAATATTAAACTTTCTGAATTCATAAGAAAATTCCGGAGTAACTTTTGAAAATATTAAAAAGATTTAATTCTTCTTGAATTCCTTTTTGTTTGCCTTATAAATTACGTTATTGAAGTTTTCAACGATCACAACGTTTGTAATCAACAATTTAGACGAAACAATATTTTTCTATTTAAATTTTTATATATTTTGGTAAAAAAAATGTTTTACACAATTTTTCGATCAATAACTTGAAAAAGAAAAATTTGTAAAAACAAAAATTTTCTTGTCTCCGGCATAACATTTTTTTTTGCATTCAATCGTTAATCGTAAACGTTATTAACTTTACCGACGTTATAAACTTTTAAATCAACACAAATTTTAATACAAAAAGGTTAAGTTTTCTTTATTTGTAACAATAATTGAACTTCATAGAATAATTATGAAATCTAATTTATTTTAAATAATTTAATTCTTCAAGAATTATCATAAAGTTATTACCTTTATATTATTTAGCGAATAATTTTACATAAAACTAAACAAAAATTAATTGAGTTTTAGATGAGTTGCGTTTATAAATAATTGAATTTTTAAAAGGTTTCAATTTAAAATTTTAGAAAATTTAACTTTTCAATACCTAATTGTAATAAAAAATTTCTGAAGAAGTTAGTTTTTAAAAATAATTTTATTCAAATATTTTTTTAAATCAGTTAAATTTTTTAATATATATTTAAAAGAAAAATTTTTGAATAATTAAAATTTCGTAAAATGGAATTGTAAACAAATAATTAAATAGAAGAAATCAGAAGAATTAAAAAAAAAAATTAGAAGCTCTCTATTTTTATTTCAATAATTGAATTTTTAAAAAATGTCATAAATTATTTAAAATAATTGATTTAGAGGAGAATTTTAGTAAAAATTCCAGAATAATTGAATTTTATAAGAATTGCGTTTAAAATTTTGATAAATAATTGAATTTCAAAAGATTTCAAATTGAAATTTGAAACAAATGAATTTGCAAAGAACTTTTACAAGAATTATTAAAAATAACTGATTTACGGAAGAATTTTAATAAAAATTCTAAAAATAATTGAATTTTATAAGTTTTATTCAAATTTTTTTGAAATCAGTTGTATTTTTTAATATTGAATTAGAAAATTTTCGAATAATTGAAATTTTGTAAAATTGAATTGTAAACGAATGGATTAGAAGAAATTTTCTTCTTTTGTTTAAGTACTTGAATTTTCAAAAAATGTCTTAAAAATTATTTAAAATAATTGATTTTGAGTAGAATTTTATAAAAGTTTCGTTTACAACTTCTATAAATAATTGAATTTCAGAGGGGTTTCAAATTAAAATTTTAGAAAATTTGAATTTTAAAATATTTTGATGAAAATTTTTAAAGAAGTTAGTTTTCAGCAAAAAATTTTATTCAAATTGTTTTGAAATTGTTTGAAATTTCGTAAAATTGGACTTTCTCAAAAATTTTAAAAATAATTGATTCAAAATAGAGTTTTCTCAATAAAATTTTCAAAAATGTTTTTTTCTTCTTGAAAATTATTGAATTGAAATTAGTAAAATAATTTTCGCGAAGTTATAGTATAAATTCTTGTAATTTATTGGATTTCAAGAAGTTTGAAATTTGAAATTTTTAAAAATATTAATTCCTGTAGAAAAAGTTAAAATTTGATCTGGAAATCAGGGAAAAACAAAATGAAATTTTCGTTGCAATTCAATATTTATTTTTTTTTGTAAAATATATTGATATTTATTATATATTTGTAAATGATAATCTTTTATTGAATTCCTATAGGAATGGATGATACAGAAGACAGAAAATCAGAGGAATACGAAATGGATATGGAAATGAATCCCAGTGATTTTTTGGAAATGACACCAATGGTTACAGAGGATGTGGAAGAAAATATAAGAGGTGGAGTTGTTTCCACACGAACGCAAAATTCAAGACCATCACATCATAAATCTGAGCAACACGAAGTTTATGTTTGTTCACTTTGTAACAAGGCATTCAGCTCGAAAGGTCATTTGTCACTTCACGCTAGAATACACGTTGGCGCAGGTGATGTAATCGGTGAAAAAGTTATCACCGACGATCACACTTCTTACAAAAGGCCCTATCAATGTGACTTGTGTTATAAGGCTTATTCAACTGCAAAACATCGATGGGGTCACGTTTCAACAACGCACAGGTACATTCTTCAATTTCAACAATATTTTTAAATTCTCCTCTTCACTATACGCATTTATGTATATTATTTTCCTTTAATCTTACAGAGGACATCCTGCGGTAACATGTAGTTACTGTTCGCGCATTTATTCAACGAGAGGAAATCTAGAAGAGCACATTAGGTCTAGACACGCTGGTTTGCCACTTCCGCCGGAACTGCCAGTTTCCTACGTTCAGCCGGAAAATAAATATCAATGTAAAACATGTCCCAAGATGTATACGAATACTACGGACCTTAATAAACACAGTCGAATGTGTACAGGTGTTCAGCAAAAAGAATTGCCAAATAATTTAATAATAGAAAAGTTGAAGAGAAGTCACATTGACACGTCAGACATGTCGAGTAATGAGTCAACTGACGAGTCGAAGGAATATAAAAATGCCGAGGCGAAACTTGCGAAAAATCCACAACTCACAATTCTCAAACAGGCACTTACCAAAGGAGACAACTTAAAGAGAAGTTATGACGAGAAATACAAGATTAATTCAAAATCGAAGAAACAAACAGGAACCGAGAATAGTGAGACTGATGTACAGAAACGATGGTTCTGTGAATCTTGTTCTCAGAATTTCAACTCTTTGGAGAGTTTCAAAGAACACGAACTCACGCATGAAATGGAGAAACCCTATTTTTGTTTACTTTGCGAGAAAGATTTTGCGCAGAAATCGATTTTGGGTAATCACATTGTTACGATTCATGGCGTTGATCCGAATCCGATTCTCGAGAGTGATAGATGTTTAAAGAAGTCTCAAGGCTGGAATAAAAAACAGGATTCAAACGGTAAGAATTTGACGATTAAAAGAGAGGAATCACCGATTACATATCCAGAAGCAGTTTTGGAGACTGATGACGATCAGCAACAGACGGAAACTAAAATGATTGAGATTGAAACAGTTTTTGTTTGTGAAATCTGTACCCGAGATTTCAATGACAGAGCTTCATTGTGGCTTCATATACGCGCAACTCACAAAGAATTTGCCGCTTTCGCTTGTGGTGTTTGTTTAAAAATCTGTTCTGACAATGCCCAATTACTGAATCATGTCAACATGTATCATGGTGGTTCGAAACTTCTCATGTCCGAGCAAAGGCGCTACAGTTGTACAATTTGTGGACGACAACACGATTCTCGCAAGAAGTTAATTACCCACGTGTCAATTCACAACGTTGATCCCAGCTACGACCCTGCAAGTTTCGTTCAACTAAACAGCAATTACTATAATGAGAATGTAAATAGCAACGAAGGCAACGAGCAAATTGATGGAGAGGTCGAGGATGGCGAGAAGGTCGACTGTTACATTTGCTACAAATCGTTTCCCAACGAAGATCATCTTATAAGACATCAACGAAACGCTCACAAATCCGATCCAGCCGTAGCAATTGGAGAATCTGCGTCAAATGGCAATGCTCCCGGACCCAATGGAAATGGAAACAGAGCACAATATCATTTGTTCTTCATTTGTGAACTCTGCGGAAGTTCATATCCGAGTAAATGGGAACGTTGGCTTCACGTTTCGAGTGTTCATGGAAATGAACCTTCGATAAAATGCGAAAGAGAAGATTGTGCGAAAATATTTGCCACTAAATCGTTGCGTAATGAACACGTTCAACATCACATGATTCAAGGCAGTTCGCCCAACACTTGTGAGATTTGCGGAAAATTGTGGGGCAGTCGAGTCGATTACTGGAAGCACGTGATGGGCGTTCATTCGGACACTGTGCCTCTAATTTGTGGAGTTTGCCTCAAAGTATTTCCCAACGTTCTGCAATTAAGTTCCCATGTTAAGGCAAATCACTGGCCGTTGACTAATGGCGATTTCAGTTGCGACATTTGTGGAAGACCTTATTCGAATAAGTCAAAAATGTCGAGACACAGAAAGATTCATGGTCTCGATGGCGATGGTCATGCTAATCCGGATCCTAGCGAGTATATGAATGACACGGGACGTTTCGATAATGGAGGAACAACTGAGGTCGATTTCAGTTGTGAAATGTGTGGAGATTTAAAGTTTGTGACACTCGAGGATCTCTGTAATCATAGAAGAATAACGCATAGTCTGTTCCCTTGTGATTTGTGCAACAAATGTTATGGAAGAACGTCACATTTGTGGAAGCATGTAAATCGTGTTCATAAAGGTCACGAGGACGTGACTTGTCGATTTTGTCTGAAAACCAGCGCCTCAAGAGAGCATTTAGCTGCACATATTGCGAAAATCCACAGATACGAACCTGAGGTGAAGAACAATGTGAGAGAACCAACAAATCATAAGGTCACTGTACCAGAGGACGAAATTCTCCATCACTGCGAGAAATGTAATAAAGGTTTCCATAAAAGGTATTTATTGCGACGCCACATGAAAGGTTGTCAGAATTATAGGAAAGATCCCGGAGCACTTTTGACCCGATGTCGTGCTTGCGAGAGAATATTCAAGGATCGAGCGAGTCTTCAAAAGCACATTGAGAATCATCACAGTAGTTACACTTGTCATTTGTGTAATGAAACAATCACTTCGAAATTGGCAATTATGACTCACAATCGAGTTCATCACATGGATCATCCGGATCTTACATGCGATCATAGTAATTGTAAGAAACTTTTCCGAACGAAAGAGGATCTTGAATCTCATAAAAAAGATCATAAATATCACAGTTCACCGAATGTTTGCGATTTCTGCGGCGACACGGTGGAAAATAAGCTGAAATTAAAAATGCACGTGTTGTCATTGCATCGAAATGAAATTGGCGTCTCTTGTGGAGTTTGTTTAATTCCGATGAAAGATCCAAAGGATTTGAAGAAACACGTGGAGGACTCTCATAAGGAAATTCTATTAAAACCAAATACTTGTCAGGTTTGCGGTAAACAATATGCGTCAAAGTGGAAGGCTTTCGATCATACAAAGAAATGTCATGGAAAAGTTTTCAAGACTTGTAAACAATGTTTGGCTGTGTTCATAACTGAAGAAGACATGAAGAATCATTATGAGCACATTCATAATGTTCCTAAGGATCAATTAGCCACTTACGAGTATCGCTTGGAAATTGGACGCAAACGTCACTACGATTCGTTGGAAATTGTCATGAAAGAAGAACCAGAGGAACTTGAGTTCTACGAAGAACCTGCTGAAGATTATTCAATGGATTATAAGAGAAGAATATCTGAATCGGATTACGATTATGATGCTCGAGGTTATTATCAAAGGGAGCCGAATGATTTGGACGAGATGCATTTGGCAAAGAAGATGAAATTGGATCCAAGCGGTAAGAAGATGAAGGATCGTGAAAATTATGAATGTAGACCCTGTAAAGTTCAATTTGAAACAAAGGAACAATTTTACGATCATATTGTCGTTTGTCGTAATCTTACGATTGAACAGAAAATGAACGATCAAGAAAGTTATGTATGTAAGTCTTGCAATTCGCAATTTGATTCAAAAGAATTATATCATGAACATCTTTTCGTTTGCCGCTGTCTACCGGAAGTTCCCAGTTTTTCGACGTCAATTCTCGAGGCGCATTTGAAGAATAATAATCAAATCAAGAGAGAGGATGAAAATAATGAACTTGATGAAAATAATTTAAATACTCCAGATTTCAATCTTTTTGAAGATATAAATATGCAACTGTCGGGCCAGAGACCAGTTCAGAATTTATCACTAAAGTCTTCCTCGAGTAGCAATAAATGTTCGAGAAAAGATTCAAGAAAGGTTTACGATGAATCGACGAATACTGAGTGTACTTGCGAGGTTTGTGGAAAACAATGGCCTGCGAAGAAACACTTGTGGCAACATTTGATTCGTTTTCATCGAACGGAAGCTGCAGTCACCTGTGGAGTTTGTCTAAAGTTGTGTAAGACGTATGAAGATTTGGCTGATCATTTAAAAGCCGCCCATCAAGCTCTCCTATCCTGCGAAGGTAATAATTTCACTTGTAAAATTTGCGGAAGATATCACAACGCAAGGAGCAAATTATTACTGCACATGAGCATTCATATCAATTGCAAGAATAATCCAATGTGCAACAAGTGTAAACGTAGTTTCGAAACTGACGAGAAATTGAAGGAGCACACTGGAAATTGTGAAGGTAGACAATCGGGTCTAGGTGTTCGGCATGACGCGGCAAATAAAGATGAGAAAGTCGAAAAAGAAGAAAAAGAGGCAGAATTTGGTTCCGAAGGTGAGGAGAAGGCTTCTGATAATGAAGAAAGCAGTTCTGACGATTCGGATGATTCAGAAACGGATAGTTCATCCAGTTCGAGTGATGAAGACGATGAAGAGGATGAAAATGACGATAATGAAAATGAAGATAATGGAACGGCACCTGAATCGAGAACAACAAGCAGACTTGGAGAATTGAGTTGCACAAGTGATAGTGAGGATGGTGATTCCGATAATTCAGAAGACTGTGAAAATGAAACAAGTGTAAAGTTAGAGGAAAAAGAAGCAATAAAAGAACAAAAAGATATTAGAAGAGTCAAAAAAGAATTGACGTTATCGGAGTCGGACACAAAAGACTCGGCTGTTTTTCAAAATTTAGAAATGAAACCAGAGAAAACATTGGATAGTATGGAATATTCTGATGACGAGGGACCACCAGTTTTGAGTCCCATGATGCCTTTGTTGCCTTCGCAAGAGGAGGATATGACTAGTCAGATTAACGAAATGAATAAATTAAGTCCTATGGTGAATTTGGAAATGAAGATGAACGATTTGAAAAATCCGACAACTGATATGAATTTGACCGAGGCAGATCAAACGGAATCCGAAAGCGATGATGATGATGAAAATAAAATGTGCATCTACGAAGAAGCTGCACAACTTAAGGAGGAGAATTCGGCCCCAAATACAGACGAAGAAGATGATGATGATAATGAAGGAGAAGAGGTGGAGGAAGAAGTAGAAGAGGAAGAAATGGATTTTAAGGTAAGATCATAATTTCTCAACTTTTTAAATTTTAATTCTTTCTATATATATTAATAATCGTTTTATTCCAGTAATCTGTTCGCAGTTTGAAGTTAGTTGCTGTTTCCTTTTTTGTTTCCAAACTTTTAAAATAATTTTTCTTTTTAAATAATGCATTGTAAATCATTGCATTCTTGTAAAGTATTTATAAAAAAATTTGAAAATAATTGAATTCATTTCAAGAAACTTATCAACATTTTTTTCAATAATTGAATTCTTTCGAGAAAATGTAATTAAAATTGTTTTGAAAATAATTTAATCCTTGGCAAGATCTTTATTTTAATTCTTTAATTAATAATTGAATTATTTTGAAGAATTGATTTCAATATTCTTGAAAATAATGAAGCTTTTTTAAATAATAATTTTTAATGGAAATTTTGAAAATAATTGAATTTTATGAAGGAATTTTATTTAAAATATTTTGAAAATAATGATTTTTTAAAAGAATTTCATCAAAATTGTTCATAATAATTGAATTTACATTAAAATTCTTGAAAATAATCGAATTTAATTAATATTTTTAAAAATAATTGTATTCTTACGAGAAATTTTATTAAAATCTTTGAATAATAATAAACAAGAATATTTAATATTATGTACTTAGTAAGTGAATTCTTTAAATTTTAAATCTGTAAACATTCAAAAATTGCTGTTTATTCTTGAAAATATAAAATTTCTTAGTTTACAAAATAATAATAAATGGAATACCGTGTTCCGCGCGTAACATTTGCTAGTTCTAAAAATAAAAAGCTTACGATTCCTTTTTTTCGATTTTGATTCTGAAATAAAAATTTACAATTCCATTTCAATATGTTTACAGAATGAAATAAATCAAGAAGTACTTGAAGAGAAAGGAACGCAGGATTCTGTCGAATCAGAGGAAGAAAGTAATAACGAAAATCTCGATGACGAAGCAGGAGAAGAAGAGGAAGAAGCAGAAGAAGAAGAAGAAGAAGAACCTGAAGACGAAGTTGGAGAGGAAGAAGCAGAAGAGGAAGTTGGAGAGGAAGAAGCAGAAGAAGAAGCCGAAGAGGAAGAAGTAGAAGAAGAGATGTACGAAGTTGAAAGCGAAAAGGAACATATAGTGAACGAAAATTGTTCAGCAGACGCAATGGAGCAATCAGAAATAATTGATGAGAATTTTGACGAAGCCGAGGGAGTAATACTGGAAGATGCAGATGAACTCCAAATGGAAAATAACGTCGAAATAGAAGGAGAATTAGGCGATAATAATTCTCTCATCGAGGAAGAAATTATAGGAGAGGAAAATTATGAAGACGAGACTAATATAGATGAAGATATTAACAATGAAGATCATTCCATGCAGAATTTAAATAAAACTATTTTAACTGTTGGCAAGGATGACGATGGTAATCCTATTTTAATTCGTGAAGTAGTAACTCAATACGTTTATCAAGATGATTTTGACGGCGAATCTGAATATGTACAAGTTCCAGATGATCAAAATACATTTTTCAATGACGAAGAAGAAAATCAGAGAATGAGCGAAGAAACATTTGATGTTAACGATGATAATCTCGATCAAAATATTATTGAGACGAATATTTCAACTGGAGAAGAAGAAGTGGAGCATGAGGAGAATATAGAGAAGGAAAAAATAATTGAAAATAAAATTGAAGGTGAATGTGAAGAAGAGTCAAGAACGAGTGCCAAAAGTTAAGTGTCAAAAATTGGAGTATTTGACAAAAAGTGATGTGACGTAGATGAGCTTGAGAGGGACCACGAAGACGTCACTAAACATTTCCTATGTACCTTACACATGTACTATTGTATAGTAAGTTAATTTAAGTTATTAAGAGTGTAAATTTTCGCTCGGCAAAGGCCCTAACTGTCGCGCTTAAAAGTCGTATGGGCATTTTTATGAATAAGGGAATGTTGACGAAAATATTTCTTATGTTGTGCTATGCCCAACTTTTCATTCTTTTCTTACTGTGTTTATCACTTTTCCATTTCAAAATCCATTCCCTTTTTCCAAATTCGTCTCTACTGGAAGTTTAACTAAAAGTTTATATTTATTTCCTTCAAGTAATTTGTCAAACTAGTATTTAATGACGAAACTTGTAAAAATTGAGTAAAAGTGTTGTAAAAAGAAACAATTTCCAGTTCCTGAATCATGTACGATATTATTTTCCAAAGTTTCAAAATAAATGAGTAGTATATTTTACAATGCACAGCAATCTGTATTCTGATTTATTTGTAAATGTTTTGAGAGAATGGACTTTTATAGGAAGATGTAAGAATTATTTTTGAAACGCAATCATTTTGTGTTAAAAGTATTTTTTTTCGGGGAAATTTCGAGTTCAACTGTGGCTTCCCCTTGGTGAAAAAAAAGAACTTTTCAGTCCTTGTTTAAAAAAAAAAATATAAATGAACGTTGTGTTAAAAATTCGCTCTATACTTCGTATATGTAAATAATGTAGCATAGGGCCAGCAGTGAAAAGCGATTAGCTTTATACGTGAAATAAATGCAAATTATATTTAGAATTATAAATAAGGTGTGAAAGGAAAAAAATGTGTGAGCGTTTAGATTTGCCTAAATTCTAAAGGCAGTTCCACTGATGTTATCTAATTATGTTCTATTACATATAATTAAGCTTTAATTTAATGAAAAAAAATTTTATTGTGATAAGCCACTTGCTAAACTGATGTATAAAGAATATATTATAAAGACAAGAAAAAAGAAAATGAAACTTCCAAATCTTTCACGAATAAAACGCAAACGGCGTCATATTTTAATCACGCGATGAAAAAAATTATTTAAATTATCATTTGAAAAAGATATATAGTTTGACACAGCCAAGGCTAATAATTGTTATATCAGAAACGAATTTTTGAATAAATGCCTGAGGTCATTTGCACTTATCTTATGAATTTTTCGAATTAGTTCCCTTTAGTCCATTAAAAATTTTCCTCTATGAGAAAGCAAATTAGAAAAATATTTTGAAAACTATATATATATATATATATATATATATATATATATCAATAAAAAGAAAGTTGAATAATTAAACTTTGTAATAATCTTTTATAAAATGTATTAAATATATGTTTGTGGTTTCTTACTAAAGAGACGAAACAAAAAATTAGTAACAAGGTTTTAAAAAAAATGACAATTAATTGCTATGAACACCTGCTATAAATGATTCTACAGACGTTATTGGAGTCTCTGGTAAAATACCATGACCTAAATTGGCAATGTAGCGATGTTTACCAAAGTTTTTACCGATTTCGGTCGCACGATTTAAAACGTTTTCCTGAAACAAGGATATTTTTCGATTGATTAATTATGCAGTTTTTATTTTTAGAGAAACAGAAAAAATTGTGTAATATTTACCTTAGTGTCAAACATCGCACAAGGATCCATATTTCCTTGTAAAGTAACATTGTTTCCCAATCGTTCTCTGGCTTCCTGAATATTTACAGTCCAGTCAAGACCAATTACATCATAACATTGATCCTTCGCCAATAATTCCAGTGAGTCTAAAGTGGCTCCTTTTGGAAATACAATCTAAATATTGACATTTAAAAATTGCAAACAATGTTATATCAAAAGAAAGTTGAAAAATAAATCTTAAAATTAGATAAGAAAATTTCTACACACCATTGGAACATTTGGAATATTTTCAGCATTAAGTTTCTCTTTCACTTTTTCGCTGATTTGTTTTAAATATTTAAAGGAAAATTCCTTAAACAGTTCTAGATTGAGAAAATTTCCATTGCTCTCGAATACTTGAAGTAACTATAATAGAAATTTGATAATATTTAAAAATAAGAAAGTTGAATTTAAATTAACATTTAATTTTAAAACTAATTAAACTTTAATTAACTTAATTAGAAGTAGAATTTATCACTCGGTGAAATATTAAATTTTAGATGTAATTGTTATTTAATTTATCTTACTTGAGCTCCTGCTTTAACTTGTAACACAAGATAGTCAATAATAACATTTGTGATCATTTGCAGTAACTTGTGAGAATCTTCTCTGTATTTGTAGAGCCAAGGACGAGCTTTCGACATCATGGAACTTCCACCTCCTTCTATCATATAGCACATCAATGTCCACTGTAATTAAAAATTAAATTAAAAATCTCCCATTAAAAATATATTTCGAAATTTCTTTCCATTTTTCTAAAATATAAAAACTTACTGGAGCTCCAGAAAATCCGATAAGAGGAACTTTTCCCTCAAGTTTATGACGAGTTAGTGTTATTGCATCACCGACGTATTTAAGGTCAGTTTCAACATTTGGTAAAATCAACCTGGATAGATGTGAAGGATCTAAAAGTGGATTTGGCAATACGGGACCCTGAAAGAGATTTATAATTAAACAGTTAAAAAGTGTAGGAGAATAAAAATAAAGTAACAAGAAAAAGAGAAAAAAAGAAATTAAAGATTTGTATTTTAATTTGTTATTGTGGAAACTGTAGAATATTATTTTTTTAAATATACTTACAACACCGGGTTTCATTTCGACAATCATTCCCATTACTTGGGGAACGACCAAAATATCAGAAAATATAATACTAGCGTCTAAATCAAATCTTCTTATGGGCTGAAGTGTGATTTCACAGGCAAGATTCGGTGTTTGACAAATTGTAAAAAAATCATTTTTTGATCTCAATTCTCTAAATTCGGGTAAATATCGGCCAGCCTGTCTCATTATCCAAACTGGAATCTTGTCAACTTCTTCACCTCTGGCTGCTCGAAGAATTCTGTCATTTTTCAATTCAGGAAAATTATGTTCCATTATTCTGAAATTATTAAAAATTGTTTTCATTTTAAATTCATCAGTAAGAATACAGTAGATCTAAATTTACTACACAATTACAATATAATTTTTCTATCGAATAACAGTACAATTATAAGAATAATATAATTTATAAATACTCCTCAACATTATACAGCAAAGAATTATAATAAAAATTGTAATAAGCAAATGAATTTTACTTTCAGTGGAAAAATGACAGTCATTCCATGAACGAATTATGAAGTAAAATAAAAGTAAATTTTGATAACATTATAAAGGAAAAATGGTAAAAATTGTAAATAGTAAAAATCAACGACTTTGGTTATGATTGCAAAAATAATAATGGAGATAAAATTATCGAGGGCAATTGAAACAACTTTTTTATATATGGCTGTATAAGTAATAAATATAAAACAACAAATAAATACCTATCTTTTTGCCGAATAACCTATTAGACACGTGTCACAATCAGCTGATCGATGACGTACTGAAACTTTTGAGTTTCTCCGGTAGATGGACCTGCAGTCTCGGCGAAATGTTTATGTAATTATCGTAAGTAATTATGTAGTTATCTGAAACCCTAAACCAAAACAAACCAAATTTATTCTCGAACAATGATCAAAAACTTTAAATTAGAAAAAATGGACAATCACAATTCGCAGATTATAAGTTTTAATTGTAACCATCGAATCAAGTTTTTTATGGTAATGTATATTATAGTGAACATTGTTTACTTGACTAATAAACCGGTTTAAAATCCACGTGCCCCTTTTGTCTCTAAATAAATTTAGGTACACGATTTACACAAATTGAAATTAGTGAATATTATGATATTTATACTCTTATTAGTACATTATTGTAGTGTTTATCAGTACAAAATTATATGATTTTACCTTTTGATC
The DNA here is from genome assembly GCA_032872505.1 of Leptopilina syphax. Classification (NCBI taxonomy): domain Eukaryota; kingdom Metazoa; phylum Arthropoda; class Insecta; order Hymenoptera; family Figitidae; genus Leptopilina; species Leptopilina syphax. Next base: position 25,386,042 of record CM065469.1, on the reverse strand, counting down.
ATATTTTTGCTATTATTTATCTATTTTCATTATTTTAGAGTTTTAGATTTTTGTTATTTTTATTCTAACCTAAAAAATTTAAATCTTGATTGTTATCAAATTTAAGGAATTCAAGCGATATGGAAAGATCGAAATAAACAAAATTTAAAATAACAATGTAATTATGAAAATATAATTAAAAGATTGAAACATTTTTTAACTTTAACATTGGAAAGACTATTGAAAAGACTAAAATAAAAGTAATTTCCAAAGACGTTCGTAAACAAAAAAAGCTTTCGGGCTTTTTTAAAGCTCTTTTGCGCGCATGTGCAAGAAATAAAAATGGCAAAATTGCAATGAGTGTAATATAATTGTTATACATATAGATTCTAGTGGGTGGATGCAGTATGACGCAGCGTTTGGCAAAGTGTAGGAAGAAATAAATTCTGGAATGGGAATAAAACATGCGCTGATTGACATTTGGCTCCAGCAATTTACATTGTAGTTTTATTCAGTCTTATTTGTCTCTTGTTCAACATGCACCGGTAATGACAGCAAAAAATTTTCTAATTTAATTTAAAAATTATCTATAATTATAATACAACCTTATTTTCCCATTACAAGATGATTTTTTTCCTTTAATTTCTAACTGTATTTTTAGAACGTAAATTAACATAAAATTCTACGCGAAAAACAAAATCTAAAGTGAATCGCAGTATAAGAGAGAAGGGGATGACCTCATTTCACGCTTTTCTATCACTTGGCATCACCAGGAAGTATGTAATCTTCAACCGTGCACTCAACAACTTTTGCCTAACTTTATAACAATATCTGTGAGTAATTTTCTCGTATTTTATTTTATTGACTATATTTTTATTTTAAAATCATAATTTTGTATTTTAAATCAATTTTATATTTTAATATGTAAAAATATTGAAATCTTTCTAGGTCGTTAGATTCGTGAAAATATTTCATAGAAAAAATTTATTTATTAAAAAAAAAAAATGATTAATTAATGGATGGTTATTAGAAATAGGCTGCAACTTGAAGACAAGTAGAATTATGTTGAAATAATTATTGTTTAGTGGTTCGCGATATGTAATTAAATAGTTACAATGTCCGAAACATTTTCAATTTCAAACAGATACATCTGTTAATATTTAATTTGAAATTTTGATAATAATTGATTTTTTTTCTCATTATTGTCAACGTCAAGTGAACATTTTTTTCTTTTTTCGAAAAACAATAATATCACCGCGCGTCTTACAAAAAAGTAAAAGAAAATGCGAAGTTTGCATTCGTTTTTCCTTAATTACATTTAATTTGGTTTTTTTAAAGAATAATGAACAACATTTTATCTACTCATTTAAATTTAATTGATGATCTATCTGAGTCATATTCTTTTTTTTAAAGTATAATTACAAAAACAAGAACAGTGTTTCTTTTTACACATTTGGGTTAGAATTCTTTTTTGACATTATAAAGTAACGTTATAAATTTAATTTGAAAATATAAATTCATGTAAAGTAAGAAGTTTTTATTCAAGCGTCATATTGTATGTGGGTACTGTTATATTGTAGAATAACAGGATATAGCAGTTATATTCAGGAAACAAGTATGATAGCGTTTCAAATTGCATAAACTGATAGTTTTAATCTAGAATCGTAATAGAAAAAGCATTATAAAAAAGTTTTTTTTTAATTTAATTTTGTTTTGTTTCTTTTCTCGTCAGATATGGGGGGGGGGGGGAGAAGTTCTCTCCTTATAAAAATTGTGATAGGATTGCGTAATGAGTATCAGCAATAAAGTAATTAGGTAGATTGTATAGTTCGTGATTGGTGCGTTATTTCAAATTTATTCGTAGAGCAATTTTACCGTCATAATTTTGTAATATAATGAGCTGCATATTTTGCACCTGTGTGTACATTTCCTTTATAATTTTCTAACAAAATTTTTACAAAATTTCATTTAAACATTAGTTAAAGTAGTTTTTTTCATCAATACATGATTACATTGTAAGTGAAAACGAGACGTGGGTATAAAAAAAAATGCTTTGAATTTTATCAATAATTATTAATATCGGTTGCCACAGGTCAGAAAAATCGGGGAAAAATCAGGAAGTTGTCTCAAAAATACTGAAGAAATATTATATACTTCTATAGATTTCATAAGAAAATTCTGAATGTTAGTGTCCAGCAAAAATAATACAAATAAATAATAAAATTTAACAAATTTAAATAAAAATTTAAATTATTTAGAAAATAATAGTTCTTTTTACTTAAATATAAAATTATATATAAATTACTGAAAAAGTTATTTTTTTTTAATAATTAATTTGAAGAAACTTAATTTTTTTATTTAACTACTTGAATTTTCAAAAAACCGTCTTAAAAATTATTTTAAATAATTAATTCAGAGAAGAATTTTAGTTAGAAATTATTCAATTATGCAATAATTGAATTTTGCATGATTTGCGTTTAAAATTTTTATAAATACTTGAATTCCAAAAGGGTTTAAATTGAAATTTAGAATAATTTAATAGCAAATTCTGAAGAAATTATTAGAAAATTTGTATTTAAATTCTTTTGAAATTAGAATAAAATTTTCAAAATTAAATTGCTAAAAACTTTTTTTTTATTTATTGAATTGAAATCATGAAATAATTGAATTTTTGTAATTTTTTCAAGGAATTTGTTTAAGATTTTTTAAAATAATTGAAATCCATCAAGAAAAAGTACATTAAAATTGTATTAAAAATAATTTAATTCTTTGAATTCAAATGCAAATTTTATCACAATTTTATAAATATAATTAAATTCATTCGAAAATTTTTATGAAAATCTAAAAAAATAATTGAATTTCTGCTAAGAATTTTTTTAATTAAGAAAATATTTGAAACCTTCTGAAATTAAATTATTTCTAAAAATTACAACTTCCAAAATTCAAATAATTTTCTACAATTTTCAACTACAGAAATTTTCTCTAAATCATTAATTTTTTAATAATTTTGTAACAGTTTTTTAAGAATTCAATTATTCAAAAATAAATAATTGAATAATTATTTAAATAATTGAAAAAAAATTGAATAGTTGAATTCTCAAAAAAGTTTTAACAATTATTAAAAATAATTTAGAGAAGAAGTTTAAGTAAGCAAAAAATTCTAGAAAATAATAATTAAATTAGAATCTTGAAAATAAATTTGGATAATTTGCAGTTAATTTTATGTAAAAAAAAATTGTTTTCAAAATAAGGTAGGTAGTTTGATTTATTTATATTATTTTTTCATCTGAGGAGATTTTTCGAAAAATACATTATCCAGAGGAAAGTTGTTTAATTATCGTTTAATTGCATATATTAATATGTCAATAAGCATTCGTGTTTTTAAATCATGTGCACTTTGTTTTGATATAAAAACAAAGATGCAGAAATCATAATAATGTATAATTTATTGCACGCAATATGATTTTCTATTAAATGCTTGCAAATTGCTCATAAAAGCTTAAAAGCGCTCTAAATTATGTCATATTTACACTTTCTTGAGAAAATTGTTGATTTTGCAAAAATGTTTTCCTATTCACTATATTTGTTTACAGAAAAAAACGTATATAGCAGTTTTTCTATTATGTTTTGATTTCTTTTGTGAGAAAAATAATGAAAGAAAAAAGACTATAAATTGAAAATGATATAAGAGAACGATATTTTTAATTGTCAGATTCGTTCACACGAGGAAAAGAAAAAAATATAAAGTATGTGATTTTCAAAGAAATCAGGTGAACACATACTACAAAGTTGATTTTTCGAGTAAATATTTTCATTTCGAGGAGGAATGTTTTTGATAAATATTATATTTTTCCGACTAAAGGAAATTTATGTAATTAATTTTTTTTTGACAAGTGCCGTTTCGGCTATTGACCTTGATGCATGCATACAACAGACTACTTATCAAACATTTTATGACGCACTTAAGATTTTTAATTATTTCAGTACGTGAACTGATGTGCACGTCTGTAGGCAATGTTAAACATTTAATTTATTACGATTCGGACGTGCACAACCTTGATCACTTTTGACGTCAGGGCCTTTAACACTTTCCGAATAGAGACCTTATGAAATTTTTTATATCCTTGTCTAACTGTTTTTCATAGTTTAAATTTTGAATATTTTTCATTTTCAACTTTTTACATAATAAAAATAAAACTGAAAAAATGCTTTTCCATTTACTCCAAAACTCATTTTGGATTTAATTTGTAAATGAAAATACAAATTCTTTTTCTTTACTCCAAAACATTTAATTTAGAAAACAAAAAATCTAAAATAGTAAAAAGAAAAATAGAAATGGCATACAAACCACTATTATAATCAATGAAAGATCATTAATTAGAGACAAAAAATAAGGCGCCTGATTACAGATCATTAAAGAACTTGCATTGTTAGTTTTATTATTTCATTTTTTCAAAATGACAAATGTGTTTTTTTGTAGTTGAAAAATATTTGCATTTGAATGAAAATCTTGAATTATTTAAATATTGTCATTAATTTCAAATCAAAAGGAGTTGATCAGTTTTTGTTGAATTTGTTTATTTAGAACAGAACTGTTTTTTTTCATTAGTTTCACAATATTATATACCTAGATATACCATAAAATCATTTTTATCCTGAAATTAAACCAAGGACGGTTAGGATAAAACTGGCTTATGGTTTCCTGATCAATAAAAATTGATATTAATTTGTTTTTTTTGTATTCATAGAATAAAAATATAAATATCTTAGGATTGTAAAATTTTATTGTTGGTAAGAGGAGAAACGTAATATGTAATTACTTGAAGGTCGATCACGTAATCTATTATAATCTGTGATCTGAAAAAAAATTGTTTCATAAAAGGTCAAAGAAAATTCAATTATTCTGGTGAATTAATAGTGATTAATTGAGTATAATTAGAAAATAATTCTAAAAATTGCATAAATAGCGAGATGAATTTAATTTTTAAATACTAGCATTTTAATCAATTATTTTTATTAATTTCTGAGAAAGTTCTTTGAATATTCAATTATTTAAGAAACAAAGTTTATATAAAATAATTCTGAAATCCATACTTGTATACAATTAATTTTTAAAAAATTTTGATTATTCGAAACTTTTACAAGTATTCAATAATTATTCAATTGTTCATCAATATATTCAAAAATTAAACTAATTTCAAAAGAATTTAGAAACAAATTTTCTGAAAATTTCTTCAGAATTTGCAATTAAATTATTTAAAATTTCAATATCAACCCTTTAGAATTGAATTATTTATAAACATGTAAACGCAAATCATCTAAAATTCTTAGTATTTTTAACTAAATTTTTTTCTAAATCATTTATTTTAATTTTTCAAAGGTTTTTTGAGAAATAAATTATTCAATTTTCTTCAATTATTTAATTAATTATTGATTAATTATTTATTTTTAAATGAAATTTTTTTTTTGAATAATTAAATTCTTAAAGAACTTTTTTAAAATTGAGCCAAGAACTTTTTTAAATAACAACAGCTACGCTCGGGTTGTCTTTCCCAAAAGGAATATCTACTTCGAATTGCGCGATGCACAGTGGGACCAAATGTATTTTTTGTGTCAAAATCAGTCTAGAGCTTACAATTTTCATTCAAATTAAACTAAAATTTTTTTTAAATCTTCGTTACTAAATTCTCTATTGATTCCTTGATGCCGATTTTTTAATTTTTGTTTATTTATATTTATTTGTTTACAACAAAGTATGAAAAATCGATATGTTGCTATAAAATAAAGTTTTTAACATTCAAAAAATTTATAAGTACATTAGAAATCATATTTTAGTATTCTTGAAATAACAAATTTTATATAATTTCACTTTTATTAAATAAATAATATATTAATTAATTAACTTTTGGAAAAAAGAACATAATTGAAAAAAATCAATTTGTAGTATATTTCTTCTAGTTTTTTACCCGAAATTTAATAGGTAATTATTATACAAACATTCAGTATTAATTTCATAAATTATTAAATTGTTTAAACAATTTTTTATTGTTGATTAGGGTCAGATGGGGTAAATAGAAACAAGGGGTAAATCGAAACAGTAGTTATTTCAGTTAAATCAAAAATTTTAAAAATGAATACGGCCTTACATCTTGAAGCTTATATCACCTCCAACAAGTTCTAAGTATTTTCCCATTTTCCGTTTGTCAATTAGCAGCAGTATATAAAAAAATATTTCCTATTGCATAAAAAATTGAAAATCAAAGAAGACACCCTTTCACTTTTTGACTCGCATTTGGAAAAAAATAAAGTAAAAATTCATACTAAAATTTATAATTATCTCTTATTAATACTACAACAAAAATCAACTTTGATTTTTTCATTTTGCAAACTTTAATAAAAAATAGGAGACTGTTTCTATTTAACCCTAAAAACTGGAAATTCGGAGTAAATAGAAACAGCAGAAATTTCAATAATATTTCATATAATATAAATGAGAAAATTATTTCTATCAAACTACAACACTATTTTCAGCATTATATATGAGAATGAGAGAGAATAGAAGAGAAAAAGAGAGAACAAACCTTTATTTAGTTTGAATTATTTTATAAATAACACAATTTTTTATGTAATTCTTTGTGTCTTTTAACATTTCCATACTTAAAATTGATTTTTTCTTAAATATTTTTAAGAAATAATGAACTGTTTCTATTTACCCCTAAATTTTTGCAAAGTTGGAAAATTTAGGGGAAAATAGAAACAGTTGATTTTTTCTTAAATATTTTTAAGAAATAATGAACTGTTTCTATTTACCCCTAAATTTTTGCAAAGTTGGAAAATTTAGGGGAAAATAGAAACAGTTGATTATTGCGATTTAATGATACCTATATTTTTTACTTCGCCATAAAATTGTTCCACGGAAGTGAAATAATAACTCAATACACAAAAAAACCGAAAGTATTCCGATTTAAAAGAAAAAACTTATGTTATTGGTGAAACTTATAGCAAATCTGTTTCTATTTACCCCAACTGACCCTATAAATTTTTTTAACATTAACCAATTTTTTTTAATTTCAATTTTTAATATTTAATAATAATAATAATAGGTATTTAAATACTTATTTTAAAAATTGGTAAAAATACTTATTTTGAATAAATTTAGTTAAAAATACAAGAAATGAAAAATCACTCTTGTGACAACTCTAAATATAATAAATGACTTTTTCCAATTTTTTTTCTACTTTGAATCGACAAAAACGACATTTTTTTGTCCCTTTAAAGTCAATCCGAGGTCTGAAATTGTTATTTTAAAAATTCTAGAAAAATTGATAAAGATTTTAACAAATGACAATTTTAATTGATTACGTAAGATTATAATACACGATTTGATTAATGTCATTTAACAATAACAAGAATTTTTTTCAACAATTGCATAAAAAAAGTGCAAAAATTTATCACGAGATCATTCTGAAAGATTGTTTATACTATTGAAAAACGACCGGGAAAAACAGTCATAAGGTTAAATAATGCCGCACGGTTTAAGGAACGCATTAAAATTTAACAGTAAATAAAAGTAATAAACATTTTTCCTCGAATTTCCAGCATTAATCTTGTTTGTTTATCAACAAAAGCTAAAAGCTTTAGCAAAGCAAAAGCTTCTTTTCATTCAAAGTTCAGAAAAGTTGCATAAAAAATACGAAGCGCGATATTTTGTTTTCATATTGAGTGATTCATTCATCAATACTCATTGACAGTGAAGAAAAGAGAAAATATTCAAATAAAAAGAAAATATTTAAATCAAAAAATAAATAATCGAGGACAAAACGAAAATTAAAAAATTTATTGACAAATTTAATTTAAATAATTTGCTAAATAATCTTTCTCTTAATTTACAAGATATTTTTTTCTGTTTTTCATTCTCATTATTACAGTGAATTAAAATTTATTTGGACAGTGGAAGCGCATTCTGATGAATATTTCATCTCGTGTCATTATTACATAATCCAAAGGGTTAATGTTTTTTTTTCTTTTTAATAATTTTTTTCCATGATTGTAAGATTGATTATCGTAAAAGTTGATTTGAATTCTTCAATGTAATTCTTTAATGTTCTTGCTCAATTTTATCTTATTTAAATAAATATAATATCAATTTACGTTATTTTATATGTATTAGAAGCATATTCATAAAATAGTTTTCGAAAAGAAAAAAATTTTTCAGAAATTAACAATCCAAGAGCGTTTAATGTCAAATCTGAGAAAAAAATCTTTGACCTCGAATTACTCATGGCACGTTTTCCAACATTTTTTTTTCTCTCGTTTGTAATTGAACGTGACACATAGATGTTCATATTATCTTTCTTCTTGGAAGACACACGTTTAGGAAATTCGCATATAAAATATGAGAAAAAGATTCCATCCTGCTTTAAATTTTCAACTTGGAATTTGAGAAAAAGAAAAATTTTTATACTCTCATATCAGATTAACTCAAAGGAATAAACCGAATTTTTTTTTCTTTTTTTGAGTCAAGATTTACACTTTAGTTGAAATTTTACCGTTGTTTTAAAATCCATAAATTTGAGTGACTTTTAAAATTATTAGAATTGCAATTGTGTGGTAACAATCTTGAGTACTGTGTACACCAAGCAATCAAAAAATTGAAGTATTGCTTAAAAAAAATCATTCGAAGAGAAAGTGTGTTTTTTTTTGCAAAGTATAAACATTAAAAAAAATTTGGAGATATTGTGAAATAAGCATTATGTGCATAGATATAGCCAAACCCGTTGAGTCATTTGGACGGATAAGTTTAGCAGTTCAATGATCTTGAAAGAAAGCGTGCCTTGCAGGGTATTCGTTTCTTGCAAATAACACACTTTCTCTTTCTCTTCGTTTCTCTTCGATAATTAAATTTTTTAAAATTGTTCACAATGATAGAGGGCTTTGAAAAAAGTTACTTGTGGTAAATTAAAAATACTTTTGTTCACAACTTTTGCAAATAAGTAAAACGTCGTCTCAATTCAGTTTTTTCAAATTATTTAATATTTTAATTGCTAATGTAATATTTAATTTTACATTAATTTTGAATATCAAAACGTTTGCAAAGAATAAAAAGTTGTCTGAACTCTTACTTTTTTTTTAATTATTTAAATGTAAATGTAAAATTTAGATTTACATTAATTTTAAATATTTTTATTTCCATGTTCAGGCTTTAATTGCAATTACATAACAATTACTATTATCATTATCTATTATTACAAATAATTCAAGGAAATTCTTCGAAACAATTTAATTGTTTTCAAAAATTCTGATAAAATTGTTTAGAAGAATTAAATTATTTTTTATACAATATTTATTAAAATTCTTCGAATGAATTCAATTATTTTCGAAATAGTGGTAAAATTTTAAACCTTAATTCAAAAAATTCAATTATTTTGAAAACAATTTAAATTACAGTCCTCGAAAAAATTTAATTATTTTCAAAAATTGTATAATAAAATAGGTAATTTACAAGAATTCAATTATCTTGGTAAAAAAAAATTTTTAGCAAGAATTCAATTGTAAAAATTAGAAAAATATTATCAATTATTTTCAAATAATTATATTCTGCCCCAGAATAATTCAATTATTGTCGAAATTCAATTATTTTCATAAATAATAAAATTCTTAGCAGATATTCAATTATTTTTTAAAATTTAAATAAAATTTTTCGAATTAATTCAATTATTTTTAAAATTGTAATAAAAATTTTATTTTAATTCAGAATTCAATTATTTTTAATACAATTTTAAGAAAATTCCTTTGGGATTTCAAATTTAAAAAAAAAATTTTTAAGAAATTCTATTGGCAATGAAAATTACCACCGCGGGCTCGGTGCCGCTAGTGTTTTACACCAAAAATGGACGAAATGGGTGTACAAATTTAAAAAAATATAAACTTATATTGTGACTTTTCTGTTTTAATTTTAAGTAGTTTTTCAATAAAAAGATAAATAATGACCAACAATCTTAACAAATATTTCTTAAACATTAGAATACTTTAAATATTAACATTTTTTGCAACCTTGTACACCCACAGTAGCCATTTTTTTTAGTTCACGTTATGGTCACTATGTGTCGCATTGCAATTTTAAATCCCCAATAAAAAAATTCAATTATTTAAAAAATTTTAATAAAATTTTTTTGAATAATTCAATTAATTTTTGTATTATCTCAGTTAAATTCCTCGAAAAAAATGAATTATTTTCCAAAATTGAAATAAAATTCTTCGCAAGAATTTAATTTCTTTTTAAAAATTGTAGGTAATAAAATTCTTTAGAGGAATTCAATTATTTTGAAAAATTGTAATGAAATTTTGCTCAAGAATTTAATTATTGTCGTAAAGGATAAGTTTCTGCAGGAATTAAATTATTTTTAAAATTCTGATACAAATTTTATTTTAATTCAAACAATTCAATTATTTACAATATCTACAATTTGAATACATTTTTTCGGATAGATTTCAATTATTTTAAAGAACTTTTAAATTGCTTAAAAAATTTTTGTCAAATTGTTTTGAAGAATTCAATATTATTTTCAGTAAAATTCAAATTTAATTTCTCTTAAGAATTTAATTATCTACAAAAACTGTATTAAAATTCTTCTCAGAAATTCAATTATTGTAAATAATAAATTTTAAATAAACGTCTTTACTTAAATTTAATAATTCTCAAAAATTGTAATAAAATTTGTATCAAGTATTCAATTATTGTTGTAAATATTAAGTCTTCACAGGAATTCAATTATTGTTGTAAATAATAAAATTCGTCACAGACATTCAATTATTTTCGAAAATTGTTATAATATTCTTCGCAAGAATTCAATTATTCTTGTAAGTAACAAAATTCTTAACAGGAAATTAATTATTTTTAATTAAATTTTAATTAAATTCTTTATAATAAGAATTCAATTATTTTTAATATACCTATTTAAATTAAATTCTTCGAAATAATTGAATTATTTTCAAAAATTTGAATAAAATTCTTCGAATGAATTCAATTATTTTTAAAAATAAAAAAAAATTCTGTATAATTCAATAATTTGTAATTGAATTATATTGTAATTTTATAATTTCAATTGATTTTCTCTGTAATTCTGTATTTAGAATTGAATTATACTGTAATTTTATAGTTAGGATTGAATTTTACCGTAATTCTACAATATTATAAAAGTATAGATATATTTATTCTCTATAATTCACAGTCAATTATTTTGAATACAATTTTTTTAATTTCTCCAAAGAATTCAATTATTTTCAAAAATTGTACTAAATTACTTCGTGACAATTAAATTATTTAATTATTATAAATTATTTAAAAAAAATGTAATAAAAAAAATTGTTCGCAACAACTCAATTATTATATACATATAGATCATATGTAAAGTGAAGCTGTTTTTATTTTCTGGATATACACAAGCTGTGTAAAAATTGGAGATTCCAATTCGGAGAAAATTGCGAGAATAATAAGATATTGATTTGTTGAGATTTGTGGAAGTTGGAAGACTTTTAATTAGTCATAATATGTTATCTATGTTAAATAACGATGGATAATACTGATTATAAATGTTGGAATTGATGATATATAGATGATGATTTGAATTTCGATATCATATGCGCTACGAACCTGCGTACTAACCCCTTCACAAAGAAGTCTTGTAGAAAAGCTTGGACGATGGCAACTACTCGTCAGTAACGCTAAAAGTATTCGCAAGTTAAGTTGTCATTGGCCATCCTCTGCCTTAGCTTTTTAAGGAGACCGGCTCGTACGTGTTGTGTCATACAATTTCAATCATCAACCGCGACATTCGATTGCACTCTTTAGTTCAATCAAAAGTTTCATTATCCACGCGCTCAACCGGCAGTGTGAAATTTAAATATTTATTTAAACGTGGGAAATAAATTCATTTCCGTTCCAGTCACCTTGTGACATTTCAAATTCAGGTACTTGATTTACTTCTTCAAAATATTCTTCAACACTAAAAAAAATAACCAATTACTCGTCTATAAATAAATATTTACTTGAATCAAATCACTTTTATTTCAGTCAATTAAATCGTATTTGAACTAATAATTTCAGTAAATATGAATTGAACCATTTCGTTGACTCAATTATTTGATTCAAATAATTTTTTTGCAAATTTCAAAATAACTCAAAATTATAAAACTTCTTTTATTCAATCGTTTGAATTCAATATTCGAAAATTATTGTTCACTTTTTTTTAAACAATACTTCAACCTGACATAGTTATCTATAATTAAAATGTTTGTCCCTGAAATAATTGCGCCTTCGACAGTCGAATTGTTATTACGCTTAAGATTCAAAATAATTAAAAGAATAATTAAAGTTAAATCAAATTTTCAAAAATATTTTACTTACTGCTTTTTAAAATTTTTTTCACACAATATATTTAAATTGCAAAAGCTTTCTCCACGTGGATGCAAAAATTAATATTCAAAATATTAATATTATTATATTCTTTAAAATTCAAGTATTTAATTTATTTGTTCTAAATATATTTCAAAGATGATTGTCAATAATTTAAAAAAAAATCAAAATTAAAACTACTTAATTTGAACTTGAATAATTTAAATTTTGAAGTTTACTTGCCAACAGGAAATTAACTATCACAACTGTTTAAAAAATTGAAATAAAAAATTGTTTACAAAAACTTCACTAGAGAAAGGTTTATTTTTTTGGTTTTAAAAACTAGTCTTCGAATAATATTATTAGAGAAGGATTAAAACATTTTAGAAACAAGAGACTTTAAATTTTTAAGAAAATGAATAATTTGAAAGAGCCTTGAATTCTAATACGTTCACAGTGTATATAAAATTAAGTTTAAAAAATTTAAATTGAACTGAAGAATATTTATAGGCTGTTTTGTGAAAAGAAATGTTTGTTTGTTCTATTAAAATTCAAATGACTGAATATTATGTTCGTTGAAAAAAAATTTTATTCTCAAGTTTAAAGAATAATGTAAAAATTAAAAATTCGAATCTCCTGATGCATTCTAAATTGAAGTGTTTTTAGAAATATTTAAAAAAAATTTAGTTTAAAAAATTGTTATCAACTTTCAAACAATTTTTTTTAAATTTTTTAGTCCAGAGAACATGATTTTTCACGCAAATAAGAAAAAAATTTGTTAAAAATCATGTTTTCTGGGCTAAAAACACTAGGCTTAAAGTGCCCTTAGACAATTCAGTATTTTTCATTGTGTATTTTTTTTCTTATCTACCATGTCTGTTATCTTCAGAAACCGTTAGTACATCACTTATTTTACAATTTGCGTAGAAATTGCAGAATGCATTTTTGCACAAACAGCTTTGTTCCGTATAATTTCAAACTTTTCTTAATTTTGTAAAATTAATTATTTTTTATTAAATTTAATTTAAATAAGTTATTTATTTTTTACCGAATTAAAAAAATTAATTATTTTTTATTAATTTCAATTAAAAAAAGTTAATTATTTTTTATTCTATTAAATTTAAAGAAATTATTTTGTATTAAATAAAATCTAAAGACATTAATTATTTTGTAAAAATTAAATTTACAGAAATTAATTATTTTCACTGTAAAAAGAAAGGTACTAATTTAGTACCAATTTTGGTATTGAATAATAATTTGTTTCTATTTTAATAGCGAAATAAACTTTTTTACAGTAAATTAAATTCAAGAAAGTTGGGAATAATTAATAATAATAATAATTCGTTTTTATCAAATTAATTTTGTAAAAAAATTATATAAGACAATTAAAAAAGAGAAACAAAAGAAACTTCTGCCTAGTCATCTCGGCAAAATGTTTAAGAAAACAAAAATTTTAGTTGCATAATAAAAAATTGATGGTTAAATGCAAAATTTTACATAACGGTATTATAGTAAAGTTGTAAAGCAACATTTACAGGTCATGACATTGATTTTATTAGAATTATCATAAAAATGGCATTAAAAAAATGTTAATTCGAGGCATTCATATATATATATATAATACCAAATGAAATCGAGAGTCACAATATTGCGGTCAATGTAAAAATTTTACCTCGATCTTGTCCTTATATTATTATAGGCATATAAATATCAATTAACTAATTTTTTTAAATACTTTAAAATTTTAAAATTTTGTAAAACAAAATTTGCAAATCTCTACTCATCGACTTTGATTTTATTTTTTATATACATGCAAGACTTTAAAAATTTCTAGAAAGTATAAAAATTTTGGGGATGATGATTTTTGTACTGTAGATATATTATTAATTCTTTTTTATCAAAAAGAGCAAGCACTTTGTTTAATATATTATAAATTTTCATTAAAATTTTATTTACATGTAAGTAATAAGCACTATTATTTATTATTAACTAACTGGCAAATGCTACGTGCGTTTGAGCGAGAAACGCATTATTCAATTTATTTATTATTATTATTATTATTATTATTATTATTATTATTATTATTATTATTATGCAATTTATACAAGATTTTTTATTTTCGAATATCAACTTCAATTTTTGAATGATTTCAAATTTCAAATTCACAACAATTTTACTTATTAAATAATGAACTATTATTAGTATTATTTCCAAAAATTTCCTTTAAATTCTTTAAAACAATGTAATTATATTCAAAATTTTAATAAAAAAACCTTCTCAAGAATTGAATTATTTTTTTAAATTTTAACCAAATTCTTCGAATGGATTCAATTATTTTCAAAATTGTAATAAATGGCTACAGTTTTATTCAAACAATAATTCAATTATTTTCAATACAATTTTAATTAAATTCCTCAAAAGAATTTAATTATTTTCAAAAATTTTAATAAATTTTTTCTCAAGAATTCAATTATTTTCAAAAATTGTAATTAAATTCTTTTCAGAAATTCGCAATTACTGTCGTAAATAATAAAAGTCTTTATAGAAATTCAATTATTTTCAAGAATAAATTGTAATAAAATTTTTCTCAAGAATTCAATTATTGTCGTAAATAATAAATCATCGCAAGAATTCTAAACTAAAAAGAATATTTTGGTTTAAAATAATATCAAAGAAAGAAAGAAAGAAAGAAGTTGAAAATTTGTTGTCGATTTTCTGGAAGCTTCCTCAGATCTTTAATCATTCTTCTCTTCTCTGATTAATACTATATTCAAAATACATCATTGTCTACAAATCCTCCGATTATGATTTCAGTCTGCGGCCCTTGACTTGAATGTTAGTGATAACTCCACGAACTTGGACTTTGACATACTTGTGGATGAAGAACTGTATTATCAATAATTTTTGTTATTCTTTTTGCATATAACCTTCACACTTTTTTCCGTTATGCGTTTACATATAATTTAAAAAAAAAAACTTTGGAAAACACTGTGGTAACAATTCGGAGAGGGTCCTAAATGAAAATTTTTTTTGTGAAAGCACTTAGAAAACATCGAACAAAATAAAAAAAAAGAAGAAAGAAAATAAGGGGGAAAAATAATGGAAGAAAAAAATGAAAAAGGAAGAAAATAAAAAATAAAGAAGGAAGAAAATAAAGTAGGAGAAAAATAAAGAAGAAGAATGAAAATAAAAAAGGAACGAAATAAAGAAGGGGAAAAATAAAGAAGAATGAAAATAAAAAAGGGAAAAAATGAAAGAGGAAGAAAATAAAAAAAGAGAAAAAATAAAGAAGAAAGAAAATAAAAAAGGAAAAAAATAAAAAAGTAAAAAATAAAAGAGGAAAAAAATAAAAAAGAGAAACTGTTTAGGATCGTGACAAAAAAGGAGATAAAAAATACAAACATTTAAATTAATTAAAATGTATTAATTTATTATTATAAGTGAACGTAAAAAGTTAAAAGAAGAGATAAATTGAATTTTTGTTACATTTGTGCGCGATGTAACCAGACGTTTAGAAGTGCGTACGTCGGTGGTTACTTGAAATCTGAACTTGGTATCGATGCTGTTACAATGCGTTTTCGTCGTTTTTACTTGGCAACAATGTTATTTTGAAAAATAGTTAGAAATCTGGCAACGATGCTTTTTTTGGAAATATGGAGATAGGTGGGTGTGGGCAAAAAAGGTGTCTTAGGCAGGTAATGAACGTAATGAAGGTTAGGGACTACTGCAATAAAATAATATATTAAGGATCGGTAGGATTAGACGCATCTGGTTGATAGTTAAAAATTCTATACAAATCTAACACAATTCTGTAAACGTGGAAATACCTCAAGATGTTATTTTTTGCAAACATAATAAAAACCTAAAGTTTCCCCTTAGTCGATTACCTGAGTTGAAAACTCTTCATTTCAAATCTTGTTCTTATTTTAGATTTAAAACTTTTAGCCAGAAATAAAGTGATGTTAAAAAATATTAAAAATTACAATTTGTTACTCCGTAACAGAAACAATAAGAAGATAGAAAATAAGGAAGGAAAAGAATAAAGAAGAAGAAAGAAAATAAAGAAGTGAAAAAATAAAAAAGAAGGAAGAAAATGAAGAAAGAAAAAAAGGGAAAAAGAAAATAATATGGAAGAAAGACTTTAATTATATAAAATTAATGTAGCTCCATATAACGGTGTTTCATATTTGCTCTTACACAAATAATTACCCATTGAATTATATTAATTTATTTTCGCACAATAAATTATTAATCATTCAAAAAAAAAAAAAAAACCCCTCGAGTGATATTTTATGGTATTCATTGCCAAATGTCAAACAATGTTTCATTCTTGAATTTTTTTTTTCTTATTCTTCTGTATTGTTGATATTTTTCTCTTGGTGGGGAAAAAATGTTTAGGGATTTATCGGTCGTTGTAGTTTGCTCGTTAAACATTAAACAAAACACATTGTCGACTATTGTTTTTATCTGTCGACTTTTTATTTATTAACTCCATTTCCAATTTAAAATGATTGATCATCTCTTGTTGGCAGTAAAATTAATTAACTTTTGACTTTCATTGATACATTAGTTTATGTTTCTTGTTGCAGTTTAACGTTTCAATACTTCTTTTTTTATTTTTTTTTGTGTGCGAATTTATAATAATTTTTCTGACGCACTGGGAAAACCTTGTAATTTGATGCGAGAGAAGATATGAAAAGAATTGAAACAATACAAAAGAATCGAATTTTCGATTTCTAAGAGGAAAATTGTTATTTTGACTTTCTTTAATGAAATTACGCAAGGAAAATTTGATTTTGATTTTCCCTGACATTTTCCTGATTTTCAGACAGAATTTCGAATTTTTTCCTGACTCTAAAAAATATTCTTATTTACTGTAAAAATGACTATGGAGAAAAAAAAATTCTAATACTTTTATTCGCGAATTTCTTAAAATGTAAAATTATTCAAAAACATCAAATTTTCTTTTTTGAATAAATATTAAATTAGTATTATTTTTCCATATGAATACAAATTTTACAAGAATTTAATTTCAAACTTTTTGATATTTAATAATTTATAAAAATTGCTACTGTAAGTTCTTCAAAATTATTTTTATTATTTCAATTTAATTTTCTGGGATTTTTAACTTAAATTCTCTAAATCAATTATTTTTAATATCTAATTTTTGACAAAGTTCGTTGAGAATTCAATTATTCCAAGTTCACCTACATTAATTTTGAAATACTGTTTACAATTCAATTTAACTAAATTTCGATTATTCGGGAATTTCTTAATTAAATTTTTAAAAAATTCAATTATTAGGTAGTGTCGTAAATAATAAAAATCTTTATAGAAATTCAATTATTTTCAAGAATTTAAATAAAATTTTTCTCAAGAATTTAATTACTCTCGTAAATAAAAAATTTATAAAATTTTAATAAAGTTTTTTCATGTAATTAATTATTTTTATTATAATTTCAATAAAATTCCTTGAAAAAATTTAACTATTTTCAGTACAATTTTAGTAAAATTTCTCGAAAGAATTTAATTATTTTCATTACAATTTTATCAAAATTTATTGAATTTACTTTAATAAAATTCTCTGATTCCCCTGACTTGCATCAACCCTCCCTTAGATAATATTTGCTTTTCTTGATCATCAAAAAAAAAAAAAAAAAAAATTCCCAACCCTCATAAATTTGTATAAAGTAGGAAGTCATTAGTCGATGACCTTTTCCTTAAAACTACTTTTGTTATGCAATTGTTTTGCAAAAAATTTTTTTACTTTCTTAGTGTAGGCAGTTTTTAATAGACGATTCTAATACGTGGTCTCAACAATATGTTAATGAAGATATTCTAAAACACTTCCGTGGGGAAAAAAGGCAATTATTATTGACAAGTTCTATTAAATTGTTAAAAATAGTTTTACGAGAAAAACTGTCAACTTTTTATTATTATTATTCTTATTAAGCCAAAATATTTGCATAATTATAACGGACATAAGTATGTTGTGAAAGTTCCTAACGTTACATATATTTGCAAGCGGAATAGAAGTAAAAAAAAGGAGTGATTGAGGTTTAGGAGTCAGAAAATTCGATGTGGAGAGATTTCGAGATTTCAATCTTGAAACATGCTTCAGAACCGTGAAGAGGTCGTTTCGTCTTTTTTGTTTTCTTTTTTATTATCATATATAAATCTTGGCAGAAAGTTTTTAATTTAAACGTGACTGAAATTGTATTTCCCAAATGTTAGTTTGAAAAATTCGAAAAATGAAAATTATGAAATTAAAATTATGAATTTTACAGAAAAATAGTTTTTTATGGTTGGATTGAAAAATTTATTTATGGTTTGGTGTTGTTAGACAAAACATTGAATCAAGTATTTTTTTGATTAAGAAATCGCAATTAGTACAATTTTTATATAATAATAAATTCATACGTATTGAGGTTGAAGCGATTTACAGCTCATTAGAGAAAAAAAAATTGACTCAAGTACTATTTAATTTTGCAAATGCGGTCATTGCAGAATTCAGAAATATTAAACAACTTTCTCTCTTATGATTTCAGTATAGTGAACCTGGGACAAGATGCAAGATTGATAAAAGGGGAGAATCCCGCATAGAGAAGAATTAATTCCAAATTTCTAAATGAGGATGAATAGAGGATAATTTTTTTTTTTTTTTGAAACTTGAAGAATTTGAATTTTTTTCTTTGATCATCAGAATGACGTCGAATCATTCGAATCATTGCTCGCCTTCCCGATCATCTTTAAGCTGTTGCCAGGTGGATAATACTAGTCAAAGCGACGTGAATGAGACATGCGTGCCTGGAAACAATAATTATTTTATGCAAGAGAAACACTCTTTCCCAAAGAGGCCGGAAGTCGATTTATCCTTTCGGAATATAAGGTACAGCATCAAGCAATGGAACCTCCGAAAATTGAAACCTGGTAAATAAATTTTTATTTTATGCTTTATTTCCAATGCTAACAAAATTTACTACGTACAATATAAAAATTATTTAATTATTTTAATTAATTTTAATGAATTACAACTCTTTATATTTAATACTTAATTATTCTCGAAAATATCAAGAAATGAAATTATTTTCAAGAATTGCAATACAATTTTTATCAACAATTCAATTATTGTCGTAAATAATAAAAATCTTTATAGAAATTCAATTATTTTTCTCAAGAATTTAATTATTGTCGTAAAATAAATCAACAAGTATTCACAAAAATTAATTTATTTTTAAAACACTGTGAAAAATTTTTTCGTAAGAATAATAATATTCAATTATTTTTAATACAGTTTAATTAAATTTCTCTAAAGAATTCAATTATTTTCTTAAATAGTAAAATTCTTTGCAAAATTCAATTATTTTTATCCTAATAAAATTCTTGGCAGGAAATTAATAATTTTGAAAAATTTTAATAAAGTTCTTCTCAAAAATTCAATTATTTTCGTAAAAAATAAAAGTCTTCACAAGAATTCATTTTCTTTTTAAAAATAGTAAAATTCGTCGAATGATTTAAATTATTTTCAAGAATTATAATTCAAGAATAATAATTCGTCAAGGGAATTAATTTATTTTTAAAAATTGTAATAAAATTCTACGCCAAAATTAAATTATTTTCATAAATAATAAAATTTGTAGCAGGAATTCAATTATTTAAAAAAAAACTTTAATAAAGTTCTGGGCAAAAATTCAATTATTTTCAAAAATTGTGAATTTGAATGGAAAATAATTTTAATTAAAAAATCCGAAGTAATTTGTTTCTACAACATTTTTATTGAAATTATTTTTTAAATTAATTGAATTTTTGGTCACGTATTTAAATATTTAATTGATAAATTTTTATACAATCGAAATTCCGTAAAATTGCATTGCAAATCAGTGGTTTTTAGATTTATTTGTGAACCTGTCTTTTTTTCTTTGAATAATTGAATTCTCAAAAATTAAAATTCTAATTGATTTATAGAAGACCAGCAATTTCAGAAATTAAATGCGAGTTTTTTTTACTTAAAATGATTTAAACAATATGACAAATTTCTGAAAAAAAATATTGATGTAAGGAAAAATTTTTTTTCTCGTTTTTTCAACCTACAAAGCAAAGAAAATAATTAAAATATGAAATCATCTTATGGATTCACTAAATTATTCATATCGAAACAAAGGAAACGATAGACAATAGCTTGTATCGTCACATTGTGGCCTGAGGTTAATGAGAAATGAAATAATTTTATATTTTAACTTTTTTTTTCTTTTTCAATTCAAGTGAAAATTGAGCCATTTTCCACATATATACAATCTGAATTTCATTATAAATTTCCTCATAATCCATTTTGAATAATGAGGGGATTAAAATTGAAGGCTCGAATCAATTTACATGATCTTTTTCCTTATTTATTATTATTAAAATTTATATCCGGCTTTAATTTGCCAGAAAATATTAATCATGGGTTATCAACTTTTTTCTTTTTTTCATTAAACGATGTTTAATAATCTTTCTAATACTATATCTATGCATTATATAAGAAATTGATCATTTTTTTTTATTATTTATAAACAAAAAATTGCATCCGATGTGAAAATTGGACTTTCACAAATGTCTCGTGATGAATCGTTATGAATAATATATTGATGAAGTATCTTATGAAGACAGAGATAAACTCTTTTTCGAATTATTGCAATCTTCACCTTGAACTTTTTCTTATCATCGCTAATATATAGTTAATCATTGGAATTTTTTAATTTTTTCTTCATTATGATTAAAAAGTATAAGCAAATGATAGAATGTAATTTTTCCTTAAGACAACTTTTCCAACTTTTCTTTTAACTTCCGAGAAAATTTAGACTAAAGTCTGAAATTTTAATTGTCTGTTAAAAATGCATTAAAAAATAATATGCGACAATAATAAATAATCATAATATCAATAATTAAAAACCAATATTTTCTCGTGTAGATTAATTGCTTTCGTGAAATTAGTTATTATTATTAAATTAATTGTAACAAGTATTTCATGGATTTGTGATTCGGTGTCCTTGAACTATTTGATAATCGACATTTGTGCAGCGATATGTCTATTTATTACTGAAAAAGCTCTAGATTCGGTGTCGTAGAATTGATAATCGAATATTGACCCAATTTCTAATCGTCTCAACATAATTAAGATTATTCCACCAAAATAGCTTAAATTGACTAAAAATGATTACGGTGTCACATATTTTTTTTTGCATTCGAGAAAGTGTATTTTTTTTAGTTTGTGTATAACAAAAATTTGGATCAGGGTTTGCAAAATAGAATTCGCACATTCTATTTTTTTTTTAAATCGAAGGTTAATACAAAGTACCTACATATTTTTATTATCATCTAATAAAGTTTCTTATCATATGGTCATGCAAAACAAAAATTACGTCATTTTAACTAGAAAAGCAATTATGCTTTCGGAAACGCCGCTCAAAGTTCGCAGATGAATTAAGTTTGACACGAAACAGATGTCATCTGCTTTTGAAAAAAATGATTGAGCATTCAACTTTTATTAATTAATTTCCTGTCGAATCATTTATTAAGTCAAGTGGAATTACCTTATTGTGTAATAAAACGCAATTATGTGGTTCTTACTGTAATATACTTATGTGTATATGTATATAAATGAATTATCATTCAACTTTTTAATTGTGACTATCTAAATGATAGATAATGCGAGAAATAATAATTTTAACATTATTATTATTATTTTGCTGTAATAAGTTTATTAGTTAATTTCTTTTATTAGAGTTATTTTAAAAATCAATTCAATTATTAAAAAAATGCGGTTTATATAATTTACCGTAACTCTAGTTAAGGTACTACTACACTTTAGAAGGCTCTTAAAAGACCAAATTTAAAAAATTTTTTTCCTAGGTCTTTTATTATAAATATTTAAAAAACTTTTTTGTCTATATTAGTACATATTTGGAGAATAAAAATAATGTTTTGTTTTTAATTTTTATTTAATATCATAATCTGCAGACAGCATTCAGATCGAAACTCCAAAAAGTTAGTTGTCCAATTGCGGATAGTTTATCTCAAGATTGACAAATCGGAAACAAAAAATCCAAATTGCTTTTTCAAAAGGAAGGTGTCTTGCATAGAAATCTACCACCAATAATGAAAAATCGACTAAAATACAAAAATAGCAGATGTTTCAATAATTTTTGTCAAAATACACTATGTTTTTCAGTATTTTTCTAGTCTGCAAAAATGTTTTTTTTTTTAATTTTTTGACCATTTTCTGGTGAATTCTTACACAGGACATGCTAACAAACAAAACGAGTTATCATTTATTAAAATCGGTTCAGTAGATTCAGAGATAAACTGTCCGCAATTTGAGAAAACGTTATTTTGAGAAAAACGCGTTTAAACTTATATGTATCGTTAGAGGCCATCCATAAATTACCTAAAATTCTTTTGCAAATTGAAACCCCACTATTGTTTTTATTTCAGACACTGTTACATACATTAGCACCAATGTTTCTAGTGATCGTAACAAAAAGCTGGAACCCACCATCCCCTTAAAGACTTACTTAATTTGTCAATGACTTTTTACATTAATTGAATATTTTTTGAAAAATTTACTTTTATTTTTCACAATTGGTTATAAATACTTTAGGAGGTGTTTTCTGAAGTTATAAAGAGTTAAAAAATACAATAAAGAAAAAATAAAATTTTTTTAAATTCTTGTTTTATTTTTGATCTTTAAAAGATTTTTAAAAATTTGTTTATTTTCAAATATCAACTTCAATTTTTGAATGATTTTAAATTAGAATTTTTAAAAAATTCACTTACATATTGACTAATTCAATTATTTTCATAAATAATAAAATTCTTCTTAGAAATTCAATTATTTTCAAATATTATAATAAAATTCTACGCAGCAGGACTCGAACCAGTGAAAGTATTTCAAAATACGGACTTTACGGACAAAAAATGAAAATTTTATTATTTACCAAAATACATAATTGAATTCCTGTAAAAATTTTATTATTTATAAAAATAATTGAATGATTGCGAAGAAATTTATAAAAAAAATTGTAAATATAATGAAATTCCTGTGAAATTTTTATTATTTTTTGAAAATAATTGAATTTTGGAGAAGAATTTAATTATTTATAAAGATAATTGAAATTTTGACAAGAATTTTATTAAAATTTTTGAAAACAATTGAATTTTTGCGAAGAATTTTATTATTTGAAAAGATAATTGAAATTTTGACGAGAACTTTTAAAAAAAAATTAATTGTTCAGAATTGTTAGTTGAAAAGTATGAAAAATGCAAATTTTACAAGATTTTAATTTGAGACCCTTTCAAAATTCAATTTTTTCTAAAAATTCATACTCCAATGCTTTTAATATTCAATTATTATCAGAATTTCAAAAAAAATAAATTTTCAAATCAATTTTGATTAGAAAATTCTACGAGAATTCAATTATTTAAATACAAAAATAAATAATTTATTGAATAAATAATTGATTACTTCTTAAAAATAAATTCTCATAAAGAATTTTATTAACAAATTTAACAAAATAATCAAAATTGTGCCATAAATTTTATTATTTTTGAAACGAATTGATGTCTTAAAAAGAATTTTATTATTTAGGAAAATAATTGAATTGTGGCTAAGAAATTTATATAAAATTTGTAAATAATTGAATTTCTGTGAAATTTTTATTATTTTGTGAAAATAATTAAAGGTTTGTGTAGAATTTTATTAAATTTTTTTTTAAATAATTGAATTCTTTTGGAAAATTTTATTAAAATAGTAGATGCCTATTAAAAATCATTGAATTGAGGAAAATTTTTAAAAATTGAAATTTTGACAAGAATTTAAAAAAAATTTTTGAAAATAATTGAATTTTGGAGAAGAATTTAATTATTTATAAAGATATTAGCGATTTTGACGAGAATTTTTTTTAAATTTTGAACATAATTGAATTTTTGCGAAGAATCTTATTACTTTTGAAAATAATAATTGAATTTCTACAATCATTTGTAATTTCTCTAAAATTATCCAAATGTTATCGTACAATTTACGGACTTTACGGGCCTTTTTTTTAAAAGAAACGGACTTTTACGGGATTCACGGACCTAGTTCGAGCCCTGTCGCAGGAATTAAATTACATATTTTCAAAAATTGTAATAAAATTTTTTGCAAGAATTCAATTTTTTTATTCGTAAAATAATAAAATTTTTTGGAGAAATTTCAGAATTTTCAATAAAATTTCTAGATGGAATTCAATTATTGTTTAAAATAATTAATAAAAATCTTTGCAACAATCCAATTATTGTCTAAAATTTTAATAAAATTCTTCGCAAAAATTCAATTATTTTTGAATTTTACGTTTAGAACAAGAAAAAAAATTCAGCTTAAAATACATATTTACAAAAATATTGTAAATTAATTATTTTATTTCTCTTACAGAGCCCAAAGAGATTCTGCATGGAGTCAGTGGAGATTTTAAAGCTGGCGAATTAACAGCTATCATGGGACCTTCCGGTGCTGGAAAATCAACACTTTTGAACGTTCTAGCTGGATTTACGTAAGAAACATTCTTTAAAAAAAAAAATTTGTAGAATTTATTATGTTCAATTTCTAGAAATTTTTATGTTTATTTATTTTTTTTTGTCTTTGAAAAATAATTGGAAAAATTTGGAAAATAATCAAAAAAAGAAACAAACAAGCAAAGTACTGAATCATTAAAAAGGATTTTTCTAACATATTCACAGAGTTGAAGTAATTTAAAAATATTTGTCTATAAATATTTTTATTACATATTTAAATTAGTTACAAATAGAAGAGACGGAAGTCAAGTAACACCTAATAGGTTTACAAAGCAATCGAGATGCAATAAACGTGATTCACATTTTTATATTTTTATTACATAATGAATAGGAATCGATTCGAAAACGCATTATCCATTAACATAAGACAAGAAAATTTTATTACTTGTAATTAGTTCATCAGAAAATCCATGTTAAATACCTGATTGAATTGATTTGCACATTTATTGTTACGTCTTTTAATAGCTCTCAACACTCACGTTTTTAAGTATTTCATTAAAATAATTGCTAAAAATTGTTTTTCATTTTCAAGTAGGATAAAAATTTAATCGAGAAAGGAAAGAAAAAACGGAAAAGAATTATTTAGATAAAAGAAACTAAGTTTATGCTGAAATTTTATACTATGTTATAAAGCATTGAGTGTTAAAATTGATATAAAATTTTTTATAGAGTTTAAGTTGCGATTTTTTCATTATTATTCATCGCTGATAAGAAAATGACTAATGCAGATCAAATGAAATAGTTAATGTAATAACTGGATCCAGTTTTATTAAAAAGTTGATGCGCAAGTCTAATAAGATTTTTACATTCAACTTTAGACGTGTGTGAAGGAAAATAAATTTTTCTAATTATTGTGAAAATTATAGGAAAAAGTTGACAATGACTAATGATGATGATAGTCAGCAATTAAGTGTCAAATGCCTTTTATTCTCTATTTTTCAAAATGGATATTAATTTATGTCAACTTATAGGTCAAGATTAGAAAAATAAAAGTAAACTTAAATTTATTCAATTTCCTGGATTATAATTTTTGTAAGAAAGAAAAATTAAAAACTCATAAATGATGGAAGATAATATTAATATAAAGAACGTGATGGACATTTTAAAAAAGAAATAATTCTCATGTGGGTAAATTACGATAAGATAGTTTAATGGAAAGAAAAATAGTTTGTAAAATCTAAGTATAGTATAAATTTAAAATTATGAGTAATTTCCGTTGTTATAAGGATTATTGTTTTATATAATGTTCACTGAACACGAGAGAATATAAAAACATTCCTATGGAATGGAACTTTTATTTCATATTTTCTTTGACATTTTATAAAGCATATAAAGTAAAATTGCATATAAAGTTATATCTGATAATGTGGAAAAAAGTATTTAGTTGTTGGAAATTGTATACAATTTGAATAAATACGTATTCGTCTCATATTTATTTAGAATGTCATTATGTCAAAAGTTATTTCAGTTGCAAGACGTGAGCTATTTGACATTCATTTCAATTTATTGTTTTCGAAAATTACTGAAATTAATTCCTCTGCTGTAAATGTGATGATATTTCAAATTATATCATAATAAGTCAGTTTTGTAATAAATTTTTTAATTAAAACACTTTTTATACTATTCACCTCATTTGAGTATTATTTATTCAAACGATTATTTACAATGTAAGGAAAATATTGTAGACAAATAAATTTTTTGATGAAACTGAAACTTACTTTTTGCAAATTTTGGTTCTCAACAAAAAAATTTAATATTTAACTTTAAAATTTAATTTCCGGAGCGGGTGTTTTAATTTCATAATTTTCTGAATAATTCTTTTAATTGTAGTCTTTAATTAAGAAAAACTTGAGGAAAAAATTGGAGTAATATCTGATATAACTTTAAATTTTCAGAGTTCTGTCACGTTTGTCTTGTCAGTACCGAATTATTACGAATATTATACAGAAGAGAGAAATGCAAAATAATAATTGGGTGCAATGAACTGGGGCTACGTGACAAAACTCACGACCCTACTGATCCCTCGAGTTCAAATCTTCATTCTTGGAATTTTTCTGTTGGAAAATTTTCTTGGCGAATAAAGAACAACGATTATGATTTTGATGATCTGTATTTAAATTTTTTTTCTTCCTTTTTTCAGTGTTCAAGGTACTACCGGTGAAATCCTAGTGAATGGAAAGAAACGAGTACCACACAGTGAAAGGTGGAGAAGAACATCGTGCTACATACAACAGGACTCTTTACAAAGAACGAGACTAACGGTGGGAGAAGCCATGACTCTTGCCGCTCACCTCAAACTCGGCTACACTATCAGTTCTGCTTACAAACACACTCAGGTGTGTAAATGAAATAGGCTTTTGCATTTTTTAAAAATTTTTTTTCTGTTGCATATTATGATTGTAAAAACAAAAATTCAGGCTTCAATTTCCGAAAGATTTCTTCATTGTTTATATTTTACTATCAATCATTCTTAATGATACATGTTTCCTAAGACAATTTGTATTTACATAAAAATTCGCTATTGGCTCTTTACCTCTAAACGAATGTTAGTTAACACATTTTTATGTAATTCGAGAAACTGCATTTTGACGAGATTTTCAAAACTGAAAATTCAATATTTTTATTTATTTTATTAACAAAGCTTCTAAGGGCTGATAAATTTATTTCTCCAACACTTGCTCTGAAAGGAGTACTTTTCTTGGTAGAAAAGTGTGGCGAAAGTAGAACTTTTCTCAACTGCTCTGAAGAGCGTGACGGAAGTAAAATTTGGCGTGGCGAAAGTAAATTCAGCGTGGCGAAAGTAAATCATGAATTTATTCTTTTTTCTTGTTCTTTGACCGAGATTTATTTTGTATCTATCTTCTTCCCCACTCAAAACATTCGTCTTTTATTATATTAAACATAAGCACACGTTAAATTAAAATTATACGAAACTCACGAAGAAACCTTTCCTCGCAAGGCGTTGGAGAAAACGTAGTGCACAACTCGTGGTGAAAGAATGATTTTTCTCGAGTGATTGCTGCTCTCGCTACGCTAGAGCCGCAAACTTTACTCTCGAAAAATCACACTTTCGCCACTAGTTGTACAATGTACTATTAATCCAAATAACCGATTACTTGTCTACTCTCAAATTTATTTGATTCAAATAATTTTTATTACAATCAAATTGGTTTGAAATAAATTTTACTTGAACCGATAATTTCAGTATTTGAATATTCAACAAACAAGATTTAATAGATTGAAATAGAAATTTATTATGTAATTAAAAATTGATTCAAGCAAATAGGATAATAGACAAGTAATCGGTTATTTGAACCAAATACTTTTTTTCAACAATTTTTTTATAAGCAAATCTTCATTTGCTTTATCAATAAAAAAAAAATCGATATTGCAAAAATTATCTGTGGCATTTGAAATGTCCACATTTCGATGAAAGATTTTCTCACTGTATCAATATAATGCCAAAGATGACGAAATGTCTGTCAACAGAAAAAAAAATGTAGTTAAATTCTCCCACTAGTGTAAAAATCAAGAAAAATTAACTCTCAGAAAAAACAAAACAATTTGGTTATAAATCTTAAACGTAAATAAAATTGGTCAACTTTGTATCTTTTTTAAAAAAATTATTTTACTTTTTTTTTGTAAATTTTAATTGCATGCCAAGATTTTATATACGATACAAATTATAAGTGACGGATAAAAGAGGGAAAAAATCAAATCAAAACTTGTTTTGTTAAATTGTACAAAATTTTACTATATTCTTGTTTTATTTTATACGTCGTTAATAATAATAATAACACTGCACTTGATAGTATGACCCTCATAAAATAAAAATTATAGATAAACATTCTTAATTATGCAAAAATTTTACAACACAATCTTTTACTCCACGTGTATATTTCAATGATCATTAATTTTCATTTTATAAATGGAAAATTTGATTGATTTGAAATTATTAATTTTTTTGATGACTTAGACTTTCTGATATTGCATTATAATAATTCTCGGATATAAAATATTTTCTACTTATACTGTAAATCATCATCTTCATTGTAAAAATTAAGAATAGAATTTCGTAGGAAAAAATTACTTTTTCATTTTCAAATAAAGTTGAAAAAGATCTTGATCTAAATTTCATTTTCAATGATAAGACTAAGTTTATTTTAAATTTGTTTCTTTTTTTTAAATTTATTTTACGATTCGTATGCAATATCGTCAATTCTCTGGACAGGTTTTTTTTATGGCACATATTTTACGTGCATCGTACACATTCATGGGGTTAATGGAAACATTTCAACACTTTCATTTTTAAAGATATGTTTATAAGTTAAAGACAGAAAGTAATTCTGAATTTTTCTTACAGGTTTTGGAGCTTCTTGAAATTCTTGGACTTGGTTATTGCTATGATACCTTATGCGGTCGATTATCGGGTGGACAAAAAAAGAGACTTGATGTTGCTATAGAGCTACTCAGCAATCCATCAGTATTATTTCTTGATGAACCTACAACTGGTACGTTTTTTTTACTGTGTTTCGAATTTTCAGTCGATCGAATTTTGTCAGACTGAATTTTATAAAGTAGAATTATTTTAAATTGTAGTGAAAATAATTAATATCTTCTAAAGAGTTTTATTAAATTTTTTAAAATGACTGAATTCTTTAAAGCAATTTTATTAATAATTTCGAAAAAAAATTAATTCTATAAAGAAATTTTATTGATAATAATTTCATTCCTCTGAAAAAAATTATTTTTAAGAATAATTGAATTCTTTCAAGAAATTTAAATAAAATGTATTGAAAATAATTAAATTTTTATAAAGAACTTTATGAAAATTTTTAAAAAGAATTGAATTCTTTCCAGAAATTTTATGAAACTGGTATTAAAAATAATTAAATTCTTCTGCAATTTCAATTATTATTTATGAAAATAATAACAATAAAAAATAAAATTTATAAAAATTCAAATTTAATTTGAATTGTACTGAAAATAATTGAATTGTTAAGAAGAATTTTATTGAAACTTTTGAAAATAATTAAATTCTTTCAAGGAAATGAATTAAAATTGTCCTGCAAATAATTCAATTCTATCGAAAAATTTTATTAAAATTGTATTGAAAATAACTGAATACCTGCGGAGAATTTTATTTATAAAAATAATATAATTTATAAAATTACAAATTCAATTATTCAGAAGAAAAATTTAATTCTTTTGAGGAAAAATTTCAATTATAGGTACACTAAAAATAGTTCTTTCGAGAAATGTAGTTAAAATTAAATTGAAAGTAATTGAATAATATTGTTATAAAAAATTGCATCAAAATTTTTTAAAATAATTGAATTCTTATAAAGAATTGTATCAAAATTTCTTGAAAATAATTCAATTCTTTTCTTTCTTTTGAGAAATTTAATTATTTATAATTAATTGAATTCTTAGCAAGAGCTTTATCAAAATTTCTGAAAATAAATAATTTTTTTTTAATAATTCTGTTAACATTTTTTTAAATAATTGAATTGCTTGTAAGAATTTTATTATTTCTGAAAGTAATATACATTATAATAATCGTAAGTTTCCTTTCCGTTAGCAAATTATCTGCATTCATTTGTTTGTTTTGAAAATTAAATTTTGTGGGTTAAGTATTGGCATTTTTTATATTTTTTAATGTCAAACTTTTTAATGTGTTTTGATGTGTTTCAATGGTTATGTTTTATATTATTATGTGTTTAATTCAATTTTTAACTTTTCAACTATCATTCATTCTGAAGGTATATACTTTTTTATAATTTAATTAAATGTATATATAATTTAATGTTAACATTATTTCAATATTATTAAAAAAAGTTATTTGATATAACATTCAATTGAATTTTATTTTCATAAATTTCTTAATTACAGAATATTTAGTTTTTTAACTTTTTAATAATTTTTTAACTTGCAAAACTCTAAATACTGTAATTATTAAAAATATAATATTTATTTTTCATAATTTTTGACAAATATAATTATTATTAGAAATAATTACTATATTATTAAAGACTACAACATAAATTTAAATTATCAAAGTATATTTTACAAAATAGTAATTTAATACAATTTTTATAACATAAAAATATTGTTTAATATAATGTTAATTTTATAAACTTTTAACATTTTTCTATGTTTTAAATTAATAC
Source organism: Leptopilina syphax (assembly GCA_032872505.1). Lineage (NCBI taxonomy): Eukaryota > Metazoa > Arthropoda > Insecta > Hymenoptera > Figitidae > Leptopilina > Leptopilina syphax. The sequence continues at coordinate 25,354,911 of CM065469.1, read as the reverse complement.
TTGATTCATAGAATATTCAACTAATCAATGCAAATATATTGTCAATTTTTTCAATTAAAAATATTAGTAATGTTAACATTAAATTATGGACACATACCTGCCTAGTAAATGATAATTATAAAGTTACAAATTTAATTAAACAACCAATGTATAGAATTAAAATTTTGGGGCTATGGTACGCCTAAAATTTACCTGGCATTTTTTAGTTGTTTCTAAAAACGAATTTAGAATTTTTTTTAATTTGATGCTTCATTATATTATATTACATCTTGTAATTAAATAATTAATGCAAGTTATAATTAGTATTTTTACTACAGATTTTTTGTTTTCCAAAGAAATTAGAATTAAAAGTTGTTTAACTTTATTATTTTCAATTAATTTAATATTTTGCAGTTATGTTAGATTCGAAAGATACGAAATTCTTTGTTTAAAAAGCTAAATGAATAATTTTTTTTTTAATTTTTAGAATAATTAAAAGTTTCGTTATCAAAATTATTTTTAATTGTTAAATTATTTTGAAAATAAAAGTATAAAATATGTAACAATTTTTGCGATATTCAATTTTCTTCGTGCAACAAGAAATTTTAACAGCAGTAATAGCATTTTAACAAAATTTATCGGATTCACTTGTAATTCGTTTCTAATGCGTTAAATTTGACATTAAATTTTAGAAATTCAAAATAGAACTTCCTTTTCAGGATTCCTACAGAAATCCGAATTTAAAATTCCATACCTTTTCGATGATTTCCAGGTCAAATTTTTACGAAATTCCAGTGGAATTTTAAATCTAATTTCAATATTTTTGGGCACTTTAAAAACACTTTACTTATTTAATAGTCTCCACCCTTTGGTAAAAATTCTAAAATTATCAAAATTTATCAAAAATTCGAAAAACCGATTTTTTTTAAATTCAACAGTTTTTCTTCTCTTTGATATTATTTAGCTTCATTATTTTTGTACTCTTGGAAAATACTTTACTTATTAAATAGTCTCGACTCGTTGGTAAAAAATCTAAAATTATCGAAAATTATCAAAAATTCAAAAATCCGAATTTCTTAAAATTCAACATTTTTTCTTCTCTTTTATGGGATTTAACTTCAATATTTTTGTGCTCTTAAGAAATACTTTACTTATTTAATAGTCTTGACTCTTTGGTAAAAAATCTAAAATTATCGAAAATTATCAAAAATTCAAAAATCCGAATTTCTTAAAATTCAACATTTTTTCCTCTCTTATGGGATTTAGCTTTATTATTATTTGAATTTCTATTCAAAAGAAAAAATGGAAAACTGAAAAATTTAGAAACTTTTAAAAATTTCAGGCTTTTTCCATGATTTCCCTGATTTCCAGAAGCCTTTTAAAAATTCCATACCATTTCCATGATTTCCAGATTCTTTAGGAACCCTGTACTGCTTTTGTCTGACTTTCTTCTAAATTATCGAATTCAGTGATTTCTGGGGTAAATTTGGTTAAGTTTTAAAATGATTAATTTCTATTTGAATTCGTTTTTTTTTTTAATTTAGAAAATCTGATGTTAATTAATTTCTTTTTTCGTTATGCACGGCAAAAAATATTTAGCTGGATAAACTACAGATTTCACTTTAGTAGCGAAATTTTTCAGTGCTTCAATTAATACTTTCGTTATTCTAGAGAAACTTATCGCTATTTCAAGTAAAACTTTTTTCAGTGTGTAATAATTATTATTTCTTAAAAAAGTATTTAAATTAAAATGGATTTATAAAATAAGCAATGCAAAAGATGACCCAGATACTAATTGGAATTGTTCTATATCCATAGTTTAAGTCTAGTAATGTAAATTCTATTTAAATTGAGACTATTGAGTGAAATTATTTGAATTTTAGTTAGTTAAATGTCTTTGTTAGGTAATAATAATTATTTCTTTAAAATTTTTTAAATTGTTTAAAATAAGCAGTTCCATACAACATTCCCGCGCGCTTGCGCGCGGATAGTTTGGCTAGTAATAAATAATTGAATACTTAAGCAAAAATTTCATTACAATTTTTTAAAACAATTGAATTCCTGTGAAGAATTTTATTAGAAATTTTAAAAATAAATTAAATTCTTGCGAAGAATTTTATTACAATTTTGTAAAATAATTCAATAATATTTAATTCATGACAAAAAATTTATTACAATTTTTGAAAATAATTGAATTCCTTCGAAGAATTTTATTACCTACAATTTTTTAAAAGAAACTGAATTCTTGAAAAAAAATTTATTTTTAAAAATAATTTATTACAATTTTTTATTACAACTAAATTCTTGCAAAAAAATTTGATTATTTATGAAAATAATTGACTTCTTGCGAAGAATTTTAATCCAATTTTGGGAAATAATCAAATTTCATCTAGGAATTTACTGTAAATTGTACTGAAAATAATTGAATTTTTTAAAAGAATTTTATCAAAATTTTTATAAATGAATTTTTTGAGGAGTTTGATTAAATTAAATTTTAATTAAATTCTTTGAACGAATTTCATCTAAATTTTTTAACATAAGAGGCATTTTACGTGAAATGTCCTAAGTTGAAATTTCAACTTCTTGAAAAAAATTGAAACTCAGGGAATTTGTTGTTCTATCAAGTAGAAATGTGCCACAAAAAATATTTTTGATTTTTTCGAAAATTTGGAGGGGGTAGAGGGGGGTCAATTTGACAAATTTTGCTAACACCGGCTACTTTGTGAATTTTTTCTGAACATACTTGTAATGGGAAAAATTTTTTAGAATATGTTTCTGAAAGGTTTTTTCGTCCTCTTTCCAATGGTGTATTTTATTTTTTAATATTTTAAAAATTTACCCTAATTTTTGATAATTAATATTTAATTTTCAATTTCCTAAAAATCGGTCCGTTTTTTTGAAAATAAATTATTGCAAACGAAAGCTGAGGTTTTTTCCTATCGGCATGTAAATTTTCAGAATGCCCTTTTTTTTGTTTTTGAGTTATTAGATTTCAAAGAATAAATTGCGGCGCGCTGCGTCGCGGTTGTGAAAATTTTGTTACTTATTGAAAAATTGAAGTAGATATTGAAAAATAAAAACAAATTTGCATATTTGCAAAAAATTAAAGAAATTAAATACCGCGATTCGCGCGTAACATTTTCTAGTTTTCTTGCCAATTTCTAAAATTCGCACAGTAATGTTGAAACTGTAAATATTTAAAATGACAATAATCTACATGTTTATAGATATTAAGAAATTTTCGATATTTTCAGGCTTGGATTCTGCTTCCTGTAGCCAGTGCATTGCTCTCTTGCAACGATTGGCAAGAGTGGAAAGACGAACTGTAGTGTGTACGATTCATCAACCTAGTGCTCTGCTCTTCGAAATGTTTGACCAACTTTACGCGGTTGCCGAAGGTCACTGTATATATAGAGGATCTATACAATCACTAGTACCACATTTATCATCAATCGGAGCCGACTGTCCACCTTATCACAATCCAGCAGATTTTTGTACGTTTCATTCACTTTTTTCCTTCTTTAATTATTTTTTCTTATTTTTTATAATAAAATATATTTCTTAATCCATTCTTCTGATATATTTAATGACATTCATTTAAGAATCATTTCTGAAAGTGTGTCATACTAATGACATTTTCTTTGTTTATATTGTGATTTAATATTTTCTGTATCAAAGTTGAAGAGACAATAAGTATTATTCTCGAGATAATGACACAATTTTATTCATAAATAGAGATGAACTAAATATCCCATTATTTTTATATATTGCAAAGTGAATGATAATGACGTAATGTAATGAGACTTTTTTTGTAATCTCTCTCCAATTACGATTACGCGGTTTAATTGACATAATTTTCCATACATTTACCCTAGTTGATAGTACAGGATATGTGAAACAAGATAATTTATTAATAAATCAGGTTCCTTAAGAAACATTTGGATGCCCCAATGCCCTAGAAATTTTATCTAATTTAATTCCATAAAAGCAGCATCTTTAAGCGAAATAGTTTTTGAAAGAGGTGAAGGTCATTAAGAAGCAAATATCTAATATCAACTCATTATTTACTCTCTTTACTCGCATAATTTTCTCAAATATTCGATTCATAAAATATCAATTTAAAAATATTTATAAATAAAATCTAAATCCTTTCCTTTAATTAATAAAATATAATAGAATAAAAATTTAGATGGTAATAATTGTTTTTATATTTTAGTGTTGGAAGTTGCGATTGGGGAGTACGGAGTCACAATAGAAAAATTAATAGAAAAAATTGAAAGTATGCCAAATGAGGACAACACGTTGCCAGCAATAAAATCGAGTATCGATGGTAATTAGTTTTACATATTTTTTGTTCTATTCTTTTTTTTTTTTTTTTTTTTTTTTTTTTTTTTTTTTTAAATTGACATAATTGTGAAATGTAATAATTTTATTCTAGATTTGGACGATTGTGTTTCAAATGAAAAAGCACCTCCGCCTGCTGGATTTTTGGCTCAATGTTACTTACTCTATAAAAGGCAATTGATCTCTTTAAAGAGGGATTACACTTTAATGGTCATTCGTCTTCTTTGTCATTTGCTGATTGGTGTAATTTTTGGATATCTCTACAGGGGAAGTGGTTTTCGAGCGAATGGAGTTTTTGCTAATTATGTCTATCTTTACGGATCACTTTTATTAATTGTTTACACGGGAAAAATGGCCGTTACCCTTGCTTGTAAGTATTTTGATCTATGAAATTTATTATTTCGATCTATGAAATTTATTATTTCGATCTTTGAAATTTATTATTTCGTTCTATGAAATTTATTGCTGTAAATTCATGTCGGTAAAGTTCACAATGTTTATGATCAATGATTGAAAGAATAAAAAATATTTTTTATGGCGAAAGGAAGAAAGCTATTTTTTTTAATTTATTGATCAAAAAACTATGCAAAACATTTTTTAATTTTGTTTTACAAAAATATATACAAAGTTTAAATAGAAAATTATTTTCTCATCTCAATCGTTGATTATAAACATTGTTAATTTCACTAACGCGTTAATTCTATATATTTTTTTAATGTTGATAAAATTTACAACGTTTATAATTACAGGGTGTACACCCAATAATTATTATTTCTAAAAAAAAGTAACAAAAAGTAGATTGAAGACTGATAAAAATACTAAAATAGTAGCTATCGAAAAATTAAATATGACGACTAAAAAATTTGTTTCAGTCGATTCACAAAAATCACAAAAATTTGATTCTGTATTTCTCTGATTTCCATAAAAAATATTCACTTTTCTTCGTATCCTTGCAATAACTTCAATTCTAAATTTTTATGAAATTCAATATTTTCTAAAATTTTAGTTAGGATTCTTCAAAAATTAGATTATAATCTAAAATTTTAACTGAAATTTATTTTTTAATCAATTCTTATTAGAAAATTCTACAAGAATTCAATTATTTAAATACAAAAATAAATAATTGATGATTTCTTAAAACTGATACTTATGAAGAAATTTATAAAAATTTTTGAAAATAATTACATTTTTCGAGGAATTTATTTAAAATTTTATTAAAAATAATTGAAATCTTCTGAATTACTTAAAAATAATTGAATTCTTGCAACGTATTTTTTTTTTTTAGGAAAATTAAATTCTTGTTAAGAATTTTTTTAATTATGACAATAATTTAATTCGTGCGAAGAATTCAATTTTTTACAACGATAATTTAATTCTTGTGAAGAATTTTCTTAAAATTTTTGAAAATAATTGAATTCCTGTAAAGAATTTAATAAAAATTTTAAAAAAATTGAATTATTACTAAAAATTTTATTATTTATGAAAATAATTGACTTCTTGAGAAGAATTTTATTATAACTTGTAAAATAATCAAATTTTATTGAATAACTTAACTTAAATTAAACTGAGAAAAAATTTAATTTTTCAAAAGAAATTTATCAAAATTTTAAAAAATAATTCATTTTTTTTGACAAAATTTAATTAGAATTGTATTAAAAATAATTAAAATCTTCTAAACTATTTATGAAAATAATTCAATTCCGCAACGAATTTCATTAAATTTTTTAAGAATAATTGAATTCCTGCTAAGTATTTTATTATTTATGCAAATAATAATTGAATTCTTGCGAAGAATTTTTAATCCAAGTTTGGAAAATAATCAAATTTTATTGAATAACTTAATTTAAAATGTCCTGAGAATAATTTAATTTTTCACAAGAATTTTATCACAAATTTGAAAAAGTATTCAAATAGTAGCTAATCGTAAAAAAAAAGTAAAAAGTTGGTTGGTATATGAGTGCGAAGCCTTCAATTAATTATTTAGAAGAAAAAATAATTTTCTATTTAAATTTTTGTCTTAAAAATTTTTTTTACACGTTTCTTGATCTGTTGGTCAAAAAAGATTGTTAAAAAAAATTTGTAAACGTAAAATATTATTTTTTGAGTAAAAACTGTTTTTTTTTCTTCCAGTCGTCGATGATAAACGTGAATTTTACTCATGTTTTTCTAACATTGTTTTGTCAAACCATAGATTTAATGATTATGAAAAAAGAAATTAATGACTGTATCATAGTAACAGTTCATTTATAAAATTATTATTATTCTTATTGTAAATAATTGTTTTTCATTATTATTTGACAATGGTGCTTATCATAATTGAATTTTTGAATGATATACATTGTTTGGAAATGTAATTATTTTAAGAATGTCATCAATAATGTGATTAAGGTTTAAATTTAGATAATCGTCTTTTATAAAAACAGATTTCAACTATATATGCGATTTATTAAAATTATTATTGAATAATTTTTGTTTCAGTTCCACTAGAGATGCAAATATTGACTAGAGAACACTTTAATCGGTGGTATCGACTCGCTCCGTATTATATTAGTTTGCTCCTAATTGAAATACCATTTCAAGCAGCTTGTGCCCTAATGTATTTGTCTGTTAGTTACTGGTTGACGGGTCAACCTGTGGAAACACACCGAATTGTTTATTTTATGCTCCTGAGTATTGCTGCAAGTTTAACTGCACAGGCCTGGGGCTTTTTCATCGGAGCGACAACTCCCGTACGAGTACGTAATTTATTTACCATTGCAAATCAAATTTGTAGTATTAATTAATATAATTAATTAATATTAATATCCATATAATCAATACAATTAATCTAAATAATTAAATTTTTAATTTCAGATCGCAGTTTTCGCTGGGCCAATTATTGCTGTTCTCTTCTCGGTCTTTGGATTTTGCATCCGTTATATGGATACGCCAAAAGTCTTTCGTTGGATCTTCCACATTTCCTACTTTAGAGCCGGATTTCACAGTTTATTGGTTTCAATTTACGGTTTCAATCGAAAAGATCTAAAGTGCGAAGACACAAAAGAAGTAATTGCCTATTGCCATTATAAAAAGGGGCAAAAATTCCTCAGTGATATGGAAATTGCCGACACAAATGTAGTCAACAATTTGGTTCTAATAATAGGAATTGGAGTGCTTATGCATCTCCTCACGGCAAGTGCACTTTGGTGCAAACTTAATAGAAGATGAGTTGAAATTAAAAAACTTATTTGGTGGTTCAGTATTCGCTTAAAGCGTCTGCTAGTCTCGTCAAGAGCAATCAGCTTTAGAATTTAATTACGAGAAAGCTTTTTTTAGAAAAAAATAAAACAGCAAATTGTCTGCGAGAAATATTTATATAACTTAATTTAGACTAATTTCTGAAAGCAGTCTTAAATTTTTTACTTTTATGACATTAAATACTTTTTTCAAATGTTTAATACTTAATTTTCAAGGAAAGAATTCGTGCAAATTATGAAGTTTGCATTCGAAAGATTTTAAATCACAGCGCGGACTTAATAATTTTGCTATAATATTTGAGAATGTAATGTTTTAAATGTTTTAAAGTTTGTTAAAAGTCAAGAAACCAAAAATTATAAAGAATTGTGAACAGAAAGTGAAAGTGACAAATACTAATTATTTTTTATATCGTCTGAAAGTGAATTTATACAGAAATCTATTTATAATTCAGAATCTCATTAGAAAAAAGAAATGAAAGTTTTAAGAAATTGAAGATCTTTTAAACCTTGAAAGATAAATAACAAGTGACTTACGTATTACTTAATTTAATTTAAAAAATATGATTCATTAATATTTTGAGCGTATAAAATAGGGTTGGTTCATCATTTCATATTTTCTTTCCATATGAAAACTAATTTCTTTATTTTAGCTCAACTCGAAACGAATCATATTTATGACCCTAACATAATTATTTATTTTTTGTAAATATTTTCTATTTAAATATCGTAATTTACTTATTAAGAACTATGTTAAAAAATACAGATATTTAATTTATAATTTTTCAGTACAGATTACTGTACTTCAATACAAATTTTTGCGATTTTGTGATTGTTTTATTAATCTTTAAGGAAAAGTGTGAATTTTGCAAATATTTGGAAATTGAAATGGAAAAATTAGACATTCGTTAAATTGTACTTGCAAATATGTAATTGTAGAATATTCGTTTTTTCCTAGTACTTTTTTTTGCATATTAAATTATTTTAAGAGTAACAGATCTTAAACTTCCGTCAATTATTTTTTACTTTAAGATTTTTTAAAAAATCGCTTTACATTTGTATATTTCGTATATAATATAAAATGAAATAAAGTAATTGCATAGCAAATATGAATGTTTTCATTAACCTGCTTCTGAAAATTAATAAAATTTCACTGAACAATTTGTTTGAATTTAATAACTAATAATTAATTAAATTATTAAAAAACAATTAATTAATTATTAATTATTATTATTAACTATAATAATCGTCGTATTCATTCATTCATTCTGTCCAGTCTGTCCACACCTGAAGTTAGTCATGGTTATTCTTTTGTTTTTTATTCGTTTTGATAGAAAATAGAAATAAAAAATAAAATAATGATTTTTTAACAAAATTCATGCTTTTGTTTTTTATATGTTTTGATAGATAATATTACATTTCTTTATTTTGTTATTATTTTTTTAATTTAATAATAGGTATTATTTTTATTTCTCAAATAATTCAAAAATATTTTTATTAATCTAAAAAAATTATCAATATTATTATATTATTCATTATTTCCTTTGTTTCTAAAAAATTAGCATTTTGTAACAAACATTTTAGAAAATTAACAAATGTAAATCCTGTGAAATATTTTCTTATTTTTAATATGAAAAACTTTATTACTTGACAAAATTTTGACTTCTTCCTTGACTCTAAAGAATATTTTAATTCACTCTAAAAATGATTAGATAATCCAAAAAATGTTCCATTACATTTATTTACGAATTTCCTTAATTCTAAAATTATTTGAAAACACCAATAACTTCTTTTCTAAATAAATTTTAATCATTATTATTTTCCCACAGGAATAAATTATTTTTAATAATTTTTGAAAAAAGTTCTTTGAGAATTTTAAAATCCATTTGTTTACGAAATTTAAATTATTCAGAAATTCTTCAACTAAATACGAATTAAAAAATAAATACTTCAAATAATTTCAGAAAAAAATTCAATTAAACTTTTTAAAAATAATTAATTCTACAGAATTGTTAGTTATAAGTATGAAAAATACAAATTTTTAAAGAATTTGATTTAGGACCATTTTAAAATTTAATTATTTCTTAAAATTCATGCTATAATGCTTTTAATATTCAATTATTATGTAGAACTTTAACTGAAATTCATTTTTAAATAAATTTTTATTAGATAATTCAATAATTTAAATGCAAAAATAAATAATTTATTGAATAATTAAAATTCCTTAAAAAAGTCTGATAAAGAATTTTATCAAAACATTTTTAAATTCATTTTTTGAAGGCACAAATATGAAATTTTATGCAAAGTTAGCAAAAAAGTGATATATTTTGTAAATTTCAATTTTTAACGAAATTTTTTTTAATTTTTTAATTACTTTTGTGATTAAGTAGTTAAGTGATTAAGTACCAGTTTTTATTGTTAATAGGCATTATTATTCATAAATTTTTCGAAGAATTTTTTATTGAAATTTTGTAAAGATAATCGAATTTCTTTTGAGTAATGATAATAATAATAATAAATTAAATACTTTGTTTGGCGGGCGTGACATTTACTGCTTATTTATATTATTTATAAAAAAATTTTAAATACAAATTTCATAAAATTCAATTATTTTTTTAATTTTTAAATAAAAAATTATTCCAAAATAATTAATAAAAAATAATTTTTTCTCGATAGTTTTTCAAAAATTAAATTATTTAAGAAAATCAATTTTAAATCTGTAAAGTCTAATTATTGTTAAAAACAGGAAGAGTTTGAAATATATAAAATCTTTTCAATGCTGAAGAATAACATTCAGAATTTTCTTATGAATTCTTGAAATTGAATATTATTCCAGCATTTTTGACAAAATTTTCTGACTTTTTCCTGATTTCCCTGAATAAATTTAGAAAAATAGTGATTTTGTGTAGAATTCTTCTGAATAATTGAATTTTTGAACGTTAATGACATGAAAATAATATTAATTAATTTTGACTACAAAACTATTAGAAACAAAATAACAAATAAATAATTAATTGTAATTAAATGTAATTTATTTTTGATAATTAATAATTCAAAAATAATGTAATGAACATATTTTTCATTATCGTCTTATTGGCATTCACGCTTTCATTAATTTTTCATGTGACATGTAATGTAAAAATTACATTATTGTTATATATATATATGTTAAAAGTGAAACAAGAAACTTCACGCGCGTTATTTGTGCTAGTATCTTTATAAAATAAATTAAATTAAATAAATTATATAAATAAAGACTAACGTCTTTATTTATAATTTATTTAATAAAGACATTAATTGATAGCTATATAGTTGAATAATTTATTAATTAAATAATTAATTGAAAAAAATAATCTTAAGATTTGAGGAAATATGATTATATTTTGCATACATGTATGTCAGTTAATCATTCGGTAGGTGCTATTATAAAGAAAAGAACTTCGTTTCAAAGTTTTATTTTCTTCTTTAAAAAACATGTTTTTGTTCAACTTTTTTTATCTTTCTCTTTACTTTACTTTTCTAGTTTAGTTGAACTTTTTGCTTTTTTTTCTTAACGTGTAATTTTTACATAATTTGTATAATTATTTTAATTATCCTAATTATCTTAATTTTTATTTCTTTTTCATTATTATTTAATGCCTTTTTAATTCCTTTGGAATTTAATTCAAATTCATTCTCAAAATGTGCACTGGAAAAGCTGTGCTAACGTAAATTTTACAATATCTACTAAACAATAAGACATTTTTTTAAGATATGAAAGTATAATGATAAGAGACTTGTGATTATCTCAATACAATGTATTTTAATTGTTTAAAAAATGCTTTTACAAATCGATAAATTTTCGTATAAATTTATTAAAAAAAAAAAAATGATAAATTGACGAGTTTTTTGCATAAATGATGGAAGTAATTTTTAATGGCAATAAATTATAGGTAAAATTTTCTAATTCTTTTATATTTGACTTTGATTGTTTAAAGAAACAAAAAAAACCGAAGCGAACAAGGACAAAAATTACAAAAAAGGAAAGAGGAAACAAAATGTTTATCTTATCTTTATATTCACTGTATCTTATCCTTCTTTGCTTATAAGATTTTTACAACTATTATTTTTAAATTGTTTAAAAATGTCATTAATAATCAATAAAAATAATAAAATGCAAAAATATGAAACTGACAGTTAGAGAAAGTTGTGCGTAATTTTTATGCTCTGTGTTTTCCTATTCAAAATTCCTTTTGTGACATACTTTTTTTCACTTTCATTGAACATTTTTTATTTTGAAAAATGAATTTAATAGACGAATTATTTTCTTTTTCTACTTATTTTGCAGAGAATTTTCTTATTTTAATTGGAATTGAAAAAAACATAATCAAATAATTTCTTTATTTTTTTATTTATTACAGTCTATTTGATAAATAAAAAAATATTTCTTCTTTATTTATTCATTGTCTACTTGATAAAAAAGAAATAATTTTTTTCACTGCAGTCTACTTGATAAAAAAAAGAAATAAATTTTTTTTACTCATTACAGTCTTAAAAGGAATACTTTTGTGTAGATGTTGAAATAATGTTTCGTATGGCAGTAGAAAGAAGATGAAGGTAAGCAAGAAAAATAATACCTAAGCAAGAATGCTTAAAATCAAAAACCACAAAGTAAACTATGTGAAACGGAAAATAAAATACTAATAAGCGAAAAGACAAAGAATGTTTTGTTTCTTTTTTTATAATTAAAAACGAAATACCTAATCTTCATTTCTTCATTCTATTTTTACGATTGAATGTGTCGAGTGTTACTTGCTCAGTGTAGCTTCGTAGGCGGAATGAGTCGGACGCTCACCACTCTCTATATTGACTATACACATAAATTAATGTTATTAGACAATCTAATTCCACTCTAAAAATTCCTTAACAACTTCGAAATTATATTTTAAAATATAAATTTAATTCTTCTCCTCCTAATTTAATTTTTCCAACTTTTTAATATTAACAAAAAAATATTTCCTTTCATCCACAATATCTTTTCTTTCAACAACAAATAAAAACCTTCAAGACAACTACAAGAGTTCAATATGTGCCTTAAAATATCTGAGGAGAATATTTAACAAGTTCCTATAAATACGGTTCAAAAAAGTGATATTTTAATTGTTTTTCCATTTTTTATCCTACAACTGTCATTATAATATACAAAGTGAGAAAATTTGTTTTGTGATTAAATAAGTAGTGTGTTGAGATGAAAATAGAACAATGGTACATATGTGTATGAGCATTCACAATTAAATGCGTATTTATGAAGAACGCGAAATGCATGCTTTTGCATTTGGATATTTGTGCAAAAAATGATAAAAAATTATTAAATTTTCAACAATGACTGAAGTGTGCCAAAAATCGAGGAATCTCAAGATAAATTTAAGCCAAATTAAAAAACATGATACATTCAATGATGCTGGATCAAATCAATCGAATAAATCCATTAATTTGGTTTTCAACAATATCTCTTACAGTGTTCGGACTAATATTTTATCGAAAAGTATGATATCTTTTTTTACAATACACGAAAATAATGAACCAAATAAATTTAATATCCACGTGTTTTATGAATAATTACTTTAAGTAATTTTTAATTAATTTGATATTAATTGCACCTCAGTAATAATTTATTATTATTATTATTATTATATTAATAGACGAATTATTCCTTTCTTTCTTTTTTCTTTTTCTACTTATTTCAAAAAAATTCTCTTATTTTAATTGGAATTGAAATTATTATTATGTTAATATAATATAATAATAATAATATATTTTAGATATTATTTCTAATTTAAGAGACTTAAAAAATGAAAAAAAAAGAAATCATTGAAATTTTCTTCGCGCAGAAATGTAAAATATTTGAGATATCTTCTCTCGATAAGGAACAAAATGTTTTTCTTCTATTTCGATATCTTATCCCCATATTATCAAAATCTAAAGAATAATTAGTTGGTTATTAATTTTCTATATCCAACTATTATCTACCAACTTTCGATATATAGTTAAATCTTTAAACTTTGTCTCCATGATAATAGTGATAAAAAAAATACAACAGAAAAATTATTTCACATTCTTTTCGACTTTTATTTCTTTGTAAATTTTTTTCAACCACTTTCTTAGAATTTAATTTTCTTTTTAATATTTCATATGTTATTAATATTTAATTTATTAAAATGAAGTATTTTCCTGATAATTTTTTTTATGTTTTTTTAAATATTGCTTTTGCTTCATTAAAGCGATTGTGATTCAGAGGTTTGGTTTATTATTCATGCACACACATAAATATGTGAAGATACGTACACATATAACATTCATAATAATATTAAAGTGGAATTTCAGTTGATTTTTTGCAGAATTCTTTTGCATTTTATTTTTCTTTGTTTTTCTTTTTGAATTCATACACGTGCGAGTTTTTCTGTAAAATCTTTTTTCCTAAAACTGGATTTTGGTGAAATTAATTATGTGAAGATAGATAATTTTGAATATAGCAATAAAATTGGATGAAATGAAACTAGAATTTTGAGAATAAAATCTGCATTTTGAGAATAAAAAGTAGAATTTTGAAAATAAAACTAGATTTTTTTGTAAATATCAACAAGAATATTTTTTTAGCAATTATTAAATCAATGACGGAAGATGTTTTTCAGATTTAGAAAGAATTTGTTAGTTGAGATAAAACATTTCTGAACGATAAGAATATAATACATGTATATAGAGTGTCGAGATGAAAATGGGAATTAAATGTGTAAATTGAGTGAAAAGAATATTTATATTAATTCACTGATAAATAAAATATCCCTCTTTTTTGTGAATTTGATGAAAAGATTTTTACTTATCTTTAACGTATATATACAATGATGTGAACATCACAAAAATTCAATGATTATATTATCTACTTTATGTATTTAAGAGATCGACAAGAATTTACACTCTCACTGCAAAATGTGACACAAGACTTATATATTTTAGAAATTAAATTTGTATTTTTAACATTTTCTCATAAATCATCTTTTTTTCCTCTTTCCTTTTTATTGCAAAAATTAATTGCAACATTTTTGCAAAAAAAACTCTTGAATTTTCCTTCAAATAAAATGTTCATCAATTTTTTTTTAAATATCGAATGCATTTTATGTGTTTGTTATTATTATTATTATTATTATTATTATTATTATTATTATTATTATTATTATTATTATTATTATTAGGTACTATTATTATTATTATTATTATTATTATTATTATTATTATTATTATTATTATTATTATTATTATTATTATTATTATTATTATTATTATTATTATTAGGTACTATTATTATTTTAATGCGTTTTTAGTAAAATAATTAATAAATTAAATTCTAAATAATAATAAATAAAAATAGGCTTCAGGCCTAATGTTACATGTAAACAAAATAAGATATAAATAATAATAAGTATTAAATTATACATTGATAAAAAGAATAATAAATAAAATTGAATAAAATTTATTATTCGTTTACTTATTGAGAATTAAAAGCAGAACATTAAGACGAGTTTTTAATTGTTATACATAAATCCGCATTGTTCGTATCAACTTATTGAAAGTTTTGCGATATCAAAAGCCAACGACCAGAGAAATTTATAAATAAATAAATAATTTAAGTAATAATGGTAAAAATCTTTCCAATCACTTATTTTCCAATGCTTAAATGTTGGTGAAGTTCACAACGTTTATATAATTAACGATTTAGACGAAAAGAAATTTTTCTATTAAAATTTTTATATATTTTGGTACAAAAAAATGCTTAGCACATTTTTTTTTATTAAAAACGTAAAAGAGATTTTTGTAAAAACTTGTTTTAATAAGTTTTAATAGGTAGTTTAAATAATAAATAATAATAATAAAAAAATTAAATAAATGAAATATTTTTAATAATTTCTGCATTTTTTTTTACAGAAAGAAAACAATTACTATTCGATATTTCCGGAGATTTTAGATCGGGGGAGCTGACAGCAATTATAGGTCCATCTGGAGCGGGAAAATCGACAATGATGGATATTTTAGCTGGATTCACGTATGAAAAGCTTTGATAATTTTTCTATAAAAATTTGTAAAATTTAAAAAAATAATTTTTAATTTTTCGAAAAATTTTTCACCCCCTATTTTTTGAAAAAGGAAAGAGTTTATTTTGAAATAGATATTTTTTCTTTCTTTTGACAGGACATCATCAGTAACTGGAAATATAATAGTTAATGGAGAGAATCGTGATTTAGCATCCTTCAGAAGATCATCAGCTTACATTATGCAAGATGACAATCTTCAACTTCTATTAACTGTTCAAGAAGCAATGGACTGTGCTGCAAATTTGAAACTTAATACTTCAGCTTCGGAAAAGAAGCACACTGTAAGGAAATAAATTAGTCTGTAGATATTTTTCCATTTAATCAGAGTAATATTTTGATTCATTGTTATTAATATTTAGATAAAAATTTTTTTTTTTTTATTTTAAATAGATTTTTTTGTTTATTTTACTATTTTTTAAACCATTTCTGTCTTTATTTTATTATTTTTTCATTTCTAAATCCATATTTTCCTTTATTTTATTATTTTTCTATTTCCGTATCTTTTTATTCCATTTCTTCCTTCATTCTATTATTTTTCTGTTTTCAAATCCATTTCTTCTTTTTGTTTTAATATTATTTACTTCTAAATCCATTTCTTTCTATATTTTAATATTTTTTATTTCCAAATTTATTTCTTCCTTTATATTATTATTTTCTAATTTTTAAATCAACTTCTTTCTCTATTTTACTATTTTTTTTGTCTAATTTTTAAAATAAATAAAATTTTGTCTTATTATTAAAGCCATTCAGACGTTGTAGATTTTATTATAATTATTATTTTTTATTTTCAAATCCATTTCTTCCTTTAATTTATTATTTTCCAATTTTTAAATCCGTTTCTTCCCCTATTTTATTTTTTGTTATTTCTAAATACATTTTTTTTTGAATTTTATTATTTTTCTATTTCTAAATCCATATTTCTATTGAGAAAAAATAGAACCCCCTTTAATGGCTTTAATGTTTTCTCTCTAATAGGTTTTCTTTCTTATAGGTTGATCAAATTTTAGTTGCAATGGGTCTTTCGAAATGTCGAAAAACTCGTACTGACAAACTCAGTGGTGGACAGAGAAAAAGACTGGTAATTGCTTTAGAGCTAGTGAATAATCCGCCGATTATGTTCTTTGATGAGCCAACAAGGTATTGGATTTTTTCTTCCTACTTTCTAAAAATCAATCATTTTTTATAATTAATTATGAATTAATTATAAATGAAATTTTCAGTGGCTTGGACAGTGTATCATCAAAGCAGTGTTTGGCTTTTTTAAAAATGTTGGCACGTGAAGGAAGAACAGTAATTTGTACAATACATCAACCAAGTGCAACTCTTTTTGACATGATCGATCATCTTTACGTAGTGTCACAAGGAAAATGCCTTTATACTGGCGGAACAAAAAATTTAGTTAATTTTCTAGCTTCATTTCAATTAAATTGTCCGACATATCATAATCCAGCGGATTTTAGTGAGTTTCAATAATTATAATCAACTTTTGAAAATATTTATTAAATCTAATTATTATTTCCTTTTATTCAGTACTAGAAATATGCAACGGAGATTATGGCGATCATTTATTAAAGTTAGTAAACTCGATAGAAAATGGTAAAAGTAAATCTTGGCGATCGCCAACAGAAGACGATTTATGTAAAATAGAACAACTAATTAATGAGAATATTATGACACCAATAGTTTCACCAAATCTTCCAACTCCTGCCATATTTATGAAAAATAAAATCAATGGATCAAATCATGCAACTGGATTTTGGATGCAATTGTGCATTTTACTCAGACAAAATTTCATTCGACTTTCTAGAGATAGGGTAATTGAAAATTGTATACAAAAATCACCACCTAATGAATTAATTATTAATTATTTAATTAATTAATTAAACTAATTAATAATTAATATTAATAAAAAAAATTTTAAAGACTAATTTACTTAATTGAAAAAAATTGTTTCTTTAACAGGTTCTGACTTTTATGCGACTTTCAATGCACTTTATAATTGCAATTTTGGTTGGGATTATTTTCTTCAATATTGGCGAGGACGCCACTTACGCATTGGATAATTACAATTTGCTTTTCTTTAATGTCATGTTCCTCATGTATAGTGCATTTAGTGCAACACTCATAACATGTAAATATAATGCTTTCAATAATTATTATTCTAGATTTCAAACTTTCACTCTTATCTCAATTTAATAGAAGCGAATTTCAATTTTATACAAATATCATTTTAGATTATTCTTTTTTTATTATAAAAATAATATTAATATAATTAATATTGATATAATCAAAAATTATTATAATATTAATATGTAATTAAATAATATTGTTTAACATAATAAAATAATAAAATAATGATAAAATATAATTAATATTAATAAAAATTTATATTAGGCTTCTGTGAATATTAATCTGTATGTAATTGATTAAATTTTTTTATTAATTACATCTCGATTGATTTATAATTATGTAAAAATTCAAATTTTAATAATATAAAAATGGTTGAAATTGTGATTTTTATAAAATTAATTTGTACTTTTCTTTACAGTTCCTTTGGAAGTACCAGTTTTAACAAGAGAGCATTTTAATCGTTGGTATAAACTTCGTTCATTTTATTTGGCTAACAAATTGGCAGACCTCCCGATACAAATTATAGCAACAATTATTTATACTTTAATAGTTTATTATATGAGTGGCCAAGTAAATGAAGTGAAGAGGCTGGCCCTTTATATTTTTATATGTATTGCCATCAGTCTCGTTGCACAAAAAATTGGTCTTATTGTTGGAATAGCAATGAAACTACAGGTATTTATCTAAGTATCCAATTAGCTTAGGCGTTAATTTTAATTGATTTAGTTTAAATTCAATTATTTTCATAAATCTTAATAAAATTCCTTGATAGAATTCAATTATTTTCAATACAATCTTAATAGAAATTAAATTTTTCGAAAGAATTCAATTATTTGAATAAATAATAAAATTCTTAGGAGGAATTCAATTATTTTCGAAAATTTTCATAAATTTCTAAAAAATTAAACTATTTTAAAATTTTCAACATAATTCATTGGAAAAATTCAATTATTTTTATAAGTAAGAAAATTCTTATCAGGAAGTCAATTATTTTTAAAAATTTTCATAAAAATCTTTCCAAGAATTCAATTATTTTCAGTACAGTTCTAATAAAATTCTTCGCAAGAATTCAATTATTTTCATAAATTTTAATAAAATTCCTTGAAGGAATTCACTTATTGTGTTAAACAAAAAAATTTTCAAAAAATGTAATAAAATTTTGCTTAAGAATTTAATTGTTGTCGTTAATAATAATATTCTTCACAAGAATTCAATTATTTTCGGAAATAATAAAATTCTTACTAGAAATTCAATTATTTATAAAAACTTTAATAAAATTATTGAAAATAATTCAATTATTTTCTCATAAATTTTAATAAAATTCATTGAAAAAATTAAATTTTTTAATAATCAAATTTCTGGAAGAAATTTCATTATTGTCGTAAATGTGAATATATATAAAATTCTTATAAAAAAAATGCAAGTACCTAAGTACTTTCGAAGATTTTAATAAAATTCTATGCAAGAATTAAAATATTTCAGATTCTTAATTATGAAAATTACAAAAATTATAACATTTTTTAAACAAAAATGTAATCTTTAAAAATTATAAAAATATCACTATTAATAGCGCAAAAATAGTAAAAAACAGTAAAAAAATAGTTAAATACAGTAAAAATTTATTCTCAAAATTGTAATTAATGAAAATTTGAACTAATTAGATTAAAAGTGACATGAACTTTTATTATCATCATTGTTTAAAAAAATTATAAATAATTATTATAATTTCCTTACAGAATGGAGTAATTTTTGGACCACTGTTCATAATGCCTTTTACAATATTCAGTGGTTTTTTTGTCCACATGAATGACGCTCAACCATTTTTACAATGGTTGTTTCATATTTCTTTTTAAAATACGGTTTCGAAGGAGTTATGGTTGCCATTTATGGGTAAATAATAATTACTACTTTATAACAAATACGAAATTTAAAAAAAATCCAACTATTAACTGTTTTTATTTTCTCTTTAGATACGACAGACCAAAGATGCGTTGCACCTCAGATTATTGCCATTTTTCTCATCCAAAACAACTTTTAAAAGCAGTTGGAATGAGATATTCAGATTATTGGTTCAGCATTGCCATTTTGATTTTAATTTACATTATACTTGATACTTGTGCCTTCATAATATTGAGATTGAGGCTGAAACAACGTTTTTATCGTTAAAATGTGATAAGCTTAATATAACATGTTTAAAATTGAATTATAAAATGTTATTTATTAAATAACATTGTAAAGTTTATATAAATGAAGATGTTGACGAATTTTTTGTATTTTCTGCATAAAAGACATTTTGAGGGATGAATAATTTTGCCTACGGAGAGGTTCACGATTCATTGTACCTAACTTTTTCTTAATAAAACATTTTATTCTTCTTTATACTCAATTGTGTGCTCACTAAATCTGAATTGGTAAACATGTTTTCTAATTCGAATTAGTGACTGAGTTTTTGCTTTTTAATTAGAAAAATTTGACTAATAAATAGTCATTTCTGCTAATTATAATAAATTACAATAAGTAAAAAAAATTACAAATAAATTAGTAGAAATTACTATTTATTAGTCACGTTTATTATAATTCATAAAAATTATAAATAAATTAGCAGAAATGACTATTTATTAGTCCAATTTTCTAATTCAAAAGCAAAAAGTCAGTCACTAATTCCTATTAGTACAATGTTTACTAATTCAAATTTAGAGAGTTGTTTTTATTTCTTTGTACTATTTTTTTTCTTAACAAACTTTTTCTCTTTATCGCAAATTTCGTCTTTTTTATTAACTCGTTAATATAATAATACAATGATGATAATAATAATAATAATAATAATAATAATAATAATAATAATAATAATAATAATAATAATAATAATAATAATAAAATTAATAGAAATAATATCTAATAATGATACAAAATTTGCCAATTACTATCAAAAATTTTCCATAATTGTGAAATTAAATTTTTACAAATCTGTTAACTTTTTTTTGTTTCTTTTCTTTAAAGTAGGAGAGAGTCTCCAGTTGTGAGACACCTCCAGTTGTGAGACAGTCAATTTTTTTTAACATGCAATATTAAAAAACCAATTGGTTTATATAAAAACATTTCTTTTTATATGAGCCAACTATTTCGTGTACACCGAGGCGGATATATAAACTGTTTTTGTTAAATACCAACACTGTGTGTGATAATCGACTAAAAAGCGTTTTTTCAATAAATGCAAAGTACTTTTTTTGCAATTTAATTAATTGAAAAAGGTAAATGTAATGCATTTTCTTTTAGTGTTTTCCTTATATTTTGTGATGCAATATTGCATTGTTCCAATCTACGGTTGAAAATAATTTAATTTTCCTTTTTCAAAATAGCGCCAATTTCTGGGTGTGAGACACAGCATATCACCAGTTGTGAGACGGTGTCAACACCCATCTGGGTAGCATAAAAAATACTACTTTGCAGGCATACTATTTAAATGTTGTTTTGATTCTTTTTTCTAGTATTTTTGGGCATGTCAAGTGGAAAAAAGTCAATTGATTCAGAAGAAATCAATTTTAATGCTCTTGTTGAAGCTATTAAATTGTGTTTATTTGATAGTCATATTTTTGCGAATAAATATTATTATTTAGTATATAATAATATATATTATTAATATATTTCATTATTTCTACTAAACATAACGTTTTATGTCAAACTTATTAAATTTTAGCAATTTTTAATGAGTGTCTCACAACTGGAGACATTTTTTTTTTGAAAAAAGCGATGTGCTCGGAAAATGTATCGTAAAATTTTTTGAGTTCATCGAGACACTATACTTTCTTTTAATAAAAGTTGCGTATTTCTGTTACCTTTCGAACGGTGTATTTTATTTACAATTTCGTTTACCCGTTTACAATTTACGGGTCAAAAATAAAACCCGTCTCACAACTGGAGACTCTCCTCTACATAATGCTTAAAAAAATAAAATTATAACAAGTCTTTTCAAGAGAGTGACCAATGATTTAACTCATGTTAATAATCTTTTTTTATATATAGATATATATATATATTTCTCTCTACTCCATTTTATACTAAGATAAAATTATGCTATCTATCAGTAAGCGGTTGATTCTCGACGAGTCAATTCCTCGTTGCAATAGTAGAATTATAAAAGAGACAGTGCGAGACTTTCACTTTGAATTTTTAAAGTTCAACTTGTGAAATCAAATGAAAATGTGTTTTCTCTCTTTTCTAAAATGCAGTGAATATTAAAAATAAAAAACATTTATTAAAAAAAATTAAAAACTACTTTTTTTTGCTCCCAATTATTATTTAAGACAGTGGTGAGTTAAAGAGATAATTGCAATATGGATCAAAGTCCTGAGAATTCAGATGAAGCATTAAAAACGCAACAATGTGAAGTTGATTTAGCTCCCTATCAAAAATTATTAACTGAAAGTAATGAAAATTCCGATGAAAATAAACAAATGAGCATTGAATTTGTTAATTTAAAATACAGTGTCGAGTGTAAAAAAGGTTTGTTGAAAAAAATCGTATGAAAAATAATATTGCAAATAAAAGAATAATGTAAAAAATAAAAAATTAATATAACTAATAAAAGAATAATATAAAAAATAATATACGAAAGTTCACAAACGAAAATTCAAAAATTTAAATTCAGAAATAAAAATTCAAAAGTAAATATTCAACAATTGAATTTCATTTATTTAGATTTGAGACGTAAATAGTAAAAATAATTTACAAAGACGTAAATTATAAGAAATTTTTGAGTAATTTATTGTTTTTACAGGAAATTTTAAGGATATTCTCAGAGAAGTTTCGGGACGTTTTCTGCCAGGAAGATTGACG
Organism: Leptopilina syphax; assembly: GCA_032872505.1. NCBI lineage: Eukaryota > Metazoa > Arthropoda > Insecta > Hymenoptera > Figitidae > Leptopilina > Leptopilina syphax. Next base: position 25,332,263 of record CM065469.1, on the reverse strand, counting down.
GCAATTTTAGGACCCTCTGGTGCAGGAAAAACGAGTTTGCTAAATATTTTAGCAGGACGAAAAAAAATAGAATCTCAAGGTTGTATAATCGTGAATGGAATGAAAATATCATATCAAACTTTGCAAAAACATTGTTGCTATATTCCTCAAGAATTCGCATTAATGCCATTTCTCACCGTAAAGGAAACTCTTTTAATCGCTGCGGAATTAAAGTTAAACAATACCTACGATGCACGTGCTCGAGAATTGATAGTTAGTATATGCAAATTTTTATTTTAGTGTATTAGTATTAGGACTAATTGATTATTTTATTATTAATTATTATACATATTATAATTATAATATCCTTACAATATAATAATATTGTAATAATTATATTATAATTATTATTTTAATTAATTATTAAATTTTATTTAGAGAGAATTTAGAACAAATTTTCCTTTAAAGGGAAAATTTTTTCTCTTTGAAGATTAGATGAAATTTAGCTAATTTTATGATGAAAAACTGACTGATTTATGAATTGGAAAATATTTTTGTAATAATTTGTAATTAATTATTTTGTAATTTATACTATAAATAAAAAAATACTATAAAATAAAAAATGTATACTATAAATTTATTATAATAATAATAAAAATAATAAGAACAATATTTATGAACACAACTAAATTGAATATTGAATATTTAAGGTAAACGAGATTGTTAATAAACTTAATTTGAATGAATGCTGGAACTCAATAGTCCAAAGACTAAGTGGCGGAGAAAAAAAACGATTATCTATTGGGCTTGAAGTCATTACAAGTCCTTCAGTACTACTTTTAGATGAACCAACGAGTGGTCTTGATAGTGTTTCATCAAAACAGGTATGTGCACTTAAATTTAAGTGTGTTTCCCAAATTGAACATTTGGTAATTTATTAAGAAAAAATTTTTTTATTTTTAATTATTTCGTTGGTATTTCAATTTTCAATTTTCAATGTTCAATTTTCAATAATCAATAGTACATAAATAATTATTAAAAAAAATCTAATCGATTAATACATATTTATTATTTTTTTAAACGTAAAAAGCAAAAATAGTAATTCTAAGTGCATGTTGAATACACTTGCTGTGCAATAACTACATAATCATCAGCAATGAACCTCATGAATATTGAATGTCAAGTTTATTGCGCACATTCAATTAATAAACCTTGGATCACTTTTTTTGTCCGCAATAATACAAAATTTCAAGATAATTGAATTTCCGAAAATAGTTAATTGAAATATTTTCAAGTCAATGAAAATTTCGTCAAATTGTATTGAAATAAAAATTTTAATTAGAAGAAATTTATTACAATCATTAAAAATAATTTTGAATTTAAAGACAAAATTATTTATAAAGATTGTAATAAATTTCAAAGACGAAATTATTTTTTTATTTATTCAAAAATTGGAAAAACTTATTCGAAAATAATTAAATTTCAACTATGATAAGGGGTGAGTTCGCCCATACTTTAAACTACATCAAGAAAATAATTTAAATATTATATAAAATATTTTATGGTAATTTTATGTGAAGAATTTAATGGACATAAAATAAAATGAGTCAGAAAATATTTGTACCACTTTTGAATTTTTGTTTTTCCTCAAAATTTGTAGATTTTTAATGACAATTGAATTCCTTACAAAAAGGAACCATAAAAATAATTCTATGGAATTTTTAAAGAAAAAATAAATGAATACGCCGATATAACTAAAATTTGGAGAATCGTGTAATGCAAAAAATAATAAAATAAAATTATAAAAATTTACATTTCTATAACTAAAAAATACTTTTCATATTACCAAGCAAACATTGCTTATATTAATTGCAGGTAATTGAATTGTTACACTCCTTGGCACAAACAGGGTGTACAATTATTTGTTCTATTCATCAGCCGAGTAGTCAATTATTTTCGCTATTTGACGATATTATCATTCTTGGTCAAGGAAAATGCTACTATTGTGGTCCTCGGGACAATATTGTCGATACTTTTAGTGAAGCTGGATTTATCTGTCCTAATTTTTACAATATCGCAGAATTTGGTAAAATAATTTTTCTAATAAATAATACTTTTATTTTTCACACTTTTATTTCTTATTTAAATTTCACAAGTAAATTTTTTTCAGTCATGGAAGTGATAACAGAGAGAAGAGCCGGTGACTTGACAATTTTAGAAAAACTTCATACGAATAAAGAAAGAGAAAATATATTCTATGATGAGACTGTAAAAAACAACAAAAATAGTAAGATACTTTTTTTGTGTTTAAAAATATCAAAGAAATTAAATATTTCAATTTTAAGAAAACACTCTTTTTTAATTCTCGAATTTAATTTCTTAATTTAATTCTCTAATTTAATTCATCAATTTAATTTACTAATTAGATGAAAATAGAAAGTTGTTCATATTTAAAAATTTGGAAAACGAAAAAGACTCTAATGTGGAATCGAGGAGGTACGCTGTTTCCAATTGGGTCCAATTAAAAGTATTATTAAGACGTTCCTTCATTTGTATACGACGAGATAATGTGAGTAATTTATAATTGCTCCCCAAGGACCACATTCTTTTATTTTAATAAATGGAATATATTTTCAGACGTTGACAAAATTGCGTTACACTACTCATTTAATTGTAGCACTTTTATTGGGAGTAGTATTTTACAAATTTGGTGAGGTGTCTACCAAAATACAAAGCAATATTGCTTGCATATTTTTCATCTTACTTTTCCTCTTTTTTGCAAATTCGATGCCGGCTGTTCAAATGTGTAAGAAAGAAAAAATACTACTACATAATTTTCCAAATAAAAAAAAAAATTCGCCAAATACCAAATTTATTTATAGATTTCTCTTTTGCAAATTAAGTTCCTACAGAGACTGCAGTTTTCGTCAGGGAAAATTCAAATAACTGGTATTCACTGCACGTGTACTATATTTCTAAAGTTGTTTCAGATCTTCCTTTGCAGGTAAAATATTCCCCATTGTAATTCTTTTTGTTCTTCAACGTAATTTTTAATTATTTTTAATATTTTTTACTTCTAATTATTATTAAATCTAATTTTAATTTTAATTCGAATTCTAATTTTAGATACTTTGTCCTACTAGTTTTTTATTAATTGTTTATTACTTAACCGGACAACCCTGTGAAGTGACGAGATTCGTTCAAAGTTGGATTATTTGTGTCCTATTCACTATTCTCGCACAATCTATGGGAATTGTTACGGGAGCAGCTTTCAATACTGATGTATTACACTTATATTTTTCATTTCTAAAATTTCATTCAGTCGTATATTTAATATTTTAATTATTTTTAATAATTTAATAAATATTTTCTCCTTACAGATTGGAATGTTTTTAATTCCTGCACTGAATATTCCGATGTTTCTTTTTTCTGGATTTTTCTTGAAATTTAGCGAAATGCCATATTATTTTCGTTTTATATCTGAATTGAGCTACTTCAGGTAAATTCGTTTTATTAATAATTATTTATGTTTAAAACGTTTGAAAAAAGGAATAGAAATTTAATGTTTAAAAAATTTTCAGATACGCTTTTGAAGGAATACTTCAAGCGATTTATGGATCAAATCGTCGGATTTTTAACTGCACTGTCGAGATGTGTATCACACCTCAAAGAATTTTATCTCAATTAAATATGCCTTCTGTAACGTATTTAACTACTAATTTAGCTTTAATTACATGGACTGTTGTTCTTCATTTTACTATTTATTTTGTGCTGAGATGGAAATTGTATATCGCTGCCAAATAGAATTTTTATACGAATCAAAATTTATGCCAGTCAGAAAAATGTATATTTTTTTACGTGAAATTAAATATTTTTGCTAAAATAAATAAAATTTGGACATTTTTGAGAATTTTACACGCTTCATGAATGAGTGATAAATTTAATGTTGAACTAATGAAATGTATGAAAAAAAACATATAAACGGAAGGTTCAATGATTTCTTAAGATTTACCTAAATAGGAAACATTTTATCATTGATATATATATATACATAAACGTACAAAAAGTTGCTTTATCACTTAAACATCTCTTTACCAACCTTTTTTTAAAGTCTAAAATATAATTACGCAAAATAAATAACCATTAAAATATACTGACTCTAAAATTATAACATAACTTGATTTTAAAAGACTTAGCAAATTTTTTTTTTACTTTTTTCTATTATTAATTATTAATTCTGAAATAAGTCTTTTAAGTTGATCTCAAAATTTTCAATATGAAATACAGAAAAACGAGATCTAAATTAAATAATTGTAGAAAACTGTCGAATACATAAGTTTCAACTGAACGAATTCAATTATTCGAGTATTTTGTTTCCAATGGAATAAAATGCTCTTTCTTTTTTTTTTTTATCTCGCTGCCATAAGTTTCCATCGCAGGAGAACGTATGCTAGAAAACGAGTAATGAAGAGTATCACAATGAGAGCAATTACATCATTCCAAAATTGATCGTCTCTCATGGCAATTTCATTTAAAAATTTTCTTGGATATTTATAATGGCAGTAGTCTTTACAGGCAAGTGTCTTTCGGTTCAGTCCATAAATTGCATTTATGTACCTGATATCAAATTAACATTCTTATTATTTTTAACTTAATATTAAATTCCTAAACTATATCTATGTCCTATATTATTTAAAAAGAAGCCATTTTTTGTACTTTTTCATGTACCATCAATTTAGCGATTTTTATTAAAATCTAATATGTATTTTTAAAAAATAATTTAACTCACCCTTCCAGTCCATATCGCAGATAACTGACATAAGTGCCCCATTTCAAAAAACCGGGCATATCACGTAGAGTAACACCAAAACCAGCAAACATCATCATTGGTACAGAAATAGTCGGTCCCAAGAAAGTTCCATTCTGAAAATCGTATTTTCATTAAAATTCTATTTTAAACATCACCCTTAAAAAGTTCAAATTAAACATTCAGGGCTCGAACCAGTGAAAGTATTTAATACGGTCTTTACGGACCAAAAATGAAAAATTACTAACAAAAATATAACCAGCCCGAGTCAAATAAGAGAACATTTTACTAAAACTATAAATTCAATTTTTTTATAACTATAAAACATGAAGATATCAATAACTCCGAGTCTTCGACTTGGAGTGATCGATTTCTCCATGTTTTGTAACAATTAAAGATGACCGAGTGATGAAATCATTCTTTTATATTATAAGAATATTGTACTTCTTCAAAATTATTTTCATCATTTTAATTCAATTATTATTTTCAAGAATTTTTAACTAAAATTCTTCTTTAAATCAATTATTTTCAATAATTTTCGAAAAAGTACTTTAAAAAATTTCAAATTCATTGGTACAATATTCAATTAAATTTATATTAGAAAATAAAAGCTTCAAATAATATTAAAAAAATTGAATTAAACTTTTTTAAAAAGACTAATTTTAAAATTCAAATATTTCTAAAAAATCACGCACTGTTTTTAATATTCAATTATTATCTAAAATTTTAACTGAAATTAATTTTTAAATAAATTTTTTATTATAAAATTCTACTAGAATTCAATTATTTGAATATAAAAATAAATAGTTTATTGAATATTTAAATGTTTCTTAAATTTTAATTCTCATAAAGAATTTTTAAAATAACTGAATTAATTTGACGAATTTTAATAAAATTTTTAAGATTAATTACATTTTTCGAGGAATTTGATTAAATTTGTATTAAATTTTAATTGTAATTTTGCAATGAGTTTTATTATTTATCAAAATAATTGAATTCCTAAAAAGAATTTTATTATTTACGAAAATAATTGAATCTTGTAAAAATTTTATTATTTATGAAAATAATTGAATTATTGCGAAGAAATTTATAAAAAAATTTGTACATAATTGAATTCCTGTGAAATTTTTATTATTTTAAGAAAATAATTAAATATTTGCGTAGAATTTTATTAAAATTCTTTTAAATAATTGAATTCTTTTGGAAAATTTTATTAAAATACTTAGATATTGATAATCATTGAATTGAGGAACATTTTTGAAAATAATTGAAATTTTGACAAGAATTGTATTAAAATTTTTGAAAATAATTGAATTTCGGAGAAGAATGTAATTATTTCTAAAGATAATTGAAATTTTGACTAGAATTTAAAAAAATTTTTGAACATAATTGAATTTCCGCGAAGAATTTTATTGCTTTTGAAAACTTTTCGTCCTTTTTCAATCAAACTATGGACTTTACGGACTTTTTTTTCAAAAAACTGACTTTTACGAACTTGAAGCAAATTTACGGACTTAGTTCGAGCCCTGAACATTTGTTTAAATTCCAAAAAAATCACTTATTGACAAGCAGACTTACTACTACATTAAATACTGCTCCAATCATAAGACCAAAACTCTGGGCAACGAAAGATACCAATAAACTAATTGTGAAAAACATGGAAAATCTTGTCACGTCAGGAGGTTGAGCAGACATAAAATAGACAATAAAGGAAAATATCGTACAACAAAGTACTGAGACTGGGATATCAATTATATTCACAGAAACGTAGAAAGCCTTCAGACTGTACCACCGATTAAAGTGTTCCTTTTGCAAAATACTCATTTCCGTAGGAACTGAAAATAAATTTAAAAATTACATTTTTGAATAAGCAATAAGAAAATTTTAAATAAAAATAAAAATTTAATTTACATGTTAAAATAGTCAACATCATTGTGGTCATCATGTGATGCATAAGAATACCAAAAAGAAGATTATAATTGTCAATTACACGTTTCCCATCATTTCCTGCTTTAATGAAGAGAGATCCAAGCATAAGTCCCGTACAAATATTTACAATTATTCTCAAATGCGTCAAGGTCTGAAAATGAATTTAATAATAAGTGTTTTAATATTCAAATTTTTTTTTAAGTAGAAAAAAATTGTTTCTAGACAGAAATAATATTCTTTGACGAGAATAATTTAAAAAATAGGTTACTTTTAATAAAAGTGGTTTCATTAATTACATACCGGATCTCTTTTAACTTTAATCATTCCTCTACCAAGAAGAACCTTCAATTGATGTAACTGAGATGTTGCTTGTAAGCTTTCTTCCGACTTTTTCTTTGGACTCGAAGTTATAATACTCTTTTCGTTCTTACGATCCTCTTTCTCCGGAAATGCGGCTAAATTAGGTAAAGAAATTTTTTTGAAAAATTCGAAAACAAATTCAAATAACGAATTTGTTGTTTAACAAAAAAATAAATACAATTAAAAATATTCCGAAAAAATACCTCTCAGTGCCCTTAAATCTAATAAATTGAGCGACTTGTCGAACCACTGTAAACTTTTTCCATTTTGTGTTGCACAAATCATAGATTCTACTTTGTCTTCTCCGTATTCATTACAAGCCAGTTCAATTACTGAAAAAAGTATCTTGTAACATGAGAAATTTATTCTTCTATTATAATTTTTCTAATAATATTTATTTAATTTTTAATTAGATTAATATTTTTACCATAATCAGCTGGATTGTGATACATTGGGCAAGGAAGTTTAACGCTGTCTAAATACGGAACTAATTGATGAACTGCTCCTTGATATAAACATTCTCCATCAGATAGTACATAAACCTAAAAAGAAAATGAATAGGTACTAAATGAAAAAAGCTTTTTTCTTAGTAAGTAATTCTATAAATTACATTTTTTTGTAAATTAAATTACCTATCAGGGTTGCCAGAAAAATTAGATTTTTTCTTTTTCTAATTTCTAGACGAAATTTTAACTTTTTCCCTGACCTAAAAGAATAGTCTGATGCACTTTAAAAATGATTAGATAGACAAAAAATGTTTCTAATATATTTATTTGTGAATATCTTTAATGAATCTTTAATCTATCTTATCTTTGTAAAACTATTCGGAAACAAGAATAGATTTTTTAGATTAAATCTTTAATCATTATCATCAGTTTTCCTTAGATTAAGCTTTTCAAAAATAAAAAATTTCAAACTTAGTAAATAATTTATAAAAATTGATACTATAACTTCATTAAATTATTTTCATGATTTCAATTCAAATATTTTCTAGAATTTTTAACTAAACTTCTTCTCTAATTTGATTTATATTTAATAATTAAACAAAAAGAAGTTCTTATTTCTAATTACAATTATTTAAAATTCATATTTTCTAAATTTGAAATTTTTCGAAATCTTTTGAAATTCAATCATTTATAAAAATTGCAAACACAAATTCCATACAATTCAATTATTCTTGAAATTTTTAAGTAAAATTATCCATTAAATAATTTAAAAATAATAATTTTATGATTTTTCTTCTTAAATTAAAATTATTTACAATTCAAATTGTCTAAATTTTCAATTTGAAACCTTTTGAAATTTAATTATTTATAGAAATTGTAAACAAAACTCTTATAAAGTTCAATTATTTAAAAAATTTCTAAGTATAATAATTCGCTAAATAATTTATAAATAATAATTTTGATTAATCTTCAAAAATTAAATTTTGTACTGATTTTGTAAATAAATAAATTGTTTAAAATAAATTCAATTTCATATTCTGTAAAGTTCAAATATTTTCGGAAATATCCCTGACCTGTGGCAACCCTGCATTAATAAAATTAACACATAAAAAATTACCTGATCAAATAATTGAAAAAGAGAGGCACTCGGTTGATGAATAGTGCACACAATTGTTTTTCCTTGAGAAGCAAGAAGTTTCAACAAATTCACAACTTGCATACAAGAAGAACTGTCAAGACCTCTAAAATAAAAGAAAACAAATTATTATTTTCTAATACTAAAATATGGAAAATTATTTAGAGAATTATTTATGCACTTAGAAAATTTCATTATCTTAAAATAATTTAATCGGAATAGAAAATGGAAAATATTTTTGTTCTATTTTTATGCATCTACATTTTTTAAATTGATAAGTCATGATCTTTATGCGTGTATTCGTAATATTACGATTAATCGATTCTTTTAAAAGAACAAAAAGAAAAAGAGAAACATTAACTAATTTCCTTGTGGGAAGTTCAACCATAATGTCGAACAGAATTTTATCGAAATCCATTCGTTACAATTTCATTGAACTTACGTTGTTGGTTCATCCAGAAACATTACAGTGGGGTTGTTGACCAGTTCCAGCGCAATGGACAATCGCTTCTTTTGACCTCCACTTAATCTTTCTGCTTTAGTTTTTAAATTTCCATTTAAGCTTAGGGTGGTTAAGATTTCATCTATCTGTGACAAATTGAATAGTAGATATGTACTTTACACTTCTTTTCTATACTTAGTTTTCATTGCACAATAAACTATAATTTATTTTGGACTTTCCGCTTATTTTAAAAATACTTTTCTTGTAGAATTATAATTATAAATATTAATATTCTGAAAATTTCTTCAAAAGAAGTACTATTTTGTGTTTATTTTAAAATTCTTTCATAAACTAAATTAAAAAATACAATGTAATTATTTTTAAACTTACAATTTTCTTTTTCTGTTCCGTTGGAGTATCTGTTCCTAATTTGAGATCTGCGGCCACTCTCATATTCTCAGTGACAGTCAGTAAAGGCTGCAATCTGTCATCCTGTGTAATATACGCACTACACCTGTAATCAATTTTTTATTTACACTCAAAATTATGTTTAATAAAATATGACATTAGTGAGATAAAACTTTTTTCGAGTTTTTGTTGAAACTACCTTCGTTTTCTTAATTAAATTCAAATTTTATTCCTTTATCATCGTTCACAAATATTTAGAATAAATGATCCACAAGTTTTGAATGCTCAAATGAACGAAGTATCTTTTTTAATATTTCCTCGAATTACTAATTGTAATAAAAATTGAAAATCAAAATCTTACACTTAGAAACTTACAATAAAATTTTAATCAAAAGAAGAAACAAATAAATTTAATTTATCTGAAGGTTCAGAACTTTAGAAACATTAGAATGATTATTCTTTAAATATCCAATTAAAAAAAACAAACCTTCTGAAAGAATTCAAATCTCGAATTCGACCATTAACGTAAACAGTGCCTTGCACACCGGTTATTCGATATCCGGAAAGAATATCGAGTAATGTGGATTTACCGGCTCCAGAAGGTCCCATTATAGCAATTAGTTGCTTTCCCGGAAGTCTCCCATTGATGCCATGTAAAATTTCTTTCGTTCCTATTTTTAAAAAAGAAAAAAAAGAAAATAAAAGCGTTAAAAAATTTTTTATATATTTTATTTCCAAACTTTTGTATTCAGTTTCGAAATCAAATTAGAAAAAAATACTCTTGAAAAATCCACAAATAGAATAGAAAATACACAATCAAATATGAAAAAGATGACTAAGTTAGACAATCAATTTTTTTTAATTGTTTTACAAATTACAACTTTAAGCAAACATGATTAAAAATTTTCCTCATAGAATTAATGGAAATCTTCTCTTTTTCTCTTTATGTCTTTTTAAATTAATGTGAATTGGTGAGCAAAAAGAGGTTTTGAAAAATTAATAGTCACTTATAATAATTATTCTCAGTGTCATTCACAAACTTCATCATTAAATACGAAGAAAATCATAAAAAAAACTTGTCAAACTTTTTTTATCAGTGATATAAAATATCACCTTTGTTTTTCATCGAGTCGACATTTACTATATAAAAAAGTACTTAATCATTTTTCGTTTGATTTAGAAACAATTAAAAAAAAGTCCATTTGACAATTATTCAAAGGGATAAAATAAAAATTCGTAAAATAAATATTCAAAACAATTGGAAATTCATCAATTAAATATTCGAAACAATAATTGTAAACTCGTAAAATAAATATTCGAAACAATTGTAAATTCGTCAAATAAATATTCGAAACAATTGAAAATTCATAAAATAAATATTCGAAACAATTGAAAAAACAATATAAATACCTTTTCGAAATCCCAAGGAAACATTGTACGTTATATTCTCGAATGTAATGTCCATGTAGTCCTCTTTTTTAATCAACGCGATCTGAGGATTTTTGTCTTTTATTTCCATTTCTTCATTTCTCAAACTTTGCTCCAAATAAGTAGTGCATGTCGAATTTTCATTTTCGTCTGGGCCCTTCGATGCCTCATGCATTAAAACCTCCATTATTCTTTCACTTTTTTCACACTAGAGAAAAATATGAATTTTTGCCGATTAGATGAAATCGACTGTCGCTTTGAGAAAGATAACCAATCTGGAAAAAAATGAAAATTGTCTTCTGTCAATTGAAATAATATTGTTTAGCTGTTACTGATTACTATATGTCGCAATCATGGCAGAAAAGTGGGGAATCTAGATCTTTGTCATCGAATTCTTTTCTTTAATATTTTTTTCATTTCTCTTTTTTTTGAGATGAAAAAATTGCGTATATCAACTGTATTGGTCACACAAATGTTTATTTAAATTTTCTTTGCGGTCATTTTTTTTGTTGAATTATCTTCACTTTTTGCTCATCACGTTCACAATATATTACAATATTTTTTTAATTTAATTGTTAATAAAGTTTTTTTTTTCTTGTTTCCGAAGAGGACAAACGTAAAATTTATGTGTTTTTTTAATTTAACACCTTTGATACTTGTTATTATCTCATCAAATGAGGTAAACTATTATTGTGAGAATTTAATATTTAATTTTGTATTTTCTTGCTGTTCTGTATTTAATAATTTTCAAAAATTAAGGAATAATTTTTTTTGTACATTAACGAAAAAGAAAAGGTTTTGAAAAAATTGATAACTGTTTTACCAAATTTTCGATAAGAATTATTTAATCTAGCTTTGATGAATAAATGTCAATAATCAAGATCGAAGGTCTCGGGTTAGTGGACTTGGATTTAAAGTCCACTTTTATAACAGGTAAAGGTGGATTCTCTAGATTCAAGTTTAGTCACCGATTAAGATTACATCCTCTTGGCATCATTTTTTGCGAGTCTGTGCGTATAAGACGGCCTTGGTTTAAAAAAGTTATTTCATTTTTCACTTTAAATGTCTATTTATTTCACATAGATGCATTATGAATTGTAAATGTCTTATTTATTCTCACGAATCTTTAATCATATTTGCATATTTAAATTTCATTTGCTGTTGCAGAAGAAATATTTTTTTTGTTCCCACTTCCTTCATTGTCATGATTGTTATTAATTACTCACAACTCTTTCTTTTATTTTCTTTTTGAGACAAAATTCTTCAAATTTCTTCTTTTATTAAAAAGAGGTATTTTTTCTAAGTTGTAAATTTTGTCTATAGAAAATTTTTTTTTTTTTTTGAAAATTAAATAAGAGATAAAAGTAAATTAAATTAAATAATTAATATTGATTGAATTTACTGATATATCTATTTTGTAAAATACATCTGACATTGAGAATGGAAATTCTAGGAGAATCTAGTTTCTGTATATAAATGATTTCACTTGAAAATCAGTAAAGTGTAACAATCAGACAAATTGGCACACTTTTTATTTAATGATTGAGGGGGGTAATTGCACGCGACTTTAGCGAGTAAAAGCAATTGATAACATTATTCTGCAAGACAATTGGTGCCTGTCCAAGAAGACTTTAGAACCACGTGCATTTTAAAATGATAACAAACGATAACGGATGGTGGTTACGATCAAAGTCCAAATAAATTATGATTCATATTAAGTATATGTATTGTTACAAGTTTGAATTTGAACCATATATATATATATATATTATCACCCTAGTGCATTCATATCATGTTAGCGTGTTTACGAAAAAAAAGAAAAAATTATGGTCACTTTGCCTTGCAGTGATAAGAGGAAATAGTAACAAGAATGATTATTATAGTCCTGATGAAACTCCTTTGTGTTTCCTACAACGCATCATACAATTTTATTATCTTGATGATTATTTTTAAATATTTATCAACTGTCACAACATACTATAATTAATTTTTACAGTTAATTAATTAAATATTTTTAGTTTTTATATTTAATTAAACATTTTTAATTTTTATAATCAATATTTTCTATTTTTACAAATATTCAATTTGATTGAAAATATTTTTAAATAATAGAAAATGTGGTGTACTTCAGTTAAACAATAGAAAACAATTTTCTAATCTAGCCCTTAAACGATAAAATAGATAATTTACAAAAAAAATTGACCTCTATGAAGAAGTCAATGAATTAATGAAATTAAACTTGAAATTCATTTTTCTAATTAAGTCTAATTTTTAATTAAATAGATTTTTAATTTATTTTGATGGCTTTGATATATTATAATTCTAATGTCGACTTTGTTCTTTAGATAAAAGTTCAATTATTATTTATTGAATATGAGTAATTTATGCCAATCACACTTTCATAAATATTAATTTAATGTAGTTTTGTTGTGAAAAAAAATTGTGAACTAACAATTAATTAATTTAATGGTAATTTATTTTCTTGCAAACATTTCTAACAACTTAATAATAGTTTATTAGTAAACGTGAACATTTGATTTAATTTTAATTAATTAATTTAACAAACATTAGAAATTTTTTTAAAGAGACTCTAAGTGTTTCATGAATTTTTTCCTTCAGTTTTTTCTTTTAAATTTATCTCATAAAAATAATATTTTTATGATGAAAATTGAAATAAAAAAAATTAAAAAACAAATATTTTTGTTGCGGTCCTTGCTTAATCATTCCATTTTAACTTGTATAAAATTTACATATACTTAAGTAGGCGATTTTGTGAATATTTTAATCAATTTTTCTTTGTGTCGCATATTTTATTTTATTCTTAGAAATTGTTCCTTATTTGTGGAATATTAATAGAATAATTATTATTTATATAATGAGTAAATTTACTAGTTTTATTTCATAAATAATTTGTATTCAATAGTAATGTAGAAATTAGTTTTTATGATTTTTAGTAGTATTTAAATTTCATTTACATAAAGTAATTTTCGTTTTGTAAATTAAATAAACAAGTTTTATTGAAACTTTTCTGGTAAGCTAATAACAATTGACGAAAGTGAGTGTTATTGTTTAAATTAAAGTGACTTTTTTTCAATAGAATCACAAATACAGTTAGCCAATTCTTAAGTTTGTCCTACATTAGTGCATCAGATAAATTGAAAAACAGAAAAGTGCGTGAATTTATGTGAACAAAGTTCATAATAATACGTTACAATGCAATGGCATTTGGAACATTAAAAAAATCTGCAATAATGTTAATAATTGATTTCCACTTGCAAAAATAGAAAATATCAATAATTTTTTCAAAGTTATAATGTAGAAATGAATGCAATTTAATATGATTCAAAAATGTGATCGTAGGGATGAAGAGAATGACAACACTTGGATAAAAAAATGTTGACGACCCTTCTTGAATTAGAAAGTTTCTTTAATAAAATTTTTCCAAGAAATTATTTTTTTAATTGTATTTTTGTTTCAAAGTGCTGAGAATATTAAAAAAAAAGAAATTCATCTAAATTGAAAATTGTTTTCTGTTCTCTTGAATTGAGCAATTGAAATTTACTTAGAGGTAAAATAATACTTATAGAAATAACTTTAAACTCACCACTTTATTTCTTCTTGGAGAACATCGGTCCAGATTCCAATTTGGATCACTCAAAATAGAAAAATTTTTCGCCTAGGATAAAAATAAAATGTTATCACGAAGAAACATAAGATTGAAAAATGTCACAAAGTGGTTAATAAAAATTGAGTAAATGAATCAAATGGAGAGTGATTCTGTCTACTGTCTACTTACTACTGACGATTCATCCCAGAATCCAGTACACATGTTCTTCCGTCCTACCTCCCTTCCTATCAATTCCCTTCTTTTTTCTCTCTTTTCCTTGTCCTCTTGTGCCATCCCCTCTCTAATCTCGAACTATGAAAAGAGAAATAAATATCACAAATGATCTACGTGGTATTGAAAACTGTTATTCTCAATTATATGCAAAAGAATGAAAAAGGGCTGTATTTATAAACAATTATTTTGTAATCAGGCATTCGTTAACTATACTCCAACACATATTTGATTCAATGTTAATGCAGTAAAAAACGTAATAAAAGAGAAATTATTTGCTTTTTATGAATACATTTTTTAGCAAACTAAAGACAATTAAGCGTGCAATAAATTACATTTCACCATGAAAATTGTTTTTTTCGATATACTGATAGTTTTCCTCTATTGAGATTTTTTCTATCATTTTTCTGAATCTTACTTGAAAATATTCAAATAAAAAAACTGGAGAAAAGGGAGCCACTTAATATTAACAAAAGTACAAAGTTGAAGTCCACAACGTTGATCAACGAAAAAAATTTATTTAATGCATTCAAGTATTATTTTTAATCATGGTTGCCACAAAATCTAGATTTCAAAATTCCAGGCTTTTTCCAGGTTAAAAATATTAAAAATTCCAGGTTAAAATTTAGGAATTATTTGTGATGAAAAAACAAGAATTTTACATTATTATGTTTATTTTTCTGAAAGTGATACTTTTGATATTCGATTTTTCAATATATTTTTTTTAAATTATATGGTTTTTTCTACTGGAAACTACTTTATTTCATACTCAATAGTAAGAATTTAAGTTGCGCAAAATTAATTTGAAAATATATTAAAGTCTTTCTTCTTTGAATTTTACTCGGTCCAATATGTAAAATTTGAATATTTATAAAAGCAATAATCAAAAATAAAAGCAATCAGACCATTAACTTTATTTTAATGTGCATTCACATTTTTTTAGAATATTTTGAATGTATAAAAACATTATTAATCATCGTGAAGTAATTTTAACTTAAACGGGAGACAAAATTGAAACATTTTTATCACATATAAAGCGGAGGTCAAAAAATTTTTAAAATGCACATAATGATAGAAAA
This sequence comes from Leptopilina syphax, assembly GCA_032872505.1. Lineage (NCBI taxonomy): Eukaryota > Metazoa > Arthropoda > Insecta > Hymenoptera > Figitidae > Leptopilina > Leptopilina syphax. The sequence goes on along the minus strand of CM065469.1, from coordinate 25,316,412 downwards.
AACATTGTATTTTCTGGCACTATTTTTAAAAAATTTCTAAGAGTTTAAAAAAAACCATAAAAATTTAGTTTTCTTATAGAACTCCTATTGGAGACATGTTAAAAAGACTTTAAAGATGAAATTATTTTAGCCATTGTATAAATTCAGTTAAATAAAATTGTTTAATTTTTTAATGATAAGTAAGTGCTAAATTTTTTCTATGAAAATTGTTAATAATATTATCAGAGAGTAGATTTTATAAAATTAATCGAGATATCAAAAATGTCACTTTCAGAAGAACCAGCCATAATTAGCACATTGAAGTCATGTCTAAATTAAATAATTTTCATCTTCAAACTTTGTTCAAAATCTTGAACAAAAAGCAACTGGTAACAAAAAATTTTGACAATCGTAATACTAATAAAGATATAAAATCCTATTTTTAACAGTTTTAGTCAATAATTAAAAAGAAAAATTAAATTGATTTAATTTAGTCAATAATTAAAAAAAAATTAAATTAATTTAAAGAGAAGATAACATGGAAAAGGAAAATTGCATGTTAACATTTTTAAAGAAAAATAACATGTTGAATGAAATTTTTCTTAATATCTTTCATTAACCCAAAAAAATTCCAGAAATTCGTTCAAATTCCATGCTATTTCCAGGTTTTCCATACTCTTTTTCAATTTCCATGCTATTTCCAGGTTTTCCAGGTTTTCCAGGTTTTCCAGGTTGTGTGGCAACCATGTTAATTTAATATTTAATTATAAAATAATTATTATCTAAATATAAACATCAACCTTTACTTTCTAAATAGTTTTGTGTCAATATTGCTGCTTTATTTTTAATTAATTTGCTTAGTGAACCATTTTTTTTCGTTGAGCAACGTTGTGGACTTCAACTTGATAACAAAAGTAACAACTTCTAGTAATAATTTTCAATAATATTCTAATGTAGTAATTGAAAATTAAATCTAAATACTGAACAAGTTATTACAACACGATTAAATATTATAAACAAAAAAAGATTTATTTAAAAATATTGACTTGTCAATATAAGATAGTAACTATTAAAATAACTAATATGTGCGTAAGTTAGTCATTGACCTGTTAAGATCAATATTGGTTACTAATGAGACCACACATTCAATAATAAAATACCAATTTCAAAACAATGATTCATTTAATTTAAAAATATATTAATTGCAATTTGAAAATATGTTAAATCAACACTTTATTAAATAAATGAATGAAATAAATATTACTATAGAAAAAACTAAAAATGGATTAATCTGATAAAACTCAAAAAAAAAAAAATGTGAACATGAACGTCAAACATTTAAATTTAAAAATGAAGTTTACAGGTTAAAGATCGTTAGGTGAAGTATTACATACATATAATTACATTAAATGTTTTTTCTGATAAATTTTAATTAAAAACGTTAAAAACATTGGAACATTTCTCTTTACTTTCTATTATCAATACTGGAATCATTTTGGTTATTTTTTTCAAGATCTAACAACTTTGCACTTGCTTTAATTAATTTTAATGAAAAACATTTAAAATATACAAAATTTAATTTAAACTAATAAATGTTCAACAACAAAATGTTTACAAAAATAAAACTTACAAGCAGGAGTTTTACAAAATAGTCAGGGTTTTCTCAAGAATATCGACATTTTTTAAATTTTGTAATAATGTACAAACTAATTTCATCTTAAAGTTATTATGTTTTAGCACTAATTTAAATTACGTCTTTTATTTAATAAATCAAGTGTTAAAATAACAAAATATACAATTTCGAAAATGTGCAAAAATCGCAAAAATAAAGTCGAATTTAAGGTTAGAAGTACACAAACAAATCTGATGGAAAATATTTTTTTAATAAATTTAACGTTTAATGTTAAATAAATTAATATTTGATTATATTTACCATAAAGTAGTATATAAATAATAATTGAATAACTTAAATCACAAATATATTTTGTTCCGTTTCACTTTTTTCCGTTATTTTTTTTTTTTGTTTTTTTCTTCTCAGAACCATTGATCATGAACTTAATAGATGCCATATACACTTGCTTATAGTTACAAATTATACCGCTAGAGTTACATAAATGAATTCAAATTTCAAACAATCAAATCATCAAATTTATTCTTTTATTGTTCAAAAAGGTTTGTTTATTGTTCAAGCGTAAAATATTATAAAGAATATTACAAAATAGAACTTGTTTTCAGTTTCATTGATTATTTAATTAAATTATAATAAATAGAACAATACAAAATTAGTCTAGTGAATATTTTTGGAACTAAGTTTGTCGATTTCCTCTCTATATGAAATGAGTAGTTTAAGGAAGAAACAGTTTGCATTGTGTCAGTCAGTGTTGTAAACAGTTTTTTACAATTTATTTAAAGACGGAATACAATTAAATATATAATTTGACATTGAAATAATAAAGAGAAAAAATACTAGAAACAACACACAGATTTTTGTTGGAAAACTTTATTTACTTTGCTACCCTTCTTTAACAGTAAGTAAGTATATTCTAGAAAGACTTTTCTAGAATTATTTATTAGCTTCTTGTATAATACAGTTGCATTATCTGCTAGATTTTTATTAAGTTATAAAATTTCGCATTCATAATGCTATGCTATCGTAAAAACAATTTTCAAAAGAAAACAAAAAAATTACATATTTATTAACGACAACAAAATTTGAATATATAGGATTTGCTCCGTACGCAAATTTATTACAAAAAAATTTTTAAAAAAATGGGTGGTGCTCATCTTCACACTCCACAATCTGTATTTCAACACATGATGGGACAGCAAAATGTACCCCAAGAACCAGAACAATGGTTACAAGTACCACAGATTCCTCAACCATCAATGCCATGGAGTATTCCAGCACTTCAGCAACCAGATTTGGTTCGATTTACAGGCGAAAGTCCTCAGCCAAAAAGTTTTTTTTTGCATCAAAAGAGAAAACTTGTAATGCCAGATCTAGTTGACACGTAAGTTTATAAGATTTTTTTCTAAACATGTCATTTTATTTCAAAAATTTTAATACAAAAAAATGTTAATTTCTTTAAATTAAAATAGCTTTTTCATTTATTTTAGTAGACCTTCAAAGCAGCTTATAACTGAAGAAAAAATGGCAGCTCATTTTCAACAATTGCACATTTCTCCCAATTCCACACAAACCTGTAATCAATTTAGTTCACAAGAAGATTTAGAAATGGACAGTACAAATCTAATAGATTTTGAGAAAATGAAGAAACCCCAGGCAAAATTAATTTTATCCGAAGAGCTAAAAAGATTGCAAGAGGAGCCTATTATTCCATCATCAATTTTATCAAAACTGTAAGTGTATTAATATTTAAAAAATGTTTAGTAAACCATTTAAATTTACATTGAATAATGAAACAAAAACTGAGTAGATTCTCTCTTTCAGGGAAAGGCCCTCCATGGCGTTAGTTCTCTGGGAACCACCAAATAAACATTTAAGAATTATGCACACTCCAAGGAATACACCATCAACTCCAATTCTCAATTCATCTGCTGACAATAACAATGCCATGTCCGATGAAGAAGGGAATAATAATAACGAAACCGTGCACGATTTCAACCAAGTAAGACTTCAAAATAATATTACATCAACTTATGAACCAATGGATTTATAAAAATTAACAAAACACTGAGATTTTCTGTTTTTTATAAACTTTTTTTTTTAATGTTGAAAACAGTTGATGAGAAAAGGTAGAAATTTTAAAAATACTTTCCCACATTTTTCGTTATATATCAAAATATGAAATATTTTTTTTTGATTTCTAAAATATTCTATAAAAAGTTTGTTTTTTTATTAATTATTTTTATTAGAAATGTATTTTAGTTTTTCATTATATATTTGAATATTTATTGCGATGAAAAAAATAAATTGTAGTGCAGAGAAGTTAATACAGATTGACGGTGTTACGTACATTAAGTAGAAATTATTCACGCTTCTTTACTGCCATTACAAATATGTTTTTTTTTAATGGAAAAAAATTGAATGAAGAAAGTTTTTGTTTGTGATAAAATAAAATATAAATGTAAATGATAAAAATGACAGTTGTGGAAGAATATGTAATGTTAAATTTACAAATGGTACATTAGCTTCATAATACATAATTTATATTCATATTACTGTTCATTACGTATGTATGAAAATTGTACAATAAAGTATGAATTATCTTCTTAATAATGTTTATAGTATTATTTTTTAGCATTATTATTTCCTCTTAGAATAATTTTCTTCCATTTTTTCTCTTATGACAAAATTTTTTTTAAAAATTGACTTTTCTTTCAAGATTTCAGGGTGACCATATGTTAGTAAAGTCAGGGAAATGACAGGAAAAGAATTGTTTTTCTGCAGGGCTCGAACTAGGTCCTTAAATCCCGTAAAAGTCCGTAACATTGTTTGAAGTCCGTAAAAGTCCGTTTTTTTGAAAATTGGTCCGTAAAGTCCGTAATTTGATTGAAAAAGGTCCGTAAAGTCCGTAAATTGTACGATATAAATATATAATTTGGATAATTTTATAGAAATTTCAAATCATTGTAGGAATTCAATTATTTTTAAAAGTAATCAAATTCTTTCCAAAAATTCAATTATGTTTAAAATTTGTGACGCGTCGCGAAGAAAAGCACCTAAGAAGCAAAAAACCGATTTTTGGATTATGATTGCTTCAGATAAATTAAAGATTACTTTTTAACTATCTGAACTCAAAATTAATTTTTATCAAATACTTATCTGAAATACTTTCGTAATAATGATTTACAAAACAGAAATTCGTGCTAAGAGTTGATTTTCTCTTTCCTTTTTTCCTCCACCTGTAAAATTTTCGATATGCTTCTAAGGTGCTTTTCTTCGCGACGCGTCACATTTTTTTAAATTCTTGTCCAAATTTCAATTATCTTTAGAAATAATTATAAATTCTTCTCCGAAATATCAATTATTTAAAAAAATTTTAATAAAATTCTTGTCAAAATTTCAATTATTTTCAAAAATTTTCCTCAATTCAATGATTTTTAATAGGTATCTACTATTCTAATAAAGTTTTCCAAAAGAATTTAATGATTTAAAAAAATTTAATAATAATAAAATTCTTATTAGTAATTCAATTATTTTGATAAATAATAAAGCTCATTGCAGAATTTCAATTATTATTAATACAATTTTAATCGAATTCATCGCAAAAATGTAATTATTTTTAAAAATTTTATTAAAATTCGTCAAAAGAATTAAAATAGGTATTTAAAAAATTGTTGATTAAATTCTTTGTGAAAATTCAATTTTAAGAAACATTCAATTATTTAATAAAATATTTATTTTTTTATTAAATAAATGAATTCTTGTAGAATTTTCTAACAAAAATTGATTTAAAAATGGATTTCAGTTAAAATTTTAGATAATAATAGAATATTAAAAGCATTAGAGCGCAAATTTTTAGAAATAATTGAATTTTGAAAAGGTTTTAGATTGAAATCTTTGAAAATTTGAATTTTTCATATTTGTAACTAACAATTTTGTGGAATTAATTTTTTTTTTAAGAAAGTTTAATTGCTGATTTTTTTATATTATTTGAATTGTTTATTTTAAAAAAATTTTTGAAAATAATTGAATTGATAATGATTTTATCAATTTGCCATCTTTAATTATTATAAAAGATGAAGAAATCGATCACTCCGAGTCGAAGACTCGGAGTGATCGATTTCTTCAAGTTTTAAAGTTATGAAAAATTTAATTAAAAGGTTTTTTTATTTGACTCGGACTGGTTATATTTTTGTCAGCAATTGGTCCGTAAATGGTCCGTAATTTTAAATACTTTCACTGGTTCGAGCCGTATTTCTGAGAAATTAAAGAAATTGAGACTTTTTCCGACTTTTTTCAAAAATTGCGAATTTTTCGACTTTTCTTTTAAATATTGCAACAAAATAACACATTTTCTAATATAAAATGTAACTTATATCGATTTTTAAAGTGCGAAAAATAACTATAAACAAATCTTTCAAAAATAATTTTTGAATCACTTTTTTAAGATATAATTAAATTTTTCAAATCTATCTGTAAAAAAAAATCTTTTTGAATAATTGAAATTTTCTAAAATTTAATTGAAAATAATTAATTTTTTTTTAAGTATTTTGTTACAATTTTGGAAAATCAACGTTTGAAGAATTTTAATTGAAAATTTTGAAAATAAGTTGAATTATCAAAAATGGTAATGAAAAATCTTTAAATGTAAAATTTAAAAATGAACATTAATGAAAATTGGCTTCTAATTTTTTAAAATTCAATATTTTCTATATTTTTAATTGAATTTTTCCGAAAATTCAAATACACACGAAAAATAATATTTTAGAATTATTTTTAACATTTTAGAGAAAAAAAATTGTGTTAAGAATTTTTAATTAAAATTCATCAAAAAATTAATTCATTTTTTTAAATTAGAGTAGAACGGGGTGAAATAGCCATGGTGCAAAAAAGCCATTTGACTTTTATTTGAAAACTAATTAACCGATTTATCAGCTATTTAGAATATAAATACTATCAGTTAATACGCAACTTTTGATACTAGTTTGGATGTTGTACCTATATTAATATAATTTTTATTGTAATTTTAATTTTTGAGTTGCTCTGCGTATAATATTTCGATGAACTTTTCGAACATATTACAACCTGTTTAAGTGAAGGGGTAATACAAGTAAATGTTTGTACATAAGGAGAAAACTATACTCAAAACGTATTCAATGTTAATTTTTGGAAATTGAACTGAATTTAAAATTTATTTTAGCTTTTAGAAAAACTGGTCTTGGGGGTGAAAAAGCCAGGGACAAAATCCATTGAATATTATGTGAAATTCATTTGTTTTCTACTTAAACTAACCTTCTAATTTTACAAAATTTTCGCGTGTTTACTTAATAAAATTAATTAAACACGACGAAAAAATAGTATAAAGTGCGTTAAAAAATAAACATCAAAAAAACGGTTGCAACAAAATATGGCATCTGTGGTGAAATTTAAGGAAGACTTTAAAAAAAGGTACAAAAACTTGGCAGTGTAAATCAAAAACAGGTAAACTTAACATAATATTCAATTTTCCTTGCTAAAAGCTCTTTAAAATTTATTAAAATATTTTAAAATTAGGATTATTTGTCATGTCAATAAAGGAAAACTATAAAAATACCTAAATTAATAACATATTTTGATAAAATCGCGAGGTGGCTTTCTCCCCCCACCAGGTGGTACAAAAAAGCCATTTGCAGAGGTTTCGTAAAACTCTTATAACTTAGTCCTTTCATAGGATAAAAAATATTCCCGTCAAGAATATTCAAGCTTAATAACTAAACTTTCAATGCCAATTGAAAATTTGAGAAAAAAATTTTAAATTCAGATTTTATAAATTAAAATGTAAAAATGTGGCTATTTCACCCCGTTCTACTCTATAGGTACAAAAATTCTTTTAAGAAATTCAATTTTTTTCAAAAAAATACTTTAAAATATTTTTAAAAACTAATTCTTAGAATTGTTTTATCAAATTTTTTTGATTCAATTTCGAACAAAATGAATAAAAATGTATAAAAATTAAATTTTTTAGACTGTAAAAAGAATTTTGTTAGGGAAAATAGTTTTAATAGGTGTCAGTAAATTGTCAGGGAAATTGATAAACTAAAAATTGTGACCACCCTGGATTTTAAAATAAAAGAATTTTTTTTAAATGATTTTAATAAATAACTATTTATTATCGAAAACAAAGATTCTATACAATCTTGCCAGGTGAATTTTTAAATAAATGAGATTTTTATTAAGAGTTAAAAAAATATTTTAATCTAGAACATATTTTAAATTCTCTCCTTATACCAAAAAAAATTGACAATTTGAAAACAATTTCATGCTATTTATATAAAACCATTAAATTGAACCCATAAATTAAAAAAATACAATGTGAATATAAAATTTAAAATTGGATTTAATTTTTTTCTTTGTTAAAAATGAAATAGCTCGCAATTGTTTTGGAAAGCCCTTAAAAAGTTTGCTTAGGTTCTACTAGGTTTGTCGCTCATTATCGAAGTTCTTACAGTATTTGAGTCTTCCATTATGCTTGCTTTAAATGTATCTGCATCCTCCAAAGGCTCACCATTGATTGCACACGCTATTTTATCGTGTTCTAAGATAGTAACATGATTTCCTTCCAGCGTGTAAATCTCCACTTTGTCTCGTGTTATCTGCAAATGTTTCCAATTAAAGAATTATTATTAATGGCCTATCCCACGTGTTTTGATTTTCGATAAATTGTTTCATTGTATAATTTTTTATACACGAAAAATATTATATTACTGAAATTGAATTAAAAGTAAAATACGCACCGTTCGAAGACCGTAATCGTCTGAAATTTCACGAAGAGTTGGTTGCGATGGCTTGAGGAGAATAATTTGTGATCTGATAGGTGCTAATGTTGCATAGTTATAGGCTTGCAATGCTAATAGACGATTGTAAACGGCTGTACAAATATTTCTTTGATCTTCTGGCGCGACATTCATTATTGGATTATTGGGCACTTCATTGGTTAATACCTCCAATTTTTGATACCAATTTGTACATTTTTCCAATTTGACGAGAAACTGAAATTGAAAATGAATTATTATTGAGAATTAGTTATTCGGAGAATGAAACATTTTAAGAGCATAATGAGAAAATTGTTTACTTCGCCACTTAAATTCGGTGCCATTATGTCCATTAAACCTAAAAGGAAGTTTGTTTCCAATTCCCCCTTGTGAGTGGAAGGAAGTTGTTGTTCAACGAGTTTTTTCATAATTTCCGGGGAACCGTCAATAAGTACTATTCTGCCGGTGAAACCTTCGTTTTCTAATAACCTGGCAAGCTCTATTGTTACGACGCATCCAAACGAGTAGCCTACCAGGACAAAATCTCTACGATTCTTCGATCTCTCGAGTACAATCTAGAAATAGTAGAGATGGTAAAATAAGTTACTGAGTAGATAATTTTTATGTAGAGTTTACTCACGGGTAATAGTTGCTTAGCCATCTCAATTATGGAAAGTTCCGTTTTCATATTCTTGACAAGTTGCAGGCAAACAGCTCGTGATTTCATCTTTTCAGTGAGTGGTTTAAATACAGCTCCATAACCTTCGATTCCAGGAATGAGGTAAACTTCCTGTCTGCCTGGTTCATTCTTTGATGGTAATTCGTAAGCTTCGTCTTGATTGAGATCACCGGTACCCAAGACACGGATTAAGAGTCTCATTCCGGCGATTGATTCTGTATTTTTATTTTTATCCTTGGCGGCTGCGAGTTTCTTCTCGGTTTCCTGATCCTGACTTGCCATTTGTACGAGTTTGGCGAAATTAAGACTACGAATATCTTGAGCCGTGAGGAAGACTTCGAATTCTCTCTCTAGTGTTTGCTTGATCTCGACAGCCATCATTGAATCCATGCCCAACTCGGCTAAGGAAGTTTGTTGACTCACGGTTTTCAGGTCCTTCAGACCCATTATATTGAGGACAGCGTCGACAATGTTTGTCGCTCCAGCGCCTCCTGCTCTTTTCTCCGCGACAACCATACTCGCGACAATAGGTTTATCTTGTCGTAGAAAACCATCAAGTTCCTTCAGACAAGATAGAATGGTCTGTTGGAGAGTTCCACCGATGACTAATTCCTTGTGGTCCTCCTGCATTTCTGCCACGAGACCAACATCTCCCACTGCGCCCCATTCGACGGCCAAAGCAGGTAAACCTTCAGCGTGACGCCTCTCGCAAATCCTCTCCATGACGGAGTTGGACATTCCATAATTCGACTGTCCGGCATTACCACGACCGCAAGATACTGATGAAAATACAACAAAGTGGCGCAATTTCGGACACATTTTTCTCGACAGTTCATCTAGTAGTTTTGTACTCCAAGCCTTTGATCTGAAGGACTCCTCAAAGGTCTCGGGTGTTTGATTTTCCCATAGACTGTCTTTCAAAACTACTGCCAGATTGAAAATTGCATCAATTGGTCCAAGTTCAGCTGCAGTTTTGAGAATTGATTGACAATCTTCTCTCTTTGATGCGTCTTTTCCTGGGACGATGACAACTCTCACTCCATAGCTTCTCCACAGTTCTACTCGCATACGTTGATAACCGTTTCTTATTCCTGTTCGAGACGTCAACACCAAATTCTCTGCTCCTCGGAGTACTAGCCAATCGGCTAATTCTAATCCAAATCCACCTAGACCTCCAAGAAGAATATAACTGCAACCTTTCAAACAGTGATATCTGGGCAGAGCTGGAACCAGACCATCCACTGGATCTTCCTCTTCGCATACTTTTATCATCACCTAAAACAAATTTCAAATTAAATTAAAGACAGGCTTCGCACTCATCTACTAAAACCTACTATTTACTACTTTTTTACGTTATGCTACTATTTGGGTACTTTTTCTAGATTTCACCCACTAAAAGCTCCTATTTCTGTTTTTTTCTTTTGAGAATTTCCACTACTTTAAATTCTCTAATACTAGAAATCAAAAAACTATTCGAAAAAATTGTAATCGAATTCTTTAAAACGATTCAATTATTTTCAAAAAATATTCGAAATTCAATTATTTTCAATATCTAGTATGTATTCTCATAAAATCTTGCAAAAGAATTCAATTACTAAAAAAAGAAAATGATAATATTCATCCAAAATTCGATTATTTTCATAAATAATAAAATTTCCACTGGAATTCAATTAATTTAGAATATCATTTTCAAAAAAATTTCAAAAAATCAGATATTTAACAAAATTTTTATACAATTCTTCAAAATAATTTAATTATTTTCACTGATAATAACATTTTTTATGGAAATTCAATTATCTAAAAAAATTTGATAAAATTCTAAGCAAGAATTCAATTATTTTCATAAATAATAATAATAATTGAAAAAAATCAGAGATGAGCCTTTTTTGAAATTCACGATTCAATTTTAATTGAAGTTTTTTGAAGTAATTAAAATTATTCTTTTAGATTTTAATAAAATTCTTACCAAGAATTCAATTATTTATTTACCTAAATAATTTTTCAAAAGAATTCAATTCTGTCGATAAATAACAAAATTATTCCCGAAAATTCAATTATTTCCAGGCATTTCAATAAAATTTCTAAACAAAATTCAATTATTTAAAAAATTTTTTGTAAAAATCTTCTTAAGAATTCAATTCTTTTCATGAATAATAAAAATTTCTCCGGAAATCAATCAATTAAGGGTACCCCACTACTAAATACCGGGCATCACTAAATGATTCTAAATAATCAAATAAGCGACAGCACTGTATTTGACGTCACAGATTCCCTTTCCCTTTGCCCCCCGAAACCCCTTGTCTACTCAACTCACTAATGACTGCACTGTTCAGAACTGCACTATTCAAAGATCCTACTGTATTTAAATTTTTTCATGAATAATCAAATTCGTTGCAGGAATTCAATTTATTAATAGGATGAGAATGAAGTAAATATTTTTGATGAAAATTAGGAAAAAGTCAGGAAAATAAAATATAGAATGGAATTTTTGTCAGTTTTGTGAAGTGTCTAAAACGAGTTTTTTTGGTTGTCAAGTTTAATTTTTTGATAGCTGCCTTTTTACTACTTTTTTAAAATTAATTATCGAGTCAGAAGTCTGTAAAAACTACAAGCAACAAATAGATAAGTTAATTTGAAAAAATTACCTTGCCAATATGTTTTCCCGCTGCCATGTACCTGAAAGCAGCTTCCACTTGATCCTTCGGAAACACAGTCCTCGTCAATGGTTTTATAGCACCCGAACGTAAATATTTATCCACAAGATGTTTTAACTCAATTTTCCTTTCATCAGGAGAATCAAACATATTATCCAACATCACACCCTGAAAACTGATCTCCTTTAAGAAATTCTCCATTCCCAGCGGATTATTCGCCACAAGATCAAACTTTCCAATCTCCAAGAAGCGACCATTGTCAGCCAAGCAACGAACAGAAGCGAGTAATTTCTCCTCAGCCAACGAATTCAGAACAATATCAACACCACGACCATCGGTCTGTTGGAAAATCATGTACTCAAAACTTGTGTCACGAGAATTACCGATATGATCGTCAGGAATTTGTGGAAAGTGTTCTCTAATGAATTTCCGTTTTTCCGGTGTTCCAACAGTGGTGAAAACTTCACAACCCTCATAAAGAGCGAGATTTATAGCCGCTTGGCCAACACCACCGGTACCAGCGTGTATCAAGACCTTATCGCCTTTCTTCATCTTTCCACTCAAATAAAGCGCATAGACGCAAGTGCCATAAACGCAAGGAACTGTTGCCGCATCTTCTAAACTCCAATTGTGGGGAACTTCCCAACAGAGATTTCTGTCTATCACACGCATATTAGAGAGGCACCGGCTGTTCAACATGCCCATAATTCGTCGGCCTTTGGGATCAATGCCAGAGTATTCAAATCCAATGACGCAATCTTGTAATTGCCTGGTTTTTGCCACAACTTCTACGGCTAGTTTTCCAGTGGCCAGCATAATATCTCGGAAATTTAAAGGAGCGTAGACGATTTTAACTAGATCGTCGTGTTTGAAACCCGGTGGATGTGGTCCTTCGAGCCATGACAGGGAACTTAAATCTCCTCTCACCAATTGATTCATCCACAAGTGACGGATGAGTTTCGGTTCTACTGGTGGTAACTTCAAATGTCTGGAAAAAAAGAAAATTATTCAATATTTCAATCTTGAAATGAAATTAATTTTAATTCATTTTAATCAGGATTGCCACAATTTAATTTTCTTTTTTCCTGACTTTTCCCTGATTTTCAGACAAAATTTTCACTCTGTCCGGTCCCTAAGGAATATTCTGATTCACTCTAAAAATTGTTTAATAATCAAAAAATGTTCTAGGTATTACATTTATTCACGAATTTCTTTAATTGTAAAATTATTCGAAACCATCAATAACTTGTTTTTAAATAAATATTTAATCAATAAAATGAATAAATATTAATATAAATATAATAATATAATATTATATAATAATAATAATAATAATATTATATATATATATATATATTATTAATATATTTTAAATATTTAATATTTTTTTTTATTTATTTATTTTTTTTTATTATTAAAGATATTAATAAGATAGGAATTAAGATTTTCAAAACATTCAAATTCAAATCTTTTTGAAATTCAATAACTTATAATAATTAAAGATGACCGAGTGATAAAATAATTATTTTTTTGTTATAAGAAAATTGTTAGCTGTAAATACTTCAAAAATTATTTTCATTATTTAAATTCAATTATTATTACCTAGAATGTGGAACTAAAATTCTTCCTTAAATCAATTATTATTTTTAATATTTTTTTGACAAATTTCTTTGAGAATTTTCAAATCCTTCCATTTCCTAAAATAAATTTTATGAAATTTTGGTTATTCGGAAATTCTTCAATTAAATATTTCATAAAAAATAAAAACATTAAATAACTTCAACAGAAAAAATTCAATTAAACAAGTTCAAAAAAATTGTTAGTTGAAATTATGAATAATTCAGATTTTCAAAGATTTTAATTTGAAACCTTTTCAAAATTCAATTATTTCTCAAAATTCACGCTATAATGCTTTTAATATTCAATTATTATCTAAAATTTTAACTGAAATTCATTTCTAAATTAATTTTTATTAGAAAATTCCTCGAGAATTCAATTATTTAAATAAAAAAAATTAATTTAAGTAATTTAATGATTTTTAAAATTCAATTCTTTCGACGAATTTAAATACAATTTTTAAGAATAATTACATTTTTCAAGCAATTCAATTAAAACAATTGTAAAAATAATTGATATTCTGCGATGAGTTTATTATTAATGAAGATAATTGAATTCTTTAAAATAATTTTATCAAAATTTTTGAAAATAATTGATTTCTTTCAAGAAATTTATGAAAATTTTTAAAAAGTAATTGAATTCTTATTAAGAATTTCATTATTTAAGGAAATAATTGAATTCTTGTGAAGAATTTTATTAAATTTTTTTTTTTTAAATTGAGTTTATTTGGAAAATTTTATTTAAATAGTAGATCTTGAAAATCATTAAATTTTTGAAAAATTTTGGAAATAATTGAAATTTTGTTAATAATTTTATTAAAATTTTTGAAAATAATTGAATGTCAGAGTAGAATTTTATTCTTGATAATAATAATTTAAATTTTGACAAGAAATTTAAAAAATTTTTAACATAGTAATTATGTTTAAAAATTCAATTATTGAATTTCTGCGAAGAATTTTATTACTTTTGAAAGTTCATCTATTAATGAAAATTGTAAATGCAACTCTATTAAAATTCAATCAATTTTGAAATATTTAAGTAAATTATTCAAACAAAAAATACATTAAAATTCATCATTTTCTTATGAATTCTAAAAATTAAATTTTTTCCAGTACTTTTAATAAAAATTCCTGACCTTCCCCTGAGCAATATTACTTTCCCTGACTTTTCTCTGAATTCCCTCAATTTCCTGACCTGTGGCAACCCTGTTTTAATTATTTCTATTAATTCACCTGTAAGAACCCCAACAATTTCCAGGACGTAGAACATTAACCGACAAGTCCATTTTCAATTGTTTCAAATAGAACGGATTATTTATAGAGAATTCAGGAGCTTTTGAATCTTGTATTAATACACCTCTGACAATTTCACCGCCTGGCTCTTTGGTCAAACAGTTAACAAGTCCAACTAATCCCGATTCAAAATCTCCTTCCGCCACGATAACAACTCTCAAATTTCCACTGAAATCCTTCTCAGCCTCAGCTTTTAGTGTCTTTTTCATTTCCTCAACCCAAGAGAATTCGCTGTTGTTTATTTTTATTACAGATGAATATTTAATGAGTCTGTCTCGTTTTCGAAGTAAAACTACAACACCTTTCTCGGTCTTTTTCTCGAGTACGATATCTGCATCATTATTCTCGGTAGAGTCGGGAATAATTGCATCATTTGATTCACAGCTGATTACAAAACCCCCATCTTTCACGGCGAAGAGCAATTTCTTTAAATCTTCGGTTTTGTTTTTCGTCAAGAGCTGATGACCAATTGCAATCAAAGCATTTGCTTCGGTTGTTACTACTTTCTTTGGATCATTGAGAATAATATTGGTGAGAGCTTCATTTTCCTCGAAAGTTTTCATAGTGCCGATGTTAACATCTGCTTGAATAAGAGGCATGTCACCGAGGGTTTCCAATATTTTTGGTGATACCAAATCATCGATGGAAATATTCTCATCGTCTGCTAATTCCACTGATTTTACTTTAATTCCCAAGTGACATTCAAGCGCAATGTGTGTTGCGATACGAATAGCCGTTTGGAACGGAATTTCAGCTCGATCACGATGAGCGATAAATTTGTATTCTTCGAGTACTGGCTCTCCGGCTGGCTTCCTTCGCGAGATGGCACTCGCCTTTAAACCTCTAACTTCAACTCCGCCGGAAACTAGAGCTGAGAAATCCTTGTAGACGAAGACGGGAAATACTGAAAAATAAAATAACATTTTTTTTTTGGTTCAAATTGTAGTGAGAAAGTAATTTTCTTACCTTTCTCTTCACCCATTGCTCGAATTTGATTTAAATGCACTTTGGTGTCGATCACAAGTTTCTGGATTCCTGTTGGAACGAAGAGTCCTCTGGTATCGGAACCTAAGATTTGCATCTGCAGCATGTTGTCCATAAAAGCAACCCAATTATTGGCCCAAGCGATGTGGCCCTTCTCTCCTTTTATCGAAGCACTTTTTATGCTGCGGAATAATCCAGAGTATTGATAACCACGAAGTCTCAACTCCTTGTATACATCTCTAGTCTGCATATCTTCATCCATCTCTAATTTGGGCGTTAGGTCAGGATTAATTCTCTCATCAGATGGATTTTGTGTCGCCCGGATGAATCCTGTCACGACTGCTACGCCGCCTTCGATTACTTCAAATCTTCCAGTACCTGAAATTATTTCAAAATTTTGAGTAAACACATCATTATTGCAAATTAATCAATTACTATCAATTTGACAATTTATTCAGAAACTGAAATCAATTACCCTTCTGTATCATGACCGTTAATTCAATGCTGCCCTCCTTTGGAATAGTCGTCGCTCTCAAAAATTTGACATCCTCGAATACCACCGAAACTTCAGTGTACAATTCTCCTCTCATCATTCCAACGGTTTCCCAAGCAAGAGTCAAATATCCAGTAGCCGGGAAAAGATTTCTCCCGTCAATCACATGTCCAGACATGTATTCAAAGTCCTCATCGGAAAGAGTCACCTCAACTATTCTTTCTCCCGATACAATCTTCTCTTGCATTCGATAAGAAGTTACATACCAATCGTCGGAGTGCTCCCAACGAATAAGCGGCGAAATCATAGGAGTGCCACGACTAACTGGATATTGAACTTCAGGATAGATATTGTGTAACTCGGGTTGAAGACCAATATTGTACAATTTTCCGAGACCTTGAAGAAACATTTCTGCATTATCTTTATAGCCACGCTTAGTTAGAGCCACATTAACAACACTTGGAGCGAGTGATCTTCGCAGAATTGCCTGCAAAAGACCGTGCGGTGCAATCTCAATAGTCACTGCATCCTTAGAAATGGCGGCACTGGTTTCTTCGAAAAGTACTGAACTCAAGAGATTATTCGTGTGATATTCTGCCGACGACAATTGCGCGAGAGTCGAATTCCATTCACTTCTTGGTACTGACGAACTGAGCCATTTGTTGGAGCGTGCTTTTGGATTTGGAATCACCTTTTTCAAGTAGGCCAACAATTTTGGACCCATTGGAGCAATGTACTTGCTGTGGTAGGGAATATTGCTGCAGGGAACTTCCTTGGCGAAGATTTGATTTGCCTGGGAAAAATTATAGAATTCAATGTTAATTACTCAAAAATAATAGAATTAAGTGCCAGTAATTCAGGACTCAAACTAGGTTCGTAAATCACGTAAAAGTTCGTTTTTTTGAAAAAGGTCCCTAAAGTCCATAATTTGATTCAAAAGAGATGAAAAGTTCGTAAATTGTACGATATAATTTTGAGAATTTTAGACAAATTACAAATGATTGCAGAAATTCAATTATTTTCAAAAGTAATAAAATTCTTCGCAAAAATTCAATTATATTCAAAAATTTTTTTAAATTCTCTTCAAAATTTCAATTATATCTTTAGAAATAATTAAATTCATCTCCGAAATTCAATTATTTTCAAAAATTTTCCTCAATTCAATGATTTTCAATATCTACTATTTTCATAAAATTTCCCAAAAGAATTCAATTATTTAAAAAAAAATTAATAAAATTCTACACAAACTTTTAATTATTTTCAAAAAATAATATAAATTTCACAGAAATGTTATTATTTACAAATTTTTTTATAAATTTCTTCGCAATGATTCAATTATTTTCATAAATAATAAAATTTTTACGGGGATTCAATTATTTTCGTAAATGATAAAATTCTTTTTAGGAATTGAATTATTTTCATAAATAATAAAACTCATTGTAGAATTTCAATTATTTTTAATACAATTTTAATCGAATTTCTGGAAAAAATTCTTAAAAATTTTATTAAAATTCGTAAAAAGAATTCAGTTATTTAAAAATTTATAGATAAAATTCTTTATTAGAATTCAATTTTAAGAAACATGCAATTATTCGATAAATTTTTATTTTTGTATTTAAATAATTGAATTCTAGTAGAATTTTCTCATAAACATTGACTTAAAAATGGATTTCAGTTAAAATTTTAGATTATAATTGAATTTTAAACGCATTAGAGCGTAAATTTTTAGAAATAATTGAATTTAAATAAGGTTTTAGATAAAAATCTTTGAAAATTTGAATTTTTCATATTTTTAACTAACAATTCTGGGGAATTATTTTTTTTCAGAAATTTTAATTGCGGATTTTTTTTTAACTATTTAAATTTTTTAATTTAACTAAAGAATTTACGAATAGGTAATTGAAATTTTGTAAAATTGAAATTATAAACGAATGAATTTAAAAATTATTAAAGAACTTTTTCAAAAATTATAAAACATAATGGATTTATAGAAGATGTTTAGTTAAAAACACAAAAAACAATTTAATTTTGTAAAAGTTACAAATTATTGCAAAAATTTAATTATTTTCAAAAGTAATAACATTCTTCGCAAAAATTAAATATTGTTTAAAAGTAATAAAATTCTTCTTACGGATTCAATTATTTTCACAAATATTAAAACTTATTGCAGAATTTTAATTATTTTTAATACAATTTTAATTCAATTTCTCCAAAAATGTAATTATTCTTAAAAATTTTATTAAAATTCGTTAATAGAATTCAATTATTTGAAATCTTTTTGATAACGATTCTTTATGGGAATTGAATTTTAAGAAACATTCAATTATTCAATAAATTATTTATTTTTGTATTTAAATAATTGAATTCTAGTATAGAATTTTCTAATAAAAATTGATTTAAAAATTAATTTCAGTTAAAATTTTAGATTATAATTGATTATTAAAAGCAATATATCGTGAATTTTTAAAAATAATTGAATTTTGAAATTAATTTTTTTGAAAAAGTTTAATTCCGGTTTTTCTTTATATTATTTGAAGTTCTTATTTTCTAATATATATTTAATTGAAGAATTTACAAATAATTGAAATTTCGTAGAATTGAATTCTGTAAAGAAATGTATTTGAAAATTGTCAAATAACTTTTTCGAAAATTATTAAAAATAATCGATTTTAAGAAGAATTGTAGTTAAAAATTCTTTGTAAATAATAATTGAATTGTAAATGATTTTATTAATTTGCCATTTTTAATTAATATAAAACATGAAGATATGAAAAATTAAATTTGTAGTTTTAAGTAAAATGTTCTCTTATTTGACTCGAACTGGTTATATTTTTGTCAGTAATTGGTCCGTAATTTTTTATTTTTGGCCCGTAAAGTCAATATTTTTAAATACTTGCACTGGTTCGAGCCCTGGTAATTACTCTAAAGGAAAAGAAATAAAAATACTTGTACCACGAGGAAGCGGAATTAATTTAAACAGACCTGTAATTGGGCAACAAAATTTTTCATTGATTCCGCTGGTCCACTGATGGTCGCACTGTCTGATGAATTATGACAGGCAATTTCAATATCAGGAGGGCACAAATCCTTCAAATCTTCGTATCCCAAACCAACGGCGGCCATTGATCCTCTCACAACTTCAGTCTCAATAGAGGCGAGACCTCGGGAATAAGCACAAAGTACCATTTGTTCGGCAGTGAAGCATTTATCGGCGTAAGCACAACCCAATTCTCCGACAGAATGACCGATTATATAGTCCGGTGTAATACCCACGGATGTCAGCAAATCAACCAAACCGATCTGAAATTGTTTAGTTTAATCGTTAAAAACAACCTTCTCACTCTCCTCTCAAGCGAGGATCACTCCTTCGCTTTCCAATCGAGTTCATCTTTACCTGGACAGTTGCAATTCCAACAAAAGAATTAAGAATATTGTCAAATATCTTCTTGTCCTTGCTTGTCAGAATATTGTAAATATCAACACCACGGGGTTTTAGGACAGCGTCACATTTGCGTACAGCTTCAGCGAAAATGGGGAAACGCATAAGTGCTTCTCCTGAAATTTAAAAAAAAATTGTGTTCTTCAATATAAATTCGTCTCATGTGCACAAATTTTTTAAGACAATTGCCAGGGTAGCCACATGTCAGTAAAGTTAGGAAAATGTCATAAAAACAACATTTTTGTCAGTAAAATCAGAGAAATGACAGGAAAAAAAATTTTTGTCTGGGAAATTAAAGAAATTGTAACTTTTTCCGACTTTTTTTCAAAAATTGCGAATTTTTCGACTTTTCTTTTAAATATTGCAACAAAATACCACATTTTCTAATATAAAATGTAACTGATATCTATTTTTAAAGTGCGAAAAATAATTATAAACGAATCTTTCAAAAAATAATTTTTGAATCACTTTTTTAAGATATAATTAAATTTTTCAAATATATATCTGTAAAAAAAATCTTTTTGAATAATTGAAATTTTCTAAAATTTAATTGAAAATAATTAATTTTTTTCAAGTAGGTATTTTGTTACAATTTCGTAAAATCAACTTTTGAAGAATTTCAATTGCAAATTTTGTAAATAATTGAATTATCAAAAATATTAATGAAAAATCTTTAAATGTAAAATTTAAAAATGAAAATTCGCTTCTAATTTTTTAAAATTCAATATTTTCAATATTTTTAATTACATTTTTCCGAAAATTCAAATACACACGAAAAATAATATTTTAGAATTATTTTTCACATTTTAGAGAAAAAATTATATTACAAAAATTCTTTTAAAAAATTACATTAAAATATTTTTAAAAACTAATTCTTAGGATTTTCTTTGTCAAAATTTTTTGATTCAATATCGAACAAAGTGAATAAAAATTTATAAACATTTACTTTTTTAGACTTATTAAAAAATTATAAATATTTATAGTTAAAATTCTTCAAAAATTTGATTATTTTTATTCATATTCTTCAAGAATTAAATTATTTTAAAAAGATTTTATCAAATTTCAGTTGTATGGAAATTTTTCAATTCTATATCATTAAAATCTTTCAAAAATTATTGAAATATAGTTTTTTAAAAATTAATTGTAAAAATTTCTTTATTATAATTTTTTGAAAATATTTTACCTTAATAACTTAAGCACGGACAGTTACAATTATTATAAATAATCGAGTTTTTGTATTTAAATAATAATTGGATTCTAGAAGAACTTTCGAAAAATCATTTAAAATAATTTATTTAGAAATGAAGTTAAGTTGAAAATTCTAGAAAATAATTGAATTCACGTCTCGTAATTATTTGATAGATGAAAGATGATTTACCCATTCCAGGCCATTGGGAACCCATTCCGGCGAAGACGAACCAAACGGGTCGTTTATTGCCCGGGAAATGTTGAATTTCTTTAATCGGACTGCTTCCAACGTCTTTTCCTCCCATTATGGAATATCCTCTATACAAATGACTCGGAATGTCCTCAGAATGAATATCATGAAGCAGTCTCACGTGCTCGACATCTACCGGACGGCTTTCGATCTTTCGAAAATTTCAAATATACAATATTAATATTTTGTTTAAAAGTTCATTAAAATTTTTTTTTGAATTCTGTCAGCGATACCAAAAGATTTTACAATTTTTAATCAGATCGCCTAAAGAAAAATTCAAAAAAGCTCATTTTAGTTATTTGACAACTTATCTGAATGATAAAAGAAATTTTTACATTTATATAATTTAAATAATAAACATCTTAAACTTCTTTGTTTAGCCTGATTTGAATTTATTTTTCTAGTTTTAAACAAAAATTACGTCTATGCAGAAATGCACAAAGAAAAGAATAAAAATAATAATGCACGAATAATTCGTGCGTTCTCTCCTATTAAGATTAAAAGATAAAATTTACGAAATTAATAATTAAGGTACTGATTAAAAATTTTGGCAAAGAATTTACATCATTCAGTAATGTGTGAACAGCTTCTTCGGTTCGTCCGGAAACAACAACGAGCCTAGGTAAATCATCCGGAGGTGCTCCATTGTTGACCTTCTCTTTTTGATTCGATCTAAGTAAAATGTGAGCGTTTGCTCCACCAAAACCAAAGGAATTAATTCCCACGTAGCCCAATTCCCAAGGTGTTAATTCGGTTATAACCTTGATGCGTCCATCTTCCAAGGCCTTTACACCTTCCCTCGGTTTATTGTAATGCAAATTTGGAGGAATAAAACCAGTTTCCATCGCAATGACCACCTAACGAATGTAAATAAATATTAAAAAATATAAACATAGAAAAATATTATTGTCTAATAACTAATTATTCGACAAATAGACAACCTTAGCGACCGAGCAGAGACCACTGGCAGGTTCAGAGTGTCCCATATTGGACTTGATGGAACCAATCTTCAAAGGAGTTGTTCGTCCAGGACAGAAAACCTTTTCAAGAGCATTCACTTCTTCAGGATCTCCAACTTTTGTTCCAGTTCCATGGGCCTCTACGTAATTCAACATTGTCGGGGGAATTCCACAATCTTGATAAAATTCCTGCAGAAGGACACTTTGCATAACACTTGAGGGGAATGTGATTCCTTGTTCCTTGTAACCATCGCAATTTGTTTTAGCGTACACATAAGTTGCATAGACTCTCTTTGCATCCTTGGCCTTTTGCAGAAAAACTACGCTGATAGCTTCACTGCGAGTGTAACCATTCGCATCGACGTCGAATGATTTGCATCGTCCGTCAGGTGATAGGACACCTAAAGAAAAAAAAAAGAAAAGTGAAAAAACCGAATTCGAAAATCGATTTTTCGATTCGAATTTAAAATTATTAAATAAAAATAAGTTTAAGAAAATTATTATCAAAGTCTTCAGTACAGATTATTTTTTCTCTAAAATTATATATTTCTGTTAGTAGAAAAAATAGCAGCAAAAATTGAATTTCCAAGAAAAATAATATATTGAAAAGGCCAGTTTTATTTTATATACCAAGACGCGAAAATTGAAGGGATACGTAGGGATGGAGACAAAGATTGGAGCCGCCGACAATTGCAGCATCACAAAGACCATCACGAATCGCTCTGTATGCATGTTCCATCGCAAATAAACTGGAGCTACAAGCTGAGTCGACAGTATAACTGGGACCATTGATTCCCAACCAGTAAGATATTCGGTTTGCAAGCATAGCTCGACTGCATCCTGTGATACCAAATCCATTTACCTGAAAAATTACAAATTTTCATATACTTAAAACTTTACATTTCTCTCATTGTCAGTAGAATTTTCCACTTTCGAGAAACGACAATTGTCAATAGAATTTTCCACTTTCGGAAAACGATAATAAAAACAAATAAAACTCCCGTTTTGATTTAACAAGTCGATAATGTTGAGAATAAGTCGCGAGAGGTCAATGCTATTTAAATTCGAGCAGGAAACACGCATTATACCGCACAGTGTTGTTCGAAAATCTAGTCAAATTATTTCACGCATATATTTACATTCCATTAACAAAAATAAAATTAAAAATGTCTCATTGCATTAATTTTAAATAAGATAAATAAAATAAATTTTAAATAAATTCAAATTCGAAAAAATTATACGAATAATTAATTTGGAACAATGTGTGTGATTTTATAAGAATATTTGAACTTTTACATTATTTTCTTTTAAGGAAACTAGTTGTTTGAACTAAATTGAAATAATTGACTAAACTTAAATAAAATGATTGACTAAACTGAATTAAAATAATTAACTAAAATTAAATTAAAATGATTAATAATTTTACAAAAGTGGATTTTTTCGGAAACGAAAAATTATTTTCACCTGCAGTTTTTCGTAGAACCAAGTTTTTTCAGATTCGGAAAAACATGCGCCGATGAAGACACCTGTTCTGGTGCCACGCAATTTTCGAGGATTAACTCCAGCATCAATGACTGCCTCGTACGTGTGTTCCAACAGCATTCGGCACATTGGATCCATGGTGTGTGCCTGCTTGAAGTGAACTCCAAAGAAGACGGAATCAAATTTTCCAACATTATTCACTTTTCCAGTTCTTTGGGGAATTTCCGGATGATCTGAAAAAGAAATTTAATTTTTAATATTCGTAAATATCAGATTCATATTCAAAAATATATTCCTATTTCCAAATATCAAAAAAATCAAAATATAAAAAAAAAATATAAATTAATATTTAATTAAAAAGTAAAACTACTTCTTTAAAAAAATTTGTTGATTAGATTTACTAGAAGCTTCCAGAAGAAATTTTAATTTTACGTCTTTTGATGTAATCGTGATGTCACTTATTGACAAACTTTACATCAATAAACAATTAGCTCATTTTAATTTCAAAAGTAGGTTTGAGGCCGTTAAATTAAAATAGATTTAACGTCAAGACCTTTAATCCTTTTTTTAATTTTGCAAAATACAGAAATTAACAAATTGTACGTTTTACCAAAAAAACCATTTTTAGTATACAAATAAAAAATTTATCTATTAAAATTGGAACTAAATTTAATAATTTATTAGTTCTAATTTTAAAAGATCAACATTTATTTTTATTAAAACTTGTTTTTTCATTAAAACATGCAAAATTAATTAATTTTTTAACAGAAAAACATAAAAAATAAATATAAACATAGAAAAAAAAATAAATGTTGATCTATTGAAATTAGATGTAATAAATTTAATAATTTATTAGTTCAATTAATTTTACAAGTTTTAACAAAAAAAAGTTGCAATAAAAATAAATATTGATCTTTTCAAATTAGAACAAATAAATTTAATAATTGATCAGTTCTAATTTCAATTAGATCAATATTTATTTTTATTAAAACTTTTTTTTAAACATGTAAAATTAACTAATATTTCTGTTTTAAGAAATTGAATAGAAAATAATTTTCACAAAATTCGATACAAAATAATTTTTGAAATTATTACTAATAAATTACTTTCACTGTAATTCTAAAACAAATTTTAACCCAATGAAATTTATTTCTACTCTTCGGAAAATTTTCTTTGTTTGAAATAATGAACAATAATTAATAAACGAAACGAAAGAAAAATTTCAATATTCATTGACAAAAAACTGACCCAATTTCCATCGTCGATCGTCGTCCGAAATAAGATCTACCTTATTAAACAAATTTTCCTTAAAATGTTTCACATCATCGGAATCGGGAAATCTTCCGGCGATACCGGAAATGACAATTTCCTCATCAGGACTTTCGGCAATGACTCGTTTGCCATTGCAAACGCTGGTTGTCGTTTTATTTTCGCTCATCTTTAATAGGCTGAATATCCAAAATGTATAGACCCGCCAAATGAGCACCACTAATTATTATATTCTCACTAATCACACCACATTAATTTTAAATGGAGAAAAAATTTTCCTTATTTTGCTTCTCTATTATATAATAGTCCGAGTAAGAATGAGAAAATTTTTAAACGTTCTTTTATAACAACGGATACCCCCACTTTAAAATCAAATGTGAAACTCCAAACCCCAATCTCCTTCAAACTTGGTAGCCATCGAAATTTAATACGAATCGACATTAACCCCAGAGTAGCCTTGCTCTGTTAATTAGAAATGCACTACAGGAAGCAATTGACTTTTTCTTTTAAAATAAATTCGAAAAAACAACATACATATATGTCAAAAAGTTAAAATCTTTTTTCCTTCTTTCATATAATAAATTATTCTCAATTCTTTTTATATTCCAATCTCGAAAGATATCTTCAGTTCAATAAGTTCAATTTTTACTAATAATAAAAAAATACAAATAAAAAATAAAATAAAAATATAATATAATAAAAAATAAATAAAAAATGTGTCTTCAAATTTAGAAAAGATGGAAATTTATATTTGTCAAACATTTATTACACAAAGTAATATAATTTTTTTGATTTTTAAATTAAAATATATTATTTTTTTATGTAAAATGGTAAATTATTCTCCTTTGAATCTTGAATAGAAGTAATAGAAGTAATAAAAAGAGTAAAAATAAAAAAAAACAAACATAAGGACAACTAGCTTTTTCTAGGGCATTGAACTTGAATTCCATTGATAGTTTTCAGAACGCTCTCGAAAGAAATCCTTTAAAAAAACAATAAGGCGGCTCACAATGAATATGCGTTGGTTTTTATGCGGTAATACATCCAGTATCAAAGGTTACCCGGACGTCGCATCATTCTGCATAGAATATCCATAAATTAGTAGTACTTGTTATCAGATTTATTACAAGTTATATTTGTTGGACCATTAGAAATATTTCGAGAGTTATTAGTTATTTCCTGAAAATGAAACATTATTAGAACTTTTAAACATTATGCAAATTATGTAAATTATTTCAAAAGTAGTAAGTTTTTTGTTTTTCTAATTGTAAAAAGAAAATGTGATACTTTTTGTATGATTGGAAAATTTAAAGAAAATGTTAATTATTCAGTAACTTTACATTTATTATAAATGAATAATAATTCGAAGTCAAAAATAAAAAATGTGAATATATTGTTTTTTATTTTAAAATTAAATGAGGCTGTTTTCCTTTTATTTTACTTATGCATGAAACATAAATTATACAGAAATACTTGTTTACAACTGAAATTATAATATTCAGTTTTTTTTAACAAATATAGAATTAAAAAAATTGTAAAAAACTTACCGAAAGATACTGTGATTTCTATTTTTATATTAGATGCGTATATCATTACTCGTTGGAAATGTTAGAATATTTATTTCTTCCTCGACCATCAAGAACTTCTGTTAAATTCGACATGACACTAAAATCAGATGTGTAATTCCAATTTCTAGATCTGAAAATTAAAATAGTTGTTGGAAAATTGTAAGGCGATTGCAATGTATGTCTTGAATATTAAAATTATAATATTTACTTACAATGAATCTATGCTAGTCAGACTACCACTTAACCCTGGTGTCAGTGATTTTCCTTTAATTTTTAGCAGTTCAAGTATAAAATTGGAAATGGATATGTAAATACTTTTACCAGATAAGCCCAAATAACGGGGATTATTTAATTCCAGAATTATTCTTTCTGGCATTATCGAAGGCACTTTAAGTGAATCTGGATCAATCTTTATGATTTCTACCGAGGAAAAATGCACCACGAATAAATATGGTGCACTGAATGCTGGAAACAATAATTAAAAAAAGTTCAATTTCATATTCTGTAAAGTTCAAATATTATCCGAAATAAAAAAATGTAAGTTCTTTTGTTTTTTGTGTTTATAAGAAAAAAAGAAAAAGAAATAGAAGATTTTTTACCAAATGCAAACGGAAGATGACTCCAGTTGAGATTTTCACATCTAATCTTCTGTCCAGATCCATTAACAAAAATGCCAAATTCATTGTAACATAATAAAATTTCTACAGTTTGTAAATCAATAGAAACATCCAGAGCATAAATAGGAAATATTTTTAGTCCTGTTAATTCAGTAACTTCGTCAGTTCTCACAGAAGAATCATCTATTTGTGGAAAGTCTGAAAAAGATCCAAAATTAATTGAATAAAAATACAGAAAATACAAATGTAAAAAAATACTTTAATTGCTTTAAAAAATAATTAACAAAAAATTTAATTTACCATTCATTTTAAATGTCGTCATGTCTATTTGAAAGAATTCGTTACAACCAACAATGAGAGTATTTTTTATAAATAAAACACAACTGCAAGGTTCTTGTGTTTTAATTTCACGTATCTTGATAAATTCACCAGATTCTCCATTTAAGGTCCATTTTAGCAGGCTGTAGAATAAATTTCATACGAGTGAAAAAATTCAAATTTTACTAGTGTTAAAATTAAGTCTATAGACTTAATTTTACACTGTTTATTGTAACCAATTTCAAGTCATTTTAATTTAAGTAATTTTTAAAGAAATACTTATTATGACCATAACTGAAAAACTAATTAGAATTAAATTTTCAAATTATATTATATTTTTAAACTTTAAAGTACATAAAGAAACTTTAAGAAATTTTGATACTAATTTCAAATTTTACATCAGATTTTCAAAATTGAAAATAATTAAACTTTCTTGTACGAGGTAAATTGAATTTCGCAAAAATTGATATTTGATACCTAAATTAAAAATAATCTTCAACTTTCTGAACAAAGAATATAAATTATATATTTTTTTTAGAGAATTTCCATTATTTAAAATTCGCTAATTTTCAAAAAAATTTCGAAAAATCAATTATTTAACGAAATTTTATGCAATTTATTTTTCACAATAATTCAATTACTTTCACTATATAATAATAAAATTTTTCATGAAAAATCAATTTAAAAAAAAATTTTTGATTAAATTCGAAGCAAGAATTTAATTATTTTCATAAATAATAAAACTCATCGAAGAATTTCAATTATTTTCATTACCAGGGTGGCCGCAAGATTGACTTTATCAATTTCCCTGACATTTCCCTGACATTTTACTGACATAACAACGAATTTCCCTGACAAAAATTTTTTTGTTTAGAGCAAAAAATGTATTGCATGACCGTCTTAATTTCTTTAATTGCCCTGACAAAAAAATTTTTCCTGACATTTCCCTGACTTTACTGACAAAAAATTTTTTTCCCTGACACTTCCCTTCTTCTTTAATTGCCCTGACAAAAAAATTTTTCCTGACATTTCCCTGACTTTACTGACAAAAAATTTTTTTCCCTGACACTTCCCTTCTTCTTTAATTGCCCTGACAAAAAAATTTTTCCTGACATTTCCCTGACTTTACTGACAAAATATTTTTTTCCCTGACATTTCCCTGACTTTACTGACTTTACTGACATGTGGCCACCCTGATTACTATTTTAAATTAATAGTCGAAAAATTCAGTTATTTTCACAAATAAAGTTTTCACACAAGAATTCAATTATTTTAAATAATGAAATTTTCATAATATTTATTATATTTTGAAAAAAAAATTATTTAAAACAATGTTTATAAAATTCTAATGAAGAATTCACTTACTTTCAAAAATAATAAAACTTTTTACAGAAATTCAATACTTTTTAAATATTTTAATAAGCTTTTCCGCAATAATTTAATTATTTTCAAAAATAATAAAATTCTTCTCTGTAATTCAATTATTTTTGAGAATTATAATAAAATTCTATTCAAATTAAAAACTATTCAATTATTTTCATAAATAATAAAATTCATAGCAGGATTTCAATTATTTTTAATACAATTTTACAGGAATTGCTCAAAAATTTAATTATTCTTAAAAACTTAATTTCAATTCCTCGACAAAAATAAATCATTTAAAAAAATGTTTTTTTTTTAAATTCTATGGAAGAATTGAATAATTATTTTCAAAAATTTAATAAAATTGTTCGAATGAAATTAATTGTTTTTTAAATAAAATTTTTTTCAAAATTCAATTATTTTCATAAAGAACAATACTATTCATCACAATAATTCAATTATTTTTAAAAATAATAAATTTCTTCTTGAAAATTCCATTATTTTAAAAAATTCTAGTAAATCGTTTGCAAGAATTCAATTATTTTCATAAATAATAAAATGTTTTTTAGGAATTTAATTATTTTCAAAAAATTTTATTAAATACATTTGTCCTGAAAACATTGAAAATTTTTAAGGTCCTGAAAACATTCTAAGTTAAAAAAATTTAATAAAATTTCCCACAGACATTCAATTATTATTGACAAATTTGTAAAATTTAATTATCTTTAAAAACTTTTCGCAATTCAATGATTTTCAATATCTACTATTTTCATAAAATTTCCAAATAGAATTCAATTATTTAAAAAATTGTTTGTAAAAATTCAATTCTTTTCATGAATAATAAAAATTTTCATCAATTCAATTATTTAAATTAGAATTTGCATAAAATTATTCGAAAGAAATGAATTATTAAAAAAATTTTATAAAATTCTTCGCAAGAATTAAATTATTTTAAATTTTTTCATGAATAATAAAATTCGTAGCAGAAATTCAATTTATTAGCAGGATGGGAAAAAAGTAAATATTTTTGATGAAAATTAGAAAAAAGTCAGGAAAATAAAAATTATGGAATGGAAATTTTGTCAATTTTGTGAAGTGAATAAAACGAGTTTTTTTTTGTTTTTTTGTTGACATTAAAAAAAATGAAAATAACCCACAAAAATTAATATTCAAAACAAACAAATGAATGCAGATATATATATATATATATATTGTTAGGAACGGAAGTTATGAAATCGGTGTGTGCGCAAGTGCGCGGGTTTAGGTCCCGAAAAAGGCGCAAAATTGTGAGAGAAAAGGTTCGTCGTTCGTATGATACGGTTGTGCGCAAAAATAAGTGCGAAATGTAAAATGTATAAATTGTGCGTGTTTCATTAGTCCGAACTTTATGTAGTATTGTTAATTATACTCATTTGTTAATATTCTTTTTGAACCGGTTATTTACATAATATAATTGTTAATTTTCTTTGAACGTTCTGTGTTTTATTTTATTTTCATTCACTTGGAAATTATCTCCTTTTCCACGCTTTCCACTCGACTATACTGATATAGTATTTTTTCTATCAATTCAGAAGTGGAATAAAATA
Organism: Leptopilina syphax; assembly: GCA_032872505.1. Classification (NCBI taxonomy): domain Eukaryota; kingdom Metazoa; phylum Arthropoda; class Insecta; order Hymenoptera; family Figitidae; genus Leptopilina; species Leptopilina syphax. The sequence continues at coordinate 25,286,258 of CM065469.1, read as the reverse complement.
AAAAAGGAAATCCGAAGTGAAAGTAACGTAAATTTTTTTTTAAACGAAATTAGTAACATTTATCGTTTAAAATTGTGTTGAAGTGTGAACAAGAAAAACGTGGTCTGTGAAAAATCCACAATGGCGTCGTTCAGAGTTTAGAATGTGCGCGGGTGAATAATGTGATTGAAAACTGAAAGAAGATTCGCAAACATGGCAGAGGGACGAAACAACGTAATTAATCTACAAGATTTCGAGGATTTTGAGCAGCATATGAATTTAACTCCAGAACAAGGGGTTTTTATAAGGCCAGGTGCACGTGGTCGAGGTAGAGGTACACCGAACCCTAGCAATCGTGCCGGAAATGAACAGAGAGTTGGAGATGCCGAGAATTCCCGAAGAGTCGACGCAAACGTTCCTCAACAAGGTGATCAAAACCTCGGAAACTTACGAATACGTACCGGACTTTTCCAAGATGGTGGGGATAATTCAAATATGGCGCCAGCAGCTACAGGATCGTTCCCTGGCAATATGCCCCCTCTTCGACCATCCCTTCCACAACCCCCCTCTTTTCAATTTCCACCTCCAGTGCTAAGGCATGATAACGGAAGCAGCACTCACTTGGAAAATATGATGGCTCATTTATTGGAAGAAGGAAGACGTCGAGATCAAATGATGATGAACCTTTATGAACAACTGTTAACTAGAGATCAACGAAGTGCAAATCCCCCTGTACAAAATCCAATCGCGAATTATCATATTATGCCTGATTTATCAAAAAGCATAAACGATTTCTCAGGCGAGATTGGTACTTCACGTGCTAAGGAATGGTTAGATACCATTGATGGTATGAAAATTTTGCATCAATGGCCTGACAACTTTGCACTTGAAACTGCTCGCACGCACATGAGAGAAGGCGCACAAGAATGGTACCAAATCAGAAGAACCGAATTAACGACTTGGGAATTATTTCGCGCAGCTTTCGCAAGAAGTTTCATTGTTTATGACAACTTACCTCAGAAATGGACGAAAATGAAAGAACGAGTTCAAGCACACAACGAACCGTTAACTACGTATTATTTCCACAAAATTAAATTGTGTCGTGAGTTGAATCTTGGTACTGCCGATATTAAGGAATTGGTTTTAATTGGTTTATGGTCACGTGAACTGTGCAATGCAATGTCAGCGAAAAATCACGCCGATGTTGACAGTTTACTTCATGATATGTTAAATTTCGAACGCATTCATACGGAACGAGGTGAACGCATACGCGCTAAAAAGGATAGTAAATCAGATTCCACGAATAAGCAATCGCAAAAAGCACAATCAGCTGATAATTCGAAAGACGAAAAATCGAGTTTCAAACCTTCTGGTCAAGCAAATCCGGATCGACGACCTCCTGTCCGCAACGCAGAAGGACAACCAAAGTGCTACAATTGCAATAATTACGGACACATTTCAAAAAATTGCCCTGACCCACCAAAAGTTGTTACATGTACTAAATGTAGGGAGCAAGGCCATACACAACGGCATTGTCCTAAGGAACCGAATGTTCTCAAAAGGGAAGTGAATCAAGTGGAACAAACTGAACCAGATCACACGGTGCGGAAGTACATTAAAGAAGTGAAAGTGAATGATAATGTTTTAGTTGGATTAATCGATTCGGGTGCAGCGGAATGCACAATTAAAAAGTCTTTGGTCGAGAAATATAAATATCCAATTCGTGAACAAAATATAGTGTTAAAAAGTTTCGGACCACAACACTTTTTGACAAATTGTCCCGGTTTTGTGGAGGCACAAGTATCAGTGGACGGAGTTACAGTGCCAAGTGTTCGATTGTTAATAGTGCCGGACGAAAATCAAATAGTGGACGTGCTAATCGGAAGATCGTTTACTGACTCCAAATTGGTTGATTATTATAAAGTAGCTGACATGCTTACTTTTATTAACAGTGAATTTTCTCGTTTAGCAAGTGTAACAGTGCCGGAATCTTCATCAATAAATTTGACAGTGCCAAATAATATTGAGTTGCCCCCACATTCGATCAATTTTATACAGGTCGTACATGACGACGATCAGTTCGTGATACCAGTGATGAACGTAGAACGTGAGCCCTATAAATTAAAAGAAGGATCCGTCATCGCAGAAGCATCGATTGTTCCCCCCCCTCCAGTTCTTCAAGAACCAGCATTACCAAGGAACATGGAACCGATTCTTCCAGAAGAGATCGTCGCTGAGGAAAATCTGTCAGGTGACATATTGATGGATTTAACAGGTATTTTAAATAAATATCGTACGTGTGTCGCGAAAGATATTACGGAGATCGGATGTACAAGTTACATTCAGATGGACATTCAAGAACTTCCTAATAGTAGACCGGTAGTCCGAAAACCATATGTAATGAGTGAGGGAGAACGTAAAATGACGCGAGAAATATTAAAAGCGTATCGGGAGTTAGGATATGTTACCGATACTAATTCAACGTACGCAAGTCCAGTATTTTTAATTAAAAAGAAAAACGGAGAATATCGGCTTGTTGTAGATTATCGCGCGTTGAATCTCCAAACGTTAAGAATACATTTCCCTCTCCCCAACATCGATGACCAACTTCTGAGACTGGGAGATTGCGGCTTGTTTATTGTATTGGACTTAGCGCAGGGGTACATGCAAGTTCCCCTCTCCGCTGAGGCTCGAGCGAAGACCGCCTTTATCACTCCAGACGAGTCAGGTGAATTTACGCGCATGATTTTCGGTCTTATGAATGCCCCCTTCTACTTCTCGAAATTAATGTCACGCGTATTGAGCCCGCTTAGAGACGAAGGAGTATTATTTTATCTAGACGACATTTTAATCTCCGGAAAGGATTGGCCCACCCTTCGCCAACGTTTTATTGCTGTATTAGAGGCGTTGCAAGAAGCAGGGTTGGCGATAAATCTAAAAAAATGTCAATTTCTATTGTCTAAGATTTCGTATTTAGGTTTCGAGATTTCGAAAAATGGAATTCAGCCGGGAAAATCAAAATTAGAAGCAATTTCGAATTTTCCTACCCCCAAGAATGTTCACGATGTACGACGATTTTTAGGACTCATTGGTTTTTTTTCGACGGTATGTTCATAAATTCGCGACTATCGCTGCTCCATTATATAGTTTGTTAAAGAATAATCAAATCTTTAAATGGGAAGAGGAGGAAGAAAAATCTTTTCGTTCCTTAATTAATACGTTAGTTAAAGCTCCAATTTTGCAACCGTTTCAACCCGATTTACCAACAGAATTACATACAGATGCAAGTGCGTTAGGATTAGCGGCAATGCTTATGCAACGAAATGCATCAAATCAATTGCAACTGGTGTATGCTATTAGTCGGCGAAACAGTGACCCTGAACGTTCTTACCATTCAAGTAAATTAGAGCTTCTTGCAGTTGTATGGGCGATAACGCGATTTCGAAGATGGTTAATTAATATAAGGTTTACTGTTGTCACGGATTGTAGCGCATTATTATATTTAAATACACATAAATCGAAAAACCCTCAAATCGTTCGTTGGTGTAATGCTCTTTCTGAATATAAATTTGATGTAGTTCATCGTCCGGGAACAAAGTTGGCGCATGTTGATGCACTTAGTCGCGCGCCTGTTGAAGGAGACGATTCGAATGATTTCATGGAACATTGTGAAGGCATATTTAATTTAGTACAACCCGAGCAAGAAATTTTAACTTTTCAATTCGTCGATGAAAAATTAAAACGTAAGAAAGAAATTTTGTTAAAAACGGAAAGCGAGCGAACTAAAGCGGAAAAGTCGGAAATACAAGATTATGAATTAATAAATTCAATTTTATACAAACGAGAAGGCGTGAAGAAACTATTTGTTGTACCAACTGCAATGAGAAAAAGTCTAGTCATACGATATCATGACCTTCAAAGTCACCCGAGTGCAGATCGTACTGTAGAAAAGATTCGTGAATTCTACTTTTTCCCAGGAATGTATCGTTACACACGGCAGCATGTTAGAAGCTGTATTCAATGTATCTTGTCTAAATCAAAAACAGGTCGGCAAGCTGGACAATTACACCCGATAAATCCCGGAACTAGACCTTTTGCGAAAGTTCACGTTGATCACGTAGGTCCGTTTGTGACAACAGCATCGAGAAATACACATGTTTTAGTTTTAACTGATACGTTAACGAGATTTGTAATTTGTAAAGCGGTTAGAGATACTAAAGCGTTAAATGTAATTCGTGTTTTAGAAGATATTATTCTCGATTTCGGAGCACCAGAGAGGATAATAACAGATCGAGGAACATGCTTCACGTCGAAAGCATTTTTGGATTTTTGTGAGAAACACGGAATGAAGCATACGGTCAATTCCCCCAGACACCCTCAAGCTAACGGATTAGTCGAACGCACTAATTCAACGTTGATACCAGCAATTCAAGCAAACATTATGCATCGTCAAGGTCGAGATTGGGATAAGCATCTCAAAAAAATTCAACGGGATTTGAACGCCTCTCCCAACAAGACAACAAAAAAAAGTCCCTTCGAGTTAGTTTACGGATTCATCAACCGCCACGACGAAGGCCCGTTACGCAGTTTCACGATTGAGGATGAAGAACGTGTAACTTCCCCAAGTCAACTTCAGGAGGAAGCAAGAAGGAATATTGAGAACGAACAACTCCGTTATAAAGAAAAATACGACCAGAAACACAATCCAAATGTAAAGTTTGTTGTTGGTGACGTTGTCTTCATGAAAGATGCTCCGCAAATCACTCATGAATCAACGAAATTACAGAGAAAATTTCGAGGACCGTTAGTGGTTAACAAGATTTATCCTAGTGATACGTATGGCGTAACCAGTTTACAGTTGGATTCGCGTGGACACAGGTATGCGTCTACAGCCCATGCGAGCCAATTGAAATGTTGGACTGCTAAAACCAGCAACGAAATTTCCGACGACGAGGACAACGAAGAAGATCACGAAGAGAGTATTTCATTACACGAAAAAGAAGATCAACGAGATATAGAAGTCGAATGCGAGAATAGTAACGACGAGTATGGGAGTGAAAAGGAAATTGTTGCGAGGCCCAGACGTACTGTAAAACGTCCTAAGAGGTTCGATGAATTTTTAATGTAATTTTGAGTTTTGCTTTTTTTTTATGTTAAGTTTATTTTTCTCATTTGTGTGTGTTATGTGTCACTCGAGGACGAGTAATTATGTCAGGATGCCCGAGTGTTAGGAACGGAAGTTATGAAATCGGTGTGTGCGCAAGTGCGCGGGTTTAGGTCCCGAAAAAGGCGCAAAATTGTGAGAGAAAAGGTTCGTCGTTCGTATGATACGGTTGTGCGCAAAAATAAGTGCGAAATGTAAAATGTATAAATTGTGCGTGTTTCATTAGTCCGAACTTTATGTAGTATTGTTAATTATACTCATTTGTTAATATTCTTTTTGAACCGGTTATTTACATAATATAATTGTTAATTTTCTTTGAACGTTCTGTGTTTTATTTTATTTTCATTCACTTGGAAATTATCTCCTTTTCCACGCTTTCCACTCGACTATACTGATATAGTATTTTTTCTATCAATATATATATATATATATATGACGCTCCACGAGAAAAGGGACCTTATGACAAGAGTAAATAAGGTCCCTTTTCTCGTGGAGCGTCACATATATATATATCTTAAATTTACTAAAATTAATTTAAAATTTCAATAATTTAATAATTTTAACATTTTAAATTTACTTACATAATGTGAGAAGAAGTTGCTGCACAAATTGTCTCTCCTTCAACTTGATAAAGATGACAATTATTTTCCGATTCAGCCAAAATACGTTTTGTATTAATTTTAGGTCGTGAATGTTTGAATGATAGAAAATCAAATTGTTTAACACTACAAGAAAGTAATTGTCTTTCTTCCTCAGCAATCATCAAAGCCAATCCCAAATTGTAATGTAGAGACAATTGATGAACATTTTTTACTCCTCTAATTACCTTCAGAATTTGAGTTTGCAAACAGTGATGAACGTATAAACCTTCTTCTGCGCCTATTAATAAAACTCCTTCTTCAATTTCCAAAACACAGTTCAAATTCAGCTGAAATAATAAAAAATAAGGGTTGAAAAAAATGTTTACAATCAAATAAATCATATCAAATTAAAAAAAAAAAATTCTAAAAATATTAAATACCTTATTTTTTTCCAGTTTTAGTATTGTTTGGCAATCAATAAAAGTGCTCTGATCAATTTGCAAATAATCAATATCTCTTTCGGGTAGATCTGGCTCATTTATTGTTAGTGTTTTCGGACTACTAGTGGAATTCGAAAAACATTCTGAACTGCTCTCCAAATTTTTAGATATACTGCTTGCAATTGGTACAGTGACAATATTTTTTTCTTCCACATTTCCTACAAGTAAATTGTATTTCTTTTCCAGAGAAGGTACATTCTTCGGTGACGATAGTCTTGTTATTTTAGTATTTAATAATTGTTCCATTAAAACCTTTACTTTTGTTCTCTCTATTTCCAATTGTTTTTCTAATTCATGATAATTAACGGCAGTCGCAATTTCAATATTTTCCTTTTTTTTAAGACCGAATAATTTATTGTAGACGCCTTTTTTCTTTTTATTGTAGTCGTCGATTTTAAAGTTGGTTTGCTGTGTGTAATTACTTTCTACTTTGGTTTCTCTCTCTTGATAAAATTGTCTCATTTCATTCATAACATCTTCTCGTTCAGTGACTCTCATTTCAAGTGCTTGACATTGATTGGCATTTTTTTGTAAATCCGAAACAAGATTTATATTCAATTCTTTTAATTCATAAACTTTCGATAAATGCTGTGAATTTTCTTCTTTAATAATTTGTGTTTCCTTTTTTGCCATATCGACTAATTGCTTCATTTGTGATAAATCGCATTCTAAATTACTACATTTTAATGATAGTTCAGTAATTTGTTTATTTAGTTTATAAACTAATAATTTGTATTCATCTCTTTCTGTAATTAAATTATCTCTCTCGTTTTCAATGTCACTCATTTCAGCATCCAATTTTTCAATCGCTTTTTCTGCAATTTGTCTCATCGTATTCTCTTCACTTTCAACTATTTTGCATTTTCGAATATTACTTTTCAAAGTTCGTAAATCATTTTGCAGTTTACTTTTTTCTTCGAGGAGACTATTCTCCCGTTTTTCGAAATCATTTGTCAGTTTTTCATAATCATTCAATTGTTCCTCAAGAATAGAACAGGCTTTTTTAAGTAAAGTATCGTTAGCATGACAATTATTATTTTCTTTTTGTAGTTTCTCGATTTTATCTTCATATTCACTTTTTATCTCATTTTGTTTCAATATCTTTAATTCAAAATATTTATTAAGACTATCTATTCGATATTGATTTTCTCGAATTTCCCGGAGGGACGCATCTAATTCTCTTCGTAATAATGCATTTGAATGCTGAAGTTTTTCATTTTTTTTATTCGAGTTTGTTAAAGCCTGTAAAAATGATTAGAAATTAAAATTTTTAATATTAAATTTCTTGTAAATTAAATTTAATTGTAGTTAAAAATTAAAATTAGTTTTAAAAAACTACAATTAAATTGTAAAAATTAAAAGCAAAAAGTAGAGAGAATTAATAATAATAAAGTCCTTTAAAAAAATTTTATTATTTAGGAAAATAATTGAATTCTCGCAAAGAATTTTATTAAAATTTTTAAAAATCATAATTAAATTCTTTTGAAGAATTTCTTTGAATTTTTTTTTTAAATTAATGGAGTTTTTTTGATAATTTTAATTGAAAATTTTGAAAGCAATTAAATTTTATGAAGAAGAATTTTATTAAAATTGAATTGAAAACAATTGAATTCTTGCGAAGAATTTTACTATTTATAAAAAAAAATTTAATTTTTTCGAAGGATTTATTAAAATTTTTATAAAAAATTGAATTCTTCTGAGGAATTCAATTAAAATTGTTTAAAAAATCATTGAATTGCTTAGAAGGATTTATTAAAATTTTAGAAAATAATTTAATTCTTTTGTGAAATTTAAAAAAATTTTTTGAAAATATGAACAGTAATAATTAATTTAGTACTTAATAAGTGAATTTTTTAAATTTTGATTATGAAATTATTTAAAAAATTTATATTTGAAAATAAAAATGTTGTAATTTGCATAAGAATAATAAATTGAATATCACGTTCCGCGCGCTAGCTCGCGTAACATTTGCTAGTGTTTTAATAAAATAAATAAATAAAAAGATTTACAAACAAATAAATAAAAATTATATTCATATAAAATAACCTTATTAGCCAAATCTGCTTGTATTTTGTTATTTTCGGATTCTTTGGTTAACTCTGCCAATGAAATTTTAGCAATTTCTATTTCTTTCAATACTTTAATGGATTTGTCATCATCCTCTTCTCTTTTCTTCAATTCCTCCATTAATTTTAGTTTCTCCTCTTCTATTAACTTTATTTTTTCTTCTTCAGTTTTAATTGCTAATCGTTTATCAAGATTGGCATCAGATAGTTCTCTTTCTTGTAATTTTTTCAATAGTTCTTCTAATTTATTAATCTTCTGTAATTGATTTTCTGGAAAAAAATTGTTTTTCAATATCATTGACTTATGAAAATGTTTACAAATATTAACTAATTTATTTATAAAAGAATATAAATTCAAATGAAATAGAAATAAAATAAAATGAAAAAGAAATATGTAGAATAAAATAAAATGACACAAAAATAAAATAAAATTTAATAAACAAAAAATTATACCTTCTGTATTTAAAGAGGTACGCAACTGAAGTTCAAAAGTTTCTTTTTCCTTTTTAACACTTTCAAGATTCAAAAGCGTATCTTTAAGTTTCGATTCAGAAATCTAGAAATTAGAAAAAATTTATTAATTCTAGCAGATGAAGGATTAAAATAGATTTCACTCACTTTTGATTGATATTGTAATTGCTTATTTTCGGTAATAATTAACTCGTTCTGATCTCGTAAATCTATGTATTTTAATTTCTCCAATTCCAATTGTTTCTGAACTTCAGATAATTGATCATGAGAACGAATTATCATTTTCTTTAAATTGTCTCCTATCCCTTGAGCACTCTGACGACTGCATTCCTTCATTTTATTTAAAGACTCTTTATACTGAATCTGAAAATAAAATAATTTATTAACATAAAAATATTTCCTCTCAAATAACTTATAAAATAATATTACAACAAAACTATTTAGAAATTTTAAAAATTGTTTTTATTACCAGCAGTGCTCGAAGCAGTGAAAGTATTTAAAAATACGGACTTTACGGATCAAAAATTAAAAATTACGGACCATTTACAGACCAACTGACAAAAATAGAATCAGGCCGTATCAAATAAGAGAACATTTTACTTAAAACTAGAAATTCAATTTTTCATAACTATAAAATATGAAGAAATCGATAACTCCGAGTCTTCGACTCGAAGTCATCGATTTCTTAATGTTTTATAAAAATTAATAATAATCATTAATAAAAATAATTTATAATAATTAAAATCATTATCAATTCAATTATTATTTTTAAGAATTTTTATCTAAAATTCTTCTTTACATCGATTATTTTTAATAATTTTCAAAAAAGTTCTTTAAAAATTTTCAAATTAATTTCTTTACAATATTCAATTTTACGTAATTTCAATTATTCGTAAATTCTTTAATTAAATAAATATTAGAAAATAGAAACTAAAAATAATATTAAAAAAATTCAATTGAACTTTTTCAAAAAAAATTAATTACAAAATTCAATTATTTTTTAAAATTCAATATTGCTTTGAATATTCAATTATTATCTAAAATTTTAACTGAAATTAATTTTTAAATCAATTTTTATCAGAAAATTTTATACTAGAATTCAATTATTTAAATACAAATAAAATGCAAATAAATAATTTATTGAATAATTGAACGTTTCTTAAAATTCAATTCCCACAAAAAATCGTTATCAACAAATTTTCGAAAATAATTGAATTCTATGAACGAATTTTAATAAAATTTTTAATAATAATTACATTTTTCGACAAAATTCGATTAAAATTTTATTAAAAATAATTAAAATTCTGCATTTATGAAAATAATTGAATTCTCGCGAAGAATTTTATTAAAATTTTCAAAAATAATTTAAATTCTCGTAAAAAATTAACAGGAATTCAATTATTTTTAAAAATTTTAATAAAATTCTTGGCATAAATTAAAAATAACAAAATTCTTAGCAGATCTTCAATATTACTTTCAGAAATTTTAATACAATTTTTCTCAAGAATTTAAATATTTTCGTAAAATAATAAAAATCTTTGCAGAGATTCAATTATTTTTCAAAAGACTTAATGAAATTCTTCGAAAAAAATTCAATTATTATAATCTAAGATTTTAACTGAAATCTATTTTTAAATCAATGTTTATGAGAAAATTCTACCAGAATTCAATTATTTAAATACAAAAATAAATAATTTATTGAATAATTGAATGTTTCTTGGAGTTCAATTCCTATTAAAAATTTTATCAATAAATTTTAAAATAATTAAATTCTTTAGACGAATTTTAATAAAATTTTTAAGAATTTTTTCGAGGAATTCGATTAAAATTCTATTGAAAATAATTTAATTCCTAAAAAGAATTTTATTATTTACGAAAATAATTGAATCCTGGTAAAAATTTTATTAAATATGAAAATAGTTGAATGATTGCGAAGAAATTTATAAAAAAAAATTGTTATTAATGAAATTCTTGTGAAATTTTTATTATTTTTTGAAAATAATTAAAAGTTTTTGTAGAATTTTATTAAATTTTTTTTTTTAAATAATTAAATTCTTTTGGTAAATTTTATGAAAATAGTAGATATTGAACAATATTTAATTTTTGCGAAGAATATTATTAATTAATTAATAAATTAATATTAATATTAAATAATGGAATTTTATTACTTTAGAAAATAATTGAATTCGCGTGATAAATATTGTTAATTATGAAAATAATTGAAATTTTTTAATGAATTTTAATAAAATTTTTGAAAATAATTAAATTTTGCTATTTATTTATAAAGATAATTGAAATTTTGACAATAATTTAAAAAAAATTTTGAAAATAATTGAATTTTTGCGAAGAATTTTATTACTTTTAAAAATAATTGAATTTCTGTAATCGTTTGTAATTTCTCTAAAATTCTTAAAATTATATCGTACAATTTACGAACTTTCCATCCTTTTTGAATGAAATTACGGACTTTACGGACATTTTTTTAAAAAACGGACTTTTACGGACCTGAAGCAAAGTTACGGATTTTTTCAGGATTTACGGACCTACTTCGAGCCCTGTACCAGTTTAATTAATTAGTACTGTTTAAATTACAAATACCTGTAAAATTTTCAATTTTTCCAATTCGGTATTTGATGTATTTAATTCAGATTCGGTTTTTTGTAGCTTATCCCGTAATTCAGCAATCTGAACAGTTTGTACGTGTACTTTATTCTTTTCCGAGTTTTCCCATTTTCTTTTTGCACCCTTTATTAGATTCAGCGTTCTACTTTCTAATTCTTGTCTCTCTTGTCGCTCCAATTCTGCTGAAATTAATTAATTTATTACACAAATTAAATGTTTATATATTCAAATGAAAATTATGAGACTCAAAATTGTATACAAACTCTCTCGCAAACTGTATTGTTATAATAAAACTAAATCTTGTTAACACAAATATAAATTACCTAAAATTCGACTTATGCCAGCAATTTCAGATCTTGCAGTCATTAGTTTTCGTTCTAAATTTTCTCCTTTTTTATTCGATAATTCAAGGAGTTTTGATTTTTGGAATAACTTATGTTTTAGATTAGAAGTGGCTTTTAAATTTCGACTGTGTTTACATTGAAGCTCGTGTAAAACATCCTTTTCCTCTTTGTTCTCTAATTCTGTATTATTGTCCATGATTTTCGATAAAATCCTGGTATAGAATAAATTATTTATTATTAATAAATATACGAAAATATCATTAAATAATTTGACAGGAATATCAAAAACACTAAAAGCAGATTAGTTTGTTTACCTTTTTCATTCACAGAACTTTAAGATTAAATTTTATTTTTTCTTCATTTTTTTTATTGTAACATTTGTTTACTTTGTTCACTCTTTTAAAACATGTTCTTAAACGTATTTACACACTGATAATTGTAAATTAAACTTCATTTTAAAATACATTTTTTTAAACGATATTTGTTGTTTTTAGAGTTGCGCAGTTCATGTTTTTGTCTATAGTTGGTAATTTCGAGTGTAGAGAGCACTTTCCGGTATATATTTACTGGTGACATCTGGTGTTAAATTTTCTATTGTCGATAAGCAAAAAATTGAGTCTGGAACAAAACAAGAAGGAAAAAGGATTTTAATTATCCCGATAACCGTGACTTTGTAAAATGATATAATAATTTAAATTATATTCGAATCTATATTAATTATCGGTAGTAAGTACAGTTAATACTGTTACGTTTATTTTACAATTCTGTAACGAAAGAAATAATTTTGTCTCAAACTGAACAATATATACAGTGTTATTTTTCTTATTTAGAATAGTTTTAATATATGATATATTTAATTATAAAATAATAAAAAAATGTATTCTGTACATTTTTCAGAATGTTAACATTTTTGCTTTTAACTTCGCGCGGTTTAGTTAATTATTAAATTAATAAAAGTGAAAGTTAATAATAATAAATTATACATGAACAATAAGTAATAATTAAAAGTCAAGTTTATGAATCGAAATCCAGAAAAAGTTGGATAATACGCGGTGAATTCTTTGCTTTTTGCTCGTGCTCGTGTAGAAATTGCCATATCTAGGCCATAACATGGCATGAAACACTTGGGCCCGATCTGAGAAGGTGTTTCATGCCATGTTATGGCCTACACAATGATCAAAAGATCTGGCCCCTATTTGGGCCATGGTTAAATTTCTACACGGGTCTTCACCTCTATTTTCATTATTTTACATGCAAATATTTTTATTTTTATGTTCTGACAGTTGGCTATTTTATTCTTTATATTAATTGTCTATTCTGATAAAATTATTTAACTAAACTAGTTTTTAATTAAAAGTTTTTTGATTATTTATTTGGTTATAGTAAAATTGTTTAAAAAAATAACAAAAATAATCTCAGTAATGGAGGTGATAGAAATGAATGAAAGTCGTTTTAGTTTTTCGGAGTTCTATTGCGAATTTTTTGTGAAAAGGATAAAGTACAAAAACTTTTTTTTAGTTTATTAGTTTATTTTGCACGTCTCTCATTATGTAAATCGAAAATGAATTGCTTGAAGTACCTATGTGTTGACAACTTTAACAAAACTGAAATTCAACAGGGAAAATGGTCTCCAATTTCTACAAAAAGTGAGTAAATATAATTTTTTAAAATGATTTACTATATTGGTGTTGTTCCAAATAAAAAGTTTTGTGTAAGATAAACGTTCCATATACTTGAACGTCCTTGGAAAGTTTTATTATTTTTTTAGGGGGAGGGAAGTTTTAACTTTAGGTTTAGATATCTATTTTCAAGTTCAGGAATAAAAAACGTATTTCTTGAGAGAACAATTGCCTGAGGCAGTCAACCAATTAGCTAACTCCGACATCTTCCCCAAAATCGTTAGCCAACGAAAGAAGAAATACTCTTCTCATATAGAAGTTTTGCCTCAGGCACATTTAACTTTAATTTTATATTTTATATTTGCTCCAACTAAATCTTCAAAAGTCAATTCCATGAGTTATCAGTTCAAAAGTTACTTTTTAATGTTTTACAAAGTAATTTATAAAATATATAAAATTTTGAATATAGTTAATTTGTATAATTATAATAATAATAAGGAGATTTAAAGTCTTGACATATAATGCAGATAAATATTCCTTAGAGATTGTACCAACTCTGGTAACTAGAGAGAATAAATGATGATGAAATGGTTTTAATAATTATATATGGACATGAAGGTGCAAAATATTTTCAAGTATACTGGTCGTGACAAGTGCAATTCTTAAGAGGCTCTTCAGAACATCATTATGAACATAGTTATCGCAATGCAAAATAACAAGATAGAACAAGAAGTAATATATTGTAGAAATTTTCAGAAGCTCATATCCACTTTTATTAGAAGCAAAATGATGAGTGTAGGTGAAGATAATTGAAATTAAATGAGGTCAAGTGATAACTTCTAATTCTCTCATGTTTTATTATTACTGTATATTTGAAAAGGGAACAAGTTTTTCGTTATATTTTTGATTATTTCGTGTCAAATAACTAAATATTAAAGAATTATTTACTTAGAATCATTTATTTATTGAATCAGACAATTATTATTATTTAATTAAATAAATACAATTTATTTAATTCACAGTTTCAGAGGCCAGTCGGTGAGTGCAAAAACTGCCCAAAAATGCAAACAGCAAAGTCTCAACGGTTTCTGGTAGTTTGGGGGCTCCTTATAAGAGCCCCACAGTTTGCTCTCGATTTCCGGGTGCGAAAAACAGTGTAAACAATCGCCAAAGTTTGGAAAACATGGTTTTTCGATGCTCATTGCTTCCGGTTAAGTTTTAGGGGAAAAAGTTGTTATTGAAAGTTATAGATCTTGGAAATACCTTTCAAATGACTGGTGATACGTTAAAAAAGGTTAATTAGTTTAGTTGCAAATGAATTTAAACCATTAAAAATAGCACTTCTTTAATTGTTTAATAACTTTGTTAATAATTATCGAATTTGTTCATAACTTACCAGGAATGTTCTCCTTGCGTAGCTGAATAAATCCCAAAAAAAATTAACTAGATCGGAGAAATAGTTTATGCATAATTCCATTTGTTAACTAAAAACATGTAATTTTTCAACGGAATTTCCCCACTTTTGGTACATCGAATTTCGATTTTTTCTTTTGGAAAGTACACTTAAGAAGTCAAACTTTCATCCTATTTAAATGGCCAATTGATTTTTTTTATCTAAGTGCATAATAAAAAGGGTTAAAAAAGAGTGTTTTTTTGTCATAAACAAATGGAATTACTCAGCCAATTTTCACTTTATCAATTAGCTATAAACGGCATATAATTCCATTTGTTTCCACAAAACTTTTCAAAAAAAAAAATCCGACTTAACTTGAAGGGGGGGGAGTTAACTTTTTTAAAAAAAAAATTCCTGAGAAGTTAATTATTAATATTTTTTATTGAAACTCGCACGACTTTTAGTTCAAAACATGTATTTTATGAAAAAAAAATTTGAACTTAACATTTTGTGCTTTTATTTTTTATTTATATCAAGTGAAAGTACTTGAATATTTTTTTCAACCCTTGGACGGCAGAGTGGGGGAACTCGGTACGCGGGAATTTCGCCCGCCACAAACAGAATTCAGCCGTCAAATTCACAAAAATGGTCATAACTTCGTTAATTATTGACCGATTTTAATCTTTTTTTTTTTTCCATGTATTTTTTTATGCTGAATCCAAATATGAATTTATATATTTTTTAAATAAAATATTTTTTGTAGAAATAAAAAAATTTTTTTTTAACAACAAATTTTTATTATTATTTATTCAGCTACGCAAGGAGAACATTCCTGGTAAGTTATGAACAAATTCGATAATTATTAACAAAGTTATTAAACAATTAAAGAAGTGCTATTTTTAATGGTTTAAATTCATTTGCAACTAAACTAATTAACCTTTTTTAACATATGACCCATCATTTGAAAGGTATTTCCAAGCTCTATAACTTTCAATAACAACTTTTTCCCCTAAAACTTAACCGGAAGCAACGAGCATCGAAAAACCATGTTTTCCAAACTTTGGCGATTGTTTACACTGTTTTTCGCACCCGGAAATCGAGAGCAAACTGTGGGGCTTTTATAAGGAGCCCCCAAACTACCAGAAACCGTTGAGACTTTGCTGTTTGCATTTTTGGGCAGTTTTTGCACTCACCGACTGGCCTATTCAATTTTAAAATTTCTTTTTTATTCTATTATTTAATATTCAATGACCTATAATTTTGTTTACTGTGTTATGTACTCCTGCACCCAGAGAAATGGTATATTTGTCTCAGAACCAACTAGACTTTTTATTTGTTTGAAATAAATTTTATTTGGTTTGAATAAAATTTTATTTATCTCAAATATATGTTTTATTTGTGTCGAATAAAATTTTTATTTAAAAGAAATAAAAATTCTAGTTGGTTCTGAGACAAATATACGTTCATTTAACTCAAATAAAATATATTTGGTTTAAATAATATTTTTCTCTGGG
Source organism: Leptopilina syphax (assembly GCA_032872505.1). Classification (NCBI taxonomy): domain Eukaryota; kingdom Metazoa; phylum Arthropoda; class Insecta; order Hymenoptera; family Figitidae; genus Leptopilina; species Leptopilina syphax. Next base: position 25,270,005 of record CM065469.1, on the reverse strand, counting down.
TGTGCTCCTATATAAAATAAACGTCACAGAAATATCCGGAATACGTATTGCCGTCCTGATGAAGAAAGTCTGTATTCGACATTTTTATGCAAAATAAGTTTTTTATATCACTGGATTCGTTACGGAAAAAGCAATCCAGCTATAGTAATATTATTATTATTATTAATTATTATTAATAATTAATTTTAGAGATAATCAGTGCTCTTTTAAGATTCGGAGCCTCAATTACTCTATTATCGTGAAATCATTTTGAAATAAAATAACATTTTAGGGTCAGTTGGGGTAAATAGAAACAGATTTGCTAAGTTTCACCAATAACATAAGTTTTTTCTTTTAAATCGGAATACTTTCAGTTTTTTTGTGTATTGAGTTATTATTTCACTTCCGTGGAACAATTTTATGGCGAAGTAAAAAATATGGGTATCATTAAATCGCAATAATCAACTGTTTCTATTTACTCCTAAATTTTTCAACTTTGCAAAAATTTAGGGGTAAATAGAAACAGTTCATTATTTCTTACAAAATTTAAGAAAAAATCAATTTCAAGTATATGGAAATGTTAAAAGATACAAAGAATTACATAAAAAATTGTGTTATTTATAAAATAATTCAAACTAATAAATAATAATGCATTACATAAGTTTAAAAATAAACCATACTAAAAGTTGAAACACATTACACAAATAAAGGTTTGTTCTCTCTTTTTCTCTTCTATTCTCTCTCATTCTCATATATGTGACGCGACACGAGAAAAGGGACCTATCGCCGCAAAATAGAATTTTACAGGAAGAGCGTTTAAAGCGACGCCATGCGCAGAAAACCCGTGTATTTACGCGTACATGCTTAACTTTCGGGCTTTATATTATTAACACTATTTAAGTTTTTCAACTTTTGATTTTTTCACGTGAAAGAGCAAAGAATAATCTATCGAATAGCACCATAATCTCAAAATCGATTTTTTAAACGATAGGTCCCTTTTCTCGTGTCGCGTCACATATAATGCTGAAAATAGTGTTGTAGTTTGATAGAAATAATTTTCTCATTTATATTATATGAAATATTATTAAAATTTCTGCTGTTTCTATTTACTCCGAATTTCCAGTTTTTAGGGGTAAATAGAAACAGTCTCCTATTTTTTATTAAAGTTTGCAAAATGAAAAAATCAAAGTTGGTTTTTGTTGTAGTATTAATATGAGATAATTATAAATTTTAGTATGAATTTTTACTTTATTTTTTTCCAAATGCGAGTCAAAAAGTGAAAGGGTGTCTTCTTTGATTTTCAATTTTTTATGCAATAGGAAATATTTTTTTATATACTGCTGCTAATTGACAAACGGAAAATGGGAAAATACTTAGAACTTATTGGAGGTGATATAAGCTTCAAGATGTAAGGCCGTATTCATTTTTAAAATTTTTGATTTAACTGAAATAACTACTGTTTCGATTTACCCCTTGTTTCTATTTACCCCATCTGACCCTAGGTATGTACAAATAATAATTATTTGATATTCAAATATTTTATTCCTGATGGAATTTATTGTTCTCATTTATTGTTATGAAACTTGATACGTGTTCTTTTAATAAACTATAGTCGTTAAAAAATAGTTTTTTAACAGCGGGTTTGTTTTATTTATATAGACGATACACATCCACCATTTATGGAAATTTTATTTTGTATATAGAAAAGAAGCAAAAATTTTCATTAAAGTATATACGTTATAGTACCCACGTACAAAAATTTTTCTTTTGTTCGTTGGTTCGAATTTTCCATGATCGGTTCAATATTTGCGTTTGCGTTGGTCTAGCCTTTTTACACACAATGCTGCACCAGCTGCATATGGTTGTAGTATGCGAAAAATAAATGAAAATTTTATAAGCATAGGTGGCTTCTCATATGATTTTTCCAATAGGTCTCAACCGCAGGCAAAATCCAAATTTTTCTGTACACGAAAAAAGTTAAAAAGTATATATTGTACAAAATCGCTAATTATTAATTATTTATTAATTATATTAAACATGCATTAAATACATTAAATGTATTATCTTAAAAACTTTCCATATATTTTTACCATAAATGCGTTAAAAATAATTTTTCAATTAGAGTGTCAAGTAAATTCTCTATTAATTATTTATGAAAAAGATGGATTGCTTATTGATTTGTAAAAATCTCTGGGATAACGTAATTGTATTTGGGAAAAAAAAACTATAAAATAATATAGTGGGATTTTATTGAAAATTATTAATGAAAATGTTTTGTTACTGGGGTGACGAATATGTCATGGGGGAAATATCTCATCTCCCATATCACAGTGGGCCAGGATCGTCGAATTTTGGCCAAAAATACAATTTTTCAACTTTTAAATATGCACAAAAGAATTTATCCACAGTATTTAATAGTAAATAAGGAATGTATTGTATAAAGGATTTGTTCAATAATAAAAAATTGGGTCTTCTAGAACTATTTAAAGTTGAACATTTAAGATAAAATAATGAAATGTTTTTGAATGAAATACTTAATATATCTAGAAATAAATAAATTATTTTTGTATAAGTACTTATTTTTTCTCATCAACAGATATATTGAAGTAAAAAAAACCTATAGTAACTTTTAAAAAATAAAATTTATAAAAATGTAGCTCCATTGAAGTTAACAAATAGTGGTTTTTTCAATAGAGTGCCGACTTTCAGTTAGTCGAGCTCCTCCGAGCCGCATAATATTTGGAAAAACAAGTTATAGAACGATTACTTAGCATGTCTACTTTGACGCCAATATGTGCCATTTTGCGCCTTTTCATATTTTTTCAACATAACAAGAATATTGCAATAAACATATAAATATATGCAATAAATATATAAGGACAATTTTCAAAATTAATCAATTATGATGAACAGTAGTATTTAACGGTTTTTTGTGTCGCTCATTACGAATCTGATGTCAGATTTCAAAAATTAAAAATGGCGGATCCAATATGGCGGACATAAAAATTTTAAAATCAACCAATTTGTATTAAACATAGGTATCTATGGGTTTTTTGGGTCGCTGATTACGAATCTGATGTCAGATTTCAAAAAATCAAAATGGCGGCCATTAAAATTTTTTAATTAATCAATTTTAATGAAACATAATAGATATGTAGAGATTTTTCGGGTTGCTGATTACGAATCTGTTGTCAGATTTTAAAAATGTAAAAATGAGCACTGTGTTTCTGAAATCACATTTAGATATGAAATGGAGTATTTACCTGATCTATTAAAATAAAAGCAGATTCTCCAATAGGACTACATGCGCACCTGATATACCCACGCGAGATACTATATACCTATATAAGTAAACATCAGGTGTAAAAATACCAAAAAAACTAAAAAAAAATTTTTAAATCTAAAAAAAAATACAAAATGGGATCTTTACCCGTAACCTCCTAGGCTAATAACAAGAAATTTTTTTTTATTTTCTGAATTTTACAGACTCTAGTTTTGTAATCACCAAACTTAAAAACTCCCGAGCAACAAATTGTAGGCGAATCTCATCCAATATAAAATCCACTTGAATTCTTACATCAGATTCGTAATCAGCGACCTAAAAAACCCCTAGATACAAAGTTTCATAAAAATCGATCAATTTTAAAAATCGTATGTCCGCCATTTTGGATCCGCTATTTTAAATTTTTGAAATCTGACATCAGATTCGTAATCAGCGACCCAAAAACCCCATAGATACCTATGTTTAATTCAAATTTATTGATTTTAAAATTTTATGTCCGCCATATTGGATCCGACATTTTGAATTTTTGAAATCTGACATTAGATTCGTAATCAGCGACCCAAAAAACCTTTAGATACTTATGCTTCATTAAAATTAATTCATATAAAAAAATTTATATCCGCCATATTGGATCCGCCATTTTGAATTTTTGAAATCTGACTTCAGATTCATAATCAGCGACCCCAAAAACTGTAGGTAGCATACTTGTTATTCGTAAATATCTTATTTTTTTAAATAATGATTTTTGGCCAAAAATCGACGATCTTGGCCCACTGTGCATATTACACTTTATATATACGTCATTCATAGTTTGGTTTTTTTAAATATTTTTTCCATGCAGTGAACTTTTTGATTCAATTAATTTTTTTCTTGTTAATAAATAAAAAAACGTGTTTGCTTACATTGGGAAAATTTGAAACGATTTCAAATTATTTTATTTAGAAAAAAAGTGAAAAGGATATTTGAAATGATGTTAGATGACTATATATATCAGGTTAGATAGAACGAGGTGTCGGCGTAAACGAATTATCTTCATGTCTGAAAGACTTATCTTGACGGATTGGATTAGTTGAAAGACTAGATCGAGAACCGATTGGTTGAAAATGTCAGGAAAAAAAAAGAAAATTTTGTTAGAAAAGGAAGTTATTCTCCATCTTTCAAAGTTGATATTATATTTATTGGCCGAGGGAAGTTGCACAAGGATGAATTCATTGTTAAAAAAAATTTAATTAAATATGTCTGCAGTCAGATAGGTTGCCACAAGTCAGATAATTTAGGTAAAAGTCAGGAAAATTAATGAAAAGTTAGGGAATTTTATTAACAGTACTGAAAAACATAAATTAAATTTTTGAATTCATAAGAAAATTCTGAATTTTTGTGTCTTTTTTGTTTGCCTTCCTAAACTATAAAATTACCACAAATTCAAATACAAAACCTTCGATTTTTTCCATTTCTGACAATAATTTATTTTTCTGTATCCCTTTGCCGAAAGTACTGTCTTCCCAGTCTGAATTAGCTCCGGGAATAGCGACTTTTGTGGCCGGCTCGACTGACCAATCGCGTGCTCTCTTGGTTACAAAAATTTAGAAACTCGTACACAGTAGCATAGCAACCACATAGGCACGTTATTTACAGTGCTCATGTTTTGACAGAAATTGACACTAACCTGAATTGAGATAACCAAAATAATGCATGAAATTTCTTATTTTCTTTTATTAGTTTTTATTTATTTAAAAATATTGTAATATAAATACGAAAAATTATAATGTTAAAAATCTTTATTTTGAACGACTTTTCATAGATGTCACTTGATTGGTAAAGTAGGTTACTACTCTTAATTGATGAATATTTCGAACCGAATTTAGTAAAATAGGTATATTACTATTATTGAATATTTATTTGCATAAAAGAAAATTTTACTTCTAATTATTTCTTACTCATAAATTTTTTTTATGCCCGCCCCGACCAGCAAAGACTCGGCTTCGCCTCGACTTTGCAAAAGTCGGGCGGGCAATTTATTGAGTTATTTTATTATTCAAACCATAATTATTTAACGTACTTTCGGCTGGGGATACAGAAAAATTGTATACGACACACGGCCAGAAATTTGGATTCCCTGGCAAGCGTGATATATAAAGCCTCGGCTTCGCCTCGGCCTTATATGTCACGCCGGCCAGGAAATCCAACTTTCTGGCCTAGTATCGTAATATACTATTACATAATTTAATTCTATAAGAACATCATAAACTTATTACTTATAAATCATTCAATGGATAATTTTAGATACGTTAACCTATACATTGGGACCTATTGCACAATTAACCATAGAGTGTCCAACGTCCTTCCGGCAGGACAAAAAAGACTCACCTGAGTTCCTCCGAAATCGCTTTGTAAAATTAATATGGATTTAGATAAACATAACAAAAAATATGTCGTTGGAAAGGTAAAAACGTCATGAAACTGAAGTTACCAACGTTGATTCAACGAAAAAATTGAAAAAAAATTTTCTCTAAAAAGTTCAGGATACAAATTTTTTTTGTTTATTTTTAACCTTCGCGCTACCAACGATTTTTTTAGTCTCGTACATAGACTTTAAAAAAAATTTCGAAAGGTTCCAACACGGAGAGAACTCGATATATATTCAAAAGTAGATATTGAAAAAATATATATTAACTTTTAACATCAAAAATATTAAACTTTAATATTTAGATATTCAAATCACATGCTAGATATTAACGCTTAACATCCAGATATTTACTTTTAATATCTAGATAGCTGTCCCTATGTTAAAGAATAAAAATATTAAACTTTAACATGTGAAGTCGGGGAAAACAGTGAGTTTGGTTTTTTTGACACGGATTTTCTGAAAATCCAAGAATGAAACAGGGAACCCGGTCAAGTTTTCTGTTTCACCCCGGTTTGCGGAAGCCCGGTCAGGCCCCTTCACGGGTATTTAAAGAAAATTCCAAGTGATTCCAAGTCGGGAAAAGCAGTGATTTTGAATTTTGTTGTGTTACGAATTTTCCAAAAATTTCGAAATTTCAACTTAAATAATATTGGAATTTAATTAAAAGATGGAAGCAGTTTGGTTAAAATAAAGTAGAATCAAATATATTATTAAAGTCAAAATGTATTTAAGAAGATATACGTCTTTACAAATCGAGAGCCGGCAAGGGACTAAAAAAGATAGTGTCAAATTCACTATGGTCCACACGACTACATGAGCTGGGCCGTATCGATATCATATAAACAAAGTTAAGAAGGTGCACGTGGCACATATGTGAGCATCTACATTACTACATATATAGTTAAATAATATTAAATTATTTTGTATATTTCAATACTCCCACTCAAAATAATTGTAAAATATTTGCGATGTTTTACATTTTGACACTGAGGTACAAGACTGGTCCAGCATTTGCTGCGATGAATTAGGAAAACCTCAGATAAAATCTAATTAGACCAGAAAGAATCTTATTGATTTACAACATATTATTTTCTCAATGTGTACATATTCGTAGAGTAGCTTCTTTGGTGCAGGTGATTGTCACAGTTCCGGACAAAAGTTAAATTTCGTTCCGCAATCAGATCTCAAACATCCTTCAGTCCTACTTTGTTACGAATTGATTGGAACTGTACAGCAGGCAAGGATTTTGTAAACGTGTCTGCCAATTGGTCACCTGTTGGAATATATTTTAATACTAGCTGTCGGACCCGTCTTCGATGGGTTTTAGTTTCTGCTAATACATTTGAAAGGGTGTTTACTGGAAATTAAAGTTTACTGTGAAAAACTAATAATAAGTTAACATTAACTATTTCATTAGGAAAATATTACTATTTTAATCAGTGACAGACTGTTTTCTATCAAATTTGTTATTCAGGAACAGTATTTGTCAACTTGTAGTAGGGGAGAGTGGGACAAAATGGGGTAGGCGGGTCAAATGGGGTACCTCTGTTTTTCCATGATAGGTACTTTTAATTTTTTTATCCTCGACATATATCATTCATGTTGATAAGAAACTGTTATTAATTATGAAGACACTTAACAAAAAATTTTTTTTTGAAAGTTATACAACTTTTAAGTTTTAAGCAAAAAAAAATATGAATGTTTCTCGAAATTAAAGTGCTTACAAAACTTTTTGGGATAATGCATTTAATTTGGCAAGTGTGGGATCTTTTTCAGTACTTATTCTAAAGTAATTTCCAATAGAATAGATTGTTAAATTGTTTACAATAACTTAGAAACTTTTTGTTTGTATCTATAATCTCATACAACAAGAATTTAATGAATTTTGAAAAAATATTTCATGTTTTGCATAGTTATTTGATGCCACCCCATTTTGACCCACGGGTGGGGCAAAATGGGATTTTAGCACTTTATCAGAAAATACGACATAAGTTCTTTCAAAAATTTTTTCTCCGCTATTATCATAATTTCCTCAAAGCTAAGTGTACAAAGAACAATTTTCAAGTTTAGCTGAATCGGTTTATTCGTTTGGTTCTCTGTAAACAGCTAATTTCAAAAAGGTACTCCATTTTGCCCCACTCTCCCCTACTTTATGCGTTTGTAGTACTACAATTAATGTAGGTATTAAAAATTAATCCTAAATTTACACCAGCTTTTGGAGTCAAAGTAGTCTATTTCGAAATAATTGTGTCGCAATTAGATCCTACCTTACGACTGCTAAAACCTAAATAAAATCTATATGTTCAGGCTGAAAGTAGGGCTTAAATTTTTACTTAGATCTGTTTACATAAATATTACATCAATAAAAATTAAAGGAAAAAGCAGTTTTTAAAAACAAATTAATATAATAAAACTTTTTTAATTTGGAGAGAAAATTCCCGGTTTTTCCTGGTCAAATTAAATTCCCGGCTATTTATCGGTTTCCCCGCGCAATTGGTAGACACTCTGTCAAATGTATTTTAGTAGATACTAAAACCCGTCAAAGACTGGTACTGGTATATAACATATTTACTTAAAAAAGAGTATTTTCATAAAATAAGTCAATTTTTGTAGCCATCTGCAGATTTATTAATGGCTAAAACTTAAAATCAAGTAAATTTAAATTTGTTTAAAAAAAATAAACCGGATAAAATTTGGACAACGCCAGGAATTTTTTTAAACAAACATATATCCTTAATATATATCCATATATATATATCCATATATGCTTAACTTTTGTCTTTACATTGCTCAAAATATACTTAACTATAGAGCGTTTAAAAGCAATTCATTAAAAAATGTAAATTTTGAAAATTTGCGATTTAAAAAATTTTTTTTAATACATTTTTATACTTAAATCTTAGTTATTTAGGACACTATTTTTTGCAAAATTATGCTAAAATGTGACTAAATAACATGTAATACTTAATTATAGATAGTTTAAAAGCAGTCCATTAAAAAATATAAAATTTGCGATTTTTTGAATTTTTCGAAATCATTGTTATACTTACATCTTAGTTATAGAACAGTATTTTTGGAAAAATTATGATAAAATTTGACTAAATAACATGTAAAACTCAATTATAGAGAGTTTTAAAGCAATTCATTAAAAAATTTAAAATTGAAAAAATTTCGATTTTTTGAAATTTTTGAAAATATTTTTATACTTACATTTTAGTTATAGGACATTATTTTTGGCAAAGCTATTCTAAAATGTGACTAAATAACATGCTATACTCAATTATAGAAAGTTTGAAAGAATTTTGTAAAAAAATGTAAAATTTTTGAATTTTTTGAAAAATTGCATATCTTCAGTTCAAATTAATATTTTTCAAATCTGTAAATTTATAAATCTTCCTTGGCTTAAGGTCTAACATTCTGCCAAATTTGGTTTCAAACGGTTCAGCCGTTTTTAAGTGATGCGCGAACAAAGATTATGTGACATACATACATACACACATACATCCATACATACATACACGAAATTTTTTATCGGTATATTTGGAATCCTTGATACTCAAAACGAATAATTATGTGTGAAATTTAATGTTCTGAGCAATGTACAGACAGAAGTCTGATTTTATTAATATAGATTACTTCCTTTTGTTCTACTTTTTCCCTAGAAAAATGATATTTCACATCAATGTGTTTTGATCTTTTGTGATCAGTAGGAATGTTGGCTAAAGCAATACAACCATTATTATCTTCGAATATTGTAATTGGTTTTGAAATTTGCAATTTTGCGCTTAATAAAGGGTTCTAAGCCAACAGGCTTCTTTTACGCCCTCATAAAGAGCCATATATTCAGCTTCAGTTGATGACGTAGCCACTGATTTTTTTTACTATTCCAGCAAATAGTATTTTGGTCAAACAATTTAAAAACATAACCTGTGGCACTTTTTCGGTCATTCTTATTGCTTGCCCAATCCGAGTCAACATAACCAATCAATATTTCTTTGTAATCGCTTTTCTTGTAAATTAGTTTTAAATTTAATGTCCCCTTAACGTATCTTAGAACCCTTTTTAAACATTTCCAAAGTTCTTTATTATTTTTATTTTGATAACGGCTGAGTAAATTGATTGAAACGCATAAATCGGGACGCGTGCACAACATCGCGTACATTAAACAACCGATAACATTTCTACATGGTGCTTCATAATGATCGTCCGAATTTAAATCTTTATAATTTAATTTTGGTGGTAACGGAGTACTTATAGTGTTACAATCTTTCATATTGAATTTCTGTAAAACGTTTTGCAAATATGCACTTTGATCTAAGGTGATTGTATTTTCTTTTCGTTCAACTTTAATTCCCAGAAAAAATTGTACTTCATTTAAGTCAACCATGGAGAAATGTGAGACGATGAATTTTTCCCGAAAAGCCAACTGGCAGAATGGTCAACTATCAGAAAAGCAAACGGCAGAAACCTCAACTAGCAGATGGGTCAATGGTACGAAACGCCATCTGTTAGAAAGGTCAATTAGTCGAATGCTTACTTGTTAGAATGGTAAATGAGTAGAAGCCTCAATCCGCAGAAGGGTCAACCGTCAGAATCGTCAATGTTTAGAATTGTCAACGAGTATAAACGCCATCTGTTAGAAAGGTGAAGTAGTCGAATGCTCACTTGTTAGAATGGTAAATGAGTAGAAGCCTCAATCCGCAGAAGGGTCAACCGTCAGAATCGGCAACTTCAGAATGATCAAAATGCAGAAACCTAACCTGTTAGAATTGTCAATTAGTCGAAAGCTAAATAATCCAAAAGAAATTTGACAGAATCGGTTGGAAACATTTAAAAAATGTTGCTGCAAGGTTTAAAACCGATTCTGTCAAATTTCTTTTGGATTATTTAGCTTTCGACTAATTGACAATTCTAACAGGTTAGGTTTCTGCATTTTGATCATTCTGAAGTTGCCGATTCTGACGGTTGACCCTTCTGCGGATTGAGGCTTCTACTCATTCACCATTCTAACAAGTGAGCATTCGACTACTTCACCTCTCTAACAGATGGCGTTTCTGCCCGTTGATCTTTCTAAACATTGACGATTCTGACGGTTGACCCTTCTGCAGATTGAGGCTTCTACTCATTTACCATTCTAACAAGTGAGCATTCGACTACTTGACCTTTCTAACAGATGGCGTTTCTGCCCGTTGATCTTTCTAAACATTAACGATTCTGACAGTTGACCATTCTGCCAGTTGGCTTTTCGGGAAAAATTCATCGTCTCAGAAATGTTTCATTAAATATTGTTTGAAACTAATTATAGTTTTCTTATCAAGAGTGATAATTATGAGATCATCGACATACAAGACTACATAAATATTTTTATTAATGTGTCCTTTGTCGAGAATATATAAGCAACGATCTACCGAGGAGTTCTCAAAACCGTGTTGTTTTAAAACTTGGTCGAAACGTTCAAACCAGAATCTAGCTGATGGTTTTAAACCGTATATCGCTTTATTTAATTCATACACGTTTTTACTATTAGGCCGCCGTCCCATGGCAGCGTTTTGCGTTGCGTTGTAATAAGAGAGAATGCAGCAAACGTATATTTGCGTCTTTTTCTCTCCCATTACGACGCAACGCAAAACACTGTCATGGGACTCCACCCTTAGTTTCAAACCCCTCAGGAACGCGCATGTATATTTCCTCTTTTAAGGAAACCGTTAAGAAAAGCTGTTTTAACATCCATTTGATATATATTCTATTGAAAATTATAGAATTAATTACAATTACAGTTGAAAAATTTACTTTTTTACTAAAATTTTTTTGTTTATATAAATTCATATTACTGTATAAGAAAATTTTATTGTTTTTATTAAGAGGAATGAACTTTATTTTATAAATGTTAAATTGTATTAAAAATGATTTAAAAGTGAAATATATTTATCGTTAATGCTTCCTCCACGAGGAAGCAAATTTTTTTTGCTGATCGTAAAGAGGAAGCAAAATGTTCATGTAATGAACATTTGGATTTACAACTTGTTCTTGTTGTAGACAATGCCTCGTAATTATAAAATAGAGAAATGAATCTTGGTGAGTGTTCAAAGGCATTTATAACACAGTTTTCTGGAAAGTATCATTTTATTTGGCAACGCTGTATAATGTATCAAGTTGATACGAATATAAGTATCTTTTTTAACCCGTCAGCAGTCGCGCCTTTTTTAGTGTCTCACTTGCACTCTAAGAGCGCCCTATAGGTCGAGTAGAGTTGCGTGAAACTTTTTCTCACGGCGCGACCGCTGACGGGTTAAGAATGATAGTCAATACAGTATCATTTTTTAATACGTGTATTTGTATCAATGTAACACTGTCATGGCTGGTTTGCATTAACTGGAAATTTAACTAATCAATTTATTTAGTTTTATATACTCTTAAGTATTAAAAATTGTTTAATTTTACATTATCCGGACCCCTATTATCCGGATACTCGATTATCCGGACAAATTTAAAATTAAAAATTTTTTTTTTAATATAAAGTTTATAAGGTCTCAAGCCGTTAACTTCTATTTTAAATTTCTTTACACGAAATGTTGCGTTTTAAAGTGTTTTAATTATTTTAAGAAAATGTTTATGTAAATATTTCGAAACATTTCTAACTAAATATTTATTAATGTTGACTTTAAAAGTTTTAGTTTGTTTCAGTCTTATTGTAATACATATGCAAATAAATACATAAAATTATGAATAAAAAATTTGTTTAATTTGTACTTTACTCGATTATCCGGATTTTCGATTATCCGGACAAGTGCCTGCATCCATTAGTCCGGATAATGGAGTCTCTACTGTATATAATAATAGTGGTTTTCGTTATTTGATGTTTAATAATTTTTTAAATATTTAACTGTGTAGGTCGATATTTTTAGAAAAAATATCAGTAAAAGTGACAAAATATAGTTTCCAGTGAATATACACGGAAAAAAAAGTTCGAGGATTATTCGGGAACTTCGTTCTTAACTCTTGGATACGGCGGGTAGTACACAGATAACTAAAGGTTGCCTGGTTTAAATATGTCATTTACTATTTCTCTACAAATTATAACTATTTCACCGCTTCTCGGCAAACTGTTCTTGAAAAAGTCGGGAACTGTTCAAGAAAATCGAAAAGTTAGACGAATGCAAGAAAAAATGGATTCTGCTTGCCCCCTCCCACTCCCCTTCCTTGACACGTGCGCACACACACACATTTATCCTTGAAGGTCCCATACAATTTTTATTTTTTATTAAGTTTCTGAAATAGAAAAAACCATATTAGAGAAAAATCGACGGCGGCTGGAACAGAACTCGCGTACCCGAGAATAGAAGTCCGGCGTCTTATCCAGCTGAGCTAAACAGGCGAGTTAAATACCTCAGCATAAAATAAATATATAAGGCACGCGCCTTACTGATTGTGAGACTGGTGCGCACTGGGTTTCTGCGCACCAAGATTCCTTGACGAGTTTCCGAAAATTTCAGAAACAGTTGCGGCCAGTGCCATGAACTTTACATGAGAAAGTAATGAAAAAGAGACTAATGGACTATTTATAGCTTTTTCTAATACAGTTTCCGAATTTCATTCAAACATTCATTGATTACCATTGAATGTTCGTCGCTAGTTCAGAGCTGTTACCACGTATCCAAGAGTTAGGAAATAATTCCTGAAATATCTGGGAACTTTTTTTCCGTGTAGGGTGTTTTAAATGGAATATTTAGTGAATAAAAAAAGGAAAAATTAGGAAAACTTATTATATTTGACAAAAGTAATCATTAATGATAAATCGTCCAAACGCCCGCCCTGCCGGAAGGACGTTCCAAAAAAAGGCTTTTAAAAAAAGGGAATTCAACTTTTCTTTTCTGGCACTCCTTGGGATTGAAATAGACGAAAAGACGAAAAAAATCCATATTTTTGACTTTTTAAAATAATAATTTAAACCATTTTTCAAAGCCTTCAAACTTGCTATGTTTCTAAACAGTGAAAAAAACATTTTTTCGTAAATTTAATGTAAAGTCCCCAAAAATCAATATTTTTTGACCGCACGAGTCTCTTTCTCTTCAGAAACGTTCAAAGAATAAAACCTAATTGTTCAATAAAAAAAAATCATTTTTAATATTGTTCAGTATATCTGAGTAATACTCAGGCGCGAGTCCGTTCGAAATTGCTCTATAAAATTAATATGGAAGCAGATAAATATAAAACTAAATATATCGTTGGAAAGGTAATGAAACAATCTTTCAAATGATGTAAATATCGAGCCTTTAAATTTATAAACCTGGGCTAGGTAGTCTCTTAAATAAAGCGAAAAGCGTCCTGACGGCAGAACCGGGCTTCGTCATTCTGTGACTAAAAATTATGTGAATTTTTGGAACGTGTAAATTCTTCAAACTACCCAGCCCTTACTTTTGAACTTACAAGCTCGATATTTATATGCGCTGAAAGCTTGTTTCGTTACCTTTCCAATGATATATATCATTTTTTATTTATCTGAATCCATGTTAGTTTTCTTTAGTGATTTCGAAGGGAATCATCTGAGTCTTTTTCGTCCTGCCGGAAGGACGTTGGACGATTTATTATTAAAGCATTTATTTATTACATATTCAGGACAAATTAATGTTTACTTATTGAATAATTAATGTTTTAAGTTGGAGATGTCAGTTCTACTGTGAGATGTACAAACAATTTTAAAAACACCCTTCTATTAAGATTTTACATTCTCATTGCCCATTCTTTAACTTCGATACTTTTCGATACATTCGACCTTTCCACTCCATGTTTTTTTTAAGAAAGGATTCAAAACAAGAAATAGGAAAACCAACTTTTCAAGGTGAATGTTATTTAAATCAATTCTAGAAATTGATATTGAAATTAACCTTTTTTTAATTTAATCGCTTACAAAGACAATTATTAGTATATTTAATAAAATATGAAAAATAAAAACGCAGAAATAAATAAATAATTATACTAAGAAAGATAAAATAGGCAATTTTTTACTGTTTTTTTGAAGTTATTGAAGTTTGAATTGCTTCTACCTTATCAGGTAAAGGTTGAGTACCACTGCCACTGACAAGATATCCCAAAAATTTCACTGCACTTTGTCCGAAAACACATTTCGACGTATTAATAACCTCTCCGTATTTCCGTAAACGCGTATTAAGAATTTTTAAATGTTCTATATGCTCTTGTTCCGATGATGATGCAATCAAGATGTCATCAATGTAGGCAAAACAAAATTCTAAACCACGAAGCACTTCGTCGATAAAACGCTGTAATGTTTGTGTCGCATTCCGCAAACCGAAAGTCATATAAGGAAACTTAAATAAACCGAACGGAGTTGTAATGGCTGTTTTACAAATGTCCTCTTCGGCAACCGGAATTTGGTGAAACGCTTTTATAAGATCTATCACTGAAAATATAGATTTTCCGGCAAGATTATGCGTAAAATCTTGTATATGACGCACAGGGTAACAATCAGGTTCCGTCACCGCGTTAAGACCTCAATAATCGCCACACGGTCTCCACTCTTCATCAGGCTTGGGAACCATGTGTAGTGGTGATGACCATCGAGCTTTCGATGTTCTTGCAATACCGAGCTTTAAATAATTTTCGAATTCCTTTTTCGCGGCTCTTTGTCGGTCCGGGGCTAAACGTCGCGGTTTTTGCACTACCGGAGGTCCATCTCGCGTTTTTATGTAATGAACTGTACCGTGTTTTGCTGTAACCCTTCCGTCAGGTCTTGTAATTTCCGGGAATTTTTCCAAAAGCTCATGGTACACACTACACCCAGAAACACTTTTAACACTAAATATTTTACCATTGACCGCTATTCCTTCTGCCGCGAGCTTTGTCACTGAATCAATTAATTTTCGATTTTTAACATCTACCAACAACTCGTAGTGTGCCAAAAAATCGACGCCGATAATCGGTTTGGTCACGTCCGCGACAACGAATCTCCACGGATAGTCACGTCTCAGTCCCAAATTTAGATTAATGTTAGTGGGTACGTACGTTGCGATAGTTGTCCCGTTTGCCGCGGAAAGTTCGTAAGATGACTTTTCTCGCGACTGACGGAGTAACGCGCGAGGAAACACGCATAAATCCGCACCAGTGTCCACTAAAAATTGCATGTTTGTCACTGAATCACGGATAAAAATACGGCGCGACGTATTGGTTTATTGGTTGGGCCAAGGTCGTCTGTCGCCATTAACGACTGGCCGTTTCGTTTCCCGGTTTGTAAGAACATGTCGTCGTACACTTTGTCGCTTTATCACCGAAACGGTTATGATACCAACAAACACCATTTGAATCACTTCTTCCGCGAGATTGTGACCGACCGCGAGAATGAGATCTACCGCGATTACCGGACCGATTATTGTCTCTTTTATTCTGAATTTCCGCGATTTGTGCTTGCATTATGCCCATTTTTTCAGTCATTGTAGTCACAACTTGGTCAAATTTTTGTAATAATAGGTCGAGAGACGCATTATTTATTGCAGTTTCTGCAACCGAAGGGCGATTTCGCGAACTCACGTCGATAATTGAATCGGCTAATTCTGCGAGCTTTTCTAATGAAAGCTCTTGTTGCGCGGCTAAAATTGCTTGCACATTGTGTGGAAGGCGATGGATCCACAATGTTCTGAGCATTGTGTCCGGTACAGTAGCACCAGCGAGTGCTTGCAAATGTCGTAAAAATTGTGAGGGTGGAGTCCCATGGCACCGTTTTGCGTTGCGTTTTGTAACTAGGCCATGAGTGCAAATATAGCAAACATATGTCTCCATCTCTCTCACACTCATGGCCTAGTTACAAAACGCAACGCAAAACGGTGCCATGGGACTCCACCCTGAAGGCTTTCTATCACCTATTTCTTCTGATTCTAGTAATCTACGCGTTTTCTCTTCTTGCGACGCACTTAACCGTTTAATAATTTGTTCCTTTAAGGGGTGGTTCTCATTGCGGAGGCCAAAATAAACACAAATTTTGACAATTTTTTGCGAGGAACGGCTATGACTTAGCGATGTAATTTTTTTTTTTAAATAAAGATACATTCTTGAACTTTAAAAACATATATATTTCATTTAAAAAAAAATTCAAAATGACGGCCAATATGTCGCATCTAGAAAATAATGTTTTTTTAAATAGGGAAAACGGTGGGCATTCTACACTGCGCAATTTTTAGTCTAAAACAAAAACTCAAAATTTTTTATAAAGGTGACATCCTAAAGAATAGGTTATACCTATAAAATAGTTAAAAATTAATAAAATGACAAAATGGCGGACACATTTTTTTAAAAAACTGCTTTTTTGCATTATTTTTCAATATTTGACCTCTTGTAAAAATCTCTATTGATAACAATTTTATCATATTATAGGTATAACCCCAGTAGAATTTAGTTACCTTTCATTAGCCGCAAACCCGAAGTTCATTGATTAAATAGTTTAGACGCTACGATGCCCACCAGTTTGCAAAATCTTGTTTCGAGAAAATCGCATATAAAGTCTGATAAACATTTTTGTGCAATAATTGTATTCTTTGAAATTCTTTGTTTAATTTGCGTATATGATAAATATCTATAGGTATTTAGAGTCGCTCTTTACGAATCGGAGGTCACATTTGCAAAATTTTTAAAAATCGATTCGATTTGCCTGACATTTGTTACTCAGTGCTCGGAACGGCAGTGAGTTCAAGACACCATAAAAATGAAAATATTCTTCTGATCAAAAAATTGAAAAAAGGAACTTGTAGAGGTAAAAATGTGACTCACCCTGTACTACCTACGTACAGAACCCAAAAAGTTTGCAAGTCTCAACGTGTAACGAGTTGAACAACAAGGTAATAAAAAAAGGGTCTCAGGTATTTACCTGAAAGCGAAAAAGTGTACACAACTGTTAAAAGTAAGAAACTTAGAAAAGTTTAGAATATTCCGTCCAGGATACAAAAATCACAAAAATATTAATTTATTATAAACAACAAACATAAAACCTAAGTTTTAATTTTGATTTCACACGCAGAGTTTTAATTTATTTAAGTATTTTTTTGAAATTTCTGTTTTGTGTTATTATAAATGTGTGTCATTATAATGTCCATGTTTATTAGTGTTGATTTATTTATTTAACTTGATGTTAATATTTATTTATTTATTACAAAATTGGTTTTATAATCATTTATAGTTATGACTCCAAACTCTATGAATTCTCTGACGTTTGATGGGTGAATTTATTTTTATTTTTTGCTGACGAATGTCTATTTATTAATTTTTATTTTTGACTCCCTGAAGAGGAAATCATTTAGATTTTGAAACGTTGGAGTAAACTAATTTTTAAAAACTATTTATCCGAATGTTTTCGTTTCATTCTCCTTTACTATAAAACCTAATGTGTATACATTAATTTGTATGTGTGTGTGTTGTGTATTTGTTTATGAACTATGTTATATATTTATAGAATCAATTTAAATTTAACAAAAAATATTAAATTTTATAAATAAACAAACAAATTGTTTTTAATTTTTATGTATGTGTAAGTGTTGGTATGTGAAAACAGTAGCCACACAACAAATAAAAAAAGGTTTCTTTAAGAAGGAGGAGTTTAAATTTTCTTTAATTGGTCTAAATCATCCATTTTTCTTTTTGGCGATTGGAATAATATAATTTATTTTTTAAATATTAATTTTTTCTCCATTTTGTTTAACTCAACCAACAAATAGAAAAATTGATTTTGAAAATGGGAGGAGTTTGTTTATAATTAATCATTATTTTTTCTTTGGGGGTTGGTATTATATGTTTTATTTTTTAAATATTAATTATTTTTTCCATTTTGTTTTACTCAACTAACAAATAAAAAATTGCATTTTGAAAATAGGAGGAGTTTATTTTTATTGGTCAGAAGTCTTTTTTTCTTAATGGGTCAAGACCAAATATAACTTTTTAAAAATTAAATATTCACTTCCTTTTTGTAATGTTGAACCAACAAATAAAAAAATTGCTTTCTTAAAGTCGGAGGAGTTAGAATCTCATTTTAATTGGTCTAAAAAGTAGATTTTGTCACTTTTACTGATATTTTTTCTAAAAATATTGACCTACACAGTTAAATATTTAAAAAATTATTAAACATCAAATAACGAAAACCACTATTTTTATATACATATATAACATAAATTATAATTATTTACCATTTGATATCAAAACGTTGCCACAATTTGATCTGCAATATACTATCAATTTGATACTTTTCAGAAAACTGTGAACCTAAAATAAAGCATATTTAATATTGATATATGTGACTGTCCACGAGAAAACACGGCTTAGGTCCAAAAAATCAATTTGAGTTTTTTATGGTAATCGACAGATTTTATGTTGCTTTTTCAAATGCAAAAGTCAAAAGTTAAAAATATCAATTATTTTCGACAATATATCGTTTTAAAGATGGGTATGTCAAGCGTAGTTAACTTCAATCGCTCGCCCTGTGAAATTCACGTTTGGGAGCTAAGCCGTGTTTTCTCGTGGACAGTCACATATGTTATTTCTTCAATTTAGTCTCCTTTTCCAATAATTGGGGTAAGATAAACCTACGGATCATCTTGCCCATGCCAGGGGCAAGAAAAATTAAATTTATTTGTAAAATATTAATTAGCTGCATACATTTCTAATCAGAAAAGTTAGATGGATTAATTATCTACTAGTTCGTACAAAACAAACTCAAAAATAATGGAAAACAAGTGCGAGTTGCACTCGCACTGCAATAGCGGGTTCCGTACACAAATATTAAAACAATACTTGCAACATTTATTGGTAATTTGTAGAATTAAAATAAACAATTAAAAAAATATATTAAAATCATTTGATAAAAAAATAACTAAAGAAAATGAAAGTATTGTATATATCTAATATTGTAAACAATAATAAGCAGAGGAACTATAATTTTGAAAATTTTGTTCCTCTGCTTATTATTGTTTACAATATTAGATATATACAACACTTTAATTTTTTTTAGTTATTTTTTTTTATAAAATGATTTTAATATATTTTTTTAATTGTTTATTTTAATTCTACCAATTACCGATCAATGTTGCAAGTATTGTTTTAATATTTGTGCAGGGTTGCCAGATTTTTAGCACGACAAACCGCGGATAGAAGGCGCTGACGTAGCCCAAAAACCGCGGGACTTTTTAAATATAATTATATATATAAAAACTTATACAAAAATATATATTATACAGTTTTTATAATAAAATTTTATGTATTTATATATATTTAAAAAATTCATATATGCTTAATTAATACTAAAACTTTTTATTTTGTTATTTAAATAATTATATTTTTGTCATTATACATTAAATAACTTTAATATATTATTTAAAATAATTTTCAATTTAATAACTTTAATATTTAAGGTTTTTTAAATAAATAAGGTTCAGGACATTTAAAAAAACGTAGCAACAGATCTACACTGGTCAAAGTGATTTTTAAATAGATCGCAATTAAATTTCTCTATTCTTCTTCCGGTAAATCAGTCTCTGTGTTCTCCGTCTCATTTGTATCGTGAGTCTCGTTTTCATTCTGAACCTCATAGGCACTATAAATTTTATAGTGTTATATAATTATAATAATTAGTATTCTTTGTGTCCACTAAAAGGCGCCAATTGATGATTATCAGGATGATCATAAGTTTCAGTTAATCAATTTCCCTGACAATTTACTGATATTAAAATTAATTTCCCTGACAAAATTCTTTTTACAGGAAAATATGAATGTTTACGGAAAATGAGTAAAATTTATGATTTTAATTATTTTTTAAAATGACAATTATAACCCTTCCTGAATTCAATTATTTTCTACAATTTCCACCCAGTAAAAAAAAGTATTGGAAGAGAGCGAATAGTATTGTCGGTGAGTTTCTGCCAATACGGTTTTCACGCGAAAACGTATTGGCAGAAACTCGCAGCCAATACTATGTTTCATTTTACAAAAATTGTAACAAAAGACTTGAAATAAATTAATTATTTCACGGAAAAAAATTTCTTATAGAAAACACAAACTTTTTCGTAAAATATACAAATAGGTTAAGTTGTGCTTCATGCAGGCAAGTTTTGTGTTTCCAACAAGCTGGTTTGTGTGGTCCACAAACCAATCTGTTATAACACCAAGAAATCCACGCATGCGCAAGAAAATTCAAGTGAACGTCTGCTTGTCGTCTTCTGCGTGACTGTTTAAGCTGTTGAATCATAAACTGAAGTTTGTGACAAGACTCTTTCTGGTTTGTGTATTTCCCAAACTCAGCCGTTTGTGGATACTACAACCGCCCTTCATAGATGGCACAGGAAATCTTGTAATTTTCACAGGAAATTTTTTTCCGTGTTTTAATTAAATTTTACAAAATTTCACCTATTCAAAAAGATTTGTTTATAGTTATTTTTCACATTATAAAAATCAAAATAACTTGTACCTTTATTTTACTAAAAATTGTGGTATTTTGTCGCAATTATTTTAAATGAGTCGAAAAAAGTCACAACTTTCTTAATTTCCCTGACAAAATATTTTTTCCTGACATTTCCCTGACTTTACTGACATTCTTGCTTTGAAATATATTCAAAAATAATCTGTTTTATTTTTTAACATACAGGAGTAAAAAAAAATTTTTTTTTAATTTGCAATATCCACGTGGACAATTGTATAGGGGGGAAGGGGGTTACAAATGTCCACGACTATTCACAACGGGGGGCGGGGGGGTCAAAAATTGGTGAAAAATTGTCCACGTGGTTTATGGACGGCCCCAAAACAATCTCTCATTTATTCTCTTAAAATTTCACTCTTCCTTAAAATATTTAAAGCCACGTGTTTAAACTAAAAAAAATTAAATAAAATTTTTTTAATAATACACTGGGATACCAATTTTCAGCTCATTAGGTCAAATAATGTAAAAGTTAGGGTAAAAAATTTTTTTTAAAAATTTTTTAGTTTTTCCTTGACAACGCTATGGACATCATTACATATCAAGTTCTCTATATTTTTCCTGTAATATTCGAGTAAAAATACACCAGCATGCAAAATTTTAGTTAAGGGGGAGGGGAATGGTCACTTTTTATGCATTTTTGTCCAAAAATCTTGTTATTTCCTTGACAACGCTATGACCATCACGTCCAATCACATTCGCTATATTTTTCCTGTAATCTACGAGTGAAAATACATATCTGGACCAAATTTGAGCTCTTTAGGTTAAATAGTTTAGCCGCTAGGGGGGGACACGATTTGGCTACGGACACAAGAGTCTGAATATGAGACAAGTCACACTCAGAAAGTCTCCCCCGGACAAGTCCTCCCAGGACAAGTCTCCACAGAGACATAACTCCCCATGGGACAAGTCTTCTCATGGACAGCTCCTCCCAGAGGACAAGTCTTCCCAGGGACATCTCTCCCCAAATGTAAATATTAAAAGTAAATAATGCCATGGGTGGACAAGTCTCCCCGGGACATCTCTCCCCAGTGAAAAATTGTTTATTAAAACAGTGACATGTTCAGGACAAGTCTCCCCGGGACATCTCTCCCCAGTAAAAATTATTTATTAAATCGGTGGCACATTCAGGACAAGTCTCCCCAGGACAAGTCTCCCCGGGACATCTCTCCCCAGTAAAAATTGTTTATTAAAACGGTGGCACATTCAGGACAAGTCTCCCCAGGACAAGTCTCCCCAGTAAAAATGGTTTATTAAAACGGTGGCACATTCAGGACAAGTCTCCCCGGGACATCTCTCCCCAGTAAAAATTATTTATTAAATCGGTGACACATTCAGGACAAGTCTCCCCAGGACAAGTCTCCCCGGGACATCTCTCCCTAGTAAAAATTGTTTATTATAACAGTGGCATGTTCAGGACAAGTCTCCCCAGGACAAGTCTCCCCGGGACATCTCTCCCCAGTAAAAATTGTTTATTAAAACGGTGGCACATTCAGGACAAGTCTCCCCAGGACAAGTCTCCCCAGTAAAAATGGTTTATTAAAACGGTGGCACATTCAGGACAAGTCTCCCCGGGACATCTCTCCCCAGTTAAAAAATGTTTATTAAAACAGTGTCAAATTCAGGACAAGTCTCCCCGGGACATCTCTCCCCAGTAAAAATTATTTATTAAATCGGTGACACATTCAGGACAAGTCTCCCCGGGACATCTCTCCCTAGTAAAAATTGTTTATTATAACAGTGGCATGTTCAGGACAAGTCTCCCCAGGACAAGTCTCCCCGGGACATCTCTCCCCAGTAAAAATTGTTTATTAAAACGGTGGCACATTCAGGACAAGTCTCCCCAGGACAAGTCTCCCCAGTAAAAATGGTTTATTAAAACGGTGGCACATTCAGGACAAGTCTCCCCGGGACATCTCTCCCCAGTTAAAAAATGTTTATTAAAACAGTGTCAAATTCAGGACAAGTCTCCCCGGGACATCTCTCCCCAGTAAAAATTGTTTATTATAACGGTGGCATGTTCAGGACAAGTCTCCCCAGGACAAGTCTCCCCGGGACATCTCTCCCCAGTAAAAAATGTTTATTAAAACAGTGGCACATTCAGGACAAGTCTCCCCAGGACAAGTCTCCCCGGGACATCTCTCCCCAGTAAAAATTATTTATTAAATCGGTGACACATTCAGGACAAGTCTCCCCAGGACAAGTCTCCTCGGGACATCTCTCCCCAGTAAAAATTGTTTCTTAAAACAGTGGCAAATTCAGGACAAGTCTCCCCAGGACAAGTCTCCCCGGGACATCTCTCCCCAGTAAAAATTGTTTCTTAAAACAGTGGCAAATTCAGGACAAGTCTCCCCAGGACAAGTCTCCCCGGGACATCTCTCCCCAGTAAAAATTGTTTATTATAACGGTGGCATGTTCAGGACAAGTCTCCCCAGGACAAGTCTCCTCGGGACATCTCTCCCCAGTAAAAATTGTTTCTTAAAACAGTGGCAAATTCAGGACAAGTCTCCCCAGGACAAGTCTCCCCGGGACATCTCTCCCCAGTAAAAATTGTTTATTATAACGGTGGCATGTTCAGGACAAGTCTCCCCAGGACAAGTCTCCCCGGGACATCTCTCCCCAGTTAAAAAATGTTTATTAAAACAGTGTCAAATTCAGGACAAGTCTCCCCGGGACATCTCTCCCCAGTAAAAATTGTTTATTATAACGGTGGCATGTTCAGGACAAGTCTCCCCAGGACAAGTCTCCCCGGGACATCTCTCCCCAGTAAAAATTATTTATTAAATCGGTGACACATTCAGGACAAGTCTCCCCAGGACAAGTCTCCTCGGGACATCTCTCCCCAGTAAAAATTGTTTCTTAAAACAGTGGCAAATTCAGGACAAGTCTCCCCAGGACAAGTCTCCCCGGGACATCTCTCCCCAGTAAAAATTGTTTATTATAACGGTGGCATGTTCAGGACAAGTCTCCCCAGGACAAGTCTCCCCGGGACATCTCTCCCCAGTTAAAAAATGTTTATTTAAACAGTGTCAAATTCAGGACAAGTCTCCCCGGGACATCTCTCCCCAGTAAAAATTGTTTATTATAACGGTGGCATGTTCAGGACAAGTCTCCCCAGGACAAGTCTCCCCGGGACATCTCTCCCCAGTAAAAAATGTTTATTAAAACAGTGGCACATTCAGGACAAGTCTCCCCAGGACAAGTCTCCCCAGTAAAAATGGTTTATTAAAACGGTGGCACATTCAGGACAAGTCTCCCCGGGACATCTCTCCCCAGTTAAAAAATGTTTATTAAAACAGTGTCAAATTCAGGACAAGTCTCCCCGGGACATCTCTCCCCAGTAAAAATTGTTTATTATAACGGTGGCATGTTCAGGACAAGTCTCCCCAGGACAAGTCTCCCCGGGACATCTCTCCCCAGTAAAAATTATTTATTAAATCGGTGACACATTCAGGACAAGTCTCCCCAGGACAAGTCTCCCCGGGACATCTCTCCCCAGTAAAAATTATTTATTAAATCGGTGACACATTCAGGACAAGTCTCCCCAGGACAAGTCTCCTCGGGACATCTCTCCCCAGTAAAAATTGTTTCTTAAAACAGTGGCAAATTCAGGACAAGTCTCCCCAGGACAAGTCTCCCCGGGACATCTCTCCCCAGTTAAAAAATGTTTATTTAAACAGTGTCAAATTCAGGACAAGTCTCCCCGGGACATCTCTCCCCAGTAAAAATTGTTTATTATAACGGTGGCATGTTCAGGACAAGTCTCCCCAGGACAAGTCTCCCCGGGACATCTCTCCCCAGTAAAAAATGTTTATTAAAACAGTGGCACATTCAGGACAAGTCTCCCCAGGACAAGTCTCCCCGGGACATCTCTCCCCAGTAAAAATTGTTTATTAAAACGGTGGCACATTCAGGGCAAGTCTCCCCGGGACATCTCTCCCTAGTAAAAATTGTTTATTATAACGGTGGCATGTTCAGGACAAGTCTCCCCGGGACATCTCTCCCTAGTAAAAATTGTTTATTATAACGGTGGCATGTTCAGGACAAGTCTCCCCAGGACAAGTCTCCCCGGGACATCTCTCCCCAGTTAAAAAATGTTTATTAAAACAGTGTCAAATTCAGGACAAGTCTCCCCGGGACATCTCTCCCCAGTAAAAATTGTTTATTAAAACGGTGGCACATTCAGGACAAGTCTCCCCGGGACATCTCTCCCCAGTTAGAATTGTTTATTAAAACAGTGGCACATTCAGGACAAGTCTCCCCGGGACATCTCTCCCCAGTAAAAATTGTTTATTAAAACGGTGGCACATTCAGGACAAGTCTCCCGGGACAAGTCTCCCCGGGACATCTCTCCCCAGTTAAAAAATGTTTATTAAAACAGTGGCAAATTCAGGACAAGTCTCCCCAGGACAAGTCTCCCCGGGACATCTCTCCCCAGTTAAAAAATGTTTATTAAAACAGTGTCAAATTCAGGACAAGTCTCCCCGGGACATCTCTCCCCAGTAAAAATTGTTTATTAAAACGGTGGCACATTCAGGACAAGTCTCCCCGGGACATCTCTCCCCAGTTAGAATTGTTTATTAAAACAGTGGCACATTCAGGACAAGTCTCCCGGGACATCTCTCCCCAGTAAAAATTGTTTATTAAAACGGTGGCACATTCAGGGCAAGTCTCCCCGGGACATCTCTCCCTAGTAAAAATTGTTTATTATAACGGTGGCATGTTCAGGACAAGTCTCCCCAGGACAAGTCTCCCCGGGACATCTCTCCCTAGTAAAAATTGTTAATTATAACGGTGGCATGTTCAGGACAAGTCTCCCCAGGACAAGTCTCCCCGGGACATCTCTCCCCAGTTAAAAAATGTTTATTAAAACAGTGGCAAATTCAGGACAAGTCTCCCCAGGACAAGTCTCCCCGGGACATCTCTCCCCAGTTAACCCGTTGACTGTCGCTGACGCATATATGCGCAAAACTAAACTGGCTAAAAGTGGTTCATGACGCATATATGCGCAACTTAAAAAAAGGTAATTTAAAACTACTTAAATGTTCCTAAAACCGATTACTCGGGGGTTTTCGAGGTCGCTGATTACGAATATGATATTCGTTTTCCAATATTCAAAATGACGGATCCAATATGGCGGACAACAAAATAAAACAAGTTGTAAATCCAGATGTTCATTACATGAACATTTTGCTTCCTCTTTATGATCAGCAAAAAAAATTTGCTTCCTCGCGAAGGAAGCATTAACGATAAATATATTTCATTTTTAAATCATTTTGAATACAATTTAACATTTATAAAATAAAGTTCATTCGTCCTAATAGAAAGAATAAAATTTTCTTATACAGGAATATGAATCTAAATAAACAAAAAAATTTTTAGTTAAAAAGTGAATTTTTCAACTTTAATTGTAATTAATTCTATAATTTTCAATAGAATATATACTTTATATACATCAATCGATTCGTCTTGATACAAAGAATAAGATTTTTGATATTTTTTTTAATAAATAATAACATTCTATTGTACGGCAACATGATTTTTAAGAAAAAATGAATTTTTATTAAAAGTGCAAATTTTTTGTCTATAATTGGTTTTAATTCTATTAATTTAAGTAAGACATATACTTTATATATACCAATCGATCCGTCTTGGTGTAATGAATAAGATTTTAGAAATAAATGAGTAAGATTTTCTTACACAGCAACATAATTTTGCGGAAAGAACTCATTTTTTTGATAAAAAATGCGATTTTTTTCAGCATTAATTGTAATTAACTCTATAAATTCTCATACAATTTATACTTCTTATATACCAATCGATTCGTCTTGATGCAAAGAATAAGATTTTATTATATATTAACTTCAATAAACAAACCGACAGATTAGCTCAGTCGGATAGATGCCTGGCGTTGGTGGTCGTTTAAGGACCAAGGGTATAAGTACCCTTGGTTCGCGCCCACTTGGCTTGGTATTTTTCCGGCACGTGAGACAATCTGAGCGGGAGGTTTGACGTCGAGGTATAATGATGTGCACCGTCGATTATTGTCCGGTACACACCATTAGAACTCGACTGTCGATAAACCGGTTGTACTCAGAGAGGTTTTCTACAGTTTTCCTCTTCTCTGGCGAGAAAAACCCATTGACGGGTGGTCAATGCGAGTACTCCTAATAAAGTCGGCTGTAGACGAAAAATTAGGTTAATATATAGAAAAATTTCTAAAGTAGAATGGTTATGCTTAATCCAAAAAAGTATTTCTCGGGGACTCTTGTCGAAGTGCGTAAGGCCAATAGGGCAGGAGTATAAATAATAAAAAAAAAAAAAACTTCAATAAACAACTTAAAAAAATTTTTTTGAAATAAAAAATTTTTAGAAAAAAGTCAAAAAAGATTTTTTTTTGAGAATTTTTTAAAGTCTATCAATCCATTTCGAGATATTTTTATGATAAATATACCTGGTAAATTTTAGCCAAATTCGTTAAAACCTCTTCGAGTTATCGTGTTCACAAAAATCGGGATACACACACACACATACGCACATACACACACACATACATACATCCGGACAATTGTTCAGGGTCTTATATAACATAGTCCCATATAGAAGAAAATTTGTTAAAAGGATTTTTAAAAATTTTGTAAATTAAACGACTACAAAGCTTCCTCACGAGGAAGCAAAATTGATCAGATTGACTTGAAACGTAGTACTCTGGGGTTTTTGGGGTTGCTGATTACGAATCTGACATCAGTTTTTCGAAATTCAAAATGGCGGATCCAAGATGGCGGAAATTTTTTCAAAATTCGTCGAATTTGCTTGAAACTTGTTATTCGGGGGTTTTAAGGGTCGCTGATTACGAATCTGACATTAGTTTTCCAAAATTCAAAATGGCGGATCCAATATAGCGGACGACAAAATAAAAAATTAATTATAATGGCTTGAAACTGAATACTCGGAGGTTTTTAGAGTCGCTGATTACGAATCTGTCATTATTTTTTCAAGGTATTTATCGAAATTTGATTTCACCAAAAATTATCATACTGATGTCAGATTAACCAGTTTCAAACAAATTCAATAAATTTTAAAAAATTTTCCGCCATATTGAACCAGTTATTTTGAATTTTGGAAAACGAATATCATATTCGTAATCAGCGACCTCGAAAACCCCGAGTAATCGGTTTTAGGAACATTTAAGTAGTTTTTAATTACCTTTTTTAAGTTGCGCATATATGCGTCATGAACCACTTTTGGCCAGTTTAGTTTTGCGCATATATGCGTCAGCAACAGTCAACTGGTTAACTGGGGAGAGATGTCCCGGGGAGACTTGTCCTGAATGTGCCACCGTTTTAATAAATAATTTTTACTGGGGAGAGATGTCCCGGGGAGACTTGTCCTGAATGTGCCACCGATTTAATAAATAATTTTTACTGGGGAGAGATGTCCCGGGGAGACTTGTCCTGAATGTGCCACTGTTTTAATAAACAATTCTAACTGGGGAGAGATGTCCCGGGGAGACTTGTCCTGAATGTGCCACCGTTTTAATAAACAATTTTTACTGGGGAGAGATGTCCCGGAGAGACTTGTTCTGGGGAGACTTGTCCTAAATGTGTCACCGATTTAATAAATAATTTTTACTGGGGAGAGATGTCCCGGGGAGACTTGTCCTGGGGAGACTTGTCCTGAATGTGCCACTGTTATAATAAACAATTTTTACTAGGGAGAGATGTCCCGGGGAGACTTGTCCTGGGGAGACTTGTCCTGAATGTGCCACTGTTTTAATAAACAATTCTAACTGGGGAGAGATGTCCCGGGGACTTGTCCTGGGGAGACTTGTCCTGAATTTGCCACTGTTTTAATAAACATTTTTTAACTGGGGAGAGATGTCCCGGGGAGACTTGTCCTAAACATGCCACCGTTATAATAAACAATTTTTACTGGGGAGAGATGTCCCAGGGAGACTTGTCCTGGGGAGACTTGTCCTGAATTTGCCACTGTTTTAAGAAACAATTTTTACTGGGGAGAGATGACCCGGGGAGACTTGTCCTGGGGAGACTTGTCCTGAATGTGCCACCGTTTTAATAAACAATTTTCACTGGGGAGAGATGTCCCGGGGAGACTTGTCCTGGGGAGACTTGTCCTGAATGTGCCACCGTTTTAATAAACAATTTTTACTGGGGAGACTTGTCCTGGGGAGACTTGTCCTGAATGTGCCACCGTTTTAATAAACAATTTTTACTGGGGAGAGATGTCCCGGGGAGACTTGTCTTCTGGGAGGAGCTGTCCATGGGAAGACTTGTCCCATGGGGAGTTATGTCTCTGTGGAGACTTGTCCTGGGAGGACTTGTCCGGGGGAGACTTTCTGAGTGTGACTTGTCCCAACCCCAAGAGTCTCACCAATAGGCAATACAGTACTCCTATTTCAGCTACACATCCTAACCATACTTGTATGTCAAAATTTACATTATCATTTTTTTCAGTGTAGTTTCTTGAATATTGTATGGCACCACAATTATTAATTAATTTAGAAATTGATCAATTATCCATTTGCGCTCATTCGCTTTAACGCATTTTTTAACATATTCAGTGAGCCTTACACAGAGGCAAAAAAATGGCACCGATGCACTTTTTGGCAATGGGTGTTTCTTGAAAATTGTGCTACACCACAATTATTAAAAAATGGATTAATTACCCATTTGCGCTCTTTCGCTAAGCCATTTCTTTTAAATACCGGCAGAAAATGGTACCAATGCGATTGTGAATAACGGTAGTTTCATGAATATTATATGTCACCACGTCAGAGTGACCAAAAACGATTGCAAAATTTTTTCCAATTTGTCTTCATTTTTGCTTTGATATTTTAAATGTAAATATACAACTATATAGAAGATAAGACTAAATATTTCCTTTTTAGTTCGTCAATGTGTAACTTTGTAGACATCTGGAAATTTTGTTTGACTCTCGAAATATGGGATGCAAATAAACGCAACGTCAATGGCATTCGGGAGGATATGGAAGTATATTATATATAGCGTCCAGTTTCAAACGTTACTAGAAAATGGTCATTGTAGTGGATACTAGTGCCAACCACAATTCACTAATTGTTTTTCAATTCGCGACAATCGATGGTCTGAGTAGAGTCACGGCTACCAATTTATTTTCATTTCTATATGAATATTGTATTTTCCAACGCGAACAAGTGAAGTATTCTGGACAGCTGACAAATTTTAATGAGTACTTAATAATTTGTTTTTCAACTCTAAATAATTTGTTTTTCATCTCTAAAAGATAAATAACTTTTTCCATACATTAAAATTTTATTTTTCACTAAAACTATGTATTTAGCAGCAATTCGTATGAATTACGTAATTTTGTTTTATATCCCTGTGGAAAAGTACAAATATTTAAAATTTAGATATCATTAGTTTGGTTTATTGATATTTTTTAAAAAATTTTACTAATATATCTATGTACCATCGCTGAAATAGAAATTATTATTATAGAAGGGAAATATCAATCGAGTTAAGTTTCATATTCCAAAATGTGACGATGCGAGCAAGTTATTACGGAATACGTTATCAGTAATAATTCTAGTTGTCACTCAAAGATATCTATTGATAAGTAGGTAGATTAATGAAATTTGACAATTTAATTTAGAACACATCATTTGGTTTATTGACAATATTGTCAATAAGATTTTCAATCTCCTGTGGCTTGAGATATCAGAATAGAATAAATATGTATTTTTTATGTTGTCATTCATTTCTTACATATTTGGTAATTGAGGATGTTCCTAAAATTCTGAATGAAAATTTATTTCTTCTTTACATTATATTTTTTATTACAATAACTTGCTGTCACTGGAAAAAATTTATTTTAAAATTTTCTAAATATAAAATTTTGTTTTTTAACTTTTATATTGCAATCAGTAATTTATTAACATATTTTTGATAAAGTATAATAAAATAAAATGTGAAAACAAAATAGATTGAATTATAGGAGTTAAAAAATACATTGATTAAAAATTGAAATATGACGGAATAAATATGTTTTCGTGCAGAAAATGAAATTAAATGTTCCTTGGAATGTCCTTTATAATGTTAAAAGGGAAGTACTTCCAGAACATTGAACAATGAGTTTTCTTGTATACATTCGTATATTGTGAACTCAAAGTGACACGCGACAAATTTGTCTATTTTTCAAGTTGCATATCGATTGCGCTTTCGTCTGGTTTCTATAACTATAGATGGTTAAACGTTGACGCCATCTAAATTGAAATGCGGGAAGTCAGCAGGAATGCGATATGAATTATACTTGAATTGCCTTTATTACAAATTACACTTAATATCCGACGTTGTGGATTAGAGAGCATATTTGCGTCAGTGTTTTGGCCGGTTAAATTATCCTTCGTCAGTTAGCCACATCCGAATTTGGCCGTGCAACAATGGAACAGTTTACTGAGCCATTTATTAGCATTAACCGTGTTTCCGTCTTGCGCCTTTATTGCAATTTCTACTAAATTATTATGATGCCTTTATTATTGGATTTTGATAATATAATTATATTTATATGGATTTATCATTTTTTTTTCATTTTTCTATTTTTTCATTATCACAGTTTTTTTAGGGATATTAAATTGAGACAAAAAATGAATCGAAAGTCTTTTGATTCGTTTTTGTCTCAAATTGATATCCTTAGAAAAACTGCCCGGTAAGAAGGTGTGTATTAAAATGAATTAAAATTATATCACAAAAGGACGAAAACGACATTGGTTTGGATTAAAATGATTGAGAATTCATAGCATATTTGTAATCAGTTTAATCCATTTCAATCCAAAAAAATTAAAATGTTAACAATGTTTATGTTCAAGAAAGGATTCAAATGATTTCACTTTTTAAAATTTCCAGAAAGCATTAAACTGGATTAAATTGATATCATTTTTCGTCATTTTAACAGATTTGAAATGTTATTAACAGGAATTTAACTGAATTTAAGTGTGTTCAAATAGATTACAGTGATTGGAATAAATTTATTAATGGACAAAAATGTCATTCGTTTGGATTAAAATGATTTCAAGAATTCAGCTATACTTGTAATCATTTCAATCGATTTCAATACACTCGTTTTTACTGGGTGTGTTGTTAACTCCTTAAGTGTCTTTGTCCTCGACAGGACAATCCAAAAATTAATTTTTATTCAGAATAAAAAATTTGTGAGGATAAAAATAACTTTTTAATGTACAAAAGTGGCCACTTGTCAGTAAAGTCAGGAAAATGTCAGAAAAACAAAATTTTTGGCAGTAAAGTCAAGAAATGACATATTGAAAAAATTTTTTTCTTTCAAATATTGCAACAAAAAACCACATTTTTTAGTATAAAATGCAAATTATTTCGAATTATTACTATCGAGAATATAATTATTATTATCGAGAATGGGATGAAACTTGATAGTTATTTATTGGGTACCTCCTTGAGTAAGAAAATGAAAAAAAATTTTTCGATTTTGAGCATCGATGGCAACTTCAGGCACCTCCAAAAATAACTATAAACAAATCTTTCAAAAATTATTCTTGAATCACTTTTTAAGAAAAGTAAATTTTTCAAATATATCTATAATCTACGATAAAAATTGTTTTAAATTTATTTATTTAAATACTGTACGGGCATACAAATAAAAAATTGCCCTTTTGTGCATATAAGCACTATATATACATACATATATATATATAAATATTTAAAAACAAATGTTATAAAACTCTGTATAGCGCTAGTAATTTAGTCTCACATTACGTAATTAAATAATTAAAATTTTGTAAAATGTAATTGGAAATAATTAATTTTTTTCAAATATTTTTTTACAATTTTTGAAAATCAACTTTTGAAGAGTTTTATAATTAAAAATTTTAAAAGTAATTGAATTATCAAAAATTTTAATAAAAATTTTTAAATGTTTTTTTTAAATTATACAAAAATTCTTTTAAGAAAATCAATCCCAATGGGAAATGCACCACGGGCGCAGTACTATACCAGCGTTGGCAGTATAGGGGGTTCACTGAATTTCAGTACTGGTGCAATACAGATATAACGTCGGCATGTAGACAATGTTCTGTACTGACAATCGGTACTAATTCAGTACTGGCGTCAATGCAGAATGTTAGTGTTGCGGTAGTACAGGTGTATACGTATTTTTAGTGTCACGCCGATGTTACTTTTATTTTTATAAAAGAAATTTATAAATTAAAAAAAAAAGAATTTCATGCTATTCTTATGTCATGTATGCTTGGAATGTTAATACCTGTCGAAGAAAATTTGTTTTTCTATTTACCTGAATATTTACCATCATGAGGTCTCGAACGCAAGACGCTGCTAGGAGCGGATGCTCTACCAACTGCGCCACGGAGGCTCATGAATGGAAAGTTAGAATATACATACATACGAAGGAAGTATGAAAATATGCTCTGTAACTTGAAAGTGGGATATTGTAATTGCAACAATAGTATATTGTAATATACATTATATTAAGGAATTGATATAAGGAATCATTTAAAAATTAATTTTTAATATAAATGAAAGATTAGTGCAATAAATTTAAGCTTAATGAATAAAATTCCTAAATTTTTATATAAAATTTATATTCTAACTTTTCATTTAAATAAACAGATTTTACAAAATTATTTGCCAAATTAGTTTATTAAAAAAATTTACCATTATGAATAGCAATATAATGCCAAATGGAAAAATAAGTACCGAATAATTACATTACACCATTAAAACAAAAACGAGACTTTTATACATAAGAACATTGTTTAAATATTTACCAGAAGAATAATAAAACAATAAAAAATATTTCAAGATACAGTAAAAAATGCTTCATGTCAATCATACTCAAAATTTAGATTTGCATATAATTAAAAAATGACAAAAAAGTGAGGTTACTTTTTGTGAAATGTGAATGAAAACAATAACAACCTAACAAGATGGATGGTTTTACCAAGAAGCTTGTGTTAATTTTATTAAATTTGTTTAACTTGTCCAATGTAGTTCGCTTTACCAGCTCTCACTATATAGTTATCAAAATTAAGTATACAAAGTAAATTCAACAAAAGTCATTTTAACCATCTTAAAAAATAAAAAGTATATTCAACTTCACAATTTTAATTCATTCTACTAAAACTTTAGTTAATATAAGAATATGACTACAAATATTTTAACTAACGATAAATTATTAATTTAGTATTGAATTTTTTTTTCAATGAATAATTAACAAAAAAAATTATTCAACTTGTGAATTTTGAAATTAAGTTCTTAAAAACAGATTTACAGTACTAAGCCGAAGTATTATTGCTAAGATTTGGCATTACTATGGCGAAAACATTTATTCTGTACTGCGCCAAGATTTACCTGACAAGGTTTGGCATAACTATGGCGGAACCATTTATTCTGTCTTGCGCCAAGATTACCATGCCAAGACTTGGCAAAATGCTGGAAGAACAAATGGTTCTGTACTGCGCCATTTGTCACTGTTGGCATTGTACAAAGATTTCCCATTGGGTATTTTCGAAAAATTACATTAAAATATTTTTAAAAACTAATTCTTATAATTATTTTATCATAATTTTTAAAGATTTAATTATTTTCGAACAAAGTACATAAAAATTGATAAAAAAAGTTGTAAGTGATTTAACCTTTCATATCCAAGGATATCTCAGGGTTGTTACTGGGACATTAAGTGCCACATCTCACAGATATCCACAGGACGTCCTACAAATATCCAGAAATATCCCCTATACATTTGCAGGATATAAAAAGTTCCTTCTCTTAGGATATTTGTTGGAATATCCATAAGATATCCCTGAGATATCCCAGATATCTATAGATCTAACTGCACGAAAAAAAAGTACGTGAATCTTTCCTTGAAAGTGCTTGACTTTTGGATAGGACACAAAATACCAAACTGTATCATATTCTTTTTATTAGAAAATATAACAAAGTCCTAGAATTATTCTAGTACTGGTATGGGCAACAGTGTTTTTTAAATTTTAACCAAAAGTCATTTGTTCAGTTTTATAAAGTACGTAAAAGATTAGTTGACTGCGCTTTAAAATTCTGTAAAGCATGCGCAGTATGCGTTGCGCGTTTCTACCCAAGGTAAATGCCAGCTGATCGTCTGTTTCCATTTGTGCTAATTTCAGATGTGAATATACTATTATTTTATTTACATATAGTAAGATATTCTTTAGTTAAGTTTTTAGACTTTAATTTAGTTTGTTAATATAAGACACAGATAAGGATAAAGAAGAGGAAAATAAAGGAGGGGAAGTGGGAAAAAATTTTCTTTTTCTTCTGTCTTTTTTTCTTTCCTTTTTGGCCCCACTAAATATAGTCTTAGACAACTTATAACGTGCAGGAAACTTAAAACTTACAAGATGGAACAACCAAACCCTCCATTACTCAAATGCGCCACCTGGAACGCAAGAAGCGTTAAAAAAAATTTGGAATGCATGGCTTTTCAATATAATTTGGACATAATTGCAATAACTGAAACATGGCTCACGCCAGACAATAAAAGCTGGTTTCTAAAAGGATATAACTCTTACAGATTCGATAGACCTGGAGAAGGCGCTGGCGGAGGATCAATGCTCTTGGTCAAAAGATCAATAACTACTGAGATGCTAACACTGAAAGGTCTTTGGACTGAAATCACTGAAGCAGTAGGAATTAAAACTGAAACATCAGCTGGACTTTTATATATATTTTCGATATATATTGCTCCTACAAAGAAGGTCACAATGCAACACTGGTCGGATCTCCTGGAACATATTCCAATGGATGCCAAGATGATCATTATGGGAGATTTTAACGCGCACATTCCACATTTCAGTCCATACGACATCAATCTGTCAGGAAAGGTATTGATGGACTTACTGAAAGATAGAAACTTGATTATTATGAATGATGGACAATCAACTTATGGTGAAATGACGGATCATGGCAGCGTACTGGACCTTATTTTGGTATCACCACAGATCAGCAGCATCTCTGAAGGTTGGACGGCAGGTGGAGCGTTCGGTAGTGATCACCTTCCGGTGCTTCTATCAATTCAACTAAGAATCTCGGATATCTGCTACTGCTCAAATAGACTGAGATTACATAAAGTTGATTGGATCCTATTCGGCGACCTCTTCAAGGAATACGTGGAAAACGTAACTTATCCACAGAACATGACACCGGACCTAAAATACAATAAATTTGCTAAAGTGTTCATAGAACACCTAAAAAGGTCTGGAGCCTACGTACCAAGTAAAAATGGGAAAAATTCACCTATCAAACCTCTCTGGTGGACGAAAAAATGCGAGGAAGCTTTAGACAATAAAAAAATAGCGCGAAAAAGATATTTGTCTGATAGCTCGAGAGAAAATCTTGACCTGTACTTGGTTGCAGAATATGAGGCAAATACTATTCTTGCAGAATGTACAAGAGAGTCTTTTAGAACTCTGTGTGAATCAATCAACTCAGGGATGGGAACAAAAAGGATCTGGGGTCTCGTCA
Source organism: Leptopilina syphax (assembly GCA_032872505.1). Lineage (NCBI taxonomy): Eukaryota > Metazoa > Arthropoda > Insecta > Hymenoptera > Figitidae > Leptopilina > Leptopilina syphax. The sequence continues at coordinate 25,233,334 of CM065469.1, read as the reverse complement.
GAGCCTTCCAGGGAAAATTCATCCCCCCATTAAATACATCAAATGATCCAAACGCAAAGGAGTTCCATGAAGCTGAAGGAGGAATTACTTAGAAGTGATATACAACCTTTTCAAGTAGAACCAAGGGAAATCGACGAAAGATTTGAATCGGATTTATACAACAAACCGTTCACGAAACAAGAATTTCATTCAGCGCTTGAATCGTTTTGACAGGTTTTTAAAAAGGGTCGGGAACTGCAGTCCTTGCCATTGATATAAAAGGTGCCTTCAATGCCTTGTTACCCGAAAAAATAGTGGAGGAATTGAGAAGGTGTGGAGTACCTACCAGAATTTACAATTTCGTGACTCATATGATCACAGGTAGAAAACTCGTTTTTGGAGACGCTTATGGCTCCCCACAACCCTGCTCCACAGGCGTTCCACAGGGCAGGGTCCCCTCACCGATTCTATTTAATCTAGTTCTACGGAAAATAAATAGACACCTACCAATAAGTATTGTATTAAATTATTACAATACGCTGATGACATTTTGCTCTATTGTAGATTTAAGGACATCGGGGAAGCAATCACACAACTGGAAAAAGCGACCAGGAAACTCAAACTTTATCTACAAGAATTTGGGCTTAAAATAGCACCAAATAAATGCCAACTATGCATCCTGGATAGAAGAAAAGAGGATTACATTACAATCACGCTACGAGTTGATAACACAACTGTTAAGTCAAGCTCTTCCCTGCTCTATCTAGGAATTATGCTAGATACGAAATTGACGTGGAAAAACCACATTGACCACATCGGATCTAAGGCTTTAGCGACAATTAATGTATTGAGAACTCTAGGTAAAGTCTCATGGGGAGCAAATCCGGAAATCCTAATACAGGTCTATAAAGGATTAATAAGAGCACACCTTGAATGGGCGCATCCCTTTTTGGAGGATCATCGAACTGACACCTCAAAAAACTAGACAGAATACAATACCAGGCGCTGAGATTCGCGATGGGGTGCATGCGCACCACTCCAATTCCAATACTGTTATCAGATGCGAATTAGCTCCCTCTGGAAGTAGGGAGGAGTCTTATCTTGACCAAATTCTCGCTGAGGATTTCCAGTTGGAGAGATAACCCTATTGCCCCAAGGATACGAGGATTAAAAAAAAGAACAGAAAAAACTCCTAACGCTCAACGATTTATTAAAAAAATTCGCTCCATTGGGCTGTATTGAGCCAGCTTTCTTCCTGCTAAACTATCCGCCTAAACCAAGTAGACCAACATATTTTGATCACCCTTAGGAAGAGATTGTTGCTGATATTGACTCACTGATGGACATGGAGTCAGGATACAATCTTAAAAATTTACAGCAGGCGGAATTGGAATGTAAGGAACTACTTGGCCATAAATTTGAGGTAGAAACTCCCATCTAGCTCTTATTTAGAGAGAGAATCGAAAGCAGGTGCCAGCTTTTGCATACCGTCATTAAACATAAAACAGGGGACCAAACTACACAATTGCTCTTCGGCTCTCTCATCAGAATTGTACGCAATTTTTCAAGCATTAAAATACATTGTGGAATTGAACTTGGATAAAAGTGTGATAAGCACGGACTCTATGGCAGCACTCTTAAAGATCAAAGAGAGGATAAATGGAAATTCGCAAGCGGATAAATTGGCCAAAATAGCCTCAACAATAAATATAGGAACCAAAATTTACCCCCTCCAAGAAGAAATGACTAAATTATTTCAAAGAGATTACTTTGCGGGATTGAAACACCGGTGGCCTTTTTTTGACAATATAAGAACCAAGCATAAATATTTTGAATATATTGACGCGAATACTCCCCGCCCATGGTTTGCTGGTTATGCTGCGCCCAGAAATTATATCAATCTTATTACCCGAATGAGAACCGGACACATTTAATATAATATTAATAATAATAATTAATAATTTAATATAATAAACTTCGTATTCTTTCATTCAGTCTGTCCAGATCGTGAACATTCTGTCCACAGTGAGAGAGAAAGGTTGATAGAGAGAAAGAGAGGGAAGTATCGCCTCTCCTTTTAGTTTAGAGTAGGAGCGAAAGAGAGTCGAATATTATTATTATATCTATATATATTAAGTTAGTCTTTCCTTATATATTCTGTTTACAGTGAGAGAGAAAGAGAGGGAGGGAGGTATTGTCTCTCCTTTTAGTTTAGAGTGGGAGCGAAAGAGAGACGAATAGTTAAGAAAGTAATGCCCACTTTTTGAGTTTAGAAGGAGGTATCATGTTTTCTCCATTTTTCGGGTCAGGTAGAAAGAGAGGAACAGAATTTGATGGAGGAAGGAAAAGTGGGGAACTTTACTTTCAAGACAAAATACGAAATGGGCGTCTTATTTCCTTATTGGCTAATTATTTTTCTTTTCTCACTCACAGATAGATTAATGAGTGAAAAAGAGGGCGATTGAGAACGAGGTATATGTTTTTGAAAATAAATCTACTTTTAAAAAAAAATTTTGAATTTAATAATTTTGTTATTGAGTAAATACATTTATTTATTTTTGTTAATTTTGTTTTGGATAAGTTTTGATTAAAATGTTTTGGAATTATAATAGGTAAGGTATTGCAATTTTTAATATATTTATTTGTACTTATGTGCCTATGATTTATATGAGATTATGTGCTTATGATTTATATCAGCTTTATGAATTGTATGTGTTTATGATTCATTTGAGATTCATGAGTTATATGTGCTTATGTGACTTCACTGTAAATAAATGGTTCTAAATTAGAGCTGATTTTTGGTATTAAAATATAAAATAGAACCAAATGAAGATTCAGTACCAAAATTTATACTAAATTAGTACCATTCTTTTTACAGTAATTATGAAAATTATTTGATTTATATGGGACAAAAATGAGATTTATGTGACTTATGTTATTTATGCGAATTTATGATTTATGAGATAAATATGAGATTTATAAGAAGTTAGATGAATATTTATTATTAAAATTAAAATATATAATAAATAAAATAAATTTAAATGTAAAAAAATGTTTATATAAAAAATAAAATATAAAATAAATTATAAAAATTTATTTATATTCATTCATTATTTTCATTTATTTAGTTATGATTTAGAAGTTTTAAGTTTAAACCTGTTTTCTAAAAATAAGTTTTTGAAGAATATTCTATTATTTGTTCATTTTATTAAAAAATCATGTCTAACAAAGAAGAAAAGGTTTATTTAAGTGATAAAGATCATAGAGTTCTACATACTGAAGGAAAAATGTTAAATTACAATCATATTACTGAATTTGAAAAGTTGTTGAGAAGAGAATCAAATTTAGCATTTAACATGCAAAGTACTTTATATTTAATTACGCCTGAATTCATTATTCCGATTGATAAAAATCAGAAGCACATTCAAATACTTTTTAGTGGTGCTTGCAAATCTGGTCATTGGATTTGTACTTATTATGATGGATTAAGGCTATATATTTATAACAGTCTTAATAAGGGATACTTAAATGAAGATCAAAAAAAATATTTACTTAGATTATATCCTTTCAAACCACCGGTAGTTTTTTCAACTGTTAATCTACAGCCGAATGGAATTGACTGTGGCATATATGCAATAGCGTTTGCAACATCTTTGCATTACAATGAATTGCCAAATACTGTTAATTATATTTATAGTGAAATGAGACGACATCTAATTTTTATGTTTGAAAATAATCGTTTAATTTCATTTCCTTCCGTGGAATTGACAAATGTTATTAGACCTTTTTTTGTTGAGTATGATTGGAAACGTCTTTTAACAAATGGAGCTACAAAACTCATAGAAATACCAAACTCGTCTTCCACTTGTGAAACTAGTATCAGTATTAGTCAGGGACCGTCACGGAATCAAAACAAAATTAAAAAATACTTTTGTTTTGATTCGGATATGGGTATCAGAATCAAAATTCCACTCTATTTAGTTTTGATTCCAATATTAAAATTAAAATTCAACTCTATTTCGTTTTGGTTCCAATATCAGAATCAAAATTCCACTCTATTTCGTTTTGGTTCCAATATCAAAATCAAAATTGAACTCTATTTCGTTTTGGTTTCAATATCAAAATCAAAATTCCATTCTATTTCGTTTTGGTTCCAATATCAAAATCAAAATTCCATTCTATTTAGTTTTGATTCCAATATCAAAATCAAAATTCTTTTTTGTTTTAATTTTGATAAAATACTACTGCGCATGTATAAGTCTTATTGAACCTAAATTTTGTTGCAAATGTCAAATATATCAGAAGATAATATCGTTATTACATACAAAATCTGAAATAGAAGTCGAATCGACTTCTGTTTCTATAAGAAAACCGAATTGCAGTATTATAATATCAGAATCAAAATAGGAAGTAAATTTTGTTTCGTTAACGTATCAGAATCAATATAGGAAGTAAATTTTGTTTCGTTACATTATCGGAATCAAAATAGGAAGTGAATTTTGTTTTGTTACAGTATCGAAATCAAAATAGAAAGTGAATTTTGTTTCGTTACAGTATCGGAATCAAAATAGAAAGTAAATTTTGTTTCGTTACAGTATCAGAATCGAAACAGGAAGTAAATTTTGTTTCGTTACCGAATCAAAATCAAAATACATTAATAATTTTGTTTTGTTTTGGAATATCGTAACGAAATCAAAATTTGATTTCCGTGACGGTCCCTGGTATTAGTAATAATAATGTGAATAGAGGTATATCTACAGAATATTCAGAGGAGAAGCTTAATAAAAATGAAAAATATGAGAAAAAGAGACATCGAGCAATAAAAGATAAGGAGAGGAAAAAGGAGGAAAGGCTCAAAGAAACAGATGAACAGAAAATAATCAGACTAGAAAATGATAGACTGAGAAAACGTAATTACCAAAAAACTATAAATATAGATAAAGAGAAAGTAATGAAGCAAAACAATTTAAAAGGTAAAAAAATTAAAGTAGCTCTAGAAATAGAAAATGAAACAAAAGATCCACAAAATTTAAATGATGAAGATTATAAAATTTTAAATACTGAAGGAAAAAAGTTAAATGTCAATCATATTACTGAATTTGAAAAATTGCTGAGAAAAGAATCAGACAAGGACAAGGACAAGGAGAGGAAAAGGAAGAGAATGATAGATTAAGAAAACATAATTAAAGAAAAGCGAAAAATGTAGATGAACAACAAATAATGAAACAAAACAATTTAAATCATAAAAGAAAAGAATTATCTTTCGAAACGGACGATGATAAAAAAAGGACAAAATAATAATTTAGAAAGTAAAAAAAAGAAATTGTTATTGGAAACAAAATTAGAAAAAGAGCAGCGCCAAAAAAAAGGATTTAACAAGTAAAATTGATAAAAAAAATGGGGAAATTATAGAAACTTTAGGAGTTGGAATTATCTTGTCTGAAGATTTTGATGAAAATAGAGTTTCCCAAAATTATTTAGGTTTAATGAATGTCAAATGTATATTTTGTGACGCGTTACATTTTTTGTGTGAAAGGCCACCGGATAAAAAATGTAGTAGTTGTTGTCATAAAGGAAAAGTAAAATTGTATGATTTAAATCCTTATCCTTTGTATTTGAAAAATTTATTATTTGATAATAACTTTAAAAGTAAGAATTATAAGGAAAATATTCGTTCTTATAATAGTTCGTGTGCATTTGCTAGCATGGGAGCTAAATTAGAAGTTCCAAAAGGATATGGTCCTTATGTTTTTCGTATACATTAGGGTGTCCGTTATTTACCAAGTTGTTAATATTTCTTGCGACGCCCCCTAAATTATTAGTTTACCATCTAAAACAAAATGTCAAACCAAAATAAACCGTTAATATTCATAATAAACCTTGCCCCAAAGACGATACATTTCCCATTTAAAATACATGGGATTTTGCTACTTTTTACAAATTAATTTTTTTTCGTTAAATATTTCATTTTACATCAATGAAAAATATATATTCTTATAGGAAATTTAACGCTTTAAAAAAAAGTTTTTCCTATGATTTTTTGATAAATTATCTCCTTTAAGAGTTATTTAAAGTTAAAGTTCAACACCGTAAATTTTAAGATTTTTTTACTTTTACGGCAAAATTATTATGAAAGGATCCATATTAAATCATGCAGGCATTTCGACGATATAAATTGCGAATTATTTTCGCAATGACATATGTTATCCTACTCAAAAAATAATAAAATGCGTATTTTTTAATTTTGAATAGGATTCTGTTTGCACTTTTTACTAATATTTTAAGATTTTAGCAAAAAATTACTTTTTTGTATTTTCTTCTATAAAATTGCGTAATTTTTATATTTTTTGTTGCTCTTGGGGCTCATTTTTTCCTTTTATATACTATTTTATGTAAAATTACGCAAAATAAAAAATAATAAAAAACAAGTGATACAAATTCAATTTAAAAAAAAAATTTCTAAAAAAGGACATCTTTTTTCTCTCTTTATTTTTAGGATTTATTGGTACTCATGTGTAGTATTTAACATAAAAATACCATTTTGTATTTTTTTGTTTATCTATTAAGAGAAAAAATTATTTTCAATTTTTTACTAAAAATTCAAAAATTTCGCAACTTTTCAGGTTTCTATTTTCGTACCGTCGCTTATTTTTTTTAATTTTAACATCAGTTTGAAAAATCTTGTCAATAGTAAAGAATATTGATAATTAACATTATGTCCGAAAATTATGTTAATTATCTTTATGATAATGATGATGTTCGAAAATGTTATTTATCCCGGTTAGTTTATTTAAGACGTTCAAATTTTTTAAACGAAGGTTAAAATTTTTTGTCAATAAAATTCTTCATAACTTATTATGCGAGAATATTATTACCTGATTGAGTCGATTGATTAAAAGAAAAATTTTAACTATAAATAGAAATTTTTTTCTCTTTTATAGATATTGCCTCTGAAATAAATGTAAATATATAATAAAATAATTCCTAAGAAACAAAAAAATTGTAATGTTATTAAAAAAGGAAATTTTTTTAAAGAACTTAAAAAAGTAACATAAAAATTGTATTTATATATTCCAATATAAAAAAAATAAGTAGAATGGTATTTTTATGTTAAATACTATACATGAGTATTAATAAATCCTGAAAATAAAGAGATAAAAAAGATGTCCTTTTTTAGAAAGTTTTTTTTTTAATTGAAATTGTATCATTTGTTTTTTATTATTTTTTTATTTTGCGTAATTTTACATAAAAGAGTATATAAAAGGTAAAAATGAGCCCCGAGAGTATAAAAAAATATGAAAATTGCGCAATTTTATAGAAGAAAATACAAAAAAGTAATTTTTTTTATAAAATCTTAAAATATTCGTAAAAAGTGCAAACAGAATCCTATTCAAAATTAAAAAAATACGCATTTTATTATTTTTTGAGTAGGATAACATATGTCATTGCGAAAATAATTCGCAATTTATATCGTCGGAATGCCTGCATGATTTGATATGGATCCTTTCATAATAATTTTGCCGTAAAAGTACTAAAATCTAAAAATTTACACAGTGTTGAACTTTAACTTTAAATAACTCTTAAAGGAGATAATTTATCAAAAAATCATATGAAAACTTTTTTTTAGAGCGTTAAATTTCCTATAAGAATATATATTTTTCATTAATGTTAAATGAAATATTTAACGAAAAAAAAATTAATTTGTAAAAAGTAGCAAAATCCCATGTATTTTAAATGGGAAATGTATCGTCTTTGGGGCAAGGTTTATTATGAATATTAAGGGTTTATTTTGGTCTAACATTTTGTTTTAGATGGTAAACTAATAATTAAGGGGGCGTCGCAAGAAATATTAACAACTTGGTAAATAACGGACACCCTAGTATACATGGACAAGTGTATCATAATACATACACTCTTCATCCTGATGATGGAGATAACCGAAAATATGGTCAATTGTATATTCTTGATACTGACGAAACGGTGATGGAACGATTGAATAATGAATGTAATAAAAAGTGTTTGCAATTACTAATGACTGAAATAGATATTTTACTAAGAGATATTAATATTTATGCAAAGTCATTTAAAATGATGAAAGAATTGGAATTGGAAGAAGAAGCAAGGGCAAAATTAATGAATGAGTGTCCGAGAAGTATTCAAATGTGGTTTAAACGTGATAGCAAATTTTCTCAAAGCAAATATAATGTTCCGTCTTGCAATGAAGTAGCAGTCATATTTATTAGCGAAGATGGTGAACCTCCAATTGAACGTGATATATGTATTCACCCAAGGGGTTCTAAAAATATTCCAATTAGTAGTCTTAGCACACATGCTGATCCTATGACATATCCTTTAATGTTTCCGTCAGGTGATCCAGGATGGACTGTAAATATGAAACATACTGATGGTGTTCGTAATACTACTCCTTTACAATTTTATATGTATCGCTTGTCTTATAGAGGAACATTTAATCCATGTTTACAAATAGGTAAATTAACTCAACAATTTATTGTTGATAGTTGGTCAAAAGTAGAAGGTGAGCGTTTAAAATATATTCGTTATGAACAGAAAAAACTTCGAGCAGAAATGTATTGTGGATTAATGGATTATATCAATAACTGCTGCAGTTATTGCGGCCTTCTGAGTGACTGAAATCAAAAAAACCAAAAAGATTATTAAACTAGAAGATATTTGCCGTACTATGAGGCTCCAGTTTTTTTGGATGAAAAATAAAATTTTTGGATGCCAAAAACTATCGAATTTTTTAGTCGAAATTTATAATTTTTTTTCAAAACTCCGACATTTTTTTGAAATTCAATATTTTTTCCATCCGAGGGTCCTGGTACGGCAAATGTCTTTTAGTTTAATAATCTTTTTGGTTTTTTTGATTTCAGTCACTCAGAAGGCTGCAATCACTGCAGCAGTGGGACAACTTTTTTTTTACACTTGCGAGATGGGACATAACTTTTAAAAAAATATGTATTTTTCTTTACAAAAATAAAAAATTAATAACTGATTTATAGACAAATAAAGGTAAAAAAATTCAAAACATTTGACGTAATACATTCTTCAAAAAAAATTCCTAAAAATCACCGTTTCTTTAGGCGCTCACACTAGGTGTGCCCCTTCAAAATAATTCTGAAATATTATTCTTATATGTATATTAATTCTTGGAAATATATGTAATTGAAAACACTGAAAATATTGAATTTAAAAAATTAGAATTTCGTTCAACTTGAAAATTAAATATAGCGGTTATAATTTCAAAAACACAAAAAAATTTCATTTTTTTAAGTTTAATAATTTTTTTACGCTTTAATCCCTTCCCAGTGTATGACGTCTATAGGGTCAAAAATAATTTGTGCCACCAATGTGTATGACCGCTATAGTGGCATCTAAAAGGAAAATCTCGATAATAAATGAAATATGAATATCAATGAATATTCTAAAGTTTTGTGGTCGCTTAAAATGCCAATTCGGAGGATTTTGAGGTTTCTAAATCCAAATCTTTCGTCAAAATTTAAAAATTCAAAATAGCGGCTCCAAAATAGCCAACGAAAAAATTTAAAGTCAGTAAACTTTGAAATTTGTCGATCGCCATTTTGAATTTTTAAATTTTGATTACGCTTATTACGAATTCGATTTTAGTTTCCAATAAGTCAAAATGGCGGATCCATTATGGAACAAAATTTTTACTTTATGCAATTGATCTTAATTTTGTCACTCGGTGGTTTTTAAGGTCGCTGATTACGAATACGATGTTTGTTTTCAAAAATTCAAAGCGGCTAATATAATATAGGGAAGAGAGATTAAAAAAAAATTTCTATGCACGCTCGCTGGTTATGAGTCGGTGCAAGTTCTAAAACAGAAGTCAATTGTCAGTGAGCGCTCCTAGGACATTTACAACTACCTGACTGGTATTAGAACTCCCGAGTAACAAAATTAAGGTCAATTGCATAAATTAAAAAGAAAATTCCGCCATTTTAAATTTATGAAAACTTACATCAAATTCGTAATCAGCGACCTTTGAAACCACCAAGTGACAAAATTAAGGTTAATTGCATAAAGTAAAAATTGTTGTTCCATATTAGATGGGGGGTGGTCAAAGATTGGTGAAAAATTGTCCTCGTGGTTTATGGACGGCCCCTAAGTTTATACCGCGGCTTATATCATGACTATCAATAAATCTCGGTGTCAATCTTTTGACAAAGAAGGAAGAATACTTCAATAAAATAATTCTTCTAATGTGTAATGAATTTATATAAAGTTTTTCTATCGCTTTACTAAATTAATCGAAACAGAAACCATTATTTTGTGATTTGACTTGCTTGGTTGCAAATGTTTGGTATCACTTGTTTATAGTCCGGGAGCTAGCGACCAAAACAACTATCTCATTTCATACCGGCTGAAAATTTGAGTATAGATTACTGAAGACATGTAATTAACAGAAACCCACGTCTGGCAGGCCGGCGCTGGGGCAGGGGGCGGCGGCGGGGGGGCGAATAGGTGAAAAATAATGTAAAATTTTCTCATTTCATACCGCTTAAAACCTTCATAACTCGAAAGTTAACATCCACACGAGTGTAAAAATGTGCGTCTGGCAGTTCTGGGGTGGGGCAAAGTACGTCTGGCAACCCTTCGAAGATGCGGCAAATCGGTCAAGCGGTGAAAAAAAAGTAAATTTTCTCATTTCATACCGATTAAAACCTTCGTAACTCGAAAGTTTACATCCACACGAGTGTAAAAATGTGCGTCTGGCAGTTCCGGGGTGGGGCAAAGTACGTCTGACAAAGGGTTGAACACGTAAAAAATCGAAAACTTTTTCTGATTTCATACCGATTAAAACCTTTAGAAATCGAAAGTTTACATTCAAACAAGTGTAAAAATACACGTCTGGCTGTCGTGGGGTGGGGCAATGTACGTCTGGCAGCCCTTCAAAAATTCGGCAAATGGGTCAATAGGTGAAAAAAAGTAAATTTTCTCATTTCATACCGATTAAAACCTTTATAACTTGAAAGTTTACATCTACACGAGTGTAAAAATGAACGTCTGGCAGTTCTGGGGTGGGGCAAAGTACGTCTGGCAAGGGTTAATCACATAAAAAATCATAAAATTTAATCTCATTTTATACCGATTAAAACCACCATATATCGAAAGTTTACATTTAAACAAATGTAAAAATCTACATCTTCAACAGGCCGCCAGACGTACTTTGCCCTACCCCAGAACTGTCAGACGCACATTTTTACACTCGTGTGGATGTAAACTTTCGAGTTACGAAGGTTTTAATCGGTATGAAATAAGAAAATTTACTTTTTTTCACCGCTTGACCGATTTGTCGCATCTTCGAAGGGCTGCCAGACGTACTTTGCCCCACCCCAGAACTGCCAGATGCACATTTTTACACTCGTGTGGATATAAACTTTCGATTTCTAAAGGTTTTAATCGGTATGAAATCAGAAAAAATTTTCGATTTTTTTGCGTGTTTAACCCTTTGCCAGACGAACTTTGCCCCACCCCGGAACTGCCAGACGCACATTTTTACACTCGTGTGGATGTAAACTTTCGAGTTACGAAGGTTTTAATCGGTATGAAATGAGAAAATTTACTTTTTTTCACCGCTTGACTGGGTGTTCGAAACACCCAGTTTTTGGTTTAAGGTAATTTCAGTAGTTTTAAAAAACTCTTTTTTAATTATTAAAATTAAATAAATCATTATGAAACCTAGTTTCCTTCAAAATAGATGTACTGAGCTATATAAGATAAATTTTCCAAAAGATAATATCCTATTCCAGCTTGGAGAACACACTTAAATGTCCCCGGGTGTCGCACATCCAGTGTGCGGTTTAAGGATGGATTCGGCAGTGTGCGGTTTAAGGGTTAATTATGAACAAAATTAAAATCTCTATTATCCGAACTTTCGATTATCCGAACCTAGCCTTGCCTAGGTTAGTTCGGATAATCAAGGTTTCACTGTAGTGTTAATATATTGGACGCGACCCGAAGAAAGATACCTAAGAAGCAAACGAATTATAGGTTGGGTTCGAGTTAGATTTATCTTGATTAAAAGTTCATTTTTAATTATTTGAATTTTAAACCAATATTAATTGAATATTTTGAATACAATGAAAACTTGAAAACCAACAATTTTTAATTAATAATTGATTCTCTTTCTGTATTTTTACTCAAAAAATTTAAAACATAACCTCAAATTTTTTCCTTCTTAGGTACCTTTCTTGGGAACGCGTTACATATATATTTGTCTTCAAGAATTGACTTTCTAAAATAGTTATTTTCGTAACAAGGGCGCAAAAGGGTGATTTCGCCAAAGTCGTAATCACCTTTGCGCCCATGATGCGAACATAATTTTTTGTCCTAACTGCATGGAAAGTATGGCATTGAGGGCACGCACGATTAAACGCTCATATTAGTTAAAAATTAAGCTCTATATAAACATTATATCGAATGAAGTCTATAATGATAGAAGTTTTAAAATAGAAATAAAAAACAATGTATTCTGGAAACATAGTATTTATTTAGAACGTAGTAATTAATAATTGAACAAAACTGAAACAAGAACTTTTAAAATTGACAATTTTGATAAACGAAATGGGAACAAAACCAAATGTCTCATTATTTTTTTTAAAGAAAATAAAAAAAAAATTGCAAATTTTTATAGACAAAATAAAACAAGTTGAAAATGTTTGCAGTTCTATAGTCAACATAAAAAGAAAGTCGAAAATGTCGCATTTTAATGAAGAAAATCGAATAATTAACAAGCGGGCGGAAAATACTTTACCGCCCGCTGACGTCATACAAGCGGGCGCAAAATACTTTTCCGCCCGCTTACCAGCAGCGGGCGAAAAAATCACTTTTCCGACCGCTGCTTTAGCAGTATTAAATAAATACTACTAATTATTATATTATCACTTTCTATTACTTCAAATCAAAACGGAGTCAATTTTTAAGTAAAATTTATCAAAAATATTCGGACTCGCCTTAGGCTTAATAAAAATGTTTCATACACGGGGGTCAAAAAGTTTCAGTACATTTGTACTGATTACTTGTAAATGCTCGCTTCACTTGAAATTCAAATATTTCTGTAAAAATAGATGTTAGAGCTATCAAACTAGGATCATTTTAAAGTTCAAAAAATTTAGAGTCAAATAGGCTAAGATATAACCAATTTAATAGTGTAAATATTAAAAATATAATTCTTTAAAGTTAGAGATTTTTTGTGAAAATTGCGATTTTGAAATCTGGAATTCAAGCGCACGCCAATTGAAGAAACATTTTTTTTAAGATTTGATAGTTACACAATATCAAGTACAAATTCCATTTTATAATTCTAGACCAAAATAATTCACATATATTAAGTATTTTCTACAAATTCTATAAAAATAACTACACTTGCTCTCGAAATTTTTCAAAGAATATTAATTGCAAATTCGTCGTTTTCGTTCACTTGTTTTATCAATTAACCACACTTTTGAAAAATATGCATCTATTTTTTATTGTAAAATAAAAAAATAGTCACCTAGAATGAAAATAAGGAATAATGATAGAGTTAAAATTTGTAAAATTATAAGAAAATGGATAAATTTCATGTAAATAACTTAAATTTCCTAAGATGAAGAGGTTCTATATTTTTCAAAAGTGTGGTTATTTGATAGAACAAGTGAATGAAAACGACGAATTTGCAATTTATATTTTTCGAAAAATTTAGAGCAAGAGATATTATTTTTATATAATTTGAAGAAAATACTTAATTTATGTGAATGATTTTGGTCTAGAATTAAAGAATGAAATTTGTACTTTTTATTGTGCAACTATCAAAACTTAAAAAAAATTTTTTTTCAATTGGCGTACGCTTGAATTCCAGATTTCAAAATCGCAATTTTCACAAAAAATCTCTAACTTTAAAGAATTATATTTTTAATATTTACACTATTAAATTGGTTATATCTTATCCTATTTGACTCTAAATTTATTGAACTTTAAAATGATCCTACTTTGACATTAGGTCTACATTAGGTCTAATCCACGGTAAAAAATTATTTTTTCTAAATAATTTCGAATACCTAATAATATATGAAACAAGTTTCAATTGTAAAAATAATTAACATTTTATTTTAACTTTGTTAATTTTGCCATAAATTGAGCATTTTATGTTATAGCAGCGCGCGTTGCCCTAAAATAATTAAAAATTATGTCTAATCCACGGTAAAAAATTATTTTTTCTAAAAAGTTTCTAATACCTAATAATATATGAAACAAGATTCAATTGTAAAAACAATTAACATTTTATTTTAACTTAGCAAATTATGCTGCAAATAGAGCATTTTATGTTATAGCAGCGCGCGTTGCCCTAAAATATTAATAAATTAGGTCTAATCCACGGTGAAAATTTTATATTTCTAAATAGTTTCTTATACCTAATAATATACGAAACAAGATAAAATTGTAAAAACAATTAACATTTTCTTTAAACTTTGATAATTTTGCTGTAAATTTTTTATTTTATGTTGAAGTTGCGCGCGTTGCCCTAAAATTTTAATACATTAGGTCTAATCCACGGTAAAAAATTATTTTTTCTGAATAGTTTCTAATACCTAATAATATATTAAACAAGTTTCAATTGTATAAATAATTAACATTTTATTTTAACTTTGTTAATTTTGCCATAAATTGAGCATTTTATGTAATAGCTGCGCGCATTGCCCAAAAATATTAATAAATTAGGTCTAATCCACGGTGAAAAAATTATTTTTCTAAAAAGTTTCTATTACCTAATAATATATGAAACAAGATCCAATTATAAAAACAATTAACATTTTATTTTAACTTTGTGAAATGTGATGTAGAGTGTGCATTAAACGCTACAGCTGCGCGTATTGACCGAAATTTGTGAAGATAAATTTTGTGATCGATAGTTATAAATAATTTTATTTAAATAGTTTCTATTTGTCTACATCGTTTTATACAAATTTTTGTTTAATTATACTATATTTTTTAGTTTTTTTCCTATTTTTTTGGTCTACCCTATATCTGTGGCGGCGCCTATGCACAACCGCTACAGGTATGATTGTGTGTATAGCCTTCCGTCTCGCGAGACGTCTCGTACTTCAACTACATATGTACTGAAACTTTTTGACCCCAGTGTACACATTTAATAATTAGTGCATATTCATTTTTGAATTTACGGATGCGTCTTGTTTATCGCGCATTTGGACAAAAAATATCGTGTGCAACTCGGGCGGAAATGTCAATTCTGACCTCGTACGATTGCCGCCCTCGCTTCGCTCGTGCGGCAAATTTCGAACTCGGTCAGGAATTGACAACTTTCCGCCCTTGCAAAATAATATACTATTTTATTTTGTGTTTCTCACAAAACAGAATGTTATGTAAGTCTCAGTTTTTAGTGAAATAGCATGTCTCAGAAGTCGTGAAAAATTTCACCATGTGGTATACAATATAAGAACAATTCGATACGTACTTTTAAGTGTTAAGTGTGTGTTTATATTTAAGTTATACGCGAATATATGTATGTGTGTGTTATAGGTTTAGTTCATAAGTATTGATAAACGTCGAAAAGTGATACAATAATTGTTGTTTGTTTGTGTGATTAATTTTATCCAAATATGTGAATGAATGAGTGAATTTCAGAAAAACTTTGTGAACAAGTGGAAATTATTTTTTTTATTTTACAGTTTTTTTGAAAGTCAATGAAATTCTCAAGCAAGGTACTAGAAATTTTCATTGACTGCTTTTGAAACTCTCATGCAAAAGTACTAGACTGTTTTTAGTATTTTGTGTCGTATCCAAAAAAATCTTGTGCTGTACGGGAAATTATAGAAAATAATTGAATTCAGGAATGGTTTTAATTGTAATTTTTAGAAATTATTAAAATCCATAAATTTTACTTGTTATCCATAAACTTTCATATTTTTCTGTAAAAAGAACTTTGTCAGGGAAAATAATTTTAATGTCAGTAAATTGTCTGGAAAATGTCAGGGAAATTGATAATCTGAAACTTGTGACCACCCTGTTATTAGCAGTATACATATTATTTATCCATTTTGAACGAATATTTGTTAATTTATTTCTCTTGTTTGCAACTTTGTACAATAGTTTAGATAAATTTAGCGTGAAATTAAAGATTTTCTGGTTTTAAAGTCATAAACAAACAATTTGTTCAGTAGGAAATGAATTCTCCTATGAAATACGTTCTTTTTAATTCTTTTAGTCATTCTTGATTAATCGACTTTGAGGTATCCTCTTAAAATCACGTTGCTTTTACCTCTCGACTCATTTCATTCTCTTTTTCTATTTCCGTCTCTTTTTGTCTCTCTGAATCACTCATCGAGTTTGCCAGATGACAGAAAAAAAGAAAGATTTTCTAAATCCTTCATCACTTTGTAGAAAGTATCGCATGTTTTCCAGTAGGTGTTTGAGTTTAAAACCGTTCACTCGTTGAAATCTTGTTAACGTAATCGATTCAATTTCCGTTTGTTTTTATTCTTTACTTTTTCGCTCTAGGATTTTTTTTATAATAGTAGATAACGATTAAAATTTTAGTCAATTGTTATACTTTTAAACATATAATTAAATATTATCTGTTTTTGTGTTGGAAATTTTTTTAATCCATCCATTTCCTAATGGATTTTTTGAGTTACAAGATTTTTAGAATGAATAATATTGAAATGATTTGCATATGAATCGAAATGAAATATTTGTGTAATAAAGTGTTTGTATTGTTACTTTTGTTATTATTTCAGTGTGGATAATAAAAGAGTAAGGTTCTAGAGAAGCACCAATACAAAAGAAGAGAGTTCAAGGGTATTATATCTTGTAACGAAAGTCAGAAGGCAAGCTGTTCTAATGAGTTAAGTTCGCTATCGTACTTTACTTTTAATATCTTCTCGGTAACCCTTGATGAGCGAACTAAAATCTGACGTCGCTTCCTCATGTATTTTATTAGATCGCACCATCCTATAGTCTCCTCTTTTCTTTTTCAAGAACGAAAAGCTTTCAACATTCCGCTAATCTTCTGCAACAGATAGCCAAATGAAAAAACTTTTTCATTTTGAATAATGCATACACAGTAGTATCTTTTTTATTATTTTTCTTTTCTCCTTTTGTTCCATTCAATTCTGTATGAAAATTGTTTTTATGCTTGGAATCAAAATCATAGTTTAGTGATATTTTTAACCATTTGTTATATTTGCTAATTGCATTTTTAAAGGGTAAAATATTAATTTATAACTATAACAATTGAATCAAAATGAAGAATAAAAATCATAGACTTATTTCTCTCCTACTGGAGCGATATGTATTGTAAAATAACGCTTCAGCTTAAAAGTACACTTTTATTTTTTGATAAATTGCTCCCGTTAATCGGCTCTGACCACGCGGTTGCCAGCAGCTTCAGGCTAAATCCACCGTACGCTCTTACTCTATCCGAATCTAAATTTCCATCAACTCACTTTTTCCAAATAAAAATCCAAGCTTAAACGCCAGATTTTAAAATCCATGCGTGTAGATTATGCTTCAAGGTCGATCGTTTCAAAAAAATTTGTACCGTTTCATTTTATAGAATTATTTTTACCAAATCTTTTAATTTTTGTTTAACAAAATATAAATATATAAATAAGTTGTATATAATAATAATAATAATGGGTAAAAAATATTTTTGATGCTTTATTAAAATATTATCTTTAGTGTTGCACTTAAAGTTATTCAAGTCATTATATTGACCACTCGAAAAAACATGTGACAAACGATGGGTGATTCTCGTTATTTTCCATTTGCGATGTAAGTGTTGGAATTGAGGAGAGAAAGCTCTTGATGGTTCAAACTTGAAGCCCTCACTTGAAAAGTTTGAACACAAATTGGATTCGCCTTGGCTAAAATATAATTGGCATTCGTCTCTGATAACGAACCGGTCATAGTTTCCTTATATATTATACCCGACTAGTTATGTTACATGATATCCATCCCTCGTTTCGAGTTTCTCTTTCCATTACAATATTCATAGAAGGAAATGTACTTTTCGAATACTATCTTTGCAACATCTAGAAAAGTTCTCATACAAAACCTGAATATATAGTATATACGTAGACGATAATATATACAATATCTCGCTAACATGAAAATTTAACTTTTCAATGTAAATTACCGAAAGAAATTTCTCGTAATAAGTTGTTTAAAATTAGATTTAAAAATATGTAGGGGGTAAAATTTGAAATTTTATATTATTATTCGCTTACTTTTACTTGACTTTTATTGAAGAATATCTTTATATCAAGAAGATACAACTTTTAATATCGTATCTGTTTTAATTATTGAAATTTAATTAATAACAAAACATATTTTTCTCAGTGAGAAGAAAATGTACAAGGTTGCCACATGTTAGGGAAATCAGGGAAAAGTCAGGGATTTTTATTAAAAGCACTGGAAAAAATTAAATTTCTAGAATTCAAAAGAAAATTCTGCATTTAGTTACTATTTTGTTTGATTCATAAACTATGAAGTTACCACGAAATCTAGTAGAATACCTTCAATTTTTTTTTTTTTTTTTTTTTTTTTTTTTTTCAGGGAAAAGTCAGGGATTTTTATTAAAAGCACTGGAAAAAATTAAATTTCTAGAATTCAAAAGAAAATTCTGCATTTAGTTACTATTTTGTTTGATTCATAAACTATGAAGTTACCACGAAATCTAGTAGAATACCTTCAATTTTTTTCTATGTCTGACAAGAATGAATTTTTTAATATTATTTACTTATTTCAAAAGTTTTAACGCAATTATCTTCGTAAATAACAAAATTCTTCACTAAAATTCAATTATTTTTAGGAATTTTAATAAAATTCTTTGCAAAATTCAATTATTTTCATAAATAACAATATTCATCACAAGAATTCAATTATTTTCAAAAGTAGTAAAATTTTACGTAGAAATTAAATTATTTTCAAAAATATTAACGAATATCTCGTCAACGATTCAATTTTCTTCATAAATAACAACATTTTTTAGCAAAAATTAAATTATTTTCAAAAATTTCAATGAATTTCAAATGTTTTTTCGCAATTTAATGATTGTCAATATTTACTATTTTAATAAAATTTATCACAAAGTTTAATTATTGAAAAAAATTTTTTTAATGAAAATCTACGAAAACATTCAATTATTTTCATAAAGAATAATAAATTACTTTTAGGAATTCCATTATTTTCATCGCAGAATTTCAAATATTTTTAATACAATTTTAAATAAATTCCTCGAAAAATGCAATTATTCGTAAAAATTTTATTAAAACTCTGCACGGAGAAAATTTATTCCTGAAATTTCACTGAATTTAGGTAGTTCGGTAAAACTGGGATGAACTGTCAAAAAAGTAATTTCTCAAGAACTAGACTGTAAAAGAAACCTACTTTTTTTTTTTTTTGCTTAGGGACTTTTGGGAAATCTGCCTACAGATACCTTGAATTCCGCACTCCAAGGTTATGTGGGGTTGGTACGATGAAACAAAAGGCGATATTAAAAAAAAGATAAATAAATAAATGTTATAATAAATTTAATAAACTGGCGACCTACTACCAGCCCGACCCACTAAAACCCGTAACCCTTCTTCTGGAGCCCTTTACCCTCCCTCGGAACTGTCGTAAGACTTTAGCCTTCGAGGGTGGCGCTCCAACTCTGTCGCTGATGCGACCTTCTTCTTCTCTCTGTGGTTTTCCTGCGTCCGTAGTTAAAAAAAATGATTAAAACTATTTCATAGTCTGAGCGGAATTTACAGCACAATAATAATAATAATAATAATAATAATAATAATAATAATAATAATAATAATAATAATAATAATAATAATAATAATAAATAAATAAAAAAATCCAAATTTTAATTTCTACACGGGTTACAGTTCGGTAAAACGTAAGCTAAGTGCTCGCTACATTCATATTTATTGAATAGTTTGGTAAAACGTAAGATAAAGTGTTCGGTAAAACTGACGAGTTGCAAGTTATTGAATAGAACGGTAAACGTAAGATAAAGTGTTCGGTAAAATGTAACCAGTTGCAATTTACTGAAGGTTTAAAATATGTTTTTATTATATTAAAGAAAAATGTTTAAAACAGTAATACTGTATTGCTGCATTACTTAAGAACATGTTCTTAAAATACAGTATTGGTGTTCTCCACATACATAATACTGTTTCTCACATACGTATGGCTGTTCTACACTGCGTATGGCTGAAACAGCAATTCTGTATGGCTGTTCCATATCCACCAATATAAAATGTGAGAATTGGCTATATTTATGGTAGTACCATAATAGTATATTGTGCAACAAGTACAGAAAGAAGCTGTTTTCCGACAAGTGCAAAGTTTGCTGTCCCGAGCGAGGCGAGGGGAGCAATTTGCACGAAGTCGAAAAATCTTCTTTCGTACGTGTTGCACACAGTACTTTGTGCAACACCTTTTGGTTTTGATAAAAAAAGCTGTTTGGAAACGCTAGTTGACGCCAACATACGTACTGTTTAGCAGGGTTTGGAACGTATGTTACCGCACGTAATATACGTGGTTTTCTACGCGTATATTACTGTAAAAAACAGGTATTGTACAAATAGAAAACAAATACCTATAGGTATTTGTTTTCAATACATATATGTATTGGGATTGGCAGTTGTGACGTCACGAAACAAATATGGCTGACGAAGTAGGTAACTTGGATATCCCAGGGAGATCCCATGGGATATCTCACGGGACGGAAATTTGGATAGCCCAGGGATATCCCTGAGATGTCCCTAAGATATCCACGGGATATGCAAATTTTTGTTTTGTGGGTATCCCGCGTGGGATATCCCTGGGATATCTCGCGTAGGATATAGTGGGATATATGTCAGCGCATGTGCATTAAACGGAATACGATCGTTCCAAGTGTCAAAAGATTGTGTGGAATTATATTTACAAATTAAAGTCAAAAAAGTTTCATTCAATATTTGTTGCATCAAATATTGGTAGATAATATATTAAATTATTCAAATATTTATTCTAACTACATTCTCAGCAAATAATGCATGAATTACTAGATTAATTACTGAAAATCCAGTATATTTTTCCCTTTAAACAAGAAAGAAATAAAATTTTATATGTGTGTACTCATATAATCTTACACGCGCAGGCGTCGACCTTCCCAGCTGTTGAGTGTCATGGCTACCATGGCGACCATGGCGTCGCGTCATTAGATCAGAAGCGTGTGTTTTGCAGTGTGTGATTATAAGTGTTGCTGTTTAATATGTTTAACTTTCACATTTTTTTAGTTTCTTGTAAGTATCTTTAACCAATAAATATTTATCAGTAATAGACAAAATGAATTGACCAAAATTAGTTTAAACCCACACACAATAAATGTTTAGCGTTAAAAAGACATTTTATTGAATTCAACTAATGTTTATTAAATCACAAAAAAATAACTTTGATATTAGTCAAATAATCTTTTATTTTTGAAATAATTTTTTTCTCATTCTGGTTATAATTTAATAATGGTTTTTCAACTCTTTAAAGCTCTAATTATTTTTCAACATATTACTATTTCTCACGTAGTATATCCCGCGTGGATAATATTAGGATATCCCGCGCGAGTCTCCCATGGGATGGAAATTTGGATATCCCAGGGATATCTCTGAGACGTTACAGATATCCAAGGGATGTCCCTGGGATATTCCAATATCCCGCGAGATATCTCAGGGATATCCCTGGGATATCCCTTTGCTCAGAGGGCCGCGTGTAGAAATTTTGTGGAGGGTGAAAAAGTTTTAAACGCCAGGCATATAATATTTTGTGGGCGAGGAAGTGACACCGGCGATGAGAACTCGATAACGTTGTTAGCATTTTGCTTACAAACATCAAATTTGAATATTTCCCATAACATTCTCCTGTCTATTATTTCGTCAATTCCTATTTTGCTAACATTATTGACTTTATTTTGGTTTTTTTTCGGAAAGTAGTGGAAACTGAGGTTAGGATCTTTATGCGGTGTACAA
This sequence comes from Leptopilina syphax, assembly GCA_032872505.1. NCBI lineage: Eukaryota > Metazoa > Arthropoda > Insecta > Hymenoptera > Figitidae > Leptopilina > Leptopilina syphax. Next base: position 25,211,315 of record CM065469.1, on the reverse strand, counting down.
TAGTACACCCATAAACACAGTAAAATATTTTGCTTGCCGACGATTTTTTTTGTAAATAACGACACTTCAGTTCCTTCCTTATCCATATCTCGTGTAATTAAAATCATTTTTTTAAAATATAACTTAGAAAATACTCTACAACAAAAAAATTCCAACCTTTCTACACTGAGAAAACTGGAGTATTGGACTAAACATCTGGAGGGACAAATCGTTGATATTTGAGAGTTAGCTATTGGATAACAATCTAAATGTTCAAATACACCATTGATGGATATTCGTGCCATTTCTCTTGGAGGTAAAATGAGTTTATAACAGAGGGACAAATTAACCATCTTGAGAAATCCCTTCCTTATCCGGCGCGAAATGAATAAATATGGCAACCTAACCCCTAAATTAAATACATAAAATGTCAGAAAAATAATTTCGCGCGCATCAGATCGTACACATTTTCTGCGCAACTTTTAATCCTCAGATATAGAATATACAAGTAGATTTCCATTATCAATTCAAAATTTATTTTAGAAGGACTATTTAACTCTCTTCATAAGCAAAGGAAACATACACTTTTTGAACCTCTGAATTTGACTCTCCAGTTTTCTCAGTGTAATGGGATTGTTTACTTTTTTACCTACTTCGATTAATTTAAAGTTCCGCCACCAGATAGCGTATCGCAGTTTAGCCATTCCCAATATCATCAAAAAAACCCAAAAGTTTAAGAACTTTGCCGCACAAGTGCAACAAAGTAAGCACTTTGCCGCACTAGTGCAGCAAAGTACTGTTTTGCGCCTACTTTACAGGCATGCAAAGTATTACTTTCCTTACAGGTGTTGCACAAATATATTTTGTGCAACCCCTGCTGGAAAAGAGCTACTTTCCTTTAACATAAATGCAGCAGAAAGTGGTCAATTTCTGCACATTTAAAAGTGTGCAGGAAAGTGTACTTTCCCGCACTCTTTTGATGAAGTGTGCAGGAAAGTGTACTTTCCCGCACACTTTTGATAAAGTGTGCAGGAAAGTATACTTTCCTGCACACTTTTTTGTAAACAGTATAATATACGCTATAATCAACATAAAACTATATTTATTGATTAGAAATGTATAAAAAGAACTTTTTTCGGTAAACAGGTGTTGCACAAAGTACTGTGTGCAACACGTACGAAAGAAGATTTTCCAACTTCGTGCAAATTACTGCCCTCGCTTCGCTCGGAGCAGCAAACTTTGCACTCGTCGGAAAACAGCTTCTTTCTGTACTTGTTGCACAATATACTATTTTTCAGTGTATTATTCAGATTTAATTAAAATGAATAAATTATATTAAAAAAATAAAAATTTTAATTACTATGGAAAAATAATGATTAAATATTAATTTAAGAAAGAAGTTATTGATGTTTTCGAATAATTCTACTTTTAGAGAAATTTGATAATAAAAGAATTAGAACATTTTTTTTTGGGTATTTAATCAGTTTTAGAGTGAATCGGGATATTCCTTAGGGAAAAAGTGAAAATGTCTGTTAATCAGGGAAAAGTTAGGGAAAAACAAAGCTAAGTTTTTCTAGCAACCCTGATGTACAAATTATTAACTGAATAGAAACAAATTTTTCCTTTATTTTTTTATTACTAGTTTCATGTAATATATTAGATATAGTTATTGAATGTATATTTTCAATTGGGTAAACACTCGCGCTTTTTTGGTGTTTGCATTGAGAGTTTCAAAGGAGGAAGTGGATCGTAGATGTCGATGTCAGGAGGCATCCCGATAAGGATCGGCCTTGGATTGAACTGTTTCATATTTAAAGTATATTTCCGTTATTGCTAAAATATTGACTTGTTTTACAAAATTTTTACCGGTTGCGACCGAGACAATAATTTTCCACTCTTCGATCGAAACATCATTTCCGGTGGCTTCTTCGATGAAGAAACCTGCCAGTCACACAGCTAGCTAGGTTTTGCTCAGGCTTAAGGCTTACAGCTCATCCCACGACTTTATCTTTAGTTTGTATTTTTCTTGTCAGAAGCAAACAAAAAAAATATTCTTCTTTAGGTGCTACTTTTCGTATTCTTTTCAATTTTCCTATTCAGAGTGAAGAATCTATTTTTTGGTTATTTAAATATGAATTTAAAATTAATAATTTCAAATTAGAAATTATTATTAAGCGGAATATTTACTTTTTTGTCGATTTGACACATGCCTTGTTGAATAATGTTTTATTAGAGATTTTCATCGTATAAGTGATTCGAAATTATTCGGTTTGTCCTCTAAATCTTTGTTACAACAAACAAAGTTGGTGCGATGGTTGCTCGGTCTTTCTTTCTCTCAAGTTTGATATTAATTCGTTCGGTTTTGCAGAACGAAAAGGATTGGGGGTTAAGGGGACTTCTTGGAGGGTGCTCTCATTGTCTCTGAGTAATTGAAGGACAAAAGCAAACTTGTTTCATTCAATGCTTTCACCCAGACTCTCTGGATCCTTCAGTTTTGCTAACCGGAATTGGTATTTACATTCTGTGGCATCTCTTGGAAACGTCGCCTCTGCTTATTCTGACTTTTCTTTTTATTATTTCCGCATTTCTTCAATCAAAATATTCATTTCAGGCTAAAATTGTTTAATACCTGAACACTTCTTTTCGACACTAGAAATGTTTTTCTCTCAACACTTGACGTTTGTTTCTGTAAATTGATTTTACTGTTCTGCCAAAAAATCCGTTTTGTAGAAAATTAAAATATTAATTTTATTTTCCTACCGTTTGTGATGTCCTCCTTTTTATGATTGTAAACTCAATTTTACGATGAACTGTGTCTAGACAAGTGTTTTTGAACATTAGATTGAAAAAAAATCTGCAAATAGATATTCTTTTTAAAAAAAGACCTCGAGATAAGGAAAGTTAAACGGAGTGGCAAAAGTAGTTTGATCCCATTTGAACTATCCTAATAAAGAATTGGGAAGAAGGGCTTGTAATCTCTACGATTGGGATCATAATTTATGTTTTGTATAGCTACCTTTTCTTTATTTGATTCTACTTTCTTCCCCTATTTGTTTTCAAAAAATGGCTTTGTTTCTTATTGCCCATTTGACGTTATAACTGCAGATTTAAATATCTTTCTATCAGAGCTGTTAAAAATCACGATTTTTTTAATAAAAAAAATTCGATTTTTTTCTCTTATATTAAAAATTGTTCATTAAAATATCAGGGTTGCCACATGTCAGTAAAGTCAGGGAAATGTCAGGAAAAAATTTTTTGTCAGCGAAATTAAAAAAATTGAAACTTTTTTTCGATTTATTTTCAAAAATTGCGACTTTTCTTCCAAATATTGCAACAAAATACCACATTTTTTAGTATAAAATGCAAATTATTTCAATTTTTATAGTGCGAAAAATAACTAAAAGTTATTTTTGAATAATTTTTAAGATAATTAAATTTTTCAAATATATTTAATTTTTGAATTTAAAAAGAAAAGTTTCTTTAAAGTGCATAAAATGAATGATATGTTGGAATATAATAACAAGCGTGAAAACGATATACAATATAAGGGGGTAAGAAACTTTTTCTCGTGCCCAACATACAGGGTCATAAAGAGCTGTATACTAGAATTTGCGGAGATCGTGGATTGCTCTAAAAGAGTCCTTGAGAAATGAGAGGAGTCATGGCTTCGCTCGTAAATAGTCGTATTTCCGTTGATTGGGGCGTGAATCTTCTCCCTGTATATACGCAGGACTTCTTCCAATACGAAGCCAATACACTGATTACTCCGCAGCATTTAATTGATTCTCAACCAATTTAGAGGCCCTCCGGGCTGCCGTTCTACTTTTAGAATCTTTCCTTCTTCTTTTTATCCTCTATTCAATTCATCACCCACTCCCTCTCGGAAAATTTCACCGTTCACTCTGCAACCACGCGGAAGAAAATAAGCAACAACATATACGTCGAAAATAATCAAAAATTTAGAATAATATTTACAAATATTAAATATAGAGTATATTAGTTCCATAAAGGACAGTGGTGACGATTTCTTTAAAAAACGTCAGCCTAAAACGGATTTTTACTACTGAAACTCAAAAGACCACGAACTAGAAAGTTTGTCTTACTAAAACGCTCTTTAACTACTGATTTTCAGAATACACATTTTTACTCAACGGGGTTTCACTTTTGGGTCTGACTTAAACTGGTTTATACTACTGACACAGCAAATTACATGTGTATATTAGAAATGTCCTACTGCAACTTGGTTTTACTACTGATTTATCCTTCTATCATCAGATTGGTACCTTAGTAAAAAAAATGTATTTAATAATCGATTACTTGTCGAATAATAATCGTAATTGTTTTATAGCTTTTTTGATTTAAGAGCCATCGACGTGATAAAAAAGTAGTACGATTAAGTTAAAAATGAAAAAATTGAATTTTGAATTATTATAAAGTCTTACATAGATTTCCAGAATAAATCTTCCAAATCAGAAGAAATCTTTTAAGGAAAAAGTGACAGGGGGTTTATGATTGTGCATAGTCGGGTAGATTTTGACCAATGCTGACGATGTATGGTTTCAGAACACACCGCTATTCGGTCAGAAGTTGAGGTGGATCTAAATCCAAGGGTGGAAACTTAGACATATATATAGGTAAACTGTTACAACGAACTGATGGGATAAGGGATGGTTGCTGGTGGTGGTGGTGAGGGGATTCGGTAGTTGGGATGAGTCGGGTTGGACGTGATCTTTCATAGCAGCTTGATTGGAACGACGGTAAGAGAATATATTGTCAATTTTCACCCAGTAACGAAAGCTTAATGTCGTGACAAAATATTTAAAGCCTCACTAAACTGGCAACAATAAAAAGAGACACGTTGATGAAATCAAGATCGCGCAGGAAACTTGTGAATGCACCTATGTCCACACGTGCTGGAGATGGAAAAAAACAAAAATACGAATTCAGAAGTGTTCTGACTCTGAATATACAGGTATTTACCTGCGTCGTTCATAACAAGGGAGAGGACGAGAAAAAACCTATCATATAAGTAAACGAAATTTATTTAATAAGTCAAGCGAATTGTCCCTGTCAATTCATTGTTTAAAAACAATTATCGATTTCTACAATAAGTTTCTTATTTCATGCAGATACACTCCACACTTGAAATTATTCTAACTAATGAGGCAGTTCATTAACCTCGTAAACTATCAAATTACCACGAATTCTAATACAAAATCTTTAATTTTTTCCATTTCAGATAATAATTTATTTTAAACAGGGTAAACCAGACAGTAGTCGGCCACTTAAAAAAATTTTTTCAATTAATACTGTTTTAAAAGTGCAATTCACATTTTTTTTTCGAACTCTTTTTTGTGATGTTGTTCCTTACGATCACACAAAACTATTACAATCATGTTTATGTAAAAAAAATTTTTATTCATAAAAAAAATGAGTAAATAAACAAGTAAGAATCCGACAGCAATCAGCCACTTTAAAAAGCTTTCAAAAACCGTTCAAAAAAATTTTTTTTCAATTACAAAAGCTTAGATTTGAGCTACGTAAACCTGACAGAACCATATTGTCGGATCACGATGGGACCTATTGCATAATTAAGGGCTCATTTAGGGCTAATTTAATGCCCCATTGCCGAATTTCCGGCCCTTCATTTTTTTAAAAAAATGCATGGTTTTGTCAGCCTTACTTCAAGCTGGCAGAACCACCTTCAAAAATGCTTAAAATGGCGTTTTGAGACTTTTTCTATGTACGAAAAATTTCGGCTCAATTTAGGCTTCAAGTTTCCACAATCAAAATTAATTAATATTATAATTTAACAAAAAATCTAAAAAGGGCAGAGAGACTTTGTCCTTTGTCCTTGTTTTTCATTAACTCTTTAAGTTCCGAATTATTTTAATTAATTTAATTTCTACCATTTTTGGTATCTAAAGGTTTTTCAGGGTCCATAATTAATTAATTATGAATCTAAAATCAAAATTCAAAATGGCGTATTCAATATGGCGGACAAAAAAAAATTTTAAATCAGGATTTGCTTGAAATTTTGTACCGGGAGGTTTTCAGGGTGCTCTAATTTAATCGAGTACTGGAATTCACTCAAGTGTTTGAATTTAACCCCTTCATTGTCACTGAGCTCTATAAAGTCATAAAAATGTCGTGCCCTGTATGTCCATGGGCTCTATAGGGCCATCGAAAAAAGTCATTTAAAAGTTAATGAATCTGGCTAAAAATGCTTACTCGGGGTTTTTCTAGGTCGCTGATTTCAAATCCGTTGTCGAAAATTCAAAATTCAAAATAGCGCCCAAAAAAATTTTTAGGTTAACGAATCTGTCTGAAAATGCCTACTCGGGGGTTTTCGAGGTCGCTGAATCCAAACTTGAATATCGTTTTGAAAGGTTACTATTTGACGTAAAGTCAATTAATGGTACCTACCTAGTGAATTTTAATGGTTTTTTACTTTTTAGTAAGAAAAGCAATGGTTTTATTCATTTTTTCATAAATTAAAAAAAAATTAAATAATGGTTAGGATTTGAAAACGAAAAAATTATTTTTTAAGTTTTGAGACGTATTTTAAACCCCAGTTACTCCTTCTAGGGTTAATATTTTCAAAATTTTAGTTAAAAATTTAATGATTTTTAAATAATTTAGGCCTAAGATATTACGACTTTTTCGACTATTTTCAAAAAAATGCGACTTTTTTCGACTTTTCTTAAAAAATTGCGACTTTTTCGACTTCTTTTCCAAGTTTTGTCACAAAAACAGTATTTTTGGTATAAAATGCAATTTATTCCGATTTTTATAGTGTAAAAAGTATAACTATAGTCAAATCTTTCAAAAATTATTTTTGAATGATTTTTCTAATTAAATTTTTTAAATAAACAATTAACAAATTTTTAATAATTGAAATTAAATATATTGTCGGATCATGATGGGACCTATTGCATAATTAAGGGCTCATTTAGGGCTAATTTAATGCCCCATTGCCAAATTTCCGGCCCTTTATATTTTAAAAAAAATCCATGGTTTTGTCACCCTTACTTCAAGCTGGCAGAACCACCTTCAAAAATGCTTAAAATGGCGTTTTAACAATTTTTCAATGTACGACAAATTTCGGCTCAATTTCGGCTTCAAGTTTCCACAATAAAAATTAATTAATATTATAATTTAACAAAAAATGTGTATTGTTTATTTATAAGACTTGTCAATCCATGTACGAAGATTACTGACGTAATACCAAAGTAAAATTATTGAAATCTTGTATAAAACTTCACTAGAAAAACAAAGTTTAAATTTTAACCTGATTTTGGGGTAAATATTCGCTGCAACAAATTTTCACCCAAGTGAGGGCGCCACTTTCTATGTGAATTAGCATTGGTTAAAATTCCCCGCAACAAAATTTATACTATCTTTTTTCTGTGTTTAAACCACTAATAATTTTTACTGTAAATGTTGTTATATAATATATTTCATTAATAATATACAGAAGTCTATTTGTTTAAACAATTTATTATTGTTAGTTATTAACTTTACTCCGTGCATTTAAAGAGAAGTAGTTTTTTTCGTAATTTTGCAATTTATCGACCCAATTATAATAACGAATAAACATATGTTTATTCGTTAAAAAATGACCCAAGGCTGGCGACACCCTGGGTAAAGGTTTGCAAAATCAAGTGCCAACTTTGGCGCAAGGCCGAGACAAGGAAGATCTATACTCTGGCGCCACCCTTGCTTATGAAAGATTCCTAGGCAATGGGAAAAGCTTGTTTTTACCGCGGCTGAAGAAATTTGAATTTTTTTTCATTTCTTTACATTTTCCAACCCTGGAACAAACCTGGGAGCAGATTTTATGGCTCTTAAGCTTGCAAAAACCGTGACTGAAGAATTTTGAATTTTTCTTTTAATTTTTTTACATTTTCCAACCCTGGCACAACCCTGTGAGCAAATTATGCCGCTCTTAAGGTCGTTAAACCCGTGGCTGACGAAATTTAAATTTTTTTTATAATTTTTTAATATTTCCAACCCTGGGAGCCTGGGTTGTCCCAGGGTTGGAAAATTTAAAAAATTAAAATAAAAATTAAAACTTCTTCAGCCACGGTTTTGGCGATATTAAGCGCGGCAAAATCTGCTCTCCGGGTTGTCCTTAATGATTGGAATCTAAAAAAACTACTAATGTTCTAATGCTAATGATCTAATAACATGCTAACGTGTGATATATGATCAGGCTTCGCACTCCACTGAAAAAAAGTTCTGGTTAGGGTATATTTAACACGATATTCTAGTTAAAACAACCAGAATTCTGGTTAAATTAACTAGAATTCTGGTTAACCCAACCAGAAAAAATCTAGTTGGGGCATATTTAACACGAAATTCTAGTTAAAAACAGGTTTTCTGGTAATTCCAACCAGAACTTTTTTTCAGTGTCCATTATGCGTTTAAAAAAAGTAGGAAAAAGTAGCCCCGATGACAAAAAAAAAGTAGCAAATAGTAGCCTCGATGACAAAAAAAAGTAGGAAACAGTAGCCTCGGTGACAAAAAAAGAATTAAATAATTTCATTAAAAACTTTTTAAAAAATCGAATTTTCAAAGTATTTTAATTTAATAAATGATAAATAATTAAATTTTACAAGGAGTCACATTCTAATGTATTCATGTTTCTAAGTGCCAAGATTAATAATTAAAATTTTTATTAGTTAATTTAAAAAAAGATACACACTTCAAATTTTTTAATAAAATTGAATTTTTGCAAAGTTTTTTTTGAAAATTTTGAAAAATAAGATTTTTTAATTCTGTTATTTCAAAATAATTGAATTTTTATAAACAAATAATTGAAAATTTTTTATGTAACTGAAATATCTTTATCCCAGTAAAAAAAACTAATTCAAACGGATTGAAATCAATTAAGATTTTTGGTAGAAAGCGGAATTCATTCAAGCTCTTTGTATATTCGATTGAATTCGATTGAATTGTCTTGAAGTTGTGCAAACGAATTCGCATTCGTAAGAAATGACCAAGGCATGCATTGAATTCGTGCTGACGAATTAAAAAAAATTAAAGGCCCCAAAACTTTTCCATTGAATTAGTAAGAATAGAAGGTTAGGAAGTTCAATACAGTTTGACGAATTCAGGAAAATTGCAACATAGCTCCAATTCGTATTTGTCACAAAGCGGGATTCACTGAAACTCTTTGTGAATTCTTTTTAATTTATTTCAATTAGTTTTTGTTTACTGGGATATTCTATTACAAATAATTTACTTCTTTTAAAGAATTTTATTTAAAGTTTTCGAAAATAATCAAGGGAAGTTAGTCACCGTATAATTATAATTTTATTTTTAAAAATTTATTCGCAATAGAGTAGAAGGGGGTAATGTAATGCACTTTTCTTTCGAAGACTCCTGTGGTCGCAATTTTCAACCAATTTTGATTAATAAGGACTCGTTGGAAAGACAATGTTTCTAGCTACATTTATGGTGTACATTATTTTTTTGTAGATGTAGATGGAGCTTTTCTATATCCAAAAAACTGAAGGCACTGTTTTTCGACATTCTAAAATTTGTGGGGCAATGTAGTGCACTACTTTATTAGTGGAATAAAAAGCAGAGAATATATCATAAACGATTTTATTTTATTAGATATAATATTAGGAACATAAGAAACTTAAAAAACTATAAACTAGTAGTGATGCCCACGAGACGAGACTTTGCATGATATCATCTCGTCTCGTGGACAGCACCATAAAGTAGAGATTTCTTTGGCCCTGTGTTAAATAAAACTGAAAGAAAACTGCAAAAATTTACAAAAAGAAAACATTTTTAAATAATACATATTTACGGTACTCTGTATAATTGCACTACATTGCCCCCAACCCAGTGCACTACAATGCCCCCAAGCACTTTCTTCACGTTGACTTCAATATCTCAATAAAAACAAAATTAAGCGTCAAAACAACACTAAATTTGTGTTCAGAAGTAAATTTTACATGGAAAATCACTTTCCTGATACTTTTTTAACGAGCCTTACATTTTTTTCAAGTCACTAAAAAAACGGAAATATGGTTTCGAAATCTAGTGTTTTTGAAGTGACGCCACAACTTCTTTTAGAAGAAGCACAATAAAGCCAAAATGATATACATTACTATAATTTGATACCTTAACCCTATCATACCAACGGCAAGTAATTCAATTCATTCGTTTAGTCAGTAAAGCCAGTGCACTACATTACCCCCTGTACTACATTACCCCCCTCTACTCTACATTCAATTATTTTCATAAATAGCAAAATTTTTCAGATTTACTAAATTCTTTTGAATATTATTTTTGAAAAATATTCTTCACAAGAATTCAATTATTTTCATAAATTTCCATAAAATTCGAAAAAAACAATCTAATGATTTTCAAAAGTAATAAAATTCTCCGCAGAAATTCAATTATGTTTAAAAATTATTTGAAATTCTCCTCGAAATTTCAATTATATTATCTTTATAAATAATTAAATTGTTCTCTACAATTTAATTATTTTCAAAAATTTTAATGAAATTGAATTAATCAAATTTTTAACTATAATTATGAAGAGACAAGATTTTTTGTTTGAAAAATTGAAAAAATTCTTTGTTTAATTCAAATATTTTATAAATTTTTAATTAAAATTACTAAAAAAAAACATTATTTGCAAAAAATTTAAAGAAACTCGTCAAAACAATTTAACTATTCATAAAAAATCTAATACAAACTTTGGAAACCATTTGTAGATTTATTTATGTTTGAAATCAAATAAATTTAAATTTGATAAGAAAAAAAAACCGGGAAAAATTAAGTCAAAGCCGGGAAAAACAGGGAATTTAAATTAAAGGTTATCATTTGCGAGAAAATCTAAACACAATTTATAATTAGTCACTATTGATAGAGTAAATGTCGGTAAAATTATTTTCCTAATATCTTATTGACTGTCGTTTTTCATTAATGATTTTAGATTTTAACACTGTTTTTAAATGGAAATGTGAAAACTAAAAATCTAAATTTGACTATTTGTTGAGAAAAGTAGCTTTTAGGCTTCGTCCATAAATTACGTCACACGTTTTTAGCCAATTTTTGACCCCCTCCCCCCCTTTGTCACACTAAGTAACATCTGAAGGAACCCCCTCCCTCTAAATTACGTCACAATTCGTAAACCCCCCTTTAATAAATTTTTCCAAAATGAATCACTGTCAATATCTAATTTTACCGAGGGGGTATTTACTTGTGTATTAGCGTGTATGCTCCTCACGTAATAGTGATGTAATAGTCACGTAATAGAGTGTAATAGAGCATTATTACGTCAGTGTAATACCACATAATATAGAGGTAATATTCTGTAATAATCAATAATGCCCTGTAATAGTTCTGTAATACCCTGTAATACTGGATAATACGCGTAATAGCAGAAAAATTTAGTGTATTAGAGTGTACACCATTTTAATCAGTAATTACCCCCTCGAATTTTTTTTTATAAATAAAGTTACTTATATAATTAGTACATTTTTTAATATTTTAAAAACAAGAAATATATTTGATATTTTTATTTATTACAATTTTCTCATTATAATAAATAGAGTATAAAGTGTGACATAACAAAATAAATGGTCCCCACCCCCCCTTTGTCACAATTAGTCACATTTTCATAGACCCCCTCCCCCCTAAAAAGTGTGACGTAATTTATGGACGAAGCCTTAGTAGCATTAGGCTCAAAAAAGTAGCCAAAAAGTAGCCTCGTATAAAAAAAGTAGCAAATAGTAGCTTTTAGTAGAAGAGTGCGAAGCCTTTAATATGCAATAAAATTTTATTTTCAGAGTGTCATTGACACTTACTTTTATAAAATCAAAGGTGAGAATAAAGTTGGGATATGTTAGAAATAATTAATTGACATAATATGAATTTAAATAATTTTTTAATTATTTAACTATTTTTACTGCTCAGTTTTAAAATAGATTATTAATTCCGGTTGCACTTTAGTAGAAGAAAGTATTCGTGCAACTTTGTCACTTAGATCATTATACTCAAACCACTGCTTTTGACGATAACACATTGCAGTGTAGTGCCCAACTTCCTCCACAGCTTGAAGATCTCCCAAAAACCTTATAATTCCAATGAGTTTATATGTATCATTGGAATTTAGAGGATCTTGAAACTCAGTTGGCACTTGATTCAATTGTATCCAGCTCTTGTTAATCAAATCTATTTCCAATATAGCAAATGGACCTAGAATATATAATTTCATTTTAATTTTCATACATGACATAAGTCCAGGATGAGCTTTAAAGCTTCAATAAATATGTTCCTAAAGTTTCGAATGTTCAAATGAACCAAAATATTTTTTTTATTTCTTTCAATTTTTATTTTTTGTAACAAAATTATTTTATTTATTAAAAAGCGATTTATATATAAATTAAGATTTAGGGGAGACTGGGGCGAAAAGTTAAATTTTGCATAAATGATTTTTTTAGACAATATAATCCGCTTAGATGCAAATATTTATACATCAATATTGTAGGGCAACTTATCCCCTACAACTTTCAATAAAAAAGTTTCTGATATTTTCGCATACAATACATGTTTTGTCCTTTTTTGGAAATTTTGTTTTTTTTTTTAACTTTTCGCCCCATGCTGGTGCAAAAAGTTAAATTCTATTTTTAGCCTACTCTCTAAATCTGAATTAGTAGTTTTCTACTAATGAAATAGTGCGGATTCGTTTACCAATTGAATTAGTAACTGTTTTTACTAATTTCTAGTAGTTTTTTACTAATTATTAGTAGAAAATTTACTAATTTGAAATAGTAAAAAATTAGTGCTACTAATTGAATTAGTAATTTTCTACTAGCAATTAGTAAAAAACTACTAAAAATTAGTAAAAAAAGTTACTAATTCAAATTGGTAAACGAATCCGCACTAATTCAGATTTAGAGAGTACTAAAACTATTTTCTGATAGGTGTTAAGTAGTAGATAAGTTAAAGTATACGTAAACAAGAAATTTAGTTAATAAAAGATCTTTGTTTACTTAACAAAAGCTCTAGAATAGTTATAAAGTTAATAAATTGAAATTTCAAAAAAAAAAAAAATTTTTTTTGGTTTATTTCACGTGAGCGGTCTTGTTTTTTGATAGAGTACTTGCCTAAAGTGAAATAAATCATTTTTAAACAAATAAACCCAAAAAAACGAAAAATAAAAAAAAATTTTAATAACATGTAAAAATACATTTAACTTTTCGCCCCTTTTCGCAAAAAATATACTTAAAAGTTGATATTTTCTTTTACGAAAAAATTTTCAAAAGTAGGGTGAAAAAAAAATTTAAATATGGACACCACAAAAATTAGCAGAATGTCACATAACTCCGGACATTTATTTAAGGTGATAACACCCTTCTATAATTAAAATTACAATGCTGTAACTATTTCCGTTCGAAAGATAATGAATTTTAACTGTTTTCACAATTTAACTTTTCGCCCCAGTCTCCCCTATGTTAAGTTATTTTTCTTTTCGGTTAAGTAATTTTTAAAATCATTTAAATACAAAAAATATCCGTTCATTTGAGTTTTCAAAAATTCAGGAGAAAAAAAAAGAAATTTTTTAATTTTAAATGAATTGAAGTAAGTATGTAATAAATATTTTATTCTTGAATATTGTTATGAACCCGTGTGGAAAATGAAAAAAAATTATTCATTTATTTAATTACAATTTTAATTGTTATTTTCTTTTAGTTTCTAAGAAAACTTTTCAAACTAATCAATTTCTATAAAGTTGTAGAATTAACAGAACAGTGCAGAAATTATTTTTCAAGAAATGCGAATTTTCATAATTGAAATGTTTTGCCGGAAAATGAAAAAAAAATTATTTATTTATTTAATTTCAATTTTAATTGTTATTTTATTTTAGTTTCTGAGAAAACATTTCAAGATAATTGATTTCAATAAATTTGTAGAACTGTATTATATTAATGTGAATTGGAAATATTTACCGCTTGTAGTAAATTTTCGATTTACGATTCCATTGCATTCTGTCTTTCTGCAAGCAATTTCTGGAAAAGATGGAAAAAGTATCTCCTGGAAGTTTGTGCTTCCTAAAGCATTGCACTCGCAGAGTAAAACTCTCCATTGCCTGGTGACAGTGGAACAATGGCTCGTGCATGTTGACGAAACTTCAAAGGCAGGTAAATTTTGCAATAAATAACTGGCAATGACTTTGACGCTCATTTCACATATTACGGTGAAGTTGGTGGGTGTCGTTTGCTTGATGTATTCTGCATTTAAATTTTCTACCAACGATTTTAAAATGTCTCCTCTTTTGCGATACGCAGAACTATTAAGGCCTTGTTTTAAAATGGCTAATACTATTCTAAACAAGGGAATTGTAGTTTGCAATCTCGTCAAAATATCTTTTGCCGGCGGATTATCAGCAGCTGCTACCAAAAATATTTGCAGAAGTGAGTCAAATGGACAAGTATTCGTAAAAGAATAGCTTTTTCCTTTGAAGTTAATCGCCTATAATTTTTTTAAATATGCATTAATAATATTACACATGTATTTTGCCGTGTAATAAAAAAAATTCTCTTAAACTTTTGAACATATTCAAATAAACGAGATTTATTTCTGTTTAAATATAATATACTTAAACATAAAAATAGGGTATCCAAAAAACATTATTAATTAATTAAATTAATTATTATTATTTTATTTTTTTTAATTCAATTTGATTTATTATTATTATTATTATTAATATCAAGGTTGCCACAAAAAACAATTTTGATTTTCCCTGATATACAGATAAACTTCTGACTTTTCCCTGGACCTAAAAAATATTCTGATTCATTCTAAAAATTTAGTATATCTACTCAAAAAAACTATTATCTATTATATCTACTTACGAATTTCTTTAATTGTAAAATTATTCGACAACGAATTCGAATTTTTATGTAAATATTTAAGATTCCCTACCAATTATTTTAATTTTTGAATTCTAATTTCAAAATTTCCTAAAAACAAATTTAATAAAAATGAAATTCTTAAAACTATTTTCCTAATTTCCTAAAAATTGTAATGAAAAAATTAAAGTAGAACAATAATGGACCCTGGTTTTGTGATATATAAAACCATCATTTAATCGAAATATTCTTTTTTTAAGAAGAAATGCGCGTTTTTGTCCAGACAAGCTAAAATTTTCAGTTACGTATTTGTATTATTACATAAAAAATTTGAAGACTATTTGCCATCAGCGAAATGCAGTTAAGATATTGACAAAACTATTTTTAAATACGAATATTTTATTCTTAAGTAGAAAAGCTCCTTTTTGAACAAACAAACTAATTTCTTCAATTATTTATTTATTTCGTTGGTTAAAAAATATACAAAATATTTTTCTCCCGCAAAAAGTATTTCAACTTAGACAAAATAATTTTTAATAGCAAATATTTATTCTTATGTAGAAAAACTCTTTTTTGGTCAGACAAGGTAATTGTTTCAGTTACGAATTTGTTTTTAACAAAATTTAGAAACTACTTTTTCTCCGTCAAAAAATTTGTTTTTACGTAGAAAAAATAATTTTTAATGGGAAGTATTAAAGTTTTAAGTAGAAAAGATCTTTGTTAGTCAGACAAGCTAATTTTTCAGATGCTAATTAATTCCTTTAATAACAAAAATTAAAAAGAATTTTTTTCTGGAAAAAATAATTATCGCTTTTAGAAAACACTCTTAGTTTTATACAAATATTTTACTTTTAAGTAGAAAAGGTAGTTTTCGGTCAGACAAGCTAATTTTTTCTGCTTAATGTATTTACGTCAATGGTAAAGAACATTAATTACTTTTCTCTTGCAAAAAGTAATTTTAACTTATAGACAAATTTTATTTGAATATACAAATTTTTTATTTTAAGTAGAAAAGCACTTTTAAGTCTGACAATCTTGTTTTTTCTATTTATTTATTTTTTTTAATGAAAACTTTAAATAAAAATTCTTGACTGGGTTGGAAAAAAGGCTTTAAAAATAGTGAGTTAGGAAAAATGAATTGGGAAAATATTTTTAGAAAAAAGTAACTATTAGGAAAAATAGTTATAAGGAAAATACGTTAAGGAATCTAAAATTAAGATATTTGTCGGGGAACGAATATTTAATCGTAATTATATCATAAGAATTAAGATTTTCAAAAAAATTTTAATTCAAACCTTTATGAAATTCAACTACTTTTTTTTAAGTAAAATCATCGAAAAATGCTATTATTTTCAAAAATGTTATTAATATTTCTCGAAAGAATTCAATTAGCAACTATTTTTAAAAATTCATATTATAATTTCTTAAATATGCAATTATTAGTATCATATTAAATTTTTAATAAAATTCTATATTAAATCAATTTTTGTTAAAAAATTCTACGAGAATTCAACTATTTAAATACAAAAATATGATTTCTTAAATAAATGAATGTTTCTCAAAATTAAATTCTTATAAAGAATTTTATAAAAAAAATAATTGCATTTTTTGACCAATTTTAATCAAATTTTCAAGAATAATTACATTTCTCGAGGAATTCGATTGAAATTGTATTTGAAAGAATTGAAATTCTATGATGAGTTTTATTATTCTTGAAAATAATTGAATCTCTTTAAAAAAATTTTATTATTTATGAAAATAATTGAATAATTGCGAAGAAATTTATCAAAAATTTGTAAATAGTTGAGTTCCTGTGAAATTATGTTTATTTATGAAAATAATTTAATGTTTGCTTATAGAATTTTATCAACATTTTTCTTTTTAAATAATTGAATTTTTGAAATCATTTGTAACTTCTCCAAAATTCAATTTTTTCTAGTACTTTAATAAAAATCCCTGACTTTTTCCTGAATTCCCTGACATGTGGCAACCCTGTTATTACATAAATATAATTATTAATAATTAATAAATTAATTA
Organism: Leptopilina syphax; assembly: GCA_032872505.1. NCBI lineage: Eukaryota > Metazoa > Arthropoda > Insecta > Hymenoptera > Figitidae > Leptopilina > Leptopilina syphax. Next base: position 25,194,417 of record CM065469.1, on the reverse strand, counting down.
AATGAAAATATATTATCTTCAACAACTTAAATACATTAAATATTTGTTTTCAATTAACTTTATCAATACACAAAAATGATTTTTTTATAATATTAATATTGAGAATAATAAGAAATTGTGGTTTATTTGGACGTTTAAAGGTTTAGAGACAGTAAACAAATCAAGTGATATTTAGAACATCTAAGAATTCTCTAAATTTGAAGTAGTAAAAATATTTTGCTAATTTGAATTAGTGACTGGCTTTTGAATTAGTAAGTTTTAATAATAAATAGTAATTTTTATTAATTTTAGAAGAATTAACAAAGTGTTTATTAATTTGAATTATTGACTGACTTTTTGCTTTTGAATTAGTAAATTTCACTAATAATAATAACTAATAATTTATAACTAATTTATAACTAATAATATTTATTAGTAAAATTTACTAATTCAAAAACAGACATTCATGAATTGAAATTAGAAAAATTTAATTACTAATTAAATCTCAATTAATCACAACGTTTATAATAAACGATTGAAAGAAAAAACAATTTTTTCTTTGTCAGATATTTTAATATCATAGAAAATTAATGAGTTAAGAATATACCTTTTGAGAAATGTGATTGCCATTGAACATTGTTGGTATCTTCTTTAAATTTTCGAAGTTCAGAGAATCGAATGTTTCTTGATTTTTATCAAAATATCTACTTTCCTTTTTAGGATTTCGATTTATTTCTTTCAATACTTTGTGTTCTTTTTCTACTTCGATTAGAGGTAAACCTCTCCAGTTCTCAATCTCTCTGGAAGCTAGAATTGCAGGTGCACTGTCAATTTTATTGCAGGAAGGGCAAAGTTTTTCATAACATGGAGCGGAACACAAGGAACATTCACCTGATTTGAATTTCTTCTTATCGTGTTCTGCAATAGGAACATTTTAATTAATAAGGGTTTATAATTGAAAATTTGCTCTTTTTTAAACTCGCTAAAAGTTGAAATAAAAAAATTATTCTCAAAAATCCAAATAAAATTGTTAGAAATAATTCAACAAATTATATTAAATTTTTTTAACGATTCAATTATTTTCAATATCTATTTCAATAAAAAAAATTTCAAAAGTATTCCATTATTTTAAAAAATTTATTGCTTATAAAATTTTTTTCAATCGTTTAACTATTTTTACAAATAATAAAAATTTCATAGGAATTCAATTATTTAAAACAATTTTCATAAAATTTTTCGCAAAAAACCAACTAATTAAAAATATTTTTATAAAGTTATTCGCATGAATTAAATTATTAAAAAAAATTAATATAATTAATATAATTACTTGAATTTCAATTAATTTTAATTATTTAATTTAATTGTAATCATTTTTCATACTCTTTTTAATTTTGAATTCTTTTAAAAAATTCAATTATTTTTGAAAATTTTGTTAAAATTCTTCGAAAGAATTAAATTATTTAAACAAATTTTGATAAAGTTTTCTATAAAGATTCAATTTTAAGAAATATTCAATTATATAATAAATTATTTATTTTTGTATTTAAATAATTGAATTCTCTTAGAACTTTCTAATAAAAATTAATTTAAAATATAGTTTCAGTTGAAACTTTATGTAATAATTAATTATTACAAAAAAGTATTTAAATATTTATTTTAAAAAATCATTCTATTTTTGAATGTAATTTAACTTAGAAATTATGAAAAAATTGTGCCGTTAAACTTAATTTTTCAATCGGTACTTTTTCACCATTTTTTCAGTTTTAACGATACGTTTTAAAAATAATTATCGAGTATGAAACTAGATTTTTAATAAGATTTTTAAATATTTTGACATAAATGAAAGTGAAATTTAAGTAACAATTAGTCACTATTAAATATTTATTTATAAAATATTACTATTTAAATCAGCGACTGACATTTTTCTGCTAAACTTTTTATTTTAAAGTCTTAACTAATTTAAACTAATTTTCTTTTGAATAATATTTTAATAACATTTGATAATAAATAAAATAAATTGTAAATATTAAATAAATGAATAATAAATAAATAAATAAATAAATAAATAAAAATAAATAAATATAAATAAATAAATGAATAAAAAATAAATAAATAAATAAATAAATAAATAATAAATAAATAAATTGTAAATAATAAATAAATAAATAATAAATAAAATAAATAATAAATAAATAAAAAAATAAATAAATAAAATAAAAAAAAATAAATAAATAAATAAAAATAAAAATAAATAAATAAATAAATTGTAAATATTTGAATATTCTATTCTTTTGATTTAAAAAAATAATCCTCGTTATTATATAATTGTGATTTACTTACCAGATCGAGTAATTTTGCATTTGTTTTCTTTATTATTTTCCACAGCATTTTTCACCTCCTTTGATATATATAAATTTGAACGCCCGGATAGATATTTCGTGACAAAACGTTGAACAAAATCGTCAACCCTTAAAGTTTGGACTTCATCATTCAAAAATTTGGTTTTTATGTTTTTGAATTCGCATTCGACTCCTGCACTTGAAGCTGGAATTTTTCCATATCCAAACCGTTTTAAGTAGACGCAGGACCATAAGGGAAACCAACGGAAATCTTTCAGTAATTTGTCTCCTAACTCTGGCAAATAATATGCGCTGTCGTGTTCCCCTGTTTCAGCCTCAATTATTCGCCATACTTCTTTCTGTACATTGCTCCCAATTTTGACCCATTTGTTGGATGAATTAGAGCCACTCTCATTCGAATCAGTTTCCAGAAAATTTTCAAAATGATTATTTTCATCTTCTGATGAATTCTCCTCTTCTTCCTCATTTAATTCCTTCGGGTTTAAAAGACTGAGGAGGAAATTCTTTTCAATTTCGCATTGAGTTTTCTCTTCTTTTTTTCCAATGATATTGCCATCTGTCTCAGAGAAAGCAAGTATTAGTATTGCTTTTAGCAACTTTGTTGCAAACTCTTCGTCAGTGGCAATAATTAACTGCCCAATTGCTGCTTTATAGAATGTTCGAATTCTTTTTGATTTTTTAGAATCCTTCAAAAAATTGACATATATTTTTAGAAAATGAGCAGCATCAATTCGGACGAAACACGAAGGAAGCTTTTCTTCATAAGAGTCGACATAATTATTTATTGTAAAGTCGCCCGCAAAAGCTCTAATTACCGCAATTAAAAGAGCTTTCGAAGCATCGGTCGTCACGACTTTTGGGTGAGGTGCACCTAAATGTGCCCATAACAAAAGAAATCGAAGGATGGATAATGCAGAATGGTCTTCGGTAAGCATTTGCGCAACGCTAGTTTGACCAAATCCTGTGTTTATAACAATCAAATACATGAGAATTGTTTTTGATTTTAATCCATCCTTTAAAACAATTTGCTTAGCCATTCCACCTGAAGCATCTATCGCAACTTCAGCGTCATCAGTTTTGGAGTAATTTTGAAAAATATGGTTCTGCTCATTTGACCAAAAACATACTCTAAATGGCTTTAATCCAATTTCGTGGATGGTGTTTCGAAAACTGGTCTCCTGCATTTTTTCAAGAGCTAATCTGGGATCTTCGTGGAGATGCTCTTTTTTAATAAATTCGCATTTTGCGTTTTTCAAAACATTTAAATTTGGTAGAAAAGGTGGTTCCGGATCTCCAGGTTTCATCAATTTTGCAGCTTCCTCAATTCGAAAAATCTCGGCTGGTTTCGAACATAAAAGTTTTGCAATCTCTTCCCTTCTCGGCTGTCTTAAGTATCGCTTTCCACATTTTCCTGAACCCTTTTTGACTACGCAATCAAGCTTTACCACATTAGCAAAACTTGAATTGTCTATTTTCGATTTCAAACTGCTTCCACAATGACAACGACCTAAACGAAAAATAAAAATTACTTAATTTATTTTATATTTATTTCATTTTATTCAGTTATATATTTATTTATTCACTTAGTTCTATATTTATTTATTTAGTCATTTAGTTAAGTATTTAGATATTTGTTTATTTAGTTATTTAATTCTTTAGTTTCATAATTTATTTATATTTTTAAATTAAATTTTATTTACACGACTATCATAACTCTTTTTATTTACTCATTTGTTGAATTATTTATTTATTTAGTCATTTAATTATTAATTATGTTATTTATTTTTTTAGTTATATAATTCTTTAGTTGTTAATTTTGATATTAATTTTTTAGAACGCAATTGTTTATAAGAAGATCAAAATTTTTAATGTAATCTCGCTTTCATTTTATTTAGTTATATATTTATTTATTTACTTAGTTATATAGTTATTTATTTAGTCATTTAGCTAAGTATTCAGTTATTTAATTATTTATTTTATATTTTTAAATTAAATTTTATTTAAACCACTATTATAACTCTTTTTATTTACTCATTTATTAAATTATTTATTTATTTAGTAACTTAATTATTAATTTTGTTTTTTTAGTTTTTTTCAGTTATTTAATCCTTTAGTTGTTAATTTTGATATCATTTTTAGAACGCAATTATTTATAAGAAATACAAAATTTTAGATGTTATCTCGCTTCTTTTTTAATTAGTTATATAATTATTTATTTATTCACTTACTTAGTTATATATTTGTTTATTTAGTCAAGTATTTAGTTAGGGAATTTTAGTCTGAATCCTGGTAAATTATTTTTTTCTAAAGTTATTGTACAGTGTCCCAAAGGGATAATTAGAAATTTTAAAGAAATTATATACTTGAAAAATTTTATAATTCGAATTCTTCTTAAACCATCTAAATCCTATAATATATATTTAATTAATTATTAATAATAATGGATTTATAGAAGAATTTTAGTTAAAAACAGTAAAAGAAATTTAATTTTGGTACATAATTGAATTATATTTAAAAGTAACAGGGCTGCCACAGTTTTTCTATTTTGAAATTCCCTGACTTTTCCCGGTTTTCCAGGTACAAAAAATATTTTTTCCAGACCTGCATTAATTTAAAATGCAGAATAAATTTCGCACTTGTATAGAAAATTTATAGAAAACAATTTTCGTGATTTAATTTGAGTTTTAATTTTAGTACAATGTCAACAGGGTGGCCACCGGACCTTGAAACCTTGAAAACCTTGAAAAAAACCGTGAATTGGACGTGAATTTTTTTAAAAACCTTGAATTTTAGTATTATATATTATTAAAAATAAAAAAAAAAATTTTTTGACCATTTTTAAAATTTTATTTTTTGAAAAAATTAAAATTTCTCACGGTTGCCACAGGTCAGGGAAATCAGGGAATTCAGGGAAAGTAAAATTAGTCTGGGGAAGACAGGGATTTTTATTTAAGTAACTGGAAAAAATTGCATTTTGGAGAAGTTACAAATGATTGGAGAAATTCAATTATTTTCAAAAGTAATAAAATTCTTCGCAGTAATTCAATTATGTTCGAAAATTAAAAAAAATTCTCATAAAAATTCAATTATCTTTAAAAATAATAAAATTCTTCTCCAAATTTCAATTATTTTCAAAAATTTTAATAAAATTCTTTGCAAAATTTCAATTATTTTCAAAAATTTTAATAAAATTCTTTGCAAAATTTCAATTATTTTCAAAAAATTTTTCTCAATTCAATGATTTTCAATATCTACATTTTTAATAAAATTTTTCAAAAGAATTCAATTATTAAAAAAAAAATTTTGATAAAAAAAGCAAACTAAGCAAACTTTGCAATAATTCAATTATTTTCATAAAACATTCTTTACAAAAATTTAATTATTTTCATGAATAATAAAATTCATCATAGAATTTCAATTATTTTTAATACAATTTTAATTGAATTCCTCGAAAAATTTAATTATTCTTGAAAATTTTATTAAAATTTCTCGAAAAAAATCAAATTTGTTGATAAAATTCTTTATGGTAATTTAGTTTCGAAAAACATTCATTTATTCAATAAATAATTTATTTTTGTATTTAAATAATTGAATTCTTGTAGAATTTTCCAATAAAAATTGATTTGAAAATGAATATTAGTTAAAATTTTAGATAATAATTGAATATTAAAAGCATTATAGCATGAATTTTTAAAAATACATAATTGAATTCTTTGGAAGAATTTTAACAAAATTTTTGAAAATAGTGACATTTTTCGAAGAATTTACTTAAAATTGTATTAAAAATAATTTAAATCTTGTGAAGAATTTTAATAATTTATAAAAGTAATTGAATTCTTGCAATGAATTTTTCCAAATTTTTTTTTAAATAATTGAAATAATGTAAAGAATCTTATTATTTATGAAATTAATTGAATTCCTGCATCGAATTTTATTACATTTTTTTAAATAATTGAATTCTTTTGAAAACTTTTATTAAAAAAGTAGATTTTGAAAATATTTGAATTTCAACGAAGAATTTCATATTATTCGTAAAATGTAGTTAAATTTTTACAAAAAAATTAAGAGAATAATTCCATTTTTCTAGGAATTTACTTTAAATTGTATTATAAATAATTGAAATCCTCAGAAAAATTTTATAATTTATGAAAATAATAGAATTCTTACAACGAATTTTATCAATTTTTTTTTTAAATAATTGAATTCACGTAGAAAATTTTATTACTTGTAAAAATAATTGAATTTATGCAACGAATTTTATTACATTTTATTTAAATAATTATATTCTTTTGAAAACTTGTATTAAAAATGTAAATTTTGAAAATTTTTGAATTTCAGCGAAGAATTTCATTATTTGTAAAATGTACCTAATTTAATTCTTGCAAAAAATTTTTGAAGATAATTTTATTTTTCGAGAAATTTATTTAAAATTGTATTAAAAATAATTGAAACCACGTGAAAAATTTTATTATTTATGAAAATAATTGAATTCTTGCAACGAATTTTATTATAATTTTTGTAAAAATTTTTTTTTTTTGAAAAATTTTATATTAATATTCTTATAAGTTGTTGAATTTTAAAAATGTTTAATTTGAATGTTTTGAAAAATTTTAATTCCTATGGAAAAATAATAATTAAATACTTATTTAAAAATTTAGTTATTGATGTTTACGAATAATTTTACAATTTAAGAAATTCGTAAGTAAATGTAATAGAATGTTTTTTTGAGTATCTAATAATTTTTAGAGTGAATCAGAATATTCTTTATGGTCAGGGAAAAAGTGAAAATTTTGTCTGGAAATCAGGGAAAAGTCAGGAAAAAATAAAATTAAATATTTGTGGCAAACCCTGAAGTTTTTAAAATTTATACGATTGATTGTTCAGAATCGTAAGAAAAGCCTATAAAAAATTCGGCAATAAAAAATAATAAAAAATGTGGAAATAGTTGAATTTTTTAAATATTACTGTAGTAAAATTTGAACCAACAAAAAAACCTTGAAAATTTTCTAGAAACCTTGAAAAAACCGGGAAATAGATGTGAATTTTATTCACAAGTTTTGGTGGCCACCCTGGTCAATTTTTTTGGAGCATTTTTAATAGCCAGCGTCCTCACCCGCCCGTATCAGAAAATCCAAAAATTTAAAAAATATGAAAATGGTCATAAATAAAAATTTATAACTTTCTAAATTTTTTATCAAAATAATTTTCCTTGGTTAGGAATTAAAGAGGGAGAAGTGAGCTTTAATTTGAGTACAAAGCCAATTTTTTGGCGCACTTTTAATAGTCAGCAGCCCCACCTACCCGTATCAGAAAATCCAAAAATTTGAAAAATTTGAAAATGGTCAAAAATAAAAATTCATAACTTTCTAAATTTTTGATCAAAATAATTTCCCTTGGTTAGGAATTAAAGAGAGAGAAGTAAGCTTTAATTTGAGTAATATAACAATTTTTTTGGAGAACTTTTTATAGCCAGCATCCTAACCCGCCCGCAACAGAAAATCCAAAAATTTGAAAAATGTGTAAATGGTCAAAAATAAAAATTCATAACTGTCTAAATTTTTGACCAAAATTATTTCCCTTGGTCAGGAATTAAAGAGGGAAAATGATCTTTAATTTGAGTACAATCACAATTATTTTGGAGTACTTTTTATAGCCAGCGACCTAACCAGCCCGCAACAGAAAATTCAAAATTTGAAATTATTATGGAATTTCCGATTTTTTTTATCAATTTCCCTGACTTTTCCGGGTTTTCCAGACACTTTTGCATTTCCCTGACAATTCCCGGTTTTCCAGATCTGTGGCAACCCTGAAAGTAGTACAATTCTTCCCAGAAATGCATTTATTTTCCAAAATTGTAATAAAATTCTTGTCAAAGCATCAATTATTTTTATAAATAATATAATCATTGTATAAAATTCAATTATTTTCAAATTTTAATTAAATTATTTTCAACATTTAAATTATTTCGAAAAATGTTCCTCTACACGGAGAAAAAAGTTAGCTATTTTAGCTAATTTTTAGCTACCTGAGCTAACCTTAATTGCTATTATATGGATAGCAATTATTGTTAGCTCTAACAGCTAATAATTAAGTCTCACAGCTAATTTTTTTGCTGCAACAGCTAATTATTAACTGCTGTAACTAAAAATTCGCTATCCATATAATAGCAAACTCATTTTTCTCCATGTATTCAGTGATTTTCAATATCTACTATTTTAACCAAATTTTTCAAAAGAATTCAATTATTAAAATAAATATTTGGTAAAATTCAACAATTCAAATAAAATTCAATAATAAAAAATTTCTTAAGAAATTTTTTTTTTGACAATTGGCAATAATTCAATTATTTTAATAAATAATTTAATGTATTTATTAAATTATTTTTAAAAAATTTTCTCAATTTAATAATTTTTATTATCTATTACTGTAATAAAAATTGCATAAGAATTCAATTATTTACAATTTTTTTTATAAATTTCTTCACAATAATTGTATTATTTTCATAAATATTCAAATTTTTTAGACAGATTCAATTATTTTTAATATATTTGAATTAAATTTCTTGAAAAATGTAATTATTCTTAAAATTTTCATTAAAATTTGTCAATGAATTTTAATTATTAAAAAATTTGTTGACAAAATTTTTTATGAGAAATCATTTTTAAGTAACATTCAATTATTGGATTCTCGTAGAATTTTCTAATAAAAATTGATTTTAAAATCAGGGTGGCCGCTAGACTGGGAAATGGCAGGAAATTTTTTTTGGAGTAAACTAAAATATTTTGAATTTTTCATACTTTTAACTAGAAATTGTGTTGACTAATTTCTTTTTTTGATAAAGTTTAATCGAATATTTTTGAAATTATTTGAAATTTTTATTTTCTAATACATATTTGATTAAAGAATTTCCGAATAATTGAAATTTCGTAAAATTAAATATTTTTTAGCCAGGGAAAAACAAAGTTAAATGTTTGTGGCAACCCTAATTGAGTAATATATAAATATAATTATAATAAAGCGACATACAGCATTATATGAAAGATCCATGTCGAGGAATTTAAAATGAGCAAAAGCGTGGCAATATTGAACCCTGAGTTCAGTTTTTTAATTATTTATTTAGTTTGTTATTTATTTGGTTAGTTATTTCTTTACATATATTGATATTTAGTTACGCATTTATATTTGTTTACTTAATTATTTTGATGTTTAGTTGTTTATTTAGTTATTTCTATTGTTTTTTATTTATTTAGTTGTTAAATTGTCACTTAGTTTTTTAGTTAATTATTCGTTTACTTGTTCTTTGATATTTATTTTTTGTGAAAGCAATTGTTCATAAAATGATCATAATTTTAGAATGATGTCATCTTTGATTAACTTTTAATCGGTGTTTATGAGACTGGCTCTTAGTTTTAGTAATTTAGTTAAGTATTTAGTTATTCAATTATTTAGTAACTTATTTTATATTTATATTAAATCTTATTTATACTACTATTGTAACATTCGCTATTAACTCATTTATTGAATTAATTACAGGGTGTTTACTCTCAAAAAAAAATTAATTGATTGAAATAACTGATTAATTGAGTATTATCAATTAAATATTTTCTTGAATCAATTGAATTAAATATAATTTTAAAATATAATTTTACCGGGAAAACCGAGAATAAGCCAGTAATTTTCTGCTAAACCGGAAATTTTTTCAATAGATTAAAAAATTTTTTATTATTTTAATTTGTTTTTAAAAAAATTGTTTTTTATTTCAATTTTTACACATATTTATAAACTGTTCTCTAAATTTGAATTAGTTAAAAATAATTAATTAGATAGTAAAAAATCAGCCACTGACTTAAATATATATATATATATATAATAAAATATAAATAATAATAATAATAATAATAATAATAATAATAATAATAATAATAATAATAATAATATATAAATATATATAATAATTATTGAATTAATAAATATTTTGTGAAATTCAACTGAAAATAACTATATTATTATATTATTATTGAATAATTATAATTATTAAACTTCTCTTAAATTTCTGAATATTCTAATAAATTATATTTATTTATTTCTTGAATATATTAAAAAATGTTCATTACTTATTAAGTAAAAATTTATTATTACTACTTATTTTCAAGAATGTTAATAATATTCTTCGCAAGAGTTAAATTATTTTCATAAATAATAACATTCTTAGGAAGGATTCAATTACTTTTATAAATAGTAAAAATCTTTGCAAAAATTCAATTATTATGAATATAATTTTAATAAAATTTACAAATCAAATTTTTAATTACAATTATAAACAGACAAGATTATTTAAAAAAAAATTTTAATTCTTTGTTTAATTCAATTATTTTAGAAATTTTCTATTAAAACTAAATAAAGATTAAAAAAAAGCTTAAAGAAAGATTATTTTTAAAAAATTTAAAGAAACTTTAATTATTCATAAAAACTATAATAAAAATTTATGAAATTGGTAGATTTATTTATGTTTATATCTAAATAAATTTTAATTTGATGTAAAAATACCGAGAAATATTAGAACAAAGCCGGTAAAAAAACGGGAATTTTGTTGAATGAAAATAGTAGACACCCTGAATAAATTATTTATTTATTCATTTAATTAATAATTTATTTATTCATTTCTTTAGTTATTTTGCTTTTTAAATATTTATTTGTTTAGTTATTTTATTATATATATCGATATATGGTTATTCATTTATATTTTTCTTAATTTATTTAGTTATTATTTTTTTTTTTATTCCTTTATTTAGTTATTATTTTTGTTATTTATTTATTTCTTTATTTAGTTATTATTTTTGTTATTTATTTACTCCTTTATTTAGTTATTTAATCATTTATTTATTTACTTATTTATTCCTCTAGTTAATTATTTTTTGAGAAAGCAATGTTTTACTTACCGTTTATTACTCCACTGTTTCTGTCCTTCGTTAGATAGTGATTTATGAAATTAAAACCACATTCTAATTTGGTTTTTGTATAAATTTCTTCACTCATCAAATCCTCCCATAACCCTGGTCGAAGACGATTCAAAACCCGAACGTAATTATGATTTCCTGCCTTTCGATTGTACTCGACTTCAACAATTAATTTTTCAAATTCGTCCTTATTGACGAATATATCGAACGCCCATTCATTTTCATCGAAAGACGAATCACTTTCCGCGACGTTAAAAGAAGACAAATTAACAGAAGAATTTTCCTCAGAGTCACTCATTTTTTTATTGTCATTGTTCACTTTATCCCGAAATGAATTTTCGCACAGTTTTGAGTAAAGCGATCTTCCTGTTAAGCGATTATCTAATTCTTGTGATAAATTATCCCACACTTTATTATTTTTACTAATTAATTTCCCATTTTCTAAAAATATTTCGCTTTTCCTTTTTTTAAATAAGTTAATTAAATCTTCTTCATCAACTCTTGGCCTCCTCCCCGGTCTATTAGACATTTTTTCGCGCGATACAATGCATTAGTCAATGACCAAATTTCTTTAAAAACTGATATTTTTGACAGTAGATATTGTCAATCAGCTATGCATGGGAAGGGTGAAAGTGGGAGGTGGGCCAATAGAGTCATAGTCTGAGACGATTTTCGCGGAATTGAGCGTCGCCACAGTTTTCTGTAGTTTCCCGGAATCAGACTTCCCTGAATTAGGGAAGAAATACCAAAAGACATTTAGATCAAAATTTCTTTTGATTTTAAATCAAATTTCTGTTTAAAAAAAAGGAAAAACGAAATATTTTTAGAAAATGGGAAATTAATTAGCAAAACAAATAAAGTATGGGACAATTTATCACTAGAATATTAGATAATTGCTTAATAATAAACAAAAAATTTTTGAAATCTCAGCATAGCATAGACAGAGGAACAAATTTATTACTTATAGATTTTTCAGCTAAAAAATGTACAATTAATTAAATAATTTTGAAAAGATACAATTTTCTAAATCAACTAATTTAAAAAACAAGTTGTTCATTTCATGACCATTTCGCTTCGTCAATATAATATAAACCAGTTGCTTGATTTTTTTTTATAGAATTATTATTTTACTGTGTTAAGGTAATAATTAAAAAAATACAAAATTTGGATTTTTTGTGAAAAAGAAAAATATCGATTTATTTTATAAATTTTGATAAAATGTACGCTTTTTATATATCAATCGATTCGTTTTCTTGTCAAGAATGTAATTTTAAGAAAAATTAATGAAAATATTAAGAAATAAAAAAGTTATTTCAAAAAATACCAAAAAAATTTTTTTTTTAATTTTGAAAAAATTGTATAAAAAAAATTTTGTAGATTTTTGTGACACACACACATACATCTGGACATTTGCTCAGGATTTAATATACATATATCCTAGATGAAAATGAGACCATATAACCTTCCTCATGAGGAAGCAAAATTGAACTAAAATATTAAAATGAAATTAAGTAATCAGAGTTTTCAACTAACATTACTCAAAATACAAACTATTAAAAATTTAAACTAAAAACCTTTTAATTATTTAAAAAGAAAAATTTCACTATAACTCTTTTAATATTCAATTATTTTCTAAAATTTTCAATTAAAATTTTTCTCTAAAAAATTGATTTTTTGATTATTTAAAAAACAAAAATTTTCCATATGATTTAATGTTAGTAAAATTATTTAAAAATCAATAAACTTTTAAAATTATCAGGCTTCGGATCGACTTTAAGGAAAAAAAGTCGCTTTAGTCGATTAAAGATACAAAAAACGTCGAAAAATTCGTTCATTTAATTCATATGCAGTAATGTCACAAGAATTTTATTTTTTAAATAATTTTTGAAAGTTAATAAGTTTTTATTTAAGCAATTGAAAAGTTAAAAAATAATTAAATTTTTGAAAAATATAAAAGGAAATAATCAACCTAGCACTATAGAGTGTTTTTCAAATTTATTAATTAATATTAGTACACTAATGTACAAAAGGGCATTTATTTTTGTAAGTTCGTTTACTACTTAAAAAAATAAATTTTTATGATCAATTTCAATTTTAAAAATGAACATGACTTCTCCAAAATTTTAATAAGTTAAAAAACAATAAAAATAATTCTAAAAATCTTTAATATTATTATTTTTTTGTACGTATTTGAATTTTTGGAAATGTGTAATTAAAATTATTGAAACTAATTGAATTTTAAAAAATTGTAAGGAAAAATTCCGATAAGTATTACTTTTTTCAAAAATATTTTAATATAATTTTTAGAAGCAAATTTAAATTAATTTTAATTAATTTTTAATAATTAAATTATTTTCAAAATTTTCAATTAAAACTCCTCAAAAGTTGATTTTCAAAAATAGGAATAAAATACTTGAAAAATCAATTATTTTTAGTTAAATTTATAAATTTCAATTATTAAAAATTTATTAGTTGTATATATTTTACAAATTTAATTAGAAAAATCATTCAATAATAATTTTTGAAAGATCTGTCCATAGTTATACTTTTTACATTATAAAAATTGAAATAAATTGTATTTTATTCCAAAACTACGGTTTTCGTGGCAAATCTTATAGAAGAAAAATCGATAACAAATTTTTGAAAATATTAAACAATAATCAGTAAGTGCTTAAAAAATTTTAATTACAAATAAATTTCACATTGTATTAAATAAACGAAACTTTTTATAATTTTTATAATTATATATAGAAATAACAAAAATTCAAATTTTGCACTCTCGATTCAATTTTCTAAGAGACTCAAAGCTTGAAAGTATTAGGCACCTTTTTTTTAACTAATTAAAAATCTGATTACAGAGCCTTAACGACATCGACAACCGAAGCGACTTGGAAAAATATATTCGATATGTCTATATAAATATCAGTGTAAAAATGTCAAGATTTCTTAATATTTTTATAAAATTATTTTAAATTAATATAAACCTTACTAAAATTATTATATTTAATACATTTAACACATATTTATTATTCATATAATATATTTTTAGATTGTTAAAATAAAAATACCTAAAATGAATTAAGAAAAATAATTTTTATTTATATCTACCCAATGGGAAATGCCAGTGTAGTGCCGATGTTCACCACTGGCTTAGTACTCAGACGATTGTTCGGCGTAGTCTAGCCGAGCCTCGACAATTAGTGCTGGCGCAGTACAGAATTTTTGTTTCGCCAAAGCTTGGACAAGCCACGGCGGCAAGTGCTGGCTGAGTATAGAAAAATTGTTCACAACGCTCTTTGCCAACATTGCTTTTTTGACATAAACTTGAAAAAAATTATAAAAAAAGTTTGTGAATGCTTATAAATAAAAATTTATTGAAAAAAATTAATATTTCACTTTTAAGTTGCTCATTTTTTATTTTTATTAAATTTAATAATAATACTTTAACATAATTGTCTAATTTTGTAAATAATAAATTATTTAAACAAATTAAAATTATAAACAAAATTTAAACTTTAATCTCAATAATAATTTGGTTTCTATTAAAATACTATTATACTTCTTACTATGAATAAAAAATTATTAAAAAATTACCACGTAATTTAAGAATTACGTAAAATGTTAAATGCAATAAGTAAAGTAATTTAATTTTTAAAAATTTCGTTTAATTTATTTGATTTCAATTTATTATTTCTAACGTATCCCTATTTTTTTCTCATCTTTGACTCAACAATTGTATGTCTGAATGATACTGAGATATTAATACTTTACTGTACACATGTGTCGTTAGCATAGTGGTTAGAGCGTTAGTCTGTTAATCCGTAGGTCGTAGGTTCGATTCCCCTCGTCAGCAATTTTGTTTATTTTCATAGGTTTGCGATATTTCTAGATTCCAATCGTTAGGTACTAAAATATGAAAATCTAATGCACACCTACTGTAATTGTTTATTACTTAATTTTTAAATGTTATAAACAATTTTTTCTACTTCATTTACTATATCCATTGTTAGTTTCCATCTTTAATACAATTTCTTTAAGAAGAGAAATATTTTATGAATAATAACTATTTATTAATATTATTTACCATTTTGTTGTTAAATTATTTATAATTATTAGTTTACGACTAATTAATAACAATACGGCATTTATTGCGGCAATATTCTCAGCCAGCACTGGTCCAGTGCTGCGCCAGCGCTGTCTGGCAGCACTGGCAGGCAGTACTTCGACAGCGTTAGACAGCGTTATCATCCCAGAGTTATGCCAGTGCTGTCTGTCAGCGTAGCTGCCAGTACTGCCAGTGCTGGCGCAGTACTCCGCCAGTTGGAAATTTCCCATTGGGTAACATCCATTGCATGAAATAAATAAATAGTTTTAAATATTTTTTTATTTGTTTTTATTAAAAACTTTATTAGCATTAAATATTGCATTATTTGCATTAAATAATTTAGTTTACTTAAAGCCATAAAATTAATTAATTGCGTCAAATAATTCTTATTAATATCAAATATACAATTAATTGAGTGAAATAAATAAATTAATTATTGTTTCAAATAACTCATTATTTGCACATTCTAAAAAAAAGTTCTACTAAAGTAGAGAGAACACATCCAGAGAAAATTACTATTTAAAACAAATATATTTTATTTAAGTTAAATAAATGTATATTTGTCTCAGAACCAACTAGACTTTTTATTTGTTTTAAATAAAAATTTTATTCGGTATAAATAAAATATATATTTGAGCTAAATAAAATTTCATTCAAACCAAATAAAATTTATTTAAATCGAATAAAAAGTCTAGTTGGTTCTGAGACAAATATAGGGGAGGGTGGGGCAAGACGGGGTACCGGCCTTATTTAACAAACGAATTAACCAATCGCGATTATATTTTACATAATACTGCACCGAGACGATAGTATCTTGTTTATAAAACCTAAAAGTCATGAGAACAAATCTTTTATCTGTTTTCCTAAAAAAACTGTTTTCGACGATTTTCTTGTCATTTTTTCACTTTTTTTAGGAGGTGTTTATTATTTAATAATAACAGTTAATGGACTGTATAAATTTTTTTCTAACTGTCAAGGGTTACAGGAGAAAGGAAGCATAAGTTTTTTTTCTTTGTTGAATCGTAAATAGTAGTAATTAATCTTTTTCTTCAATTTCGTAGGTGGGGGCAAGACGGGGTTCACAAATTAAGCAAAAAAAAGAGAAATAAGAGAAGTTAAGAAAACTACTAAAATCAAGACTGAATAAAATAAGAGTGACCAAAAAGAAAAAAGCTTGTCAGGTTAAATCATCAATTAGCGATGGTAAAGTGGAAAATACACCTTGTCTCTATTGTAATGGTTATTATTTAGACTCAAATGAAGGCTGGGCTGCTTTTTTTGTCTGCGGCCAATGGGCTCACTGCAGTTATGCATGAAGATGAAGATGCAACCTTCACCTGTAAAATTTGTCGACAAAAATAGGTTGTTTCATTTAGTACCCCATCTTGCCCCTACAGGTACCCCATCTTGCCCCCTGGTGGGGCAAGATGGGGTGATTTGCAAGTTTTTCTATATTATTAATTATAAGCTATTTAAGAATCAGATGGCCTTTGTACGGCTTTTTTACGAAAGACTGATTCCCAAAGATGATTAAAAAAAAAATAATAAAGTATATATTACATAATTTTCGTTTTTTTGCGCTTTAAACCTTAAGTACCCCGTCTTGCCCCACCCTCCCCTACCATTTCTCTGGGTGTATGTCTCAAAAATAATCCTCTTATTTGAAGAGGATTATTCTCCACTTAAGAATATTCCTCTTAGAATAAGAGGAAAATACTCCTCTTGATTCAAGAGGAATTTTCTTCTCAAAACTAGAATATTTTTTTCAGTGTGGATCCTACATATTCAATTTTGAAATTTTTACTTTTGATTCATCATCAGAAACCCTGAAAACTTCACAGTACAAAGTTTCAAGTAAATTCTGTTGATTTTTTAATTTGTTTTGTCCGCCATATTGGATACGCCATTTTGAATTTTGATTTTAGATTCGTAACCATAAAACCCTGAAAAAACCTTTACATACCAAGTGTGGAAGAAATGGAATTAATGAAAGTAATTCAGACTTTAAATAGTTAATGAAAAACAAGGACAAGGGGATAAATTATGTGTCAGCCCTTTTTAAATTTTTTGTTAAATTATAATATTAATTAATTTTTATTGTGGAAACTTGAAGCCGAAATTGAGCCGAAATTTGTCGTACATTGAAAAATTGTTAAAACACCATTTTAAGCATTTTTGAAGGTGGTTCTGCCAGCTTGAAGTAAGGGTGACAAAACCATGGATTTTTTTTAAAATATAAAGGGCCGGAAATTTGGCAATGGGGCATTAAATTAGCCCTAAATGAGCCCTTAATTATGCAATAGGTCCCATCGTGATCCGACAATATGGTTCTGTCAGGTTTACGTAGCTTTAGATTTGTTTATGATAATCTTAGAAATCTTCATTTTCGACATCGACACGAGCACAACTGCACAAAGCCCATTGGCCGTGGACAGAACATGCTAGTTCATGAACTGTTATTATTTACATAATAAACACCTCCTAAAAGAAGTGAAAAACTTACAAGAAAATCGTCGTAAACAGTTGTTTTAGTAAAACAAATAAAAAATTTGTTCTCATGACTCAATGCTTTTGTAAACAACCCAATGGGAAATTTACAACTGGCGGAGTACTGCGCCAGCACACTGCAAAAATAAGTGTCTTATTTGATATCTTAAAATAAGATGTAAGATGGAAAAATGGTATCTTACATCTTAAAATAAGATGTTTTCTAAAGTATCTTACTGATTTTTAAGATGTTTTATACGTCTTAGATATTTCTTCCATCTTAGAAAAGTAAGATACTTTGTTAAGTTCTTTAAAGTATCTTAAATTAAGATGTTTCTGTTGCAATAAGATGTTTAGCGATAAGTTACTTGAGAATCGTAAGATGCACCATAAGTGTAAGTTACTAAAAACTAAGATACATAAAGTGTTTTCCATAAGAGCCCATAGTTAACCTCAAAACTTTTTGCCCCAAAAATACACAGAAAATGTGTACGAAGATACTTTTAACATTTTAAATTAAGATGTTTCAAGTAACTAAAAAGTGTCTACCAAAACATCTTAGAAATGACTACCAAAACATCTTAAATTAAGATACTTCTTTTTGCAGTGCACTGGCAGTACTGGCAGCTACGCTGACAGACAGCACTGGCATAACTCTGGGATGATAACGCTGTCTAATGCTGGCGAAGTACTGCCTGCCAGTGCTGACAGGCAGCGCTGGCACAGCACTGGCACATCACTAAACCAGTGCTGGCTGGGAATATTGCCGCAATAAATGCCGTATTTTTATTAGTTAGTCGTAAATTAATAATTATAAATAATTTAGCAACAAAATGGTAAATAATATTAATAAATAGTTCTTATTCATAAAATATTTCTCTTCTTAAAGAAATTGTATTAAAGATGGAGACTAACAATGGATATAGTAAAAGATGTAGAAAAAATTGTTTATAACATTTAAAAATTAAATAATAAACAATTACAGTAATCTAGAAATATCGCAAACCTATAAAAATAAACAAAATTGCTGACGAGGGGAATCGAACCTACGACCTACGGACTAACAGACTAACGCTCTAACCACTATGCTAACGACACATGTGTACAGTAAAGTATTAATATCTCAGTATCATTCAGACATAGGGGTCGTCCATATACCACGTGGACACTTTTGGGGGGAGGGGGGGTTAAAAAAAGTTTAAAAATGTCCACGATCCCATGTATTTTTGTGTCCACAAGGGGGGAGGGGGGGTCAAAAATTTTTGAAAAACTGTCCACGTGGTATATGGACGACCCCATACAATTATTGAGTCAAAGGTGAGAAAAAATAGGGATACGTTAGAAATAATAAATTGAAATAAATTTTTAATAATTAAATTAAATTAAATTACTTTCACTGCAAAAATAGGTGTCTTTTTTGATGTCTTAAAATAAGATGTAAGATAGAAAAATGGTATCTTACATCTTAAAATAAGATGTTTTCTAAAGCATCTTACTGATATTTAATATGCTTTATACGTTTTTGCAGTGATGAAGATATTTCTTCCATCTTAGAAAAGTAAGATGCTTTTGTAAGTTCTTTAAAGTATCTTAAATTAAGATGTTTCTGTTGCAATAAGATGTTTAGCGATAAGTTACTTGAGAATCGTAAGATGCGTTATAAGTGTAAGTTACTAAAAACTAAGATACATAAAGTGTTTTCCATAAGAGCCCATAGTTAACCTCAAAACTTTTTGCCCCAAAAATACCATAGAAAATGTGTACGAAGATACTTTTAACATCTTAAATTAAGATGTTTCAAGTAACTAAAAAGTGTCTACCAAAACATCTTAGAAATGACTACCAAAACATCTTAAATTAAGATACTTCTTTTTGCAGTGTTACTTATTGCATTTAACATTTTACGTAATTCTTAAATTACGTGGTAATTTTTTAATAATTTTTTATTCATACACTGAGAAAACTGGAGTAGTAATAGTTTATTTCAGCCTAATGGCCCAGAAACGGACTTGGTTCACATTTTTTTAACCATACTTATATTATACATTTTAAACATATACATTATAAAAAATTACGTATATATTCTATATATTTACAAACATTTATATCAATTCTCAATCTCTTTACATTTCAATTCTTTATCTATGGCATTCACTGCTTTAATTACTTCTCTATCATAATTTATATTACTACCAATCTTATTAACGTCCAAGTTAGAGAAAACTGGAGTATTAGACTAAACATCTGGAGGGACAAATCGTTGATATTTGAGAGTTAGCTATTGGAAAACAATCTAAATGTTAAAATACACCATTGACAGATATTCGTGCCATTTCTCTTGAAGGGAAACTGAGTTTATAACAGAGGGACAAATTAACCATCTTGAGAAATCCCTTCCTTATCCGGCGCGAAATGAATAAATATGGCAACCTAACCCCTAAATTAAATACATAAAATGTCAGAAAAATAATTTCGCGCGCATCAGATCGTACACATTTTCTGCGCAACTTTTAACCCTCAGATATAATGGGAGAGAATATACAAGTAGATTTCCATTATCAATTCAAAATTTATTTTAGAAGGACTATTTAACTCTCTTCATAAGCAAAGGAAACATACACTTTTTGAACCTCTGAATTTGACTCTCCAGTTTTCTCAGTGTAGTAAGAAGTATAATAGTATTTTAATAGGAACCAAATTATTATTGAGATTAAAGTTTAAATTTTGTTTATAATTTTAATTTGTTTAAATAATTTATTATTTACAAAATTAGACAATTGTGTTAAATTGTTATTATTAAATTTAATAAGAATAAAAAATGAACAACTGAAAAGCAAAATATTAATTTTTTTCAATAAATTAATATTTATAAACATTCATAAGCTTTTTTTATAATTTTTTTCAAGTTTATGTCAAAAAACCAATGTTGGCAAAGAGCGTCGTGAACAATTTTTCTATACTCAGCCAGCACTTGCCGCCGTGGCTTGTCCAAGCTTTGGCGAAACGAAATTCTGTACTGCGCCAGCACTAATTGTCGAGGCTCGGCTAGACTACGCCGAACAATCGTCTGAGTACTAAGCCAGTGGTGAACGGTCGTTAGCATCAGCAGAGAGTTAAATAGGGCCAGTACCCCGTCTTGCCCCACTCTCCCCTATAAGACTTGCGTTTACAATTTTCACAAATAAATGAATTTCAAAAGGTGTGTCAATTTAAAAGTTTAGAAAATTCGAATTTTCAATAAAATTTCTCGAAAGAATCCAATAATTCTTAAAATATTTGATAAATTTCTTAGCAGAATTTAAATTATTTTCAATAAAATTCCCCAAAAGAATTCACTTAATCTTAACATTTTTTTATAGATTTCTTGTCAAAATTCCGATTATTTTAAAATACTTTGCAAGAACTCAATTATTTTTAATGCAATTTTAATAAAATATCTTAAATCAATTATTCCTAAAAATGTTGATAATTTTATTTGCAAAAATTCAATTATTTTAATAAAACTTTTCAGAATAGTTCATTCATTCTCAACATTTTTTATAGATTTCTTGTCAAAATTCCAATTATTTTAAAATTCTTTACGATAATTCAATGATTTTCTATAAAATTTTTATAAAATATTTGAAATCAATTATTTTTAAAAATGTTAATAAATTTATTTGCAAAAATTCAATAATATTGTATTTCTAGTACGAATTCAATTATTTTCAATAAAATTTCTGAAACTAATTTAATTATTCTTAAAATGTTTGATAAATTTACTTGCACAATTTAAATTATTTTGAATTCTTTTCCAGAATTTAAATATTTTTAATAAAATTATTCCAAAAAAATTAAATTGTTTTTAAAATTTTTGATAAATTTCTTGGCAGAATGTCAATTATTTTTTTAATAAAACTCGAAAAAATTAAATTATTGGTCAAATTTTTTATTTTCTTGGCAAAAAATCAATTATTTTAAATTCTTTATAAGAATGTCTAATTTACTTTTGGAAAATTTGAATGTTTAAAAATGAATTTATTAAGAAATTTTGAAGAACTTAGTTTTTTTGAAAAAGTTTGATAATTCAAATTCTTTTGAATCTAGTTGAATGTTTTAATATAATATTTAATTAATTATTAACAATAATGGATTTATAGAATAATTTTTAATAAAAACTCTAAAAAAATGAATTTTAGAGAAGTTACAGATACCTAATAGAAATTTTTTGAAATAATTGAATTTTGAAATGGTTTCAAACTCAAATCTTTGAAAATTTGATTTTCTTTTATACTTTTAATTCCCAATTCTGTAGAACTAATTTTTTTGAAAAATTTTAATTCCAGTTCTGTTGAAATTATTTAAAATTTTTATTTTCTAAAATATGTTTTCCAAATTTTTTATTAAACGAAAAATTTAATAAAATTGAATTGTAAAACAAACGGATTTAAAAATTATTATCTTATTATTTGACTTTTAAAAATGAATACATAACAACCTATTAAAATATTTACTAATTGAAAAGTGTTTCATTAAAATCAATATGGATTTATTAAGAGTAACAGTTTAATTAAAAGCGAGCGAAATTTTAAATTCGTTACGTTGCCACAGATTGGAAGCGTGTCAGATTGTATTATAAAATGCGTATATTTATAATATAGTGAAAAGGCTTTAGGCATTTTTGTTAGGTCAGTTGCAAATATGTATATATATACATTCGTCCATTTCTTTTATAACTTATTTGTTAACAATTGAAAAAATATGAAATTTTTCCCATAGTGACTCTTGTCGTTGATTTAAATCTTTACACATCACGGTAATGGAATATACTAAGCTAAGGCACATTGTATACGAGTTTGCCTCGAGTATTCAATAAATTTCTGTCGATGAATCTAACGGTCCAACATTCCCCACTATTATATAAACGTCCTGTGTACATTTCAATGGAAAATTCAAACTTCCCTCCTATTTTCTGCTTTCCCAGTTGATTAAATTTACGCCTTTTTTTGACATATCGTTTTATTAAATTTTTTATTTTCAAAATACCAAGTTTTTTTCAATTCAAAAGAAAGCGGAGAATTTATTTGATTTTCCTTCGATGTCTTTTGGCTTTATTCGATTTATTTCAATTTTTCATATCAGGTTGATTGAAATAATAAAATAATTTTAATTTAGTTGACACTAAACTAATTCATTGTTTATGTTGACTATAAATTAACTTTTATTGAGTAATTCATATTGCTTTTATTTTTAATTATTATAAGAATAAAAAATAATTGAAGTTACTATAAAAAGTACTGTGAAGAAAATTTATTTTTGGGGAAAATAATTGTTTTATTTTGTTTAAAGCGGATCAAACGAAGAGAAAATTTCGAAATTACGTGACTAATTGAAAGTATGGAGGAATTCTTCTAGCGGCGTTTTTGGAAAATTAGGTCTTAATTCGTGAGAGCACGATCATGTGGATCTGGTTTTATAACTATGGAAGAACAAACTTTTTCCACCTGCAATTTTTTGTTGAAAGGATTATAGCACATTCTAAAGTGCGTGGGATTTTTCCTTTTTCTGTCTTCAAAATCTGACAATAATTGTAGCTTTGATGCATTTAGTATAATATAAATTGATATAACATGCTTTAATGAATTTAAATTAAAAATTTAAAGAAAAAATTGTTTCTCCAATTTTTGGAATTCTAAATTTAGAAAAAATTCTAAATGTCAGTATTTGACTTATAATTGTAAAGGAAAAAACTTGTATTGATGATTCGCGAGGAGAGAGAGAGAGAGAGAGGGGGGGGGATTGTAATAAATAGACAAATATAAAATGTAATGAAACACCTGCAGTCTCGTCGAAATCCATTTGATGAATTCTCATAAAGAAGTTCTATACTAAGGCAATCTTCGCTGGTCGGCGCTATTACTTTTCTTTCGTGATGTCGAAATAAATCGAAAAGGAAAGCGGCGTGTTAAAGCTTTTTTCTTCAAGACTCTCGGAACAAATAAAAACGACACTGAAACTTGCCTTATGTTCTTTAACACAATTTGAAAACTTCCCATCCAAATAAAATCAATACTTGTACATTGAACATTACCATTTATATTATACAACTTTTCCTAATTGATTTCTTTTATACTCGAATCAAAAATTATTCAACAATAATTCAACACAGTATTCAATATTTGGATTCTTTATTAGTTATACATTAGTGGTCGTTCATATATTTTGTAACACTTCAAGAGGGACGAGGGCACTCTCTAAATCTGAATTAGTAGTTTTCTACTAATGAAATAGTGCGGATTCGTTTACCAATTGAATTAGTAACTCAGGGTGGCCATCAAAACTCGTGAATAAAATTCACGTCTATTTTCCGGTTTTTTCAAGGTTTCTAGGAAATTTTCAAGGTTTTTTTGTTGGTTCAAATTTTACTATAATAGTAATACTTAAAAAATTCAACTACTTCCACATTTATTATTATTTTTTATTGCCGAATTTTTTATAGGCTTTTCTTACGATTCTGAACAATCAATCGTATAGATTTTAAAAAATTCAGGGTTGCTACAAATATTTAATTTTATTTTTCCCTGACTTTTTCCTGATTTCCAGACAAAATTTTCACTTTTTCCCTGACCATAAAGAATATTCCGATTCACTCTAAAAATTATTAGATACTCAAAAAAACTTTCTATTACATTTACTTACGAATTTCTTAAATTGTAAAATTATTCGCAAACATCAATAACTAAATTTTTAAATAAGTATTTAATTATTATTTTTCCATAGGAATTAAAATTCTTCAAAACATTCAAATTCAAACATTTTTAAAATTCAACGCTTATAAGAATATTATTATAAAACATGAAGATATCAATTACTCCGAGTCGAAAGACTCGGAGTGATTGATATCCTCATGTTTTATAATAATTTTAATTCCCATAAAATTTTTCAAAAAAAAATTAAATTATTTACAAAAATTATAATAAAATTCGTTGCAAGAATTCAATTATTTTCATAAATAATAAAATTCTTCACATGGTTTCAATTATTTTTAATACAATTTTAAATAAATTTCTCGAAAAATAAAATTATCTTCAAAAACTTTTTGCAAGAATTAAATTAGGTACATTTCACAAAGAATGAAATTCTTCGCTGAAATTCAAAAATTTTCAAAATTTACATTTTTAATACAAGTTTTCAAAAGAATATAATTATTTAAATAAAATGTAATAAAATTCGTTGCATAAATTCAATTATTTTTACAAGTAATAAAATTTTCCACATGAATTCAATTATTTAAAAAAATTTGATGAAATTCGTTGTAAGAATTCCATTATTTTTATAAATTATAAAATTTTTCTAAGGAATTCAATTATTTATAATACAATTTAAAGTAAATTCCTAGAAAAATGGAATTATTCTCTTAATATTTTTATAAGAATTTAATTACATTTCACGAATATAATTATAAATTCTTCATTGAAATTAAAATATTTTCACAATCTACTTTTTTAATAAAAGTTCTTAAAAGAATTCAATTATTTAAGAAAAATGTAATAAAATTCGATGCAGGAATTCAATTATTTTCATAAATAATAAGATTCTTTACATTATTTCAATTATTTAAAAAAAATTTGAAAAAATTCATTGCAAGAATTCAATTACTTTCATAAATTAATAAAATTCTTAACAGGATTTCAATTGTTTTTAATACAATTTTAAGGGGACACCTAAGTGGAAAAATGACAAAAAAATCGATTTTTTTAAATTTGATTTTCTAAAAGTAGACTCAATTAGGAATAGAACAAGACTTTTTAAAACCTTTTCTGAAGAGTAGAAAAAATCTGATTACATGATTCTGAATACCATGAGTTTTTAGTATTTTTTCTTTTTTCGTGTCTCCTGTCAAAATTGTTTTTTTCCAATTTTTTAACTTTCGGTACACTTTTCTCCGAATCTACTAAACCGATTTGTAATTTTTTTTTACTTTGTTCAGTAAGGTTCCAAGAATACGAATAAGAAGTTTAACATCATTTTGAGTTGTACAAACGGAGATATGAGTCAATAAATCAGAGAAAATGGGATTTTTATTTTGCTTTGGGTATAAATATTCATAAAAAAGTTTCCATTGGAGATAACGTCGTATTACTTCTTATTCATATATTTGATTATATTTGTAATCGAATAAAAAAAAGGCGAACGCAATTGGAATAATAGTTTTCGAGAAAAGTGTACCGAAAGTTGACTCTTTTTGCATTGTTTTTAGGTGACTTAGGTGTCCCCTTAAGTAAATTCTTCGAAAAATGTCATTATTTTTAAAAATTTTGTTAAAATTCTTCAAAAGAATTCAATTATGTATTTTATCAATTATGTATTTTTAAAAATCCATGCTATAATGCTTTTAATATTCAATTATATTATCTAAAATTTTAACTAATATTCATTTCAAAATCATAATTTTTATTATTTTTATTATTTATTATTTATTATTATTTTTATTATTATTTATCGAAACTAAATTAACATAAAGAATTTTATCAACAAATTTGATTTTTGTCGAGAAATTTTAATAAAATTTTCAAGAATAATACAATTTTTCGAGGAATTCAATTGAAATTGTATTAAAAACAATTGAAATTCTATGATGAATTTTATTATTTATAAAAATAATTGAATTATTGCGAAGTTTGCTTAGAATTTTATCAAAATTTTTGTTTTAAATAATTGAATTCTTTTGAAAAATTTTATTAAAACTGTAGATATTAAAAATCATTGAATTGAGAAAAATTTTTTGAAAATAATTGAAATTTTGCAAAGAATTTTATTAAAATTTTTGAAAATAATTGAAATTTGGAGAAGAATTTTATTATTTTTAAAGATAATTGAATTTTTATGAGAATTTTTTTAAATTTTCGAACATAATTGAATTTCTGCGAAGAATTTTATTGCTTTTGAAAATAATAAAATTTCTGCAATCATTTATCAGTGGGCAAAAAACCATCATTGTTTTAAAAACGTTCCAAAAACGTTTTTAGAACGTTTCATGTATACAAAATAATGTTCCAAAAACAACGTTTTAGAACCAAATAACGTTTTTGGGACATTATTTAGCAGACATGAAACGTTCTAAAAACGTTTTTGGAACGTTTTCAAAACAATGATGGTTTTTTGCCCACTGGGTTGTAACTTCTCAAAAATTCAATTTTTTCCAGTTACTTAAATAAAAATCCCTGACTTTTCCCTGAATTCCCTGATTTTCCTGACCTGTGACAACCCTAAAAAATTTTATTTTTTTAAAAAAATAAAATTTTGGAAATGGTCAAAAAATTTTTTTTTCAGTTTTAATAATATTATATAATACTAAAATTCAAGGTTTTTAAAAAAATTCACGTCCAATTCACGGTTTTTACAAGGTTTGACAAAATTCACGTCCATTTCAAGGTTATCAAGGTTTCAAGGTCCGGTGGCCACCCTGTAACTGTTTTTACTAATTTTTAGTAGTTTTTTTTAGTAATTATTAGTAGAAAATTTACTAATTTGAAATAGTAAAAAATACGTTCTAGTAATTGAATTAGTAAGTTTCTACTAGCAATTAGTAAAAAAACTACTAAAAATTAGTAAAAAATGTTACTAATTCAAATTGGTAAACGAATCCGCACTAATTCAGATTTAGAGAGCAAGCAATCTATATTAATAATCGTTGTATATGAGAATTTTAGAGAGTACCAAAGAGTCCTATGTGGATACTTGCAAGTATTCTAGAGTGAAAAACCCCTCGCAATTTTCTAAAATAATTTTATTCATTCAAGGAATTTTATTAAAATATAGAAAATAATTAAATTCTTTCAAAAAAATTTTTTAATTTATTGAATATAATCGATTTTGTTATAAATTGCAATTAATAATTTCACTATTAAAATTATTGATAAAAACTTAAACTATTTTAAACAATTTTATTAAAGTTTTTGTAAATAATAATTAAATTTTTTTGAAGAATTTTTAAAAGTTTTTTTGAAATTAGTACAGTTTTTTGAATAATTTTAATTGAAAATTTTGAAAATTATTGAATTAAACAAAGAATCTTTTTCAACTTTTTAAAATAATCGTGTTTTTTAATAATTATAGTTAAATATTTGATTATTGAAGTTTATTAAAATTGTATTAAAAATAATTGAATTCCTGAGAAGAATTTTATTATTTATAAAAAAAAATTAATTCTTGCAAAGAATTTTATTATTTATAAAAATAATTGAATTGTTTCGAAGGATTTATTATAATTTTAGAAAATAATTGAATTCTTTTGAAAATTTTTAATAAGCAAATTAAGAAAAAAAACTGAATTCTTTCGGGAAATTTTATTGGAAATAATTGAATTGTTTTGAAGGATTTATAAAAATTTGAGAAAATAATTGAGCTCGTTCGGGAATTTTTAAAGCGAATTAAGAAGAAAATTGAATTCTTTCGTGAAATTTTTTAAAAATTTTGTTGAAATAATTGATTGTTTGCATACAAATTTAATATTTATAAAAATAATTGAATTTTTCCGAAGAATATTATTATTAATGAAAATCATGAAAATAACTGAATTCTTACCAAGAAATTAAAAGTTTTGAAAATATAAACAATAATAATTAATTGTGTACTTAATAAATGAATTTTTTAAATTTTGACTAAGAAATTATTCAAAAATTTGTATTTGGAAATAAAATTCATTAAGAAGCTGCAGAAAAGTTTTAAAAAAGTTAAATATTTAAAATATTTGTCAACATTTTGTATTTATGAAAATAGTACAACACGTATTGTGGTGCACAAATAATATGCGGGAGGGTTGCACGTGGATCATATTAGAATATACAATCCCGCCTTTGACGCGATATAAGCGTTTAAATCCTGTCAGGTTGTCCCTCGGGCTTGAGTAAGCCTTTCGAAAATCTTATGGTAATGTCACTTATGTTCGCTATAATTCTCATTTCTCCCGCTCTATAGCAACCACCGTTTTCATTAATAATACTGTTACGACGATGAGTTGCGGTTTTAGGAATCTGCCACCGCTCGATTAGAACTTAAGCTAATCGATGGAGGCACTGTTTCTCATTAAGCTATTACCATTAGGCAGATTTTACTCATCTAGATAATAATAATAATACTCCGAAGTGATTATTAGCCAGTTTGTAAATCGTAACTGCTATTAAAATAACTTATTTGCAAACTTAATGACACAAATTTGCATTGGGTACAAATATCACACATACTAAATTTGGAGGTTCGACACTTTTTTACATTCACAGTTTTTCGAAGGATATCGAATTGAGACAGAAAACTTATCAAAACGTTGCTTCGCAACATTTTTTATACGTTTTTTGTCTCAATTTAATATTCTTAGAAACGTGTTTTTACTCCCTATAGGTGAAAAAAAGAAGTGAATTTAGTAACATTTTCGTCTCTGAAAGCCTCAGATATTAGTTTGATACGCTGAGCGTAGAGGTTAATTTCAGGGACATAATATATTTATAATATTTTAATTATTATAATTTAATTTAAAAAATTGACTTTTTTAGATTCCAATCGGATTCAGAACACTGCAATGAACTATACAATACTTAAATAGCGGGAACCACGACTATTGGTGGGTTTTTTCATAAAGTAATTATATTTAAAATTTCATACCATATTTTAATTTAATTACCTTGAAGTACTTGCGGTAAAATTTGCATTGTCCGGATCGAAAACAAATGAATTTTAAATCTTAACAATGAAGCTTCTTATAAGAAAGAAAATACCTACAGATTAGCTCAGTCGGATAGATGCCTAGCGTTGGTGGTCGTTTAAGGACCAAGGGTATAAGTACCCTTGGTTCGCGCCCACTTGGCTTGGTATTTTTCCGGCACGTGAGACAATCTGAGCGGGAGGTTTGACGTCGAGGTATAATGATGTGCACCGTCGATTATTGTCCGGTACAGACCATTAGAACTCGACTGTCGATAAACCGGTTGTACTCAGGAGAGGTTTTTCTACAGTTTCCTCTTCTCTGGCTAGAAAACCCATTGACGGGTGGTCCAGGCGAATGCGAGTACTCCTAATAAAGTCGGCTATAGACGCAAAACTTAGTATTAGGAAAATGTATATAAGAAATATTATGTAAGAGAAAATGTAAACACACTTGTATAGCTAGATAAGCTTAAGACGGGTGTATAAACCAAATATAAGAAAGAAAATAAGGATTCTTCTTTATATGAATAAAAATATTCATTTTGTGACTAAACTAGAGATCGAAACCTATGGTTTTTGTATTCTACTGAAAATAAGGTATCCTTATGTGTAACACTTTATTTTTTGCGAAAGATATACAGAAACGGGTGGAATATAGGCTCTTGGGGATGATGTATTTTGGTATTCCAGTGATGCCTTCGGTAGCATTGCATCACGTATGGAGTACGCAGACTATAACATAGGCTGCATCGAAGCTATGGATATCGCTTAAATCCGTTCAGAAATGCAGATCTATTGCGATTCCTATCACTGATTGTCAACCGAGAACATATTACCAGTGTCCTCTTCCAATTCTCGTAATAATTCTCTCATTCACGTTAATTTGTCGAAAACTGTGTAAAAAATCCCTTTTATTTCTATTCTGGACAAGCTCCACATTTTTTGTTATTAGTAAAAGTAAACAGGCTTCACAGTGGTTCCCCTATTCCCCTTTTTCCCTCTATTTCAAAAAATTCCCCTTTTTTATCAATATATTTACCCTTCTTCCCCTATTTTTTTACTCCTTTCCCCTATTTTGTGTTGTACACCAAGAGAACAATTTTTTTTATATCAAATATATTTTATTTGAGTTAAATAAACGTAGATTTGTCTCCGAGCCAACTAGGTTATTTATTTGTTTCAAAGGCAAATTTTATTGAACATAAATAAAACTTTTATTTAAACAAAATAAAGTTTATTTGCAACAAATAAAAAGTCTAGTTGAAATTTTACTATTTTAAATAATGATATTTTCAATGTCGATAATTTAGTAATTTAGAAATTTTGATTAAAATCTTAATTAAGTAAAGCTATAAAACAATATTACATTTCTCAAAATGGTATCCGACCATTCACCAGAATTTACCCAAACATATTTTTCACCGAATAAAAATTCCCCCGAATACAATTTTATTGAATGCATTTTGACCGAAAGTACATCAAAACAGCATAAAATTAATTTTCAAAGATAAAAAAATTGTGTATAAAAAGTGCTAAAGCACAACAAAAATTCAATTTATTTCAAAAAACAATTTTTTGTTCAAAAATTTTAAAACAACTTCTTTCGGAAAAATTTATTTGGAGACATGGCTAAAATGTTTTTTTTCGGAGATATGAATTCGGGAGAAGTGCATTTGGTAAAACACCTATTCGGGAAAATAATTTTCGGTAATTTTAATATTAGAGATTAAAATATTTAGATTTGCTATGAAAGTAATTAATTAAGAAATATTCTAAAACGAAAATTCAAGGTTGTGGAGTCAGTTATAGAATCGAAGAAATCAAAAGAAATAAATAAAATGTCTGTTTTCTTTTTAATTAAAATTTTTTTAATTAGAAGACAAAATAAAAGTATCGCACAATTTAGGAATGATATAATGTGATAAAAACTTTATAAATTAATGTTTAATAAATGTTCTAAACTAAATCAACTTTAGATTATAGCAATTTTTAAAGCAGTTTTATAAAATAAGAGTCCAAATTTAACTAAAAAATATGTTTAGATTTTCCCCTTTCCCCCCATATTTTGAATACAAAATTCCCTATTCCCCCTTTTTGAACTTATTTTGCGCTGTGAAGCCTGAGTAAATGATAAACAAAAAACTTGAAACTAAATACTAAACTGAAAACATGAAACTAAGAGCTGCTAAAAATCATGATTTTTTTATTTAAACCGTATTTCTTTATTTGAATAAAATAAATGTTTTCCATTTTTTAAATTATTTATTTTAAATAATTTAATTCATTAAAAAGTATCATAAAGTAATTACTTCTAAATTATTTATTGAATAATTATACTTGAAAATTTCAATAATAAGTAAATGTTGTAAGAGTTCATAAATTTCATTGTAGAATTTCAGTTATATTTAGAATTTTTCGCATGAATTCAATTATTTTCAATACCATTTTTCAAAAGAATTCAATTATTTTTAAATTCTTTGCGAAAATTCAATTATTTTCAATACAATTTTTATAAAATATCTGAATTATAAAATTCTTAAAAGTTTTTATAAATTTATTTGCAGAATTTCAATTATTTTGAATTTATATTGCATGATTTAAATTATAATTTAAATTTTAAAGAATAAAAAATTTTAGAATAAGAATTGTAAAATAATTCAATTCTTTGCAAAAATTCACTGATTTTTAATAAAACTGTTCGAAAGAATTTAATTTCTGGGTAAAATTATATTAATTATTTTTTTAAATAAAATTTCTGGTAAGAATTCAATTATTCTTAAAAGTTTTGAAAAATTTCTTGGCAGAAATTCAAATATTTTTAATTCTTTGCAAGAATGTCTATTATTTTGACTTTGAGAAAATTTTAATATTAAATGAATGTAGTAAATAAAAATTTTAAAGAACTTAGTTTTTTTGAAAAAAGTTGATAATTCTGAGGTTAATTAAAATTCTATTTAAATTAGTTGGATTTTTTCTTAGGGTAGTGGCATCAGTGAAAGAACATTTAAGGAAATGTATAGGTTTCGATATTTTTTACTTTTAATTGACATTCTTGAATTTCGTATTAAACATATGCAATGAATAAAACAAAATTTCTGAAGAATTTGAATCCTATGATACAAATTTTATAAATATAACATACACGACATACACTGAAAGAATTTTGGGCAGGCTGCAGGCTTTACATGAGTGCCGCTAGAGCTCGCTGCCTCAAGCTCACAGTTAACCTCAAAAAGGCGAGATCTACTCCCGAAAGGTAAGCAGCAACTCCTTAGGGGCTCACTTTTTTTTGCTCGCTTTTTTAAGGGCGTGCCCTTGTGCAAGGGGCACTAATTTCGGACATGAAAAGCCAGCAGCCTGCCTAAAGTTCTTTCAATTAAATTTTAATAAAATAATCTAGTGAAAGAACATATCAAATTTATATTAATACACTGACTAAAAATAACAAAAATTAAATGAAAAGTTACAAATATTCTGAAACAATTTTTCAACTTACTATTATTCATGTTTGCCTGATTACGCACCCAGAAATATTATTTAAGGACATGTGGAATCAGCCAACTTCAATTGATAAATGTGTATTAATATTTTCACTGATTTTTTTAAAAAGTATAAAATAAATATGTATTGATATAACATTAAGGGAAATGTTGTTTCAAATGTAAACGCTTAGATCTCTAGTCCAATTAATAGAAAAATTAGCTTTAAAATATTATTTTTCATTTAATAAAAAGTTAGATATTCTTAGAGAAAAAAAGACAATCCAATAAAAATTAATATTGATTGCACCTGATACTTGTAACCTTTTTTCTGTTTATGCTTCGTTCATTTGTCATGTTCATAACCCACTAAAAAATAAAAAAATTATTTTTAGAAATAACTTGCGCATTGAATCTATTTTTTTTTTATCATAAACTATATTTTGAAGAAATAAGGAACGAAATAATTTTTTTTAGTGCTAAAAGTTATAATTTCGTAAAATATCGTGATAAATAATAAATTTGTTCTTTTACTGGTGTCAATTCTTTCACTGGTGCAACTACCCCTTGTACCTATTTAATAAATTATTAAAAATAATGGATTTATAGAAGAATTTTAGTTAGGAACACTAAAAAAGAATTGAATTTTAGAGATTTTACAAATAATAGCAAATTTTAAGAAATAATTAAATTTTGAAATGCGGTTTCAAACTCAAATCTTTGAAAATCTGTATTTTTTAATACTTAAAAATCCTAGAAAATAATAATTGCGAAATTGAAATGATAAAAATACTTTTGAAGATGTGACAGTAGGTAACAATATTCAATTTGAAATTTTTGAAAATCTTAATTCCTATGGAAAAAATAATAATGATTAAATATTTATTTTGTAAATAAAAAATATCCCACACGGATATTTCGTGTTTTTTTATCAAATGTATTATTTCAGTGGAAAAATCTGATTCGGTCAGACTACACTTCAATGCTTGTCTCCGAGGAAATTATTTGATGTCATTTTAAACATTTTTTTAGCTCTGTCCCTTTTTTTAATAATGATTTTCTTGTTTTTAATTACTTTCTGGTAAATTGATGATTTTGGAGAAATCAGCTTAGAGAGAAAAGAAAAATACCTATTCTAGATAAATGTTTTTGGGGAATTAACATAAAATGAAGAAAACTATATATAAGACTGAAGAAATACAATTTGAATTGTGTTTCGGTTTATTACTTTTCTTCCGTGATGTCAAACCAATGAAATTCCGACACACCATTCTAGGTTTCCGTAACGCGATTCCTATACATAAAAGTGGCAAGCATCCAATGTTGGATGCCTACTATACCTGGACCTCACACTATTCCTGTTCGATATATATCTGGCGTCCTGTCCAGTGAGCCGGGTGACAGCTAATATCCGGCCAGGAAACTAACACCCCGACACACCCCTCGCAACCAACGACTAAAGTCTATTACGACAAGACTCGGATGATTTTTTATCAAAATTACTCGCTGATGAATCTTCAGAAACGTCGCAGAGGTTAGGCCTTCACTTTGCCTTCTTTAATCGTCTTTCCATTTTTTAACAGTGGCTTCAGGTCTCGGATAATAATTACTTTTTTGGCTATTTTCGAAAAATGTCACTATTTCGATTTTTCTTTTGCTCGTTGCAAAACAATTCCACTTTTTGGTGCTTTATCACATTCTTTTTAAACTTAAAAACAACACATTTATTTCAAATATAAATACACGGTGCCACAGATCAGGGAATTCAGGGATTTTTAGTAAAAGTACTGGAAAAAATTGAATTTTTAAAATTCATATAAGAAAACTCTTAATTTTAAACGAATTGAATTAAAAATTTTAAAGATTGGCCCAAAACTGGCGTTATACAGAGGTTGGATTTCAGGTCCAACCTCTGCAGGAGTCTTTTAGATGAAGATGTAGAATGTCACTGGTAAGAAGAACTTTGACACGCACAGACGAAATGGTTCAAAGGTTCACGACGAATTTTAGACTGATGATACTGGAACTGGGCTGTTACAAAGCTTCCACAAAACAGGGTGATTTGTATAACCACCAGAATTCCATTTTTAGAGCAGCACCCCATTATTTTAAGAAGAGGGTTAAATTTCGTAGAAATAAGTGAATCGAAGATTCGCAGGTTAGCCCTCAGAGGCAAGTCGACACGTGTCAGAGTTACATTGATTTTAAGTACAAAGGTTAATGCTTTTGATAATATAAACATTTCCTTAATTCTAAATATTTCAATGAAAGAAAGAAAATTATTCGTCACGAGGACGTGACACAAACCTGATATAAACGGGTTTATAAAATTTATTCTTTATAAAAGAAAAGAGAAAAAGCTTAAACATTTTTGAAGAAATATGTAAAAACATTTGAGGAAATATTTTAAAAATAATTGAAGTTTACAAAAGCTGAAAATTAAAGTTATAAAGATCAAGGGAAATGGTTGAAAACTTTTCTGGAAATCAAGGAAAGGTCAGTAATTTTATTAAATTTTTCTCGAAATTCTCAGCTTTATTTCTTGTCCAAAAGTAAAAATTCCAAAAGACAAATGTAAACTTTTATTGCAAAAAACTATATAATCTCAAAACTTTAATAATATAGTTTCTATATATATGTATAAAGTCAGAAGTTCTGATTGAGTTTGTGTGTGAAATTTTCTATACGCTTTTTTTAAAAAAATATTATTTCATGAAAAATGCATGCGCCAGGTATTTACACATGGGAATTTCATATGATATCAGTTTAAAATATTTTTAATAAGAGATATTTGCATTTAAACTTATATGTGAAACTTTCGAAATCATTTTTTTCCTTTATTTTTGAAAATAACAGAGAGAGAAAAACTTGACTAAAAATAAGAGAAAATTTGATGAACATTTTTGTAAATATTTTTTATTAAATCCTTACACGTAGGATGAACTATTTAGGAAGTAGTGGAAAATTAAAGGAACATATGATCGGGGTGTATTTTAATATGATTAATGAATTGCCGTGTGAAACGTTCGTCATAGTTGTTATCACCAGCACATATTCATCGGTTACCCCTCGTTTGTTTAGTGTATAGGTTTAATCGAATCGATTGAAAGTTTTCGTTCATTAATCAAGCGAAGGCAGCAACGTTGGTTGTGCTCCGAATCGTGATCTGACGTCTTTATACTGCTAGAGTTTCCCTTGTGCTAAATTGGCCCATTGCCCTTCCTGTTACTCGCGCGTGCTGTTCAAAACATCTCAAACAATTTACTACTTTTCAAGTATCAAGTTTCAGATATACTCATTGATACTATGTATTAGCTGAAAGAAGATCTGAAGCATCGAAAATTTCATTTCAAATTTATAATTAATTAACTTGGAATTATGCTTTTGTTTATTCTCTTTCTCTATTAGAAAAGAACGGAAGCAAAATTGTTTATGAATAAAATACTTATTTTAATGATAATAGTAACTATATTAATTGTTGACCACAATTTAGATGAATTTAAATAAATAGGTAAATATTTCTTTATATTCCATTCAGTGGGTTGATTACGAAATTTTATTTCTACTTTCACTTTCATTTTAATTTTCATTTTTATTTTCACTTTGACAGATTTTTATTTCAACTTTCATTTTCACCTATGATAAATTTTCATTTTAATAGAATTTTATTTCCACTTTCATTTTTACTTTGATGGGATTTTATTTTTTTATTTTTTACAGCAACTTTAACTACTTATAAGTATTTTATTTTCTACTATTAAAGTGAATGGTGAAAATAAAATACTGAAAATTAAAAGTAGCTGTAAAAAAGGAAAAAAAATTAAATACCATGAAAGTGAAATTAAAAGTGAGAATAAAAATCCATCAAAATGAAAGAGAAAATTAAAGTGAAAATAAAAATCTGTCAAAGTGAAAGTGAATATGAAAGTAAATATTTATTTCCACATAGTTTAGAAATATTATGGAGAGAAGTTAGATAAACGGCAGATGTCTTTTTTTTAAATTAATGTATTCTGAATCAATATAGAAAAATATTTTACAGGGATTCGAATCTAATTCGCGAGAAGTTGGAGTTAGAGCTCCTTTTTCCATTTTTGAAAGCCCTGGGGGCATCTCATTACATAAATATGCGTTTAAGAGTTTAAATGCATTTAAATAATTCCTTTTATATAATCTTAGTTTTTGGAGTTTTACTTCTCGAGGGAGAGCGACTCTCGTTAATCATACAAGGGAAATATGTCTTGAATGTAAATCCACAATTACGGCTGTAAAACTTTCTGTGAATGAATGGCTTAAGGCGAAGGAGAAAAAACATAAAATTTAACAAACTTTTATATATTATTTATGCGATATATTTTTGCTATTAACTTTAAATATTTAAAATCGGTGAGTTTATCAATAATTCATTTTTTATAAAAAAATAATTATTTTTAATATTATGAATATTATGTTAGAAGTAAATTTTTCTTATTTCAATTATTATTTGCAATCATCCTCCGCAATCTGTACAAATTTCCTCTCTCTCTTAAATTTTGATTTTGAAAGAAACTTTGAAAATTTTTAAAAATGAAATACAAAGATTTTTTGAAGACAATGAAGCAGAGAATTGAGCCACAAAATGAATTGGTACTGAATGAGAAAGCAATTACATTCCAATTGTTTCATCCTATGAATAGTTTCTCGGCAATTGAATCCGTTGTTATACACTGAGACTTGTTAATAGATCACAGACTTTCTGATTCTGTCATTTATAGTTTTACTTCAATAAAGAGAAGTCGAAAATGTTTGATTAAAAATCAAGACACTGAAGAAAATTTATTTTGAACTTAAGAATATATATGTTGGTGAAAAAAGCTGCAATAATCAACGACTTAGAAGATATAAATATTTTTCTATTGAAATTCTTATATATTTTTTTGTAGAAAATATTTTGCATAGTCGATTCTTAAATTCTAAATGTTGTGATATTTTATACTTAAATTTAGTAGGTATATTTCATCTTTAAAATAAGAATATATTCTTAATATTAAGTAAATATTATTAATATTGAAGTTTACAACGTTTTCAAAAACGAAACATCAAAAGAGAATTTTTCTTCAAGCTCTAATTTTAATGTGCTTAAATTTTTAAAAAATTAATTGTTACTGCTGAAAATTGAAAAATAACCCAAGTGCGAAATGCCAAGACTGCAAAAACGGCCCAACATTGGTCTAGTAATGTCTGCCGAGAATTGGCAGTACTTACTGGGACATTACTGGTATTCAAAACGTCCCATTGATGGGCCAATGATGGCGCTGATGGTCAGATTTTCAAATTTTTTAAGACTGGGCCAGTTCTCGGCCCAATAATGGCACATTCATGGCAAAGTTGATCAATCTTTAATGGCAAAAAGCAATTGCCAGTGATGTGCCGACCATCTGCCCATTAATGGCACATAAGTGGCACTTTAATGGCAAAAATTTTGTGTCTTTGATGGCAAATTATAATTGCTCGAATTGGGGCGTAGCTTGGCCCAATAACGGCACATTATTGGCAAAGTTGATAAATATTTAAAGGAAAAATTCAATTGCCAGTGATGTGACGAAGATCGGCCCGTT
This sequence comes from Leptopilina syphax, assembly GCA_032872505.1. Classification (NCBI taxonomy): domain Eukaryota; kingdom Metazoa; phylum Arthropoda; class Insecta; order Hymenoptera; family Figitidae; genus Leptopilina; species Leptopilina syphax. The sequence continues at coordinate 25,155,771 of CM065469.1, read as the reverse complement.
AATGACACATTAGTGGCACTTTAATGGCAAACATTTTGTATCTTTGATGACAAATTGTAATTGCCAGAATTGGGGCGTATTTTGGCTCAATAATGGTACAATATTGGCAAAGTTGATCAATTTTTAATGGCAAAAGACAATTGCCAATGATGTGACAAAGATCGGTCCATTAAAGGCACATTAGTGGCACTTTATTGGCAAAAATTTTGTATCTTTGAAGGCAAATTATGATTACCAGTATTGGGGCGTAGCTTGGCTCAATAATGGCACATTCATGGCAAAGTTGATCAATCTTTAATGGCAATATTCAATTGCCAGTGATGTGACGAAGATCGGCCCATTAATGGCACATTAGTGGCACTTTAATAGCAAAAATTTTGTGTCTTTGATGGCAAATTATAATTGCCAATATTGGGACGTAGCTCGGCCCAATAATGTCACAGTATCGGCCAGTGTAGTGCAGCTTATAAGAACCCTTTTGCTTCCTCCACTTCAAGTCAGAGTAGCAGAGTGGTCAGAGTGTTAGGCTGTGGTGCGTCAGGTTGAGGTATCGATCCCCGCGAGCTGTAAGAATTTTTCAAATATTTGTAAGTTTGCGATTAATTTAGGGAAATAAACTGTATAAATATTATGGATTAATTAGTTAATTAAATAAAAAATATATTTTTTTAAAATTTTTTCAACACTGAGGAGTAATGTCAGCCAATAATGGGTCATTAATGTTTACTGAGAATCGGCCGATAATTGGCTGCCGACGGCCTACCGCGGTTAACCTCCCGACAGTCGGGCCACTATTGTCTGCCAAGAGTAGGCACTGACTATGCCGTCACTGGGCCAGTTTTGGGCCATTTTTAATTTCGCACTTGGGAACATGAATTTGAGACAACAATAAAATAAATCGTCGCATTATTTTTCGTTTTCGTTATTAAAAACGTTGCGGACTTATTAGTTTCATAAATAGGAGGGATTGGGGAATTGTGGGCCACCTCAATTGTTTAATAATATTTTTTAAGTTTGATCACCCAATTTTTTTTTATTTTTTTTTGTTCCTCCCGGGGGGGGGTATATACTCTCGTATTGGAGTGTACACTCTTCTTGTAATAGTCGTGTAATATCGCGTAATAGGGCGTAATAGTACGTTATTACGTGGATGTAATACCTAGAAATATCTTTGTATTGCCCTGTAATACCCTGTAATACTTGGTAATAAGTGTAATTTTAGCGTAATAAGTGTATTGGAGTGTACACGTTTTCAACCAGTAAATACCCCCTCGGTTCGTCCAAAGTAAATTTTTCATTAGCATTTCATTACTTTACAATGGTTTACAATTACCTATAAATCGTAAACAAAAATCACCTGAAAAATTGCATTCAAATATTTAATTTGGGCCTTCATGTTTTTACAAGGATTTTCAAGAATAAATTATGAAAAATATTTTTTTAATTATTGTGTGGCATTGGTACTTTGACTCCAAAAAGAAATTTTGCATCAAATTAAAATGAATAAATAATACAGAGCTTTTTGTAAAATGAAGCATTTGGGGAATTGTAGGCCACTTTTTTTAGGGAAGTATTTATAGCTTGTTTTTGGCGATTTAATTGCACAATACAGGCACATATTATTAAAACATAATAGTATAGTAATTTAACAAAAACAATTCGATTCATTGCAATTCATGCGATTTCATTTTTTTACTTTTTCTTTTCTAATTTTAAACTAATAATTAAACATTTATACCATTTTTAATATTTCTAACTATTTAATAAATATATACCATCGTTATTTTTTATTTTGAACTCAATTTAGGCAGTGGCCCACAATTCCCCAACATTTTTAAAAATCATAAAATTGGACTCTTTAGTAAAACTGAAATTTCTTTAAGGTTAAGTGATAATTTTGGGAAACTGACTATGATATATGTTAGTTTATACCTCCTACTGACATGAAAAATTTAAAAAAAAATTGTGTGTAAGATATTGAGCTAAAAAAGTGTGGTTCACAATTCCCCAATCTCCCTTACTCTTAGATTTAGTATATTACTTATACTAAATAATAAATATTGAATAGTAAATAAGTAGTAAATAGTTAGGGGAGAGGTACGCACGTTGAGACGGGTTCTGTTTTTCAGTTATAATTTTTAAAAAACAAAATTTAGCGAAAAATTCGAAATGCTTTCTTAAAAGTATTGTCCAGGACTACAACATTGCCAAAGAAAGTTATTTTTTTGGACAAAATTGAAAAATTTATAGCTGATTTTTTAAACATGTTATTTTTGGCCAAAAAAAAGTGGTACGCACGTTGAGACACCCATAATAATTTATTTTAAATTAAAACAAAATGAATAATTACGTCAGATTCTAATTGTTTGTTGTTTATTTACTTATTTTGATGGTCTTAGCTCAAAGAAAAAAAATTAAAACATTAAAAATTAACTTAAAAAAAATAATAAAAAAATAAAATTTTATTTTGCACAAAAATAATTAATCGCAATTTTTATATTCGCAATTTTTACAGGTGAAAAACATGTAAAACGCTTAAAAATTGTGGATTCAAAATCAATTTTAATGACAGTACTATTTTCAAACCGTGAGCGTTTTAACTTGCGTACCACAGTGTGTCTCAACGTGCAGACCTTGCCGTTATTTTTTTAAAGCTTTTAAATTATTTGTAGATGTTAACGTATGTCTAAATTTTTGTCGGAACTTTAAAGTAGAACCAAAATTGATATGTAAATGTTATCAGCAATTTTTTCTGCCACTAAAAAATACAGTAAATACACTAAACAGAAATTCTGAAAAACACTTTTTTTAACTAAAAAATTGGTTCGCTCTAGTTCTAACGAAAAAAACAGGAGTTATTGCGCTTTTTTTGATAAAAAGTTTGGTATTAATGATACGACAAAATGCCAATAAAATTTTTGGTATTATCAGTTACACAGGTTATAATATCTTAGTGTCTCAACGTGCGGGCCGTCTCAACGTGCGTACCTCTCCCCTATACTAAATAGTAATATGTTTTTCTAAGAATATCAATAAATTGAGACAAAAAATGAATTAAAAGTGTTGCGAAGCAACATTTTAATTAGTTTTTCATAACGCGGTGCAAAAAAGGGCACTTTTTTGCACCTTGTTATGAAAAATATCGTTCGTAACTAGTGCTAGCAGTTGCCAATTTTTGAATGAGCACTTTTTTAGGAACAAACTGTAGGCGAAGCTACAGTTTGTTCCTAAAAAAGTGCTCATTCAAAAATTGACAACTGCTCGCACTCGTTACGAAATATACTATTTTTGTCTCATTTTGATATTCTTAGAAAAACTGTGTGTATATTAAATTTAAGTATAAATAATGATCTATAAAATAAGTGCTAAGTATACATTCTTAATTCTTAATTTAAGAATAAATTTTCTTCAGTTTTAATATTGTTACAACAATCATGTTACGTATACTTATTGTAACATAATAAATTATGTTTTGAAATTTATTCTTGTCGATGAAAATTTCCCTTTATTATTATCTACATGAAGTTTCTCAAAATACATGACAATAATATATATATTTGTGGAAATTTCAATTGTTTTTAAATAAACATCCATTCTGATGAGCGCAAGTAATTTTCTTGTTTTTCGAATTTCTCTGTATAATTGTAAATTAAATTTTCAAAAATAATTTTCAACGTCTGAATAAATAAAATTTTAAAAATTCATTTTACATCAAACTATAAGGTATTAAAAAGAGTTGCAGTCTAAATTTACATACTCAGGAAAGAAAGATTAAAATAATACGCTTTTTCCTATATAAAAAATTGACAAATATTTCTCTAAATCAATTATTCGTATAACCATTTTTAAAAGGTAATCCTTCGATGGATTATTTAAAATATTGATAGATGAAAGCTTCGCTGGTTATTTTAATCCATTTTTAGGTTAAAATCATACCCCACAATTTTTTATTGCTTTTATTATTTTATTGCTATATACTTTACAAATAAAAAATTTTGCACTAGTGACTGATTTTGAGAAAATAAAATAATTATTTTTTATTTTCAGATGGTTAGTATTTTGAAATTGTTTCAAATATTATTTGTTTGGTCCTTAATATGAAACGAGTAGATATGCAAATTAGGTAAAAAGAGACATTCTTATTTATATTGCCTTTAGAGAAAGAGAGAAACCAGAGCCGGCGTTACTGGCGCCGTTACCCAGACGTTACTTTTTGTGTTTAAATTATAAAAATATATATATATATAGCTTTTTATCTATACTTTTCCTTGCGATGAAGGAAGAAAGAAAATATTATTACCTGGGTCCCTCATTTACAAAGGCTATTGTTCAAGGGTTCGTATTGCTTGTGGTAATATTTTGTAGGGTCTAATACAGATGTATATATATATAATATATATTGGCCTCAGAATCAATCTACGAGTGCGAAAAGGACACTCACGCTTAGGGCCTTGCACCTAAATATAAGAAAAAAAATTTTCTTTTAATTTAAAAATCATATTCCTAGATTATTTTCCTTGGGACACGTTCTACGTGTCTTCAACGAAAATTAAATTAAAAAATCTTAATAATTCACTGGTGAATTCACTCACTATATGTGAGTGAATATAAAGTTAAATAAGTGAATTATTAGTAAATAGTGATTTTGTGAATAGTAAGTATTAGTGAATATAATTAGTGATAATAAGTGAATAGTAGAGTAGAGTGGGGCGAAACCACCAATTCGCTTTTATTTTCGTGTTTTACGTCTTATCGATTTATCGTTCGATGTGAATAACAGTTCAGACATTCTCCGCTGGTGTCTGAAGTTTCAAGCCGTTTACCAAAATATCTGCCAAATGACAGTGACGTATGTAAAATTTTAACAATTTTCAAAAAAAAATTTTTTACTTGATTATTGAATTATTGTTAATATAATGTAAAAATTAATAGAAGAATAGAATTTCTTTATTCATTTGAGTGTCCTGAACGCAGTGGTATAGTTTATTTGAAATTTGTTTAAGTGTTTTGGAAGTTATTATATTTTTTCGAAAAAAGTGTTGGTGGGGCGAAACCACCAACACCACTTTAAAAATTATTTTGTCCAACGCCTTCGGGGAAATCAAATCATTATTCACTAGGTGCCAGTGGAGGAATATTATTGATAGTGAAATTGATGTCAAATTATGTGTATATATATATATATATATATATTAAATAATAAATACCTCAGATTTTGTTTATTTTATTAGAAAAAGTGATTTAGAGATGGGTATATAACTCATTTTATGTAATTCAGTTTATGAAATATGAAGTGAGTTATGTACCCAGTTATGTGTGGTTTTTTGTTGTATTTCGATCGTTATTAATTAATTTTTAAGTTTTTCATTGGAAAAAGTGCAATTGGTGGTTTCGCCCCACTCTACTCTAAATAATAATAGAATTACATTAAGATACTGTTTTCTAAATTTTTTCAATCATTAAATAATTAATTGAGTTGTGTTTTGTTTTTGATGTTAACTATTAATAAAGTTAAAAAATTTGTTATAAATTTTTTTATGTTTATTAATTAAAATTTTTTTATAATTTGCAAATCGTCTGTAATTGGATAACAGGCAAAAATTATAAATTGGTTATATTGGATTAAAGGAAAAATTAAAAATTGGTTCTATTGGATAAAAACAAAACTGAAAATTGTTTAAATTGGATGAAAGGAAAAATTGTAAATTGATTATATTTGATAAAAACAAAACTGGAAATTGTTTAAATTGGATAAAAACAAAGCTGGAAATTGAGTAAATTGGATTAAAGGCAAAATTAGAAATTAGTTATATTGGATAAAAGGCAAAATTAAAAATTGGTTATATTGGATAAAAGGCAAAAGTGGAAATTGGTTCTATTGGATAAAAACAAAGCTGGACATTGGTTAAATTGGATGAAAGGAAAAATTAGAAATTGGTTATATTGGATAAAAACAAAGATGTAAATTAGTTAAATTGGATAAAAGGCAAAATTGAAAATTGGTTATATTGGATAAAAAGCTGGAAATTGGTTAAATTGGATAAAAACAAAGATGGAAATTGTTTAAATTTGATAGAAACAAAGCTGGAAATTGTTTAAATTGGAGACGCATGCTTATTCCCGAAATCTTTTTTAACCAAATAGTTATTTGATATAAAACTACTTAACTTAAAATTCACATAATATGCACATTATTTGACATAAATTTCATTGCACACAAAAACCATTTAACATAAATATCATTTGTCATAGAATTCATTAAAGAGAAATAATATGTTACATAAAACTCAGATAACTTAATTCCCATTTGACATAAAAATTATGTAACATAAAATTCTATTGACATAGAAATCATTTAACATAAATTTCTTTTGACATAAAACTCATTTAACGTAAATTTTATTTGTTATAAAATTCATTTGACATTAATTTCGTTTGGCATAAATGTCATTTAACGTAATTCTCATTTGACATAAATATAATTAGACATAAAATTATCTTGACATAAATTTCATTTGACGTGAATATCATTTAACATAATTATTATTTAACGTAAAATTAAATTTATATAAATTTCATTTAGCATAAATTCTATTTAACATAATTCTCATTTGACATAAAATATACTTGACATATATTTCATTTGGTATAAATCTCATTTAACATAATTTTCATTTGACATAAAGTCTACTTGATATCAATTTCATTTGACGGATAAGTCATTACACATAATTCTCATTTGACATAAAATTCAGATGTCATAGATTTCATTTTACATAAAGATCATTTGACATAGAAATATAGGCGCGAATTTCAAAATTGGCGAATCACAATGTTGTTGATAATATCTAATTGGTTACTTTTAAAGTTGGCGCCGATATTTTTATGTAAAATGTAATTTGTGTAAAATGATTTTTATGTCAAATGAGAATTTTGTTGAATGACTTTTATGACAAATGAGAATTGTGTTAAATGTCTTTTATGTCAAATAAACTTTATGTCAAATGAAAATTATGTTAAATGGGATTTATACCAAAAGAAATTTATGTCAAGTAAATTTTATGCCAAATGAGAATTATGTTAAATAGAATTTATGCTAAATGAAATTTATATAAATTTAATTTTACGTTAAATAATAATTATGTTAAATGATATTCACGTCAAATGAAATTTATGTCAAGCTAATTTTATGTCTAATGATATTTATGTCAAATGAGAATTACGTTATATGACATTTATGCCAAATAAAATTGATGTCAAATGAATTTTATAACAAATAAAATTTACGTTAAATGAGTTTTGTGTCAAAAGAAATTTATGTTAAATGATTTTTATGTCAATAGAAATTTATGTTACATAATTTTTATGTCAAATGGGAATTAAGTTGTCTGAGTTTTATGTAACATAATATTACTGTTTAATGAATTCTATGGCAAATGATATTTATGTTAAATGGTTTTTGTGTGCAATGAAATTTATGTCGAATAATGTGCATATTATGTGAATTTTAAGTTAAGTAGTTTTATATCAAATAACTATTTGGTCAAAAAAGATTTCGGGAATAAGCATGCGTCTCTTAAATTGGATAAAAATCCTGCAAATTAGTTAAATTGGATAAAAGGCAAAATTAGAAATTGGTTATATTGGATAAAAGGCAAAATTAAAAGTTAGTTATATTGGATAAAAGGCAAAATTGGAAATTGGTTCTATTGGATAAAAACGAAGCTGGAAATTGGTTATATTGGATGAAAGGAAAAACTGAGGTTTCAGGCGTTAATGGGTTAGTGCACCTAAAAAAGAACAAAATTGCGCTTAAAGGAGTGCCACCACGGCAATTTTGAATATTTAGAATTAAAAATTGTTTTACAAATACTTGAATATATAATATAGGACGGTTTAATTTAATTTAATGTCGAAGTCGTATTTTGTTAGAAAAAAAATCTGCAAAAATCGGCCTATTCTTTTCCTTGTCACAGTAGACTTTCCCCTTAAAAAATAATTTTTACTGGGGAAAGATGTCCCGGGGAGACTTGTCTTGAATTTGCCACCGTTTTAATAAATTATTTTTACTAGAGAGAGATGTTCCGGAGAGACTTGTCCTGGGGAGACTTGTCCTGAATTTGTCACTGTTTTAATAAATTATTTATACTGGGGAGAGATGTCCCGGGGAGACTTGTCCTGAATTTGTCACTGTTTTAATAAACAATTTTTTACTGGGGAGATATGTCCCGGGGAGACTTGTCCACCCATTGCATTATTTACATTTAATATTTACATTTGGGGAGAGATGTCCCTGGGAAGACTTGTCCTCTGGGAGGTGCTGTCCATGGGAAGACTTGTCCCATGGGGAGTTATGTCTCTGTGGAGACTTGTCCTGGGAGGACTTGTCCGGGAGAGACTTTCTGGGTGTTACTTGTCTCATATTCTTGGAAAATGATGTACACGTGTGAAAAACACTTATATTGCCATCTACTTTTATAGCATCACCTCGCAATATGATGCAACAATATCAGGATTCGATGGCTATTGTTGCTCGTCATGGTAGACCAGATTTATTTATCGCAATGACGTGTAATCCAAATTGGAAAGAGATATAGGAAAATTTATTCCCCTATCAAACTGCTGCTGATAGACCTGATATAGTAACTAGGGTTTTCGCATTAAAAGTTAAACATTTACTTAAACCTATTGTTGATAATAAATTATTTGGAGAAGTCAAATCTTATGTTTATGTTATTGAATTTCAAAAGCGAGGTTTTCCACACATTCATTTGTTAGTTATATTGAAAGATAATTCTAAAATATTAACAGTTGAAAGTGTTGATCGTTATATTTCTGTAGAAATTCCTGATGAAAATATCAATTCTAAGTAAACCTTTAGAGACAAAGAGTCATAGCGTTAATCGCTTACCCATATATTTGCCAAATGAACAGAATGGTATTATTCGAGAAGAAAAAGATAGTAACGGCATTTCTTTTGATTTAAATACAAAACTTTTGGATTATTTTAAACTTAACCAACGAGATAGTAATGCTCAAAATTATTATTATTCAAATATACCAGAGCATTATATACATGGGTAACAAAATCTCTTGAATGGAAACAAAGAATTCGTAAAGTAAAAGTATAGGGAAGAATGTATTCAGTTAATCCACATCAATTGGAGTTATTTCATCTAAGGTTATTGTTGCTTACAGTAAAAGGAGCAACTTCTTTTGAAAGTTTAAGAACAGTTAATGGAGTTGTTCATGAATCTTTTACAACTGCTTGTTTGGTATTTGGACTTGTAGAAGATGATTGTGAGTGGATTAGGACAATCGAAGAAGCTGCATTATGGATGATGCCTCATTCACTTCGCCAATTATTCACAAGAATTTTAATTCAATATCATCTTGTACATCCGGATAAACTGTATATGGGAACAATTTAAGGGTCAAATGCCAGATGATTATTAAAAAATAAACGACATTGAAGCTTAACAAAGGGCTTGTAGAAATATTAAAACAATGTTATTTAACGAAGGATATAATTTAACTGACTTTAAGGGGTTATTAGATATACAAGATCAAATTTTTACTGAACAAGTTAATGATATAAATATTGCAGAACATATTAACATAGGAGAACAGATTTATACTAAATTAAATGTAAAACAAAAACTTGTAGTTGATTATGTACTTGATGCCCTAAAGGATTCTTCTTTTGATGGTTCTATGGCAATTGTTAAGAAGTAAAGGAATAAATGTTTGCAACATGGCATTTACAGGTATAGCTGCGACTCTGCTTCCTAATGGAAAAACTGTTCATAAAGTTTTAGGCTTACCCGTTCCATTATACAGTGATTCATCTTCAAACATTAACGTTCAATCTTTAGTAGGCCTGTTTTTAAAAAATATACATGTTTTTATTTGGGATGAAGCACCAATGGCTCCAAAATATGCTTTAGAAATTATGGATTATCTATTCCAACGAACCTTTTGGTGGTAAAATTGTAATTCTAGGCGGAGATTTTCGACAAACTTTACCAATTAAAGAACGGGGTACTAAATCAGAAATAGTAAATTTATCAATAAAAAATAGTAAACTATAGAAATATTTCAAAAAATACACATTAAATGATGCAGATGATAATGTTATATTACCAGAACATATTATTATAAAAGGGAATAGGTACACAAAATTTAAAATAAAATTTAATCCTTTAAAGATAAAATGTTTTTAATAACTATGTGTGTATCTTTAGAGTAATATTAGAAACTTTTCGGTGTAAAAACATTTCCATTTTTAATAGCAGAAAGAAAAGGGCGTGCGTAGCGCGCAAAAATAGTGACTAGTAGTATATTATACATATAGTATATATAGTAAACTTATAGTTTCGGGAATTTTTTTATTTTTGCTTGACTTGAAATTCATTTGGAAAGTCAGAGAAAACATTTTTTTTGCACAAAGGCGGGGTCTGAGGTTTTCATTACACGTTGAGATCCATCGAAGATTCTTATCTAAATTGGCAGTCCAGCGAGAGCAGTTGAGCTAATTTCTATCCAAAAGTTTTTGTAAACAAGTATATATTTCTTTAGATTAGTCTGCCAATTTGGACATTCTGAGGTTGAATATAATGGACACTTATATTAATTTACGTAAACTCGTAAGTCGTAATAGAGTAGCTATTTAATTTTATTAATCTTAATGGCTATTTAAATGATTATGTTGCTTGTTATCACCAATGGAAAACTCGAAATCCTTTTCTTGTTTGTTTACTTTTCTACAAAAAACTTTTCAAAAAAGGGCGAATTTTTTTATTTCTAAAGATTCTTAAATTTAGGCAATTAGCAATATAAATATTAACCTAATTTTCGTATAATCTTATGAGATGGTGATTGTCTTGGACAAAGAAATAACAATAATGCTAATATTTGCTGGGCGAAATGACCTTCAATGGAATCGATTAATTGTATTCTTGGTATGTCTGCAGACGTATTATTCTGGGGCGTTTTATTCCTTTCCTCGAGAGATAAATACATAATTTATGATTTTTATTCAGGTCATTCATGGCCTGAAACTAATTTACAATTTCACTATGATTTCTATTTAGAATCAACAGAGCAAATGAACTTTTTCTTTTTTTTTAAAGAATGCTTACCTAAAAACTAAAAGATGTCAAGATTTATTTTTGGTCCTTTTTTGAAAGGTTACTTTTAATTGAATTGGAGTAAGTCTTTAGTAAAATTGGAAAAAGGTAAACTTATAAAAGTTAAAACCTTGGTTTGCCCTCATCTTTTTTAAAATTCCAAGTGCTTTTTTTCTTCTTCTTGTGCCGGACAGCGTGAACATATTTGCGCTAAAAATCTGGTTCTCTGCGGGAGAACATAAGAAATTTATCAAATTAGCGATGATAATTGAATTCCACACGAGTACTCGGAAGGATCCTCTGGAGGACGTGCCGCACCAACGAAAAGAAGCGGAAATAGGAGCCTGGGGCTGAATTCCGAACAGGAAGGGTGGACCTGCCGATGCCACATCGCATCGGTTGTTCCCCAAGGAGCGAAAGAGAAGTTCCCAGGTTAGCAACTCGTCACTGCCCTACAAGAAAGTTAAACAGTGGCAAGATTGGAATTAGCCACTCTCTCGTTTGGTAAAGCCTCGGATGCTGCGAGGAGAGTCCGACTTTGCTCAAGAAGAAGAAGATGAAGAAGAAGTCGAAAATCTTAATTCGGAAGCACCGCCCTCGCAACATGATGGGCGGTACGTTCCTAAATAGCGATTGGCCTGTTCTCCACAGGGTGAGATTTCCGCCGGGGGTGATGCGCCGCGCTCCGAGCACGATGTCCAACTTTCTCGGGGGATGAAATCAGTCGACGCCGAGCGCTTACATTGAACGGCTGCGAGTTTTACTTATCCGCTGAATTTTAAATCTACCGGTTACAAAGCAACGAAGTATTTTCGCATTTAAAAAATTTCGATCCATTACAAAAATATATTTTCACCTATTTCAAAATATTAGCTATTCAACATATATTAACAAATATAAAAAATTAATTATTAATTATATAATAATTACTTATATAAACAAAAGATAATCTAAGATAGTAAATAAAGGAACGAATTTCTAAAGATCAATTTCTCTACATATAACCATGTAAGGTTTAATAATTTTGATTTTTTTCAATCGGACAATGATCAGAATGGACATAATTTTCTACAAAATTCTAGTGCAGCAAGATCACGTGGGACATTGAGACGAATGTGATATTATTAGAAATGTTTATAGGAAATGTTTGAGAGTTGTTCCGAGCAGAGACAATGGAATTTTGTCTTCCTTCAGAGGGAGTATTTTGATAGTTTGATGATTTTTGATTCGGGAAAAATTAATTACAAGTGTGTGACTGATGAAAAAATCGCGTGTGAATGTTCAAATGTTCAAATAAAGTCTTGTCTTCCAAGGAAGATGAGAGGAAGGATTATGAACAAAAATCTATCAAGAATGTCTACTGTCATTTTTGCCATGTGGATATTGCTACAGTGTGCTAGGTCAACATCAGCTGCTTTCACAACTGGTAAATATTTGTTTCACGAATATGAATTTTTTAATAGACTTTCTTGTCTGGAAATACTTTCTCCGTTTCTCGACTTTCTCATATTTTATAGGCATCTTGATTTTAGGGAAATTTTAAAAAAGTTAAAAAAAACATTTTTACTTTTGCGACTAATCTATATAGTTTATAGTTTATATCGGACGACCTTTTTAAAGGTTTTGTTTTCAATTTTTTTTCCTTTAGCTGACAAAAGCTAAAGTCAGAGTACACACTTTTCTTTAAAATTCTTCTATATATAAGTTATAAAACTTGAGGAAAAAGGGGAAGAGAAAACACGTTTTCGATGTATACGTTCGCTTTTTTTTCTTTTTTTAAAAAAGGAAAATATACGGTATATGAAGTCAGGTCACACTTTGGTCGTTTTCACTAAATCGTAGTTCAGGACCCACGCAAACCTATAACCTCAATTTTATCGCTATAATATCAGAGACACCATCTGCCATTACTGTGTTATCATACTGATCAGAATAATACCATTTCATATTAGAGATCGGTAACATCTTCAAATTATATCTGACATATTCGAGGTATAAAAATTTTTCTATTTTCCCCAAGTTATATCAAATTATAGTAGATCGTACTTTTCTCATTATTTTCTTATTTAAACTCACATTGCCCAAAAATTAGTTTGAAACAATTAAATTTTGGTTGAATCAAACAATCACCAAACCAAATAATAACTTCATTTTCATAACAAAAGTTAGTCTAATGTCATGATTTCGTATTTTGTATGAAAAAGATAAATTAATAAATTTTAAATTCGATTTAGTGGAAGCGCATAAAGAATTCAATTTTCAACATTTTAAACAATTAAAAATTGCATTGAAAATTTTGACAGAATTTTTTTTTTTATATTTGAATTGAGAAGAAATTAAAAATTTGAATAAAATGAAAATTTAAATAAAAAGTATACAATTTTCTATCTATAAAAGAAATGATTAAACCTAATATTCAATAAATATTTCTCATTGACAAAAAATTGTATTTTTTATTCAAATGCAATTTTTAATTGTTTAAATTGTTGGAAATTAAATTCTTTATCCCTCTGCTAGTACTTTTGTAAAAAGTTTTAAATTCATAAAATAAAAAAATTATAAGAAAACCAATACATATCTTATTAAATATAAAGACTTAATTAAGGGGACACCCAAGTCACCTAAAAACAATGCAAAAAGAGTCAACTTTCGGTACACTTTTCTCGAAAACTATTATTCCAATTGCGTTCGTCCTTTTTTCATTCGATTACAAATATAATCAATTATATGAATAAGAAGTAATACGACGTTATCTCCAATAGAAACTTTTTTATGAATATTTATACCCAAAGCAAAATAAAAATCCCATTTTCTCTGATTCATTGACTCATATATCTCCGTTTGAACAACTCAAAATGATGTTAAACTTCTTATTCGTATTCTTGGAACCATACTGAACAAAGTAAAAAAAAATTACAAATCGGTTTAGTAGATTCGGAGAAAAGTGTACCGAAAGTTAAAAAATTGGAAAAAAACATTTTTACAGGAGACACGAAAAAAGAAAAAATACTAAAAACTCATGGTATTCAGAATCATGTAATCAGATTTTTTCTACTTTTCAGAAAAGGTTTTAAAAAGTCTTGTTCTATTCCTAATTGAGTCTACTTTTAGAACATCAAATTTAAAAAAATCGATTTATTTTTTCAACATGTTCGGTTACATAATTTCTTATAAGAAAAATAAAAGCAGTTATTCTTTGTTGCTCCTATTATAAAATTAACTTCTTATTATTCATTACTAAAAAAAAGCTTTTTTTTATTGTTTTAACAAAATCATGATTTTTAACAGCTCTCAATAAAAAAATACTTAAATTAAATTAATATATATTTGAATTAAACAAACTTTAATCAAAATAACCTAAAAATAAGGTTGATACAACAAAATAAAGTATTTGTTTTAAGCATATTTTTTTTGTCTGCAAAGTTTTTCTCCAATACAAAAAAATTCCAATTTTTAAATTTTTAATACAATTGTAGTTTTTGAATAAAAATGTTCAAATTATACAATATTTTTATAATACATTTCTATTGAAAATTTGATGATTATATTTCAATAAATATTTTTTAATACAATAGGGTCATACTGCACCAGTAAATGAGTAGTTGATAAAAAACGTATTATAATTAAAAATAACAATTCTTTTTTACACAAAATGGAAAATTAATATTTTTAATGCTTTGTTTTTCTTGTATAAAATTTATAGAAGAAATATAAAAATAAATGTTTATTCATTTACTCGTACAAAGCGTTCATTCACTGGTTATTCATATAAATTTTATATGTTTTTATGAATATTTCAGTTTTAGTTGTTTTATTATTAATATAAAAAATATTTGTAAACATCGAACATGGATATAGGAAATTACGTCCATAAACTTAATATTTATTATACATAAATAAGCATAAGAAATATAAATTATAAAAAAATATTTTTTTAAAGAATACCTAAAAGTTGAGAGATTCTTTTTAAATATTCTTTTTTGGTTCAATTCTCGCTTTCCAGTGGAAACGTAAACAATTTTCGCTTTATAAACGTAATTCAGTTACCTTCCTTGCATTAAAGTCAGATTTATTTTTTCTAGAATTGATATTGTTCATTATATGAATATATATTTGAACAAGAGAATAATATTGACCGTAATTTAAATTATTTGAAATTTGAAACAAAGGACTATGCTTAAACTTCCATTTTCTCATTAATAATTCTCTAATAATATATAGAGTGAGAGAATAACGCTTCCTGCGTGCGTTTATCATTGCTTTAAAATAATTTGTGCAGAGTTAAGCGGTTAATTGGCGAATCGTGTGTGACGCGCGCTATTTCCGAGTTTGCAGAACGCGAGCAGTGTATTTTGGAATTCATTCCCCTTCTATTTTTCTCTTCTTTTACTCGATAATCGCCCCCACTACTCTTTCATCTCTTGTCTTCTTTTTAAAGTATATAATATTATCTTTCTTTTTCTATTAGTTTTTCCCCTTTCTCTTATTGTTTGAAATGTAATAGAAATTAAAAAAAAATAATTAAATTAATTGTAATTAAAGTTAAAATTATAATTAAAATTAAAGTACAAATTTTCATGATAATAATAACATAATAAATTTATTCTATAGAAATTCCTTTAGTACATAATACTCATTTGTTTATAATTGTACAAGGGTAATTAAAACAGTAAAGATCCAAAGCGCACACGCGTTAAATCGGCATTGCTATTGTTAGTGTACGTGAACGACCACCGAGAAATATATGGGGACAATTTATCCCATTGGTATAGTAATAAACTTTAGGATTGAGCATCTGTCGAGTGAGATTGGTATAATTCGGGAAATGGACTGTAAACTTTTGAACACGTATTTGCGGTCGTATAATTTTTTTAGTAAAATTTTTTTAAATTTTAAACCTCATCTCTTTTTAAATACCAATAAAATGAAAAAAAATTGTCATTATAAAGGGATTTTCATGCTGCGCCTGCCTGTCTATATTTTCAACCATCCGCTTGTTCACGCGGTCACGTGCCACTTTAAAATCGCGCGATTAATTGATATGCAAATGAGTTTCTCCCTTTCAACGACAATCTTTCGTGGTTAGTTTAACACTGTCCGATTATTGGATCATTTAGAAATTCTAATCTGATTTTTGTAATTCATTAAACTGTCTTGTTTTAAAATATCCACTTTCACACTTTATTCCTTAGTTGAATTGATTTGTTCTAACTGATAATAAACCAATTTTTGTACATAGGAAAGGAAAATGGTATTTTTTGGGTTAAATTTAAAAATAATTCATTGAATTCTGATTGTAATAATCTAGGGAAGTTATTACGTTTTGCATCATTAGATCAATTACTGGTAAAGGTAACGTTAGTGTGGTAATAATGGTTGTAATAGCTTTTCGATAAACCAGAATGGGTATTTCGAACAATTACATGTTTAATAAAGCATGTTTGACCTATGGGCGCTATTATTTCATCAAGAATTTTAGAATTATATGTAGAAATATTTATTAATGATTTTAATTTTAAATTATTTATTAATTTGATACATTATTGCACTATAAAAAGAAAGTGTTAAATTAGATGATCCACAAGTTAACCAAAGAAATGCATTGCGCTGTAGACTGGAGAAAGAAAGGTACGGAAATCAACTCTAATTTACAACCTTTTTTTTACAGTGTACAGTTAACGTTTAAAAATTTTCATCAAATTTTTAGAAACAATTCAAAAAAATTTAATAAAATTCTTTCAGACCATTCAATTTATTATTTTCAAAAATTGAAAAAAAAAATTTCGCACGAATTGAATTATTTTAACAAGTAAAAAAATTTTTGGTTAAATTCAATTATTTTCAATTACTATTTTAAATTTTCAATAAAATTTTACAAAAAGATTCAATTATTTAAAACAAAAAAAAATGAAAATTAAATTTTTTTTTTGTACCGAAAATTCTTAAGTTTAAAAATTTTTCTTTTCGTTTTAGGCAATTTGCTTAATTATTTTTGGCTATTGTTAAATTGTTTTTTGACGCTTTGAACGCGTTTTTCGTATTGATCCGACCAGCGGAACTTTCACTCAGCAGAACCAGTGTTCTTTTAAAGAAACATTGAGAACTATATATGGCAATGTGTTACAAAATTAACACTACCTGAGCAATAATAATTAATGGCATATTTTATAAAAGTGGTTCAGCAAGCTTCACAGACCTGATAAATTGTGAATATTTTGATGGAAATTGGCAAAAGTCAGGGAAATACTGAATCAAGTTTTTATGAATCGACTAAAATGAGTATTTTTAGCAGTAAAATTCAATTTTTCGATAGCTACCTTTTGCTACTGTTTTCAGTCTGGAAGCTACTTTTTAAAAATTATTTACCTAGTGCAAAGTCTGCATTTGTTTCGTTCAACTAAAAGTTTGCTTCAGATGACTAAATTTTTTTTGTGAAGGTAAAATTTATTCAAATAAGTACTTAGTACTTAGATCATATTACTTTAGTATTAATTTGATACTTTCAAGAAAACTGTGTAACTAATAAATATTTAGATGAAAACATAATTTTTTTCTGCGTGTATAATGACGCAAAGTTATTCGAACAAAAATTTAATTTAAATAAGAAATAAATAAATTTTTCTAATTTTTTCTAAAGTTTAGGACAGTTTGTGAAATTTTTATTTGTGTTTGACAACAGGAGAATTTAAATGATTTAATTCAGGTACACATAGTTTTTCAATTTACATTCAAGTGGCATTATTAGCTCCACAAAATGACGTTTCAAGGCGCGTCGCAAGGGAATTGTGCGGTTCTTATTTACTTCGTTAACAAAGGTAGTGCAGCTTGCTTGCATTTTTCATTTCAATGAATGTCAGGACTTTTTTAAACCTTTTGAGTATATATATTGCAATTTTAAGTCACTATAAAAGCGTAGTGTGTCTTTTCTGTTATAAAACTAAATACATTGAATACTCGAGCATTTTGTGTATTTTTTTCTTTTTTTTGCGTAAAAATGTATTATAAAAATTGAGTAGTCCATCTTCTCTTCTCCTTCTTCTTCTGCTTCTGATTCTTATACATAATTCATGAAGTGAACCGTCACACTCGAGTCTTGTCGATCAACAAGGGTTTATTTTTAGGTATATATATATAAAAATGTATGTAAATGAATTGTCTTTAATACAAGGTGGAAGCTGCTACTTTGGATGTATCAGGGATAACGTGGTTAAAAAATATTTTCCGTCGAGGGTTGAAGGCGTGACTTGACACTTTTAAGTTCGCGTTTACTTCCGACGTCGATAAACCAAGGATAATAGCTCCGCGTTCTTTGGTGAATATTCATTTCTTTAAGGATAAGAGGAAAGAATAAACTTGAAATTCTAGAGAAAACTTGTTCAGCAAGTAAGAAATTTTAAGATTTGTATCGTGATTTGTGAGGGAAAAGAGAAAACTTTTAATTGGGAGATATAATTCCTGTAGCTTTTTTTACTTTAGTTTTCAGTCGTTGGTTGAAATACATTTTTATTATGATTTTATTATGTGTCTAATTGTTTTTACAACGTTGATAATTGTGTTTTTTATAATATCATCTACAATCTACTATTAAAAAAGGTACTCTTTATTTTAGTTACTTTTTTCATTCCTTGAAGCTATTTTTTTTAAATTAATTATCTAGTACGAAGCCTGCAATTAAAGAAACTAGTAAGTTAAGAAAAGTTAAGGAAATAAGTAGAAAAAAATGGTAAAATTCAAGTATATGCAGAGCGTGTGTGCCTTTGGAAGATAGATTTCGTATATAATTCTTAAAAGGGTGTGAGAAAACGTAGCACCACACTCGAGGGATTTTCACTTCATGCATTTTATATTTCGTTCGACTTTGATTCTTATATATAGTGACTGTGGGTCTGCGAGAGCGACCCTCTTTAATCTTTGATCAAAAATTATCTTTGATCATCGTCTGGTCATTGGATACGCGCCTCATCTTTTTTTTCTTTCTTTGCACAGAGCTTCCGCTCTACACACACCCAAGTTTCACCCACGTGACTTGGCGTTTTGTATATGTGTGCCACTTGGGAGATTCCCTTTATCTTATACTCTGTACGAACTCGACAATTCGATAAGTTTAATGAACGAAAAGCCCTCTACTCCCGTGAGAAAGGGTGATTTTCC
The DNA here is from genome assembly GCA_032872505.1 of Leptopilina syphax. Taxonomy (NCBI): domain Eukaryota; kingdom Metazoa; phylum Arthropoda; class Insecta; order Hymenoptera; family Figitidae; genus Leptopilina; species Leptopilina syphax. Next base: position 25,136,491 of record CM065469.1, on the reverse strand, counting down.
TCTTTCTTCCGTAGCTTTCAACTTTTAAATATGTTTCACACTTCTGAGAGACTTTCTTTCCGACTCTTAGGCTTATCGAATTCTTATATTCAATTTTATACATGTTGAAACTTTTTTTTGCAAGGAAACAGAAGAAAGAAAGAAGAAAGAAAATGATAGTCAACTTTGGATAAAAATTTGTATTTTTATAGAAAGATTTTCACATTAGCCGTTAAAATTAATTGTATATTCTGTAATTTACTACTTTGAGTTTGTTTTACTATGCTTTGAATGAGGCAATTTAAATTATTTTCAATTTAATTACAACAAATGAATTTGTACTTGACTTTTGTCATTTACAGTGTAACAAATACGAACAAAGAAAATTGACATTCCTCACAGTAACTCAATAAACTTGTACGTGAAAGTACTTTTCTATTTTTACCAGTGAGAGAGAGAGAGGAGCTTTCGACTTCAAAAGTCTCCCGATACTGCTTTCCTGCATAGCAGTGAAAAGAATTCCTGTCAAAGTACATTTCACAATAAGTTGCTCGACCGCAGCAAAATCCTAATGTGTATATTTATATACACAGTATATCACTCTCTTGAAAAATAACAATTATTTAAAAACAGGCGATTTAAAAATCACCCTTTTAATTTTAAAACAGTCTCTCTTTGTTTACTACCTTTTATTAAAAATAAATTCTTTTTAAGGGGTTACAACCTTACTATTGAGTATTTCAATTTAAAAATTAATGCACATATAAAGGGTACTTTGAACTTTATTTTCACATATTTTATTCATAAAAATAATTTTTTTTAAACTTCTATAAAGAATTTGCGAGAGCTCCTCCGAAGAGAGGCATCTTTCGGTGAGCAGGATATTTCTAGACTGGATAATCTAAAATGAAAAAACCAAAAAATTTTCGTTAATATAATAGATTATCCTGTGATTAATTGAAGGAATAAACAAAATAATAATTTTTGACAAAATGGTGCCTTCTGAAAGCGGACTTAAATTGAAGCCGCGCGTCGAAGAGGGATCTAACCTTGATAATGTTAATTTTGAGAAAAATAAAGAAAAGTGAAAGTAACTCCTTAAAGTATTTGCTTAAATTTATCAGAAATTCTCGTTATTCGTAAAAAAGGCAAAAGAGTAAGTCGACTTTTCGTCACGGCTGAAGCGTTACCCTAAAGGGACACATAGAACATTCGACATTAGATTTAACACGACGCTTACTACTGTCGCTATACGTAATTAGAGGGTTACGCGGATGAAACAGATGGCACCCCTCAGGCTACAGCAGATAATGTCCCCATGAAGAGGGTTCATAGAACGGAAAATACTTATGGTCCAATAGGAGAGGATAAATATGGGCTCAACTGTCGCGAATCTAGCTGCGACTATCGACGAACTTCTTTAATAATTCACTGAGACTGAGATAACAAAAACGTTTTTACTCGCTAGTTCTTTAGGGTAACGAAATAATGCATTTTCGAAGAGGAAGAAAAACAACGAAGAAAGAAGCAATCAAAGAACAAGAGAGGAAAAAGAGAAAAAAAATTCTTTTAAAAGAGGGGAAAAACATCGTAGAAAAACCAACTAAATTTCTTGATTCGATCTGATATCAAGACAATGAACATATTATTTTGGATCTGTATTGCCCATTGAAGACAATATCGCAAGAAATCAACGACTAAAAAAAACAATATTAAACTGATCTTCGAATTCTTCTGGATATTGCTTTCAAAATCGTAAAAAATCTATCTATCAAATTAACGATCTCTGATGAAACAGAAAACAGTCACTGTTTCATTAACTCTTTGAAATATGTACCCATATACACTTTGTCTACAAACACGTTTTTTTACATTTTTTCTAAATTTTGCGAAGAGCAAAAAATATATTACACAATTTATTCTCGTCAGGTCACTTTACGTTCATTTTCCGATTTTTCTTCCCCTGCAGATTAAATCCCCGATGGGAATCTCCCCTTATATTGCAAGGCAGTTACCCCAATGAGGATTTGGGTATATACATACGGACATATAATATGTACTTTCATTCTTCGCTTAACATAAAAGAGTAATTCTAATAGAGTAATGAAATACAGTAAGATAAATCCCTTCTCTATTACCTTCAAACAAATTGCTTAATATAAAAAATATGATAAATAAATATTCCTTTTTCTAAAATAGAATATGATTCACTAGTTACGAAAGTTCAAGGATTAAAAATAAGTAACTTGTTGAAAATGTTTTTAAAAATTGAATCATATTGTAATAGAGGGAAACTATTTTTAATACCTACTTGACCATATTGATAAAATGTACAAAATTAAAAGTACAACGAAAGTTTGTTAAACGTAAATAAATTACACGCAGAAAAATAGTTGGATACAGTATACTATGTGTTGGATACCCCAGCTATTTTAGATAGTGTCTGGAGCGCGATCTATTTAGTTGGACAGGACAACCAATTTAATTGGATTCTTAGATGTTGGATGTACTATCCAATTCTGTTGGATAGGGGAGCCAATTTGTTTTGTGAACTGTCTATTTTTTTTGTTATCACTACTTTTAAGTTGGATAATGCAATTATTTTCTAATAGTGAAATAACCATTTATATTTTACATATTTAATTAAATTTACACATGAATATTAATAAAATTATTTGTTTATTTAATTTTACTAATTTAATTCTTATTGAATGTTTTAGATATAATTAAGATATAAATATCATTAGTTATCACTGAAAATTAATTCTCTTTATGATTTTTTTACTTTAAAATTAACAAACATAACCTAAAAATGTTTTCCGCGTTAGGTATTCCTCATCGTGGAGCGGTTGTTCCTCATCACAAATAAATCAATTTATCAAAATCATATTCTCTTCAAGAGATAATAGTGTTTCATAATCTATAAGATTCTCTGTAAAAGCGAAGACAGAATTTTACAAACTTTGATTTCAATTTTGCTACTTTATTACTTGACACTTTCACTTAGTCACTTTCGTTTAACAATGTTATTAAATGTTCACAGTTTGTTGGCGCGATTATTTTCAAAAAATGTATCGTGTTTTCGTCCATTATAGTATTTTTGTCTTGACAGTTCACGTTCACGCACGAAATTGTCGGAATCGAGTCGCAACTTCTTGACAGCGCATGCGCATCATAGGAATCGGGACTTACAAATTTCAGTTGGCTGCTACATCCAACTCGTTGGAAACCGTATCCAACTAAATAGATATAATGACTAATCATAAGTATAGATTTAAAATTGTCACTGGAATCAACGCCGTTTGTTCATATATGATTTTACATAGATATAACAGCTAATTTCCTTCTATCCAATAAAAATTGAATGTATTATCCAACCTTTTTTTTGCGTGTATGATACATTTTTTAAAAGGATTCTTAGAATTTTTAAATTTGATTAACCAAGTTTCAAGAATGTTTAAAATTATGTATTGCTTTGTGGATGGAATGATTTCAGTAATTCGAGTTGAAACAGCATCTCCTTTTGAAACACTAACCTTTTGCATTTTCTTTCGAGCAATAAGAAAAAAAGTATATTAATTGCGCTCCGGGTTGCGGTATTATTAAATTCTTATGAAAATATTGGAGTACCTCAGACTCCACTCATAAACTTGGCTATTGTGTTATAAAATCTAAATAATTCCAACTTCTCGAGCGTCGAACTTGCTTATGAAAGAAAGAGAAAGTCGCTTTCAAGATAAGAGTAAAAGTAAAAAAAGAAGAAAAAAATTCAAAATAAAAAAAAAATTGCGGTTAAACACAGTGTTTTTCTAAGAATATCAAATTGAGACAGAAAAGGAATGAAAAAGTGTAAATTATTTTGAAAAATAACAGCTAATGAATTTGATTTTTTGCTGAAATATTTAATCAAGCGGAATGAGAGGAGAATATAAATGTGTGGAAAAAAGGGGAAAATTGCTGATGGCAGTTGTTCTGTAAACGACACGGAACTTACAAGAGATCCAATCAGATATTCAGATTATGTTTACTAAATCAGCGCAGTCGGAGCTTCCATCTTTTTAGTTAGACTGCTACCATCCCATCCCAACCCATCCATTAGTTCCCCTGATCCACCTGAAGTCTCTTGCCGTATCTCTGGTGACATCGTCGCCAAGAAGTTAACCGGCAAGTTTGCCTCTACTGCCATCAACCTCGAGTTAACAATTCGGTTAGGAAGTTGAAGCTTGGTCCTCTTCCAGGATCAGTTGAAGCAACGGCCCTTCACTTACTACTGCTATATTTGAAAGCTTACTTCTCTTTCCATTTCAAGGGGTGACATCTTTGACGTGAAAACTGCTAAATTCAATCATCGTTCTCGCAACTCACTAACTGCTTTACGTTAGAAATTTTTTAACACAACTCTAAAGTATAGTATGTGACTTATGATATTTACCTACTGCTTTTGCAATTGAATAAATAAATTGTTTCGCAATATATTTATTTTAATAATAAATTTTACTTTTTATGATCTTTTGGAGCAAAAGAAGCAATAAAATGTTCTTGTTAAACAAATTCTGAAATTGACTTGTGGAAAAATTGAAAAATTAAAAATGTGACTTTTTCATGTGCTTACAAATGAAATATTTTTATGTATAATTTAAGTTTCAATTTTTTACTGAGTTGCTTTTTTTATCAATTTTGATAATCCAAAAGGAATTTTTAAAATATCATGAATTAATATTTTTTTTATCAATTTAAAAATAGAGTTCAAAATTGCAGGTTGACTCACTTTACGGTTTGCAGGTCCGAAATGTGAATCCGTAATGATAATTTGGAGTAAAGTTATACACGATTTCCGAAATTTTATTTTTTTTTCACATAAGTTGCTTTTCGTTTGATTTTCAATTGAAAAAAAAATTTTTGTTTTTCAAAAATATTTTTTATTTAAAAATAATTTTATTTATTAATAAATTGTTTAAAAAATTTAAATTTAAATTATTATGTTCAGAAACATTAAATATAAGTGAAAATTAATAAATTTATTGGAGTTGTTCCATATTATTATCAATTTTTCAAGGTGGGTCAACCTGCAAGCCTAAATTTCAAAACGTTGATTTTAAATCATTTTTAAAAATTGATGTAAAAATTTTATTTTTTGCCAATTTAAATTATCTATGAGTCAAATTTGTAGTTTTTTAGGTCCTCTTTCCGATAACATGTTCATATTAATTATTATTTTTTTTAATAAGTTATGAGCAAAAAACTTAGGTGAGGCAACCTGCAAGCCTTTCCCCTATATTATATTAAAAAATAAAAGCTTGAAATGATTTCAAAAAAATTTAAATTAACTTGTTCATAAAAATCAATTCTGCAGAATTGTTAGGGGCCGTCCATATATTACGTAACGCTAATTTTTGAAATTTGGACCCCCCCCCTTCCCCCATGAAACACACTGTTTCATACATTAGCGCCATTTTTTTTGCTTATCGTAACAAATAGCTTGACCCCCCCTCCCCCAAAAAGCGTTACGTAATATTAGGACGACCCCTTAGTAAAAAATTCAAAATTTCAAAGATTTTAATTCAAACCTTTTCAAAAATTAATTATTTCTATAAAAATTCATGCTATAAGCCTTTTAATTTTTAATTATTATCTAAAATTTTAAATGAAATTAATTTTTAAATCAATTTTTATGAGAAAATTCTACGAGAATATTCATTTATTAAAATAAAAAAATAAATAATTTATTGAAAAATTAAATATTTCTTAAAATCGAATTCCCATTACAGAATTTTATCTACGAATTTTTATATAATTAAATTCTTTCGACGATTTTTAATAAAATTTTTAAGAATTATTACTTTCATTTTTCGAGGAATTCGATTAAAATTCTTTTGGAAAATTTTATATAAATTTAAATAGTAGATAATAAAAATTCATTGAATTGAGGAAAATTTTTTTTTATAATTGAAATTTTGTCAAGAATTTTATTATTTTTGAAAATAATTGAATTTCTGCAATCATTTTTAACTTCTCCTAATTCATAATTTTCTTATAAATTCTAAAAATTTAATTTTTTCTAGTACTTTAAATAAAATTTCACATTAGTTATAATCGAAATATGCTTTTAAAAAAATGTACCGACTTTTTTAATTTTGAAGAGGACCTTATTGTTAGTAACTTATTCAAATTTTAGAAATGTTAAAAAATTGCTGCAATTTCTGTATTAAAAACTATTTCTTTTTCGTTTCAGGTGAGTAATTTTCAACAATGATTGTACAAAGTTTACCGTAAGTATTTGCACTTTTTCAAAATTTATATATTTTTTAGAATTTTTAACTAAACTTCGTCTCAAAATAAATAATTTTTAATAACTTTTCGAAAGTTTTTCGAGAATTTAATTATTTAAATATAAAAATTCAATTTTTTATAATAATTGTAAATGCAAATCTTCACGTTTTTCTAAAAAAAATTAATTAAAAGGTAAATAATTAAAAATATGTATGTATAACTGAAAATATTGAAAATAATTGATTTTAAAAACATTTTTTTAAAAGAATTTTTGGATAATTATTCAAAATTAGTCGAATCAATTTTTAGGCAAAAAATCTATTATTTTCTTTTTGAAAAATTAAGTTTTTTCGAATCATTGATTATAAATGTTGTGAACATCTTATATATATACTTATGTTCTTCATAAAAATAAGCAATGTTTCATAATTCAGGAATGTTGCTTGATGTACAAACTTGACATAACTCTTGTGTGACACTGTCTCCCTTTTTATTTATTAGCAAAAATTATCTTTTGATTAATCTATATGTACCCTTATATTGTTATGTCTACCTATATGCTCCGATAGAACTTTATAGACATTGGTTGGAAGGGCGACTATCGCCCTCCACTTTGGCCACGTTCGAGGGTCCTACAAGTGGAATGAGTTTACCCTGTTGATTACCAACATTCGAGTCATAAAAGAACCACAGATTCTCTTCTCCCTTGATTTTACTAACTCCATAACGACGATAATAACATTTTCGCGTTGAATTCAATTGAAAAATTCACGAGTCTGCTATCTCGTGTCTACAACTTTCAATAATAAGAGGGACATTTCATGTTTTATTGTATAAAAACTGGAAAAAGTGCGTCTCAATGGAAAAAGTTGTACACTTTTTATCTCTATTTATAGGGACATACAAAAGTCAGGAGATTTTTTTTAGAATTATTTTTATTTCGTAAAAACTAAAAGTATACTAAATTCTGTCAATTTGTTTTTACAATTTTTAAAAATTGTTTACAATTGCGTTTTTTAGTTTTCTACTTTAAAAAATTTATTTACTCAAACTTTATTTATGGAATTTTTGGCTTATCATCAATTTTTCACTGTCTTAGCGTATAGCGTTTTTTTCCGCACTTTGACGTTTTTTACATTTTCATTCTTATCGCGTTCGCCTCATCCTGGAAAAGTTCTGCGCGCCAGAGCGACGTGACCACCAAGATTACTTTGAAATTTCCTAAAACCTTTCAAGGCATTTTTACGTGACGTTTTTCTTTTTCTCTAACGGACTCTAATCATTAAAACTGCTTGTTTATTTCTACATTTAAGCTTTATTTTTGCTAGTGTTTTTATTAATATAATATGAGTCGTTTAAATGAACACGAAAATTCGGATCTTCTGTAAATATTTAATAAATAAAAAAGGTTCATTTATTGTAAAGCCAAAACTATGAAATGGGCTGTTTTCGTAAACTTCAAAGCCAAAAAGCTTAATGAAGACGACGCTAATTTTAAAAAATGTATTAATGAATTATTTATTTAGAGATACAGAATAGGAAGGAAATAGTTTGGTTCTTCGGAAATGGTCACAATTTTCATGTTTTTCCAAAAAACTGGTTAAAACTCTAAAATGATCTCCTTTTATCAAAATTCAAAGTCAAAAAACTTAATGAAGACCACCCTAAATTTAAAAAAATGTATTAATGAATTGTTTGTTTAGCGATAGAAAATAGAAAAAAATTAGGTTCATTGGAAATGGTCACAGTTTTCATCTTTTTCCAAAAACTGTCCAAAAATGTGAAATAAGCTCATTTGTCAAACTTCACATCGAAAAAGCTTCATGAAGCCACGCTATTTTTTAAAAAAATGTATTAATAAATTGTTTGTCCACTGATGGACAATTGAACAAAATTTTTTTTAAATATATATTTAATGAATTATTTAAAATAATTTTAGTTGAAAGAAGAAGAATTTTAGTTAAAAACAATAAAAAAGAATTTAATTTTGAAGTTACAAATGATTGCAGAAATTCAATTATTTTTAAAAAATAAAAATAAAATTCTTCGCAAAAATTCAATTATGTTAAAAAATTTGTAAAAATTCTCATCAAAATTTCAATTATCTTTACAAATAATAATTTTTTTTTTCAAAATTAAATTATTAAAAAATTTTTTAATAAAATCCTTGGCTAAATTTCAATTATTTTCAAAAGTAACAAAATTCATCGCAGAAATTCAATTATGTTCAAAAATTTTTTTAAATTCTTGTAAAAATTTCAATTATCTTTAGAAATTATAAAATTTTTCTTCAAAATTCAATTACTTTCAAAAATTTTAATAAAATTCTTGACAAAATTTCAATTTTTTAAAAAAATTTTCCACAATTCAATGATTTTTATTATCTACTATTTATATAAAATTTTCCAAAAGAATTTAGTTAAATAAATAAATTTTTGATAAAATTCTACGCAAAAATTTAAATATTTTCATTAATAATAAAAATTTTACAGGAATTCAATTTATTATTTACAAACTTTTTATAAATTTTTTTGCAATAATTCCAATTTTTTCATAAATAATAATACAACTTATCGAAGAATTGAGGCCTTGGATCGAATAACTCGCCCGACGCTCGAAGACACGCGCTAATACCAGTCGGGTAGCAGTGAGTGGCCCAGAGGCGCTCACTGCTCACTGACTGGCAGTTGCGCGTTCCTCCGAGCGTCGGGCGAGTTATTCGATCCAAGGCCTCAATTTCATTTATCTTATTTATAATACAATTTTAATCGAATTTCTCGAAAAATGTTGGTAATTATTCTTTAAAATTTTATTAAAAATTGTCAAAAGAATTCAATAATTATTGAATTTGTTGATAAATTTCTTTATGAGAATTCGATTTTAAGAAACATTTAATTTTTCAATAAATTATTTATTTTTGTATTTAAATAATTGAATTCTCGTTGAATTTTCTAATTAATTAATTTTTTTGAATATTTTTGAAATTATTTCAAGTTTTTTACTTTTTAATAAATATGTAATTGAAGAATTTCTGAATAATCCAAATTTGATAGGGTCAATTGGGGTAAATGTAAACGGAATATGTATCTTTCACGAAAAACATTAGTTTTTTTTGTTAAAAGGTAAAATGGACGGATTTCTTTTGCATGAACTTGTTGCTAGTGTTCCCTAGAAAAATTTTATGAGGTACAAAAAATTATTGATTCACCTGAATCGCCTAAAACCAGAGACTTTCACGAAAAAATTCGTGTCGTGCCCGTGCCGTGCCTTGGCACGACACGAAGTACGATTTGTAATTCGTGCCATGCCTTAAATATTGCTTTTGAGATTCTACACAATATTCCATGCGTGCCTTTAAAACGTGCCTTGGTACAACACATTTCAAAAATTTTATTTGTGTCGTGCCTTGGCACGGCACGAATTACCAAACGTACTTTGTGTCGTGCCTACCCGAGTCGAAATTTAGACCCTACTTAGCCTCTGAAAATGTAGGGCTTATTCAGGTTTAGCAGTCGTAAAGTAGGGTCTGATTTCAATACAATTTTTAAAAACTAGACCCTCCTTTGACTCCCAAAACAGGCTGAAATTTGCCAATCTTCCATTTGGAGAAGCAAAGGAGGGTCTACTTCTAAGAAACCTATACCGTACTTTTATACCTCGTAGACCCTACTTTCATACTCCTAGACCCTACAATTAGAAAAAGAAAAATTTGAAGATTTGCTCAGATTCAAATGAAGCACTTGGGATGAGTAAAAGTGGAATTTTATGTGTTTTATAGCGTCAATATACACGAAGTGTATATAGACGCTATAAAACACATCAGTATTTATGAATTTGGAGTACTTTTTGCATTTGCAGTGTTTCAAGTAATGCATTAAAAAATAATTCAAAATTTTCTTTTAGAATGTAGGGTCTAGGAGTATGAAAGTAGGGTCTACGAGGTTTAAAAGTACGGTATAGGTTTCTTAGAAGTAGACCCTACTTTGCTTCTCCAAATGGAAGATTGGCAAATTTCCGCCTGTTTTGGGAGTCAAAGTAGGGTCTAATTGTATTAGAATTAGACCCTACTTTACTACTCCTAACACTCAATAGACCCTGAAAATTCAGGGTGAAAGTAGGGCTTAAATTTCGACTCGGGTAGGCACGGCACGAATTACCAAGCGTTATTCGTGTCGTGCCAGGGTACGGCACGAATAACAAAACGTTTTTCGTGTCGTGACAAGGCACGGCACGGGCACGACATGAATTTTCGTTTTTTTTCGTGTCCGTGTCGGCCCCTGCCTAAAACTGACTGTTTACATTTACCCCGAGATTTTCAAATTTTTCTAAAATTCGGGGTAAATGTAAACACCACTGTAGTTAAGCGAGGTTTAAGAAACAAGTTATTTCAAGTATACTACTGTTTTAAGGGATGGAAAAACTGAAAAAAATTTTTCGTAGATGTGTAGTAAATCAACCAGTTGACTGATAATTTATCATATAAAATAAACAATTAACCATTACAAAATTAGTAATGTAAAAACTTGAATAACTCGAATAAATTTTAATAGATTTTCATTCAACTTGGTAAAAAGAAGTTTTTAAGGTTGCTGAATAAGAATCTAAAATCGAATTTTTAAATTTCAAAAAGGTGTATCCAATATGGCGGATGAACCTAAAAATAATATTTTTAAAAATTGATCAAATTTGCTTGAATCTGGCTACTCGGGGGTTTTTGAGGTCGCTGAATAAGAATTTGAAGTCAAATTTTAAATTTTCAAAATGGCGGATGAACCTAAAAAATTTTTTAAAAATTGATCAAATTTTCAAAAAAAAATTTTTTTTCAAAGAGGACCTAATTTCCTTTTCTATGTAATTTTACATTGCCAAATTAATGAAATTATGAAATAGAAGCAAATTTATTCAATTATTTTCTTTTAAAATGTAGTTAAAGTTCTGTTTACATTTACCCCGAGTTTTCGAATTCTCGGGGTAAATGTAAACACTTAATTATTTATTAACTAAATTGACGAAAATCAAAGTCAATTTTTGTTAGGGCATTAATAAGGAAGAATTAAATATTTTTGTTTGATTTTAAAATTTATTTTTACGCAAATGCGAGACAAAATACTGAAACAGTAAAATTTTGATTTTCAATCTTTTTTGCATTAAAAAATAACTTACACTATGGCATTGCCAATTGTCAAAATAAAATATTGGCAATACTCAGAACATCTTGTAGGTGAGCTGAGGTAAAAATATTGACGTCGTACTTATTTTTTAATTTATAAATTTAGCTGAAACATCTACTGTTTACATTTACCCCAAATGACCCTAAACTTGAATTTTAAACAAATGGATTTGAAAATTCTCAAAGAACAATAATATTCTTATTAGTTATTAAATTTGTAAAAGGTTTGAGTTTGAAATTTTCAAAAATTTTAATTTTTGTACAAAAATAATAATAAATAAATATATATTTATCTAAAAAAGAAGTTATTTGTTTTTGAATAATTTTACAATTAAAGAAATTTGTAAATAAATGTAATAGGACATTTTTTTAGTGTCTAATCTTTTTAGAATGAATCAGAATATTCTTTAAAATCAGGGAAAAACGAAATTAAGTTTTTGGGGCAACCCTGATGAAGACGTTTCAAATGTACGTGTTGATTGAAAATGATCCACATTCAAACATCAATTTCTCTTCTACATGCAACTTGAGTGTTTCATAATCTCTTTATAATTAGTTGCGAAAGTTAAAATTGTGCAGAACAAATTTTTTCAATCATGAAGTTCGCAGGACATTTTTTTATACCAGATTTCATTTTATCTTTGATGACATTGGAGGAAAGTCAATATATAACGATAGTATCGAGCATGGACTATTTCAGTTTCTGAACATAGCAATTGGCGTAAAAAACGTTTTTTTCCTTCTAACAAGAATAAAGAGCACGCTGCCGCGACGATTTAGAATGAAAGGAAAGAATCTTTGAAAGAAGAGGTCGTCGTTTTCCCATTTGATATTCGAGGAGCAATCAAGTTGGTCCTAGAGCGGATTTTCGCCAGTCGATTACTGTAGTCGACGAATATATATGTAGTAGAAAAGGTTTATTCGAATCTCCGATAGATTCTTTTTGTCACCATTTCCTTCCCATAGTGTGCCAAGGCGGCAAATCGCTAGCATACGATATTTTAATTCGACAGCTTGTGAAACATCTGCTCCTGGTCAATGCTCCATTTTACCAGTGTAAATTTGCTATTCTCGAGTTGAAAAAAATCGTTAATGTATTCTGTCTCTAATAGAATTCTCTCTCTTCTGCATTATATATTTATTCATTTTTTTACTCAATTCGACTATTTTATTATTACTATTTTATACGACTATTTTTTCTTATTATTTACATTTAATTCTACAGAATTAAATTTGAGAGTAAACTGACTGTTTTGAAAATAAAACAGAGAAACAATTTGAACATTTTCAATTATTGTGGGTTTCAATTTAGAAGTGAATTTATATTTATATATCTGTTTAAAACAATTATTTTCGGTTTTAATTGATATTTATATATTATTGTTATTGGAAAACGAGGAAAAATTTTAATGTCGATAAAGAGTGGTTTTTGGTTTGTTAATTATGGTTCATTATGGTAAAATAAAGATGGCTTTTGTAAATTTAGTGCTTATGGAGCTTAAGACAAAATTATATAAATTAATCGACTTACTTAAGTTTAACTGACTTGTTAATTATTGCTGTATGCATTTTCCTGAAATTTTATGCAAATTATTAAAATACATATTTAGCACTTAAGCCCTTGCGGAGGAAAGAATTATGTTTGAATTAAATACTCTATTTTGCTGTATGTACCAACAATTTTTCTTAATTTTAAACACTGCAAAAATAGGTGTCTTTTTTAATATCTTAAAATAAGATGTAAGATGGAAAAATGGTATCTTACATCTTAAAATAAGATGTTTTCTAAAGTATCTTACTGATTTTTAAGATGTTTTATACGTCTTAGATATTTCTTCTATCTTAAAAAAGTAAGATACTTCTGTAAGTTTTTTAAAGTATCTTAAATTAAGATGTTTCTGTTGGAATAAGATGTTTATAGCGATAAGTTACTTGAGAATCGTAAGATGCGCCATAAGTGTAAGTTACTAAAAACTAAGATACATAAAGTGTTTTCCATAAGAGCCCATAGTTAACCTCAAAACTTTTTGCCCCAAAAATACACAGAAAATGTGTACGAAGATACTTTTAACATCTTAAATTAAGATGTTTCAAGTAACTAAAAAGTGTCTACCAAAACATCTTAGAAATGACTACCAAAACATCTTAAATTAAGATACTTCTTTTTGCAGTGAAGGTGAATGAAGTTAACAATTTTCCGAATCAATTTCACAAATAAATATCTTAAATCAATCTGTTGATAAGCTCATGGGTTTCTGTATTAAGGCAGCTGTGCTGTCGATACATATGAAACCCATGAGCTTATCAAGAGATTTATTTAAGATATTTATTTTTCATAACGCGGTGCAAAAAAGGGCACTTTTTTGCACCTTGTTATGAAAAATATCGTTCGTAACTAGTGCTTCGCTTCGCCTACAGTTTGTTAAAAAAAAGTGCTCATTCAAAAATTGACAACTGCTCGCACTCGTTACGAAATATACTATATTTGTGAAATTGATTCGGAAAATTGTTAACTTCTTTCACCTTTAATATTTAATTACCGAATGATAAATTCATTTCCTTTAATTTTTCTTAATGTTAATTATTAATAGAATTCTAGAAATGTTATAAAAAAACACGTTTTAAAAGTATTGGCTTTTGAAGAAGTCGAATTTAAAAAAATTACAGATTCCAAAGCTTTCATCCAATAACAAAATAAAAAATACGTGTTTTTTTCTTTTTCAAATAGAATTCAAAAAGAATTGTTCCAAAGAAAAAAAAAAATTTATTGAAATAAATTTCACCTGGAATGCCCCAATGTTACTTTCGAACATAACAACTCTTTGATTAATATAATAAGTAACATAATATTAATAATTTTTGGTAAATGTGCTTCAAATTATGAGAATTGTGAACATTCTTTGAATATACAGTCAATGAAGCATTTCTCCATTAAGGGGTTACATGGGTCAAAACGACCTGAAAACGTATGTTTTTTTAATAATTTTTTTTTTCATAAAATAAATAAATTTCTCTATTTGAACACTTTGGAATCTAAAAGTACACTATTAAATGAGAAAGATATTAAATTTTTGATAAAAAATATTAAAAATCAGGCCCGTAGCAACAGTTCTTCGGGCCCCTTTCAAAAAAAATTGCTTTTGCGGTGGTCAAGATATCTTTTGACTGCTTCATCTAAAATCAAAATACAAAAAATTTTCTGTTAGTAGGTGAATATATCTCGTGATTGAACGAAGGGTTTTCAAAGAAATTGAAATTTGGATGTTTGACAGTGTCTTTTATCAAAAGTTAAAATTTTTAGAACCATTAAGACCATGTAAAATCGGTTCTAATCAACAAAAAAAATATTCCTTCGTTCAATCACGAGCTATACTCATCCACTAACAGAAAATATTTGGTTTTTTGATTTTCAATGAACCGGTCAGAAGATATCGTGACCACCGCTTTTTTGGAAGGGTTCTCAAAGAACCTGTAGATACGGCCCTGATTTTAAATATTTTTTAACAAAATTTTTACAAGTTACTCTTTTAATAGTGTACTTTAAGACATAAAAACACTGAAATAAAAAAATTTATTTATTTTATGAAAAAAAAAATAATTAAACAATCATACATTGTCTGGACGTTTTGACCCATGTAACCCCTTAATATAATTAGTTTTTTTTTGCATAGTGGTTTATATTTCCATAGGTTTGGTGCAATTTAATCAAAGCCAAGCACGAAATATAATTAAATAAAATTTTACAATGAAACACGCGGAGAAAAAATGTCGTTATAACTATTGACATTTAATTGCTATTATATCTTACAGAAATTTTTTTAATTTCCTTTATAAAACAGCTACAGATGATTTTAACTCTATAACAAAAGAAGACTGTTAATTAAAAATAATTGTTATCTATATAATAGCAAATTAAATCAACTGATACAAAATTGTTTTTCTTTAATTATTTCATAAATAGGATCATAAGTTATTAATAAATAGTCTTCAAAATTATTGACTCAAATTTTATCAGTTAAAAAAAATGAAAAATTTTATTCTGCTAAATGCAAAAATGTTTCACGTTTATTTATGTTTCAAAATATCCGAGGAATACATATTTTCATTTTTTTAACACTTCACAAAATTGTATTATTTCCGTTAGAATTGCGTTAGCTTAAATCAATTATAAAAGGCTTTAAAACTATGAACAATTGAATTTCATCATAAAAATTCATGTGAATGCGGACTTGAATAACCAGTGTTGCTATAAATGACACATTTGCAAATTATCAGTTAAAAAAGGGAAAATATGTAAATTTTTTTGGGAAATATGTCTATTATATATTTTAGAATTATTCAGCTACTCTTTAAATCTGAATTAGTTAAAAATAACTAATTATTAGTAAAATCGTGGATGACTTTTTACTTCATCAATTAGTAAAAAATAACTACAGTCAACTCTATGAATAGTGCCGCAAAATTGCACAGCGTTTATGACTTTTCTTGGAACTGTAGTACCCCCACTGTTTGTATATTTCTCTCTTAGGGGAAACTCGAAATTCAGAAGCCGTGCTAGAGACGCTAAAGTGGGGATAGAGCTCGAGCGAGAAAGAGGAAAAGTGGCAATATTGATAGCGGCACTATTCGTAGAGTTGACTGTAATTATGAGTAGAGAATCACTAATTAATAGTAAATAAATAACAAAGAAAAAATAGTCAAATTTCATTAATTGAATTAGTTACTACAAATTTCAGTCATTTTTACATAACTTAAAAGTGAATTTAACTAATACAGTGGAACCTTGATTATCCGAACCCTCTATTATCCGAACCAAAAATCATTTTATCCGAACTTCTGTTATCCGAACTTTTTCTTGACCTTCCGAATCTTAACATTTATTTTCTCTATTTTTTATCATTCATATTTTTGCGGGACATTTTTAGCATCTTTCAAAGCAAAATAACGAAATTTATACCAAAAAAATCTTTAAAAATCATGAATTCTCTGTTTTATTAATTTATTATTATATAAATTAATATATATTTACATATACAATATACTTATATATCTTTAAAAAATGCATTAAATTAAATATAATATATAGTTCAACTGTCCAATTTTTTTACTTTAATTATGAAAATAATTAAAACCTCTATAATCCGAACTTTCGATTATCCGAACCCGGCCTTACCTAGGTTAGTTCGGATAATCGAGGTTCCACTGTAATTAGTCATTATTAACTATTTCATTAGTAAAATATTACTATTTGAATAAGCAGTGATTGACTTTTTGCTATCAAATTAGTTATTTTTAACTAATTCAAATTTAGAGAGTATACTTTTCATAAGGCATAGAATTTTACGTATATTTTGGTGATTTTGTAATTAAATTTTGAGCTTTAGAGTTTAATGTATGTTATGAAAATTTATTTAGAGAATCCGTTCACAATAACGGAAGCCTTAAAATTTATGCAATTCGCAAGTATATTTTCACAAACAAACGAATTCATATGTTTTATAGATAAATTCCAGACACACGCGTTATAGATAAGATCGTTCGTTACACTCGCATTTAAGACTAATCCTTCCTTTCCCGTTCATTTCAATTTCATTAGCTCTCTCGGCTTTCACCCTTCCAAAGTGTAATATTCTCTTGTGGCTATGCGCGCGGTCTCGACTATATTTATTCACCCGCGTAATTCTCTACCGGAAGGTTCTCACCGACCGGAAACACATACACGGATGTGTCCATTGTTACTGGTCCTCGCGCGCCAGCACTTTCGCCTCCGACACCAACTCCATCCTTCGATTGCTGACCACCATTCCCATCCTCCCTTCATACCCCTATTTTACCCCTGTCACGCATCACTGTTTTAAATTGCAAAATATTTTTGCCCGCCTCTCGTTTGTTTTTTCAATTTCTTTCTCGCGGAGTTATTTGTGTATTTTTTATATAATAGTTGTAAATTTAATAACGGTTCATTGAAAGATAAAAGGATTACGCCATAAAAATGGGTGTTAATTCATCAATTTTCTGTGCGAACGGAAAAACATACAATTTTTTAAGCAGAAATTTTATTTCTTAACTTGACAATTAATTTTAAAACTAACGAAAAATCGCGAGCGCATTATTTCTCGTTCCTTGACACTAAACTGAATAATAAAATTTTCAATTTTCGTTTTACATATTAATCATATTAACAAATTATATTAATTAATCATATTAATAGAGATCGTTCGCAATTAAGGGGTAATTTTTTGAAAATAATAAATGTTTAAATATTTTAATTACAAAATGAAGAAATTTTTATTTTAATTTTTATTTTAATTTTCATTTTATTTTAATTTTCAAAACGAAGCAAATCAATACCATTAATTTTCAAACTCTATTAGTTTTTAAACTATAAATTTAGTTTTTTAATTTTTATCAAAATCAATTTATGAAATACTTTTGATGAAAAATATTGCATTCGTTGGAACGTTCAAAACTTGTGGATCATCAAGCTCTCTAAATTTGAATTAGTGAAAATGTGAAAATGTTTACTAATTTGAATTAGTGACTGACGAATTGGCTTTTGAATTAGTAAATTTTATTAATAAATAATAATTTCTACTAATTTATGAAAGGAAATTCAAAGGAAAAGTCAGGGAAATCAGAAAAAGATTAAGGATTTTTTATTAATATTACTGGAAAAAATTTAATTTTGAGAATTCATAAGAAAATTCTGAATTTCAAGAAGTTATAAATGATTTCAGAAATTCAATTATTGTCAAAAGTAATAAAATTATTCGCAGAAATTCAATTACTTACAAAACTTTTAATAAAATTCTTGACAAAATTTCAATTATTTTCAAAAAGTTTCCTCTATTCAAAGATTTTCAATATCTACTATTTTAATAAACTTTTCCAGAAGAATTCAATTATTTTCATAAATAATAATAATCTGTAAATAATTAAAATTTTAAGAAAAAACAGTAATATTTTGAAGAACGTAGTGCTTTGCAGTTAGAGATCTGGCAACATGGCATGAACAGCTGATGCGAGCGCATGTGAATTAGTGTTGTTTTGGTCAGTTTTGGTTGACTTTCGTCATGGAGAATAGTTTTTCTTTAGTTTGACAATTTAATAAATTGTTTTTTTTCACTTTTTGAAATAGTGTATTTTTCAGTACTCAGCTTTATTTGAATTACCGCGCTACTCCGCATCTCCCACCGCTCTCAACAGTTGCGATGTTGCCACGCACTCCGCGTCACTCACGTCAAAAAAAATTACAAGTAACTAAGTTTTGGATAAATAATACTCTGCAACTAAACGGTCGATTTCGTTCTCTTTGAAGTATTATGTTCCTTAAAGATTGAATTAATTTTGCTCTAATTTTGAGTTGAATCTCTCCGCTGTGTCAAAAGTTATTAACCAAGTTGAGTTTTTCATTTTTTTTTTGCGGCCATTAGCTCAATGTTAAATACTGAGAAAAATAGTGAACTTTGGCCGTCAATATCTCGAAAACTATACGGTCAAATTGGCTCAGATTTAACAATAATATGCATTAATATGTCATTTAATTTTGCTGCAAATTTCAAACGAATCTCTATGATTCATGATTTTGAACTAACCTCCTTAATAATGGTTTTTCAACTCTTTAAAGCTCTAATTATTTCTCAACATATTACTATATTCCTCACGTGGCATATCCCGTGTGGAGAATATTTGGATATCCCGCGCGAGTCTCCCATATGGGATGGAAATTTGGATATCCCAGGGATATCTGAGATGTCACAAATATCCCAGGGATGTCCCTGGGATATCTTAATATCCCGCGAGATATCTCTAGGATATCCCTGGGATATCCTTTTGCTAAGAGGGAAGTTATTAGTAGTTTAGAATAATTTTACAGTTAAAGAAATTCGTAAATAAATGTAACAGAACATTTTTTTGAGTAGCTAATCATTTTTAGAGGAAAAAGTTAAAATTTTGTCTGGAAATCAGGTAAAAACAAAATTAAAGATTTGTGGTATCTCTGTATTATTAAAACTTACTAATTTACCAATTCAAAAGGTAAGAGTCAGTCACTAATTCAAATTAGTGAAAAAAGTTTCTAAATTCAGATTTATATATCAAATTTATATAATAATAATAACTTCCAATTTTTTTATAATTGGAATATAATAATTTTTGAACAGAATAATATTTGTGGTTGGCATTAAGCGCGGGAGAGATGAATGTAGAGATGACAATTTTGGTATATTCTGTATGTGTAGAAAACTGAAAATTGAGAAAGTCATATTCCATGTATGAAGTATAATTAAAGTTTGATCAAGTTGACAATGTCAAAAATGTAAAATGTTATTATGCGTCTGCCTATTCTCTCTTTTTCCGGCTCTTTGCTTCTACTCGAAAATAGTGGTGAAGCTAACGGAATGTTTGGGATATTTTTGTTCCTCTGCTCCTCTGGTGCACAGCTGTGCAATTCTTCGGCGATCCTCACTTTGCTTTCATTTCAATTTACCCTTTTTATGCGTCTTTTTTCTTCTTTTACTGTGTCGTTTTGGTGCTACCGATATAAACTCGCTGAGACAAAGGTGAATCCTTCCGTTGAAACACGTGGTATTAATGGATTTCCTAGAGTCGAAATTTTTATACATAAAAGTTGTTTGTAAAATTTTGAGTTTCAACTATCAAAAATTAAAGTTTTTTCAACTCTTGTTGGAAAAAAACTGCTAGTAGTTAAATTTGTTCTTAAAATAGTTCTTAAATTAGTACTTGAATTAGTACTTGAGTTTTTAAATTAGTTCGTGTACTAATTAAGAGTAAACATGGAATTTTTTCTAACGACGATTTACAATTATTATTTATGATAGTGTTTTTTTTATAAATGACATAACATTCTTTATAGAAGATAGTCATTAAGCGCAAACAAAACTGTCCGCCAGAACTGGATAACAAGGTTCGCGGCGAGTCACTATAATGTCTGATGAAATTAACCTTCTATAATTAAACACGAGCACGAGTGTAAATTAAAACAATAAATACCGAAACGTTGCAGAATGGAAGGAAAAAAGGTTGAATTTGTCGAGTAGTGTACACTGAATTTTTCGTGTAAAATATTTTTCGACTGATTTTATTTTTACATCTGTCAACTGTTGGTGTTTTTAATTTTTTATCATTTACAAATTTTACCGTAGTAGATAAACTGTGATTAGAAATATTTTTGTACTTGAAAGTGTGAAATGAATGAATAATTATAATAATTGACGAATAAAAATGAAGCAAAAGAAAAAGAAATTAATGCATTAGTGAAGTTATTAAAAAGAAATTTCGTTTTCTCGAATGCATGGTAATTGGACTTGAAATAGCACAATGTGGAATGTCGACACTTTATTATTAACTTTGCGAATTGGTCGATGGGATCGAGTAGCGCCGCGCTGCGTGTTCGATAGGCCGACGTTATCTTCTCGGTAGGTTGCATTAATGCACCTCCTAGTTATAGGACAAAATGGTCAATGCTGTGGGAAATGTTAGTTTAGGGGTCGAAGGGTCAGAGGAGGACTTAACCAGAGAGTGCAAGATCTCGCTTCCTGCGAAACACGGAGCCTGGCTGGCTCTAACTACACGGCAAAATGGATTCTGGGATATCATCAGCGATATGGGGTAATTATTAATTGTCACCACCGGTAATGGAAGTTCGACCTGCTCCACTCGATGCATTCCAGTGCGCCTACACCGCAGAACACACTATTATACAAATCGTGCGTAAGGTCTCTCAAAACCTTTCCCACATCCCCCACACAAATATAAGTCTCAATTATCTCTCGTGATTTATGTAAAACACATATATTTTCACTATATGCACTGTTCATATCCGTTTTAAGTGAGATATCATGTTTTCATCTCCGCACTTCTGCATTTAACTCTTTTATTGCTAAATTACATTCCGAGGTTTGTAGTTGATGCATTCATGTTATCGAAAAAGAAAAAAAGTGCATTCTTTTGTCATAAAAAATGTTTGTAGTATATCGAGAATTGATCTTCATAAATGTGTTTGTAAACTGATGAATTTATTTCATAGACAAGTTTATTGTTTATTTATAACAATTGTCATCTCATGTACGAAGATGACCACGATAATATCAAAGTTTCATTATTAAATATTAAAGAAAAACTAAAATAATAATTAATCATTTTCACTGAAAAGTGTAAATGATTAATAACTCTTGACACTGGCATCTAGAAAGATGCAGTTTTTTTCTAATTTTGCAATAACTACCTAATACGAACCACATGAAATAAAGATAATATATAGTTTTAACAATTCAGAAATTGTTTAAACAAATGATTTGTTGTTATTTATTTATTTTTTTCTAATTTCACAATTATTACTACAACTACTCTGATTAGCGAATTGCAAAATAAGAAAAAACTGCATCTTTCTAGATGCTATGTGTCAAGAGTTAGTAAATAACAACAATTATTTGTTTAAACATTTGATGAATTGTTAAAATCATAAAATATCTGCATGTTTTACTTCTTAGATTAGTTAATTGCAAAATTAAAAAAGAAACTGTTAGTTTCTAGATTATTTGTATCAAAAGTTAATAAATAACAATTATTTGTTTAAGCAATTTCTGAATTGTTTAAATCATCAAATATTTTCATTTCATACTTTTCAGATTAGTTAATTAAAAAATTTAAAAAAAATTCATGTTTCTAGGTACTTCGTGTAAAAAGTTAGTCAATAACAACAAATATTTGTTTAAACAATTTCTGAATTGTTAGAACCATAAATTATCTTTATTTCGTGTGGTTCGTATTAGTTAATTGCAAAATTAGAAAAAAACTGCAAGTTTTTAGATAGTTTGTGTCAAGAGTTATTAATTAACAGCAATTATTTGTTTAAATAATTATCAAAATGTATAAAAAACCGTTATGCCTTGATAAGTTAATTATTAAATAAATAAATTCAGCTGGATAAATTTCAAATTTCGGAAAAACTGAATGTCTGTTAGTGTACTACAATAAAAGTTATTAATTAACAATAATAAATTGTTTAAACAAATAATGATTATTATTGTTATGAATTAATTGTAGAATGATTCATTATCAACAGTTATATTTAATTTTAAGGCTTTTTTTATTATAATGTTAATATTTTTAAAAAAAATGGGAAGCCCAGCTGGCCCCCACTTTTCAACTGGGCTAACTTGGGCAGATTTCCACATGGGAAGTGGTACGAAATTTAAAAAAATCCAAGGTATCTGTAAGCAGATTGCTCAAAAGTCCCCAAGTAGAAAAAAATAAAAAGTTTCAGCAAACACTAATATTAATAAAATATAGAAAGTAGTGACAAACGCTTATTTTTTATTAATAAAATCAGGTCAGGAATTCACAACCTCATTCCAAAACGTCTTCACATCGTTGTGTATGTACAGATGGCAATAAATTGATGTCGCGATTCAAGTGGCGGAAGCGCGAATAACGCGCATATTACAGTCGGAATTTGGTTAAATGCAGAAGCCAAAGCTGTGACAATGAGCGTACACGTGGAATTCAAATTCACACTACATCCCTAAGGGACAAAATGTAAATCGATAATTCAATGAAAAGCTTCTCCTACACATGGCTTCAAACCTGAAATTTTACCACTATAATTGTTCCAATTTATCGAATTAAATTGTCTTCTCTTCTTAAAGAGAATAGTTCATTATGTCACGTTCGGAATACCCGCAAACAATAGTTTTATTTCATAAAGAAACAATTAAAATCCCTCACATTTATTTGTGAAACATTTTTTAACATTTTAACAATTCCTTTCTCAAATTCATTAAATTTTCCAATTTCATTTACTTTTAATATATTTAAAACGCTTCCAATTAAAATTATATGTAACAAAAATTTTTTTTAACGAGCAAATTGAAACAAAACGAATTACAATTGACGATAAAGTAACAGATGTAAAGAGATTTTTATTAACTAAACTAAATTATAACATTTAATTTGCATTGAAAAATTATTTTAAAAAAAAAATTTATTTTTAATTATAACCGAAAAAAAAATTATATAAAATAATTTACATGAAATATATATAAAATAAATAAATTTATGGAAAAAAATGGTTTTATGATTTCCAAGCAAAATTCAATGTTAAGAAATCAAAAGGTAGAGACTAAATCTGAAGTGGAAAATTTTCTTTTGAAATGGAATGAAATTCTTCTATTCGTTTTCAATACTTATTTTCCCACAAAAATGAGAGAGATAAAAAAAACCAACTACCTTCAGTTATACTAAAGATTTGCCAGAGATCAAATTGTGAATACCTGAAAAATGTGCATGAATAGTGGTTTTTTATATGTACAGCTATAAACAAACTACTTTCATATCGAATATTCTCCTCGAGAAATTTTTTCTCAAAAGAAATTAAATAAGGTCAGGAACCCATAAATTGCAATGGGTTAGTATTGAACAATTTTCTTTAAAAAATAAAAATTCCTTAATGCTTTTCATTTAAATCAAGACGTAAAGTAATCTTCTTCGAAATGAATATTTAGAAGATAGAATTTAATAAATTTTATTTAAAATATAAACTATATATAAAAGTGTTTAGTAAAAGAGGAAAATGATTCTTCTGAAAGTGACATCTTTGATGTTTTGATTAATTTTATAAAATTTACTCTCTAATAATTATTAACCATTTTATATAGTAAAAATTTAGCACTTATTCATTTAAAAAAGAATATTAAACAATTTTATTCAACTGATTTCAAAGTGAACTTTCTATATTCTTCGATTCAAGAATATTGTCAAAAATTTGTAATTTTTGTTTTTGTTTGACCGTATTAATTAATTTGTTAAAAATAATTATATTTTTCGAAGCATTGTATATAAGCCATCGTATACAATGGAGAATAAATAATATTTTTCGAGGAAAAAATAAATGGAATACAAATTGATATTTAAAAATAAGAGCAAATACGTTTTATCTACTCTAACAAAAAAATGGAGAATAATAAAACTCAACAATAATATTCGGTAAACAAAATTTTCATATTGAAATTAGTTTGAAAAATATTAATTACATTATTTATTTGCGTTTTTTTGTTTTTTCTTTTTTAATAAAATTGAAATAATAAAAGATGTTTCAATAATAGAAAAATGTTTGCCATTGTTTTTTAAAACAACACTGTTTTAATAATAAAAATTTCCAGTGCATGTATAAATATAGAATTACAGTAGCATTTAAATGATCATGAATTGTGAAGAAAAATGTGAACTTTTCACAGTTAGCAAAAATGAACTGCTGCCTGACATAGAAATATACTCTCATTAATCTTTGCGTTTAATCTGAACCTAGTGGAATAAAGTATTTTTTCTTTCAACAGAATTTATACCTTATCTCACAATCGTTTCGTTGTTTACTCGACTTCTTTTCTAATATATATTGTTGATGAAAATGACTATAGAGGTGGAATACTAGAAAATCACAATTTAGAGAAAATATGGAGGTAGTGAAAAATTAGTGTGATAAAGGAGTGTGTTTACTTATTAAAAATTACTTGAACTGTGAACTACTGGTACACGACAGGTGTATATGGGGCATTCCAGGCCAAATCGGAAATTATTTTGCTTTTGCATCTCAAATTTTTTTTAAACATTTTTTTCTTTTAGTACTCTTTGAAATGAGCTACCTTAATTTTTTTTTCAAATTTTTTCATAAAGCGGTTCAGGAGATACAGATTTTTGAAAAATGACGTTTTTTACGTAATTTTTTTTTAAATGCTCATAACTCAGTCAAAAATTGATCAAATTGGACGTTTTTATAATGAAAAATTTTGTTTTCACGCATAGTTTTTAATAAAAATATTTTTAAAAAAATTTAAAATAATTTACGATAAGATTTAAAAATTTTTTAAATAAAATATCATTTTTAACAATGTATGTATCGATCAATTTTTTTCAAAATTTTTTGTAAGAAACTAGCACTAAATTAACAATTTTTAAGCCTTGTCCGATCGTGGGCAAACGATTTATTTTTAAATTTTTATATACACAGTGAAAACGGTAGGCCTAACTTGTCATTTGACCAAATCACAATTTTACACAGAAAGAAGGTTAAGTTTGAAGAGACTCAGTCTGAAAACACATTTGCTGTGGAAAATTTGCACAGTGGGTCTCAATTCACTTCAACCCAAAAGTGCTTGCACATCTCGTTTTTTTTATATTGTTTCTGGGATGCCTCCTGATGATTTTAAGGCAAAAATGAAAAAAATCGGTTGGGCCCTTTTTGAAAAAACTAATTTTTTGATTTTTACATTCTCATCAAAAATGAGAAAGTCTTGGATTTGTGCGATTTTGAGAAATTTCTAATTTTGATAAATCTTCACGTTTCATGACCCCCTGATTCCAAAAAAATGGTTTTTAGCGAAGTGTCTGTCTGTCTGTCTGTAGAAAATTTTGTCTCGACGATAACTCGAATAAATTTTAACGAATCGACTTGCAATTTGGGGTGCTTTTTTAGTCCATTAAAATGAAGCCTGAGTTCGTTGGACAGCTCATTTCGTCAAAAAACGACAAAAATACAAAACTTTCAAATTTTCAAAATTTCGTATTTTTTCGAATTTTAAAAAAATATTTTTTTCCAATTTTTTCCTTAAAATTTGTACAAAAACAAACAACTTTTCCTTTAGACACTTTTTTGTATAACAAAAAACAAAAAAGTTATGAATTTTTTGAAATTTTGAAATTTTCAAAATTTTGTATTTTTGACAATTTTCAAAAAAATATTTTTTTTTATTTTTTTCGTTAAATACTGAACAAAATCAAGCAACTTTTCCTTGAGACACTTTTTTGTACAACAAAAAACAAAAAAGTTATGAATTTTTTTTTTTTTTTTTTTTAAGTTTTTGGGCCAGGTTTAGTTTTTATGTTTTTGGGCAGGTTTAGACAAACGGTTTATTTAGAACTAAAAAATTTCAATTTCGAATAAAAATATTTTTGCTTTCTCATCACATGAGAAAGTATTAGTTTTGGTCGAAAATTGACTTTCGCTAATTTTATGAAATCTCGACGTTTTAGGGTACCCTGAGTCTGAAAAACATGTTCTAGAAAAAGTATCTGTCTGTTGATACAATAATGCAATAATAATACACGTGAATACCTGAAGTAATTTTTATACTGTTGAAAATGACCTTTAAAATAAGAAGAGAAGCATTAGAAAACGTTTATTATTTTATAAGTTATTCAAATATTTGTATAGCATTAAAAATAAAAAAAGCTTGAATGAATCCCGCTTTCTACCAAAAATGTTAATTCATTTCAATCCGTTTGAGTTGGTTTTTTTACTGGGGAGTAACATAGGGACGTTCGTTTTTTAAAAGAAAGCTAAGATGCCAGAGTAACTTTTCTAGAAGATAAACACTTAATTAAAACAAAAATGTGTGAGTAAATAAACAAAGAGTGAAAAGTTAGCCATTACGCTCCGGTCTACACTACACAAAAAACTTGATACTAATACTTTAAGAATATTTCAGCTTCTTCTGCAAATCATGTTTCTGCTAAGATAGTTAGTATAATTAAAAATAACTTCACAATTTTAATCATCAAGACCAAAAATATACATTTAAATCCACTTAATCTCGCAAACATAAGCAAACAAAAACATGTGATGAGAATGTAATCCTTAAAGTCGTAGTAACTTTAAGAAAAAAAAATGTTTTATAAAA
This sequence comes from Leptopilina syphax, assembly GCA_032872505.1. Lineage (NCBI taxonomy): Eukaryota > Metazoa > Arthropoda > Insecta > Hymenoptera > Figitidae > Leptopilina > Leptopilina syphax. The sequence goes on along the minus strand of CM065469.1, from coordinate 25,109,377 downwards.
CATAATAGGAAACAAGAACAAGAACAAAAATAATGCACAATAATTGCAGACCACCGCGAGCGAAGCGAGCTATTTGCGCGCGAAGCGCGCAACAACACACGGAGCGCGAAGCGCGACGATCAATATTTGCGCGCCCCGAGGCGCGCTGAAACTTGCGAGCGAAGCGAGCCCCCGCGCGAAGCCCGGATGAGAATGTGTCCGCGCTTGCGCGGACAGATTTTTTTAAAGAGGTTAATCAACATATTTTAAGAAAAATACATTTAAATAGAAGGTATATCGATTTGAGCAATTAGAAATGACATAACAAAGAAGGCCCTAGGTGCTGAATATCTTGCGGTAACTTTATCACATCTAAATTCACGAAATTATATGACCTTTTAAAATTAGATTTTAACAGAAAATTCCTTTAAAAAAAAATTTTATTTTAGTTTTTGCAAAATAAATAGTTTTTTGTTCATCTGAGGCAAATATGTTATCAGAGATCAATTATAGCAGACTTAATTTCGAGTAAATATGTCATAGGGTCAGCTTTCTATCTTCAATAGAATCAAAGTTATGATATTTTAAAAATTACTCTTTTTTATAAGCTTTTATTAAAATTCACTTTTTTTAATTTTCTCGTTTCTGGAGAGTATTAATTTTAAAAATATCCTAATTTTTTATTTTATTATGTAACTGAAAGAAATAAAAGTACAATTAAATTTCCTCAGAACAAAAACATTTTATTGAACATAATGAAACAATTATTACTTTTAAAATGAGTGCTATGACATATTTACTCGAAATTAAGTCTGCTATAATTGATCTCTGATAACATATTTGCCTCAGATGAACAAAAAACTATTTATTTTGCAAAAACTAAAATAAAAATTTTTTTTAAAGGAATTTTCTGTTAAAATCTGATTTTAAAAGGTCATATATCCGACAATTTTGAAGATACAGTACTTTTTTTTCATTTTTTTGCAAATTTTATAAGCTTTAATTTCTCTATAGACATTTAAGACCTGATATGCACGAGAAAAGAGTAATTTTCAAAAAACTAAATTTTGTGCCGATTTTTCACAATTTCGTGAATTTAGATGTGATAAAATTACCGCAAGATATTTAGCACCTAGGGCCTTCTTTGTTATGTCATTTCTAATTGCTCAAATCGTATTTATTTAATTAAATGTATTTTTCTTAAAATATGTTGATTAACCTCTTTAAAAAAATCAAAAAATTAGTTTTTTCAAAAAGGGCCCAACCGATTTTTTTCATTTTTGCCTTAAAATCATCAGGAGGCATCCCAGAAACAATATAAAAAAACCGAGATGTGCAAGCACTTTTGGGTTGAAGTGAATTGAGACCCACTGTGTTTGTGTGATTTTGTCAAATGGCAAGTTAGTCATTTGGCCACCACTGCGTATATAAAAATTTCAAAATACATAGATCCCATCGTTTGCCCCCAATCAGACAAGGCTTAAAAATTGTTTATTTAGTGCTAGTTTTTTACTAAAAATTTTAAAAAAAATTGATCGATACATACATTGTTAAAAATGAAATTTTATTTTAAAAATTTTAAAATCTTATCGTAAATTATTTTTAAATTTTTTATTAAAAACTACGCGTGAAAACAAAACTTTTCATTATAAAAACGTCCAATTTGATCAATTTTTGACCGAGTTATAAGCATTTAAAAAATTTTACGTAAAAAACGTCATTTTTCAAAAATCTGTATCTTCTGAACCGCTTTATGAGAAAATTTGAAAAAAATCAAGGGAGCTCATTTCAAAGAGTAGGAGAGAGGGCCCTAAGGTGGTCACCCTAAGAAAATTTGTGTATATTAGTTAGTATCTTTGAATGTTTTTTGTTATTGTTATTATTTGAGAAGACAAAGATTTTAGTAAAGTTTTGAGGTAAATAGTCATATGAGTCTCGTTGTAACGTGAACGTTGTAAAATTTCTGTTTTTAAATGATCGAGAATTTTTTTTCTCAGGGTGTTAAAATCATCGAAATTAACCATTTTAAATTAGTAAAAATCGTTATAATTATCTTTATATATCGCACAATAATATTCCAAATGAATATAATTAATATTGTGCTTTAAAAAATTTTTTCATTAACGTTTAAAAACTTGTGTCTTGGCCCTAAGGTGAACACTTTTTTGTCCACAAGGTGGTCACTTTTGATTTTTTATGAAAATGTGTTTATACGCCATATTTATCAACATTTATCACTGTGAATTTGAATATTATCAATTTTTAAGTTTTATGATGAATAATAATGAAATAGAATTATTTTCAAAATTTTACCTGTCTAATACATACACAAAAAGTATCATTTTTGACGAAAGGACAAAGTGCAAAAAAAATATGTAATATGTTTCTGTGATTATGAAAAACATTTAATATTAAATAAACAACTTAATAATACGTTTTTTACATTTTTTTAAAACTTTTTTAGTGAATTTTTGTATAGTGACCATCTTGGGGCTACTTTTTTAAAAGTCGAATTTTCAACTTTTTTTTAAAAGTGCCATAACTTTTTTTTATTAATGAAATGAAAAAAACTTTATGATAGGAAGTTAGGTAATAAGATAGAGTTTCAAACGCCGTATTATTGACCTTTATATATAATTCCATTTGAAATCTACAGTCGTTCAAAAGATGGGTGACCACCTTAGGGCCCTCTCCCCTACTAAAAGAAAAAAAATGTTTAAAAAAAATTTGAGATACAAAAGCAAAATAATTTCCGATTTGGCCTGGAATGCCCCATATGCTTTATTGGAAAATTATTATTTAACACTGAAGAATAGCAAACAAGTTGAGTAAAAAATTTAGGAGTATATGAAGGTCATGAAAATCAATAGTTGAAATAAAAATTCGGTTCGAGAAATTAATTGTTTAGTAAGGTTAGTTAAATAATACTTTAGGTAGACTGGAACCGATCAATTGCGATAATAAACCTTGTGTGACAAAATAACTTTTTGAATCTTCAGTTAATATTTTATAATTTTTGCTTTCTCTGAAGAAAAGTAAATAAATAATTTTCTTTAAAGAAATATTTTTGATTTCTGGAGTTTGGTTTTTTAAAGTAACTTAAACTTTAAAAAAATTTACTTATTTTATAATAAAAAGGCTTCAGTTGTAGGCTTATTTAGACCTTTTTATTATAAAAAACGGTTTTAACAAAAAGGGAATTGTATTTACAGTTTTCGAATAGGAATTGACATTTTTTTTTGTTGAAAATTTAAGACTTAAAAAAATGAACCCTCTTAAAGTTTACAAGTCATTTCGATTTCTAAAGTTTTAAGAGCTATAAGAACTGTGGTAATAGTTTCCACAAACCCTCTTCTCTCGGGAGAGTTCTACGGAGGACTTAATAGATTTTCTAAACCTAAAATCATAGAAATAATTTTAGATTCCTAAAGTGTTTATAAAAAAAAGTTAGTTTCAAAGTCTTATGAATTTTTTCCAAGAGTAGCTTTTTCAACATCAGAACACTTCGACAAAAAGCGCAAACTTTCCTTTTCAAAAATTTGTGAAGTTTGAAATTTAAAATCTTTTCATTGCGACTTTTTTAAAAATTTTCATTTATTTTTTTATATTATATTTGTTTCTTTTTAATATGGAGATGATTAAAATTTTTCTCTCTCTAAATTTTAGAGATAAATTTAGAGATGAAAGAAATGTTTAATTTTGGAAAATAGTATTTTTTGTTGTTGTATTGAAAAGATGAATGTGAGTGATAAATGAAGGAGAATAAGGGACGATATATCTTTGTGAAGGTATAATTTCATGATAGCACATAATGTTGGTATAGGTTGCATCAGTTTTCACTAAAGTCGACCACACGTCTCACAGGGACCAGTGTATTTTAGAGTCCAGTCACGTACGTACTGCTATGACCACCACCCTGCCACCTGCCTCCCCCAAGTCTGTATCCACTCGACGCTAACAATTTATTTGCGACGCAGTGAACTGTCCTTCGTATTAGACCTTTTGTGATTAGTGCCTGTAGCTCGTTATCTCAGCAACGACTTTTCTTTATTTCATTGCTGCGACTTCGTTAGCACATAAGGACTTCAAAAATTTTTAACGACTCCAAAACTCTTCAACTCTAAATTAAATAGAATTCACTCACAACTCTCTCGCAACTAAATGCTTTCGATTATTCATTTATAATTAAAAAAAATAAAAGAAACTAACGTTTTGTTTCTAAAATTGCAATTTCTATTTTTTATCAGATTTCTTTTGAAACAACAGAAAATTTAAAAAGTAAAATAAGATCTTGTTTATTTTGTTTTTTAGCTTTTAAAAAGTTAAATTAAAATTAGATTTATACGTATCAGTTATGTGTCGGTTTAACTTAAAAGTAGCACAATTGCATCAATCTGCAGTGCTGTTATACTAATGTAAATAATTGTTGAAAATTTTATGCTTTAATTTATTGTTACATTGTTTGTCTTCATAAGCTTTTAGTGTATACAATCCGAAAATTTTACATAATAAGTAATTGTATCCCATGAGTTACGTTGAAACCATCTTTGTTACTGTTTTCCTTCAGTTAATGTATTTAAAATGAACTTTGCACAATATACTCAAGAGAGACGAAACTTTATTCTCTACATTAAAGAGACGTGTCATTTGTATTTCGTTTTAGAGTTCATATTGCTTTTATCAATCGCGACATATTATAACAAAATGTAACACACTATTTGTCTTTTATATTCTATGAAAATTTAATTTGAAAAAATTATTCTTATAGCAAAATAATTAATGATATTAAAAAAAACATTTAAACGAAAATGAAAATAGGAAGGGTAGATAAAATGAAATAAAGAAATTGTTAGTTTAAAAAAGAGAATTAACAAAATTTTAATTACAATTACAAAAATTATGAAAGTTTGTATGGATGATAAAAAAAATGTTTGTCGAACTAATTAAACTTTCTGTCGATATTTATGAGACGAGTTTTAATTATTCACTTCTAATTAATGCTCTTGTTACTGCAATAATTAATTTATAACAAAAGATGCGATTATTTTTATATCATCACTTTGGAATGTAATTAATGATCCACAAGTTCTGAACATTGAAATGAAAGAAATTTTTCGCCACTCTCTTCATTTAAATTACCCAATGGGAAATAGCCATTAGTCTACCATTGGTGCATTAATGGCCCAATATTGGAAGCTATTGGTTTTCTTTAGGTTTATTATTGGCACTTAATAATGTACCACTAATGGTAAAATCGTGGGATGTCCACGCCGATGCCAATAATTGGCAACCATTATTGGCACATTATTGGCTGCCATTAAAAAACCAATAATAAAAAAAAAATTTTATTAAATTTTATTAAATAATAAATTTATTTATTTAATAATTATTTTATTTATTATTATTATTATTATTATTTATTATTATTAAAAATATTAATTTTTTTAATTAATTATTTTATAGAAATGGTTATTATTTTCTATCACATCGAAATGTGAATAACCCTTTCGTTCAGAGTCTAAAAATTATTTACCTCACATCTATCAGTGCAAAGATAGGAGAAGACGGGCAGAATAAAATTCCACAAATATTCGTGAGAATGCTGCCTCCTTATATACTTTTCAAGTTTCATGTTAGTTGCGAGAGAGATTGAAACAACACCTCCTACGGAGCGTTGAGCGAACTACATACTTACCGACCGACGCTGCAGAAATTATCATGAAATTATCATCATTATATGTAGTTCGCTCAACGCCCCATAGGAGGTGTTGTTTCAATCTCTCTCTCGCAACTAACATGAAACTTGAAAAGTATATAAGGAGGCAGTATCTCACAAATATTTGTGGAATTTTATTCTGCCCGTCCTCTCCTATCTTTGCACTGATGGATGTGAGGTAAATAATTTTTAGACTCTGAACGAAAGGGTTATTCACATTTCGATGTGATAGAAAATAACCATTTCTATATAAAACAATTAATTAAAAAAATTATTATTTTTAATAATAATAAATAATAATAATAATAAATAAAATAATTATTAGATAAATAAATTTATTATTTAATAAAATTCAATAAAAAAAATTTTTTTTTATTATTGGTTTTTTAATGTCAGCCAATAATGTGCCAATAATGGTTTGCCAATTATTGGCATCGGCGTGGACATCCCACGATTTAACCATTAGTGGTCCATTATTGGGTGCCAATAATGGGACAATAATGGAATGGTGGCTCCCATTATTGGGCCATTAATGCGCCAATGGTTTTTTTCCCATTGGGTAGTAATAAAATGTTTACTAATTGAAATTAGTAACTGATTTTTTGCTTTTGAGTTAGTAAGTTTTACTAATAAATTAGTGAAAATTACTATTTATTAGTCAAATTTAAGCGAAGAAATTTGTTTTTAGTCATTTTATTTTCGTTAATTTTGTAATGTACTTTTTTTAATTTTGTTAATTTTTAGTACACTTTTTTTTAATTTTGCTAATTTTTAATGTACTTTTTTAATTTCGTTAATTTTTAATTTACTTTTTTTCCATATAAAGTAGATTGAAATAGTATATAAATTTTTAATTAGTTTCATTTCGGTGTATTTATAAAGTAATCAAGAGTTTATTGCCGAACATTGTAACCGATGGTGCGAAACAGTTTAATACACGCGATAAATCTGTTTATGCTTGATATTCTAAAATCTTGTTGCATATATGTATGTATATATTGACATTGGGTCTGCTTTAATTATAAATGGCTTATAAAACTAAGATTATTGGGCCAATGATGACAGAAACGCATACAACCCTTTGAATATATGCAGACACTGTGTAGGTGTATGTCAATTTCGTGAGTGTGTGTGAGAAGCATATCATACGTGTATGTATACCTGAGCCTAGGAATTACCACTTGCCAGAAGACCGCAATGCATACTGAACAGCCATTCCAGTAACCTATTGCTTGGTCATCTAACCTATATATATATATATATATATATATATATATATATATATATATATATATATATATATATATATATAGAATATCTGATTCTCTACTGTATAATAATAACCTGATCTATCGTTACCAACCGGTAAAAATGTAATACATCTCACAATGACAATATTCCTCGCTTTGACATTTTTATGCATATGTATACCTAACTTGATTTGGAGGTCACATTTTGTAGATTACTTTTTATTTTTTCCCTCCCTTTGGGATTTTCTGTTGGGATTTTCGTTAAAAAACGTCCCATGGATTTTGAAGGGATTTTACAAAAAGTTTTATTGTTGATTCCAAGATTGTTCCAGGCTTCGCACTCATCTACTAAAACCTACTATTTACTACATTTTTTGCGTTATGCTCCTATTTGGATAATTTTTTTAGAATTCAGCCACTAAAAGCTACTATTTCTGTTTTTTTAAAAGAATTTCCACTACTTATAATAATTGTTTTATCTCGCATTTAGTTTAATACGATCAAAGTAGGAAGGTAATTAATGTATAGGCTTCCTGTTGTGTCATGAAATTTAACATTTATTAAAATATTGAGATGTAACGGGATAAATACATAAGGTGGAGGAGTGATTAGTTTTTAAGACGAAGGTTGTGCAGTGACTGCTTAATATATTTTAAAAATTACTTAACGTTCTGAGTTTGGGGGTGTACAAATAATTTTTGGTGGGAAATTAGCTATTTTAATTGGTTGGATGGGTGACCCTCTGTGAATATCGCTACAGTCTCGGTTTTTTCGCTGATCGAGATATATCCGACGAGAGGTTTGACGCCCGAGGCTATGTTTGTGCATTTGTGATGGCTATCCAAATGTACATTCATGACTCGACGTCAATAAACCGGTTGTACTCGGGAAGTAGGTTTTCTGCAGTTTTCCTCTCCCCTGGCCAAATGTGCAGGCGAATGCGAGTACTCCTAACCTAAGTCGGCTGCAGCCGCAAAAGTAGGGACATGGAGGAAGAGTTTGTGAGTTAGAAGAGTTTAGAAGTGATGTTGAGGAGACTGTAAAGACCCGAAAGGGTAAACAATGAAATCATACTTTACTTTGTATACGTATATATGTGGACGTACACATGAAAAGGGCTCATTTTGGCACTATTGGAATTATCTATATGGGCTTATTCCTGGCAAAATTTTGAGTGGTCTTGGAACTTTTTTAGTTAAAAATTCGGTGAGTTACGGATTTTCAAAGTTTAGAACGCCAAAAACCTCATTTCGAGGAAAACTGAATTAAAGATTGCGATTCCAACTAATTGTTGTATCTCTGATTCTTCTTGGAAGTTATTCAGATAAGAATTGTTTCCAGTTCAGGGCACCTTGAAGACAAAAAAACCAACAGGTTTAAAATTTTTAAAACCACCCCCCCCTCTTAATTTTGAAAATACGAAAAACCGACAATATGGGCCCTTTTCTAAAAAGGACAGTTTTTCTATTAAAAAACCATTTTTTTACAAGATTAATGATTAGGTACAATTTTATTGTGTCATTTGAAGAAAAAGAATAAATATTAAACTTATTTAAAATTTTTTGACAGTCTATTATGAAAAAATTGACGCAATATCCTAATTTATTATAACATTTATTTATTTTTCTTTTTTTTATATTTCTTTTTGTTTTTTTTATCATACCAACCCCACATAACCTTGGAGTGCGGAATCCAAGGTATCTGTAGGCAGATTTCCCAAAAGTCCCTAAGCAAAAAAAAAAAAAAAAAAAAAAAGATGAAAAATCAAGAGGTTTTAAATTTTTTCACACCTCCATTTTTAAAATACAGATTACTTTTGCAAATGACTGACAAAATGGGCCCTTTTCATTTTTCTAAAGAACCAATGAAATCAAACAGTTAAATTATCGATAAATTAATTAAAACCACATGATTCGACTTCCCGTGTAGAAATTGAATCGTGGTAGTGATCCGGCCCTGATCAGGTTAAATGGGGCCCTGATTTGGAAATGAAACACTTTTTCTGATCAGGTCCTGAAGTGGTGTTTAAAAAAAGGCTACATCAGGGCTTTATAAGGCCCTGATCACAACCTGATTTGGTATTTTATATGTATATTTATAATAAATTAGCTTATTTTATCTGCAGTAAAATTTATTTCTATCATTTCATGTGAAAATGGAAGGTTAATTTTAATATACAAATTGTTTTATTTCTTTTCAATAAAAAACTAAAATTTTGTTAAAAAGTTAAAATGATTGCGACAAATCGAAATTATGCAGATTTTGTTCTCTTTATTTCTAAAGCTTGAACTAAGTTAGGCTCTCTCGCTTTCTCAAGCATTTGAATTGCTTTTGCGGCATTAGCTCCTTCCATAAATGTATAGTGGGATGATATGTATTTATGATTGCCCCTGCTATTCTACAAAAATCTCCAAGGTTAGAAAGATGATGCATTTGCATTTTTTGTTGAAAGAATTTAAACATTAACTTTAGATGACCGTTTCTAGCTTCCACTATCCACCTTTGTTTTGTTACAAGGCGGGATTCATTAGCATCCTCTGCACTAAGCTGATGCTGGTTTCGGGGAAGATAGAAGTGCGGGCATTTTCCATTCGATTCCTAAACGTCTTAAAAGACCAGTAGCATCCCTATATCCCCTATCAACAATAAGAATATCATCTTCCTGAAACCATCTTAACATTCTCTCAGCTTCTCTTTCAAATTCATTTTCTAATAAGGCAGCATCATTATTACGACTATCAGAAAAGTACGGACCTTGGATGACTAGTATATATAGCTATCAGGAGCAACTATCATCACTGGTTTCAGCAAGTGCTGACTTTTATGGAGACAATACGATTGACAAAGAGCCCTGAAGTTACTACTTTTTTGTATGTAAATGTACGTACCATCGAAGAAAGCAATTACTCGAGGAGTTTCTGGTTCCGGGTTATATAATTGATTTGAGAAATCAGTTACATGTCTGTTAATATAATCTGTTCTTGTTAAAGCTTTGAATCCTATATTCTGTGGAACGAACCGAATCATCAAAGATTGTTGCACAGTTGCGACAGCTAAACTTGTTGCCTGCCTAGTGGTATATTTAAACATCACTTTAAAGAACTCATCTGATAGACTCTATCGGATTTTACATATAAAACCTTATAACATCCTTCTTTCCGACATACCTGTAACCATTATTACAAGGAACTTTATCACAATATGTGAATAATTCTTGGAACTGTACTTTATTCATAGGACAGAGACATTCAAAATCCTTATCCGAGAGACTATTTTCATCAAAAATTCTATTTTGATTTAAAGCAACATTATGAATCTCTTGAAGAAAAGCTTGAAGGTATTGACCTTTGATTACGTAGGGGCTGTTAATGAAACATAAACCTTGTAATAGTGGCTCCAGTAAAAAACCTTCATCACTTAAATGATGCCTACAGGACTTAACATTTTCTGGAATGAAAATATTATGTGAAATAAACACATTAACTTTACACTCAATTGACAATCTTGTCAATTCATTACCTGCATTACATATAAGACAAGTGCTATTTCGTGCACTAATTGCAATCAATCAGTTTGAAACAGAATTCTTGAGATGGAGGCAGATCCTGGCTGTTTAAGACTAAATGTCTTAACCCTCCATCCGTCGAACCTTTTTTGTAACGCGATCCGTCGCAGGTGAGGAAAATTCTCACCCTCATAAATTAGTCCAAACTTGTTTTTTTTTAATGTTCATTAGAATTTTCAAACAAGCTATTGGCAGTAAAATTAACTTTTATTTTCTTTTTATTATTTAAATAAAAAATTAATGACAAATGAAATCGAGTATACGCGGTCAGTGGCATGGAGACAAGTTTCCTCACTTCGCGTCAAAAATCCCCTACATTTGCTACTTTCAAATTCAATAAAAAATAAATTAAAATATAAAAAAACACAAACATTTTATTAATGTAAAGAAGAAGAGTGCTGTAAAAGGTACTGAGAATATGAAATTATAATTTTTTGTATTTTAAAAGTTATAAATAAAAAAAGAAACTGGGTGAGGGAATTTCTCACCATGCAACGGATGGAGGGTTAACACAGACACGAAATAGCACTTGTCTTATATGTAATACAGGTAATGAATTGACAAGATTGTCAATTGAGTGTAAAGTTAATGGGTTTTTATTTTATAAAATATTTTCATTCCAGAAAATGTTAAGTCCTGTCGGCAATGTTATTTCACGATGAGGTTTTGCTCTCCGCTTTAGAACTATATGTAATTGATGCAGATAAGAATATTGACTAAAGAGAAACATTCCCTTGAAGATAAAATGATTAATTAAAAACTGTAAATAGAAGTGAAACCCAAAATTGACCATAAGCTGGCAGAAAACTTGCAGCAAGCTTACTAAACATGCAATTAAAGCTTGCTACAGATTGAAAAATGTTGTCGCCGCTTCGCAGAATGTAAGATTACCGTATGCTTGCTCAATAAGTTTGCGAAAAGTATATATGTTACAAAGTGGGGAAGACATTTTGCTATTTCTTACCAAACTTGCTATACTAGATTCTTGTAAGTTTACATGTTACTTAGGCTATCTGACAAAGTAAAAATACAATGTTTCAATGACACTGTTAAATGAACGTAAAAATCTGTAAGTAAACATGTTATTATTCTTAAAACTTCATTTTTAAATCCTTCATTCTCATTTCAGATTTGTAATCAGCAACTACTCCGCCATTTTAAATCCGCCATTTTGAATTTTTTGCATCAGATTCAAACGAAATAATTAATACGAAATTACCAACGTTTATTTAACGAAAATTTTTACTTCTGCTAATTATAATTAGCTAAAGTGAAAATTTTTGTCGAATTAACGTTGGTAATTTCAGTTTTAGAATATTGGGACGTTGTTCGGCTCAGTAATGGCACATTAATTGTAAAAATTTTGTATCTGCTATGATAGCAAAATACAATTGCAAATATTGGGACGTACCTCGCCCCAATAATATCACAATATTGATAAATATGCTTATAAAACCTTTATGCTTTCTTGACTTCACGTCAGAGTAGCAGAGTGAAATAAAATCCGTATAAATATGATAAATTAATTAGTTAATTAATAAAAAATGTAATAATTTATCTTAGTTTTTGTATTTTGTAAGTACACTGTAAAAAAAGGGATTTAAATTTTAACTCCCCAGAGGATTCTATAAAAGTCGCACCCATTTGGGAGTTTTAAAGCGAAGGGAATTGGGCGAAGGGAGTTAAGATTTACACGGTAAAAATAAGAATTAACTCCAAAAGGGAGTTAATTTTATAATTAACTCCCTTTTGGAGTTGATTTTTAACTCGAAAAATTTCACTCCCAACAGTGATGACCGTCAACTCCCTAAATTTTTTACAGTGTAATGGCAGTCAATATTGCGCCATTAACGTTTGCTGACGTCCAACCGTAATTAACACCACAAGAGTCGTCCCAAAAATATCTGCCAAGACTAGGTATCAACTTTGCCAGTGCTAGGCCGTTAATAAGCTCTGATGGTTTTCACACTTAGGGCGTTTTTAAAAAATTCTAAACATTAACTTTTTACTTTTCTTAAAATTTTGTTTTTTCTTCATTAATTAAAATTAATAATCATCAAGAAAATTAATTTCAATCTAATTGGTTAAATACCAATCAACACTCAATATGGAAAAATATAAAGGTACTAAGAAACACGTCGAAGACGGCGATCGCAGCTAGTAATAATTATAATAATACTTATAATCTATAGATTAAACTAATAAATATTTAGAGTAACGAAACTTTATTCAGAATAACATAAAATAAATACAATATAATATATTTCTATCTCTGAAAATTTGATGATTATATTTTAATGAATAATTTTTAATATGATTGGCTCATATACTGAACCAGTAAATGAGTAGTTGATAAAAAAAGTATTATAAATAAAAATAACAATTATTTTTTACACAAAATGGAAAATTAATATTTTTAAAGCTTTGTTTTTCTTGTATAAAATTTATATAGAAGAAATATAAAAATAAATGTTTATCCATTTACTCGTACAAAGCTTTCATTCACTGGTTATTTATATAAGTTTTATATGTTTCTATAAATATTTTAGTTTTAGTTGTTTTATTATTAATATAAAAAAATGCCGTTAAAAAATTAAAGCTTTCCAGAATAAAGTACTAGGTTTTTTAAAAATAATAATTGATCTACTTATTCAAAATCACATTTTTTCTAAGGATATCAAATTGAGACATGAAAATTTGTTGAAAATTAAATTCTTTATCCATCTAATACAGTGAGAAAAATGTTTTTTATTGTTAATACAAAAAACATTTTAATTTAAAAAAAAGAATTTGTCTTACAGAATTTATTACTTTTCGTTAATTGTATTTTAATTATGAAATAAACTGACAAAAGGATGAGTTGAAATTAGTAGACCATTTTTCAGTGCATACATTTTACATTCTGCTGTGAGGAGACGGCAGTAATTAATATCGATAAAATTGATACAACTTTTCAATGAACGGACAGAAACTCGGGAATATTTAACGACTATTATAATTATTAATTTGCTCGAAATCAATTGCCTGCCTGTTTAACATTTTTATCGATGCTGTAATATTCAAATAAAGATTTCGTAGTTTTTTCTCTCATCTTGTTCTCACTATAAAATAATTATTCACAAAAAAAAAATTTTTATTTTCAACTAGAAATGAAGTCATACTTTGAGATGCAAAATTTTATTGAAAATAGAAAAAAAAACGTTTCCATTTTTTCTAAGGATATTAAATTGAGACAAAAAACGAATTAAAATGTTGCAACATTTTGATTCGTTTTTTGTCTCAATTTAATATCCTTAGAAAAACTGTGAACGATTAGCCGAGTGACTTTTTCTATTTTCAATAAAATTTATCCAAAATAAATTCGAGAAATGTGAAACAAAATGTTTTTCACTTTCTCTTTTATAGCGTTACAATAATTATACCCCTCTCCTGCACGAAAGTGAAGCTCAGAAATGACGAAGTAGCCTATTACTGAAGGAGTATACACGTATAGTTGAGAAAATGTTCGTGTTGGGTCACGCATTAGTAACGAGATTATTAACCGAGAATATCCGGTGACTATGATAGACTATAATACTGAAAGTTGAAGGGGTGAGAAAATGTTAAAGACAAAGAAAAAAAGGAGATATAGAGGGAAAGCTTAAGGAAAAGTATAAAAGAGAAAATAACATAGTTTCCAGAAGTATGCATCGTTAGTTCGTTGTTTCCGCAACTTTGTATAGTGTACTGCGGAGGTTAAAATGAAAGTTTCCTTGTTTCATTTTTCTCGCCTATGACTTCCTGTATAGAAATTAGCCCTTCCGACTAGATAACCGGCTAGTTCGACACACCTCAAGTTTGAAAAAAACATTCTACTCCTGATTATAAGTTTCCTGATGAAAAAAAAGTTTCAAGTGAGTTTCTGAAACTTTTATAGCTCAATTTTTTTTGTCGCAACTAATTATTATTAAATATGAAAAGTTATTTTTTTTTAAAGTAATAAATGGTTTTTTTCTATGATAATGGAATAATTAATAATTTTTTCCCTTTTCTGTTATAGGTGAGTTTCTAATGGGAATTTTCTTCTTTACTCTGGTTCGTAAGTTTGAAAAATTATTAATATTAGACATTTACTTATTATAGTAAAAGAGAAATATTTTACCTACGTCCAATTAATAATATATATGTAACTATAAAGGAAACGTATTTAAATTGTTTTTGGCCTTAATTGGGTAAAATACAAATTATTTACAAATTTTTTATAAATTTCTTAGCAATAATTCAATTATTTTCATAAATTATAAATTACTTTTTCGGAATTTCAATTATTTTTAATACAATTTTAATTGAATTCAATTATGTTCAAAAATTTAGTAAAATTCTTGTAAAAAATTCAATTACATATCTGTATAAATAACAAAATTCTGCTCCTCAATTCAATTATTTTCAATAATTACTAGATTTAAAAGAAATTTTCCAAATGTATTCAATTACTTAAAAAAATGTTGATAAAGTTTTACGCAAACATTTTTAATTACTTTTAATTATTTTCAATACAATTTTAATTGAATTCAATTATGATCAAAAAGTTAACAAAATTCTTGCCAAAAATTCAATTTTCTTTATAAATAACAAAATTCTTCTCTGAAATTTAATTATTTTAAAGAATTTGAATAAAATTCTTTGCGAAATTTCAATTATTTTAAAAAAATTTTCCTGAATTCAAAGATTATCAATATCTACTATTTTAATAAAAAATATTCCTAAAAGAATTCAATTATTTAAAGAAAAATTGATAAAATTCCATGAAGCATTTATTTATTTTCATAAATAATAAAAATTTCACAGGAATTCAATTATTTTCAAATATTTTATAAAATTTTTTTAGCAAGAATTCTATTATTTTTATAAATAATAAAATATTTTACAGAGATTGAATAATTATTTTCATAAATAATAAAATTCTTTTTAGGAATTCAATTATTGTCATAAATAATAAAACTCATCGCAATTATTTGTAATACAATTTTAATCGAATTCCCCGGTAAATGTAATTATTCTTAAAAATTTTATTAAAATTTGTTGAAATAATTTAATTATTTCAAAATTTGTTGATGAGAATTCAATTTTGAGAAACTTTAAATTATTAAATACATTATTTATTTTAGTATTTAAATAATTCAATTCTTTTTGAATTTTCTAATAAAAATTGATTTAAAAATGAATTTCATTAAAAATTATAGATAATAGTTGAATTGTTGTTGTCATAGCAACAATAAATAATCACAGGACCACAAAATTTTTTTTAAAGAAAGTATTGACCGGACCATGTTTTTTATATGTCTTTTGGGTCGCTGAATTTGAATCCGAACTCAGTTTTGCGCCATCACGTCAAATTTCTTCAAAATGGCGGATCCAATATGGCTGTCAAATTTTTTAAAAATGTATCAGATTTACTTGAAATATGTTACTCGGGGGTTCTTGAGGTCGCTGAATACGAATTTCACCTTATTTTTTCAAAATTCAAAATGGCGGATCCAATATGGCTGACGTATTTTAAAAAAATTTATCAGATTTATTCGAAACTTGTTACTTGGGGGTTTTTGGGGTCGCTGAATACGAATTTCACCTTAGTTTTAAAAAATCCAAAATGGCGGATCCAATATGGCTAACGAATTATTTAAAAATTTATCCGTTTTTGAATTTTTGAAAACTAAGGTGAAATTCGTATTTAGCAACCCCAAAAACCCCCGAGTAACAAGATTTAGACGAATTGGGTGAATTTTAAAAAAATTGACGCCATATTGGATCCGCCATCTTAAATTTTGAATATTTACGAGTTTTTTTGATTGTTTAACATTATATAATATTTTTTCAGTGTTTTAAAGTTGTTTTTAATAGAATCTTCTGCTTATTTTTATTTAAATCTTGTTTACAGTCAGTTTTTTTCGAATTTTATTAATTTGTGAAGAAACTTGATGTATGATGGCGGAAAACTGAGTTCGAATTTGAATTCAGTGACCCAAAAATCATATAAAAAACATAGTCCGGTCAATACTTTCTTTAAAAAAATTTTGTGGCCCTGTGTAATTATTAACCAAAAAAATTTATATTTGAAGTAAACATTACTTTCTAATTGAATTAAATATATTTTATAATTTAATTAAATAATTTGTATATTCAATCAAATTTATTACCTTCGCTTCGATTTAAAAAGCTTTTGATTACTAAAGAAAAGTTTATAAAAGCGATAATTATGTTTGATTCAAAGACCTATTTTTTTCAGTGCAAATAATCATATTGTAATATTTGCAAAAAACTTTATTTTTAGTCACTGATTTTGCCATTTGTTATGGAATTTTTTTGTTTTTTTCGCAAAAAAAAATCGCCAGAATATGGTTGTATGAACAGTAAAAAATTTATCGTTAGACAAAGTTCAACCACTTGTTTGGTGTGATTTCACAATATTGGCATTTTTTCATTCATTCTCTATATACGCAGATAAAAATAATGAATGCAGTGCTCACTAGGGATTAAAAGTATAACGACTCGATTTGAAAATTGTAGAATGGCTACAATTTCCCTGCGCATGGGTTCAATTAATAGTTTTATAAAAAAATTTTAATTGATAGTAGGATTTTTAAAATATAATTCAGTTTTGTTGAAAATTACAAAAGAAAAATAATCGCAATATAATAAAAAATTGCTAGAGAAAAATAAGAAAGAGAAAGAAATAAAGAAAGAGAGAGAGAGAGAGAGAGAGGGATGGAATGAAATTTTGAAATAATTAAGGAAATAAATTACAAGGCAGTAATACAACATTAATGATATTTTACGGTTGCACATTTGAAATTAGAGAACTACCAATATGAGAGTGCCTCTGAATCGTTTTGAATCTAACGAGACTCTCTCGAGAGATGTTGGACTCTTTAGCCATTGCAGCTATACTTTTCAGCACTTTGAGGCTTTTTATCGTCGAATACCGTTTATAACTGCAATTGCGAGGGAGGAAAAATTTAATAAAAATGAAGACGTCTTTAGTGCTCGTAGGAATTGCTCGTAAAATCAACGAAAGTTCGCCTCGCTCTTTGCTGTGTCGTACAACACACGGCAAAGCCACTAAACAATAATTATGACAGTAAAGTCGTTTTTATCACAACGAGACAGGTCTAGACCGAGAACGAGTTGCTCCACGTCCGTCATAAAGCTCAACGTTTTGAATATCAAGTATTGTGTGTTTTGTGTTTTGTGGTTACCTATAGTACACAGGGAAAGAATACGAAGGGAGCTACTAATAATATTTGCATTTTATGAGCGTCGTGCTGCGATGAATGCAAGAGTGGAGAGGGTGAAATTTCTTTGATGCTTGCGAGGATTGGTCGGACATGAAGGAAGAAGAGAGAAATATGATAAACAGAAAGAAGAAACGAAAGGGGAACGATTGTTAGGAAGCAAACATGAGAAATAAATCTTGTGGACGTTGTGTGATTACTCTCCAAGATGTGCAGAAGGTAATTTATTTAAAGTGTTTACAACATTTGGGCAAACTCTTGTCGCTTGGATACAATGGATCCATATAGCGCAATTTAGGATAGAAACTTTTACCGGAATTTCTTCTTCTTCTTCTTCTTGATTGAAACAAAGATTCGAGTTTATCACTATGCAATATTTTTCCCACTTTTTGAACTATTTACTTCTCGCTAAATCAAAATTAATAAAAAAATGTTAATAAATTGACGAACAGTCGTCCAGCAAATGATGTTGTAATAATTTTACTAGCAATCAGTAACAGTAGAATTTTACTAACGATTGAAGGGTCGATCAAAAAACGTAAAGTTTTCTAAGACTCTCAATTTGAGATTATTACAGCATCAAAACGTTGCATCACAACAATTTTTATACGTTTTTTGTCTTAATTTCATATCATTAGAAAATTTGCACCGGTAAGTATTAAGTACCTTAAGTTCAAAATCATTGTCCAAAGAATAAAAAATTAAAAAGTATAAATCACAATTTTTGAAGGAACATTCTCGTAATTTTTACACATATATGTACGAAGTGGTTACAAAAAATTAGGTTTCTGAGATATTTAGAGAGTAAACATTTACCAAAATTCTCAACAATTTTGATAAGGTTTTTGTCTCAATTTGATATTCTTAGAAAAACTTTATCCTTATATTGAAATTAGTATGAAACATTAAAAAAAATGGTTGTCAATGAATATTAATTCGATTATAAAAAAGTAGTTATTTTCTTGAGGTCATATATGTAAAGCGGGGTGTTGCGAAAAATGTTATAAATTGTTTTCACATACGAAACACTACGAAAGTGTGAGGCACGTGTTTTTAGAGCAAAAGACACTCGACGCGATGAGAAGAATCTTTTATTCATTCTGACGCTAATTAAAGGTAAACCGTACCTACTCAATAAATGTCTAAGTATGCAAAACAGTATATAGAGAAACAGTTCGTGTTGAGATGGATGAGTGAAATGGAGAGAAGGTGCGAAAGAGAGAAAAGGGATGTGCTCATGTGAGTCTTCGTTGTTTGTAGAGCTTCTTACAAATTAGCCATGAATATTCATACGTTAAAATGACGTAAAATTGTAAATGGCATATAGCCCAGTTTTCAAAAGCACGAAATGAAAATTGTTCAAAATTTCGTTGACAAGTATTTTTCTTCTGAAATTTATGAAACTTCTAAAATTCGATTTTTTAATTTATTTTTTTTCTATTGGAATTTTTCTATTGAAACTTCTATTGAAAAGAAAAATCAGGAAATTCTGGGAAATGTCGGGGAAAATAGAATTGTTCAGGAAATCAGGAAAAAGTCAGTGAACTTTATTAAAAGTACTGGAAAAATTAAATTTTTAGAATTCATAAGAAAATTTTGAATTTTGGGGTAATTTTGGTTTGCCTCTTAAACTATAAATTGGATATAAAACGAGTTGCGTTTACAATTTTCATAAATAATAATGAACTTTAAAAGGTTTCAATTTGAAATTTTATAAAATTTCAATTTTCAATTAATTTAATTAGAAACTTTCTTGAAAATAATTAAATTCATGCAACAAAGCATGAATTTAATTATTTGCAATAAAATTTCACGAAAGAATTTAATCATTCTTAAAATTTTTAATAAATTTTTAAGCAGAATTTCAATTATTTTCAAAAAAATTTCTTGACAAAATTTCCATTATTTTCAATAAAATTTCTTACAAAAATTCAATTACTTTCAATACAATTTTAATAAAATATCTGAATTCAATAATTTTTAGAAATGATGATCAATTTCTTTGAAGAATTTAAATTATTTTGAACTTTTTTCAGAAATTCAATTATTTAAAAAAATTTATCACAGAAATTCAATTATTCTTAATTTTTTTTAATTTCTTGTCAGAATTTCAATTATTTTAAAATTTTTTGCAAAAATTCAATTACTTTCAATATACAATTTTAAAAAAATATCTAAATTTAATTATTCTTACAAATGTGGATGAATTTATTTCAAGAATTCCAATTATTTTGAAGTTTTTGCAGGAATTCAATTATTTTCAATAAAATTTTGCAAAAAAAATCAATTATTTTAAAAATATTTTTGAAAAATTTTTATAATTCAAGTTTTTCTGAAATTAGTTAAATTTTTCAATATACATATATCAATCTTTTTTACTTAACACTAAATTAATAGTTCTTGGGGATTTTAATATTCCTCATTTTGTTGAATACTTAAAAAAATCTAACTCTACTGAATTTTATCATCGCAACATTAAGTCAGAATCACTTTTAAGTTTCGCTCGTACTTTTAACTTAGCACAATATAATAATGTCAAAAACGATTTTGGACAGATACTTGATTTTATTTTTTCTCCAATTGCTTTAAACATTACTAGAGCTATTTTTCCCATGGTCAATCCTGACAATTATTATCCACCCCTTTCTTTTATTTTCCATGTGGTATCAAGCTCAAGTATATTGTCTTTTCCTTCTAATAGTTTAAATTTTAGACGAGGAAACTATGAATCTCTTTATTTAGAATTTCTTTCATTTAATCAAAATGACATTTTTATTGAGACAAATATAGAGTCTCAATCACTGCGGCTTACTGAAATTTTCAAGGACTTGATACATAAACATAAATCCTTAATGGTTCACAGGAGATATTATAAGTGATATAAAATTAAAACGGACTTTGTTAAGACGTTATCGTCAAAATCATTGTGAGTATTTAAAATTGCAGTTACATTCTTTTAGTTTAAATTTAAAAAGTAAAATTCACACAGCTTTTATTAAGCATCAAACAACCCTTGAGAATCAAATATTCTCTAATCCTAAGCAATTTTGGAAACAAATAAAAAATAACAAACATAAATCTCGTATACCCGAGATAATGAAATTAAATGATAAAAATCTCAATGGTTTTTAAGATGTTGTTGATGGTTTTGCTGATCTTCTTTCCTCTGTGTACCATTTGGATCTTGTTTCACACGTGAACCCTAATCCCTTTGTACTTTCATCCACATCATCTTCTATTGATTTTCAATTATCTCCCGCAAATGTTAATAGTGCTATTAAGTCTTTGAAATCTACTTTTACTTCTGGGGTTGATGATATTCCTGCGCTTTTATTGAAGGATTGTCGTCCCTTTATTTGTGATTCTTTATGTATTATATTTAACACTATTCTAAAAACTGGTTATTTCCCTGATTGTTGGAAAACAACAAAAGTTGTTCCTGTTTTTAAATCAGGGAAGGTTGACAGTGTTTGCAATTATCGTCCTATATCTGTGATTACTAATTTTGCTAAGATTTTTGAGAAATCCATTGCTTCACAAATAACTTCTGCATTGTCAACACAATTGTCAACAGCTCAGCATGGTGGTGTAGCAAAAAGATCTACAGTTACAAATCTTATATCAATTACGCAATTTATTAATGACTCTTTTGAAAATAACAATCAAGTTGACGTTATCTACACTGACTTTTCTAAGGCTTTTGACAAAGTTGACCATTCTATTTTATTTGACAAATTATCTCGTCTGGAAATCCCTTCTAACTTAATCAAAACTCTAAAATCTTATTTAACTAATAGAACAAATTTCGTAAGTTGTGAGGGATTTTCATCTAAGCCGTTTCTCTCAACGTCGGGCGTGCCACAAGGGTCTGTTTTAGGTACAGTTTTATTTACAATTTATATTAATGACGTTGTGAACACTCTCGATGTTGGGAAATTGTTGTTTGTTGATGACTTTAAAATCTTTGCTAGGATTTGTTCATTAAGTGATGTTGCACTTTTGCAAAAAAATCTTGACACTTTGTCAGATTGGTGCACATGCAATAAGATTTTAGTTAATCCACTTAAATGTTGTGTTATATCTTATTTTAAATCAAATTTATCACCAATAATTTCTGACTACACAATTCAAGGGACGACAATACCTCGCAAACAATCAATTCGAGACCTTGGGGTAATTTTCTCACATAATTTAAATTTTAACGATCATATTTTGGATGTTTACAGCTCTGCATCTAGGGCCTTAAGCAATCTTTTTAGAAACACTCGCAATCTTAAAAATATTAAAGTTTTGAATATTTTATTCAACCTTTTTGTTAGAAGTAAAATTGAATATGCTTGGCTCGTTTGGGAACCACATTTTAAAAAAGATTTGCTTCTCTTAGAAAAAATTCAAAAACGTTTTCTTAAATATTGTACTTTACTTAAAACTAATAATTATCCTCCTCAAGGCTCTGATTATCCTTAACTTTGTAAAGAACATAATATTCTTACACTTGACCAACGTAGTAGCATCACTAAGTTCAAGTTTATAACTAATCTTATAAATAACTCTATTGACTGTCCAGAATTGTTATCTTTTTTAAACTTTAAAATTCCGAGATTTAATAGTAGACACTATCAACCTTTTCTTAATGTTGTACCTTCTTCGTATACAAGTTTTCATGCGCCTATGTATAATGTCACAGAGACAATTAACTTTTTTATAGAAACTCTTCTATTGATATAGATATCTTTACATCTGCGATTTCAGTAATTGTTAACCAACTAACACGTTCACATTCGGACACACCATAATTTTACTGTATCTCAAACTTCGTACTTTCAAAAACTTTATTTTTGTTTCATTATTCAACATTATAATTGTGTTTTATAATTATTATAGTTTATTATTTTGTTTGTATTGCCCATTAATGATCTTTGTGATTGAGGGCTTAGACTTAAATAAATAAATATATTTAATTAATTAGTGAAAATAATTATCTTATGGAAGAACTTTAGTCAAAAACACTAAAAACAATGAATTTTAGAAAAGTTACAAATAATCGCGGAAATTCAATTATTTTTAAATGCAACAAAATTCTTCACAGAAATTCAATTATTTTCAAACATTTTTTTAAATTCTGCTTAAAATTTCAATTATTTTTAAGAATTTGAATGAAATTCTTCTCTGAAATTCAATTATTTATACAAAAATTTGAATAAAATTCTTAACAAAAATTTCAATTACTTTAAAAAATTTTAATAAAATTGTACGTAAACATTTAATTATTTTCATAAATAATACAAATTTCACAGAAATTTAATTATTTACAAATTTTTTATAAATTTCTTCGCAACAATTTAATTATTTGCATAAAAAATAAAATTTTTTTCAGAGATACAATTATTTTTAAAAATAATAAAATTCTGTTTATGAAATAAATTATTTCATAAATAATAAAACTAAACGCAGAATTATAATTATTTTTAATACCTACAATTTTAATCGAATTTCTCAATGAATGTTATTGTTCTTAAAATTTTTATTAAAATTCTACAATAGAATTCAATTATTTCAAAATTTGTTGATAAAATTCTTTATGAGAATTTATTTTTAAGAAGTAATCAATTATTTAATAAATTATTTATTTTTGTATTTAAATAATTGAATTCTCGTAGAATAAGAGTTTTCTAAAAAAAATTGATTTAACAACGAATCACAGGAAAAAAGAAGTGTTATTATAACACTAAAAGTAGTGTTAAAACTACGCGCAACATTTTTAACCGACAGTGTGTGATTTTAACACTTTATTGGCGTTAAAATAACACTGGAATGTGTTAAATTAACACTAGAGGGTGTTAAATTAATATACATTTTAAATGGGGTTGAAATAACACAAAAATTGTGTTAAAACAACATCACCTGAAAACTACACGCAACAAATTTAACACATATTTTTTTCTGTGATTTCAGTTAAAATTTTAGATAATAATTAAATATTAAAAGCAATATAGCATAAATTTTTAGAAATAATTGAATTTTTAAAAAGTTTCTAATTAAATTTTTGAAAATTTGAATTTTACATACTTTTACCAAAAATTCTGTAGAATTAATTTTTTTTGAAAAAGTTAAATTGCATTTTTTTAAAAACTATTTGAAGATTTTTCTAATATATGTGACAGGGACAGTTAAAAGGGACCTACGGTTCGAAAAAATCAATTTTTATTGATTAGTGATTCTTATAGACCGTACACGGAAAAAAAAAGTACGTGAATCCTTCCTTGAAAGTGCTTGACTTTTGGATAGAACACAAAGTACAAGGCTGTATCATATACTTTTTATTAGAAAATATAGAAAAGTCCTAGAGTTATTTTAGTACTAGTAAGGGCAACAGTGTTTTTTAAATTTTAACGAAAAGTCATTTGTTCAGTTTTATAAAGTACGTGAAAGATTAGTTGACTGCGCTTGAAAATTCTGTAGACCATGCGCAGTGTGCGTTGTGCGTTTCTACCCAAGGTAAATGCCAGCTGATCGTCTGTTTCCATTTGTGTTAATTTCAGATGTGAATATACTATTATTTTATGAAAAACAAATAGTGTTAATATATATTTGTCTTCAAGAATTGACTTTCAAAAACATATTTTTTGTTTTGTGTTTCTCACAAAACAGAATGTTATGTAAGTCTCAGTTTTTAGTGATTGTTCTTTGTTTGTGTGATTAATTATCCAAATATGTGAATGAATGAGTGAATTTCAGAAAAACTGTGTGAACAAGTGGAAATTATTTTTTTTATTTTACAGTTTTTTTGAAAGTCAATGAAATTCTCAAGCAAGGTACTAGAAATTTTCATTGACTGCTTTTGAAACTCTCATGCAAAAGTACTAGACTGTTTTTAGTATTTTGTGTCGTATCCAAAAGTCAAGTACCGAGTCAATGAAAATTTCACGTACTTTTTTTTCCGTGTAGGTCCCTTTTATAACTGTCCCTGCACAGAAAAAAGTGAGTGTTATTTTAACACTGAATTCGGTGTTAAAAGTGTCTGCATCAAACTTTAGCTCGGAAGTGTTATTTTAACACCGAAAATAAGGTAAATTTTCTATTATAGAAAATTTATCCTCACTAAAA
Organism: Leptopilina syphax; assembly: GCA_032872505.1. Classification (NCBI taxonomy): domain Eukaryota; kingdom Metazoa; phylum Arthropoda; class Insecta; order Hymenoptera; family Figitidae; genus Leptopilina; species Leptopilina syphax. Next base: position 25,084,489 of record CM065469.1, on the reverse strand, counting down.
TTACCCTACCAAAATTTACCCGCATCAAAAACAACACTCGCTTTTCTCTGTGTGTCACATATTAACTTTTGGCTATGAAAATGGTTAATAATTATTAGAGAGTATATTTTATAAAATTAATCAAGATACAAAAAATGTGACTTTCAGAAGAATCGCCCATGTTGAAAATTACTTCTTGGCTGAATTTAATAACAATGTAGATAATTGATAAAGAAAATATTTGCATGTTTATATACGATTTCGAAATTTATATTACAAGTGCACTTTAGTTTATGCTAAATTATCAAGTTTGAATCTGAAGCTGATCCAACCGATTTGACACTTTTGTTTGTGCTTCGCGCCACTCTTTAATATATAGCAACGGCAACAGCACGTTCGGAAAAGTCGGTAGTCAGAGGTTTAAAGGGGTGAAACAACCACTCGCGATCGACCTTTCGAAGCACGTTCTGAATGATCTTCAAGAAGTTTCTGGTAAACAGATATTTCAACTCGCGACGCTTCTTCTCTTCTCTGCATAAACGTTATCTGCCCCGATGGCTTTATAGCGGACTACTCTTTTCTCAAATCCGGATGCACACTTTTTCAGTACTTTAAGCCGTAAACTAAGTTTCCTCACCCATAGTGAAACTTGTAAATGGAAAATAGATCCATAGATTTTGTTTGCCAAATGCCATGTATAGTCGACTCACTATCTATAAAAAGGAATTACTTTTTCTTAATTTTTTAGAGAATATAAAGAAAAAGTTAAAAAAAAAAAATTTGTTGCTGCCACTCTGTAGGTCTTAGGAGGAGAAAGGAAAAGTTGCCTTTGTCTACCTGAAGCTCGACTCGTACTACTGGGGGCTTATGCTGTTCGAAAGAATTGAAATAATTTCATTATTTAAGTACATTCTGTACTTTTCTTTAACTTTAGCTCTTGCAATGAAGAAGAAAAATAATAGAAAAAATTTCTGAAATAATAAGAATTTATAAAGTTTCATTATATACATGAAAGTTTCCTTTTTTTCCAGAAAGTTTTCTTCTTGTAACTGAGATCAATCAGAGTAATTTTTTTTTCTTAAGAAAACAAGAGTTTTTTATTAAAGTATTTGAATTTATAAATGTTATTTATAATATTTTCTTTGCTATTTTAGAAAGTAAATGAAAAACTTTCTTGCTCTTGTTTTGCAATAACATTTTTGCTGAAAAATAAATTAAAAAAATGATCATAATTTAATAAGAAAGACGTGACGTTTTTATTTCTTTCCGAGAGAAACATAGAATCTCCATAAAAAAAGAAGTAATTCGTATATTGCAACGTGAAAAGTAGTTGCTTTTATTATACGTCTCCGTTATTACCACAGTGAACCGTTCTTCTGTCGTTAGTGGGCTTATCTTGCGCTCGTAAGTAGTTCGTTAAAATTAAATCCGATGACGATATATTTTATCAGAAACACAATTCTAGGAGTTACAAATGTCTGCAATGAATTTACAACACTGTATATCTGAACGAAAACTTCTGTTTCCGAGGTTCAAGTAATATTTTCATTTTTACATTCGATAATTAAATTATCGATTCTTTTGACGTTTATTTTTGATATTCTTTAACAAAGGGCGGCAATCAGAACTCTTATTTATTTGTCGATATTTTTAAAATTACAAACCGTGTAGTATTTTTAAAAATTGTTTTCTTTCGTATAGGGGAGTTTTTAATTATAAAAATTGAAATTGCAATATTTTTTGTAATTGCTGTTGAAAGCAGAGAAATTAAAGAAACGTTTTTAGTTCAGAATTAGAGGTTTTAACATTTTATCATTTTTGTCTTAACACACTTTTCTATATTTTGAGAGATTCTTTTTTATGTTTTTCTCCTTTTTCCTTCTTTTTTTTCTTGAACATATATAAGTAGCAGTCGTTGCTCAGTACTTTAAATTTGAAATAAAACTAAAATGTCCAAGGAGACATTGCTTGTGAGAAAATGGTTCACCATAGTAAATTGTGAGGTATTAAAAAGCGTTGCAGATTAAATTAACACCAAAAATGATTAAAATAATTGGTGTTATTTTTAAATATATACGTATGAAATTTCACTTCAAATCAAAACCAAGTTAATGCTTTGTCAAAATTCACCGATTTTAGCTTTACCAGGAACAATAGATCCTGATCTGAGTAAGTAAGTAATCAAGTAAGCAAAAATTTATTTCGTTTTTTTTATGCTGAATTTTTTCCAAAAAAATTAAGTGATTTGGGTTAGATAGAAAGAAGATATAACGATTTCAAAATTTTTTCAAAATTTTGACATCTTAAAAATTACTGAATATTTTGACGTAATATTTGCCCGTGTAGAAAAATTGTTGGGTTCTAGTGTGGTGCCAGAAAGACAGTCTATTCTCTAACTGGGCGCTGAAAAGACTGTCTGACCATGGGCTAATCAGACCAGTGACGATCAAACCACGCGTTGGTCCAGACTGGACGAGCTAATCAGGGCTAATGAGCAGTGCTAATATTTAAAATTTTAGGTTCGATTTCAATATTTCAGTTTTTTAATTTTAAATAATTTCTAGTAATTATATTATTTTCAAATAAATAATATACTACACTAGCAGTAAATATCATTTAAAATATATTATATATATATTTGTTTTTTATACATATACACAAAGCAAATACACAGGTACACTGAGAAAACGATTTATTTGATTCAAACAAATTTTGTTTAAATAAAACTTAAAATATCTTTGCTATACAATCAAACAAAATTAAGTTTAAGGAGGTTTTATTGCTTGACTTAACTAATCAAAACAAAAACCATTATTTTGTGATTTGACTTGCTTACATTTAGTTTTGAGTAACAAATTCTGTGCGATGTTGCCAGACGTTTAGGCAGCTGTTTAATACACTGTATAAAACATGAAACATTTTTACAAATTAAATTATTGCAACTCTCACAGGTACCTAATGACACTTTTTTTAACAGATATTTAATCTTTAGATATCTGTTTCGTATTAAAAAATGTTTCATGAATTTCTTAATGTTAACTTAAATACTTTGTGGTGAGTAAATATGTATGAAAAAGTATTACTCAATTCCCTTAAGACTCAATGTTGAAAGTTAAAAAACAAAAACGCTTATAACTTTTTTCACAAGTACCCTCGGGTCTCCAAAATTTAACTATATTTCTAAGGTTTTTCTCTATTTCTTCCAATAATCAAATTTATTTTTAAGAATTTGTGACTTTGTTTATTTAATGATAAATCTTTGCAAATACCGCGAATTGTAGTAATAACTGTTGTAATTTACAAAAAATATTCTGTTTTTTAAGAAAAGTTACGAGACAAGTAATAAGAAGAAAGAAGTTTTTAACAATCATACAAAATCTATGCTTCCGGATTGTGAGTGCAATTTTTCATGTTATTTATTGTCTGACGCACGTTTCGTTGGCCCATTACAGTTGTTATTCTTTCAATCTGTAGGTTTCTGTCCGCAGGGTGTATCGTTCTGCTCGATACATTATGACGTTTACTATTGTAAAAAAACATGCCATGCGAGAGGAAATGCAATACCGTATACTGACTGTTATTTGTAAACCTGCAAAATCCATTCATGCAAAGTTTTATGCTCAACCTCGTGTTCCATTTTTTTCCTTTCAACATCGATTACGTTGCCTCCATTGCTAAAAAAATTGTGTATTAATATCTTTAGAACTTAAAAATATCAAACATATTTTTGAGTCTAGTCAAAGAGAATTTATTTTCAACAAATATTAACATGTTGCACAACCAGAAAAATTATATATATCAAATCATTTCTATCCAATAAAAGTCGATATTTTAATAAAAATAATTGTATATTATATACTTTTCTAACATTTTCCTCTTTTCCACATCCAATTTATTCTATAAGGGAATATTTTCACTGGAATATTTTTGTTTTAACGAAATAATTTAAACAGTGTGGAAAATTATTTTTAAATTATATGCAAATGATGCAAATAATTTCTTACTGCGAGAAAAATCGTGTTTGATAATAATATTCTTCCTCTCAAGTAATTAGGGATTCTGAAGTTTAATTCTCGATATACGAGGAGCAACGGTTTGACTAACTGTGGTTAAGCCAATTGAGTCTAGTGTGTAGAGACCATCCTATAACTAATTCCATGACATCTAGAATCTTCGTCACCTACTCCCATTTCCGTCTATTAATTATTGCCATCCCTTGGGCCGACTGAGGTTAGTCCACATAAATTTGCGGCTTATGTACACACACTATATACAAAATCAGAATATATTCATAAAATTTTCAATTTTCAAAATTAAATATTTATGACTTGTCTGAAATATTAATGTCGGTACGTGCATTATATTACTTTGTTAAATTTGGAGCAATCAAATATTTAATAGGTACACATTATAAACTCTAAAATAAGATTAAATAAAGTGCCATTTAATTAATTTCACGTCAGTCTTGTAACGATTTTCTTATTTCGTAAAATAGAGATAAAAATAATAGAAATATATGAATAACTTTTTATAAATATGGTAAAAGAGATTAATTTTTGGGTCAATCAATGTATTTTAAATACCCTATAAGATAGTTACAATAATTTAATAGTTAAACAAAAATTTTCAAACAAAAAAGTTGAGAAAATGTCATTTTTCACAATTTTTGGTTTTTAAAATACCAGTAATTTCGAAATTTATTATCGCATTAGGTTAAAAAATAGGTCAATCGAAGCGTTTTTAATGCTCTACAAGTTAGTAACGATTATTTTAAAGTTACTTCTACGTTTTTCAACAAAATTTTCAAAAAAGTCTTATTTTCCAAAATTTTTGATTTTTAAAAATTTAATAACTCCGGTTAATATGGACGAAAAATGTTCAATTAGGGCTAAAAAAATGCGTTTAAAAAAACTCTACAAAATTATGAAAAAGCATTTATAGGTGTCCTAACATTTTTTTAAAGTTATGGGCGAAAAACGATTTTTTTGCAAAATTAAAAAAAAAATAGTTAAACTTTATTAATCTGTCACAAAGTACTCTCATCTTATGTCCGCAGGTAAGATCTACAATTTAAAAAAAAATTCAACCCAAAAGCTCTTTATAATTTGGAGATATTTATGAAAATGTGATGTTTACACACACACACACACACACACACACACACACACACACACACACACACATACGGAATGACATTTTTTAAAAATGTCATTTTTGAACTCCTGAGGTCAAATAACATAAAGATATGTCAAAAAATCGAACTTGAAAAATTTTGGTATTACAATACTTCCTCTATGAGGAAGTAATAATAAAATCAAATCAAAATAATAAATTAATAAACAAGATAATTTGATACCGGTCACTGTGTGGTGGTGAGTGACTGGCTCAATGGTGCGAGAGAAATAGTGTCTGACGGTGGTAAGTTGTCTTTGTCGCTATAAACAGCTTCAGGTTGCAGAGCCGATCGGTGACTTTTGAATGCCGAAGTCCCGTTCAACTCTAGGTGTCGGGCGACCGAACCTCAGCAAGGTTCTGGAAGCTGTCCCCTAGAGCCGGTTGCAACCTCCGAGGTGCGAGAGAAGAAGCTCCGTTTACCCCAAGGGTTATGTTCTTCCTGACCCAGAAGGTCCCGAGTGCGGGCCTTAAGTTGTCTCGGAAAAACGTTAACCCTCGGGGTGGTGCAGAAGGTCACAAGCACTTAAGTCACCAAAGTTACTCCTCGGCCGCGTGTGGGATGTTTTTGAACCAAAATATTCTTTCGTAAAAATATTTGACAATTTATCCTAAAAAGGACTAATTGTTAATGTAAAATTTGTTTGTCCTGAAAGGACAGGTTGGTAGTGATGATGAAGACAGGTGAAAACTTCCGGGGCCAGCGGAAGAGTGATGGGGCGTCGTTGTTTCCAAATAAAAATATTTATATCTAATATTTTCCCTGAGGAGGACGGCAGGGCAGTTGACGGTTTGGCAGGCGGCGAGGTGGCAAGTGAAGCGTCCGTGTTGAAATGGCAGCGTGGCAGCGGCTGAGAGCGTCACTCGGTAGAGTGACAGTTGGCGAGAGAGCGTGGCGTCAGCGACGCCGACGCAGGCGTTGGCGTCTCTCGGCGTGAGAGACGTGTTGATACTTCGAAGGCTGGCGAGGTAAGAGTGCGAGTCAGGGAAAATGCGCGGCATTTATGCTCCTCTACTGAGTCGCATCCGCGACATCCCTTCCACCTTGGCAAGAGCCAATCTAACTTAAGGCTAAATAAAAATAAATGAATTTACTTTTATAATATTCTTTAACCCCTTCGCAGTCAAGACTAAAATCTCATAAGTAGGCTCAAAATGTCGACAACTTTTTAGAAAACTAAAATTTGCGCACACGAGCATACTATTGTATTTGAAGTCGCTGATTACGAATCCGATATCAGATTTTGAAAATTCAAAATGGTGGATCCAATATGGCGGACATGGAAATGAAAAATCGACTGAATTCACTTGAAACTTGTTACTCAGGGGTTTTCGGGGTCGCTGATTACGAATCCAATATCAGATTTTGAAAATTCAAAATAGTGGATCCAATATGGCGGACACCATTTTTTAAAATTCATTAGATTCACTTGAAACTTTTTACTCGGGGGTTTTCAGGGTCGCTGATTACCAATCCGATTTCAGATTTTAAAAATTCATATTAGCGGATCCAATATGGCGAATGAAGTTTTCTAAAATTCATCGTTTTCATTTGAAACTCGTTACTAGAGGGTTTTTGCTGATTACGAAAACTTTTGAAACGATAATAAATACAAAATTTTCCCCCGCAGTCAGTTGTTAAATATACTACGATACTTACGACCCCAGAGTTTACCATGTGGAGGTATGCGGTCGGATTTTACATTTTTTCATTTATTTTGTTTTTTTAATATTTTTTTGTTTGTTCTTACATTGGATCCGCCATATTCAAAACCGATATTACATTTTTTAATCTACAACAGCAATAAATCCCAAGTAACAACTTTTAAGTAAATCTGATAAATTTTTTAAAATGGCGCCAGCCATATTCGAACCGCCACATTGTATTTTAAAAATCTGATGCTAGATTCGTAATCAGCGACTCCGAAAACTGTCGAGTAACGAGTTTTAAATGAACCGGACGAGTTTTTAAAAATGTCGTCCGCTATATTGGATCCGCCATTTTGAATTTTTAAAATCGGAAATCGGATTCGTAATCAGCGACCCTGAAAACCCCCAGGTAACGAGTTTTAAATGAATCGGACGAGTTTTTAAAAATGTCGTCCGCTATATTGGTTCCGCCATTTTGAATTTTTAAAGTCTGAAATCGGATTTATAATCAGCGACCCTGAAAACCCCCGAGTAACAAGTTTCAAGTGAATCCGATGAATTTTTTAAAATGTCCGCCATATTGGATCCGCCATTTTGAATTTTCAAAATCTGATATCATATTTGTAATCAGCGACCCCGAAAACCCCCGAGTATCAATTTGTGGACAAATCTGTGTGTTTTTGTAGCCAAAAATCTGCTTGCGTCTATACACGTCATCGACAGTTTGAGCCCACCTGCACCATGACGTGTATACACGTCATCGACTGCCAAGGGGTTATAATTATAATATACATTAAATAATATTATGTGGGATAAGAAACAAAATTAGTTATTTCCTCACGCACAGAAAGTGAGTGTAAAAATTACACTTTAAAGGAATTTTCAAAGTTTATTAATATTTGATTAATTTTGCAATGAATTGCAAAATTGTCTTAAATATTAAAGCTTGAAAAGTAACCAACTATAACAAATTAAAAAGAATAATTCGCAACTCATCATACGACTAGAATCACTCTCTCTCTTATATACCATCAGACATAGACATTGTAAATGATAATTTAATTTTAATTATCAAAATTCGTAAATTTGTGCACCTAAAATGACCAGGGTCACTTTATTAATTATGGTCGTGCACTTACGAGTAATCAACAGTTGGCAAAGAATACTCGTTCCGTTGAGGAAGATTTTAGTTTCCCGACCGGTTTTGACTTCCAAGTCATTATATTGATCCAATATTATAAATAATGATCTTCATTGTATTAAATCCGTATCCGATAGTCATAAACGGCCACACTTTATATTTTACACAAAAAGAAACACATATTTCATAAAACAAAAATAATAAACTGAGTTTTAAACAAATTTGAATTTAAAGAAAAACTACCTTCCGTGTCCTCGGCCGGCACGTGAGAGCGTAGCCGCTGTTGATCCCGTGTCGATGAATTGCGAAAGTCAATTAATAAATTAATTGATCGCACTTTTCGACCCCGCGATTCAACCCGCCAATCCCCACTCCTAGCCGAATATTAGAGGACACGGAAATGATTAAATTTTGGAAATACAGTCGAACCTGGATAAGCGAGAGTTCAAGGGATCGGCAATTTTCTCTCGCTTATAGAGGTTTCTCGCTTATCCAGTTTCTTAACTACAGAAGTCTAAGTCACGGGACCAGCAAATAACTCTCGCTTATAGAGGTTTCTCGCTTATCCAGTTCTCTCTTATCCAGGTTCGACTGTACTTTGAAAACGGACCGGTAACATTTTCCAGGAGTCAATCTTTCATGAGATTGTATCGCTTCAGTCTAATAGTTTAATACACTGTAAAAAATTTAGGGAGTTAACGGACTCGGGAGTTGGGAGTGAAATTTTTCGAGTTAAAAATCAACTCCAAAAGAGAGTTAATTTCTAACTCCCTTTATTCAACACCCGCGCGAGTTATTTTTTCCTTGGGGAGTTAGCATTTGGGTGTGAAATTTTAACTCTCTTTATTTAACTCCCCTGGCATTAACTCCCTAATGGGTGCGACTTTTATAGACCCCCCGGGGGAGTTAAAATTTAACTCCCTTTTTTTACAGTGTAAGTTATGATAAATTAATAAATTAGTAGAAATTACTATTAATTAGTAAAATTTACTTATTCAAAAGCAAAAAGTCAGTCACTAATTGAAATTAGTAAACATTTTTACTTATTCAAATTTAGAGAGAAGTTTGTAAACACTGACGGTGCGTCTGTCCCTTTTTTCTACCTATACCTATTGTAAATTAACAAGACCAAAAAGAAGTTCTAGAAGGTGCTGACGATTCATTATATGGGCCTGGAATAGATGATTCAAAGTAAGTTAAAAAAAAATTTTTTTTTCTATGAGTAAAGTGGTTTTGAAACCTTTTTTATGGACGCGTTTTTTTTTAAACTATGTTTTTAAAGTCGGTGAGCAAGATTTCTCGAAAATAGCTGAACCGATCAGTCTCAGATTTTAACACAAGCTTTTTAATTATATTTTTCTCTTTTCCAAACTGCGCTTTGAGTCACCGATGTACGTAGCCTGACAACCATTACAATTAAACTTATAAACAATACTAGTTTGGTTCCATTTTTTTTGTATCTTTACCCTGTTTTATAATCGAACTCAGATTTTTTTTAACAATTGGAATTGTCTACAAATTATAATTCATTAAAATGTTTGATAATTGTGTGTAACCGTTATTAAAAGGAATACAAATTTTTGGAAGACGACTAAACATAAGTGATTTATTGTTATTTTTATTACTATTAGAAGTTTGCGATTTTTTTAGTTTTCTTAGAAAAAATTCCTAAAATATGGACTTTTTCGACTGTCTAACAGGATGTAACCCCTTAAGATCTAAACGATTTCAGACTTTGCTAAAGACTGGTAATTATTATTTAAGGTGGTTGTAATTTTTTTCTGAATTCATGATTAATAGGGGTTGCACTAATTCTGTTGTTTACGTGGAAATAATTAGTGTTATTGCTTGTAAAATGACAAAGGACAACAGTAAGTGTTGTGGTAGTACAAGAAAGGAAATACAATTTAACAAAGCTTTAACTTTGCAAAGGGATCACTTTGTGTCGTTTTGTGTGTTTCATTTTTGTCACTGGCTAAACTCCGATGCCAATTGTTACACAGTTTCGTGTTGTTTCTCTTGAACCTCCTCCAACACTGTGCTCTCGTTTCCTTTCTCTCTTTCTCTCGTAGTCGACGTCCTGTTGTATCGGGGTTGGACGGACGTGATTTACGAGCTATGCAGGGTATGTTGGAATACGTAAATGTACACTGACACGAAAAAGAATGAGTTTATGTAACACACGTGGTTTTTCTATAGGCCGGTGATTAAACTGTTTAATATCACAAATAGTGGACTACTTTCTCAGTCACAACAATCCTTCACTTCGTCTTTCAAACACAATCTCGCGACAACAATGGAATTGTCTCAATTTTAGCTGTAATATAATATTTGCACCTATATCAGAGTTGTTAAAAATCATGATTATTTTTAAAGAAAAAAAGAAATCTGATTTTCTTGATTTCAATCCAATTTTTTCTGGAGCTTGCTTTTTAGTAATGATAGTAAAAAATTTATTTAATAACAAAAGCAACAAACAATAGGTTCTTTTATTTTTCTTAATAAACTATTTAACCGAACATGTTAAAAAATGACTACCTACTGTTTAATTAAGTCTTTATATTTACTAAGACTAAGATTTTCTTATCTATAATTTTTTTATTTTTTGAATTTAAAACTTTAAACGAGAGTACTAGTAGAAGGATGAAGAAATAGAACTATCGGTCCGTTGCAAAAGTTGTTTCTGCTTCAAAATGGAGGGGGCGGAAGAATTCAAAACCTTTTGATTTTTCATCTTAAGGGTGTACTAGACTTAAAACAATTCTCATCTGAATAACTTCCCAGATGAACCAGAGAAATTCGCATTACAATTTTTAATTTCGTTTTTTTAGAAATGAAAATTTCGATATTTCCTAAGATTGTTTATAAATTTCTTGTCAAAATTATAATACTTTTAAAATTCATTGCAAATTTCTTTGCAGAATTTTAATTAATATGAATTTCTTGCATTATGAATTCAATTATTTTAAATAAAATTTCTCAAAAGAATTCAATTATTCTAAAAATGTTTGATAAATTTACTTGCAGAATTCCAATTATTATAAATTTCTTTGTAAGAATTTAATTATTTTTAATACAATTTCAATAAAATATCAAAATTTAATTATTCTTATAATTTTTGATAAATTTCTTTGCAGAATTCCAATTATTATAAATTTCTTGTATGAATTTAATCCTTCTTAAAATTTTTTATAAATTTCTGGAAAAAATTCCATTTATTTTCAATAAAATTTCTCATAAGAATTCAATTATTCGTAAAAATAATCGTATTCCACAATGCTACCGTTTTTCTGAGTTCTTTGATAATTCAAGATATTTATTTGTGAGATTGATTCGGAAAAATTGTTAATCTCGTCCACCTTTAATATTGATTTCCGAAAGATAAATTCATTTCCTTCAAATATTCTTAAAACATTTGAAAAATTTTCTTGCAGAATTTAAATTATTTAAAAATTTTGCAAGAATTCTATAGAATTCTATAGAGAGGAACTAAAACTATAATAATAATTAATTATCGATATTACAGAAGTTAATATTCTAATTATATTGAATTTTCATTAAATATATAGAGGAAATAATACACAAGTTCCTGATTGTAAATATTAATTTAAACAATTACATTAGTTATTAATTATTGGAGTACAAAAGAAGATGACAGTTTTAAAATGTTTTTTCATGTAAATTTACTAATTATATTACATCATGTGTAGCGTGAAATATCTAGTTATAATATTTATATTTAAAGAGTAAATTAATAATTCGATTACTACTAATGTTCGAATTAGAAAATACGTATCTAATGTAAATATTTATCATGTAATATCAAATATTATTATAATTACTCTTAATTCAATTACTCATAATTTAATTACTCAAACTGTTGGTTTTTTGAAATTATAAATTTAAATTATTTCCAATAATTTAAAACTATGAATTTATTTTTTTAACTACCCAATGGGAAATTTACAACTGGCGTAGTACTGCGCCAGTATTGGCATGGCACTGGGATGATAACGCCGTCTGGCGCTGCCGAAATACTGTCTGTCAGTGCTGCCAGACAGCGCTGGCGCAGCACTGGACCAGTGCTGGCTGAGAATATTGCCGCAATAAATGCCGTATTGTTATTAATTAGTCGTAAATTCATAATTATAAATAATTTAACAACAAAATGGTACATAATATTAATAAATAGTTATTATTCATAAAATATTTCTCTTCTTAAAGAAATTGGATTAAAGATGGAGACTAACAATGGATATAGTAAATAAAGTAGAAAAAAATTGTTTATAACATTTAAAAATTAAATAATAAACAATTACAGTAAGTGTGCATTAGATTTTCATATTTTAGTACCTAACGATTGGAATCTAGAAATATCGCAAACCTATGAACATAAACAAAATTGCTGACGAGGGGAATCGAACCTACGACCTACGGACTAACAGACTAACGCTCTAACCACTATGCTAACGACACATGTGTACAGTAAAGTATTAATATCTCAGTATCATTCAGACATACAATTATTGAGTCAAAGATGAGAAAAAAATAGGGATACGTTAGAAATAATAAATTAAACTAAATTTTTAATAATTATATTAAATTACTTTACTTATTGCATTTAACATTTTACGTAATTCTTAAATTACGTGGTAATTTTTTAATAATTTTTTATTCATAGTAAGAAGTATAATAGTATTTTAATAAGAACCAAATTATTATTGAGATTAAAGTTTAAATTTTGTTTATAATTTTAATTTGTTTAAATAATTTATTATTTACAAAATTAGACAATTATGTTAAATTATTATTATTAAATTTAATAAAAATAAAAAGTGAACAACTGAAAAGTAAAATATTAATTTTTTTCAATAAATTTATATTTATAAACATTTATAAACTTTTTTTATAATTTTTTTCAAGTTTATGTCAAAAAAGCAATGTTGGCAAAGAGCGTTGTGAACAATTTTTCTGTACTCAGCCAGCACTTGCCGCCGTGGCTTGTCCAAGCTCTGGCGAAACGAAATTCTGTACTGCGCCAGCACTAATTGTCGAGGCTCGGCTAGACTACGCCGAACAATCGTCTGAGTACTAAGCCAGTGGTGAACATCGGCACTGCACTGGCATTTCCCATTGGGTATCATCTAAAATGAATATATATGTAGTTTTAAAATGTTCTCATTTGAATTATTATTTTTAAATTACAAATCGTTATTTAATTTTTTTTAGCAAAATAATGCAAATTTCCCTCCGAGTTAGAGTGACCGCAGTATTGACGATTGGCGGGGTGAAGTATATTTGGAGAGCCTCAATCAACCTCTATTGGAAACGAATCGATTTTCAAATGAATTGTAGCTCGTTTAAGTTCCTTCAGCGTACCAATATTACTTCTTCAAAGTCACAAGTTTCTTGTGACAATTGTCGAAATAAAAATAAAACAAAAAAAACTCTTAACGTTTGACAGTAAAACAAAAAATATTTTCTGCAGCTAAAAATAAATTAACCTCAAAAGATCAGTTTTAACTTCAGGGAAAAATTGTACGATGATTAGATCTTATATAATTTTAAATGTATAATTTTATTGATTTAAAAGGTATAATTTTAAAAAAGATTATATAAATTAAGCACGAGTTGCTCATTTTGTAAAATTAAATTGTCCTTATACTTTAGTATCTATTCTGGAAATAAGACATTTATTTTGCATCGTTTATAAAATAACTTATTTTACCGATTATGAAAAATTATACTTATACTTTTTTTTAGATGGCACTCTTTTTTATTTTTATAACATTTTAATTTATTACTTTAAGAATATATTATGAATATATAGTATATTGAAGAAAGTAATGAGGAAACTTAAGATTGTAAAGTGTTGACCAATTTTGTCAATATCTTGTAGCTCTGGTAAATATCTGTTTCTAACATATTTCTAAGAGCTTTTAATAATTTCAAAGTTGTACGATTTCTTATATTATTTAGATAACAAGAGCTTCAAACTTTTCTTTGATACTTAAGATGATCTTAAAAACAAAATTACTTTAAGGTTGAAACGATCGAATTTCGTACAAAAATAATTGTTCTGCAGCTACAGTTTCATTTTGTATTATAAATCTTTTTTAGTGCTAAAGTTTTAAAAATTAAATAATAAAGAATAATTTTTATATAAGCACGCTGCTCTCTAAATTTAGATTAGTAAAAGTCCTTATAGTAATTTGAATTAGTAAATAAGTTCTTGCCTTTGAATTAGTAAATAGCAAATATTTTCACTAATAAATATTAATAATTTATTAGTAAAACTTACTAATTCAAAAACAAATTGTAATCTATATTGTTAGTAAAGTTTACTAATTTAAAAGTAAACAATGAGTCACTAATTCAAGTTAGTAAAAATTTGTATTACTTAAAATTTAGAGAGTGAGTAATTTCAAAGATAAAAAGAAATAATAAAAACAAAAGAATCAATAAAGAATTTTATATGATTCGTTAAAAAGTGGGTCAAAAAAATATTACGTATAAATAAAAATGAAAGAAATTATTCATAACATTTGTAAGTAATAAGTCATGTTCTTACTCAGTCTGAGCAATTTAGCAAATTAAAAGTTTTGAGAATGGATATTAATAAAACTTTCAATATAGGGTCATTTGGGGTAAATGTAAACGGAATATCTATTTTTCACCAAAAACATTAGTTTTTTTTTGTTCAAAAGTAAAACGGACGGATTTCTTTTGCATGAACTATTGTTACTTTACTTTACATTTACCCCGAGATTTTGAAATTTTCCTAAAATTCGGGGTAAATGTAAACACCACTGTAGTTAAACGAGGTTTAAGAAACAAGTTATTTCAAGTATACTACTGTTTTAAGGGATGAAAAACTGAAAAAAAATTCTTTGTAGATGTATAGTAAATCAACCAGTTGACTGATAATGTATCATTTAAAGTAAACAATCAACCATTACAAAATTAGTAATGTAAAAACTTGAATAACTTGAACAAATTTTAATAGATTTTTATTCAACTTGGTAAAAAGAAGTTTTTTTTATTTTGCTGAATAAGTATCTAAAATCGAATTTTTAAATTTCAAAATGGTGGATCCAATATGGCGGTCAAACATAAACTATGCAATACAAAACTGACTAACACGAAGGAGGTATGAAAGAAGACCTAATTCTATTCTCGGGGTAAATGTAAACACTTAATTATTTATTAACTAAATTGACGAAAATAAAAAATCAGTCAATTTTTGTTAAGGCATTAATAAGGAAGAATTACAAATTTTAGTTTGATTTTTTAATTTATTTTTATGCAAATGCGAGACAAAATACTGAAACAGTAAAACTTTGATTTTCAATCTTTTTTGCATTAAAAGATAAATACACTATGGCATTGCCAATTGTCAAAATAAAATATTGTCAATATACTCAGAACATCTTGTAGGTGAGCTGAGGTAAAAATATTGACGTCGTACTTATTTTTAAATTTGTAAATTTAGCTGAAACATCTACTGTTTACACTTACCCTTGTTTACATTTACCCCAAATGACCCTACTCCATTTGTGGGAAAAAAAAATCTTTTATATGCGGTCAAAAAAATTACAAAGAAAATATATTTTTGTTATGAAAAATATTTAAAATCAGTGGCAAAAAATATCAAAACTTTAGGGACGTGATTTAGTGATCCTATTTTTGTGAATGTGAAAAAAATAAGAATAATTTTACAAGGAAAAGAAACTTTTGTCGATTGGATACTATGTAGACTGGACGGCGCGTGAAGGGACGGTCAACCACTAGATTAGTTTTGTTCGAGCCAATTTGAATTTAGATTAGTTGTCCCAAATTGGCCTTGTCGATCACCACATGTGGCTGTAGAACATCAAATGCGCGTTGTTATTCTTTAACCAATAAGATATTCCCATTTATCGACAACTGTTAACAAAAAAATTTTTAAATAGGGCTAAGAATGTAAAAATTGTTTTATAATTTTTACATTCTTACATTCCAATTTTTTTATCATGTTTTTGATTTTACGAATAGGGAATATAATAGAAAATATCTCATGTAGAATATAGATCCTTTCGTTTTCCTTTCAATTGCATGTCGGATTATAAATGTAATTTTACTGTTTCATTTTCTGTGTCATGTGATACATAAGAGGGCATGTCAAGTTGACTCTAGAATTTTAACGTCATATAGAAGCGCAGGCATAATTTACAAATATGTGACCAGAAAATAAAGAGCAAGTTCATCCCTTTCATGTCATTCTTCTTTAGTTCTCTTCATCTTCTTCTCTTTCCCCACGCAGTCGTGAGCAAGTTTTTGAAATTAATGGTTCGGAAACTTTTCCTGGAATATATAGAAACTGACGTGGGACAAAACAGTTCGATTGGTTGTACTTAGCAGTTATGAGGTGTGGTGTTTCAATGGAATTTTTATACCTACGTTCGATTATTTCTAGCGAAAAGCTCGAAAATTGCTCGTCGGAACTTTAAGAGTTTCGTGTATACCCAATGGGAAATGCCAGTGTAGTGCCGATGCTCACCACTGGCTTAGTACTCAGACGATTGTTCGGCGTAGTCTAGCCGAGCCTCGACAATTAGTGCTGGCGCAGTACAGAATTTTTGTTTCGCCAAAGCTTGGACAAGCCACGGCGGCAAGTGCTGGCTGAGTATAGAAAAATTGTTCACAACGCTCTTTGCCAACATTGCTTTTTTGACATAAACTTGAAAAAAATTATAAAAAAAAGTTTATGAATGTTTATAAATATAAATTTATTGAAAATATTAATATTTTACTTTTCAGTTGTTCATTTTTTATTCTTCATAAATTTAATAATAACAATTTAACATAATTGTCTAATTTTGTAAATAATAAATTATTTAAACAAATTAAAATTATAAACAAAATTTAAACTTTAATCTCAATAATAATTTGGTTCTTATTAAAATACTATTATACTTCTTACTATGAATAAAAAATTATTAAAAAATTACCACGTAATTTAAGAATTACGTAAAATGTTAAATGCAATAAGTAAAGTAATTTAATATAATTATTAAAAATTTAGTTTAATTTATTATTTCTAACGTATCCCTATTTTTTTCTCATCTTTGACTCAATAATTGTATGTCTGAATGATACTGAGATATTAATACTTTACTGTACACATGTGTCGTTAGCATAGTGGTAAGAGCGTTAGTCTGTTAGTCCGTAGGTCGTAGGTTCGATTCCCCTCGTCAGCAATTTTGTTTATTTTTATAGGTTTGCGATATTTCTAGATTCCAATCGTTAGGTACTAAAATATGAAAATCTAATGCACACTTACTGTAATTGTTTATTATTTAATTTTTAAATGTTATAAACAATTTTTTTCTACTTCATTTACACTAGAATAAAGTTGGTGTGATTTATGTTGCGTGTTAAATTAACCAATGTTAAACGACATAGAATGTGGCGCCACCTATAACGGTTTTTGTTGCGTGTTATTTTCTGTGTATTATATCCATTGTTAGTCTCCATCTTTAATACAATTTTTTTAAGAAGAGAAATATTTTATGAATAAGAACTATTTATTTATATTATTTACCATTTTGTTGCTAAATTTCCCATTGGGATATTGCACTTTATTCAATAACTGCGAAAAGTAATCTAATTTTTTAAATTAATTGAATTAAATTATAAATTAATTTTTTTAAATAAAATTTCTCCAAAAAGAATTTTGTTGTGATTATTTAAAAGATTCGCGCTCGAAGTGCTCCCACCTTTATTATGTTTGTGTCTCTATTTCACTCACTGACTCTCATTAAGTCCAACGCACAATAGGTTGGCGAAAGTCGTTCGCGAACGAGACACATGAGATAGACAAGGACACTAATATATCTCTGCCTTTTTCTAACTCATGCTAGAATGTATATCATGTCTATCGTGTATTCTAATGTTTCTCAATAAATAGTGTGATCAGTGTTCCTTTAAATAATATTCTTTTTGTTTATTTCCACGGCTTATCTAATAACAGAATTTAATCAGTCTTAACATTTTTCATAAATTTCATGTCAAAAAATTTCAATTATTTTAAAATTCATTAGAAGAATTTAATTATTTTCAATACAAACTTATTGGGATTTCTTGTACCGTGAGACGCTCTCTGTTGAAAATTTTTGTAACCTTTGACAGTAGGTCGTTTTGTCTAAACTTGTCCAGCTTCCACCAACCAGAGTAGCTTTTTAACGCGGTGTCGAAAAATGGTACTACTTAGAGTAGGTCAAATTATTAAGCCACGCCCCCAAAAGAGATCCCAATATAAAATATTTAAATTCAATTAGTCATTTAAAAGTTTATAAAATTCTTTGCGGACTTTCTATTGATTTGAGTTTTTTTGGCATAAATTTAATTAAATTTACTTGTATATTTTAAAATTCATTGTAAGAATTTAATAATTTTTAATAAAAACTTAATAAAATATTTAAATTCAATTATTTTCAATAAAATTTCCCAAAACATTTTAATTATATTCTTAAAACTTTTTATATATTTTCTTAAAATTCTTTGCAAGAACTTATTTATTTTCAATAAAATTTTAATTAAATATGAGAATTCAATTATTCTTAAAAATTTTGATAAATTTCTTTGCAGAATTTCAATTATTTTAAATAAAATTTCTATAAAGAATTAAACTATTCTTAAAATTTTGTGTCGTAATTTCAATTATTTTAAAATTCTTTGCAATAAATTCAATTATTTATTTATTTACACACTCGTCTTTTTGCCTTAATACTAGCGTTTACAAGTTGTCCCGAGTAAATTTTCTTGCATACTATAAACTTATTCTAAATTTTTGCACCTACAGAACGACTTGAAAATTAAGAGTACTCGCAGTAAATTCAATTATTTTCAATATAATTTAAATGAAATATCTGAATTCAATTATTGTTAAAGATATTGATAAGTTTTTGTAGAATTTCAATTATTTTGAATTATTCGCATGAATTAAAATATTCTTAATAATTTTTTTTTAAAGAAATCAATTATTCTTCAAATTTTTGAGAAATTTCTTACAAGAATTTTAATTATTTTCACTAAAATTTCTCAAAAGAATTCAACTATTCTTAAAATTTGTTATAAATTTCTTGTCAGAATTTTAATTATTTTAAAATTCATTGCAAAAATTCAGTTATTTTCAATACAATTTGATTAAAATATCAGAATTTAATTATTCTTAAAATTTTTTATAAGTTTTTTGTCAAAATTAGAGTGATTTTAAATAATTTACAATAATTCAATTATTTTCAATAAAATTGCTCAAAAAAATGTAATTATTCTAAAAATGTTTGATAAATTTACTTTTAGAATTTAAATTATTTTCAAATTCTTTGAAGGAATTCAATTATTTTTAATACAATTCTAATAAAAATTCAATTATTCTTAAAAGTGTTGATAAATTTCTGTCAAAATTATTTCAAATTCTTTGCCAGAATTCAATTATTACTCTTCCAATAATCGATTAAAGAATATCAACAAAATTCAACAACGGAAGAAAAAATCAACTATATAATATATTTACTTGTAGAATTTAAATTATTTTTTAGTTTTTGCATTAATTTAATTATTTTCAATTAAATTTCTTAAAATAATTTAATTATTCTTTAAACATTTGACAAATTCACTTGCAGAATTTAAATTATTTAATAAAAGGAAAATTAAAATTAATTAACCCCTTCGCAGTCAAGACCAAAATCTCATAAGTGGGCTCAAAATGTCGACAACTTTTTAGAAAACTAAAATTTGCGCAAACGAGCATACTATTGTATTTGAAGTCGCTGTGATTACGAATCTGATATCAGATTTTGAAAATTCAAAATGGCGGATCCATTATGGCGGAATGAAAATTAAAAATCGACTGAATTCACTTAAAACTTTTTACTCGGGGGTTTTCGGGGTCGCTGATTACGAATCCGATTTCAGATTTTGAAAATTTAAAATAGCGGGTCCAATATGGCGAATGAAATTTTCTAAAATTCAACGGATTCATTTGAAACTCGTTATTAGAGGGTTTTCGCTGAATACAAAAAACTTTTGAAACGATAATAAATACAAAATTTTCCCCCGCAGTCAGCTGTTAAGTATACACGGAGAAAAAATGTAGGTTATACCAACCGGAGACCCCGGTTAAAACTACTTGACCGACACAGGCGTTAACATAACCTCTGATATCCAAGTCAGCACAATTTGACAGCCAGGCCGGATCGATATCAGTAGTAAGTTGACTGAGGAAAACTAAAGACGCAACTGGAGAGCCAAGTAAAAACGGCCTGGCTCTCTGGTTACAACTACTTGACTTCATAAAATTATTATCATGACGACTCAAAAGAAAGCAGTTACAACTTTTTTCTCTCTCCGTGTACTACGATACTTACGATCCCAGAGTTTACCACGTGGAGGTATGCGGTCGGATTCTACACTCCTTTATTTATTTTGTTTTTTAATATTTTTTTTGTTTGTTCTTATATTGGATCCGCCATTTTCAAAACCGATATTACCTTTTTAATCTACGACATCAATAAATCCCAAGTAACAACTTTTAAGTAAATCTGATAAATTTTTTGAAATGACGCCAGCCATATTCTAACCGCCACATTGTATTTTAAAAATCGTGTATACACGTCATCGACTGCCAAGGGGTTAAGGGAGAGTATACCTTATTTTTTCAATTTGACATTTTTTACTTTTTTTTGTGCAACGCTGGGAGCAAAAGTTTTTTTTTAGTTTTTTTCTACACTTTTACGAATTTTTTTCTTGGAAATTCTGAGGAAATCGTGTAATATTTCCAAATATTAGGTCTTAGGTTTTGAAGGTATACACGCACCTTAGGAATAGTTACCACCAGAAACTTTGATAAATTTGCAAAGCGTTTTTTTAAACAAATATTTATTCTCAAAATGAGCCTGTAGGGCAAACCGGCCATAGGATATTTTCATTGTATCAGAGTTTCAAGAAAATTATTATTAATTAGAATGTTTTTTTCATTAAAATATTTACTTTCAATGAAAAATAATTGTTTTCCAATGAGAATTAGACCTTTTAATATTGTTTCCCTGATAATTTCAAACATTTTTGTTTCGTTATTAAAAAAAATTATTTATTTAATTAAAATTCAATTCTGTATTATTATTTACAGTATTACAACCATTGTTCACATGATTCTTTATGTTTGTTGTTATTGTAGATTATACAAATGCAATATTATAGATAAAAAACCCAATTGGCCGGTTTACCCCAGGGGGTGGGGCAAACCGGACAGTTTGCAAATTTTTTTAAAGTTAACACAGCAAGTAAACAGTGAAAGATAAAGTATAGATGTCTCTGGGAAAAAGTTTCGCAATTAAATGATCTTTCAAACAAGTCATCGAAAAATGAAATCGGTTGATTCGTTTAGTCACAAGAGTGAAAAAACCGTTAGTATGGCCGGTTTGCCCCACTGCACTCTCCCCTATTAAAATCAATAAAACTAAATGGAAAACAAAAAAAATTGTATGGCACTGAAATCAAAAGTAAAAGTGTAACTGGAAAGGAAAGTATAAATTAATTAAAGTGGATTTTAAGTGACAATAAATTATTGTTGTTGAATTTAGGAAAATTCTTCAATACACACATTGTTTAATATCCTCTTTAAGACTATAATATTCTGATCGTGTGGCATGTCTTGAATGATGACAGATTTTCAGGGGATCAAAATTTCCGACATTTTTTCTCGGTAATTTATTGGATAATGTCTGGTCCAGGGACTTAGTGTCCTTGGTGAACACCGCTGATTGATAGCACTGCTTTTGCCGAGCAGTTTTTGCAGCTGATATATGGTCAATCTTCATTTAAAATCTTCTTTAAAGTCTTTTTTAAACATTCAGAGAACTCTTTAAATATAAATTGAATATATTTTTTTCAATAATTTTTTAAAGTAAAAATTCCTTTCTTGTATATTTTTAACCCTCCTGCGTACCGTGACGAGTATACTCGTCCAAACTAAGTTGTTACTAAATGCGCGAGGACGAGTATACTCGTCCAAATATTTTTTCTCATAACTTTTAAGCAAATTAACTTTAACACATGAGACAAAGTGCAACTTACAGTGCAAGGTTCATAGTTAATGATACATACAAAATAAAGTTTCCAATTACAGTATTTGTTAATAAACAAAGTATTAAAAATTTGTCATAAACAGTAGAGAATAGGTCACGAAATAAAAGTTGCAAATACATACTTCTCTTAAAAAAATTGTTTGATTTTAATGAAATTTGGTATCTCAAGGGTTTCTGATGTTGCTGATTACGAATCTAAGGTCAGATTTAAACAATCCAAAATGGCGGATCCAATATGGCGGATGAGTTTTTCAAAAACTTATCCAAATTTCTTGAAAATTTATAATCGGGGGTTTTTGAGGTCGCTGATTACGAATCTAAGATCAGATTTAAAAAATTCAAAATGGCGGATCCAATATGGCGGATGGATTTTAAAAAAATTGTTTGATTTTAATGAAACTTGGTATCTAAAGGTTTTCGTGGTCGCTGATTACAAATCTGAGGTCAGATTTTCAAAACTCAAAATGGCAGATCCAAAATAACGGACGAATTTTTAAAAAAATTGTTCGATTTTAATTAGAAATATAACATGTAGGAACATGCAATTTTTTTGTAATTTGCAATTAATTTATATGAGCAATATATATGGATATTTTATAAATTTAACAATTCTTTAATTGTTTAAACAAATAATTGTTGTTATGTACAAACATTTTACAAAAAATATCTAGAAACATGCATCTTTTTTCTAATTTTGCAATTAACTAAGATGAGCAATATATGGATATTTTATAAATTTAACGATTCTTTAATTATTTAAACAAATAATGTTGTTATTTACTAACTTTTTACAAAAACATCTAGAAACATGCAATTTTTTTTCTAATTTTACAATTATCTAAGCTGAGTAATATTACATGAAGATTCTTCATAAATTGAACAATTCTTTAATTGTTTAAACAAATAATGTTGTTATTTACTAACTTTTTACAAAAAACATCTACAAGCATGCAATTTTCTTTTAATTTTGCAATTAACTAAGCTGGATAATATACCTTGAATTTTGCAATTAACAAACATGAATCTTACAATAATACTGATCTTGTTAAATTTTAAAATTTTGAAAAAGCATGTTTCTAATAAGTCTTTTGTGCAAGGAGTTAATCAACATTTATAATTATTTGTTTAAATATGTGTTACATTGTTATATTCATAAAACATAATTATGTAGTACTACTCAGCTTAGAAAGTCTAAAAATGCACATTGTTACATATAACAGAGACGTAGTTTATGAAGGACTCGTAAAATACCAATATATGTATAAAAAATCTAAAAAAAAATCTAAATCTGGCGGCAATATTGGCTCTGATCTTCTGTATTTTTAAAATCTGATCTCAGCTTTGTAATTAGTGACCTTAAAAAACCCTAAACACCAAGTTTCATTGAAATTCTTTTAAAAAATCAAACAATTTTTAAAAAATTCGTCCGCCATATTGGATCCGCCGTTTTGAATTTTTCAAATTTGACCTTACATTCGTAATCAGCGACCTCAAAAACCCCCGATTATAAATTTTCAAGAAATTTGGATGAATTTTTGAAAAACACATCCGCTATATTGGATCCGCCAATTTGAATTTTTTAAATTTGACCTCATATTCGTAATCAGCGACCCCAAAAACCCCTAGGTACCAAATTGTAGAAAAATCAAACAGGTGTGAATAATTTGTGCATTTAGAAACAATTTTATGGGTGAAAATAGGTACGCAGGAGGGTTAATGTGTAGGGGAGGATGGGCCAAGGATAGTAAGTGGCTGTATTGCTTAAACGGCTTGTTCAAAATAGCGCGTCATTCATGATATTTTTGCGTCTTAACACCAAAAGATGATAGTAAAAATTGGAAGTCAATCTGCCACCATTTGCGAAGTTAGGAGTTTATTTTTAAAAAACACCTGTTCTTAAAAAATGGCAACGGAATCTTTGTCACGTTTTATCTTATTGTTTTCTTTATTAGTGCTTCCGAATATTTATTTTCAATTAAATTCACGCCGTTTCACAAAAAATTAGGAAAAATTGAAATATGGGCTCCTTTTCCCCCCACGGGGCAAGGATAGTTAGAGCTAATATATGGCACGGTACAATCCTGCTAATGCGACTGTAAATTATAAAAAAATGTTTAATTGTTCTTTTTAGGCTGATATACATAATAGTGCGTAATTACGTACGGAAAACGAAGCTTATTGACCAAGAAATTGGTAGTTGTCTGAAGAAAATTGGTTAAAACTGAGATAGTTAGGAAATTTTGTTTACTTTTTCATTCGTATCTCGTAATGATTTGAGTCTACAGTAAAATAATGTATATTATATCCAAATAACCAGGCTTTCCAAAAATACTTTTCGTTTGCAGATACATATATTCAAGTTTGGCCGCTAGATCCGAAAAGGTCTTACCTAACTATCCTTGCCCCATCCTCCACTATACATTAAATCAATAATTTTTTTAAGCAAAAATTATTGAAAAAAATACATTCCATTTATATTTAAAGAGTTCTCGGAATGTTTAAACAACTATGAAATATATGTGACTGTCCACGAGAAAACAGGGCTTAGCTTTCACAGGGCTAGTGATTGAAAGAAGCAGAACGAAGGAATGCATACAATATAACATCTTTAAAACGTTGTATTGTCAAAAGTAATTGACAATTTACAACTTTTGATTTTTGCATTTGAAAAAGCAATATAAAATCTATCGATTAGCATAAAAAACTCAAAATGATTTTTTAGAGCTAAGCCCTGTTTTCTCGTGGACAGTCACATATAAAAATATATTATTAGCTGTATTAAAAATATACAAATACTTGTATATTGAAATATGCAAAAAAACAATGGATAAATAAATATTTTATTGATGGAAAAATTTGTTCTTTCTTTGCTTTAAAATTTTTTTTTCATCACAAGTATAATGGTATTTTTTGCATTGTGGCAAAATTTATGTCATTGTTGGTATCGATATAAAAAAATATCTTTTTTATTCATCGAAATGTAACGGACATTTTCAACTTTAATGTTGATATGAGCGTAAAAGGAATATTGCAAAATATTTGCATAAATTTTTCTGTTTAATGTTAAAATAGTCGTATTAAGTTTTCTTAAGTGGCGTGAGTGGCATCAACTGGCGGTCGTAATCTGATCATAAAAATGGACAATTTTTACTGTAAAATCGATGGTTATTTCTCAAAATGAGATGTTGGAGTGTAAAAGTTTTGTATGTTGTTACTTTCACTGTTTTTATTATTATATATTTTTTAATATTTTTTCTATATATGTATATATATATTGTATATTTTCTGTATAATCATATATTTTTTGCAATAACTGGGTCAGAATTTCTCAAACGGATCACCTGAAACTAAAAAATTTTCTTTTTGAACCAAAATATTTTTTTTACCCATATTTTAATTTTTAAGTCCGTCAACTGGAACTCCAGAAAAAACTTTGTTAATTTAGCAGTACTAAAAAATTCAAATGTTAATAACTTTTACAAAAAAATTTTTTTTGGATTAATATTTTCAGAGATTCTTCTTAACCATATTAAGAGTCAAAAAAAATATTTTGGTTCAAAAAGAAAATTTTTTAGTTTTAGGTGATCCGTTTGGGAAATTCTGACCCATCTATTAATAATTTATGTCTCTAGAATGGAAAAGTTTTAATTGTAATAAACTTTTGTTTGTTATTTTTACAAAAGAAATAACTATCATCAGTGGTATTTTAATATAACTTTTAATAAAGTTGAGTACCTAATAATTTTTATTCCGTCTAAAAAAAAATTATATATGAATAATAAAATAAAATTCTTTTTAGTAAAATGCATGTGCGTCTCATGCAAAACATGTCGTTTTACCGCTTCCGTGAGTGCATGAAATGTTCGTTTTTAAATCTGCGAAGCCGCTTGAAAGCCAAGGAATAATAACATATTCGTCCATAAAGGCAAACCGGAAATTAAAATCGATTAACGGGACCAATGTGCAAACGTCTCTCTTACTTGCTCGATGACTTTAGAAACTGACACACTAGACTTTGTTAATATATTTGTTTACTCAAAAATTATCTTCATTTTGTTTTGATTTTTCTGAAAATAAACTTTATATTTAATTATAATAAAAATATAAATAAACAATAAAGTATAAATAAAACTTAAAAGTTTAATTTTTGTTTACATAGTTTTCCTAAGTTTGTCAAATTGAGACTGTTTATTTAATTAATGCAAATAATATATTTTATTTAAACATAAAATTTGTTTCTAAATTAAATATTATCTAATAGTATCATAAAATTAAACTAAATATCTGAAACATAATTTTTGTTTAAGTGAAATAAAATATACTTTTGAACTATCAATTTTTTATCTAAAAAATGATTAATTTTTGTAATCAAACTATTAAAAAGTTATTTTTAAAGATAGTAATACTGTTTCATACACTTAAAATATATTTAAATCTTAATATTTACTGTCCTTACGAGACTTATTATTATAAATTGTTATAAATTATAAATTGTTAATAGAAGAATAATTAATTTAAATAATAATAAAATTCTGTTTTTACTCTCTGATCCTAAATATGTGAAATTTCACACGTTTTCTTAAAAAAATATTGTTCTTCAAGTTTTAAATTATAAATAAACATTATACATTTCTATTCATATTGATAAAATTTGTTTAATTTATAATATAAAATTGTAAAAAATATAAAAATTTATATCCATTTATATAATAAATAGAATAAATAGGTCCTTTTCATGTAGACGTATAAATATTGTTTTCATAGACCCTGCGGCCCTTAATGTTTACATTTTTGAAAGGTCAAGGTCACTTTCCAAGAGAGTCACATAAAACTCTGCGAGTGACTCTCTTGGGAGTTCTAGTGTATTTTGATACTTTTTTGTCTCAATTTGATAGCCTTGGAAAAACTGTGATATTGTAATAATGCATTGTTATTGTATAATAATTGTAATAATAATATGTTAAAAGTGTTAAAACAATAATAGGTAAACAGGAAATAAATATTATATATAATATTTATTATTATGAATTATAAATTAATATGAAACTGCATTGCAGCTGGTGCATTCCCAGCGAAACAATGCTTTGCATCATATAAAGCTTTGTTGCTATGAATAAGGAAGCAAAGCTGACAAAGCTATTACAGTACTTGCACCCCACTCGCAGCATTTCCTCTTAAAACTTGATTTCAACTTGTTAGACTGCGCTATTCGACGTCTGCTAGGCCCTCGCAACATTAAACATTTACCCTGCACTAATATTTCATTTTCGAAAGAGTTCCTCAATTTCGTTAATATTTACATATTTTCCTAATGTTCTTTACCATTTCTGCTTTCTTTCAGCAAATAAAGATTGTTTAGTTTCACTAACAAAAATTATAATAATAATAAAAAGTAAAAAAATACAATAATGATAATCAAAGCTGTTAAAAATCATGATTTAAAAACGAAATCCCATTTTTTATTTAAATCAATTTTTTCTAGAGCTTGGCTTTTTAGTAATGATAATAAAAAATTAATTTTTAAAAATAGAAGCAAGAAAGAATAGCTACTTTTATTTTTTTAATAAACTATTCAACCAAACATGTTCACGGAGAAAAATGGAAAAATGATTTGTGCAGTCAGTGTAGTACTCCTTCATAGAATAATATGTGACAGGTACACACTATAGTAGGGGAGAGTGGGGCAAAATGGGGTAGGCGGGTCAAATGGGGTACCTCTGTTTCGCCATGATGGGTACATTTAATTTTTTTATCCTCGATATATATCATTCATTTTGATAAGAAAATGTTATTAATTATGAGAACAATATGAAAAAATTTTTTTTTTTGAAAGTTATACAACTTTGAAGTTTTGAGCGAAAAAAATATCGGTTTTTTTCAAAATTAAAGTGCTTATAAAACTTTTTGGGATAATTTATATAATTTGGAAATTGTGGGATCTTTTTCGGCACTTATTCTAGAGTAATTTCCAATAGGATAGATTGTTAAATTGTTTACAACAATTTGTAAACATTACATTTTGTTGTAATATGCAGTGTGGGGCAAAATGGGGTACCTATGTGTTGGGCCATGCCGGGTGGTATTTAATATTCATTGAACTACGTAAAAACATTATATTATGCATATTTAACAACTTTACGCAGAAAAGTCAATATTTTTGTTTCGGAGTATTATGCTATCGATGTTTCACAATCGATATATCGATATTTTTCATTATCGATGTTTTTTTTGTTAAATTCTGGTAAATATTGCTTGTTTTTTTCATAATAATAAAGAACCTTACTTTTTGTTTGTATTTACAATCTCGTACAACAAGAATTAAACAAATTTTGAAAAAATATTCCATGTTTTGTATGGTAATTTGATACCACCCCATTTTGCCCCACCCATGGGGCAAAATGGGGTTTTTGCACCTTCTCAGAAAGTGGGATATAAGTTCTTTCAAAAATTTTTTTCTCCGCTATTATCATAATTTCTTCAAACCTAAGAGTACAAAGAAGAATTCTGATGATTAGTTGAATCGATTTATTCGTTTAGTTCTCTGTAAACAGCCAATTACAAAAAGGTACCCCATTTTGCCCCACTCTCCCCTATTAGAAGTTTCATAGCTGAACACTTTGGGACTCAACACAAGTTATCCCATTCATCAGCTTAAACAAGACTGTTTATATAGTCTAAGAGGGAATATTAGCATAAAAAATTATAATGAGATTTTTTTTTTCTCATGTAATTGTTAAAAGAACGTGGCAGTGTACAAAACACAAGTCAATAATAGAAGCGAATATTGAACAACTAGTACTCAGTCCAGTTCTTTCGAAAAATGAACGCCGTCCACATAAAGTAGATACCTACTCGAAAGCCACAAGTTATTCTCTCTCTCTCACACACTAATGGTCGTTCACTTATCTTACCGTTTCCCTCACTCTTACTACTCTCAACTATTATGCAGTGCAGTTAAGTTCATTAAATTATTAAATATTGTTGTGAGAATAATTAATTATACATTTCATTCAAGGTCAATTCACTATTTTGTACACGAAAAAAAGAATAATCAAATTTACCATGAGGACTGTCAAACTTAAAAAAGGTTTCAAGGTTATTAAGAAAAAATTAATGTTTTTTATTTATTTATTATTAAATTCTAATAACCGTATCAAATTTAAACTAGTTGACAATATTATTTATTCAATATTATGAATATTGTTGACATCCATACTTACATTAATTACAAAGTAAAATCGACGCATATTCTAATTTATTTCATTGGTAAGGGATGTTTCTTAAATAGGAAATTTCCCCCATCGATTGCGTAGCCGAGAGGCTTAATGTAAAAGCGTACGATTTATAATTATGCGTATATTTAGTTGTGTGGTTAGGTAGGTGTTCAATCCCGTATGATTGTAAGATTTTCCGATGCATTTAAATGTTAATTGTAAGTATGAAGATGTGTGAAGAATAAAACTTGTGAATTAAGGAATATGAATACCCAAGTGCGAAATGCCAAGACTGCAAAAACGGCCCATCATTGGTCTAGTAATGTCTGCCGAGAATTGGCAGTAGTTACTGGGCCATTACTGGTGTTCAAAATGTCCCATTGATGGGACAATGATGGCGCCGATGGTCAGATTTTCAAATTTTTTAAGACTGGGCCAGCTCTCGGCCCAATAATGGCACATTCGTGGCAAAGTTGATCAATCTTTAATGGCAAAAAAGCAATTGCCAGTGATGTGACGACGATCGGCCCATTAATGGCACATTAGTGGCACTTTAATGGCAAAAATTTTGTGTCTTTAATGGCAAATTATAATTGCCGGAATCGGGGCGTAGCTTGGCCCAATAACGGCACATTATTGGCAAAGTTGATAAATCTTTGCCAATCTTTAATGGAAAAATTCAATTGCCAGTGATGTGACGAAGATCGGCCCATTAATGACACATTAGTGTCACTTTAATGAAAAAATTTTGTGTCTTTGATGGCAAATTATAATTGCCAGAATTGGGACGTAGCTTGGCCCAGGAATGGCACAGTATCGGCCAGTGTAGTGTAGCTTATAAGAACCCTTTTGCTTCCTCGACTTCACGTCAGAGTAGCAGAGTGGTCAGAGTGTTAGGCTGTGGTGCATCAGGTTCATGTATCGATCCCCGCGAGCGATAAGAATTTTTCAAATATTTGTAAGTTTGCGTTTAATTTAGGGAAATAAGCTGTATAAATATTATACATTAATTAGTTAATTAAATAAAAAATATATTTTTTAAAAATTTTTTTAACACTGGAGAGTAATGGCAGCCAATAATGGGCCATTAATGTTTACCGAGAATCGGCCGACAATTGGCTGCCGACGGCCTACCGCGGTTAACCTCCCGACAGTCGGGCCACTATTGTCTGCCAAGAGTAGGCACTGACTATGCCGTCACTGGGCCAGTTTTGGGCCGTTTTTAATTTCGCACTTGGGTATATAAAGAGTGCATTTAACATATTTTTCTTTTTTTTTAATGATTGGTTATTGTTTTTTTTATATAAAATTGACGAAGTGAATACAAGGAAACACTCGTTTCGAGTCGCGTCGGCCATTTGTTTTGACAGGTTCCGCGCCTGCGTTCCCTTATTGTGAAAATTTCGAAGTAGGGGACTGAGTTCAGTTTCTCTACTATGCACACTGCAGCGGGCCTTATAATCTTCGCCTGTGTTTCAATGCTCTTTACAGTGAAATTTGGAACTAAGACTTTTTACCAGGAGAAGGGTTACGGGTTTTAGTGGGTCGGGCTGGTAGTAGGTCGCCAGTTTATTAAATTTACTATAATATATATATATTTTTTTCTTTTTTTATATTTCCTTTTGTTTTATCATACCAACCCCACATAACCTTGAAGTGCGAAATCCAAGGTATCTGTAAACAGATTTCCCAAAATTCCCTAAGCAAAAAAAATAGATGCTTGATGGAAATGAATTAATGTACTTTTACTGGACTGAGTCCTGTTTTTTCAATATTGACTCCCACTTTTTCGAACTACATTTTTCTCCGTGTTGAAAAAATAAATGACTACCTTCTGTTTAATTAACAGTCTTTATATTTAATAATATATTGGTTTTTATTTAGGCTTTTTATTTTTCGAATTTAAAACTCTAAACAAGAGTACTAATAGAAGGATAAAAAATTTATTTTCTAACATTTTAAACAATTAAAAGTTGCATTTGAATAAAAATGACAAGTTTTTGTCACTGAGAAATGTCAATAATTTGATTTTTTAAGAAATATCATAAAATTATTAGGGGACTGTGTCCAGTTGTAAGACAGTCGATTTTTTTCAACACGCAATATTAACCCCTTAACTGCCGGCTGAAAAACACTAAATGTGCCCAGAATGCCAAAAATAAAAAATCGTCCAATTTGTCTGAAACTTGTTACTCAGGGGTTTTCGGGGTCGCTGATTACGAATCTGATGTCGGTTTTTCAAAATTCAAAATGGCGGATCCAGTATGGCGGACGGATTTTTAAAAATAGATCAAAATTAGCTGATATTTGTTACTTGAGGAGTTTTGGGGTCCCTGACTACGAATATCATGATGGTTTTTAAAATTAAAAATGGCGGATCCAATATGGCGGACATTTTTTTTAAATTTTTGATTCGCTTGAAAATTATCATTAGGGGGTTTTCGGGGTCGCTGATGATGAATCCGATGTCAGTTTTTAAAAATTAAAAATTGCGGATCCAATATGGTGGACATTTCTATGTCAGTTTTTCAAAATTCAAAATGGAGGATCCATTATATCGGATATTTTTTTTTAATTTTGGATTTTCTTGAAAATTATCACTTGGGGGGTTTTCGGGGTCGCTGATGACGAATCGGATGTCTGTTTTTAAACATTTAAAATGTCGGATCCAATATTGCGAAAATTTTTTTAAAAAAATTTTGTTATTATCATAAAAGCAGAACAAATTTTACAAATGCCGGTTTAATAGAACAGCTATAAAGAGCGTGCAAAAATTGAAATTCCATTAAAATGTCCTAACGCATTTCACCTTTCCAATAAGTTCATGGGTGAAGTGCATCTCCACAGTATGCCATATTGGATCCGCAATTTTGAATTTTGAAAAACTGACATCGGATTCGTCATCAGCGACCCCGAAAACCCCCGAGTAACAAATTTCAGGTAAATTGGATCAATTTTTAAAAAAGTCGTCCGCCATATTGGATCCGCCATTTTGAATTTAAAAAAACTGACATCATATTCGTAATCAGCGACCCCGAAAACCCCTGAGTAACAAATTTCAGGTAATTTGGATCAATTTTTAAAAAGTCGTCCGCCATATTGGATCCGCCATTTTGAATTTTGAAAAACTGACATCATATTCGTAATCAGCGACCCCGAAAACCCCCGAGTAATAGATTTTAGGCGATTTTAGACATTTTTTAAATAAAAATGCATTGTATTGTCCATGAAAAAGATTTTAAAAAATTTGCTAAAAGTGTTGTTTTTAAAAATTTATAACATTTTTATAATTCATTGAATTTAAAAACAGAAACGTGTGTCGCATTCTGCATAGCGTTGACTTTTAAGAAATCATTTTCTTTTTAATTTTTAGCTAGTTTTGACTTTTTTACATCAATTTTTATCATGGCAAAGATTGTCAGTTTTCCGGCAGTCAGAGCAAAGTCCGAAATGGCAAAGATCTTTGCCATCGGCAGTCAAGGGGTTAAAAAGCCAATTGCGTTTATATAAAAACATTTCTTTTTATATGAGCCAACTTTTTCGTGTACGCCGAAGCGGATATATAAACTGTTTTAGTTAGATGCAACTTTTAATTAAAATTTAATACTTAAAATCATGACATTGCACCAAATTTTGTCATGAAACTGAAGTTAGTAATGTTTTCGTTAACGCAAAAAATTGAATTTTTTTAAGACCAAGAAGCAAATAATTTTTGATAAAAAGAACTTTATTATTACTTTATTACATCCTAAACAGATTTTCAATCCAATTGGGGCGGGAAAGAGATAATAGTTACTGAAAAATTTATGCTATTTTTATTTGATTTTGTCGACGTAAACGTTAATAACTTTAGTTTCATCTTTTGTTATTCCGATTCTTTCAAATTCTTTGTTGGATTCTTCGTTAAGTCAAAGTTAATTAAAAAACCTATTTTAAGTAAAAATTCGATTTAAATCATGATTAAAATGAAAACTTTTTGGATTTAAATCCTGAGTTTAATTTATGATTTATTATGAATATGATATAAAAAGAAATGTTTTTATATAAACGCAATTGGCTTTTTAATATTGCGTGTTAAAAAAATCGAAAAAGAAATGTTTTTATATAAACGCAATTGGCTTTTTAATATTGCGTGTTAAAAAAAATCGACTGTCTCACAACTGGACACAGTCTCCTAATAATTTTATGATATTTCTTAAAAAATTAAATTATTGACCATTTTCAGTGACAAAAAATTGTAATTTTCATTCCAATGCAACTTTTAATTGTTTAAAATGTTGGAAAATAAATTTTTTATCCTTGTATTAGTACTCTTGTTTAGAGTTTTAAATTGAATGATAAAAAGCCTAAATAAATTTATGATTTAAATCATAACAATCGTGATAATAATAATAATAATAAAAAGTAAAAAAATAAGAACAATATTACAAAATAAATAATCAAAATGTATTATTAATTAAAATTTCTTAGTATGGATTTCTTTTTAAATTTAATGTTATTCGTGTCGTATATTAGCTTTTGAGTAGCGTAGCGCCTCGGCAGTTCATTAAGATAAAATCCTTATCTTCTTCTGATATTGGTCCAGTGGAGTTTTAAAAAGAAGGTACTTTTAGATTCTATCAGTACTCGAAACAAAGACCTGATGCATTTCTTTCCATGTTCACTTTTCTTCTTCTTCTTCCTCTTCTTCTTATTCTTCTTCTACTTTTACATTCATTCGTAGGTAAACTTTCCTCGAACTAAAAAAAAGACATAATACTTGAAGACTAAGTTGAATCCTTTTATGCAATCATAAAAACTTGTTTTCATCAAATAATGTTAACGGCTTTTAATTACGGGAAAAAAGGAATTTGCTTTTGTTTTGACCAAAAAAAATACTTTCTCAAAAATTGCACTTATATTTTATACTAATTAATTTTTCCAACATAATTAAAATAATGAATTTAATTTTACTTAAGGCCATGGGGCATTTTTCGCATTAATTAATAAATGACAAGTTTTTTAAAATTATTTTATGGAGTATTTAGGAAAAAAACGCGGTTGTTGATGCGGCAAAATTAAAAAACTTTTCATGTTTCTTAGAGAGAAATTTAAACAGATTTTAAAGAGATACATGAGAAGTTAACTTATTTTAAAATTTTACACTTGTAGATTTTTTAATGACATTAAAATGAGACACGCAAAGTGATGCAGTGAAAAATGTCCTGGAATAAATTTGACACGCATATATGGTTAGAATTCGTCATTCTCGATCGACTTTTGATACGAAAGGGTTATAAATGAGAGAATAAGCTGGAGGTTTTTCCGGTGATATACGCACACAAGACCCATTTTTTTAAAACTCTCAACTTTCTTCGTGTTACAAGCTCTCACATAACGAAAGAGGGAGGGAGAGAGAGAGAGGGACGATTGTAAAAAGCTATATAGAGCCGACGACGTAAGGGCTGTAAGTCGGTTCTCTCATTTGAATACTTAGATTGGACGGGTCGAGGTTCGCTTAATCGCGTTTTCCGCGAAATTTATGAGATTCAAGCCGATAAGCCAGAAAATAAGAGCAAGACTTCACAGATGAAAGTTAAGACAAAAAGAAAGATGAGGACCGGTAATTCGAAATTTATCCTCTTATCGCCTTTGATGGTATCTTGAGCTCTGTCAAATTTCATTCTCTCTTTGCCTTTTCATTAACTGTTCGTCTGCTCGTGAAATTTATTCAATAAATGTGTGTTCTATTGAAAAATTAACGATTTTCCTTTTTTTCGCAATTTTCTTTCATTGAAATTAATTACATTTAACAACTTTGACATTTAGTGGTTACCAAAAGTCCAAATTTATAAATTCAAAATGGCGGATGAAAAAATTGAAAATCGCTCGGAATTACTTCAAACTTAGTACTTCAGGGTCTTTGGGTCCGTCATATTTGATCCACCATTTTGAAATTTCGACATCAGAGTTTTGAATAATGACATTTCGACTTTAGATTCATAATCAACTTTCCCTAAATAATTCCTGATTAACAAGTTTCAAGCAAAACTTTTGATTCTTAATTTTGGTTGTCCGACATATTGAATCTGCCATTTTGAAATTTACAATTTCGACTTCAGGTTCGTAATCAGCAAACCTAAAAGTCAGAAAATAATTCGGAGTATTGAGGGCAAATACATTATTAAATTAAAGTATTAAATATTGATACATATTAATATATTAAATAAGAAAAAATAAAAAAAACAGATTAAGAATTAATGACTATTTATAATGAACATATACTTTTTACAGTTTATGAATATTAATTGAACTTTTTTATACTTGACTAATTTAGTTCTTTTTAGGCTAGAGAAATATTAAAGTTGAGATGTAATCTTTTCATTTAATAATGAAATTTTAATCCTCGCTATGTGTATGAAAGCCCGAACGAGTAGATCTTTTTAGGAATGGGAATGACAAAAGAAAATATACATTCAAAGTAAAAAGGTATTTCGTTCACAAAGAGCAGTTTTCATCCTCACACAGAGAATGAGAAGCCATCGAAAAAGCGCAGAGGGGGTGTACATACCATGTAGAGGTGGATAAGAAAAGGAGAAAAAAATATAAAATAAAGAAAGAGAGAGAGAGAGACGTATAGAAAATAAAATAGAAGGGAAATAAACCTCGTGTATTTTGGTATCGTTTGCGGGATCGAGTGGAGATTTTTCCTTAACGTTGGAAAGTGAAATGGGAAACATGGCAGTGCGCCCGAATTGTTTCGGGGGTGGCGTTTTCATAAAATCGAGATCAGTATCGCAGCACGAGTCTGGCACAGAGGGAAAGAAATCTTTCGGGCAAACGTTCATCAGAAATGCATGGGGTTCGCGACCATTCTGAAAGCTGAATGTCCGTTTGCCGAAAGGAGAGTCTTTATAACATTTCTCTTCTTGTGTGTGTGGTAACTTCTCTTCGTGTGTGAGAAAGAACAGTCCGAACTAAATCCAAGATAAGGCAGGCCAATGCCTATATATTTTATCTCGATTCAAGAGTCCGTGTATTTTTCGCTCATGCGTTCGTCGATGTTCTTTTATTTCGTCGAGAGTGAATACTCTCTCTCTCTCTCTCTCCACTACTGGGGAGAGAATGCACTCTGAGCGTGTGAATTTTCACGTGCGAGAAAGATTAGATTCTTCACTGGCGAAAAAAGTAAACGACTTTTATACTCCGTTTTTCAGATTCAATTAGAAATTTTCATCTATTTCTAATTTTTCAGAGTTGCTACAGGTCAGGCAAGTCAGGGAAAGTAGAATTGTTGTTGATAAAATTCTTTATGAGAATTCAATTTTAAGAAAAATTCAATTATTCAACAAATTATTATTTATTTTTGTATTTAAATAATCGAATTCTTGTAGAATTTTCTAATAAAAATTAATTTCAAAACGGATTACAGATAAAATTTTAAATAATAATTAAATTTTTAAACCCGTGTGGAAATTTGTCACGTATCTGTACCGTAATGATATAGTTTCACTATAGTTTCTATCTAGTTGCGATAGCGTGAAATTTTGTAGTAACTATCTTGAAATTTAACGCTACGAACATCAAGTTTCTAGATAGTTTTACTATATCAGAACAATATAGTGAAATATTATAAAGCTATAACACGGGCTCTAGTATAAGTTTCACTTTTAGAAACTTGTTTAATATTTCTATATTGAATTACGATAAATATATTTGTAAAAATTAATAATAATAATTAATAACATATGTACAATTTTAATTACATAACAATATTAACAAAGTTTATAATTATAATATATAAACTATTATTAATTTTTAACAATATTAAAGATTTTAATAGGTGCAACAATTTCATTGAATTTAAAAAAAAGTTTCGATTATTCGCTTTCTTTTTTGATACCATATTTTATTTTTAACAAGTCCAGTTATTTATTTGTTATTATTTTAAATTTTAATTAAGAATTTAAACCTATATTACATTTCACAGTATTAACATAAATCACTTAAATTAAGACGGAAAAATATCGCACGCACGGGGGTTCGAACCCTAGACCTTTGGGACGCAAGACGAATACACATACCACACAGCCACGCTGACTTGGAAGATGTGTTGCTTAAAATACCTTTTCAGCATCGAGGCTGCATTTTTTGCCTTTATATATAATAAATTCTTTGTAACTGATATATTTAAATCTATATACTTAATAAAATTATTAATTACAATATGTAAATAATAATAATAATATGTACATAAAGAAATTATTTGCATTATAACATGAATTATCAGAAATAATTCAATTTTTAAAAGGTTTGTAATTAAAATCTTTGAAAATTTAAATTTTTCATACTTTTAACTAACAATTCTGTAGAATACATTTTTTTCAAAAAGTTTAATTGAATGAAATATTTGTTTTCAAGTTTACTTGCAGAATTTAAATTATTTTCAAATTCTTTGCGGAAATTACATTATTCTTAACCCTCTGCCTACTCATGTGACCGTTATCGTCTAAAATCGTCTATTTGGTCGCCTGGTAGGGACTATAGAAAGTACATTTAAAAGCGCTAGAGTGGAGTTAAGTCACCATAGGCAGAGACATAAACTAAATAAAAAAAATTTTTTTCTATATCTTTTGTTGTTAATAGCGAAGAACTGCGGTGATTATAAGTAAAGTCCTCGAAATTTTGGTTGACATGATATCTTTAGTCAGAACAGATGGAATAAAAAATTAAAACGGACATTAAAATATAGGTAAGTGGTTATAGTCCGAAATAAATCATAATTCTTAACCTGTTTTTTAAAAAATTTTTGTTTGCAAAAGAAGGGTAAAATATTAAAAAGTCAGCCATTGTGTTATTTTTCAATGAAAATTTTTTATTTTACTTCCGGCTGTAACCACTTACCTCTATTTTAATATTCCGTTTGAATTTTTTGATTCCGTCTGTTCTGACTGAAGATATCATGTCAACCAGATTTTCGAGGACTCTACTTACAGTTGCCGCAGTTCTTCGCTATTAACAACAAAAAACATAGAAAGAAATTTTTTTATTTAGTTTAATATATATGTGTAATAATATGTAAAAAATTTTAAATGTTTAAATTAATTTCACTATAAAAAAAAATTCTTCAAAATACGTGCAAAAGACCCAGACTGACCCCTTAAAAATGTTTATAAATTTCTTAACAGAATTACAATTTTTCCAATAAATTTTCTTGAAAGAATTTTTTTTATTCACGGGGGAGAAGAGAAAAATGCTTTTAACGCATGCCCGGGAAGCTCCCAGTTACGCTAGGGTAACAAAATTTAGGATAAAAAAATAAACCTTGCATACCTGCTTTAGGCAATCACGAATAGGGGAGAGTGGGGCAAGATCTTTATTCAATTTCGTAGGTGCGAGCAAGATGTGGTAGCGGAGAGTGGGGCAAGACGGGGTACACAAATTAAGCAAAAGAAAAGAGAAATAAGAGAAGATAAGAAAACTACTAAAATCAAGACTGAATAAAATAAGAGTGACCAAAAGAATAAAGCTTGTAAGGTTAAATCATCACTTAGCGAAGGGAATGTGGAAAATACACCTTGTCTCTATTGCAATGGTTATTATTTAGACTCAAATGAAGGCTGGGCTGCTTGTTCTGTCTGCGGCCAATGGGCTTTGAGCAGTTGTGCTGGTGTCGATGTCAAAGATAAAAATGCAACCTTTACTTGTAAAATTTGTCGATGAAAGACAGATTCCCAAAGATGATTATTAAAAAAATAATAAAGTATATATTCGATAATTTCCGTTTTAATGCGCTTTACCCCTACCGATTAAAAAACTCTTGTTGATCCCCTGGGTTTTGAA
Organism: Leptopilina syphax; assembly: GCA_032872505.1. Taxonomy (NCBI): domain Eukaryota; kingdom Metazoa; phylum Arthropoda; class Insecta; order Hymenoptera; family Figitidae; genus Leptopilina; species Leptopilina syphax. Next base: position 25,045,382 of record CM065469.1, on the reverse strand, counting down.
TCTTCTATACACCTATGGAACTACCTTGCGGCTTCAGAATTCGCAGATGAATGGTCCCATTTAGTCGCTGGCGCGACTCTCCCGTACCGCTCTTGTTCTTCTTTGCATTTCTCAGGGCAGTTCTGAAGACTCTGCATCCTCCTGATCCAGCATGGGTTCTTCTTACAATCTGCTGCCTTATGTCCGGCTTCTCCGTACTTAAAGCACGCAGCCGAAATGTCTATTGCTTGGCAATCTCTACCAATATGCCATATGACACCTTGTGACCATAGCTCTTTTTCTTATCTTGCAGAAGACGAACCCCATCTTAATGTGCCCGATTTTCTCCAGCTTATCAGCGTCTTCTTGGCTGGTGACCACGACAGCGAGCTTTACTCCTCTCTTATTTGATCCAAGGACCGTCACCTTCCTGCTGGCACCGTAGAAATTTTCTCCAGGGCATCCTGTACGTCTTCTTTTTCTGTAAGGGCATCCATATCGCGGATTTCCAACGTAGTTCGCCGGTCCGCCATCTGCACCTTACCCAGATTGCCGATCACCTTTGTCACCTCTTCGGTGAACAACTTCTTGTTTGAAGACCCCCCAATTTTAATGAGCAGGTCTCCCTTTTTAGTGGGTAAAGCTCCCACAACCCTTATCTGACTGTCCTCCAGGTCAGCCTAAATATGGCAATTTCTACACGGGTATCCTTGATTGTCATATTGACATTCTGGTCTTCGCAGGACTTCGGCATCTTTCTGACCTCATCCTCCATTTTTAGAATGATCATTTCCTCTTCCTCCCGCAGCTTAATGCATTCATCCCGATCTTCGATGCAGCTAGCAATGTCAATCGCAGAAGCATTACTGAAGACAGAAATGCAGCTGGCTTGACTTGTGACGCTGCTCGTGCTTCCTCTTCTCTCCACCTTGTCCACGACGATCTGTGATACTTTAAACGCGTTGTTGCCCTCCTGCATCCTTGGGCTACTGGCCATCGTCGGATTTAGCGAAAGTTCCAACCAGACACAGATTTTTCTTAAAAGAATTAAATTATTCATAAAATGTTTGATAAATTTATTTGCAGAATTTTAATTATTTTAAAATTCTTTGCAAGAATTTATTTATTTTCAATATAATTTTAATAAAATAATATTATAATATTCTTTAAGGTCAGGGAAAAAGTAAAAATTTTATCTGTTAATCAAAGAAAAGTCAAGGAAAAACAAAATTAAATTTTTGTAGAAATCCTGTTTTCATATTTATTTAAATATACTTATATTTTTTTATTATTACTGCTAAATAATAAGCCAAAGGTTTTGTGGCAACTCTGAGTAAACAATTCAGAACAGGTTTCTGTCTTCTACAAAAATGATAGATTTCTTATCTTTTTACATGTTCTCATCAAAAATGAGAAAGTCTTGGATTTGTGTTAATTTGAGCAATGCCTAATTTTTTCTACTATAACGATGATATTTTTTCTTCTAGAATTTAAAATTCCTGAGGTACGTTAGAATTATTGTATTACATAAGAACATAGCCTGTTCAACAGCGTGTCTTTTTAATTAGCATTCATGAGCCCAGGAGCTTACGTTGCATTTTCATTTAACTATTTTCCTCTCTCGCGAATTTTCTCCGCTAGAAACTGCTGATACGAGCACCCCTGCCGAATCGAATCAAAAGCATGGCTAAGTTAAACGTTTCCCTCTATTACGTTTCTTCGCCCTCTCTCTCACTTTCTCCCTATGTCGACGCAAGAGACGCGCTGACAAATGACAGCAGTCTATCTATTCCGGTGCCAATGAGTTGACTTTATCAGCCTCTCTTTTTCAAAAAGAGGCCACTTGTTCCTCTTCCAGGAATAGCGAAAGAGAAAAAAGTTCCAATATCTTCGATATCATTGCGCCGCTACTCATGGTGGTAGACAGATGACGAAAAACAAGAATGAGGGTTGTAGATAAACTTTTCCGCTTTTATTACACTCATTAGACCGAGATTAAATTTCATCAATCGTGTTATGTCTTAATTTTTAATTAATTCAATATTTTATGAAAGTCATAAAATTAAATAAATATAAAGTTGTTTCAGTTCTTCTGTTTGGCCTAATGCCTTCAGTATATTATATTTAAAATAAGATTTTTTTACAATTATATTACAAAAGAATTGAAACTTTTTTTATTAATTTTTAATTATTCTACTCTAAGAAAAATTATTTTTCCCTATCTATTCCTTGATTTATTTCATCCAAATGATGAAATGGGAACACGGGTAGTAAATAAACTCAATAAAGACTTTATTGTTTTTCAAAATAATTTTATTATCAAATTGAAAATATACTATAAGATTGTCTTTAGATTTCGAAAACTAATAAATAAGTATTTAGTCCTTGTTTTGTCTTTAAGAAAAGCAGTGTAGAGGAGAACGGGGCGAGGCAGCCAATTGCTTCTTATTTCTGCATAATTTTTTCAAATTGTGCGCTATTGATAATGTAGACTGCTTATGGTAGTTTACTTTAGTTGCTAACAGATGGGCATTATTGCTGCAGCAGTTTAGCAATGACAGTATCATTTATGAAAACAGACTTTTTGGATGTAACTTTTCTAAGAGTTATTTTGGTGATTTTAGTTAATAGAGTTATACACGAATAAAATTCTTGTAAAGTGATTTTTAATGCAGAATTTAGTGCTTAAGACGATGGTGTTAATGGGATTGCGATATTTTTAATATTACGGGTTTTGTGGATGTTTTCTTAAAAAAGTACTCGTGGGTTAGGCAGCCAACACTAAATTTTTCGTCTTTTTGTGTTGATTTTATTGGTTCTTCTAAATGTTTTCTCTTTTTTTCCTACTCCAATACATTTAAAACTTAACATTGAATTTTATAAACCATTTTTTAAGAATAACAAATTTATATTTCCTTAAAATGTTAAATTGAATTTAATTAACCCTCACGGGCTCGAGCCGGGTCCCTCGGACCCGGACGAAAGTTTTTTTGATCTACTTCCGGTTACGAAAATATTATTGGAAAATCAACTTCACATTAGGCTTGGGGACGTAAAAAACACATTTTTCATCAATATAAACAATTTTTTATTTATAAAATATTCTGGTAAATTACCTTTTAAGTCGAACATACGTAAAAGCTCGAGCCGGGTCCGAGGGACCCGGGCTATGAAAAAAATTTTTAAATTTGCAATTTTTATGCAATATTGGATTTATTTATGGTATTTTTATCAACAACTGCCATAATAAGTGATAACATATGCTTAATACATCGATAAATTTAATAGAACAAAAAATACAAATTAGGAAAATTTTGCTTAACAAGTATGTAGTTTGATTTATTCAAAATGACTCATTAAATTTATTAAACAAATTTTAGTTATAATTTGATTACTTTTTAATATTTAAAATTTTTTATGCAATTATAACATTAAAATTGTATTGAATATGGAAAATATGAAGCACTTTGCTATCAAATTTTATTTTTTATTGCATTGAAACATCCGGGTCCCTCGGACCCACCTTGTGCGCGCATTTCAAAAATCGAACTCGAGCCTGTGAGGGTTAATGTTATTATTATAATATTATTCAAATGTAAATTTTTGAAGTTCACTAACAAAATAAAAGTAAGTTAAGGACAACTACCTTGTTATGTTTCACAAATTTGAACTTTAAGTTATGTTTCTTTAACTATTAAAATAGTTGGCCGCCTCACCCCACATTTTTTCAAATATGCCAAAATGTGGTCCTTTGGGAAAAGGGTTGTAGAAATTTTTAAGTGCAACCTACGTCAAAATGTTCTACGGCGATTTTTTAGCCAATAAGACAAGCTTTCTAACGCGATATTAAAATTAAAAAACCCATTTAAATAACTGCCTCGCAAACCAAAATGTGCCGTCTTGGTTTTTGCAAAAGATTGAATGATAATGATTCTTTGAAAAATAAGAAAAACAAATAATTCTTTGAGAATATAAAAAAATGAATAAAATGGCCTTAATGATTCTTTGAAAAATGAGAAAAATAATGTTCGTGAATTTTAAGAAAATAAAATTTGCTTTTTTGATATGCGAATGTCAAATGTAACTTTATCTCTTTGCCAATAATAAATTTCAGTAAGTACTCTATATATACTAGAAAGGAAAGCATGTGTCTTTCTGTTCCTTTTTCTAGTTCTGAATTTTAATGTATCCTTTCTGAAAACTATAGGGAGTTTGATATTATATGAAAGGAAATCCTGATGTACATTATCTCCAAGTAAATCATTCTAAAATATTCATGAATATTTTGGACCGTCAATAACATATCTTTTATTGTTACGCATATTTTTTTTGGTTATAGTTTTTGAATATACTAGAGTATGAAATTAAGTACCAAAAGCTCAAAAATACACTAATAGGTTCTCACGTCAAGTGCTCTCAAACAAGGTGGGTGATAAGTGATGGAGTGTTAGCAAAGAGAATTTTCTAGTACTCTCATCCCTTTCCAAATAAGGTACTGTGATTCGCTTTGAAACTATTGCTACTCGCATCACATCATGTTTCATAAAAGAATAGATTTAAAGTCCTGTTTAGTACTACAAAATAACACAGAAATTTCACATATTATTTAACATTTTTCAGCATAAAAATCAAAAATTGTTTTTATTTTTCAGTGTCCACCGTTCCAGATCCAGAATTCGTTGATGAGATCGGAAATATAACAGTTCCAGCTGGACGAAGTGTAAAGTTGGGATGTACAGTGAAAGACTTGGGAACATACAAAGTGAGTAATTTTTCGTATTAAATAGTTTTCTTAATGTCACATATTGCATTTTTTCACAAAACAAATAGAGTTTCGCTATAAACTATATTTTAGTGCGATGCAATCGTTTGTAATCTTCGCATATACACTAGAAACATTGAAACAAAATGTTCTTGGAAAGTTTAGTATATAGTTTGCAAGTGGATTTTCAGTGATATAAAGTCCGAATGATGAAAATTATATATATGCGTACTTGAAAATCTCGTAAGAGATGTTGCGCTGAACAGTTGAGCTTCACCTCTCGTGAAGCGAAACGTGTTTCAATGGCTGGTGATTCATTGGAGGATCTCATTAAAATCAAAATAAACAAAAGTGAACGAACTTTCAAAGATTATCTTTACCCTTCAGTTGTGTGCCTGTGTGTCGCTATTTCTGAATATGCTGAAAAGATCAAAAACACAAAATATATCTGTTCAACGTACTTTTTGAAAAATTAAAAAAAAGAAATAATTTTATTAAAGAGGTTCAACTGGAGCAAAAATTGACATGTGATATAAAAAATTTAATTATTGTTCTAAAATTTCTTTTCTATAAGAATACCAATCTTCGGAAAAATACTTTTTTGTCCTACCTGCACGAAAAGTATGTCATTTCGGGCACTTAAGGCGGGCGCAAAGTAACACATTACGCCCGGGAGTGGGAGAAGCGGGCAGAAAAGTATTTTGCGCCCGCTTGTATGACGTCAGCGGGCGGTAAAGTATTTTCCGCCCGCTTCCTCTACCTCCGAGCGGGCGGAAAAGTATTTTGCGCCCGCTTGTTAATTATTTGATTTTCTTCATTAAAATGCGACATTTTCGACTTTCTTTTTATGTTGACTATAAAACTGCAAACGTTTTCAACTTTTTTTATTTTGTCTATAAAAATTTGCAATTTTTTTTTATTTTCTCTAAAAAAAAATAATGAGATATTTGGTTTTGTTCCCATTTCGTTTACCAAAATTGTCAATTTTAAAAGTTCCTGTTTCAGTTTTGTTCAGTTATTAATTACTACGTTCTAAATAAATACTATGTTTCCAGAATACATTGTTTTTTATTTCTATTTTAAAACTTCTATCATTATAGACTTCATTCGATATAATGTTTATATAGAGCTTAATTTTTAACTCATATGAGACTTCAATCGTGCGTGCCCTCAATGCCATACTTTCCATGCAGTTAGGACAAAAAATTATGTTCGCATCATGGGCGCAAAGGTTATTACGACTTTGGCGAAATTTCGGGACCTTCGCCATCGTCGCAATCACCTATTTTGCGCCCTTGTTACGAAAATAACTATTCCTATTCTTGGTTCTATGAAATTCATTAAAATATTGTCTGTCTGTATTATAATATTTCAAATTACTTTTATGATGTTCTATTTTGGTGGGAAAATTCTTAGAGCAACATATTTTGGTAACCAGTTTGACCCAGTAAAAGGAAACATCGAATCGAACCGCAGTGAAAATGTAAATTTTCTCGGAGCATTGTCCTTTGTTCGACACTAAACGATACAGTGGAAGTTAAGAGAGGATTTCTCGATTTACCGGTATAATTCCGTGATACCGGCGTATAGGTACCGTCCCAAGTGTGTAGTGGTAACACAAGAAGATTGGTTCTTTTCTGCTACGGATTCGTAGGAAATAGGACGAGGAAACGATTTTAGATAAGGAAATATATTATTTGATTCTTTGCTCAAGAATTGGATTATTTTAGTTCCCACTGTTTTTATTCACATTGAAAACTATTCTCGATTTCGTTTTTTGATAGAAGGATCCTATAATGTTGCCTTTTTCACTCTCTCGCACACTATTTCGTCTCGTCTAATTTCATTTTTTCTAAAGCTTTTATAATCATCAATTTCTTCGGAATAAAATTTTATTTTATATAATTCGATGTAAGAATATTTCTTGTAATAAAAACGATTGGAATTATTATTTAATAATTTTATAATTGAGATCATTGAGTTTTTAAAAGAAGAGATTCTAAAATTCATAAAGTTTTTAAAAATACAGAATTAAAGAGGTGAAGAAATTTGTCAAGTGCATTTAATTTGAAAAAAAAATTGTGGGTCTGAAAAAAAATATGAAAGTGATACTATTGAATTAAATATATTTCATTTATTAAAATTAAAACAGTTTCGGCTGAGTGCACCTTTTGAATAATTGTAAATTTATTAGAGAATTTGCTGAGTTCTTGGGAAATTGGACAAAAAAAGTAAAATCGATATTTCAGTCTTTTTTTCTATCTTTTGTTATACGAGGATATGAAATTTTAATCATAAATTATATTTCAAGTTTCTATGTTTCTTTAGTGATATTTTTTTCCATTGTTGAAAGAATATTCTCCCAATTAATAGGCTGAAACGTTATTTCAACTGATCTTGAGGGTTGTTATAGAGACGTCGCGACTTTATTCTCGAGGGGTTCGTTAATTCCATATTGCTCTAGACAGGAATGTGTAATGCTGATAAACTTGGGTACAGTTTGCACAGTGGTTGCATTATTAAGACGGAATATCCGTAAATAAAATTGACGGTCACTTTTTTAAACAAATGTTTGTGTTATTTTTAAGAAAGGAAATTAAAAGATTTAATTATTGATTCAGTATCTTAAGAAATTTTTAATTTTTCTAAATTTTAATAATTTAACAAGTTTTTTCGTGCCCAAAAATTTTTAATTTTACTTACTTCATTAAAAATTTAAAAAGAAAAAATAAAGAAAGTGGCAAAAAGCTTCAAGGAATATTTGGTGTAACAAATACATATCTGATTATATAGTAACTTTGATGTTAGATAAGAGCGGATTCAGTAGGAGTGATCCCCAGTGACCTGTCTATGGGACTCTAAAGGGTACTAAGGACTAGTTTGAAAGCATTTGAGTAGCATAAAAGAAAATTCCTCTCGTACTAAAACTAACCACGATAAAACTTTCACACCAAATGGAAATCTTTGATTGAAAATTTTTTCCTCAAGCCAGATTCTTATCCGGTTTTTATTGCATCAAAATTTTTCATTTATATAATAATAATTTTACCCAAAAAAGCAGAAATAAAAATCTTTTTTCTTCTTAATAAAAAGGTCTATATACAATTTCTAACTCGTGTTACAAGTTCAAAAGACTCGTAAACTACTCGAAAGTACATAACTTGATTACTCTCATTCTTGTAAAACATTTGTTTGATTTTTTTCTTTCAATCAGAAACTTTTGTAATGTTTGTTATTTTTTTGCTAAAGGTAGTTCAGGACTTTCTTAAAACCGGTTTTAAACTTTTGTTTCAGTTGCATGGGAAAATAAAAGATAACTACTTGCACTGATTATAAACTCCTCGTTAGCTGAAATTGCATTAGCTGAATTAGCGGATGTTTTTAAGCGCAACAAACGTAATTTAAAGTCCCTCTCTTTGTTTTCACTTTCTTTATTTCCTCTTCAAGTTAAGGTGGAGTATTATTCTGGCTAGATTCAATTTTTCAATCACGCTCTTCAAGAAATAAAATTCTCTAAAGACATTCAATTATACGCGCAAACCAAAACTTTCTTTTTAATTTCTTTTTAAAATTGGATAAATAATACAGAGGTATTTTTCACATCAATTTTTGGTTAATAAATTCGTTATGCTAAGTAAGAGATAGAACTTAAAAGTTCAAACCAAACTTAAGCGGGAAAGTAAAATATCGACATTAATTTGGTTAAAAAGTTACACTAATTTTGTAATTAAATCTATAATTAAATTGACATAAAGTGAGTTTCATTACCGATAATTCAAGTTAGATAAGAATGGAAGATTTGTCATGTAAACTTTGCAGAAAGCGGAACTCTCGCCAGTGACTTGCCTCTTCAATTTCAAATTGAAGAAGAGGGTCGAGAAGACTTTTATCGTGGTGCGACGTAAGAGCTGGCAAAAGGCCAAGAAACATCAATTCAATCTTCGTGCACTCTCTGTGGATGTAAAATTTCAACTGGCCAACCGTATTTGAGATTCCGGTCTTCACCAAAAATCACCTACCAACTTTACTTATATACGAGTACCCTATTTCCCCAACTATTTCCCAAAAACCCACAAAATTAGACCCTGTGGTTCAATAAAAATCAATAAAATCAAAATTTAGAGAAAGCAACCTCCACATTTTCTTAGTGTTCCATAGAAATTCTTTTCCTAGCTTCTTTTTTAAAGTTTCGTACCTTAATTTTAATTTGGTACTAGAGCTGTTAAAAATCATGATTCACAGTGATTCAATAAATTAATTACCTTTGTATTTAAATAATTAGAGCTGATTTCGGTATTAAAAATCCGCTACCAAGTTGTATATTTTTTATATAATTTTGGTGCTCATTTCATGAACACTTTGCTTTCTCATAGAGATAATAATAATAGAAATATATGAATAACTTTTGATAAATATGGTAAATAATCTTGAGTTAATCAATGTATTTTGAAATACCCTACAAGATAGTTATAATAGTTTAATAATTAAACAAAAATTTTCAAACAAAAAAGTTAAGAAAATGTCATTTTCCACACGGAGAAAACTGAATATTCAAAAGTAGATATTAAAAAAATATATTAACTCTTAACATCAAAAATACTAAACTATATCTAGATATTCAAATCACATGCAACATGCTAGACATTAACGCTTAACATCCAGATAGCTGTCCCTATGTTAAAGAATAAAAATATTATACTTTAACATCTAGATATTTACCTTAAATATCCATTTTTCTCCGTGCACAATTTTTGATTTTTAAAATACCAATAATTTCGAAATTTATGATCGAATTAGGTTTAAAAATAGGTCAATCGAAGCTTTTTTTTAATGCTCTACAAGTTGGTAACGATAATTTTAAAGTTACTTCAACATTTTTTAACAAAATTTTCAAAAAAGTCTTATTTTCCAAAATGTTTTATTTTTAAAAGTTTAATATCTCCGGTTAATATCGACAAAAATGTTCAATAAGCGCTCAAAAGATGCATCTAAAAAAACTGTACAAAATTAGAGAAAAACATTTATAGGTGTCCTAACATTTTTTTAAAGTTTGTGGTAACAAACGTTTTTTTGCAAAATTAAAAATCCAAAAAATATTGTTAAACTTTATGAAGCGGGCTGAAAATACTCTTTTTATCCCACATGCACAAAAATGGCGCTTTCACAGAAAAAACTTTGACTCATTTTTGTTGCAACTCAAAATGAGTCCATGTTAAATGACATAGAACGTGGCGCCATCTGCCCTACTCATTTTTGTTGCAGCTCATAATGAGTCACTTTTCCGACTCATTTTGAGTTCAGTTTTTTTCTGTGTTTAGATAGCTGACGAGGGAGTAAAGTCACTCATTTGTTCGACCATATGAAAATGGCGTCCATTTTCTCCCATGTGCAAACATAACCGCTGATCCCATGCGTTATTTTTGCCCAAGGGAGTAAACGGCCGCCATTTTCATATAAGTCCCTGTCGTCTGCTATCTGAAATCGCCACTTTTGTGCATTAGGAATAAAAAATATCGTAAGTAACATGGGAATAAAGGCAGCCAATTTGTTTACGGTGATTTTTGTGACACGAGTGGAGGTCTCGGGGCGCCTACGTGTCACAAAAATCACCGTAAACAAATGGCTGCCTTTACGTACCTTGTTGCTTAATATACTATATATTATGTCCGTACGTGAGACCTACAATTTAAAAAAAAATCATCCCTAAAGGTTTTCATAATCTCGTGATATTTATGAAAATGTAATGTTTACACACATACACACGGAATGAAATTTTTTAAAAACGTCATTTTTGAACTCCAGAGGTCAAATAACATAAAGATATGTCGATTTAGTACCAAAATTGGTACTAAATTATTAGTACTTTCCTTTTTACAGTGGGCTAAGTGCATCAAAATACAATTGAATTGTGTTTGGAACATATGTCACTACTGAGTTTCAAGCGAATCTGGTCAATTTTAAAAAATGTCAGTCGAAATTAATGAAAAGATGGAAATGTTATGGAGGGTTTTTAAGATGTTTACCATTTTAAGAAAGGCGGAGAGTTTGTAAATGATTTAATTAGCGATCGTAAAGATGATGTCCTTATTGACTATAGTGTTTGCGGATGTGGGGATTATCTTCTATTGTTCGCGTTCGAGTCTCCTCCGGAACAGGAGGGTGAATATAGATTTGCAGAGGGTGGATTGTAGAATGTACTCCGGAGCACCGACAGCAATACCGCAAACATGCGGCTTGCTGCGGCCAAACCTCAAACCAAAGCTAACACTATGCCTGAAGGCAACTTAGCGCGGTGTTTTAGCTTCCCGCGAAGGAAATTAAAACTCCAGACAAGGCCTCATACTGCATTTAAATATCTTTTTTTGAGAAATTTCTATGTTGCTCGAAGCAATTATTATTTTTTGAAATAAACAATCAGAATAAACATCAGTGAATAGATGTTGTTTTTCGTTTCGACTTATTTGAGTAATTTATTTGATTTAAGATGTTAAAGACAAAAGTCTCTATTCTCATTTGATTATATGTACTTATTAAATGAGAATGGAGACTTTTGTCTTTAACATCTTAAATCAAATAAATCAGAATAAACGCAAAAATATTTTACCTAAAAGAACTTTATGAGTATGAGTCTTGTTCATTCACAATAGGCAGGTGGAACAAAGGTACAGATCCTCTAACAATGTATGCAAACTTGAATGTAACTTGGGGAATATTCAACGGATCGCCCTGAAATTTTCTGAGTGTACTCTTAAATACATGTATATTACGAAAATGCAATAAAAATAGATTTTTTCAAAATTCTAAGTGACTGTAACCCCTTAAGTTGATTTACATTTATTACAAGATTATCTAGTTTCCAATAGAAGGATTAAAAAAAGACATATTTAGTAACAACTTTTCAAAGTTAAGGTCCAACTGTTGTAGGTCTTTATCGATATAATATTCTGTGTGCAGAACAGACAAATAATCAGTCAAGCGTGGCTAATCACAGTGTCTAACTAATATTAAAAGTTGACTAACGGCGAAGTTTTAATAAAAATCCTTTGTGAAGGATGATGGATATCCTTGTCCAATAAGGGAAACGGAAAACTTTTCTGGACGGAGTGTGAGTTACTGAGAAAAGGAACCTCTTTTTACAGCGCAGGGAAGTTTGAACAAATGGAAAGTAAACGGAAAAAAGGGAAGAAGGTCAGACGTAAAGAACATGGTTAAAGAGACGATGATGCTGGTAAAATAGATATGAAAAAATGATGGCATACAGAAACCACTGAGAGAAACGAGGATGAATTTAGAAGAGAGGGAGTGAGGAGTGAAAAGGGAGCAGGAAATTGAGGGGAGGAATATAGCAGAAGGTAGTGAATTAAAGCGTCCTCACTAACGAAGTCAACACTGCCGTGCTGAGTGAGCGGATGAAGCGACGACATCGTCGTCAACCGGAGACTATAGTAACAAGCGTAATCTTATATAAGACGGCGAGGGTCAATTGTAAGGGTTGGGGAGGTGAACCTCAGACTTGGAGGAGTCGAGTTATGCCCCCTTCTGCTTTCCGGTTTCTCCCCCCTCCATTAGAATGATAAAATAATGTTTGGGATGGTAAGTGCCAGTAAAGCTTGCCGCTTAACACCACAAACTTTGTACCATCTTGCCGTACAACTTGCCTCCCTTCAAATACCAATTTTTTTTCAAACTCCCATCATCCGCGGATCATCGGTTAAATTCTTAAATTTCAATGGAAATTCTTTCAGCCAAAAAGTTTTACCACAAAATCTCAAAAGGACCATTTTTCACTAATAATTTTATTTCTAAATTATATTTTTTGGTAAATTTATCATTTTTCTTTTTACTGCAAGTCCCCTTTTCTTTTTATGAAGAAGGTTTTAATATTAAAACTTAAATTTTCTGTAATGAAAAATTTTTATTCAACTTTTAATGGATCATTAGTTGAAAAAGTTTCAATAAAAATGAGACAAAGAGAAAAAGTAAATTGAGAAAACTTATTTAATGATTTTAAAACAATTGACATTTGAGGAGAAAAGTTGATTGCAAAATATTTCTTTGAGGGAATTGCATCAAGTATTTTACTTTAATGGTTTCGCATGCATCTAAATACACTGAGAAGGAAAAGCACCGAGAAAACAAGAAGGCGCAAATTGTGAGCTTATTTTTACGGAATAAATTCTCCATTCTCTTTTCACTTTAAAGGGGACTTTATTGTAACTCTAAACAAATGAATGAAAGTACCGACACAATGAAAGTAAGCTACCGTGAAGAAAAGCATTTTAGCATACAGTTACTTATTAGCTTCTTCCTACTCTTGTATATTGTAAATCATTTTTCTATTAATTTTTTTTCTAAATTTCTGCAATTAGTAAAATGAATAGAAGACAACGCTCCATATAAACGTCAGGAATTTTTGTATGCAAATTCAAGAAATTTTTGAACGTGTATCAAAATAATTTTACCTAACTCTTTTATATTCATAGAGAGATAATCTTTTTTCAAGAGAAAAGAAAAGAAGCATTTAAATTTAAATTAAAAGCAAATATTGGAAGGAAAAATAAAAAATATTGTTGGCCAAAGTGAAAAATAGTTTATAAATACACTGTAAAAAATTTAGGAAGTTAACGGACTCGGGAGTTGGGAGTTAAATTTTTCGAGTTAAAAATCAACTCCAAAAGAGAGTTAATTTCTAACTCCCTTCATTCAACACCCGCGCGAGTTATTTTTTCCTTGGGGAGTTAGCATTTGGGTGTGAAGTTTTAACTCTCTTTATTTAACTCCCCTGGCATTAACTCCGCAATGGGTGCGACTTCTATAGACCCCCCGGGGAGTTGAAATTTAATTGCCTTCTTTTACAGTGTAATATTAGCTTGAATCAATATAAGAGTGTGCTGAAATTTAAAGTTGAATTGAATTGCAAGTACTAATAGGTTGGATGTATTGGTAAGCCAGTATACTCTTTGAATAATATCGTCTCGAAAGTTCGACTTTTGCGGGAAAATGTTCAATAACGGATGCTGGCTGGTCACCAGGGTCGATTTAAAAGGGTGAGGCCGAGGGTAAAAGGTCGGGAGATTAACGCATCGATTAGTTTCGAACACGAAGAAACACTCTTTGGCACTTTGGCGCCATGTATGTATGCACAAATCGTGCTTTTTTCAACATTTTTTTCCTCGCATACCTCGGGACCCGAATGTCGAGACTGTCCGTATTAGCACCCTGCCAATACTATTCTAGACCTTTTTCAATCATAGTTATAAAAAAGGGAGAAAATATTTATAAATTGTTTCGGTTTTCGTTTTATTTGCAATTTCAAAAAAATGTGCTTCTTTCTGTAATCTCATCACATTCAATTATAAAAAAGATCAGTAATAAACTGCCGACTGCTATTGACATAAACGTAATTGAATAAATTCTTTTGATTTTGTCTTGAAAAAATAAGTTTTTTTTAAACATTAATTTTCAAATTTGAATACAAGAATACAGATGTCGAATATATTTTTTTGTTGTGTTTAGTAAAAATGAATTCATCAATTTTTTTAATTACTGCGTCCAAATAACAAATCGTGTGATCAATTTAAATATTTTATTGTCTATTGGTTTGATGAAAGCTTTATTATAACAAATTTTATGTTCGTTTTAACAGTGATTAAATATTAGTTTATTCACAGTACACTAAAAATTGGACAAAAATTTATTTGAAGCACGGCACACTGAACATTGTATAATCAATTTAAATAGAAATTGGAACACTTTCAATAAATCGAAATATATTCGACTACTTTCAGTGGAAACGATTGAGGCTTTAACGCTCCGATTATAGTCGGAAAATCTGAACACATTGAAACACTTTTCAGCACTTTAGCAAAGTATACATTGTGAATATAACACAGTTTTTTCCTCTCTCTCTCTTCTCTCTCTTTTTCTTGTTTTCAATTTTCTCTTTTTTTCTTGCTTTGTTCCTGCATTTTCTCTCCTATCTCTTCTTTTCGTTTATTGACTTTTAAAACAGTTGATTTTCTTTTTCTATTTTTTTCAATTCTTGTTTTAGAAACAAAATTAAACAGGCTTACAATCCGTATCGAGCTAATAGTGTCAGAGTTTCTTGTTCTCGAAAGAATGGCAATTATCTCTCTCTGGAAAAAGTATCGCGGTAGAAATGGAAATGTGGAAACGAGGCGAAAAAGTAATGTTTAGTTTGGAAATATCGTTATACGCATATAAAGAGAATCGTCATTTTGGTTAAATATAAAAAAATAAATAAATGTACAATGAGTAATTTTTTGTTTAAAATTTATTTATTCATGTGCCTGTCATACAACGGACGAATGAATACAATTTTCTGACAGAAATTTTCCATTTTTTTCCCCTTGGTTATTAAAAAGCTTTCAATCTTTAGTTCATAGTGCACGTCATTGTGTATCATTTTTTGTAAAAATATTTCTGACGCCCACGAAAATTCGTTGTAAAAAAAAAATAAAAAACTTTCTGGTTATCTGATAAAATGGTTGAAGTTCAAAAGAGCGGATGTTATACATCCGGTTGACAAGAAGTAATCGGCCTAAAATTTCTGTTACATATTTTCAAAGCTGCGAAAAATGCTTTATAAAATATTTATAATCAAGTGCATTTTCCGGATATTACATATTGAGTAGTTGCTTGTTTTTTTAAAACCAATTTCGATGAATTTTAAATTATGTTAATACCCGTGTAGAAACTGAAACATGGTAGCCACCGGTCCTGATCAGGTTAAATAGGGCCCTGAATTGGAAATGAAACACTTTTTCTGATCAGATCCTGAAGTGGTATTTAAAGTAAAGGCCAAATCAGATTGTGATCAGGACCTTACTTATAATAAATTATAAAATAGGTTATTTTATCTGCAGTTATAATTTATTTCTGTTATTTACGTTATGATGTAAAAATGGAAGGTTAATTTCAATATACATTAATAAACTAAGGAAGTAAATAGTAAAATTATTGTATATAGTTTTGAAAGGTTTGTTATTTAAAATTTTATGTATTAAAATTAATTCATCAAATATGAGAGAAGAAAATAACGTATATTTTTCTAATTAAAAGAATATCATTTAAATAAAATCCTTGATTCATTTGTCATGTGAAATAAATTTTTTAATTAAAGTAAAATGAATGAATTATTTATAATTATTAACTTTCTCAAAATGAAAAAATGTACTTTGACTTTTTAATTAGAACATAATAAAGTTAAATATAATCATTTATTCATTTTTTAAATTTAAAAGGCCAGATTATAATAAATAATATTTTCAATTATTCAATAATAAAGTAATTTATTTTTATAAGAAGTAACAACAAGTATATTAGTTTTTAAAGGACTTACATTTTTTAAATTTACAACAAAACATAATAATTATTTAAATATTTGTTGTTTTCGGCCTTCTTGCTAATCTTAAGAGTTATTGAAAATTGAACAGTAGATCAGGGATCTGAATTCTGATCAGGGACAAACCACAAATACACTGAAAAAAATGATAATGTAAATTTTGACATACAAGTATGGTTAGGATGTATAGCTGAAACAGGAATACTGTATTGCTGTTCTTAAAATGCAGTATTGGTGTCCTCCACATACATACATATTACTGTCTCTCACATACATATGGCTGTTTTGAATTTTTAAAAACTGACTTTGAATTCGTAATCAGCGTCTCCACAAACCTCCCATAAGTTTGAGATTATTTTAAATGAAATTTGAATTTTATTCAGAATTTCGAAAAAATGCCCTATAGTGAATTTATGTACATTTTTCTTCTTTTATTAAAAATTTCGTATTTTTATACTTTATTGAAGCCCAATTAATTCAGTTTTCATTATAAAATGTATATCTGGAATTTTGACTTTAGATTAATTTATTCCAAAGTATTAAAATAAGTTTTGAAAACATGTAAAACTTTAATTTTTTACATTCTCATCACACGAAAAGGTATTTTAAAAATAAGAATAGCTTTTAACTATATAATATAATGCTAAAATGTGTACTTTCTACACATTAATAAATTCGTATTCGTGCTAGAAATACAAGTTGGACGTGAATTATTTAAACTTTCTACAGAGAAAAAAGTTATAATGGAAAAAAGAAAAACAATTTTTTTCAATGATTAAAATATTGGTTGAAATAAAACTTTTGTGGATATTTTTGAAAATTCTTGTATAGCTTGACTGACACCTACGGAATCTTACGTTGCGAAACTCGTAAAACTTGTAGGAAGTCTTCGGAATTCTTGAAATGTCAATTGTTTTTAATGTTTAACGCAAAAGTTGACTGAACAGTCAATAAAAACTTTGAAACGATGAAAAAAGCATGGTTTTAAGCATTTTTTTTGGCGATACGCAAAAAGTTAATTTATTTTATCGCTTTACATATAATATTGCAACATTTGAACAATATTTCTCTAAATTTTAATTAAAAAATGTTAAGAATTAAGTGAGATAATGAGATTTTTCTCAGGCATCTCCAAAAAAATTGATTTGTGGCGTACACTCTAACTCACAATAGATTCATCTAAAACAAAAAAATCAAAGTGCATTTGTTAAAGGAGATATTTTTTTAAGTAAAGCTGGGAGGAATTTTTTTTTTATTTTTCGATTTTTTGTAGAACTTAAAAGCCAAAAAGTTGATTTTCGCTACAAAAATATCGATTAATTTGTTATTGTAAAATTAGTAATTTAAAAAAAACCGGACAAGTGCGAGTAGATTCGTACTAAAACCGAGGATTCCGTACCCTCGGTTAAAACTTACTTTAATTCAAATCATTTATTTTATAAATAATTCTTTTCACTGTATTTTTTATGAAATCTGCACGTGAAAATAAATAAAAATGCCTAATGCCAGTCCACTTGAGTAAGAATTGTGTCGCTTAAAACACAATAAAGATCAGTTTCACTTTACCGAAATTCACAACTTAAATTGCTTATAAAATAAAAAATATTTATTGTAAAAAAACCTTCGATTAATCACTAAAAAGTATAATTAAAAAGCTTGTGATAAAATCTGAGAGGTTGAGCCGTTTTCGAGAAATTTTGCTCACCGACTTTAAAAACATAGTTTGGAGGAAAACGCGTTCATAAAGACGGTTTCAAAAACACTTTACTTATATAGAGTTAAATTGTTTAAATGTAGAATTAAAGTCGACTGTGAAAATTTGAAAAAATAAAATACGGTTCGATTTTCATTGGACAACAATTGCGTCTTGAAATCTGTTTCTATATGCTGTACGGTTTCATCGTGTGCCGTATTCACAAATCAAAGTTGATTCAGTCGAAGAAGCATTGCTGAACCTCCCAGCGGGCATTGTTTCGCCTCTATATAGCAGCCATCTTAGCAATTCGGTTCGCAACAGTATATGGATTCTGGTGGAATCAATTGTGAGTCCTGATTGTTGGTCGATGATGTTGATGCAACAGAGTTGAATTTAGTGAGAGTGAGGAAATGGGTCTTCAGAATAGACGTGCACACACAGAGTGGACGCTGTAGTGACAGATATTGCAGTTTGAGATCCCGAGTGTGTGTTTTACGCGAGAACAGACAGAAGGAGGGATGTGACTCGATGGCTATAGGAGGGACGACACAGAGTGATCTCGATTTAGCTTTTGGTACACGAATGGTCAAGAGTTTAGCGAAGCGGACACTCCAAAGTAATCGAAATCCAAGGAGGTAAGGGGACAAAAGGGGGGGACGATAAATTACTGTGACCAACTCTACATCGATCCTAAATACGTTGCTATAAGCTTTTAGCTCTCACTTTGTTCTCCTTTTCTTTCGTTCGGCGCGACTCTTAAAATCCTTCTCTCCACACGGAGAGAAAAGTTGTAGTTAATTCTACTTAACACGTTTAGTAAGTCAGTATGTAGTAATAATAACTGAATATTCAGTTACATTTAAAAAACATCATTTAGTTTCGTTTAGTCGATTTTACTAAACAGTGTTGTCGAAGACACTCAATGCTTAGTTAAACTCACAGAACACTGCGCAGTACACTGTTTTTTCAAAATGGCGCTAATGCGTTTGCAGGTAACCCAATGGGAAATTTACAACTGGCGTAGTACTGCGCCAGCACTGGCAGCACTGGCGGCAAGGCTGAGAGCCAGCACTGGTATGGCACTGGGATGATAACGCCGTCTGGCGCTGCCGAAGTACTGTCTGTCAGTGCTGCCAGACAGCGAAAACAAAAATTCTGTACTGCGCCAGCACTAATTGTCGAGGCTCGGCTAGACTACGCCGAACAATCGTCTGAGTACTAAGCCAGTGGTGAACATCGGCACTACACTGGCATTTCCCATTGGGAAGTTTCGATATTACAAAATATGCAAATTAACTGCTCGAAATTTTTGTGATAATTATGTTTTTGTTTTCTGTTAAAATATCAAAATTTCACGTTGACTTTCTACTACTATTGAAATTATTGCAAAATTAAATGAAAACAATATTTCAATATTCCCAATGGGAAATTTACAACTGGCGTAGTACTGCGCCAGCACTGGCAGTACTGGCAGCTACGCTGACAGACAGCACTGGCATAACTCTGGGATGATAACGCCGTCTGGCGCTGCCGAAGTACTGTCTGTCAGTGCTGCCAGACAGCGCTGGCGCAGCACTGGACCAGTGCTGGCTGAGAATATTGCCGCAATAAATGCCGTATTGTTATTAATTAGTCGTAAATTCATAATTATAAATAATTTAACAACAAAATGGTAAATAATATTAATAAATAGTTATTATTCATAAAATATTTCTCTTCTTAAAGAAATTGTATTAAAGATGGAGACTAACAATGGATATAGTAAACGAAGTAGAAAAAATTGTTTATAACATTTAAAAATTAAATAATAAACAATTACAGTAAGTGAGCATTAGATTTTCATATTTTAGTACCTAACGATTGGAATCTAGAAATATCGCAAACCTATGAAAATAAACAAAATTGCTGACGAGGGGAATCGAACCTACGACCTACGGACTAACAGACTAACGCTCTAACCACTATGCTAACGACACATGTGTATACAGTAAAGTATTAACATCTCAGTATCATTCAGACATACAATTATTGAGTCAAAGATGAGAAAAAAATAGGGATACGTTAGAAATAATAAATTAAACTAAATTTTTAATAATTAAATTACTTTACTTATTGCATTTAACATTTTACGTAATTCTTAAATTACGTGGTAATTTTTTAATAATTTTTTATTCATAGTAAGAAGTATAATAGTATTTTAATAGGAACCAAATTATTATTGAGATTAAAGTTTAAATTTTGTTTATAATTTTAATTTGTTTAAATAATTTATTATTTGCAAAATTAGACAATTATGTTAAATTATTATTATTAAATTTAATAAGAATAAAAAATGAACAACTGAAAAGTAAAATATTAATTTTTTCAATAAATTTATATTTATAAACATTTATAAACTTTTTTTATAATTTTTTTCAAGTTTATGTCAAAAAAGCAATGTTGGCAAAGAGCGTCGTGAACAATTTTTCTATACTCAGTCAGCACTTGCCGCCGTGGCTTGTCCAAGCTTTGGCGAAACAAAAATTCTGTACTGCGCCAGCACTAATTCTCGAGGCTCGGCTAGACTACGCCGAACAATCGTCTGAGTACTAAGCCAGTGGTGAGCATCGGCACTACACTGGCATTTCCCATTGGGTTTTTACATTTTACTAAACAGTTTAGTCCATTTGACTTTCTGTGGAGTTGAATTAACTTTTTCCTGAGTAGTCACAATGACTAAACGCTTGTTTAGTAAATCCTACTACCAGTTTAGTCAGTCCAAATTCGACTATTCTGTTTAGTACATTTAACTGCGCAAGTAGTTAATCTGACTACGCCCTTCTCTCCGTGCAAAGTCGTTTATTTCAATCCTTTCGCTTCCTCATCGAATGTCGTCTTCGATTTCTTCATTGTCCAGTTCTTATTCGTTTCTTGAAACAAAAAAAATTTGTAAAATAAAGAAAGGAGTCCTTTAAAACTGAACTATTTTGTGCTATTTAAAAGAGAACTCTAGAGTAAATCGAAAGCTAAAGCTCGATCTAAAGCAAATTCTAGAGAATAGGCTCTTGCTAAAGTTTTAGTTTAAGCGGGTACAAACAGTTGAAACTTTCGGAAAATCGCTCGATTTTACGAAAATTGCAACTCTTGTACCCAATCAAAGGATTTTTTTCTAATAAATAAATTTTTTTTCTACAGCTGGAAATCGATATTATTGTTTAAAGAAAATCGTACTCTTAATTTTATGAAAGAACGCCGTTTTGTTAAATTTGTATATTTTTTAAATCCTTCGATTGGGAGCTAGATAATTTTATAATAAATGTAAATCAATTTTATTTTTGCTTATCAAATGAACTCTTGCTGAAAGCGTCACTTCAATGGCTCATTACTCATAAAGATTTTGATAAAGAAAATTTTTCTTTTTTTTTAAAGCTCTGTAAACATGTACTTTTTGGTTCATATATAATATTATTTCACTCAAAGGCTTAAAAATAAATTGTTAATTAAATTTTAATATTTAATTAAATTAAAACAAATATTGTTATTTACCATCTTTTTGGGACGTAACACTTTAAAAAATAGAGGGCATTTAAAGAATTTCCACAAGTTTTATGAGTTACGCAAATAAAGATTCCGAAGATTGCAGTAAAATAAATTTCAATTTTCTTGATTTTGTTTTAAATTTCTAAAACTTTAATGCAATTTTCATACCTCAGGCACAAAATAGGCACTTTTAGACAGCAGCCGACAGGAACTAAAAACCATTCATTTGTTTACTTGAATTAACTCCAATAAATATTATTTGATTCAATTAAATATTTAATTGATAATAGTCAATTTAATCGGTTATTTGAATCAAATAATTTTTTTTTCAGTTTACGTACCTTGTTGCTTAATATACTATTTAGTTATTCAGGAACAGTATTTGTCAACTTGTAGTACTCTATGCGTTTGTAGTACTATTAAAAATTAATCCTAAATTTACAGCAACTTTTGGAGTCAAAGTAGAGTCTGAAAATAGGACACAAATTTTGACTCGGATCTGTTTACATAAATATTACATCAATAAAAATTCAAGTAAAAAGCAATTTTTAAAAACAAAATAATATAATAAAATTTTTTAATTTGGTAAGAAAATTTACAGTTTTTCCTGGTCAAATTAAATTCCTGGCCATTTCTCGGTTTCCCCGCGCAATTGGTATAGACACTCTGTTAATAGTATATTTCGTAACGAGTGCGAGCAGTTGTCAATTTTTGAATGAGCACTTTTTTGGAACAAACTGTAGGCGAAGCGAAGCTTCGCCTACAGTTTGTTCCAAAAAAAGTGCTCTTTCAAAAATTGGCAACTGCTAGCACTAGTTACGAACGATATTTTTCATAACAAGGTGCAAAAAAGTGCCTTTTTTTGCACCGCGTTATGAAAATGTATTATATACAGTAGAAACTAAAGCCCGTCAAAGACTGGTACTGGTATATAACATATGAACTGAAAAAAGAGTATTTTCATAAAATAAGTCAATTTTTGTAGCTATCTGCATATTTATTTATGGTTAAGTTAAAACTTAAAATCAAGTAAATTTAAATTTGATTAACAAAAATAAACCGGGTAAAATTTGGACAAAGCCGGGAATTTTGTTAAACAAACATAGACACCCTGCTTAACTTTTGTCTTTATTTTGCTCAAAACATCTTTAAAAGTTAAATCAAAAAGTAAAATAACAAAACTTTTTACCACCTAAGCTTTTACCCAGTAGCATAATGATAGTATCGTATCACAGGTGACTTACAATTGAGGGCTCGGATCGAAGAACCAACGCTTGTAAACGCACAGAAC
Organism: Leptopilina syphax; assembly: GCA_032872505.1. Classification (NCBI taxonomy): domain Eukaryota; kingdom Metazoa; phylum Arthropoda; class Insecta; order Hymenoptera; family Figitidae; genus Leptopilina; species Leptopilina syphax. The sequence continues at coordinate 25,022,770 of CM065469.1, read as the reverse complement.
ATTGCGAAGCGTCGGTTCTTTGATCCGAGCCCTCAATTCTTGACATCCTGCGATATTATTTTTATCATAAAATATTTATCATTAAACATCTCCATTTTTAATGTTTCTGAAGCTCTTTCAATTGAAGAATATTGGATGAATTAGACAAATAATTATGAATTGCATTATTTTGACGTCAAAATCTTAATCAGAATCACCAAAAATACTACTGAATTAAGCTTATATAATAGTAATTAATAATAATTATAATTTTTTTCGATTTTTTGATATCGAAAATATTTTTATACTTACATCGTAGTGATAGGATTTTTTGGTGCAAAATTATGCTAAAATGTGACTAAATAACATGTAATACTTAATTATAGAGAGTTTAAAAGCAGTCCATTAAAAATATAAAATTTGGAAATTTGCGATTTTTTGAAATTATTGTTATACTTATATCTTAGCTATAGGACAGTATTTTTGGCAAAATTATGCTAAAATTTGATTAAATAATATGTAATAATCAATTATAGATAGTTTAAAAGCAATTGATTAAAAAATGTAAAATTTAATAATTTTTGAATTTTTTGAAAAAAATGAATATCTCCCGTCCTAATTAATATTTTTCATAACGCGGTGCAAAAAAAGGCACTTTTTTGCACCTTGTTATGAAAAATATCGTTCGTAACTAGTGCTAGCAGTTGCTCGCACTCGTTACGAAATATACTATTTCAAATATACCGACACACATACATACATATATACATGGAATTTTTTATTGGTAATATTTGGAATCCTTGATGCTTAAAACGAATAATTGTGTGCGAAATTTAAAGATATGAGCAATGTACAGACAAAAGTCTGATTTTATTTATAAAAGATTATTCTTATTCATTCTAAATATAGAATATTCTTATTTTATTCTTATTTTAAAAATACCTTCTCGTGTGATGAAAATGTAAAAATTAAAATTTAACATGTTTTTAAAACTTATTTTAACACTTTGAAATAATTAATCTGAAGTTACAATTTCAGACATGCATTTTTGCAATAATAATAAAGCAACTGGCCTAAATAAAGTTTAAATTTAATAAAAAATTTTTGGTAAAAGAAGAAAAATTTGCATAAATTTACAATGGGGTATTTTTTTGAAATTCTGAATACAATTCAAATTTTTTTAGTGTTTTTAAATAAAATTCTTTTATAAATACATTATTTTTAATACTTAATTAAACATATATATATATACACTACCGTCGGAAATTATCGGTACGGCAGCACGAGCACGGCCCAAAAATATGCCAATCTTTAAATCACGATTTCTTTGTAAATACAAATGTCAGAAAATTAACAAATATACCATTCGAAAGATTATTAAATTCTACGATTAATGATACATAACTAAAAATTTTAATAATTTATACAAATATTTCAGCAATCTACAAATTTGACCAAGAAATTTTAAAAATTAAATTTTTTTGGAAATTTTTTCAACCCCTGCACATTTTTTAAAAATTGTAGAAAAAATTTGAAACTCATATAGATGTGATTATTCAAGTCTCATCTTTAATTTAAGAACAAAAAATTTAAAAATCTTATTCGGTTCGTGAAATATCCACAGTAAAAAGTAAATCTTAATTTAAGAGCTGCCTTAAATTCAACACTGTCTGCTATAATGTTAAAGGATACGAAAAACGTGCGTAAATTCAACATTGACTGTCTTAAAAATGTTGCATCTTAATTTAAGGCAGCTTTCGTGCCTTAAAATAAGATTTTCTTTTTACTGTGTCGTTATAAACGTCCGAGCATGTTTTTTGCCAAATGCATTGAATTAGTCGATTTTGAACGGTTTTTGGCTAAAAATGCTCGGACGTTTATAATGATATCTCGCTAACCGATTAAGATTTTTCAACTTTTTTGGTCTTAAATTAAAGATGAGACTTAAATGATCACACCTATGTAAGTTTCAAATTTTTTCAACAATTTTTAAAAAATATGCAGGGGGTGAAAAAATTTCCACAAAAATTTTATTTTTTCAATTTTTTTGTCAAATTTGTCGATTGCTGCAATCTTTTATAAATTATTAAAATTTTCAGTTATGTATCATTAATCGTAGAATTTAATAATCTTTCGAATGGTCAGAAAGTTTCAGTACATTTGTACTGATTACTGTTAAGTGCTCGCTTCACTTAAGATTCAAATATTTCTGTAAAAATAGATGTATGAGCTATCAAAGTAGGATCATTTTAAAGTTCAATAAAATTAGAGTCAAATAGGATAAGATATAACCAATTTAATAGTGTAAATATTAAAAATATAATTCTTTAAAGTTAGAGATTTTTTGTGAAAATTGCGATTTTGAAATCTGGAATTCAAGCGCACGCCAATTGAAGAAAAATTATTTTTAAGATTTGATAGTTGCACAATATCAAGTATAAATTCCATTACTGCCAGTGCTGGCGCAGTACTCCGCCAGTTGTAAATTTCCCATTGGGAATATCAAGTATAAATTCCATTCTTTAATTCTAGACCAAAATAATTCACAAATATTAAGTATTTTTTTCAAATTCTATAAAAATAACTTCCCTTGCTCTCGAAATTTTTCAAAGAATATTAATTGCAAATTCGTCGTTTTCATTCACTTGTTCTATTAAATAACCACACTTTTGAAAAATATAGAACCTCTTCATCTTAGAAAATTAAAGATATTTAAATGAATTTTATCCCTCTTCTTATAGTTTTACAAATTTTAACTCTATCATTATTCCTTATTTTCCTTCTTGGTGACTACTTTTTTATTTTACAATGACAAAAAGGTGCATATTTTTCAAAAGTGTGGTTAATTGATAAAACAAGTGAACGAAAACGTGCGCTTGAATTCTAGATTTGAAAATCGCTATTTTCACAAAAAATCTCTAACTTTAAAGAATTATATTTTTAATATTTACACTATTAAATTGGTTGTGTCTTAGCCTATTTGACTTTAAATTTATTGAACTTTAAAATGATCCTAGTTTGATAGCTCTAACATCTATTTTTACAGAAATATTGGAATTTGAAGTGAAGCGAGCATTTAAAAGTAATCAGTACAAATGTACTGAAACTTTTTGACCCTAGTGTATATTTGTTAATTTTCTGACATTTGTATTTACAAAAAAATCGTGATTTAAAGATTGGTATGTTTTTGGGCCTTGCGCGTGCAGCCGTACCGTAAATTCCCGACAATAGTGTATATATATTAAAAACATTTAACTAATTTCAGAGGAATTTAAATTATAAAATTTTTTCATAAATCTAAGTTCTTTATTATTTAAAATGTTGAATAAAAAATTGCATAAAAATTTAAGAACCTTAAAATAAAAAGTTTTAACTTCCATGCAATATGCAATCAACTCTTGCGTCAAATATCGAAAAATAGTGAACATTTACAGAATTACTTCAAGTTTCATGAGTTTTGCAACTATAGATTCCAAACGTGACAGTCAAATAAATTTCAATTTTCCTGATTTTGTTTTAAGTTTCTTAAAGTTTCCTGCAATAATCAGTCAACTTAATAGAACAAAAATGTAAAATATAAAATAAATTATACCCATTTGGTTTAAATAAAATTTGTTTCTGGGAGTATTAAATATTTTTAAAAAATTTAATAGTTTATTATAGAACCTAATTTGTTGAAAAATGTCTTTTTTTTGCATTACAAGTAGTGTAGGGGAGAGTGGGCTACATTCAATCGGGTTTTTTTTTATAGAGTCCTAGAACTAATTAAATTTTACAAGTTTTGATCAGTTTTTTGTATCAAAACTATAAAACTGAAATACTCCTTTAGTTAATACACACGTTACAAACACAAATTATTATGATTAAATAATAAAATTTAATTTTTTTCTAACCTGTTACACTATAGTCTTATTTTGAAGGCCTTTTGTTTACATTGAGCCAGCTCTATGAAACACATACGACTTACCTCGAAAATAATATTTCTACTTACACATTGTAAAAAATCTTATTTTCTACTCAACAAAATAAGAAATTGTTGTTAAATTTGTTATTATTTGTTAATATAGGAGATTAATATATTTCGATGTCAGGTTATACGTAGAAAAAATGACAGTTTAAGGTTATCACACGTATACATATGACATTCTCAACAAAAATGGTTTATAATAAATTTATGTAAGACTTAAAATTCTTTATCAATATTGAAGTTGACACCCTAAGCAAAATAAATAACAAGTTTACTTATTTTTAAAACTTCCTATTTCAATAAAAAAAACGTCATTATATTTCCACTAAATTTTTTGTTTTGTACGTGAAAACAGTTTTTTTAGTTTTTCTTTGTGAATAATAAACCTACGTGCCGGAAATTTTTGGACATAGTCTGTTTCGGTAATACTAACTTATATATTGAATAAGAAAAAATTTCACTCAGTCATTTCTCAGAAAATTGAAGTGGTTCAATGTAGCCCACTATCCCCCTACCCCATTTAAATAGAACAAAGTAAAATTGTATTTAAATAGAAAAACATCTCTTTAATTTATATTAAAAGCAATGATTTTCGAGTGTAGGTCGCGTAAAATTTTAATCATAAAAACCTATAACAGAATCACTTTAATTTAACCTAGTTATTTTTAACATCAAAGACGATTTATTATGTGATAAAAATTCTCTTCTCAAAATGCATTTGCAAGAGATATTAATTTAAAGAAAATTTTTTTAAAAAATCGAATTGATTTTGTAAAAATGTTTAGGTAGTAATTTAAAAGTGGCGGACTTTTTGCTTTTGAATTAGTAAATTTTTTTTTATAAATATTTGTTTAAAAAAATGTTATTTGACACAAATACAATGTTTCTTTAACCAAATAAAATATTTATTTGAAACTAATAAATAATTTAGTAGACTCTGAACAAAATATAACGTTTTTCAAGATGCAGGACATTGCTTGTATTGTGAAGCTAAGCACAAAAATTTTGATGCTCTCTTTATAAATTTTTCATATTCGAAAAGTAATTGAATTTCTTGCGATATACGTTTTAGGCATATACTTTTTTATTTTCTAAAAGTTCTTTAGGAAAGTTTGAAAACTACATTACGGAGATATATTTGGTGTATTTATTTTTCGCAGGAGGGTAATCTTAAAAAAATTTCAAATTACAAAAGTTAATAAAATCATCTCGAAAATAATTCTTCAGAAACCAGTTTCTAATATGAGAGAAAATTTGTCTTCTCAGTTTCTTTTACTAATACATTGAGGATAGAATAATCAATGAAAAAATATTTGAAGGAGTGAAAGTAAATGAATAATCAGACATTTATTATGTTGCAGTGATTTTAAGAAGTGTGAAATTATTGTTTCGTACATTTTTTAAAATGAACTTTTTTTCTTTTCTTTTTTATTCAATAAAACGTTGAGTATATTTATTGTGAAATCGTGTTTTCTCCTTTTGCAAACTACAATAGAGGATACGATTTTTCTCGTTTCGCTTTCGTTGGACAACACTTTGGTATATGTTTCTGTATATGTATGTATAGCCCCCCAACAGCATTGAGAGTAGAGCTTTCAAAGTTGCACTACTCAAAGTGTATAACCCCTGCGTTTTCAAGTAGCTAACGGAAGTTCTTGTGATTCTCATTCTCTCTGTGGTGTGTTTCAATCCACTTGGTCAGCCCGTTCTTTGAGTGAACAAATTTCCAACAAAAACTACCAAATACCAGTATTGCGGTAGTAAAAATTGAATATTGGTCCATTCTTGTCGATCGCATAATGAGATCTATTCTTCAATTTTGTTTACAAATTTTATTTTTCTCCATTTAAGAGAGAAATAAAATATTATTTTATTAAAATCCTATTCTATTTGAAAGAGAGAACAGGATTGCCACAGGTCAGGAAAATCAGGAAAAAGTGAAGGAAATTTGTTAAAAGTAGTTGGAAAAAATTGAATTTTTAGAATTCATAAGAAAATTCTGAATTTTCGTGTCTTTTTTGTTTTCCTCATAAACTATGAAATTACCGCGAATTTTAATATAAAACCTTCAATTTTTTCAAAAGGTTTTATTTTCAAATTTTAGAAAACTTGAATTTTGAATGATTTTCAATAAAATTTCTCGAAGGAATTCATATTCAATAAAATTTTTTAAAAAAATTGAATTATTCCTTAAATTTCTTGACAAAAATATCTGAATTCAATTAGTCTTAAAAATTTTGATTTTTTCGCATGCGAAAAAATTCATGCATGGATTCAATTATTTCCAAAAAAATTTCTTAAAAGAATTTAATTATTCTTTAAAAGTTTGATTTTACTTACAGAACTAAATTTATTTTGAATTCTACGCATGAATTCAATTATTTTATAAAAAAAAATTTCTTAAAAGAATTCAATTTTTCTTGCAATTATTTATATTATAAATTGCAAGAGTTCAATTATTTTTAATAAAATATCAGAATTTAATTATTCTTAAATTTTTTTATAAATTTCAGAATTTCTTGTCAAAATTTCAATTATTTTTCAATTGATTGCAAGAATTGCATTTTTTTCAATACAATTTTAATAAAATCTTAGAATTCAATAATTTTTTAAATTTTAATAAATTTCATTACAAAATTTCTATTAATATGAGTTGTTTGCATGAATTCAATTAATTTATAAATAAAATTTCTCAAAATAATATTTAATTATTCTTAAAATTATCTATAAATTTCTTATCAGAATTTAAATTATCTTAAAATTCGTTTCAAGAATTTAATTATTTTAAATAGTTTTAATAAAACATCATAATTCAATTATTCTTAAAAATTTCGATAAATTTCTTGCTTAAATTTATCAAAATTTATCGAAATATTCTTGTCTAAATATAATTATAATAAAATATCAGAATTGACTTATTCGTAAAAATTTTGAGAAATTTCTTTGTAGAATTTCTATTATTTTGACTTTTAGAAAATTTGAATTTTTAATGAATTTTATTAGAAATAGTAAAGAACTTAAATATTGAATAATTTAAAAACTTCAAATTACTTTAAATTTAAAATTTGTTGAATTTTTTAATAGATATTTGATTTTTTTAAAATTTTAGATCTCACCTGCGGACATAAAATGAGAGTACTTTGAGATAGATTAATAAAGTTTAACTAAATTTTTTTTGGATTTTTAATTTCGCAAAAATACGTTTTTTGTCCATAACTTTAAAAAAATATGTTAGGACACCTGTAAATGTTTTTCCATAATTTTGTACATAATTGAACATTTTTCGTCCATATTGACCGGAGATATTAAACTTTTAAAAATAAAAAATTTTGAAAAATAAGACTTTTTAAAAATTTTGTTGAAAAATGTAGAAGTAACTTTAAAATTATCATTACCAACTTGTAGAGCATTAAAAAACGCTTTGATTGACCTAGTTTTGAACTTAATTCGATAATAAATATCGAAAATATTAGTATTTTAAAAACCAAAAATTGTGTAAAATGACATTTTCTTAACTTTTTTGTTTGAAAATTTTTGTTGAACTGTTAAACTATTATAACTATCTTGTAGGGTATTTAAGAATACATTGATTGACCCAAGATTCAATCACTTTTACTATATTTATAAAAAGTTATTCATATATTTCTATTATTATTATCTCTATGAGGAAGCAAAGTGTTCATGAAATGAACACAAAAATTATTAAAAAAAATATACAACTTGGCAGCGGTTTTTCTATTATTTAGACTTTTAGAAAATTTAAATTTTCAATGAATTTAATTAGAAAATTTAAAGAACTTAGTTTTTTAAAAAATTTTAATTCCAATTCTGTTGAAAATTATTTGCAGTTATTTTCTAATATATATATATGTTTAATTGGAGACTTTCCGAAAATACGAAAATTCGTTTAATTGAATTGTAAACAAATGAATTTGAAAATTTTTAACGATGAACTTTTTCAAAAATTATTTAAAATAATGGATTTAAAGAAGAATTTTAGTTAAAAATTCTAGAAAATAATAATTGAATTGAAGTGATGAACATATTTTTGGAGAAGTTACAGTAATAATATTTTTATAACATAAAATAATATTTTTTGCCACTCGATCATTTTTAATTATTATTTCAAAACATGAAGATATCGATCGATAACATTTTGTCTGCAAATCAGGGAAAAGTCCGAATAAAATAAAAGTTTCGTGACAATGGAGAAAAGGATTTGGAAATTTCATTTCAGTTCAAGCTTTGTCTGTGGTTTGTATAATTATCCATTGTTTTGATAACACGGTAGTTATAATATTATTATAAATAGATGATTTTGAGAGTTCGGTAGTTGAATGTGTTAACATGATTTCATTAAACGCAGGAAGAGTTTAACTAAAGTGGAAAACGTCGTTAGGAAAGTGTACAAGTCTCTTTATGGCCTGTCGCAAAGCTACAATTATGACAAACATATTGGTGCACTTTAATCATAAACCAGTGTATATAGAATCTGGGTAAACACCAGGCTTGGGTCAACAAAGCCCTCATCCCATGGCAACTATTTGTCGGGCATGCTTCGACTTCGAGATTCCACATTCTCGCTCTAGATCTTTTCTCTCTGTGCGCTAGCTGGGAAACAATGCTTTTCTGCAACAAACCGTGCACAATATATATACATACATCTTTTTCATATATTTTACCACACGATCGTGAAACGTGCCAAATATCACACGCTCTCTCATTGTTCTCGAGTGTTGAAAATTATTTACTGCATCAAAAATGTTTTTAAACTTTCTCGCGTAAATTTTTCTTCACATTATCATTTATAGATGACCTGTGTGGAGAATATAATTACAAATCAATACATCGAATTGGAATTAACAAAAACACTGGCAGAGGGTATTTTTAGTTTCGGTTTGATCATGATTAGAGAATCAGGTGTTTCATGCATATGATGCTAGTTACATTTTAAGGTTTTCGTAGGTTCTTGTTGGTTATTGGTAAAGTTGAACGCGACATCCTGTAGCCTTTAGTTTAAGCTCCTTCCCCCCTCTCGACTCATGATCTCCGTCACCTACCCCAGATGCTGCCGTTGTTCCCTTCAGCCCCTCTTTTTATTAAAGTACTGCAAAAAATTAATTGTTTAGAATTTTTCCGAATCAATCTCACAAATAAATCTCTTGAATAAGCTCATGAGTTTTATATGTATCGACAGCACTGTCCTAATGATTGATAATTAGGATTAGTTAATTAATTAATTATTAATTAATTATTCGAAAAAATATTTTTCAGATTAAGCAGGTTTCTGTATTAGGACAGCCGTGCTGTCGATACATATGAAACTTAAGAGCTTATTCAAAATATTTATTTGTGAGATTGATTTGGAAAAATTGTTAACTTCTTTTACCTTTGCTTTAATATTGATTACCGAATGATAAATTAATTTCCTTCAATTAATAAAATTTCTCTTCACACTGTAAAAAAGGTTCTAAATTGGAGTTGATTTAGGTACTAAATAAGTACATATCGTTCTCTTCAGGTGTAAAATTAAATTCTTTTCAAAAATTTTAATAGCATTCTTGGCAAATAATCAATATTGTTTTTCAAAAATTTCCTCAATTCAATGATTTTCCAATATCTACTATTTTATATAAAATTTTTTAAAAGTATTCAATTATTTAAAAAAAATATAATTCTAAGCAAACATTAAATTATTTTTTTAATAATAAAATAATTAATTAATTTCGAAGAATTTTAATAAAAATTTTAAAAGTAATTATATTTTTCCAAGAATTTACAGTGAATCAGAATATTCCTTAGGGGAAAAGTGAAAATTTTGTCTGGAAATCAGGGAAAGATCAGGGAAAAACAAAATTAATTTTTGTAGCAACCCTGTCGATGTGGTCTTTCAACTTTGTTCCAGGAGGTTAGCGAGGTCCTTGCCGGCAAAATAAAGGCAACAAGAAACTACAAGTCTGAAGTGCATCCGTGACAAACCGAAGCAATCACAATCATATTGTGATAAATATCTCATCCTTCTGTGATTCAGTTTTGACCATTTTCCCTGCTTATCAGCTATAAGTCATTCCACGATTTTCTTCTGGAAAACTCTCGCAATATATGAGTTATTGTCCAAGAACATATACACATATATTTCTTTGGAGATAAAAATATTTTGTTTTCAAAAAATATTCAAATCAGAAGTGAGAAGTTGAAAAGTTGAAAGTTTTGGACACAGAGAGATAGATATAAAAGTTTTATGCTCACATTTTGTTGTACATTGATTCTTCTTTTACTTTTTAATAAAGTAACTTTGTATTTTTGCGGATAGTTGTTCAAATTTTTATGGATTTTGTGTACACTTTTATAAAAGAGTGAACCTCTTATGGTGTGTAGTATTTTAAGTGCACTGGAATTTAGTGCAATTCAATTTTCCAATAAAATGTAAGCAGAAATAGCATTTGCTTTTTTGTGTGTTCTGATACAAATTTGACGGAAGTATGTGCTAATAAATTATTTGTCACCTGCTACGTAAATATTTATTATCTGCAAAGTACACCGAGAGAGAGAGAGAGAAAGAGAGACATATTGACAGTTCACTGGGAGAATGTTTCTCACTGCAAACAGATTCACTTTATATCACAATTAAAATATCAATTATTTTAAAAAAAAACCTTGATATGTTAATAATAATGCAATGCAGAAACAAAATTGTATCTTTATTTTTAATACGTAAAGTAAAACATTTGAAACAATTTGTTGACTTAAACTGAGATTTTGTTAATACAAAATCTGACTTTGAGCAATTCCAAAAATTAAAAAAAAAAAAAAATTTTTAATTTTAAATTTTGGTCGTTTTTTCAAAAAAGGCATATAACTTTTTTCCTTGTTACCGATTAAGATAAGTTTTTTTTGGAAAATACTCATAATAAGAAGCACTTTTAAGAAAAAATAAAACAAAAAAAAATTATTTTTTTGCCCGAAAAAAATTTAAAAAAATTTTTTGAAACAAAATTTCGAAAAAACTACCTCTTTGCAATCCCAGGTGGGATATATGGCCAAATGCAGACCTTTCATAGAGTAATAGGCTTTTCAATTTTACATTTTGACGTAGGTTGCACTTAAAAATTTCAACAACCCTTTTTCCAAAGGACCACGTTTTTGGCATATTTGCAAAAACGTGGAGTGAGGCGGCCAACTATTTTAATAGTTAAAAAAACATAACTTAAAGTTAAAATTAGTGAAACATAACAAGGTAGTTGTCCTTAACTTACTTTTATTTTGTTAGTAAACTTCAAAAATTTAGATTGGAATAATATAATAATAAAAACATAATGTGCAAAATTTTTGGTAAAATTGAATTGTAAACAAGTGAATTTGAAAATTCTCAAAGAACTGTTTAAAAAATTTTTGCCTGGAAATCTGGAAAAAGTCAGTCAATAACAAATTGAAATTTTTTGTTTCAATTCTAATGTAGAAAAGTTTAGTCTGATTGGAAATGTCTACTACTGATTGACTTATATCACTGATTATAACCTTTTTACAATTAAAATCTATTAAATCTGATTATAATTCATGTACTTTTGCTACTGACACTAATACAATAAATATTTTACTTATGTACTCTGTCTGACTTAATATTTACTTCTACTACTGACTGACTTATATCACTGATTATAACCTTTTTACAATTAAAATCTATCAAATCTGATTGTACTTTTACTACTGACACTGAAACTATAAAAATTTCACTTACTCTATCTAACATAAAATTTACTTCTACTACTGCTTCTATAATTTCAAAAAGAATTGTGAGACTGTAAATTTTTTTACTATACATATAAGAATTCAATCTTAATAAAATTGTTTTTTCCAGTGGCGAACACAAATATTATGCTCATTTACAATGTCTGACTAAATCTGCCTTTTACTACTGAAAATCTGAGAATATTAAAGGTCTGAATATAACATTTTTTTATTAACACACATTATCACATTTGCCAATTATAATTAAAGTAAAAGAGATGTAGCAAAAAGGTAAAGAAAAAGATGAAGGAAAAGATAAGGATTATAATCCTTATCAGGCAAAGATAAACAGATGACATAAAGATAAAGGAAAATAATGAAATTAAAAAACAAGGCATGAATTAGAAGAAATTAGTACATAAATCCATGTATTAAAATGAATTTAGAAGTTTATATCTTGAAGATTACTTTTCTATTGAATATGAAGTTTTACAAGTGAAAATTGGTAATTGTCCTAATGCTTGAAGTCGGATAAAGTCCATTTTTATTAGTTCGACGAAAAGTCGTGGGGCTGGGGTTGAAGGATTGTGTGTGGGGTTGAGGCGAAACGAGGGACGATGGAGGGTGAAATTCCCAGTACATCACGCCTGTCACGCAGAGTAAAGCCAATATAAATACCTCAACGTTTCTTCTCTTCTGTAAAGCATCGTCGTCGTTGTCGTGCCACAGTATTCTTGTAAGTCGAGACCTGTCTGCGTCTTGCGTTTGTTTCTGCATATGAAAAAGATCTTGTAGTTTCCTCTCTCTCTCTCTCTCTCTCTCTCTCTCTCAAAAGAAAAAACATCATACATGAAAGACTGAATTATTCCTTCTGCATTTCAGGCATGACTTTTCTCTCAACTATCTTATTTCCACCTTTTCATTGTTCCTTCGAGATCCTTATCTGCATCCTTCTGTCGTTCACAAAGAAAAGTAACATCATTCCTCTTAAAATATATCCAAGATTGATCCGATTTCTGCATAGTGATATTTTGCTCTATTCAAAAGGAAATAAACGGATTTCAATTTCGGATTATATTCGTTTTTTTCGTGTTTCTTTAAATTTTATTGCGTTTCTTTGTGAAAACGAAGTCTTTGTTTAATGATAAATCGTCCAAACGCCCGTCCTGCCGGAAGGACGTTGGACGATTTATCATTAAATGGTAGTTAATAATTTTACTTAAATATTTTAAAGTTAATTAAATTTTAAACAAGTTGCGTTTACAATTATCATAAATAAATGAATTTCAGAAGGTTTAAATTTAAAATTTTAGAAAATTGTAATTTTAAATAAATTTAATTAATTAATTTATTTCTTTGCAGAATTTCAATTATTTTGAATATTTCAAATGAATTTAATTATTTTTAATAAAATTCCCGAAAAGAAGTAAATTATTCTTAAAATTTTTGGTGCAGAATTTAAATTGTTTTTAATTCTTCGCAAAAAAATGAATTATTTTTAATAAAATCTCTTAATAGAAATTAATAATTCTTAAAATTTTTGATATATTTCTTAGCAGAATTTCAATTATTTTAAAAATATTTCTTAAATAATTCAATTATTCTTAAAGTGTTTGAAAAATTTATTAGCAGAATTACAATTATTTTTTAATAAAATTTCTCAAAAGAATTCAATTATTCTCAAAATTTTTTTTATAAATTTCTTGTCAAAAAATTTCAATTATATTGAATTCTTTGTAAAAAAATCCATTATTTTCTATCAAATTTCTCAAAAGAATTCAATTGAGGAGCTGGATCGAAGAATCGGCTCTTCGCTCGAACCGCAAACGCTAATATCAGTCGGGTGGCAGTGAGCGCCTCTGGGTCACTTACTCCTACCTGACTGGTATTAGCTATTAGCTCGTGCGGTCCGAAAATTTTTACATCAATTTTTTAAAATGATGTAAAATGAACGTTTCGAAATTTAGGCTTGCAGGTTGACCCACCTTGAAAAATTGATAATAATATGGAACAACTCCAATAAATGTATTAAATTTCACTTACATTTAATGTTTCTCAAATCTCAACATAATAATTTAAATTTAAATTTTTTAAACAATTTATTAATAAATAAAATTTTTTTTAAATAAAAAATATTTTTTTCAATTGAAAATCAAACGAAAAGCGAGATATGTGAAAAAAAAATGAAATTTCGGAAATCGTGTAAATTTACTCCAAATTATCATTGCGGATTCGCATTTCGGACCTGCAAACCGTAAAGTGAGTCAACCTTTAATTTTGAACTCTATTTTTAAATCGATAAAAAAAATTTAATTCATGATATTTTAAAAATTCCTGTTGGATTATCAAAATTGATTAAAAAAGCAACTCAGAAAAAAATTGTAACTTAAATTATTCATAAAAATATTTCATTTGCAAGCAGATGAAAAAGTTACATTTTTCAATTTTTCCACAAGTTAATTTCAGAATTTGTTTAACAATAACATTTTTATTGCTTCTTTTTGCTCCAAAAGATCATAAAAAGTAATAGCTAATCATTTGACAACAATATCAGTCACGTTTTACATTATGGCATTTCTACAATAAAAAAAACGCAAGTGGGACAGCCTGCAAGCCGGACAACTTGCAAGCCTTTCCCCCAAGTTTTTTGTCAAAATTTCAAGTATTTTTTTAATAAAATTTCTCGAAAGTATTCACTTATTCTTAAAATGTTTGATTAATTTACTAACAGAATTTAAATTATTTTAAATTCTTTATAGGAATTCAATTATTTTCAATCAAATTTCTCAAAAGGATTCAATTATTCTTAAAATTTCTATAAGTTTTTTGTAAAAATTTCAATTATTTTAAAATTCTATGCAAGAATTTAATTATTTTCAATAAAAATTTCATAAAATATCAGAATTCAATGAGGTATTCTAGAAAATTTTGATAAATTTATAAATGAATTTTAGTTAAAAAGTCTTAAAAAATTAATTTTTAGAAAAGTTACAAATGATTGCAGAAATGCAATCCAATTATGTTTCATACATTTATTTGTAGAATTTAAATTATTTTTTTAATATAATTTCAGAAAAGTATTCAATTATTGTTAAATTTTTTGACAAAATTTCAATTATTAAAAATAGGTAATTAATTCAAAGAAGATTTTTAGTTAAAAATTCTAGAAAATAATTTAATTGAATTGAAATGACGAAAATAATTTTGTTACAGTAAAAATATTCTTAAAAGACAAAATAATGATTTTATCACTCGGTTATATTTAATTATTTGAATTTGAATGTTTTGGAAAAAAATGCGGAAATATAAATGTAATGAAACATTTTGAAAAGAAGTTGGTGCGTTGGAAAAAAAAGTTGTGTTTAGAAAAATGAAATTTGCCAGGCTGGAAAGTTTGAAGAGTTGGAACATTCGGAAGTGAGAAGCTAGACAGATCTTTAAATATTTATGACGCAGGTATACTGAGTAAACTGTCTAAGGTTGTAATGTCTCAACTTGAACCTAGCATGTGGCGTGGGCTTTTAATTAAACTTGTTTGTAGGCAAGTGTAACTCCGGGAGCACCGTCAGTTGCGGTTGCTATTTCCATATTTTGCTTCGCGTTAGACTCTCTGTATTGCAAATTATGTAAATAATCAATTATAGACACGTATGAATTTTCGTTTCGGTAAATTTCATATCCGTTGAATTAAAAAGCATTTTATTAGAATTGTTTAATCATCATCTTTAATTAAAATCCATTATTTAATTTCAAATTCATGATTTTAAATCCATCATTTTCGATGTCATCACTCTTTTGTTACAAATTTATTATATATGTGAAAATATTTACTATAATTCGAGTACGCTTGAATTTGTAAACGAAAAAATTGCAGAATTAGCAGACGCTTTAAACAGTTGAAGTTGATAGGAATAATTTTTTGCCTTTGTCTTTCATCTACTTTTTGCCACTTTGATGAATGGCTGGATGATTTAATTGCCAAGCTGGTGCAGTGTGTAGTTGAGGATGAACTTCTTACCCTCCCGTAGCTATAATTTCTTCCCCGGTCGGGACTGTCGGGAGTAAAGTTCCCTCTATTCTTGGCTGTTCACCTTTAAGATTCTACATCAATGAACGTAACCAGCTCATTTACATCTTGAATATAAAATTGAAGGGCTTCTCCTCAAGTCGTGCAGCTCATCAATTATGCATTGTTTGTAATAAAATTTTACTCTGGTATCGAAGTAAATACTTAAAAATGGATTTTCTGTGTGGGAAAAATAACTATCGAGAGATGAAAATAAAGTTTTAGTTTCTAAGATGTGTTTAATTTTCAATTGGAAGAGTGTGGGTATTGCTTTTATTGCTCCGATGATCGTGGGATGATTTTATTGCCGATCCCGTATGCCATGTGGGTAGTCGGAGCGGTTTAATGAGTGGCCCAACCTTCCATCGCATCGAACGCTGTCTGCTAGCTGCTGCTAGCGTAGTCTTGCATCCCTTTCTGAATTTTCCTTCGCCCACTTGTGAAGGTGCACCACCCCCACCTTCACAATTACGTCGCGCGTGCCCTGACTAGAGAAACGTACACCACAACCCTCGAGGCACTCTCACATCCCTCAATTCCCTCTCTCCGATCTCCGTTTTATCCTCTAGAATCCAAGACTTCTCATCGTGTCTCGCTCCTTCCTTCCTCATTTTGATCCCGCTGCATGGCTTTGGCCCACGTTCCTCGCTCTGCCAGATGCCGTGGAACAAAACTAAACAACGGAGGCAACAACATAACGCATCCACTACTTCAACACTGTCACATGTCACGTGTGTGCCTTTTAGAAATTCGTCTAGATTTCTTCACATACACGGCATCTTGAAGTTGATACTTTCTTGCAAAATGTTTATTTTTATCAAACACTGTGACAACAACTTTTCTTTCGTTCAATTTTTGACGAACGAGAATTCCACACACTCTCACGAGAATGTAATCATTTATAACCATCACTGTTTGGAGAAAAAACTTGCAGAGTTTAAAACCAACTCTAAAAGTTAGTTAAGTTTAAGTCTTAAAGTTTTGGTATTCTTTATCAAGAGTAATATATAATAATTAATAAAAATAGAAAATTAGAATCTGAACGAGGGTTGCCACAGGTCAGGGAATTGAGGAAATTCGGGGAAAAGTCCCCAGTAAGAAGTAAGGAATTGAGAAGAATTGGACATTTCTAACTTTTTACAGAAATTGTTAAATTATCAATTTTTTTGAATTCCGTTTCTGTCCAATTCCTATGTATTCCTTTTCGAGGCAAAGATTTCTTGAAAGTGAATTCCAATCAATTCCGTTTTAATATTTCTTTAATTTTTGAATTTTTGTGAATTCCAAAATACTGTGTGATACTCGGTAAGTTCAATTCCTGTCTATTCCGTTTTAATATTTTGTAATTTTTTAATTCCTTTGAAGTTTGCAACACTTTGAGATAAGTGCTTCTAAAATTCGGTAGTCATAGTACAGTTTTAATAGCTGAGCGGACAAGCTGTTTGTTTCCGACAATGAAGCTTGAGGGTTCAAATCTTCGAACCGTCAAATTTTTTTTTCGCTTAAAATATTAAAACGGTATTCAAAAGAATAAACTTAGCTTCTTTTCGGCTTCTCCAAATGAAAATGGAAAGAATTGGTGAGAAACGAAATTCAAAAGAATTAAAAATTTCGAATTCTTATGAATTCCTTACTTCTTACTGGGTCAGGGAAAGCATTATATGTGAATGTCCACGAGAAAACGCGGCTTAGCTCCCAAACGTGAATTTCACAGGGCGAGCGATTGATGTACTACGATCTACGATTGAAGTTAACTACGATGACATACCCATCTTTAAAACGATATATTGTCGAAAGTAATTGATATTTTTAACTTTTGACTTTTGCATTTGAAAAAGCAACATAAAATCTGAATGCTCCTTTACTTTTTTTGTGTTTCGCATTAGGGCTATTTCGCATGTTTCGTGTTACATGGTTGCCATCACTGACAGTCAATTCACAAGTGCCTAACCTAAAAATTTGTTTTTCATTTCTCATAAATGCGGTAAATCGACTTCAAGTATTAATGTTTTGACAAGTGTAACGTGTTTATTCATTATAAACAATTATTTTAATTCATATTTTTATGAATTATTCCTAGTTATTCCAATGTTATTGTAATTTTAGCACAAACCCAAAATGATACCGCTTTTACTCATTTTGAGTATTTTCCCCAGAAACTCAGAATGAGTCGAAGGGGTATCATTTTTCTTGCACTTCAAAATGAGTATCATATGCTACTCATTTTGAGTTCAGTTTTTTTCTGTGTACTATTCGCGGGGCGAAACTATTCTATAGTCTTGGAGAGAAAACTATTCATCCGATTGAAGTCCCTTTTACACTGTAGGGTAAGTCCGGGGGAGATGGCCATATGGGAGAGATGGCCAGTTCGAATATTTTACAGAATTTGTAAAGAAATATCACTTTTTATGGGTTATTCTTCAACCTTTTGTGATTAATAATAAATCTAAAGAATAATTTGATGAAAAATAATGAAGCTGTAAGTGTAATCCTTGTTTATTTTTTTGCATGGGTCCAAAATAATTTGAAAATTTCAGATTTCTTGTTGCTATATTGTTATTTGTTAACATAATTTTTAAATTTAAGTTTTATTGAGTAGTGTATAACCCACGCTTCGATATAAACGAAAAATGTAAATTTTAAGATTGTTGCAATAAAAATATTTTATTTTATGTTTCTTTATTTTCAAGTTAAGTGTTCAATGTTTAATTATCAATAAAAGTTTAGACAAAAAAAGCTTTTTTATCAATTTTACACTACTTTAAAAAAACTATGGCCATCTCCCCCGGACTTACCCTATACTTTTTATGTGAAATGAAAATTGTACGCCACATTTGAGCTTCTGGCGCCATCTATCATAGGAGTTAGGTACTCAAATGTGATTTTGATATACTCGCTTACTTGTTTTCACTCCCACAGATAACAGCGAAAACTACGAAACAGTGTATTTTTGTGTGTGCTTGTTTTTAGGTTAGAATGGTAAGAAATTGGAAGAGAAAAACCAGAAAAACTCCTCCAATTAACAAATTAATTTTTATATTTTTTTAGTATTAAATCATTAATAGCTGCAAGAATAGTTTCGCCCCTCGTTTTTTTCGACATCAAAAAAAAAAAAAAAAAAAATCGTAAAATCGCTGTAGTTCGGAGCAGAATCCAGTTACAGCAAAATAATACATGGCAAAATTGTAGCTAAGAAGTCAAGTTTTCAAACGGTCCTACTCATTTTTTTATTTTTTTTTTTAAATACATTTTTTAGACTCAAAAATCCAAACAAGAATAGTAATGCCTCACCCTACCCTAATGGAAAAAAAATTAAATTTTTAGAATTTCTAAGAAAATTCTGAATTTTTGTGTCTTTCTTGTTTTCCTCTATTAAATTACCACGAATTCTAATACAAAACTTTCAAATTTTTCTATTTCTGACAATAATTTATTTTCAAATAACCTAAAACTTTAAAACAATTATTAAATTATTACTTATTAATTATTTAATCAATAATTATACTGAACTATTTCGAAATTAATTGAATTTTAAAACAGTTGCATTCACAATTTTCATAAATAGATGAATTTTAAATGGTTATAATTTAAAATATTAGAAAATTTCAATTTTCAATAAAATTTCTGGAAAAAATTCAATAATTCTTACATTTTTTTTATAAATTTTTTGTCAAAATTTTAATTATTTTAAAGTTCTTTGCAATAATTCAATTATTTCCATTATTCTTACAAATTTTCATAAATTTCTTTAGAAAAATTCAATTATTTTCTACGATATTTTTCGAAAGAATTCAATGTTGTCAGAATTTCAATTATTTTAAATTTTTTGTAAGAATTTAATTAATTTAAATAAAATTTTAATAAAATATCTGGATTCAATTATTTTTAAGAATGCTGATAAATTTCTTTGCAGAATTTTTATTATTTTGATTTTTAGAAAATTTGAACCTACGGTTATTAACCCTCCTAATGGTTTTATCATTTTTCAATTGTGCAGGAAATAAATTTATAATTTTGTTAAAATTAATTTTGACAATTTCGTATTTATTTTGATATTAAATACAACTATTTAGCCTTAAGTTACACTAAGAGTTTTATTTATATGACTCTCGAATTTAATTTTGTTAAATAAATAAATGAAAGATACACCCCGAGTATACTCGGGGTTAACCGTAGGGAGGTTAATATCTTCACTGCAAAAAGAAGTACCTTAAGAGTGTATTATTTAAATTATTTTGAATTCTTCCCAAAGATTCCACTATTTTCAATACAATTTCCCAAAAGAATTAAATTGTTTGATAAATTTCTTTGCAGAATTTCTATTATTTAAATTGACGAAATCAATTATTTTTGAATACCTTTAATTTAAAAGTTTGATTCTACATTATTTATGAAGGTATTTAAAAGTATCTTTGAAATTAATACGCATTTTTCAACATTTTAAATTATACTCTCAAGTTGTCGGCTATATACATCGGATTCTGTTTGCAACCTTTCCTTTTGATAGTCGGCTCTTTCCTTTGAACTTGAGTAAATCGACATTAACCAATGTCAACATGATGATAAACGTTTAAATCCACAACTTGCATACCTTAATGAGACCTGATTTTTTTTAATTCTTTAGAAAATTCTATTGAAACAATAAAATTTTAAATTATTCTAATCAGTTTGATTTCAACTTTATTTTCAACAAAGATAATTATTAAAGAACACAGTTAATTTAACAATTTAATTAAGGAATTTAACAGTTCAATTATTTAATTTAATATTTCAATTAAATTAAATTATTTAAATTTAAATAAATTTATTATTTAAATTGCGCCTAAATTAAATAAATTTAATTAACATTTCAATTTCAATATATGAATAAATATATCTAATTAAATATTTTCTCCAACACTTGCTCTGAAAGGAGTACTTTTCTTGGTAGAAAAGTGTGGCGAAAGTAGAACTTTTCTCAACTGCTCTGAAGAGCGTGACGAAAGTAAAATTTGTCGTGGCGAAAGTAAATTCAGCGTGGCGAAAGTAAATCATGAATTTATTCTTTTTTCTTGTTCTTTGACCGAGATTTATTTTGTATCTATCTTCTTCCCCACTCAAAACATTCGTCTTTTATTATATTAAACATAAGCAGACATTAAATTAAAATTATACGAAACTCACGAAGAAACCTTTCCTCGCAAGGCGTTGGAGAAAACGTAGTGCACAACTCGTGGTGAAAGAATGATTTTTCTCGAGTGATTGCTGCTCTCGCTACGCTAGAGCCGCAAACTTCACTCTCGAAAAATCACACTTTCGCCACTAGTTGTACCTACAATGTACTATTATCACTGAATTTGTATTCGAATCGAACTAAAAACAATTTAATGTAAAATTTTCGAGAAAATTGTTGGATTTTTTTCGCTTTTCAAAACAAAAAGGTTTTTGATACTTAGCGTCGTTGCCAACTTCAGGGAGTTAAAAAAATGTCAGATAAAAATAGAAAGAGTATTCGAACGCAGCACTTAGTGAATGATTTTTGAAATTAAATTTTCCATTTATGTGAATGAAAGGTTTTGAATTGAACAGAAAGATGTTGATGAGCGAAAAAATAAACGAAAGTATAATAGAAATGAGTTTGTATTAAATTCAGACTTTCTTGTCTCTGTTTGATTTATTGTCACTGGCACTTTAATAGAAAAATGTAAAAATTGTTCCCATTTTCTTTTACGAATTTCAATTTTGCCGGCAGATTTTAATTAAATTTCACAAGCGACAGGTGCTATCTGCATCTTTGGATTCAAGAAAAGTGTAGAATAATTGTGTATGCCTTAATCGCTTCTTCTATAAATAAAAAAGAATTGTTTTTCTAAACCAATATGAATTTTATTTTTTGCATTTTTTCTATGTACATATTGAATTTAAAATGATTATCATGTTTGATATAGTTGATACATTTAAATATTAATTTAAAAATATATTTTCTTTTTATTTTCTTTAGTACATATTTAATTTAGTGAAGTTTACAACTTTGTTTAGGATTAACATTTGTCTGAAAAAGTATAGCCATTGATCATGAACGCAGCGAACTTGGCCGATTTTTGTAATTTTATTCGAAAATTTGATAACATATTTGTAAAAAATTAAAAAAAAATTGTTCTGTAAATAAAATAAAGATCTCCAAATCACAGGGCTCGAACTAGGTTCGTAAATCATGTAAAAGTCCGTAAAGTCCGTAATTTGATCGAGAAAAGACGAAAAGTTCGTAAATTGTACGATATAATTTGGAGAATTTTAGAAAAATTACAAATGATTGCAAAAAATTCAATTATTTTCAAAAGTAATAACATTTTTCGCGGACAATTAATTATGTTCAAAATTTTTTAAAAATTCTCTTTAAAATTTCAATTATCTTTAGAAATAATAAAATTCTTCTCCAAAATTCAATTTTTTTAAAAAATTTTTCAAAAGAAATTAATTAAAAAAAATTTTAATCAAACTCTACTCTTATTTATTTATTTTTATAAATAATGAAAATTTCACAGAAATTAATTTACTTTCAAATTTTTTTATAAATTTCTTCACAATCATTCAATTATTTTCATAAATAATAAAGTTTTTACAGGGATTTAATTATTTTTGTAAATAATAAAATTCTTTTTAGGAATTCAATTAAAATATTCTTTATGAGAATGCAATTTTAAAAAACATGCAATTATTCAATAAATTATTTATTTCGTATTTAAATAATTGAATAACAGTAGAATTTTCTAATAAAAATTGATTTAAAAATGGATTTCAGATAAAATTTTATATTATAATTCAATATTAAAAGCATTAAAGCGTGAATTATTTGAAATTTTTTAAAAATGTAATTTTTCATTTTTTATCTAACAATTCTGTGCAATTAATTTTTTTGAAAAAGTTTGATTGCGGATTTTTTTTGAAACTATAAACAAATGAATTTGAAAATTCTCAAAAAAATCTTTCAAAAATTATTAAAAATAATGCATTTATAGAAGAATTTTAGGTAAAAACACGAAAAAAAAATCTAATTTTGGGAAAGTTACAAATTATTGTAGAAATTCAATAATTTTCAAGAGTAATAATATTCTTCGCAAAAATTAAATATTGTTCAAAAATAATAAAATTCTTCTTAGGGATTCAATTATTTTCACAAATAATAAAACTCATTGTACAATTTTTCAATTAATTGTAATACAATTTTAATAAAATTTTTCGAAAAATGCAATTATTCTTAAAAATTTTATTAAAATTAGTCAACAGAATTTAATTATTTAAAAATTTGTTGATAAGATTCTTTATGGGAATTGAATTTTAAGAAATATTCAATTATTCAATAAATTATTTTATTACTCGGTCATCCTTAATTATTATTAAATAAGTAGAATTACATCGTTCCATAATTTTATTGGTATGAAATAAAAATGATCTTGGGAAGGTAATTTTGAATAAAGTTCAAGAGTTATTTGTCACGACGTTTCGTCGACCAGGGTTTGTCCACCTCATTAGGCTAATTAGTTAAAACATAAATTATTTTAACATGTCAAAATTTTTAAAAATTATAAAAATTGTGAAAACTAGTTAAAAACACACGAAATAAAATTCTGAACATTTCCAATCAATGATAAGGTGACGACTGTTTAATTAATTATAAAACATAAATAAATAAAATAACTTTGAGTCTTCGACTCGGAGTAATCAATTTCTTTATGTTTTATAAATTTGAAAAATTTAATTTATAGTTTTAAGTAAAATGTTTTCCTATTTGACTTGGACTGGTTATATTTTTGTCAGTAATTGGTCCGTAAAGTCCGTAGTTTTAAATACTTTTACTGGTTCGAGCCCTGAAATGAAGATTTACTGAATACAATGGTTAGATTTAAACAGTATTCTAAATAAATGTCATACCTTAAAACCTCTTAAAGTATGTGGACAATATGGTGAGCGTAATCCAATCGTTAATATAATATTCTATTGTGTAAATTACAAATTCTTTTTAATAGAAAGGAACTTGAATGAGTCCGAAGGTTCCTCACTATTTATTGATTCGGTTTATCAATAGCAGAAGTGACAGGTAGGCAACGTGAATTGAAAACAAAGTATCAATTAGAGAGTAGGAGAATGGTGAAGCTATGGGTAAAGTTCCGTCACACGGTCGAATGAATTTCCGTGGTTGGGGACCAAGTTTCGAGGTGCTTTTAGCGTTAGCACACCAATACCGAGTGTATCCTAACAGTATGAACGCTTAGGAGGAACCTAAGCATCCTATGCCAATTAAGAGGAAGTCTAGGCTAGAGGACTCGACAGCTTGCGGGCTAAGTGGTTGTAATACATTTAACCGGAATGTGCTCCAACTTCCCACATGAAGAGCTCGCCTGTTGGCGCAGCACCACGACTTGCCATGTCTGGGCTCGCGCTTTACCAGTTTACCTCGCACAGCACCTTGGGGGATATTCCTCACGGCAATAAAATTGATACTACCCGCAGACGCTACTCAAATCAAAACTTAAGTATTCGAATTTCCCAAAGTCAATTAAAGAATCAAATTCTGTTTAGTCACTAATATTTCGAAACAATTTACTTCTAGACTCAATTATCCATAAACATAAGAAATCTTTTCGTGGAAAGCAACTTTACTTTTTCCCTGACCCTAAAGAATATTATGATTCACTCTAAAAATTATTTGAAAACATCAGTAACTTCTTTTTGGGACCAGGATAGGGAATAAAAAATACACTCCAATATAAAAGAAAGGACATTTATTAAATTTGAAACTTGGAACATTTACAAAATTAAACTTTTCAGGCAACGCGTCTTTACTTTTCAGCCGGTCAGTCTTATCTGATCGTTCGCAGGCTTCGTCATTATCTCGTCGTCACATTTCGTCAAAATTCGGCATCGTTTTTCGCGGGAAATCCCTACACTCATGTTTTTCTTTTTCTTTCTCGTTATCTCTCTTTCGATGCCACATCATTCTCCCCACAATTTTATTTGTATCTTTGTTACAATTTAAGTTTTGCGAACTTATAATTCAATATATCTTCAAATAAAAATCAATATTACTATTAAAAATACATACAATCATATTAATTAATACAAAGTCAAAATTACTATCTGTCATTCGATTATACAATAAAATAAATTAGCTAAAATCAGAAAATAAAGGAAGTAAAATTATTATTTTTTTTAACATTAAAAATATTCAGGAGCTTTACTTCGTCGTCCACTTTTAGTGGTTACAATTTCTAATTGCGTAATTGCAGCCTCCAAATTCATTTCGTTATTAGGTTTTCTAGTCTTTGGTTTTACCTTCTTTTCCGCTTAATTTTCTTTCAATTTTTCACGATAATTCTCAGTAAGTTCTACATCTTTTTGACAAATTTCTAGTGGATAAATTCGCTGAATGGGTCTTTTGAGTACTCCATTTTTTGTCTTTAATAAAAATACTCTACTTTTTCCATCCCTTCCAGGAATTACATCAACAATTCGCGCTAAAGGCCAATCCATGCGTCTATGGTTATCATCGCCAATTAATACTACATCACCGATATTTAATTCTTGAGTTTCTTTTTTCCCGTTCTTTAAAACAAGTTGACTGAGTTATTCGATTTGTTCTGTAGTACTATACTTTAATATTTTCTCCCACTCAAGTTCATTAAACGCGTTCGAAGTTCCCCTAAAATTTGTACCGTTGTCGCTATAGATAACTCGCGGTCTCCCAAGTCTCGCTATCATTCTGCGCAAACACTCAAGAAAACCCGCTATCGATAATGCGCTTGCTAATTCTAAGCGCACGGCTCTGTAAATTGCACATGTGAATATGCAAATCCAGCATTTTCCGCCCCCTGTAAAAACAAAGGTCCAGCGAAATCAATCCCCACCACCTCGAATATTGATTCATCGCGTACACGATTAACCGGTAGCGGGGGCGACTCGCACTCCATGTGCTTCGACTTTTGTTTTTTACAAACGACACAATCGGCAATAACCTTTTTTATCGTTTTTCTACCTGAAATGATCCAGAATTTCTCGCGAAAATTACTCAAAATTATTTGTGATCCTACATGATCTAAACGTTTGTGTGTTTCTCTAACGAGTAAATAAACAATTTCGTGGTTTCTATCTAATAAGATGGGATTTAAAAAAGAACTACTGTCTTCTCGATTGCGAATTTTTGTGTCTAAAACATGCAGTCCTTCGATGGTTTTGAAAATTTTAAAAGAGGACAATTTGTTTTGTTCGTCATTCTCAAACATGAGGCTTTGTAAATAAATCAACAATTTTGTCTCTGCTTTCTTTATTTCCATCAAGAACAAATTTTTTTCTTTTTTACAACTACTAAATTATTTTGTTTCTTTCCCTCATCTTTCGATTGTTTACAATTCTCACGAAATCTATTTATCCTCGCCAAAAATCGAACAAGTTTAGTATAAGATGCGAAAAAATCACTAACTTTAAATTCAGAATCACAAATATTCGCCATTTGTGTCACGACATTTTTCTTTCTTTCGCTAATAATTTCCTTCTCGTCACTATCCTGTTGATAATTAGGCCATTCAGATTCTGGCTGATAAAGCCACGCTGGACCTAACCACCACTTTGAATCGGCAAGTTGAGAGGGGGAACACCCGCGCGACGGTAAATCTGCCGGATTAATTTCATCGGGAACAAATTTCCAACTTTCTGTTTGGCTTAACGTTCTTATTTCTTTCACACGATTTCGTACGAATACTCCTCACTCTATGTCTCGCTGTATCCATGCTAGGACTGTTGTTGAATCTGACCAATACTTAGTGTCTAAAATTTCTCGCGATAAGGACTCTGCAACTGTTTGCGTAAGGCGAACACCTATGGTCACAGCCATCAACTCTAAGCGAGGGATAGTTGCCCATTTGGCGCAACTCTAGATTTCGCATTTAATAATGTGACTTTTACGGAATCCCCCACTCTACTCTTGCAAAAACAACGGCTGCATAAGCTGCACTACTGGCATCGCCAAATGTATGCAATGTTAAATTTCCTACACCTATCGTTCGAATTTCTACATTTTTTAACAACTTTATTTCACGTGACCATTTCAAAAATTCTTCTTTTAATTTTCCTTTGATATTCGCGTCCCAGTCTATTTTCTCTTCTCACAAATTACGTAATATCATTTTTGGTTTTAATGCAACTGGACACGTGATTCCTTTCGGATCAAAAATTTTATGCGTAGCCGAAAGAATCGTGCGTTTTGTTATTAATTGAATATCTTCTGATTCGAATGTACTTGGATTAATTGAAATTGTGTCTCTTTTCTTATTCCAAAGCAAGCCTAATACCAATGTAGATTCTTTTTCACTGTTATCATTCGAGTTTTCCCAAGCTCGAAGGTCGAACCCTCGCGACGCAAAAATTGCAGTGGATTCCTGCACGAATGATTTTATTTCTGTTTCAGAATCTAGACTGGTTGCGCAATTATCTACATAAAACACATCGCACAATTTTTCGACTGTTTTTTCTGATAATCTTTATCTTTCTCGTTTACGCTTGTTTGCAAAAAAGCCTTTCAGATGTCGGCTATCACCCCAATGGCTCTTTCTCTAAATCGATTTATTGCATTCGGCACGAGTACGATTGAATTTGGCCCTCGTTCTAGGCATTGGTTCAACGACGGAAAACCTTCACGTTTGGTCGATGCGTCGTAAACCGGGCGAATTACTGTCGTACTTTGCAACTTGACCACTGGGCGATGCGGTAAATAATGAACACCGTTTTGCATTTTATTATCCTCGACTTCCTCAATAATTCCTTCAGATACCCACTCTCGGAAAACAGCGTCATAATCGTTATAAAGATTTTTCGTCTTTAATTTCTCAACCGTTTTTTCTAATCGTTTATATGCAATATCATAATTATCGGAAATCGGAGCATGATCTTCTACCCACGGTGAAAAAATCTCGTATCTACCTTCCTCAGTCAATATTGTCGAATCTATCAAAAACTTTAGCGTTTGTTCGTCTTTTATATTTTTATTTACTTTTTCAATAGGATCTGAAATCCCTATAACGTCTAAACGCCACAAATTGCATGGATCCGCCGCTTTCACAAACATAGCGTTAATCAACATTGCGGAATCTATACTTTTCGTTACATTGGGCAATTTGCCCATTACTGTCCAACCTAAAAGAGTTTCGAGCGCAACTAACCCATTCTCTAATTCGTATTTTTTACCCGTGAGCAATTTCCCTGCTATATCTGCACCGAAGAGAATATCTATACGACCTCCATCGCTTGCATCAATATCTGATAAGACGATACTCTTTGTATACAATTCCTCAACCCAACTGACATGTTTAATACTTGGAACCATATCATAAATCGTACCTTGACTTATCGCTGAAAAGTTACAAGCATATTGGCCGTCGAGATTTCTCACTCGTATTTTGAACACACTGTGTGTTTCACACTTGGATTTCGCCCCACCAAATAGAGAATGAGTCATTTTCATATTCCCTTCTGAAACATAGTTCATCTCTCTCGCGAGCTAGTCTCGAGCATATGATCTTTGAGAACCGGTGTCTATAAGAACTCTTACTACCTTTTCTACATTTTTCGAATACAATAAGACGCGCAATGTTTGTAAACAAATTTTGAACGACGACCCACTGAAACTTGCCAAACTATTCTCAACTATTACTTTTTCGTTACTACTCGAGTCGTAATTTTTTCTCTCTATGCCGTTTACCTTGGCCAAAACGCGAACACATTAATAAAACGTGCCTTTCGGAGCACCAGTCACATTTTAACTTTACTTTACACAATTTAGAAATATGACCGTACTTCAGGCATTTAAAACAACATCTTTCCTTTTTTACAACTTCTGACCGTTCCGATAAATTAAGTTTTCGCGCTTCCTCACATTCGCGACTCTCGTGATTCGATTTGCAAAAAATACAATTAACAACTTTATTCTCTTTAGATACAAAAAGTACACTCGCCGTAGCGACATCTTTAAAATCACTCTTACCTCGATTTCTTTTACCCTTCTCCTGTTCCGCTGATAGTCCAAATCCGGTCAACGCCATGTCGAGTCGTTCCTCGTTTTCGACTTCTGTTTGCAGAAATTCAAGGAGTTTGGTTAGACGATCTTTTGGTTCATATTGTCCATTGATGTCAGCTACCTCTCGAACCCCACTCCGCTGCCACGCACGTAACACCTCTTCTGGTAAAGACGACTCTACTAGGGGGTAAAGCATTGCAGCACACTTGCCAGTCGTCACGCCTAATGTACCGAGTGCTCGAATATATGATTCAACTTTATCATATAGCGCAACCACTGATGTCTTCTTATTATTTTTTACAGCGTTCTGGAGCACGAGTCCTAACAGCTCGCGCACGTAAAATTCCACCACCAAATCATCTCGTCCGAAACGATTTTTCAGACACGTTATAACTTTATCATAGTTCTCAGCGGTTGATGGAAAACTATTAACGAGTTCATTAGCACGAGAATCCGGCACGGCTGCTTGAATCAAGTATTGGAACTTGTCCTCACGTCTCACACTTGGATCGTCGTGGATTTTCCGAAACTGTCTCCAAAATGGCAGCCACTCGCGCACATTTCCCTTGAATTTTGGAAGTTCGATGCTCGGCAGTTTCATCACCTCTCTGATGCTGGCTGAAGGAGTACCAGTTTGCTGAAATACAGCTGGAGCTGTAAGTGACGACATCTTTACTTTCGACGTTAGAAATTTCGTTTTGTAGGCGTCGTTAGCTTCCAACTCTTTGTCAATTTCTTCCTCAGTTGCATCAGACTTGAACATCTCTCTATTGAAACGATCATGCACTGCATCTACACGGAAAAAAAGAAATTAGCTGCAGCAGTAAACAGATGTTTGCTGTGAAATCTTTGAAAATTAGCTACCATAGCTAAGAAGTTTGCAGTGGCAGCGAACATGTTAGCTGTGACAGCAAACATTAGTAAAAATTTAGTCGAGTTTGCTGTCATAGCGAACTTGTTTGATCTCACAGCGAACTTGTTCGCTGTCCCTATTTCAACGAACATTGTTCGCTGCCACAGCAAACCCTTTCTATGCGTGTAACTCCATCATTTTTGCTTCCAAAAATTGAAAAGCGACAAACTTTTCTTCTCTCGAACAATCGCTCTCCGCTTTGGCAGCAAACGCTGTGTGCGCTCTGGAAAATGCCGTACGTAAGGCCTTTCGTTCCTTCTTGATGGCGTCCATTTTCTCCAAGTGGTGATAAATTCACTTAACTTTAAAATTCCACTATCACAACTTCCCAACTTAACACAGTCCTGTCACGATCGCCAGATTTTGGGACCAGGATAGAGAATAAAAAATACACAACGAATTTAAAAGCACTCCAATATAAAAGAAAGAACATTTATTAAATTTGAAACTTCTTTTTTAAATAAGTATTTCATCATTACTATTTTAGTATTTTTCCATTGGAATTAAGATTTTTAAAACATTTAAATTCAACAACTTATAAGAATATTATTATAAAAGGCCCAGTGATAAAATCATTATTTTATATTCTAAAAATATTGTTACTGTAACTTCAAAATTATTTTCAACATTTCAATTCAATTATTATTTTCTAAAATTTTTAACTAAATTTTTTAAAGCAATTATTTTTAAGAAATTTTGAAAAAGTTCTTTAAAAATTTCCAAAACCATTTGTTAACAATTTAATTTTACGTAATTGTTTTGAAAATAATTGAACTCTTGAAAATAATTGAAATTTTATCAGAACATTTACAAAAAAAAGTTTACAAAAAATTAAATTCTTTTGAGAAATTTTATTTAAAAAATAATAAAAAATCCAACAAATAAATGTATGAAACATTTTAAGAATGATTGAATTCTTTTAAGAGATTTTATTGAAAATAATTGAATTCATGCGAATAATTTAAAATAATTGAAATTCTGCAAAAAAATTTATCAATATTTTGAGGAATAATTGATTTCAGATATTATTTATTAAATTATATTGAAAATAATTGAATTCTTGCAAAGAATTTAAAATAATTAAAATTCTGACAAGAAATTTTTTAATTTGTTAAGAACAATTGAATTCATTAGAAATCAATTTTTATAAGAAAATTCTACATAAATTTAATTATTTAAATACAAAAATAAATAATTTATTGAATGTTTCTTAAAATTGAATTCTCATAAAGAATTTTCTCAGCAAATTTTGAAAAAATTGAATTCATTTGTCGAATTTAAAAAAATTTTTTTTAAATAATTACTTTTTTCGAGGAATTTTATTAAAATTGTAGGTATTAAAAATAATTTAAATTTTGTGATAAGTTTTATTATTTATGAAAATAATAATTGAATCCTTGTAAAAAATTGTATTATTTATGAAAATAATTGAATAATTACAAAGAAATGCGTATAAAAAATGTAAGTAATTAAATTCCTTTGAAGTTTCTATTATTATTTATGAAAATAATAATTAAATGTTTGCGTAGAATTTTATTAAAATTTTTTTTTAAATAATTCAATTCTTTTGTAAAATTTTATTAAAATAGTAGATATTAAAAATCATTGAATTGAGGAAAATTTTTAAAAAAATTGAAATTATGATTGAGAAACATTAATTTTTCAAATTTATTTCTTAAAAAAACAGTATTTTATTGAAAAATTGTAATTGAGAAATAGAAATGGTGGAAATCTCCTTTAAGATTTTTTTTTCATAAAATACTCTTGATTTTTGAAATTTTCGATTCTTCAAAGAGGAGTTGAAAAAAATGAATATAACAATCTACTATGAATTCTTTGAAATCAAAACGGAGCAGATAAGTGAGATGTGAAAATTGAAGCTTTTTTTTCTCAAAGTGAAGAGTTGAGAAAATAAAAGTTAAAGATTGAAGGGATGATTTTAACGTGTTACATAAATTGGATCTTGAAGAGTTTAAAAGAGAGGAAATGAAAGAGCGAATGAGTTAAAGAAGAAGGAAAAGAGAAGTATTGTGGTGGGTGGGAAGCAAAAAAAAGTAGGAAAAGAGGAAAGAAGGAGGTGACTAGATATAACTTGGTCCAGACTGGACGGCGCTGAGCTCAACGCACTCGTTGTAAACAAAGCTGTAACTCTCTTCTCTTCTCACACCGAGGAATCAATGCTTTTGCCTCGAAACGAGCAAAAATTCATCTTATTTCTGGTCCCGTGCATGCTGATATAAGGAAAAAATATATATCGAAAGTTTAACAGATTCCCGCTCCGCATATGAGAGAAAAGAACAAAATTATTTATAAAAGAAAGAATTATTTATAAAAGAAAATCTTCAAGAAATATATTCTCTTTTCTTTTCTCTCTCATCTCTTAGTCTCGTTTTTTATATTTTATAATTATTTCAACTAATTTTTTTATCTCAACATTTTTCTTTTACATTTATTATTCTATCTTGATTAATAGAAAAAAAGTATTATGGATTTAAGAAGTTTGAAAAATTTATGTGCAGTCACAAGGAGCTTTTAACATTTTCCCTTTGTAATGGAGATTTAGTAATTACCCTAAAAAATTGTCTTTAATTTTAATTTCATCTATAATCTATATTTATAAAAATTCTTCTTCAAACGGAAAAAATATGAAAATTTTATCAAAAATTAATGTTTACACACTTTAAGGGTTTAACATTACTTTTAATTAATACTTTTTGTGTTTATTAATTCAGTGTGTCATCATTTAAAAATTAAATAATTCAATTTTTAATTTTACAAGTAATTTCATTCAAATACCAATTATTAAAAAAAGATAACAAGCAATTGTTTGTTATCTTTTTTTAATAATAGGTATTTTAATGAAATGTTCGAATCTATATTTTATTTATTTCTAAGTTAATATCGAAAGTTTGATTGAAATTAATGAATTTTCCTACCAGAGCAAATGTTACCCTACTAAAAGAAATTTGCAAATTAAAATAAAATTTATTTTAATTATAGAATTTCTATTATTAAAATAAATTTTATCGAGTCCTTTTGGAGTATAATAATTTAATAAACACATAATTTTTTTACACACAGATGTCATATAAAGCTACACGTTAATTAAAGTCGAAAATTAATACAACAATGAACAAGGTTTTAGTTCATTATGCATTTACAATGTATGTATAATTTACAAGTGGTTGATACATTTATGCATAACGTAAAATTAATAATTGGTTACTCAGAATTTCGGCATTGTAACCAAAACAATGTGTACTGTTCATATAATTCATTTCTTGACTAACGAGACCTCGCATATTATGCAGACGGTTCTGCCCATTTCCTCTGCTTCTACATTTAGTTTCCTTTTGTCCGTGAATATTTACACTTTTCACACATGATGAAAAATAAAATAAAAATTGAAGTCAAACCCCATCAGAAATCGATAATTAATTGAAAAGTACTTAAGGCTTCGTATTTGTCTACTAAAATCTATTATTTACTACTTCTTCACGATTAATCTTTTCTTAGATTTGTGTCACTAAAAGATACTTTTTTCTAAGTTTGAGAATTTGCATTACTTTAAATTCGCTAATAATTAAAATAAAAAAATTATTCTCAAAAATTTAAATAAAATTCTTTGAAATAATTTTAAAAAATTTAATAAAATTCTTTCAAAACGATTCAATTATTTTCAAAAATATTTCAAAATTCAATGATTTTCAATATCTACTATTTTAATAAAAATTTCCAAAAGAATTGAATTACTTAAAAAAAATTAATGAAATTGGAAAACAAAATTTTTGATATAATTCACTTATTTTTAAAAATTGTGATTAATTCTTGAAAGGAATTTAATTATTTTCAGAATAATTTTAATGAAATTTCTTGTATGAGAAATTTAGAGAAACATTTAAATTTTTCTCTAAATATTTGTATTTGTATTTTTACAAATTTTACCTATTTTTTTATTTTTATCTATTATTTTCATAAATTATAATATTTTTACGCGAAATCAATTATTTAATTAGTTTAATTTTATTTCATTTTAAATTATTTTTAATACAATTTTTAATTAATGTTTCGAAAAACACAATTATTCTCGAAAATTTTATTTAAATTCTTCAAAAGAATTCAAATTTTTAAAAATTTGGTTTCTTTGCAAACATTTAATTATTTAATTATTTTAAAAAAATTTAATAACATTTTTTGCTAAAATTTAATTATTTTCATAACTAATACAACTCATCACAGGATTTCAATTATTTTTAATACAATTTTAAATAAATTTCTCGAAAAATGCAATTATTTCTTAAAAATTTGTCGGTTATTTATTTAAAAGAACTTATATTTTGTAAAGTAAGTTGAATATAAATACAGGAAAAAGAAATAGTCTTTATTTTAATGAATTTTGCACTAGAACACAAAGAACGATAAAGTTTGATTAGCACTGTAGGTGGCGTCTTTGATCACGTATACCCGTGTTGCCCTCTTTAGAACGCGGGAACAACACCCCCTCTCAACGCGGGTTAATTAACAACACTTGTTAGTCCAAATCCTTCGATGCACTTTTGGTGACTTGGTCCGAAGAGCCCCTTGGTGAGAACATCTGCGATCATGTTGCTGCTGGCTATGTACTTGACGTCAATGTCTCCATTTTTGTAGACTTCTCTCACATAGTGATATTTTATATCAATATGCTTCGAGCGCGAATGATAAATTGGATTTCGCATTAACTTCTGAGCTCCTTGATTATCACAATAGACGATGGTTGGTTCAGCACGTTCTTCCAAAAATCCAATTTCTTTTAGTAAATTTCGCAAGTAGACTGTCTCTTTGGCCGCTTCTGCAAGTGCCATATATTCGGCTTGAGTACTTGATAAAGCAACGCTTTTTTGCTTACGAGCTTCCCAAGTAACTGCTGCATCTGCTAATTTGAAGACAAATCCGGTGTGAGATAATCTGCCGTCGATATCACCAGCCCAGTCGGCGTCAACGAATCCAATCAGCTTTTCTTGAGTTTTCTTGAAGGTCAATCCATGATCTGAGGTACTTCGAAGATAACGCAAAACGCGCTTTGCTGCAGCCCAGTGCATTCTTCCTGGATTCACATTAAATTGACTGAGAACACTAATCGTGTAGGCTATGTCCGGCCTTGTTGATACCACTAAATATATCAGTGCTCCGATGAGTGACTGATAGGGCACATTTCTCATTTCATTGATTTCTTCGTTTGTTTTCGGTGCATCTTCTATCGAGAGTTTGCTGTTGCCATCCAAAGGAGTTTTCATCGGTTTTGATTCCTCCATTCCAAAATCTTGTAAAATTTTCTTGATGTATTTCCGCTGATGCATTGTAACTGATTTTGTTGTAGGATCTTGCTTGAATTCGATGCCTAGGCAATAATGTAAAGTACCTAAATCACTCACTTTGAATTCTTTCACCAATTCTTCTTTCAATTCGTTGTACTTGTCTTCGCGATTAGTTGCAACGATGATGTCATCGACGTAGACAACCAGGATCATGATGAAGTCTCCAGATTTGATGACGTAGATGCACTTATCTCCATTCAGTGATTTAAATCCAAGTTCTTGGAGTTTCTTATCCAACTTCTTAAACCATTGCCTGCCGGATTGCTTCAACCCATATAGAGATTTCTTCAAAGAATACACTTTTTTTTCCTCTCCTGGTTTGATGTATCCGTCAGCCTGTTCCATGAAGATTTCTTCATCGAGGTCTCCATTTATATACGCCATCACAACGTCCAATTGATACAAGGTAAGTTCCCATTCAGCAGCCAGAGCTACGACGATACGAATTGAACTTAATCTCGCGACAGGGGCAAAAGTTTCCTGGAAATCAATTCCCGGTCGTTGGGAAAAGCCTCTCGCCACCAATCGAGCTTTTCGACGATCCACACTTCCATCTGTGTTGAATTTTACCCTAAGGACCCATCGACAATCAATCACGTTTTTGTTTGCAGGACGATCGACCAAAATCCATGCTTTACTCTCTTGAAGAGCATCAAATTCAGATTTCATTGCCGCTTTCCATTCTTTTGCATGTGGTCCAGCTAATGCTTCACCTACTGTTGGATCAGTTATTTCGTCGTTGACCAAGTTGGTTTCTTGCTTCGAGTCTTCTTCAGGAATCTGCACCATGTTAAACAATTTTCTCCGCCTTCCACGTTGACCTGTTCTTTCGAGCGTAGGACGTCCTCGCCCCCTCTTAGTCTGATAAACTGGAGTTTCCAGAGGTGCACGTGATGATGATTCGTTGAAATAATCTTTATTATGTTCAACTTTGCTTTGATTTTCGTCGAAAATGTGATTCTCATCTTGATCTTCGCGTTGATCATGATTTTCAACTTGATTTCGATTTTCAATTTTATTTTCTTGCTTGTGATCTTCAGTTTGACTTCGCTCTTCACCTGGAACGTGATTCTCAACTTGATTTTCAGCTTTACATTGGTTTTGATCTGGAACTCGATTCTCAGCTTGAATTTGATCTTCGAAGTTTTGCTCATCTTCGTCAGCAGCTACGTCATTCTCAATTGAAATATCAGATCGGGGGAACAACATCTCGAACTCCGAGAAAATATCTTCTTGCTTTCGGTCCAAGTTTGTTTTTATTTGGATCTTTATCCAAAGCGTAGGCCCTACAACCAAAAGTTTTCAAGTTAGAGACATCAGGTTTAAAACCAAATCTTGCTTCAAAAGGTGTAATATTGTTAAGACTCCTGGATGGACAGCGATTTCTTATATATGCAGAAGTGGCGATGGCTTCAGCCCAAAAGCTTGGTGGCAATCCAGATTTGATTAATAAGCATCTTGCCATCTCAATAAGAGTGCGGTTCATCCGTTCCGCCACTCCATTTTGCTCGGGCGTATGAGCAACTGTGCGTTCTCGTCTTATTCCAGCTCTCTCGATTTCCTCAGTGAACTCGATTCCACAATATTCCAATCCATTGTCCGTTCGTAATGTTTTTATTTTACACTCAGTCTGGTTTTCAGCTAAAGCTTTAAAATTCAGAAAAAATTTTTTGACATCACTTTTAGCTTTCAGAAAAGATACTTCGACATACCTAGACTTGTCATCAATGAACGTAGCGAAGGACGTAGAACCACCGATTGACTTGGTCCTCATTGGTCCACAGACATCCGAATGGACGAGTTCGAGTAATTTGTTGCTTCTTGTCAGTGACACTTGAGGAAATGGCTTTGCACTTTGCTTCCCTAAAATGCATGTTTCGCAGAATGGTAATTTTTCGGAAGAGTTAATTGACATACCTTTAATCATGCCTTTGACGCTGAGCCTTTTAAAATCCTTTTCATTCAGGTGACCGTATCTATTGTGCCATTCAAGCATTTCGCCACTATCAGAACTTGCAGCAGCTGTGCTTTCACTAAAGTCATCGATGTAGTAAAGATCACCTTTTCTTTTAGCTTTCACGACAATTTCACCTTTTTGATTTAATATTAATGCATGAGAATTTTTGAAATTTACGTCATATCTGTTTGCAGTTGTTTTCGAAATAGATAATAAATTTGTTTTCAAATCAGGTACACATAAGGTATTATTTAATTTTATACTTTTGTGGTTGGAATCGTCTAACACAGATAAATGAACAGTACCTTTTCCAATAATTTCTGTTGTTGCATCCACTGCTAAACGTACTTTTTGATTATCCACAGGACTGAAAGATGAGAATTTGCTTCTGTCGTTGCACATGTGTGACGTTGCTCCACTATCTACACACCAACCTTTATTCGATGATATTTGAGCATTCATTGCTATCGCTATTGATGCTTTCTCACTAACAGTTGCACAATTCACTACACTTTCCTCTTTAATAATTTCCTTGATAATCACACTATCCTCTTCAATAGTCGTTGAATCCATAATCGAAATAGCCGTGAACGCTTCTTCCACGTTTGAAGAACTTTGTTTATTTTTATTCTTTTTCCAGCATTCCGATGCTTTGTGTCCACTTTTACCGCAGTAGTTGCACTTGTAACTTTTTCGTTGACTATTAAGTCTGTTTCGATTATTAGAATTGGTGAATTTTTGCTCGTTGTCCCGATTTTGCAAATTATTATTTTTAGATTGATGAAACTTGTTTTTATTTTCGAATGTTTTTGCTTGAAAAGCTCCCTGTGAATGTTGCTCTCTTTGTATAACTTTTTCCTTTCTAGCACTAAATTCCTCCAGAAGTTTTATTTTCAAAGCTTCAGGCGCTGGTAATTCGTCCCTAGCTTCTATAGCACACCGAAAATTTTCGTAGCTATCTGGGATACTGTAGAGCAAAAGTATAGCGAGTAGATCTTCGGCCACTAAAATCTCCATCTCGCTCAATTTATCGACGGTTCCAAAGAAATTGTTAAGGTGATCCATCATGCTTTCATTGTCTCGCATTTTTGTAAACAACAGCTGTTTTAACAGGGTTGCTTTGCGAGCAGGTCCTCTTGAATGATAAACTTCTTCAAGTTTTCTCCACACTTCGTTTGAAGTAGCACAATGCTTGATATGACACAACTCCGACGGGCACATGGACAAAATTATATCCGCCCTGGCTTTTTGATCAGCCCTGTCCCAATTTACAACTGCTGGAATATTTGCTGCATCCACACCTTCTGGAACCTCCGGCCGTACATTTGTCCCATTTACGTAAAGCCAATAATCATTTTTCACGGAAATTGCTTCCATTTGAAGCTTCCATGTATCAAAGTTTTCTTTTCCTAATTTTTCAATATGCACTGAATGGTTCGACATATTTTAAATTAATTTCAATTAATTTTCGTGACAATCCTAGCAAAATCGCACAAAACACGACACTTTTGTTTTTCAGTTTATTTTCACCAAAACAGGAATGTATTCAACCACGCCACGAACAAAAAAACTTTTGAGGTTAACTTTACCGCGTGCGACGCGTCCTCACGAGTTTCAATATATTCACTTATTACTTATATACAAATACACAGAACTAATGCAGTTAGGGTCTGGGCCCATAACCTGTCGGTTATTTATTTAAAAGAACTTATATTTTGTAAAGTAAGTTGAATATAAATACAGGAAAAAGAAATAGTCTTTATTTTAATGAATTTTGCACTAGAACACAAAGAACGATAAAGTTTGATTAGCACTGTAGGTGGCGTCTTTGATCACGTATACCCGTGTTGCCCTCTTTAGAACGCGGGAACAACAAAATTTTATTAAAAGTTTTCAAAAGAATTTAATTATTTTCAAAAATTTTGATTTATTTTGTTTATTAGAATTTAATAATTATTTTCAATACATTTTAAATTAAATTTCTTTGCAAGAATTTAATTATTTTCAAAAATTTTAATAAAATTCTTTGGAACAATTT
This sequence comes from Leptopilina syphax, assembly GCA_032872505.1. NCBI lineage: Eukaryota > Metazoa > Arthropoda > Insecta > Hymenoptera > Figitidae > Leptopilina > Leptopilina syphax. The sequence goes on along the minus strand of CM065469.1, from coordinate 24,983,720 downwards.
AATTATTTTATATTTAAAATTTTTTTTAATAAAAATCTTCATAAAAATTTTTTAATTTCAAAAATTTGTCGAAATTCAATTATTTTTAATATCTACTATTTTAACCTTCATCTTCTATTTCCCAAAAAATTAAACTATTTAAAAGAAAATTTTAATAAAATTTGTCACAAGAATTCAATTATTTTTTAAGTTATAAAATTCTCCGAAAAATGCAATTATTCTTAAAAATGTTATTAAAATTTTTCGAAAGAATTCAATTAGTTTTAAAAGTTGTAATGAAGTTCTTTATGCAAAATTCTATTTTAAGTAAAAATTCAATTAATTAGTAAATTATTTATTTTTGTACTTAAATAATTGAATTCTCGTACACTGAAAAAATGTATATTGTTTCAAATAACCGATTACTTGACTATTATCAATTAAATATTTAATTGAATCAAGTAATATTTATTGGAGTCAATTAAATGGTATTTAAACCAATAATTTCAGTATTTGAAACAAATACCATTTAATTGACTCCAATAAATATTATTCGATTCAAGTAAATATTTAATTGATAATAGTCAAGTAATCGGTTATTTGAATCAAATAAATTTTTTTTAGTGTAGAACTCTCGAATAAGAATTAATTTAAAATTAAATTTCAGTTAAAATTATAGATAATAATTCAATATTGAAAACGATATATAGTGGGAAATTTTAGAAATAATTAAATTTCATAAGATTTTTAAATTGAAATCTTTGACAATTTAAATTGTTTTGCTAAGCTCTAACTAATTTTTACCAACATTTACCAACATTTACTTCGATAGTAGCAACTTTTACTCAAAAATACACTGAAACCTCCATCGAGGAATATTCGATCGAGTGACGTCTCTATTTTTTTTCGAAGACGCGGTAGGAAAGGGACGCGTAAGAGGAAAGACTTTGAGTGGCGTGCGTGTCTGTCAATAACGTATCTATTGAGGGAGATATGTTCTCGTTTTTAATATAATGCTATATATTATTGATATTTTATACTTGTTCATTTTTATTTTATCATTATTAATGTTTTCTAATTTTTATTTTCCTAATTTGTTATTTCTTAAAATTCACAAAGTTATTGACAAATAGGAAATATTATACAAAATATATAAGCGTTGGTATTTATTAAGTATCAACGGCCCTGTCTGTTTTCGTTTTCGAGCAAGGTGACCTTGTTCGATCGAGTAGACACCACTCCCGAGCAGTGGACTCGATGGAGGTTTCAGTGTAGTAAAAATTGTGGAAAAATGCGCAGAATTTTCTACTAGTGAAAGTTTTACTTTGAAAATATAGTAAAAGTTACTTTATTCGTTTTCTACGTATAATCAAAATATCCGTTTAAAAAATACGTTACAATATTTTTCGGTTCCCGTGTGTAACGCGCCCCTTTAGAGCGCGCTGTTGATCCAAATTTGAATTGCAATACACAACCTCCAAATGAACAGCAGTGTACCTTCTTTTCTCTCAGTGAATACACCATAATAATTAAAAAAAACTAATACCTTCTCATATGATGAGAATGTAGAAATAGTTTAACAACAACAATAATAATAAAATAATATTCAAATATAAAAATTCAAAAATTAATATTTTTATATTGTATAAAGAAAAAAATATCTTTTAATTTTCGTTAAAAACAGGTTTTTCATTGTTCTCAATCATTTTTAACATTAATTTGTTGGTCTAAAAAAATATTTGTCTTTTGGACTTCGAAATTTTTGCTAATTAAGTGGGTGATCCACTTTTTAAAAAAAATGTCAAAAAATTTATGTTAAAAACACGTTTTTCATTGTTCTAAATCATTTTAAACATTAATTTTTTGTTGCAAAAAATTTTTTAAATTTGGACTTAGAAATTTTTGTTAATGAAACTAGGAAGCCCAGGTAGGGCCTGGGTTGGACCTGGGTGGGTCAGCCCACATTCAAATTGCAATATCTTCTAGTGTTTAGCACCAACTTAAACGAAACTTAAAATCAGCGAACGAAATTAAAAATATATTTTACCAATTATAATTATATTGCAGTCTGTATCTGTTTAAATAAATAAATAAATGTTACTGTTTTATTAACTTTTGTGACAAATTACTTAGAAATTTGCAGTTTTTTTCTAATTTCGCGATTATTACACTTGAGTAGTAAAATATGAAGATAATTTATCATTTTAACAATTCAGTTATTTGTTTAAACAAATGAATGTTGTTATTTATTAACTCTTGATACAAAGTACCTAGAAACTTGCATTTTTTTCTAATTTTGCAATAAACTAATTTAAAAAGTATGAAATAAAGATATTTTATAATTTTAACAATTCAGCATTTGTTTAAACAAAAAATTGTTGTTATTTATTAACTCTTGAGACAATAAAGCGTCTAGACACTTGTAGTCTTTTAAAATTTTGGAATTAACTAATCTGAGTATTTACTTATTGCAAAATTAGAAAAAACTGCTAGTTTCTAGGTTGATTGTGTGAAAAATTAGTAAATAACAATTATTTGTTTAAACAATTGCTGAATTAATAAATTAACTTTATTTTATAATATTTGTATAATTTTCTGATTTATGTCAAACAATAAATTGTTTAAACAAATATGATTATCAATTAATTTTATAAATATTGATTGAGAATATTTATCAATTTTTACATGTTTTTCATGTATCAATTTTGACACTTTATTTTCCTGAAAATTTTTCTAAGTCATAACTGGATCTCCTAGTTAGTACCAAGTTAGGACCAGCCTAGGATATATAGAAAGGGGTTGCCAAGTTAGGTCCAAGCTAGGGCCAATAATCATTTTAGGCATAGCATAGTGATTTCTACAAGGGTTTTGGTAATGAAATCAAAATAAAAGACCGAATTCCTTTGAGAATTCATTTTATAAGAAAATCTTTTGTTTATTATTTGTTATTTAGCTGCTTATTGAATAAAAGTGAAAAGTGATACATTTTTAATAATTTCTCTTATATCTGAAAGTTCTTAACACGAAAACTTGTTTTGATTTGGTGCCAGGATACGTGTATCTATAGTTCATTTTCCACCCTTTCTACACACCTTGTTCAAGTCCGCGTTCTATATAGATAATACAAGACATAAAAACTACACATGTGGTAAAAAGAGTACTCTTTCTTCTCACTATTTCTCCAAGGACTTTCTTTAAACTACAAGAAAAATTCTGTTCCTAACCATTTTTCCTCTTCTTCACCACAAAAATTTCTCTTTTCACTCTTTCGTTTTCTCTCTCTCTCTCTCTCTCCTTTTGCGAAACAGGAAAACATAAATATTTCATAGTCCACTGGTACAATTCGATGTACGTATATTGGCGACTTTTCAAAAGTTTCAGTCCAAATACTTTTCAGAAGCAACGAAAATAACAGACAAGAATATGAGAGTTGTTTATTAAAAAAAATGTAATTTATTCTGCACTTTTTGTTGTACAGCTTGAAAATAACCAAATATTTTGTATTTTTAGTTTTACGTTTTCAATTAGTGGCGGAAAATTTGGTTCAAAAGAATACATAACGAAACATTTGCAATAGATTTTTTTAAAAGGACTAACTTTTTATTCAAAGAACTAAATTAATGTTTTTTTGTTTCAATCTTTTTTTAATTAAAATGGCTCAGCTATTTTCTGAATATCGTGGATAATTTTCTGAATATGCATGCCTCGTTGAGCATAAAGAGAGTTACATATTCCTCATTTTTAAAATGTAATCAACAATTTTTTTTATATGTTCTTTTAAAATTGACCTTTTCGAAATAAAATGTTTACAGTGTACCAAAAAACAAGTGAAACAATTGAATTGTTTACTATACAGAAATAATGTATTTCGAATCGCTTATTTAATCCATTATAAGATCAAAAATGACAACAAATTTCCGATAAAAATTATCTCGCTTATTTTCAAAATTTAATTCCAAATTAATTAAATTTAATTTTTAAAAAATAATTGTAAATCCTATAAATGTTTATTGATAGATTAGCAACAATTCGTGCAGCTAACTTCTTACTTCCTTTTTTCAATAAAATTAACAATTTAAAAAAAAATAGAATTTTTTATTAACATGTGAAAATAAAATTTTTTTTATATACTTAAGGGGACACCCAAGTCACCTAAAAACAATGCAAAAAGAGTCAACTTTCGGTACACTTTTCTCGAAAACTATTATTCCAATTGCGTTCGTCCTTTTTTCATTCGATTACAAATATAATCAATTATATGAATAAGAAGTAATACGACGTTATCTCCAATAGAAACTTTTTTATGAATATTTATACCCAAAGCAAAATAAAAATCCTATTTTCTCTGATTCATTGACTCATATCTCCGTTTGAACAACTCAAAATGATGTTAAACTTCTTATTCGTATTCTTGGAACCTTACTGAACAAAGTAAAAAAAAATTACAAATCGGTTTAGTAGATTCGGAGAAAAGTGTACCGAAAGTTAAAAGATTAGAAAAAAAACATTTTTACAGGTGACACGAAAAAAGAAAAAATACTAAAAACTCATGGTATTCAGAATCATGTAATCAGTTTTTTTCTACTTTTCAGAAAAGGTTTTAAAAACTCTTGTTCTATTCCTAATTGAGTCTACTTTTAGAAAATCAAATTTAGAAAAATTAATTTTTTTGTCATTTTTCCACTTAGGTGTCCCCTTAAATACATGTTTAATAAAGCCTAAAAGAGAGAAATTCAATTATTTTTTCCATACTCCTAAAATAAATTGTCAAAGTTAGGCCTTTTTTTAGGGCTCTAGAGTGATGTAACCCCTTAACGGTTTGTAGGTATAATTCTAAAGCGTTGTAAAGTCATGAAATGCTAATGAAAATTTACTTTGGACGAACAAAATAAAATAACAAAAATTTGGATGATCAAACATGTAAATATTATTAAATAATAGAGGTGGCCCACAATTCACCAATCTCCCCTAATAAAATTCTTTTTATAAAATTCAATTATATTCAAAATTGAAAAAAAAAATTCTCGTGAAAATTCCAATTACCTTTATAAATAACAAAATTCTTCTCCAAAGTTCAATTATTTTCAAAAATGTCATGAAAATTCTTGTCCTAATTTCAATTGTGTGGATAGACAAAATTGAATGGAAGAAACCTTAAAATATAAACCTTAAAATGAGATTTTTCATATCGGATATATTCATACTTTACTCTCTAAAACTGAATCAGTGAAATTCCACTGAAAATCAGTGAAATTTGACTAAGAATCAGTGACTGTATTCTCGCGATTTGAATAAGTGGAATTTCACTGAAAATCAGTTAAAACTAACTGAAATTTCAGTCATTTTTCACTGATTTGCCAATTAAAAAACTACTGAAAATTTCTTTTACACATATTGAAAATTCCAGTTATTTTTTAATTGGCCAATCAGTGAAAAATGACTGAAATTTCAATAATTTTTAACTGATCTTCAGTGAAATTTCACTGATTCAAATCGCGAAAATAGAGCCGCTGATTCTCAGTGAAATTTCACTGATTTAGTTTTAGAGAGTAGAAAAAACTTTTTTTGTTACTGTCACACACACTAGAAAAATTTTATACTCGTATATAAACTAATACTATGTTATAACTGTCTTGTTAAAATCTGACAACTTCGCAACCGTCAAATAGGACGAATGTTATTGTTTTATGATTAGTTGGTTAGAATTAGAATATTCTTTATTAATGCAGAAAAATGTCAATGCATGTAATTTATCGTTGGGATGGAAATGTTTTAAAACACCTTTTTCTATTTTACTTACATTTATAACAATAAAATGATAAAAATATTAGTTCTTTTGTTTACCAGTTTAATAACGCAAGTAAAAGTAACGTTACGTTGCCTCTTTTCTTCCTTTGTTATTTAAAAAATTTAATAGATCATATTTTTTTTACTATTTTCTAAAATTTGTTAATATATTTCCGGTAACATGGTATAATTTTTATTGAAAATGATTTGTGATATCGCCATGCACTTATTTAAAAAAAACATGAATTTATTTGGATTTCTTTCAACATTTTTTTTTAATTAAAAGGATAAATTTCACATATCTCCATAAGAATCAATGTTAAATGTTTATAATTTAAAATTCGTATTATTCAATAAATCCGTAGTAAACCGACTCCAAACTTTGCCAGAAATTTTTTTTTACCTAAAACTTTTGATATATGAGGCATTTTACGTGAAATGTCCTAAGTTGAAATTTCAACTTCTTGAAAAAAATTGAAACTCAGGGAATTTGTTGTTCTATCAAGTAAAAATGTGACCCAAAAAATATTTTTGATTTTTTCAAAAAATTGGAGGGGGTAGAGGGGGGTCAATTTGACCAATTTTGCCAACACCGGCTACTTTGTGAATTTTTTCTGAACATACTTCTAATAGGAAAAATTTTTTTGAATATGTTTCTGAAAGGTTTTTTCGTCCTCTTTCTAATGGAGAATTTTATTTTTTAATATTTTAAAAATTTACCCTAATTTTTGATAATTAATATTTAATTTTCAATTTCCCAAAAATCGGTCCGTTTTATTTGAAAATAAATTATTGCAAACGAAAGCTAAGGTTTTTTCCTATGGGCATGTAAATTTTCAGAATCCCCTTTTTGTTTTTGAGTTATTAAATTTCAAAGAATACATTGCGGCGCGCTGCGACGTGGTGGCACTGAACCGCGTGGCACCCGTCGTGAGGCGAGGCGCCCGCGACACAATTTATTCTTTTAAATTTAATAACTCAAAAACAAAAAAAAGGGCATTCTGAAAATTTATGTGCCCATAGGAAAAAACCTCAGCTTTCGTTTGCAATAATTTATTTTTAAATAAAACGGACCGATTTTTGGGAAATTGAAAATTAAATATTAATTATCAAAAATTAGGGTAAATTTTTAAAATATTAAAAAATAAAATTCTCCATTAGAAAGAGGACGAAAAAACCTTTCAGAAACATATTCTAAAAAATGTTTCCCATTACAAGTATGTTCAGAAAAAATTCACAAAGTAGCCGGTGTTGGCAAAATTGGTCAAATTGACCCCCCTCTACCCCCTCCAATTTTTTGAAAAAATCAAAAATATTTTTTGGGTCACATTTCCACTTGATAGAACAACAAATTTGCCGAGTTTCAATTTTTTTCAAGAAGTTGAAATTTTAACTTAGGACATTTCACGTAAAATGCCTCATATATGTAAAAAAAAGTGTGTTTTCTAATTTCCAAAAAACGTGCACGTACATCCTTAAAGTTAATTTATTATAATAATTTCTGATTATTTTCGAAGTAAGAAAAATATTTAATTATTTGTTTTTCAATTTTATTTATTTTTAATATGTTGAGTGATTTATTTTTTAATTTAATTTTATTATTATTTCCCAATTTATTTATAAAAAAACGTATCATTAGTAAGTAAATAAAAAAATTTAATAAAAAAATTAATTTTTTGATTAAAAATTTAACTTTGTATTTCGATAATAAAGAATTTTGCAAAGAATATAAAATCCCGAATGATTAATTTATGGAATGAATATCCATAACTTTGAAACTTCCATTGATCGGATAATGTTTCGAGGGTGTTGTAGATCATAGGTTTCGAGGAATAGTATACCCCAGGGGTCAAACGTACGATTGCACTTTTGATGTAACGAATTTTCACCCCATAGCTCCCTCTTTTCTTCTTTATTTCTTATCTTCCGCCACTGATCTTATTATCTCTTTTCTTCTCTTTGTAGTTGCCTATCCATCTTTCTGCCATTTACTCCTTGCGCCTTTTCGCCATCTCTCTATTTATCTGCTTCCACGAGTGCTTGTGCGCGCGCGCTCGCGGAGATTTTCACTTTCTTTTCTATGTAACATGTCCTTTTTCTAGTTCTTTCCAATTTTATCGCACACCCGATAATACATTTCTTTACACTACATTGGCTCTTTTTCGTTTGTAAAAAAGACGAAGAAATTTTATTTCCTTTTTTCATTTTGTAAAAATTAATCTCGCCCAAGCATTAGTGCATAAAATATTGCCTGAAACAATTGAGAATTGTGTTCTGAATTTTTTAAGACACAATTTTCGTACTTTATTTATTAAAGAACTTCTTGATGAATTAATGAAAGAATTCTTTTTTGTACGTACCTAAGTTGACTTTCTACAAGGAGAAAAAAATGTTATTACTTCACGTATTTATTATTTAATTTACACGGAGAAAATTTCTTTCATAATGATTACAATAGTCTATATTACACGCTAAAAAAAGTTCTACTAAAGTAGAGATAACAATCACTATAATAGCTGTAAGTTTCACTGATTTGGCTCCATCGATAATCCATTTTCGCTGATCTAGCGAAAATGATATTTCTTGCGTTATCTTTTGAAAACAACATAACCTCAAAATAACACTTGAATAAAAACATTTTTAAATTAATGTTCAAAGCGTACATTCAAATTCTATTAATTATATTTTTTATATTACAACTAATAAAATGTAAAATTAGTAAATTAATACGTATTTAGAGGTAAGAAATGTAAATTTGACATTTGTGATTTTAGAGAAATTTCTATGAGAAGGGTAAACTGTCAAATATTTCCAATATGGCTGACCAGTGAAATTCATTTTCTCTATATCAGAGAAACAGTTTGACTACTGCATTGGAAATCATTCATTGAATTAGTTGAATAGATTCTTTATGTTATTTATTTTTGAAATTACCTGTTCCCCACAGTAAAAATTTTTTTCCGTGTACAGCTCGGATATGTGACCACTTTTTGTAATGATTACGAAAACTATGTAATTTATTAAGAATTTAGTAGGAGCGATTACTATAATTACTTTAATAATGAATCCAAACACTGTATTAATCGTGTTGAAATTTATTTTTTGGAATCATTAATAATTTAGATGTACAGGTTCAGAAAGGAAACTGTACTCATTCACGCAGAGACTTGTTATGATTACAATAGTCTACATTAAAAAGAAATCTTGGATTCTATTCATATTAGCAGCAGTCTAAGGGAATCAGTGATACAGACATTCGTAGTCATTACAACAGGACTATTATAAAATAAGGTGACCGGCTGCCTTGCCTTCTTATTTTACTATAGTTCTTTGCAAAGACTACTATTGCTATATTTCTGATTACAAATGACTGTTGTAAAGTAAAAAAAAAAAAATTTTCAACTAAATTAAATTTTTTTTGTAATTCATGACTTGCATGAAGTACGTAAGTTACCTAATTAGTGCAATTTACAATAATCCGTTCATTACGTAACTTAAGTTATTTATGTAAGTACAACTTACGTAACTTACATTATTTACGTAAGTTAACTTACTTGTTTATGTAACTTACTTTTGTTATTTACGTAAATTGCGTAAGTTACGTAACTTACGTAAGTTGTGTAAATTACATAACAAAATATACAGGCAAGAAATCTTGCACCTTCGGTGCGTGTGTTAGAAAAAAAAATTTTCACTATGGAAATGTAATAAAAAATAGACCTTACAATATTAAAGACTAACAATGAATAATAATTGTCTTAATTATTGAGAACGAAGTGATTTTTTTACATTGAAAGTGTAAATTAAATTAGTCTTTCTCGCAAGCGGTGAATTTGCATAGCAGTTAGTATATAAGGAAGTTTAAGTCATGTATAAATATGTGTAAATAGCGATCGTTATTATGTTATGCGTTTAGTATTTAAGTTAGATTTGTGTACTTAGGGTTTAGTAAAATTGTCTAGGTTAATAGTATAATTAATCTTGAAGTTGGGAGTCTTGTAAGAGTGAAATTAATGTGCAATATATGATTAGAAGTTATGAATTCCAAAAAATAATTATTTTAGTTGAAAATTTTCTTTTTTTACTTTACAACAGTCATTTGTAATCAGAAATATAGCAATAGCAGTCTTTACGAAGAACTATTGTAAAATAAGAAGGCAAGGTAGCCGGTCACCTTATTTTACAAAAGTCCTGTTGTAAAGGCTTGAAACGGTATTTCAATAGTCAAAATTAAAAATTTAATAATTATAAATAAATTAATATAATTAAATTTTGTAGATGAAAAAAGTATAATTCTGTTAAATTTAAAAGTTTAGGTAATTCAAAATAAGGTCAATAGAGTACAGTTGTACTAAGATATAAACAGCTGAATATGAAAAGGGCTCAGCTGACTCAAGGCCAAGGTTAGGAAAGAGAAAAGAAAATTTGATATTTCAAATTTATAAAATTAATTAGAAATTTGAATAATTATTAAAAGGATAAATTATTAAAAATTAACACAATGTTAATTTTCTATTTAAAATGTATATATTTTGTTTTTTATTAGTAATATTAATTTTATTAATTAAATTATTTAATTATATTATGTTAGAATAAATAAAGTTATGGTAAAATTTATATCAATAGAAAGATAAAAATTAATAGATATTGTTAACAAAATATAAAATGATGAAAAGTTTATTATTTAAAGAATTATTTAAGTTTAAAGAAATAAAATAATTTCATAGAGAAAAGTGATTGACAGCTATACAATGGTATTGTTTTCGGGATACGTTAGACACGTTGGAGACTAGAGAGAGAGAAAATATAGTTCTGTCTCTACTCGAGGAATTTAAATATTATTGGCGCGACGAATATGACGCGTTATGAATTTCCGTCAATAGAGAGAACGATAGCCTCGCGAAACGGAAGTCACGCGGATTTTTCCTATTAACCGGAAAGAAATAAGGACGGGTAGAAAATTCTAGAAGGTTCTAGAAGGTACGGTAGCGTCTTTTGCAGGGTTTATAAACAGCGAAATCAAAGGCTTCGCTCTCTCATTTCTATTCGAACACTTGAAAGAGTAAGCATTAACACTTATCATACAAAAAGATTTAATACTTGTAATATTCAGGAGTTCGTTGTTTTTCAACTTCCGACCTGTTATTATAAGTTATAATTATTAACATTTTACACACAATATTATAATCTGGAGATATTCAGGAGTTCGTTGTTTTTCAACTTCCGACCTGTTATTGAAAGTTATAATTATTAACATTTAACACAAATACACTACAAATCGTAAAAGTTATACAAGAATTTGTTGTTTTACAACTAATATCTTGTTAATTACAAAATAATCTACAAAGTCAAGCCCTGGAATTAAGATTTGAGGAGCTCGTTGAATTCTTTTTAACTTTCAACCTCAGTTTTGATTCCTAAAGGGGTAACAAAAGCAAATCGTAAGTTTATTGAATATTCTTATGAGCTGTGTTCATATAGTAATAGGCTATATCAATGTAGCAGTTTGAAAGATTCAATAAATATTGATCCCAGACCACCAAAAATATTATTTACAATAGGAAATAATTAATTTATTTAAATTAATTATTTAGTCAATTTTTCAGAGAAATAAATGGATTTTATTATGTGAATTGAATTAGTTCTGATCATTTTTCTATATTATAATTTTATCATATCTAAAATAAATCAGAATTTAATAAAGTTTATAATTTTAAAGAATATTTATTTATTAATAGAATAGTTAATTTAGGGTTTAGGGAAAACTTAACCTTTTGTAGGTAGGATTTATAAAATTTTATTATTAAATTTTATTTAATTTTTGTTTATAGATTTGTCAAAGTGGGAATATTCATTTGTTAAAATTTTTGAAGTTGTTGAGTGAGAGAAAGGTTCTTACAAAGGTGAATGAACTTTATTATTTATTTTATTTTGTTTTGTTAATATTGTGTCAGTTTATATAGAATATAGCAACCGAACTTACAAAATTATTTATATATAAAAAACTATATCATAAGAAAAGATCTCTTTATAGTTAAAAAAAATTGTGTTAATTATTATAATTTTACTTTAATTTATTAATTTATTATTTTATATATTTATCCTACGAACAGAAGATAAAAATTATCTTATTTAGTAGTGGATAAATTAGAAAGAATAAAAAGCTGAATTACTGAATAATTATTGCAGCAGATTCCTCTAATTTGGTTACAAAGCGACAAATTTTCTCAAAAATAAAATATAATATTAAATTGAAGAGAAATATTAATTACATAATTTCATTCATAAAACCCTTTTACTATATGTTGTCAAAACAAGATCTTATCAGTTGATATAGTTTGTCGCGTACCTCATTGTTAGAGGATCTTTAAATTTGAGAACAATGTCCTTTTAAATTTAATAATAACATTCTTTCTATTATATCATTCATATGATATAAGAATGAGAATTATCGAATACGTATGTGTGAGATAGTTTTCATGTTTTGAAACACGTGGGTTAGCAGAATATTACCGTGCAGTGGGCTTTTAAATCAAAATAAAGGAAAAATATATAGATATACACTTCCCTCGGTCTGTTAACTAATATACACGTATGTTTCAGGCTACTACAGTCTGCATCACTGATTCCCTTAGATTGCTGCAAATGTGGATAGAATTCAAGATTTCCTTTTAACGTAGACTATTGTAATCAGTCACACAGACTTTGTGCTCACTTATATTTAGTTCGTATTTATTTCAAATAAATTTGTAATGAGTACGTTCGACTTACAGAATTGTTACAACAAAGCTACTTTAGGCATTACGAAAAGTGGTCACATATCCGAGCAGTTCTGTTCGACTATTGTAATCATTAGCAGAAAATTTTTCTCCGTGTATATTTTTTTTATTTATACTTTATATATAGTTTCTTTATTTATATTAATTTATATACTTTTGAAAATTCCTTTATTAAGAAAACTGATAGAATGATATTATTTCAGTGCTCCAACTAGGCCCGTAAATACTGTTAAGGTCTGTAAAAGTCAGTTTTCTTGAAGAAAAATTCTGTAAAGTCCGTAATTTTAAAAAGAAAGGACAAAAAGTCTGTAATTTGATAGAAAAATGACGAAAAGTTCGTCAATTGTATAAAATTTGGAGAATTTTAGAGAAATTATAAATGATTGCAGAAATTTAACTATTTTCAAAAGTAATAATAAAATTCTTCGCAAATATTCAATTATTTAAAAAATTTTTTTTAAATTCTCGTCAAAATTTTAATCATTTTTAAACATTTTCCTCAATTAAATAATTTTCAATATGTATTATTTTAATAACATTTTCCAAAATAATTAAATTATTTTTTAAAAAAATGGATAAAATTCTACGCAAACATTTAATTATTCTTAAAATTTTTATTAAAACTTGATGAAAGAATTCAATTTTAAGAAGCTTTCAATTATTCAATAACATAATAAAATTTGTTGCAATAATTTAATTATTTTCATAAATAACTTTTAATTCGTCGTAGGAAATCAATAATTATTTTCAAAAATTTTTAAGTAATTCTGCATAGAATTCAATTATCTTGACAAACAAGAAAATTTTCTCCATAAAATCAATTATTTTAAGGCATTTAAATAAAATTATTTTCCAAAATTTAATTATTTTGATAAATAACAAAATTGATTCATCACAAGTATTCAATTCTTTTGAAAATTAATAAAATTCATTTATTTAAAAATTTATCACTAAAATTCTTTATGAGAACTCAATTTTAAGAAACATTTAATTATTCAATAAATTATTTATTTTTGTATCTAAATAATTGAATTCTAGTTGAATTTTCTAATAAAAACTGATTTAAAAACGAATTTCAGTTAAAATTTTAAATTATAATTGAATATTAAAAGCATTATAGCGTGAATTTTTAGAAATATATTGAATATTTGAAAAGGTTTCATATTAAAATCTTTGAAATTTTGAATTATTCATACTTTTAACCATCAAGTCTGTGGAAGAATTAATTTTTTTGAATAAGTTTATTTGAATGTTACTTGAAATTATTTTTTTGTAGTTTTTATTTTCTAATAATATATATATAGTTAATTGAAGAATATCTGAATAATTGAAATTTTGTAAAATTGAATTGTAATAAAATAAATTTGAAAATTCTCAAAGAACTTTTTAAAAAATTAGTATAAATAATAGATTTAAAGAAGAATTTTAGTTTAAAAAAACACAAAATAAAATTTAATTTTAGAGAAGTTACAAATTATTGCAGAAATTCAATTATTTTCATAAATAATAAAACTCATTGCAGAATTTAAATTATTTTTAATACAATTTTAATTAAACTTTTGGAAAAAGTAATTATTCTTAAAAATTTTATTAAAATTCGTCCAAAGAATTTAATTATTTAAAAATTTGTTGATAAAGTTCTTTATGAGGATTGGATTTTAAGAAACATTAAATAATTCAATACATTGTTTGTTTTTATATTTAAATATTTGAATTCTAATAGAATTTTTTAATAAAAATTGATTTAAGGACATTTGAACCATCATGACGTCACAGCTTTAAAACACATGCTTTGCTCAAACTGTGACGTCATTATGATTCAAATGCTCTTAAAAATGAATTTATCAGTTAAAATTTTTGATAATAATAATGACGAATATTAAAAGCATTATAGTATGGATTTTTATAAATAAATTATTTTTTAAATGAAGAATTTACGAATAATTGAAATAAATTTCGTAAAATTGAATATTGTAAATAAATGGATTTGAAAATTGTCAAAGAACTTTTTCGAAAATTATTAAAAATAATTGATTGAAAGAAGAATTTTAGTTAAAAATTTTTGAAAATAATAATTTTATTAAAATGAAAATAATTTTGAAGAAGTACAATGTTTTATAGTTATGAGAAAATTTAATTTATAGTTTTATATAAATTGTTCTGTTATTTGACTAGGACTGGTTATATTTTTGTCAGTTATAATTATTGGTCCGTAATTTTTCATTTTTGGTTAAAAAATAATTTCATTGTTTAATAAAGTGACTCAATGATGGTGTCAAACCTAGACACCAAATCGTTGTACAACTAATGAAATAGCGTTTCATTTATTACTCTTCTGATAATCGAGTAATAAACTTTAACAACGAAAGAAAAATTGAACTTTATATATATGTTATAAAAAAAATGTTAATTTCAATAGATATTCAAATTTTTTTCCAAACAATAAAACTTTGCAAGTAAAACAATTGAACTTTTCTCGAGTCTAGAATCTGGAAGCAACATAAAAAGTTGTTTTGTTTCTAATTCGAGAAAATAAAACGGAAAATGGTTTGAAAGTTTGTAAACTGAATTTGGAGCGAGAGGAAAGTGGGACTAGTTAGCTATTATATTGTAAAGATAATGGAGAATTTGAATATTATGAGAAGTTGTACACTATCTTCTCGTGTATTGTTCTTAGAAGATTAGATCTTATTTGAACAGGTGACATTTAGAGATGAACGATCGATTGTCTCATGCTTTCAGGTGGCTTGGATGCTCTTCGATCAGAGTGCTATTTTGACGGTACACAACCACGTTATAACGAGGAACCCAAGGATAGCCGTGTCACACGATAAGCACAGGACGTGGTATCTTCATATCAACGATGTGCAAGAGGACGACAAGGGAAAATACATGTGCCAGATTAACACTGTCACTGCCAAAACGCAATATGGTTATTTACACGTTGTAGGTGAGTGTAACATTTTATTTATTAACTTCATAAACTTTCATTTTTTTCATCAATGAATTTTATCACTTTTTTATTTATTATTTATTTATATTCATTTATACTTATATGAAAGAGTAGATATATGCAAATCAGGTAAATGAAGATATTCCCGTGTGGAAATTGAATCTGGGCGCTAGTCGTGTTATGGGAAGTGAACACAGACGTAACCTGGGCACTTATTGGGCTTCTGGCTGGATCCCAGCCAGAAACGATACACCATTTTATTCGGTAGCTATTTGAGCAAAATATTAGAGCTCCCTACTAGGGCCCGACTAATATTATAAGGGTTTTTTGAAAATTATTTTTTTTAATAAATTCGTACTTAAACTGGTGTTTTATATGCAAAAACAAATTGAAATGTCAAATTGACATTCTGGAACAATAATTTCTCGCACTAGCTCTTAAAAAAGCAACTGAAAATTAAAAGGTTACGATAATAACATCACGGAAAAAAAGAAATTAGCTACAGCAGTAAACAGATGTTTGCTGTGAAATCTCTGAAAATTAGCTACCACAGCTAAGAAGTTTGCAGTGGCAGCGAACATGTTAGCTGTGGCAGCAAACATTAGTAAAAATGTATGCGAGTTTGCTGTCATAGCGAACTTGTTTGATCTCACAGCGAACTTTTTCGCTGTCCCTATTTCAACGAACAAGGTTTGCGTGCATGAAATTATTATTCATCTTTTTCAATTTTTTTATAACTGTCATTTTTGAGGGTTAAAAAACTGTCATTTTTTTACCACAATGAGAGATCAAAATAAGATAAGAGTTAATAACAGAAAAAGAAGAGCAGTTTCTTTAGCAAAAAAGAGGATGTATCCTGAAGAATTAGCGAAAAAGAAACCGAAATGGTCATTTCTTATTCAAATTTATTAACTTTAATTTTTTTTCATTTATTGGAAACCACTGTTTTAAAAATTTTAAATGTTGTTCACAAATTCGGATTCATCGACTTTGAAATATACGAGTTAGTAGTTTTAGATAGATTTTTTAATTTATGAATTTTTTGTAGCCATTTTCATGTCAAAATTTTCAAATTTTGTTGAAAAATTTGATTTTAGCAATTTTGAAAATTTGTGAGTAAGTAATTTCGTCAAATTCGATTACTTAAAATTTTTGTTTGTTATTTTAAAGCCGAAATAAAAAATTTCCAATTTCAACTAAAGATGCAGATTCAGCGGCAGGCAAAACTTTATTAATATAAAGAAATAAATTTTTGATTTAGAAATATTACTTTTATGTCAAGATAATAATTTTAAACTTTTTATGTTGAACCTAAACTGTCCAGAATTCCTAGTAAGGCTTTAAAAAAACTGAGCCTAACTTGTCCCCTACCAGATCTGACATTCCTTTTATGTGAAAAATTAGTCCTTTTAGCCCCTGACCAGCAACCGACTTCTATACGGACGTGTGGAAAAATTTTAGGGCGCTGATCAAGCGCTTAATAGACTGTCTAACGTCTTTCTAGACCCAGGGCAGACGGTCTTGTCGAGAGGCTGTTCAGAATTAAAACGAAACTTCCACGCTATCGTCTAGAATAGACCAGCGTTTCTGGTCTGATCAGCAGTGCTAGTAAATTCTAATCTACGTCTATTCAAAATTTCTCATTATATGTTATGACAACTATTCTTAGAATGATAAAACTTAATTATATTTGAAATAATTTTGATGACTTTTTTTACATAAAAAGTATAAAAAAATATTTTAATTTTCTGTATTTTTCACTTTAACTTTCTTTAAGCGTAAGGCTTTGTGTCCCTCCCAATCTTTGGCATTGGAGATATAGTAGTCTTTTTGTAAAATAAAATTTACTGCAAATCAAAACAGCCGGATGAAACTAGCAGTCGTACTCAGCACCAATCTTCAGGCGTCAACCACTAATTAATAAAAATAATAAATAAAAACTTACTAAATTTGCTATTTAGTGTATATTTATTCTCAAATAACAATATTCGATGGTTTTTTTAAATCATTAAGTATTACTAAATTTGAAGGAGAGGCATATTTGTAGATGACGCCTAAACATTGATGCTGAGTACGACTGCTAGCTTCAGCCGACTAGTCAAAACACATAGAAACACATCAAAATCTATTTTTTCAGTGCACATTTAAAATTAAATTATACAGAAAACAGCAACAACATAGCACATTATTATTCACATAAAACAGAAACCACAACGAATACTAAAATTCACAAAGAAAATGCACCATACGCTGACTGATCTAACGACGCCAAACGACACGACGCAATTAGGCGCCATGTTACTTAACAGCTGTGCATACGTCGACGCATGCGCATATAACATCCTAGACCAAATCTAGACGGTCTTAATAACACCGTACTAGGCGGACACATTTGACTTAGATTTTTTCTAATAAGCCCATCTGTTAAGTCACTGATTCGGGACTTGATGGACCGTCTAGAATTAGACGGACTTGATGATTGCTAATCGGGAAATCATTGGACTCTAGACTGCCACAATATTTTTCCACACGGGAACATAAGTTATAGTTGATTTTAAATTATTTTTAATCAACTTTTAAGTTTGAATCAAACATAAAGTTTTCAAACATAATTTTTGTTTAAATCCACACTGAAAATATATTTAAATTAACCATAATTATTCAAAGAAATAATACTTTTGAATCAAAGCAGTAGATTTTTTCTGTATATTGAGTCTAAGCTTACAAACTAATTTCAATTAAACAAAATCACTTAAAATTATTTTTCTATTTGAATTAAGTATAATGTTTTCTCAATGAATATTTATTAAAGTGAGATGCGTTTAGTAAAACAAAAGTCAACCGGTACAAAATAATTATTGACAACAATTAATTAACAATAATAATTAATAAACACCTCATGTTTAAATGTTAATTGACTTTATAAATACTCTGAAAAAAATTAACAAAAACCACCTGTTTTTTCGGCTTTAGTAGGGATCGAACTAGGACCGTAAATCCCGTAAAAGTCCGTAACTTTGCTTGAAGTTCATGAAAATCTGTTTTTTTTTAAAGGTCCATAAAGTCCGTAATTTAATTAAAAAAGGACGAAACTTTCGTTAATTGTACGATATAATTTAAATAATTTTTGATAAATTACAAATGATTGCAGAAATTCAATTATTTTCAAAGGTAATAAAATTCTTCGCAAAAATTCAATTATGTTAAAAATTTTTTAAAAATTCTCATCAAAATTTCAATTACTTTTAAAAAAATTAAATTCTTCTCCAAAATTCAATTATTTTCAAAAAATTTTAAAAATTCAATGATTTTCAATATCTATTATTTTTATAAAATTTTCCAAAAGAATTAAAAAAAATTTACTAAAATTCTAGGTACACAAACTTTTAATTATGTTCAAAAAATTATAATAATTTCACAGGAATTTCATTACATATTTACAAATTTTTTTATAAATTTCTTCGCAATCATTCAATTATTTTCATAAATAATAAAATTTTTACAGGGATTCAATTATTTTCATAAATAATAAAATTTTTACGGGGATTCAATTATTTTCGTAAATAATAAAATTCTTATTAGGAATTCAATTATTTGCATAAATAATAAAACTCATTGCAGAATTTCAATTATTTTTAATACAATTTTAATCGAATTCAATTTTAAGAAACTTGCAATTATTCAATAAATTTTTATTTTTGTATTTAAATATTTGAATTCTAGTAGAATTTTCTTATAAACAGTGATTTAAAAATGGATTTCAGTTCAAATTTTAAATTGTAATTGAATTTTAAAAACAATATAGCGTAAATATTTAGAAAAAATTGAATTTTGAAATTAATTTTTTCGAAAAAGTTTAATTGAATTATTTTCATATTATTTTAAGTTTTTATTTTCTAATATATATATTTTAATTGAAGAATTTACGAATAATTGAAATTTCGTAAAATTGAATATTGTAAATAAATGGATTTAAAGAAGAATTTTAGTTAAAAATTATTGAAAATAATAGTGTAATTGATAATGATTTTATGATGCTTGGTCATCTTTAGAGTAGAACGGGGTGAAATAGCCACATTTTTACATTTTAATTTATAAAATCTGAATTTAAAATTTTTTTCTCAAATTTCCAATTGGCATTGAAAATTTAGTTATTAAGCTTGAATATTCTTGACGGAAATATTTTTTATCCCATGAAAGGACTAAGTTATAAGAGTTTTACGAAACCTCTGCAAATGGCTTTTTTGTACCACCTGGTGGGGGGAGAAAGCCACCTCGCGATTTTATCAAAATATGTTATTAATTTAGGTATTTTTATAGTTTTCCTTTATTGATATGACAAATAATCTTAATTTTAAAATATTTTAATAAATTTTAAAGAGCTTTTATCAAGGAAAATTGAATATTATGTTAAGTTTACCTGTTTTCGATTTACACTGCTAAGTTTTTGTACCTTTTTTTAAAGTCTTCCTTAAATTTCATCACAGATGCCATATTTTGCTGCTGTTAAAGTTATCGATATTTTCATGTTTTATAGTTATGAAAAATTTATTTTATAGTTTTTTTTAAGTAAAATGTTCTCTTATGAGACTCGGACTGGTTATATTTTTGGTCCGTAAAGTCCGTATTTTTAATTACTTTCACTAGTTCGAACCCTGCTTTAGAGTAAGATACTTAAGTAGACCTTGAAATACTTTTTACTTATACTGATATTTATAATTCGAGAAATCAATTTAAAATTCTTTTTTCAAAAGATTTTAAAATAGCGTTTAAAAATATATGTTTTATATTAAAATTATTCTTTATTTTCTCTTTTCTGCTTCTTTAATAATTTAATAAGTATTAAATGCCAACAGTGAATACTTATTTATATTTAACCCCTTAAGGCGGTGTCAAAGTGGATTGGATTTTTGCATTGAGCTTCAATGGGAAAATCGCATCGACTTTGACATCCCCTTAACTGCCGGCTGAAAAACACTAAATATGCCCAGAATGCCAAAAATAAAAAAACGTCCAATTTGTCTGAAACTTGTTACTCAGGGGTTTTCGGGGTCGCTGATTACGAATCTGATGTCGGTTTTTCAAAATTCAAAATGGCGGATCCAATATGGCGGACGGATTTTTATAAATTGATCCAAATTAAAAATTGCGGATCCAATAAGGTGTAATTTTTTTTTTAATTTGGATTCACTTGAAACTTGTCACTTGGGGATTTTCGAGGTCGCTGATGATGATTTCGATGTCAGTTTTTCAAAATTCAAAATGGCGGATATGTTTTAAAAAAAATTTTGGATTCTCTTGAAAATTCTCACTCGGGGGTTTTCGAGGTCGCTGATGACGAATCCGATGTCTGTTTTTAAAAATTAAAAATAGCGGATCCAATATGGCGGACATTATTTTTTAAAAAATTATTTTTATAATAAAAGTAGAACAAATTTTACAAATGCCGGTTTCATAGAAAAGCTATAAAGAGAGAGCAAAAATTGAAATTCCATTGAAATGTCCTAACGCATTTAACCTTTTTAATAAGTTCATGGGTGAAGTGGATCTCCACGGTATGCTATATTGGATCTGCCATTTTGAATTTTGAAAAACTGACATCGGCTTCGTTATCAGCGACCCCAAAAACCCTCGAGTGACAAGTTTCAAGCGAATCCAATTTGAAGAAAATGTCCGCCATATTGGATCCGCCATTTTGAATTTTTAAAAACTGACATCGGATTCGTCATCAGCGACCCCGAAAACCCCCCAGTGATAATTTTCAAGCAAATCCAAATTTTTTTTTAAAAATGTCTGCCATATTGGATTTGCCATTTTGAATTTTTAAAAACTGACATCGGATTCGTCATTAGCGTCCATGAAAACCCCCGAGTAACAAATTTCAGGTAATTTGGATCAATTTTTAAAAAACCGTCCGCCATATTGGGATCCGCCATTTTGAATTTTGAAAAACCATCATTATATTCGTAATCAGCGACCTTGACAACACCCGAGTAACAAATTTCAGATAAATTGAATTAATTTTTTTAAAAAGTTATCCACCATTTTGGTTCCGCCATTTTGAATTTTAAAAAACCGACATCATATTCGTAATCAGCGACCTCGAAAACCCCCGAGTAACAAATTTCAGGTAATTTGGATCAATTTTTTAAAAAGTCGTCCGCCATATTGGATCCGCCATTTTGAACTTTGAAAAACCGACATCATATTCGTAATCAGCGACCTTAAAAACCTCCGAGTAATAGATTTTAGGCGTTTTTAGACATTTTTAAAATAAAAATCCATTGTTTTTGTCCATGGCAAAGATTTAAAAATATTTGCTAAAAGTGTTGTTTTAAAAAATTTATAACATTTTTATAACTTATTGAATTTAAAAACAGAAATGTGCGTCGCATTCTGCATAGCGTTGACTTTTTAGAAATCATTTTATTTTTAGTTTTCAGACATTTTTGACTTTTTTACATCAATTTTTATCATGGCAAAGATTGTCAGTTTTCCGGCAGTCAGAGCAAAGTCCGAAATGGCAAAGATTTTTGCCATCGGCAGTCAAGGGGTTAATGGGTGTTTAAAAGTAAACGTCCGTTAAAAAAGTATGTTACCCCTACTGAAAATTCCTGTATAAGATCTTGCACAAGAAAATGCACACGTTCAGCAGCTGAACTTGTACAAGAAAATGTACAATTTCTTGTATACGGATTTGAAATAAGTTCTTGTATTGGAACTTGTACAAGAAAATGTACAAGTACTTGTACAAGAAAAAACTAGTACAAGAAAATGTATATGATCTTGTACGGGTTCATGTACAAGTACTTGTATTATTGTATTATTTCAGACAATTGATATTTGTTATATTTATTTATTTATTTGAAATATTTAACTGGTAATCACCTTTTATTACAATAAAATGATAATTAGTATTCAACTTAAGTATAATTAATTTTAACATTTTATTTTGAAGTTAAACGAACACACCACACACAGAAATTTATTCTAAACAACTCTTTTAGCGATAACGCTAACTATCTACCGAAGACGCTTTTAGAATTATTAAAAAAATCAATTTTTTGTGTAAGTTCACCTCTTTGCAAATATGCGAAAGCGGACAGTTTTTCGCCATAATTTGTTCTATGGAAAGGTACTCGGAAGGTGGTGACACTTCTGGTGCAAATTACTGGTGCTGCACTGCAAAAAGAAGTATCTTAATTTAAGATGTTTTGGTAGTCATTTCTAAGATGTTTTGGTAGACACTTTTTAGTTACTTGAAACATCTTAATTTAAAATGTTAAAAGTATCTTCGTACACATTTTCTGTGTATTTTTGGGGCAAAAAGTTTTGAGGTTAACTATGGGCTCTTATGGAAAACACTTTATGTATCTTAGTTTTTAGTAACTTACACTTATGGTGCATCTTACGATTCTCAAGTAACTTATTGCTAAACATCTTATTGCAATAGAAACATCTTAATTTAAGATACTTTAAAGAACTTACCAAAGTATCTTACTTTTCTAAGATGGAAGAAATATCTAAGACGTATAAAACATCTTAAAAATCAGTAAGATACTTTAGAAAACATCTTATTTTAAGATGTAAGATACCATTTTTCCATCTTACATCTTATTTTAAGATATCAAATAAGACACTTATTTTTGCAGTGTGATAGAGAAATAAGAGATAAGATTGAGGAAGAGTCTATTTTATTGTTGATAATTGAATACAAAAACTGCAAATCAGTCTGCAAAAATCTATGTCTAATTGATGGCATTTTAAATACTGCACGCAGTCCACTATAGTCATGGGAGAATTTATCATATTGTACATTAAGCTGGTGTGCCATAAATCTGAGATATCGATTCTGAACTCTCTCCAGTTTTACCCTGTTACATTCATAATATGGTGTCCTTAATGATAGACGCAAATTCTAGAATTGGCCTAACTAGGCTAAAGTAAAGAGTTTTTAGGGCTAATAATTTATGGAAGTCATGAGATGATCTAATAACTTGTCCTAAAACTCTCAAAGACTTGTTAACTGTAATATTTAAGTGCTCAGTGAAACTTAATGTGGTGTCAAACACTACACCCAAATCTTTTAAACTAGAAAATCGAGTTAGCAATTTTGAATTTAATTTATAATAAAATCTAATGTTTTTTCTTTTTTTAGTAAAAGTTATCACCGAACACTTATTTTCGTTTATGGGTAAATTATTCTTCTTGAACCATGTCAGGACTCCCTCAATGTCCTCCTGCAAATCAGTGGCCGATACTATAAATGAAATAGTAGAGAATAATTTAAAATCGTCTGCATAACATAAAATTTACTATGATTAATATTGTTTTGTAAGTCATTTATTAAAATTATAAAAAGAAGAGGGCCCAAATGAGATCCCTGTGACACACCTGACAAAGCACAAAATCACTCAGACAATATTTTATTGACTCTAACATATTGTATTCTCTTATGTAGATGTGAGGCAAACCAGGAGAGAGCGCAATTGTCATTCCATAGACCTTGAGTTTAGTTAAAAGTATTTTATGGTCAAGCTTTGGAAAAGTCAAAGTAAATAGGATAAATTTATTTTTCCGTTGCTAAATTATTTGCAATGTACTCAGAATAAATACATAGATTTGTGCAAACTGAACAACTTTTACAGAAACCATGCTGTTCTTCCATTAGAATACTTTTAAATGCCGAATACAGTCTGTCATGTATAATACTTTCAAACAATTTAGGTATAGAATTTAGTATAGTTATTGACCTGCAGTTTGCAATGTTAGAAACGTCACCTTCCTTGAAGACAGGTACAATTATGCCATCTTTCCATCTGTCAGGAAAATAACCAATTTTAATACTCGAATTGAAAATGTGAAGCAGTTATAGCGAAAAAAGTGCGTTTTGTAACAAATTTGAAATATTTCGAAAAATATATCAAAACTGTTGGATATGAGAGTACATTTATATTTATCGCACAAAAGAAATTCGTCTGCCACATAATTTAAAATTTTGATAAAAGAAAAGTCACTCGCCCGTGTAGAAATTGCCGTAAATTCTATTTGTGGTTTGGCCCTGATCAGGATTGACTTATATACGAAGAAAAGTTCAAAAAGAGTAAAGAGCCATATAAATTCATACAAGAGTTGAATAATTATTTTCCAAATGCAAAAGTAAATAAGTACATATTTCACCTTAGATTTTTTTAATATATTATAAACAACATAATTTGTATAAACAAATTAAATTTTTTGAAGCGGATTCTAATGAAACTGGAAAATATGTTTTTTCTGAATCTGAAGGTACGAATTTAATATTGTAATTCTAAACAATAAAAAAATATAATTTGACATTTTGTTGAAAAATTGTAATTAATTAAAAAATATAAATTTTATCCTTTTTAAAATAAATCAGATTTTTTCAAAAAATTATGATTTGAAAATAGGAATGATGCCAGTTATTTTTCTTTTTTTTTCTAAAATTTGCTTAATTTTCTATATTTATTTAGAAATAAAGAAAAAAAAATCTGCATAGTTTTGATTTGTCAAACATTTTTTAACAAAATTTTAGTTTTTTATTAAAAAGAATTAAAACAATTTGCATCATTCACATTTGTCAGTTACATTTTTTGTTAGCTTTAATTTTTTTAAACTTATAAGGCCCGGATCACAACCTTATTTGGCCCTTTTTTAAAACACCACTTCAGGGCCTGATCAGAAAAAGTGTTTTATTTCCAATTCAGGGTCCTATTTAACCTGATCAGGGCCGAATGACTACCACGTTTCAATTTCTACACGGGTCATGCAATGATTCTCAAGAACAATATTTAAAATTAAAAAGTTTTAAATAAATAATAATCATAATCAATACCAGTGGAAATTGGCAGTTTTACGTGATTTTAGTGAAGATTATAGTGAAAAAATTATTAGTTTTATTCTTATTGTTTTGATAAGGAAAAATGTATTCTTTCGTTAAATGAAAGAACTATAGGTTTCATATAATAAAATTGTTAAGCTTCAGTAAAAACAATTTTCATTGAAATGTGTCGGAGAATATAAATTCAACCGATTTTATCAAAGTAGAATCTAAACTACAGTCGTGATTGATAAGTTTTCAACTTCTAGACTGGCTTTCTTTTGTTTCGTTTATTAGAAGTTGTACGCATTCGTTTCCATTTAAAAATAGGTGCAACAGTTTCTCTTTTTAGAACACTCGCACAAGAGTTTTCTTTCTGCCACGATTTTTCCATTTATCAAAAACGAATTAAGTAACAATCTTGAAATTATTCGATCTAAATAGCAGACTAGAAAGAACTATCTCTATAAAGTTGGAAAATTTTTATTTAAAAAAATGTATACGTGTCATTTCTTAATACAGTGAAACCTGTCGGACTGCAAGTCGAGTTTTTAAATTTTATTACAGTAAACAATCCTTAAAAAATTGTTTGTAATATTTTTCAATATTCGGTAACTAAGTGAAAATAACTCATGTTGGAAATTTTTGAATACAAAAGAGTTTCAAGAATAAAGTTGCATTCCGACAGGATCGACTGTACTGGAATCTTTTTAGGAAATATTTTACAAACAATATGAATTTGAAGAAACTTGGATTAAAATGAACATCCAACTTGTCTTTTTGAAAATCAATTTGGATATAACTGAGCTAAAATAAAAATAAAGAAAAATCGATTCATTGTTTTGAAATAATACAATTTACTGTCAAATCGAACAACTATTTATAATTATATAATTGGCATTTATATTATTATACTTAAATATGTATGAGACAGAAAGAAAAATAATTTCCAATATTTATACGTAATTTGAAGAGAATTGTTTTCTCCACTTTTACCAATATGAATAGAATACATTCTCAAATTTTTAATGTCATATGAAATCACAATTGTTCAGAAAAGAATTATTTTTGATACTTTTACCAATATAAACAGAATATTTTTACATTTTGAAATGTTTAATGACATATGAAATGACATTTATCCAAAGAAAAGATATTGATTAATTTTGTAATGAAAATAGAAAGTTAATATTATTTACGAGAGGAAGTATTAATTTTCCTACAGTTAAAAATTTTTCACTCGAATCAATAATTTATTTTTCATTTTGAAAATCCATATATGAAATAATTTCTTCTACCAATGAAAAAATAAAATTGTGCTGACATTTACAAGTGGTGTTAAGTGTACAATCATTGAAACTGAAGAAGTCGAAAGAGGATGTCTCGATAAGTATCGAGGAGCTGAAAAGGTCGCAGCGTATTATACGATTGAACCTCAGTTCTCGTCCACTCAGCTCTAACGGTTCTCCATTTCTGAGGAAGTTTTCCTTCGTAGCTTTAAATCGAATAAAAGTCAAATCCCTGTGGTTTTGCTCTATTTGCGACACGGTAAATAGGAGACGGATTTTGATGCAACAGAAAGGCGGGACTGCGGGAGAAACAGACGGGAAAATCTAATAGATTTTCAGTAGAACTTGTGTTGCAACATACTTGGCACAAACGGCCTAGTATTGCGACACTTGAATTATGGCACCATCCGTATTATGTTGCCTGTTGGTATTATCACACAATCGCCGAAATCGCCGAATGTTGGCGTGAGTCTTGCGCGCTTGTGTCTGCATCTCAGGGCAAGACTCCCATGGAAACAATTAATCTAGCTCTCTGATTACTCCGCCGACTGTACCACCATCCCCTCAGCGTCCTGAAATGTCAAAACTCAAGATATTAATATGTTCTGCCGGAAGTCTACGAATCCTTTCTATATACTACTTCGCTTCTCCTCCTTTGATTAAATTATTGCCTTTTCTTCATTCTTCATCTCCAACATACGATTCTGCCACTAGCAGAGAACCTTTTCCAAAAAATACTTAAGGGGTTACATCCAGATAGATAGCCGAAAAAAGTCGATATTTTAGGAATTTTTTTTGAGGGAACTATTGAGTATTTCAATTTCAAAATAATTAAACATATAAAGGGTAGAAAAAAGGGACAGACGCTCCGACAATGTTTACAAACTTGAATATAACTTGCAGGGTTCGAATTAGGTCCGTAAATTCGCTTCAAGTCCTTTAAAGTTCGTTTTCTTTATAAAAAAAGGTCCGTAAAGTCCGTAATTTGATTAAAAAAGGACAAAAAGTTCGTAAATTGTACGATATAATTTAAAGAATTTTAGAGAAATTACAAATGATTGCAGAAATTTAATTGTATTCAAAAATATTTAAAAATTCTCATCAAAATTTCAATTATCATTATAAATAATAAAATTCTTCTCTGAAATTAAATTATTTTCCAAAATTTTAATCAAATTCTTGGCAAAATTTCAATTATTTTCAAAAATTTTCTTCAATTCAATGATTTTTAATATCTACTATTTTAATAAAATTTTCTAAAACAATTCAATTATTTTCATAAATAATAAAATTCTTTACAGCAATTCAATAAATTATTTACAAATTTTTTATAAATTTCTTCGCAATAATTCAATTATTTTCATAAATATTAAAACTCATTGCAGAATTTCAATTATTTTTAACGTAATTTTAATCAAATTCCTCGAAAAATTTTTCAAAATTTTATTAAAATTCGTCAAAAGAATTTAATTATATTTTGTTAATAAAATTTTTATGAGAATTTAATTTTAAGAAACATTTAATTAATAAATTATTCAATTTTTGTATTTAAATAATTGAATTCTCGTAGAATTTACTAATAAAAATTGTTTTAAAAAACTAATGTGAGTAAAATTTATGCACTTTGATTGTCCCAGTTCTGAACACACTTTGAAGTGCATTATTCTCATGCACTTTGACGGCAAAGTGTGTCCATTCTTATGCATTTTATATTTTATCCACTTCGAGTGCATGAATTTCACTCACTTTGATTTGTAGTGTTTCAGTTAAAATTTTAGACTATAATTAAATATTAAAAGCATTATAACGTAGATTTTTAGAAATACTTGAATTTTGAAAAGGTTTCAAATTAAAATCTTTGAAAATCTGAATTTTTCATATTTTTAACTAACAATTCTGTAGAATTAATTCTTTTGAAAAAGTTTAATTGAATTTTTTTTGGAAATTCTTTCAAGTTTTTATTTTCTAATATATATTTAATTGAAGAATTTCCGAATAATTGAAATGTTGTAAAATTGAATTGTAAACAAATGAATTTAAAAAAAATTGCCAAAGAATTTTTTCATAAATTATTAAAAATAATTGATCTAAAGTAGAATTTTAGTTAAAAATTCTTGAAAATAATAATTGAATTGAAATAAACAAGGCTCGATCAAGGCTCGCTTAAGGCTCGAGACTTGGTTGAAGCTAAAAATTCCCCTAAAGCTTAAGGCTTGATCAAGGCTCGAGACTTGGTTGAAGCTAAAAATTCATCTAAAGCTCAAGGCTCAAGACTTAATTGAAGCTAAAAATTCACCTAAAACTTAAGACTCGCTGAAGGCTCTCTTAAAGCTAGAGACTTGGTTAAAGCTAAAAATTCCCCTAAAGCTTAAGGTTCGATCAAGGCTCGAGACTTGGTTGAAGCTAAAAATAATCCTAAAGCTTAAGGCTCCCCCAAGGCTCCAGACTTGGTTGAAGCTAAAAATAATCCTCAAGGCTCGCTCAAGGCTTGAGACTTGGTTGAAGCTAAAAATTCATCTGAAACTTAATACTCGCTGAAGGCAAATTACTTTTAACTGAATAAAAATTTAGAATACTGTCATCTTTGTTGTCCTTATTTGAATTTTTATGTTTAATTTTATTATCTACACGGAGAAAAATTTATTCATAATGATTACAATAGTCTATATTACTGTTCGGATATGTGACCACTTTATGTGATGATTACTATAGCTGTTGTAAGGAGTACAAACATGAAGGTATCGCTTACAACAGCTATAGTAATCGTTCCTTCTCAATTCTTAACTCATTACATAGTCTTCGTAATCATTCCAAAAAGTGGTCACATATGTAGACTATTGTAATCATTTAAAAAAAATGTACCGATAAATGTTGCAAGTATTGTTTTAATATTCGTGTACGGAACCCGCCATTGCAGTGCAAGTACAACTCGCACTTGTCCACTTTTTTTTTAATTTTATTTTTAAATTTTTGTAAAAATTTTTTTAAAAATCTAAAAAAAAATTAAAAAAATTTTTTTTTTAGATTTTTTAATATACTTTTTGTAATTAGACTGTAAAAATATACTAATAAACCCATTTTTAGTTAATTAGATCAAATAATGTAGAAATTAGAAAAAAAAAAATTTCAAAAATTTGTTTAGCTTTTCCTTGACAACGATATGGTTATTATTACATAGCAAGTTCTCTATATTTTTCCTGTAATATTCGCGTTAAAATACACCAGTATGACAAATTTTAGCTCTCCATGTTGAATAGTTTAGAAGTTTTTTTTAATTTAACCAAGTCTCGAGCTTTAAGAGAGCCTTCAGCGAGTCTTAAGCTTTAGGGGAATTTTTAGCTTCAACCAAGTCTGAGCCTTGAGCGAGCCTTGAGCTTTAGAGGAATTTTTAGCTTCAACCAAGTCTCGAGCCTTGAGCGAGCCAACATTTTTTACGCGGGTTGTTATATTTTTGTCAATAATTTTTAAATAGGTACTTTCATTGGTTCGAGCCCTGTACTTGGGGAATATTTAACGGATAGCCCTGAAATTTTCTGAGTGTATTCTTAAATACATGTATAATATTACCAAAATATTGTAACCCTTTAAGAATACATGTTTGAGATATTCAAAAAATGTATACTAAAAAATGTGCACTAAAAAAATTGAGGAGGTATGAAAATATACGTTAGAAATATTAAATTAACATGCTACAGTGGCATTTGGATGTCCACATATGCACATGGCATAATAATTTCTAGAACAACCGAGCAGTTAGCAATTTGCATTTTATGATGGTTCATAGAGAGAGCGTCTGGAAACAGGAAAAAGCTAATTCACTGAGAACCAACCATATTTCATATGAAAGAAACATTTCATTATTCATGAAAGATTTCATAACTGAAACTGTATTCCTTAATAAAGTGAACAGAAAAATATTCTTAAAGTTGAAAATTAAACTGAAAAGAACGATTTGAATTTATGTGTTTATTTTTACTATAGCAATTTTGTTTGGCAATTCGATAACAAGGAAATGAATTTAAACTTTGTTATGTAAAAGGAAATCTGTGAACTGACGTCTACAAATCGCCCTGCGATGAATAATATGTTTCTAAGATAAATTCAAACGAGACCTGTCAGTTCCATAACCTGAGATTCTTATGAAGTCATATAAATTTCTATATTCAATTTTAAAAATTGAAGGTTGCCTTTGAACCCTCATTTTATTGTGATTCTCATTGGTCTAAAGCGAATTTCTCTGCAAAACTTCAGACTTGGCAATAGAATTTTAAAATGGAATTTACATTAGTCCTGAATTTGCAATCTATTAAAAGGTGCTCTAGACTTCCTTCTCCTTTAATAAAAAAAGCAAATAAATATTTATATGTAGTTGAACAGCAATCAATTTTATTTCCCAAACTACTTGACTGGAAAAATTTAAAAACATAAGAATTGATATAATTTCCCCTGGGAAATAGAATTATAGTCTTTTCAAACATTAGTTATCTATTTTCACTTGTAAGTAATTTGGCAATTAGGAATAATTTATTATTAAATAATTCAAATATGTATCTTTACCCAACTTCAAAGTCTTTCTAAGGATATCAAATTGAGACAAAAAAAAGTATCAAAATTTTTGTGAAACAAAACGTTTCTTCGCGAGAATAGAGTCACTGAAAATTAGTCATATTTCACTGATTCAGTTTTAGAGAGTAGTTTTCGAAATCAATTCGTAATGAATAGAATTTAATAAAATTGAAATAAAAACTAAGACTCCTTGTAAAAAACTGCTTTTACATGTAAGAAAAGTACAGAATTGACTAAAGTTTATTTACAAAACTAATTAATGCCAAAAAAATTCATCGTTTGCTACTACTTTAAAAGTTTCACAAACATCGACATATATTCGATTCGGTTCAATAGACTTTTCTATTTTCTTCGTGTGCACTTGTGCAGTGTCTGTGTTCTTGTCTACGAAAGTTTCTCGTAAGGATTCTGAATCTTCATTCCTCTTCTATCTTGAATCCGGTAGTGTACCTGTAAGAAAATTACGGTTGATAACAATGCTAAAAGTATTTGTTTGTCCAAAGTAATTTTTAACTGTTAAATAATAATGTGCTATCATTCTTTATATCTATTAAAAGATTCTTTAAGTGGAATTTTTTGTTTAAAAAACAAGAGAAAATGCTATGAGGACAGTAGTTGTCTTCTTCAGAAGTATAAAGCAAATTCGATAGAGTTTAGGGCAAGTTAGGACAACGTGGAGGACAACAAAACGGGCTGTATTCCGCCTGAATAATGCAGCAACAGTCCGTGGCCATGCAATATAACAGAGGCTCGTTCAATCTGTGCTTGTTGAACAATTCGGTAACACCCACGCATTAGCATTAATGTAGGATATCGGCCAACACCTGCGGTAATTCATAGGATTGCTCGGTCGTGTGGGATAACCTCTGATATACTCGTATATATTCTCCGCTGTATATTTATGCTTTATCTAACTGCATTCGTCTATCTGGATAAAAATTAGGCTTCTCGCTGATATGTCAAACAATTGTGTATTTCATTATAACTACTGTAGTCCTATCGTACAAATTCCTTCAATTTAGTTACAAAGCGACAA
Organism: Leptopilina syphax; assembly: GCA_032872505.1. Lineage (NCBI taxonomy): Eukaryota > Metazoa > Arthropoda > Insecta > Hymenoptera > Figitidae > Leptopilina > Leptopilina syphax. Next base: position 24,951,490 of record CM065469.1, on the reverse strand, counting down.
ATTTTTCAATAAAAACAAAATTTGAAAATATAATACTTACAGACTTAGATAATTAATTTCAAAAAAATACCAAAAAGAAACTTTCAAACTAAAAAAAAGTAGGGGAGAGTGGGGTAAAGACGCTATACGGGGCAACGACGTTTTTTAAATCTCCTTTATTTTTTGTCTATTTCACTTGGTGTTAAAAATTTACTTTCAATACAATCAGACCAATTGTTTAAAAAAAGAAAAATTTTTAAATATCAAATATTTTAAGAAATATAACAAAAAAATAGTTTTTGCAAAGATGAAATGATAATTTTACTGAACAAACTCTTATTTTTTAAAACATAAGTTTAAGTATTTAATTTTTAAAAACATAACATGTAAATAAATTTAACATTTCTCTACACAACTGTCGTGGTGTTTTAGTTTAATTTTTTATCTAAATATTTGGAATTTAAAATAAAAAAAGTTTGTTTTGTGGGACAAAGGCAATTGAAAATTATTTTTGTAAAAAACAATTGAATATTCGAATTTTCTATTTATTAATTCAATGTCATTTAAATTATTTTTTTTTAATTTTTTGTTATTGATTGAGTTTAAATTATTCCTATAAATATTAAAAAAAATCCATTTGAAAACAGAATTATAAAATTTTTATATTAGAAATTATACAATTTAATTAAATATTAAAAATTAATTAATTTAATAACCTTATTTGCAATGAAACAATAAAGACTCGAGTTCACAATATAAAGGTTAAAATCACTAAAAGTTTTTATTTTTTATTTAAATAGTTTATATCTTCTAATAATATGTTGATTACCTTATATTTTGTAAATATTATACTAATAAATATCACTATGGTTAATTTTTTTAAGGCTTATAAATGCTTTCTTTCAGAAATATAAGCAAAAACTTTGCTGCCCCAGCGTGTGGGGCAAAGGCATTACTTTGCATTTGAACAATATATCAATTAATATTTATAATGGTCAAAGATGTATATTTTGTCATTTTATTCGTCTGATCATGAAAATAATAATTTTAAAAAATTTGAGCTTTCGCTCCACGACGCAGAGCCTCCTCAGAATTTAATTCTGTAAAAAAAGTAACAAAATTGAAAAATTTTTGTCATTTCACAAAATGTGCGAAACATATAAGAGTTAACCTCAAAACTTACCAAACTACAAGCAAAAAACAAATATTGCACACAATCATAGAAAAAACATTCCTCTCTAACGAAAAACATGTGTAACATGAAAACATGTTATTTTCATGATCAGACGAATAAAATGACAAAATATACAACTTTGACTATTTAAAATTGACACTGATCAACAACTTTTACATCTTATTATTTAATATTTATAATGTCTCACAATATTTGAATTAAAATTTAGTCTTTAGTGTATGAGCCAAAAGCAAAAAGAAAAAAGTATAAGGTTTTTTAAACAGAACACACAATTTCACTGAACATAGTTTATTGAAAAATAAAAATAAATGAAAATAAAAGCACTCCACAATATTTTACAATAATAATACGAATTAAATTTAACTATATTCACACACATACAATTACAATATAAATACAAATCTATTGCCAAAATAAAGTATCTATCGCTCGCACGCTAAACGAGTACTAATCAAATTAAATAATTTTACATTTATTTTCGTCAGTCGGTTTTATTCGAAAATTATCGTCGTTACTTTATTTCGATCATCGACAGCATTGTTTTTAAATTTCATTAAATTATGTATTTATAATTATAATATATTAAAAAGCAACTATTAAATTTTGTTGCTGATTAGTTTTAGAATCATGGAAAACAAAGACCGCATAAATTAATTGCTTAATTTAAAAAATATACATCAGCGCCTTTGCCCCACTCTCCCCTAGCTATCGAAAAATTAAACTTGACGACCAAAAAAACTCGTTTTAGACACTTCACAAAACTGACAAAAATTTCATTCTATATTTTTTATTTTCCTGACTTTTTCCTAATTTTCCTAAAAAATATTATTTACTTCTTTCTTATCATGTTAATAAATTTAATTTATGCAAACAAATTTTATTACATATTCATGAAAGAATTTAAATATTTATAAAATTTAATTCTTGCCAAGAATTTTATAAAAATTTTTAAATAATTGATTTCTTTCGACTAATTTTATGCGAATTCTGATTTGAATAATTGAATTCCTGAGAAGTTTTTATTATTCATGAAAAAATTGAATTCTTACGAAGATTTTTACAAAAAATTTTGTAAACATTGAAAATCATTGAATTGCGAAAAGTTTTTTAAAATAATTAAATTTTACAAAGAATTCTATTAAAATTTTTGACAATAATGTCTGTGTGGTATTTTATTTAATTTTTTTTTTAATAATTGAATTTCCAAGAAGGAAATAATTTATTACTTTTAAAAATAATTGAATTCTTTTGATGAATATTGTTAGTTATGAAAATGATTGAATTTTGCAAAGAATTATATTAAAATTCCTTAAAATAATTGAATTTTCTGGAATAATTTTGTTATTTATCGAATTAATTGAATTCTTTCGAAGAATTATTTATGTAAATAATTGAATTCTTGGGAAGAATTTTATTAAAATCTAAGAGAAAAATTGAATTATTTCAAATTAATTGAAATTGTATTAGAAATATATATATATATATATATATATATATATATATATATATATATATATATATATATATATATATATATATATATATATATATATATATATATATATATATATATATATATATATATATAATTGAAATTAAATTTTTAAGAATAATTACATTTTTTGATCAATTCCTCTAAAATTGTATTAAAAATAATTGAAATTCTGCGATGAATTTTATTATTTATGAAAATAATTGAATTTTGAATGAATTTTATTAATTTTTTTTTAAATAATTGAATTGTTTTGCGAAATTTTATGAAAATACTAGATATTGAAATTAATTGAATTTCGAAAATTTTTTGGAGTAGCTTTTAATGGCTGAAATCTAAAAAAAAGTACTCAAATAGTAGTGTAACTTGAAAAAAGTAGAAAATAGTAGGTTTTATTAGATGAATGCGAAGTCTAGGGAAAATCGCTTATACTAACAGTTGATTTAGTTTAACGCGTGTTTTCTTGCTCTATCGTTATTGTTTTATCTTTAAATTCGGAAACAAGGACCCAAAATGATAGAAACCAGAAATGGTTCATATAACGCAATGCTTCGTTACAACGATTTTTATTATTTTCGTTCCTTTTTGTTATTTTTCATAAGCTGCTAATGGGCGTATTTATTTTACTCGAAACAATACATAACTCGAGTTGTTTTCTGCTGGTACTGAAATCAGATATGTTTCTGTAATAAAGTGCAGATTCATCATCGACTCGTGTGTAAGAACTTTTTGTTGTTTGAAATTTGAGTTTACCTGGGGAGAAAAAAACATATTCCTGACTTTCTCTATTGTTAGCAGGGTACGGTGATTAAAATTGAAAATTGGTACGTCTGGTAAAAAATTCTTCGTCTAAAAATCTAAAATTCAGTGATGTCGTCAATGAGTGTTTAAGAAAAGAAAAATTTGAAGAGAATTAGTAAATATTGTCTATTAGGCGAATTTTTGCTTATTCTATCCTTGATATAATATTTGATCTTAATTTGCATAAAGTTCAAATAGTGCCTACAGTTCGTTTTCACGTTTCAAGTACTTAATGTTATCAGCGATATTCGCTACTGTGAACAACTGTAGGTGTAGTACCTGTACGCATTTCCATGAAACAATTATGAAACATTTACGACTCCCTCTAGGATCAGTTGACTCTATAATTTATCACACGATGTTCCACTGGAACTGTATTCTTCCAAGAATTTCAATATTTTTAAATTCCAATCTCATTAAGATATTAAGAAATTAAGAATTAGAGATATTGAAAATATTTAACGATTTTTGTGCAATAAATTAATAATATTCTATCCAAAGTGTGTGTGACATTTGAAATAAAAATGAAATATTCAATTACAGATAAGCATTGAGAAATTAATTAGCATAATAATTATTAGAAGTATGTAAAAAATGTGATATAAAAAGCTTTTGCGTGATCACTTTTCATTTTAATCAGTGACAGTTAGTTGCGGGTTAAAAGCCGTCAGTTTATTAATCAGAATTCCCTGAAAATCGAATGCATCTGTCGTCTGGTCCTTAATTTATGTGGCGAATTTTAATTTGACAGTTGATAACAGAAAATTGCGCATTCTTGACACGTAGATAATTAAGCGCAATTACCAATAATAATTGCTGTTTAGATATGTCAGACTTTTAATTTTATAATGGATTCTTGATTTCATGAATAACTAAGAAATGATGATACGGTTTTTAGTTTTTTTGTAAACGATTCTTTCACTCAACTTTCACTAAAAATAAATTTCATATCCCTTTTAAATTGATTTTTATTTGTCAAAATATTTTTTGGCTTTTATCACACACATGAAACATGGGTATATAAACGAAACGAATTTCCGTTATAATGCAAACAAATTTCGCGGGCCATTCGGTTCGCCTATAATTGATTTACAACTACCGCAGTATCCAGTTTTCTCCCTGCTGCGCTTATGTTCTCGCAATAAGGCTCACGTTGAATGCGGGGGAACAATTTTTAAAGCTCATTAAGAGGAGGCAAGGGATTCCAGTAATTCCAGAATAAGCCGCCTTGATAATTGGTAAAAAGAGGAGGCAAATGTTGAAATTCGACGAATCGTCGAGAGAAAAAAAAATTTTGTCCATTAAATGAAAACCGTTTTCAAAGGTAAAGAAGCGTCGATTTTTTTGCGGTTAAGGTCTGTCTAAACTTTGTTCAGATTTCACTGCGGGAATCAAGTGCGCGCTTTTCAAAGACATTTCTTTCGCGAACTCCCCTCTTATCGTCGATGATTACGAGTCTTTAACGGAGATTTCCTCTTTCTCTTATCTGCACACTGTTCTCCAACCCTTCGTGTTGACAATTTTTTTCCTTGTAACAATTTATCTTATTTTAAACAGATTAACAGAATTTCTTGAAATGAAGAATTAATATTTGAGATGTAAACAATTTATACAAAACCTTCAATTTTCTTCATTTTTGACAATAATTTTTTTCAGTAACTTAATTCTTAAAAAATTATCAAAAATATTACATATTACACTTGAATGTATTTTATTTTTATTCTCTGGTGGTTAATAATAAAACAGAACAATTTTTTGAGGTTCAAATGTGAAAAACATTGAATTCAAATAAAGTAAATAAACAAATAAATATATTAATTAATGTAAGTAATTAACTATTAATAATTAACTATATTTATTTAATTAAAAACGTTTAATTCAGTGCATCAGAACAGCTTATCTTTATTAGTTCATAACCATAATTAGTAGAGGTGTGCAAAAAGCTCGAAAGGTCGAGCCGAGCCAAACCGAAATTTTTTCGAGATGAGCCAAGCCCAAGCCGACTCGATGTATCGAGTACTCGAAATTTTCAAGTACTCGAGTGACTTCAAGTACTCGAAAAATTTGAGTACTCGTGTAAATTCGAGTACTCGATTAAATTCGAGCACTCGAGTGAAATCGAGTACTCGAAATATTCGAGTACTCGCATGGATTCGAGCTTTTAAATTACTAAAAAAACTATTAATAGGTAATTAGAAAATTTCGAATTTATTCGAATTACTGAATCAATAAAGTATATAAATCTTCAATTTCAAAGTATATTAATAATAATAATAATAATAATAATAATTTGCTAATTTATAATAAATGCGAAATTAATGAAGGGGGTATTCTGGTCTAGAGGCCTCAATTTTAAGGCGTTTTTCCGAGTGGGATAAAAAAGAAAGTTTAACATTTTTAATATTTACTTTTTTTGCAAGTTGTTTATTAATGTTCAAAGAATACAGAAAAAAATAAAGAAAAAAAATAATCCAAAATTTTAAAATATATTTTTAATTCATGCAATCGACTAATAAATTAAGAACCTTATTACAAATCCATTAATTGAAGTAATAAATCATTGTCAAATAATTATAAACGAATAAAAAATATATTTTTATTCTTCTAGTGCCACCCAATATTGACGATTCGCAAAGCTCGTCCGATGCTATTGTCCGAGAAGGCTCAAATGTCTCACTCACTTGTAAAGCAACTGGAAGTCCAATACCCAGCATTCGTTGGAAACGGGAAGATGGTACAAAAATTGCGATCAACAAAAGTTTATCAGGTAAAAATTCCAATATTTCGATTTTAAACAATGTTAATTATAAAAAGTTATTTAAAACTCACATAATATGCTTGGAAACAATAATTCCATAACATTCAGAATGGTAAATATAAACAGCGGTATTTTATTTTTAAATCAAAATAGAAATTATATTGACGTTTGTTTGAACATTAATGCATTATTAAATCTCTTTTGATAACTATTTCATGCGCGAAATTATTATTGGATAATTATTATTACTTTTTAAATATTATATAAGGAAATTAAAAGCGAACTATACTTTAACAAAAAGCTGCAACTAAAATTGGAATAATTAAATTTCCAATTTATCCATGACTAATATTAATTAATATATCTGCAAATTTATTTATATACTCCGAAAATAAATGTATGGGAAGCAATTTAAAACAGTAATTTCTGTACAAAGAAAGATATATTATTTTAAAATTTCATAAACGGATTATTAAATCTTATTCGATGCCTGCTATAGACGTACAAAATATTAATATTGTCACTAGTAAATTGCCACAGAGAAAAGAAGAGAATATGTTTATTTTTTCTTTTCGCTGTGACTCTATTAATATTTTGCAGTAAACATTGAATAAAGTTTAATAATCTGTTAAATCTTTGAATAAAATTTCTTTCCGTATATTATATTAATATTTACATTCTGCTCATTTCTGCAAATGGCACACAAAAAATATCTCATTTTAGTGTCCGAATGGGATGGAAACACTTTAGAAATGGCCCGGATATCCAGGTTAGACATGGGAGCTTATCTCTGCATAGCCAGTAATGGAATACCTCCAACTGTGAGCAAGCAGATCAAAGTATCAGTTGACTGTAAGTACAATATCTGCGTTTAACATATTTTAATTATTTTTCAGCGAAACTAAATTAACAAAATTTATTTTCTGACAATTTGTAGACGTTTTCAACTCCAAATTTTCAGAAAATAGATGTTTCCCTTATATGAAAAGAGTAGATATGCAAATCAGGTAAAGAAAGACATCCTTATGTTATTAAATAATAAAATGAATTAAGATTATAGTTAAAAACTAAATATTTGTAATTTATGCAATCGTCAAAAAAAATGAAATATTTCTTTTTTTAAAAGGAATAAAAATTTTCTTTCCTTGATTATTATTTTTCAAAAGGGTTATAAGGTTTATGTAAATAGAGTAATTAAAGCAGTGAGGCAGAACATGACCCTAAATTATTCTTTACGAAGTGAATAATACTTTGTTGAATGGGGAAAAGTGTATGTTTCGAGAAGTGGTATCCACGTGTTAAGGGATGGGAACCGAGCAATTTAATAATGGAGAAAGGCGACGGGTGACAAAGCAAGGCTTTGAGTGTATTTCTCTCTCTCTCTCTCTCGTTTCTCGTTTTACTCTTGCTAACATACAAAAATATACATCTATTCTTCCTTTGCCACCTTCCAGTAACAACAAGTGGAAAGGGGTCGAAAAGAAAGAGAGTATGCTTCACCCTCAGGAGACATATAAAACCAAGCGAGCTTTAGTCAACCACAACACGCTATTACTGTTTTTTTTACTATCGCGTTAGACTATTGTTGTGTTAAATTTTACCTCAGATATCACAATTTCCTGAAAATAGCGCACGTCTTTACGAGTACTAAATTACTTTTCAAACTTGGAAAAATATAGCATTCTCTGATAAACAGTAATGTGTGGGAGAAAATTGTCTGTTTAGGTAAATTTTATTTTTCAAGACAGTAATAAAGTAATTTTAGAAAAATTATTTAAATTACTGTTTAGTATAACTACAAAGTGAGCAATGCTATAGCATGGGTATTGATGTTCTTTGCTTGCCATCACGGAGGTTAAGCATCGTTGATTACGGTTAGTACCCTGATAGGGACCCCTATAGTCCTAGTGTTCAATTTTATAAAATTCAAAATGTCGGACAGAATACGGATTATTTTTTAAAAAGTCGGGTTAAATTGAAACGTACCCTTAATATGTGCATTAATTTTTTAATTGAAATAGTCAATAGTTTTCTCAGAAAAAATTCCTAAAATATCGACTTTTTTCGGCTGTCTAACTGGAAGTAACCCCTCAAATAAATAATTATTTGAAGCAGAAAGGGAAATTTGCTTTCATTTGTAAGTTTGTAACAAATAATTATCTATTTTATAACAACAGTCATGAAATCGATTATTTAAATTTAGAAGATTAAATGACCAAGCGCCTCTAATATTATTAGCGACTAATTAGCGTGGAAAACTGTCAGTAAGGTTGGCACGTAAGCTTATTGGGGTTGCATGAAATAATTATCACAATAGCTAATTAAATTACTAGTAAAGTGATTATTGACTCCAAAGTGGCAATTTGATTATTGATCTCTCAAATTATACACGCTGCTTATCGTATGTTTGTGTTGTATTTTACCCATTTGATAATTTTCTTTACTGAAACTTATTGAATTTTAATAGTTTTATGATTATTTCGTAGGAGTTAATACATTTTACGAAAAATAGTAATTTCTAATAATTTATTAGTTCTTTTTTAATTTATTAGTAAAATTGACTAATTCAAAAGCGAAAAGTCAGTCACCAATGTAAATTAGTAAACGTTTTTAATAATTCAAATTTAGAGTCACTCTTTTTCCCTACTCGAAAGAATTTTTATTTTATTTTTAAAGGAAAATAAAATTGCTAGACAATAAAAAAGTCGATTTTATCAAATTTAAAAACTTATTATAATTTAGAGAGATTGTCAGTCACAGTTAGAAAATTTTTATTTAATAAATTCCGAACATTACAGAGAGACTTGTACGAAACTTAATATGGTTATATTAAAACGAAAAAATATTTAATAAAGCTATATTAATATTTCATAGTAAGTATCGTATAAGAAATTTTGAAGTTAAAAATTTCTAATATTAAACAATCTTGGAATTTTTTTTAAAAGATGTAAAAATTTATAAAAACTATTTGTTTTAGCTCTTTAAGAATTTAGAATATTCTAGAATACTCCTAAACTATGAATATTCCTAGAATATTCTAGTGAAATAATCAAATATTCGTAACAGGTTCATGAAATATATTGAATCTGGGTAAAAATAATGTATATTTTTACTTACTTATGTCAAATAAAATTAAATCAAAATCATTTTTTGATTTATAACCTTATTCTTCAATAAGTCACTTTAAAAATTTAATTACTTTTAAAAATTTAGATGAAAAAATTTATCGAAATTTTTTAAAATAATTGAATTCTGATATTTTAATCAAATTCTATTGAAAATAATTAAATTCTTCCAAAGTATTTTAAAATAATTGAATTTCTGAAAAAAGAAATTTATAAAAAAAATTTTAGAATAATTGAATTCTTTCGAGAAATTTTATTAAAAAAATAATTGATATTCTGCTAAGAAATTTATCAACAAATTTTAAGAACAATTGAATTCTTTTAAGAGATTTTATTTAAAATAATTGAATTCTTGACAAGAATTTAAAATAAGTTAAATTCTGCAAAGAAATTTATTTATTTATTTATTTATTTAATATATACATTCCGACCCTGATTTCCGCAGTCCAATATTGGACAGTTATTAACATTTTTAAGAATAATAGAATTCAGATATTTTATGACAATTGTATTGAAAATAATTAATATTTTGTAAAGAATTTTAAAATAATTTATACTTTAACAAGAAATGTATAATAAATTTTATAAATAATTGAATTCTTTTGAGCAGTTTGCTTGAAAATAATTGAAATTTTATTCTAATAAGAAATCTTTTAAAAAACTTTAATTTAATTGAATTTGAAATTGAAACCTTTTGAAGTTCATTTATTTATGAAAATTGTAAATGCAACTCCTTTAAAATTCAATTAATTTTGAAACATTTTAGTAAAATTATTCATTAAATAATTTATGAGTATAATAATTTTATGATATTTTTTCAAGAAGTAAGTTATTTAAAAATAAATTATTGTCAGAAATGGAAAAAATTGAAGGCTTTGTATTAGAATTTGTGGTAAATTTCATAGTTTATGACGCAAACAAAAAAGTCACAAAAATTCAGTATTTTATTATGAATTCTAAAATTTAAAAACCTCGTTAATTAAAGAACTCAATTTAAATAAAATTAAAGAGATTTTTAGAATAATAACCTACTTGCTGCTTCAAATAAGTAACTTTAAAAAATTAATTACTTTTAGAATTTTTTTTTTTTTAATTTTAAATAATTACTGGAATTGAAAACGAGTTTTTGGTGAGAACAATAGGAAACATAGGGAATATGCAATTGTGCAGGAAAATTGGTGTTGCTGCAGTCACGTATAGGCAGTGACTCAACCCCCGTTTCAGCCATACACAGTCAACTTCCACTGACTCCGAAGTAGCAATCTGTTATTAAAATCAGCAAACGAAGAAAAATCCGTGCCGTATCTTGTAACACTTGCTGTGCGCGCCGACAAACGTGTTACGGCAAAAATTAAGCCACCTGCAACTGTAAACTTGAAACGAAATTACCGGACCCGAGAAGTTGACGTCTTTTGGTTAATCTTTACCAGAAATATTTGCTATTTTTTCTTCTTTTTTTTCTTTTCTACACTCGTCCACCTTTTCCTCGTTGTATGATAACGCTGTAAACATTATACCTACGTGGTTAGCTATGTACCATAAAATACTGATTAAATTTAAATTATTAATTGAGAATTTATTTACTATTACTTCTTCATAGGGAAAGGATTGTATTTCTGTTTTTTATTTATTTTAGTTTTAAATTAGGCAATTTAAAATTAACTTTTGAATTGATAACTCTATTTTAATGTTTCGTCTCTGTTTATTTGTTTGCAGTATTTATTTACCATTCATGTAAATTTTTATCCGCTTTTATTTATTTTGTTTTTTTTAATTATTTTATTCTTTACCAATTATAAATAAAACAATACATTTTTCCTTTTGTTATTTTTGTCCCTTTCTATTCTAATTTAAAAGTTTTTTTTTTATTTCGTAAAAATCTCTCGCTTTTGAATTTATTGTTTCTTTTTGGTAAATATAGAACTATATTGTAACGAGGAAATTCAATTTGTTAATTGAATTTTATTAGTTTGTAAAATCTGGACAATTTTTTATCTATCAAAAAATTAGTGTTATTTTCTGGTTTTGAAAAAACGATAGAAAAATGAATTGCGCTGCAAAATAGAAAAGAGGAGTGCCAAATTTTTCGTGATTTTTTCTTTTATCTTTTATGTGGAATTTTATTATTAGCTGACAAAATTTAACTTCAGTATAAAGTGGTTAACATATTATATGGTGTTGTAACATTTCTCGTTTACCGATTCTAATTTAATTGTTCAATTCAAAGGAAATTGAACTTCTGCTTGGACGTGAGCCATCACGGTGCGGATATTACCGATCGGCGCATCTATCTTTGTTTTCACTCAACAATAATTTCAATTATAATCTTATTGAATCCTGAGCAAATGAGAGTGATAATGTTTTTGTTGGCTAAAAGCATCATAAAACGTTCTACATTCTAGTTCTACAATTTTCATTTTTTTCTTGACTTTCTTTCTTTCTTCGACTCAATTAATTAATTCATTGAATCAGGTTTGTCACAAAAATTTTATTTTATTTTTCCCTCACTTTTTCCTAATTTTCATACAAAATTTTGATTTCTTTCCCTGACTCTAAAGAATGTTCTGCAAATCACTCCAAAAATGTTTTTAATACATTTACTTGCGGATTTCTTTAATTATTGTAAAATTATTAGAAAACATCAATAAGTTTTTTTGACAAGAATTTAAAAAAAATGTAGGAATAATTGAATTCTTGCAAAGAATTTAAAATAATTTTAACTCTGCAGATAAATTTATTAAAATAATTGAATTCTTTTGAGAAATTTTATTAGAAAAATAATTGAAATTCTGACACGAAAATAAAAAATTTTAAAACAATTGATTGAAGATATTTTATTGAAAATAATTGAATTCTTGCGAAGAATTCAAAATAATTAAAATTCTGCAAGTATTTAAAAAAAAATAATTGAATTTTTTTGAAAAATTGTATTTAAAATAATTAAATTCTTGCGAAGAATTTAAAATAATTGATTTCTTCCAAAGAATTTGAAAGTACCTAATTATTTTGAAATATTTAATTAAAATTATTCATTAAATAATTCTTAAGCAATAATTTTATAATAGTTCTTCAAGAATTAAAATATTGAAAATAAATTGTTGTTAGAAATAGAAAAATGGAAGGGTTTGTATTAGAATTCGTTATGGTAATTTTATATAGTTTATGAGACAAACAAAAAAGACACAAAAATTCATAATTTTCTTGTGAATTCTAAGAATTTAATTTTTTTCAATACATTTAATAAAATTCCCTGACTAGTTCTACGTTCCCTAACTTTTCCCTGTGTTCCCTTACCTTCCCAACTGAAAAAGTTCTATAGATTTTCACTAGAATCATTCTATAATATATAAATTCTAGTGAATATTCTATAGAACTTCGCTAGAACGATTCTGTAGAATTTCTACATGAATTCTACTAAATTTTATTAATTTTTGATTAGAAAGAATATAAATTTCGTGAAATAGTGTTTTTTAACATTATATTATTGTATGCTACTATAAGTTCAAAGAATTGTATAAATTTAAATGATTTAAACCATTTTTGTCTAAAATTTGTCATTGAAATCAAATGTAAAATTTAATTATAGGTATACAATAATATAAAGTTGGAAAATGTTATTTCACGAATTTAAATTTTTTCTAATTAAAGTTTACTAAAATTTACTAGAATTATAGTGAAATTCTATAGAATTTATATAGAATGAATCCATAGAATGATTCTAGGGAAATTCTATAGAACTTTCTTAGCTGGGTCTGCCAACCATCTTGATTAAAGAACTCAATTTAAATAAATAATTAAAATAAATTTAAAAAAAACAAACTTCTTTAACAAATGTTTAAAACAATGTTTTTAGAACAAAGAGGAAAATTTATTTTTCATACAAAAATGTCATTCTTATTTCATTAAAAGTTTCATTATTTAGAAAGAAAATTGAGACTCAAGTTGTTATCTCTGTACGATTAGCAATCTCATGCATACAAAATAATATTTCTATATATATATATTAGGTATATAAAAAAAGAAATCAGGATGAAAGTCAAGATATAGTGAATTATATTCCATATATAAAAGGGGAACAAAAGGGGAGTCTTATCAGTTGTATACGAGTTTGCGTTTATTTAAATTTAAAACTGGAAATCGATCTTTTTCAGCATCCCTTTTTCCTTCCTTAGAATGTCACCTGCACCCTCTAATTCTCATCTCTTGTCGATCGTCTCTATTTGGCACTCACTTCCTTTTTCCACTTTTTTTTCTGCCTCAGGAAAAAACTCATTAACATGTCTCATATATTCCCTTTTTTCCTTTTTTATTCTTGCTTTCTTTGAATGGCTCGAAGAATTCACGAGAGATAGTGGAAACTTGAAATATCAAAGAAAAGAAAGAAGATTGAATAATGAAATTTCATTTAAGAGGATGGTTAACTTTTAGAGATTTCTTTTTCGAATTTTCACTTTCGAGAGACTAATTCTCTCGAGTGTTTTTTATGGTGTGGTTTTTAATTTCTTTAATGAATACAGATATTTTAAGTTAATTAAAAATTATTTCTATATTAGATTGCGTTATTCCAGTTACTGCGGCTGGTAGTTTAGAATAGTGAGATTCATTTTGACTTAATGAAACGTTTCTCAAAATACTTGGCAAATTCCAGACAAATTTTGTTTCTGTCCAATTAACGTTTAACAGTACCACTGAATGTTCGGTGGACACCAAATTACCAAGTATATTAAATATTTTATTATTATTAAGTAATAATTAGAAATAATAATAATAATGAATAGTAGTCAAGCAAAAGGATATTAATTTTTAATTTGAAAACGAATCCGATACCAAAGAAATGTCTCGAGTCTTCTTCTCTTTATTTGGAACGAAACCAATCTGAATATTGAAAGACCTGAAAAATAAATGTAATTTGCATTTCAAAAATATTTCTTGATAGAAATAACTTTGAAATCGGGAACTCATTGAAAAAGAACTGTTTAATTAAACTGATTTAAATTAGGATATTCAATAATTTATAGATATTATATAATTGCTATTTCAATATATATTTTTAAATAAATTTCGTAGTCATTAATTTATAAAAGGAAAATAAGAAACAAAAAAGTGAAATAATGTCAGGCATGAAAGAAAAAGTAAGAAAAAATTTTCATCTTCTCATTTTACATTTTGGTAAAATTGTCTTTTGAAAAATGAAAGTTACCCGAAAAATATTATCCTATTACAAAAATAAGCACAGCAACATCTTAAAATTTAGTTCTTTGAGAAAGTGTAAGCAAGAAAATTGAGTAAATTTTTGTTTCTCGCTGTCGTAAATTCTCTTTTCCAAGTAAAAATCGAGAACTTCTCGAAAAAGGGGACGACGTTTCTTATTTGAGTGAAATTTATTGTTTTTGAACCTGCGGGTAACGCGCAATCTGACTTTTCATGGTGACGCTAGTCGTCATGAAACTTTCATAAACGAATGTCTGCTTTTATGGTAAAATATAGGCTCACCAGGCGCTCTACATTCAACATAGAGTATATTTATAGGCTCTGCTGCAACGCAAAATGCGAAATAATAAGATACAATCTGAAGTTTGAGACTTCAGTTTCTAAAATTTTTCATCTCTCTTTATAAAACGTTTAAAAAAATCTATTTAATTTCAATTTATTCATTTAATAATGTAACTAACTTCTTACTTACTTTTTTAAATAAAATTAGCAATTTTAAAAATAATAGAAAAATTATTAAAAAATTTTAATTCAAATTTTTTTTCATGAAAATAAAATATGAATTGGAAAGTAGTTTTAATAGTAATATAACTATTGTAGATTATCATATATTCTGAGACAGGGACTTTTAATAGATTTCTTAGCAGAATTTCAATTATTTGAAAGTTTTTGCAAGAATTCAATTATTTAAAAAAAATTTTATTCTTCTTAAAATGTTATTGAAAAATTTTAATAATTAAAATTCTTCTAAAATTAGTTACATTTTTTAATATGTATTTCATTAATTATTAAAAATAATGGATTTATTGGACAATTTTAGATAAAAACACTAAAAAAATTGAACTTTGAGAAGTTAGCAAATGATTGCAGAAACCCAATTATTTTCAAAAGTAATAAAATACTTCGCAAAAATTCAATTATGTTCACAAACTTTTAAAATATTCTCGCCAAAAGAATTCAATTATTTACAAAAAATTTTGCTAAAATTCTACGCAAAACAATTAATAATTTTCATAAATAATCCCAATTTTATAAGAATTCAATTATTTTCATAAATAATAAAACTCATCGCAGAATTTCAATTGTTTTTAATATATTCTTTTAATTGAATTCCTGGAAGAATTTAATTATTCTTAACAATTTCATTCAAATTTGTCAAAAGAATTCAATTATTTACAAATTTTTTGATAAAACTCTTTATGAAAATTAAACTTTAAGAAACATTTAATTATTTAAAAAAATATTTATTTCTGTATGTAAACAATTGAATTCTCGTAAAGTTTTTTAATAGAAATTGATTTTAAAATTAATGTCAGTTACAATTTTAGATAATAATTGAATATTAAAAGAATTATAGCATGAATTTTTAGAAATAATTGAATTTTAAAAAGGTTTTAAATTAATATCTTTGAAAATCTTCATTTTTATACTTTTAACTTGAAATTGTGTAAAATTAATTTGTTTGAAAAAGTTTAATTGAATTTTTTTTTAATTATTTCAAGTTTTTATTTTCTAATGTATATTTAATTGAAGAATTTACGAATAACCGACATTTCACGAAAAATTGAATAGTAAACCATTGTTTTTTTTTTATTTTATTTATTTATTTTACACAGGAAAAAAAAGTCTGACTCCGTTTACACCTTAAATTCAGCCTCAAAAATAGGCTAAAAGTAAGACTTTTTTTAGTGTGTAGTAGTAAACGGGCTTACAAAAAATGCCCTTTCGTGCAAATGTATTAATAGTAATTAATAATATTATAAAAAGCAACAATAGTGCTAGGCTGCAGCATCACGACTGAGCATCAAAATCATATGTGAATATAAATTTACGCAGATGCCTTAAATGACGACATTGAATTATTGAAAATATCTAATTCACCACTGTATTCATTAGCCTCTTTACATATTCTGTTTAAAACAGAATTATCACCATAGTCAGTCAAAGACTTTGAGTGATCGATATCTTCATGTTTTATAAAAATAATTTTTTAAGTTGTTTAATTTCAAAAAAGGTTTGAATTTGAATGCTTTGAAAATTCAATTAGAATTTTTAATATTGACAAATAGAATTTATAAACACTTTTTTCCTATATTTTTAAAAAACTTTGAATTTTATTAAAACAACAATTGAAAGCATCATCATAAAAATGATGCAAATTATTTCCTTATGAAAATTGAGAATTTTCAACAAAAATATTAAGAAATGTGTAATTTATTTTTTTTTCAAAAAAAAAGAATAAGTTTGTATAAAACTATAAAGAAAACAATTTGTTTATTTTTTATTAAAAAAGAAATTAATGGTCAGTTTTGGCACAAAGCATTTTATCTGTAATATTTAATCTTTATATTTTATTAGATAAATTGAATATTTTAAGTGAATAAACCAATAATAATTATTATGAGTAAATGTGAGTGAGAAAACAGTAAAGAAGATGATTAACTGGTAATTATATATTTTTATTCGATTCCCGCAGAAGTTTACATATATTGAAAAGTCTAAGCACATGCGTCCACTCTGAACGAACAAAAAAGAATTAATATTGATACGAATTATCGATCTAGGATACGAGATTTAAATCAATAATCAATTCAGAAATAGCGGGGATTAAACTATTTTTCTTTTTATTCGATAACCCGAACACACATGATCCACACTGATCAAATCTCACAAACCTTTTTCGCTTTTCAAAGTTTTAGTTCTTCTTCTCGAGATGAGTCCTCCAATATTACGACGTCCTGGAATATCCTCATGCAGGATCGAATCTTGTCCTTGATGATAATCACAGAGAGATAACTAACAGATTATGTAGGCGTCCCCACTTTACTCCCATTAATCTTTTGTGCACTTAACTAAACAATTAATAAAATACTTTGAGAGAGGTATATTGTGTCACCTCTCTCCAGTCGGACCGACCAGGCGAAACTAATTTTCTGTCACATTACTTATGACACAATTTACACACACCCCACTTTTATTTCTTGCCGAAAATCCTCGGCTTTTTCCGAACACCTTTTCACCCATCACAAATCCTATCGTTTTTTTAGATTGTATAATAAAATTGCTTCTGCTTGTCATTTTTTTTATATTTCACGCCTGACGATGCGTACGAGTTCTTGGGGGCGTTGAATTTTTATGAGCTCGCATACCGCGAATTAGCCGCTTTTCCGCATCTATCTGCAATCTCTCAATATTTACCACCACTTGTAACTTGAGTTTGTAAAACAATATCAAAATGTAAAACAGGAAAACTTGCATTGAATAATATAAAAATCACACGTCAAACAAGATGAATAAAATTTCCAAAATTAATTTCTTTTTTTCACAAGAAAGTCAAATTTAATATAATTATGTATATACAGTATTAATTAAAAACGAATCTAATCGAATGAGAATAAATAATAAATAAAAATAAATCCTAAATGTTTGAAAGAGGTGACGACAAAACCAAATTTTGGAACATCATTATTTAAATTTTACATCGGTTATTTGACGGTGATAATTTTACGCAATAATTGTACCCGGTGAATTTATATCTGTATCGACACGCGAGGCAATTATATTGCTGCTGGCAAATTCCAGCAACTTTGTTTCGAAGAAACGATTGGCAATAGGCCAAGAGAAGTTTTATACTTCTTTTGTGTACGCAATACTTGACTTAAATATAGAAATTAGGGTTATTTTACTTTTTCAATGTTTTGTTGAAAAAAGGGACATAAAAAAAGGAGGAGAAACTCTGTGTAAAACTATAATAATAGTCGAGGAAAATGACAATTTGCGTTACTGAATATTTGTAAAGTTGGAGACGCAATGCCGTCATTTGCGACTGCGTATAATGAGGTGAACATATTCATGTTTTTACACTTGAGTTGCGATGAAAATTGAGCGAAAAAAAGAGAAGAGATTCCTGAACAAGTTCTCTCCGCTAAGCCATTATTATTGCAGTTAACAAGTTGTGTTTGCGTAGTATTAAAAAAATTATGCAAAAAAAAAATAAAACAATTTTAATAAAATTACATCGTCGTCGCCACAAAAATAAAAATTTGTTTTTCCCTAATTTCCAGACAGAATTTTGACTTTTTCACTGATTCTAAAAAGTTCTCGGATTCACTCAATGTTTTAATACTTTTATTTGTGAATTTCTTCAATTGTAAAATTATTCGAAAACATCAATAACTTCTTCTTTAAATAATTATTTGATCATTATTATTTTTCCATATGAATTAATTTTTCTTAAATTTAAAATTCAAACGATCTTTCTGCTATTATAGATCTGATATAGCAAGAAAAAAAGCCTCGCTTTGAAAGTTAATATTTAGTGGATGTTCTTTCAATTACAATTTTTCAGTTATAGTTTTACTAAACTGTAGATAAAACAAAATTTAAACAATTATTAAAAATTTTGTAATATTTTAATATTTTTAAGCTCTAGAGGTTTATAGTCTGGAGCTAAAAGTTCAAGATAATTGAAAATTTTTTGTTAAAATATGTCAAGAAAAATCTAAAAGAGAATTTTTTGAAACATCCTAAAACTCATATCATATCTCTGTAGCGCGTTGAATGAAACAGACTGATGAAAAAAGGAGAAATAAAACTGATGAGTAGATATGCGTGTCACATAAATCATTTTACATACCGAATCAGTACTTGGAAATAACGCGTTTATATTTCCTCTTTCTAAAGACATTAAAGTTAGGTTTTAATGTAATTTCGATATCGACATTTTAATGAAATAAATTTTAGAAAAATTAAAAGTAATGAACTAATTTTAAAATAGATTAGTTTTATTTGCATAAATTAGATAAACTTCTAGTTTTATCTTTTATTAAATATTTTATTTTTATTTGCATTGCACTGTCGTCTCTCCTTCTGCATTGTCTTCTCTTCCTCTTAGAGTTCGCATATTTGTCCCTCTGTAACCCATTTCTCTTCAGTTTCCCTTTACATCATCGCTCCCCTTGAGCTTTCTCTCACATTCTGTTGACACTAACGTAACCAAAATTCGTACTGAAATAGACTCAGTGCATAACGCACTACTAACTAGAGTATTGTAATTTTGAATTATTACATTGGCTACCAGTTATAATCGTATAATATCGCAGAAATCTGCAGTGCTTTCGTATGATAATTACTGTCCATACTTTAGTTTAGCGTAAATATTGATTTATTTCCACTTTGTTTCGAAACTGTTGTCTTTTCAACAGCAAATCGATGCCAATAAATAAATTGGGTATTCTATTTCTGAATATCGGAATATATTTCTGAATCATTAATTATTACAATATTATTCAGGGTTGCCACAAAAATTTAATTTTGTTTTTCCCTGACTTTTTCTTGATTTGCAGACAAAATTTTAACTTTTTCCCTAACCTTAAAGAATATTTTGATTCACTCTAAAAATGACTGGATACACAAAAAAATGTTCTATTACATTTATTTACGAATTTCCTTAATTATAATGATGTGCACCGTCGATTATTGTCCGGTACACACCATTAGAACTCGACTGTCGATAAACCGGTTGTACTCGGAGAGGTTTTCTACAGTTTCCCTCTTCTCTGGCGAGAAAACCCATTGACGGGTGGTCCAGGCGGAATGCGAGTACTCCTAATAAAGTCGGCTGTAGACGCAAATTAGGTTAATATATAGAAAATTTCTAAGTAGTATGGTTATGCTTAATCCAAAAAGTATTTCTCGGGGACTCTTGTCGAAGTGCGTAAGGCCAATAGGGCAGGAGTATAAACAATAAAAAAAAACTTCTTTTTTAAAAAAATATATAGGTAATCACTATTATTTTTGCATGGGAACAAAGATTTTCAAAATTTCTAATTCAAATCTTTTAAAATTCAATAACTTATAATAATTAAATATGTGACCGAGTGATAAAATCATTATTTTATTTGATAAGAATATTATTGTTACTGTAACTTCTTTAAAACAAGTTGTTCATTTCATGACCATTTAGCTTCCTCAATATATAAAAATTGCGGTTTTGCAAACTTTTGAAAAACTATGTACAAAAGGGTTCGTCCAGAAGATTTGTTAAAAATAAAATGATATAAATCATTTATAAGTTGTTATATAAATATTTGGTGAAATTTACACTTTCATTTGCCAATTGGTTCTTTTTTATGATAAAATAATCATTTCAAAATATTAATATTAAATAAATTATGAAAAAAATTTGAATTTTTTGTGAAAAAGAAAAATATTTATTAATTTTACAAATTTTGATAAAATATATACTTTGTATACATCAATCGATTCGTTTTCTTGTCAGAAATGTAATTTTGAGAATAATTAATAAAAATATTAACAAATAAAAAAATTATTTCAAAAAATACAAAAAAAAATTATTTCTGAATTTTAAAAAAATTGTATTAAAAAAAATTTTGTAGATATTTTCGAAAATCCTTGTGTCAGATTTTAGGTATTAATGACTGCAATAAACCTGCAAAATTTCAGGACAATTCATCAAAATTTGTCTGAGATAATTTGTACACAATTTTTGTGACATACACACACACACACACATACATCTGGACATCTGCTCATAATTGAATATACATATGTTCTAGATGAAAATGAGTCCATATAACCTTCTTTTGAAAAATTGAAAATCGTCACCAATGCAAAGCTTCCTCCCGAGGAAGCAATTATTTTCATCATTTTAATTCAATTATTATTTTTTAGAATTTTTAACTGAAATTCTTCTTTAAATCAATTATTTTTAATAATTTTTGATAAAGTTCTTTTGAGAATATTTAAATTCATTTTTTTACAATTCAATTTTACGAACTTTTGATTATTCGGAAATTCTTCAATTAAACAATACATTAGAAAATAAAAACTTGAAATAATTTTAAAAAATTTCGATTAAGCTTTTTAAAAAATGTTAGTTCCATAGAATTTTTAATTAAAAGTAAGAAAAATTCAAATTTAAAAAAATTTTAATTTGACACTTTTACAAAATTCAATTATTTCTAAAAATTGCAATTATTAATAACTTCTCTAAAATTCAATTGTATTTAAAACTTTAACTGAAATTAATTTTTAAATCAATTTTTATTCAAAAATTTTAACGAGAATTCCATTATTTAAATACAAACATAGATAATTTATTGAATAATTGAATGTTTCTTAAAATTAAATTCTTATACATAATTGTATGAACAAATTTTTAAGTAATTGAATTCTTTCGATGAATTTTAATAACATTTATAAGAATAATTACATTTTTCTATTATTCTATTGTTAATAATTGAATTTATGTGTAATTTTCATTCTTTTAGAAAATAATTGAATATTCGTGTAAAATTTTGTCAAAATTGTTTTTAAATAATTCAATTCTTTTGGGAAATTTTATTAAAATAGTAGTATATTGTAAATCGTTGAACTAAGAAAAATTTTTGAAAATAATTGAATATTTGCAAGGGAGCGTTCACAAATGATGTCACATTTTTTTTTGGGGGGGGGGGGTCTCTACTAAACGTGACACAATGTATTTTTGCATGTGAAATTGCGGGATAGGGGGAGGGGGGGGGTCTAAAATCGCGAATAATTGCGTGACATCATTTGTGAACGCTCCCCAATGAATTTTATAAAAATTTTTGAAAATAATTAACTTTTACTACTTTTGAAAATAATTTAATTTTAAAACATTTGATTTTTTCTAGGTATTCAAATTCTATTTTAAATAATTGAATTCCTGTTAAATTTTAATTTTTTTGGAAAATAATTGAATGTTGGTGAAGAATATTATCAAAATATTTGTTTAATGCTTGAATTCTTTTGTGAAATTTTATTGAAATAGAATCGTTGAATAAAGAAAAATTTTTGAAAATAATTGAATTTGTGATGAATACTATTATTTATAAAAATAATTGAAACGAAAATTTTTTTTTAAATTTTTCAAAATAATTGAATTTCTGGAAACAACTTCAATATTTGTTAAGGAAGTTGAATTATTTCAAAACATTGCGTTAATATCTTTAAAATTGAAATTAGTTTTAACAGAATTGAAATTAAAATTTTTCAAAAAAATACTTCATTATTTATAAGTAATAATTTTATGGCAGTTCTTCAATAGAATTTAGTTATTAAAAATAAATTATTGTCAGAAATGGAAAAAATTGAAGGTTTTGTATTTGAATTTGTGGTAATTTTATAGTTTAGGAAGGCAAACAAAAAAGACACAAAAATTCATAATTTTCTTATAAATTCTAAAAATTTAATTTTTTCCAGTACTTTTAATAAAAATCCTTGACTTTTCCCTGGATTCCCTGATATCCCTGACCTGTGGCAACCCTGTTATTGTAATTGAGCCTCCGGATAGTATAACCACGGATGGAATTTTGACGGTAATTTTAGTTGGCCCCTGACTTCCACATATTGTCTTAAATAGTAGATTTTTCTCCAACGACGTTTTTTTCCTGAACCTATTTCATTTACCTTGCGACCCAGAATCGCTAATCTAGATTACGCTCTACTTTTTCAATCATCCATCTAAACCTTTCTGAGAAGAAAACTTTCCCAAGTTCAAAATTTAACTTCTTTTATATAAAATATATTTTGATGAAAACATTGTATATACATAAAAAGTATAGAAAATGCCTCGGAGGTTAACTTTTGAAAATGATATTACTTTATAGTGGAACCGTAACTTTTTGGTTGTTGGAATATTGGGGGATAAAAGTGAGTTACCACAAAACGGTTATTCCAAGGAAATTCTCTGTGAAAAGAACGTCAAAGAATGCAAAAAATGAACTCCAAGTCCCTTATCAAATTTCAGTACACTCTTGACGTAAACAGAAGTGACGTGCGCGGCCACAGGTTTCAAAAAGTTAACTGGTCCCGGTTTTTCTGAACGAAAATGTCGCGTAATCTGAGCACGTAGAGAACGAAGGGTTACTATTCAGGTGCTCCCTTGGGAGGAACGGCCAAGAATGAATCGCTTCGTACGACACAACGTCCGGAAAAGCGTGTTGTACAACCCCACGGCAATAGTCTTCTTTGCCCTTTCAAACTGCGCGAGAGTTTCTATTGTATAAACACTATTAAATTTGTGTCCGTGGATTACAAAACTTATATTTAGACTACTCGACGACGATATTTTTATTTTGTTAAAGGCTTACATCCCATTAAACAGCCAAAGAAAGTCGATATTTTAGGAATTTTTTATGAGAAAACTATTGACTATTTCAATTTCAAAATTAATGCACATATAAAGTGTACTTTGACCTTTATTTTAACATATTTTATCATTCATAATAGACAGGTAGAAAAAAGGAACAGACGCTCCGACAATGTTTACAAACTTGAATGTTGGATGTATCCCCTTAATTTGAATAACTGGTTTACCCAAACTTTTAGTTGAAAACGGAAAAAAGTAAAAAATTATTTATCGATTATACTTGAATTGCAATTATTTTATGCAAAAATGAAAATTCATTTTTTTCCACTACACTAAAGAAATGTGACGCGTGACAAACAAGTCTGGAGACTTTTATTGCTCGAAGATACATTTTTCTTGTACAAGAGAACTTTTTTGCTAATTTCCTCTTGACTGACAGAATAATCTTCAAACGAACCAAGGGGAAATAATTCAGCGTCTTATGTATATGGATAGAAATGAAAATAATTCCCCTTCGTGAATTAGTTTCAGAATATTCATTATATTTTGACTTTTCATAATTTTAAAATAAGAATTTTTACGCAAGATTTAAAAAAGAATGAAAAAGAAGAGAAAGAAAATTTATGACTTAAAATATTCGCAAACAAAAAAATGAAATGTGAAATTAACGATTTAGGTGTATAATAAAATCCGGGAAAAAATAAAAAAAGATAAATCCACGAACAATGTGAAAAATATGTCTCTCTCTTAATAATATCCTGAACGTGACGGATTCACACCAAGTGATTTGACGGACTTTGCGGTTTTATAACGGAAACCGATTACTCGGTGAATGCTTTTCAATTTCATAGGTCATCGGGTTCTTTTATCATTCGCGCAAAGGATGCAAAAGATAAAAAGGTAATGGGATCAACAGTTTTATTTAATTTTTGATAACAATTATTGATAATGAATTTTCTCTATTTGTCATTTGGGAATGGAATCTCTCCGAATAATGATTCGCAGTCATACTTTATTGTATTTTTCGCCGACTTTTCCCTGATTTGCAGACAAAATTTTGATTTTTTCATTAAGATTTTCGAAAATTTTAAATTGAAACTTTTTGAAAATTTTGTATTTCTTGGCGAAATAAAAAAGTATAGAGATTATTAGAAAAAAATGAAAGGATTTATAAAATATAGCCATTGAAAGAGTTTTAACTTTGTGAGCTTCGCCAATAATCGATGATGCCACAATCCTTTCATGTCACAGATGAATTGTTAGATTAATAGAGTGAATTTATCATTAGCAAAAGGCTAATGATGAATTGCATTTTCAATTATTCTACATTACAATGGTAGAATAGTATAACAAATTGCAATAAATCGTAAGAATTTTTGATCGTGCAAAATTAATGAAATTCCGGTAACAATTTCCGTTTGTAGGAATATTTTACTTCTGAATTGATATCCGTGACCTCGTTTACTGTAAATCCTTTCATAGTCGTAGAGACGCTATATATAATTTCATATAATTCTTGAACGAATTTTTCATTTCTTTCATACAATATCCATGCGATGTCTTAAAGTATTTTCGGTGGTAATTTTCTCAACATAATTGAAAAACGAAAAAAAGAAAAATAAGCAATTATGCGGTGAGAAATGAATAAAATAATGTATAACTTCTTAGGCCCAGAAGGTACGGATGATTATTTTAACGTTTAGTAATTACTTCCCTTTCATTTTTGCTCATCCTTACTTTCGCCATTAGTCTCATGAGAGTGGGGCAACATCTTGCGCAGATTAGAGATTCAGCAAATTTCACAAGGGAAACTCTTCCTTCAGAAGATAAAGATGGTTAAGGGATGATCCCCTCAGAATTGAAAATTTGTATCAAAAATGAATAATGGCTATGATTAAGTAAGTTTTTTTTGCACTTCATGTAAGAAATAATACGCTTCTCGAGATTCATTATACAGCAGGGAGTGAGGAAGCCTTTCAATATTAGTAAACATGTGCTTTTTGGAGCTAACTTTTTAAAGTTGTTGGACTTTAAAAATGTACAATTTGGGAAAATTGGTAATTTTTTAAAAATTATTGTTAAACATTGAAAGTTCTTCAGCACTATTTTTTAACTGCAGATTTTGTATTTACAGTGCGTCTGCAATACAAAAAGAAATATAAGTTATCTCCCTTTTTTTCTAAAACGTACAAATCTTTTTTGCACTTTTCACCTTGAGGCTGATCGATCTAGCAGCAAGACTTATATGCGAACAAGTCCTAGAGGATTTTTCTACACAAGGCGAAATTTTGTATTCAAAGGATGTTTCGGTGTAATGGCATGTCTTTCTAGAGACTGGTATATAACTGTTTATGTGTATACGTGTTAGTCGTATACTTGATGTGTAAACATTATGTATCTCGTATATTCAAATAATTCAAATGTCGGCCAGCACAACAACCCGTATTTAAATCAGAGACTCCTGCACACAGTTTTAACTAAATTATCTGCAATTTGTCGCACTATGTCTATATATGGGTGAATCTCCGCGTAGCGCACAATTTGGATTTTATTATTTTTGAAATTTTTTTGTCAAATTATGTAAAAGTCGATATAGAATTTTTAAGTTCAACATTCAAGAATAAATATTTGTGGTAGGCCAGACAAAATAATTATAATTTTCTTTTTTACAATAAACACCCATGTAAAATTGATTACACCATGACGCACAAGAAAAACTAATTTTTTAAGCAAATTATTATCGATTTTAAAAATTCTTTTTTTCCACGTATTTTGTTTTCACTTACTTTATACTACTAAACTTGTTTTGAGGTAAAATATAAATAATTATTCATTTTATTGCAAATATATTATGATTCGACCATGACGATTCTGTGATTCCCTATGCAACTTTCATGCTTGTAACACATATAAAACAGAAAAATAAATTTTTTTTATTAATTTCTTTTTTAGTAATTTACTTAGGAGAGTTTATTAATGCTTTTAATTAATGTTAAGTAATTTTTCGATTTGATTTTTTATGTAAATTAGGCAATTTTACAAAGTGATGACACCATGACGCGAAAACAGGGGACAAGAAATATCTACAAAAATATTAAAAAATAAATTTTTTTCCCCATAAGTGTTTTGTTTTTCTCAATTCTACTAATTTAGACAATAAGAAAATGTCAATATTCATTATATTTATTATTATATTTTACTAAAAAAAATAACATTTTATATATTAAATGGAAGTGGGCACTGATTACACCATGTCGATTTGGCACCTTAAAACAGATTTTTAAGCAAAATTATAAACTTTTAAATGAAAACGACTATAGACTTTTATTTGTTATCATGGAAATAAATATTTTATTGATAAATTTTTTTATCAATAAAATAAATATTTGTTATCCACGTTGAATTTATTAGAATATATGAAACTGATTTCTTAAAAAACATGAGGGACATTAAATTCTGCGCTACACGGAGAATCACCCATATGCCTATAGAAAAAATGTCTTCTTTATTTATTCGAAAATATATTTTTTATATCAATAATAAAGGTAAATAATGGACTTTTCATTAAATTTGTTGTTTGTTTATTCAACGATCGTAGTTGCAATACTCTATATTCGCCAGTTTTCGGTACAAGTATTTTCAATCAGTTATTGATGCCATTTTACAATGAATTTTGTTAATTCTTTTTTTTCTAATATTGACATGTTTCAAAATGGAGGGAAGGAAGGAAACTGATTTACGAGATTTAGAAAATGGACAAATATTGTCAACTTGATATTCGAATCACTCTCACATATAGGATGGAGAGAGTCATATCCGTTTGGATTGGTTTATCGATCCCTAGTTTCCGAAATATATATCACAGATCCATCCTGTGAATGATCAATTTGATTTGATCGTCTCTTTTCCAAATTCATGTATAGCAGATACTATCACAGTCTAATTTTCTTATTTATTTCTAATATTTTTAATAATTGTAGTTCCTTAATTTTCTGATGGGAAAAGATTTGAGGGATGGATTAAGAAGAAAGAGAACAGGTAGAAATTTGTGTTTTTTAGAATTGGGAGACTCTGCTCTCTTATTATTGCTTTCCCTTGGCGCATTCGAAATCCTCGTTAGGAGAAACGGTTTTTATCCAAGACTAACTTGAATGCCAGAGAAGTCGCCTAATTCGTGCGCTCCACAACGCATCCAAAAACGGCGTCTCTCCTCTTTCAGTAACTTCGTTTCCGAATCCTTCCCTCTCGCTTCGACCCTTTTCTCTTCTTATTCGAAAGCTCCATCCAACTCACAGGCCACCACCAACCCTCCATAATCAAATCCCACCCTAACCGCTCCACTCTCCCGCTCTACACCCTCTTCACACGAAAGGAATGTTAATGCGACAATGCCTCTGTTCTGACTCACCTCCAGCACCTTTACACTATCTGTCTACTCTGTCTTTTCTACTTGCATTTACGGTTATATATGTACACTTTTTCCTCGCCCTTTGTCTTGTTCTGTTAATTTTCAAAGAAACATTTTTGTCTCACTCTCGCTGTAAACTATATGAGGTATTAAATTTCTTGTCATTTACTTCGAGAAAAATTAGAATAATCCATTTTTTTATTAAGTTTTTTGACAAAAATATCCTCAATTATCATAAATCGTAATCACAGATTTCGCACTCGATAATTAATTTTAAAAAAGTAGCAAAAAGTAGCTTTCAAACTAAAAAAAAGTAGTGAAAAAATTTCCCTCACAGCACGGGATATCCCGTGATATCCCTAGGATATCTCAGGGAGATCGGAAATTTGGATATCCCAAGGACATCCACTGGATATCTCTGGAAGATCCCTGGGATATCCACGGGATATGCAAAGTTTTCTTTCGTGGGGCATCCCCTGTGGGATATCCCGCGTGGGATATGTCAGCGCATGCGCAGGAAACGAAATGCAATCGTTCCAAGTGTCAAAGAGTGTGTGTCAAAGAGCTGTGAAATTATATTTAACGCATTTAAATTAGAAAAAGTTTGTTTAGATATTTGTTGCATTAAATTAACGAAAGTGGAAAATAAATATATTTACACTGTAAAAAATTTAGGGAGTTAACGGACTCGGGAGTTGGGAGTGAAATTTTTCGAGTTAAAAATCAACTCCAAAAGAGAGTTAATTTCTAACTCCCTTTATTCAACACCCGCGCGAGTTATTTTTTCCTTGGGGAGTTAGCATTTGGGTGTGAAATTTTAACTCTCTTTATTTAACTCCCCTGGCATTAACTCCCTAATGAGTGCGACTTTTATAGACCCCCCGGGGGAGTTAAAATTTAACTCCCTTTTTTACAGTGTATCAATTCAGCTTAAAGTGTACGATTTTTTAGTTACTTTTTTTGGTAGATAATATATTAAATTATTCAAATAGATTAATTACTGAAAATCCAGTATACTTTCCCCTTTAAACAAGAAGAAATAAAATTTTATAAGTATGTACTCATATAATCTTACACGCGCAGGCGTCGACCTTCCCAGCTGTTGAGTGTCCCGTGCAGAAAATGCCCCACTTTGCCCTATTTAAAACAGGGTTCTGGTCGGGGCCTCGACAGTTTTCCCTATATTAATTTTTTTTTTTTTTAATAAAATTTTTAGAATTCCTTTTTGTTGTAGAAGCTATTAACAATGAAAGGCAATCATTATTTTAGTTATTTAATAATTTTTTTATTTTATGGGTTTGACTAGAATTCCTAGCCAGAACCCCAGGTAGGGTGTTCATTAGATTTTAGATAGGGTACTGATCAGGGCCTCGACAGTTTTCCTTGTTTAAATAAAGTGTAAAAAAATTAAATCTCCAAAATTACTTTTAATAAAAAATAATGAACAATTGAAGAATACAATTAAAGGGAGTAATTATACTATCGTTTTAATAATTTTTTTATTTTGTGGGTTTGACCAGAATTTCTGGCCATACCCCAAGTGAGGTGTTCACTAGATATTAAATAGGGCTCTGATCAGGGCCTCCGCAGTTTTCCTCGTTTGAATAAAGTGTGAATGAATTAAGTTTTTTAAATTAGTTCCCATAATAAAATTATAAACAATTGAAAAAATTAATTAAACGGAGTAATTATACTACATTTTTAAGAATTTTTTTATCTTATGGGTTTGACCAGAAATTCTAGCCAAAACCCTAAGTGGGGTGTTCACTAGATATGAAATAGGGCTCTGATCAGGGCCTCGACAGTTTCCCTCGTTTTAAAAGCATGTAAATAAATTTAATTTTTTAAAATTAACTTTTTTAAAACAGTTATTTGAATTAAAAAAGCGTGTTCTTTTAAAACACTTTACAAAATAATTATGGTAATATATTTAAAAAACGAAAATACATATAATTTTTTTTTCTTTAAGTACAATATTATAATAAAGTTTATTTATTAATGTAGGAAATTATTTGCTGATTAAGAATTTTTAATTAAGGAAGATTTCGCCTATATCAGCAATTAGTGACATCTATTAGACGTCAATTGAACTCTTTGGTTTAGAGTCAGGTGTTATTCTTAAGATAATTATTCCGATATGGTTGTCGGTAAATAATTATATTTTTTTTAATAATATTTTATTAATAATAACAACTAAATTATAAATAACGAATAATAATAGTTATTAAATAATTAATTATTATACATTTATTTAAAAATAAAAATTATGAATTTAAAAAATAATAATTAATAAACAATTATTAATAAATTATACTTAATGAATTTTAATAATTATTAATTTATAGGATGAATTTATCATTTGGTTTGTATATATATTAGGGGAATGTAGTCAAGGTTGGCCTACTGTCTAGGTAGGCCACTCGCGTTTTTTTGTCAAGTTCACTAGCGCCACCTACGCGCATTTTTGTCGAAGCTTGTCTTAGTGAAACCTAACTTTTTGTTCAATTACATTTTCGGAAAATCGAAAATTGTGTTTTCTGTGACGTCGGTACAAAAAAAGCTCAAAAAAAGTTTTGTGCATAATGTGAAAAACCATTAATAAAAGATAAAAAACAAATTGAATCGTCAAGGCAAGTATGCAGAAAATTTGTGGGACTCATGGTTGAAAGGAAAACAAAGTAAAAAATCGAATCCCGAAACGTATTTCTTTATGGTTACAACAATTCGGTAATGTTACTTACTGTCAAGGTCGGCCACTATGTGTTTAAAATGCGCAAAGTTGAGGACGAGCTACTTCATTTGCAAAAACTGCAATTCTGTATAACTCATAATATAATTGATCATCTTATTAATATTTTTATTTAATTTTATTAATATTTTAGTGCAAAAATTTTTTTTATTTATATTTATTTTTTTATATTGTTTATTGTTATTATTTTGTTATTTCATTAAGTTACAAACTGTAAACAATAAAGAATCAATTTTCCGTAACTCTAAACATGTCATTTTATTTTTTAACGATTAATGCCCTTTGAATTTTAAACATGGCCGACCTTGACTGTAATGGCCAACCTGGACTACAAATTTTTTTTTTTTTAAATCTTTATAACTTTTTCATTTTTAAACCTGTCAATTTACTTTGTACAGAAAAAATGTTCCTATTAAACAGGACTTTCCAACCATATACTTCAATTGTCCAAATTCATTTTTAAAAAAAAGTTATAAACAAAAGTCAAAAAGGTGGCCGACCTAGACTATGTTCCCCTATATTATTTTAATAATAATAATTATTTTATATTATATTAGCTTAAAGTGAGAAAATGATTCGGAGAGATTGTTAAATTTAACACCTTCAATATTTAATAACTATTTTTTAAACATAATTAATAAATTTGAATAAAATATTTATTAAATAAATATTAATTATTACTTTTACATTTGAAATAAAAAATTATAACCTTTATTAATATTATAAAATTAAGGAGGCAGAAAGGAGCGACAACCTCCAAAAGAAAAATGAATTAATCATAAAACCAAAAATTATATTTTTCAAAAATTTTTAAGTTTTTCTATTCTTGAAATTATATTATTTTTATCATTTTCACTTTTAAATTAGTCAAAATGACTATAATACCTCATTATGTTATGTATAAATATATGTTGTATATATAATAATGAATATGTTCATTATGTTTCTAATATAATAATATTTTTAATTACAGTAATTTTATTGTAATTTCTTTTGAATAAAATTAACCTCACAAAATAGGGCAATTTTTAGAAAAACTGACGAGGCCCTGACCAGTTTTTCCCTAAGTAGGGCATTGGTCGGGAACAGCGTCACACACTAGTCGGGCACTGGTCATCAGTTTCTCTACCCAGAGCCACACCAGAGATCGGGAAAACTGTCCAGTACCCTATCAGGCCCACATTTTAATTTCTGCACGGGGTCATGACGACCATGGCGTCGCGTCTTTAGATCAGAAGCGTGTGTTTTGCACTGTGTGATTATAAGTGTTGCTGTTTAATATGTTTAACTTTCACATTTTTTTAGTTTCTTGTAAATATCTTTAACCAATAAATATTTATCAGTAATAGACAAAATGAATTGACTAAAATTAGTTTAAACCCACACACAATAAATGTTTAGCGTTAAAAAAACATTTTATTGAATTCAACTAATGTTTATTAAATCACAAAAAAATAACTTTGATATTAGTCAAATAATCTTTTATTTTTGAAATAATTTTTTTCTCATTCTGGATACAATTTAATAATGGTTTTTCAACTCTTTAAAGCTCTAATTATTTCTCAACATATTACTATATTCCTCACGTGGCATATCCCGTGTGGAGAATATTTGGATATCCCGCGCGAGTCTCCCATGGGATGGAAATTTGGATATCCCAGGGATATCTCTGAGACGTTACAGATATCCAAGGAATGTCCCTGGGATATCCCAATATCCCGCGAGATATCTCTAGGATATCCCTGGGATATCCTTTTGCTCAGAGGGTTCTATCGAAAAATGAAACTTGACGACCAAAAAAACTCGTCTTAGACACTTCACAAAACTGACAAGAATTCCATTCTATATTTTATTTTCCTGACTTTTACCTTATTTTCATCAAAAATATTTACTTTTTTCTTATCCTGCTAATAAATTCAATTCCTTCAAAGAATTTTATTATTCATGACAGAATTTAAATATTTATAAAAATAATTTAATTCTTGCGAAGAATTTTATAAAAATTTTTAAATAATTCATTTCTTTCGACTAATTTTATGTAAATTCTAATTTAAATAATTGAATTTTGTTTGGAAATTTTATGCAAATGGGTAGATACCTATTAAAAATCATTGAATTGCGAAAAGTTTTCAAAAATAATTCAATTTTACAAAGAATTCTATTCAAAATTTTAACAATAATTGAGGCCTTGGATCCAATAACTCGCCCCACACTCGAAGGCACGCGCTAATACCAGTCGGGTAGCAGTGAGTGGCCCAGAGGCGCTCACTGCTCACTGACTGGCAGTTGCGCGTTCCTCCGAGCGTCGGGCGAGTTATTGGATCCAAGGCCTCATTGAATGTCTGCGTGGCATTTTATTAAATTTTTTTGGAAAGAATTGAATTCTTAAAAAGCATTGTATTATTTATGAAAATAATTGAATTCTTGCGGACGAATTTATTATAACTTTTTAAAATAATTGAATTTCCAAGAAAAAATTAATTACATACTTTAAAAAAAAATTGGATTTTTGTTATTATGTTATTTATGAAAATAATTGAATTTGGCAAAGAATTTTATTAAAATGACTCAAAATAATTGAATTTTCGGAAATATTTATGTCATTTATCAACATAATAAATTGTTTTCGAAGAATTATTTATGTAAAGAATTGAATTCTTGGGAAGAATTTTATTAAAATCTAAAAGAATAATTGAATTATTTAAAAAAAATGTCAATAAAAATTGTATTTAAAATAATTAATTTCTTTCGAACAATTTTATTTAAATATTTGAAAATAATTGAATTCTTGTGACAAATTCTAATATTTTTGTAAAGAATTGAATCCTACAAAAGAATTTTTAAATAGTTAATTTTTTCGAGGAATTAAAAAAAAGTTTTTAGGAATAATTACATTTTTTGAGCAATTTCTGTAAAATGTATTAAAAATAATTGAAATCCTGCAATGAATTTTATTATTTATGAAAATAATTTAATTCTTGCGGACGATTTTATTAGAACTTTTGAAAATAATTGAATTTCCAAGAAAGAATTAATTTATTACTTTTAGAAATAATTGAATTCTTGTGATGAATATTGTTATTCATGAAAATAATTGAATTTTGCAAAGAATTTTATTAAAATACCTCGAAATAATTGAATGTTTGGAAATAATTTTGTTATTTATCTATATAATTGAATTGTTTCGAAGAATTATTTATTTAAATAATTGAGTACTTGGGAAGAATTTTTATAAAATCTAAAAGAGTAATTGAATTATTTCAAAATAATTTCATTTAAATTGTATTTAAAATAATTGATTTGTTTCGAACAATTTTATTAAAATGTTTGAAAATAATTGAATTCCTGAAAGAAATTTTAAAATTTTTGATAAATTTTTTCAAAATATAATAAATATTATGAAAATTTTATTTTAAATAATATTGAATTCTTGTGGAAAACGTTATTTGTGAAAATAATTGAATTCTTGCTTAGAATTTTATCAAACATTTAAAAAAAAAAATTGAATTTCTTTGAAAAATGTAATTATTAGTGAAAGTAATTGAATTATTGTGAAGAATTGTATAAAAATTTTGTTAAATAATTGATTTTTTCGAAATTTTTTTGAAAATGGTATTCTAAATCGATTGAATTCGTGTGGAAATGTTACACAGAGAGAGAATATATATTAAATTTTGTAAAAATATTTTCAAATTGGGGAAAAAGTGCGACAAAGCGAAATTTTGATATAAAAAATACTAAACTTTAAAAAAACTTATGTGAAATTTAGTATAATTATATCAAATATCAAGAATATTAATTAAATTCTAATATATAACTTTAATAAATTTCACAAAACTTTTTTTAAAGTTTAGTATTTTCTATATCAAAATTTCGCTTTGTTGCACTTTTTCCCCATTTTTAAAATACTTTTACAAAATTTAATATATATTCTCTTTCCGTGTATTATTTATGAAAATAATTTAATTTTTGGTTGAATTTCGTTTTAAAGAATTTGATTATAATTTTTGAGAATAGTTTTTTGATTTCTAGTATTAGCGAATTTAAAGTAGTGGAAATTATCAAAAAACAGAAATAGTAGCATTTAGTGGGTGAAATCTAAAAAAAGTACCCAAATAGTAGCATAACGTAGAAAATTAGTTAATAGTAGGTTTTAGTAAATGAGTGCGAAACCTGTAATCGTCTTTCACGTTCGATTCTTTTAGACCAGATTTTATAAATTCAAAATGGTCGATCTAATATGGCGGGTAGATTTAAAAAAATTGAACCGTAATTCCATTCTTTTATGTACTTTATTTTAGCTATTTTTTTGTCAAAAAGAATTAACAATGAAAAATGTTTCACGACGAAAAGAAAAAAAAATAATATCTCATTTCTTGTCATTCTTATTCAACATTTACAAAACACTTTTTATTCTGAATGTAAAACAATTATATCTTGGAGGTATAAAAGAGGATTGAATTAAAATAATATAACATGGAGCGCATCTAAATGTAAAAGAGACTTCGCAGGCGTATTTGAATTCCTGAAGGAATTTTCACTCTTTGATCCTGAAACCTATCTGTTCTTCATGACCCAACGGTATAAACCCTCAGCGAACAAATTATCAACTTACAGATGTAAATTCAATTTCACTCAGACATGAGACATACAGAAGAAAAGGTGGTGTTATTTCAATCAGTGTACAAATCGACAATTGTGCTTTCGAATAATGTACTGCTAGAAATCGGATTATTTGATTCAAAGAAAGATTGTGTAAATCAAAGAAATTTGTACATTGCTAGTGGATCAAAGAAAAATTTCTCTAACTTGATAATATTATTCGGTTACTTCCTTTTTGTTCACTCAAACACTTTTTTTTATTTAAATCTAATAAATAAATTGACTAATTAGAATTTTTAGCTAAAATGATAAATATCTTATTTCGAAATAATTAGCAAAAAGAAATAAGTTCAAAGAGTTAATATGAAAGTTTTGAAATATTAAGTTTTCAATGTTTGATGGTTTAAAAATTTTTTTTTTTGAAGGAAAAACATTTCTTGAAACTTAAAATTATATTTTCTCTTAGCTTTTACCTCATCTCTTCTTTATTGTTCTTATTTCTGTTTCTTTTTTGTGCAGTTGAAAATATCTCTTCTAGGAGACTTAGTGAAGGTTCTTGTGTCTTTTTCATTTTTATTTTATGACCTCCAACGAGTGACTCCTTGGAGACTCTCACTTGTCTTTATAAAAGCTTCTTAATTACTTGGATCGTGGTCTCGTTGTTGCACTAAATTTATCATCACCTGCTGCCACTCAAGATGCTTCAGATGAAAGAGATCATCTCCGCGTTGTCTCGTTAGTTACATTGCGACCTAGTTTCATGCTGTTCGAACTATAAACTTTGTTCGAACAATCATGTTCTCAGGTATATTCGCGAATCAAGCTTGATTCCTTATCTCTGACATCACTCACTTTGTTCATACGTGGAACTCCTTATATCAAAGTCGCAACTTGTCTCTATCTCGAAAATTCATTTAGTGTATTTTAGTATATTTTTCAATATTACATAATAATTCTTTCTTATGATATTTACACTTCATTTTTAGCACTCTGTACAGTGAATTGCACTATTAAAATTAATTAATTACTATATCAGAAGATATATTTTTGTGTTTAATTATTAATCTTTAAAATTAGAAGGGTGTAACTGAAACAAAAGTCCCTAAATCATGATATAACTGATTACAGCGTTGCCACACAAAATCAAAAAATTCAAGTTATAAATTTGGAAAGTTTGGGGCAAGTACGGAAAAGTACAGCAAAGTATGGGAGATTCAAAAAATGGTTTTTTTGGGAAATATTAAGTCTGAAAATTAAAATTCTATCTTTTTGGAGTTTGGCAAAGTACGGAAAAGTACAGAACAGTATGAGAGAGAACAGTATGAGTCTTTTTGGTGTTCGGCAAGGTATATGTAAAAGTACAGCAAAGTATAGGAGAGTAAAAAAAGGGTTTTTTGGGAAATATTAAATAAGAAAATTAAAAATCTGAATTTTTGAAGTTCGACAAAGTACGTAAAAGTTCAGAGTAAAATAGGTTTTTTGGAAAAAATTTCAGATACCAATTATTATTTAGAAATTATTTAATGAATAATTTTATTTGAAAATTTCAAAAATAATTAAATATTATAAGAGTTGCGTTTACAATTTTCATAAGAAAAATTAATTTAAAAAGGTTTCAATTTGAAAATTAAGAAAATTACTAGAAAGAAGTCAATAATTCTTGAAGCTTGTAATACATTTCTTAGAAGAATTTAATTATTCTTAAAATTTTTTATAAATTTCTTGTCAAAATTTCAATTATTTGAAAGTTTAATTATTCTTTTAAATTTTTGATAAATTTCTTGGCAGAATATCAATTGTTTTCAATAAAATTCCTCAAAATAATTAAATTATTTTTTAAAATGATGATAAATTTCTTATCAAAATTTCAATTATTTTCAGTAAAGTTTCTTAGAATAATTCAATTATTTTTTAGAATTTTAATTTTTTAGATTTCTTTGCAGAATTTCAATTATTTTGAATTTTTTTTGTATGAATTGAATAATTTTCAATAAAATTTTTCAAAAGTATTCGATTAAGAACTTAGTTTTTTGAAAAATTTTGATAATTCAAATTCTTTAAAAATTAGTTGAATTTCTTAATATATTTTTATATTTAATTAATTATTAAAAACAATGGATTTATAGAAGAATTTGAATTAAAAACTCTAAAAAAATTGAATTTTCGAAATAGTTGAATTTTTGAAAGATTGATTTGAAAAAGAATTTTAGTTAAAAATTTTAAAAAATAATAATTGAATTGAATTGAAATGATGAAAATACACCGAAAAAAATGTTTTCAATTTTAGACGATTCCTCTTCTTTTGCAGCATTTTTTCCTCTTACATATTGGCACGAAATTTTTCCTTACTAATTGAGAGGATTTTCCTCTTTTATATTTTCTATTAAATGTATAAATTTGTTTCAATTTAAAAGAAATAATTTAAATCAAAGAAGAAAGATTAAAATTCATCTTTTAGTTAAAAAACTTTTAAATATATGTGGACGTCCGCATGAAAAGGGACCGCTTTGTCGGTTCTAGATTCCGAGATATTCGCAATTTACTAATTTTGAAGAAAAATATCGAAATTTTTTTTATCTTTTTTTCTTAATCTACAGGGTCTACCACGTCGATTCATGCAGTTTTTATTAATTTATTGACACTCTAAGTATTTTATTTCGTTGTTAGAAAAAAAAATGAAAAGGGACCACTTTGTCGGAAATCTGTTATTTTTTCATTGTTTCAAAACGAAGGGAGGGAAAAATTCGAAACCTATTGATTTTCAATCTTAAGGGTGTACTAGACTTAAAACAACTCTTATCTGAATAACTTCCCAGAAGAGCCGGAGAAATTCGCGTTACAATTTTTAATTTCGTGTTTTTGGAAAAGGAATTTTTAATTTTTTTTAAGATTTTTTATAATAAAGTCGCTTAAAAAATTTTTTTAGGCTACTTTTCTTTTCTTTGCTTGAAATAACTTTAAAAAATAACACCGAACCTTTAAATTCGTTAAATATTCCACTTTATTAATTAATAACCGTATTTTTAGAAAAGGGACCACTTTGTCGGAGATCCATTATTTTGTCATTGTTAAAAAATGAGGGGGGGGGGAATTCGAAACCTATTGATTTTCAATCTTAAGGGTGTACTAGATTTAAAACAACTCTTATCTGAATAACTTCCCAGAAGAACCACAGATATTCATAATACAATCTTTGATTTCGTTTTTCTCGAAATGACGTATTTGATACTCCAAACTTTAAAATTCTGTAACTCATCGAATTTTTTACCAAAAAGGTTGTAAGACCACTCAAAGTTTTCCAAATTTTGTCAGGAATTCGCCCATATAGATAAGTCCAATAGTGCCAAAGTGGTCCCTTTTCATGCGGACGTCCACATATATACAAAAATTCCTCTTTTTTGTAGATGAATATTCGTATCCCGTGTAGAAATTTAACTATGGCCCAAATCTGGGCCAGATCTTTTGATCATTGTGTAGGCCATATCATGGCATGAAATACCTTCCCAGATCGGGCCCAAGTCTGGCCAGACTTGGGCCCGATCTGGGAAGGTGTTTCATGCCATGATATGGCCTAGATATGGCAATTTCTACACGGGATATATTGAAAATAAATTGTTAAAATAATTGTCAAGCAGAATGTTTTTCTCACTTTGAGATTTTATTCTTTTCGGTGTAATTTTGATAAAGTTACAGTAACAGTATTCTTATAATATAAAAAAATGATTATATCGCACTCGATCATCTTTAATTATTATAAAATATGAAGAAATTGAACACTCCGAGTCGAAGACTCGGAGCGATCGATATCTTCATGTATTATAATAATAATATGTTATTAAATTTTAAAAGGTTTTAATTTGGAATTTTTGAAAATCTTAATTTCTATAAAAAATTAAGAACGATTAAATATATATTTTAAATTTTTAAATAAAACTATTGATTTTTCTGCATAATTTTACAATTGAGGCTCCCAATTCAAGAACCGGTCGGACGCTCGGACGACACGCGCAACTGCCACTCACTGCTACCCGACTGGTACTAGCGCGTGTCTTCCGAGCGTCCGACCGGTTCTTGAATTGGAAGCCTCAATTAAAAAAATTCGCAAAAAAATGTGTTAGAACATGTTGTTGAGTAAATAATAAATTTTAGAGTAAATCAAAATATTTGTCAGGGTTAGAATAAAGTCAACATTAGGGTGGTCCAAAAATACAAAAACATCCTTAACCGACTGAAAAAAAAAAATTTTCTCTAGATTTTATAATAAATTTACGAAAAATGTTTTTTTCTCATTTAAAATACATAAGAAAATTGAGGGGCTTTGAGGCACGGGTTAATATTATTTTATTATGAAGAAAAAAAACAGGGGTATTTTTTTTCCTACAAACTTCAATTCTGGGGGGTGAGAGCAAAAAAATTCTGACTTTTAGTTTTTTGGACCACCCTAGTCAACATTCTGTCTAGAAATCAGGGAAAAACAAAATCATATTTTTTTGACAACCTTTGAAACTTAAAAATTTTCTCAAAATTTACTGTTTCGGAAAATTCTAATTCTTCCATTTGAAAGGAATTAATTTTGTACAGATTTACATTTTTCCATAGTGTAACAGTGAGGAAAAATCTATAATATTTCTTATTCATTGAATCATCATTGAAAATGTTATTTTTAAAATTTAAACATTCTCCAGACTCATGTGAAACTAGAAACGACGGGGAACCCAAATTGTGGAGAATAATGTGGGTTGTGGGCTAATTCAGATGGAAGTTAAACAATGTTGCCGGTGCATGCTCTGTACACTTGCACTAGCGTGGTCTGCACAGTTAAGGCAAGAGTGGTCTTAAATTCATTGCAAACCTTACAGTCCTTTTGACTGCCATTCCCTGCAGAATCATTCAAATTTCAAACAATTCTAAGTTATTAAACATTGGAACATTTTTCTTTAAATTTAAATTTTACCCTTATGCATCATTTGAAAAGTTGAAGATTTTTCAAAGATATATTTTTATCCTCTCTTTCTGTCTCCATCTATTAACGAAAGTTTATAATTACGTTTTTTGTACCCGTTCCTTTTGGAAAAAAGACTTTGCAAAAGTCTTCTCTCTATATTATTTTCAAATGGCTTTTCAAGTTTTGATATTAAAAGGAAGAGGTTGAAAAGAAGTTACAATTTTCAGTGTATGAGGAAAATGAAAAATAAAAGTCCAGTTATGAAGTTTCGTATTTTATAAATCCTCATGTCGAATGGACAGATTAGCAGTTCTCGGCTGATTTTAAACGTTCATAAACTGCCTCGTTTTTGCGCCAAAGGTCTACGTGATCTCCGTCGACACTTCCTGAAAAGTGCGGAAGGAGTATATTCAGCCGCTTTATAAATCTCGCCGAGTTTCCAAGCAAGGGATTAAAATTCCATGAGAATTCCGGTTCGGGGTCAGGAAATGTTGAAAGTTTCAACTAACCAAACGACGACAACCACTATGTGTGTGTGTGGCTATATCAAAAGCCCTGTCACATTAGAGGCAGTCTCTAGATTAGATTCCGAAACTTTCATTACACGATTACAAATTTTTATTATTCTCCCCAACTTTCTTCTTCAATAAGAGAAAATTCTCTTTGTTCTTGATTTTAAATTTTCAATGAAAATAATATAATATTGGTAGTTATGGATGTCCTGAGGTTCTAAAAACATCTTTGCAAATGAATACAATTTCAAAGATATAATAATAATTACTTGGAGCATAATAATGATGGGAATGAAATAGTTTGAGGTAGATGATATAATTTTGATTAGGACAGTTTCAAAGGCTCTTGGGATTACAAACAACCCGACAAGTATTTCTTTGGATCTCGAAATGAACTGTTTCTATTACAGCCTCAGAAACCTGATCTGCGTGCATTTCTCGAACCGACAATAACGGAATTAATTACAAATGGAAAGGATTGCTTTGTGCGACACCACAACCTTGAAGAGGCATCCTCTACCATAAAGGACAGGTTTGTTTCCCTTGGTAGACTTTAGCTTTGCCAAGAGACGACGCGATGGCCTGTGTGCATACATTTTGGTCGCTGGAGAACAGTTGAAACTGACACACTAAATTAAACTGAATAGCCATCTGAGATCAGTGCTACTTGCAAGATCTAAGGAATCCCTCTGCTTGATATTTAAATACACTCAAAATCCATTATATGGAGCAGAGTGTAATTGTATATACCACAAACAATTAAATACAAATATTTCTCCAAAGACAACAATTTAGACTAATGGACATGTAATTACATATCTATTAGTTGTATTAGTGGTATCATTTGTATTATTTTTATGGTATTTAAAGCTCATTTTTGCTACAAACTTACGTTCCTATCGTTTTGCGTGCTAAATAATGCTGTTGAATAGTGGGTACAACAATAAAAGTTATCGAGAATAAAATACAATTCAAAGTAAACAGCACGTAAATAATCATAAGAATCCTTTCTATTATTTCTTCTTCTTCTTCTTCTTCTCCCCTCTAGAGCATGGAACAACTAAAACGCGTTTCTTCAGGCAGAAGTAACTTAAGTGCGGAATATGAACCTAGAAAAGTTCTCTCCTCCCTCTTTCTCCCTTTACAAGTACAAGTTTTATTCTTACCCGTTTAACTCAAGGTTCACCTCAAATTCGTCTTTGTTAAATCGAACATTTTAGAGGGAACTATATTTTTGTCCATTTATTCAGGCGCACTTCCTTTATTCCCCTCTTTTATTTATTACTCTTCGTTAAGTTTTTCAATTTTCCTCATAATCAGCAGGGTTGCCACAAAAATTTTATTTTATTTTTCCCTCACTTTTCCCGGATTTCCAGACAGAATTTTCATTTTTTTCCCTGATCCCAAGAAATATTTTGATTTACTCTAAAAATTATTAGATATACTCAGGGCTCGAACCAGTGAAAGTATTTAAAGATACGGACTTTACGGACCAATTATTGACAAAAATATAGCCAGTCCGAGTCAAATAAGAAAACATTTTACTTAAAAGTATAAATTAAATTTTTCATAACTATAAAACATGAAAATATCGATAACTCCGAGTCTTCGACTCGAAGTCATCGATTTCTTCATGTTTTATAATAATTCAAGATGACCAAGTGATAAAATCATTTACAACTCAATTATTATTTACAAGAATTTTTAACTAAAATTCTTCTTTAAATCGATTATTATTTTTAATAATTTTCGAAAAAGTTCTTTGACAATTTTCAAATCCATTTGTTTACAATATTCAATTTTGCGGAACTTCAATTGTTCGTAAATTCTTCAATTAAATAAATATTAGAAAATAAAAACTTAAAATAATATTTAAAAAGTTCAATTAAACTTTTTCAAAAAAATTAATTTCAAAATTAAATTATTTCTAAATAATCACGCCTTCAATATTCAATTACTATCTAAAATTTTAACAGAAATTCATGTTTAAATAAATTTTTATTAGAAAATTCTACTAGAATTCAATTATTTAAATACAAAAATAAATAATTTATTGAATACTTGCATGTTTCTTAAAATTAAATTTTTATAAAGAATTTTAAATAACTGAATTCTTTTGATGAATTTTATTAAAATTTTTAAGAATTTTTTCGAGGAATTCGATTAAAATTGTATTAAAAAAATAATTGAAATTCTGCAATGTGTTTTATTATATTTATGAAAATAATTGAATCCCTAAAAAGAATGCTATTATTTACAAAAATAATTGAATCCCCGTAAAAATTTTATTATTTTTGAAAATAATTGAATGATTGCGAAGAAATTTATAAAAAAATTTGTAAATAATGAAATTCCTGTGAAATTTTTATTGTTTTTTGAAAATAATTAAAAGTTTGTGTGGAATTTTATTAAATTTTTTTTTAATAATTGAATTCTTTTGGAAAATTTTATGAAAATAGTAGATATTGAAGATAATTGAATTTCTGCGAAGAATTTTATTACTTTTGAAAATTATTGAATTTCTGCAATCATTTGTAATTTCTCTAAAATTCTCAAAATTATAAAATTCTTCTTCAACTCAATTATTTTAAATAATTTTTAAAAACGTTCTTTGAGGATTTTTAAATCCATTTATTTCATATTGTTTATTCGAAAATTTATAAAAATACAAATTTTTCAAGATTTGAATTTAAAACCTTTTCAAAATTCAATTATTTCTAATAACTTCTATTATTTGTAACCTCCATAAAATTCATTTTTTAAAAAGTTTTCAACTAAAATTCTTCTATAAATAAATTATTTTAAATAATAATTAATTCAATATACATTAAAAACTTTAACTTAATTTCAAAACAATTTGAATTATCAAATTTTTTTTAGAAAACTAAATTCCTTATAATTTCAAAGAAAATTCATTCGCAACTCAAATTTTCTAAAAGTCAAAATAATTGAAATTCTGCAAAACAAATTTAGCAAAATTTTTAAAAACAATTGAATTCTAGTAAAAAGTTAAAATAATTGAAATTCTACAAAACAAGTTTATCAAAATTTTTGAAACTAATTTAATTCTGATATTTTATTAATGTTGTAATGAAAATAATTGGATTCTAGTAAAAAAGTTAATATAATTGAAATGACAAGAAATTTAAAAAAAATTTTTAGAATAGTTCAATTTTATTGAGAATCTTTATTGAAAATAATTAA
The DNA here is from genome assembly GCA_032872505.1 of Leptopilina syphax. Taxonomy (NCBI): domain Eukaryota; kingdom Metazoa; phylum Arthropoda; class Insecta; order Hymenoptera; family Figitidae; genus Leptopilina; species Leptopilina syphax. Next base: position 24,907,376 of record CM065469.1, on the reverse strand, counting down.
AATTCTATTAAAAAATCTATAAAATTTGTTAATAATTATTGAATTCTTTCGGCAAATTTTATTGAAAATAATTAAATTTCTAACTAAATTTATTTAAAATCGAAGTTTTCTAAAATTTGAAATTAAAAGCTTTAAAGTTCATCTATTTATAAAGATTGTAAACGCAATTTATTCTTTTGAAATCCAATTAATTTTGAAATTTTTAAGTACAATTATTCATTAAATAATTTATAAGTAATAATTTTATGATAGTTCTTCAAGAGTTAAGTTATTTAAAAAGAAATTATTGTCAGAAATAGAAAAAATTGAAGGTATTGTATTAAAATTCGTAGTAATTTTATAGTTTACGAGGCAAACAAAAAAGCTACAAAAATTCAGAATTTTCTTATGAATTCTAAAAATTTTAATTTTTTCTAGTACTTTTAATAAAATTCCCTGACCAATTTGACAAATTATTTAAATCATATAAATCTTTTTTGAGGTCAAATAAAATTTTGTTAGAATAACCAACAATTTAAATTTATACAACAAAATAAAGCATCTGATTCAAACATAATTTTCTCTCAGTGTATATTTTCAAACCGTGTTATATTGAAGAAAATCTTTCAAAAGATTTCGTGAATCAGTCTCGTTGAATTCTGTTCAATAAGAAGAATTTTTCAGTTCAATGAATCATCTCACCAGAATAAGTACAAGGACGAAAAAAAATTATGCTAACTGATTTTGTGTAAATTTGCGCGGTTAAAAATTGATTTTATAGAAGGGGAAAAAAATAATGATACATCACGTAATAGAAAGAAAAGAGTATCGAATTTACATCCTTAGGGAACACTTTTTACGTGTTTGAGTTAGATTTCCTTCTATTTTAGTGGTGAATAGACTGAGACGGGTTCGAGTTCCAAGTCAATGCTTGTCGTCGCAATAAGGATCGGAGTGTCACCCCGTTCCCAACTTTCGTCTCAGACTTCCCTTTCACCTTTATTTTCCCCCTTTTTCACGTCTTTCTCATTCTCAGATGCAGGGATGTTTTGCATTTTAAGAAGGTGTCGAATCCCCTCTGCTCCTCGATTCGAAGCACTCGCTTCTTCCTTCGTCCTTTGCAGACGAAAAGTCGAATAAAAAGAAAAAAAAGTAATGTGCAAATGTTCTTCCATGAAAAGAGAGAGAGAGAGAGAGAGAGAGAGAAAAAAAGAAAGGAGGAAATAAAGGGAAATCCTGGAGAATTCAGATTCTTGTATCGAATTTCTCATTAGTTTCTCAATTAAATAAATAGTTGTCAATTAAAAATCTATGGTATTTTTAGGATTGAGTTATTTTAAAGGCGAAAGAAAAATAATTATGAATTATTTAAAGAAACGATTTTTAGTTTATTTTAATTAACTATTAAGGGCATGTTCAACCAGCCAACTTCAATTAAATACATGTATTAATATTCGCCCGATTTTCTTAAAAAATATAAAATAAATTTTGACAAAATATAAGAAAAATAGTATTTTATTTATTGATTCATGGATCTCTAGTCCAATAAATAAAAAAATTTGCTTTTAAATATTATTTTTCATTAAATAAAAAGTTTGATATTTTTCAAGAAAAAAAGAGAATCGAGCACAAATTAGCATTTTAAAAAATGAATAAAATATTTTTCTATTTAAACTTTCATTTCTTTGACAATTTTCGATAAGAGAAGACAATCGAATGCAAATTTTCATTGAAAAAAAAAGAATGTTTAAATAGAAAAATAGAAAATTAGTTTTTTTCAATATTAATTTGTATTCGATTGTCTTTTTTTCTCAAAAAAATATCTAACTTTTTATTAAATGAAAAATAATATTTTAAAGCTAATTTTTCTATTAATTGGACTAGTGATCTAAGCGTTTACATTTGAAACAACATTTCCCTTAATGTTATCAATATTTATTTTATACTTTTTAAAAAAATCAGTGGGAATATTAATACATTTATCAATTGAAGTTGGCTGATTCCACATGTTCTAATTACCTTCAATAATCTGATACTTCAGTTTTCATTTTAAAGTCAACTTTTGTGTATGCTTTTGTTTTTGTTTGACAAATCGAAAATATGCAGATATTTTTTCATAATTCATAATAAAATAATATTAGAAATTAGAAAGTTTAAAAAATATTATGATTAACAAATAAAAAATATATCCATTTTGTTTATTATATGCTTTTTTCTATAGTAAATTTCGCTTCACTGATTTAAATTGAGCAAATTTTCCTCCTATTTATTTATAAAAAATAGAAAATATTGTTAATTGTTAACAAATTATGATTAAGGAATAGAAAATATACCTATTTTATGCATAATTTTTATTTCTCAATAACATTATTCACAAACTCATTCCTTTCTTTTGAAAAAAAAATATTACATTTTCCTATTTTTTAATATTTTTTTTAGAAAATTCTCAACTTTCATAAGGAAATAATTTGCATCATTTCCATTTCTTAATTACAATTGTTTTAATAAAATTCAAAGTTTTTTAAAAATAAAGAGAAAAATTTTTATAAATTCTATTTGTCAATTATTATTTTTCCGTAGAAATTAAGATACTAAAAAATTTCAAATTCAAACCTCTTTGAAATTCAACAACTTACCTATAAGAATTCGTAACTAAAATTCTTCTTTAAATCAACTATTTTTAATATAATTTTTGAAAAAGTTCTTTGAGAATTTTCAAATTCATTTGTTTACAATTCAATTTTACGGAATTTCGATTATTCGGAAACTCTTCAATTAAATATTTATTAAAAAATATAAACTTAAAATAATTTTAACAGAATTAGAATTAAAATTATTGAAAAAAATTATTTCTACAAAATTGTTAATTAAAAGAATGAAAAATTAAAATTTTCAATGATTTTAATTTTAATTGAAAACCCTTTTAAAATTCAATTATTTCTAAAAGTTCATGTCACAATGATTTTAATATTCAATATTATTTTATTACCTATCTAAAATTTTTATTAAAATTTAAAATTCATTTTTAAATCAATTTTTGTTAGAAAATTCTACGAGAATTTAATTATTTAAATACAAAAATAAATAATTTATCAAATTATTCTCAAAATGGGATTTTCATAAAAATTTTTTAAATAATTTCATTCTTTCGACGAATTTTAATAAAATTTTTAAGAATAATTACATTTTTCGAGAAACTTGAATAAAATTGTATTAAAAATAGTTAAAATCCTACAAAGGATTTTATTATTTATGAAAATAATTGAATTTTTGCAATGAATTTTATTGAAAATAAAATATTTAAGAATAATCTAATTCTTGAATAGAATTTTATTATTTATAAAAATAATTGAATTCTTGAATAAAATTTTATTATTCATAAACATAATTGAATTCATGGATAGAATTTTATAATTTATAAAAATAATGAAATTCTTGCAAAGAATTTTAAATAATTGATTTTTATCGAAAAATTTTATGCAAACTGTGTTTTAAATAATTAAATCCTTTTAAAAAATATTATTATTATTTATGAAAATAATTGAATAATTGCGAAGAAATATATCAAAAACATGTAAATAATTGAATTCCTGAGAAATTTTTATTATTATTGAAAATAATTAAATGTTTGTGTAAAATTGTATCAAAATTCTTTTTTAATAATTGAATTAATTAGGAAAAGTAATTATCATTAATGTAAGAAAAATTTTTAAAAATAATTGCAATTTTGCAATGAATTTTATTAAAATTGTTTTGAAAATAATTGAATTTCGGCGAAGAATTTTTTTTATTTACAAAGATAACTGAAATTTTGACGAGAATTTTTTTTTTAAATTTTGATAACAATTGAATTTCTGCCAAGAATTTTATTGAATTCTTTTTATTTAAAAATAATTGAATTTTGTAAAGAATTTTATTAAAATTGGAAGCTTTGAAATTTATTTATTTTTAAAAATTGTAAATCAGAATTTTCTTATAAATTCTAAAAATTTAATTTTTTATAGTACTTTTAATAAAAGTCTCTGACTTTTTCTTGAATTCCCTATCTTAGAATATATGATTATTGTAGTTATAAAATACTATTAAAACCATATTCAAATTCATATTTTATTTTTATGAAAACAAATTTTAATTAAATATTTTTAAATTCTATTTTTTTTAAATTGAGAATTCTATTTAAAAAAGTAAGGAAGAAGTTAGCCTAAATTAGAATTGTTAGTAGTTTAGTTATTAATTTAATTATTTCAAAAAGGGAACTAGGTCGGCATAAATGAATCGTTGTGTCAACCGAAGAATATTAAAGGTTTTACGCAATTCTGAGTAATCATTGACTTCATGCATCAAATGCTAAAAATATATTATAATTTACACTCGATGAATTAGGATCTACCAATTTTGTTTTTGCAAAATTTCTCGAATTGTAATTTAAGACGAAATCTTTTCTTTTCGAATAAAAAAGACAAAGTACACTTTTAACTGGCTTGTTTTCGTTCTGAAAATGTTCCTATACTTTCAGTAGTACCTGTTCTCAGACACGGTTCTCAACATACTTTATGATTCTTTTGATCTTTGCGCTGCCAGCTCTCGGAGTACCAAGGGAAAATTCGTAGTCCATTTGACTTTTACTGGACAACAATTTTTCTCAGTAGATATTAGTTCTTGGTTCTTTCGAAAAACACAGACATTACCCTACCCTTTTCTCTCTTTCTCTCTTTTCTGGGTTTTTCACTTTAGAGACACAGGAAGGTTTCAAGAAATCGATGCTAAAGAGAAATCGAGTTTTCCGCTGTACTACAGCAAATATAGAGAATAGCGAATGGGGTGCGTTTCCACAGAGATGGACCAGGAGGAACTAAACATAAATTCCTGGGGGAGGAAAAGGGATCTTTCATGATATCGATAGTGCTTTTTGTGTCACCAGACTTTATTCTGTTTTAAAATAATAATCAATGAATATTTAGTTATTCATTATTACTTTTTTATTACAATTTAATAAAAAAGAAAAATCGAATGAAAAGACTTTTATGAAACAATCTTTTTAAAACTACAAATTTAAATACAAATTTAAAAAAGAAGTATATTTTTTCCAATACGAGAATTTTTTAATAATATATTATTCTATTCTTTAAATATTTTAGTCTTTGGGATTAAAAAGTAATATGAATCTTGATGAAAATAATTTCTTTAATAAATAAGTGTCTCGATTGAAAAAGTTCATAAGTAATGCACAAAATAAAAGATGTGTTGCTAATTTGGAACATCAATAAAACATTAATTTATGAAATGAAAAATTATTTTTGTTGTCTTTCTTAAAAAAGACTAGAAATTTTTGTTTAAATTATTATTATAAATTTTACGTTTTTTTTTATTCGTCCGAAATCGAAATAAAAAGCTAGGTACTGCTAATGAATCATATCGTAAAATTTAATATTTCAATAAATCTATTTTCTCGAGAAGTACAATATACAAATAAAATTTGAGATAGAGATATGATCACACACGAGAAAATTTGGTCCAGGAATTATTGTAAGTAAATCTGGACTAAATCTGCCTTCAGACGTGAAATATATCTGGGTCGTTTGTTTTGGTTGCCAAATTTTTTCTCGAACTTAAAAAATAATTGCAGAATATAATTTATGGAAATTGAATACAACTGTCGGGTAAAGAAAGTTTTTTTATTTTTTAAAACTTTATCTAATTTCAATTATTTTCAATATTAAGTAATATTCAATAATATTAATATATTTTCAATATTAAATAATATTAAATAATTATTTGAGAGTATTGTGTTTGATCAGTTTTATACTGCAGTTGAGAATATTATAATTGATGAGCAACATGGTTTCATGAGGGGCAGATCTACTGCAACTAATCTTTCTATTTTTACTAATTATCTTTCCTGTAAAATTGAATCGGGTTCTCAGATAGACACTGTTTACACAGACTTTTCAAAGGCATTCGATAAAGTAAACCATGACTTACTTCTAGCCAAGTTGAAACTTTGGGGTGTAGGATCGAATCTTGTTGATTGGTTTAAAAGTTATTTAAATGGTCGATCTCATGTTGTACGTGTTAATGGAGCATATTCATCTGAGTTTTTTGCTGATTCTGGTGTTCCACAGGGTTCAACACTTGGTCCATTATTATTTCTAGTTTTTATTAATGACATCAAATTTAAAATTAAGTTTTCCAATTTTTTATTGTTTGCAGATGACTTAAAGATTTATCGTATGGTTAATTGTCTTGATGATTATGTTAAATTACAAAGTGACCTTGATTCTCTCCTCAGCTGGTGCGAACTTAATAGAATGCCTTTGAATATAAATAAATGTTATTCTATTTCTTTTTCTAAAAAAATAAACAAGAAAATATACATTTATACAATTAATAATATTATACTATCTAGAGTGTATCAAGTGCGTGATCTTGGTGTTGTCTTATCTTATGATTTATCATTTGATGCACACATTTCCTATGTTGTTAGTAAATCACTGAGAATAATGGGTTTTGTTATGCGTAATTCCAAGGATTTCCATAAGTTATCTACACTAAGAATACTCTATTTTTCCTTAATTCGGTCTGTTATTGAATATTGTTCGTTAATTTGGTTCCCATTTGCTAGTGTTCACGTTCTAAGACTTGAACGAGTTCAGAATCGTTTTCTGCGATTTTTAGCCAAACAACTTAATGTTCCTTTTGATTTTTATACACATGATTATATTAGTTTAAGAACTCAGTTTAAAATTCCCAAGATTGAATCTAGATTTTTGTTTGTTGACCTACTTTTTCTTTTCAAGGTAATTAATGGTTTAATCATGTGTCCCTCAGTATTGTCACTAATCAATTTCTCTGCTCCTGTGCGTCGTTTGCGATATGTTACTCCTTTTTCCAACCATTTCATAGAACGAATTATGGCAATAACTCTGTTTTTAGTAGACTTTGTTTTGAGGGTAACTTATACTCGGATGACTTGGATTTCTTTTATAATAATATTACATCTTTTGTGACTAAATTGCGTTTATTGCTTTTTACTGAGAATTTTTGATATGCATCTATGGCTCTGTAATTTTGGTTAAGTTACTTGTATTATTGAAGGGTCTTTATTGTTACCCGTATATGTCATAAATAAATAAATAAATAAATATTATATAGGTACTATTTTAATCAAAATTTCCCAAAAGCATTCAATTATTAAAAAAATTTATTTAAAAAATTTTTGTATAATATTCTTTGCAAACATTCAATTATTTTTATAAGTAATAAAATTTTCCCAGGAATTCAATTCTTTAAAACATAATGTTCATAAATTTTTTCGAGAAAAATCAATTATGTTACATCCTGTATATTTTTCAAGTAACTTAAAATGGGCCCTATAAGAGTTACACTATAAACAGACTAGACAAACATTTCAAAATTATATTTTCCCAAGAAAATTCGTTCAAACAATATTTTTATCGCTTACAGATTGTACCGTGAAAAAGGCAGTTCAAATTTCATCCTTCTTAACAGTTAACTTTAACCTTCTACACGGAGAGAAAAAACAAGGCTTTTCCCCATGAAAAAATATGCATTTAACGCGTGAAAATTATCACAGTAAAAATGCAGAACGCTCACGGGTTTTCCCGGTGAGATTCTAGGGCTAAGGCGTGGCCTAACCGCGAAACGCATGAAATTCATCGGGAAATCCGGTGAAACTGCTACCTGAAAAGGCATGAATTGAAGTCACGGGAAAAAGCCTTGTTTTTTCTCTCCGTGTAGAAAAAATACTTTTTCCGAACAAAAGTTAAAGTGTTTCCAAATGTTAAAGGAAACCATAAATTGTAATATAACCTATGACCAGATGTCTAAAGAACGACCTTTTTAAAGGTACGGTCGAGAGTGCATATATATATTATGTTACCGGTAAAACCCGAAGTCCAGGCATTTTGCGAAATGCCTAGGCAAATCGGGAAATACCTAAAATCTTAGGTATTACTCGAATTTCCTGGACATTTTTAGGTATTTTCCGAATTGCCTAGGCATTTTCGTAAATTTCCTAGGCATTTCGCGAAATGCCGAAGTCGATTTAGGCAAATTGAAAAATTTATTGAAACCTTAATTGTGAACATATATTTTTTGCTGGTTATTTGTTGCAGCATGTCAAACTTACGGGATTTTTGCCGTAGATTACGAATCTGTAAGTTAAATTGTCCCATCACGTCTCAATTTTGAGAAAAACGGGGTCAAAGTGTCAAAATATCCCATTTTTGTCACTTTTTGAAGCACTATAAAAAAGAACGCGACGTCATAGAAAGCTCAAATATGTCTTAAATGAGAGCTCGAACCCTCAACTTTAACATCTAAAAACAAAAAACTATGTAGAAATAACTCAAAATTGTGGTGAACAAATTTTTACCGCGTGCGCGCCCATCAGCTATTATTTTAGTTAGCGATCATATAGGGTAAATTAATAAAAAGTTGTTCCCATAATTTTCAGTTATTTCTACATGGTTTTTTGCTTTTGGATGTTAAAGTTGAGGGTTCGAGCTCTTATTTATGACATATTTGAGCTTTCTATCACGTCGCGTTCTTTTTTATAGTGCTTCAAAAAGTGCCAAAAATGACATATTTTGGCACTTTGACCCCGTTTGTCTCAAAATTGAGACGTATTCTTGTAGCAATATTTTTTCGAACAGTGTAATAGACTAATAATTTTGTAAACAATCTGTTTACATTAGTATGCGGCTTACAAATGATCAACTTTTCATTTTGCCTAAATCGACTTAGGCATTTCGCGAAATGCCTGGACTTCGGGTTTTACCGATAACATATACATATTCTAAAATGTGTTTAAATAATAGAAACGTTAATTTTCATTTGCAAATGAATAATAAATAAAACAATAAATAAAAATGATAAATAATAAATATTTTAATATTATCAATAATGTGTGTAAATAAATATTTATTGTTTATAAAATAATTAATAACAAATATATATCCACAAAGAATAATTATAAACAATAAACCAATAATAATTCACAAATTATTAATAACAATTTATAAAAAATAAATAATCATAAAATCGAAATAAATAATTAAATAATGCGAAAATTACGTTAAAAATTACGATAAAATTAAAATTCAAAAACCTACATACATTTAAAAATTATAAACAATTATATACGCCATAAAAAATATTGTAAAATTATTATTAATTAGTTTATAACAATATTTTGTAAAATCTCAAAAACGTGAAATAATATCCCTACTATTTTAGAAAGACACTGACCTAGGGTACGTCCCTTTAAGACACAACCTACATAAGTGGAATGGGTCTCAAAGACCCAATCCTGAAACGACAAAATCAAATCTTTTAACTTTTTACCAATCTGACAATTAGTCATCCTCTTTTTTCCATCTCCCTAAAAATATTTTCCAAAAAATCTAAAAACCTTAGTGGGAAAAATATCTAAAAAGCAGTATCCTCACAAGACAACCAGAGACAAGTCAGTTAAAATCATTCACTCTCAGTATTAATGTCACTCTCAGTATTCAGTTCAATCTTAATATTCATACAGTGTTCAGTCTCAGTTCTCAATACTAAAACTCAATTTTAATTTCCAACTTCAAGTCATATACCGTCATGGGACGGTACCTTTACTCTTTGGAACAGTAAGTTTTAATTTATTTTGCAAATAGCAAGAAATGGATATTTCTACTACAGAAATTCCGAAAATAACTATTTTTAACAGTACTTTTAACTACTGCACTATTGTTGAGTTATTCACAATCATAACGTATTAGTAGTAATTTTAACTACATAAAACCTACTATTCAATTTTAGTTTCACTAACTATGGAAGTTTAGTTAAAATGATGCTGAATGTGGTAGTTTTAATTACATTTTTTTTAACTGCACATATGTGGATGTTTATACCACTCACGTTTTTTCTCTGTAGAAAAAAATGATCTTTTCAATTGCATAAATAATAAAAATAACTATTTTCAACAATTGATTTTACTATATGAAAACAGTAAATTTCTTTCTTTCTCTGCAACTAGTAAGAAATAGTTGTTTTAACTACATAAATCATAAAAGTAACAACTTTCAGAGGTTGTATTTACTATATAAAAACAGTAAGTCTCATTTTGTTTGCAACTAATACAAAATAGTTATTTTTGCTACCACAATAGTAAAATTAACTATTTTTAACAATAGTTTTTACTACTACACTATAGTTGAGCCATTTACAAGCATCTGTTAGTTATTTCAACTACATAAAACCAACTACTTCATTTTGGTTCCACTAACTGAGGAAGTGTAGTTAAAATGCTGCTGAATATGGTAGTTTTAACTACTTTTTTTCTAACTACACAAATGTGGTTGTTCTTACCATTCGCATTTTTTTCTGTGTACAATTTGATTAAAATTTCTTGATGGAATTGAAGTATTTTAAAAAAGTTTAACAAAAATTGTTTATAGAATTCACAGAAATTCAATTATTTAATTAGTTTTAATACACTTTTAAATGAATTCTCCGAAAAATGCAATTATTTCTAAAAATTTTATTAAAATTCCTCAAAAGAATTCAATTATTTTAAGAGATTTTGAGAAAATTCTTTATAAGAATTCAGTTTTAAGAAATATTCAATTATTTGATAAATAATTTATTTTTTTATATAAATAATTTAATTCTCGTAGAACTTTCTAAGAAGAATTGATTTAAAATTGAATATTATTGAAATTTTCAGAGAATTGAATATTAAAAGCATTATTGTGTGATTTTTGAAAAATATAATAGAATTAATTCAAAAATCTTTTGAAATTTCAAAAGATTTTTGAATTGAAATCTTTGAAAATTTTAATTGTCGTAAAACTGTTATAATATTTAACTTTTTATTTTGAAATCAAATGATTACATTTTTGAATAATTTCAATTGAAAATTTTAACGAAAAAAAAATTGTAGTTTGGAAGAATTAGAGTTGGAATTTTTTTAAAATAGTTAAAATTTCAAAAAAGGCTTTACATGGAAATCATTTAAAATGTTTTAATTCCTACGGAAAGTAAATTGGTATTTAAATATTTATTAGAGAAATTTTCTGTTGAATTAGTAAATTTTACTAATGAATTATAGAAGAAATTACTATTTATTAGTATAATTTACTAACTCAAAAGCAAAAAGTCTGTTATTAATTTAAATTAATTAACATTTTTTAGTTTTTATTAACATGTTTACTAATTTAAATTTAGAGAGCCGTAAACTTTCTTTTGAAACTCTTTTTCCACTCGCTCTGAACTGTCGGAAGACTTTAGCCTTCGTAGAAATATTTTAATAATTGAAATCGTATTTAAAACATTGTTTTTCAATTTAAAAACAATTTGATTGAATTCAGAACAAATCAACAAATTATCCGAATTTTTAAAAAATTTGATTCAAAGAAAATTTGATTGAAGGAAAAATCTATTGAAAGGAAATGTGATCAAAAATGAATATCGTCTTAATATATCGGTAGAGGTTCAATGTATTTTATTCAATATATATTGCAGTTTGTATATATAATGTGAAACAAAAGCAGCAACCCGAGAATTATTGCCGGCAGCTTTTAATGACATTTAATTTTGAAGCAACGTTTTGTCTTTTCGACAAAGGTATATGTATAGAGGTATGAATACATATTAGAGATTTCAGATTGGCATAATGGAAATAATGTTCACAAGGTTTAAGTTAAATTGAAGTGCCTGCGCCGTGAGGATATTATATAGGGAACGACGAGTGAGGATAAAAGGAAAAGGGGTTAGTGGAGACGTTCATCGTAATGGGATTACTTTTTTATTAAGTCTTGTGCGATGTACTTGGATTCTGCGCATGGGATTTAACTTAGCAGATAAAACTACCCAACTTCCAAAGAAGCACACACAAAACTTTTGGCAAATAAACGAACAAGCGGGCCATTTCCGAAAAGTGGGACAATTATTTTATCGATCCTAGCATATAGGAAGTGTATATATCAATTGTTATCAAACAATTTTTTAATTAATAATACAGTGGAACCTCGATTATCCAAACTAACCTAGGCAAGGTCGGGTACGGATAATCAAAAGTTCGGATAATAGAGATTTTAATTTTTTCATATAATTAAAGTAAAAAATCGACATAGTTGAATTATATATATTTCATTTAATCCATTTTTAAATATATACATAAGTATATATACGTAAATATATATTAATTCATACACTGTAAAAAAAGGGAGTTAAATTTTAACTCCCCAGGGGATTCTATAAAAGTCGCACCCATTGGGGAGTTAATGCCAGGGAAGTTAAATAAAGAGGGTTAAAACTTCACACCCAAATACTAACTCCTCATGGAAAAAATAACTCGCGCGGGTGTTGAATGAAGGGAGTTAGAAATTAACTCTCTTTTGGAGTTGATTTTTAACTCGAAAAATTTAACTCCCAACTCCCGAGTCCGTTAACTCCCTAAATTTTTTACAGTGTAATAATATAATAAAACATAGAATTCAGAATTTTTTAAGATTTTTTTGGCATAAATTTCGTTATTTTCCTTTGAAAGATTCGGGAGGCTAAAAAAAAGTTCGGATAATAGAAGTTCGGATAAAATGATTTTCGGTTCGGATAATAGAGGGTTCGGATAACAGAGGTTCGGATAATCGAGGTTCCACTGTACCTATTAATTTCTATTTTCATCGTGTATTTTTTTATCACGTAAAATAATCCTTTGTCAATTTTTACCAAGTCGGTGAGAGAAATATTTTGAAAAGAATTGTTCTGAAATTTCGCTAAGGTCTCTCTGTTATATTGAGAAATAATAAGGAATAAAATGGAATAATATTTTTAAATATAAAATATATGAAATGTATAAAAATATGAATGTTCTGATCACCCAGTGTGTAGATTATTGGCGCGAGACATGTAGAATGAAAATGAAAAAAGTGAGCGTATAGGGCACTTCGGAAAACTATGAAACGTATAAACTGACATTAGTTGGGTTCGAGGAAAATTTATTGACACAAGCAAAAGGATATCGATTCTGTATACTGTTGGTAATTGGAGTATTTATGGGACAATCAATCACTTCTCTGTTACAGTCCCGCCGATGCTATCTATACCACATCAATTGGTCGGTGTGCCCTTAGGATATTCAGTGACTTTGGAATGTCACACGGAGGCGCATCCGACTTCTTTAAATTACTGGACTCGCGAAGACGGCCTCATGATACACGAGAATAAAAAGTACAAAGTCACGTCCACTCCTGAGAAACCCCCGTACAAAACGAATATGACATTGACTATTTTCGATATACAGGTGAGTGTTGAATGTTGATTTTATGAAATATATACATACATCAATTTATTAGGGTTTTCATTTTTTTGAATTTATTTATTCACTTTACTTTCACTTACACATCACTCTCATTTCAATTTTAGTATTTTATTTCATTTTCACTTCACTTTCATACCACATTCACTTCATTTTTACTCCATTTTCACTTCACCATCACTTCACTTTTAAAAACTCTCACTCCACTTATACGTCCATTTTAATTCCCTTTCACTTCATTTTCACTTCATTTATGTAACTCTATTTACACTTCACTTTTACTCCACTTTAAAGCGAATGTGAAGTGAAAGTGAGGTAGAAAAGAAGTGGAAATGAAATAATAGTCAAGTAGAGTGAAAGTGAAGTGAATATAAAGTGAAAGTGAGGTGAAAAGGAAGTGTAAGTGATTTAAATAAAAATTATTTGATTCAAGTAAATATTAATTTGATAACAGACAAGTAATCGGTTAATTGTGTCAAATCAATTATTTCCAGTGTAATTATTCTCTAAATTATTCATCACAATATAAAAAAATTGTATTCTATTCTATTACTTCCTCATAGAGGAAGTATTGTAATACCAAAATTTTTCGAGTTCGATTTTTTGACATATCTTTATGTTATTTTGACCTCAGGAGTTCAAAAATGACATTTTTAAAAAAATGTCATTCCGTATGTGCGTGTGGGTGTGTGTGTGTGCAAACATCAGATTTTCATAAATATCTCGAAATCATGAAGAGCTCTTGGATTGCATTTTTTTTTAAATTGTAGATCTCACCTGCGGACATAAAATGAGAGTACTTTGGGATAGATTAATAAAGTTTAACTAAATTTTTAAACTCAAGATTCAATCACTTTTACCATATTTATAAAAAGTTATTCATATGTTTCTATTATTATTATCTCTATGAGGAAGCAAAGTGTTCATGAAATGAGCACCAAAATTTAAAAAAGATATACAACTTATTTTATTAATAATAATTTTAAAAAAGATTATAAAGGATTAAGTTATTTAAAATATATTCAATTTCATATAACCGAGAGATTAGCTCGGTCGGATAAATGCCTCGCTCGGCGGACGCTGTAGGACTAAGGGTACTTGGTTCGCGCCCATTAGCCTGGGATTTTTCCGACACGTGAGATAATCTGAGCGGGAGGTTTGACGTCGAGGTATGGTGTGTAATGGTGTGTACCGGACAATAATCGACAATACACATAATTATGTGCACTGTCGATTATTGTCCGGTAAACGCTAGTATTAGGCAAAAAACGAGTGTATAAATAAATAAAATAAATAAAAATAAATATTCAATTTCATATTCTATACACTGAGAAAACTGGAGTATTGAACTAAACATCTGGAGGGACAAATCGTTGATATTTGAGAGTTAGCTATTGGATAACAATCTAAATGTTCAAATACACCATTGACAGATATTCGTGCCATTTCTCTTGGAGGGCAAATGAGTTTATAACAGAGGGACAAATTAACCATCTTGAGAAATCCCTTCCTTATCCGGCGCGAAATGAATAAATATGGCAACCTAACCCCTAAATTAAATACATAAAATGTCAGAAAAATAATTTCGCGCGCATCAGATCGTACACATTTTCTGCGCAACTTTTAACCCTCAGATATAATGGGAGAGAATATACAAGTAGATTTCCATTAACAATTCAAAATTTATTTTAGAAGGACTATTCAACTCTCTTCATAAGCAAAGGAAACATACACTTTTTGAACCTCCGAATTTGACACTCCAGTTTTCTCAGTGTAAAGTTCCATTACTGTTCAGATAGAGAATAAATTTTAAGGTTTTATATTGAAAGTCGTGATGTTTCAATTAAATATTTAATTAATTAATTTACCCCAATTAATAATTTTAATACGAAAAGATTAAATACTTTTAAAAATTTCAAAGGTTTCTGGACACAAAATACCAGAATTATTTTTATCAATTCTAGAAATTTAATACTTTTTCCAATAATTTCGAAAAAATTCACTGGTTTTTCTCTTAATTTCCTGACCTATATGGCAGCATATAGGGTAAGTGCACTAGTTTCTGCGGCATTTCAGCCAAGATATCTTTTGCATATAAAAAAAATATATTTATAGAAAAGGAATTAAATTTATAATTTATTAAAATAATTGTTTGTATTCTTAAGAAGTTTTTGCAAAAATTAATGGCTTATAAAATTCTAGCTTTTGATTAAATTTAAATATTTAAAAAGATCAAAAGTATCAGAAGCGTCTAATCCCGCGCGCTGTGTCAATTGTATTGCGCTATTGTCAATTGCCCATGTATTTCACATGAATGTTTTAATTTCTGCGGTAAGCAGAATTAAAAGTTGAATAATTAAACTAATTATATTGTAAATGTATATTCTGCAAAGAAATTTATCAACTTTTTTACGAATAATTGTATTGTATTGAAAATAATTAAATTCTTGCAAAGAATTTTATAAGAATAATTTTTGAAATTTCTATGTAAAATTATTTATTAAATAATTTATAATAAAGAACAAAACTTGATAAAAAATCTGACGAACAGACTTTCGTCAGATTTTTGATTAAAATAAGCTCCTTTACAAAATTTAAATAAAATAAGCTATAAAAATTGTATTACAATATAAGCGTTGCATCATATTTTTGCACAATAGACCCTAGTTTGTGGTACCTTTTAAACTAGAAACTGGAATAATAACGACGAGTAAATAAAATTTGCAAAAGTAACAAAAGACAGGTGGATATTCATAAAACCAAAATAAACAGCCCTTTCATGTTTTGAGAGTAAACCAGTTCACATTTATGAATTTATCTGATAGGAAATCACAACGTGCACTTGTATCATATATGTATATATATATATAGAAAGAGGAAGAGTAAAGATTTCGATTGTTTAACAATCTGCAGTATAGTAGAAAGCAGTAGATATATTGATTCGTTGAACCTTTAGTAATAATTCAACAAAGCCAGTTTGCACATGACACGTTTTTTTCGAGAGAGTGCTTTTATTTGTTTTTTTCCATTTTTTTTGCAATTATTTTGTTGTTTATAACTCAATTTTTTTTCAGATGTCAGATTATGGAAGCTACAATTGTATAGCAAAAAATCCACGAGGAGAGACAGATGGTACAATTCGTATTTATGGTGAGTAACTTTTTTTGTTTTATAAAAAAATTAAAAATTTTTTTAGCGATTTATTTGTAGGTTGATAGGTATATTTGTATTATTTTCTAATTTGTTATATTCGTTTATTTGCAACTCAAAGCCAAGTTTTTCTCTTTTGCTTTTCATTCTTCTTTGTAAGTGAGAAGCGTGTACGAGTCGTAAATTCGAGTGGCTGCATTTACGACGTCACTGATCGAAAGGTAAAACGTAGGTCGCAGTAAACCCGTCGTCAATCAATAAGTACAAAAGAAAATAAATTAAATGTCTTTATAATTATATATATGTGTTTAATTTATAGTTCTTTTTTATGGCAAATTTTAAATATTATCTGCTAATCTCAAAAATTATTAAAAAATTCTTCAACAAATTGAATTTATTTATTTATTTTCATTCAAACGAAAAATTTAATCGAATTTTTCAAAAGTATGGAATTATTTAAGTAGTAAAAATTTTATATGAATATTTTAATCGAAGTGCTCTAAAAAGGTAAAAATTGTAAAGTTCGTTTTAGTTTAATTAAAACTTTCCTAATTTTTGTAATTTCTGTAATAGCAGTAAAAGTCAGTAGTACAAATAAGCTAATTTCGGACTTTTACGAGTTCAGGAGTAAAATGTAGTTTTGGTCAGAAATTTTTCTCAAATTCTTCAATAGTAAAACACGATGTAGCGAGTCATAAAAGCAATACTGATTTGTTAATGAGCAAAATATTGACCTATAGAAAGTAACTTTACTTGTTTTCAAATTTGAACTAACAGTTAAGTAGTACAAGTCAACATAGGTCAGACAATTGTAAAAGTAAATTCAAATCTAAAGTTTCGTGTTCTACATAAATATATTGACAGTAGTAAAGGTCAACGTCAGACACAACTTTCTTGATTGCTTCTAATTATATTAGTAGTAAAATGCAGTTTAAGTCAGACAGAATGTTTATTTATTCAAGTCTTTTTATAAGTAACAAAGGTATTTATAAATACAAAGGAATATTTTTGAATTCTTGTAAAGTTCCTATTAGAACGGTAAATGTGAGTGTTTAGCAAGCAGTAATTCTCTAAGTGCTTGTATCTACTACGACAGTAGTAAAATACACATTTAGTCAGACAAGACTCTTTCTTTATTTAATTCATTTTGTAAAAGTATCAGTCAAAGTTAATGCAAGTTAAATACTTTTCATTTCTTGTATATCTTCCCAATGGAAAATTGCCAATGGTCACCATTGGCTAAATAATGGACCAATATTTGCTGCCAACAGTTTTTTCTTGGTCAAACATTAGCAACCAATATTGGGCTATTATTGCTAGAGTCTTGGGATGATCACGACTTTGCCAAGCATTGGCAGCCAATATTGGATCACTATTGGCTGCCAAGGCATTTGCCGGACTTTCCAAGCCTTGGTTATTTATTGGCAACAAAGATTGGACCAATATTAATGACCAATTATTTACCAATGCTTTAAAATTAAATTAATGCTTGGTTATTTATTGGTTACCAATACTGAACCAACGTTTGAAATCAATATTTTACAAATACCAACACATAGCAAAAATTTTTCAAAAAAAAAAATTGAATTACTAATCTACAGAAGGAAAAATAATTAATTTAATAAGAACACTCATCTGTTAAAAACAGAATGTGGAAAAAGTCAGTGCTTGTCAGACGAAACTTGAACCAGCATTAGTTTTGTATCAGTAGTAAAAGTTAATTTAGGTCAGGCTGGTTTTTTATTAATTCTTGTAAATTTTGAATGGTTGGATTATCAGTGTCTTTTTGGCAGACAGTAATTTTTTGTAATTTATTTCTATAATTTTTATATCTTTAAATTTTTTCAGTAGTAATATCAAATTTTAGTCAGACAAGTCGTTTTCTTTATTTAATTCATTGCATAAATATCATTCAAAACTATTTTATATCTAACCGTTTCTTTCCTTTTCTTTTAAATCTTATGTCAGTAGTAAAAATCAAAGCTTGTCAGACAAAAATTTTTCAATCTCTTTTATTTTTATATCAGTAGTCTAAGTCAAATTCAGTCAGTTAAAATTTTTTTGCTTCATCATAGAAAGGAAGGATTGTATTTAAATCTTTGTCAGTAGTAATATCGAATTTTAGTCAGACAAGACTTTTTTTTTATTTAATGAGTTTGATAAATATCTGTAAATCAATGGTCAGAAAAAATTCTGACACTTTTTTTTTCTTAAAAATTGATAGATATTAAAATTCACTAGTAATTTTGTAGAAAATATGTTTTTGTATCTATAAAAAATTATTGAATTTTTAAATCCATCAATTTTTAAGAAAAATAAAAATCCAAAAAGGGACCGATTTTATTGATTTCCTCTCCAAAAATTATTATGAAAAATAAGTTTGTGGAAAATTTAAATCATTTTCTTTGATATAGTTAAAAATGTAGTCTAAGTCTTCCCTTAAATTTGGTATATTAGTAGTAGAAGTCAGCGTTTATCAGACATATCATTTCTAAATGTCTCTTTATAATTTTTTATCAGTAGGGGAGACCGAGGAGGAAAGTAACAGAGGAGGAAAGTAACAACGCTAATATCTTTTAAACAAATTAGCGGATATACAGAGTTTAAATTTCTTTGTAGTCAGTAGTGCCCCCTACAACTTCTCCATAGCGTGCAAGAGCATTTCCGGTGAGGTTAGGTCCGCTAGTGATGTGACGTTACAAAAACACGTCAAAAGTAAATTTTCGTTTAAATTTTCAAACCCTCGTATTTTTTTAATTACACAGTTAAATAAAATGTGCTTTTCGATTTTTTGTAGCTTAACTATCTGTCTTTAAGTTGTAATAGTGTGTTTTTAAATTGTGTGTAATACTTTTGTGTAATTTTCACTTTTTTGTTGAAAAAGATAGTGAGGAGGAAAGTAACACGTTGTTACTTTCCTCCTCGTTTCAGTATATTGTGCATTCATTATGAAATGAGTGAAGTAAATCATATTTAAATTTTTAGATTAAATTTTGTTCGTTAAAAGGAATGAATTATAAGTAGATTGACTTTCGTTTTGACGTATTAACATAACCTTAAAATGGTTTATTGAACCAGGCAAAATTTTTATTTTGTGTTCATATTGTACAGCTGGTGAAAATAATTACGTTTGTCATAATTGTTAATTTTTGCTTTTAAACTTTAGACAAAGTTACTTTAATGCTTTAAAAAATTAATGTTTTATTTTTTCCATGCCAAAAATATGAAACATATGCAAAATTAGGCAAATTTTCTTAAGTGGTGAAAACTATTACGTTATTAATTATTAATTTAATCTATATACTTCGTATTTTTGTTGTACATTTTAATAATTTAATATTATAACGTTTAAAAGTAGATGTTACATCTGTGATATAGATAAGAAGATAATATCTATGAGACATAATGTACCAAAATGTATTAAATATGTATTAAATTTGTGCCAAATATGTACAATTTGTACTTTAAATATCTTTGTATTTTTCTAAGTTGATAATAAAAATATTTGAAATTAATAATAGTCTTGAAATTATAATATTTGCCATAATTCTATAATGTTACATTCCTCCTAGGTGCTGTTACTTTCCTCCTCGGGGGTTAGGAGGAAAGTAACAAATGCAGAGGTCGTGAAAAAGTCATGCTGTGAACTGATTATTTAATCTAAATGTCTAATTCAAATTTTATTTAACAGATGAAAGTCCAAGCTTTCAATTAAGGTATCAACAAAAATTATTGCTCAAATAGTTTTAACGCTACAATAAAAAAACTGATTTTTGTTACTTTCCTCCTCGGTCTCCCCTAGTAAAAGTCAATTTAAGTCAGGCGGAATATTTTTTAATCTTTGTAAATGTTACACTAATTTTCTCAATACTTGTAATTTTTGGTAGTAGTAATACCGAATTTTAGCCAGACAAATCTTTTTTTAATTCGTTTGACAAATAGCAGTAAAAGTTACTTGAAGTCAAACAGTTTGTTTTCTTCCAGTATAGTAATTTTTTCGTGTCACTTGCTTTTAAAATGTAAAAAAAAATGTTTCTTCTACTTTTAAAAGTAGTAGAAAAAATGTCCAGTGAGACAAGAGCGTGTAATCCAAAATAGATATTTTCGTAAAATATTGCAGATTTTATGAGTTTAAAAGCATAGAAAGTGACTATAGTTGGGTCAACTATAGCTCAATGCTCGTTAGGTGGGAAAGGTAGTTGGATGATTTCACGGTCGTAACGTATGCATATGACATGAAGGGTTGGTTTGTATGCGACGAGTAGACAGAGTCGTGTGCTCTCCATTAGCATGCATCGGTTTTTCGCATTAGCGCCATTCAAATGAAGAGAGCGTTTAGCATAAAAGGCTGACTGCAAAAAGAGAGCGAACTTTGCCTCTCACCATTTCTTCTTACACTAAACCTGGCCGATGAAATGAGATGCTTTAGTCTTGCTGTTTAATTTCTATATTAGTCTCGCGAATTACTCATCGCTATCGATCTTCAAATATTTAATTCTTTGTTTCTTTATTTACACAGTTTTTCTAAGATTATCAAGTTGAGACAAAAAAATCTATTGTGAATTACACGCTCTTGTCTCACTAGAAATTTTTTCTACTACTTCACTACATTTTAAAAGCAAGTGACACGGAAAAAATAACTAGGTATACTGAAAGAAAACAAACAAGAATTGGAAGTAAATTTCTTATCTGAAACTGACTTTTAGTATAGTGATATCAAATTTACGGCAATTTAAAAAAAAATTCCGTTTGAACTAAATTGACGTTTACTGCTCAAATAAAAGTAAGAGGCATTTAGAAATGTTGTGTCCGACATACGCTGACTCGTACTACTGATATTGCGAATATCGAAAGAGAAATGGAAAGAAACTGTTTGACTTAAGTTACTGTTACTGCTATTTGTCAAATGAATTAAAGAAAGGCTTGTCTGCCTAAAATTCGATAGTACTACTGACAAACATTTAAATACAATCCTTTCTCTATGATGATGAAAAAAATCCCAACTGACTCAAATTGACTTACACTACTAATATAAAAAATAAAAGAGATTAAAAAAATTAACAAGTGATATTTATTAGTATAATATTTACGAAACATAAGGTTAACAACATATTATTAAAAGAATTAAACTATTTAAATCAAAAATAAAAACTTTTAGTGATTTTAACCTGATATTGTGAATTAATACATAGAAAATTTGAATATTCAATTGTTTTTTAGCCAAATTATGTTCAATATTGTCTTTGCCCCACATAACAAACTTTTTTTTACTTTAAATTTAAAATATTTAGATACAAAATTAAACTAAAACACCACGCCTGTTGTGTAGAGAAATATTTAATTTATTTACATGTTACGTTTTTAAAAATTAAATACTCAAACTTATGTTTAAAAAAATAAAAGTTTGTTCCGTAAAATTATCATTTTATTTTTGCAAAACAATTTTTTTGGTATATTTCTTAAAATATTTGATATTTTTAGGTTTTTCTTTTTTTAATCAATTGGTCTGATTGCATTGCAACTTAATTTTTAATACCAATTGGAATAGACAGAAAATCAGAATTTTTCGACTACAGCCAAAATTCTATTTGCTCTATTTTACTCAGTACTGAACGTGAATTATATTTCTTCTTTCGTATTGAAAAACATATCAACTTGGGATCAATTTCTTTTATTTTCTAATCGTTTCGTCTGCAAATAATTCAGAAGAGAAACGATAGAAATATAAGTTTAAAAACGAATTCGATATTGTGTAAAGAAAAATCATTTTGTGAGGAAAAGAATAGATCAAAGGTTAGTCAGAAATGAATTCTTCTTTTGTAACTTAATTCGAAACTTTTTAAATAAGAAACTCTTATCTTTTGCTATTTTTCCAAAAGCAGACATTTTTTCTTGTATTTCCGATTTTTAGATTATTTTTATTATTATAAATAATAATAAAAATTATTATTGCGTTTTGTGCTCCAACTCCCTGTTTGTGGTTCTATTAATTTAATAATTAATTGAATAATGAATCAATTAATTAATAGTTTTAATAAATGATTTTAATTTGACCTTAATTTTCGTACTCGATAATTTTTAACTGAAATTCAATTTTAAATCATTTTTCATTTGAAATTTCTACAAGTATTCAATTATTTAAATACAAAAATAAATAATTGAATATTTCTTAAAAATAAATTCTTACAAAAACTTTATCAAAACTTTTTAAAGTATATTTGAATTCTTTCCATGAATTTGTAATAAAATTTTCAAGAATAATTCCATTTTTCAAAGAATTTATTTAAATGTGTATTAAAAACACTAAAGACTAAATTAAATTTAATTAAATTAATGAAATAATTGAATTCTAATGAAAATGTTATTATTTATAAAAGTAATATATAAAAATAATTTTAAAAAATGAAATTTAATTGTTTCGAAGAAAATTCAAGTTAGTACGAGGAGTTTAATTGAATGTTTGCAAAATATTTTATAACGTTTTTTTAAAAATATTTGAATTCTATTGGGAAATTTTTTATTAAATTAGTAGATATTGAAAATAATTGAATTTCGACTTTTTGAAAATAATTGAATAGTTTGAAAGAATTTTATAAAAATTATTTCAATTGTTTCTAAGAATTTTATTAAAATTTTTGAAAATAATTTTTTTATTCCAACTATTAGCAATTTTAAAGTTGTGCAAATTCTCAAAAATAGAAAAAAGTAGCTTTTATATTGTGTCAATAATATAAGAAATGTAGCTAAATAGTAACAAATAGTAAAAAAAGTAGTAAATAGTACATTTTAGTAGAATAATAATAATAATAATAATACTTATATTACACGTATGCTATATTACGACGTATGATATATTCCAACAGTTGTATAATAGATCCTAATTGACTCATATTTTGAAACTTAATAATTTTACATTGTTCTCAATAGAGTTTGAACTAATTAAGTGAAAAGGTACTTTATATTAATCAATTATAATTTGCTGGTAATTAAGATCAAATCTCAATTAGTTTTATTCGATTAAATCACCATAATTCGTGTAATTAATCTGTTAATTAATTACCAATGGTATGTGTAGACGTTGTGTTAATATTTACAACAGACAGTATTACTATTGAGTTGTGCAGCGATTGACAATTTTAATTTCTGCATTAAATATTTGTAGATTATTAAATTATTCATTAAACATCATTTAATCGAGAGTTAAATAATTATTACTTATTAAATGGATATATGAAGACCTCCACGGAATAACGATCTATGGCAGATTTCAAAATGCTTAAAATTTTCAACTTTGAATTGCCATAAATCATTATTCCAACTACAATATTTAATGAAAACCAATAAATTTTATTCTCTTTTTATTTAATTACACTATTTTATTCATTTAGGCTGAAAATTCAATAGTACGTCTACATATTTTCATTACAATTGGATTTATGTTAAAATGTGCCATAGATCGTTATTCCGTGGAGGTCTTCATATATTTAATGGAATAATTTATAAATATCAGATTTTAATGCACTTCACCACAATATCTTTGTGATAAATTCAGTAATTTTATTAATTTTATAATTTATAAAATAATAAAAGTAATTATGATAATAATTGAACAACACTATCAATTCACTTTTTGTTTGTTTTGTTTATCTTCACAATTTTAACCCTATAAGGAGTACGTGAATTTACTCACCATCTAAGGAGTAACTGGGGTGTCCTGACACCCCACGCTTTAAACTTGTTTTATAAGGTTTCTATTTGACGTACAAAAATTATGTATAGTGAATTTGATTGGTTTTTTAGTAAGGAACACAATGATATTATTCATATTTTTATAAATTAAAAGAATTTTGAAAAAAAACTGTTAAAACAAAAAAAAATACCAAAAAATTGCAAAATTGACTTTTTTTACAAAAAACGCTGTAGTTTCTTAAAAATTTGACTAATTTAAAAACTATTTTAGGTTTTTAAAGTTAAATTGATAGGTACTCTTTTAAGGAAAAAATTAGTTTTTGTATTACTTAAAAAAAACAATTATTTGAACAGCTGAAGTAAAAGAAATTAAAGAAAATTGTCGAATAGTGAAAATCATAAAAGTGAACTATAAAATGGACGTTAACAATTAATAAATAAATTAATAAAAATACGAAAATTCGTGTCGTGTCCTAACTCACTCAAGATATATAATATTTAGAGAAACTGGCTAATAGATTTTATCATTCGTTAGGTTTCTTTTTAATTCAATTATTTGAGATACAGAAAAAATAAATTTTTTTTCTAGTCTGAGTCACGTGACTCGAATTTAACATTTAACCTTCGACAATAGAGGATTAAGGTTCAGTGGGGAATAAAATTCAAGGAAGACTGGAGAATATTCATTTTCCACGAGGTAAGAGTTTTGGGGATTACCGAGAAAAGGGAAAAGAATACAGTCGTGTGGGAGAGAAAGCGAAATGTGAATAGTAGCCGGGCAGGCCGCTTTCGAAAATTAAGTGGTAGCAGTCGAGATATGTCAAGCGAGTTTTATTAAGCGGTATAAAAAAGATATTTGTAGTTCAACTGAGAAGGGACCATCTTGGTGTGTATATGGTTGAGGCAAAAACTGAGTGGAAGGAAGAGAGTATAAGGAGAGGTAAAAGGGAAAGGGTGCTTGTAGAGATATGAATTTATTATTAAGGACCGCCTGAGGGCTAAGGGCTCCCTGTTTCTTCGTATCTGGCTTTATTCTACTCTCCTGTATCCTCATCCATATCAAACTCGTCCCATCTTCTTCCGCTCTCCTCCTCTTACTTTTTAGCTTTAACTTTCCCTCTCCCTCTGTCTTTTAATCTCCTTTTTTGTTTTTAAACTCCCGCTTTTTCCATCCCTTGCTCTTCCTTTATATATTTTTGTCTCCTCATTCTTTTTATTCTACTTTTTCCCCTTATCCATTCGATTGAGCTTTTTGCTTTGAATTTAATTTCTTGCTTGTATGTAACGAACAAATTTTTTCTTTTATACAAATATATAATAGAAATAGAAATAAATTTAAAATTCACATTTCTGGATGTTTACCCAAAAATAAAAATTGAATATCATAAATTACAATGTCCGCTCGAAATATGCGAGAACTCATAAGGAGAAACTTTAGAGTTCATTAAAAATATGAAGTAAGCATCTTGATGAAGAGTTTGATGAAGACTTTCGCTTATTAGAAAATTTTGTAAGTTATTAAATCTTTGTGAGGTCAATTTAAAAACATATTTCAAACTCTATTTAAAAATTAATTGCCCTTTAAATAATTCATCTTATGAAACTTTGAGCATGATATTTTATATATTCGTGTCGAGTATTTCGAATAAAATTTTACAATTTTCCTTCTTGCAATGGAATATGTGATTAATTAGGTGCAAATGAAAGTTTTTTTTAATTAGGAAAAAATTAACTGTGTTTGCGGTTAAAAGTAATACGAAGAATTCTTCTTTCTCTCTCTCTCTCTCTCTCTCTCTCTCTCTCTTCTTTAGACAAAATCTTATTATACAAGTATTCAAACAGTACAGTTGAAAATCAAGAATTATGTCTTCTCCGCAAAAGCTTGTACTAAATCACGCGAAAACGCCCTTTATATTTCTTTGCATCTACAAAGTATATACGAAGATCCGGTCCTCTTAATCTGAACTTTACGAGAATAAATCTTTTACTTCGCCTCCGCACTAATGAGATTGGTCGCTCTTCTCTTTTCCAATTGAGATATCCTCATGTAAGCCAGACATTTTAATTTACAATTCCAATTTTTTAGTGTAAGATGCCTTTTATTTCTTTTGAGAATATTTTCAATAGGTTGCAATTTGACAAAAAACTGGGTAAATTTAACTTTTATGAAAGAAAAAATAATTCTTTTCTTCAAAATTCTCTCCTTGAATTATGGTATAATCCTGATTTGTATTATTTAACGAAATATTTCTTCGCTAAGACTAGAAATATTAAAATAAGGTGTAAGTAGTTTTTGTCACAATTGTTTGTTATTGTGATCTTAAGTTATTTCACAATGAAAATTAAAAAGAAAACAAGGTAAAAATTCAAATTAATTAAAATTAAAAAGAAAAAATTTCAAATTCAATTATTTCAAAAATTTTAACGCAATTCTTAGAAAGAATTTAATTATCTTTATAAATAACAAAATTCCTCACTGAAATTCAATTATTTTAAGGAATTTTAATAACATTTTTTGCGAAATTCAATTAGTTTCAAAAATTTTATCTCAATTCATTGAAAATATTGAATTATCTTATAATAAATACCAAGATTCTTCACAAAAATTTAATCATTCAGGAATTTTAATAAATTTTTTGCAAAATTCAATTATTTTCATAAATAACAATATTTATCAAAAGATTAAATTATTTTCAAAATTTTAAAAAAAATTCTTGTCAAAATTTCAAATATCTTTATAAATAGCAAAATTCTTCGCCGAAATTCAATTTTTTTCAAAAATTTTTCTTAATTCAATTATTTTCAGTATTTAATATTTTAATAAAATTTTCCAAAAAAATTTAATTATTTAAAAAAAATGTTGATAAAATTCTACGCAAATATTTAATTATTTCCATAAATATAAATAAATTCTTTTTAGTAATTGAATTATTTTCATAAATAATAGAACTCATCGAAGAATTTCAATTATTTTTAATACAATTTTAATCAAATTCCTCAAAAAATGTAATTGGAAAAAATTCGTGAAATTTTCACTAAAAATAAAAAGTATATTTTTTTAATCGAAAAGTTGACGAAACATTTCTAGTTGGCCTTAGAAATAAGTCTACCAAAGAACATAAAAAAAATTTTATTTATAAAAGTTATTGCAAAATGAATTTTTTTGCAACTTTTTAGACAAAATTTTATTTATCCTAAATGAATGAACCGATTTAAATGAACCAAGCGGAAATACAAAGGGGATAAAATATACTTTCGTTCAGAATTAGAAAATTTTTAAAAAGTTTATTTTTTAATAATTAATAATTGTTTATAAACAATTTATTTTTTCTAATGTTCTGTCCTTTTTAAAATTAAAAAAAAAATTTTCTTTTTCTTAAATTTGTTAAATTTTGTAATATTTAATTGAAGAATTTTCGAATAATCGAAATTTCGTAAAATTGAATTGTAAACAAATGAATTTGAAAATTCTCATAGAAGGTTTTCAAAAATTATTAAAAATAATTTGTTTAAAGAAGAATTTTAGTTAAAAACTCTAAAAAATAATAATTGAATTGATGATGAAAATAATTTTGAAGTAGTTACAGTAACAATATTTATAAAACAAAAAAATAATGATTTTATCACCTTATCACTAATTTGATCGATTTCTTCATGTTATACATATAATAATATTTTTATAACTTGTGTAATCTCAAAAAGGTTTGAATTTAAAATTTTTGAAAATCTTAATTCCTATGAAAAAATAATAATGATAAAATTCCAATTTTTAAATTGGACATTTTGTATATTGGAACTTTTTCATATTGGAACTTTTGGATTGGAACTTTTAAATTGGAACTTTTGTCCTACAATCAAATATTTATTAAAAAAATAAGTTATTGATGATTTCGAATCATTTTACAATATTAAAGAAGCTCGAAAATTAATTTATTAACAATATTATTTTGAGTACCTAACAATTTTTAGAGTGAATTATTTATTCTTTAAAGTCAGGAAAAAATTCAAAATTTTATTTGAAAATCAGGGAAAAATAAAATAAAATTGTTGTGGCAATCCTGTGTGGTTTACAGTTTAAAAATAGGCCTTAGTTTTTCTAAGGATATCAGATTAAGACAAAAAATGAATAAAAAGTGTTTTGAAACAAAAAACGTTTTGATACGTTTTTTGTCTCAATTTGTTATCCTTAGAAAAACTGTGATATACAAACGATTACAGATTCGCTATTTCCGTGAAGAAGAAAAAATATCTGTATTTCAATATTTATTTGTTCGACAGATTTGAAACTCGGGTAAAGTTAATATATTAGCGAACTTTCCCACGTTGAAGTAGGTACCATGAAGTTTGATAGAGTTATTATTCGAAGAAGGTTGCAAAACTTGAACTTGGAGAGTGAATGTAAAGATTTCAGCAGAGAACTTGGATTAGTGATATAGTGAATTTTTCAATATAAAACCCTGGTAAGCACGCGACGAACTGTCGTCGACGTCATCGTCTTATCGAACTTTTTCCTTAAAAAGTCACTTGCTTTAATTATAAATTGATCAGACTTTCACAGCTTGCGAGACATAATGAGTGCTTCTCGTTGACGTGCCACTTCTTTTTTATATAACATAGCTCGTGCACTAGTTGGTTTGAGGTGTAAAAATTTTAATAGTCACCCTCTTGCTTTAAGAATCTCGTCGAAAAAACTTTAAGGAAGAAAATCTCCAAGGTCTATTCTTGGAACTTTTTCGCCTTCAATGTGTAATAAAAGAGCGAAACTGCAATATGTCTGTGATAAATAATTTATTAAAAGAACAAAGTACGCGGTACGTTTACATTGGATTTGGGTTTGACTTTTAACAAAGTGGTCTTTCCTTTTTACGACAGTACTTATTATTGGGTGGGGAAAATACTTTTAAATTTTAAACCATTTTAAATTTTCTGTACATTTTGAAAATATTAAAATATTAAATATTTTTTAAATACTTTATAAAATAAAAAGTTGTTGCTACTATTTTTAAAACTTCGTTTTTATTCAAGAATTTTTTTTGCAAATTTTGTTGTTACAAGTATTTTTACTTTTATGGTTTTTTTCCGAAATGAATAAAGAAAAAAGCGTAAATTATTTGTTTTTTCCATTATGTGTACGTTCAGCAGATGACTTTTTAATTCAGCTGAGATGTTGAAAATTTCATATTCATTATTACTATACGAAATTCTTCTTTTCTAAATTAGCTCTCTTCAATTTTCGAATACAATATTGTGCTTGAAAATATATATATATATAAACTTTATTCGTCCAAACTGCCCATTTTGATACAGGAACAAAAAAAATCCATATACAATATTCACAAAAAGATACAATAAAAAAAAAAGAAAACAGAGTTCCAACATATTACCCATTCATTCTTACAGTTAGGATACTAATAAGCATCTTTGTAAAATTTTTAATATCTGACAATGATTCCATTGATAAAATTTTCCCCCAAAAAGAGGCCTCACACACACTTGTACAAATTTCGGGATAAAAACTCTTTCTAATATGATTGTATTTGGGGCAATCAACAAGCATGTGATGAAAGTTCTCGCATTCTTCTTCACACCACATACAATGCTCGAATTTCGGGAGTTTAAATTTTACCAGATTAACTCTAAAAGAAGGACAATGTTTATTACCCGTGTAGAAATTGCCATATTTAGGCAATAACGTGGCATGAAACGTTAAGTTTCATGCCATGTCTGTTAAAGTTTGGCCAGACTTGGACCCGATCTGGGAAGGGGTTTCATGACATGTTATGGCCTAAATATGGCAATTTCTACACGGGTAGGTACGGTTGAGTTCATGGGTACTAGTGAACATTGGCCATACCTGCAAGCTTCTGGATTTAGTGCGCGACTTTAAGTTTGTTAACAGGCAATATCTTCCGTGGGAGAGTCTAATTTGACTTGAGTAGTTTGCAATTGATTCCAGTGTGCCCGTATCCCATAACTCTTTTAAGCCTCCCATTTCAAAATACTTTCTTAATTCACCGAACCAATTATACCTCGACTCTGAAATAGTATATTACATTATAAGGGCAGAAAGTTCGAAATTCCTGCACTGCGCGAAATGATCGCATCATCGCGTAGTTTAGGGCTTTCGAATGTCTGCCCGTGTAATGTATACTATTTTTCTTTATATACGGTCGAAAGTACGCTCGCTAATTTATTTTTTAAGAAAATTGCAATCGTGTTTCATTTGACAGCCGGCCATCTTTATTGGTATATTGGTCTACTACCTCAATTTTCTGATTACCAAATCAAATGTACTATATATATATATTTCGTCAAAAGGAACAAATGTCCGGATGTGTGTATGTATGTCACCGATTCTTGTGGACAAATTTTCTCTTACACGTTTTGATGGATTTTAATAAAATTTGGTAGGTGTATTTCGGTCATGAATACCTAAAATCAGACAGAAGGATTTTCAAAAATATCTAAAAAAAATTTTTTTTGGAAATTTTTTAATTTTTGAAAAAAATTGTTTTTTTATATGTTTTGAAATGACTTTTTTCTTTATTAAAATTTTGACAAGAATTCCATTAATTTTTTTTTCAAATTGATAATCGATAAATTAACAGAAGTTAATTTTGCAATTATTCGCGAAACTAGTTCGTATTTTTCTGTCACCGACTGTAAGCGAAGTTTCCGAAAATCCGAATTGCTGGAATGCGGCATCAGCCGGTCGCACTGGGCCGCGTCAGCCAATCAGAGCGTCGCTCGCTCCCACTGCGCGCGCTTCCCCACTCAACGGCGCTACAGAGCTCGGAGACAAAGCTCTCATCGTCACTAATTCACGAGCAGCCGACCTGCCTGGTCGTCTCGCTCTCGACCACCGCGAACACTGTTACAGCTTTACATTGTAACTGACTTCTTCCCGAGCTCTCTGCCTGCCCGGTCGCACCGCTCCTAACCAGCGCAAAAAGTGTTTCCCATTAAAAATAAATACGACATTCTTATTCGATTCACTTAACTTTTTTTGTTCTTATTAAATTCGCTTTTTCCCTTAGTGTTTTTTCCCATTTATAAATTTTTCTGATTTTTATTCAACGCGCTTTTGCCTGATTAGTTTTTTTTTCATTCACAGAAAAATTTTGGAAACCCTTGCGAGGGTCCAAAATTTCCTTTCTTTTTCTCCTTTCCTTTAAGAATTTTTAGAAACTTTCTGAGGGTCTAAAATTCTTAAACTTTCTTTTTCCAATTAACCCAAACTTCGGAAACTCACGGAGGGTCCGAGGTTGTGTTTTTCCTTTATTCCCTGTCATTTTCTTTAATGATAAATCGTCCAACATCCTTCCGGCAGGACGAAAAAGACTCAGGTGAGTCCCTCCGAAATCACTAAAGAAAACTAACATGGATTCAGATAAATAAAAAATGATATATATCATTGGAAAGGTAACGAAACAAGCTTTCAGCGCATATAAATATCGAACTTGTAAGTTCAAAACTAAGGGCTGGGTAGTTTGAAGAAGTTACACGTTCCAAAAATTCACATAATTTTTAGTCACAGAATGACGAAGCCCGGTCCTGCCGGCAGGACGCTTTTCGCTTTATTTAAGAGACTACTTATCCCAGGTTTATAAATTTAAAGACTCGATATTTACATTATTTGAAAGCTTGTTTCATTACCTTTCCAACGATATATTTAGTTTTATATTTATCTGCTTCCATATTAATTTTATAGAGCAATTTCGAAGGGACTCGCGTCTGAGTATTACTCAGATATACTGAACAATATTAAAAATGATTTTTTTTTAATTGAACAATTAGGTTTCATTCTTTGAACGTTTCTGAAGAGAAAGAGACTTGTCCGGTCAAAAAATATTGATTTTTGGGGATTTTACATTAAATTTACGAAAAAATGTTTTTTTCACTGTTTAGAAACATAGCAAGTTTGAAGGATTTGAAAAATGGTTTAATATTATTATTTTAAAAAATCAAAAATATGGATTTTTTCGTCTACTTTAATCCCAAGGAGTGCCAAAAAAGAAAAGTTGAATTCCCTTTTTTTAAAAGCCTTTTTTTCGGAACGTCCTTCCGGCAGGATGGGCGCTTGGACGATTTATCATATTAACGCAGAGAAATTACGGTTTCGTGGAAACTCCCCGAGGGTCCTGAAACTGTAATTTCTTTTTCTCCGTCGATTTTTGGAAACTTCCTGAGGGTCCATAATCGTTTTCCCCTTTTATCAAAACATTTTTTTGGAAACTCGCGCAGGGTCCAAAGATTAAAAACTCTTTTTCCAATAATTTCTTTAAATTCATTTTTTTTATCATTACTTTAATTTTGTCTGCGCGTCAAATTATTTCCCCAATTAGAGAAATCTTCGGAAACTCACGGAGGGTCTGAGATTTCTTCCTCTGTAAATTCGCTCCTTAAATTTCCATTTTCACGAGTTTTCGGAAACTTGTTTTCGCAAGGGTCCAAAACTCGCAGATATTGTTAAAGTCCAAAATTGACGGTATCAAAATAACTAAATTCTTCTGAGAAATTTCATTGAAATATATTGAAAATAATTGAATTTCTGAGAAGAATTTTAATATTTGTTAGAATAAATAAATTTTTGCCAAAAAATATTTTATAATTTTTGAAATTAAATAAATTATTTTATGTATTTAAATTGTTTAGAATAATTTTTTTACTTCAATTGGATATAAAGTAATGCAAACTCTCAATAAATAGAAAACCGCTGCCAAGTGGTACATTTTTATAACATTTTTGATTTTTCAAATACCAATAATTCGATAATTTTTGACCGAATCAGGTTCAAAAATAGGTCAATCGAAGCCTTTTTTAATGCTCTACAAGTTGGTAATGAAACTTTTAAAGTTTCTTTTATATTTTTCAACAAATTTTTCAAAAAAGTGATATTTTCGAAAAATTTAGATTTTTAAAACTTTAATATCTCTGGCTAATATAAACAAAAAATGTTCAATGAAGGCTCAAAAGAAAAAATTTATAAAAATATGTCAAAAAATCACAATCGAAAATTTTGCTAATACAATCCTTCCTCTATGAGGAAGCAATAAGTAGCATTTAGTTTCACAAGTCTAAAAAAAGTATTAAAACTATTACTAGGAATTTTACGTAAATTGTAAAATAAACAAAAATTCTTAACTACACTGAGAGACCTTTGGGTCAGCAGCAGACTTTCGATAGGCTGCTACTGACCATTTTGGTGGTACGCTACAGGACTATACTTTTGTGTTGCTGCGGTAAAATCTTGGGCGCATGACAGTCCCAAAGTTGTTCAGCTGCAAACCAAAGGCGGCATTCCCACTACTTCGGTAGTGGGAAGTTCCAACAAGTGGTGCAAGTGGTAACAAGTGGTAGTTCCAAAATTTGGGACTGTCACGCGCCCAAGATTTTACCGCAGCGCACCAAAACCATAGTGGAGCTGTTGTCACATACGTTGTTCCGCTACAGTCCCAAAGCTCTCTCAGTGTAATCAAAAATTATTTTTTTATTCTTCATATCAAGAAGCTAAAGTAGCACCTTCTTAATTTTTTTAATTCAATTTTAAAGTTAAATATTTTTTGTGAAGCTAAAATTAGCACCCACTTAATTTTCCAAAATTGTATGTTGGTTTTAAACAAATTAAAAATATTTAAATTTTTAATTTTCAAAATTAAGTAGGGGAGAGTGGGGCAAAATAGGGTACCTTTTTGAAATTGGCTGTTTACAGAGAACCAAACGAATAAACCGATTCAACTAAACTTCAGAATTCTTCCTTGTACATTTAGCTTTGAAGAAATTATAATAATAGCGGAGAAAAAGAATTTTGAAAGAACTTATATCGTATTTTCTAAGAAAATGCTAAAACCCCATTTTGCCCCACCCGTGGGGCAAAATGGGGTGGTATAAAATAACTATACAAAACATGGAATATTTTTTCAAAATTAATTAAATTCTTTAATTAATTAAAGGACCCCGCACAGAATACATTGAAAAAAGTTTCAGTCAAATTTGTTTAAACTCTGTAGTTTTGTAGCTGATAATCTCCTGAACGAAAAATGCTAATGGCAAAATTCCCTAAAATCAATAGTATTTTAGCTACATGCTGTTGAGCCTTAAAAAATAGGTCAAAAATAGCAAAGCTTGCTCAGGGCTTGGTAATGGCTCAAGGCTTGATTATGACTCAAAGTTTGATTATGGATCAAGGCTTGATTTTGGCTCAAGGCTTGATTATGGATCAACTCTTGATCATAGCTAAAAGCTTGGTAATGGCTCAAGGCCATAATCGAAAATAGCAAAGCTTGCTTAAGGCTTGGTAATGGCTCAAGGCTTGATTATGACTCAAAGCTTGATTATGGATCAACTCTTGATCATAGCTAAAAGCTTGATTATGGCTCAAGGCTTGATCATACTTAAATACTTGATTGTGGATCAAGGCTTGGTAATGTCTCTGGGCTTGATCATACCTAAAAGCTTGATTATGCAACAAGGCTTGGTTATGACTCAAGGCTTGATCACGACTCAAAGCTCGATTATGGATCAACTCTTGATTATAACCAAAAGCTTGATTATGGATCAAGGCTTGATCTAATCTAAAAGCTTGAGTATGGAACAAGGCTTGATTATGGCTTAAGGCTTGATCATACCTAAATGCTTGATTATGGATCAAGAATTGCACTGAAAAACTGTTGGTAGAGCTGTTCGCCCAATGCGGTGAACTGCTGCGTTAAAAAGAAACGCACAGCTCACTTTATTTTTGGGCGAGTTACCCAGGCAGAAAAGTTGGAGGTGTGCCAGCACTAACGACCGGCATGGTACCGAACCGGTTGTAAAGTCGGACATATGCCGGTACCGGCAAAAAGGTACCGGGCCGGATATGAAATAAATACCGGCCCAGTACCGGCCCGGTGGTAAATGTGGATTTCTACCGGTACTGATAGAGTGTACCGGGCCGGTTAATTAAAAATATCTGGCCCAGCACCGGCCCGGTACTATAAATTACTTCTTCTTTTATACCGCCGACGGAGATTTGCCGGTGATAATATTTTTACCGGCCCAGCACTGGCGTATCACCGGCCCGGTACTGCCATTTCGCTCTGTCTTATACCGCCGAAGGAGATTTGCCGGTGATAATATTTTTACCGGGCCAGCACCGGCGTATCACCGGCCCGGTACTATAATTTACTTCTGTTTTATACCGCCGAAGGAGATTTGCCGGTGACAATATTTGTACCGGCCCAGCACCGGCGTATCACCGGCCCGGTATTGTCATTCCGCTCTGTCTTATACCGCTGACGGAGATTTGCCGGTGATAACATTTTTACCGGCCCAGCACCGGCGTATCACCGGCCCGGTACTATAATTTACTTCTGTTTTTATACCGCCGACGGAGATTTGCCGGTGATAATGTTTGTACCGGGCCAGCACCGGTGTATCACCGGCCCGGTACTAAAATTTACTTCTGTTTTTATACCGCCGACGGAGATTTGCCGGTGATAATGTTTGTACCGGGCCAGCACCGGTGTATCACCGGCCCGGTACTATAATTTACTTCTGTTTTTATACCGCCGAAGGAGATTTGCCGGTGATAATATTTGTACCGGGCCAGCACCGGCGTATCACCGGCCCGGTACTGTCATTTCGCTCTGTCTTATACCGCCGAAGGAGATTTTCCGGTGATAATATTTGTGCCGGACCAGCACCGGCCCAGCACAAAAATGTACTTAATGCTTTCTACTGGCACAGAAGTTTTGCCGACAAAAATATTAGTACTAACCTAGTGTCCTCCCGGTTGTTTGCCAATGTTAAACTATCAGAAAAAGAATTAAAGAAAAGAAAAAAAATTTGAAAATTAATTTATTAATTAATTTATTATTTTAATTATTAATAATAAATTAATTAGTTACTTGTGCCGGCAATTATATTATTACCGAGTAGGTTGCTTATTGGTGCCTGCCCGGTATCTAGCCGGTGAATGGGGCGGTTATTATTATTTATATTTACTATTTTTATTTATTTATAATAATTTAAATTGAATTAAAATAAATTAGAAATACAAATACTGGCCCGGTACCGCACCGGTTGAATATTAGTGCCGGCCCGGTACTGCTGCCAGCTGTAATGTCGGTTGGACTTTATAAGCTCACTTTGCATTTGCTTTCCATATGCAGGTTTAGGTTAGCGGATGTGGTGTCGACTTTGCAGCCTCAGGGTCCGGAGTTCAATTCCTCGAGTCTTCAGATTTTTCTATGATTGTTTATGTTTCTCTGTTTCAGCATTTAATATATTTACTGTTTCCAATTTAAAATTAATAATAACATTGATAATAATAATAATAATTAAATAATTAATCAGACTGAAATATAATTTTTTTTAACCGGCCCGGTACCACACCGGTTGTTTTTTAGTGCCGGCCCGGTACCTAGCCGGTTGTGCAGCCGGTAATAAACCGGCACCAAATGCCTTCCAACAATAACCGGGCCAGTACCGCCCCGGTGGATTATTCGGTACCGGCCCGGTACGTATGCCGGATACCTGCCGTAGTTATCATCCGGCAATTTACCGGTACCAAGCCGGTGAAAATGACGGTCTTATGCCGGTACTGGGCCAGTTACCTGCCGGTAGTGTGCCGGTATTAAAGCGGCACTAAATGTCTACAAATATTAACCGGGCCAGTACCGCCCCGGTGGATTATTCGGTACCGGCCCGGTACGTTTGCCGGATACCTGCCGTAGTTATCATCCGGCAATTTGCCGGTACTAAGCCGGTGAAAATGACGGTCTTATGCCGGTACCGCCCCGGCACTTATAATCCGCCGTTTGTACCGGGCCGGTACCATCCCGGTCGTCAATTTCTACCTGGGTACTCTCCTTTTTGGGCGAGCAACTCTCCTTTTTGATAGAGCTGCTGACCTTTTTGTCAAGCAGCCGCTCGCCAACGAGTCAAAACGCGTCAACCGTGAATACATTTTTTTTACAGTTTTGGAAAAGTCAAAACATTTATGAAAATCTGTAGTTCACAGCAAACCAAAAAAACACTTTTAACCGTTTTTCAAATTTTTAAATATTTATACCTTTTTTTATAATAAAAAATTTTTGCATTATTTTAGAAAAAAATTAATAACTCATTACTGTTTTGCTAGAAATTAATGGCAATTTTTTTGGTAGTCATTGAATATCCACTCTTTTAAATAAACTTAATAGTGAAAAAAAATTTTGAAAAATTTTTAATTTTTAATAACAATTTTATAAACAATTAGTGTTTTTTATGCTTTCTAGAGCAATGATTTTAATGAAATTTATATGTAAGATACATTGAACCTACATCTTTATATTCCCGAAAAAAAAATTTGTATTTCCAATTACAACCGGAGATTTTGAATTTTTTGTTGCGCCGTGCGCAGTCTGTTCGTTTACCGCGGCATTTATCACAGCGATAGATGCCACGATGACGGCGCACGGCGCAACAAAAAATTCAAAATCTCTGGTTGTAATTGGAAATACAAATTTTTTTTTTCGGGAATATAAAGATGTAGGTTCAATGCATCTTACATATAAATTTCATTGAAATCCTTGCTCTAGAAAGCATAAAAAACACTAATTGTTTATAAAATTGTTATTAAAAATTAAAAATTTTTCAAAATTTTTTTTCACTATTAAGTTTATTTAAAAGAGTGGATATTCAATGACTACCAAAAAAATTGCCATTAATTTCTAGCAAAACAGTAATGAGTTATTAATTTTTTTCTAAAATAATGCAAATATCTCGGAAATATTCACTATTCACGGTTGACGCGTTTTGACTCCAACGCCATTGGTAGTTAAGTTTAGGAGAGCAACTCGCCTAATTTTGATAGAGCTGTGAGTTTAAAGTTAAGTAGCGCTGCACAACAGTCAATAGCGGAACTGCTCTACCAACAGTTTTTCAGTGTGGTAATGGCTCAAGTCTCGATTATGGCTCAAAGTTTGATTATGGCTCAAGGCTTGGTTATGCCTCAAGGCTTAGTTTCCGTACAGCAAATAGATATCCCTGGGATATCTCTGGGACATATCGAAAAAATTATGGATATCCCACAGATATGCAGAGAATATATTATACATCCCTGGGATGTCCCTAGGATATCAAAAGTTCCCTCATCTAGGACATCCCTAAAATATCCATGGTAGATATTTGTGGGATATTCGCTCTATAAATATATACTGAAAAATCTTGAAATATATCAAAATTAGATTCTAATTACAAATAAAACAATATAAAATATTTTAATAATTTCAAAAATGTTTATTTGCAATTAAACAAGTACGTACTACAATAAATATTTTAGAGTATACTTTTAGTAATTCTGAAAATATTTATATGTAGAGGTTAGGTTTCGCGTCAAACACCTAAAGAAAATGTTACTAAAAATATTTCATTGTATCTATTGATAAAATTAAGTCAATTTAATATAATACATTTAACATTAATTTACATAAATCTTTTTATGAGACATTTACAAGTCATGAGACAAGTCACTATTGTTCAAAAAGAGAGTAAACTTTATAGTTAAACACAAAATATTTTCTTTAAGATTAAAGGTCTCATAAGTTTTGTGAATTCATAAATGTGAATCCTCTCGATTCAATACAAGTAGAAATTAATATCCTATGTGTATAATAATTTTATTAATACAATTTACTTGCCTATACATGCATCAAAAACAAATGTTCAAAAACACTGATATATTAATCTCGTGACATACATTTGCTGACAAGCTGTTTTGACAACTTTTCGAGGTTTGTTTATTAAAATTTAAAGTATATTCAAAGATATCCCAGAGATATTACTGGGACACAAGTACGACGTCCTACAAATATCCATAAATATCCCCTAGACATTCTCAGGATATTCCTTCTCTTAAGATATTTGTTGGAATGTCCGTATGATATCCCTGAGATATCCGAGATATCTATAGATCTAACTGGGACGTTATTTGGATATCCATAGAATGTCTTGTGCTGTACGGGTTATGCCTCAAGGCTTGATCATACCTAAAAGATAGATTATGGATCAAGGCTTGGTAATGGCTCGGACTTGATTATGGCTCAAGATTCGATTATGGCTCAAGGCTTGAACATGGCTCAAAGCTTGATTATGGCTCAAGGCCTTATCACGACTCATAGCTCGATTATGGATCAACTCTTGATCATAGCTGAAAGCTTGATTATGGCTCAAGGCTTGATCATACCTAAATACTTGATTTTGAATTAAGGCTTGGTAATGTCTCTGGGCTTGATCATACCTAAAAGCTTGATTATGGATCAAGGCTTGGTAATGGCTCAAAACTTGATTATGGCTCAAGGCTTGATTATGGCTCAGGGCCATAATCAAAAATAGCAAAGCTTGCTCAAGGCTTGGGAAGGCTTGGTAATGGCTCAAGGCTTGATTATGTATCAAGGCTTGGTGATGGCTCGAGGCTCAATTATGGCTGAAGGCTTGATCCATAATCAAGCTTTGAGTGACGATCAAGCCTTGAGCCATAACCAAGCCTTGAGCTATAATCAAGCCTTGATCCATAATCAAGCATTTAGGTATGATCAAGCTTTGAGCCATTACCAAGCCTTCCCAAGCCTTGAGCAAGCTTTGCTATTTTTGATTATGGCCTTGAGCCATAACCAAGTCTTGAGCCAAAATCAAGCCTTGATCCATAATCAAACTTTGAGTCATAATCAAGCATTGAGCCATTACCAAGCCCTGAGCAAGCTTTGCTATTTTTGACCTATTTTTTAAGGCTCAACAGCATGTAGCTAAAATACTATTGATTTTTGGGACTTTTGCCATAAGCATTTTTTGTTTAGGAGATTATCAGCTACAAAACTACAGATTTTAAACAAATTTGACCGAAACTTTTTTTTAATGTATTCTGTGCGGGGTCCTTTCTTAGG
Organism: Leptopilina syphax; assembly: GCA_032872505.1. Taxonomy (NCBI): domain Eukaryota; kingdom Metazoa; phylum Arthropoda; class Insecta; order Hymenoptera; family Figitidae; genus Leptopilina; species Leptopilina syphax. Next base: position 24,867,329 of record CM065469.1, on the reverse strand, counting down.
TAATTTCTCTTATAATTTTGAGTAAAGTCGTTTTACCCAAAACTTTTGGTAATTCTACAAAAATTGTAAAATATTACCTAATTAAATTGGAGAATTTTTCTAAAGCTTAGGTGAACTCTTGTGAAAATTTTCAAGGTTGTGAGGGTAAAATTATTTTACACAAAGATGTTTAGGCAATTTCTTTGGAAATTAAAAAATTTTTTTAAGTAATTTCTTAATAGCTTAAACTTTTAATAATTTTACAAAAATTGTATAATGTTACCATATATATAATAATTAAACAAAATTTCTTTTACTATGCCTTAATATTCAATAATAGTTGTGTGAAATATTTCTTCCTTTGAAATGTTTGTCACATCTGGTTCATCTTAAGATGGCCAGCTAAGGGTTTCGCCTGGTAAAACCCTAGTAGAAATTTGTCATGGAGCCACTCGATTGTTCAAGTTACTGGACAGTTTTTGTCACGGACGCTGATTCTAGGCGGACTGGTAAATAACTGTGAAGTTACTGACCAACGCTCTTCGTCAAAGATTCAAGTTGAATTTGACATTGGCTAGACATAACTTCTGTCTAGTTTTTTTAATGTTACTTTAAAGTACTCCTAGAAATTATAGTTCTAAGTTTGTCGTGTCGATGACACTGCAATAATGTCTAATAACTAGACAGCTCGACTAATTATTTGCTAGAGATAAATTTGTTCTTATTCTTTCCAATATTTTAAAACTTTTCATTTTAATTTGTTATTAATTAAAAATTTAATTAATTTATTATTATAAATTAATAATATTAATTAATAAAATTAATTAATAATAAAAAATATTAATAATTATTAATAAAATTAATTAACAATATTAATTAATAAAATTAAGTAATAAATATTTACAATCATTTATAATAAATATAAAAATAATAAAATTAGTTGAAAATTAATTTTTTTAAATTCCATTTTAGTTTAGTTATAATTTTCTATTAATTAAAAATTTAATGAATTTATTATTATTAAATAATAATCAATTAATCATATTAAATAATAAAATTAATTAATAAATATTTATAATAATTTATAATAAATTAATAAAAATAATTAAAAATTTAATTACAGTAATCAATTTATTTATTAATTGTTAACGTTGCAAATTAAATTAGTAAAAAGTTATAATAATTTAAAAATCATCTAAAATGTTGTATTACATAGAAAATATTAAAAGTATATACCAATGCTTAAAATCTCTAGTTACAGCACTGAACTAAAACATATGTGCAGTGGTTATTAATTCTCAGTATCCATTGCGTTGAACGGCCGAGTGCGTTAAGCGGTGCGACTTTAGTCCAGCGGGACCCGGGTTCGCTCCCCGTTACCCCCCAAGATTTTTTCGGTGAAATTGCGTTTTCGTTTTAAGGTTGATATAGATTATAATTGGTTGTACTAATAAAAAATATTTGTTTCAGTGTTATTGTTAATACCCAAGTGCGAAATTAAAAACGGCCCAAAACTGGCCCAGTGACGGCATAGTCAGTGCCTACTCTTGGCAGACAATAGTGGCCCGACTGTGGGGAGGTTAACCGCGGTAGGCCGTCGGCAGCTAATCATCGGCCGATTCTCGGTAAACATTAATGGCCCATTATTGGCTGCCATTACTCCCCAGTGTTGAAAAAATTTTAAAAAAAATATTTTTTATTTAATTAACTAATTAATTCATAATATTTATACAGTTTATTTCCCTAAATTAATCGCAAACTTACAAATATTTGAAAAATTCTTACCGCTCGCGGGGATCGATACCTGAACCTGACGCACCACAGCCTAACACTCTGACCACTCTGCTACTCTGACGTGTAGTCGATAATGCAAAAGGGTTCTTATAAGCTGCACTACACTGGCCGATACTGTGCCATTATTGGGCCGAGCTACGTCTCAATATTGGCAATTATAATTTACCATCATAGATACAAAATGATAGACATTAATATGGCATTCCTGAGCTAAGGTACGTCCCAATTCTGGCAATTATAATTTGCCACAAAATGTTTTCCATTAAAGTGCCACTAATAGGCCGATCTTCGTCACATCACTGGCAATTGAATATTGCCATTAAAGATTGATCAACTTTGCCATGAATGTGCCATTATTGAGCCAAGCTACGCCCCAATACTGGTAATCATAATTTGCCTTCAAAGATACAAAATTTTTGCCATTAAAGTGCCACTAATGTGCCTTTAATGGGCCGATCTTTGTCACATCATTGGCAATTGTCTTTTGCCATTAAAGATTGATCAACTTTGCCAAAATTGTGCCATTATTGAGCCAAGCTACGCCCGAATTCTGGCAATTACAATTTGTCATCAAAGATACAAAATGTTTGCCATTAAAGTGCCACTAATGTATCATTAATGGGCTGATCTTCGTCACATCACTGGCAATTGAATTTTTCCTTTAAAGATTTATCTACTTTGCCAATAATGTGCCGTTATTGGGCCAAGCTACGCCCCAATTCTGCCAATTATATTTTGCCATCAAAGATACAAAATTTTTGCCATTAAAGTGCCACTAATGAGCCATTAATGGACCGATCTTCGTCACATCACTGGGAATTGTATTTTACCATTAAAGATTGATCAACTTTGCCGTGAATGTGCCGTTATTGGGCCAAGCTACGTCCCAATTCTGGCAATTATAATTTGCCATCAAAGATACAAAATTTTTGCCATTAAAGTGCCATTAATGGGCCGATGATCGGCACATCACTGGCAATTGCTTTTTGCCATTACCCAATGGGAAATGCCAGTGTAGTGCCGATGTTCACCACTGGCTTAGTACTCAGACGATTGTTCGGCGTGGTCTAGCCGAGCCTCGACAATTAGTGCTGGCGCAGTACAGAATTTTTGTTTCGCCAAAGCTTGGACAAGCCACGGCGGCAAGTGCTGGCTGAGTATAGAAAAATTGTTCACGACGCTCTTTGCCAACATTGCTTTTTTGACATAAACTTGAAAAAAATTATAAAAAAAAGTTTATGAATGTTTATAAATATAAATTTATTGAAAAAAATTAATATTTTACTTTTCAGTTGTTCATTTTTTATTCTTATTAAATTTAATAATAACAATTTAACACAATTGTCTAACTTTGTAAATAATAAATTATTTAAACAAATTAAAATTATAAACAAAATTTAAACTTTAATCTCAATAATAATTTGGTTCCTATTAAAATACTATTATACTTCTTACTATGAATAAAGTAATTTAATTTAATTATTAAAAATTTAGTTTAACTTATTTTACTTCAATTTATTATTTCTAACGTATCCCTATTTTTTTCTCATCTTTGACTTAATAATTGTATGTCTGAATGATACTGAGATGTTAATACTTTACTGCACACATGTGTCGTTAGCATAGTGGTTAGAGCGTTAGTCTGTAAGTCCGTAGGTTGTAGGTTCGAATCCCCTCGTCAGCAATTTTGTTTATTTTCATAGGTTTGCGATATTTCTAGATTCCAATTGTTAGGTACTAAAATATGAAAATCTAATGCACACTTACTGTAATTGTTTATTATTTAATTTTTAAATGTTATAAAAAATTTTTTTCTACTTCATTTACTATATCCATTGTTAGTCTCCATCTTTAATACAATTTCTTTAAGAAGAGAAATATTTTATGAATAATAACTATTTATTAATATTATTTACCATTTTGCTGTTAAATTATTTATAATTATGAATTTACGACTAATTAATAAATACGGCATTAATTACAATTTAATTACAATACGGCATTTATTGCGGCAATATTCTCAGCCAGTGCTGCGCCAGCGCTGTCTGGCAGCACTGACAGACAGTACTTCGGCAGCGCCAGACGGCGTTATCATCCCAGTGCCATGCCAGTGCTGGCTCTCAGCCTTGCCGCCAGTGCTGCCAGTGCTGGCGCAGTACGACGCCAGTTGTAAATTTCCCATTGGGTAAATATTAATCAACTTTGCCATGAATGTGCCACTATTGGGCCGAGAGCTGGCCCAGTCTTAAAAAATTTGAAAATCTGACCATCGGCGCCATCATTGGCCCATCAATGGGACGTTTTGATCACCAGTAATGGCCCAGTAACTACTGCCAATTCTCGGCAGACATTACTAGACCAATTATGAGCCGTTTTTGCAGTCTTGGCATTTCGCACTTGGGTAATAGTGCATTAAAAAAATGAAAGTTGTTTGAAAACAGTAAATATTTAGGATATTCGAATTTAGAATTTTTTTTTAATTGAATTAAAAATCAAAAAGTAATGTAGAAAATTACATGTAATAATTTACTATTCACATTATTTTTATATATAAATAATAATTCAACTAATTAATTAAAAATTATAAAATATTATGTAATTTTTTATTCTATTCCATTTATTATGTATATATTATAATGGATACAGAAATTTTCCGCTTGTTTGTATTATCTGTTATTTCAACTATTGTTAATTTCTTGTTATAAGTAGATTAATAATAAGTGTTGATAATGATTACACAGGAAAAAAAAGTCTGACTCCGTTTACACCCTTTTTTTAGTATGTAATCTAATATAATATTCGAATACTATTTTATTATTGTTTTTTATAACTGTTTATTATTGTATGTGAAAAAATATTTTGTAAAATAGTTTTGTATTAAAACATATTTTATATGAAATAAAAAGAATCACTATAATCTGCAATTATTGTTTAAAATTATATTAGCGAATTTTTTTAAATTGCGGATGAAAAATTAACTATTCCATTTCATCACTTACGTATTTTCTCAAAATGTTTAGATAAAAAATTATCACAAAACTTGAATTTCTCTAAAAATTTCATGGGTATTTCTGCACATAATTTTGGACAAAAGTACAAAAACTTGTGTAATTTTACCTAAAAATTTTTGGGTATTTTTTCCAAAACTTTTATAAAAGATACCAAAATGTTTGTATTTTACCCAAAACCTTTTAGGTATTTTTTCCAAAATGTTTGGGTAAAATCACTAAAACTCTTGTGCATTTTCACCTAAAACTTAATAGGAATTTTTTCAAGAAATTTTGGGTAAAACTTCCAAAACTCTTGTGTATTTTTACCCACAAATTCTTGGTGTAAATTACTTCCAAAACAGTTTTGGTAAAATTACCCCAAAAATTTTTTACAGTGAGATTATAAATACAAACGAAAAGTAGGGTTCTTTCTTACTATGAAAAAACAAGTAATATTTATTTTTAATAAAAAACATCGATATTGCAAAATATCGATATATCGATAGTATAAATGCCTCGAAACAAAAATATCGATTCTTCTGCGGGAAACTTTTAAGTTTGCATAATGTAATGTTTTTAAATAGTTGAATGAAACGGCGTAGCACCCGGTATGTCCCACATTTTAATACCCCATTCTGCCCCACACTGCATATTAAAACAAAATGTAATGTTTCCAAGTTATTGTAAACAATTTAATAATCTATCCTATTGGAAATTACTCTAAAATAAATGCTGAAAAAGATCCTATACTTGCCAAATTAAATGCATTATCCCAAAAAGTTTTGAAAGCACTTTAATTTCGATAAATATTCATATTTTTTTTGCTTAAAACTTTAAAGTTGCATAACTTCCAAAAAAACTATTTCTTATTAATATGAATGATATATATAGAGGATAAAAAAATTAAAAGTACCTATCATGGAAAAACAGGGGTACCCCATTTGACCCGCCTACCCCATTTTGCCCCACTCTCCCCTACGCTAAAAAATAAATTATCATCTAAAAATTTATAAACTAGAAAAATCTAGTTTTAGTTGTATTATATTTTATTCATATATTTTTCAAATATATAGTGAACTATATCTCTTATTTCACAGTTCGCCTTGTTGGAGAATATTTCCACGTAAAAATACTTTATAAAATAAAAAGTTTTGTATTCTTTGCACGTAAACTCGGTCACAATTGGAAGACTCTTTCTCCCGCGCCCCTCCCCATCTTTTTCTGAAAAGAAATAATTTTTGTTGGGGAATTTTCTGTCCCGTCTTGTATATACCATCAAAAAGCTCGGATATCAAATTAGTCGTATATGCTTGCCAAAAGCAAACGTGGCGGTGGTCAAGACTCAAGAATGAAAGTAAACCAATATCAGGCAAAGTTCTTCGGATATCCAGCCATCAATGCCAAGAAATTTTTATCCCATATACTGTGTGTTGACGACAGGTATACACACACGGTATTGGAACGGGATCAAGAAAAGATTGGTGGACGTATGGCGCATTAATTTAAAAGACATTTCGGAGTGTGTCCTCTGCCGAAAGAAGCCGGCCAGTCTCGAAAGTCTTCTTGAGGAATGACTTTTGAAATGGACTTTTCGGCCGAGGCGAAGAAGTTTGGCAATTTCCTGGGGCTAATCTCGCGGTCGGTCAGCATTGAGATGCTGTGGGGGTGCTTGTCGAGTGGGTGAGAGCCAAAGAATCCACCCCACCACGAACGCCGGGTGGTCCATGAATTATACAAGCGACTGCCACTCGTACAAGAAGAAGAAGTGGCGGAGGAAAAAGCGAGAGGACTTCCCAAGTTTTCTAGGAAATACACGACTGGCCTGTCTGAACGTGAGAATTTCTCAAATACATATTCAGACACGTGAGTACAGGTATCTTATTCTACTTATGCGCAGCCATATTGGAGAAATGAAGTTCGAGGGTTTCTGAAACGCACGCTGCCTTCGTGATGCGATTCGATGGGACATTCCGAAATGTCAGTTGAGAAGAATTTCAGATCGTGTATGTGATGGAATAAAAGAGATGAAAATATGAAGATAGTGTGTACGAATCGTGGGTAAAGTCTGATTTTGGTAACGGGTTTCGATTTAAAAGACTGTGATTTCTTTTTTGAAACGTGCATCTTCTGCACCACCTGATATTTTCTTCTATTTGTTTTCGCAGAAACCAATCTTCCTCCTAAAAATTTCCATTTATTCGGAATTCTTTGTTTTCTTATCGTATTTTATCTATTCGTATATTTTATATTGATTGATACAATTTCTAGTTAATTGATATAATATTAAAATGACTGTACACTGAGAAAAATGGATATTAAAATTCTTAATATATTAGATATTAAAAATGAGATACTTAAATATATTATCTAGATTTTAACGCTTAGTATATCAGATGTTTAGATTTAATATGTAGTGTATTGTAGAATATAACGTTTAGATACTGAACTTGACAATCTAATATATTCAAATTTAATATCTGGGCGTTGCGCAAGCGCTACGTCTAAGGCGCCTACAGCAGCCTACAATAAAGAAAAAGTGAGGTTATATTATCACCCTGTTTTGATGTGCGAGCATGAAAATGGAAAAACTTACGTCGTAACTGCCAGTGAAAATGAATATTTTTTAAGTTCATTAACAAAGTTAAGCAAAAAATTAAACAAAATTAGAATAATTTTGCAAGGAAATTATTTTATTAAAGTTTTAAAGTGGAGTAATTTGAGTTTCATTAGTTCACCGCGGCCACTAGAATTGGCACCACCTCCTTGACCACTGACACATAGACCTAACTTGTATGTGGTTTTTCCCCTTTTTCCCACATGCCTATAATAAATAAATATTGACTATAATTTCATGTGTTTTTTTAGAATTTTTCTTGCAATAACTGGGAAAAATAATAATTTTTCCCGCAGTCTCATCAAGAAAAATAACCGGAAAAAGATCAGGATTTTTGTTTTAAATTAGGACCCTGATTATTTATAAAAATTAAAAAATTTGCTATAATTCTATTAATATTATTATCATTTATAAAAATTAAAAAATTGCTATAATTCTATAAATATTATTATCATTTATAAATATTAATTAATAAATTATGTATTATATCTGTAAATATATTATAGAATAAATTAATAATTATTAATGCACTAATAATGTAAGTATATGGTAATAATGAATAGTAAATTATATGCGCTGCTTGTCAAATTTTAGAATTTTAGGAATTTGATTATATGTTTAAGAATTTTTGTCAAGTTTTGAGCTCTACTTCGTGGTTTTCAGAAACCAAATGTTGTTTTTACCGCAAGATTTAAAAATAAGGTACATTTAACCTATAATTTGAAATGACGTTTGCGTATATCTTTAGATAGTAAAATTAAATATCCAAGATACTTGTCTTACAGTTCACTTTCATATAGATATTGAATTTTAACATCCTGGATATTATAGGTTAATATATTCTGTCCAATATATTTAGATAGTGACGGAGTACTAGATAGTGGCGGAGTACTGGCCGCCATGGTTGAACCAGTACTGGCATTTGACCGAAATGATAACGCTTTTCAGTACTGGTTTGATGTTACTGGCGCAGTACTGGCATCCAGTACTGGTTCAGTACTGGTTTAGTACCCGTGTAGAAAAATCTTCTGGCGCTGGCCTGAATCAGACCAGACCGTCTATTTTCCAATCTAGTGGCAAATTTATTTAAATTCAATATTAATATAATAAAAAAAAATTTATTTATATTTGCAAACATGTAATAATCCCCAACTTTTAACTTTTAATCAAATTAATGTTTACAACGCAGAATAAACGCAAACCTATAACGAAATAAAATTTGCCACTGTGGGGAATCGAACCTACGACCTACGGACTTCTAGCCTAACACTCTAACCACTACCCTATAGAAGCTACAGGATAATAAATTTTAATTTTCGACACCTTTTACACTTACAATTAATAAAGAGCGTTTAACTGCGTAATTAAGTTAAATTATTATTTAATTGAACTAAATTAAAAAAAACCAAATAAGTAAATTATCGTATAAATTTCCATAAATTACCGCAAAAATTTCCATAAATTACCATAAATTACCAACGTTAAATTTTTTAGTTAAAAATTTATCGTCAAAATTTTCATAAATTATCTCATAAATTTCCATAAATTACCGATGTTAATTTTTTTAGTTCTCGTTTGTGTTTTACATTGTTTTATAAACTATCGTCAAAATGTTGATAGATTACCGCATAAATTTCCATAAATTACCGTAAAATTTCCATAAATAACTGAAATCTAAAATTTTAATGATAATTTTTGCTTTACAAATCTTTACCAATTATTGCGAAAATTTTTAATTAGTTCCTAACTGACTATTGTCAGTTTACCGTGTTAGCAATACTGGCAGAGTACTGGCGTAGCACTGGTTTGCCAGTGTTGTTTTCGCAATACTGGCACAGTACTGGCATAGTACTGGCATACCAGTCTTAAAGGGCAGTACTGACGTAGTACATAAATTTTAATGAAGCCAGTACTGAACCAGTACTGGCAAGCCAACTGCTGGCATGCCAGTACTGGTGCAATACTGCGCCAGTTGTGAATACTGGCATTTGACAGAAATTTTTGCTTGGGAAATTACATTTCTTAAAAATACTTAAATAAAAAAATTATTTTTAAACATTATTGTCACTAATATAAATAATAATGTGGTAAAATAATTCTACTAATAATCTTAAATTTTGAATACTTATTCTGTATTTCAGTTTTTAAGAATACTCGGTGTTCGTGGTGAGTGTGCAATAAACTTATGGAGCTCCACGTCAAGCCACGACGCACTGAACAACGCAACCGCGCTTACAAAAAAATTCACAGTTAATAAACTATTTCGATCTACCAACACAATTAATTATTCATTTGTTTATTATTAACAATTATTTTTTTCAATAAATAATTTTTTCAACATTGAAATAATTTTTCTTAAAAAACTCAAATCTTTACACTGTAAAAACAAGTGTCTCATTTTGAGACGTTTTGTCCCATATTTGAAACAAGTAAGATGTTTTGTGTCCACATATTTGAAACAGATATGTGTCTCATTTTAAGACACATACATGTCTTAAGCTGAGATGCTTGACGTGTTTCACTGATTGTGCGTTTAATAGAAAAAATCCGTCATGCACAGTAATTTCATGCTTTTATTCTTCAAGAAAACTGACAGTTTTAGGTTAGTTTTTCACATTGTTAATAGACCAATGAAATGTGATCATTTCACAAACTCTTAATATTGAATCTTTTTTATCGACATTAGGTACATAACAAACAAAATAAAAAGTTTAAATATTAAATATTAATTTAAATAGTTCCACACATATTATTTGAATAAATTAATAATAATACCATTGTTGAAAGAAGAACATTTATTTATTCATAATAAGACAAATTGTGGAAAATATATTTTTTAGACATTACCGACACTGGAGTTATGGCGTTTTTATCGACTAAACAAAATGCGAATGAAAAGTAATTTTGAAGATGCCCGTACAATGCGAGTGCTGCCAATAAAAAAACAAAACAAAGTACATAACCTGAAAGTGTCAAATTTTGTTATTAATAAATAATAAGAAACCTTTATTTTTAAATGATTCTAAAACGAAATTTTACTGTGTGCGTAGCTATTTTGCGCATGCGCTAAGATACTTTAAGTATCTTACCCGCTTAGTGTTTCATTTTGAGACACGATATGTGTTTCGAGTATCCACTGTGGGGGCACTTCCACTAAATAAAGGGAGACTATAACTATAGTTCTAGGTAAAAGGTGCAGATGTCGCCGTCATAGAAGCTAAACAAATTTACGGTTAAGCGCATGCGTTTACTTTGAATTTTCAATCGTGATTTGTTATTATCATTAATTCTTTTGGTACCTTTACAAAGTATAACCGAAATCATCATTTAGTAACTAAATTAGTCCAACGACAAATTCCTGGCTAAAAATAATAAACAAAAAATAAATACTTTAAAGAAAAATATAATTCGATTTTATCGTTACTGATTTAAATTGTTTAAACATTTTTTTATTGAAAATTAGCGATAAATTTAGCAAAAAATTATATTTTTCTTAAAAGTTTTTATTTCTTGTTTATTATATTAAGCCAGGAATTTGTCGTTGGACTAATTTAGTTACTAAATGCTAATTTCGATTTTATCGTTAAAGATTTGAATTGTTTAAACATTTTTTATTTGAAAATTAGCGATAAATTCAGCAAAAAAGTGATTTTTCTTCAAAGTATTTACTTTTTGCTTATTATTTTTAGCCAGGAATTTGTCGTTAGACTAATTTAGTTACTATTTGTGATATAATTTGCTGATTCTTTGTTTTTTATTAAAGTTTTTCCTTTTTTTTTATTTTTTAAAGTTTTTTTTAAAAAAAATTTAATGCCCATTTAAAAAAAAATATTTTTTTCTGAATTTTAATTTTGTTGTAAAATGAAGTAGCCCATTGTTTAGCGGCAAAAAAACAGCAAATTCCTGTGAAGAGTAATTTAGTGAATATTTGTAATTATCATTTTTCTATGGGTGCTTCGCTAACTTTATATAAACTTAGCAAAACAGCCATTATTAAAAAAAAAATTAAGGAGCGATAAAAATTTTTTTTTTCACAACTAATTAGCGACAAAAAACGGCAAATTATCATCTATATGCGACTTTAAAATTTTGAAGTTGTTTCGCTAAGTTGATGTTCATCTTTATTTCATTCAATTTATTTAAATTATTTAAATAATATTTACTTGGTTCAACTAATTTTATTACAAATAAAAATGTAAATAAGAATTATTCGGTAAAAATAAAAACTATGTTTTTGGTTCAAGTAAAATTTCATGCAAATAATGTATTCTTTAATATTAATATATTATTTCACAAAAACAAATAAAAATAAATTTTAATTAAGTAAATAATTGATAAATAGATAAGAAGTAAACGCATGCGCTTAACCGCAAATTTGTTTGGCTTCTATGACGGCGACATCTGCACCTTTTACCTAGAACTATAGTTATAGTCTCCCTCGCATATAATTGCACATCCTCCACTGTGCGAGTATCCATCTCACAGTCAGGAGACGTGATATGTGTCTTATACGCTTTAAGTCACGTTAAATGTTTTAAAATGAGACACGATATGAAATTAAATGTCTCAATATAAAACATATTTTGTATCTCAATGGTTTAAACACGTAAAGCAACTCATTTTGAGACACTTGTGAGATACCAGTTTTTGCAGTGTATTAATTGTGTCCAAAAATTTTCATCAAAATCCGATAATCCAGTTCTGAGATATAAATGTTTAAATAAAATGTTACATTAAAATTAAATTGTTTATAAAAAATAAACAAATGAATATTTTTAAATAAAACTTGGTGACTGTTTGTCCCTCTATTAGTACTTTATTTTTATAAAGTTTATTATAGAAATTGCAAACCTTAGAAAATCCGTTGCCCACTTCAGGAATTCTTACCCTATTCATTGTTATAAATGTACAATAGAAATCAAAATTATCAATACTGTAATAATATTTCATGATCTAAATTATAATCTCATTCCTGGTTCAATACGCCCCGGGTAGTGATCCATTACGCCCCGGTCCGAGGCGTAATGGATCACCTTGCATTTCTCCAAAAACATTGTTTTAGAAAAAAAAGTATAAGTGATATTAGGGCGTACTTTTTTTAATTGAAAGCTGAGATGTTAGGCTAAGTTTTCCATATGATGACATTTTTATTAAAGCAAGAATGACGACGTTAAGCAACAAAAAGTGAAAAGTGATCCATTACGCCCCGGTCTCCCGTATACAAAAATTCTTTCATATTATAATTAAAATTCTTCAAAAATTTTATTATTTTTATTTATATTTTCCAAAAATTCAATTATTTTAAAAAGATTTCACCAAATTTCAATTGTTTGGAAATTGTAGCAAATAATTGAATTCAGATAATTGTACACGGAGAAAAAGGAATAGTTGACACATCCAGATACATGGATATCACAGCCATATTATATTGAAAAATACGGGATATCCATAGTTAAGGTTGCTGCATCCATATTCTATGGCTGGCTGTAAATTGTCGAAGCAGCAAAAGATCTATGGTTGGGTGATCCATAGTAATGGAAATGGGAAAGAAAAAAATTTGAATCACTCAATTAATTAAATTCCATGTCACTTGAGATATTTTATACACATTTTTGTTAATTAATACACACCACTTATTGAAAACCACATATTTACGATTTAAATTATTAACCGATGGGGGAGACACGAACCCTAGACCTAACGCATACTAAACACTAACGCTATCCACTACACTATACACGCAACTACAATATTTGAGTACATAATATTCCTTATATACTCTACACATTTCATGAAAATGAATTTACATAAACACTAATAGACAATAACGATAATAAATAATAAACAATTATAACACTATTTATACACAATAAACTCACAACGTGATTATATAGACGTGACAGGAGACCGACACGACGGACAAATTGAGACGACCATTTTTAAATGGATGCCATGATAATGAATTGCGCGCAACATGTATCGAAATTTTGAATTAACTATGGATCTCCCAACCAAAGTTTATATGGATGAGGCAGCCATATGTGAAAATCCATAGCATGAATTGTAAGCCCAACCATGCCTATGGATGTCACATCCATATTTGATTCAACAATATAATATGGCTCCCTCATCCATTGAATATGGAATGTGCTTCCATTCTGAAAGTTGTCTCTTCCATTGAATTGGATAACACAACAATATTCTGCTCAACAATATTTTTATGGATATCTCTTCCAGACCTTTTTTTCCGTGTAATTTTTAAAAATTATTAAAGTTCATAAATTTTAGGTAGGTACTCATTTCCCGTAAACTTTCGTATTTTCCTGTAAAAAGAATTTTGTCAGGGAAATTGATGAACTGAAACTTGTGAATTCTTCCAAGGAATTTTATTATTTATTAAAATCAGGGACCGTCACGGCAATCAAATTTTGATTTCGTTACGATATTCCAAAACAAAACGAAATTATTAATGTATTTTGATTTTGATTCGGTAACGAAACAAAATTTACTTTCTATTTTGATTCCGATACTGTAACGAAACAAAATTCACTTCCTATTTTGATTCTGATACTGTAACGAAACAAAATTTATTTCCTATTTTGATTCTGATACTGTAATACTGCAATTCGGTTTTCTTATAGAAACAGAAGTCGATTCGAATTCCACTTCAGATTTCGTATGTAAAAACGATATTATCTTCTGATATATTTAACATTTGCAACAAAATTTAGGTTCAATGAGACTTATACATGCGCAGTAGTATTTTATCAAAATTAAAACAAAAAAGAATTTTGATATTGGAATCAAAACTAAATAGAATGGAATTTTGATTTTGATATTGGAACCAAAACGAAATAGAATGGAATTTTGATTTTGATATTGGAACCAAAACGAAATAGAGTGGAATTTTGATTTTGATATTGGAATCAGAACTAAATAGAGTGGAATTTTGATTCTGATACCCATATCCGAATCAAAACAAAAGTATTTTTTAATTTTGTTTTGATTCCGTGACGGTCCCTGATTAAAATAATTGAATTCTTACTAAGAATTTTATTAACCCCTTGACTGTGGATGACGTGTATACACGTCATGAAAAAAACTGGCCCAAACAGTGGATGACGTGTATACACGTCATGGCCCAAACAAGAAAACATCTTAACGTACATTCGCAAAAAAATTTACTCGGGGGTTTTTGGGGTCGCTGATCACGATTCTGAAGTCAGATTTTCAAAATAAATAGTTTTTCATCCAAAATGGCCGCCAAAAATTTTAAAAAATTTCAAAATTGGATAAACTCTTTTAAAAATTCTTACTCGGGGGGTTTTTGGGGTCGCTGATCACGATTCTAAAGTCATATTTTCAGAATACATAATTTTTCATCCAAAATGGCCGCCAAAAATTTTGAAATAGTTCAAAAGTGGATAAATTCTTTTAAAAATTCTTACTCAGGGATTTTTGGGGTCGCTGATCACGATTCTGAAGTAAGATTTTCAAAATGAATAATTTTTCATACAAAATGGCCGCCAAAAATTTTGAAAAATTTCAAAAGTTGATAAATTCTTTTCATAATTCTTAGCATTTAAACTTTGAAAAACTAATAACAGATTCGTAATCAGCGACCCCAAAAACCCTCGAGTAACAAATTTTAAACGAATCCAATGAATTTTTCAAAACCATGACCGACATATTGGATCTGCCATTTAAAATTTTAAAAAACTAACACCGGAATCGTAATCAGCGACCCCAAACACCCCCGACTAACAAATTTTAAGCGTATGCAATGAATTTTTCATAATCGTGTCCGCCATTTTGGATCTGCCATTTTGAATTTTAGAAAACTAATGTCAGATTCGTAATCAGCGACCACGAAAATCCCCGAGTAACGATTTTTAAGCGAATCCAATGAATTTTTCAAAATCGTGTCCGCCATATTGGATCCGCCATTTTGAATTTTTGAAAACTAACACCGGAATCGTAATCAGCGACCCCAAAAACCCCTTAGTACCTAGTGTCAGTAAAATTTATTCACAAGAAGGTCTTACACATTTTGGACCATTTTGTTATATTTTAGCTACACACTGAAGGGGTTAAAATATTTAAAAATAATAAATGAGTTAATTTCTGGATTTTTTTAAAATTTTGATTTTGAATTTATTCAAAAATTGAAGTTAATATTTAAAAATTTGAAATTTTGTAATTTGCATAACAATAATAAATTGAATATCGCGTTTCGCGCACGTAATATATGCTAATTTAGTAATTGATTATTGACTTAAATTAATTTATTATTATATTTTTGTATCATTATCCTTCGAACGATATAGTAAACCAATTATTATTATCTAATTTAGTGGAAGATAATGAAAAGAACAAAAAGCTGAATTACCGAACAATTATAATTCTATAAATTCATTTAAAAATGTTACTACACTGTTTTGAAAACAAAAGATGTATTTGTAGAAATTATTATATTATTCGTATTAATATCCAGCCTTTGGTAATGCCCAGCTGGATCGTTTACCTCATATACGAAAATGTTCTTTTTTTGAAAAAAGGAATAAAAAAATGTATTCATCGAAAAATGATTGAAGACTGTAAAGTAAAAGATTAAAAAACTTATTATTTACTCATATCTCGTATGGGGATTGGATATAAGCCAAAAGCACCCTTCGCGTGAAGCGAATAAAGATTATTCTTTTCAACTGGAGGAGTTTTAATCTAAGGGTTTGTTAAAGTTGAAATTACAAGGCCAACGTGTGTTCGTGCCTAAAGTTGAAAAGAGATAGAACTCACTTTTTTTACTGTCTGATTATAAACTTTATTTTCTCAAAGCACAGAAAACCCCAAGTATATATATAATAAATTTGTTTTTAAATACAAACTTTAATATCTCTCCAGGATTTTTCACCTTTTTCCGCTCTTTATCGACTTTATTTATTTGCAGAAAATAAAAATTGTCATACATACATCAGTCATTGGGGATTTTAAATATATTTTTATACACTTTTTGCTTTAAAAGTCCTTTGAGAAGAGTATTTCATTTTATTAAAAATTGATGAAGATACTGGTGTAATATTGTGTCTTTTTTTATCTATTTGGATAATTGTTTTTGAAAAGTGAGATTGACAGGGTAATTTAGTGATATTGCAGTTGCATGTCAATCTTTTTTTCATATCGTTCCTACGTCGTGGAGGAGGGATTATTGGATCTATTGAAAGTCAATATATATCTGTTATATCACAAGTATTGAATTCACAGATAAATGTACCTAATTTACTTTCTGTTATTTTTTTATCTAATTTTGGACATATTTATCCAAATTCATTTTTCTATCTTATTTTCAGTTTTTATTTTCTTTGTATAGGTACTTTGTATAAATACTCCAAACTTGTACATACAGTCAACTCTACGAATAGTGCCGCTATCAATAGTGCCACTTCTCCTCTTTCTCGCTCGAGCTCTATCCCCACTTTAGCAACTCAGCACGGCTTCTGAATTTCGAGTTTCCCCTAAGAGAGAAATATACAAACAGTGGGGGTACTACAGTTCCAAGAAAAGTCGTAAACGCTGTGCAATTTTGCGGCACTATTCATAGAGTTGACTGTATACTTTGTTTAGTTAAATCCTTCAACTATCGAAAAATTTCACGCTCCCCAAGTAGAAGTGTTCGGAGTTAGGACGGAGTTAAACACCGGCATGGTACTGACTCAGTACTGACCGACGGTACTGACTTTCGGAACCCGAGCAGTACTGGGAGTATACTGACTCCAAAACCGAATCAGTAATACGTCGGAGTTAAAAAAGTATTAAAATCAGTACTGGCAGAAAACTGGCATAACACCAAATCAGTACTGCGAAGGAGTTAAAAACAAACAAAATTTGTTATAATGACATTAAACCGGCCACTATTAATAACAAAATCGTTTGATTTATTAACTATTAAAATATTTTCCAAGATTTTTAAAAACACTCTCTAAATCTGAATCAGCGATAAGTATACCACTGATTTCAATTAGCGTATATTAGCTGAAAAATCAGTGAAATTTCACTGATTCATCAGTATATATACGCTGAAAGAAATCAGTGGTATACTTATAGCTGGAAATCAGCGAGATTTCGCTGATTCAGATTTAGAGAGCATTATTCATCAACAATAACATCAAACACTTAATTAATATATTATTAATTATTAGGTATATCATTATAATAATAAATTATTATTTATTAATTATTTTTACTTTTATGTATTGTTAATAATAAAATTTTTTTTATTTTTTAAAAATGTATAAATATATATTTTACTTCCTCATAGAGGAAGTAAAATGTATAAATATATATTTTACTTCCTCATAGAGGAAGTATTGTAATACCGAAATTTTTTAAGTTCGATTTTTTGACATATCTTTATGTTATTTGACCTCAGGAGTTCAAAAATGACATTTTTATAAAATGTCATTCCGTATGTGTGTGTGTGTGTAAACATCACATTTTCATAAATATCTCGAAATCATGAAGAGCTTTTGGGCTGGATTTTTTTTAATTGTAGATCTCACCTGCGGACATAAAGCGAGAGTACTTTCTGATATATTAATAAAGTTTAACAAAATTTTTTTTTTTATTTTTAATTTTCCAAAAAAACGTTTTTTGCCCATAACTTTAAAAAAATGTTAGGACACCTATAAATGTTTTTTCATAATTTTGGAAAATAAGACTTTTTTGAAAATTTTGTTGAAAAACATTGAAGTAACTTTAAAATTATCGTTATCAACTTGTAGAGCATTAAAAAACGCTTCGATTGACCTATTTTTGAACCTAATTCGATAATAAATTTCTAAATTATTGGTATTTTAAAATCCAAAAATTGTGAAAAATGACATTTTCTCAACTTTTTTGTTTGAAAATTTTTTGTTTAACTATTAAATTATTGTAACTATCTTGTAGGGTATTTAAAAATAAATTGATTGACCCAAAATTCAATCACTTTTACCATATTTATAAAAAGTTATTTGTATATTTCTATTATTTTTATCTCTATGAGGAAGTAAAGTGTTCATGAAATGAGCACCAAAATTATACAAAAAAATATACAACTTGGCAGCGGTTTTATATTATTCTTTTAATAAATAAATAATTTAAAAATAATAAATAAATAATTATATTAATAATTTTTATCATATTTTTATGCTATACCTATTAATTAATATATAACGTCTTGTTAAAATGTATACAAATATATAAAACATATATATTTATAATAATTTTTCTTTAACTAAATATAATATACAGTGAATTCATTATTTTAGCACTGTATATACCCGTGTAGAAATTTAACCATGGCCCAAATCGGGGCCAGATCTTTTGATCATTGTGTAGGCCATTACATCCCGTGTGGAAATTGCCATGTTATGGCCTACACAATGATCAAAAGATCTGGCCCCTATTTGGGCCATGGTTAAATTTCTACACGGGAAGGTGTTTCATGCCATGTTATGGCCTAAATATGGCAATTTGTACACGGGTATCCTTCCCATAATTCAAAAGGAAGTTTAAGTAAAATCACTTCCAAGTTTGCGTGGCTGTGTGGTTAGTGTATTCGACTTGCGTCCTCGAGGTCTAGGGTTCGATCCCCCCTTGCGTGCGATATTTTTCCGTTTTAATTCTAAGTGTTTAGTGTATAATTTTCAACAGTGTTACATAAAATATAAATTTAAATAATTATTTCTACACGGGTTAATGAAAAAAAAGAAAAAATTCTTTTTTAAACTTATTTCAATAAAAGCAATTTTGCTAATTATGTATTTACATTTTTATTGTTACTCATAAAAGTTTATTTACTACAGAAATATTAATAATAATTATTAGTATTCAATAAATTACTCCCTTTTCTTTAATAATCAAATAACAAATTAATACACGGAGAGACCCACATTTGTAAAAATTACTAAAAATGGTTGCAATGACCGGAAATAAGGGGACTTTTAGCATAATGTACTACAGAATTAGATAAATTTACAAAAGAAATAGATAAATTTGCTACACTTAAATAGCAAGTTTTAATACCTATTTTGTGTAAGAGTTGTAAATGTAGCGAAAATTGATTATAGTTTTCTCTAATTTCATTAGACAAAATCTGATAAATGAAAACATTTTCCACTAAAACCTACTATCCACTGTAGTAATTTTTGGTGAGCAAGTGTGGCTAGCGAGTGCAGTCATATGGCGCCTGCATTTCTATTGGTTGCTAACTTCGTCAATCTCCGTAAATGAGCCGATGCCATCCGATCATTGACAGTGACTAAAGGCCTGAGCAGAATAAAACGGGAAGCGAACGCAAGCATGAGATAGAAAAGGACAGAAGTTGGTCTGTCCTTTTCTATCGCATGCTTACGTTCACGTTACGTTTTTATTCTGCGTTAGGCTTATGTTTCGCGTATGTAAAATAAATTTGGATATTATCTACAATAATTAAATATAAAGTGAAACGTAGGTCGTTCGTTATCTCAGAAATTGACCATTATAAATTAATAAATTTTGCATTTATTCCTGTCCCAAGAACTATGTCTTATAATAAGTTGTTAAAAGTAAACTGCTTTCTCGTAAGTGCTGTAAATTTTCATCATTCAATATATAAGGAAACAAAGATGTATGCTTTCAGTGAAATTCGTTGTCGTGCGTGCAGTTGTGTTTTCGTGTATTAATTAACCGCGTCTATACATATAAGTGAAATAAACATGTGTGTGTCTTCAAATATTTATCCAACAAATATATAAGTGTGTGTGTCTGTGTATGTAAAAATCCTTCCAGTTTACCTCCATTAGTCAAGAATTGACGGGAAACCGGCGATAAAAATCCGTATTTTTTGTTTCACTCTTTCTTTCTGCATTTACAACGACTATAGTAATTTTTCGTACACAATATTTCTGAGTTTACTACAGTTGTTTAGAACTATTGGACGAAATAGTAAGAAACTTTGCTAATTTGGTGAACATTTGTTGGATTAGTGACTTAGTGTAGAAAATAGTAAAAAATACAAAAAGTCCCCTTATTTCCGGTGGTTGCAATGTGAAAATAGTAAATTCTAGTGTGATTTTATACAAAAATTAGTAATCTCGATCTCTCCGTGTATAAGCTTCTAAAGGTAAATTTTGTTTTAGAGAACGCGTTACAGCATTTTCCAAATTTGTTAAATTTTACCTGCGAATCAGTAATTAGGCGGTGTTCTGCCAGTGATATTTTAATACTGACTTAGTACTGACTGCCGGTAAAAAATCAGTACTGGACAGCGTTACCAGCCAGGGATTTCCCAGTACTGATTTAGTACTGGAGTCAGTACTGCTATACTGGCAGTCAGTACTGGGTCAGTACTATGCCAGTATTACATTTCTACTTGGGTCTTTTCAATAATATTTTCAAAAAAATTAATTTGAATTCTTGTTTTCAATAACCCGAGACACGCATTATTAAATGAATCTACATCAATTCCCTTGTTTTTCGCTGAAGAGTTATGAGCGTTCGTTTTTGTGGTAAAAGTTCGAAACCGATTTTGAATTCATATATGCTTTTATCGGAAAGGGATTTTGGTTCCGCGTTACAACCAAACAGGTATCATGCAACGTTCGCGATAATCTACAGCATTTCGAAAGCATAGAGAGAAATGTTTCCATGATGTTGCCATACGTAACATATGCAGTGAATGCGCAATAATAGTCACCATGTGAATGGCACTTAATACACACGTTGTAAAATTCAGTACATATTCAGTGCAGGTAGTATTTGTCAGCAGATGGATACCTCTCCATTTATAGAATTAAAATTATCAACTTCTACGTAGTAATATTAGGACCAGATATTTAATAAATCTCGGTTTATATTTACAGACAAAAAAATTCTCTTTAAAAAAAATTGTTTTTCTATTTTTACTTCTGTAGTCGAATAAATTTCAACACTGCACCCCCACTTTGTTCTCTATATCTTTTATGCACATACATAAAGCATTTCTTTCCGCCTTTAGCCAAGAAGCGCAGAATTTATATTATATGAAATTTCAGGAGCAATCTGGCGTGAAATTAAATTAATGTTCATTCAATTAATTGAATGTCAGTATTAATAATTGCGATTAAGTTAAATTTCAAATAATGTTTAAAATCAAAGAGAGGGAAATTATGATTTAATATAAACTTTTGGAACTTTATAATTTAATATTATTGCTACGTCACCGTTACTTATTAATTATGATTATCATTAATTAGTAATTAACAATTACTTGTATAGGGTAAGTCCGGGAGAAATGGCCATAGTTTTTTAAAGGATTGTAAAAATTATAAAAAAGCGTTTCTTGTCTTAACTTTTATTGATAATTAAACATTGAACACTTAACTTTAAAATGACGAAAAATGAAATA
Source organism: Leptopilina syphax (assembly GCA_032872505.1). NCBI lineage: Eukaryota > Metazoa > Arthropoda > Insecta > Hymenoptera > Figitidae > Leptopilina > Leptopilina syphax. The sequence goes on along the minus strand of CM065469.1, from coordinate 24,845,548 downwards.
AAATATTTTCATAGAAAAACATTACTTTCCTCTTTTTCTGGTCGCATTTTGCACAACCCGAGAATAGATCTTCATCTCTGGTGTCAATTGGATCAATTATTTTGTTATCAGAGGTTTTTCAATCTGTTTTTCTGTAATATTTCTTGAATATCTAAAATTAACATAAAAAAATTAATTTTTTGTTTAGGGGAGAGCGGGGTTGAAAGTGCCGATTTCGCCAAAATGAAAGAAAACAATACTGCCGTCCAGTTTAAAAAAGGCACTATCTACATATTTTATGAAAAATGAGTTTTTTATACCGTTGGATTCGTAATGAAAAGACGAATCTAATAGTCGTATTCGTAATTGAAAATTTTAATTAGATTAGAAGATAATTAGCGGTCAATTAAACTATCTGCAGAGATTTTCGAGAAATATTTTTTAAAGTGTCACTATCTGCAGAAGGAGACGACCTATCTACAAAATTTTCAGGATTTTCAACCCACTTGACCCCTGAAATCCTGATTCACGAGCACTATGTACATAGGTTAGTCAGTAAACTGGTCTCAAAAGTCACAAAAGTAGAGAACTATGTACATAGTGACGTTTTTCGTACATATTTTTCTCGAACTTTGGTTAACTTTCCGCGAGAGAGAGCACTATCTACAAGTTTAATTATGCAAATAAAATAAAAATAATACAATAATTTGCAAATAAAGCTTTTATTTTGTATTAACACATATATTTAATGCAAATTAAAAGCAATTTTAATTATTCTTTTTGTAAAGTTAACATTTAATTTAATAAAAATTTCATGCAGAACATAATAATCAAATAAAATAAAGTTATAGCTTATAATGGTAAATAAAATTTATGTATTGAGGGGCTGATAGTAAAAATGGTTTAAAATAATAACGGGAGCAAAAGTAGAATAAGTGAGTTAGAAGCAAAAACAGATTAAAATGATTGTGTAATTTCTTGATAAATTAATTATAATAATTACAAAATATTAATTCAAATAAAATAAGTTTTTTTATTATTGACAATATTTTTTAAGCATTAATATAATTAATTTATCAAGAAATTACATAATCATTTTCACCCGTTTTTGCTCTCAAGTCACTTATTCTACTTTTGCTTCCATTATTATTATTATTATAAACCATTTTTACTATCAGCCCCTCTATTGTTCGTCATTTTTCGTTCGGTATTTTCAATATTAAAAAATATAATATAATTATAAATAAAATAAAATATAAAATAATAATAAAAATATAACAGAAATGAAGGATTGTGTTAGAAAATAATGTAGATGGTGACGCTTTAAACAGGAAAGTGGACCGACAAAGCAATTTTAAACGTACTATCTACCACATAGTGCACTTTTCATGTATTCTCCATAATTTTTGGATAAAAAATGTGCACTATCTACAGTTTTATTAATAAATAATTAAAATTAATAATTTTTTTTTGCACCAATGAAAAGAGCGTGTCCGAATTAGTCAAGAACATAAGTTTGTTTACAAAATTTTTAATTTTATTAAGAGATCCAGATGCAAACGCGTTTCCTTCAATATCTCCGATTGAGCTAAAATGTAGATAGTGTCTTTTTTAAAAAGGACGGCAGAATAGTAAAATAACAACTATTTGTTTTTATTTATGAACTATTTGGTGTAGAATTTTATGTAGTTTTTGTATTTATTTATAGGGTAATGTCACATTGAGTGGACCGCCACTTTGAGTGGACCACCTGAGCTTTTAAGTTATCTGACAGCGGAAACATGAGATAAATAAAACGAATAGCAGCACCGCACATAGAAACCGTAAGAAATTAAGTTCCGCGATAAACATGTACGTTATTGTTTGATGTAACGCATTTCTAAGAATACAAACCAAAAAAGAAGTCGCTCTTACAATGAGTAAAGTGATTCAGAAGTGTAAAAGTAGTGTAAAATTTAAGTTTTAAAAGCAGGTAACTTATTTTTTTCCTACTACTTTGGACATTGAAATTGATTGTCTTAGTTTAATTAAGTGATAATTTTGACTCAAAAAAAAAATTGTGGTGGCTGCCATAAAAAGTTGTATTTTACTATGAGTGGACCACTGTTTATAACCATGAGAGGACTGCCTGTTTTTTATATTTTTAATGTCAGTTTACCATTTTTAAGGAAATAAATTGACAATAAATTGGTTTGAAACTATTTTTTATGTTCTTTATTAATTTTTTTGTGATATTGATGTGATATGTGCCAAAATTATTAAAAGTGGTTTCACTTGTAAACATTGCGACACAATCATGGTCTGAAGCTGCATATAAGCATAAATTTTGTTTCAATATATCAAAAATATTAAATAAATTAAAGAATTTAGAATAACTTTTGCAATTTTTTAAGGAGTGGTCCACTCGAGGTTACACTTTTTTCATTCCTTAAAAATTAGCTATTTTTTTAAAGTCAATTGTTTTTTCCAAATAAAAATAAAACAAAGCTATTATGGTGTAAACACTTACCTAGGGATCTAAACTAAAGCTTGGAATAGAAACCTCCGATTAATTTGCTTTCATAAAGAATTTTTTCGAAAAAATGCTTAGGCGGTCCACTCAAGGTGACATTACCCTACTTTTTAACAATTTTTCATAGTTTTCAATAAAAATGTGATTTTTTGCAGCGCGGCGATGCGTCCCAACGACTATCGCTGCGGGGCCGGTTGTGCCGACGCTGGGGCAGATTGTGCCGCATAGAGTTTTACCTCCCAATGGGAAATTTACAACTGGCGAAGTACTGCGCCAGCACTGGCATGGCACTGGGATGATAACGCCGTCTGGCGCTGCCGAAGTATTGTCTGTCAGTGCTGCCAGACAGCGCTGGCGCAGCACTGGAGCAGTGCTGGCTGAGAATATTGCCGCAATAAATGCCGTATTGTTATTAATTAGTCGTAAATTCATAATTATAAATAATTTAACAACAAAATGGTAAATAATATTAATAAATAGTTATTATTCATAAAATATTTATCTTCTTAAAGTAATTGTATTAAAGATGGAGACTAACAATGGATATAGTAAATGAAGTAGAAAAAAATTGTTTATAACATTTAAAAATTAAATAATAAACAATTACAGTAAGTGTGCATTAGATTTTCATATTTTAGTACCCAACGATTGGAATCTAGAAATATCGCAAACCTATGAAAATAAACAAAATTGCTGACGAGGGGAATCGAACCTACGACCTACGGACTAACAGACTAACGCTCTAACCACTATGCTAACGACACATGTGTACAGTAAAGTATTAATATCTCAGTATCATTCAGACATACAATTATTGAGTCAAAGATAAGAAAAAAATAGGGATACGTTAGAAATAATAAATTGAAATAAAATAAATTAAACTAAATTTTTAATAATTAAATTAAATTACTTTACTTATTGCATTTAACATTTTACGTAATTCTTAAATTACGTGGTAATTTTTTAATAATTTTTTATTCATAGTAAGAAGTATAATAGTATTTTAATAGGAACCAAATTATTATTGAGATTAAAGTTTAAATTTTATTTATAATTTTAATTTGTTTAAATAATTTATTATTTACAAAATTAGAGAATTGTGTTAAATTGTTATTATTAAATTTAATCAGAATAAAAAATGAACAACTGAAAAGTAAAATATTAATTTTTTTCAATAAATTTATATTTATAAACATTTATAAACTTTTTTTACAATTTTTTTTAAGTTTATGTCAAAAAAGCAATGTTGGCAAAGAGCGTCGTGAACAATTTTTCTATACTCAGCCAGCACTTGCCGCCGTGGCTTGTCCAAGCTTTGGCGAAACAAAAATTCTGTACTGCGCCAGCACTAATTGTCGAGGCTCGGCTAGACTACGCCGAACAATCGTCTGAGTACTAAGCCAGTGGTGAACATCGGCACTACACTGGCATTTCCCATTGGGCTTGTTTAAATTACAGCAAATAATATTATTTATCATAAACATTCAAATACACAGTAAATCAACACTAGAATATAGATTAAAATAATCTGCAACGTTTTAATCCAAATTTTTGAGTTACGAATTTTCAAAATTTTTCGTTTTTTGAATGTTTTTTTACCTACCTTTTAATATCAGATAACTCGAAAAATATTGTTTCTCTCTAATTTTTGACAAGAGAAGAATAGTTTTGATTTCTTCTCTACTATTGAATAATATGTTGACAAAAAAATTTTCCCATTTTATACTAAAAAAATAACAATTTTTTATAAACAAATCAAGTTTTTTTTAACTTAAGATATTCGATAAAAAAATTTTTTTGTTTAAAATGTACCTTAAAATACTAAGAAGTTTTTGCAAAAAATTTTAGAGTGAATCTGATAAGTTTCATGGATTTTAAAAAATAGTTAATCTCCGCGTGCGCAGGTCGCTCGCACGCGGCATATTGTGCACCTAGGTCAAAAAGCAGATATTAAATGCCATTTTTTACTTTTTTTAATTTATTACATTTGATACAACTAATAACTATGTTTCACGTGGAATTTACCATACATGTTGTATGTTCTCATTCTAAAAAATTGCCACTGACTGCGGCACAATTAGCCCCGAGCGAAAGGCACAATCAGCCCCATTGCGCAGTTTTTCACTTTTTATCGAATATGAAAAAAACAGTTGATTAAACTGTTAAGTATAATATACTATTTGATTCACAATTAAATATGAATCATTTTAGTGAAAAAAGCGCATTGATAGCTTTAACCATTTAAAAAATAGACCAAAAGTTGCACACCTGAAAATTTATACTTACATAGCGCCAAAGCACCAAAATACTAACAACTGTTTATTTCGCGTAGTAAATTAAATTAAATTGGCTGCCAAAGGTGCGCAGGCGTAAAATAATACATCTCTCATTTCAATTTTTTAAAAATCTTTTTTCGTTTTCGAGATATAAGCAACGGCACAACCTACCCCCGGCACTTTCAACCCCGCTCTCCTCTATATCAAAGCTAAGGTTATGTACTACTCAATGAAATTTAAAATTATCTTAAAATTTTATTTTATTATTTTTTAACAAATTAATTTTTACATTTATTATTAGTCACAAAAGGTTGAAAAATAACCAATAATAAGTGATATTTTTTTACAAATTCTGTAAAATATTTGAATTGGCCATCTCTCTCGTATGGCCATCTCCCCCGGACTTACTCTAGTTCATTCTGGTCGCCAAAAGTCAGGGAAATCAGGAACTTTTATTAAAAGTACTGAAAAGAAATTCAATTTTTAAAATTCATAACAGAACACTAAATTTTTGTGTATTTTCTGTTTGACACATAAACTATGAAATTATAACGAATTAATAATAAAAAACCTTCAATTTTCTCCACTTCTGACAATAATATATTTTAAAAATTTAACTCTTGAAGAACTTTCAAAGAATTATATTACTTATAAATTATTTAATATGTAATTTTAGGTACCGTCAACAGGGTTAATTATGGAACATCAGAGGTAAATATGGAACGCGTAATTCTTTTTTATGTAAAATTTTTGTGGTAAATTATTTTAATTTGGTTCTTGTTGTAAATAATAGTTTAATATATTGCCTACAAAGTTAATCAGATTTTTTTATTTTTATTGTCATTGGCAACGAGAAAATAATTATTAAGCATCGAAAAAGTGGAAATGTTATTTCACAAAAGTGTAAAAATCTACTAATTTCTTCAAATTAAATTCGCGTTTAGTTTACTATTATTATCTATTATTATTTTACTCTGCAGTACTAAATAAAGTTTTCTTAATATACAGACAAAGAAAATTTGTTATACTTGCTTTTATAATTAATTATAATAATTTGTTCTATAATTGCCCCAAATGCGAGGCAATTATGGAGCAATATTTATGTTTAAATAACTCCGTCAAAAAATTCTTTTTTGTAAATGGAACTTGAAGGAAATCTTTAGAAGAATGTTCACAATATATTTGAATAGCTAATAAAATTTTTTTGTACACTTTAGATTTTTAGTGAAGAAGAAACTCAAAAAATCGCGTTTTTTTGTTCCATAATTACCCCTGTTGACGGTACTTAAATAAGCATGAATTTAATTACTTTCAATAAAATTTCTGAAAAGAATTGAATAATTTAAAAAATTTTTGCGAAATTTCTTAGCAGAATTCCAATTACTTTCAATAACATTTCTCAAAACAATTTAATTCTTAAAATTGTCATGCATTTTTTCTCAAAATTGCAAATATTTTAAAATTCTTTACAAGAATTCAATTATTCTTAAAATGTTTGATAAATTAGAATTTATATTTTTTGACTTTTAGAAAATTTGAATTTTGATTTAAAATTTAGAAATTTTAAAAAACTTAGTTTGTTAAAAAATTTTCGATAATTTAAATTCTTTTAAAACTATTTGAATATTTGAATATTTGAATATATATATATATTTAATTAATTATTAAAAATAATGGATTTATAGAAGAATTTTAGTTAAAAACTCTAAAAAAAATTGAATTTTATAGAAGTTTTACTATTTCAAATTAATAAGCTGACTTATACTACATGAATAAGTAATTTTCTACTAACAATTAGTAGAAAACTACTAAAAATTAATCAAAACTGTTACTATAATTCAATTGAGCTCCCGCGTGCAATGACTCGATCTGCGCTCGGACGCACTCTCTAGTACCAGTCGGGGAGCAGTGAGCGCCTCTGCACCACTCACTGCCACCCGACTGGTATTAGAGAGTGCGTCCGAGCGCAGATCGAGTCATTGCACGCGGGAGCTCAATTGGTAAACGAATCCGCACTATTTCATTAGTAGAAAAGTACTCTCTAAATCTGAATTAGTAGTTATAATAAAATAAAATTCTTCGCAAGAATTCAATTACTTTCTATAAGAAATTTTAGGTCCAAATTTTACTATATTAATGAAATTTTTAGTTAGATCAGTTAAGATTTTCGCTATTCTAGAAAAATGTATCCCTTTTCCAGGTGAACCTTTTTTTCGTGTAGGTACTGAAATATTGTTTACATTTAAAATAAATCATAAATGTGAAAATAATTCGCTACTCTCTAAAACTGAATATGTGAAAATTCACATATTTGTAAGTTATAAGTCGTTCACTAATAATAAGTGAAAAATTCACTTATTCATAAGTGTATATGCACTTTTCGATCGAGAAGACTATACCTATAACGTATGATAAGTGAAATTTCACATATTCAGATTTAGAGAGTATACTGAAACAAATTTATTTCATTCAAATATTTGACTCTCTTAAATTGTATTTGCTTTAAATACTGGAATAATTGATTAAAATATACAATTCGTTTGATTGAAATAAAAATTATTTGATTCAAGTAAATATTTATTTGATAATAGACAAGTAATCAGTTATTTGATTCAAATAACTTTTTTTCAGTGTATGAAATAAAGAAAAGTTCATTTATGAAAGATGGTAAGCTGCTAAGATGAAAAGAGGTTTTAAATGACACTTTAGCATCGTCATAAGTGTAATGTATTAAGGAAAAACAAGAGAAAGGTATAAGAAATAAAAGAGAGAGAGAGAGAGAGAGAACCGCTGACGTGCTATAAGATTGATTGGCGTCACGAGATGGAAAATTAACGGTCTAGCTGGGGTGGTCCATACGAGGGGGTTGAGGAACGATGGAAAGAGCGAGACAACTTCCGCATACTAATTCTACTCTTTCCCTCCTGCGCCCCACCCTCAGATGGCCAACCTGCACTGCCCTTAGAGAAAGTCCCACACCACGATAGTCCCAGATAGTCCATAGATAGCGGCCTTTCAATTCACAACTTCTGTATATCCTAACCAAGGACTGAACGCATTCGGCCCTGTCAAGGTTAATCCCATTCAAATCACGTTTATCTCTTTCCACTTTCCCCCTCTATTTCCTCACCTCGACCCTCTTTTAATACTTTCATATTTTTCTATTAATTCCCAACTTTTAGTTTTCCTCTTTTTCTTTTTCCTTATTATCACTATTTTATTTGAATCAATTTTTATTCAATTTATCCTGTTCCTCAATACTGAGATAATTATTCTTTTACCCATTAATTATAATATCAATAAAAAAAATAAAATTTGTATGATTATAATTTACTTATTGCATCTTTTAATTTAAAAATTAAGAGCAGTATTTCGCAGTTATTATTGGGAGAATTAATTTTTCAATAAGAATTGGAAAATGTTTGCAAATCAATGAAATATGTACTGACGGAAATATAACGTACGAAACGAGAATCCATTGCTGTATCTAGAAATATATACGAATTCCATGAGAGGTTCCGGATGAAATCGTTAGTACAAAGTAATCAGATCTGTGCAGATATGATGGAATTTGTTTGTCCAATAACTTGCTAAATTCAATTTCAAAACCAAAGGATCTTAATCTATTCCCCAAACAAAATGGCTCATGAGAGTTTCCTCGGAGGAAATTGAAATTAGACTCTCATGGATATATACTTCTGATGAGGGACAATTCAATGGTCTGTTAATATCAATGCTGTATTCTTTTCAATCAAGAATTTTGCATTTTTTCGAAATTATTTTCATCATTTTCATGAAATAAATATTCAAGTCAAATTTTTTATTTTAATTTTTTAAAAGTTCTATAAAATTATTTACTTTGACTTATTCAGGGTTACCACCAAAATTTTATTTCATTTTTCCCTGACTTTTCCCTGATTTCCAGATAAAATTTTGTTTTTTCCCTGACCGTAAAAAATATAAGAATATTGTTATTCTAACTTCTTCAAAATTATTTTCATCATATTAATTCAATTATTATTTTCTAGAATTTTTTATTTAAAATTCTTCTTTAAATCAATTATTTTAAATAATTTTGAAAAAGTTCATTTTCATTTTGAAAATGTTTAATTTTCATATCCTTTTTTTTACAATTCAATTTCACGAAATTTCGTTGCAAATTATTCAATTAAATATATATTAGAAAATAAAAAATAAAAAAATTCAAAGCTCAAATTTTCTAAAAGTCAAAATAATTGAAATTCTAAAAAGAAATAAATAATTAATTATTAATAATTAATGAAATTTATTTTATGAATAATTAAAATTTTGACAAGTAAATTAATAAAAAAAATTTAACTTACAAGCAAATTATAAAAAAAATTTAAAGTGATTGAATTCTTTTGAACAATTTTATTGAAAATAATTGAAATTTAGCAAAGAAATTTATCAGTATTTTTAAAAATAATTGAATTCTTTTGAGAAATTTTACTGAATATTCTTGCAAAAAATATTAAATAAATGAAATTCTGAAGAATGAAATTTATAAAAAAAAAATGTGAGAATAATTGAATTCTTTCGAGAAATGTTATTGAAAATAATTCAATTCTTAAGAAGAATTTAAAATATGTAATTGGAATTCTGAAGAAAGAAATTTATAAAAAAATTTAAGAATAATTGAATTCTTTCGAGAAATTTTGTTGAAAATAATTCATTTCTTGCGAAAAATTAAAATTAAAAATTGACTTAAAAGTAGTTGAATTCTTACAAAGAATTTAAAAATAATTTAAATTTTAAGAAAAAATTTATAAAAAAAATTTTAAAATAATTGAAATTTTTTAAGAAATTTGATTCAAAATAATTGAAATTCCGGTGAGAAATTTATTTATTTATTTATTTATTTAGTAAATGTATACGGGCTTACAAAAAAATGCCCTTTAGTACAAATAGTACTTATGATTTAATATAAGTATAAAAAAAGAGAATGTCTAATGAGACAATAATAAAAATAACAATAATTTATCACAAATTTTAAGAATATTTGAATTTTTTTGATAAATTTTTTTGAAAATAATTAAATTCATGTTTAGTTGTATGAATTTAATTATTTACAAGAAAATTTCTAATTAAATACATTCGAAACTTTAATTTTCTAAAATTTCAATTTGAAACCTTAAAAAATCATTTATTGATGAAAATTGTAAACGTAACTTTTTTAAAATTCAATTAATTTTCAAATATTTGAGTAAAATTATTCATTAAATTATTTATATAAGTAATAATTTTCAATAGTTCTTTATGAATAAATTTATTTAAAGTAAATTATTGTCCACTGAGAAATCGATTTATTTGATTGAAACACATTTTGTAGAGATGTGCAAAAAGCTCGAAATGTCGAGCCGAGCCAAACCGAAATTTTTTCGAGCCGAGCTCGAAAGAAATCTTTAATTTCAAAGTGTATTTCTATTTTCTAAATATAATATATGCGAAAATTATATGAATTTTCTCTAAAACTCGAATTTACTCAAGAGCTCGAAAAAATTCGAGTACTCGAATTAAATCAAGTACTTGAATTCCCTCGAGTGCTCGAAAAATTCGAGTACTCGAATTAACTCGAATACTTGAAACGTTCGAGTACTCGGAAAAATTCGAGTACTCGAAACTATTCGAGCTTTTTACACAGCTCGGCTCGAGCTCGAACTGATTAGGCTCGGCTCGGCTCGAAAAATGAAAAGCTCGAAAAAGCTCGATCGAGCTTCAAGCTTTTTGCACAACTCTAATATTTTGTTTAAAGCAAACTTAAAATATCTTTGCTATACAGTCGAACATATTTAAGTTTAACTGAAACATATTTTTTGTCCTACCTCACAGTAAAAAGTAAATCTTAATTTAAGAGCTGCCTTAAATTCAACACTGTCTGCTATAATGTTAAAGGATACGAAAAACGTGCGTGAATTAAACATTGACTGTCTTAAAAATGTTGCATCTTAATTTAAAGCAGCTTTCGTGCCTTAAAATAAGATTTTCTTTTTACTGTGCTGCACGAAAAGTATGTCATTTCGGGCACTTAAGGCTGGCGCAAAGTAACACATTACGCCCGGGAGTGGGAGAAGCGGGCGGAAAAGTATTTTGCGCCCGCTTGTTAATTATTCGATTTTCTTTATTAAAATGCAACATTTTCGACTTTCTTTTTATGTTGACTATAGAACTGCAAACATTTTCAACTTGTTTTATTTTGTCTACAAAAATTAGCAATTTTTTTTTTATTTTCTCTAAAAAAAATAATGAGACATTTGGTTTTGTTTCCATTTCGTTTATCAAAATTGTCAATTTTAAAAGTTCTTGTTTCAGTTTTGTTCAATTATTAATTACTACGTTCTAAATAAATACTATGTTTCCAGAATACATTGTTTTTTATTTCTATTTTCAAACTTCTATCATTATAGACTTCATTCGATATAATGTTTATATAGAGCTTAATTTTTAACTAATATAAGCGTTTAATCGTGCGTGCCCTCAATGCCATACTTTCCATGCAGTTAGGACAAAAAATTATGTTCGCATCATGAGCGCAAAGGTGATTACGACTTTGGCGAAATCACCCTTTTGCGCCCTTGTTACGAAAATAACTATTTTGGTTCATTTAAAGAAGTAGGTAATTTATTTAATTTAAACATGTTATGGTTGTTTTTAAATTATTTATAATCAACTTTTAAGTTTGAATCAAACATAAAATTTTTAAACATATTTTTTTGTTCAAACCAAAACAGAAAATATGTTTGAAGTAAACATAATTATTTTTCTATTTAAATTAAGTATAATGTTTTCTCAGTGTCAGAAATTTAAAACATTGAAGGTTCTGTACTAGAATTCGTGCAAATTTTATAGTTTATGCGAGGCAAGAAAAAAAGACACCAAATTCAGTATTTTCTGATGAAGTGTAAAAAAACCGCTGCAAAGTTGTACATTTTTATAATTTTGGTGTTCATTTCATGAACACTTTGCTTCCTCATAGAAATAATAATAATTGAAATATAAGAATTACTTTTTATAAAAGGGTTAAAAATCATTAAATCTTGGTCCAAAAAAAGTGTTTTTATATATTCTATAAGATGGTAATAATAGTTTAATAATTACACATAAATTAATAAACAAGAATGTTGAAAAAATGATATTTTCCACAATTCTTGATTTTTCAAATACCAATAATTTCATAATTTCTGCCCGAATCAGGTTAAAAAATAGGTCAAACGAAGCGTTTTTTAATGCTCTTCAAGTTGGTAATAATTTTTTGAAGTTACTTTTACATAATTTAAAAAAATTTTATAAAAGTCTTATTTTAAAAAATTTTAGATTTTTAAAACTCTACAAAACTAAATACAAAACAAAACTAAACTTCTACATTTTTCAACAAAATTTTCAACAAAATTTTATTTTCTAAAATTTTTGATTTTTTAAAGTTTAATATTTCAATTAGGGCTCAAAAGATGCGTCTGAAAAAACTCTACAAAACTAAATACAAAACAAAACTAAACTTCTACATTTTTCAACAAAATTTTCAAAAAAATTTTATTTTCTAAAATTTTTGATTTTTTAAAGTTTAATATTTCCGGTTAATATGAACGAAAAATATTCAATTAGGGCTCAAAAGATGCGTGTAAAAAGCTCTACAAAACTAAAGAAAAACATTTATAAGTGTCCTAACATTTTTTTAAGTTATGTCCAAAAAACGATTTTTTACAAAATGAAAAATGCAAAAAAAAAAATAGTTTAACTTCATGAATCGGGCTGAAAATACTCTCATTTTATGTCCCCCGGGGAGACCTAAAAATTCAGAGATATTGAGGCAAATGTAATGTTAGTACACACACACACACACACATCGGGACAAATTTTTAAAATCCGTTTTTTGGACTTCGGAGTTCAAAATACGTCGAAATTTTTTTTTATTTATTTAGAACATTTATACGGGGAGTTCCTGTGCATATATAAAGTACTAAAGTATTAGGCATAATAAAAAAAAATTTATAAATATGTCAAAAAATGACAATCCAAAATTTTGCTAATACAAAGCTTCCTTGATGAGGAAGCAATTTAATTTTTTCCAGTACTTATTTAATAAAATTTACTGATTTTTTCCTAATTTTCCTAACCAATGCTACTTTCCCTGAATTCCCTGATTTTCCTGACCTGTAGCAATCTTATTATTGATTGTGGAAAAAATTTGTTTTCACAAGTTAATTTCGAATATCTGAACTGTTAATCTAGTATAAGAGAGTGAGACTTTGTAACAGAGGACCCGTTATCTGGAACATTTGATTGGAAATTCAGATCTGTAGTACAGATTGGTCGATTTAGCATCACCTCTCCAATCAGTCGCTCGGTTTCACAGCATAGGAGTCTCTTCCCACGGATTAGAGGTTCTCCACTTCGGTTTCCTTTCATTCTCTCAATTATCGAATGTCGTGTTGTAAAAATGCGAAAATTTTCAAAGCACTCAAATCACCAATTCAAGACTTCATTAAATCAATTCGCTAATTTCATTCAATTATTCAATTGCTTTCCTCAAATTTCTTCGAAAGTCAGTGCAGTCGTTTGATTGTACACTAGTTTTTTTTAATTGAAGCGTGTCATTTTTTCTTGTACAACAAGAAAAAGGACAAAAAATTCCCTCCAATTTATATTTCTCCGGTAAAATTATTTTCCCTTTTAAAAAGGATCTTTTAAAAGGGAGAAAATTTAAAAAGAAATTTTGAAAAATTGAGGTGTGACAAAAAATCTTTTTACCTCTCGAAATATAATTTTTAATATTTATGCGATTAATTTCTTGACTCGCGAGAAAATTCTTGGAGTAGGAGCCAATCATCAATCAGCCACAGAAAGTTAAATGGTCGGGACAACGGGTTTTAATATCTCTCAGGGAGAAATAAAAGTTGGTGCGATAAATCAAAAGTCAAAAGTCACTAGCTAACTCACTTTACTTTCTGTCTCTTTTCCTAGAGCTGCCACTCAGCCAGGAGAGCAAAATGGCAACTGCGAATCTCTTCTCACACACTCTTCGTCTTTTCTCTCTCAATTTTCCTCCTTTCGAATCGACACTTCTCTCTAATGTCTCTCACTCTCTTCGGCAACTTACAAAAGTGATAAATGAATTTTCTATCCCCCTCTATTTATATATATATATATATAGATATGTATATCTACACTATACAACTCGACCACATTGCTCTTGAAATCGGATAATCTTCCCGTAATAATCCCGTTGAGTGGCTCGATTATAGAAGTCGACCGTATCAAATCGATTTACGAATGCAGTCAATTCGCACCAGAGCGATTTACAGGGTACTTAACTATTCATCGAGAATTTACAATTTCCAACAATATGCGCAAAATCGCAAAATTTGTCCTACAGGGGAAGTTATGAAGAAAAGTCAAAACTATGTCCAATCCTGACTACTCTCCCCTAAAAATAAATTTATTGGATAGTTGAATGTTTCTTAAAATTGTACTTATGTATAACATTTAAGTAGAACAACTTACTCTTTTATCAGACATTGATGAGAATTAAACGTTATTTATTAAAATTCTATAAAATTTATAAACTGAAGATAACAATTCAGTGATCGTATCGAATGTTGTTTGTATAAAGAAAGGTAAAAACATTTCTCAATAATGTAAAACTCTTTTAAAAAAGTGCCATAAATAAAATTTTTCAAATGGAAATGTTATTAAATTATCTAGTTAATATAATAAAATTTTTAATATTTAAACTTGTGCTGAGTATTTATTTTAAGCATACTTGAGTATGCCCACTAGTTAGCAGACAATCATTTTTTGGGCATTTTTGTGTTTAGGTGTTTTTCAAAATTCAATTGTTAATTAACTATTTGTTTATTTATTAGAACATGTTCCTGAAATAATTAGTTAAGTCTCCCGTTAAAGTAAAAATATTTTAACTAAAATTAATTAATAATTAATAAGCGCTGATAAGTTAAAGAATGCAATAAGAGAACTGAGATTAGTCGAAATTGAGAAATCTGGTGGGTTGAGTAAATGAGAACTTTCGATCATTTAACACAGGGCAAATGTGGGATGACGAATGTGGACAAATGTTGAAATTAGAAATAATTATTCCAGTATATTTACGGGTAAAATCTACTGCTGGTACACGTATGTCCTGAATAAAATATGATAACCAGTTAGGGTGGCCGAGCAGTCGGGAAATCAGACCGACCACGTGTGTTGGATCGCTAAATACCTTTCACGGTTTAAAGTTATAGTAACAGATGACGCAAATTCATACAATAATCCCACTTCCACCCATGCTTAATGTGGCTTCGGATAAATCTGTAGAAAAACTTTAATTTAAAATCAAACTTTTTTTTGTTACAGAGTCGCCTCCTCCAAGTACCAGTCCAAGTCCGCCCACTACTGAACTCGCAAAAAAGGGTAAGGTCAATTTTCTATAAACTTCTATACAATTCTCTTGTCTCATTATTATTTTCTTAACTACTGAATTAATATTACTCCTTTTTCCATTTTCTTTTAAATTTCATTAAAATTTCACACTTTTATAACCAGTGACCGTATTTAAAGATTTTACCAACAATCATTCAAGATTTCAATCATAAAATAATAATTAGATTTTTTACATTTTCCGATATATATAATTGGTATGTCTCAGAAATGAAACTAAACATAACCATAATTTATATATTTAATTTGTCCGGCATCGGTGATTCATACCTGATTTATTCACAGAGTCGAACACTCTGATTTCAAGGGACAGGTTTTAAGAAAGAGTAACTGTTTAATTGAAGTTATATTATTAAAGTTTTTATTTGAATCCTTTACAATTAGAATGAGAGAGAAAGAGTAGATCCAAATGTCATGTCTTCAGGGATACTGAAACAAATACGGACTTTGTAGAATCAATCGAGAATTTAGATGGGGACTAATTATAAAAGTATTAGTTACTTACATTTAAATATTATTATTAGAGTCGTTGACCCAACAGGCGATACCTCCTTCAGTGTGAAGTCGAAGCAATGACGTTGTCTAGTGGGACCCAGAATATGAAGTAGATTCCTTCGAATTGTTTTCGGGCCAGCCAAAGTGGCAGGTCCGCAGTCCAGGTGTCGAATTATTGATTTGATGTTGAAGTCGAAATAATGCAGTCCTTAGCAAATAGAAACGTGCCTCGTATTAGAAATTATCTCCTTGATTAAATTCTTCTTGAATGAACTTAACTGAGACTTAAAGAATGCACTTGGTACTTGGAGAGATTTTTGGAACTAGAGACGTAGAATAAACTCGATGACGATACACGACTTCTTGACTTGGAGGCGATTTCTGGAGTAACGAAGAACGCGGGTTTCTGTTCGAGGGTGACTTCTGGACTGATACGAAGAAGACGCAAAGTGGTGACTTGCGTCTAGTTAAGTTGAAGGCTCTTCCTGGACTAACTAATTCGGCGAGGGTGGCCCCTTATATAGTTTCCTTCCACAAGGAGAATTTTATGTTTTACCACCCACTTTTACTACCTCTGGGTTAAAGTAATAAAAATTGTATCACATGTAAGTGGGGAACCAATAGAAAAATGACAAGATAGACATGACCATATTTGGCGTTCGCTAATCAGAGAAAGACTTCTTCTGATCAATACTGCGTTGATTTTGGTAACTGTTTTAGACAGTTCAGTAACCTTATAGAAGGGTGACAATCGTGTATGACCATATATAGAAAAGTCTGTCCAAGATGACACACATTTGAATTGATGTGTTTGGGTTACAAGAAAAAGGGAGGATTCAGATTCTAACTTTACAAATATCAAAACAAATACGTCGCGATAACGTGACATAATAAAGAAATTCATAAAATTATTTTTTTTAAATATTATATTTAAATAATTGTTAGAGATTAATAGTTGGCACCGCAAACTAAAAATTTCAAAAAAACGAAACTTGTGCTGTTTTTGGAAAAACTTTATATTTTTTCCAAAAATCAACAAATAGTTTAATAATAAAGTAATAGTTTTCCAATTAAATAGAATTGAAAAATTTCCAAACAATTGTTTGGTAAAATCTTTTCAAAGTAATTGAATTTTTGAAAAATTAAATAAAAATCAAATTTTCTATGAATTTTAATTATAAATATCGTCATGATATCTTCGAAATTTTAGTAAGTCTAAAAAAGTAAATTTTAGAAAATTTTAAATTTACTTTATTGTTTGAAGATAATTAATTCTTAAAAAATTTTGATTAAATAATTGTTTTATGAATAAGAATAAGTTTTTTTAAAAAATGTAATGTAATTTTTTAAAAATAATTGATATTCTTACTAAAACAATGTCTGTATATGTAATTTAAAAAAAACAAATTTTTTGAAGAATTTTGATTGAAAATTTTTAACATCCCAGTAAACAAAAACTAATTGAAATAAATTAAAAAGAATTCACAAAGAGTTTCAGTGAATCCCGCTTTGTGACAAATACAAACTGGAGCTATGTTTCCATTTTTCTGAATTCGTCAAACTACTGTATTGAACTTCCAAACCTTCTATTCTTACTAATTCAATGGACAAGTTTTTGAGCCTTTAATTTTTTTTAATTCGTCACCACGAATTCAATGCATGCCTTGGTCATATCTTACGAATGCGAATTCGTTTGCACAACTTCAGGCAAATTGAATCGAATTCAATCGAATATACAAAGAGCTTGAATGAATCCCGCTTTCTACCAAAAAACTTAATTTATTTCAATCCGTTTGCATTAGTTTTTTTTTTACTGGGATGATTGTTTTCTCCAAAACGTTGAAAATAATTCTGTAAAATTTTAATGTTGGGTTTATTTTTTTATTTGAATTTTCGTAAATATTTAATTAAAAGTATTGAGAGTATAATTGAATTTTAACAAATGAGAATGTTCAAATTCTAAGATTTACTTTTTTAAAAAAATTTTAATATAATTTTGAGAAGCTAATTATAATTAATTTTCATTTTTAAGTTTACACTTGGAGATTTTTCATTAAAATTTTTAAAAATTGAATTATTTTAAAAATTTGCAAATTAAAATTCTTCAAAACTTTATTTTCAAAAATTTTAATGAATATTTGAAAAAAAATCATTTAGTTCCAATTAAATTTTACAAAATTTCATTCCTATTCAAAATCTTTTAAATTGTATATTTCGAAAATTTGATTCGAAAAATTATTTAAAAATATTTTTTGCAAGATTTGTCCACAGTTATTTCTCACATTATAAAAATCGAAATAAATTGCTTTTTATACTAAAAATGTACCTAGTATTTTATGGGTTTCAAAAAAAAAAAAAAACATGAAGAAAAGTGAAAAAATCGACTTCGAAAACTATCGTGTAAAACAATGCTTTCATGAAAAAGAAATAAAATAAATTAATAACAATAATTGAAATGAAATAAAAAATTTAAAGAATATATTTTCGAATTCATATTTAAAAAAAGTCAGAGCAAAAGTAGATATAAAAGTGGTTTTCTTTTCTTTTGACGATCAATTACCAAGTCCGGTCAACTTCATTAAAGATTAACCAGAATATGAGACAGTTTGAGACTCATTATCATCATTAAACCGCGTATCAGCTATCACTATCCTTACCTGAAATCTGCGCATGTGCAAATAATGAACTGAAGATAATGAAGTTGCAAGGTGATCTTTAAACCTTCCGCATGTAATGTTAAAGTGTCTCTCTGTATTCTGAAAAAAGAAATTATTGACGCCTTTATATATTTTTTATTTTTTAAATTCACTTTAGAGAATTTTCTTGATACTTTTATCAGTATTGACAAGGGATTGTGGATATCTTTTCCTTTGGCATGTAATTTTTCACAATAAAACTTTTCAAAAATTCATGTCTCAAGAAAGATTGCTAGGTCGTAAAATTTTTTGAAAATTGAAAATGTTTTTATTTCCCTTCATCTATAATTAATATTTCTCGGACATA
This sequence comes from Leptopilina syphax, assembly GCA_032872505.1. NCBI lineage: Eukaryota > Metazoa > Arthropoda > Insecta > Hymenoptera > Figitidae > Leptopilina > Leptopilina syphax. Next base: position 24,826,828 of record CM065469.1, on the reverse strand, counting down.
AAAGATTGATTAATAATTCATTTATAATAAATAATAATAAATGAAATTTTTAATTTTAAAACCTATGGCATAATAAATAATTTTTATATTGAATAAATTATTTTATGACAATAAAAAACAAAAGGCTTTTTTTCAACTTTTTATTATTATTATTATTAAAGTTAATTTTTTTTATGTTTTAGAATGGGAGGTTCTTACAGAAATGAATAATTCTGTTTATGGAAATCCCAGCTCGTTGACAATTCAAAATGATAAAAAGAAAGGTAAGCTTGAGATATATTTTCATTGTCCTTAACATTAGCTAAAATTATTACAAAATGAATTTTTAATATTTTGATCAAAATGTACATATATTATTTTAAGTTAAAACCATAATTGATTTTACCCAATGGGAAATTTACAACTGGCGTAGTACTGCGCCACCACTGGCGGCAAGGCTGAGAGCCAGCACTGGCATGGCACTGGGATGATAACGCCGACTGGCGCTGCCGAAGTACTGTCTGTGTGCTGCTAAACAGCGCTGGCGCAGCACTGGACCAGTTATTATTCATAAAATATTTCTCTTCTAAAAGAAATTGTATTAAAGATGGAGACTAACAATGGATATAGTAAATTAAGTAGAAAAAAATTGTTTATAACATTTAAAAATTAAATAATTAACAATTACAGTAAGTGAGTATTAGATTTTCATATTTTAGTACCTAACGATTGGAATCTAGAAATATCGTAAACCTATGAAAATAAACAAAATTGCTGACGAGGGGAATCGAACCTACGACCTACGGACTAACAGACTAACGCTCTAACCACTATGCTAACGACACATGTGTACAGCAAAGTATTAATATCTCAGTATCATTCAGACATACAATTATTGAGTGAAAGATGAAAAAAATATAGGGATACGTTAAAAATAATAAATTGAAGTAAAATAAATTAAACTAAATTTTTAATAGTAAGAAGTATAATAGTATTTTAATAGGAACCAAATTATTATTGAGATTAAAGTTTAAATTTTGTTTATAATTTTAATTTGTTTAAATAATTTATTATTTACAAAATTAGACAATTATGTTAAATTGTTATTATTAAATTTATGAAGAATAAAAAATGAACAACTGAAAAGTAAAATATTAATTTTTTTCAATAAATTTATATTTATAAACATTTATAAACTTTTCTTATAATTTTTTTCAAGTTTATGTCAAAAAAGCAATGTTGGCAAAGAGCGTCGTGAACAATTTTTCTATACTCAGCCAGCACTTGCCGCCGTGGCTTGTCCAAGCTTTGGCGAAACAAAAATTCTGTACTGCGCCAGCACTAATTGTCGAGGCTCGGCTAGACTACGCCGAACAATCGTCTGAGTACTAAGCCAGTGGTGAACATCGGCAATACACTGGCATTTCCCATTGGGTTTTTAATAATTTATTATACCAACCCCACATAACGATTACTGTACTTCCCCCGAATCGATTTCCCCGAATGTCAACTTTACCGAAATTTTTTTTTATTATTTCGCGGGTTCGAACACGAAATTAACTACTTTTCATTATACTAATTTAATTTTTAGAACTCTAGACTCTGAACGTAAACAAGAACGACTTTTATTTGTATTTCGTATTTGGACACGATACGAAAATCTTACACACATTTTATTTCCGTGTCCTTGGCCCGAAACGAAACAAAATTATTTTTAATTTTGATTCCTTTTCCGAACACATTCCTGGTCAGGATAGACGTAAATGTGTAAAAATACTGTTTATTTTCTATTTACTATCTATTTTATTTTCGGGATGTTGTCTGTTCGGTAAAGTTGACATTCGGGGAAATGTCCATTCGGTCAAAAAGATGTTCGGGGAATGGTCGGGTTCCCCACATAACCTTTGAGTGCGGAATCCAAGGTATCACCTTCACATTAAAATATGTATTGACCGCAGTAATATATGTACATAATTGGAAAGTTTGTTAAAATTATTTTTTGGCGTTTTATTCATTACGCGAAACAAATTAAATTGAAGCAAAAGTACACAAAGTTTTATAATTAAAGCGTTGATACATGTTTCATTGTGGTTAGTTGGTAAAGCAATTGGTTTCATTTGGAAATATTGATTTAACAATGTTTACAGTGTATTATTCCTCATAATAATTGGACGAATCATGTGATTCGAAGCATTAGCATTATAGGACTTGATATTTGCATAATTAAAAACTTACTTCATTACTATTTTACAGTGTATTGATCAATTAATTTAAAGTTATTAATAATTAATTATAACAAAAAAAGTATGCTTTATTGATTTTATTTTTATTTTATAATTTAATTAATTAATTTTCATTAGCATATACAGAATTCATTTTCCGAAATACACTTCCGTCCAAAAGTATCAGGAAGATTACATTTGACTCTATAAAAAAACATGCCATCACTTTTTTAATCATATCTCGGAAATAAAAGGAGGTACAAAAAAAACTTTAATACGGTTAGAAAGCTGATTAAATTCTGCGTAAAATAAGCCGTCTTTGAAGTCATTTCGTTAACTGTTTTTTGAGTTGTAGAGTGAGAAAGAAATAAAAAAATTATCAAATTTTCTCATTTTTGTCTCTTGACTTCAACTTTTTCAAAAATGTAGAAAAATTTAGATACAATTTTTTTAAAAGCACAGAAATCTTCGTTAGAATTTCAGCTTTAAAGTAAGTCTTCGAAAATTAAAAAAGGTTAATCCGTCTTTGATATATCATTAAAAATGTGAAGCCGTGTTTCGACCGATTGGTGCATTGAAATTCAACTGTGACGACTCGATTGTGGCTTCGCGCGGCAGCGAATGAGAGAGAAAACAGGAACGAATTTATGCGGGGGAACGATGAACTTTTGAGTTTCTTTATATTACTCGTGAAACATCATTATTTATTATTCTCCAGCAAAAATTCGTCCCTGTTTTCTCTCTTTCGCTGCCGCGCGAAGCCAGAATCGAGTCGTCATAGTTGAATTTCAATGCAGCAATCGATCGAAATACGGCTTCACATTTTTAATGATATATCGAAGACGGATTAACCTTTTTTAATTTTTGAAGGCTTATTTTAAAGCTGAAATTCTAACGAAGATTTCTGTGTTTTTTGAAAAATTTTATCTAAATTTTTCTAGATTTTTTAAAAAGTTGAAGTCAAGAGACAAAAATGAGAAAATTTTTCTCATTTTTGTCTCTTGACTTCAAGCCAAGATAATTTTGATTATTTTTTTTATTTTTTTCTCACTCTACAACTCAAAAAATAATTAACGAAATGACTTCAAAGATGGCTTATTTTACGCAGAATTTAATCAGCTTTCTAACCGTATTTAAGTTTTTTTTGTACCACCTTTTATTTCCGAGATATGATTGAAAAAGTAATGGCATGTTTTTTCATAGAGTCGAATGTAATCGTCCTGATACTTTTGGACGGTAGTGTATAATTTGTGATAATTCGTTACTATACTCAAAGTTGACACAGAAATTTAATTTGGTTTTTCCCTGACCTTTCCCTGATTTCCAGACAAGATTTTGACGTTTTCTCTAACCCTAAAGAATATTCTCATTCACTAAATAAAATAAATATAAATAAATATTTAATCATTATTATTTTTCCATGGGAACTAAGATTTTCAAAATTTCTAATTCTAATAATATTAAGAATATTATTATAAAACATGAAGATATCTATCACTCCGAGTCGAAGACTCAATATTCTTATAAGAATATTGAACTTCTTCAAAATTATTTTCATCATTTCAATTCAATTATTATTTTCTACAACTTTTAAATAAAATTCTTTTTAAATCAATTATTTTTAATAATTTTTGAAAAAGTTAATATTGAGAATTTTTAAATCCATTTGTTTTCAATTAAGTTTTACCTAAAGGAGCCATTCAAGTATTTCGTAAGCATATTTTTTAGGTTTTAAGACCCCTCCCTCCCCCATGTAAGATTTTTTATATGCATTAGCGCCATTTTTTCTAATGGAAATAAGCAATAGCTAGACCCTCCCTCCCCCTTAAATGCTTACGTAATACTTGAATGGTCCCAAAATTTCGATTATTCGGATTTAATTCAATTATTTCTAAAAATTGCAATTATTAGTAACTTCTTAAAAATTCAATTATTATGTAAAACTTTAACTGAAATTAATTTTTAAATCAATTTTTATTAGAAAATTTTACAAGAATTCGATTATTTAAACATAAATAATTTATTGAATAGTTTAATGTGTCTTCAAATTTAATTTTTATACATAGGTAGGGGAGAGTGGGTCAAGACGGGGTACTTAAGGTTTAAAGCGCAAAAAACGCAAATTATCGAATATATTAAACTTTATTATTATTTTTAATTATCATCTTTGGGAATCAGTTTTTCGTAAAAAAGGCGTGCAAAGGCCATCTGTTTCTTAAAAAAGCTTATAATTAATAATATTGAAAAAATTGCAAATCTCCCCATCTTGCCCCACCGGCGGGTAAGATGGGGTACTCAAGAAAGCAACCTATTTCTGTCGACAAATTTCACAAGTAAAGGTTGCATCTTCATCTTCATGCATAACTGCAATGAGCCCATCGGCCGCAGACAAAAAAAGCAGCCCACCCAAGTGCGAAATGCCAAGACTGCAAAAACGGCCCATCATTGGTCTAGTAATGTCTGCCGAGAATTGGCAGTAGTTACTGGGCCATTACTGGTGTTCAAAACGTCCCATTGATGGGCCAATGATGGCGCCGATGGTCAGATTTTCAAATTTTTTAAGACTGGGCCAGCTCTCGGCCCAATAATGGCACATTCATGGCAAAGTTGATCAATCTTTAATGGTAAAAAGCAATTGCCAGTGATGTGCCAACCATCGGCCCATTAATGGCACATTAGTGGCACTTTAATGGCAAACATTTTGTGTCTTTGATAGCAAATTATAATTGCCAGAATTGGGATGTAGCTTGGCCCAATAACGGCACATTATTGGCAAAGTTGATAAATCTTTAAAGAAAAAATTCAATTGCCAGTGATGTGACGAAGATCGGCCCATTAATGACACATTAGTGGCACTTTAATGGCAAACATTTTGTATCTTTGATGACAAAATGTAATTGCCAGAATTGGGGCGTAGCTTGGCTCAATAATGGCACATTAATGTCTACCATTTTGTATTTATGATGGCAAATTATAATTGCCAATATTGGGACGTAGCTCGGTCCAATAATGGCACAGTATCGGCCAGTGTAGTGTAGCTTATAAGAACCCTTTTGCATTATCGACTTCACGTCAGAGTAGCAGAGTGGTCAGAGTGTTAGGCTGTGGTGCGTCAGGTTCAGGTATCGATCCCCGCGAGCGGTAAGAATTTTTCAAATATTTGTAAGTTTGCGATTAATTTAGGGAAATAAACTGTATAAATATTATGAATTAATTAGTTAATTAAATAAAAAATATTTTTTTTTAATTTTTTCAACACTGGGGAGTAATGGCAGCCAATAATGGGCCATTAATGTTTACCGAGAATCGGCCGATGATTAGCTGCCGACGGCCTACCGCGGTTAACCTCCCGACAGTCGGGCCACTATTGTCTGCCAAGAGTAGGCACTGACTATGCCGTCACTGGGCCAGTTTTGGGCCGTTTTTAATTTCGCACTTGGGCAGCCTTCATTTGAGTCTAAATAATAACCATTACAATATATTTTTGAAAATAATTGAATTTTTGTGATAAATACTATTATTTATAAAAATAATTGAATTTTGAAATTAATTTTATTAAAATTCCTGAAAATAATTGAATTTTGAAATTAATTTTATTAAAATTCCTGAAAATAATTGAATTTTGTCCAAGAATTTTGCTATTCATTTATAAAGATAATTGAAATGTTGACGACAGTTTTTATTAGATTTTTTGAAAATAATTGAATTTCTGCAAAGAATTTTATTAATTTTGAAAATAATTGGATTCTTGTGATGAATATTGTTATTTTTTATGAAAATAATTGAATTGTATAAAAATTCCTGAATTTAATGGAATTTCGACGAAGAATTTTTTTTTAAATTATTGAAAATAATTGAATTTTTGGAAAGAATTTTAATATTTATTAAGATAATTGTAGTCTTTCAATGAATTGCTTTAAAATTTTTAAAATTGAAACAAATTTCAAGAGAATTGAAATTAAAATTTTTCAAAAAAATACTTCATTAATAATGATTTATAAATAATAACTTTATGGCAGTTCTTAAATAGAATTAAGTTGTTTAATAGTACTTTATGATACGAGTTCGAGAAAGTGGAGTTTATACAAGGGCGACGTTAGCGCTACGAATCGGAAGCGAGTGCAACAGGCAACACGAGTTGGAGCCGAGAGCGAAGTATATACAATGAAGGATACAAACAATTGCACTGTTATACTATCAAATCCTCATAAAAGTCTGGTCGCGCGGGGGGGGTTGGGGGGTCTCCCCCCGACGGGGTCCAGGGGCGGAGCCCCGGCCAGGGGGTTCGGGGGGCGGAGCCCCCCGACTACAAAAAAACCAACTTAAAATAATAATAATTTATGACATTTCAAAGAACGGCATTTTCTAATACATCAAGAGACCGGACGCGTCGGGGGGCAAAGCCCCCCGAAACCTAGTCACGTACTTAGACGTATCAATAAAAAGTATGATAAAAGAATAAAAACAGAATTTTTCACGCGAGCGATTTCATCAAGAAGGTTAGAAACTCTCAGAAAATGGCGCGAGTCGTGTAGACTTTTTTACCGACATGCATTCTAATTTGATTTTCTTCTCACAGATGGCGCATTTTTAGTTGTGCTTCCGCAGCTTTAAATAGCAAGTCACTACAACGTTTCTGATTGGCTGTTAAATAAAAGTGTGAAATAAAGTAAAAAGTGTGAAATAAAGAGACTAGGAACAATATACGCATGCGCGGAAATATTTATATGATCGTTCGCTATAAAACGCCCTTTCTCGCACATTTTCCTTGCACCAGAAGTAGGACTTTTTATGCATATATTATATAAAATAAATTATTGTCAGAAATAGAAAAATGTAAGATTTTTTTAGAATTCATGGTAATTTCATAGTTTATGAGGCAAACAAAAAGACACAAACATTCAGAATTTTCTTATAAATTCTAAACATTTAATTTTTTCCAGTACATACTTTCAATAAAAATCCCTAACATTTTCCTGATTTTCCTGACCTATGGATGAAACTGAAGTTACCAACGTTGATTCAACGAAAAACTTATAAAAAAAATTTTCTCAGGATACAAATTTTTCTTGTCTACTTTTAACCCAAGTAAACCCTTTAAACCCTAAAATAAAAAAAACGTGGGGAAAGTAGTGATTTTTAATTTTTTGCCAAATTTTTTTCAAAAATCACGCAATTTTAATTAAATTAATAATTCCTCGCATCGGTAGTCATTTTTTTCTTTTGATAATTGTTTAATTTAACATTAGACGTTATTTTAAAAAATTTAAAATAATTCCAAGTCGGGGAAAGCAGTGATTTTTAATTTTTTTGTGTCCGGAATTTTCCAAAAATTTTGAAATTTCAAATTAATTAATGTTTCCTCGCCTCGGTAGTCATTTTTTTTCTTTAGATAATTGTTTATTTTGACATTAGACGTTATTTTAGAAAAAATTCAAGTCATTCCATGTCGGGAAAAGCAGTGATTTTTATTTTTTTTTGTCGAATTTTTTCCAAAAATCACGAAATTTTAAGTAAATTAATAAATTTTCGGCTCGGTAATCGTTTTCTCTTTTGATAATTGTTTATTTTAATATTAGACGCTATTTAAAAAAATTTTCAAAAGATTTTAAATCGGGGAAAACAATAATTTTGTTTTTTTTGTCACGGATTCTTGGAAAATTCGAGAATTTCAAGTAATTTAATAATTTTTCGCTTCGGTAGTTACTTTTTTCTTTTGATTATTGTTTATTTTAATATTAGACGCTATTTAAAAAAATTTTTAAGTGATTCCAAGTCGGGGAAAATAGTGATTTTTAATTTTTTTGTGTCACGAATTTTCCAAAAATATCGAATTTTCAAATTAATTAATGTTTCCTCGTCTCAGTACTCATTTTTTTCTTTTGATAATTGTTTATTCTGGCATTAGGCGTTATTTTAAAAAAATTTCAAGTCATTCCAACTCCAAGTCGGGGAAAGCAGTGATTTTTATTTTTTTTTGTCAAATTTTTTCCAAAAATTACGAAATTTCATTTAAAAAAATTAAAATCACTGCTTTCCCCGACTTGGAACCACTCAAAAATTTTTTTAAATGACACACGACAGTAGAATAAACAATTATCAAAAAAAAAAAACGACTACCGAGGAGAGGAATTATTAATTTACTTAAAATTTCGTGATTTTTTGAAAAAATTCGACAAAAAAAATAAAAATCACTGCTTTCCCCGACTTGGAATGACTTGAAATTGTTTTAAAATAACGTCTAATGTCAAAATAAACAATTATCTAAAGAAAAAAATGACTACCGAGGCGAGGAATTATTAAATGAATTAAAATTCTCGGATTTTCCAAAAATCCGTGACAAAAAGCCAAAATCACTGCTTTCCCCGACTTGGAATTACTTTAAATTTTTTAAAATAACGTCTAATGCCAGAATAAATAATTATCAAAAGAAAAAAATGACTACCGATGCGAGAAATTATTAATTTAATTGAAATTGCGTGATTTTTAAAAAAAATTCGACAAAAAAATTAAAAATCACTATTTTTCCCATGTTTTTTTTTATTTTAGAGTTTAGAGGGTTTACTTGGGTTAAAAGTAAACAAGAAAAATGTGTATCCTGAGAAATTTTTTTTTTTAAGTTTTTCGTTGAATCAACGCTGGTAACTTCAGTTTCATACCTATGGCAACCATTTATACTGTAAATGGAGACTTATTAACAAATAATTTTTTGATTTTTGGGGTTTTTTAAAATGCAAATGTTAATTAACAATTTCATTTATTGGAACATGTTCCTGGAATAATTACGCAAGCCTGCAAAAAAATAATAATTTTCGTTGTCTAAGAGCGAGAAGTCATTTTCCATAGTTTTTAGTGCGCTGAATCCGAATCTGGCCTCCCATCACGTCAGGATTTTGAAAAAAGTGGGGGTAAAAGTCCTAAAAATCACTTTTTTTGCAGTTTTTGAAAATTTCTACCAGTTAAATCCGACGTGCTAGAGACTTGTCATAGGAGTAAACTTTAAGCTTGAACCCTCTACTTTACGAAGATATAGCGATTTTGCCAACAATGAACTAAATTAGCCGTCAAAAACGATTTTTTTAAAAGTTGGTATAATATAATAATATAATAATATAACTGTTTTAGAAAAGACTTGGATTCGCTTAGCATTTGTTACTCGGGGGTTTTCGGGGTCGCTTATTTCGCATATGATGTCAGATTTTCAAAATTTTAAATGTTGGATCTAATATGGCGGACGACTTTTTAAAATCGATTAAATTTGCCTGAAACTCGTTACCCTATGACAAGTCTCTAGCACGTCGGATTTACCCGGTAGAAATTTTCAAAAACTGCGAAAAACATGATTTTTGGGAATTTACCCCCACTTTTCTCAAAATCCTGACGTGATGGGAGGTTTTCGTTGCCAGATTCGGATTCAGCGTATCAAAAACTATGGAAAATAAATTTTTGTTTTTTTTCAGGCTTGTGTTATTTCTTTCGCAAAAATAATAATGTTTTTAACAAAAATTAAAAGACATCATAAATTATGGTTAAATTGTTGAGAAATAATTTTAAAAATGCGTATATTTATAAATTATAAAAAAAGAAAAGAGAGACGAGATGAATAGAGAGAAATAAAAGAGAGGAAGGAAGGAGTGTGACAAAGGGAGTTAGAAGAAGAGAGAAGTGTACAAGCTTGTTCATAACGGAACCCACGGCCAGAGACTTTGTTCAAGAGGGGTTGTAACATCAATATTTCATATATGCTAACAACTAGAACTAATAATGCTTCAGCAAGGAAGACCCAAGAATAATATCAGCTTCCGTATTTCCACATTCTCTTACTTCCTCTTTCTCGCAGTATGGTTTCATCTTTTCATCTCGCTCTCCCTTTATACTTTCCTCCTTTCCTAGTGGATTATTCTCAAATAAGAGGAAGCAGATTTCGGTTTTCTTTATATTAAATTATGTAATCTTATCATTTCCAATTTGGACATTCAACTTCTATTTCTAACAATTATTATATTAAATCAGATAAATTCTATTTGGTATTTGTAATAGCAGCAAATGTAAAAATGAGAAAGAAATTAAAAATAATAGTTTGCTGCGTGGGACAAAAATAAAGTATATACTTAAATCAGTTAATGAGACATAAAAAGGCGATTAGTTGACTTGTTTGTTAGAGACTTTTTTTCGAGGCTTTCCTTTGTCGTTTCATTGAAGGGAAAAGTATGGCGTAAAAGAAAACCTCGACAATGTGGCAGTAAGTCGGTGGAATGGCTTATGTTTCTGAGGTCGGGGCACGTTGAGGGTTGAGGTTTGTAATTGGCGCAACATCTGGTCTGTGGGGTGGCATTAATGTTACTCCCTTATATACAGATATAGCCCAACCTTTGTTGGGCCACTGTATTCACTTTCAACCACAACGATGCAAATATCTCAACACCTGCGTACATGTGATCATGCGAAAATGTCTTTGTCCTAAACGCCTCTACTGCTTAAGAGGAAAGCTCTTACTCTTCTGGTTAATCACTAATTACTGCATTCAATTTCCCCGATTTTCAATATATTTACACATTTACATGTTACGTCAATACAAATTAAAAACCGCTGCCAAGTTGTACATTTTTCTAATTTTGGTGTTCATTTCATGAACACTTTGCTTCCTCATAGAAATAATAATAATTGAAATATATGAATTACTTTTTATAAGAGGGTTAAAAATCATTAAATCTTGGACCAAAAAATGTGTTTTTATATATTCTATAAGATGGTAATGATAGTTTAATAATTACACATATATTAATAAACAAGAATGTTTAAAAATGATATTTTTCACAATTTTTGATTTTTCAAATACCAATAATTTAATAATTTCTGCCCGAATCAGGTTAAAAAGTAGGTCAATTGAAGCGTTTTTTAATGCTCTTCAAGTTGGTAATAATTTTTTGAAGTTACTTTTACATAATTTAAAAAATTTTTTATAAAAGTCTTATTTTTCAAAATTTTAGATTTTTAAAAGTTTAATATCTCCGATTAATATGAACGAAAAATATTCAATTAGGGCTCAAAAGATGCGTGTAAAAAAACTCTACAAATCTAAAGAAAAACATTTATAAGTGTCCTAACATTTTTTTAAGTTATGTCCAAAAAAACGTTTTTTTACAAAATGAAAAATGCAATAAAAAAATAGTTAAACTTCATGAATCGGGCTGAAAATACTCTCGTTTTATGTCCCCCGGGGAGACCTACAATTTAAAAAAAAATTGATGCCTTTAGCTCTTTCTCGTTCTGAGATATTGAGGCAAATGTAATGTTAGTACACACACACACACACACACATCGGGACAAATTTTTAAAATCCGTTTTTTGGACTTCGGAGTTCAAAATACGTCGAAATTTTTTTTTATTTATTTAGAACATCTATACGGGGAGTTCCTGTGCATATATAAAGTACTAAAGTATTAGGCATAATAAAAAAAAATTTATAAATATGTCAAAAAATGACAATTCAAAATTTTGCTAATACAAAGCTTCCTTTATGAGGAAGCAATAATGTAAATTAATATAATTGATATAATTAAATTACACCAAGTTATATCAAAATACAAATTATTATGATTATTATTATTAAAATATAAATGAATTTTCGACTTGCTGCTGCAAAATACATTACATACATATTTAAATATGTATACTATATGTATGTGCGCTAATTAAAATTTAACTTTACATTAAATAAATAATTACGTTTTCAACTGATTACACTGCAGAGTAAAATTTACTTTAAAAATTAAACTGTTAATACTCTCTAAATTTAAATATGTGAAATTTCACTTATTATTCGTTATATAAGTCGTCTTCTCGATCAATAAGTGCATATACACTTTTTTTTAAGTGAATTATCACTTATTCTGATGAGTGAAATTTCACTTATTATAAGTGTATAATGCACTTATTGAATGAGAGAGCGACTTATAACTTACAAATATATGAATGTTTCACATATTCAGATTCAGAGAGTATACATATATACACAGTAAAAAGAAAGTCTTAATTTAAGGCATAAAGAGTACCTTAATTTAAGATGCAACATTTTTAAGGCAGCCTGTGTTTAATTTCAATTTATATTTTTTGGCTGAAATTCAAGAGCAAGCATGCTGGTTTTCAGCACGTTGAATGTGCTGAATTTAAGAAAATTATATTGAAAACTCAGCAGTTATATACTTACGATAAAATAGTTTGAAAACCTAGCATTATTTTCACTTAATATATATTAAACTCATAATTGTTTCTTATTATTTCAATATTTGACACTTTCAGGTTATGTATTTTGTTTTTTATCGTCGCAGCGCTCGGAATATATTTGACACTTTCAGTCCTTTTAGGTTACATATTTTGATTTTGATTGTCAGCGCTCGGAATATGTGTGGTCAGTTTCGAAATTACTTTCTATTACGATTTTAGTCGATAAAAACGTCATTATAACTTATTTTTATCGGTAACGTTAAAAAATAACCTAAAAGTAAATAGTAATTCAATATTTTTAAATATTTTTTAACAGGAAATGAATGATTTTTATTATTTTTCCATAATCTGTCATATTATGGATAATTATGGATAATCAATATTGTGTATTCAAATAATATAAGTAGTACTATTTACTCATAATTTTTTTTTATTTAATGATAAAATTTTTATTTTGCTTGTTATGTACTGTCGGTAAAAAAATTCAATATTTAGACGTTTCTGAAACTGACCACATGAGGACTAGTGTATATTTTAAAAACAATGTAAAAACCTAACCTGAAGCTGTCAATTTGTTTGACGTTTAAAAATGTGATTAATATTGGAAAAAAATCAAGAATATTAACTATTATATGCAGTGATCATTTAGAAATTCACTACAGTACTGACAATTGTAAGTTCAGAATGCCTGTTCTTATTTTCACGCAAGCGCAGCTGAAATTAAGACTTCCATTATTTTCACGACTTGTTTAATTTCAGACAGCGCTTAAAGTAAGATTTACTTTTTACTGTGTATGTAGGTATTACTAACAAATTAATTTTATTGTGTTAACAATTCAGAATTGTTGCGATAACAATACACAACTGACAGGCTTCGTACTCGATAATTAATTTTAAAAAACCACAGCCAATTGTATATATGTGACTGTCTACGAGAAAACACGGCTTAGCTCCCAAACGTGAATTTCACAGGGCGAGCGATTGAAGTACTGCGATTGAAGTTAACTACGCTTGACATACCCATCTATAAAACGATATATTGTCGAAAATAATTAATATTTTTAACTTTTGACTTTTGCATTTGAAAAAGCAACATAAAATCTGTCGATTACCATAAAAAACTCAAAATTGATTTTTTGGACCTAAGTTGTGTTTTCTCGTGGACAGTAACATATATAAAACCTATTCGCAACCACAAATATGTACAAATAGATATTATAATTTTTGATAAATTGCGGAATTCCCTCCAAAATTTCAGCTCCGTGGCGTGTCCGTTTTTTAAAATTTTAAGTTAAAATTCAGAAATTTTATTGAAAACGCTGAAACTGAAAACAAGAATTTTTGTAATATGAATTGTGTATATAGGTGAACAATTTCTACATATAATACATCTTCTAATACTTCTTATAAAATAATGAAATGTAAAATAGTTTTGTCCACAAATTTTTTCAATTTTGTAATAAGATTTTTTTCCCTATAATTTAACTGTTTATGGCACATTTTAATGTTATCTAAGAATTACAATCTAAAATAAGATCCATTAGCAACAAATATCAGTAAAAAAAGGTTAAAAAATTGGAAGTTCTACACTCAAAAACAATTTTTTTTGTAAAAATGTGAAGGTCACAAAAAAAGTGATCAGTACCGTGGTATTACTATTCTTTTAATCTAAACACTCTCTGTTGTAATTATTACGATTTTTTTGAAGATTACAATAGAAACAAATTATCTGCCCAAAGAAAAGAATTATTTTGCAGAACTGTCGGAGTTAGGTTAGTTTAAATGTCAAGTTTCAGCTCCGTGGTGTCACATAAAATATCAGCTCCGTGGCGCCTGTGGCGTACTGTGTGAAGGTGCAAATTCATGGATCAACAGTTGCTACAACAACACATATTATAGAAGAGGACAGACATAGTTGTGTCCTTTTATATTTCAGTGCTTCGGCAACCGTTGACTTATTAAAAAACACCTTAATATTCGAAAAAACACGCCTTTACTTTTGGTGCTTAATTGAAAATGTCTTTATGTCAACCATGCAGAAACACAGTATTACTGTTGATCGTAACGCTTTTATTTGTGAATACTTTTCTGAAATTAGTTTTATGCGCTAATTTCATAATGTTATGAAAATAAAATTCTCTGGTTATGTCAAGCTGATAGTAAATAGTAAATATTTTTTCTGGGGCTATTTTGTGCATCAAAATGCTTTTTCTAACTCAGTGATTTATTCAAATTCAGAATTAAAAGAAAATCAACTTTTGCTTATATTATACTTCCTTCTGAAGGTTTCCTATGAGTTAGTCAATGAAATAAATTTTTTTGTCGGAGTTGTAGTCATTAAAAGTTGTGCACAAAATAGACCCCGGGATGGGGCTACTTTGTGCATTGATCTTTCTGTTTTTATAATGTTACGTAAACATTTTTTTGATTCTTTCTTATTCATTAAATCTTTTGTGTAGATATTTCAGAGTAAATTAAAAAAGAATAAGATATTAAACAAAAAATTTTGTAAATATTATACAACAAAATGTAAAATAAAACATTAAGATTTTGCTAAAATCATGATTTATTAAAAATTAACAACCTTTCTTCAAATTTTATATTACTCAGAAAATAAATAACACTTTTTCTTTTTAAATATACATTTTACAATAATACATTATGATAATTATAATACTAACATTTAAACACATGTAAATAACTTTGAATCTCATCATTTCAATAGGAGCTTTTTTAAACGTTTTGAATATGATATTTTTCAAAAACTTGAAATTAATATTTTAAGGTTAAATGAATAACAATTTAATATCTAATACACTTTTCAAGTTATTAGAGAAACGAGAGAAATAGTTTTAAAACTAATTTGAAAAACTTATAAATATTAATTAAAGTTAATTTTTTGCCGTTATGTTCCTCACCGGTTGAAGTTTTAATCGTTTTAAGGATTTCAATTAAATTATTTTTGGTTTTTTGACAAAGAAGTTCTGTTTAATAATTTTATTTATTAAATATACCTCGTACATAAAGTAGCCCCAGTTGACGGCAGTATTATTCAATGCGTAGGGTGGTCAGCTCCGTGGCAGCCAATTTTCGAAAATTTGTTATAATTTTTTTATAATTATAGCTGTAGTAAAACCGTTCAAATTACAACTATATTATGCCCTAATGATGAGGAAAAGTGATATTTAACATTAAAAAAACAAAAATTTTTTTTCTTTTAAAACTGATCTTGAAATTGCACAGTTACGTGAAAATCACCCATATTTGTTTATAATTTTGGTATTCATTTCATGAACACCAGAGTAAAAAAGTAATGCGGCCTATGTATAACGTACATAGTGTTTGTGTAGGCTGAAAGTCGGCCTTCTATACAGGCCACGCTATGTTCATTCTATGTAAAGTATTGGTGTATTGACGAAGCCATTTCGATGTAGTGTCGACATAGATCTTATGTAGGCATGTCTATGTAGGTCTATTGTTTTTGAATCTATTTAGGATCTACATCGGTAATCGTATGTCGGACAAATGTCGGTCATTCAACGTAGTTCCGAGATAAGTTTTGAGTAGGCTTTTGTACGTATGCCTGTAATTGTTAGATCTATGTAGGATCTGCGTATAGGTCTTTCTATATAGGCCTATATTTTTTAGATCTACGTAGATCTGCATCGGTAATTTATGTCGGACCAATGTAGGCCATTCAACGTAACACCGAGATAAGTTTTGAGTAGCACAGAAAACCATGGGGTAATACATTTGTTGATCTTCATTTTCACACCTCTAATATGTGAATGTCAGATAAACAACTGAAGGTGTACACTTAACTTCAGTCCAGATAGACAATTATTTATGGGAAGAGTCTGTCAAAGTATAGGAAGCAGCTTAAATTACTTTATTACCCCGAGTCGAAATTTAAGCCCTACTTTCACCCTGAATTTTCAGGGGCTGTTGAGTGTTAGGAGTAGTAAAGTAGGGTCTAATTCTAATACAATTAGACCCTACTTTGACTCCCAAAACAGGCGGAAATTTGCCAATCTTCCATTTGGAGCAGCAAAGGAGGGTCTACTTCTAAAAAACCTATACCGTAATTTTAAACCTCGTAGACCCTACTTTCATACTCCTAGACCCTACAATTAGAAAAAGAAAAATTTAAAGATTTGCTCAGATTCAATTGAAGCACTTGGGATGAGTAAAAGTGGAATAGTTTATTTAAAAGTGGAGTACTTTTTGCATTTGCAGTGTTTCAAGTAATGCATTAAAAAATAATTCAAAATTTTCTTTTAGAATGTAGGGTCTAGGAGTATGAAAGTAGGGTCTACGAGGTTTAAAAGTACGGTATAGGTTTCTTAGAAGTAGACCCTCCTTTGCTTCTCCAAATGGAAGATTGGCGAATTTCCGCCTGTTTTGGGAGTCAAAGTAGGGTCTAATTGTATTAGAATTAGACCCTACTTTACTACTCCTAACACTCAATAGACCCTGAAAATTCAGGGTGAAAGTAGGGCTTAAATTTCGACTCGGGACAATATTTTACTTTTTTGTTCAATTTTAATAATTTTCCGAAACATGGGAAAAGTCTTGGAAAGTATGGGCAGCAGCTAAAATGAGTTTTGACGAAATATTTTTTATTCTGTTGAATTTTAATAATTTTTTGAAATATGGGAAGAGTCTGGCACAGTATGGGAAGCAGCTAAAATGAATTTTGAAAAAATATTTTACTTTTCTATTAAATTTTATAATTTTTCGAAATATGATTTTAAAAAATCTATGAAGAGTCTATCAAAGTATGGGCCACTGTTAAAGTTTGCATAAAATATTACAGCGTTTATTGCAAACATTTTTTAATTTACAAAGTATTGGAAGAGACTTTCAATATACGAGTGACGGAGAAAATTAATTTTTAAAAGGGCCGCCTATATTTTGTCAATCTCACTCCATACTTTGCAAAATGAATCTTTTTTAAAAACAAAAAAATTTAATTAAAATTAATTTTTCTATCACCCATACTTTGCTTACCTTTTCCCACACTTTGCAAAATAAAAAGAAATTTTTTTAAACTGAAAAATTCAAATAAGATTTATTTTCCCCGTCATCCATACTTTGACAGACAGTTCCCATACTTCCAAAAATTAAATATTTTTCAATAAATCTGGAAAATTTTGATAAAAAATTATATTTCCTCTCGCCCATACTTTCAAAAATTGAAAAATTATTTTAAAAAGCTAAAAAATTTATTAAAAATTAATTTTTTTAAAACCTTGTCAAATTTAAAAAAATTTATTTTTTCCCTTCGCCTATATTTTGACAATCTCTCTCCACACTTTACAAAATGAATTTTTTTTAAAAACAGAAAAATTTAATTAAAATTAATTTTTTTTATTACTTATCCTAAAGTTTGCAAAATGAACAGATTTTTTAAAAAAACTAAAAAATTTAAATAAGGTTAATTTTTTCCGTCATCCATGCTTTCCCATACTTTGAAAATTTTTTCACATTTTTATAAAAAATGTACAATTATATTTTAAATTTGAATTTAACAATTAATCCTATTTTATTTTGTTACCTTTATTTTGCCCTGCTTGGTCTGATTCTCTCTTTGCAATATTTTTTCTGTTTTTCTATTTCAGTAATATTTTTTCACCCGCTCGACAACTTTTTGGGTTATAATTTTTTTGATAGATAATAACATTCATTTTTTTTATTTATTCTTTGATGATATAGATTTACTCTTTAGAATCGTTAAAATGACTCGAAATGGAGTGTGAAAATGATTATTGTCGAGTGTTTTCATTTTTCTGGTGTTATTTTTGTTGCTCCTCATTTTGACACCTATAAATGGAGTTAAAGGATACCCCCTGTTTAACTGTGAGGCCTTTCTATGTAGGTCTACATTTTTTAGATCTACGTAGCATCTGTATCGGTAATTTATGTCAGACCAAGATAGACCATTCAACGTAATACCGAGATAAGTTTTGAGAAGGCCTTTCTATGTAGGTCTACATTTATTAGATCTATGTAGGATCTGCGAAGGTCTTTTTATATAGGCCTACATTTCATAGATTTATGTAGGGTTTACATCGCTATTTATACATCGGACTTATGAAGGCCACTCAATGTAACACCGAGATAAGTTTTGAGTAAGTCTTTCTATATATAGGTCTACAGTTGTTCAATCTATGTAGGATTTGCGAAGATCTTTCTATGTAGGCCTACATTTAAATATATGAAATATTTAGATCGGTAATCCTACATCACAAATATGTAGGTCCCCCAACATAATATCGAGATAAGTTTTAAATAGGCCTTTCTATGTAAGACTACATTTGTTAGACCTTTGTAGAATCTACATCGTTATACTAGTATATCTTAGATATGTGGGCCACTCATCGTAATATCGAGATAATTATGTTATGTAATTATTAAATATCTGCGTAGGATCTACATAGCTTACAGTAATTTCACAAAAACATTGCAGCAATGTTACAATGATGTTATAAAAGAAAGTTCATAAACTCATTATAATACGGAATTTTGCGATCTTCCTTTGTAAGACTACTGTGACATTGCTGTAACATTATAGTGACATTACATGTACCGTGTGGATCAATTAATGAAATAAAATAAATGAAAAAGTCTAAAAACTAATCACAGGAAAAAGTATATCTTATTTTAAATACTATCCACAATTTTTTGTTTTTAAAATACCAATATTTTCGAAATTTATTATCGAATTAGGTTCAAAAATATGTTAATTGAAGCGTTTTTAATGCTCTACAAGTTAGTAATGATAATTTTAAAGTTACTTCTACATTTTCCAACAAAATTTTCAAAAAAAGTCTTATTATTATTTATTAATATACGTTCCTAGGGCTAATAAGCCCATAAAGGAACAGTTAGCATGTTACAAATTTTTGTATAACATACATATAGGAGTATATATAAAAAAAGAGAAGTAAAATAAAACATTAGAAACTTAGATGAGTAGTAGAACCTAATAGCAATTAAATATAATTGTAGTGCTTAACAAAATACACCACGACATTAATATCAATTCAAACAATCGTGATATAAGCCAAAATATTGCAGCAGGTAGTCTTTATGGAAAAATACAATGAAATAATAAGTGGTAACGCATTGAGACTCATTTGAAAATTTCACCAATATGTTATATCCCAAACTTTATTCCTAACTTCAAACAAAAACTTAAAAAATAACACAGCCACACAAAAAAAAAAAAGTTCTGATCTGGGGGTCTCACTATGTAGACTTTATGTTTTTTGGGTCGCTGAATCCGAATCCGAGGTCCATTTAACCCCATCAGATCAGGATTTTGACATAACCTCAAAAAACCAATATGGCGGACACATTTTTGAAAAGTTCATCGGATTCGCTTGAAATTCGTTACTCGGGGGTTTTTGGGGTCGCTGATTACGAATTTGAAGTCTGATTTCAAAAATTCAAAATGGCGGATCCAATATGGCGGACAAGTTTTTGAAAAATTCATCGGATTCGCTTGAAATTCGTTACTCTGGGGTTTTTGGGGTCGCTGATTACGAAATTGATGTCGGTTTTTCAAAATTTTGATTTTGAAAAAATTTTGAAAAAAAAAAAAAAATTTGAATTTTGAAAAACCGACATCATTTTCGTAATCAGCGACCCCAAAAACCCCAGAGTAACGAATTTCAAGCGAATCCGATGAATTTTTCAAAAACTTGTCCGCCATATTGGATCCGCCATTTTGAATTTTTGAAATCAGACTTCAAATTCGTAATCAGCGACCCCAAAAACCCCCGAGTAACGAATTTCAAGCGAATCCGATGAACTTTTCAAAAATGTGTCCGCCATATTGGTTTTTTGAGGTTATGTCAAAATCCTGATCTGATGGGGTTAAATGGACCTCGGATTCGGATTCAGCGACCCAAAAAACATAAAGTCTACATAGTGAGACCCCCAGATCAGAACTTTTTTTTTTTTGTGTGGCTGTGTAATTTCTTAAATGCCCACTGACTTGATGCATCTCTAATTTGATTGGGTAATTTATTCCACAGCCGAGCAGCTCTTACAATAAACGATCCTTGCATTTTGCAAGTTCTATGAGCAGGTATTTTTAATATATCTTTTATATTTCTAAGTCTATTGTAAACAGCATCATTAATGTCTCGGAATTCAAAAAAATCATGCAAATACGCTGGTGCCTTATTATGTAATACGGAATATAACATATTACTTATAAAGAACTGTCGTCTAGCAGCAACATTCACAAACCCAGCTTTGATTCTATATTCAGAAATGTGTTATTCTCCAAAATTTTTTATTTTTAAAAGTTTAATATCTCCGATCAATATGGACGAAAAATGTTCAATTTAGGGCTCAAAAGATGCGTCTAAAAAAACTCTACAAAATTATAGAAAAACATTTATAGGTGTACTAACATCTTTTTAAAGTTATGGTCAAAAAAACGTTTATTTGCAAAATTAAAAATCTAAAAAAAATTTAGTTAAACTTTATTAATTTATCTCAACGTACTCTCATTTTATGTCCGCAGGTGAGATCTACAATTTAAAAAAAATTTTAACCCAAAAGCTCTTTATGATTTCGAGATATTTATGAAAATGTGATGTTTATACACACACGCACATACGGAATGACATTTTTTAAAAATGTCATTTTTGAACTCCTGAGGTTAAATAACATAAAGATATATCAAAAAATCGAACTCGAAAAATTTTGGTGTTACAATACTTTCTCTATGAGGAAGTAAAAGTAGCTTAAAAACAGAAAAAAAGTAGTGGAAAAGTATCCATCAAAAAATTAAACTTGACCACTCAATTGTTTTATAATTTCTTAATTATATTAAAAAATAGAATAGAATAGGGTCAGAATTTCTCAAACGGATTACCTGAAACTAAAAAATTTTCTTTTTGAACCAAAATATTTTTTTTGATTCTTAATATGGTTAAGAAAAATCCCTAAAAATATTTAGCCAACAAATTTTTTTTGTAAAAGTTATTAACAATTGAATTTTTTAGTACTGCTAAATTAACAAATTTTTTTCTCGAGTTCCAGTTTGACGGATTTAAAATTTAAAATATGGGTTTTTTTCGTCTTGAATTGCACTATTCGAATATATGTTTTATTTTTAAATTTTTTTATTTTTTATAGTATTTTACATTATTTGTTTATAAAATGTTAATAAACAAATATGTTCTTCACGTCCTAATAAAAAAATAAAATTTTTATTATATTCCTTAAACGTCTCCGAGTGTAAAACTGTTTTGAAAAAAAATGAGCCTCAATTTGAAAAAAAGTTATTAATTAAAAACTGCAGATGTGTAGAGCTTTACATGACGTTAAACTGACCCCGCGCACATTGGCATTTTTTACAATTTAATGTTCAAAATTGCCTGGAGCCTACAAATTTTATCGGATTTTGATGGTTCTAGTCTTAAATTAAAGGGGATAAAATTTCTAAGAGATCCCTCTAAACCAATTTTTAAATTTTAAATTGTTTATATTTTTTTGCTATTTTAAGTTAACAATTTGTAATATTTTTAGAAAAAATCATGTTTTTTTTATTTTTCCATTGCAAATGATTAAAATCAATTTAAATTAGTCTAGCATGACCACCAGACAAATAATAATACATAATACAATTAATTTAAATTGTTACAAACAATCTTAATTAACAAATAGATAACTTTGGTTCATTTCAATAAAAAAAATCTTTTTTTTTTGCAGACAAATTTATGTTTATTTAAGTAATCTATGTCGATTTTGTTAAAAAATGATTTGAAAGTTAATAATTACCATTATTATTGAAAATTATTATGAATAAGAATCAAGTTTCTTTAACATTTGTAAACATTTTAGGCATTGTTTAAACATAAAATGTTTATATCATATGTACATTAGGGTGGGCCAAAAAAAATTTTTTTTAGACATCTCAGGCCTTAAAGACTTCTACTTGGTGCTAAAAGATTGTAGAAAAAATCCCTGATAAAAAAAATTAAATTTTTTGTGAACGGAAGTGTAAAAATCAAAAATCACTCTTTTTTGAATAAACTTTTAGGGTTATAAAATTGAGTTCTCCTTAACAATAAATAAAAAATTACTTCATACAGATATTATGTAAATTATATCTACACACATGTAGAAAAAATTTAAGAAGAAAAATAAAATTTTTGCCTACAATAATTATTTAAATTTAGTACGCGACTTTTAGTATTTCGTAAAAATATCAAAAATGTTGATTTTTATCAGGGATTTTTTCTACTATTTTTATCGTTAAAATGTTAAATAGAAGCTTTTAAGGCCTGAGGCCTATAAAGAAAAGAAAAAAATATTTTCAAAAACTTCATTAGCACAAACAATTACATTTGTTATAAATAAATTATTTTCTTTTTAAACAAATAAATTAAGATTGTTTGCAACAATTTAAATAAATTGTATTATGCATTATTATTTCTCTGGTGGTCATGCTAGACTAATTTAAATTGATTTTAATCCTTTGCAATGGAAAAATAAAAAAATAAACATGATTTTTTAAAAAAATATTGTAAATTGTTAACTTTAAATAAAAAAATTATAAACAATTTAAAATTTAAAAATTGGTTAAGAGGATCTCTTAGAAATTTTATCCCCTTTAATTTAAGACCAAAACCATCAAAATCCGATAAAATTTGTAGGCTCCAGACAATTTTGAATATTAAATTGTAAAAAATGCCAATGTGCGCGGGGCCAGTTTAACGTCATGTAAAGCTCTACACAGCTGCAGTTTTTAATTAATAATTTTTTTTCTAATTGAGGCTCATTTTTTTCAAAACAGTTTTACACTCGGAGACGTTTAAGGAATAAAATACAATTTTTATTTTTTTGTTAGGACGTGAAGAACATATTTGTTTATTAACATTTTATAAACAAATAATGTAAAATATTATAAAAAATCAAAAAATTTAAAAACAAAAAATATATTCGAATAGTGCAATTTAAGATGAAAAAAACCCATATTTTAAATTTTAAATCCGTCAACTGAGAAAAAAATTTGTTAATTTAGTAGTACTAAAAAATTCAATTGTTAATAACTTTTACAAAAAATTTTTGTTGGTTTAATATTTTTAGAGATTCTTCTTAATCATATTAAGAGTCAAAAAAAAAAATATTTTGGTTCAAAAAGAAAATTTTTTATTTTTAGGTGATCCGTTTGAGAAATTCTGACCCAATAATTTTTTTTAAATAAATATTAAAATACCTATTCATTTTGTCTAGAGGAATTAAAATATTTTAAATGATTTTAATGTTACGCATTTTTGAAATTTAACTATTTCTAAAAAAAATTACAAAAGTACATAATTCTTTCAAAATTTAATCATTTTTTTCAAATTTATAAATAATTTTAGTAATTTAAATTAATATTGAATTATTTAATAATAATTTTTTAATAATTTGTGTTGAGTTCGCACTGAGAAAACGATTTATTTGATTCAAAAAAATTTTGTTTAAGGTACTACTACACTTTAGAATTGAGGCCTTGGATCCAATAAATCGCCCGACGCTCGGAGACACGCGTTAATGCCAGTCGGGTAGCAGTGAGTGGCCCAGAGGCGCTCACTGCTCACTGACTGGCAGTTGCGCTTTCCTCCGAGCGTCGGGCGAGTTATTGGATCCAAGGCCTCAAATTAAAAAAATTTTATTTTTTTTATTGTATTTTTTAACTCCTTATGACTTCAGAAAACACCTTCTAAAGTATTTATAACCAATTGTAAAAAATAAAAGTAAATTTTTCAAAAAATATTCAATTAATGTAAAAAGTCATTGACAAATTAAGTAAGTCTTTAAGGGGATGGTGGGGTCCAGATTTTTGTTACGATCACTAGAAACATTGGTGCTAATGTATGTAACAGTGTCTGAAATAAAAACAATAGTGGGGTTTCAATTTGCAAAAGAATTTTAGGTAATTTATGGATGGCCTCTAACGATACATATAAGTTTAAACGCGTTTTTCTCAAAATAACGTTTTCTCAAATTGCGGACAGTTTATCCCTGAATCTACTGAACTGATTTTAATAAATGATAACTCGTTTTGTTTGTTAGCATGTCCTGTGTGACAATTTACCAGAAAATGGTCAAAAAATTTAAAAAAACATTTTTGCAGACTAGAAAAATACTGAAAAACATAGTGTATTTTTAAACAAATTATTGAAACATCTGCTATTTTTTTATTTTAGTCGATTTTTTATTATTGGTGGTAGATTTCTATGCAAGACACCTTCCTTTTTAAAAAGCAATTTGGATTTTTTATTTCCAATTTTTCAATTTTGAGATTAAAAACAAACCATTATTTTTATTCCCCAAATATATACTAATATAGGCAAAAAAGTTTTTTAAATATTTATAATAAAAGACCTAAGAATTTTTTTTTTTAATTTGGTCTTTTAAGAGCCTTCTAAAGTGTAGTAGTACCTTAAATCAAACTTAAAATATCTTTGCTATACAGTCAAACAAATTTAAGTTTAATTCAAACATATTTTTTGGTTCATTTATAGAAATAATATATTCAATTCAAACCTAATTTATGGTTGATTTTAAATTATATCTAATCAACATTTAGGTTTGGATCAAACATAACATTTTTGAACATATTTTTTGTTTAAACCAAAACAGAAAATATGTTTAAATTAAACATAATTATTAAAACAAATATTATTTTTGAATCAAAGCAGTAGATATTTTTTATATATTGGGATTAAGCTTACAAACTACTTTCAATTAAACAAAATCACTTAAAATTATTTTTTCACTTGAATCGAATATAATGTTTTCTCAGTGCATGTTGTGTTCAGAATACAACTCAATTCGAAAATTAAAATCGATTAAAATTGTGTTGTGTTCAGAACACAACATAATTCAAATTTTAAAATGTGTTTGTGTTCGAAAAAACATATTTGCTCAAACACATGTGGCGAGTTCAATTTACTATTGAAAACCGTTTGTGTTCAGAACACAACACAAACACACACTTGATATTTATGTTCATTTGTGTTAGAAAGAGTCCCTGGTTTTATTAAAATTTTTAAGAATAATAGTTGCATTTTTCGCGGAATTTATTTAAAATTGTATTAAAAAGTAATTGAAATCCTGTGATGAGTTTTAATATTTATAAAAATAATTGAATACTGTTACGTCCGTGACTTCTTATTTAATATTCTTGATTCAACTATGTATTTTCTTATTAATATTCTTGATTGAACTATGTATTTTCTATAATATTCACGTGTGTATGTGTATGTCATATATTATTACATTGTATTCAGTACATTTTCTATGAATATGATATTTGTTATTATATATTTTCTATGTATTTCCAACAAATTAATAAGTTATAACAAATCCAAGAAAGAGAAGTTATATTTCAAATAAAGTAAAAGGAATAACGATTACGCATCAATTTGACAAACCTTCTGCAAGCTAGACGACACATAAGGAGAGAAGAATGCACTCCGAAAGAGAGAGAAAGACACATACCAGAGCCAGGTCCAGCGAGTTCTATCCAAACACATGGCGAATGAAGAAAACCCTATTGATATTAGTCCGGTGACGTATCGCTTCACCTACCTGCACGTGTAATTTTCGTGAACCACCTTGCATTAGAAATTTGATATGAAAAAAGGTAGCATCTTCGATAGAGCAGAGAGTATTTTTTTGGAAATCAACCTAATAACATCTTTGAAAGAGAGTATTTTTTGGAAATCAACCTAATAACATCTTTGAAAGAGAGTATTTTTTTGCAAATCAACCTAATAACATCTTTGAAAGAGAGTATTTTTTTGGAAATCAACCTAATAACATCTTTGAAAGACAGTATTTTTCTGAAGATCAACCATAACACATCGAAGTCAACTTAAGTGTAATAGTATACAGTTTAAAAGTTAACTAAACTACATCCCCAAGTATATTTATAAGACCAAGTTCGGTACAACAATTAGTAAATTCACTTATTTAACTACGAGCAATAAGTGATAACCCAAGAAGAATTAAATTTGTTTTCAAGTTTCAAAATCAAATATTGAAACAGTATTTCTAATTTCTAAACATCGAGATTTGCTTTGGAGGCGACAGTCTGGAAGAAGAGTAAAATCCCCAAGAATACAATACACTAAATCCCATTAGTGTAAACAACAAGGCTAATATACAACCATTAAGGACACCAACAACAGGCTCCTTTGTGTCTACTTCTCATAACCACTTCAGATGGGAAATCGAGATAACAATCACCAGTTTTTCAACACCTGCAATAATCATTATTCCAAAAGTAAGATTTTTATACTCATTGTATTTTTGTACTATTGTCAATTCTTTTCTTTCTTGGTTGGTTTTAAATAAATATTCTCTCACAACATTTAGTAGGCTCATTGACTTATCCTCATCCCAAATTAGATTCAATTTCTGAAACTAATTTAAAACGTGGAATGTTAGGTATATTTAAAAAGGTTTCAGTTTTGACGTAACAATACTTACGATTATTATTAAAATTTTTAAAAATAATTGAATTCCTGAGAAGAATTTTATTATTTATAAAAATAATTGAATTCTTGTAAAGAATTTTAAAAAAATCTCTTTAAATAATTGATTTTTTCAAAAAATATTAGAAAAATTTTGTTTTAAATAATTTTATTAAAATTTTTTGAATTTTTTCCAATAACTACTAAAATCTGTAAAAATAAGTTTTTTATTTTAACTGTTAGGGAAGAGTGGGGCGAAAAGTTAAATTTTGCATAAATGATTTTTTAGACAATATAATCCGCTTAGATGCAAATATTTATACATCAGTATTGTAGGGCAACTTGTCCCCTACAACTTTCAACTATATATTGGTTAGGTGCTTTTGCGGACATAATTAGTTAATAATAAGTTCTTTTTCTAAATGCATAAATTCCGGAACAACAAAGTTGCTTTTTTGTTCAGTCTTAAAAGTCACACAAACACACTCAAAGTTCACAGTCACAAATTGCACTGTTGAATCACAATTTGCACAAAGCGTTATATTCATAAATGTCACAATGTTTCTTTCTTATTATAACCAAATGCACACAGCAGTTATAATAAATTGCACAAAGCGATTTTGCTATTATTTAATCATAAATTGCACGAAGCGTTCTAAACTTTTAAATGCACAAAGCGTTCAGAGTCATAAAGTGCACAAAGCTTTTTAATTAAAAATTGAACTAAAACATAGCTAATCTATAACCGCGTAAAACGGAGTAAATTATTGCACACGTAATTAATAAAACGAAATAATTCGCGAGCCATCAATCCCACTTCTGAAACTGTAGGATGGATAGGGCGTTAAATAATTGAGAGAGGCTCGTGTTCATTTTAAAAAAAGAGTGTTTATTCTTAAAAGGTTAATTTTGTACTGCTGATCTTTCGGGGGTGGAAGGTTTACAAAGTCTTACCTGCACCCCTCTACTTCGCAAAATCCTGGGTAAAGGCCCATGACTCAACCTGGCGGAGGCCAGGTACATTGAGAGTACATACCATTAGTTTGTAGAAGAACAATTTATACATTGTCGACTACAAATAAAAAAGTTTCTGATATTTTTGCGTACAATACATGTTTTGTTCTTTTTTGAAAATTTTGTTTTTTTTTAACTTTTCGCCCTATTCTGGGGCGAAATGTTAAATTCTATTTCTATTTCTAGCCTACTAAAACTATTTTCTGATAGGCGTTAAGTAGTAGATAAGTTAAAGTATACGTAAACAAGTAATTTAGTTAATAAAAGATCTTTGTTTATTTGACAAAAGCTTTAGAATAGTTGTAAAGTTAAAAAATTGAAATTTCAAAAAAAAATTTTGGTTTATTTCACGTGAGCGGTCTTGTTTTTTGATAGAGTACTTGCCTAATGTCAAATAAATCATTTTTAAACAAATAAACCCAAAAAAACGAAAAATAAAAAAAAAATTTTTAATAACATGTAAAAATACATTTAACTTTTCGCCCCACTCTCTAAATTTGAATAAGTGAAATTTTCACTTTTTTCATGTGTGAACCTTTTTCTCACTTATTAATAAGTAGAATATACTTATAAATAAGCGAAAATTCACTTTTTTATGTGTGAACTTGTTTTCACTTATCAATAAGTGAAATCCGGACTTATGTATAAGTGAAATATTTAGTTAAAAAGAAATCCACCTGTCCATTACATTTCAATTATTTATACTTTTAAATGTTTAGAAACAATATTTTTATCATTTCAGTTAATACGTTAAAATGTTTAATTATAAAAATTGTCATTTAAAATTTAATACAATTTTTAAAAAATATTCAGTTAAATATTATATTAACAGTAATCTAATAACCAACTTTTTATTTGCTTAGTATTTATATAATGTATAATAACAGAAGTCTTGAACAAAACGTTAAAGTATAACACAATAAACTAACTCTTTATAAGTAGCACCTAATAATTTCCTATGAGTATAAGGCAACACGTCATTAAGTGGCATTGTGGTGTTTCTCGTTGATCATCAAAGTTAAGCGACATTGCGTGCGGTTAATATTAGGATGGGTGACCGTTTGGGGATTTAGCTTAAAAAATGTGAAAAATTTATATGTTTATAACTTTCAGATTGATAATGAGAAGAGAAAAGAGTGTACAACGAGTTGATAGTAAATAAATATTTTTTTTATATAATATTAATCCCGATTATTTATTTACATTCATTAAGAAATATATTTTAACTTATTTAATAAGTTAATATAATTCACTTCTTAATGTGTGAGTATTCACTTATTCATAAGTGTGAAGATCCTAAAGTTCTGAACGTTCAAATGAACGAAATTTATTTATTTCTTCAACAAATTAAATTTTTATTGCAATTATTTTGCGTCTCTAACCAAAAAATTAATTACTGAGTTTCTAAACGTAAAATTTCAGTTTGTAAATTTTTTTGTGATTAGTAATGCATAAAAATATCTTCAATAAAAAATATTTCGTTCATTTGAACGTTCAAAACTTGGGGATCATTAAGTGTGTATGTACTTATTTTATAAGTGAATATAATTCACTTATTTGATGTGTGTATATTCACTTATTCTACGTGGAAGAGTTTTGAAACATGGAATAAGTGAATATTCACTTAAAATAAGTGAAATTTCACTTATTCAGATTTAGAGAGTGCAGGGTGCGTTTTTGGCTTTAACAGCAAATATAAAAAATCTGACTAAAGATGTTTAGCAAATACCTTTAGGTATCTCTTCAGGGGACCCAAATAATGAAGTAAAAAAATCGCGGTGAGAATAAATGCAAAAAAGATACTTAAAAGTTAATATTTTCTTTTACGAAAAAATTTTCAAAAGTAGGGTGAAAAAAAAATTTAAATATGGACACCACAAAAATTAGCAGAATGTCACATAACTCCGGACATTTATTTAGGGTGATAACACCCTTCCGTAATTAAAATTGCAATGCTCTAACTATTTCCGTTCGAAAGACAATGAATTTTAACTGTTTTGACAGTTTAACTTTTCGCCCCGCAGTCTCCCCTACTTAACAAATTTAAAATATTGTAAATTTTCAAACATGGAAAAAGTAGCTTTTAGTGAAACAAATAAAAAATAGAAACCAAATAGTAGCAAGTCGTTAAAAAGTAGTAGAATGCAGGTATTAGTCGATGAGTGCAAGGCCTGAACATAATAAAATAATAAATGTTAGTTTCATTTTAAAAATTCTTTTCTCTCTGAGCAGACAGATTTCGTATTTTCTTCTCTAAATTACAATCGATACTTCAGTGTAATACAGTCCGATCTTCAGGTGATACTTTGTATCGCGCTGTCAAAAAGTAGGGTTAATGTATTAGCTGTTTTCTAAATGCATTTAAGTGGTTAAATTTTATTAATTCACACTAAATTTTTATATATTATGATAAAAAGTATCTCTTAAAATATAAAAAAATTATTGTTTTGAATGTAATCAATATTATAAGTACCGTAATTAATTTTTTGTATTCATACCACAATCTGTCAAATTAGAGATAGCACAGTACAAAACATCACCTCGAGATGGGACAGTTTAAAGTATTACCAGAAGATAGGATTGTATCACACTGAGGTATCGAAATGCATTTCATGAGAAATATTTTATAGAAATGTTAATAGATTTATTTTATTATTAACTAGCTGTCGTACCCGTCTTCGACGGGTTTTATTTTCTACCAATACATTTAAGTGTGTCTACTAATCTGGAAAATCAGAAAATAGCAAGGGAATTTAATTTGACCGGAAAAAAATAATAATTAGTTACCATTATAGCTATTTTAGTAGGAAAATATTACTATTTGAATCAGCTTAAATTTTGACTCGGGTCTGTTTTCATAAATATTATACATCAATAAAAATTAAAGTAAAAAGCAATTTTTTAAAAGCGAATTAATATAATGAAACTTTTTCTTAATTTCATAGGAAAATTCCCGGTTCGGCATATTCCCAGCTTTTTACAGTGTTTCCCGTTTGGTAGATACCCAGTTAAATGTATTAGTAGAAATAGAAAACTCTACGACAGCATACTAATATAATCTATATTTATAATTATGAACTTAAGAAACAGTATTTTCATAAAATATGTAAATTTTTATAGCCATTTGTAGATTTATTTATGGATAAAATCAAGTAAATTTAAATTTGACAAAAAAGAGATAAACCGTGAAAAATTTGGACAAAGCAGGAAATTTTGTTAAACAAAAATAGACACCGTGTTAACTTTTGTCCTTACATTGCTCAAAACATCTCTTAAAGTTAAATCTAGAGTTAAAATGAAAAAACGTTTTAACATATAAGTTTTTGCCTAGTGGCATAATATGCTTGTATTGTATCACAGGTGACTTACAATTCTTGACATCCTGCAAAATCATTTTAATCATAAAAAATTTGCATTTTCAATATTTCTGAACTTCTTGAAAATATTAGATTGATTTGATAAATAATTTTGAATTGCACTATTTTGACGTCAAAATATTAATCAGAGACTCCAAAAATACTACTGAATTAAACTTCATATAGTAATTAGTATCGATTTTTTGATATTGAAAATATTTTTATATTTCTTGTAGGATAGTATTTTTTGCAAAATTATGATAAAATCTGACTAAATAACATATAATATTCAATTTTAGAAAGTTTAAAAGCTATTCATTAAAAATTGCGAAATTTTCCATTTTTGAAGTTTTTGAAAATATTTTTATATTTATATCTTAGTTGTAGAATAGTATTTTTTGCAAAATTATGCTAAAATGTGACAAAATAACATGTAAAAACTCAAATATAGAAAGTTTAAAAGCAATCCATAAGAAATGTAAAATTTTGAAATTTTCGATTTTTTGAAAACATTTTTATACTTACATATTAGTTATAGGACTTTATTTTTTGCTAAGTTATGCTATAATGTGACTAAATAACATGTAATACTCAAGTATAGAAACTTTAAAAGCAATCCATGAAAAATAAAAAATTTTGAAATTTTCGATTTTTTGAATTTTTTGAAAAAATTGAATATCTGCCGTTCTAATTAATATTTTTTAAATCTGTAAATTTATAAACCTTCCTTGGGTCAATACCTAATAACCTACCAAGTTGGACTTAAATCGATTCACATGTTTTTGTGTGATTGGGGTACAAAGTTTTTGTGACAGACATACATACATACATACATACATACATACATACATACATACATACATACATACATACATACATACATACATTAAATTTTTTAAGAATATTTTTGGAATCTCTGATGTCCATAATAACTAATCATGTTAACATTTTTAAGTTTTAAGCAATGTACAGACAGACATCTGATTTTATTAATAAGGATTTCTTTTTAATAATTAAAAATTGCACAATTCGTAAAACACTTTTTAATTATAATTATTGATTACTGAAAATACGAGAGTGTTTGGAAGTTGGATTAGCTTTTAATATAACTGTCTGTAAAATGTCAGTTAAGTGAAAATTGATTAAAAACTCGATTTTTAAGTAAAAATTTATTTTAATTATGATTAAAATGGATGTCATTTTTGATTTAAATTCCGATTTAAATCATGATTTACGTCAAGTTAATTTAATCGAATAACATCCCTGGTTGTTGCAACAATATTCTTTGGTGTCAATTGTTAACAATTAAGGAGTTTGTTCTTTGTTGTCTTAGCAAACACCTGAAGTGGTTTTACTTATCAATTATTTATTATAACAATGTATTAATAACAATTCCAAATTTTTGAAAAAATATGTTACGTCCTAAAATATGATGAAAATAACAATATTTATTTTTAATTTAATTTAATATAAAAATTTAATTAAACAAATTTGTTTTAAGTCTGGGATTTTTACATGCAATAGCTTGGGAACACTTTATATTATTTCTTTGTTTATTTGGTTCAATTTTGATTTTATAAGGGAAAATTGAATTTAAAAGGAGTGAGATCTTTCTTGAACAAAACGAATTCTTAATAATCATTCTCGGATTCATAGGTTAGTAATTTAGGAGTCAAAATAAAATACTTGGAATAAATTTGTTGAAGCTGGAACGAAGTTAAAGTTGAGGTTAGAATTTTATAGAATAGTTGAGACTAGGTGCAGTTGTTACAATTTTGATAAAATTAGTTACAGTGATTAGAGTTTAACTCCAATTTGTTTAGTCAAACAATTAAATCAAACGTATATTATCTAGTTTTAAAATGCCTTAATTGATTTAGCTACCCAAGTGCGAAATGCCAAGACTGCAAAAACGGCCCATCATTGGTCTAGTAATGTCTGCCGAGAATTGGCAGTAGTTACTGGACCATTACTGGTGTTAAAAACGTCCCATTGATGGGCCAATGATGGCGCCGATGGTCAGATTTTCAAATTTTTTAGGACTGGGCCAGCTCTTGGCCCAATAATGGCACATTCACGGCAAAGTTGATCAATCTTTAATGGCAAAATTCAATTGCCAGTGATGTGACGACGATCGGCCCATTAATGGCACATTAGTGGCACTTTAATGGCAAAAATTTTTTGTCTTTAATGGCAAATTATAATTGCCAGAATTGGGGCGTAGCTTGGCCCAATAACGGCACATTATTGGCAAAGTTAATCAATCTTTAATGGCAAAAGACAATTGCCAGTGATGTGACGACGATCGGCCCATTAATGGCACATTAGTGGCACTTTAATGGCAAAAATTTTGTGTCTTTAATGGCAAATTATAATTGACAGAATTGGGGCGTAGCTTGGCCCAATAACGGCACATTATTGGCAAAGTTAATCAATCTTTAATGGCAAAAGACAATTGCCAGTGATGTGACGAAGATCGGCCCATTTTGTTTTCTTGAATTTCTTGAATGGCACATTAATGTCTATCGTTTTGTATCTATGATGGAAAATTATAATTGCCAATATTGGGACGTAGCTCGGCCCAATAATGGCACAGTATCGGCCAGTGTAGTGTACCTTATAAGAACCCTTTTGCTTCCTCGACTTCAAGTCAGAGTAGCAGAGTGGTCAGAGTGTTAGGCTGTGGTGCGTCAGGTTCAGGTATCGATCCCCGCGAGCGGTAAGAATTTTTCAAATATTTGTAAGTTTACGATTAATTTAGGGAAATAAACTGTATAAATATTATGAATTAATTAGTCAATTAAATAAAAATATATTTTTTTTAATCTTTTCAACACTGGGGAGTATTGGCAGCCAATAATGGGCCATTAATGTTTACCGAGAATCGGCCGATGATTGGCTGCCGACGGCCTACCGCGGTTAACCTCCCGACAGTCGGGCCACTATTGTCTGCCAAGAGTAGGCACTGACAATGCCATCACTGGGACAGTTTTGGGCCGTTTTTAATTTCGCACTTGGGTATATATCTATTATTCAATTAACTACAAGTATTTGAGTGACAGCGTATAAATTGTAACAACTGCACAAAGTGAATGTCGGTTGTTACAATACCAAGAATCATCTATAACATTTCTAAATTGAAGACAAATAATTTCTTATATCAACTTTTATTAATTATTCATAATTTTTGACTCAACATAATAGTGCGTGACAGTGTCGTAGAGATGGCAGCACTAATATTGTTTCGAATTTTTAAAAAAATATCTGTTCTCATCATCACTTGTAACAACTGCACAACAGGTACATTTTTTTACAAAAAATCACTTTATTAAAAAAGTATACACTAAATGTGGACAACCAAGGCAGTTTGTTAAATCTAAATTCTTATAGAATTGATATTAAAAAATTTACTTTGTTAAGTATAAAGGTCAATTAATTACTTAAAAAATATCAGGCAGAGAAATATTTACTTTTGGCCTCTAAAAACCAATGTGCCTATTTTTTTACTTGTAAAGCTTGCATATAATTTTTAAACATATTGCAGCAAGTTCGTACATAAAAACTAAACATTTTTCTCTTTGTAGCAACTGCACAGCGTAACAACTGCACTTAGTCTCCCCTATTAACCTTTAAAATTTAGACTTTGTGGAAACTTGAGAACTTTGAAGGATTTAAAAAAGAATTTTTGAGAACTTGTAGATAACTTGAAAATTGATTTTTAACTTAAAAAGAACTTGTAGAGAATTTGAGTTTTGACCTTCCTCAACTTCATCTCCCTTTTCACCTTCAAATGTTTAGATTTTACAAAAATGACGAATTTTCTTAGTTTCAACGTTTTCTCTGACATATTTTTATATAATAATATTTACATTTTTTGTATGAAAATTATTTAAACATTGTAGTTATTAATATTAACAATCATAAAATTATTAATTACCAAGTTTTTACGAACGATTCGGCGTAAATTACATTATTCAAAAATTATGTATAATCAATTTGTTAATTAATATAACCCAAGTGCGAAATGCCAAGACAGCAAAAAAGGCCCATTATTGATCCAGTAATATCTGCCGAGAATTGGCAGTAGTTACTGGGCCATTACTGGTATTCAAAACGTCCCATTGATGGGCTAATGATGGCTCCGATGGTCAGATTTTTAAATTTTTTAAGACTGGGCCAGCTCTCGGCCCAATAATGGCACATTCACGGCAAAGTTGATAAATCTTTAATGGCAGAATTCAATTGCCAGTGATGTGACGAAGATCGGCCCATTAATGGCACTTTAATGGCAAAAATTTTGTGTCTTTGATGGCAAATTATAATTGCCAGAATTGGGACGTAGCTTGGCCCAATAATGGCACAGTATCGGCCAGTGTAGTGTAGCTTATAAGAACCCTTTTGTTTCCTCGACTTCACGTCAGAGTAGCAGAGTGGTCAGAGTGTAAGGCTGTGGTACATCAGGTTCAGGTATCGATCCCCGCAATCGGTAAGAATTTTTAAAATATTTGTAAGTTTGCGTTTAATTTAGGGAAATAAGCTGTATAAATGTTATAAATTAATTAGTTAATTAAATAAAAATATATTTTTTTGTTAATTTTGTCAACACTGGGGAGTAATGGCAGCCAATATTGGGCCATTAATGTTTACCGAGAATCGGCCGATGATTGGCTGCCGACGGCCTACCGCGGTTAACCTCCCGACAGTCGGGCCACTATTGTCTGCCAAGAGTAGGCACTGACTATGCCGTCATTGGGCCAGTTTTGGGACGTTTTTAATTTTGCACTTGGGAATATTTGAATATTAATTGTTAATAATTTATTTAAAATTTTATAATTACTATAATTAATAACAATAAGATTGGTTTTTTTCAATATTCAATCAATAATTTAACAATTATTGCATTATTTAATAATTATTATTATAGTAATTTAAGTAATTTTATTAATAAACACATTGTTTAAATATTGGTTGTTTATAAAGAAATAAGTTGCGAAGCAACGTTTTGATTCGTTTTTTGTTTCAATTTGATATCCTTAGAAGAACTGTATAGTGTAAAGTAGGAAACTTTTCCCCCCTTGAGCAAAACGGTTTGCGATGAGTGAACGGCACAAATAAGGCTGTTTGACGATGGACCCTCGGGTGCAAAATGAATGTATCTTGGCACAATTGGCTATTTTGGTAAGGTAATTGGTGATCGTGGAGGCACTCAGTGCCATGAAATTTGCGCATTCCCGTGTGCGTTTGGCTAGGTATGTGCAATGAAGGGAGGAAGCTGTATGCCAGGAATTGATAGGGCAGACGGACATATGCAAATCGTGGGTAAACATTAGCAATGACAATGTTCTGTGGCACGACGAGCGGGCATTGCAACCATTGGCCTCTCTCTCTCTCTCTCTCTCTCTCTCTCTCTCTCTCTCTCTCTCTCTCTCTCTCTCTCTCTCTCTCTCTCTCTCTCTCTCTCTCTCTCTCTCTCTCTCTCTCTCTCTCTCTCTCTCTCTCTCTCTCTCTCTCTCTCTCTCTCTCTCTCTCTCTCTCTCTCTCTCTCTCTTAAATAGCCAAGAATATCGCATGTATCACACACACACACACTCTATACATGCGCACGCATAGTTTTCCTTCACCTGCTCTCTCGAACATCTTTCCAATATGACCTATTCCCAGATTTCGACCTACACAACTTCTGGAGGCTTCGCGAGTATGTGCCGTATTCATATTGGCACGCGACCTACTCCAATACAGTCATTCAATCTGTTACGTGACAATCAAGTCTTATCGAATCAAATTTCGAAATGTTTGACTGAACAAGTAATTATCAAATACTCCACACACTATTAACATGTTCGACAATATCTCATATTGCTATAGTACAATGAGGAGAATACGCGACACATGAGGAGGTTACTTTATGTACTTTTGTTTTATTCATTTTATTTTATATTATGTTGTATTAAATGAAATTGCAGTAAAAAAATGTTACCCGTGAAAGAGATAACTTCATTATAATTTCAGAGTGAAAAATCTCTACACTGTAACGAAAAATATTTTTACTCGCTAAAATTTTCCTAAAAAATGGGAGATAAATTATTTTTTCTTGTACTCCACATAAAATATTTTTGGATTAAATCTAATTTGCTCGTGAATTTAACTTAAAAGTATTTTTCTTTCTCTATTTTCTAATAATTTAGAAATTATTTAGTTACGTTTCGAATTATTTTTTTTAACTGTAAAATACAAATACTATTCTAAATGTTTTAATTCAAAATATTTATTTTTACAAAAATTTATTTTCTTAATTTTAATTTTCATAAAATTTTCATTATTAAACTAAGATTTTTTTAATCTCACATACATATGGCTGAAACAGCAATACTCTATGGCAGTTCCATATCCACCAATATAATATGTGAGAATTGGATATATTTTTATGGTAGTACCATAAATATATTTTTTTCAGTGATACGTATCTCTGACAGTCGCTTTAGAAGCTCTACTTTTTATTATTATTACTATTATTTTAAAGTTAATATTTTGTTGTGAAGTGAATTTTTTTGTAAGTTGATGCATTAAAATGTATATTTTTAATAATAATTTAATTTTTTTTATAAAATTATTATAATATTATTTAGTACATTAGTTGGTTCTAAAGCGACTGTCAGAGATACGTAGTTTTTGCTCGGAAGGGGAAACATACGTAGTTTCCAAAACAATCCTCTAACTTACGTGATTTCTAAAACAAACGTGGAAAATAGGTAACTTCCAAAATGGTTTTTAAACATAAATATATACATTGTACTTGGGGTGAACGATATGTATGTAAATAACAAGTTTGTGAAATAGGCTCTTTTTGTCAAACTTTAAAACCAAAAAAACTTCATGAAGAACAAAGACGCAAATTGCCAAAAAAATATTAATGAATTTCCCAGGCGGAAATTTCCACTGGCAGGGTACCGCGCCTGTACAGACGTCGGTAAGACTGTACTGACATGGGTCCGCCTGACGACCGGAGCGGTGCAGACATTGTACTGAAACCTGACAATGTGTTGTAGTGGCTGCGCGCCTGGCTCGGTACAGATTTGATGCTGACGAACAACCGGCGTTCTACTGGTATTCGTCCGCCTAGCAAGCGACGCGGGCCAAATTATATTCTCTATTGAAAAATAAAATAAAAAAAAATTTAATTAACTATGCATGGTGCATGTTAATTAACATTTATTTATAGATCATTTGAAGCATTTTTTACACATTTTACATTTTTTTACACATTAAAATTCTAAACGCTCGGAGTGGGATACGAAGCCCAAGCCTATCCTAATCTACGCACCGAAGTCTAATACGCTAACCACTACGCTATTCGCTCGCTTGCGGATGTGAGCAAAACAACGCCAATATACAATACCGCTAAACAACAACTTATATATAAAGTGAATAATAAAATTCACTCAAATATTTTTCAATATTTTAGCATTTTATTTATATTATGCAAATAAATTTAAAGTTTTATTATATTTTTATTTAATCTTCAATGTTTTTAATATTTATCTTTATTTTATTATTTAGGAATAATTAGTTGAACACTTCACTTTATAACTATTCGAAATCAATACAAAATTAACTAAAATAAACATATTTGTAACTTACTGCGTTTCATTTATACTTTATAAATGTTTTTAAAAAAGAGAAAAAGATGAATGTAATTAATTTGAAAGAAATATTAAATATTAATTAACACTCACCCCAATGGGAAATGCACCACCGGCGCAGTACTATACCAGCGTTGGCAGTATCGGGGCTACACTGAATTTCAGTACTGGTGCAATACAGATATAACGTCGGCATGTAGACAATGTTCTGTACTGACAATCGGTACTAATTCAGTACTGGCGTCAATGCAGAATGTTAGTGTTGCGGTAGTACAGGTGTATACGTATTTTTAGTGTCACGCCAATGTTACTTTTATTTTTATAAAAAAAATTTATAAATTAAAAAATAAAGAATTTCATGCTATTCTTATGTCATGTATGCTTGGAATGTTAATACCTGTCGAAGAAAATTTGTTTTTCTATTTACCTGAATATTTACCATCATGAGGTCTCGAACGCAAGACGCTGCTAGGAGCTGGAAGAACAAATGGTTCTGTACTGCGCCATTTGTCACTGTTGGCATTGTACAGAGATTTCCCATTGGGACCTTGCATAGTTAATTAAACATTTCTTTTATTTTAATTTTTAATAAAGAATAAAATTTGGCCCGCGCTGGATGCTAGACGGACGAATGCCAGTACAACGCCGGGTGTTTGGCGGGCTGAAACCTGCACCGAGCCGGACGCATTTTGCAGTAGAATGACAGTGCGAATGTACTTTCGGCTCTTTAAAAATTAATAATACAAAAAATGTTTAAAACATGATGGATTAAATTTATTATTATTATTAATTTTTATTATAAAAAATAAAAATAGCAAAACTTGTCAGATTTTAAAAAATATTTGTGGTAAGATTTTTAAAAGCGAATTTATAAAAAAAATTATCCTATATAAAAATAAAACTAATTTGAAAACTAGTAACAATTACTATATTCTAAGCATATTCTTATTAATAAATTAATTAATTAATAATTTTTAATTCACTTATTTATTGATTTATTATCAATAAATAAACAAATAAGTAATATTAAATAAATCCAATCAAATTTATTTAATATTACTTATAATTTATTTATAATAAATCAATAAATAAGTAAATTAAATTAATTTATACATTAATAATAAAATAAATTATGTAGTTCTCAGCCGGTAGAATGCCTGTACCGCTCGGGTCGTTAGACGGACGAATGCCAGTACAACGCCGGTTGCGAGGTGGTATAAATTTTGATCCGGCGATCGGATCAAATCTTGTACCGCGCCTGTACTGCCGACAGTAGAAAGACTGTACCCAACGTCGGATCCGACTTTGTACCGCGCCAGCAGACATTCTCATCCGAATCGGTACAGACTGCCTGCACTGGCATTGACTCTCCAATTCAACCGGCACGGGAGCTAGACGGTTGGATGATCCGGTATTCGTCCAACTTTTCCGCCTGGGTTAATTTAAATTAAAGAAAATTCTGTTTTGATTTTTCGTCATTAGAAATGTTCTGAACTTCAGGCACATTGTTTTACGACTTAAATATTTTTATTTTCAACAACAAATTTATGCGTATTTAAGCATCTTTTATTATTTGAACGATTTAGGGGAGACTGGGGCGAAAGGTTAAATTTTGCATAAATGATTTTTTTAGACAATATAAACCGCTTGGATGCTTGGATGCTTGGATGTAAACTTTCGTACGCATATCATGAAAACCCTAGAAAAAATTTGTGTACCCTGATAAAAAACCAAAAAGTATCCCAAAAACGTCCATTTTTTAATTTTCAAGGTCAAATTTCTCCAAAACCTAGGATGATGGAACAATTCTGATTACGGATTCAGCATCAAAAAACCTATAAAAATCACCCTTTGCGATCCCAGAAATAATAAAAAAGTGAAATTCTGTTGCAGTGTTTTTATTTAACATTTCGCCCCAGGGTACATTTTTGGCTTTAACAACAAATATAAAAAATCTGACTAAAGATAATTAGCAAATACCTTTAGGTATCTCTTCAGGGAACCCAAATAAGGACCTAAAAAAATCGCGATAAGAATAAATTTAAAAAATATACTTAAAAGTTGATATTTTCTTTTACGAAAAAATTTTTAAAAGTAGGGTGAAAACAAACTTTAAATATGGACACCACAAAAATGAACCCCAATGAGAAATCTCTGTACAATGCCAACAGTGACAAATGGCGCAGTACAGAACCATTTGTTCTTCCAGCATTTTGCCAAGTCTTGGCAGGGTAATCTTGGCGCAAGACAGAATAAATGGTTCCGCCATAGTTATGCCAAACCTTGTCAGGTAAATCTTGGCGCAGTACAGAATAAATGTTTTCGCCATAGTAATGCCAAATCTTGGCAATAATACTTCGGCTTAGTACTGTAAATATGTTTTTAAGAACATAATTTCAAAATTCACAAGTTGAATAATTTTTTTTGTTAATTATTCATTGAAAAAAAATTCGATACTAAATTAATAATTTATCGTTAGTTAAAATATTTGTAGTCATATTCTTATATTAACTAAAGTTTTAGTAGAATGAATTAAAATTGTGAAGTTGAATATACTTTTTATTTTTTACACGGAAAAACTTTGAATACCAATTGCTGTTAAACTCACAATGTATTGTTAGTAGATTGACTACTAAAGTGGGGAAAAAGTGACCAAAAGACGAAATTTCTTATTTAATAGAAGTTTCGATAATAATACATGTTCTCTTTTTTTTCAATATTTAGTAGTCAAGTTAAGAGAAACTCGTTTATGATGTACGAGAAAAAAAAGTTATTGAAAAAGTGAATGTCGAAATTT
Organism: Leptopilina syphax; assembly: GCA_032872505.1. Lineage (NCBI taxonomy): Eukaryota > Metazoa > Arthropoda > Insecta > Hymenoptera > Figitidae > Leptopilina > Leptopilina syphax. The sequence continues at coordinate 24,785,101 of CM065469.1, read as the reverse complement.
TATTTTCTATATTCGTAAGAATGATATTTTCTTCGCGCTGCGTTTACAATTTAGTAGTCAAACTATCAGAACTGCACGCATACAAACGAGTACCGCTGTTTGTGTAGTCACACATAACCACCTTAACTCATATACATGTGTTCGAGTTAAATGGCCGCCGTCATTCCACCTGGTTCTCTTTTATCAGTAAATGTGAGGTTATGTTTGAACAAGTCTTTTAAATTTGAACAAAATGTTTATATATTTCATTGTCACAGATATTATTGACCTGCTTTAATATTTTTCTCAGTGTAATTATTTTTTTAATTAAATTAAATAATTAAATAAACAATTTTACGAAATAATAATGACATTATATTTTATTTTTCTATATGTCAAACATTTTTATAATTTATTACAAGAATCCTGTTTGATGAAAATTAATTCTGTTCATTTCAAAAATAGACCTTATTAATTTTAAGTAATTAATTGATTTTATCAATTTTGTATAACAAACAAATATTATTTAAAACGGCATTCAACATATGCATACAAATTTTCTCCCAAGTGGAAATACAATTGTTGGATTAGTATATAAGAACACTGACTTATTTTCTCTATATGAATTGTATATGCGTTCCGTCGATTACAGTGTGCGTTACTTTATCTGTATGTTAGGGAATTAGATTAGGTTGCATTAAAATTAAGTTATCAATCGACATTAGGTAATATAGATTTCTTCCTTACTCAATAATTATAAGTGGCGACATTCTGTATAACTGTCACTGACATTCGACATTGTTTTTTTAGCGAAATCGTGAATTTTTAATGTTGATCAACTGACTACTAAATTTTCAAACTCTTTTTCTGTGTTTAATAGTCAGACTACGAAATATTGATACCGTCGCAGTTTTTCCCCACTTTAGTAGTCAATTTACTAAGAACACATGGTGAGTTTAACAGAAACTAGTATACAAAGTTTCTCCGTGTAAGATGGTTAAAATGACTTTTGTTGAATTTACTTTGTACTTGATTTTGATAACTATATAGTGAGAGCTGGTAAAGCAAACTACATTGGACAAGTTAAACAAATTTAATAAAATTAACACAAGCTTCTTGGTAAAACCAACCATCTTGTTAGGTTGTTATTGTTTTCATTCACATTTCACAAAAAGTAACCTCACTTTTTTGTCATTTTTTAATTATATGCAAATCTCAATTTTGAGTATGATTGATTATATATTCTTCTGGTAAATATTTAAACAATGTTCTTATGTATAAAAGTCTCGTTTTTGTTTTAATTGTGTAATGCAGTTATTCGGTACTTTTTTTCCATTTGGCATTATATTGTTATTCATAATGGTAAATTTTTTTAATAAACTAATTTGGCAAATAATTTTGTAAAATCTGTTTATTTAAATGAAAAGTTAGAATATAAATTTTATATAAAAATTTAGGAATTTTATTCATTAGGCTTAAATTTATTGCACTAATCTTTCATTTATATTAAAAATTAATTTTTAAATGATTCCTTATATTTTAATATTCTTCTGAAATATATATTAAATATAATGTATATTACAATATACTATTGTTGCAATTACAATCCCACTTTCAAGTTACAGAGCATATTTTCATACTTCCTTCGTATGTATGTATATATTCTAACTTTCCATTCATGAGCCTCCGTGGCGCAGTTGGTAGAGCATCCGCTCCTACACGAAAAAAAAAAGTTCACGAATCTCTCGTGAACTAGTATATCACTTTTGGATGGGACACAAAATTCTTGAAAATCAACAAACACAGTTCGTCAAAATTTCATCAACTCCTTCACTAGAAACATAGAACGGTTTCCGACCTTTTCGTTAAAGTTAACGAAAAATTCGTGAACTTTTAAAAAATGCTAAAAACAAGAAATAGTATATTTCGATACAAGTAGCCAAGAGAGCGTTTTGCGAGTGGAGCGCAGGCGCGAGAACTCGAGGCGAGGCGAAGCCGAGCTTCGAGTTCGAGCGACTGTGCTCCACGAGCAATGAGCAAATCGCTCTCGCGGCCACGTGTGTCGAACACTATTTTTCTTTATAAATACATGCAAAATCCGAGAAATACTGACAATTAAACCGATATACTATCAAGAACGCTGAAGCGTCTGGTCGCGCGGGGGGGTTCGGGGAGTCTCCTCCCGACGGGGTCCAGGGGCAGAGCCCCGGTCGGGGGGTTCGGGGGGCGAAGCCCCCCGACCACAAAAAACCAACTTGAAAGGTTAATTATTAAGTTTAATTATTTTTCATATTTTAATATACCGGCAACATGAATGAAGAGAGCGAAAAACAAATAACTCGAACAAACACAAACTACCTAACCTGAAATATGTCACCGACAAAGTCGCCAACCCTCACAAAACGAAAGTGCGTTGGTAGAACTGCGCTAGTTGATTTGAAATGTTTTTAAAAAAAAATAATTTATAATATTTAAAATATTGTTATTTTAAGACAAATAAGCTTAACAAAATATATTTTATGTAAATATAACGGATATATAGATTTTAAACATAAAATTAATTAAACATAAAATATTAAATTTCAAATCAACGCGGATATTTCGATCAATTTCCGTAAACGCATGCGCAGAGCAGGTCAAGTAATATGAACATTAGTTTGGTAACAGCTGATGGCATTTTGCTAACCGGTGAGAGCATTTTGCTCACCGGTGAAAGCATTTTGCTCACCGATATTGACATTTTGCTCACCGCCTTTCGTCACAGTGAGGAAATCGGCCATTTTGGATAGCTGTGAACGATTAGCAAACGAGGATTTTGCATGTATGTATAAAGAAAAAATAATTTCCAGACACTACTTTTTTTTATAGTATTTTACTTAATTTGATAACTTGACGCCTATACGCACCCAACTACACAGAATACACAATTTTATCGCCATTAAAATTCGTAATTTGCTTCACGGGATTCGAACCTAGTATCTATACCCTATAACATAATATTTCTAACATCTAACCGCCACAGCTAAATCTAGATACACTGTCCTTCGACAAACGAAACGATTAGCTTTGTCTGCTGTAAAACTCAGGACCGTGAAAAGTAGAAAAAGTCCCTTATCGTAACTTTTAATTCATTTTATGAATTATTTGTTTCACAAAGGAAATTAGCAAACAAAAATATTCACTAAGTAATAAAAAACACTGATTCTAAATAATAACTTTCATCAAAGAATTTTCCCGAATGTAAACACCGATGACACCGACTGAATGATGAATGCTTGATCAGCCATATTTGATGCGCATTACGAACTGCGCATACTACTGACACTCGTGAGTTCAAGATTTTTTCGTGAACTTGTACCTCTACTTTTGACGAACTACTCTTCATTAACAGTTCATCAAAAATTCATTAACCTTTATGGGACTGAGGAAAAAAACACCTTCTATGGACGGACAAGGTACCCGGGTACCTATGTTAAATTTGACGATTTCTTATGGATATTATTATTAATTATAGCAACTGAATTACATATTTTATAAACAAATTGTGTGTAGTACTATAAAATAGTATATTGTGTGGCAAGGGCGGAAAGTTGTCAATTCCTGACCGAGTTCGAAATTTGCCGCACGAGCGAAGCGAGGGCGGCAATCGTACGAGGTCAGAATTGACATTTCCGCCCGAGTTGCACACGATATTTTTTGTCCAAATGCGCGATAAACAAGACGCATCCGTAAATTCAAAAATGAATATGCACTAATTACACAAGCCTGCAAAAAAATAAAAATTACCATTGTCTGAAATCGAAAAGTCATTTCCCGCAGTATTTAGTGCGCTGAATCCGAATCTGGCAACGAAAACCTCCCATCACGTCAGGATTTTGAGAAAAGTGGGGGTAAATTCCCAAAAATCCTGTTTTTCGCTGTTTTTGAAAATTTCTACCGGGTAAATCCGACGTGCTAGAGACTTGTCATAGGAGTCAAATTAAAGCTTGAACCCTCTACTTTATGAAGATATAGCAATATTGCTAACAACCAACTAAATTAGCCGTCAAAAATGATTTTTTAACAGTTGTCAAGTATAACAATTGACTGACACTGTCCGTAAATAAAACTATTTGAAAAATGATTGAATTCGCTTAAAATTTGTTGCTCAGGAGTTTTTAGGGTCACTGATTACGAATATGTTGTCAGATTATTAAAATTCAAAATGTCGGATCCAATATGGCGGATTTATTTTTCAAAATTGATAAAATTCACTTGAAACTTGTTACTCGGGGGTTTTGGGGTCGTTGATTATGAATCCAACTACAGATTTTTTATTTTGACATCATATTTGTAAGCAACGACCCCGAAAACCCCAAAACAATAAATTCTAAGCGAATCTAATCATTTTTTTAAATAGTTGTATTTACGGACTGTGTTAGTCAATTTTTATGATTGCCAACTGTTAAAAAAACTATTTTTGACGGCTAATTTAGTTGGTTGTTAGCAATATCGCTATATCTTCATAAAGTAGAGGGTTCAAGCTTTAATTTGACTCCTATGACAAGTGTCTAGCACGTCGGATTTACCTGGTAGAAATTTTCAAAAACAGCGAAAAACGGGATTTTTGGGAATTTACCCCCACTTTTTTCAAAATCCTAACGTGATGGGAGGTTTTCGTTGCCAGATTCGGATTCAGCGCACTAAATACTGCGGGAAATGACTTTTCGATATCAGACAATGGTAATTTTTATTTTTTTGCAGGCTTGTGTTATTAAATGTGTATGAAACATTTTTATTAAGCCTAAGGCGAGTCCGAATATTTTTGATAAATTTTACTTAAAAATTGACTCCGTTTTGATTTGAAGTAATAGAAAGTGATAATATAATAATTAGTAGTATTTATTTAATACTGCTAAAGCAGCGGGCGGAAAAGTCGTTTTTCCGCCCGCTAAGGCCATGGAGGCGGGCGGAAAAGTGATTTTTCCGCCCGCTGCTGGTAAGCGGGCGGAAAAGTAGTTTTTCCGCCCGCTGTTGGTAGTCGGGCGGTAAAAGCTTACTTTCCGCCCGCTATGCATGCACGGAAAGCCGAGTTTATCGCGCATGTAGGACAAAAAATTGTTTTTTGAAATTTTTCATATTTTTTTAATAGAAATTTCAACATCTATTAGCCTGAAATGTACAGAGGTACCCGGGTACCTTGTCCGCCTTTTATGGGTGAAGAAATTTTGTTTATTTTTTCCAAATAAATAAATAAATAAGTTACATTATAAACAATATCAAAACACTTTGTATGGATATATGTTAGATGCCAAAAAACCTTAGGTTGATACGATTTTCGAAATTATGAATAAAACCAATATGAAAGTGCAGAAGGTACCCGGGTACCTCGTCCGTCTTTTATGGGTGAAGAAACTTTGTTTAATATTTCAGAATAAATAAATAAACAAAGTACATTATAAATAATGTAAAAACACTTTATATGGATAAATTTGAGATGTCAAAAAACCCTGGGTCGCTACGATTTTAAAAAATATGAAAAAAATCAATTTTAAAATGCAAAAGGTACCCGGGTACCTCGTCAGTACCATAAAGGTTAACTTTGTTTTAGTTTTTCGTTGACGTTCGCCATTTCTAATCAAAAGTGAATGAAAATTTTGAAATTTTGTGTCCCATCCAAAAGTGATATACTAGTTCACGAGAGATTCGTGAACTTTTTTTTCCGTGTAGCAGCGTCTTGCGTTCGAGACCTCATGATGGTAAATATTCAGGTAAATAGAAAAACAAATTTTCTTCGACAGGTATTAACATTCCAAGCATACATGACATAAGAATAGCATGAAATTCTTTATTTTTTAATTTATAAATTTTTTTTATAAAAATAAAAGTAACATTGGCGTGACACTAAAAATACGTATACACCTGTACTACCGCAACACTAACATTCTGCATTGACGCCAGTACTGAATTAGTACCGATTGTCAGTACAGAACATTGTCTACATGCCGACGTTATATCTGTATTGCACCAGTACTGAAATTCAGTGTAGCCCCGATACTGCCAACGCTGGTATAGTACTGCGCCGGTGGTGCATTTCCCATTGGGACAGAATGTAACATAACTCCGGACATTTATTTAGAGTGATAACACCCTTCTATAATTAAAATTGCAATGCTCTAACTATTTCCGTTCGAAAGATTAGAAAAATTAGCAATAACTTATACATTGCTTAACTGCCCGTGTGGAAATTGCCCGACTTCGCCTTATTTGAAGAAGGGCACTGATGAGGTTTTAGTGAGGCCAACCACACTAGTAATGTCTAGATAGGTGATAATAGGGCACTGACTAGAATGCCTTCTTTTTCCAAATAGGAAAATCTAACGAGATCTATTTATGCCCCTATTAAATTTTTCAATCAGGCTCTGACTAGAATGCCCTTTAGTTCTAAACGCATATTAAAATACTATTTAAAATATAAAAACTATTTGAGCAAAAATATTTGCTATTTTTAAATTTCGAAATATTGCACTTTTTCTCACAAGCGGTAAAGAAATGTTCTGTTTAGTATATAAGGACGATGAGAAAGTAGATTCATAGCGTGCGAGTTAGTGTTAGTTATGCGTTGGTGTTAGTGTTAAGTTAGTGATATATTGATTGATCGAAACAGTGTTGTTTACATGTTTGTTTGTTCAGTGACTTGTTCAGTATTACTGGCGCAATATTACGCCTGTCGTAAATTTTTGCTTTGGTATTTAGAAATACTAATGAGGCGCTAAAGAGGCCCTCTAGTTAAATCCCCACATTGTGCTTTTCTATTTAGGCAGTGACAAGGCAATCTAGTTAGAACCTCTCTATCTTTCCACATTATCACCTGATATTTCAAGCGTGACGAAATTAGACGGGTCCTGACTAATTTTCCTAGTTTGCGCCTTACTATACGAAAGGACGTCTATTCAGGGCCTTACTAAGTCCTATTTTCAATTTCTACACGGGTGAAGCAGTGAAAACTATTCACTGGAAATATCGAGTACCATATTATATATATACTGAATCAAAGCCGGAATTAATTAATTTTGTATAATAAAAAATAATATACAAAAAATTAGGAAAAAGTAATAATAAGATCTTTCAAATATCTAAATAATTGATAGAATTTAAATTCAATTTAATTAAACACACTTGATCCTTTTATCTGAATTTAACTTTAGGAAAAAAATTAAATTTAAATATAAAACATGAAAATTTAAAGTATTTTTGTTTTAAAAATATTTTAAGTGAATAGAATTTTATGTTAAAAAACATAAATTGAAAAAATTAACGTGCTCTCTAAATTTGAATCAGCGAAAAGTCGCTGATTCACCAGCCCAGAGTATGTAGCTGATGAAACAGCGTATATACGCTGAAAAATCAGTGCATATACGCTGTTTCATCAGTGTATATACGCTGTTTCATCAGCTACATACTCTGGGCTGGTGAATCAGCGACTTTTCGCTGATTCAAATTTAGAGAGTGCACGGAGAAAAAGGAATAGTTGACACATCTAGATACATGGATATCACAGCCATATTATATTGAAAAATACGGGATATCCATAGTTAAGGTTGCTGCATCCATATTCTATGGCTGGCTGTAAATTGTTGAAGCAGCAAAAGATCTATGGTTGGGTGATCCATAGTAATGGAAATGGGAAACAAAAAAATTATAATCACTCAATTAATTAAATTCTATGTCACTTGAGATATTTTATACACATTTTTGTTAATTAATACACACCACTTATTGAATAACCGCATATTTACGAAATAAATTATTAACCGATGGGGGAGACACGAACCCTAGACCTAACGCATACTATACACTAACGCTATCCACTACACTATACACGCAACTACAATATTTGAGCATATAATATCCCTTACATACTATACACATATTTCATGAAAATGAATTTACATAAACACTAATAGACAATAACGATAATAAATAATAAACCATTATAACACTATTTATACACAATAAACTCACAACGTGATTATATAGACGTGACAGGAGACCGACACGACGGACAAATTGAGGCGACCATTTTTAAATGGATGCCATGATAATGAATTGCGCGCAACATGTATCGAAATTTTGAACTAAGTATGGATCTCCCAATCAAAGTTTATATGGATGAGGCAGCCATATGTGAAAATCCATAGCATGAATTGTAAGCCCAACCATGCCTATGGATGTCACATCCATATTTGATTCAACAATATAATATGGCTCCCTTATCCATTGAATATGGAATGTGCTTCCATTCTGAAAGTTGTCTCTTCCATTGAATTGGATAACACAACAATATTCTGCTCAACAATATTTTTATGGATATCTCTTCCAGACCTTTTCTTTCCGTATGGGAACTTTTAAAAATTGAACAAAAATGAGCATGAAACAGAAGCCGTAGGCCGTCTAAGGCCCTAGTTTCTAAAAAAAGAAATTTCACTGAAAGTTTGAACGTCCAAAGGAAAGAAATTTATCTTTCTGTTTAAATATTTTCAAAACTTACTATTTACCGAATTTAAAAATATTTAAATACAGTATTTATTTAGTTAATTAATTTTTCTATAATAAATAATATTTTTTAAAACAGTGGTTTGGAATTTAGATTGTTCGAATTTAAAGGAATTTTTTTAAATTTGTAAAAAAAATGAGCGAAGGTTTTCTTAAAAATGTTTGCTATTATGTAATACACAAGCAAAAAGAGAATTTAGAGTTTTTATTATTATAATAGTTTTGGCTTTCGTATTTAGTGAACGTGTAGCCCAATTCCGGTAGAATTACTCAGCTCGAGGGCAGTGTGACCGGACCGGAACTTTGTCAAAAGCGATTTAACTTGTTTTGCTGTAACGTTGTCCCACCGGAAAAGCTTTGTAAATTTTCTCGAGGTCATTTTGTCTGTTTATTGCTTAATCGTAAAAAGCCATGCATTTCGAATATTGATAAACCTTTAGGAAAGATACAATTTATTTGAAATTATTTAACTCTATCAATCATATTATTATTCATAAATTAATAGAATTTTGTAGACTGTTAATTATTATTCTTCAATTTAATAACTTATAAATTTAAATACAATTATATTTTTATAATATTTATGTACTCATTAATATATTCTGTTCTATTTTGTTAAAATTTTGTTTTGTTGAATATATTTATGTATACATAAATATTGTTCATTCGATCTTATGAGAGGAGCGCGACGCGTGAATGGAAAATAATGTCTGACTAAAGCGCGACTCACTCCACTTACCCAATTGGCATGCAACAAAGGCGTAAACATCTGTACATCGACAATTCGTCTCACGTCTCTTTGTTTATGGCATTAATGCGCTCATCTAAATTCGAGATTGTTAATTTCTAATTTTTCAAGAATTTGACAAAAAAAAGTATTATATTATTATAATTAATTATTAAACTATTTCTAAATGCAATCGTTTTCAAAATAAAATTTTCTTCGCTGCTCTTAAAATAACATCGATTTATAAACATTTTTTCTCCTCGAAAGAAAATATTGAAAATAACTCTAAATCTAAAGAAAAAAGTATTTCATAATTATTTGAACAAATTTTTTTTCTCATTTCAGTCAGCAAGTCGCAATCTAACTTAAACGACATTGGAAAATCTGAACAGAAATCTAATGAATTGGAGAGGAAGCGAAAAAATAAATGGGACCCCGAGACTGGTAATATTTCTGTATTAACAGTATACGAAACGTTTTTCCAATAACAATTTTTTTTCTTAGCTAAAAATGACACGAAAAATATAATAATCCAATTGAATATTCAATTCTAAAAACATTATTTAAATACTCATAGTTTTAAATAGTTAATTAAAAATATTGAAATAATTAAAAATAATTTATGGGGTTAGTCCCCCATTTTTTCATAGTTTCAATTTTTCAATTCTTAAAAATAATTAAATAAAAGTAATTAAATAATTAAAAATTTATGGGGTTAGTTCCCCATTTGTTCATAGTTTTAATTTTTCAATTCTTAAAAATAATTATAATTAAGAGTAATTAAATAATTAAAAATAATGAAATAAAAAAATGTCTCTTTTTAATCGAACGAAAAAACATGTAAATCGAAATTGAATTCAATTATTCAAAGAAAATGAAAAATTAAAGAGAAAGTTTAATATTAAATGTACAATGGCATAAAACAAGTTCAAGTCTCAGAATTGCAAATTTAAACAAATCGATAAAGATTTAATCAATCACGAACATGATATGCATGACTAAGAAGAAGTGTAACAGAAAGTAATTTAAATGCCATAAATTATTCTCTACAGTTATCAAGTTATTACATAGGTACTAATTTCTTACTTTAGATTAATTTTCTTTTAATTGGAATTCTTTAACAAGAAAGAAAAAAAAGATGAAAAAAGTTTTCAAATATCACAAATTTACAAAAAATTATAATATATATAAAAGAAAATAATAAAAAAATATGATAATCAAATTGGAAATAAAATGATAAAAATAGAGAAAAAAAGACTAGAAGTAACAGTACGTAATAAAAGTAAAAAAAATAATAATTACATTAAGATGCAGTAGACATTTTCTGCAAAGAATAAAAAAGTTGCAATATCTTATTCATATAGTGTCACATACACAAAGCATAGGTATTGCATCTAATGGATTCAGTTAAAGTATATAAGAAGAACTTTTAAAAAAAATCAACTCGGCAACTTTGAGCTAAATTAGATATAATGTACTCGGTTCTTCGCGTCAGTATAAAGCTTTTGAAATGAATGAGAACTTCACATCCGTCGCGATCGGTCTCTCTCTCCTCTCTCGCCCTTTAGAAATTCCGCAAAGCCCTCAGGGGCAATATTGGATATTTCTTTTCGACGTTCATATTTTTCGCACTGCTTTTGCGCGCACCCTATTGGCAATTTCTTTTTAAAAGGAATTTGCTTAATGGCAAAGTGTGCAAATCTGTATTCTATGGCAGTGCACCAGATACCCGAGGTACTTGGGTAATTCCTCGAAGGAAGGAAAAAAGGAGAAAAAAAGAAGAAAAAGAAAAGGGAAGAGTGGCATCGCCTGCCAACCATTTGCCTCTGCATTTCGATGTCTTGTGTAACCTACAGCTGTTACAGCACAAAAATATTCGGACGCGATTTTTCTTTCCACATTGTATATTTCATCAAGCCAATATACCATCAATTCTCTACTTTTCATAAGAAAGCTTCAGATCTGTGCCTTTTTTCTAACGAAATCAAATTTTTAAGTCGAGATTTTTTTAATGAGATCTTTTTAATTACCGTCAACTGGGGCTATTTTGTGCACGCGAGTTTTTTAATGAATAAAATTATTAAAATGAATTATTTTAATCTGCTATTTTGTAAAATGAAAGTTTGATTACATGACAATAGAGAGCACTAAATGTTATTATTTAATTCTTTGTCAATTACGAGAAAAAAATTCCTAAAAACGAAAAATTTGTGTCAAAAATTTTGAAAGTTCGGAAAAATTATACCAGATCTTCTAGAGTTTTAATGTATCTTATGAACTGAGTTAGATATTTGTTGTCAATTGTGTTGTGATGATACATACGTAATGCGCTAACTTTTGATTCATTATTTTAAGAGAAAAGTGGAAAAAATTGAAAAACCAGGATTCCATGGGGCTATTTTGTGCACTTAAAAAAATCAAATATTTTTCATAAATGTTTTATTTAGTAAGTAAAGAAGATTCTGTGTATCATTTTTATATATTTTTGTCTTACTTTTCTGTCAAAAAACTGTAAATACGTTAATTAAAATCATTACAACGATTAAAAGCTCAACCGGTGCGCAACGTAACCTCAAAAAATGAACTTTAATTAATATTTATAACTTTTTCAAATTAGTTTTAAAAGTATTACCCCCGTTTCTCTTAAAATTACTTGCAAAGTATATTAGATACCTATTAAATTGTTATCTTTTTAACTTTAAAAATATTTATTTCAAGTTTTTTAAAAATATCATTCAAAACCATTAAAAAAGCTCGTATTGATATGATGTTTTAAAGTTATTTATAAGTGTTTAAACGATCAATTTATAATTATATTAATATATTATTATAAAATATAAAAAGGAAAAAATGTTATTTAATATCTGCGTAATATACAATTTAAAGAAAGATTATATATATATATGATGTTCGTTATTTTTGGATTTCAATAATTAATATAAAGCTGTTTTTTGTTGTTGTTCAATAATCCACATTTTTTATTTATTTAAAAAAGCGAAGCTTTTCATCCATACACGATGGACCTCATCAGGCATTTCATTCACTACAAACGTGATAACTGTCAATACTCAACAATAAATAAAAACTTTACAAAAAATACATATAAAGTGAAAATGAAAACGTATAAAAATATTTTAATATAATTTAACATTGTATCTTTAGAGGCTAAATATTGATAACAAATTTAAAAAATTTTTTTACATAACCTCAAACTTACATTTGTGGATTACTTCCTTCACATACAGATTTTATACATCTCAAACATAAAAATTAAAAATAAAAACAGAAAAATACATTATGTTTTGTTTAGAGATGAGCGTTTAAAAATTTCAAACTCAGAGCCATGGTTGAACGTTGTAAAATGAAAATAAATATAAACCATGTGCCCTTTATGATAAACGAAAATAGATAGAAAAAGGAAATGCTCCACATTACCTATAGTGTATACTTTACGGGATCTAATTTATCATCATGAATCACAAAAGTGGGAAAATACCTTATCATACATAGTATGAATGTCAAAAAAGGTGCGTAATTTAAAAAAGTCAAACCACTATGCGTTCATAATGAGAGAGTGATAGATTCTATTAAGCGATGTTAAATCACTCGTTTTATTAACCGAGTCGTTTTTTAGGATGTGAAACATCTCCCTAAACTTTCTTCTGTTATTATTAGGTTCGTTACATATGATTCTGGCATTTTGAAAAAGGAAATGATGATCGTACACATGCGAGTGCTCAACCAGAGCCGTACTTCTCTTATCCAATTTACAGTCTCTCTTGTGCTCCTAAAGTCTGTCCTTGATATACCTACTGGTCTCACCAATATAACAAGCTCCGCACTGGCACGAAATACTGTACACCACGTGATTTTTATGCTCAAAATCGGTAACATCCTTACTTTTCAAAAACACACTGATACGTGTGGGTCTGATACGTAACATTATTTCTGATGATGATATTTGTAAAAAAATTTTTAATTTCCAAAAAGATATTTTTGATAGATATGAAAAAGAAATTATTAATAAGTCGATTTTGAAGTTTAACTGGTTAGTTGAAAAATATTATAATATTAAATTTGATAAGGTGGTTAATTCTAATTAGATTAAAAATTTGTCCAAAAAAAACTATACCACAAGATGTCTCATATTTTTTGAGTTTGGGAGATAAATTTTATATCAATCCCAATAATAAAAGTAAAATCATTGAAAAAACTCTTGCCATAGTTGAAGATAAAATTAACTTTATTCCTAATGATAATAAAAATAAATTCAGAAGTAAATTGTCTAGTGGCCTGCAGAACTATTTACACACAAATTACAATACTATGTGTTCATCCACTATTGATAGTATTGGTAAAAAAACTTGTGACTTTCTCAAGCAGAACCAGGACATTGTGGTGTGCAAGGCAGATAAGGGAAATGTTACGGTCATTCTGGACAAAGAGGAGTACCTTAAAAAATGTTTAGTCTTGCTTGATGATGATAATATTTATAAAAAACTAAATTCTGACCCCACTCCGTCAGTGCAAAGAGATTTGAATAAGAGAGTAACTTCCTTACTTCTTAAAAATTTTATACTGTCCTACTTCAAAATTTTTACATTCTTATAATTCCGTTGCGCCTAAATTTTATGGTCTTCCTAAAATACATAAAAGCGAGTGTCCAATGAGACCTGTTACTTCTTTTTGTGGTTCACCCACATACAATCTTTCCAAGTTTTTTAGTATGCCTATTAAAAAAGTCATTCGTAAGACAGAGTCACATGTAAATAACAGTTTTGAATTTGTTAAACAAATTACAGGTTTTAATGTTCCTTTGAATTTTAAATTGGTCTCTTTGGATGCAAAGTATCTCTTTACCAATATTCCAAAATCTCTTGTTCTTAAATGTATAAAACTTAAATGGTGTGAAATTCGTGACCATACTAAACTAACTGATAATGATTTTCTTGAAATCTTGGAATTTTGTATTGACAGCGCATATTGTTCATTTAATGGGAAGTTTTATAAGCAAGTTTTTAGTACGCCTATGGGCTCCCCACTGTCTGGAGTTATCGCGGACCTCGAGATGGAAAAGCTTGAGTCGGAGGTATTAAGGGTATGTCCAAGTTGTGAAATGTAAACAAACCAAAAGGTAAACAAACCAAACACAAAAATCGCACTTTTGTAACAGACGTTTCTCTTACAAAAATTAACATTTTTAAACTTTCTCTACAAAAATGGAAAATTAGAGTTTCAAAGTGTCCAAAAAAATCATTTTTGGCTATGAGCAATAAAAAGCAATTAGTGAAATAACTAATTAAAATGACCAGAAAAATAGCATTTTTGACGCGTCGCGAAAAATAAACTGTTTGAGTATATCAACCGCACGGATGATGAAGAAGTCTTATGTCAGCGATTGGACCTTCAACATGTGGAAGGGTAAATTTTTCCCTTTCCTCCTTGAAATTACAAGAGAAAGGGTAAAAACTTCTTCATCGTCCGTGCGGTTGATATAGTCAAACACTTCATTTTTTCGCGATCTGAGACTCTGTTGCTCTCTGCGCAAGCGCAGAGCGTACTAAGAATGCATTGACAGCACCATGTGGAAGTGCACATTTTGTTTTGATTGAAACTTAGTTGTTTTCTCATTTTTTTCACCTATGCAAGGCGTAGTTACCAAATAGAATACGTCAGTTCACCATTTTCATAAAGAAAATGGGAATTTATATTTATGTACGAAAATGAGACCTCGTACAAAAATGCTTCAAAATAGCGAATAGTGAAGCATTTTTGCACGACGTCTCATTTTCGTACATAAATATAAATTCATATTTTCTTTATGAAAATGGTGAACTGACGTATTCTATTTGGTAACTACGCCTTGCATAGCTGAAAAAAATGAGAAAACAACTAAGTTTCAATCAAAACAAAATGTGCACTTTCACATGGTGCTGTCAATGCATTCTTAGTACGCTCTGCGCTTGCGCAGAGAGCAACAAAGTCTCAGATCGCGAAAAAATGAAGTGTTTGACTATATCAACCGCACGGACGATGAAGAAGTTTTTACCCTTTCTCTTGTAATTTCAAGGAGGAAAGGGAAAAATTTACCCTTCCACATGCTGAAGGTCCAATCGCTGACATAAGACTTCTTCATCATCCGTGCGGTTGATATACTCAAACAGTTTATTTTTCACGACGCGTAAAAAATGCTATTTTACAGGTCATTTATATTAGTTATTTTACTAATTGCTTTTTATTGCTCATAGCCAAAAATGATTTTTTTGGACACTTTTAAACTCTAATTTTCCATTTTTGTAAAGAATGTGTAAAAATGTTAATTTTTGTAAGAGAAACGTCTGTTACAAAAGTGCGATTTTTGTGTTTGGTTTGTTTACCTTTTGGTTTGTTTACATTTCACACCTTGGACTTACCCTTAAGGAAGTTTCAATTTCCATATCTTTTTTATCGTCGTTATGTGGATGATATTTTCGTCATGATTGAAGAAAATAACATTGATAACCTTTTAAATGCTTTTAATAACTATAACAAACATATACAGTTTACCATTGAGATTGAGCGAAATAACTGTATTAACTTCCTCGAAACCACCATCATAAGAGAAAACAACCGTATCATTACAAATTGGTATCATAAGGATACATTCTCGGGCAGATTTGTTAATTTTAAATCTAACGTTTCTGATAAAGATAAAATATCCATCATATACGGCTTGGTTGACAGGGCTGTTAAATTATCTGACGTTAGATTTCACGATAAAAATTTTAAATATAATTTTGATACTCTTATTGAGAATGATTATCCGTCTTCTTTTTTATCAAAGTATATAAATTTAAGATTTTATAATATTTCGAGCCAAAACAATGTTCCAAAGGAACCTTTAAACACTAATAATATAATTGCTTTACCTTTCGTTAATGAATTGAAATTTTTTTATAAAAATTTATTTAAAGAATATAATGTCCGGTTGGTTTTCACATATGAAAAAGACCCATTTGGTGTGTTTTTGAAGAATAAGGATGTTACCGATTTTGAGCATAAAAATCACGTGGTGTACAGTATTCCGTGCCAGTGCGGAGCTTGTTATATTGGTGAGGCCAGTAGGTATATCAAGGACAGACTTTAGGAGCACAAGAGAGACTGTAAATTGGATAAGAGAAGTACGGCTCTGGTTGAGCACTCGCATGTGTACGATCATCATTTCCTTTTTCAAAATGCCAGAATCATATGTAACGAACCTAATAATAACAGAAGAAAGTTTAGGGAGATGTTTCACATCCTAAAAAACGACTCGGTTAATAAAACGAGTGATTTAACATCGCTTAATAGAATCTATCACTCTCTCATTATGAACGCATAGTGGTTTGACTTTTTTAAATTACGCACCTTTTTTGACATTCATACTATGTATAATAAGGTATTTTCCCACTTTTGTGATTCATGATGATAAATTAGATCCCGTAAAGTATACACTATAGGTAATGTGGAGCATTTCCTTTTTCTATCTATTTTCGTTTATCATAAAGGGCACATGGCTTATATTTATTTTCATTTTACAACGTTTAACCATGGCTCTGAGTTTGAAATTTCAAACGCTTATCTCTAAACAAAACATAATGTATTTTTCTGTTTTTATTTTTAATTTTTATGTTTGAGATGTATAAAATCTGTATGTGAAGGAAGTAATCCACAAATGTAAGTTTAAGGTTATGTAAAAAATTTTTTTAAATTTGTTATTAATATTAAGCCTCTAAAGATACAATGTTAAATTATATTAAAATATTTTTATACGTTTTCATTTTCACTTTATATGTATTTTTTGTAAAGTTTTTATTTATTGTTGAGTATTGACAGTTATCACGTTTGCAGTGAATGAAATGCCTGATGAGGTCCATCGTGTATGGATGAAAAGCTTCGCTTTTTTAAATA
Source organism: Leptopilina syphax (assembly GCA_032872505.1). Classification (NCBI taxonomy): domain Eukaryota; kingdom Metazoa; phylum Arthropoda; class Insecta; order Hymenoptera; family Figitidae; genus Leptopilina; species Leptopilina syphax. Next base: position 24,767,931 of record CM065469.1, on the reverse strand, counting down.
AATAAAAAATGTGGATTATTGAACAACAACAAAAAACAGCTTTATATTAAAGAAAGATTGTTAATTTTTAGTAAATCCCGATTTTAGCAAAATCTTAGTGTTTTATTTCACATTTTTTTTGTATAATATCTACAAAAAAAAATTTTACAAGGTCATTCTTTTTTTAATTTACTCTCAAATATATACACAAAAGATTTAATGAAGCAGAAACGATTAAAAAAAATGTTTACGCAACATTATAGAAAGATAAAGTTTGATGCACAAAATAGCCCCATCCCGGGAACTATTGTGTGCACGACTTTCAATGACTACAACTAAGACAAAAAATTTTTTTTCTTTGCCAAATTTATAGGAAACCTTCAGAAGGATGTCCACAACATATATCAAAAGTTAATTTTCTTTATTCTTTTAATTCTGAATTTTAATAAATTTTTGAGTCAAAAAAAAGCTATTTGGTGCAAAAAATAGCCCCGGTTGACGGTATATTAAGAATACTCGAAAAAAATACAATTTTTAAAATTCATAAAAAAATTTTGAATGTGCTTTCCTCATAAAATATGAAATTACTATGAATTCTAATAATACAACATTTTTAATTTTTTCTATTTCTCACAATAATTTACATTAAATAGTTGAATTCTTTAAAAAAAATCATAAAATTATTACTTAGAAATTATTTAATGAATAATTTTACTTGAAACTTTCAAAAATATTTGAATTTTATAAGAGTTGGGTTTACAATTTTCATGAATAAATTAATTTCAAAAGGTTTCTAATTGAAATTTTAGAAAATTTTAATTTTGAATAAATTTAATCAGAAATTTTAGTGAAAATAATTAAATTCATAGAACTAAGCATAAATTTAATTATTTTTAATAAAAATTCTCAAAAGAATTCAATTTTTTTAAAGATTTTTATAGATTTAGTATAAAAATTTCAATTATTTTAAAATTCTTTAAAGGAATTTAATTATTTTCAATACAATTTTAATAAAATATTTGAATTCAATTATTCTTAAAATTATATATAGTAATAATGATGTTATCACTCGGTCGATAAATTAATAAAAACGATGAGATAGTCGATCACTCCGAGTCAGGATTCTGACTCGGAGTGATCCACTATCTCATCGTTTTTATTATTCTTACAATTGTTAATAAATCCTTTACCAGAATTTCAATTATTCTTTGAATTTTTTATAAATTTCTTGTCAAAATGTAAATTATTTTTAAATTCTTTGCAAGAATTTCATTATTTTTAATACAATTCTAATAAAATAATAGCTGAATTTAAATTATTTTTAATTTTTCGTATGAATTCGATTTTTTTCAATAAAATGTCTTAAGAAAATTCTAATAAAATAACTGAATTCAATTATTTAAAAAAATTTTATAGATTTCTATGCAAAATTTTAATTACCCGTGTGGAAATTGCCCGACTTCACCTTACTTGAAGAAGGGCACTGATTAGGAATTAATTAGGCCAACCACACTAATAATATCTGGATAGGCAATAATCAGGCATTGACTAGAATGCCCTCTTTTCTTAAATAAGGAAATCTAGCTGGTCCTATTAAATATTTGAATTAGGCCCTAACTAGAATGCCCTTTTTCTCTAACAAGTGGTAAAGAAATGTTCTGTTTAGTGTATAAGGACAGGTTGATAGGTCAAAACAATATTGTTTACATGTGTGTTTGTTCAGTGACTTGCTCAGTGTGGGCTTTACTTTACTTTGACTTGTAAAAAATTTAAATTTTGACTAAATAAAATAATTTTTAAAAAAAATTTTAGTTAAAACCCAATGGGAAATTTACAAGTCTGGCGCTGCCGAAGTACTGTCTGTCAGTGCTGCCAGACAGCGCTGGCGCAGCACTGGACCAGTGCTGGCTGAGAATATTGCCGCAATAAATGCCGTATTGCTATTAATTAGTCGTAAATTCATAATTATAAATAATTTAACAACAAAATGGTAAATAATATTAATAAATAGTTATTATTCATAAAATATTTCTCTTCTTAAAGAAATTGTATTAAAGATGGAGACTAACAATGGATATAGTAAACGAAGTAGAAAAAATTGTTTATAACATTTAAAAATTAAATAATAAACAATTACAGTAAGTGTGCATTAGATTTTCATATTTTAGTACCTAACGATTGGAATCTAGAAATATCGCAAACCTATGAAAATAAACAAAATTGCTGACGAGGGGAATCGAACCTACGACCTACGGACTATAACAGACTAACGCTGTAACCACTATGCTAACGACACGTGTATACAGTAAAGTATTAATATCTCAGTATCATTCAGACATACAATTATTGGGGCGGTAGCGATACTACACATTTGAACTGTACATTGATGAACTGTTCACGTTCGATTGTATACAGTTGAATTGTATACAAATATTATGTATTATAAAAATTTATCATTAAACTGTATATATTTCAACTCTACACAAATGATTTTTAATAATTTTAACATTGATGAACATGTACATTGATGAACTGTTCACGTTCGATTGTATACAGTTGAATTGTATACAAATATGTATTATAAAAATTTATCTATAAACTGTATACATTTCAACTCTACACAAATGATTTTTAATAATTTTATTTTTTTAATATGTTTGTTTGACTACAGTTAGATTCTACACTATTAAATTTGGTAAAATAATAACAAAAAATTCTACACAGTTAGATTCTACACAGTAGAATTATAAACCGCAAAATATTATTTTATTTGTTCAACTGTATACAGGTATATTGTATACAAGATTAAATACGATTAATTGTATACAGTTGTATTGTACACAAAATCGTATTTAATCTTGTATACAATATACCTGTATACAGTTCAACAAATAAAATAATATTTTGCGGTATATAATTCTACTGTGTAGAATCTAACTGTGTAGAATTTTTTGTTATTATTTTACCAAATTTAATAGTGTAGAATCTAACTGTAGTCAAACAAACATAATAAAAAAATAAAATTATTAAAAATCATTTGTGTAGAGTTGAAATGTATACAGTTTAATGATAAATTTTTATAATACATATTTGTATACAATTCAACTGTATACAATCGAACGTGAACAGTTCATCAATGTACAGTTCAAATGTGTAGTATCGCTACCGTCCCACAATTTTTAGTGAATTTTTGTATGGTGACCACCTTGGGGCCACTTTTTTGAAAGTCGAATTTTTAACTTGTTTTAAAAAACAAGTTAAAACACTTGTTTTAAAATAACTTTTTTTTTATCGTTTAAAAAGATGGGTGACCACCTTAGGGCCCTCTCCCCTATACAAATATGTGTTATAAAAATTTATCACTAAACTGCATACATTTCAACTCTACACAAATAATTTTTAAAAATTTTATTCGTTTAAGGGGAGGTTCCCATTGCGGGAGTCAAAAAAATTGATTTCTTTTTTATTGTATTTTTTTAAAGCTATATATACGTAGAATATGTGTGTATAGCGATTTTTTGATCTGAAGAATATTTTCGTTTTTATGGAGTCTTGAACTCACCGCCGTCCCGAGAACTGAGTAACAAATGTCAGGCAAATCGAATCAATTTTTAAAAATTTTGCAAATCTGACCTCAGAATCGTAAAGAGCGACCCTAAATACCTATAGATATTTATCATATACGCAAATTGAACAAAGAATTGCAAAAAATAAAATTATTGCACAAAAATGTAACTCAAACTTTAAACGCGGTTTTCTCGAAACAAGATTTTTCAAACTGGCGGGCATCGTAGCGTCTAAACTATTTAAACAATCAACTTCGGGTTTGCAGCTAATTAAAGGTGACTAAATTCTACTGGGGTTATACCTATAATATGATAAAATTGTTAACAATAGAGATTTTTACAAGAGGTCAAATATGGAAAAATAATACAAAAACGCAGTTTTTTTAAAAATGTGTCCGCGATTTTGTCATTTTATTAACTTTTTAACTATTTTCTAGGTATAACCTGTTCTTTAGGATGTCACTTTTATAAAAAATTTTGAGTTTTTGTTTTAGACTAAAAATTGCGCAGTGTAGAATGCCCACCGTTTTCCCTATTTAAAAAAACATTATTTTCTAGATGCGCCATATTGGCCGCCATTTTGCATTTTTTTAAAAATGAAATATATATTTTAAAAGTTCAAGAATGTATCTTTATTTAGAAAAAAATTACATCGTGAAGTCATAGCCGTTCCTCGCAAAAAATTGTCAAAGTTTGTGTTTATTTTGGCCTCCGCAATGAGAACCTCCCCTTAATGTGTTTTTTTTGAATACAGTTAGATTCTACACTACTAAATTTGATAAAATAATAATAAAAAATGCTGCACAGTAAAATTATATACAGCAAAATATTATTTTATTTGTTAAACTGCATACAGGTAAATTGTATACAAGATAAAATACGATTAATTATATACAGTTGTATTGTACATAGAAATTTTTTGCATAATTTGCGGGATATAATTCTACTGTATAGAATCAAACTGTGTACAATTTTTTGTTACTATTTTACCAAATTTAATAGTGTAGAATCTAACTGTATTCAAACAAACAAATTAAAAAAAAAATTATTAAAAATATTCTGTGGAGAGTTACAATATTTTTCATTAATTTTGGAGAGTTAGTTCGTGTAAAGTCGGTCTGTGAAGAGTTACAAATTTTTCATTAATTTTGGAGAGTTAGTTCGTGTATAGTCGGTCTGTGGAGAGTCACAATATTTTTCATTAATTTTGGAAAGTTAGTTCGTGTAGAGTCGGTCTGTGGAGAGTCAGAATATTTTCCATTAATTTTGGAGAGTTAGTTTATGTAGAGTCGGTCTGTGGAGAGTCAGAATATTTTTCATTAATTTTGAAGAGTTCGTTCATGTAGAGTCGGTCTGTGGAGAGTTACAAGTTTTTTACTTATTATTGGAGAGTTTATTTGTGGAGAATCAGTCAACGGAGAATCGATCATTTGTTATGTGTGTTATTTATTATTATTATATAGAGTCGCCCTGTGTAGAATAAGTAGGGGAGAGTAATATTGAATGGAGTATATTCGTTTGTAGAATCAGCAATGTAGAATCAGTTTTTGGGTAATCAGAAAAGGTTGAACTGAGTCCCTGCCGCTTCGGCGAAACAAAAATTTTGTACTGCGCCAGCACTAATTGTCGAGGCTCGGCTAGACTACGCCGAACAATCGTCTGAGTACTAAGCCAGTGGTGAACATCGGCACTACACTGGCATTTCCCATTGGGAAATTCTAGAAAATAATAATTGCTATGGAAAAATAATAATTATTAAATATTTATTTAAAAAAGAAGTTATTGATGTTTTCGAATAATTTTACAATTAAAGAAATTCGCAAGTAAAAGTAGAACATTTTTTTGAGTATCTAATAATTTTTAAAGTGAATCAGAATATTTTTTAGAATCAGGGAAAAAATCAAAATTTTGTCTGGAAGTTAGGGAAAAATAGGGGAAAAATAAAATAAAATTTTTGTAGCAACCCATCTTCCCTTTATAAAGAAAATAATAGAAAAAGTAAAAATCCACTTGAATATCACTTAAAGAAATGTTTTTAACTAAACCTCGACGTGGTGAGAAGTTTTAAAGAGTTGACTTGGCGGGAAAGCTTAATTAAACCGCTTTTCGTACGCGCGTCACACGATACTTCTCTTTTTTCCACCTTTTCCCTATTGGAAACGACCAACTTTGAAACCCGTCAAAGTCGACTTTCTCGCGAAGCACACCGATCCCAATTAAAATGATTTCTATGCTTAAAAGTGCGACCCCATCGAGTTCTCCAAGCACACGTTCATAAATCATCTGCCCATTCGATGGAAAGCGGATGGAAGAAAGAGGAGTGGAAAAAAAGATGACGAAGAAGAAAGGAAGGGTGCTGAACGAAAATGTGTGGAAAAAGAGCCCAGTAGACTGGGAGAAAAGGAAACGACGAGTTATAGAGCTAAAGGAGAAAGAGAAAAATCTCAAGTGTATAAAAGAGAAAAACTATGAAATAGATAGAGAGAAACGTTGAAAAAAATTCCGAGAAAAATTGAAAAAGAGAAGAAAGACGGGAACGAAAGAAAAGGGTAAAAAGAGAATCCATAAGAGAATTTAGAAAAAATAATAAATAAAAAGAAAAAATTCGCTGTAAAGTTAACGTAGAAATTTATATTTTTATACTTTCTCTCTTAATTACAACTTTTTTAAATCAGATTTTTTCTGTTAATTATTAGTAGGTATATATTTTTATCTTTTTCCGTAACTAGCAATTTTTATAAATTTTGAATCAAAATTTTTGTGAGAACTCTGCTTTTGTTTTAAAATTCCATGATTTTTAATATATCCTAATTAATTTTCAGTAGCAAACACCACATATTTTTCCAATACATTTGATAAAATTTTCTGACATTTTTCTGATTTCTCTAAACTGTGGCAACCCTGAAAGTGAAAAAATCGAGTTTTTAAATTTTTGACAAAAAAATTCTTCCAGGAGAAAAATAAAAAATAAATGAAAATAAAAAATGAATAAAACGAAAATACAGACTTCGCACTCGATAATTAATATTAAAAAAAGTAGAAAAAAGTATCTTTTAAACTAAAAAAAAGTTAGTAAAAAAATTTCTATCGAAAAATTAAACTTGACGACCAAAAAAACTCGTTTTAGACACTTCACAAAACTGACAAAAATTCCATTCTATATTTTATTTTCCTGACTTTTTCCTAATTTTCATAAAAAATTCTTTCCTATCCTTTCTTATCGAGCTAATAAATTGAATTCCTGCAACGAATTTTATTATTCATAAAAGAATTTAAATATTTATAAAAATAATTCAATTCTTGGGAAGAATTTTATAAAATTTTTAAATAATTTATTTCTTTCGACTAATTTTATGCAAATTCTAATTTAAATAATTGAATTCCTGTGAAATTTTTATTATTCATGAAAAGAATTGAATTCTTATGAAGATTTTTACAAACAAATTTTTAAATAATTGAATTCCGTTCGGAAATTTTATGATAATAGTAAATATTTAAAATCATTGAACCGCGAAAAGTTTTTAAAAATAATTAAATTATATAAAGAAATCTGTGTGGTATTTTATTAAATTTTTTTGTTAAAAAAAATTGAATACCTAAAAAGCATTTTATTATTTATGAAAATAATTTAATTCCTAAGAACGATTTTATTAGATTTTTTTTAAATAATTGAATTTTTGTAGCGAAGTTTATTTAAATTTTTAAAAATAATTGAATTCTTGTGATGACTATTGTTATTTATGAAACTAATTGAATTTTGCAAAGAATTTTATTAAAATTCCTCAAAATAATTGAATTTTCGGGAATAATTTTGTTATTCGTGAAAATAATTGAATTCTTTCGAAGAATTTTATCAAAATTTTTTTTAAAGAATTGAATTTTCATGAAAAATGTTATTATATTAGTGAAAGTAATTAAATTATAGTGAAGAATTGTAAAAAAATTTTGTTAAATAATTGAATTCCTGTGGAAATTTTATTATTTATGAAAATAATTGAATTTTGGATGAATTTTATCAATTTTTTATTGAATAATAATTGAATTGTTTTGCGAAATTTTATAAAAATACTAGATATTGAAAATAATTGAATTTCGAAAATTTTTTGAAAATAATTGAATTGTATTAAAGAATTTGATTATAATTTTTGGGAATACTTTTTTGATTTTTAGTATTAGCGAATTTAATGTAGTGAAAATTCTCAAAAGAAAAAAAACAGAAATAGTAACTTTTAGTGGCTGAAATCTAACAAAAGTACCCAAATATTATAGTATAACGTAAAAAAATATTAAATAGTAGGTTTGGGTAGATGACTGCGAAGCCTGAAAGAAAATAAAAAGAAACAAGAATATTAATTTGGGAGAAAATAAAAGAATAATTTTAAAAAATAAGCAATAAAATAAAAGTTAAAGAGGATAAAAAAATATTTTCAAATAAAAAAAGAAGAAATGGGAAAAATTGATAAGAAGAGAGACAGAGAGAAAAGTAGAGAGCCAAGAGTTGAAGAGTAGACAAAAGTAGCGAAGCGAAGAAATTTTAAGGGATGGGGTGAAAGTGCGGCAAACCAGAGTGAAACGAAGGACACGGTAGAATGGCGGAAGACTGGCTTGTTTCTGATTCGTAATTAGAGATGAGTGAAGGCAAGAAGAACACGAAGAATATATTTCTCTCGAAGCGAGTAATAGCCGGGGAAAGAGGAGGCCAACCGGAAGAATAACTGACTTTCTCTTGGACTCTTGAATGAAAATTGAGAATTCCAAGATATCTCATTCGCAAAGCTTGCCCTGACGTTAGTTCGCTTTACACCAACATTCGCATTGTTGAATTCGAACCTTCTCATCGGATTCATCGCGAAACAAACTTTAAGAATTTTCCATATTTTTCAACTTCTCTTTTTTTCCTTTCTCTTCACCATGAAATATTCTTCTCGTTTAACGGTTCATATAATCCTTTTTGCAAAGATACAATAAAATAAAGGAACAAAATGGAACATTTATTAACGTAATTAACGTAATTTTCTTACACAAATATCGATAGTTTTTACCAAATTCGAATTTTTACAATTTTTTTTTTTTTTATTTATATTGTTTTATTCAATTTCTATTCTACAGAATTTTTTCAATTATTTTCATTTGTTTATTTTTCCGAAAATAAAAATAATTAAACGGACGAAACTTTATTTTTATAAAGTGAATTGAAAAACATGTGTGGTTGATGAAATTTTTGTCAAAACACTTTTAGAAACTGTAGTGAGGCGAATTCTAGAATTGGATTTGGGTATCGCGTTTGCTAGCAAGAGCAAAATCAAGAGTCGTAAATTCAGGCACCATGCTGCTTTAGCTGTATCAACTGTGCAACTTGCTCGCAATCGTCGATTTTTATTTTAGCAATTGACGTTTTTTTAGCAGTTTATATATTAAAAAAGGTACTTCATCCGAAACTTTAAATGAACTTAGTAATTAAAAGAAAAAAAAATTATCATCTAAACGGATCGGTAAATTCTCGTTCATTTTTTTTAGCCAGCGATAAAAAATATGTTGTCGTAATCAGAATTTTTAATGAGATTTAATAAAAAGCATCACGTTTGAAAAGTGGTTTTAAATACTTCTTTTAAACATTTTTCTGCTTTTAGGTAAATTTAACCTTATTTAGATTTAAAAAAATCCTATCTATCTTCTCAGGGATAAATTTTTAAAATCCGAATTCATTAATAAAAATAGAATTAAAGAGAAGGAAATGTTTTTATGAGCGAATAAAAGAAATAAATTTAATTATTTTTTTTCAATTCACGTCAATTAGTGAATATCGTAAATTCTTGATGAAAATATTTTAATTTTCTTTTTCAATCACCATTGGAACACTATATATTTTTTTTTTTGAAATAAATGTCACATTTTTAACGACCATAGATAGATTGCTGAAATATGGAAAGTAATATAAAAAAAATATTAAAAGCTCTAAAAAAACAGAAGAATATAGCTTTTTACATCCTAGTTTTTAAATACCGGTAAAAAACGAAAGAAAAATTTTAAATTGATTTTCGATACCTTTTAATATATAATTTTTTTTTATCTTTGCAGCTGGTGCTGAGAAATTGACAACGACTGGAATTTTTATTGTACTGACACTACTCATTCTCCGGCTCAACCAGTAGAAAACTGTGTCACCAAAAAAAAAAAAAGAGTTACAATTTTAAATATAATTATAAACTGTACTTTTAAAGAAAAATATAAAGAGAATGGAAAATTGAAAAGAAAACGAAAGACTGACAGGAGTATTTAGTGCTATTTATTACAGTTTATAAATAAATCGTGCCAACAAATGGATTTCGTGATACCAATTGTGGACACTTGCAAATAATTATTTGAAATAAATAAAACGAATGTATGTTTGTGTGTAAATGAAAAAAAGTGATAAAATGAAAACAAATAATTAATAAATGATTGAATATTTGCAAAAGTGCAACGACTGTAGCCTTTAATGTAATATATTTCACAAAACTTGTGTCACTGCTAAAAGGAGAAAATGTAAGAAAAATGAAAAAGTGTGTGAGATTGTTTATATATGAGCAATGATATTTATTAATCTGAGCTTTTCATGTCGATCTGCGGCAAAACAACTAGGTCACTTAGAAATAAAGCTCTCCAATATTTTATCAGTATAAAATGTTTTCTTCACATTTTTATTCATTTTATTTTTTTCTAAATTTTTTATTATTGTATTAAATAATTTAATTAATTAATTAAATAATGAAACAATTAAATTTGTCAATTAAAAAAATTAATAATTTAATCAATCAATTAAATACTCTCTAAATTTAAATTAGTAAATTTTACTAAGTAATTTATATTAATTTATTAGTAAAATTTACTAACTCAAAGTGTAATTTATTTAATTAATGAAATAATTTACGATTCTAATATATTTAATTAACAAATTAACTAATTAAATTTTGAAGCGTCGCGAAGAGACCTAAGAAGCAAAACAATTAATTAATTATTTTCATTTATAAATTCCTTATTTTATTTCATAAATTGAATATTTCATTCAGAAAAGTAGTTTTTTGTTTAGCAAATATTTTCAGTTTATAAAGAGCTCTCTTTCGACTTAAAAAATTAAATTACAAAAACAAAATTAACATTTTCTTACTTAGTAAAAGAAAAAGAAAAGATAACTAGATTTTCAAGAAGGCGAGGAAACGAAAGTAAGCATATAATCCTCAAAAGAATTCCAAGTTGTGAAAAGAAGAAATAGTTTTCGAAAAATTATTTTTTTTAAAATGTTTATGCGCATATTTTTTTATCTCAAATATTTAAAGTCCCTTGTGTTTTATCCTGCGTAAGTATAGTGTCTGTATTCGGATAGCAAAAATATTTTCCATTTAAATACAAACAAAAGATGGTAAAAAATTAAATTAATTAACGTGGGCGAAGTTTACAACGTTTATACAGCGTCAATTGATAGATTGAAAGAAAGAAATATTTTTCATGACAAAAAAATATTGTTTATTAACAATATTTAATTTTTTGAATTTTAGATGGAAAAAATAGTTAGAAAAAATTTTTAAATAAAAATTACAATAGAAAAAAAATTTTTCTTTCAAACTGTTAATTATAAACGTTATAAACTTCACGACCGTATAAATTAATTAAATTAAAGTATAAATTAATTTCAAAATTTTTTAATTATTAAAACATTCTAATTTCTAATTAATAAATTAATTAATTTTAATATAAATTTGTTTCTTTGATAAACAGAACAACGATGTTTGGCTCGTTTACTTTTTATTAAGTAAATTCAAGATTTCTGTCGCAAGAAATATTTTAAAATTCAAATTAGCTCATTTTCAGGAAAATAGCATTAGTTTTTGTGATTTTCAACAAGATTATGCTCAATGTTTCTCTGTATACATATTATTATCTTATACATATTTTACAAATAAGAAATCAAAAGTCGTGTAATTTGTGTATGAGTTCTTTTTTCTCTATTTTCTTTTGGAAAAATACATTTAAGTTTTCCGTCTCGTTTAGTTTTCTTTTCTCTAAAGCACAATCTATCCTTTATTTAGTGTCTTTCTTGATACTCACTTTTTCCGACCCCTCTCGTTTTTTTCTCTTTTTCATTTTTCCCATACCCTCTTTCTGATTCTTCTGCTTGCAGAATTGCAGATCCCATCTGGATACTTCAGATTAAAATGTCAGATTCGTTCGAAACGACGTTCAAGCAAGCAGGGAATGAGTGAAGACTGAGTCGAATATTAAAAAGTCGAATATTATAATTTGCAAACGTCTTCGATTTGCAATGACGTGATCTCAGAAATGAGGCTTTTTGATCAAGTTTTAAAGATAATGTAGAGATTCAAATTATTTTCACACTTTTGAGCTCTCTTGATTTCTTCCCCTCACCTTTTGGGTATATCTAATTGAAAATAAAATTTTGATTTAAAATTTTATTAGTATTGATTACTTGACATCAATTTTACACTCGTTTTGCAGAGATTGATATTTGATTTTTTATTTTTACTACTAATTGATAAATTTTTCTCGACAAGTAAAATTTTATTATTTCCCACCTTGAGAGGAATTTAAATTATATTATTTAGTTTGATTTGAAGGTTTAATTTTTCGAGATTAAAAGCACTAAAGATTCGGTACTTTTCACTTTGGAACCATTAAACTCTATAAAGTTTGTAATTTTATAGGGCTTTAACTTTTCATCTAACAACTTGAAAGTAATCAAACAAGAATTACAAAAAAAAATCAAAAGTTTTTCTCTTTACACTTGAGCATTAAACATTAAAATCAATTAAATAAAATTGAACAATTCAAGAGTTATTCACTAATCAATTTTCAATCAATCAAATAAATTTTTAAAAAATTTATTTTAAATGATTTAACGAAAAATTAATTTCTGAGTAATTGAATTTATTTCCAAAAAAGAAATAAAAAAATAAAAAGGAAATTAAGAATATAAAATCCAGTCTTGCATAAGCCTAAAAAGTGTAAAAGTCTTTCAAACATGTATTATTCAACATACCTTTTCAAGTGCAACAGGTCTAAGACTCGAGACAATACAAAAGTTCAAGGATTTGCAATGGATTAAAAACAATAACAATTTGGATTTAGGGTTTTGTAAAAAGAGATTTTTTTCTACTAAACATAATTTTCGATTATTACACTGAAATAAAAATTATTCGATTAAAATAATACCTAAGTATTAAAATAATAATAATTTTTTAACGACTATTATCAATTAAACATTTACTTGAATCAAATAATTTTTATTTGAGTCAATTAAATTATTCAATTCATATTTTCTTCAAATACTAAAATAATTGGTTTAAATCAGGGACAGTTACCAAACGTTTGTATTGAGTTTGTGTTGTGTTATCAGAACACAACTCAATTCGAATATTGAAATTGTGTTGTGTTCAGAACACAACACAATTCAAATTTTGAAATGTGTTTGTGTTCGAAAAAACACATTTGCTCAAACGCATGTGGCGAGTTCAATTTACTATTGAAATCTGTTTGTGTTCTGAACACAACACTTGATATTTGTGTTCATTTGTGTTGGAAAGAGTCCCTGGTTTAAATACAATTTAATTGATTTAAATAAACATTTTTTTTATTCACAAGTAATCTGTTATTTGAACCAAATAATTTTTTTTCAGTGAAATATTTATTACTAATTATTTATTTAATTATTTCGACTATATAAATAAAGCAAAAGAAATTAAAAAACAATGTTTTAATAATTAAACTTTTTGAAAATTTTGTAATCAAAACTAATTATAAAAATTAATTTCAATTAAGTTTTATACCTAATTAATTTATTTATTATTAACTCAACTAATCAAAAAGCAATATTTATTAATAAATTTTTATTTATTTCATATTTTATATATGATTAAATATTTATTCATTTGCATTAAACCAAGCATTAAATTTGTATTAAAAGCGCACAAGAAAATTATGAATTTAGAAAATTTGATAATGTATTTATTGTGCTTTGGAAAAAGTATGTTAAGATTCTGCTAATCGTCAAGTAATGTAAAGTACCTTGTAATCAGTTCGTGGAAAATACGACGCAATAAAAACGTGATAAGAGTAATAAAAGTTAATAGCAGAATAATACCAACGACCACAAATTGTCAAATTACACGACTTTATACTTAAATGGTATATAAAAGTAATTTTATTTTCTTTTTAATTTGCAATTGTGCGCATATTAAACTCATTTATTTCATTTGTTGTTGAAGATTTTAATTTTGTCATTTATTTTAATTCAAATCGAAATTAAAATTTTAATTGAACATTTTTAATATAGCCACACATTGAAAATTGTTTTCATAACTAAAAAAAGTGTGTAATTACAAACTCTCTTTTGAATTAGTAAAAAACTAAAAATGTTTATTAATTTTGAATTAGTGATTGATTTTTTGCTTTTGAATTAGTGTATTTTATTGATAAATTAATAGAAATTACAATTTGTTGATAAAATTTACTAACACTGACTAATTAATAAACTTTTTTACTAATTCAAAATAGAGATAAAATTTTTCCAATTTAGACAAAAATTTAGAAAATAATTCCAAAGAAAACCCCAAAGACTAAACTTTTAATAAAAGGTTCCAAAAATTGCTTCATATCCTAAAAGTGAGAAATTTTATACCTAATTTTAAATTTATTTTGTAATTTAAAATCTCATATCGGAATAAATATTCACATTTTGATTCGAGAACATTTTTTTAATCACTTTTAAAGAAAAGCTCAAACTTCTAATTCAATCTGGAACTTTTGCACCTTCATCGAAAAAATAAAACGTAAAATTTTCTTTTACGAATTTACAAAATAAAGTAATTAAAAAAACACCGGTTTGATATATATTTGAAACAGAAAAAAGGCTTAGAAGGACGTTTTTTTGTAAATATGAATATAAATATGCGAATATAAAATTATAAACTAATAGTTATAAATTAGGGTTTAGTTTTAAATTAACCATAAGGGCGGTGAGATAGCGAATCCTACTGCAAAAATATTATTATTAAATTATTAATATACGATTGTAAAGACGAGAAAAGTAACGGTTAAGAAAAAATCTCAGTGAAAATATTTTGACTCTAGTTTTAAGAGAAACGAATTACCGTGTACTTGTTCGTCTAATCGTTATAAAAAACTAACGAACGAATTAATGCGAAGGTATACATAATTATATATACTATATATAAATATATATGGAAAACACCTGAGCTCATTTTTGTTGCGTATCAAATTCATCAGTACGCCACTGAAATTGAATTCAGATTTTTTCTGTGATATTGTATTAAAAAAAAAAAGAAAAAAGGCATCAGGAGATTATTAAAATAATGATATCGCTATATTGTATGTTAAACACGATATTATTATGATTAATATTATTGTAAACACCATTATGCTTTTGCGATGTTGAGTTGAATGTTGTTAAAAGAAATGAAAAAGAAAGGACCTACAAAATATGTAATAAAAACAAGAAAACTAAAATATTTCCAATGTGACTATTTTTCCTAAACCGTAAAATCTTTTCCTTCTTTCACTTCAATTTTCTGGTAGAAATAATCGTCGTCTTATTAAAGAAGCTAAAGGTAAAGATGGTTCTTTTTTAATTTTTTTCATCTTTCTCCAAAAATCTCAAAAAAATGTCTTCGTAACTTCAATTTTCTATTATTTAGCAAAAATTAAATTGAAAAACCAGTGAAACCATTGAATTTTATTAAAAAGTAATATTTTTTTGTTAATATTTTTAATTTAATTATGAAACTAACCAAAAAACTCTAAGCTTATTTCTTCTTTCATTTCATCCTTATTTTCCTGAAATACAATTTCAAAATGGAAAACTTTAGAATAATTTAAATTAAACTCTCTGAAGAATATAGTTTTTAGAAAAATGTTGATTTAAATTTTTTAGAAATTAGTTCAATTTTTGAATTATATACTATATCTAATCTAATCTGTCAACCCTATATACTATATAAATGAAAATTTTTCGAATAATCGAAATATCGTAAAATTTAATTGAAAACAATTGAATTTTAGACTTATTTTAAATTGAATTTCTATTTTTTAAATAATTGAATTCTCAAAAGAATTTCTCAATAATACGAAAAATAATTGCATTTAGAAGAATTTTAGTTAAAAATTCTAAGAAATAATTGAATTTTGAAGAATAAAATAAATAAAAAATAAAAGCAATTGAATTTATAAAGATTTTTTAAATGAACTTTCATTCTTTTAAAATGAATAATTGAATTAACAAAAACTTTCTCAAAATTACTAAAAATAATTGATTTAGAGAACGATTTTAGTCAAGATTATCAGAAAATAATTGAATTTTGGAAGAAATGTAGTCAATTAATTAAAAATAATTGAATTCTAGACGAATTTTAAAGAAATTATTCAATTCTAAAGAGTTTTTCTCAAAATTAGCAAAATTTTAATTAATAGAATTCCAGAAAATAATTGAATTTTAGACGAACTTTAAACTAAATTTCCTTTTTTAAAATAAATAATTAAATTATTAAGAATCTTCCTCAAAATTACTAAAAATAATTGATTTAAAGAAGAATATTAGTTAAAAATTACAGGAAATAATTGAATTTTGAAAGAATTGCAGTCAATTAATTAAAAATAATTGATTTTTTTACGAATTTTAAATAAACTTTAATTTTTTTAACTTAAATTATCGTATTATTATAGAAAACTTTCAAAAATCACTAAAAATAATTGATTTAGAGAAGAATTACAGTTGTAATGTTTATAAATAATTGAATTTCAGAAGTTTTAAAATTGTAAATTTAAAAAATTTGAATTCTCGAGGAAAAATAAATAACAAAAGATATTTAAAATAATTTAACAAAATTACTGAAGCATTGATATAAATAATTTAATTTAGAAATTCTAAAAAAACTTACGTTTTCTGAAAAATTTTAATTAAATTTTCTTTAATCGCAAAATTTTCAAACAATTGAAAATTTCGTCAAATTTTTTTTTTTTTGAAATAAATTTTATATTTTAAAGAAAATTACGATTCTTAAAAATAGTCTTCTTTACATTTCTCTTTTTTACTGAACTTCTTTCTTTTTATGTAATAGTAGAAATTAAAAACTTTATTATTTCAAACGTCAGTCGAATCTGGACATAAGGGGAAAAAAAACTATATAAATTGAGGTGCACCAATTTCTCATTTTCCAAGGAGAGAAATTGGAGACTTTCTTCGGCAAAGTTTCCAACGACATGGTCGTTAAATCCTTGATGAGACAAGTTACAAGGGGACAAAGATCGAGGGGTATTATGAATTAAATTTAACTGCAAACTAGACTAATATTTCTGTACTTTTTATTCTCCGATTTTCGTTTATAAAATTTAGAGCATGCGATATACTCTATATTATATTTAACTTTTTTCCCAGTGGAAGAGTTAATAAAATTTTCCAGACTGATGAAATAGTAAATAGGTTTCTTTCCTCTCTATTAAAATTATACTTTAGTAAAAAAATGAATACGTTCATCATATGTAAAATTTAAAAGAAAGAAATAAATTGTTAAAAGTCGGTTTATTTTAAGATTTAAAGCGTTTTTTTAATACATATTTTACATATTATATATATATTTTACGTTTGCCTCTTTTCATTTTATATAACAGAGGTATGAATTCTTTGTCATTCGTATATAATAATGGATTCTAAAAGAAAATGAAATTTAATTCTACTTTAACTGAATGAAAAGTTGGAAAATGAATATATGGACTTGTCATATGAGTTGAAGGGGCATGGAATGTACATGTAGGAAAGTTGGTAAGAGAAGGGGCTAACAGAACATATATAGTTTGTAGGAAAAAGTTAGTCTCTTTCCATCATCGAAATCCCCAAAGGTTCTTCGATAACGTGGTCTTTGCCACTACTATTAACCTCCTCATCTCCCTTGTTTGGGTCTAGAACTTTATTTCAAAGGACTTTTTTTATTTATACTTTTATAAATAATTCAATTTTCGTTCATAAATCTTTCACGTTACAACGAGAAGAGAATTTATTTTCGATTCAAACAATGTTACTTGGCTATCGTCAAAATAAATATTTATTTCGACCAAATCATTTTTTTCAAAATACTGTTGAAAGAAAGTATTTTTTATTTAGAACTAAAAATTAATTTTATTTTAATTTATTTTAATTTCACCCAATACAAATTGCTTATAAAGATAAAAACAAATTATGTGTTTCCCTGACTTCTTCCTGATTTCCATCAAAAATCATTTTTTTACCCTCATATATCCCATATGAAAAGTCTCATTTTGAGGTTTAAATTTTTGTCAGGGAAAGTCGCGCAGGTTCATCCTGAAATTTTTACAAGTATTTAACTACATTCAAAAGATTTTAATTAATATTTTTCAAACGACAACTTTATATTTTCATACTTTCTAAATTAAATTATTCATAGGTACTTGAATAATTTTTGTTAAAGAAATATTTAAATACTCATTCTTATTAATTTCTCTACAGGAATTAAAATTTTTTAAAATATTAATGTAAAAGATTTCTAAAATTTAATTCTATATTGCTGTAAAAATTACAACTTAAAAGAACATTTTTTAAAAATTTTTAAGTAAAATTATTCGAAACATACACTGAGAAAACATTATAGGTACTTAATTCAAATAGAAAAATAATTTTATGTGATTTTGTTTAATTGAAATTAGTTTGTAAGCTTAATCACAATATATAGAAAATATCTATTGCTTTGATTCAAAAATATTATTTGTTTGGCCAGTGATTGACCAGAAAATCTGGCAAGTGATTAATTAGAAATGTAACGCGCTGCTTTAGCAGTCACTGGTTAGATTATCTGGCCAGTGACTGACCAGTAACTAGCCAGTTTTCTGCTCAAAATCTAGAATAAAATATAATTTTTCCTGGCTCTTTTTATTTTGTTTATAATTACATATTTATTTATATTTTTGTGATTATTCAAATATTTAAGACTAATGAACAATAATTACTCTACCAATAACACTTAAATCTAAGAATTAAAAATTCGAACGCATGGGAGATCGAAACCCTAGACCCTGGAGACACAACGCATGTGCGTTACCACGCAGCCACGGTGACTAGATAGTAACTTAGCATAACTACAAGTTTAAGAACTCAAGTTCTATTCCCATTGTGACCAGAATTTCTAGCCAGTGACTTGTCAGAAGTAATGATCAGAATTCATGACCAGATAAACTGTTTAGTCACTTGTCAGAGACTTGACGGCTTATCTTGTCAAAATTTAGAAAAATGTAAACTTTGGTAATGTGACAGTGAAACGATCATAACTTTTAAATAAAGTTACTTTAGACTTTTCTGTTTTTAACCGTATGGAACATAAAAATTATTTTTAATATCTTCCCGCGTGGAAATGAAAGTACGGGCAAAGTCCAGCAAAGTCCACACAGAAAAAAATGCGAATGGTAAAAACAACCACATTTGTGTAGTTAGAAAAAAAGTAGTTAAAACTACCATATTCAGCAGCATTTTAACTACACTTCCTCAGTTAGTGGAACCAAAATGAAGTAGTTGGTTTTATGTAGTTAAAATAACTACTTTACGTAGTTGAAATAACTAACAGATGCTTGTAAATGGCTCAACTATAGTGTAGTAGTAAAAACTATTGTTAAAAATAGTTAACTTTACTATTGTGGTAGCAAAAATAACTATTTTGTATTAGTTGCAAACAAAATGAGACTTACTGTTTTTATATAGTAAATACAACCTCTGAAAGTTGTTAATTGTATGATTTATGTAGTTAAAACAACTATTTCTTAGTAGTTGCAGAGAAAGAAAGAAATTTACTGTTTTCATATAGTAAAATCAATTGTTGAAAATAGTTATTTTTACTATTTATGCAGTTGAAAAGATCATTTTTTTCTACAGAGAAAAAACGTGAGTGGTAAAAACATCCACATATGTGCAGTTAAAAAAATGTAGTTAAAACTACCATATTCAGCAGCATTTTAACTAAACTTCCATAGTTAGTGGAACTAAAAGTGAATAGTTGGTTTTATGCAGTTAAAATTACTACTAGACGTTATGATTGTGAATAACTCAACAATAGTGCAGTAGTTAAAAGTACTGTTAAAAATTGTTATCTTCGGAATTTCTGTAGTAGAAATATCCATTTCTTGCTATTTGCAAAATAAATTAAAGCTTACTGTTCCAAAGAGTGAAAACAACCGCTGGAATTTGTTATTTTTATGTTTAATGTAGTTAAAAGAACCAATTCTTATTAGCTTTTGATAATTTATCTCTATGGTGGTAAGAAACATTTATTTTTATAACTACAAAAGTCATAAAAGTAACAATTTTTATGTTATTTTTACTATATGAAAATAGTAAGTTTAATTTTTTTATAACTAGTAAAAAGTGGATAATTTTACTACAGAAATTCTGAAAATAACTATTTTCAACAGTACTTTTAACTACTGCACTATCGTTGAGTCATTTAAAATCATATGCTAGCTACATTTCAACTAAGTCCTTGAGCTCAAAAAATTAGTTACTGCAACTAAACGGAGTAGTTATTATGACTGAATCTAAGAAGAATGTCCTCAAGTACAATGCCAGTCATCGTAGCGTGCGAGCGTGGTTAGGTGGTTAGGTTATCGGTTTGCGAATGTTAGGGTCGTGCGTTCAATCCCCGGCGTTTGGGGATTTTTCTCTGTTAGGTGTACAAGAATTTAATATATAAATTATATATGAACAAAAATAGGTAAGAGAAAATATAAAAAAAATGGACCTCAATAATAATAAAAAACAAATAAATAATTTCATTTTACTACTTTTAATAGTTAATTTAACTATTTTTTACAGTTGTTACAACTACAATTTGTTACGGGCGCCTATGGGAACTATGAAAATTAAGTTACTGCAACTAAATGAAGCAGTTAGTATGACTAACAACAAATAGTTAAGATAACTGTTTTAGTAGTTAAATTTACTGTAAAAATGGTATTTATTACTACATTTTACAGTTAGACTAACTATTCTGGCATAGTTCATTTTACTAAATAATGTTACGGGCGCCTATAGGAACTACAGGAAATAGTAAAAAAGTAGTCAAATTTACCATATTTTTTTTTGTGTGCATCAAAGTACAGAATTGTATGGGCAAAGTACAGTAAAGTACGGCTAATGAGCGTTTCCCATACTTTGAGATGTACATGGTTAACAACGATATTTAAAGTACGGGGACAGTTCGGCAAAGTACGGGATCAAGAAAATAGGATTTTCGGGAATATTTTCGAATAGAGAACTACACCAAAGTATTAGAGGCCAGATTTTTGGAAAATATTAAATCAGAAAATTCAAAATCTAAATCTTTAGAGTTCGGCAAAGTACGCGAAAGTACAGCAAAGTATGGGAGAGTAAAAAAATAGTTTTTTTTTACTATTAAATCTAAAAATTGAAATTCTGAATTTTTGAAGTTCGGAAAAGTACGGGAAAGTACAACAAAGTATGGGAGAGTAAAAAAGTAGTTTTTTTTGAAATATCAAATTAGAAAAAAAAATTCTAATTTTTTGGAGTTCGGCAAAGTACAGAAAAGTACAGCAAAGTATGGGAGAGTAAAAAAATAGTTTTTTTTTAATAATTAAATTAGAAAAAAAAAATCTGAATTTTTAAAGTTCAGCAAAGTACAGAAAAGTACAGCAAAGTATAGGAGAGTAAAAAAGTGTTTTTTTGGGAATTTTAATTAAGAAAATTTAAAATCTGGATTTTTGGAGTTCGGCAAAGTACAGAAAAGTACAGCAAAGTATGGGAGAGTAAAAAAATAGTTTTTTTTTTACTATTAAATCTGAAAATTGAAATTCTGAATTTTTGGAGTTCGGCAAAGTACGGGAAAGTACAACATAAAGTATGGGAGAGTAAAAAAGTAGTTTTTTTTGAAATATCAAATTAGAAAAAAAAATTCTAATTTTTTGGAGTTCGGCAAAGTACAGAAAAGTACAGCAAAGTATGGGAGAGTAAAAAAATAGTTTTTTTTACTATTAAATCTGAAAATTCAAATTCTGAATTTTTGGAGTTCGGCGAAGTACGGGAAAGTACAGCAAAGTATAGGGGAGTAAAAAAATATTTTTTTTTTGAAATAATAAATTAGAAAATAAAATTTTGATTTTTTCGAGATCGGCAAAGTACGGGAAAGTACAGCAAAGTATGGGAGAGTAAAAAAATAGTTTTTTTTTACAATTAAATCTGAAAATTTAAAATCTGGAAAAAAATAATAAAAAAAAAGTGACTTAACTATTCACTTATTGGCTGACTTTACCTACAAAAACCAATTTTTTAACTGTCCGGTACTAGGGGACAAGCAAACCTCAAAATTATGTTATTTTATACTAACACCGTTAAGAAATTAAGAAAAACTTTTACAGTCTGGGAATTATAGTTAAACCCTCTCTTTAATGCAAGTTGAAATAAACACGTAAGCACAAAACTATAGTAGTAATCGCACTTTGAAATTTATACGATACAACGTCTTCTCGCTAAAAAAAAACAATTTGGTGCTCTCATCGTGGTCATTCGCGTTATTGACAAACCGAGCACTCTGATTCTTTATTATTACGTTCTTCTGTGACTTTTTTGACAATTTTTTAATCCGATAATTTGTCATTTGTTGAAGAACTATAGAAGTGTCCGGCGCTAGGTGCCGTCCGGCGTTAGGGGACTTCCCCCTAATTGTATTTTTTTGGTATATTTTATTAAAATTAGTAGATATATTAAAAATAATTGAATTTTATCGAAAAATTTCATTATTTACGGAAATAATTGAATTCTTGCGAAAAAATGTCTTTAAAAATCCAACCGTTAATATGATTTACGGTTTAGATAAATAGTAACTGTTAATTAATCGAATGGATGAATTTAGCGGCAAAATTCATGAGAGAAGATGGATCATCAGCAATGTAAAAGAAGAATAAATTAGAAAAGGGTCAAATGTTGGTTTGAAGCAGTAAATGGTTTGGAATTCGAATTGCAATTTCTAACCGCTTAGCTCTCCTACCGTGGTTAGTCGAAATTCGTAACGGACCACACCGCACACAGCTTTTCTCCATTGATTTTCCCCAACTGCCAAAGGCAAAACAATTTGCGAGTCCTACGAAATTTCACAAAAAAATGATTTAAAAAAAACAAAAAAAAATATTCTCGTTTCCATTTTAACGAATTTGTCCTTCATACACGATTTTTCGTTTCTATTTTTTTATTCACGACTGATGAGATTAGTTTGTTAAAAAAACTGATAAAAAAAAGGTGCAGCCAAAAAAAACTTTTATTCATACATTCATTTACCATATTCCATTCAGTTTATAAACAAATTACTTAAGACAATTTTATTATTTCAATATTCGAATTTCGTTAAATATAAGAAAAAAAAAATAAAAAAGTAATAAAAATAAATATTAAAATCAGTTCCGATACATTCGAATTAGAACTAATATTATAAGTTCGCTGACTAAAAAAGTAGAAGAAAATTGCGTATTTTTTTGTAAGCTTAAAGTTTGGGAAATTGTTACGTTATAGAGGAAAAGAACGCCCCTAAAAGCAAATTACACAGTTATTGCTGTATTTCCAATGTTTGTATCCGAGAGATAAGATTTTATATCGTTTCGAAAATACTCTTTATTATATTATATGTTTATGTAGTTATGTATTTCATGGGCCAGGAGCAAAGTTGCAATTTCCCGAAATGTAAATCTTCGAAATCACATCTGGCTCCCTTGAATCTCTACCTTAAGTATACAAATAATGTAACTTCGAATGTACTTTGCTAAAACTCTAAACTTGAATTGCTTAACCTTTCATAATCCCACATACATATATGTATAAACATATATGTAACTAAAAATCACATATGATTCACTTGCCAGAAAAATACTTTTTTCTTTTTTCATCTTTTTGCTTTTCAAACATAAAGTACAATGTATTAAATTTAGAAACAAATAACTAAAAAAAATCCAAAAATAGAAAAAGAAAAAAAAATTTGAAAAAAAATGTAGTTTTTAAAGGTTTCTTTCAAAATTAATACAGTTTTTAATTCTTTTTCTCATTCGGATATTAAAACTTCAATTCTAAGTTTTTGTATAAGTACAAAATTAATTACAATTCTTACAAAATTTAATTATTCCTTTAAATTTCTACTGTAACTTATTCAAAATTTAATTATTTTTCGGAATTTTTAACTAAAATTATTTTCTAAATCAATTACTTTTTGTAATTTTGAGAAAAATTTATAAGAATTTAATTCCTATTTATTAAAGAAAGTAAAGTTTACTAATTAAATTTATTTAAAATTCAATTATTTTTAATTAATTGAATGCAATTCTTCCAAAATTAAATTATTTTTCGGAGTTTTCAACTAAATTTTTTTTCTAAATCAATTACTTTTAGTTATTTTGAGAAAAGTATATATAAAGATTTAATTATTTATTCAAAAAGCAAAGTCTACTTACTAATTAAATTGGTTTGAAATTCAATTCTTTTGAAGAATTTTTAATTAAAATTATTTTCGAATTCAATTATTTTTATTAATTTTTGGACATTTTTTTCAGAATTTAATTATTTATTTAAAATAAAGGAAAGTTCACATAAAATTCATCTAAACTTAAATTATTCTCAATTAATGAACTGCAACCAAAATTCATTTATTTTCTAGAATTTTAAACTAAAATTCTTTTCTAAATAAATTCCTTTTATTAATATTGGGAAAATCGCTTAAGAATTTAATTATTAGAGGTGTGCAAAAAGCTCGAAGCTTGATAGAGCTTTTTTGAACTTTTCATTTTTTGAGCCGAGCCGAGCTGTATAAAAAGCTCGAATAATTTCGAGTGCTCAAAATTACTAAATTACTAAATTCAATAAAATTATTTAATTGTTTTAAATAATACATTATTTAGAAATTAAGTTTTAATAAACATTTAATTCAATCTCAACATGGCGAAATCTAAAAATTGTTTAAACTAAAAATAAATACTAATTTACTAAAATTAGTAAAAATTAGTTGTTTAACTGATTAAAGAAATAAATACCCTACAAAATTTAAGTTAAACAATTTTACTTCAATATGATGAAATTTAATTAGTTTCAATATTTTTTTAAGTTAATAATTTAGTAACTAAACTTAGTAATAAACAATTAAATATTACAAATACTAATTATAATGTAAATTAGAAAATACTCCACATTTCCAAAATTTATTTGTAAGTAATTTAAGTTGACTAATTTCGAATTGTTTGTTAAAAATTTTTTATCCCATTTTTTTTTATCTCAATTTAATGTAAAAATCTTTGGAAATTTCTCAAAGGGTTGAATTTTTGAAATTTAAAATCTTACGAAAAACTAACAGTGTTTCCATCTATTTGAAAAACTTAAAACTATAATCCCACTCTAAAAAGTTTAAAATTCAAAACGCCTACGTATATTTTTTGAAGGGTCCCAATCGTAAGGCCCGCGCTAATGAGTTTTTCCGCCTTCTTTTTCCACGATTTGACAAAACAGAAAATTTGCCAGCCCACACTCCTCCACCAGGAAAATTGACCCCCAACTTGAAAATTTTTGGAAGGGACTAAAATATAAAAATTGGAACACTTGCAAAAAGCGACACATTCGTTTTTTACTCGTTTCGACACAGTTATAAGGGACCGTCCATAAATTACGTAAGGCATTTTTCTTAAATTTTGACCCATGCACCCACGTCTGTAAGGCTCCGTAAGATTTTGAACCACCCACCCCCCCTATCTTACGTAAGTTTTTGCTGAAAATGGTCAAAAAATTAAAAAAAAACATTTTTGCAGACTAGAAAAATACTGAAAAACATAGTGTATTTTTAAACAAATTATTGAAACATCTGCTATTTTTTTATTTTAGTCGATTTTTCATTATTGGTGGTAGATTTCTATGTAAGACACCTTCCTTTTTAAAAAGCAATTTGGATTTTTTGTTTCCGATTTGTCAATCTTGAGATAAACTGTTCGCAATTGGACAACTAACTTTTTGGAGTTTCGATCTGGATGCTGTCTGCAAATTATGATATTAAATAAAGATTAAAAACAAACCATTATTTTTATTCTCCAAATATGTACTAATATAGGCAAAAAAGTTTTTTAAATATTTATAATAAAAGACCTAAGAAAAAAATTTTTTAAATTTGGTCTTTTAAGAGCCTTCTAAAGTGTAGTAAGTAGTACCTTAATGCAGAAATTTTGCTTAATATTAACATCTTTGGCATTGGGACGCGTCGCGTCTTCGTTCCGTTTTGGCTCATTCTGGAACGACCCTATCATAGCTTGAGAATTTCCGAAAATGGAATAGTTTAAGAAAATATATCTTACGTAAGAAATTCGTTTAACCAGGTATCCACCCATGTAAGTTAACATAGAAAAATTGTCTACCCCCCCCCCCACCCACAATGACCTTACGTAATTTATGGACGGCCCCTAATTTCATTTACCACAATTCAAATATTCAAAATTTTACAAAGTTTTAACAAGTTTGAACTAAATCCAAGTTTCAAAATTTTAAACAAGTTTCCAAAGTTTTCAAGCAAGTTTTCCAACTTTTTAAACCTAAAAAAAAGTTTAAAGTTAAAAAGTTTTAACAAGTTCTCAAAGTTAAAAAGCTTTCAACAAGTTTTTAAAAAGTTTTAAACTAGTTTTCAAAGTTAAAAAGCTTTTAACAAGTTTTTAACAAGCTTTAAAGTTTAAACAAGTTTAAAACAAGTTCTTAACAAGTTCTACAACTACAATAATCTTGAGGAGAAATTACCAAGGATTTGACGACAAGTTACTTTGCTGCCCGTTTTATTTCGCTGATTTAATAAAATTTCTGTTAAAAAGTATGTCCAATAAATAAAAACTTGTACATTTTACTCATTGTTTTGCATTCAATTTACACACATTTTTTTTCATTTCTCTACTTTTTATTTTTCGTCAGAAATAGAAACTTGTTAAATCGAGTTTTACGATGACATTATTACAATTTTTTAGGGTTTTGAAAAGCGTGGTTTTGAGAATATATAATTGCTAACCTTATTTTTTTAAGTGCGTAGATTATATATTTCAATTCTCTTTCGTTAGCTTCTTTTCTTCCTTCTTTAAAACTTCTTTTTTTACACAATCAAAGACAATTTAGTTAATCAAAGTTTCTAATACTAATAATTTCCCGAACTATTGGACTTTTAGTCTAGGTTCACATATCTAGTTAATAATTTATTATTAACTATTTTTAAACTATGTTAAATATCTTTGGACGTAACACATCGAGACGGCTCGGGCTCGGCAATTCGAGCTTTTTGTACACCTCTATTAATTATTTATTTTAAAAAAATTAAAGTTAATTTTAAAACGTTGTAAAATTCAATTGCTTTTATTTAATTAACTGTAATTCTACGAAATTATATTATTTTCTAAAAAGTTTAAGTAAAATTAGACAAAAAATTAAGTATTTTCTGGAAATTTTTACTATGAAATTGTTCTCTAAATAAATTTTGAGAAAGTTTTCTAATAATACGATTACAGTAGGATCTTTCAATAGTGCAGTCGTCGGGAATATTGTGCACTGTTCGAAGCAAGCAAAAACTAAAACTTTCAGGTCCGTGTCAAGAAAATTAAGGGTCCCCCACTACTAAATACCGGGCACCACTAAATTATACTAAATAATCAAATGAGCGACGGCACTATATTTGACGTCACAGATTCCCTTTCCCTTTGCCCCTCGAAACCCCTTGTCTACTCAACTCATTAATGACTGCACTGTTCAGAACTGCACTATTCAAAGATCCTACTGTATTTTACTTAATAAAAATGTTCATTTAAAATTCGTCTAAAATTCAATTATTTCCAATTAATTACTTGTAATTCTTCCAAAATTCAATTATTTGCCAAAATTATTAACTTATATTCTTCTCTAAATCAATTATTATTTTAGTAATTTTGAAAAATATTTTTGAAAATTCAATTATTTTTATTTACAAGAATAGAAATTACAACAAAATATGAGTTATGACTAAAATTAAATTGTTTTCAAATAATTGACTGCAATTCTTCCAAAATTTAATTATTTTATAGAAATTCCAAATGTAATTTTTCAATACTCAATTATTTTTTAAACTTTTTAGCTTAAATTCTTTTCTAAATCAATTATTTTTACTAATTTTTTGAAAGATCTTTGAGAATTGAATTATTTCATAATAAAAAAAAAATTTATGTTAAAAATGCAATTTTATATTCAATTTCTATTAATTCAATTTAACAAAATCTCAATTATTTGGAAATTTTCATTGAATTTTACAGTTTGTTACGGCCGAACTTCGTAACTTTTTATATTGTTAGGGTTTCGTGGCCCATGGCCGAAAGCCTTATAGTTTCACTTTGGCGTCCGTCCGTCCGTCTGTCCGTCGTAATTTGGGGCACTATAGATCCCAAATCAGTCAGTCATCAGTCTTAACCACAATGGTTTATGATAACCATTATTGGACAAATAGTCGACAATGCACATGGTTCGACAATTTTTTTTAAATATTATTAAATTATAATAAAATATCTATAAATACAAAATATAAATAAAATAAAATATAAAAATAAATTAATACAAAATATTTTATACCTATACAGATAATTTCAGTATTGGATTGCAATTTCAAAATGATAGTCAAATTCAAATTTTAAATGAAGATACCATGGATTTAATCAACTTGTTAATTGGTGGAGAATCAATTTATAGAAATTAATTGTACATTAATTAAACATCCATAGTTTTTCTTTTTAAATGCCACGAAACCCTAGATGTAGGCGTTTTGCGCCTGCTTCTCTTCCAATTTTTAATATCTTTTTAATTATACTTAAACTAAAATTACATGCAACAATTACACACAACATGCGATTTTGTTAAACATAATAAAAAAATTTACACAAAAACAACCCTTTGTAATTTTACAAAAGGGACATTCTTCTTTTTGAATATCTTAATCCAAAATATTTTAATCGGATAAAGATCTAATTCTATATAAATAATAGATTTAATGGAATTTAACATTCCTTTAAGTTTCATAATTTTAAAGTAAAAACTTAAGAATATAATGCAGTACTTCTTAATAAATTCCTTTCTTTCACAAACAGCTTTTTAACTCTTTTGAGAAATGGTTAGAAATTATCAAAGGCAAGCAATTAGCTCAATATAAGGAGTGGTGCATCCAAGCCACCGAACTCGGATCACGCCACTGCCTAAATCTGCAAGGTTGCAGAAATCGGCTTAGCAACAGCCACGTTAATTATGAATTCTCCCACTAAATCGTCTTTCAATAAAATTGATTGACACAGGGAAATCTGGGCAGTTTAAGCCAGGCCGTTGTAGCCTGTAGTTGTAGCCGGCATTTTTGGGCCAGGCAAATCTAAGTCCGGCAAATTAGCCGTGTTTGTATAAAAACGATCTCAGAAGTTTAAAGAAATTAATAAGAAGTTTGTTAAGAAAAGTGAATTTAATTGAGAAAAATATAAATAAATAAAAGTAAAAAAATTGAATGAAAAATATGAATTGAAAAATATATAATTGAAATATAAAGAATAAAATAAAGTGATATAATTAAAAAGATAAAAGAAATAAAAGAAAATATTGAAAATAAAATAAATGAAATTGAATATAAAAATTTGTGGAATAAACATAAAGGAATTTGTGAAAGAAATATAAAAGAATTAAAGTGATCAAAGTAAAGTAAAAGACTCTTATATAAAAAAGGAAAATAAAGTATTAAAGTTCCCAGTGAAATATCAATCTAGTGAACCTAGATTTGGTATTTCCTGAATTTTTCGGAAAAACATCGTGAAGCAGGTATAAAGACAAGACACATTCATTGGATTCATATTACCAAGGAAGAATCACCGAGTAGTGAGTAAAGATCTTACGTGTCACAACACACACTAATATTCCATTCACACATCCTAATTATTTTCCTATCTTCTCATTTTACTCAAGAGTAGGGTTCTCAACCTCTTAGTTGAATCAATACGTGAGTTAAAGTTTTAAAAATTAATCTTTTAAAATTAAATATTAAATTTCTAAATCCTACTTTAACACAGTTAAAAGTTCAACTAAATTAAAAAAAATCATTTTTTCTATAAGTAAATTATTTTGAATAATTTTTAGAAAATTTTACAAGATTCATAAAATTTTCAACGGTAACTTTCTAATTTCTTGTAGGTAGTTAACGTGAAAAATTGAATTCAATGAATGTTTAAAATTTTCAATATTTTCAGAGTTCACTAAAAAGTGAAATTTTTGCAAAATAATACAAGAGATACCAGCGTTTAAATTTGTTTATAGGTCAAACCCTTTGCGAAATAGAATATCTTAAATATTCAACTTAAATCCATATTTAAGATAATTACATTTAGAAACTCAATACCAAATTTCATGATTTAATAAAAATTAATATTAATATATTGGTAATAAATATTCATTTCGTGGAAATTATTATACATATATTCTCTTTAAAAATATAAAAACTTTCGTTATAATATACACTATATATATTATACATTATACAATATACATTATAATATACACTAAAATAGTGCACATTGGTTTGTTAATACATTCTGTAAAATTAAATTCCAATGTCTAAAGTTTCAAAGAAATGTCTTTAATCCAGAAAATTGTTTACCTCTGTACTTTCGAGGAGGTAATGCAAACTTAAGAAATTTACGACGTTAAAGAAGTTGTGACGGGGTACTTACGACTTCCGTTATACAAGGACTTACTGGTAAGTGCATGCAGTTCAGCGAAGTTTACCCCCTATAGGAAGTTGAGGTGTAATCCGTGAAGTGGTTCTTTAGAAACGCAGCTAACAACTGTATCACGCACCTCTGAAAAAATATCAATTTAATTAATTATTTGCTAATTATAACTTATCTTTCATTTCCTGTTTTTAAAATTTTTAATCATTTTAATTTCTTCTACCAATTTCAATCATTCAAGCATAATATTTTTTTATGAATTTCATTAAAGATTAAAAAAACGTTCTTTTTCTTTAAAAATAAAACCAAAAAAATTGGAAACAAAATTTGTTAATATTTGTGGTTGTACTTTTTAGTTTTGGAAGAATAAAAAAAACGGAAAGTAATGAAAAAAAGTTTGTTTACAAGCTTTCTAAATTTTTACGGAATCGAAAAGCATAGATTTCAGGGTTGTGATATAAAACAGTCTTAACTCTGTTAAGTACCCGCCCACACCGACCGTGTCTTATCGAAGGAACACTGTTTTGATCCTCAAGTTACCGTGCCGTGGCATAACAATTACCCTATTATTTTCCATTCTCTCTGACACTTGTGAGAGCCTATACCAGCCATTTTAGTCCATGATACTTTCTGTTTTCCGGCTTACGTGATAACCAATATAAAAAACGATCGAATATCATTATCGTCAAATTAATACATAGTGTCTTATTGTTATTTCCCTATTTCATGTTATTTATGGCTAAATTACCATTGATCAACAATTAATTAAGCCTAGAAACTACAACTGGGGTACAAAAATACCCCAAACATTGATTTGTTGATAGAATATTGATATTTAGTGCAAAATAACTTTATTATAGGTCATTTTATTCTTTTTTTTATACAGAAGAAGAGTTTTTTGATGGGATAAAAAATATGGTCAAAAAATTATGCGATAATTCTTTCTTAAATAGTTAATTCACTTTTTGTTCAGATTTAGAGACTAATGACATAGTTTCATAATAAAATTATAAAGACAGTTTCGTAGTTTTTCTAAGGATATCAAATTGAGACAAAACAACGGATAAAAAATGTTGCTTCGCAACACTTTTGATTCGTTTTTTGCCTCAATTTTGACATCCTTAGAAAAACTGTGTTCAAAATACAAAAACACATGTAGCAAATAATCAACAAAGAATTAAAAAATTAAAAAATATTAACATGTATACATTCCAATAAGAGTAGTATTTTTAAAAGAAGTTTTTAAATTAAAGTAGACTTTAATTCGCTCGAATTAGAAACGAAATTAGAAGCTTTCTGAGAGGATCACAGAAAATCTCTTCGTCTTGGAAAGTCCATCAG
This sequence comes from Leptopilina syphax, assembly GCA_032872505.1. Taxonomy (NCBI): domain Eukaryota; kingdom Metazoa; phylum Arthropoda; class Insecta; order Hymenoptera; family Figitidae; genus Leptopilina; species Leptopilina syphax. The sequence goes on along the minus strand of CM065469.1, from coordinate 24,736,255 downwards.
AGGATGCGAGAAAAAGAAGAAGATAAACCCTAAGAGTTTCCAAGAAACGTTTAGATGTACATACCAACTTGACGAAGTTACTTTAGGAATACTGGATGCTGTGCGATCTGAAAGCACGTTCACCGCTTTGAGTGAAATATACACACTCACCGAGAAAATAGTTTGCGGTTTGCAACTAAAAATTTTCTTGCGTTTAAAAATTTTGGCTACTTTTTTCATTAAAAAATACACTCAGGAAAATATTAATTAAGGTAATTAAAATTTGTCTGAATCAAGTTTTATTCGACTTTTACACTTTTTAAAAAATTAACCTTCCAAAACAAAAGAATGCGAATGTTTTGTGGTTAATTTTCCAATTTCCTTCTCTAAAATCTGTGCAACGACTGACATATTTTTAAATATAATTTGAACCCTAAAGAGCACCACTTTGACATAAGTGGGAATAATTTCTTTATTTTAAATAATGTTGTAATAAGAAAAAAATCGAAAATCAATTACTTCGCTTTTGAGAAAAGTCACATTTTAGACGAAATTTTAATTTATTTAATGTTTTCGCTTTATTAATGTTATTTTTTTACTACATATTTGAAATATTCATGAAAAAATAAATCATTTCCACATATTATATAATTTTTTATCTTTTGGTAGAACAGAGAAAAAAGTGTTTCAAAAGTCCTCTGCATTTGAAAACGTTAAATCTAAAAAAACCATAACTTTCATAATTTTGATCAAATAAAAAAATAAAAAAACACGTATTTACTTATTTTTCATATAGAATTCGAAAAAAATTGTTTCAATCAAAAAAAAAATTTGAGTGAAAATTACACTGAGAAATACAGTATTGGTATTCTCCACATACATATTACTGTATCTCACATACATATGGGGGCGTCCATAAATCACGTGACTCAAAATGGGGGGTGGGGGGTTAGGAAAATTATCACGGTTGATCACCTGGGGGGTAGGGGGCTTCGCACATGATCACGTGATATGAATTAACTCTAAATTTTCAATGAAAGCTTAATTTGAGATTTGGCCGATTTTTCATATTCAGCATCTCAATGGGTATAAATAAAAATATTAATGACATGATTATTAAATTTTATATGAAATATATATATATATATATATATATATATATATGGGTGATTCTACAAACGAAGGACGAAAATCAAGAAAATTTGGACACAACATTTTTTTCTCATTTAAGGTCTGAAAAGTATTTTAACTTCAAGTTAATGGTACTAATAAAGACATCCATAAGTGGCCAAACAAAATATTAAAAATTACAAAAGTTATGGTTATTTATAAACAATTTATCCAGAGAATTAAAATCGTGTCAAGAAAATTCACATTAACATAAAAATTAATGAATGGATTTTTATAAAATTGGTTACTCGGGGGTTTACGGGGTTGCTGATTAAGAATCCAATGTCAGTTTTTCAAAATTAAAAATGGCGGATCCAATATGGCGGACGACTTTTGAAAAAACTTATCGTATTCGTCTAAAAATCGTTACCCGGGGGTTTTCGGGGTTGCTGATTAAGAATCTAATTAAATGAATTTTTAAAAAATTGTTCGATATTTATTAAATTTGATTTTGTAAAATATATTTAAATGTTAAATAAGTTATTAACCTAGAGGAAAAGTTAGAACTAACAATTTACAAGTTACCACCATTTTCGCAACTTTTGAATCAGATAGTTCAAGATTATTTAAAATACGGTATACTTGATGCATACGGAAATTTCAGAGGACTGAAAAGAAATCGAATACTAAATACTTTGAGTACACCTCTAGTTTTTAACGTTGAGTTTAATTTTGAATTTACTTTTTAATAATTTATTAATTTATTTTTATTTAATTTATTTAACTAACTAATAATTAATAATAATAAATTGTAATTCATTAATTAATTATGATTATTAAAAATTATTTAAAATTTATTTATTTATTTTTATACATCTATGAACTATAAATATAGTAGTAGAACTAAAAACATAATTTAATTGTTTAAACAAATTGTAAAAACAATGGTTAATTTGAAAAAAAGTTGACCTCGGATTGGTAATAAGCGAAACAGAAAATCACCGAGTAACGATTTTCAGACGAATATGTTAAGTTTCTCCAAAATCGTCGGCCATATTGGATCCGCCATTTTGAATTTGAAAAATTTTAAAAACTGACATTAGGTTCTTAATCAGCAACCCCGAAAACCCCCGAGTAACGATGTTTACGAGGATCAATAAAAGTCATCGGTTTAATTAATTTTTGTTGTAATTTAATTAATAATTGTTTTTAACAAATTACGGATAGTCTATTTGTTTCTATAAGCACAATTTCACAAATCATAGAATTGTAAAAGTAAGTTCAAGTGTCTAATAATAAAGAACTACTTTGATTTTAGTGGGCTAAACTTTATTCATATAAAAAAATACTTATTCCATTTGTTTGTTTATGTCAATATAATTATTTATGCGAAATGAAAATTGAAAATTCAGTTATAGCAATTTCTTGTAAATTTAATTAGGATTATTTTAAGACCAGAAAATCGAACAATAGTTGAAAATTGTTAGTTTTACGCTATATAGTTTACATCCTATCTCAAAAGTGCCAGACGAATGAGAACCAGACGAATGAGAATTTGGCATTTTTTGTTTAAAAAATAGAAAAATAACATTAAATGGAAAAATCCTTCAGTTCTATCTTATAGAGAATAATAATCTACAAAATATAAGTCTATAGAATAACCAAAAAATAAAATATTTTTTTAAAAAATGTATGCCAGACGAATGAGAATTTGTCTGGTCACAACACAATCTCCGTCACAAATTGAGAAATCTTGGTTAATAGATTAGAAGATTCAATAAAACCCGATTGGTATCACATTTAGTTTAGTTTAATTAACAACTACACTAGAAAAACAAAGTTTAAATTTTAACCTGATTTTGGGGTAAATATTCGCTGCAACAAATTTTCACCTAAGTGAGGGCGCCACTTTCTATGTGAATTAGCATTGGTTAAAATTCCCCGCAACAAAATTTATACTCTCTTTTTTTCTGTGTACAACGAACAGTCACTTCTTCATCAGAATGTTGATTTTTAATAATTTTTACATTTTTTGCACTGCCAGACGAATGATAACAAATTCAGGGGACAAACTTCGCGAAGATATTTTATAAATAAGATATAGAGAAACGTCATAATTATTTCCATATTAGTAATCTACAACTATTCAAAATTACTAATTCAGTATGAATTTTCCGCAAAACATTTGAAATGTGATATTTATTCTCAATATGAACTGTCATTCTCCCAAAGGGACATGCCAGACGAATGAGAATTTAGCACTATAATGTGTATTTTTTGCAAAAAAATATTTTTTTTTCATCGGTTTTTTTTCTGTGCCATAATAGAAACCATTGAGATTTACAATTTCCATTAAAAGTAAAATTATTATTTCTAAAATTAATATACAAAATATATTTAGAATTTGCAATTATCAGTCTCTCAAACTTTGTTAAAAATTTTTCCTTCGTTTTTTAACAATTTTCATAAAAATTAGAAGTCACGTGACAATGGGAGGGGGGTGGGGGTAATAGAATATATCACGGTTGATCACTTGGGGGGTCAGAAATTGACCGAAAATCAGTCACGTGATTTATGGACGTCCCCTATGGCTGTTCTACACTGCGTATAGGTGAAACAGCAATACTGTATGGCTGTTCCATATCCACTAATATAATATGTGAGAATTGGCCATATTTATGGCAGTACCATAAATATATTTTTTTCAGTGATACAGTTCGATATTGAACAGAGCCAAGTATTGCCATTTGTTTGTGACCTCAGTAACTTTTTTTTTATATATAACTCACGAGACAGCTCGCAGCTAGGTTTACTGTACGTAAGTTGACTTAAATTTCTCGTGAAGGAAATATTTCTCGCGCTTTACATTTCTAGTCGTTTCGTGAAGGGTTTTAATTTATTTTATAGATAAGAATGTGTTTATTGTTGGTTTTTTAAGTGTTTTTAAATATCTGTTTATATTTTGTGTTTCCATTGCATTGTATTGCGTACAAATCATTTTTTGCAAAATATCATATTTGGGGTGATGTGCCACACTTTTTTCTTTTTTATACTTTACGTGCCATAACTGCGATTCACATAATGAATAACAAATTTTGAGTTATTTTCCTTTAATTATATTCCTTATTTAGTTATGAATAAATAAAAAATTAAACAAAAAAATTTTTTCTTCTTTGGTGAAATCTCCACTTTTTAGAGGTCAACTATACTTTAGTAAATTTTGCTTTGGCAGATTTCGATTAGTTTGCATTGAAAAAGCCTAAAGTTAATAATTAAAGAGATTTCCATCGATATTTATGCATTACATATACCGGAATTTTACTGGTGTTGCACATCACCCCAACTTTTTTGGAAAATGCAAAAACAGACATTTTTGAGAAAGCAAAAAATTTGTAGAAAAAATTTAAAATTCTAAAAATCTAATAATGCAGAAATATTCTATTATAATGCCTCTAAGTTATTCAATTTTGAAATATTTGAAAATTTAATTTTTTGACATGTTTTTCGTCCAACGAAAAAAAAACGTTGCACAACACCCTACAAATTTAAGTTTGGTCGCTAGATCCGAAAAGGTCTTATATACCTAACTATCCTTGCCCCATCCTCCCTTAATAAATGTGTATAGACACGAATATTTTTTTTTTTTTTTATTGTTTATACTCCTGCCCTATTGGCCTTACGCACTTCGACAATTTGTTGGGTGATAGCGGTTTGTCGAATGTAGACACGAATATTTAATTAATAAATGTTTGAGAAACTTAATTATTTAGAATTTCAATTAAAAAGCAGGTATGTAATAAAAAAATTAAAAGAAACAATATGAATATATAGTGATAAGCTAGATTTCTTTGGAGTTTCTTTGTCCTCTTTTAAAACAAATTTAAAACATTTATTATTTGATGTAGATGCCAATGCCTCACAGTATTTTACGTTTCTGTAGCTTAATTATACAAAGGGCATTTAGCCCGTTTATATTGTTAATAAATAAATAAATAAACAAAACATAAATTTCTTTAAGGTAAGTGATAATTTTGGGAAACTGACGATGATATATGTTAGTTTATACCTCCTACTAACACAAAAATTTTAAAATTTTTAAAAAAATTTTGTGTGTAAAATATTAAGCTAAAAAAAGTGTGGCCCACAATTTCCCAATCTTACTTTTACTTATTTTTTTAGTATTAGTTATAATTTTTTTACTAAAGTTTTAGCCTATAAAATGAATAGAAATTAGTAAAAAAAAAATTTACTAAGGTGAGTAAGTAGCTCCATTTTCTTCCGATTTAGAAAGACAAGTATTATTTTACAATCGTTTTGCAATTAAAATCATGTATTATTAACTATTTAATTGTAATGAAATTGTTTGTTTAAATACTCAGTCATAATATTTTTCGTTTTTTTACTTTAAAAACTTGGTTTTAGTTTCCATGTTTAGAAAGTTGAAAGGTTTAAAGCAGAAGGTGGTAGGTAATGTCTCTAAAAGGACAACACAAAGTTGATAACTTCATTCCACTACTCTTGTCTTAGCAAACAAGTTTTTGTCGAAGCCAAAACAACGATAATTTAGCTACAGATGACAACTGTTCTTAATAAACTTTTTGGTGAGAGGACTTTAGAATAGTTATAATTTTGTTTTTCTTTTTTGTGATGCGCCACATTCTACGTCATAAATAATATTCTGTCATATGAAGCAATTGTTTTATCCTGAGATTAAAATAAAATAACAGCCGTTATATTAAATTAAATTTAGTATTTATGCTAAATTTAGTAAAACAACAGTAGTCGTACTAAATTATATTGCGGAATAATTAAAAAAATTATAGTTTAAAATAATTTATATGATTGACAGAACCGTTCCTTTTGTTGCATATGCGAAATCCAAAGCGCGATATGAAATGTCGGCGATAGTCTGATTGTTAATTATATACATACCTTCTATCTCGAACAACATAACTTCCAATCTACAAATTCCATTGATAATTCCAACAATCGTACAATACCTTGGCGCTATTGAAATTATTAAAACATTTCTCTCATTGATTAACGGGCAGGGTTTGCTTACACATTCCTTTTCCGTTCGGAACTTCAAATTACTCCCGCGATTGATTATATCATTATCGAAGACAATTTCTTAATAAAATTTCCAAATAATATCTAGTGAGTAACTTTTATATTTTTAGAATGAAAAATGAAAAAGCTTTTTTAATAAAATAACTAATATGTTATTTATTTACAAATGGAATATAAATATATTTTCCTTTTATATACATAAATGTACATGGGTTTTCTAGATTTTTCGTCATATCGAATAACGTTGTTCTAATTTATTTTCTTTTACCGGTTTTGCTTTCAAATATAGAAAATCTATTTCCAATATAGTATGATTACTTTTTGTATTTATTTTAAGAAATAAAAGTATAATAATCCACTACAATTGTGAAGAACCTTAATTCGAAAAAAAAAAGGAAAATTTTTTGCAATTATGTTGGTGAGGAAGTGGAACGAAAGTTTAGTAATAATAATAGATTACTTTGTTGATCACAACCAATTTCTTTGGAGTAAGAAAAGGTGCGTAACGTAATGTACTTTTACTGTTCTTTTTATGTTACTACACTTTCTTTATAGAGGTGTACACCTGTCATTGATCCAAAAGAACCTTCATACAATGGCCATTACCAGCTTGTAGTAATACTGCCAGATGGCCAACAACAACTTTTAAAATGAAGTATATATGTTTCTTCTATCAGAGAACAATAATGTCTCATGTTTCCTACTCTAAACCTAGAAATTCTACTCTGTTTAATATCAAATTATGTTATTTCGAGATGAAAATAGTTCCATTTAGTTTATAGAAATTAATTGATATTTGGGAAAATTATATAAATATCAATTCTTGAGATGAATTTTACTGCTTATAAAAATAATTCAATTTTTATTAATTATTATTCATATACAATCTATGTTCGAATTGAAAGAAACTCAATGTCTTTCGTTAGAAAGTTATTAAAAAAGTTTTTTTACGCAGTCATTTTAAAGCCACAATTTGAAAATTCAACTGGCATAGGGATTTTGCACCTAATTATACTCAGAGGAAAGAGCTTGTGAAAACTTTCTCGGAACTTGAATGAATAGCAGCTAATTGTGATTAATTTCATATTGTCTGGCATTTCATCTGAATTTATCACTGTCCGAAGAGAGTATATACCAGAAAATGAAATTTTTCACGTCTTTAAGATTCATTTTCCTAAAATTTTTCGAATAAATGTAAATTCTTTTTTTTCATCTGCATTCTATATATATATATATATATATATATATATATATAGGAGAAATTAAATTAAGAGGAAAAGAAAAGAGTTAAATTGACAAACATTTATCTCTATTATGTAATAGAAGATTTTATACACGTATGAAAAGTGATGAAAAATGAGCTGCGAGAGGGAAGAATGTAAAATAAATAAACTATATTAATTCCATTAAATTTTCATAAATAAGTATAGTGTATATTCGCAAATACTAGAAATAAAAAAACTACACAGAAAAAAATCGGACTTATTTTTGTTGCAACTCAAAATGAGTCTATGTTAAAGATAAATCGTCCAAACGCCCGTCCTGCCGGAAGGACGTTCCGAAAAAAAGGCTTTTAAAAAAAGGGAATTCAACTTTTTTTTCTGGCACTCCTTGGGATTAAAATAGACGAAAAGACGAAAAAATCCATGTTTTTGACTTTTTAAAATAATAATTTAAACCATTTTTCAAAGCCTTCAAACTTGCTATGTTTCTAAACAGTGAAAAAAACATTTTTTCGTAAACTTAATGTAAAATCCCCAAAAATCAATATTTTTTGACCGGACAAGTCTCTTTCTCTTCAGAAACGTTCAAAGAATGAAACCTAATTGTTCAATTAAAAAAAAATCATTTTTACTATTGTTCAGTATATCTGAGTAATTCTCAGGCGCGAGTCCCTTCGAAATTGCTCTATAAAATTAATATGGAAGCAGATAAATATAAAACTAAATATATCGTTGGAAAGGTAATGAAACAAGCTTTCAAATGATGTAAATATCGAGTCTTTAAATTTATAAATCTGGGCTAGGTAGTCTCTTAAATAAAGCGAAAAGCGTCCTGCCGGCAGGACCGGGCTTCGTCATTCTGTGACTAAAAATTATGTGAATTTTTGGAACATGTAACTTCTTCAAACTACCCAGCCCTTAGTTTTGAACTTACAAGCTCGATATTTATATGCGCTGAAAGCTTGTTTCGTTACCTTTCCAATGATATATATATATAATTTTTTATTTATCTGAATCCATGTTAGTTTTCTTTAGTGATTTCGAAGGGACTCACCTGAGTCTTTTTCGTCCTGCCGGAAGGACGTTGGACGATTTATCATTAAATGACATAGAACGTGGCGCCATCTGCGATGTTCATTTTTGTTGCAACTCATAATGAGTAACTTTTACGACTCATTTTGAGTTTAGTTTTTCTCTGTGTATTCATAAAAATTATAATCAAATTCTTTAAAACGATTCAATTATTTTTAAAAAATATTCGAAATCCAATTATTTTCAATATCTAGTAAAGTAAAGTAAACCTACTTCCCGAGTACAACCGGTTTATTGACGTCGAGTCATGAATGTACATTTGGATAGCCATCACAAATGCACAAGCATAGCCTCGATCAGCGAAAAACACCGAGACTGCAGCGATTCACAGAGGGTCACCCATCCAAGTACTAACCGTGCTCAAATGTGCTTAATCTCCGTGATCGCAAGCCACGGGATTCCGCCAACCGAGCTATACCATATCGGTTCCAATATCTACACTGAGAGAAATGGATAGTCAGATTTTGATGTTAAAAAGATGATGTTACACGATACTATCATTATGCTACTGCCAACCATCACAGATGCTAAAAAAACTATAGTTATGCTACCCCGTACTACCAAGATGTTACTCCTGATGATATTGATGGTAACGGTGACTATCTAGATAGCTGTCCGTATTTGTAGCATTAAATATGGTCACCCTAACCACAATTATGTTATCCACTACTATAAATTTCTCTCCGTGTAGTATTTTCATGAAATTTCGCAAAACAATTCAATTATTTAAAAAGCATTGATAAAATTTATCAAAAATTCAATTATTTTCATAAATAATAAAATTTCCACAGGAATTCTATGAATTTAGAATAGCATTTCCAAAAAAATTTCGAAAAAATAAATTATTTAACCAAATTTTTATATAAGTGAGAAAAACCACCCTAGGACTGCCTGGGATCTCTATAAGTGAGAGTTTCTGTTACCACTTAATAAACCTCTATAAGCGAGAAAATCTGCTATCGGACCTCTATAAGCGAGAGTCTTGACGGTATATTTCAAAATTTTATTAAACTATTGTGACTAATGAATTTTCAGCGACAAAGCGAAATTTTGATATAAAAAATACTAAATTTTAAAAAAACTTATGTGAAATTTGGTAGGGGAGAGTGGTCCTAAGTTGGCCGCCTAAGCAAATTGGTCGAAAATATTAACAAAATAAAATTTAATTACTTTGGCAAGTATATATTAGTGTTCAGAGATCGTTTTGCTATAATTTTGTGGTATTTAGAACGTTATGGAATGGCTTTTGTAGTCTTAATACAATAAATAGTGAAAAGCTGCATTTTGGACATTTCAGAAATAGCGGTCCTAAGTTGGCCACCACTTTTTTTCGCTTGTGTATAAGTCAGAAATGCATATTCTTCTCAATTACGCAGAAATTTTACAAATTTGATACATTTAGGAGAATAAAAACGCATTATTGAACTATTTTTGTTCAGAAAATGAAGCATTATTTTATTTCATTTATTTGCAGTGGTGGATGGCTGTGGAGACAGGCGTTTTTGTACTATGTCTTTTCTAATGTTTTTTAAACCATTTTTTTTGTTTTTTGTCTTTGTTTAATTCCTACGTTACACTTTTACGGTCTTTCTCATGATGAAAAACACAAAAAAAAAGTAAAACATAAATAAAAACAAACAAAAACAATAGGTGGCCAACTTAGGACCATACTGTAGATTTTTACAAGTTTCAAATTATTACGCTAATAAAAAAAATTTATTTAAAAAATCAACAGAACCTCTTATTACAACAATAAATAAAGGAACTAGCGCACACACTCATTTAGAAATTTTTAATTATTTATCTCTTGTAGCTGCTCTCGAAAAAACAAGAAAAATTAAATTTTTTTGGTCGTAAACAATATTATTGTCCTCACAATGCGTAGAAGAATCTTAGATTATAATTAGGTCCATAAATTATATCATGGTTTATCAATATATCATACCACAAAATTATAGACTCGTCCAGTATACCATCTCTGAGAAATGCAGGGTGGCCAACTTAGGCCCACGGCCAACTTAAGACGCTCTCACAGCTCTGCATGCATGCCAATGCATGCATAGTTGTCATGGTAACACATGAGAGTAAGTAAGTCAGAAAATTCAAATTTCATGTTTTTTCTCTCTTACTCTCATGCTGGCAGTAGAGGTGTGCGAGCGCCTTTAGGACCACTCTCCCCTATAATTATATCAAATATTCAGAATATTAATTAAATTCTAATATAACTTTACTAAACTTTACATCACTTTTTTTAAAGTTTAGTATTTTTTATATCAAAATTTCGCTTTGTTGCACTGAGAAAAGAAAAGCACAGAATCTGAATTCGACATAGTTCAGCATCAGTACCCCAGGTTGAACGCAGCAGCAGTGCCACTATTGGACAGATTCTGTACTCTGCAGCACAGATGCTATACTTTGAAAAATTTTGAAGTACAGATTCTACGCTTTAAGTGACAGTATCTGTCTTTTATGCGAAGGACAGATTCTGTCTCTTATTTTGTATAGCCGGTGTGCGGCAGAATTCAGATTCTGTGCTTTTCTTCTCTCAGTGTGCACTTTTTCCCCAATTTGTAAAATACTTTTACAAAATTTAATATATGGGTGATTCTCCGCGTAGCGCACAATTTAATGTCCCTCATGTTTTTTAAAAATCAGTTTCATATATTCTAATAAATTCAACGTGGATAACATATTTCCATGATAACAAATAAAAGTCTATAGTCGTTTTCATTTAAAAGTTTATAATTTTACTTAAAAATCTGTTTTAAGGTGCCAAAACCCGTGTATAAATTGCCCTACTAGGGCCATAGTAAGGAATGAAACGCCGCGCCCGATCAGGGCCAGATCGGGGCGACAAGAAAATGTGGATTTCCTGATCAGGGCCACATCGGGCGCGGCGTTTCATTCCCTAATAGGTTGGCCCTGATCAGGGCCCCAGCGAAATTTCTACACGGGAACGTCATGGTGTAATCAGTCCCCACTACTATTTTATAAATAAAATGTTATTTTTTAGTAAAATATAATAATAAATATAATGAATATTGACATTTTCTTATTGTCTAAATTCGTAGAATTGAGAAAAACAAAACACTTATAAAAAAATTTATTTTTTAATATTTTTGTAGATATTTCTTGTCCCCTGTTTTCGCGTCATGGTATCATCACTTTGTAAAATTGCCTAATTTACATAAAAAATCAAATCGAAAAATTACTTAACATTAATAAAAAGCATTAATAAACTCTCCTAAGTAAATTACTAAAAAAGAAACTAATAAAAAAAATTTATTTTTCTGTTTTATATGTGTTACAAGCATGAAAGTTGCATAGGGAATCACAGAATCGTCATGGTCGAATCATAATATATTTGCAATAAAATGAATAATTATTTATATTTTACCTCAAAACAAGTTTAGTAGTATAAAGTAAGTGAAAACAAAATACGTGGAAAAAAAGAATTTTTAAAATCGATAATAATTTGCTTAAAAAATTAGTTATTCTTGTGCGTCATGGTGTAATCAATTTTACATGCCCTGTTAAAAATTTTTGTTGGATTTTTCAGAAACAAGCAACGGAAGTTTTATGCAGTTACATGTTACGTAAAATTTAGAAACGTTTTATTTTTTTCAGATACATAGGACTGAACAAATATTCAGTCCAATTCACCAAAAATTTTGTGACCGTTTCGTAATTTTCAGTAATGCGTAACAGCATAAAACTTCCGTTGCTGTTTTCTGAAAATTTTGTTACAGTTTCGTAATTTTTTGTAGCACGTCACAGCTTGAATTTGCCGTTGCTCCTTCCTGAAAATTTTGTTACAGTTTAGTAATTTTTCGTAACACGTCATTAGCTTAAAATTTTTTTTAATTTTTCTGAAAATTTTGCTGCAATTTTGATGAATTAACAATATGTAACTAAAATGTTACATATTGCTTAATAATCAGAACTGAACAAAACTCAAAAAATATTTTCAATGACACTCATCAGTGATAGCTAAATAGAACATAATTTACATTAAAATACAAAGTATAATTTAAAATGTACAACTTCATTATTTCTAAGTTTGTCTTAAAATTTTTTCTATTCCACTAAATTTTCAGTATAAAAATTATTTAAACTTAAAAATATTTAATAATAATGTTAATGTTTAAAAATGGTTTATTTACGGTTTATAAATAAATTAGGTCAAAAAATAACTGGTAAATAATATTAATAATAATTATTTCTTATACTTTTTATACACAAAACTATTTATTCAATTAAATAATATTAATCATTCATTTATAAGTAATTAAATTTCATAAATATAATTCAATTAATAATTTGAAACAAAAGTTTTCTTTGACAAAATGTATCGTTCCTTTGATTCCTCTGAATATCACGCTCATCATAGTTACGGTACTGGTTCCTAGCATGGACATTCCTTTCTGCAGGACGATTTTTCTTCAAAAATATTTAATACGTGTAATGGAGTATGAATAAAAATAGATTTTGTACATACTTTTTATTTGTAGAAATATGCTTCTACTTTTTAATCCCAAGAATAATCACTTATGACACTTTAAAAATAATTTATAACTCTTCTTTACTTATTTAAATACTTTATACAATAAAACATTGTTTACGCACAACCACTTTTTCGAAGGGCATTTTCAGTTATGTATTTCCTGCAACAGACCCAAGCGGCGCGAAAGTAACTGTGCGCATCTTAATTCAGCTGTAGTAACTGAAAATTTTGTTACAGTTTCGTAATTTCCTTAATAGTTACTGATTTTAGTTTGACTCAAGTCCGAATTCCGTTACTCATTAAGGATTTTTACTAAAAATTTTGAATTTTAAGTAACATTTAGAAATCATAAGAAGCGTGTAGTAAATTTCAAGCAAATGTAACTTATAAATGCTTTCAGTACCATCATTTGGAAAATTTTGTTACATTTGTGTCTGAATTTTATCGGAATATTCAGAACATTTTTAACAGTGTGGGTGTTTATTGTAAAAAAGAAAATTATAATTATTTTGTCTGGCCCACCACGAATATTTCGTTCTTGAATATTGAACTTTAAAATTCTATATCGACTTTTACTTAATTTGAAAAAAAAATTTCAAAAATAGTAAAATCAAAATTATGCGCTACGCGGAGAATCACCCATATATTCTCTTTCCGTGTTTCAATTATTTCTGAAAATTGCAACTTTTCTTGACTAATATTTTAAGAGATAATTATTGTGAAATAATTATAATTATAATTGTCAAACAAAAAATAATTTAGAAAAAAACTTTTCCTTCAAAACAAAAAAAATAGAAAAGAAAATTTTGCTTTAAATATTTAGTCCATTGGTTTTTAATACTTCACTAAATACTCTGATGGAAGCTCGCTAGCCTATCGAAAGGTGCTTCCGCCCCTGTAGAATGATTACATTATAAAATTATAATTTTTCCACTAAAAACTAACAAAATTTCATTCGCCAAGAATAGATTATTTTTTAAGTACATTCATATAAAAAGTATAAATTTTCCCCCTTTAAATTATAGATTCAACACTAAATAAAATTACCAAATTATTCAAAATTCAAACTTGCGCACGCGTACTTACCTTTAAACTCGCGCACTCTTCTCGCATCGCTCGATAATTTGATTGGCTCCTCGTACTCAATAAAATATTTTGTTTAAAAAAAAAGAAATTTATCATATCTTAATTATCAAATTGTGAGTGTTTTGCAAGTAGAGAAAGAAAAATGTTGAATAAACATAAAAATCTCGTCTTCTCATTACATAAACGGCATTGGATTCAGAAATATAAATATCCACATCTATTTAATTCACTATGTTTCGGAATCTTTGGTTAGTTGCGCACATCATCAGTTTACTTATTGTCATTCATCAAATATTTTCTATACAAATTGTCGAATTTCCACCTGAAATCATGACGCAAAGAATGGATTCTGTAGAAATACATGATTTAGAGGATATCAAAACACCCATTGGAGTACCATTATCGGGAAAATATAAACGGTAAAGTTATCTTCTTTTTTAACCTCTCTACATAACCTCTCTACATAATGTCGAATTTTATACAAATTTTAATTACAGACAGATATTCTTTTCGTACAGAAATGAAAATTAATATTTATGTACTTTATATATAGAAAATAATTTAGAAAATTAAAATTTATATATAATTATATATGTTAATAATTACATATTATTATGTAAATAATAATTGACATGTAATTTTTATTTACAGGAGTTTTGGATATGAGACAATAAAAGATAGACTACCAGTAATTGTGACGAGAATTATCGATACAATGAGTCGTGATAAAGAAGAAATGATTAGCAAATATGGAGATGTTGGTATTTTTGATTTAAAGTAAATAAGAATTTTTGCCATTTCTAAGTAATGAATGATATTTTACAGGGAACAGCTGAAGAAATTAAACACATAATTGGTTGTATTAGTAAAATGAAGAATGAAATGGTGACGAATAAAGAGTTAAAACCACTAACATTATTGTCTGAAAATGATGAGGATGGAATAATTTGGAATAAATTCCTCGAAGAACGAACTGAAATTGAGGGAAAAACGCCTACTTGGTACAATACAATCTGGATATATTGCGAATGCTACTTGTACCGAAGAATTTACCAGGAACTCGCCCTTACGTATGTTAATTTTTATCCTACACTTATCCTACTTTTTTACCATTTTTAATCCCAAATTTTCCCCTTACATTCCAATATTTAATCTAGCATTATATTAATTTGCTGCTGTTTTCAGAAAACATCTCAAAACTTATGATCCTTTCGAAAAGCAAAAAGTGACAGCTTTTAATAATTCACTGAGCAGCATTAATATTGTAAGTGAATTTGTCATGGACCTAATAAACAAAGGCAATAAACTCACTCCAGCAGAGCGTGAAAATGGGTTCATTCAACTTTTAAAGATCAATCTCTGGGGAAACAAGTAATAATAAACATTTATACTCAAGTTTTCAATTTCCATTTGTAGACAGAATGAGTAACAGGAGAATTATTTCACAGGTGTGATTTATCCTTGTCTGGAGGTGCACAATGTAGCGCAAGTGGAAATCCACTTGATTTTGTAGATACTTTTCAAAAAGATCTTCTTGTTGATAATTCACAACTAATATGGGACCTGTTAAGTAAAAACACTACCGGCATTGTTGATATTGTTTTAGACAATGCAGGTTACGAATTATTCACTGACTTGAGTTTTGCTGCATTTATAACGTCACAGAAATTCACGACCAAAATACGATTCTACGTAAAACGGTATCCATGGTATGTGAGTGATGTTACGGTAAATGATTTTCATTGGACAATTGAAACTATGAAGAATTCTTCAAATGAAATTTTGAAATCTTTGGGCGAAATATGCCATGACTATTTGGCAAAAGGAGTCTGGACTATAGAGGTAAATTAACATTTCTTTATTATTTAATTTTGCTTTTTTCCCTGATTTCCAAACAAAACTTTGACTTTCTCCCTGATTCTAAAGACTATTCTGATTCAGTCTACAAATTATTAGATACTTAAAAAAATGTTTTCTTAGATTTATTTACGAATCTCTTTAATTATTAATTATTATTTAAATATTTAATCATTATTATTTTTCCATAGGAATTAAGATTTTTTAAAATTACAAATTCAAACCTTTTTGGAATTCAACAACTTATACAAGAATATTATTATAAAACATGAAAAAATCGATCACTCTGAGTCGAAGACTCGGAGTTATCGATTTCTTCATGTTTTATAATATTTAAAAGATAACTAAATGATGAAATCATTAATTTATATTATAAAAATAATATTACTGTAACTACTTCGAAATTATTTTCATCATTTTCATTCAATTACTATTTTCTAGAATATTTTCAAATCCATTTGTTTACAATTCAATTTTGCCGAATTTCGATTTTTCGGAAATTCTTCAACTAATATATATTAGAAAATAAAACCTTTAAATAATTTCAACGAAAATTCAATTAAACTTTTTCAAAAAAAAATTATTTCTACGGAATTATCAGTAAAAATGATGAAAAATTCAAATTGTCAAAGATTTTCATTTGAAACCATTTCAAAATTCAATTCTTTCTAAAAATTCAAGCTATAATGCTTCTTTCGACGAATTTTAATAAAACTTTCAAAAATAATTATATTTTTCGTGGAATTTGATTACAATTGTAGCGATGAGTTTTATTATTTATAAAAATAATTGAAACCCTGTAAAAAATTTTATTATTTATGAAAATAATGAAATTATTGCGAGAAATTTATAAAAAAAATTGTAAATAATTGAATTCTTGTAAAAATTTTTATTACTTATGAAAATAATTAAATGTTTGCCTAGAATTTTATTAAAATATTTGAAAATAATTGAATTTCGGAAAAGAATTTTATTATTTAGAAAGATAATTGAAATTTTGATGAGAATTTGAAAAAATTTTTGAACATAATTCAAGTAGAGTTGATCTACAGTTTAGATAGTTAAGTGTCAATACTTCGCATATTGTCAATTTGATTGAATACCGTATATTAAGTACTTATGTACGAAAGGGCACTGCCCGTAAATTTGTAAAATAAATAAATAAATAATTGAAACTTTGCCAAGAATCTAGTTAAAAATTTGGAAAATAATTTAATTTCGGAGAAGAATTTTATTATTAAAAAAAACTATTGAAATTTAGACGAGAATTTTAAAAAATTTTCGAACATAATTGAATTTTGCCAAAAATTTTTTTAAAAATTTTTGAAAATAATTGAATTTGGGAGAAGAATTTTACTATTTAAAAAGACTATTGAAAATTAGACGAGAATAAAATTGATTAAAATTTTTGAAAATAATTTAAATTTTAACAAGAATTTTATTAAAATTTTTGAAAATATGTAATTAAATTTTGGAGACGAATTTTATTATTTAGAAAGACAATCGAAATTTTGACGAGAATGTAATAAACAATTGATTAATTGTTTGCTATTTTTTCTCTAGATGGAAAATTTCTGGACCGAACCCTATACATTTGATGAAATAAAAAAACGGGATCCTACTCTTTATGCAAAATTTTCTGAAGCCGTTTTGGTAATTTTCAAGGGCGACTTAAATTATCGAAAACTTGTAGGCGATATTAATTGGGAGTACACAACAGATTTCGTTCAAGCCTTACAGGAATTTGAACCCACAAATATTGCAAGTTTACGCACAATCAAATGCGACGTGTGTGTTGGATTAGCATCTGGTCAAGCGGAAGTTGTAGAAAAAGAGGACAAAGATTGGTTGCACACTGGCAAATATGGATTAATTGAAACAACTCTCGGTAGCAAGTGCAAGTGCAATTAATTTTCGCAAAAAAGTAATTTCATAAGGAAAAATCTAACGGACAGTCCAAACAATTTAGTTTCCAACATTTAAGGTAGTACGCTCGCGATCGCACTTTTCTACAGAATTCCCTGAAATTTAAAATCTGAATAGTTAATAACAAGATCTACAAGCTTGCACAATTTTAAAACAATTGACCGTTTCTAAAACAAGATATTTAAGTTAAAAGTTTGTTATTTAACATGGTTAACCTATAAAGAGTATATATAAATGGCACATTTCTTCTAATAACTTCTAAAATTTTCTATAGATTGTTTTTAAAAACTAATATATTATAAATGAATATTTGAAAAATTTAGAACAAAAAGATTTAACAATATTAACCGTTTCAGTTAAAAGATATAATATAATTAATATTCTAATCTGACTAGTATACTTGTGTGTGAGTGTGTCTGTACATAGGGCTGACTATGTATTCAGTACAGTCCAAGCAAAAAAATGCTACAGTAACTGCACCATACTATAGCATTTTATTTAAATTTACTTTTGAGAGTGACTGTCGCGAGCGTACTACCTTAAAAATATTAAAAGTTGCATTTCAATAAAAATTAGTTTTCTCTCAAGAAGAACGAGATTTAATAAATTTTACATAGTTTCTATCTGAATCGTTCCTTATTCACAGAAAATTGTAATTTTTACTCAAATGCACCTTTAAATTATCGAAAATATTAATAATTTAATTCGACTTTTTCTTTTAAAATACGAAATTACGACATAGGACTAAGTTTTGTTCCGATTCTTCCTTAATCGAAATTGAAAATCTAGCAATTTAGATACAAGTAGATTTTAAATCGAAACTTTTGTATAAATATAAACAAATTTTCATAGATGTGTAAATAATACATTATGATTTGAAAAAGACCAATTTTTCTGTCAATTAACTTAGTCAACTATTCCAAATACAAAAGCATGGATTTGATGCGTGTAATTTAAAGAAGTATAAGTGTTAAGTACTTTTACAACATTTTATTAGATTCGTTTTTAATCTAAAGCTTAATAATAATAATAACTTTAATAATAATAATAATAATAATAATAATAATAATAATAATTTTAATAATTTGAATTATAATTTTAATAATAATTTTATTAATAATTATAATTTGAAGGATAATTATGATTATAATAAGAATAAGAATAATTATGATTATGTCGTAAGTAACGATTATTTGTAAATATTCTATCTTTCGATATATCTTGCTCTATATTAATGTTTGTACAATTATCTATATAATTTGTATATCAAATGAAAGTAAAATAACATTTGAATTTAACAAAACAGATTATATTCGTTCTTATATTATTTCATAATGTATAATTATTGCATAATTACTCTTTATTTTTAATTATTATTTGACTTTATTAAAAGTCTCTCATACTTTTTTTGTCTTTCTTTATATCTTATACTGTACAGAAAATTTCAAACTACATCTATACATTATATTATAAAATTCACATTTCTTATACACGCTCACACTAAAATGTCTAAAAAAAATTACTTCTTTTTCAATATCTTAGAGGTGTAGATGAAAATGAGAATAAGACTCAAAAAAAAAGAATAGAATCTATTGTACAGAAAAAAATGAATGACTTTTTTGATTTTGTATCATCAGTTCTTTTAAGAAATAAAAAAAATGATAAAAATTGTTAACTTGTAATTTTACTTAGGCTTTATCTTAAATGCAAAATTAAGAATTTGAGATCTTAATTCAATATTAATAAGTTATATATAAAACGGCATTCGTTTGACCTTAAAGTTTATGGATTTTTATTTTAAAAATCTAAAATATTAAATACATTTGTATATTAAACACAATAACATTCATAGTAACGGTGATTTAAAATAAACAATGTTATCTGACCAGTCTAATTCTCACTTTTTACACAAAAAAACTTTTTTACTCGCCAAAAGCCATGTTAATTTTTAATTTCTTATTGTAAATTAGATTTAACTTTCAATTTAATGCCCTGTTCTAAATTTCAATTTGACATTAATAAAGATATGTGAAGAATACGATTAAAATTGAATTATCTGACTTTTTGCATTTAATAACTTTATATATATTATATATATATAAAATAAATGCCTAGTCAGGAAGAATTCCAACTGCAATACTTATCTCTATTTATTAGTTAAATTGTCTATAAATACTGTCAAAATTTTCATTGAGTTAATCTGTCATTTAAATAATAAAACATTTCACTACACAAAATCAAAAATTTCACTTTGGCACTATTATCGTCATAAAAAAAATTTTTTTTTAAAATTGCTTGAATCAAAGTAAATACAATTTATTAAAAAAAAGGAAAAAAAATCGAAGACTATAGTGTTATGTGAACATATTTATTGTAATGACATGGTTTTATTGACGAACAAAAAAAATTAAATGAATTAAACAATTTCTATTTAATAAGCTAAATCTAAGTGTAACAATAATATTTTACAATTGTCCAAATTTGTTTAAAAACTGTTTAGTAGACAAAAATATAATGGCATATAAATAAAGTATATACATTAATTCAAGCGTGAAGAAACAAACTGTGAAAAAGAGAATCTTCTATTAGTTTCTTCAGATTATAAACAGAATGATGAATGAACTTTAAAATATTTTCGAAATAATTTTAAAATGACTTATTTTTATATTTGATTTAAAACATTAAAACTAAAAGTCCATTCTGCACCTCGTTGAATACAAAAAGTTTTTCTTCTTCTAATTCGATGTCTCATGAATAACTGCCATTTATCTTAGCCAACACATAAACATATTCACCTATCGATAAAGAAATAAGAAAAATTCAGCGGCAAGCTCAACAAAATTTATCGAAATTGAAATTTATCATGGCACAGTCACACCAAAATTTTACACTCGAATGATATTCAAAAGCAAGATTGCCAGTATTATCTATTCACAATTTTTGTGATTTGAAGCATTAGAATTTGAATTTGAAATTGAATTGATTAAAAATTTCTCCTTGACATTTTATAGTGCCTCTCTGTAAATATTTCCTTATACAGATTTAAATTTCTATTATGCATCTGCATTTACTATTTTACTTGCTGGCAACAGTGCCTTAAAGGCAAATTCATTCATTCACTGATTCATTCATCAGGGGACTATTCAGTACAATGTCTTCTTAAATTAGAAAATAGAGGGTGGTCTAATCTAAAAATTTCTTTACAGGAATACAGGTTACTCGATTATTATTTTCTTTAATCGCAGTAAACAAATATCATCGACAAATGTTTCAAGTTTTTTTTCCTTTTCAACCTAGTAATAATGAACATTTCATATTCCTAGAGTGAAAATTCCGTGTTACTTGGTAAAGGCAGCAAACACAGCCCAAAGAACAGGTTTTGCATTATTCTTTACAGCTTCTGCTTCAAAATCTAAATCAAGCAGGCATCGTACTCGTTTCATTGCCACCTCATAATCGTCGTCCGATAAGGGAGCAAAAGCATTTTCAAGTACATCTGCTGCATGAGCTAAAATAATTAATGGTAATATTCGTCGATCCATTCGAGACGCATCATTCACCCAGCGGCTTAAAACTGCTTCTTGAATCTAAATAAAAAACAGTCTCATTAACATATCACTAGTCAACTTTAAAAAAATCTGTTATATATCAAACTTTAATGCAATCAATTTTTTTAATTCTTCTTCCTAATTTAACTTTCCATTTAAATAACATTAATAGAGATCACAATGTTTATAATCAACGATTACAATTAATTTAGAGGAAAGAATATTTTTCTATTTAAATGTTTATATACTTTTGTGTGAAGTACATGCTTATGCTTCTGGGAGTAAAATAAAGTAGAAAAATCATGTTTAGTTAGAAGATGCGAACTTTAAATAGCAAAAAAAACAATTTTTTCTAAAAAATTGGAAAAATTTTTTTAAAAAATTTCTAATTTTTTCCTTGACTAAAAATAAGTGGTGCACTATTTTTTCTTATACTTCTGGGAGTAGAATAGAGTAGAAAAATCATGTTTGGTTAGAAGACGCAAACTTTGGATAGCAAAAAATTAATTTTTTCTGAAAATAATTGTTTAATATTTTTTAAAAATTTCTAATTTTTGCCAAATATGCTTTTTCTACTTTATTCTACTTCTAAAAGCATAACAAGAAATAGTTTACCATTTATTGTTAGTCAAGGAAAAAAAAAGAAATGTTTTCTATATTTTTAAACTTATTTTTTTTAAAGAGAATAAAATTATTTATTTATATTATTATAATATTAATATTTTTTTCAAACTACAGTTATTTATTATTTATATAATTATATAAATAATAATAATAATATATTATTTGTATTTGCTAATGATATTTAATTTTATTA
The DNA here is from genome assembly GCA_032872505.1 of Leptopilina syphax. NCBI lineage: Eukaryota > Metazoa > Arthropoda > Insecta > Hymenoptera > Figitidae > Leptopilina > Leptopilina syphax. Next base: position 24,714,043 of record CM065469.1, on the reverse strand, counting down.
TTGAATATTAATTGAATTGTTTGCATTCCGTTAGAGCCAGTTGAGCGCCTGACGTTAGTTTTCTTTTGTTTTATTGCCAACACAAAATTTTTAAAAATTAACTGGTTGCGGATAACTGGGTGCCAGCTTCAGCTTCATTCTTTAAAATTGAAAAAAGCAATAAAAAAGTAGATTTGTATATCGAAAAATTAATTTTGACTCCTCAATTTTTTCGTAATGTTTAAACTAAATTACATTTAAAACTAGAATAATTTTATTTAAATAAATATTTAAATACCTATTTATTTTTCCACAGGAATTAAAATATTTTAAATTATTTCAATATAAAGCCTTTTTGAAATTTTTAAATAAAATTTTTTAAAAATTTAATTATTTTATTTCAAAATAAAAATTGAAATAATATTATAGTTTTACAATTAAAATTTTCAAATATTTCAATTAAAAAATCTTTGAAAATTGAATTATTTCTAAAAATTCACACTATAACGTTTCTAATATTCGATTATTATCTAAAATTTTAACTGAATCAATTAAAAATTAATTCTTATTAGAAAGTTCTACCAGAATTCCATTATTTAAATACAAAAAGAAATATTTTTTTTAAATACATAATTGAATATTTCTTAAAATTAAATTCTTATAAAGAACTTTATAGAAATTTATTACTTTTAATAATTGAATGCTTTCGAAGAATTTTAATAAAATTTCCAATCATTTTTCAAAGAATTCATTTAAAATTGTATTAAAAATAATTAAAATTAAGTTAAATTTATTAAATAGTTCACTTTCTGTAAAAATTTTATTAATTATGAAAATAATAGATAAAAATAATGAAAAAAATAAAATTTGTAAAAATACTACGAGCAATTTAATTAAAATTGTACTGAAAATATTGATGATTTCTTCTAAAGAGTTTATCACAATTTTTAAAAATTAGTGAATTCTATGAACAAATTTTAGTAAACTTTTCAAAAATAATTAAATTCCAACAATTATTTTTAATTTAATTTAATTTGGTAACAAGAAATTTTATTCAAATTGTATAAAAAATATGAAAATATTATGAAAATAATTGAATTCTTATGACGAATTTTATTAAAAATAATTTAATTTCGACAAATTTTCGAAAATAGTTAAATGTTTACGAGGAGTTCTATTAAACATTTTTTAAAAGTACATAATTGAATAGTTACGAAGAATTTCGTTATAATTTTTGAAGATAATTATTAAATTCTAATAAACAAATTATAACAATTTGTAAAATAATTCAAATCTTTTGAAGAATTTTAATAAAATTTGTTATAATAATTGCATTTTTCAAGGAATTAATTTAAAATTGTATTAAAAATAATTGAAATCCTTTGATGAGTTTTATTAGTTATGAAAATAATTGAATTTTTGCAACGAATTTTATTAAAACGTTTAAAAATAATTTAATTCCAGTGAAAATTTGATTATTTATAAAAACAAAAATTTTCTTGTTTTCGGCGTAAAAAATTTTTTTCTTTGAATCGTTGATTATAAACGTTGTGAACTTCGCCGACGTTCTAAATAGACATTAATAATTTTAAATGTGTAAAAATGGTACTATTTGAAAATAACTTTCTTATTGCTATAATACCTTTTTAACAAGTCGCGTTTTAGCGAGATTGTCTGTTAGAGGATGAGTTGTCATATCGAAAAGGAGAAAGTTTTGTTTTTCAGTAGTAAGGACTCCTTTTTCTACTAAATTTTTTGCTAACCTTTCTCTCACATTCTTTAATTGATATTTCAACTTTAGAGGATTCCATGTTTCCCCTTAAAAAAAGCAGGAATTAAAATTATATTGCATTTGAATAAATACAAAGCTTCCTCGTAAGGAAGAAATAAAAATTACAATATATATTACAAAACATTTTTTTAAATTAATTAAAGTAAAAAATTAAATAATGTCGAAAATGTAGTACTTAAATAATTATTTAAAAATACTAAATGAGTAAAGTCAAAGACTAACCACTGAGATATTCGATCCAACTCTGCACAGTTTCAGGTGGATCAGTTTCTTTTACGTGTTTCAAAGCCTCATCTAGCAAAACGTCTCCAGTTGGATCACTATTTTTTAAGACAAGCTTCCGAGATAGTAATCCTCTCTTTCGCATTCCTGCTTTTTCTAATTCTACTCGACCTCGAAGTCCTAATTCTGCCAAAATACAGCCACGAAGTCCGGAGCTTATACAATCATTCCAAAACGACGTATATCCCTATAAGAAACAATTTTTTTCTTTATTTCTCAATCAATTTAATAAAACAATAAAAACAAATGCCAGTGGTTAAATGCAAACTTACGAGATAAAAAGAATCATATTTGATTATTTGGAGAGTTTTCAGTGATAAGAAAACAGGAAGTCGAAAATGAAAAGCCACAAGGTTAATCGATGCTCAAGCTCACTAATATGTTCAAAACCACTTCACAAAATAAAATTATGTACCATGAGGTACATAAAAAAAATAAATACATAAAATAGTGAAAAAAGCCTTATGCGCAATTTTATATAGAAAAAGATGTGAATATAAATAAGAATGTATGAAGATTCTTCGATCTTGAAAGTGAAAGTGAATAGCTCAAGGTTTAATGACAGAATTATAGACATTAACCATATAGAGAATATATTTAATAAAAAATTTCTTTTGTTTAAAAAATAAAACATTTTTTCAATATGAATTTATGTTTTCTTTTTCAATAAAAAAATAATCGAGTTTATGAATAATGATAAAGATTATTTACAACAGTTCATGCAACTACTTATCTAAAGTAAAATATGAAACTACTTGAATTGATTTATTTTTAATGCACTTCTGTATGCATAGACATGTAACTTAAAAATCCCAGCAATTATAACTACATATGCAAATGAATATAAGAAAAAAAAATTTTTATTTCATTGATAAAGTTTAACGACTACAATTAAAATTTTCTCTTATACAGTTACTAATACACAATTGCATGCATCGAGATTTTTAAAGATGATACGACTAAATGACTGACGCGAAATGACTTTTAACAGTCATACACCAGTAGGAATGTAAATGAATGTGTAATCGATAAAAAAAATTGTTAAGGACTATATGATATTAAGTTATCAGACAAAATCTACTGAATGATGATGTGTTTTATTACATTCAAGGTGCAAACTACCAAGAATTGAAATTTTTATCTTCCACAATTATTTAAGTTTTTTGCAATTCTATTTTGCCTCAAACATAGTTTAAATTACATTCTTTATTTTGCGAAATAATTATTTAGTTCTTGAAATTGACTTTTTTAACGATAATCGATAGAAAAGATTCTATTTTTACTTAATTTATATGGGACACGTGCGTTTCTACCCCAAAAAATAGTGTTTATGTTATGTAATACAAATAAAGTGCTTAATACGGTAAATTGTACCAATTTTCAGTCGTCAAATATTCTTAATTTATCTATATCACTTTATGCGTTAAAATATTAACGGTATATTGACACGATAAAACTGACACTCAAGTTTTTTCCTGAAAATTATTTCCCGTATTCGTAAGCGGAAAATATGGAGTAAAAAATATTAATCATCAGAACGAGTATTTCAAGAACGAAAAACGAATTTAGTACTTGAGAATTTGACAATTAAATTATTAAATATATTACAATTTTTAATTTATAAACATTTTTGTATGTACTTGGATTTTTTATATAAAGATTTCCCACTGAACTGATATTTTGAAAAGTCAAACATAATTTTAGAATAACAATTTAAATAAAAATTTTAAAAGCACACAATAGTACATTCCGGAAGTGGAAAATGATAACAAACCTCCTTATCTTTGAGTCCTAATAGTAGAACTTCTTCCATAAGTGTTAATCTAGTTTCCTTATCAGAATCCTCGTCGATGGTGGGATTTGAATTAAGGTCATTTTGAGAGGAGCTGTCTGCATCCATATTATGACCTGACACCTTATCAGGATGTCCTCCGGCTTCATTGGAGCCATCCTGATCGGGACAACTACTATTCACTACTCTACGTCGTTGAACAAGACCGTCGCCACGATACATGACGCAAAAATACGTATTTTACTCACACGCAAAATTACCACGCCTTTATCAATAGCACCGAAACTAAATTGAATCGTTATTAAGAAATATACAATACATGTGTCGCGAGATAAACACTATTCTGTTGACGTCTGTTCACACTACTCGACATATCTTTTTCAAGATGGCCAGATCACTTCCCACAACTGTATTCTTTTTCACAACACCACAGAATCACTCGCGGGTAAAATTGCTTCAGGAAACAAAATCAATATGGAAGGTAGACTATGGATAAAGTGTCAGCAATTGTTTAGCACAAAAGAAATTTTTAATCCACAATAAGTCAATATTGAAATATCTTAAAATGTCTCTCCGAAAAAACCACTCAACACCACCACGACAGATCGCGAACAAGCCTGAAGTTCGTTCTGAGTCAGTCAAGCGATCTCTCGCAAGATGGAGCGCCAACTTCACGGTATTGCCACGTTTACAAATAAAATTGATAAGTAAATGTTATTAAAATGCTATGAAATTACACGAAACAAAATCTTATTAGTTAAATAGCTATTAAATATTATCGATCACTTTTTAATGACTTTGTACAACATATTCTAAATTAAAGAAAATATTATGAGGAAACAAAGAAAGACTCATACTTAAAAGCGCGGGACATGAATATTTTTAAATTTAAATTTAAATTGCTGTCACTAAATTAATAATATTTATTTTTGAAAGATATAAAAGTGATTAAGAGTGTTTGTAATCATACCTATATTTTTTATGGGTACTAAATTATTTATCTAGATAAAAGTTTAAAAATTCTATCAATTTTGGAGAGAATCACGTGACTCTTTCTACTTCTTTCTTAAAACAGGCGGGAAATTTAAAACTCTTTTTATTATTTTTTTTGTTAATTTACATTAAAAATTATCGTATAATACGCACTATATTTTTTGCCTTTTTAAAAATAATTTTGTAAATAACATCAAAGACACTACTAAAAAAATTGTAACTAATAAATTATTAAATAATCTCATTATAAATAAAAATTATATAAATAAAACAATATTGCAATTAAAAAATATATGGACAATTGAAATATAAAAGTATTTTTTTTAAATAATACTTTGATTACTTTGATTAATTTACCTAGTTTATTATTTTTTTATTTTTTTTAGCTCTTATTTAGTTCATTATTATTTTTTTGATTTTGTATTTTTTTGTAATTTTTTTATTGTTGTATTATATTTATATTTTTATATACAACATGTTATTATATTTATTTACTAATATTTTATTAACATAATTGAATAAATTAATAAACAAAAATATTTCGTAAAAATAATTTTCAATTCCTATAAACAATTGTAACTTTTATATAATGATTAAAAGTAATTTTTTTACAATTATAATTTTCTTACAATGGAACAAGTTAATTGCTTTTGAAAATAAGAAAATATAAAGTAAAGCGGAGTTCATTAGGTCACAGACAAGTATTTAAGAAAAAATTGTGAAAAACTGGAAATTCCACTTTCTCCTGTTGAAAACATGAATTATTCTTGGTATCTAAATTGCTGAATGTTCCTTTCTAATTAGTATTCATCTTTACAATGAAGATGATTTTAATTATAATTCTTGTAAAGAAGAACCGCATTTTACTTTTTCAAAAATTTAACAAATATACCGTAATTAGAGTAATTGTTGGATTGTTTTTTCTATTTAATTGTAGTAAATGAAAAGGAGTTAAAAATGAGATTTTACTTTCATTAGACTAATTATTTATTGGTATATAAAAAATATTTTTTTAATTATACTGTAAAAAATAAATCATCTATTATATTTTTGATAATATTTTATTTTTTTCAAGATGGACTTGAATTTAATATAATAATTTATTAATTGATTGAAAAAAAATGAAATTTACTGAAAAAAATTTATTTGATTGAAATAAACGATCATTTGTCTATTGTCAAATAAATATTTACTTGAATCAAATAATTTTTATCTTGATTTAAATAAACACTTTTTAAAATAAAAATTATTTAAGTAAATATTTATTTGATATTAGACAAGTAATCTGTTAATTAAATAATAATAAATAATAATAAATAATAATAATCAATCAATAAAACAATTTTTTTCAGTGCGTATATTTTAATAATTTAATATTATAATTTACTCTCTAAATTTGAATTAGTAAAAAATTTAGAGAGTAATACTAAAATTAATATTGTTCTTTAATATTATAGTTTAATATTGTGGTTTAATATTAAAATTTTTATAAATTTCTGTAATGAAAATAAAAAATTTAATATTTAACTTCTCCCGAGTAAAGAAATATTTGGAGTAACGAAATTGCGTTAAAAATATGTGCGTCTACCATTTTTTGTGCCGTTGTTGAAAAGTGATGGTTTTAAGAAATTTTTTATTATCATTCATCAAGAAAGTCAAATTACAGCTTTTATTTCTACGAGAAACATTCATTTTATGCGTTTAAGTGCATGTTCATATTTTTAAAGTACCAATATATGTGAAGTAAATGCATTCTTTGTCGATGCGTGACAAAGGTCCCATGTTTGCCCGGTGTAACTGTTTCATGAAACCGATTTAAAAAAACAAGTAGGTAAGAGAGTGAACTTAGACTTTGCGCACAATTCGATTCAGCAGGTGCATTTATTCACCAGGGCCACAAACCGTATCAATGAGGGTTTAAAACGTTAAACTGTTAATCCAATAACATTAAAACCATAGAGACAAAATATTTAACGTTTTCTTATTTTTTTATTTTTATTTTATTTTTTGTTTATTTTTATTTACGTTTATTTTGACGCAAAAAATACTTTTTACAAAACAGTAGTGAAAAAAATAGTATACCGTTACTACAATTTATAACGACTGATTATAGTTCCTTTCTTTTAATTGAAATAGCTTTCTAATTTAAATTTTTAAATAATTGTATTATTTATACAACTGTCAGTGACTTGAAAACGCACAAGTTAATGAACTTATTGTAGTATGATAAAAGTGTTCTTAAATTCTGTGTAAAACTGTCATCATAAAATTTGTTGGAGTCATTGAAAATGTGATAAATTCTATATATCGAACAAAATTCAGGAACGATTTTATTTTATTTTTTTTATTAATTATTTAGAAGTTATCTAGTTTTCATGACCGGTGGATATTAATCGATGAAAATTGATTTAATAAGAGTTTGCAAAAGATTTAGACCAATGGAAAAAAGTCCTTGATACTTTAAACAATTTACAAGTCTCGAGGACAAGAACGTGTTAGTTTGATAATAATGTACTATCCTCTGTCAGGGTTAATGACTGAATCAATGTTTATGCAAATAGAAGCACAAAATTAACATTTCCCAGTAAATTGTCACTTCCTGGTTTTATTTCCTATACACAGGTATATATATATGCTATTTTGTTTTAATAGCATACCACACAAGTAAGATTCGCTATAATTTTAATCAGCGAATTTTCATTCTATATTTAAGGGACGATAATTAGTATAAGGTGATATTTATTAAGACAGTTAAGAAATTAACTTAATTTTATTAAGAAAGATTTAGCTATAGTTCTTAGTTTTATTCGAAACAAATAAATTTTATTAATTATAATTAATAAGTAATAATAATAATAATAATAATAATAATAATAATAATAATAATAATAATAATAATAATAATAATAATAATAATAATAATAATTATAATAATAATTAATAAGTAATAATTATTACTTATTAATATTTAAATTAATAAGTACTAGTGCACTAATTTATACCTAATGTACTTTCATCCATTGTTGGATGAAAATCTTTGTTCAAACAATATAAAAAATATTTTCCAAGAAGAAATGTATAATAAAGTTTTCATAATTCATTGTCAGACAAAAGAGACTTAATTTAAATCTATAATTAACTAATAGTAATAAACGATAAAAATAAATTACAAGAATTTACTCTAACATCTGCGCGAAAAGTATATATCCCTCAATTTTCAACTATATTTCCTCTAAATCGTAAAATTAAATATTAATGTTTAATATATATTATATGTTTTAACTTTTAACACAGTAAAAATGTCTTCCATGAAAAGTCAAAGAAAATAAAAGCCATACTGTTTCAGAATGCAAGAAGTATTTAATATGGTATTTAAACATTTTATAGTTACAATTATCCACTAATTATTTTCACGTTTATATACTTTCTTAAGAAGGATATATATAATAATGTACACTTGTTTGTCTCGTTTCGTAACAAAAACTGTATAAAACATACTCTGAATGCTATTAATAAAAGTTAATTTTTAATCAACACTGAACTTTAGTGAATTTTTTATTCTTTTGTTTATAATTGTAGCAAATAACTATTAACTTAAAACTTTGTATTCAGTTTTATTATTTTTATACAAAATTTTATTTTACTATTTTTATAAATTTTTATAACATATTTATTACTTTACTGAAAAAAATTTATTTTATTCAAATAACCGATTTATTTATAAATCAAATAAATCTTTATAAATAAGATCAGACTTTTGTTTGTACATTGCATAGAATTTGAAAATTCATGTTAAGTTTTTCTATTCGAGTAGTAAGAATTCCAAAAATGACAATAAAAAAATTATGTATGTATATACATATGTATGTGTGTAATAACTTTACTTATTGCAATTAAAATTTTACAAGTGGTAATTTTTTAATAATTTTTTTTAATAACTTTTTAATATAATAATTTAATAATATTTTAATAAGAACCAAATTATTGTTGAGATTAAAGTTTAAATTTTGTTTATAATTTTAATTTGTTTAAATAATTTATTATTTGCAAAATTAGACAATTATGTTGAATTATTATTATTAAATTTAATAAAAGTAGAAAATGAATAACTAAAAAGTAAAATATTAATTTTTTTCAATAAATTTATCTACGATTAGGAAAATCAGTAGGGAATCATTTATAAACATTCATAAGCTTTTTTTATAATTTTTTTCAAGTTTATGTCAAAAAAGCAATGTTGGCAAAGAGCGTTGTGAACAATTTTTCTATACTCAACTAGTACTTGCCGCCGTGGCTTGTCCAAGCTTTGGCGAAACAAAAATTCTGTACTGCGCCAGCACTAAGTGTCGAGGCTCGGATATAGACTACGCCGAACAATCGTCTGAGTACTAAGCCAGTGGTGAATAATGGCACTACACTGGCATTTCCCATAGGGTATTTGTTATTTAAATCAAATACATTCTATTTAGTATAATTTTTATTTATTTGTTCATTTATTATTTATTTTTTATTTAATAAATAATAATAATTTGACTCAAATATATTTTTTTCAGTATAACTGTTATTCATTTGTTCATTTAATAATTAATTTATCATTTATATATAGATATTATTTTTTTTATTATTCAATAAATAATAATAATTGCCTTCAGATTATTTATTTACGCAATTACAAAAAAAGCTTCAATAAACAAATATCAAATAGTAATAATAAAAAAATAAATAATTATTTTATTATTATTCTGCTATTATTTTTAAATGAAAATAATATTTACAATAATAAATTATTATCTAAATAACTAATAGTTTATGCTTTTACATAATAATAAAATACCTCAATATCGTGTCACGAATTTAATAAAATGCTTAATTGCAAAATAAATTTCAGTTTTCTCAGCGCAAGCACAATAATTTCCAAGCGATGAAAGACAAACTTGCAAAAAAAAAGAAAAAAAAACGAACTGTAGGCTTAATAAATATGAAATTCAATACCGCGAGAATTTAATTATGTTCCGAAATATAAAGCAGGTTTTTTCGGTTAATGAAAAAAAGGGGGTTGAAAATGAGGTTCAAAACAAGATCGATTGTAAAGTGCATATGGAACAGAGGGGGCCTCAACGATTGTTTCCCAGCTACGGTAAGAGTACGAGTTTATGTGTATAATGTAGTGGGAGAGTTTGAACTGGAAAGAGAGGAACTTCGAATGGAGGAGACTTTCAGTCTTTCTGGCCTGCTCGGTCGTAGTGCAGCGCGAACTCGATGTCTTTTTAATTTTCTCGGATCTTGTGTGTATATTTTTGAAAAAAAAGTATTTTCTATTAAATTGTTTTTTTGGTTTTGCTATCAATTGTAACATAGTTTCAAAAAGTGATCATCATCTGGATTACTCACACTTGTCATCAAATTATTTCTTCACCTTAAAAATTATGCACAACATCCAATGAGATTTAATTCCAAGGCTTGCCAAACAGGTACAAATATTCTATATAGTGTAAATTTCTATAGTGTAAATGCTACTATAAAATAATTGTTAAGAAGAAGAAGCAACTTGCGTATGGCAGAAAAGTTTAATGAAGTTCAAATTCCTTTTTTTCTTTAATCTTTGGATTTTGCAATTAAAAGTTCAGTGAATATATGACATCAGGAGATGTTTTTTCCAAAGAATTTATCAATATTTATTTGAAATTATCAAACATTATGTAATTTTAAGTTGGAAAAATCTCACGAGACATCTTTGGAGAACATTTACAGTTTCCCGATGCGATGATGATGATGATTCTGTGGTAACACCAAAACATAAATCAGTTGCAGTCATTATTGAGTTATTTGTGTTATAAAGCAAAAGACTTGTTTTTAACACTAAAAATAACAATCTGACTCAGTTTACATTCTTTCAGCATTTATTATCTTTTCACTTGCTTTTTATTATTAATCCGAGTGTGGAAAATCAATCAGGGGAATCCCTGTATCGAGAGAATTTATTAAATTATTATTACTAATAAATTATATTATTACTGTATTATATTGCAAAAAAAAATATTCTAAAAAAGAAAAAATTGTCAATTTCAAGTAGATTCAAAAAATTTTTCTATTTACTATACTTTTGATATAATTAAAGATTAAACCATATATATTTTTTTATACTCACTTTGAAAATATTGGAAAGTTTTGAACGTCAAAATAAACGAAATTTTTCTTCTTTTTACATTTTTTTTTTAAATTAATAATTTAAATATTGGCTTCGTCCATAAATTACGTCACACTTTTTAGGGGGGAGGGGGTCTATGAAAATGTGACCAATTGTGACAAAAGGGGGGGTGAAGATTTTTTATTTTGTTATGTCTCACTTTATACTCTATTTATTATAATGAGAAAATTGTAATAAATAAAAATATCAAATATATTTTTTGTTTTTAAAATATTAAAAAGTGTACTAATTATTATGAGGCATTTTACGTGAAATGTCCTAAGTTGAAATTTCAACTTCTTGAAAAAAATTGAAACCGGCTACTTTGTGAATTTTTTCTGAACATACTTGTAATGGAAAATTTTTTTAGAATATGTTTCTGAAAGGTTTTTTCGTCCCTTTTCCAATGGTGAATTTTATTTTTTAATATTTTAAAAATTTACTCTAATTTTTGATAATTAATATTTAATTTTCAATTTCCCAAAAATCGGTCCGTTTTATTTAAAAATAAATTATTGCAAGTATGTTCAGAAAAAATTCACAAAGTAGGCGGTGTTAGCAAAATTGGCCCCCCTCTACCCCCCCCCAAATTTTCAAAAAAAGTCAAAAATTTTTTAAAGGGGGGTTTACGAATTGTGACGTAATTTAGAGGGAGGGGGTTCATTCAGATGTTACGTAGTGTGACAAAGAGGGGGAGGGGGTCAAAAATGGGCTAAAAACGTGTGACGTAATTTATGGACGAAGCCTATTTTCTTCGTTGAAAATTATTTTTTCTTAATATACAAAATAGATTTTTTATAAAAAAAATTATTCCTAAAGTTTTAAACGTTCGAATAAAAGAAATTTGTTTTTCAAATTAAAATTTCTATTACAATAATTTTTCGTTACTATGACAAAAAAATTTGTTATTGTTTCTAAATGTAAAAATACTTTTTACCTTCTATTGCAATCAGTAATTTATGAAAATATTTTCAACAAAAGAATGTAATTTTAATGAAAAAAAGTTCCTTTGAACGTTAAAATCTTGTGGAACGTCAAAAATTTCCTCTTAATTTTCTTAAAATTTAAAATAAAATTTTTGTTCTGCTCAAATTTTTTTTTTAAATTTACTATCCAAGTAAGAAAAATCAAAAATAAATATTTACTCAATTAAGAATTAATTTTTATAATATTCAAAACAATTTTTCTTTGTAAACAAATTTTTTTCTGCTTAAATTTCTTTTGAATAGTATTTAAAAAAGACAAAAATAAATAAAAATATTTTCTTATTTAAAAATTAATTTTTTAATGTACAAAATTGTACAAAATATTCTTTTATGTAAAAAATTTAAAAAAACATTTGCTAAAGTTTTAAAAGTTCACATAAACAGAATTTATTTGTTTTTCAAATTAAATTTCAATTACAACAACTTTGCGTCACTATATGAAAAAAATTTGTTATTGTTTTTAATTATAAAAATAATTTTTAACTTCTTTTGCAATTTATGAAAATATTTTCAATAAAAAATAATTCGTCCCTTTGAACGTTCAATTCTTGTGGATCATTAAAAATTTCATAAATTTCTTCTCAATTTTCTTAAAATTTTAAACGAAATTTTTGTTCTGCTTAAAATTTTTTTTAAATTTACTCTCCAAATAAGAAAAATCTAAATTAAATATTTTCTTAATTCAAAATTAATTTTTTTTAACATTCAAAACAAGTTTCTCTTTGCAAACAAATTTTTTTCTAAAGTTTCGAAAGTTCAAATGAACAAATTTTTCTTGGGCTCAAACATTTTTTTAAAACATACACGGGAAAAACTTATTTACCTAGAACAGCAATAATTTTCTCTAGAATAGCGAAAAGTCTTATCTGAGACAAGTAAAAATTTCACTATTTTATATAAAATTTATAGTTGTTCCAGATAAAAATTTTTTGAAATTGTTCTCTAATTGAACATTTATTGAGTTACAAATTAATTTTTCAATTGAATCGTAAATTTTAAAAAAGGATCAAATCTGAAAACCGTGTAATTTTTATATGACAATTCATATAAAAAATGAACCTTAAAGTTTTTCAGAGTTGAGTCCTTTTTGAAATTGACGATTCAATTGTAAAAAAAACAATATTTTTCTTTTATTTATTTCTTTTATTTTCAATACTTATTTTAAAATTAAATTTCAAATTATAAAAACAAATAAAACATCGTCATTTATTTGAAAGTTGAAAACTTTAGAGACAATAAAATAAAGAAGTAAAAAAATATCGTCTATTTGAACGTTCAAAAATTTAGAAACATGAAAATATTGGAGAAGAAATCGAGATAAAAAATGATAACCTATTTTGTTCAAATACAAGGAGAATTCATTTTGTTGATCACAAGGCGAAAGGATAATGCGCGGATTATTTCATCCGTAGAATGCTATACTGCAGTTATGAGATATTCGCATAATATAATCCAAATTGTGTAAAAGTGCTGAAAAAACGAGAGTTTTCACGTAACAATTTCATTTGGGAGCAATGAATTCTCGTTATACGCGATCTTATATACAAAAGGGAAACTATGGGAACATGGTCTAATCATAATTTATAATTAAAGAGCTAGGCCATCTTAAATTAATGATGAGAACTACCGGTTTGCTTCGATTTTGTACTTTAGTGCAGAAAAAAAGTATATATACAAGCTGAAGTTCAACGAGGAAATCATATTTGATGAGTTGATGATTTATTCTGTTATTCACAATGTATAGTAGCGATCTTGTCATGCAGTTTAGTATATACAGTTTAGTAACGAATTTATTAAAAACATTTATCATTTATTTAATATTTCTTTCTTAATTCATTTGGTTAAACTGTAAATATAGAAATAGAATTATTAATTGAAGATACATATAGATATAAAAATTTCTTTCTTTTTTTTCCTTTCTTTATTCTTTTCTTAGTCCATTATTTTTAATGGCTCCAATTATTTTCTTATATATATTGATTGTTACCATCGTGATTAAAGAGAGTATATTAGTGGTAAAATTTTCATGTCATCCTCTTTAAAATTAGAAGAATGATTTATAACGTTCAGAAAGAGATAAAGTTTATTGTATATGTCGTAATACTCGCCGTATTTCGTAATTAATTTTACACAACGATGGTAAAATTGTTTGTGCGGTTACTTGAAACTACCGAATAACAATAGTGAATTAAATACCGATTACGGAAGTATTGTACATAAACTATTTTTGTATCGAGATAAATAATAAATAAGAAATCTAAGAAAATAAATAATAATCATGGTTAGATAATATTAGTGCGCGACATTTTCAGTATTTGCAATATTTTCAATATTTCAATCGCAAATCTGAAAATCTTTAAAGCGCTAACGGTGAGTCATTCATACTGTATATATATAGATAAAAGGCGCGATTCGGTGATTTATAGTTTACGGCAATTAGTTCGATGTATAAAAGTGTTGGTGGTGTTCAACGAGTTGAACGTTATCTTCTTGACTGAATTTACGAGCTTCTAGGGTATTTCCTGAAGAAAATTGCATTTTGTCTCTTCCTGGTTCCTATTGAAAGATTTTTTCTTTATTGCCTTATTCAAACAGCATGCCTCGTTTAATTCTAACGAAAAGAAATTTCAACAGAATAGCGATTTTAGGCGCAAGGAAATTCAATAACCAATAATCAAAACTTTTTTTCAACTTTCTATATTTGCTGAAAGATAAACGTTTCCAAAGATAAGTGAGTATTGCACAATCGCGCGAGCATATCATTTAAAATTATAATAAGAAATGGAAATTAATTTTGAAATTAGAAATTAGATTCAAGGAGAAAAAAAATAAAATCTTTTTTTTTCTTTGTTCATTTGGTGAAATAATAAATAAAATAATACGTGTGCAGTGGAGAGTAATAAATAAATAAAGGATCATTGCTTATATATATGGTGGTGAGATGAAGAATGGAAAGATGAGACATAGGACGAGGACGATGAAAAAGAACGGTACCTTCCGTCGTCAAGTATTTTCATACAAACACTTACGTTCTTACCGATCTTTGCGCTTGCTCTTATCGTTCACTGCGTTTTTACGAGACATCGTTAAACCGTCGTTGAACGCCAGGAGAGGCGATTTAACAACGGTCACAAAATTTTGTCTTTACAATGCGCGCACTTGAAAATAACGGCGGTAACGGCTCTCATATATATATATACACGATTCACCAAAAAAGAAAAAATACAAACCTGGACCTCAAAAGTCTTGAAAAAATATTCAATATCTAGCGAAAAGAAATATTTTTTTCAAAAAAATATTATAATTTTACCTACAAAGCCACCGATTTTTTATACAATCTGATCGACAAGTCGTGTTTTAATTTACCTGTCGCATTAGTGCTGTTTGTACATTGTAATGTACTTTTAAACATTGTAAACTTTTCTTCTTTATCTTCAGAAATCTTTAGACTATATAGTCAACAAAATTCCTTCCTTTTGGTTATAATTTTTGTAAAATATGATAAATGAAATTAAAATTTACAAACAATTTTAAAGAAATAAATTACAGGCATCACAGTAGTTGGTCCTTTTTTCCCCTTTTGTCCCCTTTTTCTAATAAAAAATAAACTAGTTTTTCTTTTTTTTGAAATCTTTTTTAAAGTGTAATCATAAAATTTAGACTCAATGTTATTGTGTTAACACCACAACATAATATAAATATGTTTTTTTATGTTAATGATTTAAATAATATAGATATCGTAATATTTGAATGAATTTTATTAAGAATTCTAAAGAACTTAAAATTTTACAAAAATTTTCAAAATTTAAATTATTCTAAAATTAGTTAAATTTTTTAATATACATATTTAATTAATTATTAAAAATTTAAAAATAATGAATTTATCAAGGAATTTTAGTTTCAAATAAGTACCTCGAAAAATGTAATTATTTTTAAAAATTTTATTAAAATTTGTCGAAAAAATTTAATTATTAAAAAATTTGTTGATAAAATTCTTTATGATTATTCACTATTAAGAAACATTCAATTATTCAATATAAATTATTAATTTTTGTATTTAAATAATTGAATTCACGTTGAATTTTCTAATAGAAATTAATTTAAGTGAATTTCAGTTAAAATTTTACATAATAATTGAATATTAAAAGCATTATAGCGTGAATTTTTATAAATAATTGAATTTTGAAAAAGTTGTAAATTGAAATCTTTAAAAATCTGAATTTTTTATATATATTTAGCTAACAATTCTGTAGAATTAATTTTTTCAAAATGTTTAATTGATATTATTGGAATTTTTTATTTTCAAATCTATATATATATATAATTGAAGAATTTCCGAATAATCGATAAAATTTTGTAAAATTGAATTGTAAACAAATACATTTGAAAATTCTTAGAATTTTGAAATAATTATTGTAAATAATTGATTTGAAGAAATATTTTAGTTAAAAATTCTATAAAATAATAATAATTGAATTCAAATGATGAAAATAATTTTGAAGAAGTTACAGTAAAAATATTTTTTGTAGAAAAAAATAATGATCTTATCACTCGGTCATCTTTAATTATTATAAAACATGAAAAAAATGATCACTTCGAGTCGAAGACTCTGATTCTGAAACACTTATTATAATAAGTGTTTATAATAATGTGTGTGATTTATATAATAGTGTTATAATAGTGTTTTATAATAATATTCTCATAAATTGTTTAATTTCAAAAAGATTTAAATATATTTTTAGCATTCGAATTCTTTTAACTAACCTTGCCCCATCCTCCTCTATGAAAAAAAATTTGAATAATATATGCAAGTTGTATAAACAAATAAATTTGTATCCCCTTTTTGAGGAAAAAAATTCCCATTTTCACCATTTTTAAAGAAAAAAGGTTCTGTGATGCCTGAAATTTTTATTGGTGTGTTTGAATCCTGTGCGCAGTTTGATGTTAGTTTTTGTTTGCTTCTTAACTTTTCAATAAATTTGCTTTTCAAATGTTTTGAATTTTAAAATTAATCTAGGTGAAAATTATTAAATTTTTGTAAATTTTGTATCCATCAAAATTTTGAAAATAATTTAAGTCATTTGAACAGTTTTATAAACATTTTTTAAAAGAATCACATCTTAATAAAAAAAATAAATTAAAAAATAAAAATAAATTAAAAATAAAATTTTCGAAAAGAATTCAATTAATAAAATTCTAGGCAAATATGTAATATTATTTTCATAAATAATAAAAATTACACTGGAATTCAATTATTTACAATTTTTTTAAAAATTTCTTTAATTCTTTTCATAAATAATAAAATTTTTTAGAAGGATTCCATTATTTTCATAAATTGTAACGAAGTGTTTCGTTTCTTACTCTTCCTAATTTTCCATGTGTAGGAAAAGCATTTTCAGTATATAGAGAGTTGTTTGTTTGTCTCGTTCTTATCATAGGTCTGTCTCGTTTGTTGTCAAATCTCTTGTATCTTTTTTTCATATCAGCGTGTGAGGAGCTGTGGTTTTTGTGAAATCAGAATTTAAATGATTTTGTGCATGATTAATTGTCAGCGATCCTTTCCTAGTCTCTTTCAGGGCGGTTCCTTGGGGATAAGGAAGAAGGGTTCTTCCGGAAATTGCGAAGGAAAAACAAGGAAACGATTTGATATTGAGGAAGCCTACTGCGGGGACAATCAGATGGTTCGACACTTACTTGCGGGTTTCAATTATTTTAAAAAATTTTGATAAAATTCAACGGAAACATTTAATTATTTTCATAAATAATAAAAATTTCACAGGAATGTTATTGAAAAATCAAGAATTTTTATTTATTTATTTAACAAGTATACGGGACAAGCCCTTTCGTACATATAGTACTCTTAAAATCTAAAAATTGCAAACCGCATTACCTTATACAATATTAACTGATCAATCTACGCTAGGTAGTTTGAACTTAAAAGTCTAAAATAATCCTTCGCAATAAAGAGGTGAATCTTAAAAAGTTACTATCAAAAAAGTCAACAATTTTATTAAATATTTTTTAAAATAATAATTGAATCTTTTTGTGAAATTTTATTAAAATTGTTTTGAAAATAATTGAATTCCTGCGATGAATTTTACTGTTTATAAAAATAATTAATAATTATTATATTTATTATTATAATCATAAGAATGTAAAGAACAGAAATTGTATTAATACTTGAAAAATTTTGCTCCGCACGTTTCTAGAAATATTTTGTTATAATAAATATATCTGAGACGTTTGCATATCAAGACACACCGTTTAAAAGATATATTTGTACAAAATGATAAGGCACTTTAAACATAAACTTACGAACCACATAAGTACGATAATAAAATTACTTAAGATATGTTCAACAAACACCGTTTTTTCAACGTCAGAAAAGGTAGCTTTAGCTTTTGATGAAATATGATTTAATTTTAGCATATTAAGAAAGACATTTTTCTTCCGATTCTGCATAAATTAATGCACTTAAATTAACATATTTCTAATATTTCATCTTTTACTTGCGTACTTTCAAAAATTCCATATATTGGAATAACAAGAAATGTGTAAATAATTGCTCAATATATTTTTATTTATAGACAACCGGAAATTATTTAATACCACAAAAGATCGATTTGACTACGTAACCAATTAGTACTAATTAAATTTACTAACAATTATTTGAATAATTTACTATATTTTAAATTTATAATATATTGTTATTTAATTAAATAAATCATATTTAAATCAATGAAATGGTATTTTCTAAAAATACTGAAATTATTTGTTCAAATACAATTGAGGGCTTGAATCCAATAACTCGCCCGACGCTCGGAGGAACGCGCAACTGCCAGTCAGTGAGCAGTGAGCGCCTCTGGGTCACTCACTGCTACCCGACTGGTATTAGCACGTTCCTCCGAGCGCCGGGCGAGTTATTGGATCCAAGGCCTCAATTCATTTGATTCAAATAAAAATTGATTTGACATAAATAAAAATACAGCTTGAAATACAAATTTTTCGATTCATAATTATTTGTACAGCAGAAAATTTATCTAAATTTACCTGCGAGAAAAATTGTTTATTTAAATTTGTAGCTTTGCCAAAAGATTCGCCACGTACGACCGAGCATCAAAGGAGCTTAAAGCATTAGTCACAGAATATGCAAATTAGCTGAACTAAATTACACTAAATGAATATTATTCCTGTTCCTGTGCGGTACGTATAGATAATAATACTTCTTGCGTAAAATATGCGAACTTTATCGCGCAAAATCTTTAGCGAATATGAAAAAGGCAAATGATGTAAAGGATTAAAAAATACAATGTATATAAGTGTGCTCTCACTGATTATTATGCGCGCGACTAAGCTTCTATACCCTGTTCCACGAGAGAATGCTGTCGTAAAAAGACGAATTTTCGTCTACTTAGCGCAGATATAAGAGAAATTGTCACTATTCGCTTAAATTTTGAGTTTAAACGGCCCATTTTCCAAAAAAAATTGTGGCCAAACCTTTTTCCATAATTTAAATCATTCGACACAAGTTAACTCTCGGCCGACACATGTTCCGACGACCCATGTTTATGACAGTAGTAATAAAAGAAAAAAATAGAGGCAATTAAATATTAAAAATGTTTAAATATTACAATTAATAAATTTTCAATAATATATTTGTAATGTATGAATTCTGCTGATTCTATTGATATATAATTTTTTTACGACTATAAAATTAAATATTCTTTATTGTAAATTCTATAGATAAAAAAAGAAAATTAAATGTTTTAATTTTATGTCTAAAAAAAAAATTAAATATCAATGGAATCAGCAAAATTCATAGACTCCAAATATGTTAATAAAAATCCATTAATTGTAATATTTAAAAAATTTTAATATTTTACTGCCTGTATTTTTTTCTTTTATTAGTACCGTCATAAACATAGGTTGCTAGAACATGTGTCGTGAAAGAATTGGTTTTCAAAGGTTTAAAATGTGGGTGTTCAGTTAGCAGCCAATATTTTCATTGGTTATAAGACTTTCGGAAAACACCATTTTTCAATTTTTCTCCACCCTTTAAGAAAAAAAACTGCGCGTCAGAAAGCATCCTCTCGTGGAACGAAGTATATATGTATATAAACTGCCGGCATTTGCTATTAATTTTGAAAGATCGGTGTCCACCTTCTTATTTTGATCGCATTAACGATCTCATTTTCTCTCTCTTTTTTTCTCTCGTTATTTTTCCCTCTTTCGTTTTCTTCTCTTTCCAAATTCTACCGCGAAGGAAAAATTTAATCTCAACCGTCTGATGCATTTCCCATATCGAAAGGGGCAATTATGTTTGGATTTTCGATGTCTGGCATGCAGAAGGTGCTAACTCCGCCCAATTATGTAATAAGTAGTCTCGGTGAAAGTTTAAAAACATGAATCGAGTCTTATTTATGCTCTCTATACCCTCAAATTTCTCCGAATTGACATTGACCGTATTCTTCGAGATTCACTTTATATTTTTTTTTATAGTCATTCTTGTT
The DNA here is from genome assembly GCA_032872505.1 of Leptopilina syphax. NCBI lineage: Eukaryota > Metazoa > Arthropoda > Insecta > Hymenoptera > Figitidae > Leptopilina > Leptopilina syphax. The sequence goes on along the minus strand of CM065469.1, from coordinate 24,693,522 downwards.
TCTCGATTCATTCCCAGCGAGATGAATTTCTTCTAAAGAATACCTTTCCTTTCATATAGACAAAATTTATATTTTCGATTTTTTAAACAATATAACCGGAAAACGATTTTTAATTATCAATTTTTACCTATCAGTTACCTTTATTTGAATAAAAATTAATAGCGCACTATTCATTTTTCTTAATAATAATATTCAATTTTCGTTATGATTTTTAAAAATTTTCATAAAATTCTTGGTAAAATTTAAATTATTTTTGAAAATTTTCCTCAATTCAACGATTTTTAATATCTATACTATTTTAATAAAATTTTCCAAAGAATTCAATTAAAAAAAAATGTAATAAAATCCTAAGCAAGCATTCAATTATTTTCATAAATAATAGAAATTTTACAGGAATTCAATTGTTTACAATTTTTTTTATAAAATTTCTTCGCAATAATTCAATTATTTCCATAATAAATCATAACATTTTTTACAGGGATTCAATTATTCTCATAAATTATAAAATTCTTTTTAAGAATTTAATTATTTTCTAAAGTAATAAAATTTTTCGCAAAAATTCAATTATATTCAGAAATTAACCCGTTGACTGTCACTGACGCATATATATATACATATAGCAAAATTAAACTGGCCAAAAGTGTTCATGACGCATATATGCGCAACTTAAAAAAAGTGATTAAAAACTTCTTAAATGTCCCAGGTAGAAAAATTTAATGGAAGCCTAGATATATGCTAGCGCCATCACTGGAATTTGCATGGCAGTTTATCTCGCCGACGTCTTCTAGCGCCTTACATGGCGCGAGCACTTTCCGCTAGAATGCAACATAACCTCAAATTTCTGTTGCATAAAGTGTCAAAGGTGTTTGTTTTTATTTTTAAAGTAAAAGTAAATGTTTGCTTGTAGAATATTGTGGCATTTAAAACAATAATAGTAAAGGATTCTAAGTATTTATATATTTGTAATTGTATTAAATTTAAATATAAATTAATATTGCATTATAAATTTCTTGTTCATTCGTTAATTTATACACTTATTTATAAAAGAATTTTTAGTATATAAATGTCTTATTCAACCTCCAAGAAAATTTTTAAATATATTTTAAGTAATTAATCTAACGATTTATCACCAAGAATAACAATAAATCCTTTTTTTATGGGTAAAATATATTATTAATTTCTCTCCATTCGAATTAGAAAACATAACCTCAAACTGGATTTATTTTTTCTTTATTTTTAATTGACCTGACAGAAAATATTTACTGATTTTAAATAGAAACTTAATTTTTGCAATTATTATTATTATTATTATTATTATAAAAAAATTGGTTAATTTCAAAAATTTTAATTTTAATGTTTAACATGTGTAACTATTTTTGACACTGTTACTCTAAAGAAATAAATAATTTTTATGGAAATTTAATAATAATTTATTCTTAAAATTTCCATATTTAAAAAACAATTTTATTGGGGATTTAAAATTGCAATGCGACACATAGTGACCATAACGTGAACTAAAAAAAATGGCTACTGTGGGTGTACAAGGTTGCAAAAAATGTTAATATTTAAAGTATTTTAATGTTTAAGAAATATTTGTTAAGATTGTTGGTCATTATTTATCTTTTTATTGAAAAACTACTTAAAATTAAAACAGAAAAGTCACAATATAAGTTTATATTTTTTTAAATTTGTACACCCATTTCGTCCATTTTTGGTGTAAAACACTAGCGGCACCGAGCCCGCGGTGGTAATTTTCATTGCCAATACAGCAAATAATGATCAAAATTATTATTAGGCTTGGGATTAAGAAAAGGTTACCGTTTTCTGAATTAAAATCTTACCATAACTTTAAACGAAACGTGTATTAACTCTTCAAATACGTTAAAACTTCATTGTTGGCAGATAATTAGTAAATGTTTTTTATATGTACACGATTTTTTTAATTATATTCGTCAAAAGAAATGACATAGGAATCATTTTTCAATTCGTGAAATAAAGTATTGGCAGGTGAGGTTATGTTCATTCTAGCACTGCGAGCAGAATGCGAGAAAGGCGCTAGACTACAAAAGTGTTTCAAATGCTCTCAGCGCCACTACAGCGCAATGGAACGCGAGGGTGGCACCATGCTAGCGCCACCAAATTTTTCTACTAGGGCGTTCCTGAAACCGGTTACTCGGGGGTTTTCGAGGTCGCTGAATACGAATATGACATTCGTTTTCCAAAATTCAAAATGTCGGAATCTAATATGGCGGACGACAAAATAAAAAAAATGATTGGATTGACTTAAAACGTAATACTCGGGGGTTTTTGGGGACGCTGATTATGAATCTGCGATTAGTTTTTCAAAATTCAAAATGGCGAATCCAATATGGCGGACGACAAAATAAAAAATTGATCAGTTGACTTGAAAGTTACTTGGGGGTTTTAGTATTACGTAGCTGCATTGAACGACGCGTCTAGTATATAATCTATTATATAAAATAATAAAATTAAAAAAATATATAAAAATTTTTAAAAAATAAAGAAATGGAATGTAAAATCCTATGGCAGCTTCCTCGTGGTACATTCTGGGGACGTGAATTTAAAAAATTTAATAAACTATAAAAACTAAATTCACCAGCTAATGTCAGGGTATTTAACAAAATTTGATTTCACCAAAAATTATCATACTGATGTTAGATTAACCCCTTGGCAGTCGATGACGTGTATACACGTCATGGTGCAGGTGGGCTCAAACTGTCGATGACGTGTATAGACGCAAGCAGATTTTTGGCTACAAAAACACACAGATTTGTCCACAAATTGATACTGGGGGGTTTTCGGGGTCGCTGATTACGAATTCGTTTTCAGATTTTAAAAATTCGAAATGGCGGATCCAATATGGCGGATGACATTTTCAAAAATTCATCAGATTCACTTGAAACTTGTTACTCAGGAGTTTTCGGAGTCGCTGATTACACATATGATATCAGATTTAAAAAATTCAAAATGGCGGATCCAATATGGCGGACATTTAAAAAAATTCATCGGATTGACTTGAAACTTGTTACTCAAGGGTTTTCAGGGTCGCTGATTATAAATCCGATTTCAGATTTTAAAAATTCAAAATGGCGGATCCAATATAGCGGACGACATTTTTAAAAACTCGTCCGGTTCATTTAAAACTCGTTACTCGACGGTTTTCGGGGTCGCTGATTACGAATCTAGCATCAGATTTTTAAAATACAATGTGGCGGTTCGAACACGGCTGGCGCCATTTTAAAAAATTTATCAGATTTACTTAAAAGTTGTTACTTGGGATTTATTGTTGTAGTAGATTAAAAATGTAATATCGGTTTTGAAAATGGCGGATCCAATATAAGAACAAACAAAAAAAATATTAAAAAAACAAAATAAATAAAAAAGTGTAAAATCAGACCGCATACCTCCACATGGTAAACTCTGGGGTCGTAAGTAAAGTAGTATATTTAACAACTGACTGCGGGGGAAAATTTTGTATTTATTATCGTTTCAAAAGTTTTTCGTAATCAGCGAAAACCCTTTAGTAACGAGTTTCAAATGAAAACGATGAATTTTAGAAAACTTCATTCGCCATATTCAATACGCTAATATGAATTTTCAAAATCTGAAATCGGATTGGTAATCAGCGACCCTGAAAACCCCCGAGTAAAAAGTTCCAAGTGAATCTGATGAATTTTAAAAAATGGTGTCCGCCATATTGGATCCACCATTTTGAATTTTCAAAATCTGATATTGGATTCGTAATCAGCGACCCCGAAAACCCCTGAGTAACAAGTTTCAAGTGAATTCAGTCGATTTTTTATTTCCATGTCCGCCATATTGGATCCGCCATTTTGAATTTTCAAAATCTGATATCGGATTCGTAATCAGCGACTTTAAATACAATAGTATGCTCGTTTGCGCAAATTTTAGTTTTCTAAAAAGTTGTCGACATTTTGAGCCCACTTATGAGATTTTAGTCTTGACTGCGAAGGGGTTAACCAGTTTCAAACAAATTCAATAAATTTTAAAAAGTTTTCCGCCATATTGAATTAGATATTTTGAATTTTGAGAAACTGATTTCAGATTCGTAATCAGCGACCCTAAAAAACCCCAAGTATTCAGTTTCAAGCCATTATAATTAATTTTTTATTTTGTCGTCCGCCATATTAGATCCGCCATTTTGAATTTTGGAAAACTACTGTTAGATTCGTAATCAGCGACCCTTAAAACCCCCGAGTAACCAGTTTCAAGCAAATTCGACGAATTTTGAAAAAAATTTCCGCCATCTTGGATCCGCCATTTTCAATTTTGAAAAACTGATGTCACATTCGTAATCAGCGACCCCAGAAACTTTAGGGTACCAAGTTTCTTAAAAATCCATTAAAAATATTTCAACACACTTTTGGCCCAAACAGTGGAAATCTCGTTGACAGCCAAGGAGTTAAAAAAAAATTTTGTCAAAATTTTAATTATCTTTATAAAAAATAAAATTCTTCTACGAAATTCAATTATTTTCGAAAATTTTAATAAAATTCTTGACAGAATTTTAATTATTTAAAAAAAATTTTTTTAAGGTACACTTTAGAATTTAAAAAAATATTATTTTTTTTATTGTATTTTTTAACTCCTTATGACTCCAGAAAACACCTCCTAAAGTATTTATAACCAATTGTAAAAAATAAAAGTAAATTTTTCAAAAAATATTCAATTAACGTAAAAAGTCATTGACAAATTAAGTAAGTCTTTAAGGGGATGGTGGGGTCCAGCTTTTTGTTACGACCAATAGAAACATTGGTGCTAACATATGTAACAGTGTCTGACATAAAAAAATGGTAGGGTTTCAATTTGCAAAAGAATTTTAGATAATTTATGAATGGCCTCTAACGATACATATAAGTTTAAACGCGTTTTTCTCAAAATAACGTTTTCTCAAATTGCGGACAGTTTATCCCTGAAGCTACTGAACCGATTTTAATAAATGATAACTCGTTTTGTTTGTTAGCATGTTCTCTGTGAGAATTTACCAGAAAATGGTCAAAAAATTAAAAAAAACATTTTTGCAGACTAGAAAAATACTGAAAAACATAGTGTATTTTTAAACAAATTATTGAAACATCTGCTATTTTTTTATTTTAGTCGATTTTTCATTATTGGTGGTAGATTTCTATGCAAGACACCTTCCTTTTGAAAAAGCAATTTGGATTTTTTGTTTCCGATTTATCAATCTTGAGATAAACTGTCAGCAATTGGACAACTAACATTTTGGAGTTTCGATCTGAATGCTGTCTGCAGATTATGATATTAAATAAACAAGTTGTAAATCCAGATGTTCATTACATGAACATTTTGCTTCCTCTTTACGATCAGCAAAAAAATTTGCTTCCTCGTGAAGGAAGCATTAACGATAAATATATTTCATTTTTAAATCATTTTTAATACAATTTAACATTTATAAAATAAAGTTCATTCGTCTTAATAGAAACCCTCACAGCACCGGGATATTCAGGATATCCCAGAGACGTCCTGGGGATATCGATTTGTTTTCGGAAGTTTGGATATCCCTGGATTATCCTCTGGATATCCATGGACGTCCCTAGGATATCCCAGAGATATCCAAACTTCCGAAAACAAATCGATATCCCCAGGACGTCTCTGGGATATCCTGAATATCCCGGTGCTGTGAGGGAAGAATAAAATTTTCTTATACAGTAATATGAATCTAAATAAACAAAAAATTTTTAGTAAAAAAGTGAATTTTTCAAATTTGATTGTAATTAATTCTATAATTTTCAATAGAATATATATATACTTTACATACATCAATCGATTCGTCTTGATGCAAAGAATAAGATTTTTGATTTATTTTTCAATAAATATTAACATTTTATTGTACACACGGAGAAAATTTATTCCTGAAATTTTACTGAATTTAGTTCGGTAAAACTGGGATGAAGTGTCAAAACAGTAATTTTTCAAGAACTAGACTGTAAAAGAAATTGCATTGAAAAATAATGTAAAAATCATAAAGCTCACGATACATGTATTAGCGCTTCACTTACAGTTCGGTAAAACGTAAGCCAAGTGCTCGCTACATTCATATTTACTGAATAGTTCGGTAAAACGTAAGATAAAGTCTTCGGTAAAACTGACTAGTTGCAATTTATTGAATAGTTTGGTAAAACGTAAGATAAAGTCTTCGGTAAAACTGACGAGTTGCAATTTATTGAATAGTTCGGTAAAACGTAAGATAAAGTCTTCGGTAAAACTGACGAGTTGCAATTTACTGAAAGTTCGGTAAAACTTGAAGAACAAAAATAAAAAATAATGTTACATCAGTATATCTATATTAATACTGCCGTAACTCTCAATTTACCTACTTTAATCACTACCTAAACCCCCTACAATTGTTTACGAACAAATACTAATTGATACACCTGCCTACAGTACATTCTAAACGCATACACTAATACACACATCGGGGCCGTCCATAAATTACGTAAGACATTTAGGGGGGAGGGGGGGTCAGCGAGATCTTACGAACAATAGAAAAAATGGCGCTAATGTATGTAAAAAATCTTACGAGGGGGAGGGGGGGGGTCAAATTTTCCAAAAAAATGTCTTACGTAATTTATGGACAGCCCCATCGCACGCTTTACATTAATGCTTCAGAAAGTTTCAACTGTCCTTATATACTAATCTCAATTTTATTTCACCGCTTGTGAGAAAGATTCAAATTAATAAACTATCGTTGTACAAAATTAAAAATTATTTATATTAATGAATCATTTCTAACTATATTCAAGGTCAATTTATGAAATATTTTTAAATTATGTTTTTATTATTATAAAGAAAAATGTTTAAATTTGTATTTAATGGAATAAAACAATAATTTATGAAAATCCTTATTATTCTCAAATTTTTGTGTTTAAAATTAAAAATATACATATTAAAAGTGCAAGTTGGAAATTATTAAATTTATTAATAGAAAATTAATCTTTCTGAAATATTAAATAATAATTGTGAGGTATTAAAAAGCGAAAAGGAAATAAGCAAGTAAGCAAAGTAAGCAAGAAGGAAATAAGAAAGTAAGCAAGTAAGCATATAAGGAAGTAAGTAAGCAGAAAGGAAACAAGCAAGTAAGCAAGAAGGAAATTAGGAAGTAAGCAAGTAAGCATATAAGGAAGTAAGTAAGCAGAAAGGAAACAAGCAAGTAAGCAAGAAGGAAATTAGGAAGTAAGCAAATAAGTAGGTAAGCAAGTAAGCAAAGTAAGCAAGAAAGAAATAAGCCAGTAAGTATGCAAATAATAAAGTAAGCTAGTAAGCAAGCAAGTTATTTCTTTTTTGCTTACTTGCTTACCTACTTATTTACTTACTTACATACTTACTTATATGTTTAATTGCTTACTTATTTATTTCCTTTTTGCTTACTTGCTTACCTACTTATTTACTTACTTACATACTTACTTATATATTTAATTGCTTACTTATTTATTTCCTTTTTGCTTACTTACTTATGTTTACTTGCTTACTTACTTACTATTATTCATATTTAATTAAAATGAATAAATTATATGTTAAAAAAATAAGTATGTTATTGCCATTTTATATTTTCTTTTTACTTGATTTAAAAGCATTTATTACATATTTGGCAATTAATAAGTGTTTAAAATAATTAATTAATTGATTGAATTTTAATTTAAATAATAATAAAATGAGGCCTTGGATCCAATAACTCGCCCGACGCTCGGAGGAACGCGCAACTGCCAGTCAGTGAGCAGTGAGCGCCTCTGGGCCACTCACTGCTACCCGACTGGTATTAGCGCGTGTCTTCGAGCGTCGGGCGAGTTATTGGATCCAAGGCCTCAAATGATTATTAATTAAGTCTAAATAAGTTGGAAAAATTAACTATTAGAGTGAAAGTCTTTCATTTGACTGCGGGACACTTGAAATAAAGTATTTCAATCCAGAAAACTAAAACTTTAGGCAAGTCAAGGAAGTTTTACCGAACTATTCCTGAAAACTAACACTTTAGGCAAGTCAAGAAAGTTTTACTGAACTATTCCTGAAACGTTAGTGCCCATCAAGGAGGTATTTATTTAATTTACATTAAACGTTCAGTTTCAATTTTTTTCAACTTTTACAGTACTAGTTCTTAAGGAATAAAGATATCACATTAGATTTTAAATATTGTTACCGAAAAAATAATATAAAAATTATTAAAAATTACGATTATGCTACTATATCCCAAGTTCATTGAAAAATTCAGTAAAATTCAGTAAATAATTGGTTTTAATTCTATAAATTTAAATACAATATATACTTTATATATACCAATCGATTCGTCTTGGTGCAAAAAATAAGATTTTAGAAACAAGTGAGTAAGATTTTCTTATATGGCAACATAATTTTGCGGAAAGAACTCATTTTTTGATAAAAACGCGAATTTTTCAGCTTTAATTGTGATTAAGTCTGTAAATTCTCATACAATTTATACTTCTTATATACCAATCGATTCGTCTTGATGCAAAGAATAAGATTTTATTATATATTAACTTCAATAACCAACTTAAAAAAAAAATTTTTTAGAAAGAAGTCAAAAAAAAATTTTTTTCTGAGAATTTTTTAAAGTTTATTAATCCATTTCGAGATATTTTTATGATAAATATACCTGGTAAATTTTAGCCAAATTCGTTAAAACCTCTTCGAGTTATCGTGTTCACAAAAATCGGGATCCACACACACACACACATACACACATCCATACATCCATACATACATCCGGACAATTGTTCAGGGTCTTTTATAACATAGTCCTATATAGAAGAAAATTTGTTAAAAGGATTTTTAAAAATTTTGTAAATTAAACGACTACAAAGCTTCTTCACGAGGAAGCAAAATTAAAAACAAACCATTATTTTTATTCTCCAAATATGTACTAATAGAGACAAAAAAGTTTTTTAAATATTTATAATAAAAGACCTAAGAATTTTTTTTTTAAATTTGATCTTTTAAGAGCCTTCCAAAGTGTAGTAGTACCTTAATGGAGCGTTCAGACCTCTGCAGCCTGTCTGTCTGCCTGCAGGTTGCCATGGTGACGTACAAGAGTAAGAGAGTAAGGAAATTCAAATTTATTACACCTTCTCCCTTACTCTTATTGCTTCTGGCTGCGCAGCCAGACAGCCTGCAGAGGTCTGAATGCTCCTTAATTCACCGCAATATTTCAATTATTTTTAATACAATTTTCGAACAGTTAGAGCATTGCAATTTTAATTATAGAAGGGTGATATCACTCTAAATAAATGTACGAAGATATGTGACCTGTTCATTTTTTGAGGGATCTGAAATACTGTGATACGCATTCTGGTGGCAGAAAATTTAACTAATACAACGGGGTCGATTTTGACATTTTACATGGAATAATTTCTAAACTCGCAAGTTTTATAATTAAAAATCCTAAAATATAGCTTGATAATTAATAATTAAATTAATTTGTAAAAAAGAAAATACTACAAACCAGTCACATTCAGTACAATAAATAATATTGATTAATATTATGAAATATTCAAAAGCAAAGTGTGAAAGCAATAATCTAACTCTATTTTGTCACACTAAATATTTAATTAAAACATGTTTAATTAATTGTATTTTCAGTTAATCAAGATTTGAAATTAAAAGTAGTTTATAAATATTATTTTTTCGTTGCAGTGTGTCTCCTACAACATATTTATTTAACATTTTCAGATTGGTAAACAAAAAACACAACATAACCTAAAACATAACCTTAAAACTATTCGAACTATTTTTTAACTCGATTAACTCCTAACTTTTCTTGAAAAGGAAACTGTATTTCCACTTCAAATTTTAATTAAATATTTAGAGTAGATATTTTTTAACATTTTAATGAAGTAAATAATGTTTTTCGATATGAAAACAATTCTTTTATTGACAGTTGCATTTACTTATGTGATTTATTTTACTGAATATATTAAATATTTGGAGCGAATTGCATTTTATAATTTTTTAAAACTTGCGTATAAACAAACTGAAACAATTTTTAGCCCCCCAATTAACTTTATTCAACTTTTTATATAAAAAATAATTAAAAAGAAGTCTGAAACATGTGTGTTTGTTAAAATTTGACCCAGTTGTCGACCGCCATGTTTGTTAGTGACGTCATGATTTCAGTTGTTTTCACCCTACTTTAGAACATTTTTTCGTAAAAGAAAATATCAACTTTTAAGTATATTTTTTGAATTTATTCTCATCGCGATTTTCTTAGGTCCTTATTTGGGTCCTTTCAAGAGATACCTAAAGGTATTTGCTAAATATCTTTAGTCAGATTTTTTATATTTGTTGTTAAAGCCAAAAATGCACCCTGGGGCGAAATGTTAAATGTATTTTTACATATGTTGTTAAAAGTGTTTTTTAAATTTTTCGTTTTTTTGGGTTTATTTGTTTAAAAATTATTTACTTGACATTAGGCAAGTATTCTGTCAAAAAACAATAGACCGTTCACGTGAAATAATAAAAAAAAAAATTTTTTTAATTTTAATTTATTTACTTTATAACTGTTCTAAAGCTTTTATTAAATAAACACAGATCTTTTATAAACTAAATTACTTGTTTACCTATACTTTATTAATGTTTTTGAATAATTTTACAATTAAAGAAATTCGTAAAAAAAAACGTAATAGAACATTTTTGACTATGAAGAAGAATCAGGGAGAAACAAAATTAAATTTTTGTGGCTACACTGTAATATATATTTATTGATAATTTTTAATTTCACTGAAATGAAACGCTTTAAAACGTTAATAATTCGAATCATATTCCATTAATTATCGAGATAAAATAATTAAAAGCATTCTTTAAATTCTCCGTTTTCTTTCTAATGACTTGTACATTTGATTTGAGACAAAAAAATTCTTATACTTCTCTTGTAGTCATTATTATTCCCTCAAAATGTCATTAATTGCAGTAGGAAACATATTAATGCACGAGGTTCATATGTGTGTGACATATGTAGTGTAAGATTTGCGTGATGCATGTTTTACTGTTCGTTATACATTTATTTCAAACGTAATACCAACATATTTATACCGGTCCTGATCTCGAACATGCCCATATATACATATAATACTTTCACTCCACACTCTACTTATTAAATGGTATTTTTTTTCATCCACCAAGATCGGACAATCAACAGGCTTGTCAAAATGATTTTTTCGATAAAGTTTTCCTTTATTTTAATTATGTCTAAAGCATTTCCCATAAGTTTATCTTTATCCTTTTTCTTAAATTCTAACTTTCACTTCGCGCAATTTTTTTTTTTTGCACGCTAAGAGTCTACTGTCACGAACTTTTTAGTGGGCAACAAACCATAAAAATGATACTCCATTAAACACTCTTCATGACTTTTAAAGTGTGTGTATTATAATGTGCGATATATTACTATACTTTTGAGTTTCAAATGTCTTTTGTCGTATTTTTGGTTCAAAATACTTGACAAATTTTTTTTCAGTTTTATCTGTTTTTCAAGACAATGATAAATTATGTAAATTTCTACCATTTTCTATTTGTAGAATTTAATTTCTTTTTCAATTTCGCACTAAAATTTTGAACCAAATTCTTTTTGTTTGGATATTTTTCAAAATTATGAGACTGAATTTGAAAATTATTTAAATTTACAATTTACTCTCAGTTTTTCTATAAGGATATCAAATTGAGACAAAAAAAGGTATCAAAATTGTTATGATGTAACGTTTTGATACGCTTTTTGTCTCAATTTGATATCCTTAAAAAAACTAAAAGTACATAATTCCAATAGTAGCAGTAATTAAATTAATAATAGGTAGTATAGTAATAGTAGTTAAGTTAATAGTTTACTAAAAAAATAGTATAAAACGAATTAATCTCTAAGAATTGTATAGTTAATAAAATAAAATAAAAATCGACATAATAAAACTTCCATAGAACTAATAAAAATCCCTCACTGAATCATCGAGTATTCGTCACTGGAGTAAAAACCAGTAAAATTCTTATATAGGGATTTAGATTTAGAGAAATTACCAGGCATTATGAGTATATAAACATTTAAAAGGAATATATACGAATTCTCAAACTCCATTTACAGGAAACTTATAACTTTCCCATTTATAACGCGCACACGAGATATATTCTATGGAGTATAGGAAATAATTTCCTTGTGCGAGATTGTAAACCCCAGATTGAGTCATCTTTGCGTTACATAAGGTCGGGGTTACTTATTCGAAAAAAATATCTAAAGGCTCATGAACTCACCTTATTAACCTAATCAAAATCATTACTCGCAATATAGGAAATTATGCTTAGTTTCCCGCAACAATTTTATTCCTCTTCAAAAAATTATAACTCATATATATCATTTGCAATTAAAGGAAAATTTTATTCCGATAGAATTCACCGGCAAGAATATATATTTGTATTTTTATAGTCAGTTTAAAAAGTAATTTTGCAATTTTTCCAGATCATTAATTTTGAGAAAAACGTGTTGCTCGATTGCTTAAAAAAATATATATTTATTATTACCGAGAAAAAAATATTCAAGTTGTACGTATTATGTAACATATTTTTGAATGTAATAAAAATATTATAGTATATGTATATTATATATTTATATTTTATATATATAACAAAATTTTACATCTTGATGTATTTTTAAATTAAAAAATTAAAATTAAGAAACGAAATTTCTGTTTCTATTTTTAAAAGTTAACAACTAATTTTTATTACATTCAAAAAGAATTAACTTTTTGGATAAATAATAATTATATATACGTAAAAAAGTGTATTTTAGGGTTACTTTAATCGTTGTCCCTCTCTACTGTGAAAACTGCATTATAAAAATAATGACTCGATAAAGGAAGAAACCTCATGGTCGAGAGATAATAAACCACGAATCAAGGAGTCCATCACAAGGTTTATTTCTTGAGTCGGTTTCATCCTCCCACGTGAAATCACGTGACCTTACGATAGTGTGTTTCGAAAAAGTAAATAAATAAAAAGACCGAATTTCACGCCCCGGCAACAATTAAATGACTCATCGCCAAAAAAAATTCCTTTTTCCCCAACAAGTCATAAAAATGGCCCTTAAATTACAGAAAATACCTTTAAAGGGTGTAATAAAAAAAATTCTGCATTTAATTATCAGTTTTATACTCGAGATAATTTTACAATTTTATACACGAGAAAAATTGAATATAACAAATAAAGTACGAGAAACTTTTATTTTTTTCAATTTTTTATTATTTTTTTTATTTTCTATGTGACGCACTAGGCACACTAGGGAGCAAAGAAATTATAGGTTACAATTGTGTTTTCGCCTTTTGCAAAATAGAAATTAAAAATATATTTTAAAGATAATTTTCAAACTTACAGAAGTTTCATCCAATGTTGAATTTGTTTTTTCTCGTCTACACTGCAAAAACAAGCATCTTAAAATACATTGTAGTCACTTTTAAAACATCTTATTTTTCCAACTTCCATCATAGAAACTAATGCATTTTAAGATGCTTTTGATAACTTTTTGGAAACAACTTAAAAGTGACTACCAAAGTATCTTAAAATAAGATACCTTCTTTTTACAGTGATATGTGGGACAGAAAAAACACTCGTAAGATTTTACATCATCAGGAAAAAAATATTTGAATCAGAGTCCAGGTATGCTAAAATTTTTATTTGTTTCAAATAAATTTTATTTGTGCAGAAATAATATTGTAATTAAAACAAATAAATAATTTAGTAAGTTCTAAGATAAATTGTACTTTTATTTAAATTAACATTTTCAAATAAATTATACATTTGGCTTAAATAAGAGTTTTCTCTGAGGATGTAGAAATTTCGAACACTCCCGAAACACGTGTTATTGACTATGGAAAAATGGCTAATTTCTATAATTATATGCAATCACGATTTTAAGTATTACGAGCACTCTCAAATTCAACACTCACTAGAAATTAAAGTTCACAAATGAGGGCAATTTTGTAAACACGTGGTCGAACGAGACGCGTAAAGACGCGCGACTGACGCCATATTTTTTATTTAAATCAAATGGAGAATTAAACAAATTATTAAATTAAATGAATTATTAAGGGGACATTCCAGTTCAAAATGTCAAAAAAATCGATTTTTTTTATTTTCAGATTTCTTATAGTGTCAAGAATACTCTCCTAAAATTTTATTGCAAAAATTCAAAGTAAAACAAAAGTTATACATACTAACTTATTCTTCGCCATGTAAAAGATGTTTTTATATGCAGATAAGCAGAACCTAAGGCAGAACCCAATCGAATGATTTAAATGTTATTAGTTATTCTTTTTTATTAAATGATTTTAATATATTTTTTTAATTGTTTATTTTAATTCTACCAATTACCGATAAGTGTTGCAAGTATTGTTTTAATATTTGTGTACGGAACCCGCCATTGCAGTGCGAGTACAACTCGCACTTGTCCAATTTTTTTTTATTTTTAGTTAAGAAATTAGAGTCAGAAAACAATCTCTCATTTATTCTCTTAAAATTTTACTCTTCCTTAAAATATTTAATGCCACGTGTTTAAACTAAAAAAAATTTTAAAAAAATTTTTTTTTTTTTTGATTTTTTTTCAAAAAGTTTCTTAAATAAATTTTTTGTCATCAGACTGTAATAATACACTAGGATACCAATTTTCAGCTCATTAGGTCAAATAATGTAAAAGTTAGGAAAAAAAAATTTTTTTTTTTTTAAATTCTTTAGTTTTTCCTTGACACCGCTATGGCCATCATTACATATTGAGTTCTCTATATTTTTCCTGTAATATTCGAGTAAAAATACACCAGCATGCAAAATTTTAGTTAAGGGGGGGGGATGGTCACTTTTTATGCATTTTTTGCCAAAAATCTTGTTATTTCCTTGACAACAACGTGATGGGCATAGCGCATCACGTCCAATCACATTCGCTATATTTTTCCTGTAATCTACGAGTGAAAATACATATCTGGACCAAATTTGAGCTCTTTAGGTCAAATAGTTTAGCCGCTGGGGGGGACACGATTTGGCTACGGACACAATAGTCTCACCAATAGGGTTCCGCCGTTACACCGTAGGTGTACGGAACCCTAAAAACAAACAAAAATGTATTTGGTGTTGCTGATCACAAATTAGATATCAAATTTTCAAAATTCAAAATGGCGGATCCAATATGGCGGAAGAGAAAATTAAAAATCAAGTGGACTTGCTTGAAAATCGTTGCCGGGAGTTTTTAGGGTCGCTGATTACGAATATGATATCAGATTTTTAAAATTCAAAATGGCGGATCCAATATGGCGGCCAATTTTTTTAAAAAATCATCGGATTTGCTTGAAAATCGTTACTCGGGGTTATTGATTACGAATCTGACATCAGTTTTTAAAAATTAAAAATGGCGGATCCAATATGGGAGGCAATTTTTCAAAATTAATCAATTTAGAATTTTGTAAAAACCCCCCAGTAACTATTTTCAAGCAAATCCGATGATTTAAAAAAAAATTGTCCGCCATTTTGAATTTAAAAAATCGAATAGCATATTCGTAATCAGCGACCCCAAAAACCCTCCAGTCCAAACTTATCAATTATAACTTATTAAGTGCGCGTTTATCTCAAAATATCTTTTTTTGATCTGGTAAGAGTGATATCTCGAGTTCTTATGAAGCGATTTTGAAAAATCAAACGGCATTTGATTCATTGTCATCATGTCTTTAAGGGAGCGTTCACAAATTACGTAACATTATAAAGGGGAGAAGGGTATAGCTATTTGTTATGTACAGCAGAAAAAATGGCGCTAATGTATGTAACAGTGTATAAAGGCGCTAGCACAGCTCCTACTGCCTGCCTGCCTGCCTGCAGGTTGACACATAAGTAACACATGCAGGTAACACATAAGAGTAAGAGAGTCAGAAAATTCAAATTAAATGTTTTTTCTCTCTCACTCTTATGGCGCCTGCCTGCGCAGGCAGGCAGGCGGTAGAGGTGAGAGTGTACCTTAACATGGGGGAGTCAAAATTTTCAAAAATTAGCGTTACGTAATTTGTGAACGCTCCCTAAGTGGAACCTCAAAAACTGGAAAATTTCCAACTCCCTTTTTATTTATAAGAAAAATTTTGAATAAAAACATGTGTTTTTTTCATGTTTTGGGGAAAAAGTACTCTAAGAAAAAGAGGGGAAGAAAATTCCACTTTTTTGAGGTAAAAATGAAAATAAAATTTTTTTGCATATTCTTAAATAAATTATTTGTCACATGTAAAAGAAATTTTATAAATAAATGTCATAGTTATTTTAATAATATATACTAAAACGCCTTGTTTTTTTCTGTTTTGAACTGGAATATCCCCTTAACTAAATAAATTATTAAATAAATAGAGGACGCGAGAGGCCTGAAAATGCATCAGGTCGATAGAAAGAGTCAGCTAGTGTACTTAACGTCCCCTCTTTTTTCTCTGTTCCTTAACGCATGCGCGTTAAAGTTTTTTTTCGTAAAAACATTAGCGAGGTTCAACGTATTTCGTTCATGCGCATGCGTCACTAGAGAAAGAAATAAGAGGGGACTTTAAGTAAACTATAGCTGTCTCTTTCTATTGGCCTGACGCTTCTACCTATTCGTACAAATTCACCTCTATTTTTATGTCTCTATATGAATTCAATTCGGATGTAGTAAATATTAAAGAATTTGAAACAAAAGCAGCGTTTCTAATAAAACTTTCGATTTAAAATTTAGAAAAGTTGTAGATAATTGAAAAATTGTACTTTATTAGCTGGAAAAAGTTAGTACTGAATATGTTTACAAAGCTACTTCAGAAGTGAATTTGGAAAAATAGTAAAAATTCATCTGGAATAAAAAATATCCTCAAAGATATCACGTGGCAAAAATAGCAAAATTATATAACTTTGAAAAGATATTGACGAGGCATTCTCATGCTGTGCGAGGATCCACTAAAAGCTAAAACACAACACTATAATATAAAAATTAATCACGAAATATTATACATCACTGTCAATATAACTTTTGCGAATTCTACATATAAAACTATTAATATTCCTGTTATTTTTATGATATCATAAATGAAGATTTACGGATGATAGAGGAATTTAACGCAAGATTAGTTCTGAAAAAAAGTGGAACAAATAACGGATTGAAAAATTTTATAATTATGATTGATTTGAAAATCAAGATGTCAATAAAAAAAAATGCTCCGTTATGATATATGTATGTATATTGATATGCATTATGCAGTTTCAGTTTGTGACACTTTATACTTTCCAGTCCAAACCATATATCATATATAATAAAAGTATCTATCTCGCACAGTTTCTAATTTCTGAATCTTTTCTTCTATTACGTCTTTTCTTCATGTTCACCGTCAGCGAAATCATTTTTCAAAACCAGATCTCTTTCACTTTTATTATTTGCTTCGTGAAAATTTATTGTCAGTTTTTCCCCGACGAACAGAAAACCGACAAAAATTGTATTTTCAAAAAGATTTTTTTTGGGTAAAAGAATGCGAATGAAGAAATGATCATTACAAGTGGTACTTGCAGTTATTGTACAAAATCAATGGGAAAAAAGGGGGAAAATTGTGCACTTTCATTAGACTTCCGCAAAGGGTGCGTCCATAGGGACTTTGCGTGTCCCTTCGCCATACACGCGAAACTCAAACGGCTTTCTTCGGACATAATTCACCGAAGGAAACGACAATCCTACTTTACTATATATACACACATACACCTCTGGTTTAAAAAGTACCAAGCAGTATCCAGGAACTTCCTTTTAAACAAAAAGAATTAACGGACAACTTCTTTAAAATTACGACCAAACTGAACCTTGTTTTCATCCGCTATGTTTTATACATATAACCTTCATTTCCGAGTTTATAATTTTCTTCGTCTTTGGCTATACTTTCATTTTTGTGTTTACACCATTTATTTCTTTTTTTACTGGCACTGTACACAAAGGTTCTCTTTTACAAATTGAAGGTATAGGAGTTTAAATGTCTAACTTTTGTGCTCGGCGTAAACAGCAGAGAAGGTGTGTAACAATAAAGAAAAAAAGGTTCAATAAAAGGCATTGTTGAAAATATTGGATCTCGAGAAATCTTGTTGGACTTTTATTGCCAGAAGGAATTCTCAAAAATGTGAAAAGAAATTGAGGGTCTCAGTAATGGCAGCGGGAAACATTTTGTTTAGTGCGGTTTGCATCTACAATGTACCAATACATATGTATATTCCTTACCAATCTATACCTGGTCCGAAAGTGCCTATTCATTCCGAGCTATACAGCCAGTAGTGAGTTCCTAGAACTCTTGCAATGAGATGAATCGATCGCATCTATGTAGGAAATCCTAGAATTGTAAATGCACCTTGCAAATCGATAAAACTGCAATCTGAATCCAAAGATCACTGCACTTCATCGAACAGATTTTTCTCAATTTGCTTCCTGATACATGAGATCCTATATAGTGGGTAAAAAAATCGAGGGTCGTTTGTAGTCTCCTTAACGTAGCGTGCGCGACATAATTTATTAGTTGCTACTGCTGTTAAAAAGAAAATTTATAAGGCCTGAAATATTTCTACTCTATCTCATATTTTATCTAATATACAAATTCCTAACAAGTAAAGTCCAAATAAACTTTTTTTTGAAGTTCCATCTTTTTATAGATAGATACATTTTTTAAGGATCTAATTTTTACTTTTCAAGAGAATTTAATAATGAAAAGTTTGCATATAAATTCGATATGAAGAAAGAGAGAGATAAAGGAAAAAATAGACATTTAAAGTATGTACACAAATAGGAAGTATGTTAAATAGTTGAGGTTTCGAATAAGTGAACGTGAGGACATTGCATTGTCTCTCAGGACCTATTGAGTATAGGATCTGTAGAAGAGTTGACCAAGCGACCTTGGGATCTCGTCCTTTTACACACAAACACTATAGGTGTGCTTGAATTGCAAACACCAACACATACACCCAGAACTGTGCGTATAGAAAAGCATACGCATAAATACACACATGTACACAACACATGTAGGTATAAACATAATATACATGTACATAAACGAGCGATGCTGAGAGCATAGTTACACGGCCATTCCACCCAGGAATGCAAGGCATGTCGCTCATCAAATGCTCACAAAATAAAAGGACCTCTTGTCGACCTTGATAATGCCCTCTACCGAGTTCCGAGGGCCTGATATATGGTATAGAGTAATTCAGGCCCGGATTTAGGAACCTATAGATTTCTCATCGTCTAATAGATGAGAAATTCAATCTCTAAAATTTATTCAATTTGCTCCTATTCACGGAAGATGGAAATAATTTTTTAATTTTGTATTATCACGTCCATAACACCTCAAATCAGCTTTATAGCCCTTTAGGTTAAGAATCAATTTAGAACCGATTTTTAGGTATCAAATCATCATTTGGTTCTAACCAAAAAACCAAAACTTAACTGCAAACGTTAAGAACCGATTTTTGGGTATCAAATCGCCATTTGGTTCCAACCAAAAAACCAAAACTTAACTGCAAACGTTAAGAACCGATTTTTGGGTATCAAATCGTCAGTTGATTCTAACCAAAGAACAAAAACTTAACGTCCACAGTATTCTACTTGTAGTAATTTCTAAAATAAAAGTTTCGAAAAAATGTAAAATTTAAAGAGGTAAAACCGTTTATATCAGTTTCTTATCATTTTCTAAACCCCAATGCAATTAGGATCGTGGAGAGCATTCAATTTCTAACTTTCAAAAATCGCAGTCATTCGAGATAATCTCAAGTTCGTTGAATGATGGCACATACTCCTTCATCAGGATCTTAAAATACCAGATCTTCCAGTTTTCTTGCAATATTGCTTCTTCAAACTCATCACATATATATGTTATCCTCCTTAAGTACACCAGCCTCCACATTCCTGATGGTATAGCGACGAACATTCTACTGGATCAGTTTTCATCCCCATTTCATTAGAAAATTTTCCATCATATACTGTTTCTCGTATATGATGGACTAATGAATGAAATTGAAAAATAAATTCTAATAATGATGAGACTAGAGAGTCTCTTGCACAATAAAATAAATAGGACCTCAAGCACTTGACCTCTAAACAACTGGTCTTGAAAAGACTATACGGGGTTTTATGAAGGTTCTGTTATAAGGGTCAACTTTCTCGTGACACAAAACGCTGATCTTAGCTCTCGAAGGTCTTAGAAGGTATCATATATGCGAAAAGACCTTCGTTATGGAAGAAATTCACACAAGCACGACAACCATCTTACACCTGCAGGGCTCTCTTTGCAGTTCTCTTGTTGCTACGAAGAATCGATTAGCCAGAACGGTGTCTTTAACTTCCCAACACAAAGTAAACAACGCTGTATATACCTTCAGTTCGTGGTAAAGTTTTTTAAGAAAAATTCAAACCTTTTTCGAGGAATCTTAATTGGTCCTCTGTAGTTTTATTGAAAGAAACTCCTTATAAAAGAAACGTATGCAATTTGGAAATTATTTAATACCAAACTCTTGGGAATAATTCCAAAATATTTCATGTTTAAAAAAGTAATAAACCAATACTGTAAACTTGCAGATAACTATGTTTTAGAATGTTAAATTAAATTTTTCAAATTGAGTTGTAAAAAATGTAGTATATACATTAATATTGTTAGTATTAATAAGAATTTCAGTTTCTTATTGTTCTTTTTTTTATTATACACTTAAAAAAGCGCACGCTTAATTACAATTTAACGGATGTTATGCATTAATTGCAGTATAAAGAGCGGACAAGAAAGTAATTTATGAAAAAAAATAATTACAATTGAAAGAACTGATCAGTAATTTGTTTCGCAGTTTCAAATAAATTAGAAACTTTTGCCTTATGATGAAAATATAATAATGTTAAGTTAACAAATTATTCATGAATGTCATTGACATGAACGCATATTTGTGTCTAGTGTGCAGTTTAGAATTTTAAATAACTATCTACACATATATACTTTCTATTCTTTGTGTCTTTAAAGAAATATAAATTTTTTATTAGTTAAACGTATCTTTATAGTAGGAAGTCTAGGAGGAAAATTAATATCAAAGTTTAAAGAAGACTCGCTTTGCGAATAGCGCTTCTACATTAAGTGAAACTTACAGAAAGTGTGTTAACGTCGTGAATTCCAGTTTGATTTTGCTCAACAATTTTCTCTTTGAATTCCTCTCGAGTTATACTCAATTTTTACCGCATCTTCTAAAAATACTTGTACATATTTTATTTATGTTTCTGAAATATTAAAAATGAAAAAAGAAACTAAAACAGAAATGTTGCAAATAAAAGACTAAATAAAAATTAAAATAGAACAAAAGTATTGCAAATATAAAAAAGAAATAAGAATGAAAAAAATAGATTAAATAAAAATATTACAAGTAATTTATTTAAATATTTTGAAAAAAGGAATTTCGATATAGCAGATAAAAATATATAAATATAATTATAGAAATGGTACAAGTATTTATAGTATACGTTAGAATTTGAAATTAAGAGTAATAAATATTCACTGGAATTGTTTAGATAAAATTAAAAAAAGCAATAAACAATTTTATCTCTATTTTCGTTATTGACAGAGTTAATAAGTGAGCGTAGTATCTATACGGACAATTGCACGCGTTACTGTTATATTCTATCGGCATTGTTCTTCTGATAGAACTTGCATTCCTCGAGGCTGGTTTGGAAATTTTTTTTTCAAACCAACACGAAAAATATTAGATACCCCTACCGTTATTTATGAAACCATAAAAATAGTTTTATTCATGAAAATATCCATAAAAATAGTTTCACGTTCAACGTAATTGATTAATTTTTTTTCTACTTTTCACGAATATCCCTTTATTAGTACAATCAATCTAGCCTAAAAAAGCCGTTTTTTTTGGAAAAAAATACCTTACTCGAGATTATTTCATAAATCGATAGTGGAACATGTGACTAGCTTGAAACCAAAAAGTGGGGTACCCCCCCCCCTTGGGGAGGGAGGAGAAACTCAACATTTCTTTTGATTTGATTTTGTACGAAAACCGTAAGTCGAACTGAAAAATTTCTCAAATAAAAGTTGTAGAGAACAAACTTCTCTACATTTTATCTCATTGGGCCCCTACTGTACAACTTAATGTGCGAAAGCTAGAGGGCGCCAAAGTTGCAAAAAATCAGTTTTTCCCTTTTTTCGTATTAAAAAAACCATTTTTGCGTTTTGGTGTAAATAGAAAAGTTGTAGAGCTTAAAAAACCTACAAAATTCATATACATAATTTTTTTCTACTTTGCACTCTTTCGGAGGTACAGTCTACTTATTAATTATTACGTATAGGTAATCCATATAACACAAGACCACAAAATTTTTTAAATGAAATATTGACTGGACCATGTCTTTTATATGTTTTATGGGTCGCTGAATTCGAATCCGAACTCAGTTTCCGCCATCACGTCAAATTTCTTCAAAATGGCGGATCCAATATGGCTGTCGTATATTTAAAAAATTTATCAGTTTTACTTGAAACTTCTTACTTGAGGGTTTTTGGGGTCACTTAATACGAATTTCTCCTTAGTTTTCAAAAATTAAAAATCTGATAAATTTTTTCAAAATTTGTCAGCCATATTGGATCCGCCATTTTGAAGAAATTTGACGTGATGGCGGAAACTGAGTTCGGATTCGAATTCAGCGACCCAAAAAACATATAAAAGACATGGTCCAGTCAATATTTCATTTAAAAAATTTTGTGGTCTTGTGTTATATGGATTACCTATACGTAACAATTAATAAGTAGACTGTACCTCCAAAAGAGTGCAACGTAGAAAAAAATTATGTATATGAATTTTGTAGGATTTTTTAAACTCTACTACTTTTTTATTTACACCAAAACGCAAAAATGGTTTTTTTGATACGGAAAAAGGGAAAAACTGATTCTTTGCAATTTTGGCGCCCTCTAGTTTTTGCACATTAAGTTGTACAGTAAGGGCCCAATGAGATAAAATGTAGAGAAATTTGTTCTCTACAACTTTTATTTTAGAAATTTTTCAGTACGATTTACGGTTTTCGTACAAAATCAAATCTAAAGAAATTTTGAGTTTCTCCTCCCTCCCCAAGGGGGGGGGGGGGGTACCCCACTTTTTGGTTTCAAGCTAGTCACATGTTCCACTATCGATTTATGAAATAATCTCGAGTAAGGTATTTTTTTCCATAAAAAATGCCAGTTTGACTGTACTATTATTTTCTATAATTTTAGAAGAAAAAATCTCCTCTTCAAAAGGCGGTGGGAAAATCCTTTTTTTCTTTTTCTTTTTTCATCTATCTTCTTTTACTTCTTATCTTTCTTCACTGTTTTCTTTTTCTTCTTTTCCTTTTTGTCTTTCATCTCTGTTTTCTCTTTCTTCTTGTCTTTCTTCTCTGTTTTCTTTTCCTTCTCGTCTTTCTTCAATACGCACGTTTCGTATTTATTGATTAATAAATAACTTTAATGAATTTATTGCGTGATTGTCCATGGGCTTAATTAAGAATCCGTCCACTATCTCAAAGGCAACACTGATTTAAGCTTTGGAATGTGCCTTGAGCAAATGATGAACTGCGACCGTAGCACATTTGTCAGACTCTCGACTCCTTGCAACAAGATGTTAATTGCTCTAAGTGTATTTCCAAGTTTTAATAAAATACCGCGTCGCTTATACTGGCCAGTTAACATTTTGGCCTCATCAACTCTTAAAAAAGCTTGTTACTAAAGTTATTTCGTATGAGCATAAATCTCCCACACACTATATCGTATTTTACAGCCACTGTCTTTAAACTCCTTTATTTCATTTAAATTTAATTCATTTGCCATTCGAATTTAATTATCATTCAAGAAATCATCAAATTCACCCGAAATAAAAGAAGAAAATAAAAAGAAAACTTTAATGACTCAGAGGAGGGTTGAAAAGAAATTCCTGTCAGCGAGTTAAAATATGTTTTTCTTGTAAAACAATTTTCTATACTATAATAGAATTCCTAGGGAAATCCCCGAATGGATTGAAGAAAGGAATAAATCGATTGCGCGGGAATATTTCAAGAGCCTAGAATATTTCTAGACGAATAGAGATTGGAAATTCCAATCATTCCTGTGGGCTCAATCCGTTAAGATCTTATTTCACGAGTCAATCAGCTCGAGACTTTGAGTCGAGAGTTCAAATCTATCAAATGACTTATATTATATTCTCCACTATACTATAATTCCGAATATTTCTCAATTATCCAAATTAATATTTGGAAATATTGATAATTCCTGATATTTAACGATTTGCGCTCAGAAAGAAAGAGAAATAAGGAAATATTTGATACCGAAAAAAATTCGATTAAAAATTCCTTCATTAAAGGTATTATATGTGAAATTTTAAAGACTTCTTTTATCTCAATAGCTTTCTTGCTCGATTAAATCAGTAGCTATAAATTCCTATAATAAGTTACGTGACAGGTATCGATTAAATATCCTGTATAATAGAGGAGGCTCTCCGAACCTGATTCCTCCTCTCGGAGTTGCTTTTCGATATATACCTGCGAACTCCTTGTGGAACAAGCCATTGGGTATGCAACTCATCCATTATCGACCTCCAGGACTAATGTAATTCACAAACTCGTCTACCAGTAGCTGAAAGATTTTCTGATTCAAAAAAAGAAGAAGAAGAAGAAGAAGAAGAGTTTTACTTGTTATCATCACACTCAGTCTCACTCTCATATAGCTTCTGGAATTCCTTTCTTAATATTCTCCTCTTTTTTAATTATATGATGAAAGTCCTTCAGCATTTATGCTAATTGAATAAATTATAAAAAAACCAATACAATTTTTAACGCAGTTCGGCGCCATAATTAAAGAAATAATAATTGAAGAAATAATTTAAAAAAGTTAAACCATTATATTTCCTGACTATTAACTACGAAAAATTTAAGAATAAAAGTATAGCCTATAATTTCATCGTTCATTCTTATATGAGAAGTTGCTACCTAAAAAAGCATGGAATGAAGTACATTTATTTAATACTAAATTTTGCGTCTACAGAACGACTTGAAATTAGAAGTACTCGCATTATTTACCTAGACCAATTGTTTATAATTACCATTTATTTATTGACTAATTCAATTGACTGTACTATTTTTTTAAAAAGAAAGTTTCAACTGGTAAATAGGTTTAATTAAATCGACAGGAAGAATTAAATGTCGCCGGTTTTTAAATTGAAATGAAAATATATGTTTCTCTATCGAAACAAAGGGCCCATAAAACAAATTAATACCCATATACCATATGGGTATTAATAACAAATGATTGTAATTACACGCTTTCGATTCCTATCCCTATTAATAATAAATAATAATAATAGGAAATAAATTATTTTTATAAATATTTAAATTTTTTATTAAAAAAATTTAAAAATTTAAAAATTTTTTTTATTTTTTTTTTATTTTAATTCCTATTTCCTATCCCTCTTCGATCGATTCTCTTAAAAAATTATCTTGCAAAAGAAAATTTTCTCACGAGTTGTGAAATTGAAAATTAGAATCGTATAAATTATTTCACTTGCAGACTTTGCACTCGATAATCAATTTCAAAAAAGTATCAAAAATCAGATTTCTATAACTAAAAAAAAGTAATAAAAAAATAACTATCGAAAAATTAAACTTAACCAAAAAGACTCGTTTTAGACACTTCATAAAACTGACAAAAATTCCATTCTACACTTTATTTTCCTGACTTTTCCTAATTTTCATCAAAAATATTTACTTCATTCTCATCCTGCTAATATCCTGCAACAAATTTCATTATTCATAAAAAAATTTAAATATTTATAAAAATAATTTAATTCTTGCAAAGAATTTAATAAAATTTTTTAAATAATTCATTTCTTTCTACTAATTTTATGCAAATTCTAATTTAAGTATTAAATTGAATTCTTACGCAGATTTTTACAAACATGTTTTTAAATAATTGAATTCTGTAACTACAGAATTTTGTTTGAAAATTTTATGAAAATAGTACACGCAGAAAAATAGTTGGATACAGTATACTATGTGTTGGATACCCCAGCTATTTTAGATAGTGTCTGGAGCGCGATCTATTTAGTTGGACAGGACAACCAATTTAGTAGAATCCCGCTTATCCGAGGTAATGTGGGGAAGGGGCACCTCGGATAAGCAAAAACTCGGATAACACGGATGAAATAAAGAATTTGAAAATTTTAATAATTTTTTATGTATTTTGAATGGAAGAATGAAATATGCACACAAAACTCGCAACCGTAGGGCACACAAATCGTGTTATAACAAGTTTATGTGTTCATAAGCCACGGCACTTTCCGTATTATCCGAGCTGCACCTCGGATAATGCGGATTGGTCAGAGCGCAAGGTGCCTCGGATAACCCGGAAGCTCGGATAAGCGAAGCTCGGATAAGCGGGATTCTACTGTAATTGGATTCTTAGATGTTGGATGTACTATCCAATTCTGTTGGATAGGGGAGCCAATTTGTTTTGTGAACTGTCTATTTTTTGTTATCACTACTTTTAAGTTGGATAATGCAATTATTTTCTAATAGTGAAATAACCATTTATATTTTACATATTTAATTAAATTTACACATGAATATTAATAAAATTATTTGTTTATTTAATTTTAATAATTTAATTCTTATTGAATGTTTTAGATATAATTAAGATTTAAATATCATTAGTTATCACTGAAAATTAATTCTCTTTATGATTTTTTTACTTTAAAATTAACAAACATAACCTAAAAATTTTTTCCGCGTTAGGTATTCCTTATCGTGGAGCGGTTGTTCCTTATCACAAATAAATCAATTTATCAAAATCATATTCTCTTTAAAAGATAATAGTGTTTCATAATCTATAAGATTCTCTGTAAAAGCGAAGACAGAATTTTACAAACTTTGATTTCAATTTTGCTACTTTATTACTTGACACTTTCACTTAGTCACTTTCGTTTAACAATGTTATTAAATGTTCACAGTTTGTTGGCGCGATTATTTTCAAAAAATGTATCGTGTTTTCGTCCATTATAGTATTTTTGTCTTGACAGTTCACGTTCACGCACGAAATTGTCGGAATCGAGTCGCAACTTCTTGACAGCGCATGCGCATCATAGGAATCGCGACTTACAAATTTCAGTTGGCTGCTCGTGAAGTTGGCACACCAAGTATAAGGAAAACAGGTTTACTGGTATGGAATCGTTTGGTGGTCGTTTGGTGGTGTTTGGTATCCAAGTTTGGTCGTTTGGTGGTCAAAATTAAAAAAGTTACAATGATTTAAAGTTTTGATTGCTAACTTCACGGCTGCAATGCATATATGAATATTTTTGAAAAATTCCTTTTGGTATCGTTTGGTGGTCGTTTGGTGGTGTTTGGTATCCAAGTTTGGTCGTTTGGTAGTTGACATTATCAATTATAAGTCAAAAATAAATTTTTTAAAGTGCACACATACGTGCTTCCAATTGTCATTTGGCGCGAAAATTCAAACTGTAATTTTTAAGTTTCCTATTTATTTATTAATAACACTTCCAAATTTTTTTAGTTAACAGTAATATACATGCATTATGTAAATTTTAAGTTGATGATATTTACAATATTACATAATAATGAAGTAAACTAATAAAAAGTTGTACATAGCTGGTTATTATTTAGAAAAAATTTAGTTTAACATTTTCTCCATTTGGTTCTATTGAAGAACTCTCCGTCTTTAAGAAGGAGGAGTTTAAATTTTTTTTAATTGGTCTAAAACATCTATTTTTTCTTTTGAGGGTTGGAATTATATGTTTTATTTCTTAAATAATAATTTTTCCTCCATTTTGTTTAACTGAACCAATTAATAAAATAGTAGGAGGAGTTTGATTTTTTCATTGGCTAATAGCAGTTTTTTTCGTGAGGGGTTGAGACTTATATTTTTTAAAGTTTGATATTTTCTCACACACGAATAAAAAATAGCTTTAATTAAGAGGGAGGAGTTTAAATTTTAATTTAATTGGTCTTAAACATCCATTTTATCTTTTGGGGGTTGGGACTAAATTTTATCTTTATCAAATATTAATATTTTCTCCATTTTGTTCTATTGAAGCCACAAATAAGAAATATTTTTCTTTAAGAAGGAGGAGTTTTAATTTTATTCTAATTGGTCTAGAACATCCATTTTTTCTTTTGGGAGTTGGAATTATAAATTTAAATAAAATTTTTTCTCCATTTTGTTTAACTCAACCAACAGATAGAAAAATTGATTTTGAAAATGGGAGGAGTTTGTTTATTATTTTTATTGGTCTAAATCATTTATTTTTTCTTTTCAGAAATTAAGAGATTTATTTATTGCAATATTTGCTAAAATCTATTCTCTAAACATCCATTTTACATATTCAACACTTCCTTTTGCCCCTTGTGTACTACGTGAAAGGTAGAAAAAGATTTTCTAAATAATAACCAGCTATGTACAACTTTTTATTAGTTTACTTCATTATTATGTAATATTGTAAATATCATCAACTAAAAAATTTACATAATGCATGTATATTACTGTTAACTAAAAAAATTTGGAAGTGTTATTAATAAATAAATAGGAAACTTAAAAATTACAGTTTGAATTTTCGCGCCAAATGACAATTGGAAGCACGTATGTGTGCACTTTAAAAAATTTATTTTTGACTTATAATTGATAATGTCAACTACCAAACGACCAAACTTGGATACCAAACACCACCAAACGACCACCAAACGATACCAAAAGGAATTTTTCAAAAATATTCATATATGCATTGCAGCCGTGAAGTTAGCAATCAAAACTTTAAATCATTGTAACTTTTTTAATTTTGACCACCAAACGACCAAACTTGGATACCAAACACCACCAAACGACCACCAAACGATTCCATACCAGTAAACCTGTTTTCCTTATACTTGGTGTGCCAACTTCACGGGGCTACATCCAACTCGTTGGAAACCGTATCCAACTAAATAACCCAGTAAAAAAAGAAGTATTGAGTGGAGCGTTTAGGAATTGAGTGAAGCTCTGAGCCAATACGGATTCGAGTAAAAACCGTATTGGGACGTTTGACTCAATCTTTTTTTCATCCGCCGAATACGGTCTTATTTTAGCATTAAAATTAAAATCACATGAGCAGAGTACACATTATAAATTGAAAGCACAATTGTCCTGGAATGTAAAAATGCCGATTTAGATAAGAAACTGTGAATAATTTTTTATTTTTTGTTAAAAATTGGTAAAAGCAAAGTTTGACAAGCGCGACTGATTTTACCATGTGAATAAATGAAGTGGCAAGTTTAAATGGACTAAAAGAAATCTTCTGTTACCGACAGAAAGTTCCTAGAAAACAATGAAATTTCATTGTTTTGTTGAATTTACCACAATTCTCTAGGAACTTTCTGTTGGTAAAAGTAGATTTCTTTTAGTCCATTTCGTCCATTTAAACTTACCACTTCATTTATTCACATGGTAAATTCAGTTGCGCTTGTCAAACTTTGCTTTTACCAGTTTTTAACAAAAAATAAAAAATATTCACAGTTTCTTATCTAAATCGGCATTTTTACATTCCAGGACAATTGTGCTTTCAATTTATAATGTGTACTCTGCTCATGTGATTTTAATTTTAATGCAAAAATAAGACCGTATTCGGCGGATGAAAAAAAGATTGAGTCAAACGTCCCAATACGGGTTTTACTCGAATCCGTATTGGCTCAGAGCTTCACTCAATTCCTAAACGCTTCACTCAATACAGTAAAACCTCGATAACACGAACTTGAAGGGACCGTAATTTTTGTTCGTGTAAACCGAGTGTTCGTGTTATCCGTTAAAATTAAACCTATGTTATTTTCAAGGGACCGAAACTTTTGTTCCCGCTAAAGCGAAATTCGTGTTATCCGAGTTCGTGTTAACGAGGTTTTACTGTACTTCTTTTTTTACTGGGAAGGTAAAAGTCCCAATTATGGGACGCTGTTTAAGCTAAACTAAATTTCTATGATAAATTTCTTGGAATTAGGATTGTTAATATGAATAGTTAGGGTATAGATTGAAAGATTTATATGTTATGAATAATATTTAGACCCTAAAATGGTTATTTTTCATGAAATAAAAATAATATTAATTAAATTATGATACTCTGCACTGTACTAATTATGGGACGATGATTTCTGTATGTACGGGTGTCCCATAATGAATGTTCCTATTATGAGACATTTATTTAATTCAATAAGTAATTAAAATTCTATTGACTTATCTTAATAATTTGAATATTAATTATAAAGAATAACACTGAGAAAACTGGAGAGTCAAATTCAGAGGTTCAAAAAGTGTATGTTTCCTTTGCTTATGAAGAGAGTTAAATACAGTAAAACCTCGATAACACGAACTTGAAGGGACCGTAATTTTTGTTCGTGTAAACCGAGTGTTCGTGTTATCCGTTAAAATTAAACCTATGTTATTTTCAAGGGACCGAAACTTTTGTTCCCGCTAAAGCGAAATTCGTGTTATCCGAGTTCGTGTTAACGAGGTTTTACTGTAGTCCTTCTAAAATAAATTTTGAATTGATAATGGAAATCTACTTGTATATTCTCTCCCATTATATCTGAGGGTTAAAAGTTGCGCAGAAAATGTGTACGATCTGATGCGCGCGAAATTATTTTTCTGACATTTTATGTATTTAATTTAGGGGTTAGGTTGCCATATTTATTCATTTCGCGCCGGATAAGGAAGGGATTTCTCAAGATGGTTCATTTGTCCCTCTGTTATAAACTCATTTTCCCTCAAAGAGAAATGACAGGAATATCTGTCAATGGTGTATTTGAACATATAGATTGTTATCCAATAGCTAACTCTCAAATATGAACGATTTGTCCCTCCAGATGTTTAGTCCAATACTCCAGTTTTCTCAGTGAAAATACAATAAACAAATTCTGGTTTAATAAATAATTATAAAACTAATTTTTCTGGTAGAAAATTAATGCGAAAATATTGAAAATATTTGAGGTTATGTTTGCTGTATATTTCCTGTGTGTCTCGCATAATAGCAGGGACATGCAAATAATAAGTGTACCTAATGTGGGACGGTAGTTTGACAAAAAACCTGGCTTACCTTAATTTAAAAGCTAAAATGCAAATAAACATTTCTTATTAATAATTAAATGCTATACACAAATAATTATTCTTTTAACGTGTAAAATTTTTTGAAATAAGTAGAAATTTCTTATGACCAATTTTAATTGCATTTATTTTATTTTTTGTAATATTGTCTCATAATAGGGACAAAATTGTAAATTGTCCCATTATTGGGACCTTTACCTTAGATATAATGACTAATCATAAGTATAAATTTAAAATTGTCACTGGAACCAACACCGTTTGTTCATATATGATTTTACATAGATATAACAGCTAATTTCCTTCTATCCAATTAAAATTGGATGCATTATCCAACCTTTTTTTGCGTGATAGATATTAAAAATCATTGAATTGCGATAAATTTTTAAACAATTAAATTTTACAAAGAATTCTATTGCAATTTTTGACAATAATTGAATGTCTGTGTGGTATTTTATTAATTTTTTTTTGCAAATAATTGAAAACCTAAAAAGCATTTTATTATTTATGAAAATAATTGAATTCTTGCGAACGATTTTATTAGAACTTTTTAAAATAATTGAATTTCCAAGAAGAAATTTATTTAATTTATAATTGAATTCTTCCAAACAATTTTAAAAAAATATTTTTTTAAATAATTTATTTTTTTGAGCAACCGAAATTAAACTTTTAAGAATAATTCAAATAATCTTGCGGTGAATTTTATTATTTAGAAAAATAATTAAATAGTTGCTAAGAATTTTATTATAATTTTCAAACATAATTGAATTCTTCATGAGAAATTTATAAAAATTGTTTTAAATAATTAATTTTTTCGAAATATAATAATTTGAAATTTTCGATTAATTAATTTAAAATAGTACGTATTAAAAATAATTAAAATTATTCTTCAGTGAGTTTTATTATTTATAGAAAATAATTGAATTCTTGCTTAGAATTTCATCAAAAATTTTTTTAAATAATTAAAGTTCCATTAAAAATGTTATTATTAATGAAAGCAATTGAATTATTATGAAGAATTGTATAAAAATTTGGTTAAATAATTGATTTTTTCGAATTTTTTTGAAAATTCTATCCAAACCCAATGGGAAATGCCAGTGTAGTGCCGATGTTCACCACTGGCTTAGTACTCAGACGATTGTTCGGCGTAGTCTAGCCGAGCCTCGACAATTAGTGCTGGGGCAGTACAGAATTTTTGTTTCGCCAAAGCTTGGACAAGGCTCGGCGGCAAGTGCTGGCTGAGTATAGAAAAATTGTTCACGACGCTCTTTGCCAACATTGCTTTTTTGACATAAACTTGAAAAAAAATATAAAAAAAGTTTATAAATGTTTATAAATATAAATTTATTGAAAAAAATTAATATTTTACTTTTCAGTTGTTCATTTTTATTCTGATTAAATTTAATAATAACAATTTAACACAATTGTCTAATTTTGTAAATAATAAATTATTTAAACAAATTAAAATTATAAACAAAATTTAAACTTTAATCTCAATAATAATTTGGTTCCTATTAAAATACTATTATACTTCATACTATGAATAAAAAATTATTAAAAAATTACCATGTAATTTAAGAATTACGTAAAATGTTAAATGCAATAAGTAAAGTAATTTAATTTAATTATTAAAAATTTAGTTTAATTTATTTTATTTCAATTTATTATTTCTAACGTATCCCTATTTTGTTCTCATCTTTGACTCAATAATTGTATGTCTGAATGATACTGAGATGTTAATACTTTACTGTACACATGTGTCGTTAGCATAGTGGTTAGAGCGTTAGTCTGTTAGTCCGTAGGTCGTAGGTTCGATTCCCCTCGTCAGCAATTTTGTTTATTTTCATAGGTTTGCGATATTTCTAGATTCCAATCGTTAGGTACTAAAATATGAAAATCTAATGCACACTTACTGTAATTGTTTATTATTTAATTTTTAAATGTTATAAACAATTGTTTTTACTTCATTTACTATATCCATTGTTAGTCTCCATCTTTAATACAATTTCTTTAAGAAGAGAAATATTTTATGAATAATAACTATTTATTAATATTACCCAGGGGGAAAAGTCGGGCGAATGCCGGATCGTCCAACCGTCTAGCGTCCGCGCCGGTTGAATTGGAGAGTCAATGCCAGTACAGGCAGTTTGTACCGATTCGGATGAGAATTTCTGCTGGCGCGGTACAAAGTCGTATGCGACTTTCGGTACACTCTTTCTACTGTCGGCACTACAGGCGCGGTACAAGATTTGATCCGACGCCGGATCAAAATTTATACCAACTAACAACCGGCGTTGTACTGGCATTCGTTCGTCTAACGACCCGAGCGGTACAGGCATTCTACCGACTGAGAACTAAATAATTTATATTATTATTAATAAGATTTTTATTAATAATAATAAGCTAAGAATATGGTTATTGTTATCTATTCTTTCAAAACAATTTAATGCTTTTCATAGGATAATTATTTTTTTAATCAACACACTATTTATAATCTTCTAAAATAGATTTTTTACAAAGTGAAAATTTAGCTATATTTTTATTGTTTCCAATAAAAATTGATGAAATAAAATGGATAAGATAATAATTAAAGTAATAAAAATTTTAAATCCTTTACGTTGTAAAAACTTTTGTATAGGAGAATTTTTTGAAGTTTAAATACTAAAAAAGGAATTAATAATGCAAGAATATAAAATTTAATTGTAAAAATGAATGAATTTGAAAAATAGGTTATAATTATATTTTTTAATAATATTTATTATTTATTTATTAATTGATAATAATTAATAAATATTAAAGACTTAATTTTTTTGTTATATTCAAGTTTCTATAATAATTATAGAAATTCACCTGGAAAAATATAAGGAAATTCCGATAACAGATTATTTTAATGAAATATTTTCAATTACACTCAATTATTTAAACTTAAAAATAATTAATAATAATCTTAATGTTTAAAAAATCTAAATGTTTTAAAATTTACGATTTATAAATAAATTTGATCAAAAAATATCTGGTAAATTATATTAATTTTTCCTTAATGAAAGTTAAACAAATTAAAAAAAATTATTTTGAATATAATTGGAAAAAAATTTTTTAATTATAAATAAAGTATATAACTAATTATTTATAAATATAAAACACTAGATTTATTTACATAATATTCATAAAATGCTAAAATATTCAATTTGTTTTTAAATTATTATTTATTGTTGTACATAAGTTGCTAAAATTGTTTGCTCCCTAGCGGTACTGTATATGGGTTTTGTTATGCTCACATCCGCAAGCGAGCGAATAGCGTAGTGGTTAGCGTATTAGACTTCGGTGCGTAGATTAGGATAGGCTTGGGCTTCGTATCCCACTGCGAGCGTTTAGAATTTTAATGTGTAAAAAATGCTTCAAATGATCTATAAATAAATGTTAATTAACATGCACCATGCATAGTTAATTAAATATTTTTTTTATTTTATTTTTCAATAGAGAATATAATTTGGCCCGCGTCGCTTGCTAGGCGGACGAATGCCAGTAGAAAGTCATGTTTCGGAACAAAATTTGGCCCGTCCTGGTTGCCAGACGGACGAATGCCGGTACAACGCCGGATGTTTGGCGGTATTAAATCTGTACCGAGCCAGGCGCGCAGCCACTACAACACATTGTCAGGTTCCAGTACAATGTTTGCACCGATCCGGTCGTTAGGCGGACCCATGCCAGTACAGTCTTACCGACGTTTGTACTGGCGCGGTACCCTGCCAGTGGGAAATTTCCCCCTGGGTATTTACCATTTTGTTGTTAAATTATTTATAATTATGAATTTACAACTAATTAATAACAATACGGCATTTATTGCGGCAATATTCCCAGCCAGCACTGGTCCAGTGCTGCGCCAGCGCTGTCTGGCAGCACTGACAGA
The DNA here is from genome assembly GCA_032872505.1 of Leptopilina syphax. Lineage (NCBI taxonomy): Eukaryota > Metazoa > Arthropoda > Insecta > Hymenoptera > Figitidae > Leptopilina > Leptopilina syphax. The sequence goes on along the minus strand of CM065469.1, from coordinate 24,658,428 downwards.
CAGTACTTCGGCAGCGCCAGACGGCGTTATCATTCCAGTGCCATACCAGTGCTGGCTCTCAGCCTTGCCGCCAGTGCTGCCAGTGCTGGCGCAGTACTACGCCAGTTGTAAATTTCCCATTGGGAAATAATTGAATTCCTGTGGAAATTTTATTATTTATGAAAATAATTGAATTTTATCTATTTTTTTTAAATAATTGAATTTATTTTTTTGCGAAATTTGATGAAAATACGGGATATTGAAAATAATTGAATCGTTTTAAAGAATTTGATTGTAATTTTTGAGATTAGTTTTTTATTTCTACCCAAGTGCGAAATGCCAAGACTGCAAAAACGGCCCATCATTGGTCTAGTAATGTCTGCCGAGAATTGGCAGTAGTTACTGGGCCATTACTGGTGTTCAAAACGTCCCATTGATGGGCCAATGATGGCGCCGATGGTCAGATTTTCAAATTTTTTAAGACTGGGCCAGCTCTCGGCCCAATAATGGCACATTCATGGCAAAGTTGATCAATCTTTAATGGTAAAAAGCAATTGCCAGTGATGTGCCGACCATCGGCCCATTAATGGCACATTAGTGGCACTTTAATGGCAAACATTTTGTGTCTTTGATGGCAAATTATAATTGCCAGAATTGGGACGTAGCTTGGCCCAATAACGGCACATTATTGGCAAAGTTGATAAATCTTTAAAGAAAAAATTCAATTGCCAGTGATGTGACGAAGATCGGCCCATTAATGACACATTAGTGGCACTTTAAAGGCAAACATTTTGTATCTTTGATGACAAAATGTAATTGCCAGAATTGGGGCGTAGCTTGGCTCAATAATGGCACATTAATGTCTATCATTTTGTATCTATGATAGCAAATTATAATTGCCAATATTGGGACGTAGCTCGGCCCAATAATGGCACAGAATCGGCCAGTGTAGTGTAGCTTATAAGAACCCTTTTGCATTATCGACTTCACGTCAGAGTAGCAGAGTGGTCAGAGTGTTAGGCTGTGGTGCGTCAGGTTCAGGTATCGATCCCCGCGAGCGGTAAGAATTTTTCAAATATTTGTAAGTTTGCGATTAATTTAGGGAAATAAACTGTATAAATATTATGAATTAATTAGTTAATTAAATAAAAAATATATTTTTTTTAATTTTTTCAACACTGGGGAGTAATGGCAGCCAATAATGGGCCATTAATGTTTACCGAGAATCGGCCGATGATTAGCTGCCGACGGCCTACCGCGGTTAACCTCCCGACAGTCGGGCCACTATTGTCTGCCAAGAGTAGGCACTGACTATGCCGTCACTGGGCCAGTTTTGGGCCGTTTTTAATTTCGCACTTGGGTATTAGCGAATTTAATGTAGTGGAAATTCTCAAAAGAAAAAAATCTTTAAATTTGAATTATAGTAGAAAGTTACTAATGAAATGACTAAAAGTCTTCTACCAAATGATTTAGTATAATAATTTTACTAACAAATAGTGAAATTTGACTAATTATTTGTAGATTTTACTAATTGCTTAGTAGCATTCTACTAACAATTAGTAGAACTGTTTTATTAATAATAGTCGATAAAACAGTTTCACTATAATTCACTTAGTGAAATAAGTGACTTTCAATTAGTGCAATTCCACTAAAACATTAGTAAGAGTTTACTAAAATTGAGTATTATTCTACTAATTGGAAAGGGGAAAAGTCTTTCATGAAAACTACTAAAAATTAGTAAAATTTTACTATTTCTTAGTGGAATTCTACTAAATCAGATTTAGAGAGTTGGACTTTTCTAGAAATCAATTCCGAACTTTTTGAAAACGAGTAAATTTTAGCAAATGAAGGGCTTTACGGAGAATTTCATAGCTTGAAATACCGGGAAATTTTTAATAAAGTTCATTACAAGAAATAATGGGGAAAAAAGGAACTCAAGAGAGTAACTGACTTATGTGGCAATTAGAAGGAAAAGAAGAAAAAAAGGAAATAAACGAGAGATATAATAAATGGAAGGTTCGGAACAATGTAAGGCATTTTGAGTTTGCGTGCAGGCAGGCAACGTTATAGACGATAAGAAGGATTCCGGATCTTTTTCTCACCTGCTGCTGATAGAGATAGAGAAGAAACATCCCGGAAGAGAGTTGGATAAAAGGTGACATACGCCAGGCGTTACAGGACGGCTCGTAAACCAACCCCTCAGTAATATAACCACAACTCTAACTCGTTTGCAGATATTATTATAAAGGCACACGTAAGAATCTCGAGATATCCGTGTCCGGGTATAGCAGTAGTCTCTTCTCCACTGCTGCTTTAGCAACTTGAAACGGGAGATTGAAAGCCGGCAGTGTTGACCTCAGCATGAGGTTAATTAGACAAAAGTGACACATTTCAACCTGCTGCTGTTGTTATTTGAAAAAATGCATATTTATATTTCATAAACAAATTGGATACTAACAAGAATTTTTCCTTTTTTTCTTCTTTTACTTCAATTCTACAGGCGGAATGATTTTTCAAAAAAAATCTTTTTTTTCTTTTAGGGATAAAAACAGTAAATTGTGCACTTTTCGCCACTCTCTATTCAGAGAAGTTGAGAATAATTCTACTTTCGCAACTCTATTCAGAGGAGTTGAGAAAAGTTCTCGGAAAAATTAAGAAAAAATTCCCCATTTTCCCTAAACATAAAACAATTTTCGAAATTTGAAATCCAATTTTAAACCTTTTTGCGGAAACAAATACATATAATTTATCTCGAAAAGGAAAAATACATAAATCCACTTTCCTAGAAATCGGAAAATTTAGAAAAATACTTATATATAATTGAAGAAGAAGAGTTGGAGTAGTGAGCAAAATTCCGTTTATAAGGGAAGAACCAGGAAATAGGAATTACTGGATCTTTTATCGTGAATCTATAGAGAAGTGAAAAAGTAACAGAAGAAACGAAGAAAGGTGCGCCTTATCCTCGATATCTCTCGACTCGTATCGATCGAGAAACTAAACATTTTCATAGCCTAATAATTATGGCAAAAGAAGAATTTTCCTATTTGAGGGAAAAAAAGTATTTTATCTATTATATTTATTATAAACTTATTAATTACTTAATGTTGCGGATAACCCAATAATCGAGTGACCTTAAAAAATGCGCCAAGCATGTCCTGAAAATTACATCTATTTATATTTCAGAGTGCGTTTACCATTTATATAACCATTTATCCAAGTATCCTCTATTGAAAATAAATCATTCGTTTAAGAAAATTACTATTTAGTTTCAATCGATATAATAAACAGATAAAATAAAATTGATAAGTAGGTAGAATTATATTTTTATTCATAGACGAAATAAATTAAATAGAATGCAATGATAATAAAATAAGCAGAGAAATAAAATGCAATAGACAAAATAGGATAAACAAAATAAGAAACAAAATAAGAAAATAAATAAAATAAAAGAGTAGGTAAAACTCTCTAAATTTGAATTAGTAAAAATGTTTACTGACCTTTTGCTTTTAAATCAGTAAATTTTGCTAATAATTATGTAATTATTACTACTAATTTATTATTGAAATTTACTAAATATTAAATCCAGGCTTTGCACGCATCTACTAAAACCTACTATTTACTATTTTTTTTACTATTTGATTACTTTTTTTAGATATCAGCCACTAAAAGCTGCTATTTCTGTTTTTTTGAGAATTTCCACTAATACTTTCAATTCACTAATATTAGAAATCAAAAAACTATTGTCAAAAAATATAATCAAATTCTTTAAAGTTTAAAACGATTCAATTATTTTCAATATCTATAGTATACACTGTAAAAAAAGGGAGTTAAATTTTAACTCCCCAGGGGATTATATAAAAGTCGCACCCATTGGAGAGTTAATGCCAGGGGAGTTAAATAAAGAGAGATAAAACTTCACACCCAAATGCTAACTCCCCAAGGAAAAAATAACTCGCGCGGGTGTTGAATGAAGGGAGTTAGAAATTAACTCTCTTTTGGAGTTGATTTTTAACTCGAAAAATTTCACTCCCAACTCCCGAGTCCGTTAACTTCCTAAATTTTTTACAGTGTAGTATTTTCATAAATTATTATTATTTTTAAAAGAATTGATAAAATTCTTCCAAAATTCAATTATTTTCATAAATAATAAAATTTCCACAGGAATTCAACTAATTCAGAATAGCATTTTCAAAAAAATTTCGAAAAAATCAATTATTTAACAAAATTTGTATACAATTATTATTATTTACAACAATTCAATTACTTTTACTAATAATAACATTTCCATGGAAATTCCATTTTTTAAAAAAAATTTTAATATAATTCTAATCAAGAATTCAATTATTAGCATAAATAATAAAACACATCGAAGAATTTCAATTCTTTTTAAACATTTTAATAAAATTTTTCGCAGTAATTTAATTATTTTCATAGGTAAATAACAAAATACTTCTAAGAAATTCAATTATTTTTGAAAATTTTAATAAAATTCTTAGCAACTAAATTCAATTATTTTCATAAATAATAAAAATCATCGCATGATTTAAATTATTTTTAATACAATTTTACAGGAATTGCTAAAAAAATGTAATTATTCTTAAAAATTTAATTTTAATTCCAAGAAAAATCAATTATTTAAAAAATTCTTTAGAAGAATTCAATTATTTACAAAAATATTAAAATTTTTCACAAGAAATTCAATTATTTTCAAATATTTTAATAAAATTGTTCGAAAGAAATCAATTATTTTAAATACCTACAATTTTAATCGAATTTTTGTGAAATAATTCAATTAGTTCTTTTTAATAAAATTTTTTTCAAGAATTCAATTATTTACATAAATAATTCTTCGAAAGAATTCAATTGGTATGTCGATAAATAACAAAATTATTTCCGAAAATTAAATTATTTTGAAGAATTTTAATAAAATTCTTTGCAAAATTCAATTATTTTTATAAATAAAAACATTCATCACAAGAATTTAATTATTTTTAAAAGCAATAAATTTTTTTTTTGGAAATTCAATTGGAATTCAATTAGGTATTTAAAAAATTTGTTGTAAAAATCTTAGTAAGAATTCAATTCTTTTCATGAATAATAAAAATTTCTCAGGAATTCATTTATTTAAATTAGATTTTCGTAATATTAGAAAATTCCCTTTTTTGTCTCTTGAAATTTTGTTGCCCACGATGCCGCCGTTTAGCAGCATAACTGTGAATCATTTTGTGAAATGTTATTAGTAATATATATAGTATCCGTAATTGATTTTTGAAAGATGTACATACACAACCTTTAATTTAAAAAAACATGCAATCTGAAGCGATCGGCAATATCCGGTTGTTTCGTTTCTGCCAAGCAATTCGATGAACATAAAAGGAGTAATTTCCGATAGAATTGAAAAAAACCACGCGCACGTATGTCCACTGTGAAATAAACGCATTTAGTTTATAAAATAAAAGAAATCCATGACTGTTCGTTCCTGATACACACAATTCCCTATAGGATCTACAGATCTCGCAAATTATCTTGCATTACCAGGCAGTACTTAAAGCAGCCAAGGGAAAGTGATCGACAGTCTCACGATATATCGACTTTGCGATTGATACCTTCAAGGTGAACCGTGGATACACCTTTTCAATCGGAAATAGAATGTTAAACCGGAAAGGGTATTTAAAAAAATGCACCTAGTAAAAAAATTCATCAAAATCAACTTTTTATTTTTTTACTGGTGAATTTTTGCATAACTGGATCAAAAAAATTGTTCTAATTATTGTCAAGTGTGCGGATTTAGTTTTTGAGAGGAAATGAAACCGGATTCCGAATTAATTACATGTCGTATAAATGTGATATGGGGTCCGCATTCGTAACCGCATTTTTTCATTCAAGCGAAGCGTGACGCGAAAATTTTATTAGCTCTTATGCAAACAAGGAAATGTTAATTGTTTAAAAAATCTATTGGTTAATTAGTGAAAAAACTCACCGGATACACGTGTGATATATGATTAATATTACATGTGGAATAGAATTTCAATTTTTATATCTGCCGAAATGTGCATAATGTTTTTTTACCATACACAATATTTTATTCAATTTTATTAAGAAAATTTCTTGTTCGCATACATCGAAGACATTTTTCTTAATCTCATTATAAACAAAATGGAAATTCGTGACTTTGACACAAAAGTTTGTATCAGTTTCAAAAAGACGAATCAGTAAATAGTATAATACGTACGTCACAACTTCTGTTTTTTCTTATTCATTGCGATTATTTGAATATTTTCAAAATATAGTGAACTTATTTTAAAAAAACATTTTGTCACATTTAAAAACAGAGATTAATTTTCGAATGATTTTCTTTTTCTTCAAATTTATGATTAATTTTTTAAATTCGCTCTTACACTGAAAAAAACGGATTTTCTTCTTTTGATAAAATAAGTAAAATTTATATGAATAAAAAAAAGGTTCAGTGTAAAAAATAAAAATTTACAGTCAAGACAAACTTAATTGGAAGGTGATTATCTCTTTCCAACGATGTCCATTTGGTTAAGTAAACGCTCTAATTTTATTGAAGGCAAACAATGAAAATTGAAGGGACTTGTAATTGCAGTTTATTCACAAACAGTAGCGTGCAATTTTCCTATTTCGAAATAACTAGTTGAGACCTGTCAGTGTCAGAGAAAAGAACTTCTGATATTTCAGTAGCATATATTATTGGAATTTCATAATTATAGTGGCACTTTTTTTATTTTGAACATAATATATACATATATATATATATATATATATATATATATATATATATATATATATATATATATATATATATATATATATGATGAAATTCTTAAACGAATTTTTATAACAATTCTACACCGTAACGACGAAGGTAAAATTACTCAATACTGTGTTCAGTCGAAATCTATATAGCCTCTGGAAAATAAGCGCAAAAGTATTTGTATTTTCATTTTAATATAATACAAGTGCGCGGCACTTGATTGCCTGCATGGTAATCGAATAATAATTCATACAAGTTACAATTTTGTTTTCTACGCTATCGCACATCGATTGCAAATAATAATTATTTATACAAAAGGAATGCTTTTTGCGTCATTACCTATCTATTCAACTTTGAAAAAAAGCACACGATTTTCGCGTGCTTACTCTACTATGAAAAGTAATAATTTGATTCAAATAAAGGATATCTTAATGAAACGATAACTTTATAAACTAATTAAACTTAATAAATGGTTACAATAGTCTATTATCAATTTGTTATCAAATTATAAATTTAATTGTATCAATTTTTGTTTAAGTCAATTAAATGTGTTTACATGAATTCCATTAACTCTCAAAATGTAATAAAAATGAAAAATCAAAATTTTACATTTAGAAACTAATTTCGTTCAGTTGAACGTTCAAAACTTTAAGTACTAATTTTATTAATGAATGTACATTTTTCTTAAAATTGGACATCATTTTATATGAATATATTAAGATGAATAAATTCTCTTAGAAATTAATGAGAAAAAATGTAATATTTAAAAATAATTTTTCTCTCTAAAGAATAATTAAACTTTTACTGGGAAACTTCGATCAACTTGAAAGACATTTTGCAGGTGAAATTTGATGAAATTATACAGAGGAAAAAAATGTGAAATGTTTCTCGTAAAGGAATTGGAGACGACCATGAACTTTTTACACAGGATCTCTCTTTCTCTCTCTCTCTCTCTCTCTCTCTCTCTCTCTCTCTCTCTCTCTCTCTCTCTCTCTCTCTCTCTCTCTCTCTCTCTCTCTCTCTCTCTCTCTCTCTCTCTCTCTCTCTCTCTCTCTCTCTCTCTCTCTCTCTCTCTCTCTCTCTCTCTCTCTCTCTCTCTCTCTCTCTCTCTCTCTCTCTCTCTCTCTCTCTCTCTCTCTCTCTCTCTCTCTCTCTCTCTCTCTCTCTCTCTCTCTCTCTCTCTCTCTCTCTCTCTCTCTCTCTCTCTCTCTCTCTCTCTCTCTCTCTCTCTCTCTCTCTCTCTCTCTCTCTCTCTCTCTCTTATATTTATCCTTGATTAGTGAGAATCGAATGGTTCGGTTCTTGGTATATCAATGAAAAGTGAAAGAGCAAAGAATATGGATGTAGCACACATATTTGCATTGCAGAGAAAGTCTTCTCTCTTTTCCGTACACTATCAATCGATTAATACCTATAGTCTTGCATAACTTTACACTTTGATCGGCTTATTATGCAGTATTCACGATTCTTAATAATCACTTAAGGATTTTTAATTAAACCATTCCTTTTCTTTTTTATCACAAACAAATCGTCGCGCACTTTCCTTAAAGAATATTTTCATTTTCAACAAATTTTTAATTTTTGAAAACCAAACAAGCAAATTTTAATAGAATACTAATTATTTGAATACCTACTATTTTGCTATTTTTCGTACTATTTGAATAGAATCTAAATTTGAGTATTAAAAAAATAAATATTGAATAGAATACTATTAAAATTTTCTTTAGTCTTTTAAAATTTTTATCGAAACTGAAGAAGAAAATTTACGAATAAAATCAAAAATACCAAATTCAGGTAAAAATAAAATTTCATGTGTATAATTATAATATAATAAATATTCATACGTTATGAAATTATTTTTATATATCTACTGAATAGAGGAAATACTTTTGTATATATATATATATATTGAACTATAATGTTAGATTTGAAAACCTGTATATGGGAACAATTTTACAATGAAATAAAATAAATGATTACGACTTGAAGTCGAGATATAATGAGCGATTAAAATTGAAAGGAATGTACTATAATTAATTTGAGTTTCGGACAAGCCATGTCCGTTGCCTTAAAAAATTTCCAAAGGCGCATATCTCAATAGGCTTTTCAGGGTGGATACAAATGGCTCGTTAAACAGAATCGACTTGTGGTTCAAGTCGTAATTTTCTCACTTCTCGACATTTGACCGTTGTATGCGATCAAGTGCCATAAACGTACAAAATCGGGTTAATAACCACTGTAGTTGCGATTTAGTTCCGTTACTGACAAAAATATATTTCTCCCTCAAATTATTTTTTATCAAAATATTTATTGACCAAAAAAATTATTTGGGTGATTTTTCCGAAAGTGCTACTTGGATTTATTAATTTATCTCTGTATTTATTTTTTTTCTTTTTTTACAGCCGGTTCCAGAAGTACCATATACTTATATTTTAAAAAATAAGAAAAACAAACGTGGCAAAATAAATGTTTGAATTGAAAAAAATGATAAAATTGTAAATCTTGAAAGAGAGTTTAAAAAAGAAAAAGAAAGGTTGCTGGTTGTCTTTCCAGGAATACCCGGAATTTGCCCTGCAGCGAAATGCGACTCTGTACAGAAGGCAATTTGTAGCTTGTGTAGCTCGTTCGTCTCTTCCGTTCTGCGAAATTCTCCGCAAGAGTTATAAAAGTCCCCGCAAAATTTTTTTAGGACCCCGAAAAATATTTCGAGTGTCGCTTTAATAAAATACACTAAAAATGTCAAAAATAAACTTTTAATCAACCTTTCAATAAATGCGTCAGAAGGAATTTCATTTTTAAGCCAAAAGCGAGCCAAAAGAGCAAAAAAACAAAAAGAAAAAATACAAAAAATTCAAACAAAAGTAATTCCAAATTTTCGAAAATATTCTTTTCTCCACATATTAAATTTCATGGGAAAACATTTTGGTGAACATTTGTAATGTCCCCAAAATGAAAAAAACCCTCAAAGACCCTCTTTTTTGTTTTTACAATAATTTACAAATTTTGTGGTGCGACTAAAGATTGTTTTATACAATCTTTCGAAACGCTTGAAAAGATTTTTGTTTCGTAGGATGTTACTGTTTTTCTTTTTGTTGTAAATTAGGGCAAGTTTATAGAATCAAAAGAAATGAGTAGAAACTCGGTTCACCGATCTCCAACGGAAGCTATATAATTGTGTCTCATGATAGGCATTTATTATTATTATTACTTCTTTTTTTTCTATTTAGAAAATTATATGATTACTATATATATATATAATGATACATCTAATGTTACTTACAATTTATAATCATGCAACGTTTCAAAATATGGAGATGATGCTCGAGTGCTAAGAAAAATTTTAATCCCTCGAAATTAATGATTCAAACATTTTTCTCGAATTTTTCTTCTAATAAAACGATTATGACATTAGTATAAATTACTATCAAATTATCGAATCATGAATTAACTAAAATGTCTATTATAGAGAAATTATAATTATTTTTTACTTGTGTAATATGATATTTAGTTACTAGAGGAAGACACGAAAAAACACGAAAATTCGTATCGTGTCCGTGTCAAGACACGGCACGAATTTTTCGTGAAAGTCCCTCATTTTATGATTAATTTCTTTACATTTTTTTTCATAAATCATTCAAATCTGTTTACAACTGAAAAAATGTATTTGATTCAAATATTTGACTACTAGTCTATTATGAAATAAATATTTACTTGAATTGAATCATTTTTATTTAAGTCAAATATTTAATTGAATTAAATACATAATATGTATTTAAATCAAATATTGACTTGAATAAAATAAATTTTATTTGAATCAAGCAATTTTTCTTGGAATCAATTAAATGCTATTTGCTTCAAGTACTGAAATTATTGGTTCAAATGTACAATTTGTTTGAATTAATTGAAAATTATTTGATTCAAGTAAATATTTATTTGATTTATGTAAATATTTATTTGATAACAGAAAAGTAATCGGTTATTGGAATCAGATAAATATATTTTTTCAGTAATATAAATCAATAAGAAGAAATATTTCAATGAAATCGTTTCCAAGATGCATTACGTGGAGATAACCAATCAAACATCTCAAAAAAACAAAATAAAAAAGTTTTCTGCAGTTTTAAAAAAAATTTTCCTCTTTTATAAAATGTATTTATTGCCTTTTAATACCTAAAATACCAAATGTTAAAAATAAAAAATATCATCAATTCGTCACTGAGGAAACGATTTATTTGAATCAAACATATTTTGTTTAAATCAAACTTAAAATATATTTGCTATACAGTCAAACATATTTAAGTTTAATTCAAATATATTTTTTGGTATATATACATTTAAGAAATAATATATTTAATTCAAACATAAGTTATGGTTGGTTTTAAATTATTTATAATCAACTTTTAAGTTTGAATCAAACATAAAATTTTTAAAGATAATTTTTGTTTAAATCAAAACAGAGAATATGTTTGAATTAAACATAATAATATTTTTGAATCAAATCAGTAGATATTTTCTATATATTGGTATTAAGCTTACAAACTAATTTCAATTAAACAAAATTAGTGTATAGACAAAAGTCTAATTCTATGTATAAATATTATACATTTTACATTGAAGAAAAAATAAATTAAAAAATAAATTTTTTTTCAGTGTAAATAATAAATAAAATTTATATAATATGACTATATATTATGTATTGATACAATATACATCGTTTGAGTAAAATAATTAAATTTTTTGCAATCACACAAAACGATGACTGAAGATGACTGAAAGTGTATTTTTTTGTAGGATGCGTTGGTTTAAGGCCCACATAGAAGCGCCAAGACTTCTCAGTTTAAGTCCACTTCAAGCTGAAGAAGACCTGGATCGCGCATCTCATCATCTTCATTCAACGACTCGATTCAGAGGTGAGATAAACAATTATTTTTTATTCTTTATCGTATTCATTCACTTTTACTTTCTTTAATACATTTTTATTTTTGCACCGGAATATTTTTTCTTATTTTTCCCTTATATTTTATTTATTTTCCTTTCATATGTTTTTCTTTTTACATTTTATTATTGTATTTTTCTTTTATATTTTACTGTACTTTCCTTTTATAGGGTAAATGCACTAGTAGTCGGACACTTAAGGACACGATCTTATATTATACTTTTTTTTCTTGAAATAACAAATAGCCACTATGTTTATAACATTAGGTATCAATTAAAGGAGTTCTTCAGGATTAAAAATCATATCAATTTGTTACAAATACTTTAGTATTTAATAAAATGTACACGGACAAAATTTGTTCCTTATATTTCACCGAATTTTTCAATACCCGTGTAGAAATTTAACCATGGCCCAAAACGGGGCCAGATTTGTTGATCATTGTGTAGGCCATATCATGGCATGAAACACCTTCCCAGATCTGGCCCAAGTGTGGCCAGACTTGGGCCCGATCTGGGAAGGTGTTTCATGCCATGATATGGCCTAGATATGTCAATTTCTACACGGGTAAAGTTGGGATATAGTGGCATAATCGAAATTTTTAATAATTTTTGAATTATTTTTTCAGTAATAATATTTAAAATTTAATGTGATATCTTTATTCCTTACAAGCTAGTAGGGGAGAGTATGGGGCTAGTTGCACCACTTTTTTTTAAATTTAATAACTTTTATAATATCAATTAATTCATAGGTTATATGCGATAAATGAAAAAAGCAATCACTCATTTATGATTTAAAATTTTTTATATGTCTCGTTATAAAATGATTCAATCATGGCTATCAGCATTGAAAAAAAGTCGCTATTGATGCAAGACGACCCTCAGGTGGGGCGTCTTGCACCACACTTTTTATATAGTTAAAGAATTTACATCAAATCCACTATTAAATATTGTTAAGCACGTTCATTAATTTCAAAAAGGCAATAAATAAACAGTAGACTAAAATTTTTTTGATTATAAAGTAGTTTAATTAGAAAAAATACATTTTTAAATTAAGTTACCATAAAGGTTTTATAATAGTTCATTTTTTCTGATTCTTATCTCAATTTCTTTTTGGGAACCCTCTTGGAAGGTTTTTTCGAAGTATAAGGTTAGTTGTTGTGTATAACTAACACTATCTGTGACCAACACTCAAAAATCTCCAGAAATGTAAGAAATATCTCGTATGGTGCATCTTGCCCCGTGGTGCAACCAGCCCCACTCTCCCCTACTGTAAAAGTTGAAAAAAAATTTAAACTGAACGTTAAATATAAATTAAATAAATACCTCCTTTATGGGCACTAATGTTTCAGGAATAGTTCGGTAAAACTTTCTTGAGTTGCCTAAGATGTTAGTTTTTAGGAATTGTTGGGTAAAACTTCCTGCACTTAATTGCCAAATATGTAATAAATGCTTTTAAGGGGCCGTTCACAAACTACGTCACACTCTTAGGGGTGGGTGGGGGGTGTCAAGCTGTGTGTGACGAAGTGTGAAAAAATTTTTTTTTGTATGTAAAAAATGTGACAAAGGGGAGGGGGGTCAAAATTAGTCCGAAAAAGCGTGACGTAGTTTGTGAATGACCCCTAAATCATAAAAAAAGAAAGTATAAAATAGCAATAACATACTTATTTTTTAACATAATTTATTCATTTTAATTAAATCTGAATAATAGTAAGTAAGTAAGTAAGCAAACAAGCAAGTAAGTAAGCATAAGTAAGTTAGCAAGAAGGAAATAAATAAGTAAGCAATTAAACATAAGTATGTAAGTAAATAAGCAAATAAGTAGGTAAGAAAGTAAGCAAGTAAGCAAAGAGGAAATAACTTACTTCCCCAATGGGAAAAAGACCATTGGCGCATTAATGGCCCAATAATGGGAGCCACCATTCCATTATTGTCCCATTATTGGCACCCAATAATGGACCACTATTGGTAAAATCGTGGGATGTCCACGCCGATGCCAATAATATTGGCAAACCATTATTGGCACATTATTGGCTGCCATTAAAAAACCAATAATAAAAAAAAAATTTTCATTAACTTTTATTAAATAATAAATTTATTTATTTAATAATTATTTTATTTATTATTATTATTATTTATTATTATTAAAAATATTAATTTTTTTAATTAATTATTTTATAGAAATGGTTATTATTTTTTATCACATCGAAATGTGAATAACCCTTTCGTTCAGAGTCTAAAAATTATTTACCTCACATCCATCAGTGCAAAAATAGGAGAGGACGGGCAGAATAAAATTCAACAAATATTCGTTTTTTGCATTTGAAAAAATATTTATTGTTCATAAATTACAGTTTTTGCTTTACAAAGAAAGTTTTTATAAGTTTTATAAGATACGTTTGAATACACAGTTCACTTGGAACTTTAACTTCATTATATATATAATCTTATTTCTTGTCGTTGTTTTATTTTTGGATAAGTGATGATCATTAGATGTAAAATTTGTTTAAGTAAAAAATTGTAATTAAAAAACTTTTTAGAATTAGAAGTTTAGCCTTAACCTAGAACTTAGCATAATAAAGATATGTACTTAGCACTAAATAACACTTAAAACTATAACACAAATATTCATGAGAATGCTGCCTCCTTATATACTTTTCAAGTTTCATGTTAGTTGCGAGAGAGAGATTGAAACAACACCTCCTATGGGGCGTTGAGCGAACTACATATAATGATGATAATTTCATGATAATTTCTGCAGCGTCGGTAAGTAATTGTATGTAGTTCGCTCAATGCTTCGTAGGAGGTGTTGTTTCAATCTCTCTCTCGCAACTAACATGAAACTTGAAAAGTATATAAGGAGGCAGCATTCTCATGAATATTTGTGTTATAGTTTTAAGTGTTATTTAGTGCTAAGTACATATCTTTATTATGCTAAGTTCTGGGTTAAGGCTAAACTTCTAATTCTAATAAGTTTTTTAATTACAATTTTTTACTTAAACAAATTTTACATCTAATGATCATCACTGATCCAAAAATAAAACAACGACAAGAAATAAGATTATATATATAATGAAGTTAAAGTTTCAAGTGAACTGTGTATTCAAACGTATCTTATAAAACTTATAAAAACTTTCTTTGTAAAGCAAAAACTGCACGGAGAAAATTTATTCCTGAAATTTTACTGAATTTAGTTCGGTAAAACTGGGATGAAGTGTCAAAACAGTAATTTTTCAAGAACTAGACTGTAAAAGAAATTGCATTGAAAAATAATGTAAAAATCATAAAGCTCACGATACATGTATTAGCGCTTCACTTACAGTTCGGTAAAACGTATGCCAAGTGCTCGCTACATTCATATTTATTGAATAGTTCAGTAAAACGTAAGATAAAGTCTTCGGTAAATCTGACGAGTTGCAATTTATTGAATAGTTCGGTAAAACGTAAGTTAAAGTCTTCGGTAAAACTGACGAGTTGCAATTTACTGAAAGTTCGGTAAAACTTGAAGAACAAAAATAAAAAATAATGTTACTTCAGTAGATCTATATTAATACTGCCGTAACTCTCAATTTACCTACTTTAATCACTACCTAAACCCCCTACAATTGTTTACGAACAAATACTAATTGATACACCTGCCTACAGTACATTCTAAACGCATACACTAATACACACATCGCACGCTTTACATTAATGCTTCAGAAAGTTTCAACTGTCCTTATATATTAATCTCAATTTTATTTCACCGCTTGTGAGAAAGATTCAAATTAATAAACTATCGTTGTACAAAATTAAAAATTATTTATATTAATGAATCATTTCTAACTATATTCAAGGTCAATTTATGAAATATTTTTAAATTATGTTTTTATTATTATAAAGAAAAATGTTTAAATTTGTATTTAATGGAATAAAACAATAATTTATGAAAATCCTTATTATTCTCAAATTTTTGTGTTTAAAATTAAAAATATACATATTAAAAGTGCAAGTTGGAAATTATTAAATTAATTAATAGAAAATTAATCTTTCTGAAATATTAAATAATAATTGTGAGGTATTAAAAAGCGAAAAGGAAATAAGCAAGTAAGCAAATAAAGAATAAAGTAAGCAAGAAGGAAATAAGCAAGTAAGAAAGTAAGCAAATAAGAAAGTAAGTAATCAAGAAGGAAATAAGCAAGTAAGAAAAATAAGCAAGTAAGAAAAGTAAGCAAGAAGGAAATAAGAAAGTAAGCAAGTAAGCATATAAGGAAGTAAGTAAGCAGAAAGGATACAAGGAAGTAAGCAAGAAGGAAATTAGGAAGTAAGCAAATAAGTAGGTAAGCAAGTAAGCAAAGTAAGCAAGAAGGAAATAAGCAAGTAAGCAAAGTAAGCAAGAAAGAAATAAGCAAGTAAGCAAAGTAAGCAAGAAGGAAATAAGAAAGTAAGCAAGTAAGCATATAAGGAAGTAAGTAAGCAGAAAGGAAACGAGCAAGTAAGCAAGAAGGAAATTAGGAAGTAAGCAAATAAGTAGGTAAGCAAGTAAGCAAGAAAGAAATAAGCAAGTAAGCAAAGTAAGCAAGAAGGAAATAAGAAAGTAAGCAAGTAAGCATATAAGGAAGTAAGTAAGCAAAAAGGAAACAAGCAAGTAAGCAAGAAGAAAATTAGGAAGTAAGCAAATAAGTAGGTAAGCAAGTAAGCAAAGTAAGCAAGAAAGAAATAAGCAAGTAAGTATGCAAATAAGAAAGTAAGCTAGTAAGCAAGCAAGTTATTTCCTTTTTGCTTACTTGCTTACCTACTTATTTACTTACTTACATACTAACTTATATGTTTAATTGCTTACTTATTTATTTCCTTTTTGCTGACTTACTTATGTTTATTTGCTTACTTACTTACTATTAACCATATTTAATTAAAATGAATAAATTATATGTTTAAAAAATAAGTATGTTATTGCCATTTTATATTTTCTTTTTACTTGATTTAAAAGCATTTATTACATATTTGGCAATTAATAAGTGTTTAAAATAATTAATTAATTAATTGAATTTTAATTTAAATAATAATAAAATGATTATTAATTAAGTCTAAATAAGTTGGAAAAATCAACTATTAGTGTGAAAGTCTTTCATTTGACTGCGGGACACTTGAAATAAAGTATTTCAATCCAGAAAACTAAAACTTTAGGCAAGTCAAGGAAGTTTTACCGAACTATTCCTGAAAACTAACACTTTAGGCAAGTCAAGAAAGTTTTACCGAACTATTCCTGAAACGTTAGTGCCCATCAAGGAGGTATTTATTTAATTTACATTAAACGTTCAGTTTCAATTTTTTTTCAACTTTTACAGTACTAGTTCTTAAGGAATAAAGATATCACATTACATTTTAAATATTGTTACCGAAAAAATAATATGAAAATTATTAAAAATTACGATTATGCTACTATATCCCAAGTTTATTGAAAAATTCGGTAAAATGTAAGGAACAAATTTTCTCCGTGTGTAATTTATGAACAATAAATATTTTTTCAAATGCAAAAAACGAATATTTGTTGCATTTTATTCTGCCTAAGTTGGCCGCCTAAACAAATTGGTCGAAAATAGTAACAAAATGAAATTTAATCACTTCAGCAAGTATATATTAGTGTTCAGAGATCGTTTTGCTATAATTTTGTGGTATTTAGAACGTTATAGAATGGCTTTTATTGTCTTAATATTGAGTAAAAATGCATTAGAAAAAAAGAAAAATTTATTTTACAATCAATAATATTAATTTAATGGTATTTATTTGTATATAATATTAATCCAGTATCTTTTTAGCATTTTTTATAATATTAAAAACTTAGAAAAAGCGTTTAATATTTTATTTATAATGAAAATTGTGCAACAATTCATGGCGGGAAATTTAAATTAATAAAATTTTAATTATTTTTTATTATTTTAATTATTGCTACTGACTATTATTTAATAATATTTTACAGTATAAATAAAAATTTGTTTGATAATTTATTTATTATAATATTATTTAGTATTTAATTTAAATTTCCCGCCATGAATTGTTGCACAATTTTCCTTATAAATAAAATGTTAAACGCTTTTTCTAAGTTTTTAATATTATAAAAAATGCTAAAAAGATACTGGATTAATATTATATACAAATAAATACCATTAAATTAATATTATTGATTTTAAAATAAATTTTTCTTTTTTTTCTAATGCATTTTCACTCATTATCGGCCAACTAACCAGCCAGCGCCACCAGTGGCGACGGTCAACTCTCAGGTTGTTTTTTTCTAATGGGAAACTGCACCAGTGTCACCCCCGTGGGACATCCCACGATTCTACCATTAGGCTTCGTCCATAAATTACGTCACACTTTTTAGGGGGAGAGGGGGTCTATGAAAATGTGACTAATTGTGACAAAAGGGGGGGTGGTGATTTTTTATTTTGT
Organism: Leptopilina syphax; assembly: GCA_032872505.1. NCBI lineage: Eukaryota > Metazoa > Arthropoda > Insecta > Hymenoptera > Figitidae > Leptopilina > Leptopilina syphax. Next base: position 24,640,313 of record CM065469.1, on the reverse strand, counting down.
TATTATGTCACACTTTATACTCTATTTATTATAATGAGAAAATTATAATAAATAAAAATATCAAATATATTTCTTGTTTTTAAAATATTAAAAAGTGTACTAATTACACAGGCACACAAAAAAAAAAGTTTCGTGGCCGAGACACTACAGTAGTATATTCCCATGTATTTTTGGCCGCTGAATCCGAATCTGAAGTCCGAATGCTCAAATTGGTTCTTTTTTTTTGAGTTATACTCAAAAAACGACTCAAAACACGAATTTGAACCAAAAAAATTAAAAATTTTTTTTGTGACATGACAATAGCATATTTCCATGTATTTTTTCCCGCTGAATCCGGATTCGAAGTCAGAATGGACAGATGTGCTCAAAATTTTGAGCTAAACTCAAAAAACGACTCAAAAAACCGAATTAAAATGACGAAAATGAAAAATTTTTTCTGTGACACTGCAAAAGTATATTCTCATGTACTTTTTCCCACTGAATCCGAATTCGCAGTCAGAATTGACAGATTTGCTCAAAATTTTGAGATAAGCTCAAAGAACTGATAAAAAAAGCGAATTAAAATAAAGAAATGGCAATTTTTTGCTATGACACTACATTACAGTATTTCCATATATTTTTACACTCGGATCTCGCATTTGAAGTCAAAATTATTCTAATGGCTCAAAATTTTGAGACACACAAGAAAATCTGTTAAGTTACAAAAATTAAAGTCAAGAAACTCTACTTTTCTTGCTAGTACACTACATTAGTATATTCTTATATTTTTACGTCTGCTTCTAAATTCAAAGTTAAAATTATTAAATTGGCTCAAAATTTTAAGTTAAATCCAAAAATGCTCAAAATTTAATTGAATGCAAAAGAGTTCATTTTTTTGGTATTCGGTAGTGTATTCTCATAAATTTTATATACGCTGAATACAAATTCGAAGTTAGAATTATCAGAATGACATAAAATTTTTTAGAACTCAAACCCTGGTTACAGGTACAAGCATGCATGTTTTTGAGCACTTTTAATGAAATCCAAAATTTTGAGCCACTTTGAAAATTCTGACTTTGGAATCACAGTGAAAAAATACATGGGAATACACTAGTGTAGTGTTATAGCAAAAAATTTCCTTTATTCATATTAAATTACATTTTTATCAGTTTTTTGAGTATATCTCAAAATTTTGAGCAAATCAGTCATAAATCTGACAATTCTGACTTTAAATGCGCGAGATCCGATATGGAAATACTGTAATGTAGTGTCATAGCAAAAAATTTCCATTTCTTTATTTCAAATCGCTTTTTTTATCAGTTCTTTGAGCTTATCTCAAAATTTTGAGCAAATCTGTCAATTCTGACTGCGAATTCGGATTCAGCGGGAAAAAGTACATGGGAATATACTTTTGCAGTGTCACAGAAAAAATTTTTCATTTTCGTCATTTTAATTCGGTTTTTTGAGTCGTTTTTTGAGTTTAGCTCAAAATTTTGAGCACATCTGTCCATTCTGACTTCGAATCCAGATTCAGCGGGAAAAAATACATGGAAATATGCTATTGTCATGTCACAAAAAAAATTTTTAAATTTTTTGGTTCAAATTCGTGTTTTGAGTCGTTTTTTGAGTATAACTCAAAAAAAAGAACCAATTTGAGCATTCGGACTTCAGATTCGGATTCAGCGGCCAAAAATACATGGGAATATACTACTGTAGTGTCTCGGCCACGACACTTTTTTTTTGTGTGCCTGTGTTATTATGAGGCACGTGAAATGTCCTAAGTTGAAATTTCAACTTCTTGAAAAAAATTGAAACTCGGGGAATTTGTTGTTCTATCAAGTAGAAATGACCCAAAAAATATTTTTGACTTTTTCGAAAATTTGGAGCCAATTTTACGAATTTTGATAACACCGGCTACTTTGTGAGTTTTTTCTGAACATACTTGTAATGGAAAAATTTTTTTAGAATAAGTTTCTGAAAGGTTTTTTTGTCCCTTTTCCAATGGTGAATTTTATTTTTTAATATTTTAAAAATTTACCCTAATTTTTGATAATTAATATTTAATTTTCAATTTCCCAAAAATCGGTCCGTTTTATTTAAAAATAAATTATTGCAAGAATGTTCAGAAAAAATTCACAAAGTAGGCGGTGTTAGCAAAATTGGTAAAATTGGCCCCCCTCTACCCCCCCCAAATTTTCAAAAAAGTCAAATTTTTTAAAGGGGGGTTTACGAATTGTGACGTAATTTAGAGGGAGGGGGTTCATTCAGATGTTACGTAGTGTGACAAAGGGGGGGAGGGGGTCAAAAATGGGCTAAAAACGGGTGACGTAATTTATGGACGAAGCCATAGTTCTTGGGACAGGAATAAATGCAAAATTTATTAATTTATAATGGTCAATTTCTGAGATAACGAACGACCTACGTTTCACTTTATATTTAATTATTGTAGATAATATCCAAATTTATTTTACATACGTGAAACATAGTCACTGTCAATGATCGGATGGCATCCCTGGTTAAAAAACCGGACAGATTTCGGACTAATCCGAAATTTGTCCGAAACAGTGCGGTTTATGGTCAGATTTTTGTCACCCGAAATTAATCCGGATAAATACGAACTCTATACGGTTTGTGAACAACTAGTAAATCCGGAGTTGGTCGGATGAAGTCCGAAATTACTAAGTTAATTTTAACTAGTGAATCCGGAATTTGTCCGCAAGAGTACGGTTTATTGTGAAGTTTTTTCACCCTGAACTAAGTTTGAATTGAATACAGTTTTTTATAACTATTGAATCCATAGTTAGTCCGATTTAGTCCGAAGTTAGTCAGATCATATGCAACTAGTAAATGCAGAAGTAATCCGATTGGTTTAATCAGTGAATCCGCAGCTAATCCGAAACAGTGTGCTTATGGTCAGGTTTTTGTCACTCAGAATTAGCCCGGATAAATCCAAACTCAATACCAGTGAATCCGGAATAAGTCCAATCTAGTCTGAAGTTAGTCTGATAATATGCAACTTGCAAATGTGAAATTAGTCCGATGAAGTCCGGAATTAATCTCGTTATGGTCAGGTTTATGTCATACGAAAATATATAATTATAGTTTAAATTTATTTATTTCGTATTCTTTACGTATTGATTTTGCATTATTTCGTATTTATTTTAGATGAATTTTTTAACGGACATAATTTCGGATTGTTGCGTAATAATTACGGACTTAATTCATAGACATTCATGATTACTCCAGACTAATGTCGGATTATTTGCGTACAGATTTCGGATTATTTCGTATTTGTTTCGGATTATGCCTTTTAATTGGATTAAATCCGGATTCTTAGCATACAGTTTTCGGATTGTTTCGTAGTTGTTTCGGAATAGGATTTTGCAACACTTAATTTCAAATTGTTGCGGACTAATATCGGATTTCTTGCTTACAGAGTTCGGATTGCTTCGGACATTTTACGGATTAAGTTTTTTTAACTAGATTAAATTCGGATTGTTGCGGACTAATTACGGACTGAATTCGTAGACATTCAGGATTACTCCAGGGTGTTTTCAGATTCAGGTTTTCGTTAGGATTAATATCAAACTAACGCCGATCATTTTCAGACCTTTTTCGTACAATTTTCGGACTAATCCGTAATAATCTGTCCGTATTTAATCCGGAATTAGTCCGAAATTCTTACCAGGGATCGGCTCATTTACGGAGATTGACGAAGTTAGCAACCAATAGAAATGCAGGCGCCATAAAAAATAAATAATTTTTAAATTTAATTAAAAGTATATTTTTTATTTTACGTAGAGAACATTGGAAGCAGTCATATTATGTAAACATTAAAGTTTTTCAAAGCAGATTTAAAGTGGTCGCTCTAAAATTATAAAGGTTTATTATTTTATTTACAATAAAATAGTTTTAAATTTAGACAATTATTTCAATATTAATCTATGATTTAAAAACTGAAATGGTAATGCACTTTTTAATTTTGTTAAGCGAATTTAAATTTTCGCTCTAAAATTACAAATCTTTGGTTTTTTTAATTACAATAAAATATTGTTAAATTAAAATATAAAACTATCAGTTAAAAAAACTGAAATATCACAAGCCTTTATTGGCATTTTTGAACCAAAGGCGTGCGCAGACATATGGATATGTGCATACATTGGAGGAAATACTGTAATTTTATTGGTTCTGCCGATGTAGCTTTCTAAAGAACTAATATTATTTCACTATTCTCTTGTGCTTGAAAGAAACGAAAATCGATAATCCGATTCTCTATGTCGAAATCGTCGATTTTTTTAAGAATCGAATCGAAATCGAACATCCCTAATTTAGTAGGTTTTAGTGGAAAATGTTTTCATTTGTCAGATTTTGTCTAATGAAATTAGAGAAAACTATAATCAATTTTCGCTACATTTACAACTCTTACACAAAATATTAAAACTTGCTATTTCAATGTAGCAAATTTATCTATTTCTTTTGTAAATTTATCTAATTCTGTAGTACATTATGCTAAAAGTCCCTTTATTTCCGGTCATTGCAACCATTTTTAGTAATTTTTACAAATGTGGGTCTCTCCGTGTGCTGCCTCCTTATATACTTTTCAAGTTTCATGTTAGTTGCGAGAGAGATTGAAACAACACCTCCTACGGAGCGTTGAGCGAACTACATACAATTACTTACCGACGCTGCAGAAATTATCATGAAATTATCATCATTATATGTAGTTCGCTCAACGCCCCATAGGAGGTGTTGTTTCAATCTCTCTCTCGCAACTAACATGAAACTTGAAAAGTATATAAGGAGGCAGCATTCTCATAAATATTTGTGTTATAGTTTTAAGTGTTATTTAGTGCTAAGTACATATCTTTATTATGCTAAGTTCTAGGTTAAGGCTAAACTTCTAATTCTAATAAGTTTTTTAATTACAATTTTTTACTTAAACAAATTTTACATCTAATGATCATCACTTATCCAAAAATAAAACAACGACAAGAAATAAGATTATATATATAATGAAGTTAAAGTTCCAAGTGAACTGTGTATTCAAACGTATCTTATAAAACTTATAAAAACTTTCTTTGTAAAGCAAAAACTGTAATTTATGAACAATAAATATTTTTTCAAATGCAAAAAACGAATATTTGTTGAATTTTATTCTGCCCGTCCTCTCCTATTTTTGCACTGATGGATGTGAGGTAAATAATTTTTAGACTCTGAACGAAAGGGTTATTCACATTTCAATGTGATAGAAAATAATAATCATTTCTATATTTTTAATAATAAATAATAATAATAATAATAAATAAAATAATTATTAAATAAATAAATTTATCATTTAATAAAATTTAATAAAAAAAATTTTTTTTATTATTGGTTTTTTAATGGCAGCCAATATTGTGCCAATAATGGTTGCCAATTATTGGCATCGGTGTGGACATCCCAGGATTTTACCATTAGTGGTTCATTATTGGGAGCCAATAATAAACCTAGAGAAAACCAATGGCTCTCAATATTGGGCCATTAATGCACCAATGGTAGACTAATGGCTATTTCCCATTGGGTACGGCCCTGATTTTAAATATTTTTTAACGAAATTTTTACAAGTTACTCTTTTAATAGTGTACTTTAAGATATAAAAACACTCAAATAAAAAATTTATTTATTTTATGAAAAAAAAATAATTAAACAATCATACATTGTCTGGACGTTTTGACCCATGTAACCCCTTGACCGTTTAGGATTATTTTTTCCCCGTTTTTTTCTATTATTTTCCATTTACCTTTCTTTATTCCATCTTTATAATATGTTTCTTCTACTGAATAAAAATTAAATTTTTTCCTTCACATTCATATTTTAAATAATCACATCCGTTATTTGTATATTCTTTTTCTGTCTCTTCTATTTTCTCACGTTAATTACTTTTTCTTCTTTCTCTTTTATGTTATTATTCTTAGATCTTCTTTTACACCTATTACTATTTTTACTTGTTCGTTTCTCAACTTCCTGTATCAGATGACTTTTTAATCACTTTTATTTTCTTCCTTGACTCTCAGTCCTCAGACATTTTACTCTATTTTAAGCTTTGCTTTCATTGATACTTTTTCCACACGAGTGCAATCATTTAATTTTCATAGCTTCTTTATACATAATTTTAGTTCCATCCACATTTTATAATATTATTACTTAATTCCTTTTTGTTTATTCGATTTTATATAATGAAATATTTCGAATTTCATTTCGATTTTAGACAATATTATAGATACAATTTTATTCCGTTTGATTCCATTCAATTATTTATTGTATTCAATTGAATTGAATAAAATTAAAAAATGAAATTTAACAACGAAAAATTAAATTTTTTTGCAATTGTTCTATATGTTGTTAGAATGTAATTATGCTTTCAAGCTATGTTGAAAGAATTTTTTAAAATTAAATTTTTTTTTAGGATAGAATAGATTTTATAATACTTGTAAGAATTTATATTGTGCAAATGAAAAACCGTATTTATTGTTTATGAGGTAAAACAAAACATCAAAGTCCGTTTGAATTCTCTCGATGTGAAGTAATGATTTATGCTTGTAACAATTAATATTTCTCAAGATGGGTATGTATATTAATCGGAAATAACTATTTTCCCTATAAATGTAAAGACTTGATTTATCGACTTTACTCATTGAATTTACATTTGAGTAATAATAACGGTTTATTAAAACAAGACGGGAATAACACCCACGACTGTAAACCGCACAATAGAGTTAGAAAAGTTCTTTGAACTTGTTTATTTGCATAACTTTCGCAGTTTTGTTACATTTATTTTTTTACTTCTACATACAAATCATGTGTGAAATTATTTTTAGCTATGCTTTTATATTATTTTTTTCTATGAATATAAAATGCAGTTCTTTTAAAAATATCAAACTGATAATAAATTAGATCAAAATGATACCAAAAATGTTGCTTAATTTTTTATTTGATACACATTTTTGGTATCAATTTGTTGAAATTTGATACTTAAATAAATAATTTGTTTTTTATATAAACCTCATTTATAGTTTATATTAAAGAAACTAATACTAGAAAAAATACAATAAACAGATACAATAAAAATTTCTATATAATATATTTATACTGCCAAAATCTACATCATAGAAAATCCGGATCTTCGAAATTTTGATTTCAAACCTGTTTTTAGGAAACTTGATTATGAAATCATAGTTTAAAATAGCTTCTTTGTAATTTGGAACTGAATCGTTTTATCTATACTATACTGCACTATATATAGTTTAAAGTGCGTGTATTTTCCATTTAAATTATTATTATTATTCAGAAAACTGAAATTGGTTTGCTTATATGGTGAGCTAGTATGTGCATTTCACGCGATTCTATGCTCGCGAGGTATGAAATTGCAGTTGATTGCTTGAAAAATATCATCATCACTATTCTCGTTTATCCAAACTGTAACTGTATTATCAAATTTCTCTCAATTTTCTGCACAACATGGAAAGAAAGTCACGATATAATAAATAGATTCTTTCTTTTTCTTTTATAATCTTGCAAATTTTAAGAGAAAATTTTATTATAATAAATTGTCTGAAGGTCGCAGTTTAAATAAAAAAAATTCGATTTAAAGCAGAAGAATCGGATGTTTTTGATTTAAAAAAAGAATCATGTTCTTAACAGCTCTGGTTTTAATACACTTTTGATTTGATACAGTTTTAATACGGTTTTAAAACAGTTTTGATACACTTTTGATGCAGTAAATGTTGTATAGAGTACTTTTTGCACACTGTTTCTATAAGATTATGGATTACGAAACTTTCGCCCTTTTTCCAGAGTTTTGTTATATTAATCGAAAGCACTGACCAGTTCTTCGAATGACAGTATAGCTACTGAAATGTTCAAAGTGCCTGTTCGACAAGCACCTCACGTGCTTCATACATCACTCCGCATAGAGTCTATGTACTTATAAATTACAGACGCATGTCATGTGTGTATGTGTGCGCATTACGCATTGAATCCGGTTTAACGATATCGAATACCACGGACACTTTTTATCCATGCCTTATTGCAAACTCTTTAATCCTAAGGAAGGCACTATAAACCCATGGGAATCGAAATCCACATAAGCGCCCACGGCGATTCCCATCCAGAACCTAATGACTCAAATGCATTTTTACTGTATAATTGTTATTGCTCTGTATCATTCATGTATTGTATTTAAGGGGGAGGAAGTCCTGCTGGCAGTGTACGCACATCCTGTGAGACAGAACCGTATAATACGTCACGCTTCAAACCAAGTCTCTTCAGTTCCAAGACGTCTTTCTTACCGTCAACTGCTTTTTTACTTTTTTTCATTCCGTCTTTTTTTCTTTTTTTCTTTTATTCGCTTAATTTTTTTGTTCATCTTTCCTTGTTTTCTCCAATTCGTAATTACCAGTGCGACGAAAATTTTACAAGTCGGAAATTAGGAAAAATGGGGAAAATTATTTGTTGAAAATTGTGTACTTCAAAAATAAGTGTTAATATTCTTCTATTCTTAAATTACTAGTTTATTATTTATCAGTGCTTTTGACTCACAAGCAGGACATTGACTTGACAGTAACTCGCACATTATGTGTAATCCAGTAAGAGTATAATTTAGTCTACTAGGAATATTTTTTTTTATTACAAAAGAATTATTTTTGCTTCTCTCTAAATCTACATTAGTGAAAAGTCCTGCACTGTTTTGAATTTGGCTTAGTAGAAATTTCTACTAATTCTTAGTAATTTTCCACTGAAACTTAGTAAAATTGACAAATTAGTAAAATTTTTCTAAGAATTAGTGGAAATTTACTACGAATTAGTGAAAATTTTTACTGATTTGAAATAGTGGACGAATTTTCACTAACTTTTTAGAGAGAGAATTAAGAAGTATCTATATAATAATAAGAAGTTTTTTTCTCAGTTCGTAAATATTGATTACTATTAAAAAGATTTTGTACTCTCTAAATTTGAATTAGTAAAAATGTTTACTAATTTGAATTAGTGACTGACTTTTTGCTTTTGAAATAGTAAACTTCACTAATAAATAGTAACTTTTACTAATTCAAAAGCAAAAAGTCAGTCACTAATTCAAATTAGTAAACATTTTTACTAATTCACATTTAGAGAGTATGTTTTTCTACTTGTCAGCTTTGAAATGATGTTCAAATTACAAAAAAGTTTTAATATTTAATAGTTTTCAAAAGTTTTTGTATTTTTTGAAACAGATAAAGATGAAATTTCAGCGGTTATTCAAATTTCGTCGCAGATATAATCCAAGGACATCGAGATCTTTAGGCGAACTTTTAAAATGTAATGCGAAATATACAAAGATATGCACGTCTTTTAAACATTCTATTTTTTCTATATACTTAAATATCATATTTTTTCCAAATATGAATTTTTCAAACTTTAAAAAAATTCAGTTATTAACTAATTTATACTAATTAATTATTCATGTTAATTAATTTAAAAAATTTTAATAAAATTCTTAGCAAGAATTCAATTACTCTCTAAATTTGAATTAGTAAAACTGCTTACTAATTCAAATTAGTGACTGACTTTTTGCTTTTGAATTAGTAATCTTTACTATTAAATTAGTAGAAAATACTATTTATTAGTAAAATTTACTAATTCAAAAGCAAAAAGTCAGTCAATAATTCGAATTAATAAAAATTTTTACGAATTCAAATTTAGAGAGTTTCATAAATAATAATAACATTCTTTGAAAGAATCCAATTATTTTTATAAATAGTAAAATTTTTTGCAAGAATTCAATTATTTAAAAAAAAATTTAATAAAATTTCACAAACAAATACAACTAATTTCTAAAAAATTTTAAAAATCCTTTGAAACAATTCAATTATTTTTTTAACCCTTAATCCGCACACTGGGTGTGCGACACCCAGGGACTTTTAAGTGTGTTCTCCAAGCTGGAATAAGATATTTTTTTTTGGAAAAATTATCTTATATAGCTCAGTACATCTATTTTGAAGGTCAATAGGTTTCGTAATGATTTCTTTAATTTTAATAATTAAAAAAGAGTTTTTTAAAACTACTGAAATTACCTTAAACCAAAAACTGGGTGTCAGACAAGCAGAAATTTTTCGCCGACAACTTCATAAAATTATCAAATACACAAAGACACTTGGCAGACTAATGTCACTCACGAAACATAAATTTAAGTACAAAATGTACCGTCCAATACCAACTCATGTTCAATTTTTACGAATTTAACCGAAATATTAGAGTAAAAAGCTAGAATATGGGTGTCGCACACCCACCCTTGCGAAATCGTTTTACCAAATGTCTCCCCACGTGGGTATACATTTGGGATACATTTGGGAGACATTTGGTAAATTGCTTTATAATTCTGTTAAAAGACAGAATTTGATGAAAAAAAACGATTGGAAATTGAAAAGGAACATTTGGAGAATGAAATTATGCAAATATTTTTATAAAGAAAGCTTTGAATAATTAATAATTAACTGAAATGTGCAAAAATGTCATTGTGATTTTATAGCAAGGTTATTTTTCATAATTACTTATGAAAACGGTGTAAATAAAGGAAAAAATAGTGTATATTGTTAAAAGAACGTAAAAATATTAATTACATCTATTAATAAGACTAATTAAACAATAAAACTTGTAATTTAATTAAATGCAAATGGTAAAGTGATACTAAAGTAATATCTACTTTACCAACAACTTATTCTATTTCAGCATTAGAAAGACACTAGAAACAATCAAAAGTCCCTAACGGCAGATATCCCCGCGCGGCGTTTGGTTTGACGCAATATTCTACAGGGTGTTCTTTTTTAATGATGGCAGAGAAATGCTACTTTTATATTAAAGTAACTTACGGTTATTATTTCTAATTGTAGAATAATTACCGTTTAAATTTTTTAATTATAGTCACCATCAATATTTTCTAAAAATTAAATATTCTCACCTTTTTTCCAGGGCATGTTCCGAATAGAAAAATTGCATTTAGGAAAAAGGAGGAATTTAAATATTATTTTTATTGGCCAAAAGTCTCTATCCTTTTTCTCTTTAAAAGTTAAAATAAACATTATATTTTTTAAAAATGATAAATATTCTTAGAATTTTTCTCAATGGAGCAACGAATAAAAACATTGCGCTTTTTGTAAATAGGAGGAGGAAATATTTAATTTTTAAAAAATAAAACATAATCCCAACCCCCCCAAAAAAATTGATGCTTTTAGACGAATAAAAATAAGAAACAAACTCCTCCTATTTTCAAAATCAATTTTTCTATTTGTTGGTTAAGTTAAACAAAATGGAGAAAATACTTAATATATGAAAAATAAAACATATAACCTCAACCCCCAAAGAAAAAATGGTTGCTTCACACGCTTCACACCAATCAAAATAATAAACAAACTCCTCCTATTTTCAAAATCAATTTTTCTATTTGTTGATTAAGTTATACAAAATGAAGAAAAGAATAATATTTTTAAAATAAAACATATAATCCCAACCCTCTAAGAAAAAATGGTTGCTTTAGACCAATCAAAATAATAAACAAACTCCTCCTATTTTCAAAATCAATTTTTCTATTTGTTGATTAAGTTATACAAAATATGAAGCGAATATATTAAATTTAAGCTCAACCCTTTACAAAAAATATACTTCTAGCTAATAAAAATAAGATTCAAACTCCTCCTACTTAAAATTAAAGTTTACTATGAACTATACAAAAATAGATTGAATCTCCTCCTATTTTTTCGGAAAGAGTTGTGGTTAAATTTCATATTTTTTTAAAGTTTAATATTTTCTCCATTTTGTTCTATTTGAACACACGAAGGAAAAATATCTTTCATTCAGAAGGAGGAGTTTAAGTTTTAATTTAATTTGGTTTAAAACATCCATTTTTTCTTTTGGGGGTTGGAAAAATATGTTTTAATTTTTAAAAATTAATTTTTTCTGCATTTTGCGTTTAACTTAATCAAAAAATAGAAAAATTGATTTTGAAAATAGGAGGAGTTTGGTTGTTATTTTGATTGGTTTAAATCATCTATTTTTTCTTAGGGGGTTGGGTTTATATGTTTTATTTTTTAAATATGAATTAGATTCTCCATTTTGTTTAACTCAACCAATAAATAAAATATTGCATTTTGAAAATAGGAGGAGTTTATTTTTATTGGCCAGAAGTTTTTTTTTCTTAATGGGTTAAGACTAAATGTAACTTTTTAAAAATTAAATATTCACTCCCTTTTTGTATTGTTGAACCAATCAATAAAAAATTTGTTTTCTTTAAGAAGGAGGAGTTTGAATCTTATTTTTATTAGCTAGAAGTATATTTTTTGTAAAGGGTTGAGCTTAAATTTAATATATTCGCTTCATATTTTGTATAACTTAATCAACAAATAGAAAAATTGATTTTGAAAATAGGAGGAGTTTGTTTATTATTTTGATTGGTCTAAAGCAACCATTTTTTCTTAGGGGGTTGGGATTATATGTTTTATTTTAAAAATATTATTCTTTTCTTCATTTTGTATAACTTAATCAACAAATAGAAAAATTGATTTTGAAAATAGGAGGAGTTTGTTTATTATTTTGATTGGTCTAAAGCAACCATTTTTTCTTTGGGGGTTGAGGTTATATATTTTATTTTTCATATAATATTAAGTATTTTGTCCATTTTGTTTAACTTAACCAACAAATAGAGAAATTGATTTTCAAAATAGGAGGAGTTTGTTTATTATTTTGATTGGTGTGAAGCGTGTGAAGCAACCATTTTTTCTTTGGGGGTTGAGGTTATATGTTTTATTTTTCATATAATATTAAGTATTTTCTCCATTTTGTTTAACTTAACCAACAAATAGATAAATTGATTTTGAAAATAGGAGGAGTTTGTTTATTATTTTCATTGGTGTGAAGCAACCATTTTTTCTTTGGGGGTTGAGGTTATAATGTTTTATTTTTCATATATTAAGTATTTTCTCCATTTTGTTTAACTTAACCAACAAATAGAAAAATTGATTTTGAAAATAGGAGGAGTTTGTTTCTTATTTTTATTCGTCTAAAAGCATCAATTTTTTTGGGGGGGTTGGGATTATGTTTTATTTTTTAAAAATTAAATATTTCCTCCTCCTATTTACAAAAAGCGCAATGTTTTTATTCGTTGCTCCATTGAGAAAAATTCTAAGAATATTTATCATTTTTAAAAAATATAATGTTTATTTTAACTTTTAAAGAGAAAAAGGATAGAGACTTTTGGCCAATAAAAATAATATTTAAATTCCTCCTTTTTCCTAAATGCAATTTTTCTATTCGGAACATGCCCTGGAAAAAAGGTGAGAATATTTAATTTTTAGAAAATATTGATGGTGACTATAATTAAAAAATTTAAACGGTAATTATTCTACAATTAGAAATAATAACCGTAAGTTACTTTAATATAAAAGTAGCATTTCTCTGCCATCATTAAAAAAGAACACCCTGTAGAATATTGCGTCAAACCAAACGCCGCGCGGGGATATCTGCCGTTAGGGACTTTTGATTGTTTCTAGTGTCTTTCTAATGCTGAAATAGAATAAGTTGTTGGTAAAGTAGATATTACTTTAGTATCACTTTACCATTTGCATTTAATTAAATTACAAGTTTTATTGTTTAATTAGTCTTATTAATAGATGTAATTAATATTTTTACGTTCTTTTAACAATATACACTATTTTTTCCTTTATTTACACCGTTTTCATAAGTAATTATGAAAAATAACCTTGCTATAAAATCACAATGACATTTTTGCACATTTCAGTTAATTATTAATTATTCAAAGCTTTCTTTATAAAAATATTTGCATAATTTCATTCTCCAAATGTTCCTTTTCAATTTCCAATCGTTTTTTTTCATCAAATTCTGTCTTTTAACAGAATTATAAAGCAATTTACCAAATGTCTCCCAAATGTATCCCAAATGTATACCCACGTGGGGAGACATTTGGTAAAACGATTTCGCAAGGGCAGGGTGCGGTTTAAGGGTTAAATAGTAAAATATTTGCAAAAATTCAATTATATTTTCAAAAAAATTCCACGAAAGAATTCAATTTTTTTCTTAATTCGTTATAAGATTTTTCAAAAGAATTAAAAAAATGTTTAATAAAATACAATGATTAAGTGTTCAGTTTCAATTATTAACAAAATTTTCAACTAAAATTATTAAAGAAACTCGATTATTTTGAAAAAATTCAAAGAAATTCTTTAAAAGAATTTAATTAGTATTTTTCATTCCTCGCAAGAAGTCAGTTATTTTTGTAAATAATAAAATTCTTCGAAGGAATTTAATTATTCTCAAATTGGTTGATAAAATTCTTTGCAACAATTGAATGATTTTTAAAACATTAATTTTAAAATTGAAAATATTTAAAAAGGATTATTAATAAAGTTAAAAAACAAAAAAGCAAACAACAACTAACTTTAAACTCCGAACAGATTACCGGAATACAACGATTATTAATATAGATTTGTTATTCATTATTCATTGTTCAATATTTATAATTCTTTATTTTTTTATTTATTCATGATTTATTATTAATTTATTGTTTATTATTTTTCAAATTTTTTTCTCCCTTTTTATTCCACTAATTATTGTCTACTGTTCATTATTCTACAATTCTTCTCAACTATTCCAAGTTTCTTGTTAACAATTCACGATTCCACCATTTCCTTTTCTCATTCTCTTCCTGCTTTGATCTTATCTCCACCTGCTTCTTGGCTAGAACACAATATGTAGCGGAAATCTTTCCAATTTCCTTCTCCAATATCTGTTTCCTATTCATCTCGAACAATCAAAGTAGAAATTTCTCCCAATTTTCACACAAATATGTGAACTAATTTTTTTTCTTTTTTTCAGACCTGTCACCAGTTCGATGGACTCGTCGTAAATCGTCGAGTTCTGAATCGGAGAGGAATTGCTACAATGTGCAAACATCACAGGTGACAACTGAACGCACATCGACCAAGAAGGACAAGAAAAAAATACAGGAAGAACGAAGGAGAATTTGCGAAAAACGAAATCCCCTTCTCGATAAAGTAAAAACGACACGACTGAGTTTTCTTCGCGATCAGGATTCCGATGACGATGAGAATGTCGACGAGAGCAATAATAAAAAGGAATTTCGCTCAATGGGCGAGCTTAGTCGAAGAGGATTAACGAGAAACGACATTCGACGATCGGTGTGTGAAACTGACTTGAAAGAGCTCACCGAGGAGGAGAAAACTCAAGCGAAAAGGAAGAAACGATCGAAATCCCACAGTCGTCTAACAACCAGGAATCATGCAGATGAGCGGTTTGTACTGTTTAATTTTAGAACATCCACGCCCTACAAGGAAGAAACGCGGCCTGAGAATTTTCTAGAAAGTCCCAAATCTGGTCGCGGCTGGCGGAAATCCAATGCCGAGGAGAAAAAGAGCGAGAATCTCCTCGACGAGGTCGAGATGCCCATTAGAGACGGATTTGACAGTATAACGCCTTCGAGTTGTCTCGCTGCCAAATTTCGCGCCATGCAAGACCGCTATCTCAAGAGTTCGACCAGCAAACTAATCGCTAAGATCTACAAAAAGGACACCAAGGACCGTGACAGGAGGAGACTCCGAAGCTTCTCCTACGGGACTCTTCCCGGCCTCGAGGAACTACGAACGAATCCTCTTTACGACGATCAGGACCAGGATGACAACGACTCCGGAATTCTGGACAACGATTCCGCAACCAGCTCCCTCTTGGACGACAGGTGCAGCAGCGGAGCGTCGGAATTGCTAACGAGTTTGCTCAACGAGTCCTCTTCCTCCTCATCACCACCTCCACCTCCTCGACTCCCACCCCGAAGACCATCAGCACCCATCACTGACCTAGAAAAGAACCTTCGACTGTGCCAACATGCTTCCATTCTAGAAGCGAACCCTGTGATTGTCAAGACTGACGCAGAAAAAACCACGAAACCATTTGCTCACAATGTCTGCCTGGGAATCGAAAAGGATCCCTTGAACATAATCAGCCACACTAAGGCCGAAGAGAATCCAAATTCGGAGAATTTAGAGAAGAATTCGAAAAAATGGAAAACAGGCAGAGAATTACCGGTCATAAGAAGCAGGTCATGCACTACAGAGACGATAGTTGTCAAATTGCCAAGGGAAACCGCCGATCAATGTTTGGGAATATTTATAGCCAAGACATCGGACTCGAATCCTGGTTATTTGGTGGCTCACGTGGTTCCCAACGGCCTCGCGGACAAGGAGGGAACTCTGAAAATTGGCGATGAAATTTTAATTGTCAATGGGAAAAGACTGAGGGGCTTGACAATGTCGGAGGCGAGAAAAATTTTGGGCAATGGCAATGCTCCCGGAATTGTTGACATTGTTATATCGAGGTACAATAATGTGGAACAGCAACAACCGAGAAAGTTGAAGGAGAGCAGTGTGGATTACGAGAACGTCAGCATCGAGAATGGGCATGGTGTAATTGTGGAAAATTCACCCAAGTGTCATTTTAGGAAACACAACTCGCGACATAATCGAGACAGGAAGAACGAGTCCAACAGGTCGATATCTTCAGAGAAATCCTGCACGACACTCGACAGTGGTTCTCAGAGTATTTCTAATTTTTGCACTTTGCCAAGAAGACCGAGAAGTACTTTGTCCACATTTTTGACTGTTGTTTTTGAAAAGGGGCAGGGAAAAAAATCCCTGGGCTTCACTATCGTTGGTGGACGGGATAGTCCCAAAGGAAGCATCGGTAAGTCTAGAATTCTATAATCATATTTTACGATTATCTCTTCATCTCGTGAAAAATTCGAATAAAATTTCAGACAAGTCTAAATATGCTAAAGACCAAGAAAAATCAAGAAAAATAATTAGAAAGAATATTAACATACGAAAAAAAATGTTACCTCAAACTTTACTTGAAGCTACAAATTTTACTATTTCAACGAATTTTTTAGCTGTTTCAATTAATAATTTCGCTATTCTAGAGAAACTTTTCGCTGATTGAGGTGAAGATTCGTTTCCGTCAAGTATTAATAATATAATACTTAATATTCTTTACGGTTATTTCTCTACTAGAAAATTTCGGCATTCCACTTATTATTTTGCAAATCACAAAATTTTATATTTTCAAATGCAAACTTAAATTTTTGAATAATTTCTAATTATTCTTGTTTATTATTTTCAAATCCTTAGAAATCGATTTATCACTGTTCAATTTAAGCAAAAAAATTTATTACAAAAGAATTTTCAATTTAAAAAATATTTTAGCCTAACCTTGATGATTTTTAATTTCCATCTTTTTATTAGAAAAAATTACCAAAACTTTTAAATTCCCTATTACAATAGAATTTAATTACAAACAGAGCGTTTTAAATAGAAAAAATATTTAAAAATGAATAATTTATTACAATAATTTTTCTACATTAAAGTTAATTTTAATGGTTATGTGAGAATTATCATCTGCTGAAATTTCTCGAAATGACAAAATTTGGATTTATCAGGTTTTGAAAACTTACTCCTCAATTATTCTCAAAAATTATGATAAAATTCCTTTATAAATTTCAATTATTTTCAAACAATTTTCAATTATAATTGTTTTTAAAAAAATACATTATTTTCAAGAAAATTAATGAAATTCTTTAACAAAATTTAATTATTTACGAAAACTCTAATAAAATTGTTAAAGAATTTAATTTTCTATTAATAATTTTTATAAAATTTTATAATAAAATTATTAATTTATAGTATTTATAATAAACTGGATTATTTTAGAAACTTGAAAGAAATTCTTCATAAAATTCAATTACTTTCAAATTTTACAATAAAAATTATTAACTCCACTACTTATTTTCAAAAAATTAAAATAAATTCTTGAAAATAATTTATTTTCAAAAATGTTAATAAAATTCTTACAAAGGATTATTTATTTATTTTTTGTTTATTTATTTAAGAAGCGTACGGGCAAAAAGCCCATTCTTATACAAAGTATACTAATATAAACAAGATTCACAATTTAGCACGAAATTAGTTTGTTGGCTGCATTAAAGTTATTGTTGTATAAACAATTTATATTATTAATTAAATTATTTTCAAAAATTTTAATAACATTCTTTAGAAGAAATCGATTATTTTCATAAATAATAAAATTCTTTGCGAAAATTCAATTATTTTCCAAAAATTTTCATAAAATCAAATTTATTTGTAAATATCTTTAATTGTAAAACTATGTAATTTAAACATAAACTATTTTAACATTTCTATTATTTTCCCATAAGAACAAAGATTTTTCAAAATTTCGTATTTCAATTTTTCAAACCTTTTGAAATTCAATAATTCATAAGAATTGATACTGTAACTTCTCTAATATTATTTTTATGATTTGAATCCAATAAAAAAAAAAATTTAGAAATTTAATTTAAAAAACTCTTATTTCAATTAATTATTTTTAATCATTTTTGAGAAACTTCGAGAATTCAATTATTGAAAAAAAGAAAAAAAACCTAAGGAAGTGAAATTTGGAAAGTCTTTCCTCTACTTCCAAAAAGAGACAAATTTTCGAAATTCAAAAAAAGCTTATTTAACATACATAAATTTATTAATGTAAATATGCTCTAAACATTTAAACAAATTTAAATATGAATAAAAAATTGTAAATTATTTAAAATAAAAATAAATAACAAATAAATAATAAAGATAAAAATAAATAGAAAATATACATAGAATATAGTTAAATTTATGTAGTAAATTTCTCTAGTAATAAATAGTATAAAAAATATTTACAAAATGATAATTACAGTAATTTATGAGAAAACTTGAAGGAATGTTTGATACAGAATGAAACCAGTTTAAACAGTATATTATTGTAACCCGGAATATTCTTGCGGTTCCAAGTAATACGTTTATAGATGTAGAACAAGCAAAACCACAATTTATTTGACACCGTTGCTCAAGAGTTTTAATATGTATATGATAAAAAAAATAATAAACTTCTTTGTCATCGAGATTTGTTCTCGATTTTATTTTAAAAAGAATATTCCTGTCTCTTTTATAGGCATCTTCATAAAATCGGTTCTACCTGGTGGCCAGGCAGCCGAGGATGGCCGATTGAAAGCTGGGGATGAAATTTTGGCGGTCAATGGCCAGGTTTGTCATGACTTGACTCATCGTGAAGCTGTTCAGCTTTTTCGCAATAATAAAAGCGGTCCAGTGGCTCTTCACTTGTGCAGAAGATCCAAGCAACGAGATTTGCAGTGAGTTCAATTTTCTTCTTTTTAAAATTCAATTTCAATATTATATTTAATAATAATAATAATAATAATAATAATAATAATAATAATAATAATAATAATAATAATAATAATAATAATAATAATAATAATAATAATAATAATAATAATAATAATAATAATAATAATAATAATAATAAAAAAATAATAATAATAATAATCAGTAAAATAGTAAAAAATTATTATTAATTGCTAAAAAAAATAATTAGAATAATAGAAATAATAATTTTCTAAAATGCTTTTTAACAACCTTTTTAGAAAACTAGAAAATTGTACAATTTTTATAGGGAAAAATTTGTAAGTTTTTATTATTCTTTTATACTTTCTTTAAATATACAAACATAGGAATTAATTTCTAAAATTTTCGATAAATTTTACAATATTCAAAAACTTTTGCCTTTATTGCAAAATATTGCTTATTATCTGCACTAAAATAATTTTTTTCTCTAATGTTTCAGAGGTTCGAAAGCAAAATCATGTGCAGATCTTCTACTCGTTGACACCTGATTAAATCAACGAGTATAAAAAAAATTAACAAAAAGTGACGAACCCTTTTTATATATATATATATTATATATATTCTACGAAGATAACAATAATGTACATAATTTTCTTTTTTTTGTAAATTTTGTAACATATTTTTGTGAAAATAAAAGAAATTATTTAATGTTTTCATAAATCATCATTTTTTTTCTTCTTCTCTAATTTATTTTATTTCCTTGAAAAGAGAAATTTTAGGAAAACTGTATTAGTAAAATTTTTCATTACATTTTTCGAGTATATATCTAAAATAATTTTTCTATTAATTTTTTTTCTGATCATGACAATAACGTTCTTCGTATAAAATTCTTAATGATATGTAATAATTAATATAATAATAATCGATAAACAATGTCACTTATTGCACTATAAACAATTCATTGTGAATTACATGGAAAATAAATTAAACATAACGAATGTCGAGATCTAATTGATCCTTTCACGAGAGACTAGATTCTAAAAGTTTTTTCAAAACTTTGTGGGAAAATTGATAAAACTCTGGTTTTAACAAAGAGCACTTTTGGTGGTTGATAATAATTTCTGGAAATTTAATAGGGTGCAGACTTTAGAGCCGGCTTTTGGTACCTGAAATAGAAAGAAAAGTTTCCATTAAAATTTAATTAAACTAAAAAAAATGAAAAAGAATAAAAACGAAAATAAAAAAAAGTAAAAATTAAAAAAATAAAAGAAATTAAGGAAATTAGTTTTAAAAAATGAAAAATAGTTTTAGACTTTTTACCTGTGTCTCCTTGCCACATCTAATTCGACTGGTCCTTCTCGAACTGCTTTAAATAATTCAATAACTTCTTGATGTGTGCATCCTCGCAATATTTTTCCATTGAGGCTCAAAATTTCATCCCCTGAAATAAATTTTCAAAATTAGTTTAAAATTATTTAAAAATGTTTAAAATTTCTTTTTCTTATTTTATAAGATATTTTTATGACTATTTTCACAAATATTGATATTTTTTCAAAACTTGCAAAACTTTTTCCTTTATAAACGTTAGGAAGAGAAAATCATCTTTAATTTATTATATTATTCTGTCTTAATAAATTATTTACAATGGATATTGACAGTTTGTGTACTTTCATGCGACATGAATTTCACTTCTTGACCCGTTGTTAGACTTAAAAGACTATATCGAAGGCTATTTAACCCACAAACATTATTTTCTTCTACTTAAAAGGCAATAGGCATTCTCGTTCGTGATTCTCGATTCAGTAACGCCTTTCCAACTTTTTAGTATTTATTAGTTATGCGCGATTATTTTTTCTAAATCAGTAAAATATTCATTTATTCTTTTCACCATTTCTTCTCTCTCAAGCGCCTCTTTTCTAGCCATTAACAATTTTTTAACGACTTTAACAAAGTAAAAGATATTTTTTTTACAAAACAAAAGTTTCGATTCTTGAAAAATTTCTTTTTCTCTCAAAAACATAAACAAAAATGGAAAAATTAGACAAAATTAGACAAAGTTGGAAAAATGGGAAAATTTTGGGAAAATTTAACAGAAATGGAAAAATTGATAAAAAATGGGGAAAATAGATAAAAATGGACTCTAACAAAGTAAAAGATATTTTTTATGAAACAAATATTTCACTGTTTGAAAAATCGTTTTCCCTCTCAAAACATAAATGCAAATTTCTCGAAGGGAATACAAAATAAAAGTGCAATAACAGAAAAAACAAAACCTATTGAACGAAAAAGAGCAAGAGAAGTTCAATGAACTTTTGTCGAAAATAAAAAATCTCGACTGCTTTCCTATACACAAAGGTCGTGATGAATTTTTTATTGATACAGATTCTTTGTTAGGAGAAAAAGAAGGACTTAAAGACATAAATTCCTATCACATTAGACACGAGTTCAAATTCGAAAATATATAAAAATTATACCCTTGAAATTCTTGAATTAAAAAATAATTTTCATATTGAAAGATTAATCTCTCTAATTCTGACATATGGCTTTGATGACATAATAAAACGTAATGATGTAAAATTTAAATTTTTAGGCGATATTAACTCGAAAGGAGAAATCTCTTCAACTTTACGTCAATGAACCTGGTTAAAGGAACGTTTGTAGTCATTAGCCATGTGTCTCTAGATCCAAGTGAATCAATCGATCATGATTCTTGCGCATAAAATCATTTACATCCTCATCGAGTTTATACTGATAAATTAGTTTGGAATTTTTTTATTATATCCGAACCTGTTCTATATATTTTACCTCAAGAAAATAATGTTCCTCTAACTTAACTCGAGTGACATTTTCATTTCATTTGATAAACATCCAGATTGCTTAAATGATTTTAACTTAGAAATGGTCTCATAAAACGCGATTGCGAATTTATTTATATACGAAGGTTGGAGATTAAAAAATAAAAATTCAAACTTCTGCTAAATGTTTTTTTGAAAAACCGTTTACTAAATTTAATCGAAGGAAGCAGTGAATCACAGATAATTTCTTGGTCCCTTTTTCTCTAAAAATGGTTGTAAATAAATTTTTATGTAAAAACGGGTTATTTGATGTTTTTACAGATAACTTGAAAACATTTAATTTAGTTGAGATTGTACAAATGACATTGCAGGAAAATTGCAAAATCTGATTTAAAAATTTATCATTTTCAAATTTTGCAAAAATTAAATTCAATAAAAAATAAAGTTCTAAAAGAGAAGTTTTTTTATTCCTCTAATACTGTTGATCGTGAAAATAAACGAAATTTATTTATTTCTCCTTCAAATGAAATTTTTATTACAATAATTTTGCTTTACTATAAAAAAAATTAATTATAAAGTTTCTAAATATAAAATTTGAGTCTTTAATTTTTTATTTCATTCAGTGATTTACAAGAATATTTTTGAAGGAAAACTATTTCGTTCTTTTCAACGATCAAAACTTGTGGATCATTTAATAATGGAACAGATTTTAATAATGGAATAGATTTTAATAATGGAACAAATTTTAATAATGAAATAAATAAATTTAATAATGAAAGAAATAAATTTAATATTGAAAGAAATAAATGTAATAATTGAATAAATAAATTTATAGTAATAGAACAAATTTTAATAATGAAATAAATAAATTTAATAATAAACAAACATAAATGTAATAATTGAATAAAGAAAATTAATTAATGAAAATACTAAATATTGAAATAAGCAAACATATCGTCAATAAGATTAAAATAAATAAAATCGAGAAAGATGATAACATTAATGGACATGAGTGAAAAAATAAAATAAACATTTTATTTGATGAAAGGATCTTTCAGCCTGTGTTTATGCAACCATACGAACCGCGAGACCGTTATTCAAGCATACAACAGGGAAACCACAGTGCAACATGTGTTTGTGTATGTGTGAAAAAAAACGCGCGGATCAGTTTGAAATTCAACACCAACTTGACAATCGTTTCATGTTGAAAAATTGGAATTTAATACAAATTTAGTGGAAAATACGTGACCAAAATGAAGCCTTCAGTAATAAGATCAATGCTTCCAAAATACTCGATCTCGATATATTTTCTCTCGGGAAATTTATTTCAATTTAAAAGAAATTCCCTATTTAATAATAAAAATAAAAATTATAAATTAAAATAATAATAATAATAATAATAAATAATCAAAAAATTAAAATAATAATTTTTAGTGTATAAAATTTTCCCAAATTGAAATTCATCTTTATCCAAGCCGGGAATAATTATAGGTAAACAGCAGACAAAATAAAGCAAGAAATGAAAGAAGAAAATTTTTGTGCGGTATGCATAACAATATCTTTCGGAATATAATGGAGAAGAGAGGAAGGAATGAGAGATAAAAAAGATTCGCGAAAAAAAGAAAATGAAAGGCGCGCACAGAAAAGCCAAAGAGCATCAGAAACTCGTATCATCTGTTTAGAAATGCACGACATAAGGTGTCGGATTAAAGATTCGAAGTGTGTTCGAATGGTATTCTCGTTGTGCATATGTATATGCGAATAGTACATACGTACCATCAAAGAAACATCAAGTATTATATATATACATCTTGTCCCGAAACGATTGCTTCTTATGTTTCGAAAAAAATGCTGCAGACAAGGCGCAATTTGAGGTTTTTTTATCAAGAAGAAGAAGAAAAAAAAGGGCGAATTTTATTTTTTATTCTTATTGTTAATGATCGAAATTCAAACCTAATTCAAAAATGAATAATCGTTAAATAAAAATAAAGAAGTTAAACACAGAAAAGGAAAAAATAAACAAAAATAGAAAAATCGTTAAAGAAAAATGGGAAAATTAGACAAAAATAGAAAAATCATTAAATAAAAAATAAAAAAATTAAACAGAAATGGAAAAACTAGACAAAAATGGAAAAAATTAGAAAAGAATGAGAAAATTGTTAAATAAAAATTGAAAAATTAAACAAAAATGAAAAAATTGCTTCTAATAAAAATGGAAAAATTAAATAGAAGTGGAAAAAGTGAATAAAAAGGGAAAAATTGTAAAAGAATGGGAAAATTCTTAAATGAAAATGAAAAAATTAAACAGAAATGTAAAAATTAATTAAGAATGAGAAAATTATACAAAAATGGAAAAATTATGAAATGAAAATGGGTCAGAATTCGTGAAATTTTCACAGAAAATAAAAAGTATTTTTTTTAAATCGAAATGTTGACAAAACATTTCTAGTTGGCCTTAGAAATAAGTCTACCAAAGGACATAAAAAAAATTATTTTTTATAAAAGTTATTGCAAAATTGATTTTTTTGCAACTTTTTAAACAAAATTTTATTTCTCCTAAATGAATGAACCGATTTAAATGAACCAAGCGGGAATACAAAGGGGATAAAATATACTTTCGTTCAGAATTAGAAAATTTTTAAAAAGTTTATTTTTTAATGATTATTTAATAAATTTTTTATAAACAATTAATTTTTTTTAATGTTCTGCGCCTTTTAAAAATTTGAAAAAAATATTAACATACACTTAAAACTATAAGAAATCAAAATCTGTTGAGAAAATTTAGGAGCGACAATTATTTTAAAAGTTATAATGAAAATTATATTGGCGCGGTGTAGTGCATCAACGCTGAACTTAGTTTTTGATCATTTTTATCAATTTTTATGGTTATATAATTGAATAAAAATGTTAATTTGACAGTTCATTTCGTAGTTAAAAATAATGTTTTAATTCTAAAAATCATCAAAATCGCATCTCTGTTCAATATAATTTTCATTATAACTTTTAAAATAATTGTCGCTCCTAAATTTTCTCAACGGATTTTGATTTCTTATAGTTTTAAGTGTATGTTAATATTTTTTTCAAATTTTTAAAAGGCGCAGAACATTAAAAAAAATTAATTGTTTATAAAAAATTTATTAAATAATTATTAAAAAATAAAGTTTTTAAAAATTTTCTAATTCTGAATGAAAGTATCCCCTTTGTATTCCCGCTTGGTTCATTTAAATCGGTTCATTCATTTAGGAGAAATAAAATTTTGTTTAAAAAGTTGCAAAAAAATTAATTTTGCAATAACTTTTATAAAAAATAATTTTTTTTCTATTTTTTTGTGGATACATTCTTAAGGCCAAATAGAAATGTTTTTTAACATTTCGATTTAAAAAAAATACTTTTTATTTTCTGTGAAAATTTCACGAATTCTGACCCAAATGGAAAAAATAAGTAAAAATTGTTAAATAAAATTTGAATAATTAATTAAAATTTGAAAAATTGTTAAATGAAAATGAAAAAATTATGTAAAAAAGGAAAAATTAAACAAAAATGAAAAAATGAATTCAAAATGGAAAAAATAAATAAAAGTGGAAAAATTTAACAGAAATGGAAAAAATAAATAAAAGTGGAAAAATTTAACAGAAATGGAAAGATTAAATAAAAATGAGAAAATTAGACAAAAATGGAAAAATTGTTAAATAAAAATGGAAACATTAAAATAATCGTTAATTACAAATGAAAAAATTTTGAAAATGGGAAAATTAGACAAAAAGGAAAAAATTATTAATTAAAAATGGAAAAATTAAACAAGAATGGAACAATCACATAATAAGAAAGGAAAAATTAAACAGATATGGAAAACGTAAACAAGAAGTCTGGTAAACAAGAATAAAAAAATTAGAAAAGGATGAGAAAATTAAACAAAAATGAGATATTATGATAAAAATGAAAAAATCTTCAAATAAAAACGGAAAAATTAAATAGAAGTTGAAAAATTAAACAAAAATGGAATACTTGTGAATCAAAAATTGAAAAATTGATAAATGAAAATGGAGAAATTAAACAGAAATGGTTAAAACAAATGGGAAAATTAGACAAAAATGAATAAATTGTTAAATAAAAATGGAAAAATCGGTAAATGAAAAATTAAACAAAAATAGAAAAAGTAAACAAGAATGGAAATATTATCCAAAAAAGGAAAACGCGTTAAATAGAAATGAGGAAATTAGATATACAATAATATGGGAAAATCATTGAAAACTGGAAAAATTTTTATATAAAAGTGGAGGAAATTCCATTTTTAGAAATTGCAATGAAGAAAAGAATTGAATCTCACCTTGAAAGAGGGATTTCGTAACGTCAGCCTGGCCCCCAGGGAAAACCCGCCTGACGAAAATGCCCATTTCTCCACGTGGACTGTCCCTGCCGCCGACGACGCTGAATCCTAGACTCGGCTTACCGTATCCCTTCTCAAACCTGGCAATATGCCTCGTCAAGTATTGATGTATTTCCGTCGAGGATTCCAAGGAGGCGTCGACATCCTTCCTGGTGGTGATGCACGTGACTGGCAGGAAGTCCGGTCTCTTTTTGGTATGATTATTTTCATTGCAGGTGGACGAATCGACTCTTTCTTTCTCATTATTACTATCGTGCAATGTCATATTTGTGAGATTTTTCACATTTTTCTCATACTCATAATCATCGGTCGAAGCAGGGCCCGAATAAACTTGCGGCACTGTTTCCTCATAAGCTGTTATTAGTCGTACTTTATTTCCATTGAAGGATTTCAGGTACTCTTGAACTTGCTCGAGACTCTCGAGTGTTCGGAGTTCCTTACCTTCGACCTCAACAATTTCATCGCCCAACCTCAATCTTCCATCTCTGTAAAGAGAAAAGAATCGTAAATATTTCTTGAAAATTCTACCTAAAAAATTGTAATCCTTTAAAGAAACAAAATTACTTTCGCGGTAAACAGTAATTAGTGAGGAATGTCATTTTCTTTGTTCGGAAGAAAATGTGAAAATTGCATACACAAAAAAAATATTAATGCTTGAATGCATACGTCCTCGAAACCAGACTTGTTTGATGAAATCATACATCCTATGTATGTTAAAGGCAAACGTATTGTTTTTTTATTAAATTATGATTTATAGTCTTTCAATCAATATTATTTTTATTTCTTTTCTCTCTGTTCACTTACAACTATGAGTTATCTTCACAGTTATTAAATGATTGACTAGAAAATGTTAATTTAACTAAAAGTGATAAAAGCCAAACACATTTTATTGTGCGACACTTTATAAAATTCAATGATTTACCAATTATTAAATTTACCAAATTTTCAATAATTTGATAGTTATTTAATAAAATTTTTTTGAAAACTCAAATACCTCAAATACTCAAATACCTTTCAAAATTTGAATCATAATTTCTCAGAAACATTTTAAATAATTAATTATTATTAGTGAAAAGATGATTAAAATTGTTTCTTTAAAAATATTTTTAAGTATATAATATTTAAAAGATAATAGATCATTTAATTTAATTGAAAAATTTCCCATTAAGTTTCACTACCGGTCAAAATTGAGAGACCACCCATTTTCAGGCGAATGCAAAACGTTTTAAAACATAAAATTTATTGAGACTAAAATTTTTTTCTGTTCACTTTTTGAAAAATGATACAATTTTGAAAAGAACAAGATATTTCAGAAGTCGTTTGGCCAATCTTTTAACTAATTTTTGAAAAATAATCAAGTTTTAAAAGAATTTTAATTACCAATATGAAAATACGTATGATTTCTATAAACAATATTCATTTTTTAAAAAATATTTTAATATAATTCAATTTGATTTAAGTTATTGGATTTAAATTTAATTATGAAACTAAAGTTACCAACGTTTGTTCGACGAAAAATATAATACGTAACAATTTCTACTTCCCAGCCTCAGATCCAATTTTTTTCCACATTTATTAAAAATACTAATGTCAGGAATCATAAGAAATTATTTTTAACTGGAACCAGGTCGGGGAGGGCAATAATTTTTTTTTTTTGTCACGGATTTTTCGAAAATTAAAAAATTTTGAAACAATTTCTACTTCCCCGCCTCAGATCCAATTTTTTTTCTACATTTATTAAAAATACTAATGTCAGGAATCATAAAAAATTATTTTCAACTGGAACCAGGTCGGGGAGGGCAATGATTTTGATTTTTTGTCGCGGATTTTTCTAAAAATCCGTGACAAAAATCAAAATCGTTGCCCTCCCCGACCTGGTTCCACTTGAAAATAATTTCTAATGGCTTCTAATATTAGTATCTATAATGGCCGTTTTCGGCATGGTCATGGATCGCGATGGATCGTGATCCAGATCACTTTTCCTATGCTGTGATTGGTTACTTTGTGATCCGGATCGCGATCCATGACCATGCCGAAAACAGCCAATAAATGTGAAAAAAAATTGGATCTGAGGCGGGGAAATTGTTATGTATTATATTTTTCGTCGAACAAACGTTGGTAACTTCAGTTTCATATTTAATTGAAGTTAGTTATCATTAACTTTTATTTTAAAATTTTCGTTTGAAAATTTTTTATTAATATTTCACTTTTATTAATTTTCTACTTATATTTTTGAGAACTCAATTATTTTCAAAATTTACAATAAAATTCTTTAAAATTTGATTTTTAACAATTTTAATTTAATTTTTTAAAAAATTTCAATTATTTTCAATAAAATTTTTTAAATTTCAATTATTTTCAATAAAACTTTCTAAATTCCAATTATTTTCAATAAAATATTTTAAGTTTTAAAATAAAGTTTCAATTGTTTCCAAAAAAATTTTCTAAATTTTAATTATTTATATTTATATTTTTGAGAACTCAATTATTTTCAAAATT
The DNA here is from genome assembly GCA_032872505.1 of Leptopilina syphax. Classification (NCBI taxonomy): domain Eukaryota; kingdom Metazoa; phylum Arthropoda; class Insecta; order Hymenoptera; family Figitidae; genus Leptopilina; species Leptopilina syphax. Next base: position 24,611,382 of record CM065469.1, on the reverse strand, counting down.
TATAATCAAAATTCTTTAAAATTTGATTTTTAACCATTTTAATTAAATGTTTAAAAAATGTCATTTATTTTCAATAAAATTTTTTATATTTCAATTATTTTCAATAAAATCTAAATTTCAATTATTTTCATTAAAGTTTTTTAAATTTAAATTATTTTGATTAAAATTTTCTAAACTTCATTATTATTTTTAATAAATTTTTTTACAATTTAATTATTTTCAATAAAATTTTCTAAATTTAAATTATTTTCAATATAATCTTTTAAGTTTTAAAATAAAATTTAAATTACTTCCAATAAAATTATCTATATTTAAATTATTTTCAATATAATCTTTTAAGTTTTAAAATAAAATTTAAATTACTTCCAATAAAATTATCTAAATTAAAATTAGTTTCATTTAAATTTTCAAAGTTTCAATTATTTTCAATAAAAATGTTTAAATTTCAATTATTTAAGAAAAAATCTGGCGAACAGTCAAAACAAAAATGTTAGATCATTGTCATAATTTTGTATCTTAAAAGAAAAATACTAATTAATTTTTAAATTCTCTTTAATTGTGAGGTGAACAATTTAATTTTCAACATTTAAAAGAAATTAAAAGTTGCATTTAAATACAAATTTGAAGTAATGTTATATAAATTGTTTCTTATTGACAGAAAATTGTAATTTCTAATATTGAAAATTAATTTCTTTTCTGTTCTACAGAAAGGAATTTAAAATTTGCCTTCTTTTGAAATATGGAATTAAGTCATTGGAGTAACTTTTATACCGCGATTGTTTATCGGAACCAAAAGAAATTTTTGTTAAAAATATAAAATAAAAATTTTGTGTGTGTATGAATTGATTCCCAGCGAGTAACTAAGAAGTAAAATAAGTCATAATCATGGGTTTGACTTGAAAATGAAATGGTTGAATAAAGACAATAATGATATCGTATCTAGTGTCTCGAAACCAATAGGTATGAAATTTACCTATGAGCGATTCCATCAGTTTCGAGTTGAACCACAATGTATCGAATTTCGCCAATTCGTTGTTGTGCGAGCCTAATGCCCAGACTCTCCTTGGGATCGTTCTTGATGAGCTGTACGAGTCGGCATCTGCGAACTTTTTTCGGTGGCTGGATGATGTCACTGAGAAACCTCGTCTTGTCCTGCTGGAGCCTCGCCCGATGGGGCATGGTGGCAACGCCCAAACCATCCGAGCCTGGCAGTGGCGAGGTCTGATGTATGCTCGGCAGCATTCTTCCCGAGCTGCTCTGGTGCCACCTGAGACCATCTATTCTCTCCTCAACCTCCGCACTGCCATTCTCTCCGTTCTTGCTCGACCTTGAGCTCTCGCCCTCCTGCTCCTGGCATTCACTAGACGTCGAACTTCTCATCATCGGCTTCTCTATCTCCGAGTCCACAACGCTGCTCGTGTCCGAACTGTCCGTATTGCACTTGAGACTCTGGGCTTCATTTTCCGAAGCTGCTGCCGATTCGCCTCGTGGTCCATCGCTGTCATAGCCGGATTCGTTCGAACTCACGTAGTGTGAGGATAATCTTTGCTCTCCACTCGGAGCGGAATTTCTTCTATGGTTCCTCAAGGTTGTGATTTCGAGATTGTCCGGATCAGGATTCAGACCGATTTCGTGGTTCAGTGATGCGGTGTCGAACCTTGAGTCGTTGATCGAGAGTCGGGATTGAGGAAGAGACAGGGGACTCCTCAGGTGATTTTCGTAAGTGTCCTGTAGGTCGTCCTCGATCCTCTCCAGGTGGCTCGGATTCAGACTGTACCGATCTTGCTCGTGTTCGACTCGTTCGGTTCGAAATTCCGCGTAGGAATTCCTTCCCATTCGGGAGACGTCATGAGATCTGGACGGAGCGTTTCTGTTGAAGTGATTCCTGGGACGCCTTCTGCCCAGAGTGGTCGTTCCCTCAAAGGACTCTTCAATCTGCAGCGCCGGGAAGTGCTCCTCCGAAGTTGTCTTGAACAACCTCTCGTCCTTCAGGCCCGATCCATAGCGCTCCTCAGGCAGAACGGAGAGTTTCGATCTCAGAAACGAATAGGGAAAGCTGGTCTTCTTCACTTCCTTAAAATCGCAACTGCTGGACTTTCTTAGACTGTCATTCTTCGCCTCGCTAAAGTCACAGGGACTAAAAATTCTACCCACTGACAGTGACGGAGAAGGGGAGACATTCAGTCTATCATCGAACACATCATCATCGGATCTCCCACTCAAATTATCGCACGACAGAGTCTTGTCCTTTCGACTATTACGACTATTAATCTGAAGATCAATTCCCTCGGAAGGATCGTCACCTTTCACGTAAGTGGGGCTGGTGTTCAATTGACTGGTGCTACAACTTCTGAAGAGATTCTCCTTTTCTGGGGTCTTCTCATTGCTAGACGATCGTTTGCTACCTCGATTGGAGTTCAACATCCCAGTGGAGCCCATCCTGATGAAAAACGATTTAAAAGGAGACGGCGATCTTTGCGCGAATATCCTCCTCTCCTTCTGCTCGGCGAGTCTCTCCAACTTTTCGCTAATGTTGTTGTTGTTGTTATTGTTCATAAAAGGTTCTGTCCTTTCCGGGGTGATGGAATTGATCGTCTCTCGAGATCCCGCTTTGCGAAATGATTCTATCTTCTTGCCCATCCGCCTCAATCCCCAAACGCCTAAGCCTGTAACGAGAAAAGGAGAAACGGTATTATAAAGTGCAATCAGAAGTCGTACAAAAGCGGGACAATGAGACAAAAAACTAGTCGGTTGAAAAGGGGGTTTCTGAGTCGAGAATTCGGATGGTACGTCGTTATAGGAAAAACCATAAGGCACCATTGACATGTGGTGACTCCTCCCTCTCTGTCACTCCAGGTGGGTAACGGACGTCTTTGCTAATGGTCGACGATTGTCAAACCACTCGAGTACATATGTTTTGCGATAAAGCCGTTGTCCCTCCTTAAAGGAATCAATTTTCCCAAGGAGGACAACAGTTTTAATTGGTGTCACGATTCAGGAATTTGAGTAATTAATACCCCTTTCAACTTTTTACCAATTAACTTCTTTAATTGCTTTCTGTTCATTGATATTGAGCTGGAATAAAATTAAAAAATACGATTAATTAAAAAACAGTGTTCACGTTTAGCTTTGTTTTCACTGCTGACTTTATGCAATCGCTATATTGCAATTGAAAATTCATATGTTTAGCAATTTTAGAATTTATCTAGGTATCAATTTATTAATGATTATCATTAACACAAATATTTTATTCTTAATGAACATATTTATGTAAATTTTTCCAATTCACATATAAATTCATTCAAGAATTTATTTACTCTTCATTTAAATATACATGGAGGGAGAATAAATATTAAATTTCGAGAAAGTAATTTAGAATTTGGAGAGAAAATGCGACAAAGCGAAATTTTTATATAAAAAATACTAAACTTCAAAATGAAATTTAGTAAATTTTTATTAAAACCCCAGTAGCACGTAATGTTAGGAACATTCCAGCAGTATTCCAGTAACATCAACAACATTGAGGCAATATTGGTAATGTTAAGGCAGTGTTCTCAATATTGCTGTAATATTACGTGCTACTGGGGAATTTAATTAATATTCTTGATACTTGATACAACAGTAGTAAATTTCACACAAGTTTTTTTAAATCACTAAATAATTTTTAAATCACTTTAAATCACTAAATATGTATTATTCAAAAATTTTTAAATAATTAGTTATTTAAAGAATTTTATCAAAATTTTTTGTAAACAATTATATCTCAATATATCTACCTACTATTTTATTAAAATTTTTCAAAAGAATTCAATTAATAAAAAAAATGTAATAAAATCATTCTACGCAAATATTTAATTATTTTCATAAATAATGAAAATTACACAGGAATTCAATTGTTTACAAATTTTTTATAAGTAAATTTCTTCACAATAAATCAATTTTTTCATAAATAATAGAATTTTTTTTAGCATTTAAATTATTTTCAAAAGTAATAAAATTTTTCGCAGAGATTTAATTATATTAAAAATTATAAAAAAATTAGTCAAAATTTTAATTATCTTTATAAATAATAACAAATTTTCAAACTTTTCTTATTTATCTTCAAAAATCTTTAGACTAGTTAAAAAAATTTCTTCACATTTTAGTCACAATTTTTTTGTAAAATATGATAAATAAATTAATATTGTTGCGTTTGAATCTGTTCACAGTTTAAAGATAGTTTTTTTTTTTGCTTCTTAACGTTAATAAATTTTCTTTTTAAATGATTTGAATTTTAAAATTAATTCACTGAAAATTAGGTACTAAATTCTTGCAAATTAATAAAAAAAAATTTAATAAAATTCTACGCAAATATTTAAGTATTTTCATAAATAATAAAATTCTTTTTAGGAATTCAATTATTTTCAAAAGTAATAAAGTTTTTCGCAGAGAATCAATTATATTCCAAAATTAAAAAAAAATAGTCAACATTTAAATTATCTTTATAAATAATAAAATTCTTCTACGAAATTAAATTATTTTCGAAAATTTTAATAAAATTCTTTTCAAATATTCAATTATTTAAAAAAATTTAAATATTCTCTTTGAAATTTCAATTATCTGTATAAATTTTAATAAAATTCTCAGCAATTTTAATAAAATTCTACGTAAACATTTAATCATTTTCATAAATAATAAAAATTTTACAGGAATTCAATTATTTTGAAATTTTTATTAAATTTCTTCGCAATAATTTCATTATTTTTATAAAATAAACTTTTTTACATGGATTTACTTATTTTGATAAATAATAAAATTCTGTTTAAGAATTCAATTATTTTCATAAATAATAAAACTCATTGTAAAATTTCATCTTTAATTAATTATTATAAAATATGAAGAAATTCAGCACTCCAAGCATATATTCGAAGATTCGGAGTGATCGATTCGAGGATCGATTTCTTTGTTTTGTAACAATATTTAAATAATTGAATTCTTTCGAGAAAATTTAATTAAAATGGTATTGAAAATAATTGCATTCTCGCAAAAAATTATTATTACTTACATATAAGAAAAATTCAATTCTTCCACAGAATGTTATTAAAATTTTTAAAAATAGTTTAATTCTTATCAAGAATTTTATTAAAAAATTTTTTAAAAATTGAATCTTTTCGTAAAATTTTATTAAAATCTGGTTGCAAGGAAACGTTTTTCTAAGGATATCAAAATTTTGCTTTGTCGTATTTTTTCCCCAAATTGTCTGGAACTTCCCCAAGTGCGAAATGCCAAGACTGCAAAAACGGCCCATCATTGGTCTAGTAATGTCTGCCGAGAATTAGCAGTAGTTACTGGGCCATTACTGGTGTTCAAAACGTCCCATTGATGGGCCAATGATGGCGCCGATGGTCAGATTTTCAAATTTTTTAGGACTGGGCCAGCTCTTGGTCCAATAATGGCACATTCACGGCAAAGTTGATCAATCTTTAATGGCAAAATTCAATTGCCAGTGATGTGACGAAGATCGGCCCATTAATGGCACTTTAATGGCAAAAATTTTGTGTCTTTGATGGCAAATTATAATTGCCAGAATTGGGACGTAGCTTGGCCCAGGAATGGCACATTAATGTCTATCATTTTGTATCTATGATGGCAAATTATAATTGCCAATATTGGGATTTAGCTCGGCCCAATAATGGCACAGTATCGACTTCACGTCAGAGAAGCAGAGTGGTCAGAGTGTAAGGCTGTGGTGCATCAGGTTCAGGTATCGATCCCCGCGAGCGGTAAGAATTTTTCAAATATTTGTAAGTTTGCGTTTAATGTAGGGAAATATGCTGTATAAATATTATAAATTAGTTAGTTAATTAAATAAAAAATATATTTTTTATAATTTTGTCAACACTGGGGAGTAATGGCAGCCAATAATGGGCCATTAATGTTTACCGAGAATCGGCCGATGATTAGCTGCCGACGGCCTACCGCGGTTAACCTCCCGACAGTCGGGCCACTATTGTCTGCCAAGAGTAGGCACTGACTATGCCGTCACTGGGCCAGTTTTGGGCCGTTTTTAATTTCGCACTTGGGTATATATAGAAAAATTATATTAGCACCTAAAGATTTTATGAGTGTGGTGAATTTGATACCGAAACACCTGTTCCACTGGAGGCATAAATACAGGTATTCGAGATATTACAGTATGATAAAATAATGAAGTGCAAAAAATTCTTTTAGTGAATTAAATCATTTCCGGAGCAAGCGTGAAACCGTGAAATCTATTACGTTCGCGACTTAGAGAAAGTAGTGAAAATCAACACGGAACATGTTAATAAAGTGTATGTTTATTATCAACTCTCGATAATGAATTTTGCTTTTTTTTGTTTTTAGCCAAAGGAATGAATTTTTTTCTTCAAAATAATAATGAAAGTTTAATTCAGATATTTTATGTATCTTTGTTAGATATTTATTTCCTATTTATATCATGTTTATCTTATTTATATCTTATCCCGTGTAGAAATTGCCATATCTAGGCCATATCATGGCATGAAACACCTTCCCAGATCGGGCCCAAGTCTGGCCACACTTGGGCCAGATCTGGGAAGGTGTTTCATGCCATGATATGGCCTACACAATGATCAACAAATCTGGCCCCGATTTGGGCCATGGTTAAATTTCTACACGGGATGTATATCTTATTAGCTGTAGAAATTACTCTTTATTAGTAAAGTTTTCTAATTCAAAAGCTGACAGTCACTAATTCTAATTCAAATTACTAAACATACAAATTCAAATGTAGAGAGTAACCAAAAATGGAATATGGAAGAAAGTCCAAAAAGGCATTGTATTTTATTTTACAAAAACTAAAAAAAAGTTGCTACAAGATAATAAATTTTTAAGAAGCATTTTTTAAAGCTACTATTTGAGACTTTAAGAATGACTATACGATATATATAACGATGATCATGAAATGTTTTATGTTAAGAAAAATGCGGTATATATTTGCAACAGCCATAGATCATTTATGGATGCACAGGAGAAAAGCATTCCAAGTTAACGACGTTATTGTCAAGAATCCGTTATATCGCTTAACATTTGTTGTATAAATTTCCATATAAATCAATCGCGCACGATATATATACAACGGCAAATCCACTAAGTCATAGGAATCACGACTCTTGGTTAAATTCATTTTTATAAAAATCGTCATCATTTAATATAAACAAAAAGAGAGAAATTATTCAGAAACAGGAAAATACAATTTGCAAATGTGGAACACAAATATAAGTCGTCGCGGTTAACCGTCAATAAAATTTATGCAGATGATCGTGACAAATCTTATTAAAAAGATGAAAATCAGTAAATGGCGTGGCTCTAAAGAAACCTTATTTTGCTCTACTTATTTTTTTTATTAGTTGGAGTTATGTCCGTACTTATTCTGCTTGCAGAAACTGACACAGTTGCAGACGTAAGTAGACATAACTGATATGCTGGAAAAACGGTTTCCGAAGCAAGTGATTTTTGAAGAAAACAAGTTACATTACTGCTATAAATACTGTGGCAAAAAGAAAAGCTTTCAGCAAATTGTATGTGAGAATAAAAATAAGTAAATAAAAATCATTACTAGAAAGAAAAAAAAGAAATTGAAAAAACTGAAACGATAATATATGTTTGAGAATTTTAAAATATTGTTGAGTAACAATTTTGAATGTGTTTACGAGAAAAAAAATTTTGACAAAACAAAATGACAAAGCAGTCGTGTCACTATAATGAAGAGAACAATAAACAAGCCAAACGATTTTCATAAGTTGGTTTTATATCGTGTCGATGAGGTAAATTAAGGAAAAGAATAAGAATTGCGTTATGAAGAATTAAGTTTCACCATACAACACTTTCGTCGCAAAAATGTACGTATGTATTGCGTTGAGGATGCTACAAGGTAAATCAGTTAGGGCAATTATTAGCAATTTTTATCGCGATTAAGACCAGATTTCTCTATTACAGTTATAAACATTACTTTCCAGGAAACAATACATCGGCGTTTTTCTTTCTAAACTTCCTGAAATTTTTATTTAAAAAAATATACAAATCCTGATCCACGATACATAAATAATTATAGATTTAATTCATTAAATACATATAGATAATTTATTGATTATCTAATCGTTTTATATTCAATTTTATATGATTGTTTGAATAATTTGCATTTTACGAATAAATGTAATTTATGCTAATTTTAGTATTAATTTATATTTGTTTACAGTGAACTTTCACTTTAATGACGGTTCTCATTATGGATTGCGAAGCACAACATTAAAATTGTGAATACTCAGTAAAATAATAAAAACAGGAAAAAAATAAGAATGTAATAATTGGAAAAATTACAAAACTTTTTTTGAAATATGTGAAAAATTTTAAAGAAACTTCTATTGTCAACTTTACTTGTAAAAATTGCTTCGGAAGATCCGAAAGCAGCAGAGCATTTCAAGATTGTTAGACTCGCCAACGTAACGAAAAAAACAAAAAAATCGTCATGAGAACGAACGTTTTTAAATAAAACTAGTTTCTTAATAATAAAATCGACAGCTAATGGATTTTTTTATTTTATGCCAATAAAAATTAGCTAATAAAAATGAAAGCTAAAAAAATTCATATATATAAAAAATAGACAATAAAACTAAAAAATATAAAAGAGAAGCCTCTTCTGTAGATAATTTATATCTGTATATTAAGAAAATATTGCGCTTGTTAAAAAAAATTTCGTTTATTCGAAGTAATTAGTCGAAGTTAGTAATATCATTAATGAAGGGAAATATTTCTATGGAATCGTTATATAAAGGCGTTTATCACTTTTAATTATTTGCTCACGTGGCTAATAATTACGTTCTATTATTTCCACCTAATTTATTATGATGCTTTCAAAATACAAAGACTCGAAAATTGAGACAAAAAACTAGTCCACCTGGACTATCATTATGGCCATTTATTTCAAACAAATTTCATCTTAATTAAGATTTTAACCTTTCTTTGTATATTAACGAAAGGAATTATCTCGAGAGCTACTTTTAATAAATTCATTTTCATTATAAATATCTTCTATTTAATCACGTAAAATAAATGCGAGTTCAACTTTACGTTAATTTGCAAATTAGATTTCAACAGGAATAATGGGAAATAATAATAAGAAAACAATAGAAATAAAAAAATATATTAGGGGAGACTGGGCCGAAAGGTTAAACTGAACAAACAGTTAAAATTCATTATCTTTCGAACGGAAATAGTTAGAGCATTGCAATTTTAATTATATAGGATGGTGTTATCACCCTAAATAAATGTCTGGAGTTATGTGACATTTTGTTCATTTTTGTGGTGTCCATATTTAAAGTTTGTTTTCACCCTACTTTTGACCATTTTTTCGTAAAAGAAAATATCAACTTTTAAGTATATTTTTTGAATTTATTCTCATCGCGATTTTTTTAGGTCCTTATTTGGGTCCCCTGAAGAGATACCTAAAGGTATTTGCTAAATATCTTTAGTCAGATTTATTGTATTTGTTGTTAAAGCCAAAAATGCACCCAGGGGCGAAAAGTTAAATGTATTTTTACATGTTGTTAAAAATGTTTTTTACATTTTTCGTTTTTTTGGGGTTTATTTGTTTAAAAAATATTTATTTCACATTAGGCAAGTACTCTGTTAAAAAACAAGACCGTTCACGTGAAATAAACCAAAAAATTTTTTTTAATTAAATTACTTGTTTACGTATACTTTAACTTATCTACTACTTAACACCTATCAGAAAATAGTTTTAGTAGGCTAGAAATAGAATTTAACATTTTGCCCCATTCCGGGACGAAAAGTTAAAAAAAACAAAATTTTCAAAAAAGGACAAAACATGTGTAACACATGCCTTCGATTGTAAGGAAGAAGTTTGTATCAGAATGAGTGGGAAAATGAGAAGTTGGGACAATGTTAATATAATTAATAGACGCGTTGAGTAGGGAGCATTTTCTCGTGTAAGGGCACTGAGTGTTTATAATTTTTGTGTGACGAAAAAATCTCGACCCGTGATAACAGGTGAGCGTTGTTTTATGTTAATATGATTTACAAATTGAAATGTAGAAATGAATTGATATTGACGATTGGTTAATTGTGTAGTTAAGATATATTTTCTTTTATTTTCTAATACAATAGCGGGTCGTTAAAACTATTATTGAATTATCACGATTTGAATGGCGAGATTCTACGTACTCCAGTGAATCTTGAAACGGATTTGTACTCCGCGAGAAATAGAGGCGAACTCATCCTAAACATCATCATGCGTATCCCACGAATGCTGAGCGTCATCACCTTGTGATATACTCATCATTCAATGAATCCCCGACGGAATGATGTATGTAATAGGTATCAGTCGTCAAAATAGTTATTACTATCGACAAAGAGTGAGTACATCATTTTAACGCATCATAATTCATTGTACAAAACAATATCGTATCTGATATTTCATAACGTATATCTTATTTGAAATGATAAAATTCTTGTCACACAAAGAATGAGATTTGATTGTACATCTCTTAGATTGCCTTATTGAGAGAATGCCAACATAATTGTACTATTGTGTTTTTGCATAGTATTTTTTGATGAAATAATTGACACTTTTTATTTGAGTTAATCACTTATGTCTGAATATAATATTAATGTTATTTTATTTATTAAATTTGTTCTGCTGTAATTTTTGAATATACAAGTGCGTCTGTGTTTATGTGTGTGATGAGCTCATCTATTGTGTTTTCTTATAATTGTTTTTGAAATCGCCAAATGCTAAATGAAATCTAAACACTTGTCAATACTGATCAAGTATAATTGTGAATAATTTTGATTATATTAAACTCTAAAGAGTCAAAACGCGTCAACCGTGATTAAATTTTTTTTATAGTTTTGGAAAAGTCAAAACATTTATGAAAATCTGTAGTTCACAGGAAACCAAAAAATCACTTTTAACCGTTTTTCAAAATTTTAAATATTTATACCTTTTTTTATAATAAAAAATTTTTGCATTATTTAAGAAAAAATTAATAACTCATTACTGTTTTGCTAGAAATTAATGGCAATTTTTTTGGTAGTCATTGAATATCTACTCTTTTAAATAAACTTTATTGTGAAAAAAAATTTTGAAAAATTTTTAATTTTTAATAACAATTTTATAAACAATTAGTGTTTTTTATGCTTTCTAGAGCAAGGATTTTAATGAAATTTATATGTTAGATACATTGAACCTACATCTTTAAATTCCCGAAAAAAAAATTTGTATTTCCAATTACAACCGGAGATTTTGAATTTTTTGTTGCGCCGTGCGCCGTCTGCTCGTTTACCGCGTCATCCATCGCTGTGATGCTGCATCTACATGGTAAAGGTAACGCAAGACGCAACGCGAAACGCACAAAAATACCATGCATTTCTAGTGCGTTTTGCGTTGCGTCTCGCGTTATCTTTACCATGTAGATACAACATGATAATTAATGCCGCGGTAAACGAGCAGACGGCGCATAGCGCAACAAAAATTCAAAATCTCCGGTTGTAATTGGAAATACAAATTTTTTTTTTCGGGAATTTAAAGATGTAGGTTCAATGTATCTTACATATAAATTTCATTAAAATCCTTGCTCTAGAAAGCATAAAAAACACTAATTGTTTATAAAATTGTTATTAAAAATTAAAAATTTTTTAAATTTTTTTTCACAATTAAGTTTATTTAAAAGAGTGGATATTCAATGACTACCAAAAAAATTTCCATTAATTTCTAGCAAAACGGTATTGAGTTATTAATTTTTTTTTTTAAATAATGCAAAAATTTTTTATTATAAAAAAAGGTATAAATATTTAAAATTGTGAAAAACGGTTAAAAGTGTTTTTTTGGTTTGCTGTGAACTACAGATTTTCATAAATGTTTTGACTTTTCCAAAACTATAAAAAAATTTTATTCACGGTTGACGCGTTTTGACTCCAAAATAATTTTTATGTAAAATTTTTTTTGTAATTATTATTTATTTCATCCCTTTCTATTTCTTTTTGAAGTTCATTTGGTGCAAATAGTTGTTATATTAATTTGTGTTTCTTTTAATTTGATATTTTTTATGTTAATAATCTTTTTTCATATTGTAAATGTAATGAGAGAGAGCCGTTTCGTTACACATGTATTTTATGCGAAAATATCAGAAACTTTTTTTATTGAAAGTTGTAGAGGACAAGTTGCCCTACAATATTGATATAAAAATATTTGCATCCAAGCGGATTATATTGTCTAAAAAAATCATTTATGCAAAATTTAACCTTTTGCCCCAGTCTCCCCTATATTATATTATTAAAAAAACAATCAGGAAATAAATAAAAAAATTGAAATAAATGCAAAAACTAAAATGTACAAATAAATATAAAAATAAAAGAAGAAATATATAAAAAAATTTTTTAATAAATTAAGAATGAAATGTGACGCGCTACGAAGAAAGGTACCTCAGAAGTAAACAATTTTAGGTTATGTTTTTAATTTTTGTAACAAAAATACACAAAGAAAATCTACTCACAATACAAATCTCTAATGTTTAGGTCTTTTTTACAAATAAAATAATTAAGAAAAGTTTATTTTAGTTTTAAATTTTAAACCCAACAATTGCTAATTAAGGTAAAAATAACACAAACATAACTTGGAAACGATTTGCTTCTTACTTTTCTTCGGAGTGCGTAACAAATAAATAAAAAAATAGAAAAAGTAGAAAAAAGAAATAGAAGGAAAAAATAGAAAAAAGAAATAAAAAAATAGAAATAAATAAAAAATAGTCACAAATAAAAATACAAACATGTTTTGCTATTGCCATATTATTTCACTTTGAAGGGAATGACTGGATTGATTTATCCACAAAAGGAATGAAAGGAATTGTCAAAAATTTAATTAATATGCGTAACATACAACCTTGTGAAGGTCTCGTATAATAAAAAAAGGAGAATAATTCTAAGAAGCCAGGTGAGGAGGAGGAAACAACCGTCGCAGAGATTCAGTTGAGGACCAAAAATTCGATGTCCCTAATGGCCATATACGAGAAGAATGCGTTTCGCTTCTCATGATTATTACACTCGAATTTTTTTTTCATTTTCTAAACATTATGGATTAAGTGCTGACTCTATTTAATGCTAATAGTATCCCTCCAAGTTCGTTTCTGAAAGAGGTATTATAACGGCCGAGGCTATTTCACCCTCTCAAAGTCAATCTCGTCCCCCTATAATTAAGAAACTCTCAGGTGATCTCGAGATTTGACCAGCAAAAGGCCGACCAAAATCCAAAGGAGCCCGCGATTTCATATACGAATGGACCTTGAGCATTCCACACACATTCGAGTATTTCGCCATAATTCATAAATTGCATAATCTCTTGCATCTCTATCTGACCCAACATGTCGACGCCTATAAGATTCTGCATTCTTTCCTACACACAAAATACTTCACCTTTTATTCTTTCAATTTATATTCACTTAACGGGAGTGGTTAATATTTTCCATTCAGATTATTGGAAAATAAATTTGTAAATTGCAAAAAGATTGTATTTTTTCAAGCATTTATTTGTATTTATTTTATTTTCCTGACTTTTTCCTAATTTTCATCAAAAATTTCTACTTCTTTCTTATCCTGCTAATAAATTGAATTTCTGCAAACGAATCTTATTATTCAAGAAAGAATTTAAATATTTATAAAAATAATATCCCACATAGCACAATATCTTGCTGTAAGTTTGTGGTGTGGATTACACGTATAGTTTGTAAGGATAGGGTTGTATACTTGTGGTAAACTTAAGGTAAACTTTAAATTTTCGCCATTACTGTAAGCTTACAAGTATAAAGGTTATTGTAAGCTTACAAGCAAAGTTTACTGTAAGCTTACAAGAAAAGGTTACTGTAAGCTTACAAGTAAAGGTTATTGTAAGCTTAAATGGTAAGGTTGTGGTAAGGTTACTATAAAGTTGTAAGGTTGAGGTAAGGTTGTGGTAAGTTTACTAAATAAGGTAAATCTTTACAAATATAAAAAATTTTTGGTTTAGCTCCATTTTAGAAATCTAACAAGCCGTTGAAAATCTTGAAAACAAATTTGGGAGGACTGGGATTCGAACCCGGGATCGACGCGCATAAACCTAACATCGTAACTAACTGAGCTAAGTGGGGAACCGACAAAGAAAAAATCAATATTGCTTTTAAGGTGAACCAAGAAGATGACTAACTCTTTAAAAGCAAAATGTATTTTTTCTTTGTCAGTTCCCTACTTAGCTCAGTTAGTTAGGATGTTAGGTTTATGCGCGTCGATCCCGGGTTCGAATCCCAGTCCTCCCAAATTTGTTTTCTAGATTTTCAACGGCTTGTTAGATTTCCAAAATGGAACAAGACCAAAAATTTTTTTAAAAATTTTTTATTTATTTTTTAATTATATTATAAATTATTTTGTAAAGATTTACCTTATTTAGTAAACTTACCACAACCTTACCTCAACCTTACAACTTTATAATAACCTTACCACAACCTTACCATTTAAGCTTACAATAACCTTTACTTGTAAGCTTACAACAACCTTTACTTGTAAGCATACAGTAACCTTTACTTGTAAACTTACAATAACCTTTACTTGTAAGCTTACCGTAATGGCGGAAATTTAAAGTTTACCTTAAGTTTACCACAAGTATACAACCCTATCCTTACAAACTATACGTGTATCCACACCACAAACTTACAGCAAGATATTGTGCTATGTGGGATAATTCTTGAGAAAAATTTTTATAAAATTTTTTAAATAATTCATTTCTTTCGACTAATTTTAATAATTAAATTCCTGAGAAATTTTTATTATTCATGAAAAGAATTGAATTCTTATGAAGATTTTTAGAAAAATTTTTTTAAATATACTTAATTGAATTCTGTTTCAAAATTTTATGAAAATAGTAGATATTGAAAATCATTGAATTGCGAAAAGTTTTTAAAAATAATTAAATTTTACAAAGAATTCGATTAAAATTTTTGACAATAATCGAATGTCTGTGTGGTATTTTATTAAATTTTTTTAAAAATAGAGTTGAATTTCTAAAACGCATTTTATTATTTATGAAAATAATTGAATTCTTGCAAACGATTACATTGAAATTTTTTTAAATAATTGAATTCTTAATTCTTGTTATGAAAAAAATTGAATTTTGCAAAGAATTTTATTAAAATATACCTTAAAAATAATTGAATTTTCGGTAATAATTTTGTTATTTATCGACATACCCAATTGAATTCTTTCGAAAAATTATTTATGTAAATAATTGAATTCTTCGCGAGAATTTTAATAAAATCTAAAAGAATAATTGGATTACTTCAAAACAATTTAATTAAAATTGTATTTAAATTAATTGATTTATTTCGAAAAATTTTATTAAAATATTTAAAAATAATTGAATTCCTGTGAATAATAAATTCTAATATTTTTGTAAATAATTGAATTCTTCCAAAGAATTTTAAAAAAACATTTTTTTAAATAATTGATTTTCTCGAGGAATTAAATTAAATTTTTGAGAATTTTAATTTAATTATTTTTAGCAATTCCTGTAAAATTGCATTAAAAATAATTGAAATCCTAAGATGAATTTTATTTTGTATGAAAATAATTGAATAGTTGCTAAGAATTTTATTAAAATTTTCAAAAATAATTGAATTCCTGAGAAGACTTGTATACCTATTATTTATGAAAATAATTGAATGATCCCGAAAAACTTTATTAAAATGTTTAAAAAGAATTGAATTTCTGTGAAAAATTTTGTTATTTTTGAAAATAATTGAATTCTTTATAAGAATTTTATAAACATTGTTTTAAATAATTAATTTTTTCGAAATATAATAAATATTATGAAAATTCTATTAAAAATAATAGAATTCTTGTCGTATACTTCTTACTATGAATTAAAAATTATTAAAAAATTACCACATAATTTAAGAATTACGTAAAATGTTAAATGCAATAAGTAAAGTAATTTAATTTAATTATTAAAAATTTAGTTTAATTTATTTTATTTCAATTTATTATTTCTAACGTATCCCTATTTTTTTCTCATCTTTGACTCAATAATTGTATGTCTGAATGATACTGAGATATTAATAGTTTACTGTACACATGTGTCGTTAGCATAGTGGTTAGAGCGTTAGTCTGTTAGTCCGTAGGTCGTAGGTTCGATTCCCCTCGTCAGCAATTTTGTTTATTTTCATAGATTTGCGATATTTCTAGATTCCAATCGTTGGGTACTAAAATATAAAAATCTAATGCACACTTACTGTAATTGTTTATTATTTAATTTTTAAATGTTATAAACAATTTTTTTCTACCTTATTTACTATATCCATTGTTAGTCTCCATCTTTAATACAATTTCTTTAAGAAGAGAAATATTTTATGAATAATAACTGGTCCAGTGCTGCGCCAGCGCTGTTTAGCAGCACACAGACAGTACTTCGGCAGCGCCAGACGGCGTTATCATCCCAGTGCCATGCCAGTGCTGGCTCTCAGCCTTGCCGCCAGTGCTGGCACAGTACTACGCCAGTTGTAAATTTCCCATTGGGTAGTGGAAATTCTCAAGAAAAAAAAATGGTAGCGTTTAGTGGATAAAATCTAAAAAAAGTACCCAAATAGTATCATAAGTGCGAAGCCTGTAATTACAATGTAATCAAAATTTAGAGTTATTTTTAATTTTGCGAATTAATTTTTTATGGAATAATGATGGAAATAAAAGGAATGTTTGTAGGATAAAGATTTGCCCACTCATCATTTTCCAAATCTAACCTAGAATTATATTATGTTTTGCTCTATAAAGAAAGAACGAGAAATAATTTGAATTTTATATATTCTAATCACGAAATGTAATGAAAAATTCTCGAATTTGATTAAAGAAGAAGGTCTTTCTTATGGTAATGTATTCCGATTCAATTATTTATGTAACCACAATATAATTAAATCTGCATAAGTAGATAAATAACAAATTTTAATCCTTTATGACTAATTCTAAAGGTTCTGTTATACTTTTTCTCTCACCGATAATGAAAAAAATGGTATTAATTCAAAAAGCGTAACGAATCGATTAAAAATTGTGATTTAAATTTTACGTAAAAACTTTGAAAAAGAGAGAAAGAGATCTTTTTAAAAGTTTTTACCTTGACTCATCTCAAAATGTAAGAGATCGGGATTATTTTCCCAGGATAAATTGATTATTACGAAATCAGTGAGCAGTATACTCGCAAATGCAATTTTAAGCAAACTTTGCGTTAAATGGTCTTTCCAGGTGGTCAGCGGTCGCTAAAATCAATGAGGCTCGACCATTTCCGTGTAAAAAATGAAGTTTAATCTGATTTGAATGGGCGGAGAAGAGTGAGTTTTGATGAAAGGCACCTCCATTTCAGAAGAAGAAGAATGCCTTCGTGAATTATTGAAAGGCGTAACTAATTTCTAAAAAAAATTAGGAATGCTCCTAGCTTCTAATTTCTTCATTTCTTCCTAATAAAAACAAACTTTACAGACATTACAGTACTAGACCAAATTTTTAATCCCATCGGAATTTTTTCTTCGCTTTAAACAAAATTTAAATCCTCTATAAATAAATTTTTCTGAATTATTTACTATGCAGAGAATAATTTTTCTCATAGAATTTTAAATGTTGTTTAATTTTATTTCATTTCATTATGTCAATTTTAATTCACAATTTGAAAGAAAATTCCCACCAGATTGAAAATTTGTTCTAGTAACTATAAGAATATTTTCTCAATGAAAAAGTTTGATTTCAATGAAAAGAAAAAAAGAGCCGTTACATAAAAGAAGAGAGAAACTTCGTCAAGAACCGAAAAATCTTGAATAGAAGCGAATCTTTTAATTTTTAATTAGAGAACTCGAGGCATGCAGGCAAAATATAAAATTGGGATCTTTTCTTAACAATCAACGTTTCTTTTCAGTGCATTGTATGAACCCCAAGTTAAATTCACTTTAATCTTAATTACCTTCTGTGAAAGCAAATAGTATTATTAGCCTTCTTTCACATCCTGTTTTTTAGTACATCGCAATTCAAAGTTAAGCTTCATTAAATATATCTTAAAATTAAATACCACCCTATATCGTTATTATATATTGCTTCAAATATTTCGTAATTCGTATTGATTTTTTTTCTTATGAATTCACTAAAAAAATCTCGATGAAAGGTAATTTAAACGTGTTATTAAAATACTGAGTGTAGTGAAATAAAATTTATATTTTCAGAATTAATAAAACAAAATTCCTGAAATTAATAAAATGAAATAACTAAAAACAAGTGATTGCAGAAATTCAATTATTCTCAAAAATTTTAATACAATTCTTGGAAAAATTTTATTTATCGTTAAAAATTTTCCTCAATTATATGATTTTTAATATTTATTATTTTAATAAAGTTTTCCAAAAGAATTCAATTATTTAATAAAAAATGTATAAAAGTCTACGCAAACATTTAATTGTTTTCATAAATAATAAAAATTTCGCAGCAATTCAATCAATTACAAATTTTTTAAAAATAATTCCTTCGCCATAATTCAATTATTTTTATACATACATAACATTTTTACAGAGATTCAATTATTTTCGTAAATACTAAAATTTTTTGTAGGAATTCAATTATTTTCATAAATAATAATAAAACTCATTGCAGAATTTCAATTATTTTTAATACAATTTTAATCGAATTCCTCGAAAAATGTAATTATTTTTAAAAAAATTTATTAAAATTCGCCCAAAGAATTTAATTATTTAAAAATTTGTTGATAAAATTTTTTATGATAATTCAATTTTTCAATAAATTATTTATTTTTGTATTTAAATAATTAAATTCTAGTAGAATTTATTAATAAAAATTGATTTCAAAATGAGTATCATTTAAAATTTTAGATTATAATTGAATATTAAAAGCATTATATTCGAATAATTGAAATTTTTTAAATTAAATTTTAAACAAATGAATTCTAAAATTCTCAAAAAACTTTTTAAAAAATGATTATAAATAATGGATTTAAAGAAGAATTTTAGTTAAAAAAAACATTTTAAAAATTTTAATTCTGGAGAAGTTACAAAGTATTTCAGAAAAATTATGTTTTCATAAATATTAAAATTTTTTACAGAGATTTAATTATTTTCATAAATAATATAATTCTTTTTAGGAACTCAATTATTTTCATAAATAATCAAACTCATCGCAGAATTTAAATTATTTTTAAAACAATTTAATTAACATTTTAGATAATAATTGAATATTAAAAGTAATATAGCGTGAATTTTAAGAAATAATTGAATTTTGAAATTAATTTTTTTGAAAAAGTTTAATTCTGGATTTTTTTTTGAATTTATCTGAAGTTTTTATTTTCTAATAATATATATTTAATTGAAGAATTTACGAATAATTGAAATTTCGAAAAATTGAATATTGTAAACTAGAGGCAGTTACCAAACGTTTGTGTTGAGTTTGTATTGTGTTCAGAACACAACACAAACACACTTAATATTTGTGTTCATTTGTGTTGGAAAGAGTCCCTGTTGTAAACAAATGGATTCGAAAATTGTCAAAGAACTTTTTTGAAAATTATTAAAAATAATTGATTGAAAGGGTTTAAAATTCTTGAAAATAATAATTTAATTGAAATGATGAAAATATTTTTGAAGAAGTACAATATTATTAAACATGAAGAAATCAATCACTCCGAGTCTAAGGCTCGGAGTGATCGATTTTTTCATGTTTTATAGTTATGGAAAAATTGAATTTATAGTTTTAATTTTAAGTAAAATGTTCTTTTATTTTATTTATTTATTTTTCAACACTTTCACTGGTTTGAGCCCTGCGAATATAAAAAGAAAATAAAGCAACAATATGTACCTTTTTGTTTCTCCGGCTCGTGTTCGACAATAAATGCTGGCATGGCAGTGACCATTTGATAATCAGTATCAGAGTTAACATTTGATCCTGCGTTGTCATCCGAGGTGAGAAGTGTGTAAGGCGAAACGGCGTCGCCGTAACTTTTTCTCCCATACTTGGATCTCGATGGCCTTAATAAGGCAGGATTCAAGCCCTGCAGTTGACCTTCCGAGCTCTTCCTTGGTGTCAAGAATCCAGGAGGTTCGTCCAAAGTCAAAGTACTTGGCAGAGGACATCCCACCTCATCGGCACTGTGACGTCTTGCTTTTGATAATCTTTTGAACATCGCTTTCCTGCAAAGGTACAACAATAAAACAACCATTGGATTACATTTTTCGCTTCACTAAATCCTAGAGATATACAATATCTGCAAAGAAAAAAAAATATCTCAAACAAAAAAACTTTTTTTTTAATAACGCCTCGATAACCTCAAGAGTAAACAAGCTCCAAGCTGATATCTGTCAACTTTCATTAATAATGCCATTTCAATTTCAATTTTTTCCCCTCCTTTCTTTATACTCTTTATCTCACTTATGTATACTGGCTTAACAAGAATTTTCTTGCTGCGAACATGAAATATTATAAAGTGAATTACAATATTTCGAATTACAATCTTGTGAATTACGATATTTTTAATTACAATATTGCAATTAAAAATTAGATAAATACCATTTGCTATCTTTTTATTAATTTAATTTTACTATTCCAATCAACAAAATTTAATTTAAAATCGAGTGAATTCTAGTAAATATTCTACAGAATTTCACTAGAAATAAAATTTTTCTTTTTTGAATTTCTCGCCAATAAAAATTGCCGCCTAGATGGCATAAAAATTCTCTCATAAACGAAAAGAACACTAAAAAATAATATCTTAAAGTAAGAAGGAAATTCCGCTTAACAATTATTTTTACATTTTATTTTCAATATACGAATATTCATTTACAAAAAAGAGGAATTTTTGTTTATATTTGAAAGTTTTTTAACTAAAAAATGAATTTTAATCTTTCTTCTTTAATTGAAATTATTCCTGTAAAATTGAAACAAATTTATAGCTACTAGAAAGAAAATTTTTAAGTTATTTGTTTTCCTGAATACAGCTGAAAATATAAAAGAAAATCTTCTCAATTATAAAGGAAAATTTTAGTGCCCTTTTTTTCGCTTTTTTGAGGAAAAAATGCTCTAGAAGAAGAGGAATCCACTAAAATTAAAAAGACTTTTTTTTCGTTAAGCAAATAGAATATTAATACATAAATCACGGTGGTGATGGAAAATTGTTTCGTTTCAATTTCAATTTTTTCAATAATTGAAATCCTGAGAAGAATTTTATTATTTATAAAAATCATTGAATTCTTGCAAGGAACTTTATTCAATTTTTTTTAATACTTGAATTTTCGCGAAGAATTTTATAAAAAAAACTTTTTAAATAATTGATTTTTTTCGAAAAATTTCATGAAAATTGTTTTTAAATAATTTAACTCTCTGTGAAATGTGTATTACAGTAGGATCTTTCAATAGTGCAGTTCTGAACAGTGCAGTCATTAGTGAGTTGAGTAGACGGGGGGTTCCGGGAGGCAAAGGGAAAGGGAATCTGTGACGTCAAATACAGTGCCGTCGGTCATTTAATTGTTTAGTGTCATTTAGTGGTGCCAAGTATTTAGGAGTGGGGGACCCTTTATTTTCTTGACACGGTCCTAACACAATATTCCCGACGACTGCACTATTGGAAGATCCTACTGTATTTATGAAAATAATTAAATGTTTGGGTAGAATTTTAACAAAATTTTTCTTTTAATATAATTGAATTCTTTTTGAAATTTTTTTATTGAAACAGTAGACATTGGAAATAATTGAATTTCGACAAATTTTTGAAAATAATTGAATTGTTTGAAAAAATTTGATTAAATAATTCTTTTTCGAATTGTGAGAACACTTCAAGTTAAAAATTCAAGAAAATAATTTGATTTTGAAAGAAAAGCACAGCTGTAATTTTGTGAATAATTAAATTTCAAATGATTTGGAATTGGTGAGGGTGCTCCGAAAATGTTTAATTTTAAAATAAAATGGCACTTAAACAAAATGTTTATACGCACTACAATAACAAATTAATCGTGACGAGTTTATAGTCTTAAAAAGAATTGAAACTCTCAAAACCGAAGAAAATAGAAAAAAGCAAAAATGACTAATTTCCAAAAGTGTTAAAAATCGTGAGTTTTTAAAAAAAATCTGATTTATTTTATCTAAACAGAATTTTTTTTATTTAAATCAACTTTTTTCTTTTGCTTTTTAGTAATGATCGTAAAAAATTAATTTTATGATAGAAGCATAAAGAATAGCTATACTTTTATTTTTCTTAAGAAACTATTTAACCGAACGACAATTATTATACGTAAAAATTAAAAAAATAATAATAATTTACTGAATTTTTTTTTATTTGTTTGAAATGTGTTTTTGCTACATTTTTCTAAATAAAAAAAAATGCGTGGGGGAAGATTTTAAACACAGAAGGATGCACAATTGCGCAGTGAAGCTAATAATGTTTATCACATTCCGTAATTAATCACAGTTTTGTAGCGTTCATAGCACCGTCGTATTTTTTTTTATTAGATAATGAGATAATGAAACGAGCGCAGACTTTAATGCAAGCATTTATGTCAATTGATCCTATTGTATGTAAATACATAACTGCGATGACAGCATTGGATCTTATCTCACGCGATGGTACATTTTCATTTCAATGGAAACGCTTTCTTAAGATGCGTGTGAGTGACTAAATTATACTCCTCTTTGAACAAATTTTCAAATTGAGCACAGCAAAAAAGAAACAACCGAAATTCTTTTTTTATCCCACATGCACAAAAATGGCGCTTTTAGATAGCTGACGAGGGAGTAAAGTCACTCATTTGTTCGATCATATGAAAATGGCGTCCATTTTCATATAAGTCGAACAAGTGACTGACTTTTATTCTCTGTCGTCTGCTATCTGAAATCGACACTTTTGTGCATTAGGAATAAAAAATATCGTAAGTAACAAACAAACAAACCTGACGCTCAGTCTTTGTTGAAGACTGGCGTTCAATCTTCAATCAATGCTGCGGAAGCCGAAAGCAGGACTGATGAACAAGACTGCTTCCACTGTTCCCAATTTACACGCTTCTCACGCGTTCATTCAATATAACGTGAATATATTAATTATTATTATTAATAATAAACAGTATTGTTATTAATATATATGTATTTACATATTTAATGACAACAAGTTATTATTATAATAATTATATTATTTTCATATAAATATTATATTACTAACAATAAATGTCATTTAACATAATAATATTGAAAAATAATTTTAGCAAAAAAAGACAATTTGTGATAATTGGTGCATTTTTTAACTTCATTTTTAACAGACTTTTAATATTATTTACAAACAAGTTCACAATTTTTTTTAACAACACTTATTAATTATACAGATTAAATAGTAATTTTATTATTTTATGTAACGCTTATATAATGAAAAAATCCGCTCGCATGTGGGATCGAACTCACGTCCCCCCACTCCAGACGCATTCCGGAAGTCCTTGACTCAACCACTTAAACCGCACGGCCACTGAGTCTCGATGAGAACTCGGGCTAATCTAATATATTAATGCCAGTGCCGTATATTTTGTTACTTATAAGGGCAAAGTGAAAACTATGACTAAAAATTTTACACATAATAATCCTGAATTATTTTAATTATTACTAGAACCAAAACAGCGCGCGTCGCGCGCCCAATCCTAATCATTTGTGACAAAAGAAAATCTTAAATAAAGAACACAACAATTATGCAAAATTATTTCACTAATTGTGTTCATAATATGTAAATTACAAAGTAAAAACACTACAGATTTTTTTCATCAGTTTATTATAACTTTTATTATATCTTTACTAATATTATACACTACTGGTTAAAATTGAGAGACCACCCATTGTCAGGTGAATAAAAAACAGTTTAAAACATAAAATGTATGGAAACTAAAATTTTTTTCTTTTTTTTTTTTTAATGATGTTAAAATTTTAAAAAGCGTAAGGTTTTTCAAAAGTCATATGGCCAATATTTTATTTAGATATTTTTAAAAAATCGTCATTTTCAATGTTTTACAAGAGCTTTAATTACTTTTAAAATATTGAATGCTTTTTAATGATCTTATGCTTATTTTAAAAGTGATTTTCTAAAGAATAAAAATCACTTATAGGCATTAACGTATAATTTTTTTTCTTAGAAGATGCATGTCGTCAAAGTTAGATAATAAAATTCCAGAACTTTGAAATAATTCTTTTTTTCTAAAACTATTCTAGAAAATATATAAAATATGATTTGGTGTAGATTTTTTGAGGTAGTTTAATAAAAACATGTTTGTATTTTAAAAATTATTTTTCTGTTAATAAAATTGTTTAAAAGATTTTAATTTTTTAATCTAAGTTTGACGGCCTGCATTTTCTAAGAAAAAAATTACACGTTAATGCCTATAAGTATTTCTCATTCTGTAGAAAATCACCTTTAAAATAAGCCTAAAATCATTAAAAGCGTTAATTATTTTAGAAGTTATTAAAATTTCTGTAAAACATTGAAAATGACGATTTTTTAAAAGTATCTAAATAAAATATTGGCCAAATGACTAATGAAAGATCTTGTTCGATTCAAAATTTTATCATCTTTTAAAACATAAAAAAAATTTAGTTTCACTACTTTATATAATTTAAAATGTTTTTCATTCACCTGCACGGAAGAAAAGGTCTGGAAGAGATATCCATAAAAATATTGTTGAGCAGAATATTGTTGTGTTATCCAATTCAATGGAAGAGACAACTTTCAGAATGGAAGCACATTCCATATTCAATGGATGAGGGAGCCATATTATATTGTTGAATCAAATATGGATGTGACATCCATAGGCATGGTTGGGCTTACAATTCATGCTATGAATTTTCACATATGGCTGCCTCATCCATATAAACTTTGGTAGGGAGATCCATAGTTAGTTCAAAATTTCGATACATGTTGCGCGCAATTTATTATCATGGCATCCATTTAAAAATGGTCGTCTCAATTTGTCCGTCGCGGCTATATAATCGCGTTGTGAGTTTATTGTGTATAAATAGTGTTATAATTGTTTATTATATAATATTGTTATTGTCTATTAGTGTTTATGTAAATTTATTTTCATGAAATATGTGTATAGTATATAAGGAATATTATATGCTCAAATATTGTAGTTGCGTGTATAGTGTAGTGGATAGCGTTAGTGTATAGTATGCGTTAGGTCTAGGGTTCGTGTCTCCCCCATCGGTTAATAATTTATTTCGTAAATATGCGGTTATTCAATAAGTGGTGTGTATTAATTAACAAAAATGTGTATAAAATATCTCAAGTGACATAGAATTTAATTAATTGAGTGATTATAATTTTTTTGTTTCCCATTTCCATTACTATGAATCACCCAACCATAGACCTTTTGCTGCTCCAACAATATACAGCCAGCCATAGAATATGGATGCAGCAACCTTAGCTATGGATATCCCGTATTTTTCAATATAATATGGCTGTTATATCCACGTATCTGGATGTGTCAACTATTCCTTTTTCTCCGTGTGAAAATGGATGGTCTCCAAATTTTGACCGGTAGTGTATATTATATTTTTATTACAGTTTTTTTAAAATTTTTCTTTTCAATAATTTTTGTCTGGCACGATAATTTATATGATTTTCTGCTTGCATCCTTGGAAAGTTTTAAATAAAGGATTTGTTTCCTTTACACTATCATGTATTTTTGCTATTATGGGAATTGGAGCAACGATATTTTCTAAAATAACAGATTCCATGTTATCATCATTTGAATCAATAACTTGACTAAACAAATTTTTATGCTTAAGTAATACTTCTCTATATTATTTTTGACCTTGTACACTGCTTTTTATAAAAGGATTTTTTGGATTTGAGTATGGCACAATATTGTTGCGATTTTGAAGGATTGTTAATTTTCTTTGCACTATTTAAAATTCTTCCACACGGAATTTGTTGATAAATAACTTTATTAGGGTTAATTTTTCTACATAAAAGTTCTTTAACTGGATGAAAGACACTTCCAATTATACTTAACAATTAAACTTGGATTAATATAATAGAATTTTTTTCTTCCGGAAAACGGCTTAAATGAATGGTTTTAAAAATTAACTTCAAATGATTCCTCAAATGACAATAATCATAATAAGGAGTGTTTGGTATTTCATTAAAAAATAAAGATGTTGCAAATGCTATTGCAAATAGTCCACAGTCAGCACTGCCTAACGGTTGTAGATGAACTTTTGAAACAACCACTGGTGGTTTAAATAGATATTATTTAATTAAATAGTTCATTTGATCCTCAATAGTTCATTTGAACAAAGAGTCTTTGTTAAAACTGTCAAAAATATAAAGTCTGGTTTCATCCTAATAAGTGCCCAGTAAAAAAGGATTTTTTAATATAGCATTTTGGACAATTGAGCAAGCCGTCTGCTTAATTGTCCAAACGGCATTTGGACAATTGGACTGGTTGCTCAATTATCCGATGCATTAAGTCCAATCATCTCAAATGTTTTTCGTGGCTAAAAAACTGCTGAATTAAGAAAAAAGTACTGAAATGTTACAGAAACTTTAGAGAATTCTTAATTCCAGACAAATACAGAAAAATTAGGTATAAAAATACCTCGAGTGAGGAAAAAGAACAAGATTTCTAAAATATCACTTTTTAACTGACAGTGCAATGCTGTACTTGGAATTTAGTTGGCAAAGAAGTGAGGATTCTGATAAAGAGAAACACTTCATTATCCTCTCTCAATACTCCTCATGTGGTAATATGTATATTTGTAGATTTTCAATAGTGTATTAACAATAATATTTTATTTTGCTGAATTATCTCTTTTTTAAAATGAGAAACCGAAATCCACAATATATTACCACATGAGGAGTATTGAGAGTGGATAATGAAGTGTTTCTCTTTATCAGAATCCTCACTTCTTTGCCAACTAAATTCCAAGTACAGTATTCCACTGTCAGTTAAAAAGTGATATTTTAGAAATCTTGTTCTTTTTCCTCACTCGAGGTATTTTTATACCTAATTTTTCTGTATTTGTCTGGAATTAAGAATTCTCTAAAGTTTCTGTAACATTTCAGTACATTTTTTCTTAATTCAGCAGTTTTTCAGCCACGAAAAACATTTGGGATGATTGGACCTAATGCATCGGATAATTCAGCCATTAGTCCAATTGTCCAAATGCCGTTTGGACAATTGAGCAGACGGCTTGCTCAATCGTTCAAAATGCTATATTAAAAAATCCTTTTTTACTGGGTGTAAATGTAGTGGCCAGATTGAGCTTTTAAAAATTCATTCATATGATTCTTATTCAACATTGCATTTTTATAATCTATTATATTATAATTTTTATCATTTAAGCTAATTCTTTTTTATTGGACATGGGTTTATTTCGTAAATTTGACAGATATGATGGAAATTACTTTTAAATAAATAACGTCCTTTTTGGATTAGATGTAATTTTTGTTTAAAGTAAATTCATGATCTTAATGAATAAAAATAATTCATTTATAAGTTTTCGCTCGCTGACATCTCACATCTAAACTAAATTTTCTAAATAGAAACAACCAAAACACAGTGCCGGATTAAGGCCAGTAGTAGCCTGGGGGATAATAATTTTTGAGGCCCTATGCCACTTGAATTAACTAAAATATATATTAACTTTTTGTAAAGATTTTGTTTTGCCTCGTTAATTAAAACACAATGTATTATAATTTTATTTTTATACATTAAATTGAAATTTTATTCATTTTTCACTGATTGGGCAATTAAAAATTAAATGAAATTTTTAATATGCATGACAGAAAGTTTCAATAATTTTTTATTGTACAATCAGTAAAAAATCACTGATATTTCTGTAAATTTCAACCGAATTTTAGTAAAACTCCACTGATTCAATTCGCGAGAATAAAGTCAGTGATTTTTACTAAAATTTCACTAATCTTCAGTAGAATTTCACTGATTCAGATTTAGAGAGTAAATGAAACATTTTTAAAATATATAACGAAAATATTAAAGTCCTTCTGTCCTCCCCTTAATCCGGCACTGCCAAAAAATCATAAATACAATTAACGTCCTTTTCATTCAAAAGAAAGAAATATGAAATTTTTCTTAATACAATTTAATTAAAAATTTATCCAATATCCATTACCAATTTCTACTTTAGTGTTATTTAACATCTATTTCTAATTAATACAATTTTAAATTGAAAAATGTTAATGAATTTTTATTTTAGATATCTGTAGACAATTTTGTATCATAGAAAAAATGTATAAGAACTGCACAAAAATAAAATTTCATATTGTTTAAATAACTAATTTCAATCTCTTCTGTACTAAAAATATTTGTTTGCTCTATCTATATAAATTGAAAAAAATTTAGAATTTATTATATGGAAATAACTTACAGTTCACTGATTGTTCGATGAAAAAACCCAATATTCATTAACTTATCTTTAAACGATATCTGTTCTGTACCCTTACCAATTTCCAAACAACTTCGGTCACTTTTTTTTAAATAGTTTTTAACTTCGGTCCTTTTCGTAAAATATCGGAAAATATAGAAGGCATTTCGACCAGTGTTAATCTTTTAAATTTTCCTTTATTTCGCAGTATCTCGTTTACGTTTAAAGTCTTTGGTTCCGAAGCCAATCGTCACGGGAAAAACATAATTTCTCAGTGCAGAGATAAGTGTTTCTTCAAAATTAATGTTTGTTTTAACAATAATATTTTTGTGCTTTGAGTAGAAAGTGATTTAAATTTAACAATTTTATTAAATAAAAATGTGACGTGAGAAAATGTGTCTGGTTTGCTTAAATTTAATAAATTATGGTTTCTATGACTATCTAGGGGCATACAAAATTTAAAATAGCAGTAATTATCAATCTACTTTAATACATAATTTATTAAGTCCTCTTCTATGTATACTAAAAATATTTTTATGAATGGAGAGAAATAATATGTAAGGCTAAGATGTATTTTATAAAAAAAGTGAATCTTTAGTTTGAAAATAAAAACTTGTTTATTCAAATCCGAGAATTTTTATTTACCGTTAAAAACTATTAAATTTACATTTTTCATTTTTTTCAAGCAAAAAATATTTATAACCCAAGTAACCTGTATCGACGCCTCCTGACGAGATAATATTATTTCAAACGTCAGTTCAGTATAAATCTATCTCAAAAACAAATGCAAGATGAAGTTAACTCACAAATTAATGCGAGACAATTTGATTTCATTCTTCAATTCAAGATAATGCTATCTTAAGATCCAATGCAACAAAATGACAACTAAAGGTATAACGTATATGATTCTCTCTCGAAATATATTTAGTACAAATACAATATTTTGGACTGTGTTCGAAGTGACGATGCTTGACTAATATAATAAATAAATAAAAATATTGAAATAAATAATTAGCAAACAGAAATAATAAATATGAAAAATAAATTAGACTTCCAAAATGAAAATCAGTTTTTTTATTTACATTTAGAATTATTTTAATATTATTAAAATCGAATTAAAAACAAATTTAGCTTCTTTTACAAAAAGTCCTTTTCTTTAAAATGGATTTGATAATTAAAAGTATTTTGTAAGTGGATATTTATTTGTACTAAATAAATTAATTACACCTAATTAATTACACCTATTTCGAGAGGAAATTATATATTTAATATGCTATACCTTTAGTTGTCATTTTGTTGCATTGGATCTTGAGATAGCATTATCTTGAATTGAAGAATAAAATAAAATTGTCTCGTATTAATTTGTGAGTTAACTTCATCTTGCATTTGTTTTTGAGATAGATTCATCCTGAACTGACGTTTGAAATAATATTATCTCGTCAGGAGGCGTCGGTATGTTTGCAGCAAGCTTGCAGCAAACTTACACCACAAGATTTGCAATCTTACACGTAAGCTTACTGCAAGTTTGCTGCAAGTACTAAAATGTCCTACTTGCTGCAGGATTGCACAGCAAGCTTAGGACAAGCCAACACTGCAAGTTTCTTGAAAATTCCCAAATATTTAATTATATAATACCTACTTGTATATTCTCTCCCATTATATCTGAGGGTTAAAAGTTGCGCAGAAAATGTGTACGATCTGATGCGCGCGAAATTATTTTTCTGACATTTTATGTATTTAATTTAGGGGTTAGGTTGCCATATTTATTCATTTCGCGCCGGATAAGGAAGGGATTTCTCAAGATGGTTAATTTGTCCCTCTGTTATAAACTCAGTTTCCCTTCAAGAGAAATGGCACAAATATCTGTCAATGGTGTATTTGAACATTTAGATTGTTATCCAATAGCTAACTCTCAAATATGAACGATTTGTCTCTCCAGATGTTTAGTCCAAGACTCCAGTTTTCTCAGTGTAATAATTTTGAAAACATTTATAAAAAAAAATTTCCCATTTAACTTTTTTTAAATATGAAAGTTACAATTAATAATATATTTATAGGTACCCAATGGGAAAAAACCATTGGCGCATTAATGGCCCAATAATGGGAGCCACCATTCCATTATTGTCCCATTATTGGCACTCAATAATGAACCACTATTGGTAAAATCGTGGGATGTCCACGCCGATGCCAATAATTGGCAAACCATTATTGCCACATTATTGGCTGCCATTAAAAAAACCAATAATAAAAAAAAAATTTTTTATTAAATTTTATTAAATAATAAATTTATTTATTTAATAATTATTTTATTTATTATTATTAAAAATATTAATTTTTTAAATTAATTATTTTATAGAAATGGTTATTATTTTTTATCCCATCGAAATGTGAATAACCCTTTCGTTCAGAGTCTAAAAATTATTTACCTCACATCCATCAGTGCAAAAATAGGAGAGGACGGGCAGAATAAAATTCCACAAATATTCGTGAGTATGCTGCCTCCTTATCAAGAAGGCTAGAGACAGGAGGTGAAACTTCGGTAGTGGGGATGAGTCAAGAGCCTTCCTTTAACCAGGCGTTTTTCGTTTCGAAAAGTCGCCGGCGCGGTGCTGCTGCACATCACTCACACATTCAAATTCTTGAATACCGTGTTTCACATGTGCACTGTAAAAAAAATTTTCTGTAGATTTACAGTTTTTTACAGGAATTTGTAAAATACCACCTTTGAAAGTAGCGAATTTACAATCCCTTTAGTAAAATTACTACTTTTAGCGTATGTCAATTTTACAATTTTCTGTAAATTTACTACTATGAAAGTAGGTAATAATCAGTAATATTTTTGTCCTTTTATTACCTACTTTCATAGTAGTAAATTTACAGAAAATTGTAAAATTGACGCGCTGAAAGTAGTAATTTTACTAAAGGGATTGTAAATTCGCTACTTTTAAAGATGTTATTTTACGAATTCCTGTTAAAAACTGTAAATCTACAGAGAATTTTTTTTACAGTGTGTATGATATGATTTTAATTTGAGGTTAACTTTAAAGTGCAATCGAGACACAATGTGTGTCATAACGGATATATATAGAAATAATGTGAGTGATTATTAAATTAAGTGTTATTCAAATAATTAAAAATTTCGAAAACGTGCTGTGTGAAAAGTTGTAACAAGAAGAAAGATAAACACAGCACTATGACTATTACTTTTTGTTAACTTTTAATACACTTCATGCTATAGTTTCCACATTTTTTTGATTTAAAAACTTTTTTTTAATAACTAAAAGATGTTTGAAAATATAAACACTTATATTTCATATTGTATTTGTATAGAATATATTTTCCTGTGTTTACGTGTGTAGCTGCACAGAAATCCGTGTGGTCTATTGCGGCGAAAACTTTTTTTGAAAGTAAACGCCTTACCATACATCAGCTGAGCGACTCAGCATTGCCATACCCCCACTACCGAAGTTTTACCTCCAGTCTCTAGTCTTCTTGCTTCTTATATACTTTTCAAGTTCCGTGTTAGTTGCGAGAGATTTTTAAGCAACACCTCCTATGGGGCGTTGAGCGAACTACATACTTACTACATGATAATTTCTGCAGCGTCGGTAAGTTTTTTTTTTTTAAATGACTTCAGACTTAAGGCGCTTGTACACCTCACCGATTCCGAGTATGTCCCCGTCGTGCAAGCAGTTTTCCAAGATGGAATGAGTTTTCTAACCAAGAAAACCAAGTTAGAAAATTGTTTGCATGGCGGGATAATTTAAAAATATAAGTAATGATCAGTGATTAGTGAAAGATGTGTAATAGTAAAATGTAAATAAAATGGATTTTTTGAATAAAACTTAAGTAAAATACATTTGTTATAAATTATTTTAATAAAGCAGTGAAAATGTAATGAGAAATATCTTTAAAAAAAGTAAAAGTTGTGATTAAGTCGATGTTTGCAGAAAAGGTAATACTTGGAGTTAAAAATTTTTGCAGTTTTCCATTCTTCATTTAAAACATATATAAATATCGAAAACAAACGATTTAACATATATTTTTTATAAAAAAAATAAAAATATATTAGCTTTTCTGCAAACATCGACTTAATCACAACTTTTACTTTTTTAAAGATATTTCTCATTACATTTTCACTGCTTTATTAAAATAATTTATAACAAATGTATTTTACTTAAGTTTTATTCAAAAAATCCATTTTATTCACATTTTACTATTACACATCTTTCACTAATCACTGATCATTATTTATATTTTTAAATTATCCCGCCATGCAAACAATTTTCTAACTTGGTTTTCTTGGTTAGAAAACTCATTCCATCTTGGAAAACTGCTTGCACGACGGGGACATACTCGGAATCGGTGAGGTGTACAAGCGCCTTTACTGTCAGATCACACACTCTTATATACCAACTTGTTTTTGCGTTTCTACAGAACGACTTTGAGGTTAGGAGTACTCGCATTTGCCTGGACCACCCGTCTAATGGGTTTTCTCGCCAGTGGAGAGGGAAACTGTAGAAAACCTCTCCGAGTACAACCGGTTTATCGACAGTCGAATTCTAATGGTGTGAACCGGACAATAATCGACGGTGCACATCATTATACTTCCACGTCAAACCTCCCGCTCAAATTATCTCACGTGCCGGAAAAATCCCAGGCTAATGGGCGCGAACCAAGTACCCTTGGTCCGCCCACCGAGCCAGGCATTTATCCAGCCGAGCTAATCTGTCGGTGCGTCGGTAAGTAATTGTATGTAGTTCGCTCAACGCTCCGTAGGAGGTGTTGTTTCAAACTCTCTCGCAACTAACATGAAACTTGAAAAGTGTATAAGGAGGCAGCATTCTCACGAATATTTGCGGAATTTTATTCTGCCCGTCCTCTCCTATTTTTGCACTGATGGATGTAAGGGAAATAATTTTTAGACTCTGAACGAAAGGGTTATTCACATTTCGATGTGATAGAAAATAATAACCATTTCTATAAAAGAATTAATTAAAAAAATAATAATAATAAATAAAATAATTATTAGATAAATAAATTTATTATTTAATAAAATTTAATAAAAATTTTTTTTTATTATTGGTTTTTTTAATGGCAGCCAATAATGTGGCAATAATGGTTTGCCAATTATTGCGGCATCGGCGTGGACATCCCACGATTTTACCATTAGTGGTCCATTATTGGGTGCCAATAATAAACCTAAAGAAAACCAATGGCTTCCAATATTGGGCCATTAATGCACCAATGGTAGACTAATGGCTATTTCCCATAGGGATACTAAATAAATATAAATATTTATTTATCAATTGATAACTTAATGTTAATTATTATTACTATTTGAAACAATTATTATAATTATAATTATTATAATATTATTTAATTAAGTGAACACGGTAATAAATAAAGATAAACTGAATATTGAGTAAAGATTGATTCAAGCTTGAATCAAGATTAGATGTTCGAGCTTCACACATAAAGATTGACCGAGTCTTAAATCGAGCATGGGACGCGCATTGGGCCCAATGTTGAACCAATATTGAACTAATATTGAGTGACAGTGATGTAAAGACTGCTTCTACTGTGGGTTACCCACACTGAGCGTTCAAGACTCAATCAAGGTTTAATTTATCGTCAGCATTGGTCTTTCGCGCCTAGGAAACGGCTGCCTTTATACCCTTGTTGCTTAATATACTATTTCTTACTTCATATTTCAAATTCTTATCTTCTTATTTTTCAAAAACCAAAAAAGTTAAGAAGAAGAAATCGAAAAAAAATTAAAAAAAACAAAGAGCAACATTTCAATAACTGCAATGCTTTCTCAAAATGTCTTTTTTTTGAAAAAATTTATTTTTTTCAAGAAAAAAAGAAATGGACATAAATTAAGAATCCAATCTTTTATATATATATATATATATATATATATATATATATATATATATATATATATATATATATATATATATATATATATCTTCACTGGTAAATTGAAAAATTTTGCTTTCAAGGGTTGAATTGCATTAACGAAAAATTTATTTCCTGCGAAAAAGAGGTCGCCTCTATTATCTTCTTAATGGAAATGTTGGCGTTGCCTTTTGTGATCCACAACCCTTTTTTTGCAAACTCTCCTCGAAAGTTGATCACTTTATCGCATCTGGTGTGGAGAGAGCGAGGACTTTGCTTCCTTGTCCAATTACCGTACATTCATCTTTCTTTGCGGTTTGCGGTCGTATATAGCTATACTGACTGCGTATTTATACCGAAACTTTAAACTTCGAATTTTTCAAATTCAAAAGCAGTCGAATGTATTTAGTACGCGCGCTTTAAACAAAAAGAATAATTACAGCAGTAATTGTCACAAAATTTATAGAAAATTTTGTAATTATCGCATTTTTATGCCACAAATAATGAATGTAATGCGCAGGTGTTCGATAAACGTAATGTTGCAATTATCGAAACTTATCCTTTTTATTCATGTATTTTATTTATATAAAAAGTATTTTTGTTATTTTAGAAAGTCATACTAGGAAATAAATGAAGTCGAGCCAGTTAGCCATTTGGAAAATTTAGATCCTTATCATTTAACAATTTATAATATTGAACAAGAGTCGATTGGCTTTCGGAAATTTTGCAAACTCGTTAATTTATTGTCCAAGGAGTAAAAGAATGTTTTTTTTAATATTTATTTATAATTTTTACAGTGAGTTATAGTAATCAATGCTGCCAGATTAAAACGACAAATCGTCAACGGGGCTGCCACAGGTCAGGGAAAAGTCAAGGATTTTTATTAAAAATACTCGAAAAAATTCTTTTTTATTTGCCTCATAAACTGTTCATTGAATTTTAAAAGGAGTTGCGTTTACAATTATCATAAATAAATCAACTTCAAAAGGTTTTAATTTGAAATTTTATAAAATATCAATTTTAAATGCATTTAATTAGAAATACCATTTAATTGATTTAAATAAAAATTATTTGATTCAAGTACATATTTATTTTATAATAGACAAGTAATCAGTTGTTTGGAGCAAAAAAATTTTTTTTCAGTGCATTTTAGGCAAGAATTACATTATTTAAAAACATTTTTAATAACATTCTTGATATGAATTAAGTTATTTTCAAAAACTTTAATAAAACATTTTTTGAAAGAATTCAATTATTTTTATAAACAGTAAAATTCATCGTAGGAATTAAATTATTTTCAAAACAATTTTAATAAATCTTCACGAAAAGATTCAATTATAATTTAAAAATTTTTTTAATAAAATTATTGATAAGAATTAAATTATTTTCAGATATCTTAATAACATTATTTGGAGGAATTTGATTTTCTTTATAAATAATAATATTTTTTGCGAGAATTAAATTATTTTCAATATACAATTTTAATTAAATTTTTTCAAAGGAATTCAATTATTTAAAATATTGTTAGAAAACATAAAGAAAATGACCACTCCGAGACTTCGACTCGGAATGCTCAATTTCTTCATGTTTTATAA
This sequence comes from Leptopilina syphax, assembly GCA_032872505.1. Lineage (NCBI taxonomy): Eukaryota > Metazoa > Arthropoda > Insecta > Hymenoptera > Figitidae > Leptopilina > Leptopilina syphax. The sequence goes on along the minus strand of CM065469.1, from coordinate 24,575,419 downwards.
TAATTGAAGATGAAATTCTGCAATGAGTTTTATTATTTATGAAAATAATTAAATGTTTACGTAGAATTTTATTAAATTTGCTGAGAATTTCATTAAAATTTTTGAAAATAATTGAATTCTGGAGAAGAGTTTTTCTTATTTATACAGATAGTTGAAATTTCGAAGAGAAATGTTTAAATTTTTTTTTAAATAATTGAATATTTGACAAGAATTTTATTAAAATTTTTGAAAATAATTGAATTTCAGAGAAGAATTTTATTATTCATAAAGATAATTGAAATTTTGACTATTTTTAAAAAATTTTTGAATATAATTGAATCTCTGCGAAAAATTTTATTACTTTTAAAAATAATTGAATTCCTAAAAAGAATTTTATTATTTATGAAAATAATTAATTATTTGCGTAGAATTTTATTAAAATTTTTTTTTTTTTATTAAAAAAGAAGAATTTAGTAATTTTCAGTGAATTAATTTTAAAATTCAAATCATTTAAAAAGAAAATTTATTAAAAACCTTAAGAAGCAACCAAAAACTATCTTCAAACTGTGAACAGATTCAAACGCAACAATATTAATTTATTTATCATATTTTACAAAAAATTGTGACTAAAATGTGAAGAAATTTTTTTAACTAGTCTAAAGATTTCTGAAGATAAATAAGAAAAGTTTGAAGATTTGTCGTTTTAATGTTTAATCATCTGATTCCACCTCTAAGAAAAGGGGAGAAACTTGGGTTTTAAAGAATAAGTTTACCTCAAACAATAAATAAATTTTTTCTCCTTATCATCTCATTAAACTGTAAATAAATCGAAAACCGGTTAATACTTTCAACTTCAAGTTTGATAGGAAATTATAAAATCACCGATGGAAATTTGAAAGATCTTTATCGTGAAATAAATGACAGAATATGATGTGATTTTCCAGAGAAAAATGAAAGAAAATAAAAAAATAAATACGAAATAAGTTAATTTTACAGGGCGATGAGAGTGCAATTACAGCACTGAAGTTTTTTTTCCGAAATTTGCATATACTTTTTTTTCGCAGCGAAGCTCACTTATGCAAATCTCAGCAAACGTTGTATATATAATACTCTGTTCACGCCATAAGGCAATATCTCAATGAACAATGTCACGCTACAAAAATCTCGTACAACTTGGGAATATTATAGGCGCACATACAACAAACGGATAATGCAAACTTGATGTATGCATGTATGTATTTTGTATGTAAACTCGCGCCATGTCGCATGACAGAAGAGTAATTATTATAAAACCCGAAGCGAAAAACAGATGCGTCGCAAATTATGAAACCGCGATCGCAAAGCGCGCAAAGTGTATATGGTGTTTTAAGTCGTGTCGCTTTAACTTTTCAAAAGATAAAACGGCGAATCAAAGTTCGCAGAACCAACAACTGTCACGTGCTTTCATATGTAACATGCATTTCCTCCCCAGAAGTTGCATTAAACACGTTAGAAACTAATTACTTTATATTTAGATCAGTGTGCTTGCAATGCAAAAAGTATAAGTAGAAATTAAATCAATTTTTTCTCGTTTCCTCATTCCGAAATTATTGTTCGCTTTTTTGAAAATAAGTTTTCAGGAAATGGGAAAAAATGAACATCTTTTTACCATCCTCTTTTGTTTTTTAAAGAGAATTTTTGTGTTTTTTCTACTAAGACAGGGCTCGAAGCAGTGAAAGTATTTAAAAATACGGACTTTACGGACCAATTATTACTGAGAAAAATATAACCATCAGTCCGAGTCTCATAAAAGAACATTTTACTTAAAACTAATAAATTAAATTTTTTTATAATAATTAAAGTTGTCCCAGTGATAAAATCATTATTTTATATTATAAGAATATTGTACTTCTTCAAAAATATTTTCATCATTTCAATTAAATTATTATTTTCAAGAATTTTAAACCAAAATTCTTCTTTCATCAATCAATTATTTTTAATAATTTTTAAAAAAGTTCTTTGACAATTTTCGAATCCATTTGTTTACAATATTCAATTTTTAGACGTCTCAATTATTCGTAAATTCTTCAATTAAATATATATTATTAGAAAATAAAAACTTCAGATAATTTAAAAAAAAATCCGCAATTAAACTTTTTCAAAAAAATTAATTTCAAAATTCAATTATTTCTTAAAATTTACGCTATATTACTTTTAATATTCAATTATTATCTAAAATTTTAACTAAAATACATTTTTAAATAAATTTTTATTAAAAAATTCTACTAGAATTCAATTATTTAAATACAAAAATATATAATTTATTAAATAATTGAATGTTTTAAAAAATTTAATTTTTATAAATGAATTTCTCTAAAATTCTCCAAATTATATCGTACAATTTACCAACTATTCGTCCTTTTTCTATCAAATTACAGACATTTAGGACCTTTTTTCAAAGAAACTGACTTTTACTTTTATTTTTTTTATTATTAGGGTAGGGTGGGGCATTACTATTCGCGGGGCGAAACTATTCCATAGTCCTGGAGAGAAAACTATTCATCCGATTGAAGTCCCTTTTACACTGTATACTTTTCATGTGAAATGAACATTGTACGCCACATTTGAGCTTCTGGCGCCATCTATCATAAGAGTTAAGTACTCAAATGTGATTTTGATATACTCGCTTACTTGTTTTCACTCAATTAGTCTGTCATTGTAAATAGTGATAAACGGTCGGAAAAATTATCGGAAAAATTATTTCTAAAGTCAAATTTAGTGCTGAACACGAATATCATAATGGATTTTTTATATTTTATTGTTCAAAAATTTTACAAGTGTTTTTTCAAAAAATGTGCGTTTGGGGCGAAACTATTCGCCCACTGATGACAGCGAAAACTACGAAACACTGTATTTTTTTGTGTGCTTGTTTTTAGGTTAGAATGGTAAGAAATTAGAAGAGAAAAACTCCTCCAATTTACAAATTAATTTATATATATTTTTAGTATTATATCATTAATAGCTGCTTGAATAGTTTCGCCCCTCGTTTTTTTTCGACATAAAAAAAAATTTCGTAAAATCGCTGTAGTTCGGAGCAGAATCCAGTTACAGCAAAATAATACATGGCAAAATTGTAGCTAAGAAGTCAAGTTTTCAAACGGTCCTAAGCATTCTTTATTTTTTTTTAAATACATTTTTTAGACTCAAAAATCGAAACAGGAATAGTAATGCCCCACCCTACCCTATACCTTTACGGGATTTACGGACCTAGTTTGAGCCCTGCCTGCTAAGAAAGAAATGAATTTGAAATGAAAAACAGTCAAAAATTGATAGAAAAGGAAAAAAATTGTATTGTATAAAATTGAATTAAATTAAATTAAAAATAAAAATAAATATTTGTAATACTTTCAACAAATACAATCAAAGTATATAATATGCATAAACTCATTCTACTTGATCGGAAGCTATAACGGATAATATCAGTATATAGACACAGATTTCACAGAGAAAATCGTGTGAAAGTTGAATCTTTGACCTTCGACACTGACTAAGAAGAGGATATATACCCGACATTTTTCACTTGTTTTCTCACATTCGCAATTTTTTTTCATTCCATCGGAAAATCTGTGCCAAGTGTATAAATATTCAAAGATCATATCATTAAAAGAAAGAAAATAGAATTTTCAGCGAATCATTACCCCCGATGATTTCACCAATTAGCTATATGAATTGCAGATATTAATCTCCAGGTTTGATTCAACGGTGAAAACATATTCTTCGACAGTCAAATGATCGTTGCTCTTGAAAAATGGTATCATTCGCAAAGATACATTGCACTGCAGAAGGAATTTTTGTTCTCCATACAAAGAATTTTATTCACCTTCATAAACTTTTTTGCTTCAATAATTTTGTCTTGCTTCCATAATATTTTTTGCTTTAATAATTTTTTTGAAATTTAATAATTATTCTTTTTGAATTAACAAACTTTTTTCTTTAATAAATTTTTATGCTTTAATACACTTTGTTTTTGCTTGAAATAAAATAACTTAAATCGAGAATAAATTATTTACTTAATAAATTATTAACCAAATAGTAAATTTATGACCAAACGATAAATTATTATCGTCTAAACAATACATACATTATCAACTAAATAAAAATTAAACGAGAAAATAAAAAATAGTTCAACGATTAGCAACGGTCTTAAAAGCCTCCAACGACCTTAAACATTTCTCCTTGCCTTCAAGTCTGATTTCGAAGAAATTTAGCATGTTTAATGACCATATTCACCTGTGGAAGTAAGGCAAATCGTTAATAACGACGCAAAGTGAACATTACTAATTGATTCCGACCACTATTACTATTGAATAATCTTATCGACACAATTGGCATTCAGAAGGCTGCGCACTTGATTTTTATCACCTCTTATACTCGACTTTTACCTATCGGCCTTTGTTTCTAGTTTATTGCCCCATAATTAAATTAGAGATTAACCTTATACGTCTTCTAATTAAGCTTCGATAAGAAATCTAATTTATTACTTGATTAAACTCTGTCTACTTAGTCATTTTTTTATCTCTTATTTATTATTCACCCGGGAAACTGTTTATTTATATAGAATATTTTCATAACACAAGTTTAACATAATTATAGATCTATGTGACGGGAAAATTAATAATTAAATAAATAGTTAGAAAAACGATATTTATATTTATTTAATAGCGAGTTTAAAAATACACTTGTCTTTACGAAGCGGAGTGCAGAAAAAACCGTGCTGCACGTATGCAAGTCAAAGTGAATCTGTCCTTTTGGTACCTGCTTTTGGGGAAAGTCAAGCTATTTGTCTATTGTTACGTAAGGAATGCAGTCAGGACCAGTTTGTAGGGGAAGTATTTCCTGTGATAGTCTGTTACTAGTTTTAGAAAAGAGAAAACGTAGCCCCGTGTTACACCTCCCACCATAGATTGAACTTAGTCTCTAAGTTCGCAAAGTATAAGTTTTTTTTCGTACAATTAATACGTCGCTTATTCATACTTTTTTTTACAAAATAATTTGATACATAGATTAGCTATTAGTTTACAAAGTATGTCGCAGAATCCTAATTTATACATGAATACAAAAGCTTGTAGATCGTAGATTTGTTTACAAGTTAAAAAACCCTTTTCAGTGTTTATTAGGAGATTTTATTAGGTAAAGATAAAAATTTGGACTATGTGAAAAAATTGTAAATCTTCATGTTGTGAGGCTATGAATTAAAAATTTAATAATTATATATTTTTAATCTATCTGCATGGATAACTGATCGATTGTTATTAAAGCATATTTCATAATTATTATTTGGGAGATTTTTAATAATTACTGCAGGCCCTTTCCAATCAGGACTCAATTTATGTTCTTTTGTATTTTCTATCATTACAAGGTCACCAGGGTCGAATAAACGCTGAGGTAATACAATTCTTGCGTCTTGAGTTCTTTTGTATTTTGCCTTTGACTTTTCGATCCTTGCTTGAGCCTTCTGAATATACCTTTCGTGTCTTTCCTGCCATAACCTTACCAATTCGGGGCGCATGATTATTCCTCAAATTTCAATTTCCTAATGTTCAAAACATCAAAATTCTTATCATCGAAACATCATTTCGCATAATTTTCAGTTTTTGAAATTTCATTCAACATAATTTTTAATTTATCGATTTATTCTTTATCATTATTGAAATAGTCGAATTGTTTTTTAATATAATTTTTAATATGTCGAAAATTTTTTTGACATACATTTTGTTTTTCCGAATGACTATTTGTCATAATTATTAATCCACCGAATTGCCATTTGACATAATTTTCAAACCTTCGAAATAGAAAATATTATATTACATAACTTTCATTTATCAAAACTTTATTTGTCATAATGTTCATTACTCGAATTATCAAGTGACATAAAACGCATTTACTCGAATTCTTATGAGACATAACCTTTAAATCTACGAAATGTCATATTTCAGAAATTTTAATTTATAGAAATTTTATTTGTCATAATTTTCATTTATTCGAATAACCATTTAACATAAAATTTATTTGTCCGAAATTCAATTTGACATAATTTTCAAACATCCGAATTACTTTTTAACCTATAATGCAAGTCACAAAAAGTTCATTTGTCCTAAAAATAACAATAGAAATGAGAAAAATATTTGAAAATTTCATTGTTATTTTTAGGACAAATGAACTTTCTGTGACTTGCATTAAAGGTTAAAAAGTAATTCGGATGTTTGAAAATTATGTCAAATTGAATTTCGGACAAATAAATTTTATGTTAAATGGTTATTCAAATAAATGAAAATTATGACAAATGAAATTTCTATAAATTAAAATTTCTGAAATATGACATTTCGTAGATTTAAAGGTAATGACTCCTAAGAATTCGAGTAAATGCGTTTTATGTCACTTGATAATTCGAGTAATGAACATTATGACAAATAAAATTTCGATAAATAAAATTTCTTAAATATGACATTTCGAAGATTTGAAGGTTATGTCACATGAGAATTCGAGTAAATGCGCTTTATGTCACTTGATAATTCGAGTAAATGAACATTATGACAAATAACATTTTGATAAATGAAAGTTATGTAATATAATATTTCGAAGGTTTGAAAATTATGTCAAATGGCAATTCGGAGGATTAATAATTATGACAAATAGTCATTCGGAAAAACAAAATGTATGTCAAAAAATTTTCGACCCCAGTAGCACGTAATATTACAGCGATATTGGGAACATTGCCTTAACATTACCAATATTGCCTCAATGTTGTGGCATATTGCTGGAATGTTCCCAATATTACGTGCTACTTGGGGACATATTAAAAATTATATTCAAAACCAATTCGACTATTTCAATAATGATAAAAAATAAATCGATAAATTAAAAATAATGTTGAATGAAATTTTAAAAACTGAAAACTATGCGAAATGATGTTTCGATGATAAGAATTTCGATGTTTTGAACATTAGGAAATTGAAATTTGAGGAATAATCATGCGCCCCAAATTGGTAAGGTTATGGCAGGAAAGACACTATTTAGAAGGTGTTTGATAGCAAAAGGAAGTATTAAAACATGTAAAATGGATGTTTAGAGAATAGATTTTAGCAAATATTGCAAGAGTTACCTAATATTGAAATCATCGAAGAAAAGCAAAATTCCAACTTAAATACACTAGTACCATCACCTGCCGGAAACGGAGCTACCTTAGGAGTTCCAACACAAACTTTAATTTAAGAAAGCAAAGGTAATGATGACCAAGATGTTCTCGATCCAACTTCACCAATACCCGTGAACAACGAAATAATTCAGGAATTCTACAGATGGTCTGCAAATAAGACGGATACCCGTGAAATTGAAAAGCCTAATGCCATTGGAAAACTGTGGAAAAAATTCACAAAGAGAGAGACTAATGATCCAGATATTATTATCCTACCTCAATACTCTGACAAAGATTGGATTAATTCACTAATCAACATCGCCGAATGGACTATATCAAAAAAATTGACTATTCTCCGCTTACACTTCGACGATCCAACTATTACTTCAATTGAGCGTATAAAACTTTAGACATTGATAACATCCCTGTCAGATTTGGATTTACTATATGTCCACTTTTAAAGTGGACAAATGGTAGACATATAGTAGACATACGGTAAAAGTGGAAATAAACTATTTAGAAGGTGTTTGATAGCAAAAGGAAGTGTCAAATATGTAAAATGGATGTTTAGAGAATAGATTTTAGCTAATATTGCAATAAATAAATCTCTAAATAATTAATAATTACTTGAAATTCCTGACAGATTCGATAAACATAAATGTATAGGTGGTTAGACTTTAAATAGTAGAAAAAAGTTCATCAAAAAAACTAAAAATGTTAGAAAAAGCTCTTATAATTAATAAATTAACTATTCTACAGTCGATTTATTCATTAATTAAGTTGAATTAAATCGTAAATTGTTCCATTATTAATGATAAATATGCGAACTGTGAGACCTGTCAATGTATTGGTAACATGCGTGATACTTGTAGCAGACTACGATTCACTACGATCATATTCTGAACGGCGGAACGAAAGGAACTGATTTGGATAAACGCGCGAAGTTTCAAAATGATGTGTAAATATAGTAAACATTGAAAAAAATGCTTTCTTTGATTTAAGAGATATGACTAATAAAACATATCTTTTACCTTTAGAAAACGTTTTTTTACAACAATGTGATCAAAAGTTAGAAATTTAGCAAAACTTTTTCGATTATTAAAATAAATGAATTTATTTAAATAAATATTATTTAAAGCTAAAAATCAGTATCTTACTTAGAAAAATAAATTTGAATAAAAATTTTTTTAAACAATTTCATGTAAAACATAAATAACATGAACAATTAATTTGGATTGAAAATTAATTATTATTATATTTAGTAGAATATAAAAAATAAAAAAGCAGAAAACAAATAGAAATAATGCTACAATCAATTATACTAAGAAAGATAAAATAGACAATATTTTCCCGTTTTTCTAAAATAATTAGAAAATTTACTTTTCAGACCAATTAAAATGAGATTCTAACTCCTCCTACCTTAAGAAAGCAATTTTTTTATTCGTTGGTTCAACAGTACAAAAATGGGAGAAAATATTTAATTTTTAAAAAGTTACATTTAGTCTTAACTCATTAAGAAAAAAAAGACTTCTGGCCAATAAAAATAAGCTCCTCCTATTTTCAAAGTGCAATTTTTTATTTGTTGGTTGAGTTAAAGAAAATGTAGAAAGTAATTAATATTTGAAAAATAACACATATATTACCAATCCCCAAAGAAAAAATGGATGATTTAGACCAATAAAAATAATAAACAAACTCCTCCCATTTTCAAAATCAATTTGTCTATTTGTTGGTTGAGTAAAACAAAATGGAGAAAAAATTAATATTTTAAACATAAATCATATAATTCCAACCCCCAAAAAGAAAAATAGATGATTTAGACCAATTAAAATAAAGTTTAAACTCCTCCTTCTTAAAGAAAAATGTTTTTTATTTGTGGCTTCAATAGAACAAAATGGAGAAATTATTAATATTTAAAAAATATAAAATTTAGTCCCAACCCCCAAAAGATAAAATGGATGTTTAAGACCAATTAAATTAAAATTTAAACTCCTCCCTTTTAATAAAAACTATTTTTCATTTGTGGTTTCAAAAGAACGAAATGGAGAAAATATTAAACTTTAAAAAATATAAGTCTCAACCTCTCACGAAAAGAAACTGCTATTAGCCAATAAAAATATCAAACTCCTAAATTTTTATTTCGTTCTTTTGAAACCACGAATGAAAAATAGTTTTTATTAAAAGGGAGGAGTTTAAATTTTAATTTAATTGGTCCTTAACATCCATTTTATCTTTTGGGGGTTGGGACTAAATTTTATATTTTTTAAATATTAATAATTTCTCCATTTTGTTCTATTGCAGCCACAAATAAAAAATATTTTTCTTTAAGAAGGAGGAGTTTAAACTTTATTTTAATTGGTCTAAATCATCCATTTTTCTTTTTGGGGTTGGAATTATATGATTTATGTTTTAAATATTAATTTTTTCTCCATTTTGTTTAACTCGACCAACAAATAGACAAATTGATTTTGAAAATGGGAGGAGTTTGTTTATTATTTTTATTGGTCTAAATCATCCATTTTTTCTTTGGGGGTTGGTAATATATAATTGTTTAAAAAATTTTATTCAAATTTATTTTCGTAAGTAAGATACTGATTTTTCGCTTTAAATAATATTTATTTAAATAAATTTATTTATTTTAATAATCGAAAAAGTTTTGCTAAATTTCTAATTTTTGATCACATTGTTGTAAAAAAACGTTTTCTAAAGGTAAAAGATTAGTACATTGCGTAACAAGTTTGAACTAGCGGCCGTTTTGGAACGAGCGCTAAGTTTTCGTAACTCGTCTCCGGTGAGGGAGAAACATGTACATAAGATTCGGAACACAAAACCACTGTCAAACGTACTTACTAGCTGATAGCGCGGGGGGGTTCGGGGGGTCTCCTCCCGACGGGGTCCAGGGGCGGAGCCCCGGTCAGGGGGTTCGGGGGACGAAGCCCCCCGACTGCAAAAAAACCAACTCAAAAGAATAATAATAATATTCGACATTTCAAAGAATCGCATTTTATAATACCTGAAGCCGCCGGACGCGTCAGGGGGCGAAGCCCCCCGAAACCAAGTCGTGTACTTCGACGTATTATAAAAATAATATCATTATCATTAAAGAATAAAAACAGAATTTTTCACACGAGTGATCGCGAAAAGGAGGTTAGAAACTTTCAGTATTTGACAGATACTGTGTTGCTGCTGTAAGACACGGTAAATGTAGTTAACTGAACGAAAATATAATCATGTCTCTTCTAGACGAAATTGCAACTACTCGAGCGTTACAAAAATACTCGAACAAGCACAAACAAAGCTCTTTTTTGAACTGAACTGTCATTCGCAGTATTTTCGTAACTACGTTCTAAAAAGAATAACTTTACATTGGCCTACGGAGAGACAAATAACGCCATTTTTATGATTGAGTTATGAAAATGTTTTATTAGTCATATCTCTTAAATCAAAGAAAGCATTTTTTTCAATGTTTACTATATTTACACATCATTTTGAAACTTCGCGCGTTTATCCAAATCAGTTCCTTTCGTTCCGCCGTTCAGAATATGATCGTAGTGAATCGTAGTCTGTTACAAGTATCACGCATGTTACCAATGCATTGACAGGTCTCACAGTTCGCATATTTATCATTAATAATGGAACAATTTACGATTTAATTCAACTTAATTAATGAATAAATCGACTGTAGAATAGTTAATTTATTAATTATAAGAGCTTTTTCTAACATTTTTAGTTTTTTTGATGAACTTTTTTCTACTATTTAAAGTCTAACCACCTATACATTTATGTTTATCGAATCTGTCAGGAATTTCAAGTAAATATAAATTATTTAGAGATTTATTTATTGCAATATTAGCTAAAATCTATTCTCTAAACATCCATTTTACATATTTGACACTTCCTTTTGCTATCAAACACCTTCACTGCAAAAACTGGTATCTCACTCGTGTCTTAAAATGAGTTTCTTTAAGTGTTTAAACCATTGAGGTACAAAATATGTTTTATATTGAGACATTTAATTACATCTTGTGTCTCATTTTAAGACATTAAAGGTAACTCAATGCGTATAAGACACGTAAAACGTCTTCTTAGTGTGAGACGGATACTCGAAACACATTTCGTGTCTCAAAATGCATTGCTAAATGTGTAAGACACTTTGAAACGTCTTAAAATGAGACACATATCTGTTTCAAATATGTGGACTAAGACATCTTATGTGTTTCAAATATGGGACAAAACGTCTCAAAATGAGACACTTGTTTTTGCAGTGTTCTAAATAGTTTATTTCCACTTTTACCGTATGTCTACTATATGTTTACCATTTGTCCACTTTAAAAGTGGACATATAGTAAATCCAAATCTGGCAGGGATGTTATCAATGTCTAAAGTTTTATACGCTCAATTGAAGTAATAGTTGGATCGTCGAAGTGTAAGCGGAGAATAGTCAATTTTTTTGATATAGTCCATTCGGCGATGTTGATTAGTGAATTAATCCAATCTTTGTCAGAGTATTGAGGTAGGATAATAATATCTGGATCATTAGTCTCTCTCTTTGTGAATTTTTTCCACAGTTTTCCAATGGCATTAGGCTTTTCAATTTCACGGGTATCCGTCTTATTTGCAGACCATCTGTAGAATTCCTGAATTATTTCGTTGTTCACGGGTATTGGTGAAGTTGGATCGAGAACATCTTGGTCATCTAATGATGACCAAAGCAAAGGTAATCCTTTGCTTTCTTCAATAAGTGGAATTAAAGTTTGTGTTGGAACTCCTAAGGTAGCTCCGTTTCCGGCAGGTGATGGTACTAGTGTATTTAAGTTGGAATTTTGCTTTTCTTCGATGATTTCAATATCAGGTAACTCTGATTCTAAGTCAAATTTAGCTTCTGTATTTCTTTGTTCTTCCTTTAGTTCGTGTACTGCTTGAACTCGGGATAAAGCGTCGGCAGCAGTATTTTCTGAACCTTTCTTGTATTCGACTTCGTAGTCATATTCTTCCATTTTAATTCTCCATCTCATCAATCTGGGTGATGGATCTTTAACGTTAAATAGCCACTTTAATGCTTGATGGTCGGTGAGGATTTTGAATTTTCTACCTAGCAAGTATTGCCTAAGTCTTTTAGTCGCCCATACTATTGCCAACAACTCCTTTTCAGTTGTAGTATAATTTACTTCGGGTGCATTGAGAGTACGCGATATGTAATAAAAGGGATGACCTTCTTGGGATTAAATGGCTCCTAGTCAATATTTTATAAATTTACGGTAGTATCTAGAAAGTCCTAAAAATTATTTAACGTTAGTAACACTTTTAGGTTTTGGAAAATTTAAGACAGCGTCAATTTTCTTTAGATTGGGTTTGACTCCATCGGCAGTTATAACATGACCTAAATATTCTAACTCAGGTCTTAAGTATTCGCACTTATCAGGCTGGAGCTTAAGGCCAGTTTGGCGTAATCTCTCGAAGACTGTTACCAAATTTTTGTTGTGTTCTTCTATAGTGGATCCGAAAACTACGATGTCGTCGAGATATACAACACAAATTTTTTGTATCAATCCTTTTAAGGCGTTGTTGATTATTCCCAAGAATGTGGCAGGAGCATTTTTTAGTCCAAAGGGCATGCCTTCAAACTCGAAGTGTCCTTCGGGTGTGGAAAAAGCTGTGAATTTTTTTGAATTTTCTTCCATAGGTATTTGGTGAAATCCAGCACTGAGGTCAAAAGCGTAGAAGAATTTTGGTTTTCCGAGTGTGTCAAGAATGTCTTCTATAACCGGAAGTGGATAAGATTCCTGATCGGTAATTTCATTAATTTTCCGAAAATCTATGACAACTCTCCATTTTTTCTGTCCAGAGGCATCCGCTTTTTTGGGGACCGATTATTAATTATTTTATCTTCTTTCAATATTATTTTGTGAGAGGCAAGGTTTGTTCCTGGAAGAGGGTCTCCGGGCAATCTAAATATGTCGTGATAGGATTGTACTATTTTTTGAATAATATCTTTATAATCCGTTTCAATGTAATCCAATCGGGTATTCTCATTTAAAAGTTGCAATCGTTCTGCTAATTCGCCATGTGTTATTGAATGTAGTTCCTCATTGTCAGGGTTGAATTTAAAAGGTTGATATTCTAATTCGTTAGGATTAATGTGTTTAAATTGTGTCGAATCATTGCAAATAGGAACGGTAATTGTTCTATTGCTTATTGTATAGATAGAATGGGGAACGTGTGGATTATCAAAGATTAAGACGTTACCTTTCTTTTCAAAAACAGGAATTTGAATTAGTTTTATTTGATTTGGAGGTACAATAAATCCGTCATCCACGAGTGGATGTTTTTTATGATTTAGTTTTAGATTAACGTTTGTAAGACTGTAATGGTATTGTTGCATAAATGGTAAACCAAGTATACCATCTTCAGGTAAGGGAAAATTATCGTCGACGATATAAAAAGTGTGGAGTTTATCCAAATATTCAATAGCAGTTTAATGATTTATCATTAATGATCATTTAATGATGATCCTGAGTCCACAAGAAGTCGCAGGGAGTGTTTGAATCCGGTTGGTTGCACGAGGACAGATTGTAATCGTCCTGATATTCGTGTGATTCTATCAATCGTTCTGTCATTTCGTACGGTGTTTGTATCTCGTCGTTTTGCTCCTCTGTTGAGCTTATTTCAACCGTCTGATGTACTCGATTCGGTGGGCGTTTTAATTGGGAATCCAGATGAAAATTTGACTGGTTTCTTTTTTGAAAACGTTGGTTTTCTACGTGTCCATTTTTCTTACAAAAATTACATTGTACATTAGAGGAACGATTCGGATTCGAAATGTTTACTGAATTAAAGAAACGTTTAGGATTTGTTGTATGGTGAGATGTAGAAGGGTTCGTTACACGCAAAGGTTGTCTTGAAATTGTGTTTGACCGCAATCGATGTTTTTCACGTAATCGCGTCTCGACTTCTAATGTTTGTTGCTGAGCTTTTCCTATATTATTCGGTTGTAGCGTCCACATTAAAAATGTGATGTCATCTCTTAAATTCATGACATACTTTTTTATCGCGGAAAATTATTTTAACTACAAAGCTATTTTTCGAGCTGTGGGATTTGCGTGCTCTGCTTGTACCGCATAATTTAACTCGTTTAGGGCTTGTCGAAACCGCACATTATATGTTTGTAGGTTGTCGCTTCCTTGTCGACAATTGTCTAATTTTGCGCGGCAAAGTTCGACTGACAATCCAAGGTTCATATTTTGTCGTAGCGCGGTAAATAAATCTTCGAATGAGTTGATAGGAATGTACCGGATAGCGCGTTTCGCATTTTCGATAATTTTTTTCCGTTATTATAAAATCTAAAAGTAATTCCGGTTGACTGCAACGTTGTTTTGCTTTTTTAACACTATTGATAAAATCTTGAACTCCAATGTCGTCTTGACCATTCAAAATTTCTACCGTACGGATAATGTCCTTGGCGGGTAACAATGTACTAGAAATCGCGTTTGTTTAAGTTGAAAGGGGACCACCGTTTTGTACTCGATGCATGGGGTCCTTTTTTTCGTCTATTGTGTTCTCACTTTCTTGTCTATTTCCTGGAACTTCATTTTCGGTTTCCGTTTCATTTCCCAGTTTTCATTTAACAGCCAATCAGAAACGTTGTAGTGACTTGATATTTAAAGCGGCGGAAGCACAACTAAAAATGCGCCATCTGTGAGAACAAAACGAAATTAGAATGCATGTCGGTAAAAAAGTCTAAACGACTCGCGCCATTTTCTGAGAGTTTCTAACCTTCTTGATGAGATCGCTCGAGTGAAAAATTCTGTTTTTATTATTTTATCATACTTTTTATTGATACGTCTAAGTAGGCGACCAGGTTTCGGGGGGCTTTGCCCCCCGACGCGTCCGGTTTCTTGTTGTATTAGAAAATGCCGTTCTTTGAAATGTCATAAATTATTATTCTTTTGAGTTGATTTTTTTGTAGTCGGGGGGCTCCGCAACCGAACCCCCTGGCCAGAGCTCCGCCCGTTTCCGCCTCGGGCTTCGCCCTCGGCTCCAGCTCGTGTTGCCTGTTGCACTCGCTTCCGATTCGTGGCGCTAACGTCGCCCTTCTATAAACTCCGCTTTCTCGAACTCGTATCATAAAGTACTATAATAGCGAGTTTAAAAATACACTTGTCTTTACGAAGCAGAAAAAACCGTGCTTCACGTATGCAAGTCAAAGTGAATCAGTCCTTTTGGCACCTGCTTTTGGGGAAAGTCAAGCTAATTGTCTATTGTTACGTAAGGAATGCAGTCAGGACCAGTTTGTAGGGGAAGTATTTCCTGTGATAGTCTGTTACTTACTAGTTTTAGAAAAGAGAAAATGCAGCCCCGTGTTACATCTACTTACAAAAATGTTATATATTAGGGACATTCCACGTCAACACAGACAGAGCTCTAAACAAAAATTGCTTTGATGGATTTAAACGTTCTAGGGCTTAAAAGATTTCTACGTTCATGTACTTTAAGATGCCGATGGGCGTTTTTTGAAAAATTCCATTTCCGATGCCAATAGAACTGTCAAAAGTCAAAAGGTCCAAAAATCTCAAAATACTTTTATGAATTAAAAGCAAAAAACGAGGTAAATTATTCTGTAACTCATTCTTTATCAGTTTTTAAGGTTCCCGAATATAAATCTAAAGTTTTTTTTTTAAAATCCAAAATGGCGAATTCAATATGGCGGACAAAATTCAAATTTGATCAGATTCGATTAAAACTTCTTACTCGGGGGGTTTTTAGGGTCGCTGATTACGAATCTAAAGTCACTTTTTAAAAATTCAAAATGGCGGATCCAATATGGCGGAAAAAATTTTCAAATTTGATCCGATTCCCTTAAAACGTGTTACTCGGGGGCTTTTGGGGTCGCAGATTATGAATATGAAGTTACTTAGTGTTTGAGACTTCAAATTCATAATCATATACGCTAAAAACCACCGAGTAACACTTTTTAATTAAATCTGATCAAATTAAAAAATTTGATCCGCCATTTTGAATTTCTACAAAGTAACTTCATATTCATAATCTGCGACCCCAAAAGCCCCCGAGTAACACGTTCTAAGGGAATCGGATCAAATTTGAAGATTTTTTCTGCCATATTGGATCCGCCATTTTGAATTTTTAAAAAGTGACTTCAGATTCGTAATCAGCGACCCTAAAAACCCCCGAGTAACAAGTTTTAATCGAATGTGATCAAATTTGAATTTTGTCCGCCATATTGAATTCGCCATTTGGATTAAAAAAAAAAACTTTAGATTTATATTCGGGAACCCTAAAAACTGATAAAGAATGAGTTACAGAATTATTTACCTCGTTTTTTGCTTTTAATTCATAAAAGTATTTTGAGATTTTTGGACCTTTTGACTTTTGACAGCTCTATTGGCATCGGAAATTGAATTTTGCAAAAAACGCCCATCGGCATCTTAAAGTACATGAACGTAGAAATCTTTTAAGCCCTAGAACGTTTAAATTTATCAAAGTAATTTTTGTTTAGAGCTCTGTCTATGTTGACGTGGAATGTCCCATTAATATTTATATAAATAAATCAAGACACTTACATAATTACGTCTATAAATAATAATATAATGTTGTAAAAATGTAAACAAATAATATGTTTCAAAATTAATTATAATTATTTATAGTTAGGGGAGACCGGGGCGTAATGGCTAAGGGGCGTAATGGATAATTGTAATTTGTTTAAAAACCGTAAATTGTAATAATTTCGCACAATAGACAAGTTATTGTACTTGGTATACTGCAAGTTTGTCGGAAGTTTCATTAATATTTATTCATTATTGTAAGAAATATAGTAGAAAAACTATTTTTGACATACGAAAGTAACTTTTCAAAATTTTCGTTTTTTTCGTTCTATTTTTTTCAAAAATAGCTTTAAAAAAAAACTGAAATGAGGTTTCGATCTTGACACGTTTGTTTTTAAGGGACAATTCGAGATTTTTGATTCACACTTCCGGTATTGTTAAAAATAAGCCAAATATTTGCTGAGTACCCTCGGGGCGTAATGGCTAGTTTTTCCCGGGGCGTGTTGGCTAATGCAATACGCTATGTATAAAAAGCAACCTACCATATCGGCGAAGTGTAGGTTTGTTTTCGCGGTTGCTTGTCACTTATTAGTTTAAGTATGTTTAGGTATTTTTAACAAAATTTTAAAGCATTGGTCTAAAATTTACAAATAGTAGATTTCAAGCTACGATTTTAATGAGAAATTACAAAAAAAATTGAGAGAGTGCCAATATCACAGAATATTATTAAAAAAGCGATAGTTGAAGTATTTCTGAATAAAAATAGCATTCACGGAATACCCAGAAACCTTAATTTACAATATACAATAAGATTGGAAACTGTATATAATAATTAGCAATCATTATTCATTACGCCCCGGGAGTTATCCATTACGCCCCTGCTCGGGCCGTATTTTGGAGCTCTGCATCGCTCCAGAAAAACTGTTGTAGAATAAAAAGTAAGAGTCATATCGGGACGTTTGTAGTCTTAAAAGAAAGCTGAGATACCAGAGTAACTTTTCTGGAAGATAAACATTCAATTAGAACAAAAGTGTCCGAGTAAAACAACAAAGAGTGAAAAGTTAGCCATTACGCCCCGGTCTCCCCTAATGGAGTTCTAATGATGGTAATTTATTAGATATTATTATATTATTATTTACCTACACTGTCTTTAATCTGATTTATAAAATTTTTACCTATCAATCAAATTTACCGATTCGATAGTAAATTTAACCCAATTAGTAAATTTGATAAATAATATAGTAGAAATTACAATAGGTGAGGTGAGACATTCCACGCCAAACCAACATATCGTCAAAATTCACATTTTTTATTTGGATCAAACATTTTTTATCTTTTTGTACTAGTTGAAAAAGCGGTTCATGATTTTTTTCAAATTTTTTTAATCAGCCGTTTACAAGATACGAAATTTTTAAAATTTTACGTTTTGGAAATTTTTTTTTTTTTTTTTGAATGCTCATAACTTCTCTACAAATGTGGATCAATTTTAAATTTGCTTATATGAAAATTGTTTATTTTTTCATGAACTTTTTTAACAATTTTATGAAAAAAAAATTACAAAAATTTTTTACTGCATTTTTAAGAATTTCAAGATTAAAATTTAATTTTTAAATCTGTTTGTATCCTTTAATTAAAAAAAAATTCCAAAAAAACTACTTCCCTTTACGCAAATTTTAAGCCTTATACCGTCGTGGGTATATGATTTTTACTATATTTTCAGAATTTTTTAAAATTATCGAAATTCAGTATTTACTCATTCAGCCGCTGCATTGTGCAACAAACTGATTTTACAGGATTCAGTTTTGCCTAATATCAATTGAAATACGATTCCTTCAAGAGTCTAGTGATACAAAAGAATAAATTTTTTAAAATGTTATTTTATTGTCTTATGAAATTAAATTTTAACCAATTTTTAGTATAGGTATAGATAGCTAATCATAATTATAAGAATCTTTTTTAATCATTTTTTCCAATGAAGCGATACAATCTCATGAGAGATTGACTCCTGGCAAATGTGACCACACTGCAAAAACTGGTATCTCACTCGTGTCTCAAAATGAGTTGTTTTAAGTGTTTAAATCATTGAGATACAAAATCTGTTTTATATTGAGACATTTAATTTCATCTCGTGTCTCATTTTAAAACATTAAAGGTGACTCAATACGTATAAGACACGTAAAACGTCTTCTTACTGTGAGATGGATACTCGAAACACATTTCGTGTCTCAAAATGCAGTGTTAAATGTGTGAGACACTTTGTAACGTCTTAAAATGAGACACATACATGTTTCAAATATGTGGACACAAGACATCTCAAGTGTTTCAAATATGGGACAAAACGTCTCAAAATGAGACACTTGTTTTTGCAGTGCAGTTCGACTTCCGAGCAATTAACAAATTTTGTATAATTTCTGTGTTCTCTTACAATTTGGCAGAAGTGGGATTTGGCGGGTTGACTCGCGGGGTTGATGAAGAGTGCGAATAATTAATTTACTAATCGACTTTCGCAATTCATCGACTACGGATTCGACTGCGGCTACACTCTCAAGTGCTGGCCGAGGACACGGAAAGGTAGTTTTTCCCTTTATTTCAATTTTTGTTTTAATTTATTGTAAGTGTTAATTTATTCTTTTTTTTATTAAATCCATTTTTTTGTATTTCATTTTTATAAAGTTTGGCCGTCTATTTTAATCGGAGTATGACCCTAAAACAAAAATGCTCGTTTGTATAATTTGGATCAACAATGTTGCTTGGAGGTTGAACCACTCACATTGGCAGGATCTTCCTCGAAAGGATCATAGCGTGAGTTTCCGAGGACAATCCGTAAGTTGTTCCTAATGTAATAGAGAAATATTGTTTATGGTGACGAATTTTATGTTTATTTTATTATAAAAATTGGTCTTACATTGTCTGATTAATTTTTAAGAGAGCGAATTAATAGTTGTTAGACGAATTGTGGATGATTTATTATTATTTTAAATTGTTTTCGTTTTCTGTTTTTCTTAATGTATTATTGATGATTTTTATTATTGACTTTTATTTTACAAATTTCTTTATATATTTTTTCGTTTTAAATGTGTGTATGCTCATACAATAATTAATATCGATATTACTTGTATAAATTAATTCCTGACGTCAAGTTCGTTTTTATTT
The DNA here is from genome assembly GCA_032872505.1 of Leptopilina syphax. Taxonomy (NCBI): domain Eukaryota; kingdom Metazoa; phylum Arthropoda; class Insecta; order Hymenoptera; family Figitidae; genus Leptopilina; species Leptopilina syphax. Next base: position 24,555,553 of record CM065469.1, on the reverse strand, counting down.
TATGAGATTTGACAGAAATATAATCTTTATTTCTTTATATAATTTGCTTGTGTGCTTATTTATTTTAATATTTTATATTTTTAATTTAATTAAAATATTTTGTTGTGTAATTTTTATTATTTTTGTAAATTGTATTGTCGCGGTTTTTATTTATTTTTGGAAATAAGAAAATCGTTACACCACTTTTTTTTAAATTTCTTCTGAAACTTATGAGAAAACCAGTTTTTCATTGTACTTTTGTACTGACAAATATATAGCTTAATAAAAGTATCTCATTTAATTAAAAATTATTGAATTAATATAATTTATTCCTTATGATTGAGGTTTTCCTCCCAATTAATGGATATTTATTTTCTTATCTTTCTTACATTGAATAATAATTAACATTTTCCAAAAAAATGTAACATTTTTTTACTTTTTTATATATTATTTTATAATCCTCATAACTCTATTTTAAAAGTTTTTCTAAACTCTAAATCCATTCTTCTTCTTTTTATTCTTGCAACGGCGTTGGAGGTACGCTAAAAATGCAGCCGCTCGAGCTAGTCTTCAATTGCCATTGAATCAACAAATTTCAAATTTTAACCGCCAAAGAGTTATACAAATGGGCTAATGTAGAAAAAAATTTACCAAACGTTGCAGCTAAATTTTCGACTATTCAAAATTATGAAAAAGTAATTGACGCTCTCAATATTCGATACTCAAAGGCTCAAACAGTTAGCCAAATATTTAGAAGACAAAAAATATTTTAAGAAAATTCTTATATTTATGATTAAGTATCCTATATTTAAAATTTGTTAAAATTTAATTTCATAAGACAATAAAATAACATTTTAAAAAATTTATTCATTTGGATCACTAAACTTTTGAAGCCATACTTTTTTCTCATCTATATCACATACGCCATGCCATTGGTATGATTGCTGAGCGAATTCACTAAGTTTTCATAACAAAACTTCACGACAGAGGGCATGCAAAGAGCGTTGAGTATTGCAATACTATTTTATGCAGAAATTTCTCTCAGTTCAGGCAAAACTGAATCCTGTAAAATCAGTTTGTTGTACAATGCAGCCGCTAAATAAGTAAATACTGAATTTCGATAATTTAAAAAAATTCTGAAAAAATAGTAAAAATCATATATGTACCCACGACGGGACAAGCCTTAAAATTTGCGTAAAGGGAAGTAGTTTTTTTGGAATTTTTTTTTTTAAATTGAAGGATACAAACATATTTAAAAATTAAATTTTAATCTGGAAATTTTTAAAAATGCAGTAAAAAATTTTTTTCATAAAAATGTTGAAAAGTTTATGAAAAAACAAACAATTTTCATATAAGAAAATTTAAAAGTGATCCACATTCGTAGAAGTTATGAGCATTCAAAACAAATTTTTTTTTCAAAACGTAAAATTTTGAAAAATTCGTATCTTGTAAACGTCTGAGTTAAAAAATTTGAAAAAAGTCATGAACCTCTTTTTCAACTAGTACTAAAAGATAAAAATTGTTTGATCCAAATATAAAATGTGAATTTTGACGGTATGTTGGTTTGGCGTGGAATGTCTCAGGTACATTAGTAAAATTTACTAATTCGATAGTAAAATTAACACGTATATGAAGTTAGCTAAACAACTTCAAAATTCAAAAGTCGCATATAGCTAATAATTTGCCGTTTTTTTAGTCGCTAATTAGTTGTGCAAAAATAAATTTTGTCGCTCTTCAAATTTTTTTTTATAAGCTGCTTTGCTAACTTCATATAAAGATAGCAAAGCCATCATTCTAAAACTGTTCAATCTAAACAAAAGAAAAATTACACCTTACAGGAATTTGCCGTTTTTTTGTCGTAGATCAACTGACTAATTAAATTTCAAAAATAATTAAAATTTAAATAATTAAAATTTTTTTCTATTAATAAACATTTAATCATTTTAACTCATTCAAGCTCCCGAGTAATCAAGTTAACAGATTTTGTTGAAACTCTGTAACTAGGGGTTTTTTGGGACGCTAATTACGAATCTGAAGTCAGATTTCACAAATTAAAAATGGCGGATTCAATATGGCTGAAAAATTTAAAATGTGGCTCAATTCGCGTGAAACTGTCTACATAGGGGTTTTCGAGGTCGCTGATTACGAATATGAAGTCGGTTTTTAAAAATTTAAAATAGCGGATCCAATATGGCGGACAAGTTTTTCGAAAAATTATTACACGGGGGTTTTTGAGGTCGCTGATTATGAAAATGATGTCCGTTTTTTAAAATTTTAAATGGCGGACAGAATATACCAGACAACAAAAATTTTTGAATTTTCCAAATTCGATATAGATTTTACATCAGCGCGATCAATAACCCTATATAGCAAATTTTGAGTAAACTCAAATACTTTCTGCAACATCTGTCAGCCATATTAGATATGATATATTCAATTATATAAAACAAATACCAGATTAGTAATCAGCAAAAACTGAAACTGGTTTTCTTTAATAGGATTGGTTGATTTTCAATCAGTTTTCGTTTCTAAATTTGTCGCTTGGTCAATTTAGTTAAATGGCAGTGGTTTTAAATTTGTTGTTTAAATTTTTTATTTTTTAACAATTTAACAAATTTTATAATCCGTTGCAACTCAAACAAATGTTTGAAAATCATGCAATTCTATAAAAAAAACTTTTTTTCGACTACTTTGCTAACTTTTAATTGAAATAATAGTTTAAAAAATTCAAAAATTAAACAAAAACTTTAAAGCCACTGCCATTCGACTAAATCGACCAAACGACAAATTCACAGACCGAAACTGATTGAAAATCAACCAATCCTACTAAGGAAAAGCCATTTTCTTCAGTGCTTTGCTAGTTTTTAATTAAAATATTTGTTTAAAAAATTGAAAAACTAAACAAAAAATTTAAAACCACTGCCATTCAACTAAATCGACCAAACGACAAATTCACAGACCAAAGCTGATTAAAAATCAACCAATCTTACTCAAGAAAATCAATTTTTTTCTACTGCTTTGCTAACTTTAAATCGAAATAATTGTTTTAAAAAATTCACTAATTAAAAGAAAAAAAAACATACCCGTGAGGAAAAGCAATTTATGCTTTTACTTCGGAGCGGTTTTTCCAGTAGATTTGTTGAATATTTGAAATAAAAGACTTAGATAATTTGTTTTTGATTTTATTGCAGTTTGCCTTTTTTATATCAATTTTATATAATATATTTATCAATAATTTTTTTGTCAACTTTAAGATTCATTCTTTTGTTTTATAATAGCTATAGTTGTTCAATATTATTTATAAAATACGTAGATTGAATAGAAACTGAAACTTATAACCTACATTTTTTAACGTTTTAACGTTATAAAATATTCTCTCTTATTAAATCCTTTAATATTATTATATTTGAATAATTCTGATTTGTGTATAGATATAATAAATCATTTTTTTTGTCAATGTTTTTTCAAGCAGCTATGAAATGTGGTTGGTTTTTACAATTAACCGAACTTTTTTATATAGTTTTCAAAGATACAAACCCAGATTCAGTAACATTCTCCGTTTCTTTTTAACGCATTTACATAAAAAATAATACTTTATAATTATTATATTTAATAGTTTTTATATTATTAAATATAAATCTGGGAGCTTTAAAATTTTTGTTTAATTTTTGAATTTTTTAAACAATTATTTCAATTAAAAGTTAGCAAATCAGTGGAGAAAAAGTTTTTTTTTTATAGAATTGCACGATTTTCAATCAGTTTTGGTCTGTGAATTTGTCGTTTGGTCGATTTAGTTGAATGACAGTGGTTTTAAATTTTTTGTTTAGTTTTTAAATTTTTTAAACATATATTTGAATTAAAAGTTAGCGTAGCACAAGAAAAAATTGATTTTCTTGAGTAGAATTGCACGATTTTCAATCAGTTTTGGTCTGAGAATTTGTCGTTTGGTCAATTTAGTCGAATGACAGTGGCTTTAAATTTTTTGTTTAATTTTTGAATTTTTTCAACAATTATTTTAATTAAAAATTAGCAAAGCACTGAAGAAAATGGCTTTTCCTTAGTAGGATTGGTTGATTTTCAATCAGTTTCGGTCTGTGAATTTGTCGTTTGGTCGATTTAGTCGAATGGCAGTGGCTTTAAAGTTTTTGTTTAATTTTTGAATTTTTTAAACTATTATTTCAATTAAAAGTTAGCAAAGTAGTCGAAAAAAAGTTTTTTTTATAGAATTGCATGATTTTCAAACATTTGTTTGAGTTGCAACGGATTATAAAATTTGTTAAATTGTTAAAAAATAAAAAATTTAAACAACAAATTTAAAACCACTGCCATTTAACTAAATTGACCAAGCGACAAATTTAGAAACGAAAACTGATTGAAAATCAACCAATCCTATTAAAGAAAACCAGTTTCAGTTTTTGCTGATTACTAATCTGGTATTTGTTTTATATAATTGAATATATCATATCTAATATGGCTGACAGATGTTGCAGAAAGTATTTGAGTTTACTCAAAATTTGCTATATAGGGTTATTGATCGCGCTGATGTAAAATCTATATCGAATTTGGAAAATTCAAAAATTTTTGTTGTCTGGTATATTCTGTCCGCCATTTAAAATTTTAAAAAACGGACATCATTTTCATAATCAGCGACCTCAAAAACCCCCGTGTAATAATTTTTCGAAAAACTTGTCCGCCATATTGGATCCGCTATTTTAAATTTTTAAAAACCGACTTCATATTCGTAATCAGCGACCTCGAAAACCCCCATGTAGACAGTTTCACGCGAATTGAGCCACATTTTAAATTTTTCAGCCATATTGAATCCGCCATTTTTAATTTGTGAAATCTGACTTCAGATTCGTAATTAGCGTCCCAAAAAACCCCTAGATACAGAGTTTCAACAAAATCTGTTAACTTGATTATTCGGGAGCTTGAATGAGTTAAAATGATTAAATGTTTATTAATAGAAAAAAATTTTAATTATTTAAATTTTAATTATTTTTGAAATTCAATTAGTCAGTTGATCTACGACAAAAAAACGGCAAATTCCTGTAAGGTGTAATTTTTCTTTTGTTTAGATTGAACAGTTTTAGAATGATGGCTTTGCTATCTTTATATGAAGTTAGCAAAGCAGCTTATAAAAAAAAATTTGAAGAGCGACAAAATTTATTTTTGCACAACTAATTAGCGACTAAAAAACGGCAAATTATTAGCTATATGCGACTTTTGAATTTTGAAGTTGTTTAGCTAACTTCATATACGTAAAATTAACCGAATTAGTAAATTTTATTAACAATATAGTACACTGTAAAAAAAGGGAGTTAAATATTAACTTCCTAGTGGATTCTATAAAAGTCGCACCCATTGCGGAGTTAAATAAAGAGAGTTAAAACTTCACATCCAAATGCTAACTCCCCAAGGAAAAAATAACTCGCGCGGGTGTTGATGAAGGGTGTTAGTATTAATTACTAACACCCTTCATCTCTTTTGGAGTTGATTTTTAACTCGAAAAATTTCACTCCCAACTCCCGAGTCAGTTAACTCCCTAAATTTTTTACAGTGTAGAAATTACCATTTATCAGTAAAATTTACAAATTGAAAAGCAAAAAGTCAGTCACTAATTCTGAGTAGTAAACATTTTTACCAATTCAAATTTAGAGAGTGAATTAATAAATTCAAACAAGAATGTAAAAATCTTTTTTTTATTAAGGGGAGGTTCTCATTGCGGAGGCCAAAATAAACACAAACTTTGACAATTTTTTGCGAGGAACGGCTATGACTTAACGATGTAATTTTTTTTCTAAATAAAGATACATTCTTGAACTTTTAAAACATATATTTCATTTTCAAAAAAATGCAAAATGGCGGCCAATATGGCGCATCTAGAAAATAATGTTTTTTGAAATAGGGAAAACGGTGGGCATTCTACACTGCGCAATTTTTAGTCTAAAACAAAAACTCAAAATTTTTTATAAAGGTGACATCCTAAAGAATAGGTTATACCTATAAAATAGTTAAAAAGTTAATAAAATGACAAAGTGTCGGACACATTTTTAAAAAAAACTGCGTTTTTGCATTATTTTTCCATATTTGACCTCTTGTAAAAATCTATATTGTTAACAATTTTATCATATTATAGGTATAACCCCAGTAGAATTTAGTTTCCTTTAATTACCCGCAAACCCAAAGTTGATTGATTAAAATAGTTTAGACGCTACGATGCCCACCAGTTTGAAAAATCTTGTTTCGAGAAAAACGCGTCCAAAGTTTGAGAAACATTTTTGTGCAATAATTGTATTCTTTGCAATTCTTTGTTCAATTTGCGTATATGATAAATATCTATAGGTATTTAAGGTCGCTCTTTACGATTCTATGGTCAGATTTGCAAAATTTTTAAAAATTGATTCGATTTGCCTGACATTTGTTACTCAGTGCTCGGGACGGCGGTGAGTTCAAGACTCCATAAATAACGAAAATATTCTTCGGATCAAAAAATCGCTATACACACATATTCTACATATATATAGCTTTAAAAAAATACAATAAAAAAGAAATCAATTTTTTTGACTCCCGCAATGGGAACTTCCCCTTAACAAAAACAAGAGTACGAAAAAAATGGACATTGTTTACTCAGAGTTAAGTTAAAATCAATACTTTTTCACGGATAAAAACGCAAGGGACGAAATCGTTCCCAGATACATACACAACGGTCGTCGGCAAAACGTGACCCGATGTTTAAGTTCGATCGACCTGTAAGTACGTCTGAATTGATCGATCGTGGCGAATCGGTTTTTGCCCCTCAGAAGAAGCGCAAATAGTCTGGGAATCCCCGCGCATTTCCCTCCGCACTATACAACAATCACCCACAATTGCTCGTTGCATGAACCTCCAATTAAACGTTCCGCCGTCTTTGAGAATCGGCAGATAATGGGCGAAACTCGTTTTTTAATTCTGTCAGAAGGAACCGCGCCATCTGCCTCTCTTGTCTTTTCGAATTGTTCCCCTAAGGATCTGAGAACAACGCATCAGTTTTTTTTGTTTTTAAATTCTCCCTGTAATTGTTTTACAGTATTATGTAATTTGAATTTCGCGCCGTTCGATCTCATGCGCAGTAGATCACAAGTTTTTGTTTTTTGATTAATATATTTACGATTTCTAATTCAAAACTATGCGCAGTTCATAATATTGGATGAAATACACACAAATAAATAAAATTAAAAATTGTTTTTATCTATTACTTTTAAAAATTGTTTACTATGTTAGTTTAACCAAAAAAATCGAATACTTTCAAGTAATTTGAATTGTGTTTAACAGGGTTAAAAATAATTTTCAGGGAAAAGTCAGGGATTTTTATTAAAAGTATTAGAAAATAATAATAATAGAATTTAATTATTTTCAAAAATTTTAATGAAATTCATGGCAAAATTTCATTGATTTTCAAAAATTTTTCTTTATTCAATGATTTTCAATATTCTACTATTTTAATAAAATTTCCTAAAAGAATTCAATTATTAAACAAAAAATTTTATAAAGTTCTACACGAATATTCAATTATTTTTCAAAAAAATAAAAATTTAACAGGAATTCAATTATTAAAAGGGTGATTCTCCCGAAATACTCCTTTTTGTGAGTTACAAACAGAAAAGAAAAAAAATTATTATTTATGGATTAATGCAGTCAATTATATTGAGCTTTCAAAAATCTACCACCTCTATAGCATGATCATGCTAACTTTTAGCTTTTAAAGTATATATTTTAAATTAAAATTTACAAAAAAATTAAGAGGTTAAAATTTGGCGCCGGCGTTTTTTATTATATATATTTTTCTATTTACAAAAAATTATTTAAAAATTATAATTGAGGCCTTGGATCCAATAACTCGCCCGACGCTCGGAGGAACGCGCAACTGCCAGTCAGTGAGCAGTGAGCGCCTCTGGGCCACTCACTGCTACCCGACTGGTATTAGCGCGTGCCTCCGAGCGTCGGGCGAGTTATTGGATCCAAGGCCTCAATTTATTAATATTATCTATAAATTTTATAGATTTTGAAATACTTACAGTTATCAAAAATCTCTTTAAACAATTGTCAAAAATTATTTTTCATGCATTGTAGGTTAACTTTTCACTGGCAGTTTGTAAACAACCGACAATCATATCAATTTTTAATTTTTATTCAAAAAAGTGAGAGGAATGACGGGTGAGAGGAATGACGATTTCAACATTTTTTAATTTTATTTAATTGACAAATAATTTTCCTCCAGCTTAGAATGCCCTATCATGTTTATAAAGGATAACTTTATGTGAAAAAAATTTGCGATCAATTTATATATATAATAATATTGTTTTTATTAGGGGTGAGAGGAATGACGCTTTAGGTTGTGAATCTCTGCATATGTCTCAATTTTAATTTTTTTAACGCAAAATAATGACATTTTTTAAAAAGTAACTTAAGAAATTAATATTAGAGATGTTAATTTAAATATTGATCACAATAATTAATCAATATCTCTACCCACAGCAAAAATATTGGATAATATTCAACGAGTGAGAGGAATGACGCGGTACTACATGACAAATTTCATTTTCTATATTTAAAAAAACTACACGACATATTTTATTTATATTTTTGAAAATTATTCTTAAATATCATAACTTTTAGAAAAAATTAATAAAGTACCAATTTTCATGTTTTAAATAATTGTTTTACCTATTGAAAAAATGAAAAGCACTTAGATGACAGGTTAGAAAATCGATTTTGAGGTGGTAAAATATTTTAAAAGTGTATTAAACAATAAAATTTTACAACTTTTTCTTGCAGAACATTTAGAAAAAGTGATAAAATAGGGAAATATGACTTGGTATTTTCCCAAATGATTATAATTATTTAGAAAATTTTGATTACATGCAAAATGAGGTTTTTTGGAGAATCACCCAAAAATAGAATTTGCATAAATTTTGTCGAAAAAAAATCAATTATTTCAAACTTTTATTATAAAATTCTTCGCAATAATTCAATTATTTGCATAAATAATAAAACTCATTGCAGAATTTCAATTATTTGTAATACAATTTTAATCAAATTCCTTGGAAAATGTAATTATTCTTAAAAATTTTATTAAAATTCGTCCATGAAATTCAATTATTTAAAATTTTGTTAATAAAATTATGTATAAGAATTCAATTTTAAGAAACATTCAATTATTCAGTAACTTATATATGTTTGTATTTAAATATTTGAATTCTCGTAGAATGTTCTACACTGTAAAAAATGGGAGTTAAATTTTAACTCCCCAGGGGATTCTATAAAAGTCGCACCCATTGGGGAGTTAATGCCAGGGAAGTTAAATAAAGAGAGTTAAAACTTTACACCCAAATGCTAACTCCCCAATGAAAAAATAACTCGCGCGGGTGTTGAATGAAGGGTGTTAGTATTAATTACTAACACCCTTCATCTCTTTTGGAGTTGATTTTTAACTCGAAAAATTTCACTCCCAACTCCAGAGTCCGTTAACTCCCTAAATTTTTTACAGTGTAATAAAAATTGATTTCAAAATTAATTTCAGTTAAAGTTCTAGATAATAATTGAATTTTGGAGAATTTACTAATAATTGAAATTTTTAGAAATAATTGAATTTTGTAAAGGTTTCAAATAAAATGTTTGGAAATCTGAATTTTTCATACTTTTCATTAAAAATTCTTTAGAACTAATTTTCTTCAATAAGCCTAATCGAAATTTTTTGAAGTTATTGAAATGATGAAAATAATGATGATCATAATTCCTATGAAAAAATAATGATTAAATATTCATTTAAAAATAAAGTCATTGGTGATTTAAATAATTCTACAATTAAGTAAAATGGTAAATAAAGGTAATAGAACATTTCTTTTTGTATCTAATAATTGTTAGAGTGAATTAGAACATTCTTTAGGGTCAGAGAAAAAGTCAAAATTTTGGCTGGAAATCAGGGAAGAACAAAATTAAATTTTTGTCGCAACCCTGTTTAACTGTAAAAGTTCCATTTAACTGTAAATAAACTTTTTTACTAAACAAAATCAAGTTTTACTTTTTAGTCTAAAAATTGAAATAAAATATATACGTAAAGTAAAAGATAATTTACATTTAATTGCAGTTTTCTGAAACAAAAAAGCAATTTTTCTTCCGTAGACTATAAGTACAGTTGGAGCAAGTTGTATATGATCCAAGACGTGTCGCTTTATTATTAATTTCTAGTTATCATACCACTCATCTTGAAATTATCTTTCATTTAATATCTTTCTTGAACTCAGAAAGATATTTAAATTTTTTTTCTAAATTTTTCTCAAAGAAGTTTATTTGAATACTTATATATCTGGAAAATCTTTCCCTTTTTTATTATCTAACTATATTCCGGATTTGTATATTAGAGAAAGTTTTGGCATTAACGAATAAAATCTCTCATGCAATAGTTTATAAATGCATCCAGAGAAATGTTGCATGTTTTTACATAACAGGAATTGCTCTATATTCTTTTTTTCTTCTTTTCTCAAACTATTGGTCATAACTATTTCTATATTGACTATTTATTTCTATAATAAAGAATAATTAATTAAAACAAAAATATATATAATTTCTAAGTCACTCACGCTTTTTTTGTATGTAGTAATATAATAATTTTCCACGCAGCTCTCTCGGTTTAAAATCCAACATCTATATAATTATTTTAAACACGTTATTATTTTTTGTTTTCCATGCGAGTGCATTTTTATATGAACAAATTATTTAAAAAGGTGTTGTGTTACCCGTTCATGTGGGTTTCTTATATTCAGAAAGACCTTGAATTGAGAGAGAGAGAGAGAGACTATGAAAGTTGCACTCACCTGTAACAAAGAAGATAACATATTCATTAGTCATAAAATGCAGTGCTAACGTTTTCTGTAATTAGCAGAAAACATCTGATCATAAAAGTATATGTTTATCACGATATTAAAAAAACAATTTCTGTAACATTTTTCTCATCTTTGTATAGATACTGCATTTATTGTATTTGCGATAAGTATTTTGCAACGACAATTTTCTTTGGTTCTTTTCTTTCATCCGATGCAATGTTACAAGATTCATTATATGCTGTTATTTCCCAATATTGCCAATCTTGTTTTTTGAATTAAAAAATATACAAAATTGTACAGATTGTGTATATACAAATTTATTGTATATAAGGCTCTCAATTTGTACACGTTTGACGAGTTTTTTTTCTTTCATTTTTTTTGTCTCGGAAAATGAAACCCATTTATATGGATGCAGAATGACATTCAAGATTGGAAGCATTCTGCTGATTAATTACTTACTTCTCTTGATAACTTACAGAAATTCTTAGAGTGAAAGTTAAGTTGTCTCATTAGCAGTCTAGACCTTTAATTCGATTTTTCTATACGGAATTTCAAATTTGTATACGAAAGTCGAAAATAAATCAAATAAATGTCGACAATTCTAATTCACAGTTTTTCTAACGATATGAAATCCTTAGAAAAACTGTGAAACTAACAAATTGGTACAAATTTGATAAAAATTGAGACAAGTATAATGGGCAATAAAAATTAAGAAAATGTGTTTGAAACTGTAAAAGAATCTTCTGACAAATATAAAAATCGTATTGATAAATACAGGCTTTTTTCTGAAAATAAGAAAAATAATAAAAGAGAATATCGGAAGTGATGAATTCCTGATAGACTCTGGGACGTGCTATAGGGCAAAACTTAAAGGCGTGATTGAACTTTAATTGCAGATATTACACCTGTTACCAATAAATTGCATAACTTTCTGGTTACCTGACAAGAGTTTAAACTCGCGTGTATGTACTTTCACTCGCTTCTCAAGTGGAGGTGTCACGGCTTCATAAAAAATCAAGCGAAGGTCCACTTCACTTTAGCCTCGCTCTCTATCAATATTAAATTTTTAAAATTTTCCCCTCAATTCATTCAGGTGTAAGAAATCTGTCATCAGAATCTTGCATGATAAAAACGAAGTACATAGTACTTTCAAAAAGTGAACTTGTAATCTTTTTTTAAAATTTACTCCGTTATTTCTTTTCCATTTTCATTCTATTTTTATATTACTGCTTCAGGCTTCGCACTCGATTATTAATTTTAAAAAAGTATCTTTAAGACAAAAAATTAGTAAAGAAGTAGATAAGTGCGAAGCCTGCTGTTTATTTATTATCGTCATTTCATTTTTTATTCCAATTTAAGAAAAATTTTCTCAATTATATTTCATAAATAAAATTAGGTATATTTTATTATTTGATCTAAATTTGATGGAAAAAAGTAGAATGTAAAAATTGAAAGACGAGTTTCATTCAATTTAGGGGACTGAATGAGAAGCATTCCATTTAAGCACTATAAATAGAACACTTTTGGTTTCGTATAGTCAAAATACTATTATCTCATTCAAATACTTTTTTGATTAGATAATGAAACAGATGCGGTTTGATATAACAGATGATAAAATTCAAACCGTTTGTCACAATCAACACAGAAACTATCTAACTTGTTGAAAATTTTACTCCTCTATTACATAATCCTAAAACAAAAAAAATTCGCAAATTGTTTTTTCGCCTCAATTTTCTTTTTAAAAAGGAAATATTCCAGTGCTGCCAGATGATTAAAACGACAAATCTTCAAACTTTTCTTATTTATCTTCAGAAATCTTTAGACTGTAGTCAACATAATTTCTTCATTTTGGTTATGATTTTTGTAAAATTTGATAAATGAAATTAAAATTCACAACCAATTTTAAAGAAATAAATTAATATTGGTGTGTTCCCAGGTAAAAATGATTCGTACGAATTTCGTATGTAATTCGTACGCATTTCGTTCAGAAATCCGGCCAGATTCGTAAAGAATTTCTATCAAATTCGTATGAAATTACTATCGAAATTCGTGTGGCGTATTGAAACGTTTTTTCGCACGAATATTCGTGGGAAAAATACCCGGATTTTTTTAAATGGATTTTCAAGAAATATTTTCGTTCGGAAATCCGTATGGAAATTCGCACGGAATAATTTTTGACAATTTTTTCAAAAATTTTCGGACAAATTTCCATACAAAATTCGAGCGAATTACGAACGATTTCATTTTGGCAATTTTTTTTATAAAATTCTGCTCGGAAATTCGTATGAAATTCCGCACGAAATGTCAGCCAAAAATTTCCTCAAAAGTTTTCGACGAAATTTCCATACGGAATTCGTATGAAATTCGAGCAAATTACGAACGAATTTATTTAGAAATTTTTTTTATAAAATTCTGCTCGAAAATTCGTATGGAATTCCGCACGAAATGTCGGCCAAAAATTTCTTCAAAAATTTTCGAAGAAGCTTCCATACGGAATTCGTACGAAATTCGAGCAAATTACGAACGAATTTATTTAGAAATTTTTTTTATAAAATTCTGCTCGGAAATTCGTATGAAATTCCGCACGAAATGTCAGCCAAAAATTTTCGACGAAATTTTCATACGGAATTCGTACAAACTTCGAGCGAATTACGAACGAATTTATTTTGGAAATTTTTTTATAAAATTATGCTCGAAAATTTGTATGGAATTCCGCACGAAATGTCAGACAAAATTTTCCTGAAAAATTTTCGACAAAATTTCCATACGGAATTCGTACAAACTTCGAGCGAATTACGAACGAATTTATTTTGGAAATTTTTTTATAAAATTCTGCTCGAAAATTCGTATGGAATTCCGCACGAAATGTCAGCCAAAAATTTCGTGAGAAAAATACCCGGACTTTTTTAAATGGATTTTCAAGAAATATTTTCGTTCGGAAATCCGTATGGAAATTCGCACGGAATAATTTTTGACAATTTTTTCAAAAATTTTCGGACAAATTTCCATACGAATTTTCGAGCAGAATTTTATAAAAAAAATTTCTAAATAAATTCGTTCGTAATTTGCTCGAATTTCGTACGAATTCCGTATGGAAGCTTCTTCGAAAATTTTTGAAGAAATTTTTGTCTAACATTTCGTGCGGAATTCCATACGAATTTTTGAGCAGAATTTTATAAAAAAAATTTCTAAATAAATTCTTTCGTAATTTGCTCGAATTTCGTACGAATTCCGTATGGAAATTTCGTCGAAAACTTTTGAGGAAATTTTTGGCTGACATTTCGTGCGGAATTTCATACGAATTTCCGAGCAGAATTTTATAAAAAAAAATTTCCAAAATGAAATCGTTCGTAATTCGCTCGAATTTCGTATGGAAATTTGTCTGAAAATTTTTGAAAAAATTGTCAAAAATTATTCCGTGCGAATTTCTATACGGATTTCCGAACGAAAATATTTCTTGAAAATCCATTTAAAAAAATCCGGGTATTTTTCCCACGAATATTCGTGCGAAAAAAACGTTTCAATACGCCACACGAATTTCGATAGTAATTTCATACGAATTTGATAGAAATTCTTTACGAATCTGGCCGGATTTCTGAACGAAATGCGTACGAATTACATACGAAATTCGTACGAATCATTTTTACCTGGGTTTGAATCTGTTCGCAGTTTGTTCGCAGTTTAAAAATTAAAAAAAAACAACAAGCCGGTATGTATAATTATTATTACGCCGCACTCTTTGAATAGAGAGTTTATCTTCTCTGAAGAATTTTAATAGAAAAAAATTAAATACTTTTAAAAGTAATTATTTGAAACTTTTGAAAGGCTTGATGTATAGTTTAGGACAAAAGTCATAAATATTGATATTTTTTCTTAAATAATCATTTATAGTGATTAAATGTGATTTGTACTATTAGGAAGGTTATGAGTTGATGGATGAAATGATTTTTTTACGACAGAAAAATGTAGGATGATGGGTTTCATGACTGATTGGTGTCAATGAAGGTTAAAGCCATTACTGATAGGGCCATTGTATTACATGAACAAAAATATGCCACAGTCCCAAATAGTTATTCGAGCAATTTATTAACCTTCAAGATATGTAAATTTATTAGAACTTGAAAAATTCTTTTCAACATATCAAGCCTTTTTTCATCCTTTAAGTTTCTCACTTTAAATGTGTTTCTTAATTTACTGAACACGTTTTTTGTTTATCATCAACACAATTTATAATATTTAATCTCCTGCCTTTTTTTTTCCTTTAAACCTTTTTTCAATTTTTTCCATATTGATCTTGATGATTGATCAATATCAATATGGAAAAAATTGAAAAAAGGTTTAAAGTATTAAAAAAATTTTTTAAATACCTAATTAGATTATGTTTGCTGTCAGATATAAATGCGAGTTTATAAGAGAAAAGCCTGAAAGAATAATGATAAAGGTATTTAAAAAAAGATTTGCTTTTACGATTCTCTTTTGTTTCGTGCGAAGTTTGACTCAAAACGTGCTCTAACTCGAAAGCGTGAAAACAAGGAATCCTTTCATCAGCTCTTCTTCCCGGAACCGATGAAGTTTGCGCCAACCCTTGTTAGGTGAATGCAAAACGGGAACGCGCATTAACTCGTTTGCTAATAAATAATATCATTTAGCTAAAGTGTAAAAAAGAAAAAAAAATGATAAACGGAGGTCAACGTCGTCGACGTTGAAATAGGTTCGTACACTGACCTCCGAGGTCTTCCCGCACCTACTTTTACATCCTATTTGTAAAACGTATATAGAAGCCAAAGCGCGGTCCCTCTATTAAATACTCACACGTGCGCCTTAAAACCCTAAAGAATTGCTTTTAGTTTTAAAAGGTTTACCAATGAAAAAATCTCCTGGAGTCACAATTTAGCTATTCATCATTTTCAAACAAAAAACTATTATTTAATAATAATAACAATTTTATTTTAATAATAAATAAATCATTTACTCAAAATTCCACCAAAATTCCAACATGTGCTGAAGTTCTTATTAATAAAAAAAATGGCAACAGTTTTCTCGAATTCAGCAAATTTCAGTGAATGTGAATTGTAAACGACAACTGGTCATTTTCAAGGAATCATATATTTTTAAGAAAGAAAAAAATTAATAAACGCAAAAGAGAAAAAAAGAGGTCCTCAACATTTGACACGCGAGGTTTGCGTGTTTCTTATATGTTCTAAATAGTAAATATACAAACGTGTGCGTAGGCACGTGAATGAAGCAGCCCTGGCGCGTGGAGACTTGAATAAAAAAAATTGAATCTTTTCTACCCACAAGTCACTGGACCGGAAAGGCTTTTTTACACGAAAGAAGTACGCGAAGGAACGCACCCCGCAAAGGGGAGTTTGGCAGTGCGACAAACGCTTTGCTGAAAATAGAAGCTTGAGCAAAGGGTAGGGACTCCAGTTTAAAGTTAGACCCTCTTATACTCGAGACTAGAACCCTGCAGAATGCGAAACAAGATTTCCCTCTGTCTCACTCTAACTTATAAGCAAAGTTTCTTTTTTTTACTCTTCTTCTTTTTCTTCTTCTTCTTCTTTCTTTTCATCACAAACTCTTTCCGCGAAAGCGCACAAAGTTCCAAGGCACCGAGAAACCTTTCGTGCTCCTTTCGCCTCAGTACTTGAAATTTTTTTCTTTTTTGCTTTTTCAAACTTTATTTAATCAAAAAATTACTTTTTAGCCGCTGGAAACTTTGATTTGCATACGTGTTGAAGTTGAAAAAATACCTTTACGTAATTGACGTGAAAAATTTGCATTTTACATTTACTTTCTGGAAAGATATACAAAGTATCTTGTGCTCATTTTTTGACTTTTTAAACGAAGAGAATTTTTTCTCTTCGTATTTTTATACGATTCTTCTATTGTACTATATTGCGTATTTTGAATTTCGCGTCGTTCGTGCTACATGCGCAGTAGATCTCTAGTTTTTAATTTTTATTTGCAATTGACCGTTTGGCGTATTTTCTTGTCCTTTCGAATTTTTCCCTAAAGATCAGAAAACAACGCTTCGTTGTGTTTTTAAATTCTCTCTAACAGTATTATGTAATTTGAATTTCGCGCCATTCAATCTCATGCGCAGTAGATCACTAGTTTTTACTTTTGATTCTTATTTACGATAGACAATCTGCCGTATTTTCCATGTTTTATCGAATAATTCCCTAAAGATCTGAGAAGGCATTTATTTTTGTTCTATTCTTGTTTCACAGTATTAGGTATAATTTGAATTTCGCGCCATTCAATCTCATGCGCAGTAGATTACTGGTTTTTACTTTTGACTCTTATTTACGATTTCTAATTCGAAACTATGCGCAGTTCATCAAATTGGATAAAGTACATACACAAATGGATAGAAATACAAATTCCTATTTATTTTTTACTAAAAAATTACTTTTCGCCTCCTGGAAACTAACATCTGCTTGCTCGCACAATGAAATTAAGGAAAAATTAGAATTTAATACAGAAGCATAGTGGAGAAAAGAAAATATGATTAGACGCGAAAAAATCTCAACCAGAAGAGTATATCTATGAAATGTTGTAATAGACCGCCCGAATTACTATAATTTCTCGTTTCCTCGCCAATAACTACCGTTTATTAAGCGATAATTTTCTCTGAAATAGCGCAATAACCATTTGCCGTTCAGTGCGTACTATTGCAGAAGATAATGTAGTACCTGATTTTATTATTAATATTTCAGGCTCAATGCGAGTGTTATTAAATATTTAAAACGGTTTCCAAAGTAATTAAGAAAGAGGAACTTTTTCCCAGAAAGCATGCATCAGCATCTTTTTAGAAAAATCAAACCCAAACGGCTTTTATTTATTCGTTTTAAAAGAATAAATAAAATATTTTTCTTTCTTATGGCCTAAAGAAAATATTTAATCTTTAAATGCAGACACAGTGTGCGGCGGAGTAGCTTCTTATAATTCAGGGATGTGCCCCGAGGCTCTTGACGCGCGCGGATGCAGCAGTACCTGTGTATATTGGTTGCCGCCCAAATGAAATCGCTACTGAGATACGAAAATCACCCCAAGGTAAACTCGATCTTGGCATAGTAGCTCCGGAGGATAGTTTCTTTTTCCCCCCGGGGGAATCTTCTTTCAAAACCAGAGAGAGAACTCTCTGTCTCTCTCAAAAAGGAATTCTCTCTCTCTCTATCTTTCAAAAGAGAATTACTCCTTTAGACGCCATCAACCCTTTTCTTTGACCTTGCTCTAGTCGCAGACGCTGAACGGAGGAAGCGACCGATTAAGTTTTTGTTCACTGGCGAATTAGAGAGTCTAACCTGGGGTCCAAAAGAGATGAGAATGAGATGGAAGATTCATAATAAAAAAAAGAAAACGACTGATCAAATGAGCGCAGATTTGTGCACCTGTTCAACTCAGTGTGCACCACTCCCCTGACGCCCACCCAGTAATGGACAACCTGAATCACAACACAGTTTCCTTTTTTTACTTCTTCTTCTTTTTCTTCTTCTTCTCCTGCTCTTTTTTTTCTGCCTCCGTCTGGACCTCTTCCCAATGGGACCGTCATTACGTCGACAAGATATTCTTTTTTCGTTCTTCAAAAACGAATTCAGGAAATTACATCTCCCCTCAGATTTCGAATTTATTTTATCTCAAAGCTAAACACAAGTCTTTTCGAACACAACTTTGTAAACTACTAAGAAACTACGAGAAAAGAAAAGTTTTTTCCATTTTCTTTTATGTGTTTTATAAGACTTTCGATCTATTTGAGAAATAAATAAAAATTCCAAATGAAAAATCAATTCCAAGGAATTTGAGTGATGTATATGACTGTCTTGCTGGTATTTCGTGACAGGTGAAAATCGTTAACACATAATTATCATATAACATGCATGATGTCTATGCGCTAGAACCGAGAAAATATAAACCGGTCCTTTTATTTATTGCACGTGCAAGACGTGACCATGTGTTAGACAGTTCAACTTAAGTCTGAGTCAGTTGAACTTAGAAATAACCGTTTCTCTACAAATCTGACAAGAGCGTTTTATAATTGCAAAAAATCCTGTTCTCTAAAACACACAGTCAATAAAAAATTCTTTAAAAACTATACATAAAAATTGCGAGAAGAAATCTTTTTTCCAATTGAAGGAAAATTGTGCAAAAAAATATATGAAACATATTCTATAAAATAGTAATTAACGGATGAACCGTTACAATACTAAAGATAATTATGAAATAAAGAACAAAAAAAAGTATCTAAAAATGAAAAATTTCTATATATGAGGTATGTGATTTTAATCGAAAATGGAGAAGCTTAATCTCGGAGTCTATTTAAAGGTGCAATGGTTACGGTTATAGGCTGCAATAGTCCAAGAGAAATGCAGAGAGACTTTCATCGATTGCTCTTATCTCGCAAAACCATAGAATACATATATTGAAAGTAGAACTTTAAGATAATGGGATTTAGCCACGCTTGCACGTGCTCAATTGATGGAGCGCATGATCGCTTCCGAAGATAAAATACTTCCTTATCGTTTGCAATTCCATTAGAAAAAAGGGTGTTACAACTATTTCGCCTTATTTCCATCATTCGTTATATTCAACCAATAAAACAACAATTTCCATCTGTTTTATAAATCTCAACGTGTATAATTTACTTTTCAGATTTGAAAAATATATTTAATTCGGAGTATGAAGAAGCCGACACATCGGGTCAATAACAATAAATAGTTTCATAATTGTAAATAAATACAATAAAAATATTTATACTAATCATTATATTTATATGAAAAATTGTAGAATAATTAAAAAAGTAGAAAAGAAAGTTGTCTGAGATGAATAGAGCACTTCCAGGGGAAGCTGACAAAAGAGATTCTTTTAATGCATATAAGCTTTAATACATGCTGATCTTATTCACCTGTTGCTGAGCACATACAAGAGATTGTTGGAGATATTACTCCAGAGGTCTGAGGTTGACAAACATTTCACTTCTTCATTTTTTCTAATTCTTTTTCAAAGTTCCGTCTTATCTCTCAACACAATATTTTGCTTTTCTTCCCGACCTAATATTTATTTAAATATTGTTTTATCAAAATTCTTCACTAACTGGAAAAATAGTTCTTAACTCTTTTCCACAGACAAATTTCATGTTCCTAAAATATTCTCAAACTTTAAATGAACAAAATTTATTTATTCAAATTCTATTGCACAATTATATTGTATATCATGTCATATCAAAAGCTAAATTACAAAACTTTTATATTTTTAATTTCAAAAATATACAAATGTTTTACATCTGTTTTTTATTAATCCGTAATTTTTGAAAAATACCGACGAAAAATTTTGTAACCATTCCAAGTCTGCAGTTCGATGAACGAAAAATAATTTTTATTGTTTGCCTAAAAACAATTGAATGAAGCGAATAAGTAAATAAAAATTGGTAAAAGCGATGAATTTGCTGACTATATATAAGAAGGGGGTAATAAACTTGAAAGAAAATTACAAAAACTTGTGAAACACTTTTCACCGATATGGCGAGAATGTCTTATTATTGAAATTGTCAATATGGCGCGATGCTAATATTAGTACAGGTAATAAGTTTTATTTTTCATTCGGAAATAAAGGCCAAGTTTACAACATTCTTCAAATGCCTCGAATAACACACTGAATGAAATGCGGAAATGTCAACGGTCGTAGCAACTGCAAGTCGACAATACCGATTAGTAACACATCCTTACGTGAAAGAATGCTGTTATTTATCTCACATCCGAAAATATACACGTGTAATGAAAATCAGGTATTTTCAAACTCAAATCAGATATTATCAAAATTTTTTCACCCTCGATTTTTACTCTAAATTCTTACTCTATAGTTTATTTTGGTATTTATACTCTATACAATAAAAATTAGAGTAAAAATCATTTTGAGCTTCAAAATATATATTTTTTTAAACTAAAAATGTGTGAGATGAACTCAAAATATTTAGAGATAAAAATCTGATATAGATTAAAATTACTTATTAATATGTTAGTGTATTCATAATTGTGAAATTATTTTTCACTTGACTTCAGTCCCCTATATTTTTGAATATAAAGTACCTTTTTTCAGAGGTCTTTTCTTTAAGACATACCCATAATCGTTGGATGTCGATTCAATATTGAAGAACTTTCATCTTATGGACCTGTTCTACTTCTCCTTTGTCCCAATATCGTCCACACCCAGAGAAATTTATACGTTTCATATTGTATTCAATTAGTGTCAAACTTTCAATCTAATTTGAAAACTAACCCGGTAATGAATTGAATAATTAAGCTATTAAGTGCACCTTGATACTGCATATAGTTACTTCTAGAACCATCAATAATTTCCATTGCTATGTATATGCTCTAACACTGCGTTTTAACTTCGAAAGTATCAAATTGTAATGATTTAATATTAAAAATGCAGATCCAGTCAGAATTTAATCTGAACTTTTGGTATTTGATCCAATTTATTATCACTTTGACAATTTGACCCAATTTAGGTTCAAATTGATATTTTGGAAAAAACTTTGATTGTTTCCTTATTTTTTTACAGCATTTTGGAAAAACCCGGTTTATTTTCCAGATTCGGAACAAATTTTCGAGCTTTGATAATTATTTTTTCGAAGAAGCAATAAATTGTAAGTTGAGAATTAAAGAGTTGATAATAATTTTCAGAAGTCCTGTGTCAGGATACCGTCACAGGAGGCTTACAATTATTCTCATTTCAATGCTCATCACGTCCCGAAGTGGTCTTTTCTTTACCTTTCTTGTCTTCGTCATTTCTATCATCAGATAAACTATTCTTCTCCTTTCTTCTATTCTTTTTCCATGACGCACCCTAGCAAACTGATTCTTTCCTCCTCGTTTTATTTTTCTTTGTTTAAACACTAGAGAGGAGTGGGAATAAAAAGCTCTCGAGAGTATACAACCGCTCTCTGATTCTCCTTTTTTTTAAATTCTCACATTTTACTAATTTTGCTAAAATAAAATTTTTCCATCTCTTCTTCTTTGATTTTTCAGACCTGACTTTTTCTAAAAAGTCATACTTTTCAAAACTTTTGGTTTTGATGAGGTTTTGAAAATCCAAAAGGTGAAAAACCTCGGTGAAAACCTTTTTGATTCGTAGTCATATGGAAAAACAAAAAATTATTCGATAAAAAGAAAAAATATTCTCTCTGGATTTTTTGGGTTACAATTGTATAATGTTTATATTTTTTGAAATAGAAAACATTTTCCTACCGTTAAGAAAGTGGATTTTTTTCTTTTCTATTCTATATTTAAATGAAATAAAATGACACTCGTCCCAAATCAATATTTTCCTCGTGCCAATAATATGGAAAAAGAAGCATCAACTCATCCCTCGGTGGATACTTGAAGAAAATTATATCCTTTGACCAACAACAAGAATCACTTTTGGCAAACTTAAAAGGTCTCTTTCTCTCTGAAGCAGTCAAACAGTGCTTAGGCTACATCCACAATGTCAGTCAAGTGTCACTTGACAAAGCCTCGTCGTTTCACAGCAAGTCACGCCTAAAGAAATTTCATCTCTCCATTAAATTCGAAAAACGAAACCATCTTTTCTTGATATATTTTTCAAAAGCATTCCAAACACACAAACGAATGAATTATCAAACGAAACAAAATACTAACAAACTAACAAGTTAGGAAATTAACAGAAAATTACAAACTCTTCTTGACAGTATCAAATTGATATCAAATCAAAATGATACAAAAAATTTGGATAAAATTATGATTAGTTATGCAATTTGATACTTTTATATTTTAAATTCACAGTGCTTATAACAAAAACTAAATGTCGAATAATAAATAATATAATTATATTATAGAATAAATATAGAACAAACATCTAAAAAACTTTCCACTAAACTACCACAACAACTTTTTTCCCACATATTCATTTTCGTTATATTAGACCACATTTTTAAATTTCGTTACGTTAAAAATCTACCTGAATCTCGTCAGCACAATGAGAAGATATTTTATTTCATTAATGGAATTCTCTTACGAAAAGTCACGCTGACTCGTCTCGTATATATTCATATACATCATGATTCTTCGTCGTAATATTCACATTCCAAAATTTCAAGTTTCATTTTCTTTGAGTTTAAAATAATGAAAATAAAAAAAAAATAAGGAAATTGTGTATCCTGTTCTGTTGACTCCTGCAGAAAATAAAGCTAATCATATTAAATTAAATTTTAACAAAGTTAAAATTTTACTTGATAAGAGAATGTGAAGACATGTGAGAAAGTGCGTCGAATAATGATCGGGTTACGAGGCCTATACCAGAAAATATCCACTCGGATCAGCACTTGGTTCCTCAAGTAACGAGAACCCGAGATGGCAAAAAATAACCCTACTATACTCACAGTCTCAAATTGACTCTGAATGACCCAACCATATTTCAAGACTGGCGAAATATAAAATTAAGCCGTGTGAATCATACATTTTCATTGAAAATTTTTAATTTCGGTTTCAACTTTAATTACTTTTCAAATTTTAACAAATAGTCACAAATCTATTCAGAATTTCCAAATTTTCTCAAATGCAAAATTTGTTAAACAAATTAATAGAAACAATTATTACAAAACATGGAGATAACAATCACACCGCGAGTCTTTGACTCGGAGTATTAAAAATAATTGAAATCCTGTAAAATTTAATTGAATTCTTGCAAAAAATTTTTGAAAATAATTACATTTTACGAGAAATTTATTTTGAGTCGAAGACTACTAAGAGTGATCGATATCTTCATGTTTTCTAATAATATTTTTATAAGTTGTTGAATTGCAAAAAAGTTTGAATTTGAAATTTTTTGAAAATTTTAATTCCTATAGAAAATAATAATGATTAAAGATGTGTTTAAAAAATAAATTATTTATGTTTTCAAATAATTTTACTTTTAAAGAAATTTGTAAATAAATGTAGTAGAACATTCTTTTGACTATCTAATAATTTTTAGAGTAAATCAGAATATTCTTTAGGGTGAGGGAAAAATTCAAAATTTTATCTCGAAATCAGGAAAAAGTCAGGGAAAAACAAAATGAATTTTTTCTGGCAACCCTGTTTGCGATCAATACCCAAAAACTGAACTCTTGTTAGCGTCTTTTTCGTATTAATAGTGATGGATGACAATTATTTTCTAGCGTGGAATGCTTCACTATGCTTCCTATCATTAAGATCCCCCTGTTATAATTTTTCCTGTCAACTATTATCAATTCCTCTCCCCTAAATTCTCAATTTCCTGATAGACCAATTCCGTTTCTCAGCCAATTACTTTTTCTCTTTTGATTAAACGGAATTTATTGTCACGTTAAAATGTAGATGTTGAAAATTGCGTCTGTTATATTATATATAGTATGTTGGAAGAAAATGTAATGCGTAATAGTTATCGGTGTTTCTGCTCTTCATCTGGTTCTTTTATCTCTTTTATACCTTTTTGCTATTCCCTCATCCTCGCTCGCATCTTCCTTCTCTCTTTGTCCAAACATTGGCTCGCATCTTTTTGCCTCCTCTGTACGCAGCTTCCGTTTCTCCCACTCTCCTCTCTTCCCTTTTCTTACACTATATGGTTATCCCATAAGCTTATGTCGAAGCAGGCAAAGATAATCGTGTAAGGTAGAGAGATGGGAAGACCTTAGATGGCTCGAAAACATAGAGGCGAGCTGTTAGTCCGACTATGGCGAACTAGGCAAAAACTAGGATAAGCCTAGATGGGTTTCAGTAGCCATCTACATATATAGAACATACAACGAGGGAGGTAGTAACTCATCTCTTTCTCTCTCTCTCTCTCTCTCTCTCTCTCTCTCTCTCTCTCTCTCTCTCTCTCTCTCTCCACGAACAGTGCACTGAACTTGAGTGAAACCCAAGGTTGCATGATCTTAATGATCTAGTTTTCTTCGCAAAGAATATTTTTTTTAATTGTTTCGTCCATCTTTTGGGACGCATGAATAATCTCTAGAAATCATTAGTTAGAAGTTTTAAATGTTTGAATTTCATTTATTAGAATTTTCTTTTATCAGAATTTCATTTTTTTCGAATTTTTGTTTAATCGATTTTAAATTGACCCGAATATTTACATTAACAGATTTATAAATACTCGAATTTTTATTTATGAGAATTATCATTTAACACAATTTCCATTAATGGTACTTTCCATTAAAATGAATTCTTATTTATACGAATTTTTATTTACAACAACTCTTATTTTACATTATTTCTACTTAGTCTAATTTTGAAAAGACATAATTTCCATTTCGGCGAATCTTTATTTGTCCAAATGTTTATTTTCATATTATCATTTGACAGAATTCTTAAAAGAATTCGTCGTTTTGTCGTCCGTCGGTCGTGTAACTCCGTACTTCATCGTTCGGTCGTTCGACTTTTATCATTTATTCATCGTATCGTATATATACATACTCATTGTACATACATATACGCATGCGCAATAGTGTTCTATCAATAGTACGCATGCGCAGTAGTGTTCTATCAATGTCAGACATGCGCAGTAGTGTTATATTACTATAACGCATGCGCAGTAGTGTTCTATCACTATAAAGCATGCGAAAAACATTCAGAACTTTAAAATTAAATTTTTTAATCCATACACAATCTAAAAATTATTTTTCTACAATACAAAATTCCCAAAGCCCAAAATATGAAATTTCCAAAATAAGAAGTGTTGAATTGTACTGTAAGTGAAAAGAATTAGATTATTGAGTATTGAGATTTAACAATTCTATTTCTGTGTAAGATATTTTTAAAAAATCATTATTGTCAATGTTTTACAAAATATTAAATAACTTCTAAAAACATGAACACTTTTAATGATCTTAAGCTTACTTTAAAGGTTATTTTCTACAGAATGGGAATTACTTGTAGACATTAACGTGTAATTTTTTCTTAGAAATTGCAGGTCGGCAAAGTTATACACAAAAATTTCAATTTGAAATAATTTTTTTGTACAAAAAACTATTCTTCAAAAAATATAAAACATGATATGATGTAGATTTTTCAAGAAAATTTAGTAAAAAAATGTTTGAATTTTAAAAATTATTTTTCTGTTAACCCGTTGCCTGTTAACGACCGTTGGGTAGTAAACTTCTTAGCGCAAAATAAATGCAATTTTTTATGTAAATTAAAAAAAAATTGTTTTATATCATTATTAACACACTATTGATTGCAATGATTCTAAATTAAGTAATAAATAAATTATTATTTATTATTTTAAAATAATATAACAATTTAAAAACAAGTAAAATTTATGAAAATTTATTTTTAATTTAAGTCACATTTAATGTGTAAGGGTTTTTGGAGTCGGTGAATTCGAATTTGACCTTAATTTTAAAAAATACAAAATGTCGGACATCATTTTTGAAATTTATTTGGATTTTTATCAATTTCAGTACCTAAGGGTTTTTCAGGTCGCTGAATTCGAGTTTGACCATCATTTTTAAAACTTCAAAATGCAGGATCCAAATTGGCGGACATACTTTTTGAAATTCATTTGGATTTTTATTAATTTCAGTATCTAGGGGTTTTTCGGGTAGCTAAATTCAAATTTGACTTTCATTCTTAAAAATTCAAAATAGTGGACATAATTTTTAAAATTCATTTGGATTTTTATCAATTTCAGTATCTAAGGATATTTTGGGTCGCTAAATTTAAATTTGTCTTTCAAAATAAAAAATTATGAATTCAAAATAAGGGACGTAATTTTTTTAATTCATCCCGATTTTTATCAAATTTTGTACTCTATTCTATATCCTTTGCATTAGCTGATAAAACGAATCATGACCCCAGAATGTACCGCGTGGAGGCTGCAAAGGTTTTACATTACACTTTCT
The DNA here is from genome assembly GCA_032872505.1 of Leptopilina syphax. Lineage (NCBI taxonomy): Eukaryota > Metazoa > Arthropoda > Insecta > Hymenoptera > Figitidae > Leptopilina > Leptopilina syphax. The sequence goes on along the minus strand of CM065469.1, from coordinate 24,528,829 downwards.
GTTCTTTGTTTTTTTTGTTTATAATATCTGTTTAAAATTTAAAAATTTTGTCCGACACATTGGATCCACCATTTTGAATTTGTTTGACGTCATATTTATATTCAGCGACCCCAAAAACCCTTGTATACTAAGTTTCATAAAAATTCATCTAACAGATTTTGCTGAACATTTTGGGCCAATCATATGATTATTATTTTTCCAAACAGCGAAGGGGTTTATAAGATTGTTTCAAATTTTTTTTAATTCTTTTGGTCTAAGTTTGCCAACCTGCATTTTCTAAGAAAAAAGTTTCGTATATTCGCATAATTCAAGTTATTTGAATCAAATAAATATATAGATAAAAAAAATTATTTGAATGAGATAATTTTTTTTTAGTGTGCTAATACTTTTACGTATGCAAATGGAAGAACATTACTTTATTTATTATAAATTTGGTATAAGGACTACATAAACAATTATTTGACGCAATTAAAGAGATATTGGTCTAAATTAAAATAATTAATTATGAAAAATAATTGCATTTTTGATATAAATAAGGGAAATTCCACGTCAACACGGACAGAGCTCTAAACAAAAATTGCTTTGATGGATTTAAACGTTCTAGGGCTTAAAAGATTTCTACATTTATGTACTTTAAGATGCCGATGGGCGTTTTTTGCAAATTTTCATTTCCGATGCCAATAGAGCTGTCAAAAGTCAAAAGGTCTAAAAATCTCAAAATACTTTTATGAATTAAAAGCAAAAAACGGGGTAAATTATTTTGTAACTCATTCTTTAACAGTTTATAGGGTCCCCAAATATAAATCTAAAGTTTTTTTTTAAATTCAAAATGGCGGATCCAATATGGCGTACAAAATTCAAATTTGAACAGATTCGATTAAAACTTGTTACTCGAGGGTTTTTAGGGTCGCTGATTACGAATCTGAAGTCACTTTTTAAAAATTCAAAATAGCGGAAAAAATTTTCAAAGATCCGATTCCCTTGAAACGTGTTACTCGGAAGCTTATAGGGCCACAGATTACAAATATGAAATCACTTTTTAGAAATAAAAATGGCGGATCCAATATGGTGGACAAATTTTTAAATTTGATCAGATATAATTAAAACGTGTTACTCGGGGGTTTTTTTAAAGTATCTGATTACGAATCTAAAATCACAATTTAAAAATTGAAAATAGTGGATCCTATATGACTGAAAAAATGTCCAATTTTGATACATTTCGCTTAAAGTTTGTAATAATAACAAATTGTTTACATTATAGAACAGTATGAAGCTAGAATTTCTTAAAAGTGACTTCAAATTCGTATTTAGATACGCTAAAAACCCCCGAGTAACACTTTTTAATTAAATCTGATCAAATTTAAAAATTTGTCCACCATATTGGATTCATCATTTTCAATTTCTACAAAGTAACAAATTCATAATCTGCGACCCCAAAAGCCCCCGAGTAACATGTTTTAAGGGAATAGGATGAAATTTGAAAATTTTTTTCGCCATATTGGATCAGCCATTTTAAATTTTTAATAAGTGACTTTACACTACCGGTCAAATTGAGAGACCACCCATTTTCAGTCGAATGAAAATCGTTTTTAAAACATAAAATTTATTAAAACTAAAATTTTTTTCTGCTCATTTTTTTAACCCCTTGACTGTGGATGACGTGTATACACGTCATGGCCCAAACAACAAAAACATCTTAACGTATATTCGCAAAAATTCTTACTCGGGGGTTTCTGGGATCGCTGATCACGATTCTGAAGTGAGATATTCAAAATACATAATTTTTTATTCAAAATGGCCGCCAAAAATTTTGAAAAATTTCAAAAGTGGATAAATTCTCTTAAAAATTCATACTCGGGGGTTTTTGGGGTCGCTGATCACGATTCTGAAGTCAGATTTTTAAAAATATGATTTTATACCCAAAATATCCGCTAACAATTTTTCAGAATTTTAAAAGTGGATAAATTTTTCTAAAAATTCTTACTCGGGAGTTTTTGAGGTCGCTGATCACGATTCTGAAGTCAGATTTTCAAAATACATGATTTTTTATCCAAAATGTCCGCCAAAATTTTTTAAAAATATTAATAGTGGATAAATTTTTCTAAAAATTCTTACTCAGGGATTCTTCAGCTCGCTAATCACGATTCTGAAGTCAGATTTTCGAAGTACATCATTTTTAATAATCGTCTGCCATATTGGATCCTCTTTGTTGAATTTTAAAAACCTAACATCGGATTATAGCAATCAGCGACCCCGAAAATTCCAGATTAACAATTTTCAGACCAATCTAATGAATTTTTAAAAATGAGTTGCTATATTGGATCTGCCATTTAAAATTTTTAAAAATTAATAACTGTTTCGTAATCAGCGACCACAGAAACCCTCGAGTAACAAATTTTAAACGAATCCAATGAATTTTTCAAAACCATGACTGATATATTGGATCCGCCATTTAAAATTTTAAAAAACTAACACCGGAATCGTAATCAGCGACCCCAAAAACCCCCGAGTAACAAATTTTAAGCGTATGCAATGAATTTCTCATAATCGTGACCGCTATATTGGATCCGCCATTTTGAATTTTTAAAAACTAACACCGGCATCGTAATCAGCGACCACGAAAACCCCCTTAGTACCTAGTGTCATGAAAATTTATTCACAAGAAGGTCTTACACATTTTGGGACCATTTTGTTATATTTTAGCTACACACTGAAGGGGTTAAAGATGATAAAATTTTGAACAGAAGAAGATATTTTAGAAGTCGTTTGGCCAATAATTCATTTAGATATTTTTAAAAAATCGCCATTTTCAATGTTTTACAAAAATTTGAATAACTTCTAAAATAAAAACTTGAACCAAAAAAATATAAAAAATTTGAAACATTCTTATTTACAGAAAAATAATTTTTAAAATTCAAACGTATTTTTTTTATTAAATTTTCTTATAAAATCTACACCATATAAAGTTTTATATATTTTTTAAAATAGTTTTTAATACAGAAAGATTGTTCCAAATTTTTTGAATTTTTTAATCCAAGTTTGACGGCCTGCATTTTCTAAGAAAAAAATTACACGTTAATGCCTATGAGTAATTCTTATAGTGTAGCAAATGACCTTTAAAATAAGCTTAAGATCATTAAAAAGCGTTCATTATTTTAAAAGTTATTCAAATTTTTGTAAGACATTGAAAATTACGATTTTTTAAAAATATCTAAATAAAATATTGGCTAAATGACTTCTAAAAGATCTTGTTCTTTTCAAAATTTTATCATCTTTCAAAAAATAAAAAGCAAAATATTATAGTTTCCATACATTTTATATTTTAGAATGTTTTTCAATCACCTGAAAATGAATGGTCTCTCAATTTTGACCGGTAGTGTAGATTCGTAATCAGCGACCCTAAAAACCACCGAGTAACAAGTTTTAATCGAATCTGATAAAATTTGAATTTTGTCAGCCATATTGGATCTGACATTTTACATTAAAAAAAAACTTTAGATTTATATTCGGGGACCTTAAAAAACTGTTAAAGAATGAGTTACAGAATAATTTACCTCGTTTTTTGCTTTTAATTCATAAAAGTATTTTGAAATTTTTGGACCATTTGACTTTTGACAGCTCTATTGTCATCGGAAATGAAAATTTGCAAAAAACGCCCATCGCCATCTTAAAGTACATGAATGTAGAAATCTTTTAAGCCCTAGAACGTTTAAATCTATCAAAGCAATTTTTGTTTAGAGCTCTGTCCGTGTTGACGTGCGGAGTGTCCCATAAATATTTAGTTATTTTAAAAAAATTATTTTATTGATGCAAATTAATATTTATTTGAATTAAAATCCATGCATTACTGAATCAAGTAATTTTCCTAATTGATTTAAAGCAATATTTATTAGATCCAATTATTCCATTCATTTGACTTAAATAATTCGAATTTGCTACAAATAACTATTTATTTGATACTACAAATTAAAATTTTTATATCAAGGGCAATTCTATACGAAAAATAAATCACCGATTTTTCTTAAAGTTTGTAATTTTGTAGTATCCTTTGGCCTACAGGCAAAGGAATGCAGATATTATAAAAGTAACTATTGAAATCCTGGCATGGGATCCAATGATAACACAGGCACACAAAAAAATAAAAAATTCAAAACCCAGAGGTCACACCCCCCTATCCCCATGTTTTTAGGGTCGCTGAAACCAAATATGACCATGAAGAATTTTTCTCATCAGCCATTTTCCCGCTACCACCCCCTTTCACCTGCTCCCGGGGGTTGGAATTTCAGTTTTAAAAAAAGTGGAGTAGGGTGTCTATTCCTATGTTTTTTGGGTCGCTAAAACCAAAAAAGACTACCAAAAACAAATTCTTCCCTCCCTTAACCCCCTACAACCCCCTTAACACCCGAAAGGTGAGGGGTCGAAATTCGAATTTTCACGAAAAGTCGATTACGGTGTCTAAACCTACGTTTTTTGGGTCGCTGATACCAAAAAAGACTACCAAAATCAAATCCTTTTCACCCTCGACCCCCTACAACCCCCTGCAATAATTTTTGATAATTAATATTCAATTTATAATTTCCCAAAAATCGGTTCGTTTTATTTGAAAAAAATTATTGCAGGGGGTTGTAGAAGGTCGGGGGTGGAAAAAATTTGATTTTGGTAGTCTTTTTTGGTTTTAGCGACCCAAAAAACGTAGGTTTAGACACCGTAATCGACTTTTCGTGAAAATTCGAATTTCGACCCCTCACCCCGGGGTTGTTAAAGAGATTGTAGGGGGTTAAGGGAGGGAAAAATTTGTTTTTGGTAGTCTTTTTTGGTTTTAGCGACCCAAAAAACATAGGAATAGACACCCTACTCCACTTTTTTTAAAACTGAAATTCCAACCCCCGGGAGCAGGTGTAAGGGGGCAGTAGCGGGAAAATGACCGATAATAAAAATTTTTCATGGTCATATTCGGTTTCAGCGACCCTAAAAACATGGGGATAGGGGGGTGTAACCTCTGGGTTTTGACTATTTTATTTTTTTGTGTGCCTGTGTAATTTTTGTCGTTGAATGTTAAAAAAATATTTTTTTAACAATTTTTTTATAAACAAATGAAGAAAAATCGATTTTTATAAGAAACTTATAGCGCTATTTGATTCTACGCTAAAAAACCACTACGAAAACATATATTACATAATTTTTTAAAAAAGACCTATTGGTGTAAAAATGTTATAAACAATTAGCCTGCATTCATATTGTATAAGGTATAAGGATCGTTTTTGAAGTTAACGATTTTTTTAAACAAAATTAGCTTAATCAAGAGAGTTTTTGACGTTAAAAATTTTTTTAACAAAATTTTTACCTCAAAAACTATTTATGTAAGTAGAAATAAATAAGAAAATGTCTTCCGAGCGAGGAGTATGACGCTAGTATGAAAATAAACATTTGGACAAATAAAGATTCGCCGAAATGGAAATTATGTCTTTTCAAAATTAGACTAAGTAGAAATAATGTAAAATAAGAGTTGTTGTAAATAAAAATTCGTATAAATAAGAATTCATTTTAATGGAAAGTACCATTAATGGAAATTGTGTTAAATGATAATTCTCATAAATAAAAATTCGAGTATTTATAAATCTGTTAATGTAAATATTCGGGTCAATTTAAAATCGATTAAACAAAAATTCGAAAAAAATGAAATTCTGATAAAAGAAAATTCTAATAAATGAAATTCAAACATTTAAAACTTCTAACTAATGATTTCTAGAGATTATTCATGCGTCCCCATCTTTTTACACGAAATACAAAGACACTCCATCAGTAGTTTTTGTCACCACTTCCGGCCCTTTAGGAAAAAATTGAGATGAACACAGGTGTCAAACCTTTTAAACACAAAAGAAGCACATCTGTCCCTCTATACCATTTTTTTGGTCAACACAGCAATCAGCAAGAGTATTAGGAAATTTCTAGTCAGCAATTTATGATTTTTTTTCTATTGTGAGATTCTAGTGAGATGTGATGTAATTCTGAAGATTATTTCTCTGTTCATAATTATAGCATTTATGGAACGTTTTCAGAAGAAGCTATTAGTTTCGGTTTAAGATCTTTTCTCTGCGACGAGACTAAAGAAAGTGCATCAGTCACTTTAACAATTTGGATTCCACGAAAATTTACCACTGAAAATATTTTGGTTTAATGCACTCTAGCAAATGTTTTCTGTTTAATTTGCAGGGTAACAATTGATTTCTTTTCATTGATTCATCAGGATTGACAAAGGTCATGGAAATCAAGGAATTCTGGGAAAAGTCAGGGAATTTTATTAAAAGTATTTAAAAAGTACTTTAAGAACTACGATAAAATTATTAAGTAAATTATTTAAAAATTTTAAAAATAATTGAATTTTAAATGGTTTTAATTAAAAATTTTAGAAAATTTTAATTTTTATTGAATTTAAATAGAAATTTTAAAGAACTTTTTTTAAAAGAATTTTTGAAAAAATTTTATAATTCAAATTCTTCGGAAATTAGTTACATTTTTTAATATATATTTAATTGATTATTAAAAAAATGGATTTATAGAAGAATTTTTGTTAAAAACTCTAAGAAAATAATAAATTGAATTTTCGAGAAGTTGCAATTAATAGAAATTTTTAGAAATAATTGAATTTTATATAAAAAGATTCCCAAATTCAAATTTATGGAAAAGCAAAATTTTTAAAATTTTTAATTAATAGGCGAGAGTCTCCAGTTGTGAGACACCTCCAGTTGTGAGACAGTCAATTTTTTTTAACATGCAATATTAAAAAGCCGATTGGTTTATATAAAAACATTTCTTTTTATATAAGCCCAATGGGAAATGCCAGTGTAGTGCCGATGTTCACCACTGGCTTAGTACTCAGACGATTGTTCGGCGTAGTCTAGCCGAGCCTCGACAATTAGTGCTGGGGCAGTACAGAATTTTTGTTTCGCCAAAGCTTGGACAAGGCTCGGCGGCAAGTGCTGGCTGAGTATAGAAAAATTGTTCACGACGCTCTTTGCCAACATTGCTTTTTTGACATAAACTTGAAAAAAAATATAAAAAAAGTTTATAAATGTTTATAAATATAAATTTATTGAAAAAAATTAATATTTTACTTTTCAGTTGTTCATTTTTATTCTGATTAAATTTAATAATAACAATTTAACACAATTGTCTAATTTTGTAAATAATAAATTATTTAAACAAATTAAAATTATAAACAAAATTTAAACTTTAATCTCAATAATAATTTGGTTCCTATTAAAATACTATTATACTTCATACTATGAATAAAAAATTATTAAAAAATTACCATGTAATTTAAGAATTACGTAAAATGTTAAATGCAATAAGTAAAGTAATTTAATTTAATTATTAAAAATTTAGTTTAATTTATTTTATTTCAATTTATTATTTCTAACGTATCCCTATTTTGTTCTCATCTTTGACTCAATAATTGTATGTCTGAATGATACTGAGATGTTAATACTTTACTGTACACATGTGTCGTTAGCATAGTGGTTAGAGCGTTAGTCTGTTAGTCCGTAGGTCGTAGGTTCGATTCCCCTCGTCAGCAATTTTGTTTATTTTCATAGGTTTGCGATATTTCTAGATTCCAATCGTTAGGTACTAAAATATGAAAATCTAATGCACACTTACTGTAATTGTTTATTATTTAATTTTTAAATGTTATAAACAATTGTTTTTACTTCATTTACTATATCCATTGTTAGTCTCCATCTTTAATACAATTTCTTTAAGAAGAGAAATATTTTATGAATAATAACTATTTATTAATATTACCCAGGGGGAAAAGTCGGGCGAATGCCGGATCGTCCAACCGTCTAGCGTCCGCGCCGGTTGAATTGGAGAGTCAATGCCAGTACAGGCAGTTTGTACCGATTCGGATGAGAATTTCTGCTGGCGCGGTACAAAGTCGTATGCGACTTTCGGTACACTCTTTCTACTGTCGGCACTACAGGCGCGGTACAAGATTTGATCCGACGCCGGATCAAAATTTATACCAACTAACAACCGGCGTTGTACTGGCATTCGTTCGTCTAACGACCCGAGCGGTACAGGCATTCTACCGACTGAGAACTAAATAATTTATATTATTATTAATAAGATTTTTATTAATAATAATAAGCTAAGAATATGGTTATTGTTATCTATTCTTTCAAAACAATTTAATGCTTTTCATAGGATAATTATTTTTTTAATCAACACACTATTTATAATCTTCTAAAATAGATTTTTTACAAAGTGAAAATTTAGCTATATTTTTATTGTTTCCAATAAAAATTGATGAAATAAAATGGATAAGATAATAATTAAAGTAATAAAAATTTTAAATCCTTTACGTTGTAAAAACTTTTGTATAGGAGAATTTTTTGAAGTTTAAATACTAAAAAAGGAATTAATAATGCAAGAATATAAAATTTAATTGTAAAAATGAATGAATTTGAAAAATAGGTTATAATTATATTTTTTAATAATATTTATTATTTATTTATTAATTGATAATAATTAATAAATATTAAAGACTTAATTTTTTTGTTATATTCAAGTTTCTATAATAATTATAGAAATTCACCTGGAAAAATATAAGGAAATTCCGATAACAGATTATTTTAATGAAATATTTTCAATTACACTCAATTATTTAAACTTAAAAATAATTAATAATAATCTTAATGTTTAAAAAATCTAAATGTTTTAAAATTTACGATTTATAAATAAATTTGATCAAAAAATATCTGGTAAATTATATTAATTTTTCCTTAATGAAAGTTAAACAAATTAAAAAAAATTATTTTGAATATAATTGGAAAAAAATTTTTTAATTATAAATAAAGTATATAACTAATTATTTATAAATATAAAACACTAGATTTATTTACATAATATTCATAAAATGCTAAAATATTCAATTTGTTTTTAAATTATTATTTATTGTTGTACATAAGTTGCTAAAATTGTTTGCTCCCTAGCGGTACTGTATATGGGTTTTGTTATGCTCACATCCGCAAGCGAGCGAATAGCGTAGTGGTTAGCGTATTAGACTTCGGTGCGTAGATTAGGATAGGCTTGGGCTTCGTATCCCACTGCGAGCGTTTAGAATTTTAATGTGTAAAAAATGCTTCAAATGATCTATAAATAAATGTTAATTAACATGCACCATGCATAGTTAATTAAATATTTTTTTTATTTTATTTTTCAATAGAGAATATAATTTGGCCCGCGTCGCTTGCTAGGCGGACGAATGCCAGTAGAAAGTCATGTTTCGGAACAAAATTTGGCCCGTCCTGGTTGCCAGACGGACGAATGCCGGTACAACGCCGGATGTTTGGCGGTATTAAATCTGTACCGAGCCAGGCGCGCAGCCACTACAACACATTGTCAGGTTCCAGTACAATGTTTGCACCGATCCGGTCGTTAGGCGGACCCATGCCAGTACAGTCTTACCGACGTTTGTACTGGCGCGGTACCCTGCCAGTGGGAAATTTCCCCCTGGGTATTTACCATTTTGTTGTTAAATTATTTATAATTATGAATTTACAACTAATTAATAACAATACGGCATTTATTGCGGCAATATTCCCAGCCAGCACTGGTCCAGTGCTGCGCCAGCGCTGTCTGGCAGCACTGACAGACAGTACTTCGGCAGCGCCAGACGGCGTTATCATTCCAGTGCCATACCAGTGCTGGCTCTCAGCCTTGCCGCCAGTGCTGCCAGTGCTGGCGCAGTACTACGCCAGTTGTAAATTTCCCATTGGGAGCCAACTTTTTCTTGCACGCCGAAGCGGATATATAAACTGTTTTTGTTAAATACCAACACTGTGTGTGATAATCGACTAAAAAGCGTTTTTTCAATAAATGCAAAGTACTTTTTTTCCAAGTTAATTAATTGGAAAAGGTAAATGTAATGCATTTTCTTTTAGTGTTTTCCTTTTATTTTGTGATGCAATATTGCATTGTTCCAATCTACGGTTGAAAATAATTTAATTTTCCTTTTTCAAAATAGCGCCAATTTCTGGGTGTAAGACACAGCATATCACCAGTTGTGAGACGGTGTCAACACCCATCTGGGCAGCATAAAAAATACGACTTTGCAGGCATACTATTTAAATGTTGTTTTGATTTTTTTCTAGTATTTTTGGGCATGTCAAGTGGAAAAAAGTCAATTGATTCAGAAGAAATCAATTTTAATGCTCTTGTTGAAGCTATTAAATTGTGTTTATTTGATAGTCATATTTTGGCGAATAAATATTATTATTTAGTATATAATAATATATATTATTAATATATTTAATTATTTCTACTAAATATAACGTTTTATGTCAAACTTATTAAATTTTAGCAATTTTTAATGAGTGTCTCACAACTGGAGACATTTTTTTTTTTGAAAAAAGCGATGTGCTCGGAAAATGTATCGTAAAATTTTTTGAGTTCATCGAGACACTATACTTTCTTTTAATAAAAGTTGCGTATTTCTGTTACCTTTCGAACGGCGTATTTTATTTACAATTTCGTATACCCGATTACAATTTACGGGTCAAAAATAAAACCCGTCTCACAACTGGAGACTCTCCCCTACATAATTCTGTACAACTAGTTTTTTTGAAAAATTTTAACTTCAAATTTGTTGAAATGAATTGAATTTTTTATTATTATATTTAATATTATTTCAAAAATTTTAACTCAATTCTTCGAAAGAATTCTATTATCTTGATAAATATCAAAATTATTTGCTAAAATTCAATTATTTTTAAGAATTTTAACAAAATTCAATTATTTTCTCTTTAAGATTTCAATTATCTTTATAAATGACAAAATTCTTTGTCAAAATTAAATTATTTTTTAAAAGTTTACACTAAAATTCTACGCAAACATTCAATTATTTTCATTAATAATAAAAATTTCATACGGAAATTCAATTTTTTAAAAAAGAATTAACAACATTTTCAATCGTTTTCAAAAAAAAAAATTTTAAATTCTCTTCAAGATTTCAATTATCTTTATAAATAGCTAAATTCGTTTTCGAAATCTAATTATTTTCAAAAGTTTTTAATTAAATTTTTATCAAAATATCAATTATTTAAAAAAAAATTTTCTGAATTCAATTATGCTTTTCAATATCTACTATTTTAATAAAATTTCCCAAAAAAATTCAATTATTTAGAGAAAATTTTTTATAAAATTCCTTGGAAACATTTAATTATTTTCATAAATAATAAAAATATCACAGGAAATTCAATTATTTAAAAAAAAATTTACATAAATTTAAAAAAAGGGGTAATTCACAAACTACGTCACGCTTTTTCGGGCTGATTTTTCCCCCACCCACCCCCTTCGTCACATTTTTTACATACAAAAAAATTTTTTTCCACACTTCGTCACACACAACTTGACACCCCCCCACGCCTAGGAGTGTGACGTAGTTTATGAACGACCCCAAATTTATTGTTTAACAAAATATTAAAAATCATTGTATTAAGAAAAATTTTTGAAAATAATTGAATTTTTGAGAAAATAGTATATTAAGAAACAAGAGGATAAAGGCAGTCATTTCTTTACGGTGATTTTTGTGACACGATTGGAGGTCGAGGGCGCCCTGAGACCGGAACAAGTGTCACAAAAATCATCGTAAAGAAATTGGCTGCCTTTATTCTCATGTTACTTACGATATTTTTTATTCCTAATGCACAAAAGTGGCGATTTCAGATAGCAGACGACAGGGAGTAAAAGTCATTCATTTTTTCGACTTGTATAAAAATGGCGGCCGTTTTCTCCCAAGGGCAAGAAAAATGCATGTGAACAGCTAATTTTCTTGCCCTTGGGAGAACACGGCCGCCATTTTCATACGGTCGAAGAAATGAATGACTTTCCTCCCTGTCGTCCGCTATCAGAAAGCGCCATTTTTGTGCATGTGGGATAAAAATTTTATTATTTTGAAAGATAATTGAAATTTTGAAGTGAATTTCTTAAAATATTTTAACATAATTGAATTTCTGTGAAGAAATTTATATTACTTTTGAAAATAATTGAATTTCTGCAATCATTTGTAATTTCTTCTAAATTAAATTTTTTCCAGTACATTATACTTAAATAAAAAATACATGACTTTTCCCTGATTTTCCTGCCCTGTGGCAAACTGAGAGAACATACATTCACCTCTTATTTTGATGTGCACAAATTTTTAAGATATTAATTTTCGACGCTAATTTCAGGAACCTGTAAATATAAGCGTTGAATGTTTTGTCGATAAACGTTCGCCGATTGAGAAATTATATCCAGGGACCATACGGTTTTCGGCGCTCGAATGAGACGCAAATGATGATGATGGCAGAAAAAAAGGACATTTCCCGTGTAATTTGGTCCTATCGTTGTCCTTATGGTTCGCAACATCCGATACCCCCTGCGCATATGTGATCGACATACGTAAAACAACACCTGTGATATACAACTTGTGCAAAATAAAACAGTTCGACGTGTATTATATCGAAACATTCGTACAAGCGGGAAGATCAATTTCCTTTGAATAAAACATCCTCTCGCCTCGATTGGTGTTATCCAAGCGAGTAGTTCCTCTTACCCTATAATATAATCGCATATAGATATATAATACAAGAGAATTCATGATTATAAAAGGGAAATAAATAACAGAAGAGACAGTACTACTTTTTCCCCGACTCAGCATCACATTCAATATTATTATTTCCCACTTCTTTCAATTCTCTCCTAAAGAAAATGTACATAAATCTAATTTATTTTTCATTATATTCAATTTCTAATGAACGTCAAAACTTTTTCAATTGAAGAAAAAAAATTGCATATATAATTGAAACCTGTTTGAAAAATAAAGGTTTCGTACTTGATAATTAATTTTAAAAAAGTAGCATTTGAACCATTATTACGTCACAGTTTAATAACTCAAGTTTTGCTCAAACTGTGACGTCATACCAGTTCAAATGCCCTTAAAAGACTGAAAAAATTAGTAGAAAAGTAGCTATCGAAACATTAGATTTTACGACTATTTTTTCATAATTTACAACTTAAATTACTTTTTAATTTTGTTAAATAAATATTTAAATATCCATCATAGTATTATTCACAGAAATTTAAATACTTTAAATGATTTCAAAGAAAAGCCTTTTTGAAATCTAACTAATTTCTAAAAATTACAACTGTAATTGCAGTTGAATTATAATTCTTCCAAAATTCAATCAATTTTTGTTAAAATTTTTAAATAAAACAAAACTTAAGTCATTTTATTTCAAAATACAAATTTTAATATTACTACATAGTTTTACAACAATTAAAATTTTCGAATATTTCAATTTAAAAAATGTTTTTAAATTTAATTATATTCCTAAAAATCAATGCTTTAACGCTTCTAATATTCAATTATATTATCTAAAATTTAAACTGAAATTCAATTTTAAATCAATTCTCATTAGAAATTTCTACAAGAATTCAATTATTTAAATACAAAAATAAATAATTTTTAAATAATTGAATCTTTCTTAAAATTGAATTCTTATAAGAAACTAGCTGTCGTACTCGTCTTCGACGGGTTTTAGTTTCTACTAATATATTTGAAGAGGTGTCTACCAATCGGGAATTTAATTTGACTGGGAAAAACTAATAATTAGTTACCATGAACTATTTCATTAGAAAAATATTACTATTTGAATCAGTAAATGACTTACAGAACAGTATTTGTCAATTTGTAGTACTTTATGCGTTTGTAGTATTTCAAATTAATGTATTAAAAATTAATCCTATAATTTTCCACCAGCTTTTGGAGTTATGTAGAGTCTAATTCGAACTAATTGTATCACAAGTAAACCCTATACGTTACGACTGCTAAAATCTAAAATAAGATCTATATTGTAGGCTGAATGTAGGGCTTAAATTTTGACAAATAAAAATATTACATCAATAAAAATTAAAGCAAAAAGCAATTTTTTAAAAACGAATTAATATAATAAAACTTTTTTTAATTAAATAAGAAAATTACCGGTTTGAATTTCCGGCTATTTCTCGGTTTTCCTTCGCGGTTAATAGACACTCTGTTAAATGTATTAGTAGAAACTATAACACGTCTTCGATTCCCGCATTGGAATCTACATAGGACCCTATATCAAAAACTATGAATTTTTTTCTGAACTATTTAGCGAATTTAAAGTAGTGCAAATTCTTAAACATTGAAAAAGTAACTTTTAGTGTCACAAATTTAAAAAAAAGTATCTAAATATAGTAGCAAAGCGTAAAAAGTAGTAAATCGTAGGTTTTAGTATAGATAAGTACGAAACCTAAAAATAATAATTTGATATTAAGACTAGAAGGACCTAGCAATATTTTGGACTGTCGTGAATTTTGTCCAAGACGAAATGATTTTGTGAAAATTGTAATTTCCGAATGAATTCAAGAGATGCGTCCCTGATTTACTCTCTCACTGCTCTCGGATAACTTAAACTTTTTTTGCCGCACGTCGTATAAAGATGAGCGTCATCGTTCGAACGGAAGTATCTATCTCTCGCTCCTTATGCATCCAATCACAAGTTTACGTGTGCGATAAAAATTTAATCAAACATCATGTCAAATCTCGTGGGAAGAGTCTTGAGGTTTAAATTAAAGCGTATGTACGCTATTATCAAAAACTCACTTTACTTTCTCACGTTGAGCGAAAAGATTAGATGTGCCTACTTGAGAAAATTTCTCTTATAAACGAGACTGTAAACTGTATACGATTGTGCAACTCTTATTTCTGCAAACTAATGCGGGGTTAAAGTGTATGGTAACTTGTTCCCATAGTATCACTTCCCCAGATTATTTTTACTCACAAAATACACTTAACTGATTTCGCAAATTTAATTAAATTAAATGTAAACAAATCGAACTTTAATTATGTACATACTTTATTTAGAGTTCGAAAAGAGATCGAAATCTACTTTTTTGAGATGGAACATTTTGTTTGACTTCTTTTTGGTTCAAACAGTTTGAATCTTTCAGTTTTAGAAATTTAAATATTTAGAGATTAAAGTACTAAAAGATTCAATTCCATTTCTGTTGAAATTAAATGTAATTTCTCGTTCGCCTTCCTGAATTGTTTCAAGCTTGAACGAAGTGTGACATTTAACCCCGCTCTCTCTTCCAGTGCTAATCGTGAATTACGAATCACGACCGTCCGAAACACCGTACACTATTGCGTCGAGAGAACTATATAAATAAATACAATATCAGTGGTTTGGTTACAGACTACTGGAGCAGTGATCGGAAAAAACGGGATCGTGAAACAGTACGTACGCGGTTCCAGCTTCGGTTCATCATGCACCTGCAAAGTTTATTTATATTGTTTTAGGCTCTCAAAGATAGATGGATTTCATGCTTCATGCCTTGGAGAATCAGAATCATCTCTGGACCGAGTCATCCGTAACTTTTGGTAAATCATCCCATTAAGGGTCAACAGTAGAGACTACCGACACATTAGGATCTACAAGAGAAAGAAATAAATAAACACCTCGTCGGACACATCAATGCCCCAATCTTAACGGTGATCTTTACACGTGAGCAGAAGATTAAGATTCTCAACCGCCCTGCAAGATGTAAACAATTTTCACTACGCGACGGGGAAAAACTATATCTCCATTTGTGATCACACATCTTGCTTTTGCAAGATTTAAGATTAACTCAAGTTTAAAACCAAAACTTCCTCATTTTCAAGAAAAAATTAAACAAACCAGAAACGTAATACGTGAAGAAATACACAAATAAATCCTTTTGGTCAACATAAATGTTTTTAAATATAAAGTTTACGATCTTTTCTTTACCTGCAGCGCTCGAATCAGTAATTATGACAATTTTTAAATCCATTTTTCTACAATATTCAATTTTACGAAATTTTAACTATTCGTAAATTCTTCAATGAAATATATATTAGAAAATGAAAACTTCAAATACAATTTTTAAAAAATCCACAATTAAACTTTTTCAAAAAAATTATAATTTCAAAATTCAATTATTTCTAAAAATTCAAGCTATATTGCTTTTAATATTCAATTATTATCTAAAATTATAACTGAAATTTATTTTTAAATCAATGTTTATTAGAAAATTATTCAATTAATTAGGGTAGAGTGAGGTGAAAAAGCCAAGGTGTAGAAAAGCCATTTGAGTTTTATTTAAAAACTATGAAACCGATTTATCAGCCATTTAGATTATAAATGTAGTTTGGATATTGGGGACGCATGAATAATCTCTAGAAATCATGAGTTAGACGTTTTAAATGATTGAATTTCATTTATTAGAATTTTTTTTAGCAGAATTTCATTTTTTTCGAATTTTTGTTTAATCGATTTTAAATTGACCCGAATATTTACATTAACAGATTTATAAATACTCGAATTTTTATTTATGAGAATTATCATTTAACACAATTTCCATTAACCCATTAACGCCCATGATTAGACAAATGAAAATATCATCAAAATTATTATTGGAAACAGGAGTGCGGATCAAATGATGACTTTTGACATTAAAAATTGTTTAAAAAATAATTTGTTTATAAAAATTGTTATAAACAAATGAAGAAAATTGATAACATTTTAAAAACTAATAGCGCCATTCGATTCTACGTGAAAAATTACTAAAGGAACATGTATGACTTTTTAAAAATTTTCACTCGATTTGTTGTAAATAATTTATAAACAAATAGTGCACTCTCATGTACCTATTTGAGCCCATCATTAGACAACTAAAAATTTCAGCAAAATTATTACTGGAAACAAGACTGCAGATCAAATGATGACTTTTGACGTCAAAAATTGTTTGAAAAATAATTTGTTTATAAAAATTATTATAAACAAATAGAGAAAATTAATAACATTTTTAAAACTTATAGTGCCATTCGATTCTAAGAATATATACTATAATATACTACTAGAATATTTTTTATATTTACAGTACCGGACAAAATTGTCAGTCCACCCATTTTTGAAGGAATGAAAAAAATTTTTTAACATAAAATTTATGGAAACTCAAATTTTTTTTTGGTTTATATTTTGAAAGACGATAAAATTTTAAAAAGAATAAGACCTCACGGAAGTCATTTGGCCAAAATTTGTAGAACATATTCTTAAAAATCGTCATTTTCATTATTATTTATTCATCATTATTATTTGTTTATAAATTATTTACAACAAACTGAGTGAAAATTTTTAAAATGTCATACATGTTCCTTTAGTAATTTTTCACGTAGAATCGAATGGCGCTATTAGTTTTTAAAATTTTATCAATTTTCTTCATTTGTTTATAACAATTTTTATAAACAAATTATTTTTTAAACAATTTTTGACGTCAAAAGTCATTATTTGATCCGCAGTCCTGTTTCCAATAATAATTTTGATGATATTTTCATTTGTCTAACCATGGGCGTTAATGGGTTAATGGTACTTTCCATTAAAATGAATTCTTATTTATACGAATTTTTATTTACAACAACTCTTATTTTACATTATTTCTACTTAGTCTAATTTTGAAAAGACATAATTTCCATTTCGGCGAATCTTTATTTGTCCAAATGTTTATTTTCATATTATCATTTGACAGAATTCTTAAAACAACGAATGCTCATTTGTGCGAATTTGCAAATGGCCGACATAACAACATGCCGAAAGATTTCGGCGCCAGTTTCAAAACTGACCAATTAGAACATGTTAAGAAAATTGTGATTGGTCAGTTTTGAAACTGGCGCCGAAATCTTTCGGCATGTTGTTATGTCGGCCATTTGCAAATTCGCACAAATGAACATTCGTTCTTTTAGGAATTCTGTCAAATGATAATATGAAAATAAACATTTGGACAAATAAAGATTCGCCAAAATGGAAATTCTGTCTTTTCAAAATGAGACTAAGTAGAAATAATGTAAAATAACAGTTCTTGTAAATAAAAATTCGTATAAATAAGAATTTATTTTAATGGAAAGTACCATTAATAGAAATTGTGTTAAATGACAATTTTCATAAATAAAAATTCGAGTATTTATAAATCTGTTAATGTAAATATTTGGGTCAATTTAAAATCGATTAAACAAAAATTCGAAAAAAATGAAATTCTGCTAAAAGAAAATTCTAATAAATAAAATTCAATCATTTAAAACTTCTAACTAATGATTTCTAGAGATTATTCATGCGTCCCGGATATTGTACCTATAGTAATATAGTTTTTATTGTAATTTTAATTTTTGTGTTGTTCTGCGCAAAACATTCCCAACGGGAAGTTGCCAATGGTAACGATTGGTTCAATAATGGGCCATGCTTGGTGCCCAATTGTTTTTTCTTGGCAAAACAATTGGCAACCATCATTGGACCACCAATGGTTTAAACTTGGGATGATCACGCTACTGCCAATGATCGGTAGCCAAGCATCAGGCCAATATTAGTTGCCAAGGAATTGCCAAGGAAAAAAAATCGATTTTCAAAAGCTTGATTTTTTATTGGCTGTCAACAAAAAACCAAAGTTTTGAAAATTTATTTTTTTTAATTATTAATTAAAATTTATTTTAAAAAAATATATTTTTCAAAAATTTATTTAAAAAAATATATTTTTCAAAAATTTATTTTAAAAAAATATTTTTCCAAAATTTATATTTTTTCAAATTAATAGAACGTATTAATTTAATTTTTCACCTCTGGTAAAACAAAGATGAAAGACTGATAAAAATTCCCTCACCGTATCTCACAGTGGAGGGATAACTGTGAATGTCTTTGCGAGAGAGGAGCAGGTACTTATAGAGCCAGTGAAGTGGCGCAACGTTGGTTGCCAAGCGTTGTGTCGATAACGTCAGGATATGCATGCGCGCCAGAAAACAGTTCCGACAAGCGCCACCAGAGTGCATGCTAGTGATTTCTTCTCGCTTGTGACCTGTTTCACTGGCTCTATATAAATACCTGCTCCTCTCCAGCAAAGACATTTACAGTTATCCCTCCACTGTAAGATATAAAGTGAGGGAATTTATCAGTCTTTCATCTTTGTTTTACCAGAGGTGACAAATTAAATAAATATGTTCTATTAATTTAAAAAATATATATTTTTAAAAAATATATTTTTTAAAAATAAATTTTAATTAATAATTAAAAAAAATAAATTTTCAAAACCTTGGTTTTTTGTTGGCTGCCAATAAAAAATCAAGCTTTTGAAAATCGATTTTGTTTCCTTGGCAATTCCTTGGCAACTAATATTGGCCCGATGCTTGGCTACCGATCATTGTCAGTAGCGTGATCATCCCAAGTTTAAACCATTGGTGGTCCAATGATGGTTGCCATTAATGTTCCGATAATGGAACGAAGTTCGCCAAGCATGGCCCATTATTGAACCAATCGTTTACTTCCCATTGGGTTTCGATGAACTTTTCAAACATATTATACAACCTGTAATAAAAGCACGGGTAATAAAAGTGTTTGTACATAAGGAGAAAACTATACTCAAATAACGTATAATGTTAATTTTTGGAAATTGAACTAAATTTAAAATTTTTTTTAGCTTTTTTAAAAACTGGTCTTGGTTGAAATTTAAGGAAGACTTTTAAACAAGGTACAAAAACTTGGTAATGTAAATCGAAAACAGGTAAACTTAATATAATATTTAATTTTCCTTGCTAAAAACTCTTTAAAATTTATTAAAACATTTTAAAAATAAGGTTATTTGCATATGGGCAATTCCACGTGAGATTTTAGTCGACCTCTTAAAATTCGTTAAAAATATTTTTTTTCTATTCTGCATCGAAAAAAAACAGATACGTATTTTTTTATTTTTGTTTAATTATCCAAATTTTCGAGTTATGAATTTTCGAAATTTTGGACTTTTAATTGTAGACCTATATTCTATAGCTTATAAGTCCGAAAATATTGAGTTTAAAAAAAAGTTGTCAAAGAATGAAGGTTGTAGTTTTCTTTCGACTTTTAAGAAATGTAAACAAAAAAATTTTTTTTTAATTGTTTATTAAAAAAAAATTTTTTTTTATAAACAAATTAATTTTTTTTAACTTTGGGCCAGATTTTTTTTTGTTTTTTTTTTAAATTTATTTATACCTTGTAATATAGAGAAGATTTTCCAAAAAGTCCTGAAATGGGCCTGATGTGTTAAATGAGTTTTAAAACATTTTCAAAAATCACTTACAAGCATCACAGTGGGATTTTTTTTACAATTAACTTTTTAAAACTGTCTACAGCGTAGACCCTTTAATTTAAAACAAAGAACACTCAAATAGATTAAAAATTATACGCTGTAGACAGTTTTAAAAAGTTAATTATAAAAAAATCCCACTGTGAAGCTTGCAAGTGATTTTTAAAAATGTTTTAAAACTCATTTAACACATCAGGCCCATTTCGGGACTTTTTGAAAAATCTTCTCTATATTATAAGGTATAAATAAATATTAAAAAAATAAAAAAAAATCCGGCCCAAAGTTAAAAAAAATTAATTTGTTTATAAAAAAAAAATTTTTTTGTTTACATTTCTTAAAAGTCGAAAGAAAACTACAACTTTCATTCTTTGACAACTTTTTTCTAAACTCAATATTTTCGGACTTATAAGCTACTGAATATAGGTCTACAATTAAAAGTCCAAAATTTCGAAAATTCATAACTCGAAAATTTGGACAATTAAACAAAAATAAAAAAATACGTATCTGTTTTTTTTCGATACAGAATAGAAAAAAAATATTTTTGGCGAATTTTAAGAGGTCGACTAAAATCTCACGTGGAATTGCCCATATAAATAAAGGAAGACTATAAAAAATACCAAAATTAATAACATATTTTACTAAATCGCGAGGTGGCTTTTTCACCCACCAGGTGGTAAAAAAAAGCCACTTGCAGTGCTTTCGTAAAACTCTTATATAACTTAGTCCTTTCATGGGATAAAAAATATTTCCGTCAAGAATATTCAAGCTTTCAATGCTTTAAACTTTCAATGCCAAATGGAAATTTTAGAATAAAATTTTTAATTCAAAATTTATAGCGTTAAATGTAAAAATGTGGCTTTTTCATCCCACTCTATACTCTAAATACAAAAATAAATGATTTATTCACTGAAAAAACTGGAGTATTGGACTGAACATCTGGAGGGACAAATCGTTGATATTTGAGAGTTAGCTATTGGAAAACAATCTAAATATTCAAATACACCATTGACAGATATTCGTGCCATTTCTCTTGGAGGTAAAATGAGTTTATAACAGAGGGACAAATTAACCATCTTGAGAAATCCCTTCCTTATCCGGCGCGAAATGAATAAATATGGCAACCTAACCCCTAAATTAAATACATAAAATGTCAGAAAAATAATTTCGCGCGCATCAGATCGTACACATTTTCTGCGCAACTTTTAACCCTCAGATATAATGGGAGAGAATAAACAAGTAGATTTCCATTATCAATTCAAAATTTATTTTAGAAGGACTATTTAACTCTCTTCATAAGCAAAGGAAACATACACTTTTTGAACCTCTGAATTTGACTCTCCAGTTTTCTCAGTGTTGAATATTATTGAATGTTTCTTAAAATTCAATTCATATAATGAATTTTATCAACAAATTTTTAAATAATTACTCTTGAAATTAATTTAATTTCTGCAATAATTTGTAACTTTTCCAAAATTAAATTTTTTTCGTGTTTTTAACTAAAATTGTTCTATAAATGCATTATTTTTAATTATTTTTAAAAAAGTTCTTGAGAATTTTTAACTTCATTTTTGTTTACGATTCAAGTTTATGAAATTTTAATTATTCGTAAATTCTTCAATTAAATATATATTAGAATATAAAAACTTCAAAAATTTTATTAAAAAATCCGCAATTAAATTTTCTTTAAAAAATGAATTCTACAGAATACACTACCGTCGAGAATTAACGGTACGGCTGCACGCGCAGGGCCCAAAAACATATCAATCTTTAAATCACGATTTTTTTGTAAATACAAATGTCAGAAAATTAACAAATATACCATTCGAAATATTATTAAATTCTACGATTAATGATACATAACTGAAAATTTTAATAATTTATAAAAGATTGCAGCAATCGACAAATTTGATAAAAAAGTTTTAAAAATAAAATTTTTTTCGAAATTTGTTCAACCCCTGCACATTTTTTAAAAATTGTAGAAAAAATTTGAAACTTACATAAGTGTGATCATTTAAGTCTCATCTTTAATTTAAGACCAAAACAGTTCAAAAATCTTATTCGGTTCGTGAGATATCATTATAAACGTCCGAGCATGTTTTTTGAAAAATGCATTGAATTAGTCGATTTTGAACGGTTTTTGGCTGAAAATGCTCGGCCGTTTATAATGATATCTCCCTAACCAATTAAGATTTTTGAACTCTTTTGGTCTTAAATTAAAGATGAGATTATAATGATCACACCTATATAAGTTTCAAATTTTTTCTACAATTTTTAAAAAATGTGCAGGGGTTGAAAAAATTTCGAAAAAAATTTTATTTTTAAAACTTTTTTGTAAAATTTGTCGATTGCTGCAATGTTTGAATAAATTATTAAAATTTCCAGTTATATGTCATTAATCGTAGAATTTAATAATCTTTCGAATGGTATATTTGTTAATTTTCTGACATTTGTATTTACAAAAAAATCGTGATTTAAAGATTGATATGTTTTTGGGCCATGCGTGTGCAGCCGTACCGATAATTCCCTACGGTAGTGTAATTGTTAGTCAAAAATATATGAAAAATTCAGATTTTAATTTGAAACCTTTTCAAAATTCGATAATCCGCTGCTGTTAATATTCAATTATAATTTAAAATTTTAACTGATGAAATTCATTTTTAAATCAATTCTTATTAGAATGTTCTACGAGAATTCAATTATTTAAATACAAAAATAAATAATTTATTGAATAATTGAATGTTGCTTAAAATTAAATTTTTCGAGGAATTCAATTAAAATTGTATTAAAAATAATTGAAATTAAATTAATTAGCCAATTGAATTCCTGTGAAAATTTTATTATTTATGGAAATAGTTAGTAAAAACGATAAAAAAATAAAATTTTTATTTCAATTGTTTCGAAAATTTATGTTCGTATGAGAAATTCTATTAAAATTGTACTAAAAATAAAAATTGAATTCTTCTGAAGCGTTTTCTTCTTACAAAGAATTTTATTAAAACTTTTGAAAAAAATTACTCGGACCCCCGAGTAACGATTTTTAATCAAATCCGAGGATTTTTAAAAAAAATTGTCCGTTATTTTGGAACCGCCATTTTGAATTTTAAAAATCTGATATCATATTCGTAATCAGCGACCCTAAAAACTCCCGAGCAACGATTTTCAAGCAAATCCACTTGATTTTTAATTTTCTCTTCCGCCATATTGGATCCGCCATTTTGAATTTTAAAAATTTGATATTTATAATTTATGATCAGCAACACCAAATACATTTTTGTTTGTCTTTTTTACAAAATGCAAATTAATAAAAAAAACAATTAAATCATTCGATTGGGTTCTGCTTATCCGCATATAAAAACATCTTTGATTTACTTTTAATTTTGCAATAAAATTTTAGGAGAATATTCTTGACACTATAAGAAATCCGAAAATAAAAAAAATAAAAAATCGATTTTTTTGACATTTTGAACTGGAATGTCCCCTTAAAATTGTAGGTATTACAAATCATTAAA
Source organism: Leptopilina syphax (assembly GCA_032872505.1). Taxonomy (NCBI): domain Eukaryota; kingdom Metazoa; phylum Arthropoda; class Insecta; order Hymenoptera; family Figitidae; genus Leptopilina; species Leptopilina syphax. The sequence continues at coordinate 24,505,130 of CM065469.1, read as the reverse complement.
ATTCTGCGACAAATTGTATTACCTATTTAAATATATTTAATTTTTAAGAATAAATAAATTTCTCAGAACAATTTTATTTATTTATACAAATAATTGAATTCTTGCAAAGATTTTAATTTGAAACCTTTTCAAAATTAAATTATTTCTAAAAATTCTGGATCTAATGCTTTTAATATTCAATTATAATCTAAAATTTTAACTGAAATCCATTTTTAACCCTCCGTCACACACCGAGGGAGGGATTCCCTCTACGGTTTCAGTATTTTTTAAATAACTTTTGTTTTCCTCATTGCAAAATAAAATCAGTTTCTATACCTTTCGACAATTTACTCCTCAACACATTTCTAAAAAAACATTTAGTTTAAACATAATTAATATTTAATTATGAAGCTTCAAAGCCAGAAAAAACTCGAAAAAGTGAGGTTATGTTAAATAAAAAAATCAAGTTTTCAAAACATTTTTTGTTCCACTGTTGGTCAATGACAAAATTATATTGTAAATATAATTAAAATGAATTGTTTAATGATTTTTTTGCTTATTTTTTAATGTTACATTATTTTTACATGTCAAGTGGAATTCCTTCGAAGATGTGCATTCGTGTAATTAATTTTTATTTTTGAGACCGAAAATTATTTTTATTAATTTTATAATTTAGAATAATTTACTACATATTTGTAAGTTGTGTTAAAACTAAATTTTTGTTGATTCCTTTGTTTATGTTGTAATATTGCCGAGGGGGTATATACTCCCGTATTAGAGTGTACACTCTTCTTGTAATAGTCGTGAAATATCGCGTAATAGTACGTTATTACGTGGATGTAATACCTAGAAATATCTCTGTATTGCCCTGTAATACCCTGTAATACTTGGTAATAAGTGTAATTTTAGCGTAATAAGTGTATTGGAGTGTACACGTTTTCAACCAGTAAACACCCCCTCGAATTTTGCTTATTTTACAATATGGTGAGGGATTCCCTCTAAACGTGTGTAAAGTCGTAATTTTTTCCCATGTGTGTGACGGAGGGTTAAATCAATTTTTATTAAAAAATTCTACTAGAATTCAGTTATTTAAATATAAAAAAACAATTTAATATATTGAATAACTGCATGTTTCTTAAAATTGAATTCTCGTAAAGTAGGGGAGACTGGGGCGAAAGGTTAAATTTTGCATAAATGATTTTTTTAGACAATATAATCAGCTCAGTTGCAAATATTTATATATCAATATTGTAGGTCAACTTGTCCTCCACAACTTTCAATAAAAGAGTTTCTGATATTTTCGCATAAAATACATGTTTTATCATTTTTTGAAAATTTTGTTTTTTTAACTTTTCGCCCCATGCTGGGGCGAAAAGTTAAATTCTATTTCTAGCCTACTAAAACTTTTTTCTGATAGGTGTTAAGTAGTACATAAGTTGAAGTATTTATTTTATTTAAGTAATTTAGTTAATAGTAGTTCAAAACTTTCAAAAAAAAAAAAATTTTTTTGGTTTATTTCACGTGAACGGTCTTGTTTATTGACAGAATACTTGCCTAATGTCAAATAAATAATTTTTAAACAAATAAACCACCAAAAAACGAAAAATTTAAAAAACATTTTTAACAACATGTAAAAATACATTTCACATTTCGCTCCAGCCCGTGCAGAAATTAAGATGTGGGCCGGATAGGGTACTGGACAGTTTTCCCGATCTCTGGTGTGGCTCTGGGTAGAGAAACTGACCAGTGCCCGACTAGTGTGTGACGCTGTTCCCGACCAATGCCCTACTTAGGGAAAAACTGGTCAGGGCCTCGTCAGTTTTTCTAAAAATTGCCCTATTTTGTGAGGTTAATTTTATTCAAAAGAAATTACAATAAAATTACTGTAATTAAAATATAATTTCAAGAATAGAAAAACTTAAAAATTTTTGAAAAATATAATTTTTGGTTTTATGATTAATTTATTTTTCTTTTGGAGGTTGTCGCTCCTTTCTGCCTCCTTAATTTTATAATATTAATAAAGGTTATAATTTTTTATTTCAAATGTATAAGTAATAATTAATATTTATTTAATAAATATTTTATTCAAATTTATTAATTATGTTTAAAAAATAGTTATTAAATATTGAAGGTGTTAAATTTAACAATCTCTCCGAATCATTTTCTCACTTTAAGCTAATATAATATAAAATAATTATTATTATTAAAATAATATAATATATATACAAACCAAATGATAAATTTATCCTATAAATTAATAATTATTAAAATTCATTAAGTATAATTTATTAATAATTGTTTATTAATTATTATTTTTTAATGCATAATTTTTATTTTAAAATAAATGTATAATAATTAATTATTTAATAACTATTATTATTCGTTATTTATAATTTAGTTATTATTAATAAATAAACTTTATTATAATATTGTACTTAAAAAAAAAAATTATACGTATTTTCGTTTTTTAAATATATTACCATAATTATTTTGTAAAGTGTTTTAAAAGAACACGCTTTTTTAACTTAAATAACTGTTTTAAAAAAGTTAATTTTAAAAAATTAAATTTATTTACATGCTTTTAAAACGAGGAAAACTGTCGAGGCCCTGATCAGAGCCCTATTTAATATCTAGTGAACACATCACTTGGGGTTTTGGCCAGAAATTCTGGTCAAACCCACAAATTAAAAAAAATATTAAAACGATAGTATAATTACTCCCTTTAATAATTGTATTCTTCAATTGTTCATTATTTTTTATTAAAAGTAATTTTAGAGATTTAATTTTTTACACTTTATTTAAACAAGGAAACCTGTCGAGGCCCTGATCAGTACCCTATATCTAAAATCTAATGAACACCCTACCTGGGGTTCTGGCTAGGAATTCTAGTCAAACCCCTAAAATAAAAAAATTATTAAATAACTAAAATAATGATTGCCTTTCATTGTTAATAGCTTCTACAACAAAAAGGAATTCTAAAAACTTTATTAAAAAAAAAGAATTTTAATAGGGAAAACTGTCGAGGCCCCGACCAGAACCCTGTTTTAAATAGGGCAAAGTGGGGCATTTTCTGGACCCTAGGGTGCATTTTTGGCTTTAAGGACAAATATAAAAAATCTGACTAAAGATATTTAGCAAATACCTTTAGGTATCTCTTGAAAGGACCCAAATAAGGACCTAAAAAAATCGCGATGAGAATAAATTCAAAAAACATACTTAAAAGTTGATATTTTCTTTTACGAAAAAATGTTCAAAAGTAGGGTGAAAACAAACTTTAAATATGGACACCACAAAAATGAACAAAATGTCACATAACTCCAGACATTTATTTAGGGTGATAACATCATCCTATAATTAAAATTGCAATGCTCTAACTATTTCCGTTCGAAAGATAATGAATTTTAACTGTTTTCACAGTTTAACCTTTCGGCCCAGTCTCCCCTATGTTATCAATAAATTTTTAATTATTTTAATTGAATTCCTGTGAAATTTTTATTGTTTTATGAAAATAATTGAAGGTTTGCGAAGAATTTGCCAAGAATTGTAATAGTTCTAAAGATAATTGAAATGTTGACGAGACTTTAAAAAAATTTTTTGAACATAATTGAATTTCTGCAAAGAATTGTATTACTTTTGAAAATAATTGAATTTCTGCAATCATTTGTAATTTCTCTAAAATTCTCCAAATTATATCGTACAATTTATGAACTTTTCGTCTATTTTCTATGAAATTACGGACTTTACGGACTTGAAGTAAGTTTACGGACCTAGTTCGAGCCTTTCTTACCTGCAAAATTTAATTTTTTGTTTGTATTCGAGGTTTTGCTATTAAACATAAAGTTTATGAGAAAAATCGATGGAGATCGTTGACCCCGGGGGGACATGTCAGGAAAATGCTCGCGTTGATTGTCACGAAGTGAAGAAGATTGATAGTAATAATTCAAATTATATTATATGTATGCTTTATTCTCGGCTGGTTGCCAAGCTGATGAGATTCCAGCTTCCATATGCACAAGTGTATTTCCGTGCAGACAGTGAAAAAAAAATCAAAGTGTTTCCCCGTTTTCGACAGTCATCGCCAAATTCTTTACTAATTTAATAATAAACACCCACAGGCATTTCGTTTCACGCTCTTTAAATCCAAACTAAACACACTTATGTATATGTGCATTTAATTACATAAAGTCAATTTCGAAAATTACTAAAACAAAAACAGGTGGAAACTTATGGTCCCAAAAATAAATCTACCCGTGTAATTTATAACTCACTGAATAAACGAATTAATTTGCCCAGAACTTGACAAACCAGTCTCGAATCAATTAAATAAGGAATATATCCTAAGTAGAAATAAATATTTCTCGATTCAGGGCCATAAAATTTTAGCAGCCTTTAACTTGTTTGCTCGTAACGCAAGTACATACTTTTAATACTTTCCAAAAAGTTATTCTCATTTTCTATATACAACATTAAAGTCATTCTTAATCTTGTCAATTTTGTTATCCTCCCTCTATCGCTTTGCTTCTCCAAGAGACGTTCAATTAATTTTTTGACTAAATTGAATTTGCAAAACTAAATGTGTGTTTCTTTTTTTTTTGTGCATTCTGCGCGGCTTTTTGAAAACCGGTTAAATATAAACGCGGCGCTAACTGCTGAGTTAATTGTAAGTAACACATATTCTTCTTAAGAAGCACGTGCTCAACTCTCTTCTTTCGAGAAACGAGAAAACCTGTTCTTTATAGTAAACTTAGGACAGACATATCGGACCTTATGAGTCCTGAACGGTCCTTTTTAAGTACAAACCATATAGCTTGACTCTAGACTTGGCAATGACCCGCTGTGAGACACGAAGCAGACGTCGTTGTATAAACAAAGCAACGTGGAGCTTTTCAAAGCAAAACCTAGAGCTAAATTCCTTCAAATGAGGCCTTTTTTATCTCATTTTCATTTCGTTTTTTGTCTTATTTTGCAAAATGCTTCTGCAATATTCTTATTACTTTGCAATACGAGAAAATTGTCTTTCAACACTGAGAAAACATTATACTTAATTCAAATAGAAAAATAATTTTAAGTGATTTTGTTTACTTGAAATTAGTTTGTAAGCTTAATCCCAATATATAGAAAAGAATTTTATCTTTAATTCAAACTTAAAAATTTATTATAAATAATTTAAAATCAACCATATAACTTATATTTGAATCAAATAAATCATTTTCTCAGTGCACTTCAGTAAAATAATTTTAATGAACCTAATTTTAATAACCCGTGTGGAAAAAGCCACGTTCGAGCCCCACAGCTCCGGGGCCCTCGTGGAGGATCCATGAGGAGAAATCCACGAGGGCACCAGCAGGGGCCCCGTTCTTTGCCCTTACGGTTGCCCTGCTCAAAAATTTATCTAAGTTTTAAAAACAAAATTTTTTTGTTGAAAAACTTTAGTTCAGAATGCATTAAATTACGTTTCAAAGCACCTGAAATAAACATTAAGTGACATTTTTCCAGAAATCATATCACAAAGTTATGGAAATTTACGAGGGCACCAGCAGGGCCCCTGCTCTTAGCCATTATGAATGCCCTGCTCAACAATTTTTCTAAGTCCAAACGAAAAATTTTTTTTACAACAAAAAATTATTGTTTACTATCATTTTAAACAATGAAAAACACGTTTTTAACAAATATTTAATGTTACTTTTTAAAAAATATAAAACTCACATGAGGGCAAATCCTTGAGGGCCCACGCGAGGGGCCCGTATGGATCGCCCACATCATTGATTATACCAAAAATTTCTAAGTCCAAACGAAAAATTTTTTTTACATCAACAAATTAATGTTTATAATGATTTTAAACAATGAAAAACACGTTTTTAACAAATATTAAATGTTACTTTTTTTGAAAATATTGAACTTACCTAAGGGCAAATCCATGAGGGTCCACGCGAGGACCCTCATGGATTGCCCACATCATTAACTAGAAAAAATTTTTAAGTCCAAAAAAAAAAATTTTTTTTACATAAAAAAATTAATGTTTATAATGATTTTAAACTATGAAAAACGCGTTTTTAACACAAATGTTTTGACATTTTTTTTTTTTTTAAATTATAAAAATATTAATTTATGAATATTTATGGTCTATTATTATATTATTGATATTGTTATTATTATTATTAAACTATTTAATTATTTGTCATGGTGTATTAGTGTTAATAAATAATTTATTGAATCATCAAAAGCAAGTCAGCAAGTCACCTACATTAAAGCAATAATTTTCAAGTAGGTCCCGTAGCATAGTGGTAAGAGTGTTGTCTGGTAGTCAGTAGGTCGTAGGCTCAATTCCCACGTGCGTCAGATTTTTTTTTTTTTTTTTTGGTCACGATTTCATTAAAAAAAGTAAAAATTGTTAAATAAGAATGTTATTTATCAATAATTGGACTAATTTGTTATTAATAAATAATTAGTTTATTAATTTAATTGAAAATTAAGTTGAGGGCATTTTATGAAATCCACGAGGGCACCGCGTGGAAAATCCATATGGAATCCATGAGGATTTTCCTCAAGGGCATCCATGAGGAAAAGCATGTCACGCCTTCGAGGGCTCCGCGTGGATTGCCCCTACTGGTTCCACGTGGCAAGAGGGCAATCCACGAGGGCCCCGCCGGGGGCCCTCACCATTTTTCTGCACGGGAAACTTCAATTCTAATTTTAATTTCAACACAGTTTTTCTAAGGATATCAAATTGAGACAAAATTGATTAGCTTTTTGTCTCAATTCGATATCCTTTTAAAAACTGTAAATAAATATAAATTCTAATAACAGACTTGGCACTCTATAATTAAATTTAAAAAAGTATCAAAAAGTAGCTTTTAAACTAAAAAAAAGTAGCCATCGAAAAATTAAACTTGACGACCAAAAAAACTCTTTTTAGACATTTCACAAAACTGACAAAAATTCCATTCCATATTTTATTTTCCTGATTTTTTCCTAATTTTCATCAAAAATATTTACTTCTTTCTTATCCTGTTAATAAATTGAATTTATGCAAACAAATTTTATCACATATTCATGAAAGAATTTAAATATTTATAAAAATAATTTAATTCTTGCGAATAATTTTATAACAAAATTTTAATAATTTATTTCTTTCGACTATGTTAAGCAAATTCTAATTTAATTTGAATTCTGTTTGGAAATTATATGAAAATAGTAGATATTAAAAATCATTGAATTGCGAAAAGTTTTTAAATATAATTAAATTTCACAAAGAATTCTATTAAAATTTTTGACAATAATTGAAAGTCTGTGTGGTATTTTATTAAAATATTTGAAAATAATTGAATTTCTGAAAAAAATTCTAATATTTTTGTAAATAATTGAATTCTTTCAAAGAATTTTAAAAAAACATTTTTTTAAATACTTGATTTTTTCTAAGAATTGAAATTAAATTTTTAAGAATAATTACATTTTTTAACCATTCCTGTAAAATTGCATTAAAAATAATTGAAATCCTGCGATGAATTTTATTATTTATAAAAATAATTGAATAGTTGATAAGAATTTTATTAAAATGTTTAAAAAGAATTGAATTTCTATGGATAATTTTGTTAGTTTTGAAAATAATTGAATTCTTCATGAGAATAGAAAGATTTATTTGTGAAAAGAATTGAATTTTTCGATTGATTAATTAATTAAAAATAATTGAAATTCTTCGATGAGTTTTATTATTTATAAAAATAATTTTAACTTCATTTTATTATTTCTGAAAATAATTGAATTTTTGATGAATTTTATCAGTTTCGAATATTTTTTTTTAATAATTGAATCGTTTTAAAGAATTTGATTATAATTTTTGAGAATAGATTTTTGATTTCTAGTATTAGCGAATTTAAAGTATGTGGAAATTATAAAAAAAAACAGAAATAGTAGCTTTTAGTGGCTGAAATCTAAAAAAAAGTACTTAAATAGTAGCATAACATAAAAAAAGATTCTAAAGTTCTGAAAGTTGAAATGAAAAAATCTTACCAGAATTTTCTGTAACTGTATAATGAGTGGGGGACTCACCTAAAAAGAAAAACCAATCAATATTAAACGTGTTTACAAAATTTGTTCTATTTTTAAATATATATATATATATATATGTTACAAATGTTTAATATATGTATGAGTTACGAAAGTATTCAGAGCAGGGCAGGGGAATTGAATTTTCACTGACATGTTAACTTTCTGTCTCGGCACTAGTTAGCGTTCATTGAAAGCAATTAGTAACCTAAGAAAAATTCAATTGTAAAAGATCTAACAATTTCATAATACTTGTACTCTAATTTTTGTTTTTCTTTAAAAATATAACAGTCGGTGAAGTTCAGATCCTCCATGATCGACAACTGAAAAAAGTGTATTTTTAGTTCCGAAAACAAAATTTTTTGCTTTAAAATATTTCTCTTTTCAATTATTTATCAAAAAACAATGTAAAACAATAAAATGTATGTAAAAAATACGAAATATGTAAACATTTCAATATAAAAATATTTTTCTACTCAATTCAACCAGTCATTCATTAAAAGTGCAATTTATCAAAATTAAACTTATTAAAATTAAATTTAAATTCATTAAAACGGTTGATTATATAAAGTTTGCAAACTTTAACGTCGAAAATAAAACCTCCGATCAAATACGAAACATTAAAAAAAATAAACTTACAAGTAAAATGCATAATTGAAAATCAATTTTTCAACGTAATCGATGAACACGTGTACAATAACGTTATGATAATTTCTACATGCCTTCGTATAATGACAATATTAAAGAACTTTATAACATTGCAGAAAATTCTACGTATAAAGCCGCTTCAAGGCATAATTAAGAATTTAAATTCTATCTTAAAACATTGTACTCCGAGTTTAACAGAAATTGTTTTTTAACCGCTTCATTACTGTTCCTATGGCAGAAAATATAACCCTGAAATGCAGCCACGATCGGAAATAATTTACTTTAAAAAAAGAATATTTTCGTATACAAAAACTAGTTGCGGATTTTAAAAAAATTTTAATAGAAAACGAGATTATCAAATGAACTCGATTAAAACTATATAAAATAAAATAAATTTCCTCAGTTTAACTTTATGTGTAGAAATTTTGTGTTAATTTTATAACTTAAGATTGTGTTTATAGTTCCGGTAAAACTATGAAGGTGTTTACACCGTGTAGTATAAATTTATTCTCTGCGCGCATAAACGGAAATATTCTCCACGAGCATATATTCGCGTCTGCGCAAAATGTTTGCCTACAGCTGTATAGTGAAAGGCTTTGCCTTGAACACGTGTTTGCGCAGGCGCGAATATATGCTCGTGGAGAATATTTCCGTTTATGCACGCAGAGAATAAATCGAATAAATTTATGCTACACGGTGTAAACACCTTCTACCCAATGGGAAATGCCAGTGTAGTGCCGATGTTCACCACTGGCTTAGTACTCAGACGATTGTTCGGCGTAGTCTAGCCGAGCCTCGACAATTAGTGCTGGCGCAGTACAGAATTTCGTTTCGCCAAAGCTTGGACAAGCCACGGCGGCAAGTGCTGGCTGAGTATAGAAAAATTGTTCACAACGCTCTTTGCCAACATTGCTTTTTTGACATAAACTTGAAAAAAATTATAAAAAAAGTTTATGAATGTTTATAAATATAAATTTATTGAAAAAAATTAATATTTTACTTTTCAGTTGTTCATTTTTTATTTTTATTAAATTTAATAATAATAATTTAACATAATTGTCTATTTTTTTTTTTTTTTTTATTGTTTATACTCCTGCCCTATTGGCCTTACGCACTTCGACAAGAGTCCCCGAGAAATACTTTTTTGGATTAAGCATAACCATTCTACTTAGAAATTTTCTATATATTAACCTAATTTGTGTCTACAGCCGACTTTATTAGGAGTACTCGCATTCCGCCTGGACCACCCGTCAATGGGTTTTCTCGCCAGAGAAGAGGGAAACTGTAGAAAACCTCTCTGAGTACAACCGGTTTATCGACAGTCGAGTTCTAATGGTGTGTACCGGACAATAATCGACGGTGCACATCATTATACCTCGACGTCAAACCTCCCGCTCAGATTGTCTCACGTGCCGGAAAAATACCAAGCCAAGTGGGCGCGAACCAAGGGTACTTATACCCTTGGTCCTTAAACGACCACCAACGCTAGGCATCTATCCGACTGAGCCAATCTGTCGGTCATAATTGTCTAATTTTGTAAATAATAAATTATTTAAACAAATTAAAATTATAAACAAAATTTAAACTTTAATCTCAATAATAATTTGGTTCCTATTAAAATACTATTATACTTCTTACTATTAAAATTTTAGTTTAATTTATTTTATTTCAATTTATTATTTCTAACGTATCCCTATTTTTTTCTCATCTTTGACTCAATAATTGTATGTCTGAATGATACTGAGATGTTAATACTTTACTGTACACATGTGTCGGTAGCATAGTGGTTAGAGCGTTAGTCTGTTAGTCCGTAGGTCGTAGGTTCGATTCCCCTCGTCAGCAATTTTGTTTATTTTCATAGGTTTGCGATATTTCTAGATTCCAATCGTTAGGTACTAAAAAATGAAAATCTAATGCACACTTACTGTAATTGTTTATTATTTAATTTTTAAATGTTATAAACAATTGCTGTGCCAGTGCTGTGCCAGCGCTGCCTGGCAGCACTGGCAGGCAGTACTTCGCCAGCATTAGACAGCGTCATCATCCCAGAGTTATGCCAGTGCTGTCTGTCAGTGTAGCTGCCAGTGCTGGCGCAGTACTCCGCCAGTTGTAAATTCCCCATTGGGTAGAGGAGAACGGGGTGAGGCAGACAATTGCTTCTTATTTCTGCATAATTTTTTCAAATCGTGCGCTATTGATAATGTAGACTGCTTATGGTAGTTTACTTTAGTTACTAACAGATGGACATTATTGCTGCAGCAGTTTAGCAATGACAGTATCATTTATGAAAACAGACTTTTGGATGTAACTTTTCTAAGAGTTATTTGGTGATTTTAGTTAATAGAGTTACACGAATAAAATTCTTGTAAAGTAATTTTTAATGTAGAATTTAGTGCTGAAGACGATGGTGTTAATGAAATTGCGATATTTTTAATATTACGAGTTTTGTGGATGTTTTCTTAAAAAAGTACTCATGGGTTAGGCAGCCAACACTAAATTTTTCGTCTTTTTGTGTTGATTTTATTGGTTCTTCTAAATGTTTTCTCTTTTTTTACTACTCCAATACATTTTAAACTTAACATTGAATTTTATAAACCATTTTTTAAGAATAACAAATTTATATTTCCTTAAAATGTTAAATTGAATTTAGTTAATGTTATTATTATAATATTATTCAAATGTAAATTTTTGAAGTTCACTAACAAAATAAAAGTAAGTTAAGGACAACTACCTTGTTATGTTTCACAAATTCGAACTTTAAGTTATGTTTTTTTAACTATTAAAATAGTTGTCCGCCTCACCCCACGTTTTTTAAAAAATGCCAAAATGTGGTCCTTTGGGAAAAGGGTTGTAGAAATTTTTAAGTGCAACCTACGTCAAAATGTTCTATTGCGATTTTTTAGCCAATAAGACAAGCTTTCTAACGCGATATTAAAATTGAAAAAACCTATTTAAATAACTGCCTCGCAAACCAAAATGTGCCGTCTTGGCTGCCTCGCCCCGTTCTCCTCTATATTATAAATATATGTCAAAACGTGTATATACACATTTATTTGCATTATATGGAGAATACGTAAAAATTATTTAAATATCACAAATACAGGATAAGTGTTTGAAAATGAAATAAATCTAAAATCAAAGAGTAAAAAGTGATTAGACTTTTATATCGCAGTTGAAAATAAATGAAGTGCTATTTGTAATTGGACATAAATTTTCGAACATCCGGTGAATGCCCTTAACCTGGAAAATTTTCCACACCATTTAATGTTCGTAAAGGTATATCGATCAAACAGTTCAATAGCTTTACTTGTACGTTGTTCCAATTAAAAAGCTGAGTTCAATTACACTATCCAAGTGATCGCACCTACCCACCATTCTGCCTACGTATTTGGCAAACTAGAACTGCAGGAAATCACTACTTTTTTCTTTTTCACTCTCCTGTTGTAATAATGATGCGTGTTAATGGTAACAAGTTATTCGAAAATGGTAATCACTTGAGATCAATTCATCAAACGGGCAATAGCAAAAAAAGGTAGAGGCAAACAATTTTAGGTTCAGTTAGTAATTTCTGGAATTAAAATACTCTCAAACTTGATTGAAGTTTATGATTTAGGTTTCCCTCATTTCCTGACAGAATTTTGACTTTTTCCCTATAAGGCTAAAGAGTATATTTTATTTTACTCAAAAATAATTATAAGGTACACAAAAAATGTACCTATGCAATACACTTATTTTCAAAAACCTTTAATTGTAAAATTATTCAAAACAGTAGTTTACTTTAGTTTAGTTTACAACAACAAACAAATCAATACTTTTTTATTGTAACTTCTCTAAAAAAATTATTTGCAACATATTTTATCAGAATTTTCAACTAGAATTCTTCCAAAATCAATTATTTTTTATAATTTTTGAGAAAGTTCCTTAAGAATTCAATTATTTATTCAATGAAAAAAAATCACATAAATTATTTCTAAACTTATTTACAATTCAATTTCATAAATTACAACAATTTGAAAATTTTACATTTAAATACCTATATATATTCAAAAATTCAACTAATTTCAAAAAAATAGTTAATATAAACATTTTTCAAAAAACTAACTTCTTCAGATTTTTAATTAGAATTTATTAAAATACAAACTTTCTAAACCTCAATTTAAATTTGGAATCTTTTGAACTTTTTACATTACTTTTTCTAACATTTTTATAATTTTGAATCTGAATTGCAATTTAAAAAAAATTGAATTATTCTGAAGAATTTTGTGTAACATTTCATAAATAATTAAATTTTTTCGAGAAATTCAATTATAAGTTTACAATAATTGAATTCTTAGGAAGAATTTTATTACTTTTAAAAATAATTGCATTTCGGCGAAGAATTTCGATTTTTATAATGATAATTAAAATTTTAAGGTGAATTAAAAAAAAATTTTGAAATAAATTGAATTTTTGCGAAGAATTTTATTACTTTAGAAAATAATTTAATTCTTGTGATGAATATTGTTATTTATGAAAATAATTAAATTTTGCAAACAATTTTATTAAAATTTCTGAAAATAATTGGATTTATATGAAGAATTTTATTTTTTATGAAAATAATTGAATTTTATTAGAATTATATTCAAAATAATTGAAATCCTGAGAAGAATTTTACTTTTTATAAAAATAATTGAATTTCTGCGAAGAATTTTATTAAAATTATATTCAAAATAATTGAATTCATATCTAATGAATTTTATTTTTTATGAAAATAAATTTGAATTTTTTTTAAATTTAAAAAAAAATTTTATTCTTTTGAGAAATTTTATTATAATTGAATTTCTGCAAAGACTTTTATTATTTATGAAAATAATTGACTTAGTACAAATTTTTTGAACGAATTTAATTAATATTTATTAAAAATAATTAAAATCTTTCAGAAAATTTATAATTTATATACGAAATAATTAAATTATACAATAAATTTTATTAAAATTTTTTAACATTTTAAATTGTTTCGAAGATTTAAATTAAAATTGTATTGAAAATAATTGAATTCTTCCGAGGAATGCAATTATAATTATATTGAATATAATTCAATTCTTATATGTAAATTTTCTATAATGTTTTGGAAAATAGTTTTTTTGTGGTTTAGAATTTTGCTTTATTTGCAAAACTAGAGAAATAGAATCAAAAATATTTAGGGAAACAAAATGAAAAGAAATAATTTCTGATAAAAATTAATTTCCAATAGAAGGAGATTTGAAAGTAAATATTATAAATCGTTCAAGGTTCACGTATGTGTAATAGAAGCTACTGGACTTTCGATATCTTTGCTGAAGAAAGTCGGTCGATATTCCCGTCCACGTCTAAGAATTATAGCTGCGACGATTGCACTGAATATCGTTGCACTTTAATGTTAGCAGCCTCTTAGGAATGTTATGCCACTGCAAGAGACTAGTTATCGCTTCTAGTTGCATGTAGTAGCCTACTCGCTCGTAAGTATATATAAGTAAAAAAGAAAAAAAGGGAAAAATGACAAAAAAAAGAGAATCGATCCCTCGGTAGGTAGTATAAGTTGTAATAAGCGGGTCTCGAAACTTGCCGGTTAGTTGGCAGTATCTTCTCAAACTCGAGACTGGTTTTCCGATCGAAGATCTACGATTTGAGGAAGAAGGTAATTATCTCCATCTAGAAATATTTATTACGTGATAGCCACAAAAAAAACCATTGTTTCCTTCAATTCTACTATCAACAAGACTCTATATTTTCTATAAACTAAATAAAATAAACCCGTGCAACTATTTTTATAAAGAAAAAAAAAACAAAACCGGCAAAACTAGAAATCTTTTTATCTCTTTTGCTGCCTAATTAATAGCCGCCCTTTTTAGATTTTAATATAGAATAAAATAAATATAATTCTTCAGTAATTGTCACTTATATATAAATACTGTTTATCTCGTTAAGTAAAATTAAAAAATGCACTCGGGTCTTGAAAGCTTTTCCCGCAAGCTTTTATCGTAATACTCTGCCTCCGGTATTACCCTGATGACTCTTAAATATTTTGTTCTTTTTTTTCTTTCATCTTTATAATTATTTCGCCTTATTTTCAGCATCCTTATCTCGGCATGTTGTCGGCGCGACTTATTACTCCAGAATAAAAATTATGAAGTTGTAAGTAATTACGATAAATTTTATATATCGACAGGCTCGTTAGTCGATTTAAGTGCGAGCATATAATTTCCTTTCCAAAACAGCAGCGAGACATGAATGGCGAAATGGCATTTGTTATACTCAAAGTTTATTATTATTGATTTACAACTATTCGTTTCGATATTCGTTCATAAAATTTATTTATTCATAGGGTCAGTCCATTATATTTCACCTGAAGCCGTTGCGGCCTATTTTTAAAAAAATCTCATAATTTGTCAAAATGATGTTTAATATCCATAGAATCCAATTTTGAGAATTATTTTATAAAATTTTTTGAATTTAACTTAGAATTTTAATTTTTAAGTTGAGTTGGACAGAAAAAAGGTTAGATTGACAGTTATGAAAATTTAATAAAAAAGCATGGAAATAATTTAGATAATACAAATTTCTTGATTGATATTTGTTAAAAATGGGCTAATTTACTTGAATAAATAGATTATTATGTAAACATAGCCAAAATAATAGATAAAAATTGATATTAAAATTTACCTATGAAATGTCAAAAGTCACTGCATTTAAATTACATTTTTCTAAAAAGTTTATAAATATTAAACTGAATATTGTATCAAGATTGACCGAGTCTTGAATCGAGCATGGGACGAACATTGGTGTCCCATGTTGAGTGACGGCACTGGCATTGATATAGTAGATTAGGCGAGAAGCCTTCCAGCCTTCTGTGGCCGAGCGGTTTAAATGCGTGCGTTGAGAACTTCCGGTATGCGTTAGGGGCGGGGTGCGTGAGTTTCGATCCCACATGCGAGCGAATATTTTTCATTCTTTGTTATAAGCGTTTATATAAAATAATAAAATTGTGTGTTGTGTTGTGAATAAAAAATGTGAACATGTTTATAAATAATGTTAAAAGTCTGTTAAAAATCAAGAAAAAAATGTAACAATTAACAGAAAAATTGTCTTTTTTTACTAAAATTATTTTTTTTAAATTACTATTCAAATGATATTTATTGTTAGTAATATATTCTTATTTATATGAAAATAATATAATTATTACAAATAATAACTTATTGTCATTAAATATATATGTATATATACGCACACGAATTAAAATAATAACAATAATATTTATTATTATTATTATTAATAATTCATATATTCACATTATATTGAATAAACGTGAGAAACGAGTAAATTTGGGAACAGTGGAAGCAGTCTTGTTTCAGTCCTGCATTAGGCGTCCGCAGCATTGATTGAGCATTGGTGTTCAATGCTGAATCAAGGCTCGCGCTGCAGTCTGGAATCGGTGTTACATTAAAGCTTCGATCATTCCTGCTCTCGCTGATTCACTCATGCTCAATCAATGTTGACCAATGCTCGGCCAATCTTTATAAAGCCTGAACTCGGCGTCACTTCGCGCCTGGGTGGCAATTGAATTTTGCCATTAAAGATTGTTCAACTTTGCCATGAATGTGCCATTATTGGGCCGAGAGCTGGCCCAGTCTTAAAAAATTTGAAAATCTGACCATAGGCGCCATCATTGGCCCATCAATGGGACGTTTTGATCACCAGTAATGGCCCAGTAACTACTGCCAATTCTCGGCAGACATTACTAGACCAATGATGGGCCGGTTTTGCAGTCTTGGCATTTCGCACTTGGGATAGTATATTTAATGCAAACATAAGTTATAGTTGATTTTAAATTATTCAGAATCAACTTTTAAGTTTGAAACAAATATAAAATTTTTTAACATAGATTTTGTTTAAACCAAAACAGAAAATATGTTTGAATTAAACATAATTATTCAAATAAATAATACTTTTGAATCAAAGCAGTAGATATTTTCTAGGTATATATTGGGATTAAGAATGTTATATTTTTCGAAAATAATTGTTTTCTATGATCAATTTTATTATAATTTTTAAATTTATAAAGCATTTTATCAAAATTTTTTTAAATAATTGAATTCTGGAGAAAAATTTTATTATTTATGAAAATAATTGATTTCTTGCGATGAATTTTATTTATTTATTTATTTTAGTAGTAAACGGGCTCAATTTTATTCAAATTTTTTTAAATAATTGAATTCCCATAAAAAAATGTAGGTATTATTTCTGAAAATAATTACATTCTTAAGAAGAATTGTATTGAAAATAATTGAATTGTATAGGATTTTATTAAAATTGCAATTTTATTAACTAAATTTTGTAAAGAATGTTGTCAACATTTTTTTTAAATAATAGAATTTTTAAAAGAATTTTATATAAATTTTTCGAAATAATTGAATTTCTCAGAACTATTTTTATTTTTTTTACAATAATAATAGAAATATAAGACTAACTTTTTATAAATATGGTAAAAGTGGTTAAATTTTAGATAAATCAATGTATTTTTTAATACTCTATACAAGATAGTTATAATAATTTAATATAGTTACAAAAAAAATTTTAAACAAAAAAGTTGAGACAATGTCATTTTTCACAATTATTTTTTTTTAAAAAAAAAATTTTTCGAAATTTACGATTGAATTAGGTCCAAAAATAGATGAATTGAAGCGATTTTTAATGATCTACAAGTTGGTAACAATTTTTTTCAAGTTACTTCTACATTTTTCAACAAAATTTTTAAAAAAGTCTTATTTTCGAAAATTTTAGATTTTTAAAAGTTTAATATCTCCGATTAATATCGACGAAAAATGTTCAATTAGGGCTCAAAAGATGCGTCTAAAAAACTCTACAAAATTATGGAAAAACATTTGTAGATGTCCTAACGTTTTTTTAAAGTTATGGGCAAAAAACTTTTTTTTGCAAAATTAAAAATCCAAAAAAAATTTAGTTAAACTTTATTAATCTATCTTAAAGTACTCTTATTTTATGTCCGCAGATGAGATCTACAATTTAAAAAAAATTCAACCCAAAAGCTCTTTATGATTTCCAGATATTTACGAAAATGTGATGTTTACACACACAGAAAAAAGTGAGTGTTATTTTAACACTGAATTCGGTGTTAAAAGTGTCTGCATCAAACTTTAGCTCGGAAGTGTTATTTTAACACCGAAAATAAGGTAAATTTTCTATTATAGAAAATTTATCCTCACTAAAATTACCCTACCAAAATTTACCCGCATCAAAAACAACACTCGCTTTTCTCTGTGCACACACATACATACGGAATGTCATTTTCTAAAAATGTCATTTTTGAACTCCTGAGGCCAAATAACATGAAGATATTCATGTTTCCTCTATGAGGAAGCAATATTTGAATTGGTTCGAAGAAATTTATAAAAATTGGTATGTAATTGAATTTTGTCAAATATTTATTTAAATTTTGTTTAAATAAGTGAATTTTATTAAATTTTTTGAAAATAATTGATTTTCGGAGAAGAATTTTTATATATACATAGATAATTGAAATTTCTAAATTTTTGAACATAATTGAATTTATGCGAAGAAGGTTGTCACTTTTGAAAATAATTGAATTTCTGTAATCAGTTGTTCTTAAAATTTCTAATTAAATTCATTAAAAATTAATATTTTTTAAAGTTTCAAATTGAAACCATTGAAGTTCAACTATTTATGAAGATTGTAAACGTAACTCTTTTGAAATCCAATTGAGTTTGAAATTTTTAAGTAAAATTATTCATTAAATAATTTATAAGTAATAATTTTATGATAGTTCTTCAAGAATTAAGTTATTTAAAAAGAAATTATTGTCAGAAGTAGAAAAAATTGAAGGTTTTGTATCAGAATTCTTGTCAATTTCATAGTTTTACTAAAAAACCTAGGTTTAAATTATTGAGTAGCCTACGCTACTCAATTTGAAGCGCAACAAAAATGAACCTCGTAGGTGGTACCACGTTATATGGCGTTTAACATGGGCTCATTTTGAGTTGCAACAAAAATGAGTCCAGGTTTTTGTGTGTTATGAGGCAAACAAAAAAGACTCTAAAATTCAGAATTTTCTTATACCTAAATTCTAAAAATTAAATTTTTTCCCAGTACTTTTAATAAAAATCCCTGACATTAATAAAGATTAATAAGAATCCCTGACAAAATCCTGATTGGATTTTGTCTTGAACCATTGTGCAACTTTAACCATTCAAAACTTTAATATAGAAACTTCATAATTAATTTTGCAGACATATTTTTGATTGTCCATTTTAAAAATTTAATTAATAAGAGTGTGGGTGCAAAGAGTAATATTGTCTTATCAGAATATTATTATAATTAATAGGTTTAAGTAACAAATCGTCGGAGCTATGGAGAGATACACTCTTAAGAAACTCGTCAAACCGCGCGTGCAGATGCATTTCGATTCTAAAGTCTAAATAAAAGATACACGAAGCAATAAGCCGAGCAATGGACCGAGTGTTTCATTGGTAGCATCTTGTATAATAAAGAAAGAACGAGTGGAAAATGGCAAGATAGGGGAGGACGATTGGACAAACGAATAGAGATATTTACCCAAGTGGATAGCACTCAAGTTACATTTCCAAACCGCATTTAAACTACTTTACGACTTGTTCCAACTGGTTGCAAACGCGCACAATTCTCAAAAAGTTGCATACGCTTACAAATTGTTAAATTACAACTTGCAGTTTTTAATAAAAGGGAAAATAAAGAGATGTCCTTCAAGTCGACACTAAACTACTTAGGTTTTCGTCTAGTGTCGACTCGAAGGACATCTTTCGGAATTTGTTTTTGTAGACGAATGAATTTAGAACTTGAACTAGAAATTTAACTGAGTAAGAAATTAAGAATGAAGCTACATGTTTGAAAGCATTTATTAGAAGTGTGACTTTCTGAAAAGGAGAAGAAATAAAGTTGAAAAGAAGACAATTGTTGCAGGTTGACATACTGTGCTCTCTCTTCTCTTTTTTTGAGCGACTCACTTGAGAACTTGAATTGAGAGAGAGGTTTCTTTGTACATATATATATATATGGAACGACACACTAGGTGTCAAGAGTGAAGAGAACTGGAATAGATTGAGTCTCTTGTTGTGAATGATACACGAGTTCCGGAAGTGTACGATTAGAAAGCATTCCATTCCAACTTGTCATTTCGTATACACATCTTTCATTCGACCATAAGCGTCAATTTCGATTTGTAATCGAGCATCCAAAGGATATTTAGCCGCATTGAAACGTCGCGTTTGCTTCTATGTTCCGTTCATTCGGATCAGCCTCCGCCGCACCGCACTGTAAATCGGGATTAACGGACGACCGTTGAAAAAGCGATGAGATTAACGAGATGTTAATGGAAAATTTATGTTTTATCCACCAACATTCCGTTTTAGATACTTAAACGTCACATAAGTGATTTTTATTCAAAGAAGAAAATTAATCGACGTCAATTTATTTCAAATATGTTCAAACCTCGACCGTAAATTGATCAACTCAAATAGGAGTCCGATGTTTTTCCGCATCTTATTAAATCAATCAAAATCACTGACTTGATGTTCTCATCAATTGGAATGTTTTTTTCATACCACAAGACTTTATTTTTACTTGAAACTATAATTTTGTGACGCACTAGAACTGGAAGTCAATAAATGAAAGAGAAGTTGTAAATCACAGGTCAAAATAAGGTTGTGAATAAAATTATGCTTGACCCTTGTTGTCCACACTACTTCAGTTGTATGCAGGTTGAATTTTTCGTTTTATGCTATTTTTTACATTGTTATCAAACGATATTAACGACGAAAAGCGACAAGAGACACAGCGTCATTCGCCTCTAAATGACACCTCTGGAATTTTCAAGGTTCGTCGAGACGGACAGGTTATAATCGCAAGGAGACCTGCGGCCTTGTGCTGCACAAAATAATCATATAACCGTGCGTGCATACCATATAATGCCATCTCATCCTTTGCTGGACCACGCGTGACTCTTTCAATCAGGAATGAAAACCAAAATCAATAATCACTACGTACAAAAAGAACATTTTACTTCCAGTAGTTTTTAGGGTTCCGTACACCATAGGTGTACTGACGGAACCCTTATGAAATCACTCGTGTGTCCGTCCCAGCCACGCAAAATGGGCTGTCCCCCCCCCTTAACTTCTACAAATCTCAACCTGGTGAGTTGAAATTCGGTAGGGATCTTCAGTTTTAAGTGCAGATTACAGGAAAAATATAGCGAACCCGATTGACAAACATATTTGCGAACTAGGAGGAAAAGAAATTCAATTTTATCGAAAAAAATGCTAAAAATAACCCGGTCCCCCGCCTTTAATTTTTACAAATCTTAACTTGATGAGCTGAAATTCGGTAGGGATCTTCAGTTTCAAGTGCAGATTACAGGAAAAATATAGCGAACCTGATTGGTGGAGATATTTGCGAACTAGGAGGGAAAGAAATTGAATTTTTTCGAAAAAATTGAAAAAAATGACCCTGTCCCCCCTTAACTTTTACAAATCTCAACCTGGTGAGCTGAAATATGTATACCGAATCTCAGCTCAATAAGTTTATATATGTTATTTTTAATCAATTTTATTTTATTTCTTATACACGGAGAGAAATGTGCTACGAATAACGCTAGAGACATGTTGGTTCGCTTTTCGCATAGACGTCTGTACCTAATTTTGCAAAGGCCGGTGCTAACTTTGCACAGCTTTTTCCCACTTGTGCCACAGTTGCTCAAATCCATGAAAAATCAGCATGGATTTCTTGCAACTTTCGCAAGGTGGTGTGTATGCATTTTTAGTACGTCCTGCTCATGCGCTAAGAGCAACAGATTTCTCTCCGTGTATATATATTTTTTTATAAAAAATGAGTTTTATTTTGGTGTACGGAACCCTCGATCTTAATGCAAGTGCAACTCGCACTTGTCCGATTTTTTTTCAAGTTACGTTCTCAAGATATTTTGTTAATGCAAATTAACATTTGTTTTATTACAGGGCTGTTTTGATTTAAATCAGAATTTAAGAAGAATCCTTAAGAAAAATAAAAGTAACTATATTCTATGTTGCTTCTATCATAAAATTAACTTTTTATTATCATTACTAATGAACCAAGCTTCAAACCGACAGATTAGCTCAGTCGGATAAATGCCTCGCTCGGCGGACGCTTAGGACCAAGGGTACTTGGTTCGCGCCCATTAGCCTGGGATTTTTCCGGCACGTGAGATAATCTGAGCGGGAGATTTGAACGTCGAGGACTTGGTTGTGTAATATTCGAGACTTCGAATTTATACATCCAAGACTCGGCGTCGATAAATCGGCTGTACTCAGTTAAGGTTTTCCGTAGTTTCCCTTGACTATGGCTAGAGAGGGCCATGTGAATACGAGTACTTCTATTAAAAGCCGGCTACGGACCGCAAAATAGGGGGAATTTGGGAATCTGGGTAAATTTGGAGAATATAACAAGGGGGTTGTCAATATATGTAAAAACCCAAATGGGGTATACATGAAGAACAAAAAAAAAGAAAAAAAACCAAGCTCCAGAAAGAATTTAATTTAAATAAATAAAATCATATTTAAATCAAAAGAATCGGATTTTTTTGATTCTTTCTTAAAATTCATGATTTTTAGTAGCAGCTCTGATTTGTTAATTTTTAAGTAAAGACGTTTTTAATTTTCGTTACTTTTAATAAAAAATATATGGTTTAAATTTAGACTCACGGGTTATTAAAATAAAATTTCCCTTTTACTCGAAACGATAAAAGCGAGAAGAACAAATAAATTTTTAATTAACAAGGGGTACTTAAAATAAATATAAAAAACCATGTCCTGTGTATTCTAATTTTAGAAACAATTAAAAAAGTTATAAATGCAAAACTATAATGTACACAGTTACTGTACTGCAGTATTCACTTCTTGGAAAGCTTCAATATCGATTGCAAAATACTCCAGACAGGAAAAGCATATATAGCTTAAAACTGTATAATCTTCATTCCAAATATAACTAAATTTTTCATATATTTTTTAATATATTTTTTATATATTTAAAAAAAAGTATACATTTATTTCTACGAAAAAATTCCTGTGGAAAATTTAAATAAATTTTTCTGACTTTCTATATACCTCGTGACTTGAATGCATTCGAAGTATTTTAAATTTTACATTCTTAAGAATGTAAAATTTTTTTCCGATACAGTATAAAAAATATGTAGACAAATAAAAAAAGTCGAAAAAAAATTAATTACAAATCCGTTTCTAATGATAATAACAAATTGATCTAAAAAACAATACGTCACTTATACATAATTCTACACCACAATTGTGATTTATTATTCAAGTTTATTAAAGTTTCTCAATATGAATGCAATTTTGCACTAGTAACCGATTAAGTAAAAAATTAGATTCTACATATACATGTGCCATGCGCCTATAGCTCTTATATATTATGCCTTGACATAATAACACATCATTTATTTTATAATAACTCTGATATCAATGTCACGTTCATAATATAATCATTTTATATGCAAAAGATAACATTTCTTTAAATAAAAATAATACAATTTCTTCCAATAGAGTTTTTAAAAATAATTTAATAGTGATAAAATTTTTTCAAACAAAGCTTTTCAAAATAAAAATAATAAAATTTCTTCAAATAAAGTTTTTAGAAATAAAAACAATCGAACTCCTTCAAATAAAAATTTAAAAAATTAAAAAAATATTTGATAAAACAGTTTTTAGTTTTAAATTAAGACACAAACATAACCTTTATTTACTAAAAAACATTTCTTTTTATTTACTGCAAACAATTAATTATTTTTTTATTTACTGTAAAAATTAAATTATCTTTTTATTTATTAAAGAAAATTTCTTTCTATTTACTGAAAAAAATATATTTTCGTTTTATTTACTGAAAAAACAAAATTTAAATTTGTAGGTATATTTTTTAAAAGAACTTCCTCTAACAACAAATCAAGAATATGTTTTCTTTTGCACGCAAGAGCCTATGTTTGAAAATGACCTACACTGAAAAAAAAATTTATTTGATTTAAATAACCGATTATTTGGTTATATTCAAATAAATATTTATTTGAATCAAATAATTTTTATTTGAATCAATTAAATAATATTTGCTTCAAATACTGAAATATTTGATTCAAATACAATTTATTTAATTCAAATAAAAATTATTTGATTCAAATAAATATTTATTTGAATATAACCAAATAATCGGTTATTTGAATCAAATAAATTTTTTTTTCAGTGTATACTAATCTCCTCCGCTGATCTGTGTTACTAGGATACATGCAACGCAAAAGCTAAAAGTATAATGCCACAATTTCATATATATATAATATGAACTTTAAAAAACCGATTGCTGGATTACTCTTTTAGATTAGCGTACACTTGTGGAAAATTGTAATATTTTTCCTGTATATAAACAGAGCTTAAATATTTATTTAACTATAAAATTGAAATAAAATTCTCCAAACGACATACAATTCTCTAAATTCGATAAATAATTTTCGTAACAAAAAAATCTTATTTCAAACAAACGGAATATTTTTCCTTCCATTTCTCCTCCTCACATTTCTTTCACAGTTTTTACTCAAAAGTTTTTACTCCAAAAAACAAAGAGTAAAATTAAAAATTCGAAAACAAAAATCAAGTGAACTTTGAAACAAAGAATGAATAATCAAACTTAATTTGAATAAAACTCAAAATAAAAAGGTAAGAATATAATTTTTTAAAAACGTAAACTTATTACCCACTGCAAAAATTCTAGAACCTTTTTTTCTGTACGCAAAAAAATAGAAACGAATTTCGTCAGAACTATCATCAATATCAAATCGAAAGAGAGAGAGCCTGATTAAAAAAATATATAAAGAATAAAGATCACTGTTTATTATATTGTAGAAGCTAATCTTTCAATAATTTGTATGAAAATCACCAAATTTGTAAGGTTTAACTTTGAATGGCATACAAAATGCAAATGTCCCTCTCAATAATCCATATGTTAAATTCAATCCAAACTTTATCAACAATACGTATATTAAGACTTGGACACAAAATTTATGTGACATTTGTCCACAATTTATACATATAGTTGATAAATTTGCATATGAATGATATATGATGATCCTAATATAAATTCTCAATCCCAATATAAATTCTCAATGTCCAATTTCGTGCACATTGGTTGTACCTGATCCTCCATTTCTCTGAGATGTTTCTGTCCAGAAAGCGGAAATAAATAAATTCTAAAATCCATGAATTGCAAACTCACAATATAAATTCAAGTACATATATGTTTACTTCTTATAAATATTTGTTTACATTTCGTGTCCATGACACTTGGGACTAATTTTTGAGACTATCGTCATACAATAAACCGAACACATATTCAGAGGATGCACGAGAATTATATTATACAACACCGTATTATTATCAAAAATGTTTTATAGCGCATATATAACCCGCCACCGCTCTGTTACAAAACACAATATCAAAAAAAGTTGATCTGGTCTAATTTATACCACTTTTTTTAAATGTTCATATTTGATCATTTTATTGATAGTAAAATTAAACGTCCACAGTCTGTGAAAACATTAACTCTGAATTTTATTTATGAAAAGAAAAGAAGTTCAACTATAAAAAAAAGAGAGATTTTAGTTATATTTTTAAAACTTGGAAGATAAAAATTTTAACATAAGGGAGCTGTATTAATTTTACAACTAAATTCTCTACTTTTTTTTCTTCTTACGCATTTTTTTAAGCTGTTTTTATGATTATTATGTTTGCTTCTTTAAATAAAAAATAGACATTTTAATGCTTTCTTTAAATGTTTATCTTTTGGCAAAACATTTTTCACTGCGTGACGAATTAAATACATATGTGTGACTTTAGTTTTTCGTTTATCGTTAAATAAATATGACACTACACAAACATATTTACAATATTTTTGTTACTTCTTTGAATTTATAATAATTATTTCGAGCATTAAAAAAATTGCCATTTACTAACATTCAATTTTCATTCTAGTAAAGGTGTTTTAGTAAAACATTTAACTATTCAAAAATAAATTTCCTTCCTCAGTTCAAAACTCTATAAAAGCATAAAAAAAGTTGTTCCAGTCAAAAAATAAATTTTTCACCGTGATATATTTATTTTCAAAAAAAAAATTCCAATCAGTAAATATTATTAAAACATTAAAAAGGCGTAAGAATGCCATTAAGTAGTAGATTATGGGAACAAGTAGATGTTGAATTTTGTTCCTTACACAGTCATTAATATCGTAAAATTTTATTTTCTAACATTGATCATTCATAAAGTGTATATGTCTGAATAGAAAACTATAATAAAAGTCTGATCCTCTTAAGTAATTCTAAAATATCTGCCGATAAATTATTCACTTTTAAGACAAGAAAGTAAAATATGCCCCCACATAAAAAATTACAAGAACTGATTATTTTTTATTGATTCAATAATAGTAAAAGTATAATTTGAAAGGCCAATAATTTCAAATCATTGAAAAAAAAAATAAATTAATCCCTCTCTATTAAAATTTAATTGATGTTTTTAATTGATACGACAACATTTAAATTGTACGAATAGTATAAAAATATAATATTCCACAATAAAGGAATTAATTTCTCTTCTAATTATTTGTTTCAAAATTTTTCAAATACTTTTACTTATTATATTTAATACTCATATTTTTCTATTTATTATGTGCATATTTATTATTTATATATATTCATTACGTATACATTTATTATTTATTGAATACATATATATTTATAAAAAAATATATTATTAACAAGGAATAGAAAACAACAAAAAATGTATAGTTGCAGCAAGACAGTAAGTTTTAAAAAAATGGTAAACAACAACGAAAAAAGAAAAGGAAGGAAAGGGGAAAAAAGAGAAAAAAAAGAAAAAATGAAATAAATGTGAAAACGTACCTCTTAATTGTCGTAAATTAATAATCAAGCATTCTCCACTGAAGAATAAACACTGAAATAATTTTCTTTCTTTTCGAAAAGGGGTAAAAGCACGAATGTCACCACTCTGGAGTAAAAGCTCCGCACTCTCAAGAACTTTACTCACTGTAAAGGAAGCATGTAATAACAATAGCCAATCAAGTTAATTGCACTTTTTCATATAAAAAAAAATATTATTAGTAACCGGGTAAAAAGACCGGGAGTTCAAGGAGAACGTGAAACGTGAAGTCGTTCGATCGATGTCCATGCGCAGACTGAACGCACCTCGCGTTCGTCATGTCTTGAAAGCTCTCTTCTCTCTCTTCCTCTAACTCTCTTCAATCCCCATTCTCTGTATTCTTTTTTTTGTTATTTTTTTCTCTCTTCTCTTTTTTTATTTATATACTCTATGAAGAATCTCCTCTGCTTTCAACATTATCAACCCTCTTGTCTATTATTTTCTATATTAGATAGATACGCAAAAAAGGGGAACCCTAGTCTATATTTATACTAATTACCATGCATATACACTTCATTAATTAAAATTTCTTTTTTTGAAACAAATAATTCTTTTTTCATACGATAAAAATAGGGCAAAAATCTTGTTTACTATTCTTGACAATTACCACAAAATTTTAATTCATTAAAAAATATTTTATGTGGAAAATATCAGAGGACAATATTTACTTGAATCAAGTGACAAAAGAGTCACATGTTCTGAAAGTACACGTGTCTTGTGTAAATTTGGATTTATAAACAATTTTTTTCTACAAGTTTCTGTTTAAATTAAGATTAGTCTATAAGTACAAGGAAAAAAACATAATTTTTGAATGTTTACAACAAGAGGTTATTACAAGTAAAATAATAATATTAAAATTAAAATAATAATAAGATAATGTAATTAAAAATAATAATAATAATCAGACTTGCCACAAAAAATTCAAATTCAAAAGAGAATTTTGTAGTAATTCTAAAAATTTGTTATTTCTTCAGTACTTTTGATAAAATTAGGAATTGTAGTAATAATAATAATAATAACAGTAATAACAATGATAATAAGAACGATAATGATAAGAATAGTAATAAAAATAATAATAAAAACAATAATAAGAATAATAAAAAAATAATAGGCGATGAGCGTAGTCGTTAAGGCACATGAATTAGTGAGTGGAACTTAGGGACAATGGTTCGATCCCCAACGCCCTGATAATTGTGATAGTAATAATAATTATAATATTAATAATAAAAATAAAGATAAAACCCAATGGGAAATGCCAGTGTAGTGCCGATGTTCACCACTGGCTTAGTACTCAGACGATTGTTCGGCGTAGTCTAGCCGAGCCTCGAGAATTAGTGCTGGCGCAGTACAGAATTTTTGTTTCGCCAAAGCTTGGACAAGCCACGGCGGCAAGTGCTGGCTGAGTATAGAAAAATTGTTCACAACGCTCTTTGCCAACATTGCTTTTTTGACATAAACTTGAAAAAAATTATAAAAAAAGTTTATGAATGTTTATAAATATAAATTTATTGAAAAAAATTAATATTTTACTTTTCAGTTGTTCATTTTTTATTTTTATTAAATTTAATAATAATAATTTAACATAATTGTCTAATTTTGTAAATAATAAATTATTTAAACAAATTAAAATTATAAACAAAATTTAAACTTTAATCTCAATAATAATTTGGTTCCTATTAAAATACTAGGGGAAAAGGTTCGGTTGTGGGCATGGTTCGGTTGTGGACACCCCCGCAGAACTTTTGACAGAAATGAGATTTTTCTAATCTGACAAATGTCACGTGTGTGTTATGACCAAACGTAGTTATCGATGCGAATACAAAAGTGATTAGACAACTGTGCTTTTTACTATATATAAATTAATTTTTCGACACATTGAATATAACAAAAATGTATTTTTAAACATTGTTAAATATTCGACAAATCGAATTGAATTAATTAAAATGATAAGTTCAATGCGTATTTAAACAGTAAATATGTTATATTTTGTGCTCCAATACCAAATATCACAACCATGTTCACAAGCAAATTTTTTTTCATGATGTTTCAAAATGATGGTAAAGTTTGGTTGTGGGCACCTAAATTGATTCGGTTGTGAACACCACTCTTATTCTTGGCAAATCGTGAAATATCGTAGTCGATATAATCATAAGTAATTCCTTACAACATTTAATAGTGTTTTATGAATTGTAAAAGTTTCGTAGTTTAGCACGGAAATTAATATGACAAGACTTTGATTTTTATGCGTCGTTCGTAACTAGTGACTATGCTGCTGAGGTTGAGTGTTAGAAATTTTATATGTCCTTACATGGGGAGGAAGTAATGTCAAAATTAGATAAAATCATCCTTACGTAGTTAATGAATGGTTACTGAGTTAATTTTTTTGCATTTTTATTTGATTTTTCAAGAGTGCCCACAACCGAACCAAAATTTTCTTTGTTAGAAAAATGCCTACTTTATTGAATTTTTAATAAAATTTTTCTAGTCAATGGAATCAATTTAGTTTCTTCATCAGTAGTTAGCTAAGGTCCCTAGGTTTAAATACATATACATATGTTTGCTTATTATCTACAAGGACACAAATTATGAGTCAAAAACGAAACTATGCCCACAACCGAACCTCTTCCCCTAGTATACTTCTTACTATTAAAAATTTAGTTTAATTTATTTTACTTGAATTTATTATTTCTAACGTATCCCTATTTTTTTCTCATCTTTGACTCAATAATTGTATGTCTGAATGATACTGAGATGTTAATACTTTATTGCACACATGTGTCGTTAGCATAGTGGTTAGAGCGTTAGTCTGTTAGTCCGTACACGGAAAAAATAATAGCACAAGAGATGCGCCAAACAGTAGGACAAGTCGTGTGCGTTAATTCAGCGCGTCTGGTGTGCCTTTTTGGAACAGCAGACAAACTTTGTCGGTGCAGACGCTGTGCTTATAAAATGTACAAGCTGTAAAGCACAGCGCCTGCGCCAAACTAAGTATGTCTGCTGTTCCAACAAGGCACACCAGACGCGCTGAATTAACGCACACGACTTGTCCTACTGTTTGGCACATCTCTTGTGCTATTCTTTTTTCCGTGTAGGTCGTAGGTTCGATACCCCTCGTGAGCAATTTTGTTTATTTTCATGGGTTTGCGATATTTCTAGATTCCAATCGTTAGGTACTAAAATATGAAAATCGAATGCAGACTTACTTTAATTGTTTATTATTTAATTTTTAAATGTTATAAACAATTTTTTTCTACTTCATTTACTATATCCATTGTTAGTCTCCATCTTTAATACAATTTCTTTAAGAAGAGAAATATTTTATGAATAATAACTATTTATTAATATTATTTACCATTTTGTTGTTAAATTATTTATAATTATTAATTTACGACTAATTAATAACAATACGGCATTTATTGCGGCAATATTCTCAGTCAGCACTGGTCCAGTGCTGCGCCAGCGCTGTCTGGCAGCACTGGCAGGCAGTACTTCGCCAGCGTTAGACAGCGTTATCATCCCAGAGTAATGCCAGTACTGCCAGTGCTGGCGCAGTACTCCGCCAGTTGTAAATTTCCCATTGGGAAGTAAGAATATTAAGAATAGTAAGAATAATAATAATAAACTTATAATATTATGAAACGTATAATACACACGAAATTCGAACTAATTTTCAAAAACTTGAGCATAAAGCTCATGATTTTTCTCATAACAATCCTTTAATCAAGTTCACTCCCTACCCTAATTGACTCTTATTATATCAATTCTCACTAATTCGTCATAAATTACATTCTTTCTCCGCCTACAATGAATTATGTAGATCTACATAAAACTTTTTCTTTATATTTCAAGATCTTAAATGAACATATTATTTTTCCTATATTTACAAAAAAAAAGAAAAATTTAATTAACTTTGTCAACAAATACGTGATACAATAAGAAGTTAAAGAATCCATCGTTATAATAAAGAATAATTATTTCGCATTCCAACTCTTATTGATAAGATAAAAAATGAAGCAATTTCTTCAAATTGTTAAATAATGACCCACAAGCTATAAATTCTTTGCGGTTTCTTTTTTAGTAAAATCATTAGAAAATTTCTATTAGGTTAATTAGGTTTTTTTCGAAACATTATAACTTATTGTGTATACTATAGTTGACACAAAATTTAGTATTTTTTAAATATTTTACACTCAGAAAAAGGATATATTTATTTTTTTCTAAAAAAGACTATACTGTAAATCATTTTTTACCTTTAAAATAAATTTTATTCAATTTTATTTGACTCAAATACAAATTAAATTAATTAAATTATTAATTACAGAATTCTGTAAAAAAAATTTGTCAATTCTGTAAACATTAAACATTGTGTATTTTTGAGGAATTCCTTACGGAATATATAAAGAATTGTTTCACGTGGAAAGGAAATTCTTTTTTTGAAAATCTGTAAAAAAATTCTAAAATCAAATATAGGGGAGAGGGCCCCAAGATGGACATTTCCTATAAAATTTTTGTTTAAAGTGACAGCATCTTCTCAATTTTTTTATTTTTGTTGTTTGTATAGACGAAGATTTTTATGCATATTTGAAAAATAAAACCAGTTTGGTTTCTACTGCGCATATCACCTGAATTTTTTGTCAAAAAAAGTTTTATTTCCGATTTTTCTCAAGTCGATAAAGTTATTTAATTTTTTGATTTTAGATAGGTATTTATCGTTATAATATTATTTATTTATCATATAATAATATTCTAAAATGATTTTATTAATATTTTGTTTGTATACAATTTTTTTCTGGGTTTCAAAAAATGGTGTCATTCACCCTAAGATGGACACTTTCGAGACCCTAAGATGGACACCACATTTTAATGTATTTATTTTCATGCTTTCGATTACACATTTTTTTAATAATTTTGTAAGCCTCGTAATTGAGATTTTTATTTTTACCGCCATGGAATGTAGAGCTATCGATAGAGAATTCTATATATCGATATATCTTAACTTGTCAAACTAAAGTTAAATATGTTATTTTTTTTTATTCTCAAGTTATAAAATTAAGATTTTTAATAATGTTATTCCTAGTAAATAGAATAAAATGATTAAACATTAGTTTAAAAATTAATACAGGATGTTTATCTTTAATTTACCACACTTTAAAGTTATTTTTAAGAAGGTGTCCATCTTGGGGCCACTTTTTTTTTGGTCAAAAATTTTAACAATTAGAAAAAATGCTATAAAAAATGTTTAAGTTCAAAATAAAATTTTATCTCAGTGGCCATAAGTTACCTAATAAATTGTACTTTCATTTAGTATAAAACATTTTAACATATCTTATTCAGTTTGGATTTTAGAGCCATCCCTATTGAAAATCCCCATATGGAAAACCACATGGGAAACCACATGGGATCCTATGTCAAAAACCATGTAAAACCCTACTTCCATGAAGGAAACCACGTGGTTTACCATGTGCGGTATCCCATGTCAAACCATATATGGGAAATTAGGGAATTTATTTCTACTTAAATTCCTAAGTAAAATCCCATGTAAATCCCCACGTAGGAAACCACATGGAATCCTACGTGGTATTCCACATGGTTTCCTTAGTAATGATAAAGATTACTGTCGCTCCTATACTTTCACCGCTAGGTGGCGAAAGTGACTTCTCTCGCTGTTGAGACAATTCTGGAAGTATATAGAAGCTGAGAACCTGTAGCAGAGAGGACGTGTTTCAAATGATCGTTTTTTACTTTTTTGATGACTTGTAACACTAAAACTATTTATTATTTAATTTTTTATTAAATAATTTTTAATCCTTTGAAAATTTCTT
Organism: Leptopilina syphax; assembly: GCA_032872505.1. Taxonomy (NCBI): domain Eukaryota; kingdom Metazoa; phylum Arthropoda; class Insecta; order Hymenoptera; family Figitidae; genus Leptopilina; species Leptopilina syphax. Next base: position 24,472,591 of record CM065469.1, on the reverse strand, counting down.
CATTGGATCTTTAATAAAATACTATGTGATATCTCATATTAAATCCTATGTCAATTCCCATATAAAATCCTATGTGAAATCCCTTGTAAAATTCCAAGTGGATTCCCATGTAGGGATATTCAATAAGGCGGATGTTTTTCACATGGGACTTGGTTTAGGATTTGACATGGGAAAATAATTATAAATAAATGATACTGTTTTTCACATGGGATTCGGTTTAGGATTTGACTGTGAAAAACGTGTGGGATTTGATATGGTTTTATGCATAGATGAACTGTTCAAATTCCCCATGTCTATTCCTAACTAAAATCCTGTCTCAATTTCCCATATGGTTTGACATGGGAAACAACATGGTAAACCACGTGGTTTCCTTCATGGAAGTAGGGTTTTACATGGTTTTTGACATAGGATCCCATGTGGTTTCCCATATGGGGATTTTCAATAGGGATCAATCGAAAAGGTGTCCATCTTGGGGCCCTCTCCCCTATCTATTATATTTTAGATATTTTGCTTCTGTTTTATATTTTGTTTTTATTAAATGTTGCATTTAATACATAAATTAAAAAATAATAAAGTTCTCATGATTTTGAAAATAATATTCGGTGAAAATCAAAGGGAAATAATAGACCCTCTTCGCGCGATATATAATAAATTACATAAGAGGCAAGAAGTCAGGTACTTATTTTTTATACATTTGACACACCCATTCAACTTTTCCCCTCATTTTCTTTATTAACTTTTTGTAAAAGATCAAATTCTCACCATAAAAGAAAATGTTTACTCATTGGATCCTATTCAATAAAGTTAATTGCCTTAAAAATACAACTTTATTGATTAATGGTGGCCTTTTAAGTATCTTCCCAATATATAATCCCTATATGAGCTGCTTTTTCGATCCTCTTACATGTAAGACACTCGACCCCTTTTGATCAGGTCAGAATAAAGGTATTACCCCTTAGAGTTGAGTGTTACAAAAAGGAGAGGTCAAAGGGTGAAATTTCGATCCGATCGATCGACACTATTATACAAGGGCCCCAAATAATTCGCAAATAAATACAATGGATCATTTTTATCTCTAGTCAAAAAAATTCCTTCAAAAACTTCTTCAAATTTTGGTTAAATTTTTTTTTAAAATATGATAAATGAAATAAAAATTAAAAATAAAATTAAACAATTTCAAAAAAATAAATTATTCTTATAAAATTTTAAAAAAAGAAGCATTCCAAGCGTGAAAAATATATGCAAGAAAAGAAAGAAAAAAGGGTATCTGTGCTGATGATGGAGAAAAAAAGAATATATTATACAAAATAAGATCAGAAGGAAAAGAAAGAACTTGAAACATAAGAAATATACAGTCTACAGAAAGTATTAAAAATGAAATGTACAACTTGTGAAAAAGTGTGTTAAAAGATAAGAGGGCGCGATAATTCGCAAGTACACTACAAAGTATAAAATTAATATATCCCTGCATTTATTAAAATTGACTGTATAAAATTATATTATATCGAAAAACAGCATCATCTGCGTGTTACAATTAAATCGAGAAAAAAAGTTTTAATATAATGTTGAATTTCTGGTTATCTATGGTTTCACTCTCCCCTCTCTCTCACTCTCTCGCATTGCTTGCTTTTTTATCGACAAACTTGTATGAATGAAGGTCTTCACACCCACCACACCCTTACACCAACTTCATTGAAGAAAACTATATTATGTACTGCGAAAACCGATATTTTTTTATATTTCAGAATATAATCTACTTTTTTTTTCTTTAGTAAATATTATTATTATTTATTTCTCCATTGTACACTTTACATAAGTTTTACAATATACTTTCCCGCAATACTTAAATTTAAAATATCTTATAAATAGTAGTATTAATTCTCTATACATTAAATCACATCAGTTATATTTAACTTCATTTAACAAATCATTTCTTAATTATAAATTACAACATGTAGTCTTTGATTTTTCTACAAATTCTTTCTCGTACTCGATGAGGACGAGATTTGGCTCTCCACTCAAAGTTCTTAATAACAAATCTTCAAACTGAGTCCCTGTTTTCCCTTCAGCCCACCTTAGTACACCATCTACCCATTTCTTACTTAAGATTTCCCTTGCTTTTCCACAATTCCAGATATGAAAAATATTTTCCTCCTCAACCTCACATAATCTGCACATGGTATCCAGAAACCCTTTATTACCCGCCTTCCCCACATTCCCACACCTTAGTCGAGCCCATTGTTCTTTTATTTCCCCTTTAATTTTTTTATCTTCCCAATACTTTTCCCTACCTGGTGCCTTTTTTAAGATTTTGTATTCCTTGCAGTATTTTGAATCCCTGATTCTACCCCAATCGTTTTGAATTTCCTGATCTAGTGTAATTCGTACTCCGTTCATCAATTTATTTTTAACTTTATCATCTTGTCCTCCTTCCCATAGCCATTTTAATGTTTCTCCATCTCCAACATCCTGGCAAATTTTCTGCAATGATTTTCCCAAATTTGAAGGGTTTGCATTAATTATCCCCCTTAACTCCTCTCTTAGACAAATTTTTGGCCATCTTTCCTCTCCCATTTTGACAATTTTCATTAGATAATTAATTGCTCTCTTTCTTGCCTCGATTTCAATTCTATGTCTGCCTGCTTCCATCCTCCCCTTATGAAAAAAGAGTACTGGAATGAGTATTGGAAAGAGTACTGGAATGAGTATTGGAAAAAGTACTGGTGTGAGTACTGGTTTGAGTATTGGTTTGAGTATTGGAAATCCAGTACTTTTTTCGCCTTTATATAATCTAAAATTCTTTTACTCGAATATTTGCAATTGACTCAATTTTTAAACCTGAAATATTATAAGTAAAATTCATTTTTCTTATTTTTATTTCCTATAATTCTTATTTTTCTTAATTCTAATTGTCGGAATAATTTTCTGTCATTTCTGTCGACTTTTTAATGTCCACATAACCTAAAATTTATTATTTATTTTATTTAAAAAAAATATATATATGGGTGATTTTCAAATAACTGTGATTTTTTGAATAAGACGTTTTTCTGCTAAAATAGTGAACCAAATTTGACATTTATTACATATTTTAGTACATTTTTGTTATTGAAGTATATGTTCAAAAGGAAACTATAAGATTTTGAATATTTCTAAAGTTACGATGGAAAACGCAAACAAAACGCAGAAGTTACATGCCACGGACCTGACATTTTGCCACGGTCCTGACATGTGTGTCACAGTTAAAATACGTAAATAAATAAAAAATCGAATAAATATTTTCTTTTCAATGTTCGCACTTCAAAATAATACCAGTAGTAGTCAATTAAAAATAAAATTGAGTAATAAAATCACGATGTCGTTAACATGTCTAGATAGAAAGTAATTAACAATTTAAAACATGAAAAAAGTGCTCGTGTACGTAGAATATCATTATAATAAAAATATTTTTATATGTAAAACATCTGGTTAGATTTGGCCTACAAAGTACTTAAAAGATAGTTTCAATATTTTCTCACGTAAAAATTTCAGAACCAAAAAAAAAAAACGTATGCCACGGACCTGACAATTTGACCCTATTTTCTTAATTTTAACTATGATAATGATTAGTTAATGAACTGAATATTAAGTATCTTTAAGAAGAGACTTATATTAAGTGATTTATGAAGTGAGTGGCAAAAAAAAATAATTTTATTAGTCATTTATCTATGTGGACATGCAAATATGACAGTTATTTGAAAATCACCCATATATATATTTTTTTTTTTTCTAAAAATCACATAATCATATGCACTAATATATTGAAATAATTCAAGATCCTAAAGTTCTGAACGTTCAAATGAACGACATTTATTTATTTCTTCTACAAATTAAATTTTTATTGCAATTATTTTGCGTCACTATCCAAAAAATTAATAACCGAGTTTTTAACCGTAAATATTTTAGTTTTTAAATTTTTTGTGATTAGTAATTTATAAAAATATCTTCAATAAAAAATATTTCGTTCATTTGAACGTTCAAAACTTGGGGATCATAATAATTCACAATTTACTTAAAAATTAAATGTCCTATTTTTTATTTTACCAATTGTTATTCGTTCTTCGAATTGTCTATAAGTCAGACTTTTTTTCTTAAAATTAAAAATTTTTTATCGTCACAAAAATACACAGTGACGGGCGAAATAAGAATAATAGTTTATTTCGCCCGTCAGAAGAATATACAATCATAGCCTACATCATAGGGTTTCGTGGCCTAAAATGACAAAAAAATAAATAAATAATTATTTATTTAGAAATTTTTTTGTACTTAGAATTGAAAATTTTTTTTATTATTATAGTAACGGTTGCCATGGCAACGGTTGTTATGTCAACCATTAACATAGCAACGGTTGTTTAGGGGCCGTCCATAAATTACATAACACGTTTAGGGGGGAGGGGGGGTTCGAGAAAATGTTATCATATGTTACATGGGAGGGGGGGGTCAATCATCATTGTTACGTAATATTTATAAGGAACTTAATCTCTTTATAATGGATAAATTTTTGAAAAGCTATCCCTTGCCGCCACTTCAATATAAGTAAAAATCGAATCATTTCGCGAATCGATTCTTGGGAATAACATAAAATTATTGTTAAAAAATCAATGTTATATTTTTGGTTGTTCAAGATGATTAATAAAAGTACGAAAGGGCATGGCCCGTTATGTTTCAAATAAATAAAATAAATAAATAAAATTATTCCTCTAAATGTTTTTTATATTTAACCTTATTTTGTTTCGAAAAACGTTAGTAAAAGATTATTTTTAAAAATTACGTAACAATGATAGGGGGGGTGTAAAACTATTTTGTTACAACTTGTTACACAGGGGGAGGGGGGGTTCAAAATTTCACTAAAAACGTGTTACGTAATTTATGGACGGCCCCATTATTGCAACCATTAACATAGCAACGGTTGTTATGTTGTCTTAAGACTTGAGAGTTATAAGACTTAAGACTTACGACATAAGACATAAGACTTAAGACTTAAGACCTTCTTATACCGAAGTTAAGTCCTAAGTCTTAGGACTTAAGACCTTCTTATACTGAAGTTAAGTCTTAAGTCTTAGGACTTAAGACCTTCTTATATCAAAGTCTCGCTATAAGACTTAAGACTTAAGACTTTTTACATAAGACTTAAGACGTAAAAACTACGGACGGACACCGAAGTCTCGCTATAAGGGTTTTGGCCCTTGGCCACGAAACCCTAAAAATGGGAGAAATAAAAAAAAGGTTAATTCGCCCGTTAGAGAAAATATAACACGATTTATTATAGAATAATGGATTAATTAGGAGAATTAAATTATTTCGTCGTATATATAAATAATTAATCATAATCTCTAATTCATAACAATTTTTGAAGGTGTGAATTAAATTGTCAAGTCTCTGAAATTCGTAGGTTATGTGCGACTTACAATTATTATAAGAAAAACGGCACTGCCTGGTTTAAACGACGTGAAATTAGTAAACAAATGTTTTCGAACTAGTTTTTCTCTTTACACGGGCACTTTTTAGAAACTCTGCTAACGAACAATGGGTAAGCATCTTCTAAATTACAATAATTGAAAAGATTGTTTAAATCTATGCAGAATGGGAAATACAAAAGTAATGCAATTATGACAGGCGGCAAGATGTGTATTATAGCCATTTGCCAGTAGATGGCAGAAGCATGCAGCGAGCGTAAAGGCTCAGCTGTTATTACATTGCATTGCAACGATTGCAACAAAAGCGAAATAGATACTTTGAAGAACGAACAATAATATTAGTAAAATAAAAAATAGGACATTTAAGTTTTCAGTAAATTGGTAATTATGTCAAATAGCAGTTAATCTTAGTGAATATTATGTGATTTTTAGAAAAAATAAATATGTGTCGAACGCCCATTCGTTATAATAAATTTTTAATAAAAAAAGTCTGACTTATAATAGACAATTGGAAGAACGAATAACAATAAGTAAAATAAAAAATAGGACATTAAAAAAAATAGGAATTATGTCAAAATTAGTGGATATGATTATGTGATTTTTAGAAAAAAAAAAATATATATATATATTTTTTTTTAAATAAAATAAATAATAAATTTTAGGTTATGTGGACATTAAAAAAGTCGACAAAAATGACAGAAAATTATTTCGACAATTAGAATTAGGAAAAATAAGAATGATAGGAAATAAAAATAAGAAAAATGAATTTTACTTATAATATTTCAGGTTTAAAAATTGAGTCAATTGCAAATATTCGAATAAAAGAATTTTAGATTATATAAAGGCGAAAAAAGTACTGGATTTCCAATACTCAAACCAATACTCAAACCAGTACTCACACCAGTACTTTTTCCAATACTCATTCCAGTACTCTTTCCAATACTCATTCCAGTACTCTTTTTTCATAAGGGTCCATATGTAGTCTGCAGTTGTGACATTAATACCCATTGCCATCTTGACGAATCTTCCTTGTAATTTTTCTATTTCTTCCCTCCTTTTCCACCCCCAAATCTCTACCCCGTACAATCCTCCTGCCTTCACTAAAGTACCCGAGTCGAACTTTTAGACCTGCTTACCTCCTTAAAACTGAGGGTTTGTAAGGATGTAATAGGATGAAAGCAGAGTTTATTTGCATTGCAAGTTAACTCTGATTACCTCCTGCAAACCCCTGGTTAGCGACAAATTTAGATGGTAAAAGGGGGAAAGCAGGTGTTCCTAGAACCTTATTAAATACTGCTTGACCCTTACTTACAGAATTCTTTCCTCTCCAAAAACCCTGGAAAAACTGCTCATAGCATATTTGAGATCATTTTTAACTAATTTTTATAATAACTTTAATTATTAATAAATGGCATTATTATTTAATGATTTTTACTTTTTTTTAAATTTAATCGTGACCAATAGCGAATTCATAAATAATGTTAGTATATATGTGGGGATTAATGCATATCCATTTATATATAAAAAAAAATTTTAATTTAATATTTGTTAATTAAATTATTTAACGGTGCATATAATCATTAAATTGCATACTTATACCTATAAAATACAGAAAAATCGGAATAAACGCAAACCTACGAAATAAATAAAATCTAACGCACGCGAGACTTGAACCTACGACCTACGAACTACGGACTACGAAACTAACGCCCTAACCACTATGCTACGGAACCTAACTGAACACAGGCGCTCTATTTTCAGTGACTTGTTGAGTGATTCAATAAAGCATTAATTGACACTAATACACTACAGCAAATAAATAAATTGTTTAATAATAATAACCTTTAAACATTCATAAATTAATATTTTTATTATTTAAAAAAAATGTCAAAACATTTCAGTTAAAAATAATATTTATAAATTAATAATAAAAAAGTACATGTTTCGGTAACCTATTCACAGTTTGAAGTTAATTGTTGTTTACATTTTGGTTTCTTAATCTTTTTTTAATTTTTCTTTTCAAATATTTTCAATTTTAAAATTAATGTATTGAAAATCTTCGAATTGTTGCAAAGAATTTTATCAAAAAATTTGATAATAATAGAATTCCTTCAAAGAATTTCTTTATTTAGAAAAATAACTAAATTCTCGCAAAGAATTTTATTAATATTTTTAAAAATCCTAATTAAATTTTTTTGAAAAATTTCTTTGAATTTTTTTTAAACTAATGGAGTTTCTTTAATAATTTTAATTGAAAATTTCGAAAGCAATTGAATTTTATGAAGAAGAATTTTATTAAAATTGTATTAAAAATAAGTGATTTCTTGCGAAGAATTTATTAAAATTTTAAGAAATAATTAAATTGTTTATGAAGAATTTTATAGAAATATTTAAAAATCATGAAATTTTTCGAAAAATTCAATTAAAGTTGTTTCGAAAATAATTGAATTTCTTTAAAGAATTTTATTAAAATTAAGTATATTCAAAATAATTGAATTCATCATAAGAATTTTAATTACTTTTCGAAAATAAAATAGAATTATTTCAATTCTTTTGACGAATATATTCAAAAATTGTATTGAGCTAGTAATTTAATTCTTATATAGAATTTTTTTAAAATATTTTGAGAATAATTAAATTGTTTTTCAAGAATTTTAAATTCTTGTTGAAACAAAATTTTATGGGAATTTTTGAAAATAATTAAATTCTTTCGATTAATTTTATTTTAATTGGGTTAATAATTTTTTAATTCTTGCAAAGAGTTTTAGTATTTATAAAAATAGTTGAATTATTTCGAAGAATTTATTAAAGTTTAAGAAAATAATTGCAATTTATGAAAATATTTTAAAATATTTGAATTCATCTAAGGAATTCAATTAAAATTGTTTTGAAAATAATTGAATTCTTGCAAAGAATTTTACTATTTATAAAATTAATTGAATTCTTGCGAAGAATTTTACTATTTATAAAAATAATTGAATTTTTTCAAAGGATTTATTAAAATTTTAGAAAATAATTGAATTCTTTAGTGAAATTTTCAAAATAAAAAATTTTGTAATTTGCAAAACAATAATAAGTTGAATATCTTGTACCGCGCGTAACATTTCCTATTGCGTAAGAATGTGGTAGAAGCAATACAGGGTTTAAGGTTCAATTAGGACTTAAAAAGGAGTTGTCAGAGTTAAATAGAACTTACGCAGGAGGAAAAAAACACCAAGGGTTTGTTAGGTGCAGGTTAGGGTTAAATTATACTTACCAGGAGGTAAGCAGGTCTAAAAGTTCGACTCGGGTATCCATTAAATACAATCGCTTCCCTAAATTATTAATTCTAGCCCTTTTTAGTATTCCCCATGCTGAGTTTGTTGCCATTCTTGCTTTTCCCGACAATTTTTGGACATGTTTTGAGTACGAATTCTTTGTGGAAAACCAAAATCCTAAATATTTATATTCGTTAACAACTTCAAGTGCTTTACCCTCTATTTCCCATTTATCCGCTTGCCGTCTTCTACCCCCATTTCTGAACACCATTACTTTAGACTTATCTGCATTTACCTCCAGTCTGTTTTTACTTACATATTTTTCGAGTTTTTTCAGCATTTCCTTCAGTCCCTCCGCCCAGTCTGCTACTAAAGCCAAGTCGTCAGCAAATTTTAGCACGAATATTTTCTTTTTCCCTATGACCGTTCCCCCTATATTTTCTTTTTCCCATATTTCGTCCATATCTTGAATGAATATATTAAAAAGTAGTGGACTAAGTGGACACCCTTGTCTGACCCCTCTAATTGTTAATTAACGAATTTAAAACCCAGATGTGATCAAGCGTGGCTCTTTTCCTTCTAAATCCTCCTTGACTTTCCTCGCATTTTCCTTTCTTTTCCATCCAAGTTCTTAACCTCTCATCCAAAACAGCAGCTATAGAATTTTGTACCCCACATCCAGCAATGATACACCTCTGTAATTTCCCGTTACATGCTTTTCTCCCTCTTTGTGAATAGGGAATATTCTTGCTTTTTCCCAGCCAGGTCCCAGAACCCCATCTTTCCACATTCCATTTAATACTCTATGGACCTCTTTGGCCCAAACTTCCGGTAATCCTTTAATAAAATCAATAGAAACTTCATCTTCTCCTGCTGCTTTTCCCTTTTTTAGCCTATTAACAACCTTACCTAGCTCTTCGAATTCGATGTCCTCATTTAGCTTGATGTCCAATTCATCCTCCTCTGCATCAAACTCCTCGATGTTTTCTGAAGGTAATTCTGAAGTTGAAGTTTGAATATCTTCTTCTTCTTCTTGCTCACCCTGAAAATTCTCCTTTTCCCCTTCCATTGGTGTATTTTCTGAATTCTGATCTTTCCCACCTAGGAGTTTCATGAAATGTTTTTTTCCAATCCTCTCTTTTGATGCCCATACCTTTACATTTTCTCCTCGGCCTAAAACCATTCAATGATTGCCAAAACTCACTCATATTTTTACTTTTGATTACCCTTTCCCATTTTTCCTCTTTTTCTTGCCGTTTCTTATTTCTTCGCCATTCTCTTAACCTTTTCCTACTTTCTTTAAACTCTTCCCTTTCTTTAACCCCCTTCTTTTTCAAGTAAGCTTTCAAGCATTTAAAAGCCTCTTTTTTCAGCTTCTGTTCCTCTTCATTCCTCTTTCTACCCTGATTTCTCCCTCCCCTCTTTATTTTTCTAATCATTCCTACCTGCTCTGCAGCTAATTTAATTGCTCGATTAACTTCATTCCATGCATTTGACCATTCCCCTTCATTAACTATTACTTTTTGTTCCCACAACTTCTCTAATGCCTCTCTGTACTCTTGCGTCTTTTTGTTGTCCCATACCAATCGATCTTCCTGATTCTCGCAATCTGTGTTTACCGTGTGTTTATCGTTACCCTTCATTATACCCTTCTGTCTTCACCTACTTTTAACTTGCAATTTAAATGTCACTGGAAAATGATCTGACTCAATCCTTGGTAGTATTTTGATTTCTTTCACCTGAGAATCGCCAATTCCATCAGACTCGATTATTAAGTCCACACTGCAAAAACTGGTATCTCACAAGTGTCTCAAAATGAGTTGCTTTACGTGTTTAAACCATTGAGATACAAAATATGTTTTATATTGAGACATTTAATTTCATATCGTGTCTCATTTTAAAACATTTAACGTGACTTAAAGCGTATAAGACACATATCACGTCTCCTGACTGTGAGATGGATACTCGAAACACATATCGTGTCTCAAAATGAAACACTAAGCGGGTAAGATACTTAAAGTATCTTAGCGCATGCGCAAAATAGCTACGCACACAGTAAAATTTCGTTTTAGAATCATTTAAAAATAAAGGTTTCTTATTATTTATTAATAACAAAATTTGACACTTTCAGGTTATGTACTTTGTTTTGTTTTTTTATTGGCAGCACTCGCATTGTACGGGCAGCTTCAAAATTACTTTTCATTCGCATTTTGTTTAGTCGATAAAAACGCCATAACTCCAGTGTCGGTAATGTCTAAAAAATATATTTTCCACAATTTGTCTTATTATGAATAAATAAATGTTCTTCTTTCAACAATGGTATTATTATTTATTTATTCAAATAATATGTGTGGAACTATTTAAATTAATATTTAATATTTAAACTTTTTATTTTGTTTGTTATGTACCTAATGTCGATAAAAAAGATTCAATATTAAGAGTTTGTGAAATGATCACATTTCATTGGTCTATTAACAATGTGAAAAACTAACCTAAAACTGTCAGTTTTCTTGAAGAATAAAAGCATGAAATTACTGTGCATGACGGATTTTTTCTATTAAACGCACAATCAGTGAAACACGTCAAGCATCTCAGCTTAAGACATGTATGTGTCTTAAAATGAGACACATATCTGTTTCAAATATGTGGACACAAAACATCTTACCTGTTTCAAATATGGGACAAAACGTCTCAAAATGAGACACTTGTTTTTACAGTGCAGGACCGAACCTCCTTCCTCCCCTACACGCGTCAGTTTTCCTTGAGTGTCTCCGTTTATTCTTCCATTAACAACCCTTAACCTCATTTTCTCACAAAACCTTAATAATTTAACTCCTTCACCGTTTACAGTTCTATATCCTCTGATGTACGCACTCTATAATAATTTTTACTTGGAGCCTCTTCATCTATTTCGCTCCCCCCGAGTTCCTCTCCTATCCTGGAATTCAAATCCCCTAAGATTATTAATCCCTCCCCTTTGTCTTGAAAACTGTCTAATACTGGTCTCAAACTATCTACAACCTTGGACGTTCCGACATTATTGTAAACTGTGATCATGTTAACAGTATTACCCCACTCACCAAATTCATGCGCTTTTATTACAATTCCATACTCCCATTCTTCCAAACTCACAGCTTTGCATGCATTCTTTTTTATTCCCACCAACTGACCCCCTTTTGCCCTCCCTTTATTGTTAGTTTTAACAGCACATTTCGTTTCCCATATATAATCTACATCTAAAATTTTTAAAACGGATTTATTTTTCTCCTCGGTGATCCAGGTTTCTTGTAAAATGACGATGTCGAATTGTTTTAAAAAGTCCCAAGTCTCTAATATCTTCATACCTCCGGCGATGTTCCAGACCACTCCGTTAATCGAATCTGTTATTATTTTCGAAGCGCCTCCCCTCCTGGTTACGAAACCCCTCGATTACACCTTTTTCTTCATTCCAGGTGAATTCTCTGTCATTAATTGTCCACTTCATATACGAAAATTTGCTTACAGCTCCCACTTCACTCGCTAACATGACTTCCTCCTTAATTCGATTTTGTATATCCTGTTCTCTCCAAGTCAAGTCGTCCTCTATTGTTATCTTCGTGTTTCGCAACTTATACTTATTCTCCATTAATCTTCGCTTTGTTATCCACGAATTAAGCGTGATCAGTGACCCTCCCGCTACATGCCTTAAATTTTTAATCTCAATATTTACACCTGTCAGGTCAAACACTGATCTTATTTGTTCTCCTAAATGTTTCCCTCTTGAGCGAAATCCTCTTACCATGATACAATTCTTTCTTGATTTCCTTTCCTTCATTTCCCACTCTAATTCACTACTACTAATCATTGATAAAACTTTTACACCCATTGCATCTTTATTTAGCACTTTCAAATCACTTACTTCTATATTCGTGTCCACTGTGTCATTATTATTATTATCATCCTCACATTCCTCTTTATCGTTTGAGATATTCCTTGAAGTAACAATTATTGGCTCACGATAATCCTGTGTCACATCAACTGTGTTCCTTAAAATCCCTTGTTCTTTAATTCGCGCAGACATCGTTGCTAACTCTTCTTTTAATGATTCTATTTCTTTCTGATATTCTTTCTCTCGCTCCCTAGCTTTAACTAATGCGGATTCCACTGCCTCATCTCTTATAACTCTATCCCTTAGCTCTGAAATTTGACCCTTGACCTCCCTGAACTCTCTTTCCACTTTTTTGTCCCACCACTCATTTAACATTTTTTCAAAAACTTCTCTTTGTAAATCTTTTAACACTTCGGCCCCACTTGTATTCCGACCTTCACTAGAAATAGATACATTCCTGTTTTTTCCCCTAGAGGTTTGCACTTGTCCCTACTGAAAATCCTTGTATAAGATCTTGTACAAGAAAATGCACACGTTTAGCAGCTGAACTTGTACAAGTTCTGGTTAGAAAATGCTAACCAACTATGCATGGTGAATGTTAATTAACATTTATTTATAGATCATTTGAAGCATTTTTTACACATTTTACATTTTTTTTACACATTAAAATTCTAAACGCTCGCAGGGGGATACGAAACCCAAGCCTATCCTAATCTACGCACCGAAGTCTAATACGCTAACCACTACGCTATTCGCTCGCTTGCGGATGTGAGCATAACAAAACCCATATACAGTACCGCTAGGAAGCAAACAATTTTAGCAACTTATATACAACAATAAAATCTAGTGTTTTATATTTATAAATAATTAGTTGTATACTTTATTTACAATTAAAAATTTTTTTTGCAATTATATTCAAAATAATTTTTTTTAATTTGTTTAACTTTCATTAAGGAAAAATTAATATAATTTACCAGATATTTTTTGATCAAATTTATTTATTTATTTATGTGAAGCTAACTTCACTATGAAAAAATTGATATAGGACTGTATATAATTGTAATGTAATAAACCTGAAATTTTATATTAAAAAAACAATTTAATACTATTCTTTTTAAGTTTTCATTGATTGAACATAATTACTTTTAAATTCAGTTAAATTTAATTAATTTATAATAATTATTATAGAAACTTGAATATAACAAAAAAATTAAGTCTTTAATATTTATTAATTATTATCAATTAATAAATAAATAATAAATATTATTAAAAAATATAATTATAACCTATTTTTCAAATTCATTCATTTTTACAATTAAATTTTATATTCTTGCATTATTAATTCCTTTTTTAGTATTTAAACTTCAAAAAATTCTCCTATACAAAAGTTTTTACAACGTATAGGATTTAAAATTTTTATTACTTTAATTATTATCTTATCCATTTTATTTAATCAATTTTCATTGGAAACAATAAAAATATAGCTAAATTTTCACTTTGTAAAAAATCTATTTTAGAAGATTATAAATAGTGTGTTGATTAAAAAAATAATTATCCTATGAAAAGCATTAAATTGTTTTGAAAGAATAGATAACAATAACCATATTCTTAGCTTATTATTATTAATTAAAATCTTATAATTAATAATATAAATTATTTAGTTCTCAGTCGGTAGAATGCCTGTACCGCTCGGGTCGTTAGACGGACGAATGCCAGTGCAACGCCGGTTGTTAGTTGGTATAAATTTTGATCCGGCGTCGGATCAAATCTTGTACCGCGCCTGTAGTGCCGACAGTAGAAAGAGTGTACCGAAAGTCGCATCCGAGTTTGTACCGCGCCAGCAGAAATTCTCATCCGAATCGGTACAAACTGCCTGTACCCAATGGGAAATTTACAACTGGCGTAGTACTGCGCCAGCACTGGCAGCACTGGCGGCAAGGCTGATAGACAGCACTGGCATGGCACTGGGATGATAACGCCGTCCGGCGCTGCCGAAGTACTGTCTGTCAGTGCTGCCAGACAGCGCTGGCGCAGCACTGGACCAGTGCTGGCTGAGAATATTGCCGCAATAAATGCCGTATTGTTATTAATTAGTCGTAAATTCATAATTATAAATAATTTAACAGCAAAATGGTAAATAATATTAATAAATAGTTATTATTCATAAAATATTTCTCTTCTCAAAGAAATTGTATTGAAGATGGAGACTAACAATAGATATAGTAAATGAAGTAGAAAAAAATTGTTTATAACATTTAAAAATTAAATAATAAACAATTACAGTAAGTGTGCATTAGATTTTCATATTTTAGTACCTAACGATTGGAATCTAGAAATATCGCAAACCTATAAAAATAAACAAAATTGCTGACGAGGAGAATCGAACCTACGACCTACGGGCTAACAGACTAATGCTCTAACCACTGTGCTAACGACACATGAGTACAGTAAAGTATTAATATCTCAGTATCATTCAGACATACAATTATTGAGTCAAAGATGAGAAAAAAATAGGGATACGTTAGAAATAATAAATTGAAGTAAAATCAGTTAAACTAAATTTTTAATAATTAAATTAAATTACTTTACTTATTGCATTTAACATTTTACGTAATTCTTAAATTACGTGGTAATTTTTTAATACTTTTTTATTCATAGTAAGAAGTATAATAGTATTTTAATAGGAACCAAATTATTATTGAGATTAAAGTTTAAATTTTGTTTATAATTTTAATTTGTTTAAATAATTTATTATTTACAAAATTAGACAATTGTGTTAAATTTTCATTATTAAATTTAATAAGAATAAAAAATGAACAACTGAAAAGTAAAATATTAATTTTTTTCAATAAATTTATATTTATAAACATTTATAAACTTTTTTTATAATTTTTTTCAAGTTTATGTCAAAAAAGCAATGTTGGCAAAGAGCGTTGTGAACAATTTTTCTATACTCAGCCAGCACTTGCCGCCGTGGCTTGTCCAAGCTTTGGCGGAACAAAAATTCTGTACTGCGCCAGCACTAATTGTCGAGGCTCGGCTAGAATACGCCGAACAATCGTCTGAGTACTAAGCCAGTGGTGAACATCGGCACTACACTGGCATTTCCCATTAGGATACTGGCATTGACTCTCCAATTCAACCGGCGCGGGCGCTACACGGAAAGAAAAGGTCTGGAAGAGATATCCATAAAAATATTGTTGAGCAGAATATTGTTGTGTTATCCAATTTAATGGAAGAGACAACTTTCAAAATGGAAGCACATTCCATATTCAATAGATGAGGGAGCCATATTATATTGTTGAATCAAATATGGATGTGACATCCATAGGCATGGTTGGGCTTACAATTCATGCTATGGATTTTCACATATGGCTGCCTTATCCATATAAACTTTGGTTGAGAGATCCATAATTAGTTCAAAATTTCGATACATGTTTCGCGCAATTCATTATCAAGGCATCCATTTAAAAATGGTCGTCTCAATTTGTCCGTCGCGTCGGTTCCCTTGTCACGTCTATATAATCGCATTGTGAGTTTATTGTGTATAAATAGTGTTATAATTGTTTATTATTTATTATCGTTGTTGTCTATTAGTTTTTATGTAAATTCATTTTTATGAAATATGTGTAGAGTATATAAGGAATATTATGTACTCAAATATTGTAGTTGCGTGAATAGTGTAGTGGATAGCGTTAGTGTTTAGTATGCGTTAGGTCTAGGGTTCGTGTCTCCCCCCATCGGTTAATAATTTATTTCGTTAATATGCGGTTATTCAATAAGTGGTGTGTATTAATTAACAAAAATGTGTATAAAATATCTCAAGTGACATTGAATTTAATTAATTGAGTGATTCTAATTTTTTGTTTCCCATTTCCATTACTATGGATCACCCAACCATAGATCTTTTGCTGCTCCAACAATATACAGCCAGCCATAGAATATGGATGCAGCAACCTTAACTATGGATATCCCGTATTTTTCAATATAATATATGGTTGTGATATCCATGTATCTGGATGTGTCAACTATTCCTTTTTCTCCGTGTAGACGGTTGGACGATCCGGCATTCGCCGCTGACTTTTCCCCCTGGGAATATAAAATATAATTATTAATCGTTAAAGAAGTTTTTACAGTAATTAACAGAAAAAAATTTGTTTGGTTTAATTATTTTTTTCATTAAATATTATAATTCTTCTATACATGTGATAAATTAAAAATAATAAAATGGAAATAAGTGTAAAATAGTCCTTAACGCATACTGAAATACTCTTTAAAATTCTAAAATATGTTGAGCAGAAATATTTGAGATTTATAATTTTCAAAATATTGCACTTTTTCTCGCAAGGGGTAAAGAAATGTTCCATTTAATATATAAGGACGATGAAAAAGTAGATTTGTAGCGTGCGAAACTGCGAAAGCGTAGGGTAATATGCGTGTTAGTGTTAGTTATTTAGTTTGACGTAGGAAATTAGTGTTTAAATAGTGTTTGATTACATGTGATAAGTGTCGTGATTATGTACACGGAGAAAAAGGAATAGTTGACACATCCAGATACATGGATATCACAACCATATATTATATTGAAAAATACGGGATATCCATAGTTAAGGTTGCTGCTTCCATATTCTATGGCTGGCTGTATATTGTTGGAGCAGCAAAAGGTCTATGGTTGGGTGATTCATAGTAATGGAAATGGGAAACAAAAAAATTATAATCACTCAATTAATTAAATTCTATGTCACTTGAGATATTTTATACACATTTTTGTTAATTAATACACACCACTTATTGAATAACCGCATATTTACCAAATAAATTATTAACCGATGGGGAGACACGAACCCTAGACCTAACGCATACTATACACTAACGCTATCCACTACACTATACACGCAACTACAATATTTGAGCATATAATATTCCTTATATGTATACTCTACACATATTTCATGAAAATGAATTTACATAAAAACTAATAGTCAATAACGATAATAAATAATAAACAATTGTAACACTATTTATACACAATAAACTCACAACGCGATTATATAGACGTGACTGGAAACCGACGCGATGGACAAATTGAGACGACCATTTTTAAATGGATGCCATGATAATGAATTGCGCGCAACATGTATCGAAATTTTGAACTAACTATGGATCTCCCGACCAAAGTTTATATGGATGAGGCAGCCATATGTGAAAATCCATAGCATGAATTGTAAGCCCAACCATGCCTATGGATGTCACATCCATATTTGATTCAACAATATAATATGGCTCCCTTATCCATTGAATATGGAATGTGCTTCCATTCTGAAAGTTGTCTCTTCCATTGAATTGGATAACACAACAATATTCTGCTCAACAATATTTTTATGGATATCTCTTCCAGACCTTTTCTTTCCGTGTATAAATGTACGAGTGTAATTAAATATAAGGCATAATAAGAATAAAATAAATAAGAACCCGTGTGGAAAAAGCCACGTTCGAGCCCCACAGCTCCGGGGCCCTCGTGAAGGATCCATGAGGAGAAATCCACGAGGGCACCAGCAGGGGCCCCGTTCTTTGCCCTTACGGTTGCCCTGCTCAAAAATTTATCTAAGTTTTAAAAACAAAATTTTTTTGTTGAAAAACTTTAGTTCAGAATGCATTAAATTACGTTTCAAAGCACCTGAAATAAACATTAAGTGACATTTTTCCAGAAATCCTATCACAAAGTTATGGAAATTTACGAGGGTACCAGCAGGGCCCTTGCTCTTAGCCATTATGAATGCCCTGCTCAACAATTTTTCTAAGTCCAAAAAAAAAATTTTTTTTTCATCAACAAATTAATGTTTATAATGATTTCAAACTATGAAAAACGCGTTTTTAACACAAATGTTTTGACATTTTTTTTTTTTTGAAATTATAAAAATATTAATTTATGAATATTTATGGTCTATTATTATATTATTGATATTGTTATTATTATTATTAAACTATTTAATTATTTGTCATGGTGTATTAGTGTTAATAAATAATTTATTGAATCATCAAAAGCAAGTCAGCAAGTCACCTACATTAAAGCAATAATTTTCAAGTAGGTCTCGTAGCATAGTGGTAAGAGTGTTGTCTGGTAGTCAGTAGGTCGTAGGCTCAATTCCCACGTGCGTCAGATTTTTTTTTTTTTTGGTCACGATTTAATTAAAACAAGTAAAAATTGTTAAATAAGAATGTTATTTATGAATAATTGGACTAATTTGTTATTAATAAATAATTAATTTATTAATTTAATTGGAAATAAAGTTGAGGGCATTTTATGAAATCCACGAGGGCACCGCGTGGAAAATCCATATGGAATCCATGAGGATTTTCCTCGAGGGCACCCATGAGGGAAAGCATGTCACGCCTTCGAGGGCTCCGCGTGGATTGCCCCTGCGGGTTCCACATGGCAAGAGGGCAATCCACGAGGGCCCCCCGCCGGGGGCCCTCACCATTTTTCTGCACGGGAACTGAAAGAATTTTTTTTTCATTGGTCGGCCGAATTTTTCATTTTCCGCGACTATCGATGAAAGTTTAGAATACTGTAGAACAAGATTTCCGCGACTGTCGCCAAATCGTTCGCGCGCCGGCTGTGTTTTCATTTTCCGCGACTGACGCTGAAAGTTTCGAATCCTTTTTCTAAATTCTCTTCGAATGTAGTTTATTTTTCCTGCAACCTGTTAATATGATTTTTAAAACTCAGTGATTTTAAAAATTTAAATACTTTCCACTAAATCCGAGAGTCTTTTACAAAGACCCCACACAGCACATGATATTTCCTGAATACTTCCTGAATATTTCACTGAAAGATTGAAATATTTCATTACAAGATTCAGGAAATATTTCTGCAAACAGGAAAATGTCCGCTTATGTAGGAATATTGACGCGAAAATTGAGAAAATATTTCATTGAAATATTCCTGCAATATTACACATAAAAATTCTGCAATATTGTGAAAATATTTCACAAAATGGAAAAATTTGTTAAACACCTCAAACCAATAGGAATTTTCTGAAATATTTTAAAACCCATAGGATATAGTAAGTTAAAAACTACTGCGCAGCTCTACAGGCCATAGAAACTGAGTTCGACCAGTGCGCATCATTTCAGTTGAATATTTCCAAAATATTTCAATGAAATATTTTCTCAACTTTCGCGTCAATATTCCCACATAAGCGGACATTTTCCTGTTTGCAGAAATATTTCCTGAATCTTGCAATGAAATATTTCAATCTTTCAGTGAAATATTCAGGAAGTATTCAGGAAATATCATGTGCTGTGTGGGACGCGGAAAATTTCAGCAACTAATTTTTTTCGTGTACGTTATACCGAACTGTAAGTGAAACGCTAATAGTATCGTAATAAAAGGTTTATGCTTTTTACATTATTTTTCAATGCAATTTCTTTTACAGTCTAGTTCTTGAAAAATTACTGTTTTGACAGTTCATCCCAGTTTTACCACGAACTAAATTCAGTAAAATTTCAGGAATAAATTTTCTCCGTGAATACAAACCAAAAAAAAGTCGCTCTTACAATATAATATAAGTAAAGTGATTCGGAAGTGTAAAAGTAGTGTAAAATTGAAGTTTTAAAAAGTAACTTATTCTTTTCCTACTACTTTGGACATTGAAATTGATTGTCTCAGTTTAATTAAGGAGGATAGGTTCACGACGGTAGTCAAGATAACAATTTTTTTTTTAAATGTTCAAATATGAAATAAATTTTAATATGTAAATTAAAAGATCATTTTTTAAAATAATGTTGTGTACATTATTATGTAAAAATCTGTAAATAATTAAAATTTTAAGAAAAAACAGTAATATTTTGAAGAACGTAGTGCTTTGCAGTTAGAGATCTGGCAACATGGCATGAACAGCTGATATGAGCGCATGCGAATTAGTGTTGTTTTGGTCAGTTTTGGTTGACTTTCGTCATGGAGAATAGTTTTTCTTTAGTTTGACAATTTAATAAATTGTTTTTTTTCACTTTTTGAAATAGTGTATTTTTCAGTACTCAGCTTTATTTGAATTACCGCGCTACTCCGCTTCTCCCACCGCTCTCAACAGTTGCGATGTTGCCACGCACTCCAGTAGACTGCCTGTTTTTTTCATTTTTAATGTCAGTTTACCAGTTTTATGGATATAAATTGACAATAAATTGGTTTAAAACTATTTTTTATGTTTTGCTTCCTCATAAAGGAAGCTTTGTATTAGCAAAATTTTGGATTGTTATTTTTTGACATATAAATTTTTTTTTTATTATGCCTAATACTTTAGTACTTTATATATGCACAGGAACTCCCCGTATAAATGTTCAAAATAAATAAACAAAAATTTCGACGTATTTTGACCTCCGAAGTCCAAAAAACGGATTTTAAAAATTTGTCCCGATGTGTGTGTGTGTGTGTACTAACATTACATTTGCCTCAATATCTCAGAACGAGAAAGAGCTAAAGGCCTCAATTTTTTTTTAAATTGTAGGTCTCCCCGGGGGACATAAAATGAGAGTATTTTCAGCCCGATTCATGAAGTTTAACTATTTTTTTTTGCATTTTTCATTTTGTAAAAAAAACGTTTTTTGGACATAACTTAAAAAAATGTTAGGACACTTATAAATGTTTTTCTTTAGTTTTGTAGAGTTTTTTACACGCATCTTTTGAGCCCTAATTGAATATTTTTCGTTCATATTAACCGGAAATATTAAACTTCAAAAAATCAAAAATTTTAGAAAATAAAATTTTTTTGAAAATTTTGTTGAAAAATGTAGAAGTTTAGTTTTGTTTTGTATTTAGTTTTGTAGAGTTTTTTCAGACGCATCTTTTGAGCCCTAATTGAACATTTTTCGTCCATATTAACCGGAGATATTCAACTTTTAAAAATCTAAAATTTTTAAAAATAAGACTTTTATAAATTTTTTTTTAAATTATGTAAAAGTAACTGCAAAAAATTATTACCAACTTGATTGACCTATTTTTTAACCTGATTCGGGCAGAAATTATGAAATTATTGGTATTTGAAAAATCAAGAATTGTGGAAAATATCATTTTTTTCAACATTCTTGTTTATTAACTTATGTGTAATTATTAAACTATTATTACCATCTTATAGAATATATAAAAACACATTTTTTGGACCAAGATTTAATGATTTTTAACCCTTTTATAAAAAGCATAATTCTTATATTTCAATTATTATTATTTCTATGAGGAAGCAAAGTGTTCATGAAATGAACACCAAAATTATAAAAATGTACAACTTGGCAGCGGTTTTTATAAATTCTTTCGTGATATTGGTGTGATATGTGCGAAAATTATTAAAAATGGTTTCACTTGCAAACATTGCGACACATACATGGTCTGAAGCTTCATAAGCATAAATTTTGTTTTAATATATGTATCAGAAATATTAAATACATTAAAGAATTTAGAATAACTTTTGTAATTCTTTGAGATTTTATTGATTGTCGGACTCTTTTTGCAATTTTTTAGGAGTGGTCCACTCAAGGTTACACTTTTTTTTATAATTCCTTAAAAATTACCCACACAGCACATGATATTTCCTGAATACTTCCTGAATATTTCACTGAAAGATTGAAATATTTCATTGCAAGATTCAGGAAATATTTCTGCAAACAGGAAAATGTCCGCTTATGTGGGAATATTGACGCGAAAGTTGAGAAAATATTTCATTGAAATATTTTGGAAATATTCAACTGAAATGATGCGCACTGGTCGAACTCAGTTTCTATGGCCTGTAGAGTTGCGCAGTAGTTTTTGGCTTACTATATCCTATGGGTTTTAAAATATTTTAGAAAATTCCTATTGATTTGAGGTGTTTAACAAATTTTTCCATTTTTTGAAATATTTTCACAATATTGCAGAATCTTTATGTGTAATATTGCAGGAATATTTCAATGAAATATTTTCTCAATTTTTTGCGTCAATATTCCTACATAAGCGGACATTTTCCTGTTTGCAGAAATATTTCCTGAATCTTGCAATGAAATATTTCAATCTTTCAGTGAAATATTCAGGAAGTATTCAGGAAATATCATGGGCTGTGTGGGTAGCTTTTTTTAAATACAATTTTTTTTCCAAATAAAAAAATCAAAGCTACCCAGGTAGAAATTCCAACTCTATAATGACCAGTCACTATGAAGTTTTTCTAGATTCTAGCCAGTGATTGACCAGAAAATCTGGCAACTGATTGATTAGAAATGTAACGCGCTGCGCTTTAGCAGTCACTGATTAGTTTATCTGGACAGTGACTGGAAAGTAACTGACCAGTAACTGGACAGTTTTCTGCTCAAAATCTAGAATAAAATATAATTTTTCCTGGCTCTTTTCATTTTGTTTATAATTACATAGGGGAGAGTCTCCAGTTGTGAGACGGGTTTCATTTTTGACCCGTAAATTGTAAACGGGCAAACGAAATTGTAAATAAAATACACCGTTCGAAAGGTAACAGAAATACGCAACTTTTATTAAAAGAAAGTATAGTGTTTCGATGAACTCAAAAAATTTTACGATACATTTTCCGAGCACATCGATTTTTTCAAAAAAAAAAAATGTCTCCAGTTGTGAGACACTCATTAAAAATTGCTAAAATTTAATAAGTTTGACATAAAACGTTATGTTTAGTAGAAATAATTAAATATATTAATAATATATATTATTATATACTAAATAATAATATTTATTCGCCAAAATATGACTATCAAATAAACACAATTTAATAGCTTCAACAAGAGCATTAAAATTGATTTCTTCTGAATCAATTGACTTTTTTCCACTTGACATGCCCAAAAATACTAGAAAAAAGAATCAAAACAACATTTAAATAGTATGCCTGCAAAGTAGTATTTTTTATGCTGCCCAGATGGGTGTTGACACCGTCTCACAACTGGTGATATGCTGTGTCTCACACCCAGAAATTGGCGCTATTTTGAAAAACGAAAATTAAATTATTTTCAACCGTAGATTGGAACAATGCAATGTTGCATCACAAAATATAAGGAAAACACTAAAAGAAAATGCATTACATTTACCTTTTTCAATTAATTAAATTGCAAAAAAAGTACTTTGCATTTATTGAAAAAACGCTTTTTAGTCGATTATCACACACAGTGTTGGTATTTAACAAAAACAGTTTATATATCCGCCTCGGTGTACACGAAATAGTTGGCTCATATAAAAAGAAATGTTTTTATATAAACCAATCGGCTTTTTAATATTGCATGTTAAAAAAAATTGACTGTCTCACAACTGGAGGTGTCTCACAACTGGAGACTCTCCCCTATTTATTTATTTACCGAACTATTCAATAAGTTGCAACTAGTCAGTTTTACCGAACTATTCAATACATATGAATGTAGCGAGCACTTAGCTTACACAGAAAAAAATATGTGTTAAATTTGTTGCGTGTAGTTTTCAGGTGATGTTGTTTTAACACAATTTTGGTGTTATTTTAACCCCATTTAAAATGTATATTAATTTAACACCCTGTAGTGTTAATTTAACACATTTCAGTGTTATTTTAACACCCATGAAGTGTTAAAATCACACACTCTCGGTTAAAAATGTTTCGTGTAGTTTTAACACTACTTTTAGTGTTATAATAACACTTCTTTTTTCCTGTGTACGTTTTACCGAACTGTAAGTAAAGCGCTAATACATGTATCGTAAGGTTTATGCTTTTTACATTATTTTTCAATGCAATTTCTTTTACATTCTAGTTCTTGAAAAATTACTTTTTTGACAGTTCATCCCAGTTTTACCGGAGGCGCATGAAAAGTCTCCAATTTTTATTTTCCGAATCTTTATTTTATCGAAATTCTTTTTATCTAATAAAGAATAATTATAATTTCTTTTAATCGAAAGAATAATTGTGAATGGATTTGAGCTTTTAAATGACTAAAAAACTATTAGTTAGTAGAAAATTTCGAATTTATGCGAATTACTGAATCAATAAAGTAAATAAATCTTCAATGGCAAAGTGTATTTCAATTTGCTAATTGTAATATATGCGAAGATTATATGAATTTTCTCTATAACTCGAATTTACTCAAGAGCTCGAAAAAATTCGAGTACTCGAAATTATTCGAGCTTTTTACACAGCTCGACTCGAATTCGACTCGAGCTCGAACTGATTAGGCTCGGCTCGAAAAAGCTCGATCGAGCTTCGAGCTTTTTGCACACATCTACTGAATTATCAAAACTTAAAATTACAATAAAAATCAAACAGCCGCTAATTTTCCAAAATCGTTTAGGGATTTTACTCTGCTGGGGTAGTATTTTCATCCCATTATAGTCAAATGTTAATCCATTTTTTGGTGTTTCACTGTGTAATTTATAAGTAATAATTTTATGATAGTTCTTCAAAAATTAAGTTATTTAAAAAGAAATTTTAGTCAGAAGTAGAAAAAATTTTTGTCAATTTAGTTTTGAGGCAAACAAAAAAGACTCCAAAATTCAGAATTTTCTTATAAATTCTAAAAATTTAATTTTTTTCAGGACTTTTAATAAAAATGCCTGCCTGATTTTTCCCTGATTTTCCCTGACCAATTCTAATTTCCCTGAATTCCCTTACTTCTCTGAACTGTAGCAACCCTGTTATTATTCTTTTTAATTATAAAAAGTTTTTAAAAAAAAATTACAATCCTTTTTGATTATATTCTTTAGCATATAAAAAATTATAACATTGATTTAGAATATCTGGAGGAAAGTAATCATTTCCGTATGAGGGTACTTTCATTAACATATTAATAATTTTATGCATTTCTCTCCATTTAGAGATATGAAAAGTGCATCCTGAAAGACAGCCATATACGGCAATCAGAAAATAATAGCTTCGAGTTAAATTGTCATCAAAGCATAAACATTGTATATGAAAGTAAAATCTATAATATAATCCTTGAGAATCTCGTCGCAACTTTTTTTTTATCATAACACACGTGTGTAGGTATTTTGTATGACAATACAACAATACAGCCACGCTTTTCGCACATCATAATGCATTGCTGAAAAGGTTAAACTTTATATAAATGTGGGAAAGTTCGTCAAGTATACTTTCGATTCGCTAAAGAATTTTTTCTTTTTTTTTCAAATTTCATCATCGCAGCTGACTACAGAAAATTATTGTCATTTTACGTGGGCATTGTCAAGGGAATGTGCCGGAACCTCTTCCCTATTGTTATTATTATCCTTTTTTTAAACGCCCATGTTAAAAAAGGAAAAAAACAAAAAAGTTTTTCTCAATGAAGACGTATAAATTTATCGTTTTTAAAGAATGAAAAAAATGTCAAGTTCAATTTCACCAACGGGATGTGAAATAAGGGACATAGTCATAAACAGAAGCCGCAAAAATAAAAGGTAATCAACTTTTACTTCCGAGTGGTTTTCACTTTAAATGTTTTTCACGACAATCATTTGAAATAACTTTGATAATTTATTGCTTCAAAAATAAGAAGTTAAACAAAACAATTGGAAAATGAGGAAAATTGAAAATATTCAAAATGTGAATCATTTTTGCTTCTTTTCTCTCATCGCTAGAGAAAAACTTGTAAGTACAGTAAGTTTAATTTAAAACAATGACACACATAAAAGTTGTGTTAATGACTCGAAAGTTGTTAATTTCTAAAGGCAACAGACTATTTTCCAGAAATGTTTGCATCTTAATGTATATATGATGCTTTTCACCAAAGAAGATATGCTTTCGCTTTTTTTTCTTTAGAAAGGAGCGTTTTCTTTTGTTTTGTCCCCTTTTTTAAATATTTTATGTCTGTTAAATACACTGTAGGACTTTAGAATCTTAATGACATCTCACCTGCCATTGCATTTGTTAAGGATTCATAAGAGAGCTTCCGTGTACTTTGAGGAATTCCGTTTTTTCGTGGATGTCCACTTCTTTTCCCGCACTGCAGAAGAATTTGACGTTAATTTTCATTTATATTTTACATCCTTAATGAATCTTTATTAAAAACAACTACCATGGCACATTAGAAGAGGAATTCTTCGTACTTGAAATTCTTTCATACTTTTTTTTCTACCTGGTATCTAATATACAGTTCATTTGAACATTAATTTGATCTCTAATATGTCCAAAGGATTTCTAACGAATATTTTTTCAATTGTAACACTTTTTATTAATTACGGTCTTTTTTATACAGGGAAAAAAATTGTTGGGATTTTTCTGCTGCTTCGGCAATTTTATTGCTATTGTCACAGTAGGTTCCCTTTTTTTCATGTTCCCCATAATTCACTTTCTTTTACTCTTTTCTTTTTTTCCCCTCTTAAATTAATATAACTTCCTAAAAAACCAATAATATCAATATATTTTCTTCCCCAAACTTGACGGAAGATTTCATTTAGTTTTCCCTGATTTCATTAGAAAACTTGAATGATTTTAAAAAAATAGAACAAAAATTTTTAAAAATATAAATCTTTTGGAATTTTAAATAACATTTTTTGATACTTCAATATTGGAAAAAAGTTTTTATTACTAAAAAATAATAGAAGCAAAATTCAATTATTTTTAGTAAAGCTCTTGGAAAGTTCAAGTATATGTATTTTTAAAATCTTCAATTAATTCTTTAAAAAATCCAAATTCCTCAAAAACTATAATGATAATATTTTAAAAAAACCTAACTTTTAGAATTTTAAATGAAATTGTTCGAAACTTCAATATTTAAAAGAAAATTATTCATTTAAATTTTTGTAAAATTAACTAATCAATAAAAATTGTAATTGTAACTCTTTCAAAATTAAATTACTTCTGCAATTTGTATACCCTTTAATACATAATTATTGTAAAATTCAAAATGAGATTAAAAATAAAAACATCTAAATAAATAACAATAATTTTTTTTCCTGTGTATTTTATTCTCCAGAATTTGATCGTGAAACCGAGTGCTACCATTTTTCAAGACTACTTATAAAATGAAAACAAATCGTTTGGTAATTTTACATAATACTTCGAGCCGAACACTCGGGAATCGATCAACCCTGCGGTTTAACGCATATAAATGGTAAAATATGAAGAAGTAACGCAGAAGAATTTACTTCAAGTCCGTAACAATTTTTTTCAATTAAAATTCCATGCAGTATTTTTTATCTCATTTATCATTAAAAATCTCGGTTAAAAATACTTGAAAATTTTCGAATTCTGCTTGTAAATAAAAAGAGAAGACTTGTTTGAAAAATAAATTTTTGCAAAATATTTGGCGAAAGAAATAAAAAGTATGCGCAGGGTGCATTTGAGATTATTGAAACGGTTGAAACGAAAATATTGGTTCGGATGAAGAATAAGAAGTGTATTACTTTGGAACGTGATACTTGTAACAATTTCATGACATCGGGTTGATTTGGCGATGATCTGGTGGTTTGCGGTGGAGAGATGCGTGTAGTTTGATTTTTGCGCGACTCCTGGCGCAAATCGAGAAATAAAGAAGGAAAGTGGGGGTACAATAATAGCAGGTTGTGGTGTAATACGCGCCTGACTTGATTCCATCGAACCCGAACGAGTGCGAGGGAAGAGCTACCTACAAGGATAGACGAGAGACTTCATAGAATCGAGTCTACAAAAACTTGAACTTGCTACTAGCTTTATCCTCTTTACCTAGCTCTATATAAACCCATCCTTTCTTCCTTTTTCCCTTTTCCTCCTTCTTCACAATCACAACTTTTCAATTTTCAATCTTGAAACTTTAAATTTCAAATGAAAAACTAAAAATTTGCAACAAAATCATCTTTTGAAATTATAATTACTTTTATGGAACAGAGCTGTTAAAAATAATTTATTTTTTAAATCACAAAATCCGACTTTTTTTATTTAAATCGAATTTTTGGATTTAAATCAAATTTTTTCTTAGCTTGGTCTTTTAGCCTAATGATAATTAAAGTTACAATTTTTCTAGGAACCAAGATTCAAAAAGTGAATATATATAGATATCAAGTTTTGGAAGATTAGAAAAAGGGGGTAATTGTATAGTTTTTAAAAGATTTTCAGGGTGAATGTCTGAAAGATTAAACCTCAAGTTTCAAACGAAACCATCTGGCATGCAACTGGCCAGAGTCCGCAGTAATTGTTCTTCGGGACAGCACCATTTACGCTGTTCCGCTTCTCATCCGTGAGGATTTTCATTTTTTTTTGTTTTGTTTTTTGCTTCCTCCTTTTTTCAAGAAAGTAGAAGCGCGACTCGGTACGCGCATGTTGTTTTCCTAGAAGACTACACATATATAAGAGAATGATGGCTCATAAGATGTATAATGAAGAGTTTCTTTTCGACCATTTATTTCAATCGTCATCTTCTAAAAAGGACGGCAATCAAATGCTTCCATATCAACTGGAAGCTCACACTATATAGTTTAAATCAATTTTTCATTAAATATTTCTTCAATTGTAAAATTATTTGGAACATCGATATTTTTTTTTAAATAAATATTTAATCATAATTATTACTTTTCCAAAGGAATTAAGATTTAAAAAATTTTTAAATTTCAAATCCTTTAAAATTCAATAATTTACAATAAATTGCTATTGTAACTTATCAAAAATTATTCTCAAGATTTCAATTCAATTATTTTCTATAGAATTTTATAAAACTGAAGTTACCAAAGTTGATTCAACAAAAAAAATTTTCTCTAAAAAGTTTAGGATACAAATTTTTCTTCTTTATTTATAACATAAGTAAACCCTCCCAACCCTAAAATAAAAAAAGATGGGGAACCAGAAGTATTGTTATTTTTTCTCACGGATTTTCCAAAAATCACGAAATTTCAATTAAATTACACTGAAAAAAAGTTCTGGTTGGAATTACCAGAAAACCTGTTTTTAACTAGAATTTCGTGTTAAATATGCCCTAACTAGATTTTTTCTGGTTAAGTTAACCAGAATTCTAGTTAATTTAACCAGAATTCTGGTTGTTTTAACTAGAATATCGTGTTAAATATACCTTAACCAGAACTTTTTTTTCAGTGCAATAATTCCTCGCCCCGGTAGCAATTTTTTTTCTTTAAATAATTCTTTAAATAATTTAAAATAATTCTTTAAATAATTACTTATTCTAATGTCTGAAGCCTTTTAAAAAAAATTTCAAAAGGTTCCAAGTCGGGGAAAACAGTGATTTTGGTTTTTTGTCACGGATTTTCCGAAAATTCGAGAATTTCAAGTAAATTAATAATTCCTCGCCTCGGTAGTAATTTTTTTCTTTTAATAATTGTTTATTTTAATATTAGACGCTATTTAAAAAAATTAAAAGTGATTCCAAGTCGGGGAAAGTAGTGATTTTAATATTTTTGTAATGAAATTCCTCGATTTTTGGAAGATCTACAAGAGAAAATTTCAAAATCACTGCTTTCCCCGACTTGGAATCACTTAGAATTTTTTTAAATAGCGTCTAATATTAAAATAAACAATTATTAAAAAAAAAATTACTACCGAGGCGAGGAATTATTAATTTACTTGAAATTCTCGAATTTTCGGAAAATCCGTGACAAAAAACCAAAATCACTGTTTTCCCCGACTTGGAACCTTTTGAAATTTTTTTAAAGAGATTCTGACATTAGATTAGACAATTTTTTTTAAAAATTTTTTGTTGAATCAACGTTGGTAACTTCAGTTTCATGAATTTTTTACTATAAATTTTTTTTCTAATTCAATTATTTTTTTATAGTTTTTAAGAAAGTTACTTAAGAATTCAATTATTTATTTCAAAAAAAGTTTAAGTAAAACATTTTTGAAATACTCTTCTTTACTATATACAATTTCACAAAATTTGAATAATTTAAAAACTTTTTAATTAAATATTTATTCAAAAGTCCGACTAATATAAAAAAAATTTGAATAAAAATGTTTCGAATAAATAATAGTTCAATTTTTACATAGAATTTTATTAATATATTTAAAAGTCATTGAATTTTTTTGGAAAATTTTATTAAAATTTTGAAAATAATTGAATTCTTTCAAGGAATCTTATTAAAACTTTTAAAAACAATTGAAGCGTTTTGTGCAGAAACCGCATAAGTCCATTTTTTTCGAAAATCACTTTTTTATTGAAAATTTATCTTTAAATGAAGCTTTTCAATCTGGTAAAATATTACATAAGTGACTAAACTCTAAAACCCTTAAAAAAATAATTAAAATATCATTTTGTGCAGAAACAGCACAAGTCCATGATAAGTTTTATATTTATTTGTGATATTCTTGACGTATTTTAATAATTTATATTAAACAGTTTATATTATAAATAAAAACACTCATGGGAAGCAAAAAGTGACAGTGGTGACTGAATTATTTTAAAATTAGAAAATATTGAAAATTGTTTAAATTTATTCTTAAAACAATTTTATTATTTATAAAATGTTACTAAAAATTATCCAAATTTAATATTTTAAATAAATGTTATTAAATATTTCATAAAACTTTGATATTTCACTGGATTTAATAAATTTTCTGTGTTTTTCATTTCATTTTGTGCAGAAACAGCATAAGTCCAAATGTTAATTTATTTTTTAATTTTTTATATTAAGTAGATAATTAATTAATCATATTGGATTTTTTAACTTATAGGTTAATAGAATATAATGCAAAAAGCCGAATTAAAAAAAATCTTAACATTTACGAGAAAAACAGTTTTTATTGATTCCTGAACAATTTCGAATTATGGACTTATGCTGTTTCTGCACAAAACGCTTCAATTGATTTCGTTCATGAAATTTCAGTATTTATGAAAATAATTTAATTTTTATATTAAGAATTTTTGAGAAAATAATTCAATTCATTGGATGAATTTTATTAAAATATTAGAAAATAATTGAATTCTATCAAGAAATTTTATTAAATTTATATTCAAAATAACTGACTTTCTACGATAAGTTTTATTATTTTGAAAATAATTGAATTTTCTTTAAAAAAGTTTTAATCAATCTTGAAAATAATTGAATTGTTACAAGAACTTTTTATCTTATATCTTTTTTGTAATTGAATTTCTAGTGAAAAGTTTTATTAAAATTTTTAAAAGTAGTTCAAATCTTTTGAGAAATTTTGCTCGAAATAATTGAAATCTTATGTTATTGAAAATAATTGAATTTTCGAAACGAAATTTTATAAAAATTTATTATTATTATTATTTTTTCAAAATAATTGAATCGATATTTTCATGAAGAATTTTATTTCAATTTGTGAAAATAATTGAATTTCCTTGAAACGAATTTTATAAAAATTTAATATTATTTTTTCACAATAATTGAGTTGAATTCTTATGAAGAATATTGAATTCAATTCAATTGAAGAATAATTGAATTTTTACGAAAGGGAGCGTTCACAAATGATGTCACGCAATTTTTGGAGATTTTTAACCCTCCCCCCCCCTGTCACACAATTTTTGCAATTTCACATAAGAAAAATACACTGTGTTTCACGTTTAGTAAGACCCCCCCTACCCCCAAAAGCGTGACATCATTTGTGAACGCTCCCAAAAATTTTATTAAAATTTTTGAAATAATTGAGGCCTTGGATCCAATAACTCGCCCGACTCTAAACTGCTATTATTTTCATTCTCAATTGAAAATTCCGCCCAATTTTAAAATTCAAATTCCTCAAATACACTTGCGACGTGTGTGTGTGTGTGTGTGTGTGTGTGTGTGTGTAATTAGAAATATTTAAAATAACAATTTCCTCATCGTGTAACAAATGTTCAACTGCCGCGCGTTATATAATTACATGAGCATTAAATATCAATTTACAACGACTTCACAAGTAGAAAAAGACAAATATAATATATTAAGTAAGAGCATATCGTTATATATAGAAAATTGCAAGATAATCTTTCTATTTTTGTAATACTTTTTTCCTTTCTCTCTCTCTCTTTCTCTCTGGCAAGAATAAAATTCGGAAGGATGAATTAACTAAATAAAGGGAATCTTTAGCTCAAGGCAGAGACTTCATCTTTACCATCTGGCTGATGCAATGCGAGTTAAGTCCAGAGATAATAATGGTTCGTGCGATCACAAGTCAAAGAGTGTGAGTCTTGGAGGTCTCAGCTCTCGTGCTAATGATTGCCGAGTGTTCGTAATTCAGAAAGAAGCGATTTTTTTCTTTATCAAAATCCACATTTGTGCCCAATGCACCGTACAAAATTAAGTTCTTTTCTTTTTTCTTCTTTTTGTCACTTGTGACTTGATGATTTCAGTCATTAGCCGACGAGGTACTTTTTTGTGACTTTTGGACCTTTTCACTCCCTAATGATTCGGAATTGTGTGACGTATTTAAATTCCAAATGTGCAATTAATCACACATGATTAAAAATCGTTACTTTTCTTTCTCTTTTTTTCTTTCTTTTAAAGTTTGAGTGGTCCAATATTTTTTTGCGCTATTCAGGAAATACAATCAGTGTAAAAATCCACTTCCAACCGCACCTCCTGATTGGAAAAACAATGTTCTCACAGTGAGAATTTGAAAAATCTATTTCATTTCATTTTTACGTGATGGTTCTCCATTTCTTTGGGCGATAAAATTTCTCTGCGATTGTTGGGAGTCTTAACTTTCGTTCCATGTGAAATATTCTGTAAATTGTCAATGAGCTGTCCCTGTCCCGTTAGAAATAATAAACATAATTTAAGTTGGCACTACAGTGTTTCGTTTCTAGGAAAAACTGTAGCATTTTCGCGAGTCGGGGTATAATTGGAATCTGAGAATCATTGTGTTGGGAGAGTATAGAAAAAGTTTAATCGTTTGAAGAAAAATGGAAGCCGATTGAAGAGATGGTATGCAGGTCGTTTGGCCGATCATTGATGAGGTCTTCTCCTTTTATTTTCTCAAGTGCTTCTTCCATCAATTATTTTTATACAGCGGGGGCAATTATTTACTGCGGATTCTATTATAAAGCATTATATTGCCATTCGAATTTTTAGATTCCTTTTCTATTGTTGTTTTCTTTCCCCTAATCTGTAGCGCCACAAATTTTACTTGTGAACTGGAGTTAATTGCTCGGAATGTTATAGGAGAGGATAATTTCTAAATCAGATTCCAACTCGTTGAAAGTGGAATTGTTATAGTGTCGAGATGATGCGCGCTTCTGCTTTGATGACAATGCTTTGTCTGAAAGGAATGGGAAACCACGTTCCTTCCGCCTTTGAAATTTTCCAAGGAATAAAAGATGGTGACATGGCGTTAAACAAGCCGATGCAACTACTGAGAAAGGCTTTAATGCCACCATTAAGTAAATTAAAACCAATTAGACTCCATGAAATAAAATTTCCGGGACAAAAGTCCAAGATGTATTTTTCTACACTTACCTTAAGCATTCTAATTTTAATATATATATCACCGCACTTCACTTATTTTGATCCATCGCAAAGAAAACAAGTTGTTCATTTCATGATCATTAAGCTTCCTCAATATAATATATAAGAATTGTTTAATTTTTTATTTTAGAATAATTATTTTAAAGTGTTATGATAAAATGTCAAAATACAAAATTTCAATTTTTTGTGAAAAATTAAAATATTTATTAATTCTATAAATTTTGATAAAATATATACTTTATATACATGAATCGATTCGTTTTTATGTCAGGAATGCAATTTTGACAACAATTAATAAAAATTTTAATATAGAAAAAAGTTATTTCAAAAAATCCAAAAATTAATTTTTTCAAAAATTAAAAAATTGTTAAAAAAAATTTTTTTTTAGATATTTTTGAAAATCCTTCTGTCTGATTTTTGGTATTCATGACCGTAATACACCTACAAAATTTTATCAAAATCCATCAAGACGTGTAAGAGAAAATTTGTCCACAAGAATCGGTGACATACACACACACACACACACACACACATACATACACACATACATCCGGACATTTGTTCCTCTCGACGAATTATATATACTACACTTGAAAATTTGTAAAAATAATTGACTCAAAAAAATTCGGAAATCGACATCACTATAAGGCTTCCTTTATGAGGAAGCAAAATGCAATATCTATTTGTAAAATAAAAAAAATTAGCATTTTTCAAATATTACCTAATATTTTAATACAATTAAAATTGCCTTAAGACCTTATTTTTTATGAGAATATAAAAACAATCTTCGCAATAAATTAAACTATCAAAAACATAATAAAGAAGAATATACGCCTGTTAAACTGCAACCGGCAATACATTCTTGCATTTCTATAAGAAGATAACATTTTTTAACGTATCAACAATTTAATTATATTTAATTTAATTGTACAAGAATTTTATTTTTAATTAAAACATTTAACCAAAATTAAAAGTAACCAAAATAAATTAAATATACCTAACCATTCAAAAAATCATGGCACAAAAGTGTGCCATTTTATATCACTAGAAAAATTGTGAGTTTACAAAAGAAACAAATTTTTGTTGCACAAGTTTTGAAAGTTCTAATGAACGAACTTTTTTAAAAATATTTCCATAAATTACATGATCAACAAGTTTTAAACGTTCAAATGAACGAAATAATTTTTGTTGAAAATATTTTCATAAATTACTGATTGCATAAAAAATTAAAAACACATACCTATTTTAAATTCAGAAACTTTATAAGTAGTTTTTTTTGCAGTGACACAAAATTATTGCAAAAAAATTTAATTTAAAGAAGAATAATAAATAAATTTTGTTCATTTAAACTCTCAAAACTTTAGGATCAGATAAATTAATAATTGTAATAGAAAATTACAGTTTCTAAATTTTACATTTGGTCAAAATCGCGAAAAACGAAACTTTTGTAACGTAACAGTCTTTTTAAAACGTTCATAACTTTTAATTGATAAATACAAAAAAATTTATATTCCTATGCAATATTGTTAAAAAAATATATATTTGAAGATGCAAACATAAAAATTTATTAATTCCTTGTTATTTAAAAGTTATGGACAAAACAACGACGAATATTAAAAGCATTATAGGATGAATTTTTAGAAAAAATTTTTTTTTTTTTAGAAAAAATTGAATTTTGAAAAGGTTTCAAATTAAAATCTTTAAAAAT
Organism: Leptopilina syphax; assembly: GCA_032872505.1. NCBI lineage: Eukaryota > Metazoa > Arthropoda > Insecta > Hymenoptera > Figitidae > Leptopilina > Leptopilina syphax. The sequence goes on along the minus strand of CM065469.1, from coordinate 24,436,977 downwards.
TTGAATTTTTCATGCCTTCAACTAACAATTTTGTAGAATTAATTTTTTTAAATTTTAAATAATTTTAATCTGAAGAAGAAATAAATAAATTTTCCTCATTTGAACGTTCAGAATTTTAGGAATAGAATTTAATCATAAAAGGGATAAAAATCATTAACAGCAAATTTGAAATAATTTACTTTGCAAAATAATCGAAACCAAATTTTAAACAGTACGACATTTATTTTAAATACACTTTTGTACGATACGAACTAAAAATACGACTACAATCTGTATCACAGCATTTATCAGGTAGACATTTCGAATGTCAGTCTTCGTAACTTAAAAAACTTAAGTTAATATATACAAAAAAAAAAGAAAAAAATTTAAGACAAATCATTCTACACCCAGTTAATATCAGAAGTAATCAATATCGCAGTTTAATTAATATAAACAAATGTTTTAACATAAAAAAACATGTTAATTGGCAGCTGCGATATTAGTGAAAACCCATATTTCTAATTGTTAGCTTGTATCATCTAACAGAAAATGGTAAGTTCGTACATTAATATACATATTTTGACAAACAAACAAATTTACACATTACTTTTCTCGAAGAAAATAAAAGAAAAAGAATTCTAAATCTATTACTAATCATCTTTTAACTTGAAAAGAGAAATTATCGGCTAAATTTCAAAATTATATATACTTCAAATCTTACAGTGAATTACAATTCACATATTGTAATGCACAATATAAAAATCAAGTATAAAAAAATTAAAGATGATTACAATATTTAAGATAAACTTAATTTAGAATTTTTTCTTTCTCTAGAAAATTACAATATTTTTCACTTGTTTATGTATTTAAGGCCGTATTCGATTGTAGAAAATTTTAAATAACAAAAATCGTGTTTTAAATATTAAATAAATGATAATTTCGTCAATATAATCTAAAATTAATAAATCAATATCACATTTTTTTTAAATAACTAATATGAAAAATCGCAATATAAGTCCATCGATATAATAATGTACATAATTTTTTATGTATAAATAAATTTAAAGTTAATTAAACTAAAATTTTTTTGAGAATCTTCTTTTAAATAATAATTTTTCTTTCTTCATCAAGAAACTCAAGAGATCGAATTACTCTTCTCCACTTTCTACGAGCCTGTCCAAATAATCGTAGGACTTTGATTGGTGGATGTAACTGTAACAAAAAAATTTCAATTAAACATTTGTAAAAAAAAATTTCTATTTAAATTGCAATAAAAAATCATTTTCCTACTCAACATTGCAAAAAGAATCATTTTTTTATTCATCATCCCAAAAGAATAAATTTTGCATTCAAAATTGCAAAGAAACTAATTTTTTTACAGAAAATAATTTTTAATTAAAATTTAATGCATTCTTTAAGAAATTTTAACGAACGAAAAGACAAACAAATTAAAATTTTTTACAAAAACTGTAATAAACTTTTTATAATAAAATTGTTATAAAAAATCTAATTATTTTCAAAATACACCCATGAAAAAAACATATTTGATTCGGAGTTTACTAAACTTTTTATTTGTTTCAAATAAATTATGTTTGGTTCAAATAAAAATTTTATTTCTGTCGAATAAATTCCTATTCAAGCAAATAAACAATTTAAAAATTTAAACAAATAATTAATTTAATATGCTCTCTATTCTACGAACAAAATTTTTATTATTAGTTTATTAATTATTATTTAATATTTAATTACAAAAAATTTCTTTCTGTCCAATAACATTTTTACTGTAAAAAAATAAGTAATTAAAAATGTATTTAAACAAATAAATAAGTTATTGGTCTCTGAGACAAATATAATCTTTCTAAAGTTCCGAACGTTCAAATAAACAAAATTTATTTATTTCTTCTTCAAATTAAATTTTTAATGCAATAATTTTGCGTCACTATCAAAAAAGAATTAATTATAAACTTTCTAAATGTAAAATTTAATTTTTTAATTTTACATTTAATTATTGGAACCAGTAATTTATAAATAGTACATTGTACAACTAGTGGCGAAAGTGTGATTTTTCGAGAGTGAAGTTTGCGGCTCGAGCGTAGCGAGAGCAGCAATCACTCGAGAAAAGGTTTCTTCGTGAGTTTCGTATAATTTTAATTTAAAATGTTCTTATGTTTAATATAATAAAAGACGAATGTTTTGAGTGGGGAAGAAGTTAGATACAAAATAAATCTCGGTCAAAGAACAAGAAAAAAGAATAAATTCATGATTTACTTTCGCCACGCTAAAAATTACTTTCGCCACGCTCTTCAGAGCAGTTGAGAAAAGTTCTACTTTCGCCACACTTTTCTACCAAGAAAAGTACTCCTTTCAGAGCAAGTGTTGGAGAAAATAATTTAATAAAAAATCTTTCGTTCAATTAAACGTTCGGAACTTGTGGATCATCAAAACTTTTATTTGACTCTAGTAAAATATATTAAAAATAAAATTTTTCTCTGGGTGTATATTATGAATAATAATAATAATAATAAAATAGGGTATTATTGCGAGTTAATTAGAATTGAAAATTACCGCTTTCATTATTAGAGTGTTAATTTGCATAAAGCGTTTAAGTACTTAAAAAAAGAAGAAAATGAAAACAGGAGAAATTTGTTAATAATGCAAGCAAAGCAACTAACCGAAAGTTAATAAAAAGCAATTTTATCGCCTCAACAACCGTTTGTGGGTTGGATCTCTCCTTCCAACGTGGAGAATAATTTTTCCTGCTTTTACGGCCTTAAAAGTGTGAAGCGCTTTTCCGTGTGTCATTCCCTCCATTGGAATGCCATTAATTGCCCGAATTTCGTCTCCAATTTTCAGACTTCCTTCCTCCGCTGCCTGTCCTCCGGCCAGAATATCCTTCACGAAAATTCCCATATTCCCTTTATTGCTGTCCGATCCTCCAACAATGGAGAATCCAAGCTTCTTTGTCGTTCCTTTTTCCAAAGAAATCGTTATTAGGTCCATGGGTAAACTTGTTGCTCTTCTTGTACAAAGTGTCGCGTTTGAATTTCGTTTCTTCACATTCTGAAACTTCTTCATTCCCGTCACTTTTTCTTCGACTTTCCCCGTATTTTCTTTACCGATTTTATCCATTGTTGTAATGGATACATTTATACCATCTTTCCTTAATGCCCCAATAATTTTACAGGACATTTTATCATCAGTATCCATTTTTACGTTTTCATTCGTGCAATTTTTTAAAGAGTCTTCTTTCATCAAATCTTGAGACATGTCCTCATTGGGATCATTGCAAAAACTATCATCAAACGACATTTGCGAAGAGTTGAAAGTTATCGATAAATCCATATTATCATTCTCCGCCTCTTTCAACGACCAAACGTGAGGATCACTTTTCGTTCGAACAATTGGATTTTCTATCCAAGTTTCTCCAAATTCTCCTCCAAAGGCGAATGTCGGTACTCGTGCAATTTGCAACTCAACTGGTCCGAAACAGCTTCTTAAAGCATTTCTTGCTTCAGCCTCAGACATTCCACGAATTCTTCGTCCACAAACTCGTACAATTTCGTCTCCAATTCTAAAAAGATTAGAATTTGCGGCCTCTCCTTTTGGATCCAGCATTGAAATAATATAAAATGGACGTACAGCTTCTTTTTTCTCCAAAAAAATGCCCAGATTGCCAGGAATTTGAACCATTAATTTCATTGTTTTCAACTCTCGTCTAACAAGTTTCTTGGCAGAGGAAACTGCCGGTGATTTAGTTGGCTGTGAATTCGAGCAACCCTTTCGCTTTAGTTTTCTTTTGGGACTTTCGACGACCTCTGGTTCCATATCGGCGCGGGATCGTTTTGGATTGTAGTACTGTATTGGTGTGGTCTCGAGTTTTTGTAAATATTTCAACGAAGGAGGAGTGTCCCTGCACGGTGAGGCGGCATTATCCAAAAGACAAGAGGTGACAATATTTTTGACGGCTTTACTCTTCGGTGTTCTCAATTGCATCTCTGAATTACGCATTCTCGTTGATTTCAAAGATTTACTCCTCACTGGAGAGCCATCTCTCGTTGATTTATCATTAGTCGCAATGAAAGTCATTGCAGTGGTTGACGATGAGTTTAAAGAATCTTCAGCGAGTAATGTTGCTTCATTAGCGTTGAGCGTTTCATCAGCATTTTTTAACGTTACATCAGCGCTTGAAATTTCAAGTTTCTTGGAGGAATCGGACAAATCAACACCTTGGTAATCTTCCGAAGTTATGGACAATTTTCTCGGACTTGATTGTTGAGTTGATTGTTCGCCATCTGGCGAGTCAGCTCCAGTTCTCGTACTGTCTGAATCGTAGCCACTCTCGTCATAACACAGCTTCAAGTTATTGAGCAAATCCTCCACTCCACCCGGCATTGACGATTTCGGTCGTTCAGATCTGAAAATTAAAGATATTTTTAGTATTTGCATATTTTAGTATTTCAGGGTTGCCACAAAAATTTAATTTTCTTTTTCCCTGATTTCCAGATAAAATTTCAACTTTTTCCCTGACTCTAAAGAATATTCTGATTTACTCCAAAAATTATTAGATGCTCAAAAAAATGTTCTATTACATTTATTTACGAATTTCTTTAAATGTAGAATTATTCGAAAACATCAATAACTTCTTTTTTAAATAAATATTTAATCATTATTATTTTTCCATAGGAATTAAAAATTTAAAAAAAATTTAATTCAATAACTTTTAAGAATATTATTATAAAACATGAACAAATCGAACACTCCGAGTCGAAGAATATTGTAACTATAAATTCAAATTTTCAAAGATTTTAATTTGGGCCCTTTTCAAAATTCAATTAATTCTAAAAATTTACGTTATAATGCTTTTAATATTCAATTACTTATCATTTGAAATTTTAAGTGAAATTCATTTTTTAAAAACTTCTTCGATATGTTTTATTAAAGAATTGAATTCCTGTGAAGATATTTATTTGTGAAAACAGTAATTGAATTCCGGAGAAAAAATATTATTATTTAAGAAAATAATTAATTTCTTGTAAAAAAATTTATTCAAGTTTGTTTAAATAATTGAATTTCTCAGAATTTTTAAAAACTTTTTTGAAAATAATTGAAATCTGATGAAGAATTTTATTAAATTTTTTTAAAATAATTGAATTCTCGAGAAAAATTTTATTATTTATGAAAATAATTGATTTGTTGAGAAGAATTTTATTCAAATTTTTTTAAATAATTGAATTCTCATTAAAAAATGTATTATTTGTGAAAGTAATAGAATTAAGAAGAATTATATTAAAAATAATTGAATAATATAGGAAAATTTCATTAAAATAGCAATTTCATTAACTAAATTTTGTAAAAAAATTTGTCAACATTTTTTTAAATAATAGAATTTTGAAAAGAATTTTATTTAAATTTTTCGAAATAATTGAATTTCTCACCACTATTTGTTTCAATTCTCTGAATAGGTATATTTGAATTCTTTCTAGAAACTTTATTAAAAAATTAAAAATAATTGAACTGGTTCGAAGAAATTTATTAAAAATTGGTAAGTAATTGAATTTCTGTGAAATTTTTTTTTAAATTTTGTTTAAATAATTTAATTTTATTAAATTTTTTGAAAATAATTGGTTTTTGGGAGAAAAATGTTATTATTTAACTAAAGACTACATACTTGACATTATTGTTGTTAATATTCTCGTTTGCGTTGATGTCGATATTTCGTGAGTTGAATAGATTTCTCTTGACACTACCAGTTCTTGGTAAAAATTTCAAATCTATTGACGAAGCACTAATGGACCTTTGGGAAACAGTAAATCCTCTGGCGATTTCCACTTCCAATTTGTCCAATTCGGGGACTTTCTTTTGAAGATTCTGTATACTTCGACAGATTGCTTCTTTTCTTCTTCGAAGGGTATCGATATTTTTGCTGCTGTTCAAATTTTTCGTTGAGCATTTGAGAACTCCTTCGCTGTGCGCCTTATCTATCCGGAAGTTAGACAATTCTTCCTCCTCGATTGTCACACTCTTCGACTTCTGCTCAATCCTTTCTGTCCTCTCCGAACCACGAATGAAATTCCGCAATGATTCCACTCGGGAAATTCGCTTCGATTTCGGACGATCAGGCGACGGCGGCGACAAATTTAATTTCTGCAAAAACAGTTTCTATTTATTCTTTCAAATTTTGTTTTTAGAATATTCAATTTTACGAAATTTCAAATAATTTTTTAAAAATTCCGCAATTAAACTTTCTCAAAAAAAATTAATTCCACAGAATTGTTAGTTAAAAAACGAAAAATTCAGATTTTCAAAGATTTTAATTTGAAACCTTTTAAAAAATCAATTATTTCTAAAAATTCAAGCTTTAATGCTTTTAATATTCAATTATAATCTAAAATTTTAACTGAAATGCATTTTGAAAACTATTTTTTTAAAAAAATTCTACTAGAATTTAATTATTTAAATACAAAAACAGAAATTTATTAAATAATTAAATGTTTCTTCAAATTGAATTCTCATAAAGAATTTTATAAATAAATTTTTAAATATTTGAATTCTTTTGACGAATTTTACTAAAATTTTGAAGAATAATTACATTTTTCGAGGAATTCGATTAAAATTGTATGAAAGATAATTGAAATTCTTCAATAAGTTTTATTATTTATGAAAATAATTGAATTCCTAAAAAGAATTTTATTATTTACGAAAATAACTGAATTCCTGTGAAATTTTTATTATTTTATGAAAATAATTATAGGTTTTCGTAGAATTTTATTAAATTTTTTTAAATAATTGAATTCTTTTGGAAAATTTTTGAAAATAATTTAAATTTTACCGAGAATTTTATTAATATTTTTGAAAATAATTGAATTTTGGAGAAGAATTTAATTATTTCTAAAGGTAATTGAAATTTTGACGAGAATTTAAAAAAAATTTTTGAACATATTTGAATTTCTACGAAGAAAAAACATCTTTTTTAAAATAGTTAAGGGAAATTACCTTCTCATTGGGAATATCACCAAGACTTTTTCTATTTGGACTCCAACGTCGTCTCCTTCCCGATCCAGAAAGAATTTCGGAACTTTCCGATCTCTTTAATTGATCAAATCTTTGGCCCAATTTTCGACCCAATGTTGCAATTCCTAAAAGAAGAAATAATGAAATAAGAACATTTCTTTTTTGGTTTCTAAATAAAAGGTTGGAATATTTTCTTCCGCCTAAAGATTAACAAACTCTCATTAAGTTTAATCAGTAATAAAAACTTATCTATATTTCTGATGAGATTGTTCGCTAACAACGGGAGTTTATTATATGAGAAAGCGTAGACTGATGCATGAAATGCTCAAGATCCACGATAATAGATTAGGAATCGAATTAAAGGTTGAATTTGTAACGAGAAAATAATTACCTTTACGAGCAGAAAAGGAGGACGAGGAACTTGACAATGTTGGGTCTTCTTGTGACGATACTGGCGAACAAGCATCTTCAATGTCGCTTTTCGTCTCCCGAAGAGGAAAATCCGGAGATATCGACGTAGCCGATACCAACTCGGGACTCGGATCTTCTGATCGTCTCTTGAATAATCGCATTCTGTCTGAAATGTCAAATAAAACAAGAAAATCAGTAAAAGTATTGGAAAATTAATTTTTAACTATGTCTAAAGTTCGATAATTGAATTATATTTTTGGAGTTTATCTATTTTGGACTGTTCGTTATGGAACAAAAACTTTTTGCAGACTATTATGAGAATTTGTTCCCATCGGTTTGAAGGCAATAAAAAGTTGGAATAACTCAGGTTTATGAGTTATGCGATATCCCTTTAGTTGTAACTGCTGCAAAGGATTCGCGATCCCGACAAAGATGAGAATTTTGCGTTGGTAGCAAATGTACTTGGTTGAATAGCTATAGGGATAAGAATTCCTGGAGTTTAGCAAGTCTCTCTCGCCGTACAATTTCTGTCCACGCAAAGACATAGGAGTCTCTCTCCTACTTACGACGCTTACGACGCTTACGACGCTTACGACCTACTATCACGAAACCACATTCGCTATATGGGTTTACGATGGAATTAATATATCTGGGCACTTGCAATGGTATAAATATCCTATCAGTATTTTGCATTAGTGTTGGTGCGTGTTCTTGGCCTCGGGGTATATATTGGAGAGCTCAACGATCGCTTTGCCTCGAGGGCAAATCTCGTAAGACTTCCTTCTTGGACTATGCAAAAACTCCAAGCGCCAAACGGCCTTCGAAGCCAGTTTGCTTGGCTCGACCTCTTTCATCGCTAGGCTATTGGCTATCGTGTAGCTTAATTAATCAGATGGTTGAGTTTTGTAATTTCACTCCTTCTTGCTTCCATTTTAAACTATCGCTTCTTGCGAGAGACTCGATTTTCCTATAGGAGTCTTCTAAGGTTAGCGACACGACACATTTTTTTTTTTCTCTCTCTCTCTCTCTCTTTCTCTCCACATGTGGACGAAGGCGTTGACCGTAAAATCGCCACTTTCTTTTATAATACTGCTGATAGTGAACTTGAATTATTAGGGGAAAGTTGATGATTGAACGGAAAATCCAGATGTTGGTGAAATGTTCTTAACTTTCTATAAATGATCAAAGCAAAAATATATTTCTGATACACAACGATTTCTTAGTCACAAAATAATTTCTCTAATTAGAGCTTATACTACACCATATCATGTGACGAAAAAATAAATACATAAAAATTGTACTAGCAACAATTTCTCTTGATAGTAAAATTTGCATGTATTAACAAAAGGGTTAGTTTATTAAAAACGAAAATACTTTTTCATGACCCGTTACGTGAAAGGTTTTAAACTCGTTGAAGAGAACAGGGTGTGGAGACAAGGAAAAAAGTCCTACAACAACCTACGTATAAGTGAATATCACTGGCACGAGTTAATATCATGAAGCACCGGCTATTTTTGTTTGTTTTTGTTTTTTTTCCTGGATATACGCAATTCGCGTGAAAATTGCACTTGTATCTCAAATCACACCAGATCCTTCCAACTGATTCGTGGCACGACAACACAAGAGGCTCAAGAAATAAAAAAAACTTACACCGACTCGCAACAACTATACAAGACAAGTCCAATTTAGATTGCAGCAGGAGCGAGACTATCTTTTTTTCATCAGAAAATCATTTTATCTAATTTAAAGAACCAAATAAAGAAATTACTGTTGTTAATAATTTAAACCCGATTCTCATTAGCGCATTTAACAATAATCTTATCAAGAAAAGAAAGTGATTTTGATATAAGACACTTTCTTAACTCGAGTCCTGAAAAAAAAATTTGTTTAAATCGCAAAATACTAATATTTTGAGACGATTTTCCAAAATAAAATTATCAGAAACTTTCTTTAGTAGAAAAGAAGAAATTATGAAAAAGTTGAGTAACAGCATTTTTTACTAACTATTTATGAGCTCATTAATAAACTGTTAGCCAGTCTCAAATTGTATGTAAAAATAACGACCCTCATTAAATATTTTATCATTGGAAAATCAGACTCCTTCTTCTTCTTCTTCTTCTTCTTCTTCTTCTTCTTCTTCTTCTTCGTCTTCTTTCTTCAGCCCTTATGGAAGAAACATTTAATTAAATCTTGAAAAGACAAGTTCCACAATAGTCCCACAATTAAAAACTCCATTAGTTTATCCTTGTAATTAGAAGTTTGCTGAAGCAAAAGACAGTTAACTGACCGAAAACATCCGCTAATCAAATCAACGCATTACACGTGCGTAGAAAGCACCTTAATCGCGAAAAAACTGGAGCAAGTCGAATACCCCGGTTTCAAGAGACTCACTGTGAGTAGAGTGCATCCAGGAAGTTGTAAAGTGCAGATGCTAAAAATATTTATTTATGTTAACCCCTAGTCCAGTGTATACGCTTTATAAGAATTCCCAGCCAGATTCATTTCTTTTTCCTCTTTGCGACAGTCTTCTCCTAAAAACAGATGACTCATGTGATCCTGTGGGATTTCTTTGCTTCCGCCAGAAACCTATTTTCCCATCAATTTTTCTTTCTCAAGTTTCCAATCAAAACACTAATGCGTGGGAATTTCTAAACACTTCATTTTCTCCAAAAATTAGTCAAAAGAATCAAACGACTTTTCAGATACGGAAATTGAATTTAGACTAATTTTTCACCGGGAAAGAAATTTATAGCAATTTTCTCCACATATTGCAAATAACTTGCACCACGGTAAGAATTGTTACTTTATTCATTCAAAGATAGCTCTTGTGTACGCACACGTAACGGTTTAAGATCATAGGTGATGGAAGATGCATTACAGTTAGTTACTCCTGATGCAAAAGATTTTTGAACCGCATTTAACTGGCGATAAGTTAGAAACCGTTCGCACGTGACTAACTTTAACACAAAAGGAATAATTAGAGATGATTTAAAATGATTAATGACCGTTTTTGGTACGATAGGATCAATCAAACATTTTGTTAACTTTATTCATATCTTTAGAAAAGGAACATCTTTAGAAGGAACATTTTATCTCGACCGATAATTATTTCTGACTCAACTCCTATACCATATGTTATAATTAACTAAATTACCCGACGTTTTGTAATATAGTCAATTAATCCTTTTATTTATGCATTCATTTTGGAATAAACGGTATACACGTTGTGTGTCGGTATTTACCCCAAAGAATAATAGATTTTCATAAATCCTATATGGCGATATTTATTTGCAATTATATTTTAATAGCACGCGTGTCTAAACTATTCATCTATGAATTTAACACGGATTAATTTACAAATTGAAAACTTGATTCACCGTTTAAACCGGTTTAAACATCGGGTCATTGATTTTCAATTTTAAAATAAACAATTTCTTTATTTTTAGTACAAATTCTCATTTTGATCCTGCTTCATTATTTCAATTCAATTCAAAATACCGAGAAAACTTGTTTTTCAATTAAAACCCAAGAAAATAACAATTTTGATATTTAGAAAAATTTCCATAATGTAGGTACAATTATTTATGTAAAAGAGTACAAAATACAGAATCAAAGAATAACAAAACAAAATCAAAGCTTTAAGATTCAGGGTGGTCACAAGTTTCAGTTTATCAATTTCCCTGACAATTTACTGACATTAAAATTAATTTCCCTGTCAAAATTCTTTTTACAGAAAAATGTAAATATTTACGAAAAATGAGTAAAATTTAGAAATTTTAATCATTTCTAAAAATTACAATTATAACCCTTCCTGAATTCAATATTTTGAAAAATTTCCAAACAATTAAAATTTGGTAAAATCTTTTAAAAATAATTGACTTTTTGAAAAATATAAGGGTGATTAAATTTAAAATGTCATTTTTGATTCTACTAACTTTGATTTTTCGATGTTGGATTTTGAACTTAACGATACTCTATTTTGGTTGACTAGAATATAAAATGGACAAAAATAATAGTGGTCGAGCAGGTGGAAGCAAATTTTAATTTTCACCAGGTGAAAAACGATAGGCAGAAATGTTAAGAAATTTTCTGTTTTCGTTTATTCTTTTCTAAAATAAATTCTTACAACTTTAAAAAGTTAAAATATTTCAAATTACAATAATGAATGTTTTAACATGACTTAAAAAATATTTGTAATGAGTTCTGCCATAAATTAATATACTTTTCAAGACCAAAAAGACATATGAACATTGAGGGACACCACTGACATTTTTGAAAGATTTCACTGATAATTTTTTTTGAATAGTGAGAATAAAATCAGCTTATAAATTACAATCTAGTATCAAATCTTCATTAACTGCATATAAGGAGTAAATTTAACACAAATTTATTAAAAATAAAATAATAAGCTGCAATAAACAGAATTTTGAGGGGACACCACTGACATTTTGCTTCATTTCTCATTTTTGAAAAAGAAAGACTTTATTTTTAAGTTAAAGTCGGTGCGGTTTTTAAAGTACGTGTAATACCTAAAAACGAGATACAATAATATTTAAAAAATATTAATATTATGAACAATTTTTTGATGGGGACACCATTGACATGGTGTGCTCGACAAAGTGTTACTTGCTTTCTGCCACCAACCGTACAAGTTATAGATGTGATAGAATGTTGTAATGTTTTTTCTTTAAGAAGCTATACATATCACCAATACTATTAACGCTTAATAACGCAATTATCTGCACTAGGTTATTTAAATATCAGGCATGATATTCAAAATTTGCGATAATTACTTAAAAATATGAAACTTACGGACAGGCGATTTTGATTTTTTTTCTAGCACTGGATCAAAATTATTCTGCTAGCACAATTACTATATAAAAATATAGACTCTTAGCTGTACAAAATAATTTTTCTGGTACTAAAAATGTGAGAATCAAAATTTTTATTATTAGGTAAAGTTCTGATTTCTTAAGTGCGGACAGGGGACACCACTGACATTTTGCTTCTAATTCTTCTGCCAAATTTTTGCAGAGAATTTCTAGCAACTAAGAATTATTAATTTAAGTAGAAGGAGTGATTAAGAAAATTAATTGACTTCAAAAACTTTTATATATGAACTAGTATTCCAAATTTTTGGGCAGGACATGAAAATGACATTTTAAATTTAATCACCCATAAATAAAAATGATCAAATTTTTGAAGAATTTTAATTATAAACAGGACCATAATTTCTCAAAAATTTTAATAAGTCCAAAAAGTATTTACATTGTTCGAAGATAATTGAATATCTTAAAAAATTATTATAAAACAATTCTAATAATTAGTTTTTAAAAATATTTTAATGTAATTTTTCGAAAATAATTCAATTTCTTAAAAGAATTTTTGTATTTAATTTAAAAAAACTAATTAATTAATGTTTTGATGAATTTTAATTAAAAATTTTGAACACGATTGTTTTCTCCAAAATGTTAAAAATAATTCTAAAATGTTATTATTTTTGCATGTATTTGAATTTTTGGAAACATGCAATTGAAAATACTGAAAATATTTAACTTTAAAAAATTAGAAGCTAATTTTTGTTAATTTTCATTTTTAAATTTATCTTTAAAGATTTTTTATTAAAATTTGTAATAATTCAATTATTTTAAAAATTTGAAATTAAAATTCTTCAAAAGTTGATTTTAAAAAATTGTAACAAAATACTTGAAATAAATTAATTATTTTCAATTAAATTTTACAAAATTTCAACTATTCAAAAAGATTTTTATTATATAGATATAATTTAAAAAAATGTAATTATGTTAAAAAATGATTCAAAAACAATTTTTGAAAGATTTGTTTATAGTTACACTGCAAGCCCGATCAGCGGTCACCCGATCAGTGGTCACTTGTTTACGTCGTTTGTAGATGGGGCGGGCGAGGGGCAAAGAGGGAGTCGAAAAGTTGTGGCAGTAGCGTATACATTAAAGACGCTCTGGCCCCTTAAAAAAAAATTCAGTAGTCAAGTAATGGTAGCCCATCATAAAACAGTTCGTACGGTCCTATATGTTTACGCCCGATCAGCGGTCGAGCACCCCCGGAGCTGACCGCTGATCGGGCTTGCAGTGTATTTTTCGCATTATAAAAATCAAAATGAGTTGCATTTTTTTTACTAAAAATTGTGTTATTTTGTTGCAATGTTTGGAAGAAAAATCGAAAAAGTCGCAATTTTTGAAAATAAGTCGAAAAAGTGTCAATTTTCTTAATTTCGCTGACAAAAAATTTTTTCCTGACATTTCCCTGACTTTACTGACATGAGGCAACCGCCTATGAGATTGAAAAAAGTAGTTATCAAAAAATTAAATTTGACGACTTGATTCTTTCATAATTTATTTTCTTTTATTTGTCTGAAATAAATTTTATTAGTGCCGAATAAAATAGTTACTGAAAACAAATAATTTTAAATTCTGCGACATCACACTTTTATTTAACTCAAATAAATTATGGTGCAAATAAAATTGTTCTCAGCGGGTGCAATAATAAAATTAAAGAACAACTTTTTCTTTAAGGAGAGAGAACAAGAAGAAGAAAATAAAGATTATAATTAAGAAAATATAATTGCTATCAGAAGCAATTAAATCAAACAGGCTGCGAAGAATAATGAGCAAAAAAGTAATATTAACGGAAAAATAAAATCTCGTGTGCACAGAGTCACCTCCTGTGTAAATCTGTGTCAAGATGAGAGAACACTCGAGGACGATCCTGACAGCAGTTTTACTTTCTACCAAGAGGGACTTTAGAAATATAAATAAAAAGGTTGTTAAAAAAGCACGAAATAAAAACAGCAAACGAGACCGAAATATCGCGGCACCATTTTTCTCATTCACATATTCTCTCCTATTACTCTCCGCGTACCATTAAATTTGTATTCACCGTTAAAAACAGTACTTGCGTGAGTCTTTATAAATATGCAATAATGTAAATTAGAAAAATAATCCTCGAAAAACAAATGCTTTTCCCAGGAAAAATGGGAGAATCCCCTTTTATCCCCAGTCATGAATAATCACTAACCGAGAAAAATAAAGAGAACCAAGATTATTACAAATTTACCATTATTGTACAAAGAAAATTAATAGAAATATTATACCGAGTGTTATACAAAGAAGATTAATAGAAAGATCTGATATACCTATATTCGATAGAAAAAAAAATAAGTCAATAAAACCATTGATAGTTTATTGACTTAGATTTTTTCCCTCCTCTTTTTTTTCTATGTCGATAAACTCCGTGACTAATGTTGAAATTACTTAATTCATTGTTACAACTGTCAATAAGAAAATAGTCACTTAAATTGTTCTATTGGGAAATTTTACTCGAACTTATTTTTCCATTTTACGTTCTAAGCCTAAAGCGATCATTTGCCTCAATGCCATTCAAAGAAGAGAAACACTTGCTTTTTAAAAAGCCGTCTACAACATTAACTTGAAGTGAAAATCGTCAAGAGATTTTTGACACCAATTTTATTTTTACATTTTTAAATATATGTAAAATTTCGACACTTTCAAAATGTTTTAAGACAAAAATACAATTCAAAAATATTTCAAACCAAAATATATAATAATTTACAAGTTATTTAAAATTTATTACTAATTTCTTTATTAATTTTTTGATATTTTTTTGTCAATTTTATTGATATTAATTGAATATTATTAATATCGATCAAAATTATATTTATTATTTAAAATTCATTAAACAATTTATTTCTTTGTGTTCACAAACTTTTCTTCTTCAAATTATAGATCCAAAAATTATGCAAAACATTTTTTATACAAAAATACAAAAAAATTTTAATAGAAAAATACTTTTTCTTCTAAATCATTGAGTATGAACTTTCTGAATGTTACTAAAGTCAAAATTCAATTATTATTTTTAACTTGTAAGCAAAATTACTATTTAAATTATTTACAAATATTAATATGAAAATTTTCTAGGAATTTTATTTAAAACAAATTAATTCTTAAATATTAATGTTTCATTTACATTTTTTATTTTAGTACAGTAATTCTAGAAAATATTCAAGAACGAGAAAAATTTACTTTATATCAAATAAAAAAATTATAATTACAATTTTTGAAAACATTTATTTAAAAAATTTTTAAATAAATAAATTGTTTTTAAAATTAAATTTAAAAAAATAATTTTTGTTTTCTTCTACAAAATTTTAATTCAATAAAGAAAGTAGAGTAGTCTTAGCTTATTCTTTACTTGCGTGAAAATCTGTAGAATATAGTATTACAAGAACGAAGTTGGAAGTTGAGAAAAAGAGAAGAGGTGAAATGGGGGGAGAGGGGAAACAATCGACAACTATAGGTCTCGAAACGAAACCCTGGCAATGAAGTACTATAGCAAATATGTCCAAGTTCGCACAAATGTTCACTCGCAGGTAAAATTCTGGGCTTACTTTTAGCAAACGAGGGAGGATCACTTGAAAATCTCTTTGCCTGGAAGAAGGTTTATGACCTGAAAGGTACTTATTGTCTCGACCACCTTATTTCCTTGACAAAACTCGAAATTTTCAGATTTTACACTTTCTAAAATTCAAAATGCCAAAATCTAAATTGAAACAAAACTAAAATTTTCCCCCAAGTTTTCATTCCTCAACATAACAAAACAAGTAGAAATAAAATAAAAAACTCTAATAAAAATTAAAAGATATTTCTTTTGAAAAATTGTACTTTTTGATTAGAATTTTTGAAATGAAATATTAAACGAAAACGAATGAAATAAAGAAAAATGTAACCAGTTAAGCAACTTGAGAGTTTTCATCTGGCAAATAATTCGAAGTAACCTCATTTCGTAATAAACACTGTCCTTTCTTGCCCTAAAATGGTAATATATATTTTTTTTTGCATTTGCTGAAGATAAATGAGTGGCTCAATTCTCCATACGAAATTCAAGTTAAATTTATGATACGATCAAAGAAGGGAAACTTGCATGGTGCACGTTCAAGGCTAATTTTTTTACAGCGATAATAATAAATATTCAACTAACTGAAAAGCTGGCTGAAAAGAATCTTCTCTTCTATATGGGAAAATATATTTAAAAACCGATATAAAAGTTGTGTGATTTAATTTTACATTCCTTTGTATTGAAAATATAACAGGAAAATTAAACAATACAATAATTATTATCTAAGAGGAGAAAAATTACGCAAAGACCAAAGAAGTTATTGCATGACAAGGTTACATTCTTCTCGTTAGAGTGATTTTTTCCTCATTATTATTAAAGTGAAACTTTAAAGTAAACGAACCGATTTGTTTGTTCAGAAAATGAGAGAAATTTCCCAAAAAAAAGTATTTTAGAATAGATTGTTTTTCGAAAAAATATTCCCAGTGTTAGTTTTTGTTTACTTTAAGAAGATTACGTACATTTTCCTAAGAGTAAAATAATGGTAGAAATGTACGGAGTTTAATCCAAGTGAAGAGAAGATAAAAAGATAAGATCCTAGAATTTCATGTTTCTATCTTGTTCAAGTATCTTTTTTTGATTTCGTATTTTTTATTTTTCTATTTTTTTTCGGTCCACAACGAGCATTGGTCGACAAATCGACAGAAGATACTGAGATGCTGAGTTCAACTGGACTAAAGTCTCGAGAGCTTTCTCTTATCTTGCGAGGATTTATTTTACTGATTGCAACACAAACGATCTTTTAACAACAATTAAAGACTCGCACCAAATATTATAATTAACTTAATGGCTGTTAATTGCCCGATTATTGCGAAACTTTTTCTTCTCATCATTATTGGAAGAAGAAATATTAAATCTCGATTCTTTAATGTACGCGAGATGAAAGTGGAAGTTTAGATATTTAGAATATAATACCCGCGGAGAGAGAGAGAGAGAGTCATTAAAGATGGTCATTATTTCTTCTCAGATAATTACATTTTTAACCCGTTTAATGTTAGTCCGTTGATAATAAAATTCAATCCAAAAAAGAATCCATAAAAATCCTACACATTTTCATGAGTTTACTTTCAAGTAAAGAATGCAACTTTATAGTGGCTATTTCGTAGCCGGAAGAAATGAATATCTTGCACTAATCGTCTATAAAGTGAGTTCTATGTACATTATTAAAAACAGTTTCACTGCCGTTTTTCTTAATTAGTGAGTTTACAAACTGTCAGGAGCAGACAAAAAACCATTAAAATGATGTAAAATGTCTATTAGGGAGCAAGACGAGAAAAAAATAATTTCTTGCAAGACAAATTGAATAAAAGACAAAGTGAAAACGAAAAAGGTAATGATTCGAGATGAAAATAAACTTTTTCTCAAAAAAGAAAACAAAAAAGAATTAAGAATTTTTTCACTAAAAGCTACAATACATTTATTAAAAAATGTTTATTGTAGTTTTTTTATTTTTATTAATATCAAGACATCTTGATGTTAATCAATTAACCTGTATTTTAATCAGAATTAGAGAATGGCCCCAATAATTACAATAATTACTATCCATTAATGGAATAATTATCATTTAATTGAACTAAATTGCAAATATGTATATAAATAATTTCGAAAGTTCCTCCTCTAATCAGAATTAAACAAAAAGAAAAACACACTAAACTAAAAAATGTTATATCCTTCGCAAGTATAAAATACGAACTGAATATTTTCTGTATCGGTGATTAAATTGCTACTCTCTATATTAAAAAGTAAATTGATACATATAGCAAAAAGAAGAAATTAACTACAAACAAGTAACCTTTAAATTATACACTATAGATAGATTCTATCTCACTTTATGTTTACAAATCTCTTTTTCAAATCCCTTGATGATGATGATGATGATGACGAAAAAAACGAGAATTCGAAACATATACATATGGGAGTGCTAAATAACTATGGGAACATCTATACACTTTCCCATATCATTAATTCCCGCAATCAAGCGTAACTTGTGAACATGCTAAAACCGACAGTGACGAGACAATAAAATTGTCGATAATGACAACTCCTTTTATGAACTTCTAAGTTCAACTATATTCTCTTTCTAAATCGTTAATGATTCCATTGCGAGAAACGTAATTGGAAAAACTGCTTTTCGCAAGTTATTATTATCAATTAATCAAGGCAGTTGAAACCCTTCATTTGCAACCTATTGTCTTTTCTCGATTGTCCCTATAACTCTAAATGGAAAAATTACCATAAGTCCGAATTGAAAAAGGAAAAAATAAAAAGCAGAAGGTAAAATTGTTCCATCCATTAATAAATAAATAAATAAATTTCTCTAAAGGGTCAGCCATTCATTGCAATACTCTTTTTAGAAAAATTCGATTATTACTGAAAATTTCTCAAGAAAACAAAAATTTTGAAAATTGAAAAAAAATCCAACCCCTGGAATATTTTTTCTACCCATATCATAATATCGTTTACAAACATAAAATACATGTGTGTGTCACGTTTTCCCAACGGATAAAATTTATTTTCAAGAGATCAAAAATTAAAATGGGGAAAAATTCACTGAAGCTTACAGAACAAATTGACCCGATTTTTTATGGTTCATAACCTTCACATCAGGTCAAAGCTTAACCCCCAGGATTTAACCCAAAACTATAACACACAGTATTTGGTGATGTGTTTAGAGAGAGAGAAAGATAAATTCGGACTTATAAGGGAAAGGAAATCGAATCGCTAAGGTTTCTTTAACAAAGGCCGGTGTACCTTTAAGGGAGAGTGAAATTTTCAGGTAGAATTTCGTTAAGGCAAATGGTATATATCTGTTGATCGGACAACATAAGAAATCATTTTTACCAGAATTGCTGAGTAAACTGACTGTTGAATACTATTCTTTTCAGTTTTCCACTCTCTTTTTTATAAATTCGAGTATAAAAAATCGTTGGAAATTTATTTGTTCTCCTGGGAAAATTTTTCACTGCTTGTTAGAACTTTAAATATTGTTTTTATTGAACAAAGGAAAATTTTCCAATTTTGAATTTTAATAAAAAAAATAGCAATATTAGCGAAAACATGTTGAGATAAAGGGTATCTATCTATAATTCACTTTTTGTTTTTACTACTCAATAAAAATCGAAAAATATTTCTTTTTTAGAAATAACAACCATTAACAATAGTTATTAAATATAACAATTTAAAAAATGAATTTAAAATAAGAATTTAAAAAAGTGAGTAGAAATAAATAAATTGAGAAAAATATATTAAGAAAACTACTACAAAATATGAAATTTTTGACAAATTCCCCATATTGTAAAAAAGAATTTACTGCAAAGATGAAAAATACAAAATTAATATTTCTGTCTGTCTATCTGTCTTACACGGGCAGTAAACTCAACGCATTTCTTTCAGTTACATTTTGCGAGTGTCGAGAGAAGCTGTAAAGTTTCACTTTGACAATAAATAATATTTCTGAAGGATAATTTCGGTTTCGAGGAATGGACCTTTGCTTTTGTATTTGCAAAGCCTGACGAGCTGTCTGCGCGACGAAGGACAATGGCTTTGAGTGTACAGTATAAGGACCTTCTTGACCCAGGTAAGAACACAACCAAAGTAATAAACTTTTAAGATTGCACGGCATAAACAGGAACTAATACCAAATTTGGATCCAGAAATTACAAACATGTGATGAAAACGTGGAAATTTTCACTCACTGAGAATTAAACAAACCCAAACTGGGTTTTTCCTATATACACAAATATTCAATTTTACATTTGTAAAACAGAATGCAAGAGGGACAGTAAACATCTAAGCAAATAAATAACAAAATTCAATAGCTAATATCGTAAAAATTCAGGAATAAAATAATAAATGTAAGAAGAGTTGTAAAATAAATATGAAAAATATTTAAACAAACACAAAATTAATAATTTCGAAATAATTAAATAAACAAATTAATATTAAATAAAAATAATGGTGAAAAAAACTAAAACAAAATTCAGTAAATAATTTATTATTATCTAGAAATAATAAATATTTGCTATCCATAAAAAACAAAAATTGTTTACTAATAATAAACAATCATTATTTACATGATTCACATAATGAATATTTTATTTATTTTTAATAAAATATTTAATAAACAAACAGTGATCCACAATCACAATTTCAAGAAAAAATAAATAAATTTCATTCATTTGAACACGTTTAGAACTTTAGGAACATGTTTACAATAAACAATAAATTATTAACTTATTAATTAATTCTTAATAATAAATATACTATTAACAATAAAATTAAATTCAATATATTTACAATGATACAAAAAATTGTTCAAAATAATACCTACTAAATATAATCGTAAAATAATATATTCAAAAGAAATAGTTAATTAAAAGCATTGTAAAATAAATAAATAAATTAATAATAAATATTTTTTACTGAATAATCCAAAAAAATATGATTCATATATATTGATAGCAATGTGATAAAAAATAAAAATTGGAAAAATTTTTCTTTGAGAAGTTTAAAAGATTACTGAAAATCTAAAATACATATTCTCGTTGTTCTTCATTAATATTATTAACAATTGAGAAGTATTTAAAATTATCTCGTGTCAATTGATTAAAAGTAGAAGAAAAATTGATTGATTATAATATATCTCATTATTTGAAAAATGCGAAACTTTCAATGATAAAAGTTCAAGATTCGTGTTATTCAAGGTTAAAGATCTTCGGCGTCTTTATTGTGCGGTTCATTTCTCAGAGAACACGCATTACATTTGAAGGACGTAAACATTTGAAACATAATTTCAAAGGGTCGTCTCATCATTTTAATACATACTGTACTAAATTCCAACACAAACTCAATAATAAAAAACATTTTTTCAAAACATTAAATTAGTTTTGAATTTTTCAATATTAATTGATATCAAAATAATACATAGTAACAAGAAGCCGTAATCAAAATCGAAATTCTTCGTACTCCAAAAATGTAAACATTTATCGAACTTAATAATTAGGTGTTAGACCATAAACATAATACACCTTAATAATAAATCAAAACTTGTTCTTACGTGTTTTCATTGTCTTTTCTCGAAAAAAGGAGACCAATTAAATGTATCCACCTCAATTTTCATCAAACACAACAAAAAATAGTGTAAATTATTCCACATTTGGAATAAAAAAAATTACAATAAATAGAGAAAAATGTACACAAAAAAATAGTGTAAATTAATCCAAATTTGGAATAAAAAATTACAATAAATGGAGAAAAACTTACCTCTAAGAAAGGTTAACTTTGAGACTCGTACATAATCCACATAAAAACTAAAAGCACCTTGTTTTTTTTACTGAAAACTCAAAAAAATATATAAAAGAACAAAAAGTACAAGAAAAAAAGGAAAGACTTTAACACAAAAACAGTTTCACTGATAACACTTTTTTTGCTTTATAAATAATAGAAAAATTTAGACGAATATTCAAAACCACATTAATTTCACGTGTTGCTGGCCGGACACTTCTCTTGCGACTGAGTCGTCTTTTCAAACTCTCGGTGCCTCAGAGATACACGTGGGCCGGTAGTGGGGGTTCATTACAGAAAGGGGCGAATTTCTGTGAGGGAAAAAATAAATTCCAACTAAATTAGCTGGATACACATCTTTGATGGCACCATACTTTTTTTTATCTGTGGTAATTTACCGTCCAACTAATCAACCGCAAATCAGAGGATTACTTTCGCAAACAAAATATTATCTTAAAAGCTATGTATAAAAAATTATCAAAAAAACCATTGTTCGAAAAAAAAACTATAACATAAAACTAGAATATTTATAATTAATATAAAACTAGAACATAACCATAACAATTATTAACAATTATTAATAATTAAATTTTGTATTCAAAAAATAATTTTTATTTATTATAAATTATTTATTTATATTTTCAGAAAAGAAACAATCGAAAAATATAAATAAATAATTTATAGTTAATAAATATGAAAATATTTACTTATATAAATAACATTGGTATAAAAGGTATAACAATTGAATCGTTAATTTCGAAAAGGGTTCAACTCTGAAAACCTTAAGAGTCATTTTTACTATCACTTGCTAAGTAAAAATGACTCTTACGATTATCAGAATTGAAAACTTTTCAGAATTAGTGATTCAATTATTTATTATATATTTTTATGCAGGACTGTGATCTTTAATTAAAACTGAAAATTGCATGAAAATAAGATGTTTAATCACATAAATTTGCAAAATGCGAAAATCAAAACCTTTTAAGATTGGAACTAAAAAAACTCGCTCCAAAATTTTTGTCATAAAATATTTGACAAGTATTTTCAGATTAAAAAAAAAGATTATTTTTAAATAAGTAATAAATTATTGTAAATTTCAGTAAAAATTAGTTAAATTTATAATGGACATGGTGAAATTTCCTCCAACAATACGTAAAATTTACTATGTACACTGAAAAAAATTCCTAGGCGATTTGACTATACTCCTAGTTACGAGAGTTATCCACTAAGAATTTTGGTTACTTTAACTATAGGAATCCTGGTTACTACAGCACTAAATTTGTCAATATACTCCTAGTTAAAGTAATTTAACTAGGAACATATTTATTTAATATATATTAAATACTTCCTAGTTAAAGTATAACCTTAATGCTATAATGGATGCTCAAATCGTTTAGGCATTTTTTTCAGTGTATTAAAAATATTGTTATTTCTAGAATAACTTTTACTAATTCCAAAGAACAATTCTTTATAAAAATTACAAGCATTTACCTCAAAAGTATGTAAAATTTTCTCTGTAAATAATAATTTTTAACAACAAATTTTACTATATGCTAGAAGAAAATATATAAATTTTCTATACAAAAATTATTTGTGCAAAAAAATAAAATTTGCTTTAAAAAATTGTTATTTTCAAAGAGTAAATTTTGTAACATTCGAAGTAAATTATAATAAAAAATAGTAAAATACAATTAATAAAGTAATAAAATAATAAAACAGTAAAGAAATTTCAATCAGTTTGGATTTTACTTTTATAGTAAAAGATATTTTATATTTGTTGCCTTGTATAAACAAAATTCTAAGTTGAAAAACTGAGGAAATAAAATAAAAAAAATTTTTAATTTAAGAACTAAAATTTTTTCAAAGTTTGCAAAAAATAGAAATTTTTTTTTTTACAATTTTTGGAAATTTTTCTAAAAAAAGGTTGAAAAGGGAGAATTTACATTATTTTAGGTGTTTTAGGGATTTTTTTATTAATTTAAGGGGTTAAAAAGTGGAAAAGGGAAAAACTATTACTTGACTATTAAGAAGTAAATAATATTTACTGAAAACAAATAATTTTTATTTAAATCACATAAATTTTATATTTAAGCCAATAATTTCTGTATATTTGAAGGAAATAATATTTAATTGATTTGAATAAAAATCAGTAATTAATAATAAAATTAACAGAATTCGCTTGAAATAAAAATTTATCTTTTTAAATACAACATCACAGAAAATTCTGGATACATTAAAATAAAAAGTAATTATTTTATTCTAATATCAAATCGTTTTAAAATAATAAAAAATTACATCTTATTTTAATATACAAGTAATTGTCTATTACACTGTAAAAAATTTAGGGAGTTAACGGACTCGGGAGTTGGGAGTGAAATTTTTCGAGTTAAAAATCAACTCAAAAAGAGAGTTAATTTTTAACTCCCTTCATTCAACACCTGCGCGAGTTATTTTTTCCTTGGGGAGTTAGCATTTGGGTGTGAAGTTTTAACTCTTTTTATTTAACTCCCCTGGCATTAACTCCCCAATGGGTGCGACTTTTATAGAATCCCCCGGGGAGTTAAAATTTAACTCTCTTTTTTTACAGTGTAATATAGAAAAAATTTCAAATCTTCTATTGCGAATTTTTGTTTGAATCGAATTTTTCTACAAACCAGCAAAATTAACATATATTTATATATATATAAAAATTATTTATAATAAATAACGTCTTTTGCATATATATGTTAATATTTTTAGAAAATTCTCAACATATAATGTAAATTATCGAATTTTATGATATTACACACACGATATTGTAAACGTATTGAGAAACTTTGGCATATATTTTTTTTCCCAAGAAATCAAGCTCATTTTTCAAACATCAACAATAATGAGTGGGTTGTTGGTTTTATAATATTATACGCGAAAAATCTCGCAAATGCAAAACATTTTAATATCGTATATAGAGGTACCTCGATATATTCTTAATTTCTTATATAAGAAGCAAAATATTCTCCATATTCTAATTTTCTTATTTATATTCGCAGCTAAATGTAGACAATCTCGTAAACTTGCAATGAACAGAATGAGACTTGTTGCGCTTGAAGCACTAAATATGAAGATAATAAATATACGATAATTAATATTCAATAAAAAATAACTTTTGTACTCGATCCTGTATTCCTAATTTAAGCGTGTCATTAAATTGTCCATACAAGTTCCTTTAATTTGCACAAAGTAATTAATTCACACAACTTATTTGCTCGAGAGTGAAAATGTCACTGTTTCGATAATTCTCTATATACTGCTAATTAAGTGAACATTTATTTCCCAATTGAATCAATTATCAATTTGAAATAGTGGCACGTTACACTATCTATAACAGAGTTTTTTCCCCATATTTATTGCGCTGTCTATTATTATTATCATTGATATTAATAAAATTACTATTTTATTCTACGTGTAGGTATTTATTTGATTATTATTAATATATTTTGTATTTTTTTATATTCTATTTTATTATTATGTATCTATTTTTTTATATTTTCTATTTATTATATAGGAATATTTTAATAGCAATACAGCAATATTTTAATGGAATTTTTGAACAGTGAAATTAGAAAGGAAGTCGAAATTGATAATTGTGAAAAAATACTTTAAGTATAAAAATGTATTCACGGGCCACTGGTATTTTATTTGCATAAAGCTGTTTTAAACTGAGTATAAAAAGGATTATAAAAAGGAGACAAAAGTATTAGAAAGAGTTGAATTCTATAAGGGTGGTTCATGCTCCACTGGCCAGAGAACAAAATTCCTTGGAGTTTTCTCTATACAATGAAAAGAAGAGAATGTCAGTAAGCAATAAAACGTTGCATTGTAATGGCACTTCCTGTATCACTCGCACTTCATTTTTCAAATTTATCTTCATCTCATTACATAATAAAATTCTTCTTGTTCAAAAATTATACATATAGTCAAGGCAAGAAAAAATTAGTATAATTAGTATAAGAATTAAATAAAATAAAATACAATTAATGGAAAAATAAAATTAAATAAAATTAGTATTAAAAAAACAGTAGAGAATGAAGTAAAATAAAAAGCCGAAAAAGTAATTCAAGATTAAAGTTTTGAAACTGAATAAAATGAAAAAAAACTCTAGAATCTGACCTGATGAAATTAGGATTGATAAAATTGCGAGTCGACTCACAATTTATGATGATTACGCGCCCACGTATAACGATTACGTTTTCTTTGTATTATAATGCGTACTTGGTGTATGTACACATGCACAAGTATATATTCGAGGAGACCAACTACTGACTATGAAAAAGAAGCTAAAGGAAAGTGGAAGGTGGTTCGAGAGATTCATTCACATTTCACAACCTTGAGCTCTCTACAAAATGCATCCTGATATATCAGGATTTTATATCAATATACACATAAAGCTTTACGCGCATAAATATATCAAACGTGGTATCTAATATTGTTGAGCGCTGGGAAAAAATATATCCGCTTTTGAAAATCAATACCCATCATTCTATGGAATATATGCGTAATTATATACCTCTCGCGAGAATAAGCGTACGATTATTCAGGAAATAAACGATTAGGACGTATAGTCTCCCGAGACAAAATTTTCAGCCTACTTTCAACATGCTTTGAATCTACAATTCTTTACCCCTTAAAAATCTTATAATATTCATTTGAAACCGACTTATAATAGATATTTGCTCCTAACGAAGCTACAATCAGGCTAAATTTTGTCACTTTCGTCTAGTTTTTCCTATTTTCTGGTTGATTATAGTGTTGTAAGGTTTATTTTGCAGCCTCAAAAGTTTAATAGAAGGTTCGACAGTGCGATTTATACCTGTTAATGAACCCTGTTAAAAGTAGAAAGATAGAAATGGATAAAAGTTTTCTATCCTAACTAAGTATATACTTTGCATCTTTTAAAAATTATCTTTTTCTATCCAAAATTTTCTATCTATTTAAATATAATATAAAACTATAATTAGATCATTAGATAGAAAATATTGAAGATTATTTAAAATAGATTATGTTTGATAAAAAATATGATATAAAAAAGTTAAGATAAATAAAGATTGATTAAATTTTGAATTAAGAATGTATTAATAAGGATTGAAAGGATAGGATCATGATTGGTTTAGATAACATTCTTGAGATCTATTTATATACAAATTTATGTGGCTGAAAAGAAGGATACATATGGGCAATTCCACGTGAGATTTCAGTCGACCTCTTAAAATCGGCCAAAAATATTTTTTTTCTATTCTGTATTGAAAAAAAACAGATACGTATTTTTTTATTATTTTTTTGGAGGCCAAATTTTTGAGTTATGAATTTTCAAAATTTTCGCTTTTTAAATGTAGGTATATTTTTAATGTCAGATAACTAAAAAAATATTGCTTCTTTTCATTTTTTGACAAGAGAAAAAAAGTTTTGTTTTTCTCTCTACTTTTGAATAATCATAACAAAAAAAATTTTGTTTCATTTTTTATTAAAAAAATAAAAAAATTTTATAAACAAATTAATTTTTTTTAACTTTGGGTATGATAAATTTTTAATTTTCTTTTTTTAAAACATACCTGGAATTGATAAGAAGGTTTTGCAAAAAGTTTCAGAGTGGGCCTGACAAGTTTGATGGGTCCAAAAAAATAATTAAGCTGTCCGTGCAGGTCGCACGCACGTGGCACAATGGAATTTTTTTACAATTTATTATTAAAAATTGTCTAGAGCCTACAAATTTTATCGGATTTTGATTATTATTGAATTTTTAGGCTCTAAACAATTTTTAATAATAAATTATAAAAAAATCCCATTGTGCCATGTGCGTGCGACCTGCACGGAGAGCTTAATTATTTTTTTGGACCCATCAAACTTGTCAGGCCCACTCTGAAACTTTTTGCAAAACCTTCTTATCAATTCCAGGTATGTTTTAAAAAAAGAAAATTAAAAATTTATCATACCCAAAGTTAAAAAAAATTAATTTGTTTATAAAATTTTTTTATTTTTTTAATAAAAAATGAAACAAAATTTTTTTTGTTATGATTATTCAAAAGTAGAGAGAAAAACAAAAATTTTTTTCTCTTGTCAAAAAATGAAAAGAAGCAATATTTTTTTAGTTATCTGACATTAAAAATATACCTACATTTAAAAAGCGAAAATTTTGAAAATTCATAACTCAAAAATTTGGCCTCCAAAAAAATAATAAAAAAATACGTATCTGTTTTTTTTCAATACAGAATAGAAAAAAAATATTTTTGGCCGATTTTAAGAGGTCGACTGAAATCTCACGTGGAATTGCCCATATGGATTGTCATGGATAACTAAAGGATAAAAAAGGAATGACACGAATAAAATATGATAGAATTAATCTATCTTTATTAATCTTTTGGATTAAAAAATATTAAATTGGATAGAATTTGTATCCATATACTTCCAACAGGGAAGCACGTACATGTAGGGTTAAGATTCCTTAAGGTAGCGCCTGGAAGTGTTTCCATATTTATGGCCTATTCTATTGCCAAGCATGATTAAATAAAAGAAAATGACGTTTTTCAGATTTATGAATTTTTTATTTGTTACTTTTACAATTATAGTTTTTACATTTTAAATTAAATTAAACTTTAAAAGTTACAACAAACATTATTATTAAGTTTCTCACTTAATTCGAATTTTTTTATATTATAACTCTTTTTTCTTTTTGTATTTTATATATATAATTTGTTGGAATCTTTTTTATTCATGATGTTGATATAATCGGCCCTTGTCAGCTCCCTGTTAAAAGTAGAAAGATAGAAATGGATAAAAGTTTTCTATCCTAACTAAGTATATACTTTGCATCTTTTAAAAATTATCTTTTTCTATCCAAAATTTTCTATCTATTTAAATATAATATAAAACTATAATTAGATCATTAGATAGAAAATATTGAAGATTATTTAAAATATATTATGTTTGATAAAAAATATGATATAAAAAAGTTAAGATAAATAAAGATTGATTAAATTTTGAATTAAGAATGTATTAATAAGGATTGAAAGGATAGGATCATGATTGGTTTAGATAACATTCTTGAGATCTATTTATATACAAATTTATGTGGCTGAAAAGAAGGATACATATGGATTGTCATGGATAACTAAAGGATAAAAAAGGAATGACACGAATAAAATATGATAGAATTAATCTATCTTTATTAATCTTTTGGATTAAAAAATATTAAATTGGATAGAATTTGTATCTATATACTTCCAACAGGGCTTTACATCGTCCAGTTAACAATCTTCTTGTCCATTCTAAACAATAAATAAAATAGATTAATATTGCATAGAAATATTGACAATATTTTTGCAAATGTTATATTCGACTTGAAGCAATAAAGCATGGCGACATTGTAGTGTCGATGCTCGAAAATATTCAGGTAATATTGTCATTCAATACAGCAGTAATTTTTATTGTGATGATCTGGAGACAACGTTGAAATAATTTATAATATTTGTTCTAAATACAAAATATTTAATACTGCACGGAGAGAGATTCTGTTTTAATATTTCGTTGTATTATATTAGTACACTGAGAAAACTGGAGAGTCAAATTCAGAGGTTCAAAAAGTGTATGTTTCCTTTGCTTATGAAGAGAGTTAAATAGTCCTTCTACACGGAAAAAAATTAATCTCTAAATTAGTGATTAAATCTGAGATTTAGGCATAAACTATCACTGGAATCGGACGTAAGATGTAAGCAGATCACTAAAACTGAAATTTGGTATTATATCTAATCCGAATATTAGTATTGTGAAGAAGACGTATTTCTTATGCCTAAAAATGATATTAGGAATCTCAAATTTTATGACATGGAACAAATGTTCTAAACTATTAACTTACTTGAATAAATTCAAATCTAATATATTATTTGAATAAACAATATTAAACATTTTAGTCGTATATTTATATAATTCGTATTTTTGTAATAACTCGATGTAAAAAGAATTTATAATTTATCACAATTTAGAGTGAGAATTATTCACAAAATATTTATATTGTTTTCCCTGTATGAACTATACATTGACAAGTATAAAAAAGTAGTTGGATGTTTTTAAAACACAATACGAATTTTATATTTTTATTTCATTTTTTTGTTTTAACGGCGTTGGAAGGTCTGTAAAATTTGTAGGTTACAATTATCGCCCGACAAAATACGGCACTGACTGATTTAAATGACGTGAAATAGGTAAATAAACATTTTTCAACCACTTTTTCTCTAAACACAGACACTTTTTACAAAATAGGCCAACATACAACGGGTAAGAATCTTCTTAATAACCTAAATTCAAAAGATTGTTTAAATTCATGCAGAAACGCGGTTGTAAAATTGGAAAGTGATGTAAAGCTAAGAATATAACAGCTGGACCATTGTGCTCTCTGCATGCTTCTGCCCTCTTCTGGCGACTGGCAGTAAACCGCTTCTTGTTGTCTGTCATTACATTACTTTCCAATTTTACATTTTACAACCGCGTTTCTGCATGAATTTAAACAATCTTTTGAATTTAGGTTATTAAGAAGATTCTTACCACGTGATGACGCGAAAAACATTCATAAAATACGGAAAATGAAAACGGTTAATTGTATGTAATTCATATAAAAAAAGTTGTGAAATTAACAAATCTCTAAATCAGAGATGTGAATTTATGGCGTTTTCTGGTATAAAGTTTGACAGAATCAAACACAACTTATCACAGTAATTGTGACTATAATGTTTAATTTAGATACACTTATATTTCATTGGACTTGAAATTAATATTATTTCAAGTTTAGAGATTAATTTTTTTCCGTGTAAAATAAATTTTGAATTGATAATGGAAATCTACTTGTATATTCTCTCCCATTATATCTGAGGGTTAAAAGTGGCGCAGAAAATGTGTACGATCTGATGCGCGCGAAATTATTTTTCTGACATTTTATGTATTTAACTTAGGGGTTAGGTTGCCATATTTATTCATTTCGCGCCGGATAAGGAAGGGATTTCTCAAGATGGTTAATTTGTCCCTCTGTTATAAACTCATTTTCGCTCCAAGAGAAATGGCACGAATATCTGTCAATGGTGTATTTAAACATTTAGATTGTTATCCAATAGCTAACTCTCAAATATGAACGATTTGTCCCTCTAGATGTTTAGTCCAATACTCCAGTTTTCTCAGTGTATTTAGTAAAACCGATTGCAATTTGGGGAAATCATGTACATTTATGAATTAATATTACCATTTTTAAGAAAGTTTATAATCAAATTATTACTTTGTATTATTCTAAATAGTAATAGAAATTGAAATAGTCAATAAGAAATTTTAATATTATAAGTAAGAAAGTATGCAATAGTAAAAAGTATTACCAGATGATTATACTAAATACTATCGAAGAATTAAATAAATTGTTAATTTAGTAATGAATAGTATTATGGACTATAATAAAAATTATGACCAGCCTAGTAGCAGGTCATAGCAGGCTATGGGCTGACGTCAGGTTGACGTAGAGCGGTTACGAAGCTGTCCGAGATTAGCCGAATATTTCAGTCGAGCAGTTCCGAAATTATCCGAGTCAAACCTCGTGGCAACATCTGCACGTTGTGTTTACCCCAAAACATTTTAATTTGATGTGTCAAAATGTGTCGGAATTGGGTGAACAATTTTATTTTGTTCATTCAATAATTTTAATCGACAATGAAGATTTCCTAATTGTAGTAAAAGGCATAGTCCATTGTCTTTTAAATGAGCATTTAAGAGCTTTCAAAATTTACACGGAAAAAATTAATCTCTAAAGTAGAGATTTAATATATGAGATTTAGGCATAAACTATCACTGGAATCGGATGTGTGATTTGAACAGATCTGTAAAACTGAAATTTAGAGTTATATCTAATCCGCATATTAGCAGTGTGAAGAATTCGTATTTTTATGCCTTAAAATGATATTTTAATAGAATAAACTATTAAAGATTTTAGTTGCATATTTATATAATTCGTATTTTTTGTAATAACTCGATGTAATACAAAATTAATTTATCACAATTTAGACTGAGAATTATTCAAAGAATGTATATTTTTCTTTTAGTATGAACTTATAAACAAATCCATTGACAATCATAAAAAATTGGACATTTTTTGAACATAATATGAATTTTTTATTATTTCATTTCTTTATTTGAATCAAATTATCTGAACATCACACAATATAAACATTCTTTTTCTATTTCTTATTAAAAAAACATGTTTTAGTACAGCTTTCAATATAGGTTAGGTTTTCAAGTGTAAAAAGAAAGTTTAACCTGAAAATACTAATAAATAAAAATATGTCCCACGTGATAACGCGAAAAACATTC
The DNA here is from genome assembly GCA_032872505.1 of Leptopilina syphax. Taxonomy (NCBI): domain Eukaryota; kingdom Metazoa; phylum Arthropoda; class Insecta; order Hymenoptera; family Figitidae; genus Leptopilina; species Leptopilina syphax. The sequence continues at coordinate 24,404,970 of CM065469.1, read as the reverse complement.
GTAAAATATGGAAAGTGGAAACTGGGAATGAAACTGCATTAAAAATATAAAATTAATACTTAATTAATAATTAAAATGGTTTAAATATTCTTTGACACTGATGAACTTAAAACGCAATATAATTCACATCAGAAAAGTTGTGAAATTAACAAATCTCTAAATCAGAGATGTGAAATTATGGCGTTTTCTGGTATAAAGTTTGACAGAATCAAACACAACTTATCACAGTAATGGTGACTATAATGTCTATTTTAGACATACTTACACTTCATTGGATTTCAGATTAATATTATTTCAAGTTTAGATATTAATTTTTTTCTGTGTACGAAGATGAATTACGACATTGGAAGGTATTTAAAAAAACTGATTTAAGAAATGATGCATTTTCTTATGTCAATAAATTAAATGATGGGTTTTTTTATATAACGAAAAATTGGATATAATTTCAATAGAAATCATTTTCCAGAAACAAACAATTTTAAAAACAGTATTATGATAAACATTTATGAATAAAATTTTGACCCAGCATACAAAAGTATGTATTTATAATTGTATATAGTTTGTGTTTGTATAGTATGATGGTTGCGTTAGCTCATTTGTGTGTGTGCGAAATACTTTCGAAACGATAATTCTATCCTCCTTCTTACGTCTTTTTATTTTCTGTCCTTTTCGATTCACTCATAATTTTTAGTATTGACTATATTAAAGATTGAAATATGTATTTTATTCTAAAATTTAAAAGAATTATTTCAATTTTTCTTATTCTTTCAAAATTTTCACGGACTGCGATTTTAATATAGTCATTTTTAAAAATTAAAATTCTTTTATTAAATTGTATTACAATTTTATTAATTTTTGTAAAATATATTAAGGGCTGCCTACTAATATGCACAATATTAATTTTTAATATAAAACACGATTTCCCTAAATTGAAAAAGAATATATTAAATTCTATTGCCAATTTTAACAAATATTAATACAAAATCTTTCTCCGTGTATGCGAAAATGCTAAATTTACGCCTAATACCCGTGATATTTGAAGTTATTTAATATTATTACACAAAATAAATATCACTTACCTCCAAACATTACAATCCTTGCTAATTAACCTTTTGATTTCTGCTCATTAGGGTCCACCTACTCCTTGATAGTTTTTATCTTACTTTCACCCACCACACAAGCACAAAATTGTTTTTTTATATTTTTATTACATAAATTTTGTTTAAATTAAATTTTATTTGACACTTTCAAAAAATGTGTGCAAACTTTGTCGTAGTTGACGAAAAACTAACTGCAATATGAGTTTTAAGCCATGTGATAGTTGTGTTTTTACTATAGTAAATTTTTGGGTGGGAAATTTGGAAATCCCAAAACTATATTTTGTGTATATTTATTCATATATACCTAAAGTTAACATACGTCCTGGATTGTGCGGAACTGTCCCGGATTTTTCCCCTTTGTCCCGCAAAGGCTAGGGTCCCGCAAAACGTCCCGCATTTGACATAAATGTCCTGCATATCCCGGAAAATAGTTAAGAATATCCTGCATCTACAGGTTAGCACAGTAGCGTATATAAGTGTTAGTAAGGTTGACTATTTCAGAATCATAAATTTAAGAAGTTCTTTTGAGGTTCATAAGGTTTCTTTTAGGGTTGGAAATATACAATTGAAGGTTGATTAAAGGTTAAAGTAATGCCATAAGGGTCAAACAATCGTTAAAAGGTTTGAATCAGTTTTAAACTAGGTTTTTATGGGCCAATGTAAGATGAAAATTTTATCTCGGCGCTTAGAAGATATCTTCGTTTCAGAAAAAGTTTTTTATTTGCTACCCTAAAAATTATTTTTGTTGGAAGAGAATTTTGACATGTTGCATTTTTTCGTCAATGATGAACACATTGTCAATTTTGACATTCCTATTTTTATAAATACAGTTGTCAAATATTTTTCCATTGTGTTTATTTTTCACATTCAGAGTTTTCTATTTTTTCTCTCTGACATTTGACAAAAAAACTGAATTTTGGTTTTTTTTAATTTCTATTCGTCTAATTCGATTTTTGATTCTAAAACTGTTTCTACACCGAGAGAAACATTTTATTAAAACTACACTGAAAAATAAATTTATTTAATTCAAATATTTTCTCTTAACATTTCGTGACATTATGTTTGCTTTAAAATCATTGAAAGATAAAAATACGGCAGGGGTTGATGATATACCAAGTTTTTTCTTGAAGGCATGCTCTACAATTTTGTGTCAACCTCTTGTCACTGTTTTTAACAAAATAATTATTTCCCATTCTTTCCCCATAAATTGGAAACACACAAAAGTAGTGCCTGTGTTCAAATTAGGTGATACAACTGACATAAAGAACTATAGACCAATTTCCGTTATTAATAATTTTGCTAAAGTTTTTGAAAAGTCTATAGTTCGATATTTGTCTTTTCCCCTTCTATCTTTTCTAGCTGGCGAACAACATGGGTGTATTATTAACCGTTCTACAATTACTAATCTTGTTTGTATTACACAAAGTATAAACGATGCAATATCTTTTGGCTATCAACTCGACGTAGTATACACTGATTTCTCGAAGGCGTTTCACAGGGACGCATGATTATTCCCCAAATGTCATTTTTCCGAAATGTCATTTTACCGAACTGCACTTTTGCGAATAGTCATTTTTGCGAAAAGCCATTTTTGCGAAATGTCATTTTCACGAATAGTCATTTTTGCGAAAAGCCATTTTTGCGAATAGTATTTTTTGCGAAAAGTCATTTTTACGAATTTTCATTTTTGCGAATTGTCATTTTTGCGAATCGCCATTTTTACGAATTTTTACTTTTGCGAATCGACATTTTTACGAATCGCCATTTTTACGAATTGTCACTTTTGCGAATCGACATTTTTACGAAATGTCATTTTTGAGAATAGCCATTTTTGCGAAAAGTAATTTTTACGAATTGTCGTTTTTGCGAATTGTCATTTTTGCGAAAAGCTATTTTTGCGAATTGTCATTTTTGCGAAATTTCATTTTTGAGAAATGTCATTTATGCGAATTGTCACTTTTGCAAATCGCCATTTTTACGAATTGTCACTTTTCCGAAAAGTCATTTTTGCGAATTGTCATTTTTGCGAAAAATACAATAGTAAAGTTGTAGTATATATAGATTCACTATTGTATTTTTCGCAAAAATGTCAATTCGCAAAAATGACTTTTCGGAAAAGTGACAATTCGTAAAAATGGCGATTCGCAAAAGTGACAATTCGCATAAATGACATTTCTCAAAAATGAAATTTCGCAAAAATGACAATTCGCAAAAATAGCTTTTCGCAAAAATGACAATTCGCAAAAACGACAATTCGTAAAAATTACTTTTCGCAAAAATGGCTATTCGCAAAAATGACATTTCGTAAAAATGTCGATTCGCAAAAGTGACAATTCGTAAAAATGGCGATTCGTAAAAATGTCGATTCGCAAAAGTGACAATTCGTAAAAATGGCGATTCGCAAAAATGACAATTCGCAAAAATGAAAATTCGTAAAAATGACTTTTCGCAAAAATTACTATTCGCAAAAATGGCTTTTCGCAAAAATGACTATTCGTAAAAATGACATTTCGCAAAAATGGCTTTTCGCAAATATGACAATTCGCAAAAGTGCAGTTCGGTAAAATGACATTTCGGAAAAATGACATTTGGGGAATAATCATGCGCCCCCGTTTCACAGTGTCGACCATCGCCTGCTCTTTTCAAAACTTTCCCTCCTAAATATTCCACACTGAAAAACATTTCTGGCACCCGTATACCAGGAATTGACCAGTTTGCCTGATTACGAGAGGCATCCACTAGGACAACCTAGTTAAAAGACTAAGGTCAAGCATAGTCAAAGTGACTAGAAAATTAATTAAGGCGTACTTGCGTTTGCGAAGGCAAAAAATAGGCCCCACTTAATGTTTTCTTTCACAATCATTTTATTTGAAATATTAAAAACGATTTTTGCACCTTAAAGTACATTATAAAAACTACAAAAAGAAAAAATTGTTTTGTTTTTTAACCGTTATTTACGATTCGTAGAGGGCCCCGAAAATTGGCAATCTAAAATTTGTAAGAGTTTGCGGTGTCCCCTCTAGAGCCGCTCCTGACAGTCTAAAATTAAAAAAAACAAAATGTATGCTTTAGTATACATTAATACCTAGTGGACTAATGTGATGAAATAAAAAAAAAGTAAAAAAAAACAAAAATGGCGTCCTTTTAAAGTAAATTTTTAAGAAATGATGATTTTAATCTTTTGAATTTTTTACTTTAAAAGTACCGCATTTTCGTTTTTTTACTTTTTTTTAATTTCATCACATTAGTCCACTAGGTATTAATGTATACTAAAGAATAAATTTTGTTTTTTTGATTTTAGACTGTCAGGAGCGGTTCTAGAGAGGGCACCGCAAACTCTTACAAATTTTAGATCGCCATTTTTTGGGGCCCTCTACGAATCGTAAATAACGGTTAAAAACAAAACAATTTTTTCTTTTTGTAGTTTTTATAGTGTATTTTAAGGTGCAAAAATCGTTTTTAATATTTAAAATAAAATGACTGTGAAAAAAAACATTAAAGTGGGGCCTATTTTTTGCCTTCGCAAACGCAAGTACGCCTTAATGTGGATAAGAAAAATAGTCAAATTGACTAGGATTCTTCATCGAATTTCTATTATCCGGTAACAAACAAAAAGTAAAGATTAAATAAAAAAAGTAAATAATATTGCTTAGAACACATTCATAATTCACGTTATATGTTGAAGCGATATAATCTCGTAAGAGATTTTTATCATTGACTCCTGAAAAATGTGACCATTCTGACTTCCAAGTATTTGCTAAATTCGGGTATATTTCCGTGTTCTTTGATAATCGGGCTAGAGTGGGGATTGGCGGGTTGAATCCTGGGGTCGAGGAAGATTGTGAATAATCAATTTATTAATTGACTTTCGCGATTCATCGATCTCAGGTTCAATGACGGCTATGCTCTCACGTGCCGGCCGAGGACACGGAAAAGGAAAAGGAAAGGTTTTTGGTTAATCCTAACATTATGTCAATTTCACGGATAACGTTTGCAATATTTGACCAAACATAAGGAACAACTTGGAAGTCGGAACAAATTACGGTGCCTCGATCATTCCATACTTGGATAAGCGTGAGTTTCGACAACGATCCGTAAGTTGATTTTAGAAAAATGATAAAATTGTTTTGATAATTTTCGATGACTATATTGATATGTCAATCTAAAATTTATCCATTATGGTTGCCTAATAATGACAGAGATAGCAATCAAGTCGTGAGATGAATTAGGAATGTATTTTTAAATGTTTGTTTCTAATTTGTTATTGATTATTTTATTATTGTGATTTATATTGTCAAATTAATTTATTCATTGTAATTTTGAATGTGTGTGTGTGTGTGCATTTTCTTTATAAATTGCTTATTTCCTGTTTCGATTCTGATACTGTAACGAAACAAAATTCACTTTCTATTTTGATTCCGATAATGTAACGAAACAAAATTTACTTCCTATATTGATTCTGATACGTTAACGAAACAAAATTTACTTCCTATTTTGATTCTGATATTGTAATACTGCAATTCGGTTTTCTTATAGAAACAGAAGTCGATTCGAATTCTATTTCAGATTTCGTATGTAAAAACGATATTATCTTCTGATATTTTTGACATTTGCAACAAAATTTAGGTTCAATGAGACGTATACACGCGCAGTAGTATTTTATCAAAATTAAAACAAAAAAGAATTTTGATTTTGATATTGGAATCAAAACTAAATAGAATGGAATTTTGATATTGGAACCAAAACGAAATAGAGTTGAATTTTGATTTTGATATTGGAACCAAAACAAAATAGAGTTGAATTTTGATTTTGATATTGGAATCAAAACTAAATAGAGTGGAATTTTGATTCTGATACCCATATCCGAATCAAAACAAAAGTATATTTTAATTTTGTTTTGATTCCGTGACGGTCCCTGATCACAAAAGACAGCTGAATGCTGTCAAAAAATAAATAGACGCACGCGCAGTTCAGAAAATTTCCATAATAACTAATTATTATCCTAGTTGATTTGACCAGGGAAAGCAAAGTTACTTTTACAAAGTTTGAATTTATGGAATTTATCAGGGAAACTGGTTGAATTTACTGGGAATCCTAATTAACTTTACTAGGTTAAGATTAAGGGGTTACACCACTTTGACCCGTTCAAAACATAAGCTTTTTCAACAATTTTTATTGAAGAATAAAAATATTTTTAGGAAAATTAAATTACAGTAGGGTATTGTACTACTCTTGAACTACAAAAAAATATATATAAATTTCTTTTTTTTAAATTGTCGGTTTGACAGATGATATGTTAAAGTGCTTTAAAAATGTATCGCCATACGGTGGACACTAATACTCGGTCCAGAATTAAGCTAGACCAAAAAGTAAAAATGCTTTAGTTTCTCTAGCTCAAAATCTAGCGAAATACGTATCCGTTTTAAAAAAAATTTATTTTTCGCAAAATGGCATCGATTTGAAGGAAAAAGTCCATATTTTTGCCTAAATTTCTTTATTTAAAGTTGTCTAGAAAATTTAAATATTAATATTTCGAAAAATCCGTACGTATTTCGCTAGATAATTATATCACAAACAAAATAAAAAAAGAACTAAAAGGATCGATTGAAATTTGTGGCATCCAGAGTGTCCACCGATTTTTAAAATACAGTTTTGAGAAAAACGCGTTTAAAGTTTTCATTACAATGTAAACGTTGGCGCGCGACCCTGCTTGAACAGTTCGAAAATTGTCTTTTTACTTGAGATATCGATATATAACTAATGACCTATCATTTTGGTGACCATAAGGAGTATTTTAAGCAAAAAAATTTTTTTTCAATTTTTTGAAAATTTCAAAGTGGTGTAACCCCTTAACCCTGGGTTTATAGTTAATAATACCATAGAGATTTTTTTCAGTGCAAATAGCTTAATATCAATTCTCTAATCCTACCTTGTTAATAGACCCAATATTGTGCAATATAATGGATTTTCCTGTTTTATATTCATTCCTACTTTCGGAGTTCCTCAGGGATCTGTTCTGGGATCGCTTCTCTTTAATATTTTTATCAACGATGTCACTCTCTCTATTAAATCTGACAAACTGCTTTACGTTGATGATTTAAAAATATTCCATCGCATAGCTGTCTTGAAGATGCAGTTGAGCTCCAAAATAACCTCAAAAACTTTGAACTTTGGTGTGTTTCAAATAAGTTTAGAATTAACATAAAAAAATGTTACGTTGTTATCTACTCAAGAAGTAAGACTACCATCGAGTATGACTATTTATTAAACAACAATATGCCTTGTTACTTTGTTCAATGCATTAGTTTTATCAAAATTTATTTATGCTCAAATTATATGGAATCCAATTTTTTTAAAATGTATTGATGCTTTGGAAAAAATCCAAAAAAGATTTTTGAAGTATTTGACTTTCCGTAAGACACAAATATATCCACTTCCTGGTTCAGATTATATTGCTCTTTTTAATGATTTTAATTTCTTAACTCTAGCCGAACGACGATTAATTGATCAAGCTATTTTTATATTTAAACTGCATAATAATAACATAATCTCTTGTCCGAACCTTTTGAATTATATAGATTTCAGAGTACCCTACTGGAAGTAAAAAGATAGAAAGAAATAGAATTTTGGGGATTGAAAGAGATAAAGTTTTTTCTATACCCGAAATATTATACCTTTTTATCTCTTTTTATACCCTATTATCCACTATATCTATCTCTTTTTATACCTATGTACTTTTATCTCTTTTTATTTCTCTTTGCTGCAAATTTTTATCCTTTTTAATACATAAATAATTAATTAACCAATATTATTAACAATATTAAAGACTTTATGAAGTATTACAATTTCAATTGAATTTATTATTTAAAAAAAATATTTTTAGAGTTTTCGTACTTCTATTTATAACCTATTTTTAACAAATCAAGTTATTTATTTATTTGTTATGAAATTATTATTTATTGTTTAAATCTATATTTAATTTCACATTATTAACCAACATTGTACACATAACACTTAAAACCAAATTTAAAAAATCTCGCACGCAGGAGGGCTCGAACCCTGAACCTTAGGGACGCAAGTCGAATACACATGTCACTCAGCCACGCTAGCTTGGAAGATATTTTTCTTGAACTACCTTTTAAATTTTGGGACTGTATTGATCTCTTTTTATCTCTTACTTTATCATTCTTTATCTCTCAGTTGATTTCTTTTTTAGTTTTAATTTCTCTTTATTTATCATGAAATCGTCACATTGAAAAGCGTATAAAAAGTTTTCTTTGGGGATTGAAAAAGGATTCAATGGGATATAATGAAGGTTATTGAAAAAGATTAAGAAAAAAGAAAAAATCGAATTCTTTTTAATTTAATAGAAAAGAGATAGACTCTGATAGAATCGAAGGAATAAAAGGAGACAAGTATGGACTGAGATTTAAATAGGGATAGAAAGGAAAAGAAGTGAATAGTAAGAGGATAAAAGGCGATAAAGTAAGGGTTATTAAAAGAGATTGAATAAAAAGGGAAGATAGAAAGAGATTGAGGGGAATAAAAAAGGGATAGCCTGGGATAGAAACAAGATTATTAAAAGAGATAAGTATATTCTTAGGTGAAATTAGAGATAGAAAGAGACAGGTGTGGATATTGAAAGTAGGGGAGACTGGGGTAAACCCGCTCACTAGCGATTTTACGCCATGAACTCAACTTAAGATGAAGATATTGGTACTGTGAATAGTACTTGACATTCAACTTATATTAACGAACTTTCATTTAGTTTCATGAACTCAACATAGAATCAGAGACGATCAAATGTTTTTAGAGGTGTCAGAAAAAAAACGTATTTTGGATTTTTAAGTTTTTCGATCATTATTTTTGAGTCTTAATTTATCTGGCAAATTTTTTTTGTTGCTATTGGATGTCCTTCTTCGAAGTACATATATAGTTTTGTCTTATTTTAAAAAGATTTAATTAAATTTATTCTAAAATGTGAGGAATACACTCGGGGTAAAGTCGCTCACGTGAAGTCGGGGTAAAGCCGCTCACTTAGTTTTAAATTTAAAATTTAAAATAAAAGAATTTCACGTATTATATTTCAACAATAACACAATTTATGACTTATTAAAACCAAAATTGTAACTACATTTCACTTTCTCTTAATAAAATATAACACTATTTAAATCCATAGTTGTAATTCATGAAATCTATGTTCATTATTTATTAAACCAATTTGTTGTTTGTAGAATTGTTTATAAAACTCATAAATTATCAATAATAATTCATACTTAAGACGGGAATAAGACGAACTTTAATATTTAAAAAATAAAACTCTTCCGTCTTGAAAAGATAAGGTGAGCGGGTTTACCCTGGAAAATTGTGATTTCGAAATTTGGTATATGTTTATTAAAAAGTTTCTCTAAGTAAAACTAAAAAATATAAATCAAAAACTCTTTTTAAGTTTTTTAGTAGAAATTATAAGCTTTCAAATGATATAAATTAATTTGGATTTAGAGAATAATTTCCTAGATTTTAGCCGATCTGAAAAAAAGTGAGCGGGTTTACCCCAGTCTCCCCTATTAAAAGAGATGAAATAAAGGTTATTGAAAAACATTTATACAGAAGGAGAGATAAAAAGTGATTGAAGTGATAAAGTGGGGATAGACTAAGATAGAGAAACTTTATCTCGTTCTATCTCAGAGATAAAAAAATATTCAAAGAGATAGGATTTCTATCCCTTTACTTCCAGTAGGGGGCCGTTCAAAAAATACGTAACGCTTTAGGGGGGAGGGGGGGTCAAGCTATTTGTTACGGTCAGCAGAAAAAATGGCGCTAATGTATACAACACTGCGTTACATGGGAGAGGGAGGGTCCAAATTTCCGAAAAATAGCGTTACGTATTTTTTGAACGGACCCTAGGGTACCTAGAATAACTTCACGCTATCATCAACCATTTTCTTTACCTATGCCTAGATCTGCAATTGGCTATACAGCACCAATTCATTCAATGTGTAACATAATCAACCTAATGTTTTCACGTTCTGAACAAATTGTCGACTTAAATAACATAACGCAAATAAACTTCAAAAAAGCATTGTTAGGATACATCATGTCTATTAGATAACTTCTGATATTTAATGTTTAATCTTATTTTATATGATTATGATTTCGTATATTATACTTATTTCTATATCCCAAGTGCGAAATGCCAAGACTGCAAAAACGGCCCATCATTGGTCTAGTAATGTCTGCCGAGAATTGGCAGTGGTTACTGGGCCATTACTGGTGTTCAAAACGTCCCATTGATGGGCGAATGATGGCGCCGATGGCCAGATTTTTAAATTTTTTAAGACTGGGCCAGCTCTCGGCCCAATAATGGCACATTCATGGCAAAGTTGATCAATCTTTAATGATAAAAAGCAATTGCCAGTGATGTGCCGACCATCGGCCCATTAATGGCACTTTAATGGCAAACATTTTGTATCTTTGATGACAAATTGTAATTGCCTGAATTAGGGCGTAGCTTGGCTCAATAATGGCACATTAATGTCTATCATTTTGTATCTATGATGGCAAATTATAATTGCCAATATTGGGACGTAGCTCGGCCCAATAATGGCACAGTATCGGCCAGTGTAGTGTAGCTTATAAGAACCCATTTGCATTATCGACTTCACGTCAGAGTAGCAGAGTGGTCAGAGTGTTAGGCTGTGGTGCGTCAGGTTCAGGTATCGATCCTCGCGAGCGGTAAGAATTTTTCAAATATTTGTAAGTTTGCGATTAATTTAGGGAAATAAACTGTATAAATATTATGAATTAATTAGTTAATTAAATAGAAAATATATTTTTTTTTAATTTTTTCAACACTGGGGAGTAATGGCAGCCAATAATGGGCCATTAATGTTTACCGAGAATCGGCCGATGATTAGCTGCCGACGGCCTACCGCGGTTAACCTCCCGACAGTCGGGCCACTATTGTCTGCCAAGAGTAGGCACTGACTATGCCGTCACTGGGCCAGTTTTGGGCCGTTTTTAATTTCGCACTTGGGATGCTGTACTTTTATCAATTTTGTATTATTATATAGTGCCCTTTAATGGTTTTATACCGTGGGCTATCTCTTTGCAAATAAAAAAAAAATATAACCGATTATTATTTTTAGTATTATTATTATTAGGGCCAGTTTCACCAACTCCGATTAAGGGGGCAACTCTAGTTGTAGCACGCAAAAAAAAACCATTTTCATAAATTAAATAAAAAAAAAAATTCACTAAAATTTTTAAATAAAACAATTTATTGTCTAAAAGTACACATCTAGTCTTTAATCGAATGTTAAAACAAATCATTTTTGACAAAATGGCAACGGCTTAATCTCAACTTTTTGATTTTCAAAAAAAAAAAAATGTTCTTCAGCTGTAAAAAGAGTTTTTCATGAAAAAATAAATCTTTCGATTAAAGACTAGATTATCTTCTACTTTAACTAAATTCGTTTGAATTTTATGTTTCAGATGAACCAGCTTCTTATACTCGTAGTCACCGCAAACCCTTCTTTATGCAGACCTCGACAAGATCGCGCGACACACTTTATCATTTTTAAATGTTTTTAAAAATTTATTATCGGAATGTGTAGTCTAAATTGTGTACTTTTAGGCAATAAATTGTTTTATTTAAAAATGTTAGTGAATTTTTTTTATTTAATTTATGAAAATATTCAATTTTTGCTCGCTACAACTAGGGTTGCCCCCTTAAAAGTTAGTCAATGATTAATTCTTAACTGACTAATCATGGGTGGTTAAACTGACTTTAATCATTGATTAACTTTTAATCGGAGTTGGTGAAACTGTCCCTTTATTAAAAAATAAATATTTACTTGAATCAAATAATTTTTATTTAAATCAATTAAATTTGAAGCAAATAATACCATTTAATTGACTCAAATAAAAATTATTTGATAAATATTTACTCAAGTAAATATTTAATTGCTACATAATTTTTCAATGGTTAAAAATTTATTTGAGAACACTCGTTTTAAAAATAAAAATAATTTACATATAATTAGAAAGACTTTAGCATTAAAATGATATTCAATGCAATTTGTTCTTGAGACTAAAATTAAACTCCGGATTATTTTACTTCAGGAAGTACTTAAAATTCAGTATAAGAAGTATAATTATACAAGACATTTTATTTTTAATTTCACAAAATTTTTTGCAAAAACAATTTCTAATTTGTAAAAATTCGTAAAATTTTAATGATTTTTTGATATCTTTATAGAAGAATAAATAAATAAAAAACCAAATCAAGGTTCCCGTGTGGAAATTGTCTAATGGCCCTTTATAGGTTCTGCCTAGATTTCCCCTTTATTAACTTGGTCCTAGCTTGTCTATCCTTATAGGCCCTATGTTGAAACGTCACGATGTTCTAGCCTGGTTCTACCTAGAGAATCTAGTTAGGCCCAATAAAAGGAACAGTTTAATTAACTATTTAAAAAAAATTATTTATTCTTATTTATTATTATTGAGATTCATTATTTCATCTTTTTTTACCTACTTTTGTTATCATGTGATTTATAATACTTAATTCCTATATACTAACAGAGAAAAAATCCCCACACGTTGGGAGTTGAACGCACGACCCAACATTCGTAAACCGATAACCTAACCACTTAACCACGCTCGCTCGGTACGATGCGTTGCATGATACTTCAGGTTATTCTCGTCATCATAAGTCATATTAACTATTCCATTAAAAAATTCCTCAAAATAATAAAACTGAAGTCAGTAACATTTTCGTTGACGCAAAATAAAAAAAGAATTTTTGTAAAGATCAAGATGCAAATAATTTCTGATAAAAAGAACTTAATTGCTCTTTTCATTACATCCTACACAGATTTTTAATCCAATTGGGGAGGGAAAGTCAATTGTTATTTAAAAATTGAAGTTTTTATCTCATTTCGTTGACGTAAACGTTGGAAACTTCAGTTTCATTCAACAAAATATGATTTTAACAGAAGTTAACAAATCCGTGAACGGTTTTAAAAATTTAACTTGAAAAGTATATTGTAACGAAAATTTTAATTGAGTTAATAAACTGAAAGCTTAAATCTCAAAGCTCATGAAACTTTAAATAAATCTTTAATGTCAGCAGTTTTTCAATGTTGGGAGCAAAAGTTAACTGAACATTGCATGAAGTAAAATTTTTTTTTAATTTAAATGAATTTTTTCTCTAAAGGAGGAAGTTTAAAGAAAATTTTAAAAAGTTTTGAAAAACTTAAAAAATTAAAGAAAATTGTAAACATTCATGCAATGTTTAGTCAACTTATGCGCCCAACATTGAAAAACTGCAGACATTTAAAGATTTATTTCAACTTTCATGAGCTTCGGAACTAAGGATATGCTGTAAATATGCTGGAAGCCATAAGGAAAAACCAACATAACCTTTAAATTCAAATGGTAAATTAGTAAATTTGACTATGTCATATTTTTATACAACAGATTGAATCAGTAACTTATATTTTACTAATCGAATCATAGTATGAAACATTTCAGTTCAATATATTGTCTCAATCTTGCTATGTGATGTTTAAATATTACTTTAAATTACACATAAACAATTACTGATACATATTTTTAAATATATTTATAACTTATAATCTAACAAGAAGTTCTAGCTATTACCAAGCTAGGGCCAGGTTAAGTTACATTCCAAGCTAGGACCATTATAGACCCAATAATCAATATGGGCAAACCTTGGCAATTTCCACACGGGTTGCTACAAAAAATTAATTTTGTTTTTCCCTGACTTTTACCCAGGGACCGTCACGGAATCAAAACAAAATTAAAAAATACTTTTGTTTTGATTCGAATATGGGTATCAGAATCAAAATTCCACTCTATTTAGTTCTGATTCCAATATCAAAATCAAAATTCCATTCTATTTAGTTTTGATTCCAATATCAAAATCAAAATTCTTTTTTGTTTTAATTTGTTTCGTTACAGCATCAGAATCAAAATAGGAAGTGAATTTTGTTTCGTTACAGTATCGGAATCAAAATAGGAAGTAAATTTTGTTTCGTTACCGAATCAAAATACATTAATAATTTCGTTTTGTTTTGGAATATCGTAACGAAATCAAAATTTGATTTCCGTGACGGTCCCTGCTTTTACCTGATTCCCAGACAAAATTTTGACTTTTTCCCTGGCCCTAAAGAACATTCTAATTCACCCTAAAAATTATTAGATACTCAAAAAAATGTTCTATTACATTTATTTACAAATTTCTTTAATTGTAAACTTCCATATAATTTTTCAAAAAAATTAAATTATTTACACAATTTTAATAAAATGCTTCGCAAGAATTCAATTATTTTGATAAGTAATACAATTTTTGACATCAATTCAATTTTCAATCATTTAAAAAAATGTAGAAAATCAAATTCGTTGTAAAAATTCAATTATTATCACAAATAACAAAATTTGGCCTAATAGGATTTAAATTATTTTTAATACAATTTTAATTAAATTTCTCGAAAACTGTAATTATTTTCAAACATTTTTTGCAAGAATATTTTCAAAAATACTATTTTAGTAAAATTTTTCAAATGAATTCAATTATTTAAAAAAATTTAACATAATAATTCGTTTTGTAAGAATTCAATTATTTTCCTAAATAATAAAATAATTCTTAACAGGATTTCAATTATTTTTAATGCAATTTTAAGTAAATTCTTCGAAAAATGTAATTAATTAAAAATATGTTATTAAAATTCTTCGAAAGAAGTAAATGAACCATTATCAATTATTTTTAATAATTTTTGCCAAAGTTTCTATATAGAAAATTTTTAAATCCATTTGTTTACAATTCAATTTTATAATATTTCGATTAGTCGAAAATTCTTCAATTAAATATTTAGAATGTTATCAACAAATTTTTAAATAATTGAATTTTTCGACGAATTTGAATAACATTTTCAAGAATAATGATATTTTTCGAGGAATTAGGTTAAAATTGTATTAAAAATAATTGAAATTCTATGATAAGTTTCAGAGATGTTAACTATTTCAAATAAATCTATTTCAAATGCAAAATAGAAAATGCAAAATGCCTATTTTCATTTTACATTTTAAATGCATTTTTGCCGAAAACCATTTTGCATTTTGATTTGAAATGGTTTTTTTCATTATTTTGTATTTGAAAATGCAAAATACAAGAAAATTTTTTTTATATTGTAGCAATTTTTTCTTTTAAGGAGATTCTTCGGCTAATTCATTTTCTTTTAAATTTTACCAAAATTTATGGGAAAATATTCATTTTTACATACTAAAAACAGAAATTTTCAGGTTCAAAGTTTTAATATTTACATATAGGATTTCACATCAAGCATTCGAAAATGAGATATTTTATTTAATTGCTGAAAAAGTTTTCTTACAATTTTTTCAAAAAATTAGTTTATTGTATAAAGTCAAATTAATAGAATAATATATAAAACAGTTTCATAAGGGATAAAATCTTATTTTATGGAAAAATCAAAAAGTTACGTAAAAATAAAGTTCATTTAAAAAAAAGCATTTTATTTTGTAAAACCATTTTGAAAATGCGTATTTTCTATTTTGCATTTGAAATAACTTTTTGAAAATTATTTTATATTTTATATTTGAAATACTTTTTGTGATACCATTTAGTATTTAGCATTTTAAATAGGTTTTGAGACCCATTTTTAACATCTCTGATGAGTTTTAATATTCATGAAAATACTTGAATCTCTGTAAAAAATTTTATTTATATGAAAATAATTGAATTTATAAAAAATTTGTAAAAAGTTTAATTCCTGTGAAATTTTTATTATTTATGAAAATAATTGAAATTTGGAAAAGAATTTTATTATATTTTTAAAGATAATTAAAATTTTGACGAGAATTATAAAAAATTTTTGAACATATAATTGAATTTTTGCAAACATTTGTTACTTCTCTAAAATTTAATTTTTTTAGTGTTTTTAACATAAAATTCTTCATGATTTTTAATAATTAATTAAATATATTATAGGGTAATTTCTAAACTGTATTATATAACATTAATTAATAATATACGCCCTAAAACTGTATCTTCTAAGCTAACTTTTTAGCAAAAAGTAAAATATTTAATTGATAATAGTCAATTAATCGGTTATTTGAATCAAATAAATTTTTTTTTCAGTGTATTACTAAGGAAAATAAAATTTAGGCGACTTTGGAAAAGCAGCTGAAATTGTGCTTTTAAAATAATTGGCCCCAAGCTGGTCACCATTCAAAAATTCACTGAAACATTAAAAAAATAGTTACAAAAATCAATTTAGGGTAATTTTATTTGAAATGTATTGTTTTTGGCTTATAATCGCAGAACCAATAGTTGCAAACTCTGTTTTTTGCTTATAAGAAGCCATTCTAAAATATTGTTAATTATTTATCTTATTTCATAGATTAAAAACTAAATTATTTTATTATTCATCGTAAAATCTTCCAAATCGATAAAATTTACATTTTCCTTAATATATTTTGATAAATATTACATCGTAAAAAAATGCAAAACAATTTAACAATTTCTTTGTTAGAAACAAACGCGTTTAGTTATCCACGTCTAAACTTAACCTTATTAAAAAATTAAATAAAACTAATTATGAATCCTGCAAGTTTAATTTCTTCGAGTACTTTAATAAAAATCCCTGACTTTTCCCTGATTTCCCTGACGTGTAGCAACCCTGCTAATGTAAAAATAAATGGAAAAAATAATAATAAACGTAATGTAAAAATAAGTAAATAAAAAAGTACTGCAAAAACTAAAAAAATCTATTGTTTTTTCCACGACCAGAATATAAAAGCACTATCCCTGATCCTGTTTTTATAAAGAAAGTATTTTAACGATTAAATAGTTGCGCATAAGTGTATAGATGAAAGGGAATTTTAAATGTTCTCCAGTACTGGAATCATATTATTTATTATCTAGAGGCAGTGATCTAAAACGTGGGCCGGTTTGAACATCGTTGCCCACGCTTTTTCATGCATGTGGTCAAGCATATACACACATATAATAAATTAAAATGATTTTGACATTCACAACAAATGTACTTAAACTTATATTAGAGAAACTTTTCCGGCTTAAAATTTCATACTCCCATTATATTTTCTATACAAAAAAGCGATAATATACTGTGAAAGATATACTGATTTTCAATAATAAACAGGTGAAAAATCTCAACACTCACGAAGCATGTAATTTTTTCACTTAAGAAAAGTCAGTGAAAAGAGAGGAGGTGACAAGAGATGTTAATTTTTTTTACAAGCAGTTTTGGCGCCCTTTTCGAATTATGTAAATTTTCTTTCGTTCCACCTGAGGGTTATATAGTAAGTCAACAAGACGTGATCGTCGTTGACTCTCGAAAATTTATTTTAATTTATGCGAAACGGGGTGGATGTTCGACTTACGTCAGGTAAAGTGTGATCATAAGCTGACCATTGCCCTCGATCCTTTACTGATTTTGTCGCACCTTTTCGAAATAGAAGCTTTGGACGATGAACGGCTTTATAAAAGTGTCAAGCAGGAAGGATTATCGACTAAAGCAACACCAATTCGCCCGAGATGAGGAAAGAGGAAGCAAAGTTGCAAAAATAAGTAGGCACATTGCACTTTTTCCTTCTACTCCTTTTTTCTTCCTGTCAGAAAATTACCACATGTCAACCTTGAAGTAGAGAAACAACTTCGATCTCATTCCGAAAAAACCAATTAATGTTAATTTATGCCCACTGTATTCGACAACCGTGTTTGGTTTAGATTATTAAAAGAAAGACAAACAAAAAATCGGCAAACTCGTTCAAGTATTTAATCAATTTTTCCCCCAAGAACAAATAAAAACAGTTTGGTAACTACTCTTATACAATTTTGGAGAATCTAAATCCGAATTCCTAATTTCCACCATTGGAATAATACAGAACAGGTATAGAAGTGTTGGCGAAACTTTAAATAAACTGCTCGCGGGAGGGATTTCAAAGAGAGCATTTTTGGTGACAGAGTTCCTATAAGACCTTTGTATAAATAGTAATTAACAGGTTGAGACATGGAACCGTTCTCTTTTAAAAACAGTTTCCTAATCGACAGGTGAGGGACCTTTCGAAACGTCACGTGTGTAATCCCTCACCCCAATATGCTTGTCTAAGTGCATGCTCGATGAAAATATTATACCTATACATTTCAGCTGCAAGGAAACTCAATTAATTGTCGCCACAATAGGTTCGTCAACGGACGCAAAATAGCATCTGCATTCACCCTTACTACACTATTTCTTTTGGCTATTGTATATAATTGACCGGAAGCTATGAAAAGTGATGCAAAAAAAATAAATAAAATATAATTATCTCCCCATGGGGGTGTGTATTTTCGCACATTTTAGGATAATTATTGTCAACGAAAATTTATTAGCAACAAAGTTCACACAAAATCCCCAAAAAAATCAGTATTTGCATGATTATATCTTAAACAGCTGAATTGCATTTCTTTGAAATATATATAATATAATACATAATTATGTCATTATTTTATTTCTAATACTCTCCTTTCTTTAAAATTTGGAAAAAAATTCGTTACTTTTACCGAAATTGATATTTTATATTGATTAATATTTATTATTTCTAAAATTCTTTAGTTTCCATACTTGTTAGCCTATAGTTTTTCTGTTACCAATACACCCTGAAAAAGATATATTTGATTCTGAGTCTGCTTTTCATTTGTTATAAATAAATAAATAAATAATTCAAATAAATATTTTATTTGTTCCGAACAAAATTTTTATTTAATAAATAAATATTTTCACTTTATTTATATTTAATTTTGTTTTTCCCTGATTTCCAGACAAAGTTTTGACTTTTTCCCTGAGCCCTAAAGAATATTATGATTCACTCTAAAAATGATCAGATACTCCAAAAAATGTTCTATTACATTTATTTACGAATTTCTTTTATTGTAAAATTATTCGAAAACATCAATAACTTTTTTTTTAAATAAATATTTAATCATTATTATTTTTCCATAGGAATTATGATTTTCAAAAATGTCAAATTCAAATATTATTTTGAAATTCAATAACTGATAAAAATATTATTGTAAAACTAAATAAATAAAACTTTAGTCTTCGACTCAGAGTGATCCATTTTCTCATGTTATCTTATAATTTGCATTACCATCATAACATTTTTCAAAAAAATTTAATTATTTACAAAAATCCTAATAAAATCCTTCGCAAGAATTTAATTATTTTTACAAGTAGTAAAATTTCTCAAAAGAATTTAATTATTTTAAAAAAAAATAATAAAATTCGTTGCAATAATTCAATTTTTTTCATAAATAATAAATCGATTATTTGGAAACTAATTTTTAAATTAATTTTTTATATAAGAAAATTATACGAAAATTCAAATATTTCAATTCAAAAATGCATAATTTATTGAGTAATTGAATGTTTGTTAAATCTGAAATCTCAAAGAATTTTATCAACAAATTTTTAAATAATTGAATTCTTTTGACGAATTTTGAACATTTTTCGAGAAATTCGATTAACATTGTATCAAAAATAATTAAAATCCTGCGATGAGTTTTATTATTTATGAAAATAATTGAATTCCCGAGAAAAGTTTTATTATTTATAAAAAGAATTAAATTATTGCAAAAAAATTTATAAAAAATTTGTAATTGAAATTCTGGGAAATTTTTATTATTTATGAAAATAATTAAATGTTTGCGTAGAATTTTATTAAAATTTTTTTTATTAATAGAATTTCAGCGAAGAATTTTGTTGTTTAAAAAGATAATTGAAATTATGATGAGAATTTTTTTTAATTTTTGAAAATGAATTTCTGAAAAGAATTTCATTACTCTTAAAAATAATTTTATTCTCGTGATTAATATTGTTATTTATGAAAATAATTGAATTTTGCAAAGAATTTTATTAAAATTTCTTGAAAACAATTGAATTTCTGGAAAGAATTTTGATATTATCAATATAATATTGATTTCTTTCTAAGAATTGCGTTAAAATTTTAGGAATAATATTAAATACATATTAAAAAATTCGACTAATTTCAACAGAATTGAAATTAAAATTATGTATGTATAATTGAAATTCTGCGATGAGTTTTATTATTTTTATTTATAAAAATAATTGAATCCCTGACCAATTCTACTTTCCCTGACTTTTCCCTGAATTCCCTGACCTGTGCCAACCCTGTTTATAATTATTATTTTTCTTAATAGTTGCGCAAAATTATTGTAATAAATATTTAATTTAAAGAAAAAATACCTAAATAAATTTCGATCATTTTAGGATCATCAAATAAATATTTTTTGATTGAAACACTGATAGAAATATCAAAACTAGATCTAAATATAATTTTCAAAAAAAAAAATAATTATCATATTATGTACATATATCCACATGTATTTTTGTGAATATAAAAAGCAATTTATCAAAAAATACTTTCTCAAATGTGATCTCACCCATTTCGTGATTGAGGTGTCTGGAATTAAGGGGTGAAAACTATAAATCATCAACAAACGTTTTTTTTGGCTGCCGCAATATGTCACGTTTTATCTTCCAATTTAGTGAATTGTGCAATTTAATAATAATTCTGTTTCGTAAGCATTTGTGATATAATTGATTGTATATACCCAAGTTGGGCGTGTATACTAAATTTCTCCTCTCTGAATGAAATAATGGACCAATCTGATCAGGCGAATCTCTCTCTTATTTCAAATCTTTTTCATTCAACTCCATAAAATTATGAAACATTATTTGTTAGTAAACATCAATTAAGAATAAAAAATAAAATAAAATTTATTAATCAATTCAAAATAGGTGCGAGGAATAAGAAAATGTGAAAATCCAATTAAAATTTTTTTTAATCACGGAATGCGTGAGCGCATAGTGTTTACTGTGTTATCTTCTATTGACTCTCAAAACACTATAATATATAAGCGCAGCTTGGCATTTTTATTTTTGAAGAAAAAATAAAATATTTAATGTGCACATCGCATTCTTACATTTATTGCTCGAATGTACAGAAGATAAGAGAAACATCTTCAAATGCTATAGATTATCCCCGCGTAATCCACCTGTGGTCTCCCAGAACAGGTTTTGATGGCCAATAAAATTACTTAATTCAATTAATTAAATTCAATTTACTATGTATAATTTCTTTATTACATTCCTTTGCCTATTTCTTTAATTAGAATAAAATTTATGGTAAAATTTCAAAACCGTATTCCTAAAAAATTCAAAAATTCCTTTGACAATAAAGTCTAGACATTATAGTCTAGACTTAATTGCAGGCGCCGAACGTAATGTATTTAAGAAATTGCGAACATTTGGATGATTATCTGAAGAAGACATTTTTCATATGTATGCGCAATTTTTTCAGAAGCAATATTTTGTCAAAATTTATATTTAGAAGATATGTTTCATGTTTCAAGGGATATTTTAGGTTTTAACAGACACAGAAATGTTTAAATAGTGAAATTTGCTTCTTCTTTTATGGTAAAATAATTAACTATTGTAAATAATGCAAACCAAGTACAGAAGTAGTCTTCATCTGAAACAAAGTATAACTATTATAAGACAATTAATTTTTCAAAAGTGAAAATACTTCCGATGAGTAAATCAGTATACTCTTTTTTGTAAAAGTATGAAATCATAATTGAGCAAAGCGTGTCGATGTAGTCAAAGGTACTGACTAATAAGTATGAAAATGAAAACATAACGTACTTTTTAGACACAGCGAGGCATTTAGCGCACGTGTGTTGAACTATTTCCTCTTGAACAGACGGCACAACAATATAATTTAACCAGACGATTTCACACATCAATGAATTCGTAAAACTTAAACTTGACGTCCAGACTCCATCTCCTGGGGCAGGAGAATTATATTCGATTATAACGGGTTTGCTTTATGCAAAACTATATTGCAATCTTAGTATAATAAACATGAATGGCAACATATGCAGCACAAACTTGATAATCTTGAGGCGATAGAAAATAACCCTTCCATATTCTTCAATGATAATTTCAAGAAACCAACCCTTCTATTCCTTGATGATTATTTTCACCCTCTCTCCCCACTATTGTGCTTGAAGCGTTTAAATGTTGCGATCGCCCTTTCTGAATATGAAAAAACTAACCCAACAAAGTTTACAGCTAGCAATTTTATGAAAATAATGAAATGTTATGAGTGTCTGATAGAAAAATGAGGTATAGGAATGACTTTTGAGTTATTTTGAGTTCTCTGCTTCCCTTTTATATTCACATTTCACACACACACACACCTTTTTCTTTAGCAAGAAAATTAGAGTGAAAGAGTCACGAGACATGTGCTGAGGTAGATTGAGGACCTCCAAGGAATAACGCGTGCCACATGCTGTTTTTTACACCCTAGGGGAACATTTCATCACTGAACCATGAAAATTTAATGTCCACTGTCTTCAAGTCTCTTGAGCAAGCTCGTATACGGTTACTTGGGGCGGAAGTGCGAATGTGTGCCAATTTACCCCAGGCTATCCTAATTCAATATTTTCCTTCGACTGAATCGCAACGGTTATAAAATTTAAAGAGCGGAAATGCAAGCAAGCGGAAGTAGTCATTGATATTTAGAGAGCAGAAATTAGAGATCCTCAATTTTACACAAAATTTCGTATAGTAATAATATAATACATAACAAGAATATTATTATACCCAACTGGGGCATTTTAAAAAAATTTTTAAACCTATCAATTGTACAATCATCTTGTCAGCAATTATTTCATTTGAAAAAAAATTAAATTCAATTCAATTATTATTTTCAAGAATTTTTCAAAAAAATTAATTTCAAAATTTAATTATTTCTAAAAATTCAAGCTATATTGCTTTTAATATTCAATTGCTATATCTAAAACAATTGAAATCTAAGCTACAAACTAAAATTTTAACTTACAATTTTCGAGAAATTCGATTAAAATTGTTTAAAAAATAATTGAAATTCTGCGATGAGTTTTATGATTTATGAAAATAATTGAATCCTTAAGAAGAATTTTATTAATTTTGAACATAATTAAATTTCTGCGAAGGATTTTATTACTCTTGAAAACAATTAAATTTTTGCAATTTCCAATTTGTAATTTCTCTAAAATTAAATTTTTTAGTGTTTTTATAACTAAATTTTTTTGTATAAATCCATTATTTTTAATAATTTATGAAAACGTTTTTTAAGAATTTTCAAATTCATTTGTTTTTAACTAAATTCATTTTTAAATCAATTTAAAAAAAATTCTAATAGAATTCAATTTTCTAAATACAAAAGTAAATAATTTATTGAATAATTTAATGTTTCTTAAAATTCAATTTTCATAAAAAATATTATCAACAAAATTTTTAAATAATTGAATTTTTCGTACGAAATTTTATTATGTATGAAAATAATTGAATTATTATTGCGGAAGAATTTATAAAAAAATTTGTAAATAATTAAATTTCTGTGAAATTTTTATTATTTTATGAAAATTTAATTAAATGTTTGCGTAGAATTTTATTAAAAAGTTTTTAAGTAATTGGATTCTTTTGGAAATCTTTATTAAAATAGTATATAGATATTGAATCATCTCAATCATTGATTTGAAGAAAATTTTTGAAAATAATTGACGAGAATTTTTTTAAATTTTGGAACATAATTAAATTTTTGCGAAGAATTTTATTACTTTTAAAAATAATTGAATTTCCGCAATCATTTTTAATTTCTTTAAAATTCTCCAAATATCGAAAAGTCAAAAATATATGTATAAAGCCCTCGAATCGACTTTAAGACGCAAAAAAAAGATTAAAGATTCAAAAAAGGCAAAAAGAGTATAAGTCGTAATTTTTGAAAATAAGTCGAATTCGTATTTTTTGAAAAATTGCCATAAAAAGTCATAATATTTCGAGGCCTGAACGAATAATGATAAATCAATAGTTAGCAAAAACTGGCAAAAATAGAGAAAAATGATTTATTTAACAAATAATGACGTAATAGTTTAAAATTCCGCATGATAATGAAAATTACTCTCTTTGCATATAAAAATATTTTTTATTCGACGCATTTTACTTAATCAATAAGACATTGAGACTCTATAAACATCCCCGGATGGAAGTGAGCGCAAATAAGATAAATAACATTTGATAGGGAATTATAGAAATTCAGTTGTTAAGCGTAGGAGAACACTCGTAAACATGCAGAAAGTATAGGCGTATGATTGACAATTTGTTGTATGGTTTTCACCAGATTGTATATTATCTCAGAAGCTTTATGGTTTGCATAAATATACACATACTGACATTTTTATCTCTTAACAAAAATTACACTTTTCCTTTATGCAACAAATGTCAAACAAATTTCTCCATTGCTTTTCGCAAATTTCAATTTTACTTGCAGGATAAATTAAATCGCAAGCAAAATAAATAAGTATCCAGAGCAACAATTTTCGAAATTAAATACATTGCGAGATCCATAAATAAATTAATTTTTATTTATAAATTATAGTAAAATAATATGCTAAAAAATTAAATTGTATAGTAAAAATTAAAAAATTATTGTAATAAAATTTTAAAAGAAATTAAAAAATTTTGAAGAAGAAATAGATTTTGTTCATTTAATCGTTGAGAACTTTAGCAACAATGATTTTCGAAACAGAAAAATGCAATAACTGCGAATTGTACATATTTTTCCTCTCATCTATCAGTTTTGTGAAAGATGTAATCCGAAGAGACAGGAAATGTCAGTGATATATTTATTTTATGTTACACGTGTTATCAAGTGTTTAAAAAACTGCTTCTGACAGGAAGAATAAGACAACGCCTTGCTCACCAGCAATTACGAGTAGTTGTATATAGTAAATTTTATTGTTCGCCATTCAAAAGACCGGCTCCACGACCCACGACATAGTTCAGTGTTGAACCGTTGGAACCGCAATTATAAATTCTTATCATTTGCACATGCGAACGCAAAATACAATTTTATTTATTGTCAGTATTCATTACTTCATCTGAAACTTATTACAATTACAGTTTAATTTTCGCTGACTTACATAATATGATAAAATAATTATTTATTATTATTAACAATGTAAATAATATTGTACCTATGAGGCATTCTTTCTCAAGTGGACCACCCCTTCTCTCCATTTCAAATTTAATCCAAAAATCTTTTATAATAGCTCAAATTAAAGGTAAAAATGTCAGCTTTTCAATGCCGTTGGGCCCTTTTTGAAATATTAATTTTCAAATAAACTATAGAGAATTTAATGACAAAAAACACTATGACCAATTCTTTTTCATGTTAAAAAACGAAGAAAACCCCAATTTTAAAAATTCTACAGGGTCTACAACATTAAAGTATATGAGAAATTTGCAAAATTTCATATTATTTCCTAAAATTAAAAATGGCGAATCCAATATGGCGCCCAAAATTTAAAAAATTGATAATTTTTGTTCAAACTCACCATACAGGGGTTTTTGGGATCGCTGATGACGAATTTGGTGTTAGTTTTTAAAAATTCAAAATGGCGAATCTAAAATGGCGGACTTAAAAAATGAAAAATCAATCAGATTTGCCTAAAATTTGTTATTTGGGGGTTTTTTGGATCACTGATGACGAATTCGGTGTTTGTTTCAAAATTAGCGGATTTAAAAATAGCGGATTTAAAAATTAAAAATCAATCTTGACATAAATTTCATTTGACGTGAATATCATTTAACATAATTATTATTAATGCAAAATTTAATTTATATAAATTTCATTTAGCATAAATTCCATTTAACATAATTCTCATTTGGCATAAAATTTACTTCACATAAATTTCATTTGGTATAAATCCTATTTATCATAATTTTCATTTGACATAAAGTTCATTTGACATAAAAGACATTTAACACAATTCTCATTTGTCATAAAAGTCATTCAACAAAATTCTCATTTGACATAAATATCATTAGACATAAAATTAGCTTGACATAAATTTCATTTGACGTGAATATCATTTAACATAATTATTATTTAACGTAAAATTGAATTTATATAAATTTCATTTAGCATAAATTCCATTTAACATAATTCTCATTTGGCATAAAATTTACTTCACATAAATTTCATTTGGTATAAATCCCATTTAACATAATTTTTATTTGACATAAAGTTCACTTGATATAAATTTCATTTGACGGATAACTCATTACACATAATTCTCATTTGACATAAAATTCAGTTATCATAGATTTTATTTTACGTAAAGATCATTTGACATGGAAATATAGGCGCGAATTTCAAAATTGGCGAATCACAATGTTGTTGATAATATCTAATTGGTTACTTTTAAAATTCGAGCCGATATTGTTATGTAAAAAGTAATTTGTGTAAAATGATTTTTATGTCAAATGAGAATTTTGTTGAATGACTTTTATGACAAATGAGAATTGTGTTAAATGTCTTTTATGTCAAATAAACTTTATGTCAAATGAAAATTATGTTAAATGGGATTTATACCAAAAGAAATTTATGTCAAGTAAATTTTATGCCAAATGAGAATTATGTTAAATAGAATTTATGCTAAATGAAATTTATATAAATTTAATTTTACGTTAAATAATAATTATGTCAAGCTAATTTTATGTCTAATGATATTTATGTCAAATGAGAATTACGTTAAATGACATTTATGCCAAATGAAATTAATGTCAAATGAATTTTATAACAAATAAAATTTACGTTAAATAAATTTTTTGTCAAAAGAAATTTATGTTAAATGATTTTTATGTCAATAGAAATTTATGTTTCATAATTTTTATGTCAAATGGGAATTAAGTTATCTGAGTTTTATGTAACATAATATTTCTGTTTAATGAATTCTATGACAAATGATATTTATGGGGGATTTCACGGGAAGTGATCCGGCCTCATGCGTTTACACGTCATACTTTGATGACTTGTAGTTTGCTTTAAAAAAAAGATGTAAATTAGATAAAATATGTTTTGGAAAGGGGTTTTTGTGTACTTTTAAATAAAGATGTTAGTTTAAAAAAAAATTTTTTTGACCTTGAAAATTAAAAATTAAAATTTAATTTTCATTTTTTTGTACAATCGGTAAATTTTTAAAATTTTTTTTTATTTAGAATGAAAGCTGAGCTCTTTTCCTATCAAAAACATATCTGCCCAAAATGGGACTAGAATTATGAATTCTAGTTAATTAATTTTACAAAAAAAATGAAAATTAAATTTTAATTTTTAATTTTCAAGGTCAAAAATTTTTTTTTTTAACTAAAATATTTATTTAAAAGTACATGAAAACCCCTTTCCAAAACATATTTTATCTAATTTACATCTTTTTTTTTAAGCAAACTACAAGTTATCAAAGTATGACGTGTAAACGCATGAGGCTTGTACCACATGTTGCACAGGACTCATGCGTTTACACGTTATACTTTGATAACTTGTAGTTTGCTTAAAAAAAAGATGTAAATTAGATAAAATATGTTTTGGAAAGGGGTTTTCGTGTACTTTTAAATAAAGATTTTAGTTTAAAAAAAAAATTTTTTTTGACCTTGAAAATTAAAAATTAAAATTTAATTTTCATTTTTTTGTAAAATTAATTAACTAGAATTCATAATTCTAGTCCCATTTTGGGCAGATATGTTTTTGATAGAAAAAGAGCTCAGCTTTCATTCTAAATAAAAACAAATTAAAAAAAAAATACCGATTGTACAAAAAAATGAAAATTAAATTTTAATTTTTAATTTTCAAGGTCAAAAAATTTTTTTTTAAAAACTAACATCTTTATTTAAAAGTACACGAAAACCCCTTTCCAAAACATATTTTATCTAATTTACATCTTTTTTTTAAAGCAAACTACAAGTCATCAAAGTATGACGTGTAAACGCATAAGGCCGGATCACTTCCCGCGAAATCCCCCTTATGTTAAATGGTTTCTGTGTGCAATTAAATTTATGTCAAATAATGTGCATATTATGTGGATCTTAAGTTAAGTAGTTTTATATCAAATAACTATTTGGTCAAAAAAGATTTCAGGAATAAGCATGCGTCTCTAACGTAACATAAAAAATTGATCAGATTTGCTAAAAGTTCGTTACTGTGATATTTTTGGAATCGACGATTCTGTATTGAGTGTTAGAAATTCAAAATTTTCAATCCAATAACGCTGACAGTTTTTTTAAACAATTGGATTCTTTATGTGAGTTCTCCTAGCCTTTGTCATTTGAAGTGCTTTCTATATGAATCTATACCTTTTGCGATGTTTCCTATGTGATTGCTGCTGTCTCTCAAGTTTTTTATGTTTGGTAAAGAAATTATTATTAATAAAGCTATGCTCAAATGACCCTAAAGAACTTAGATTTAAAAAAAAATAAAGATAATTTGTCCAATTTATCTTGAATTCTGAAAAGCTGACATAAAATTCATAATCATAGTCAAATAATCAAAACTCAAAATAGCGGATCCAATACGGCGGATATAAAAATATTAGGAACTAATCGGATGCACTTAAAATGTGTTACTCGTGGGATTTGGGGTCTTTGATTAGGAATTTGATGTCAGCTTTTCAGAATTAAATACAAATTGGACAAATTATATTTATTTAAAAATTTAAGTTCTTTAGGGTCATTTGAGTATCGCTTTATTAATAATAATTTCTATACAAAACATAAAAATCAGCAGCAATCACATATAGAATCGTCGATCCCAAAAATATCACAGTAACGAACTTTTAGCAAATTTGATTAATTTTTTATATTACGTTAACTATATTAGATCTATTATATTTAATTCTGAAAAGCTGTCATCAAATTCCTAATCATAAACATAAAATTCGTAATTAAACACCCTACACTCTAAATCTGAATCAGTGAAAATTTCACTGATTTCAATTCAGTGGCCCAGTTTTCTTTGATGAATCAGTGGAATTTCACTGACAATCAGTGGTTTTTACTGATTCTCAGTGAAATCCCACTGATGAATTAAAGAAAACTGGGCCACTGAATTGAAATCAGTGAAATTTTCACTGATTCAGATTTAGAGTGTAAAAACCCCGGAATGACAAATTTTCAATAAAGCCGTTTAATTTTTAATTTTTAAGTCCGACATTTTAAATTCGCCATTTTGAATTTTGAGAATCTGACATCAAATTCGTAATCAGCGATCTCAAAAACCCCCAATTAACAAATTTTAGGCATATCCGATTGATTTTTAATTTTTAAGTCCGCCATTTTGGATTCGCCATTTTGAATTTTGAAAAACTAACACCAAATTCGTCATCAGCGATCCCAAAAACCCCTGTATGGTAAGTTTGAACAAAAATTATCAATTTTTTAAATTTTGGGCGCCATATTGGATTCGCCATCTTTAATTTTAGGAAATAATATGAAATTTTGCAAATTTCTCATATACTTTAATGTTGTAGACCCTGTAGAATTTTTAAAATTGGGTTTTTCTTCGTTTTTTAACATGAAAAAGAATTGGTCATAGTCTTTTTTGTCATTAAATTTTCTACAGTTTATTTGAAAATTAATATTTCAAAAAGGGCCCAACGGCATTGAAAAGCTGACATTTTCACCTTTAATTTGAGCTATTATAAAAGATTTTTGGATTAAATTTGAAATAGAGAGAAGGGGTGGCCCACTTGAGAAAGAATCCCTCCTATATATAATCCTCCAAACAATTAAGGAAGGAATAAACAATAATATGTAATTATCTGTTTAGTGTAAATTAACTGTAATTTTCTATAATATATTTGGGTGATTCTACAAACGAAGGACGAAAATCAAGAAAATTTGGACACAACATTTTTTTCTCATTTAAGGTCTGAAAAGTATTTTAACTACAAGTTAATGGTACTAATAAAGACATCCATAAGTGGCCAAACAAAATATTAAAAATTACAAAAGTTATGGTTATTTATAAACAATTTATCCACAGAATTAAAATCGTGTCAAGAAAATTCACATTAACATAAAAATTAATAAATGGATTTTTATAAAATTGGTTACTCGGAGGTTTACGGGGTTGCTGATTAAGAATCCAATGTCAGTTTTTCAAAATTCAAAATGGCGGATCTAATATGGCGGACGAATTTTAAAAAAAACTTATCGTATTCGTCTAAAAATCGTTACCCGGGGGTTTTCGGGGTTGCTGATTAAGAATCTAATGTCAGTTTTTCAAAATTCAAAATGGCGGATCCAATATAGCGGACGAATTTCGAAAAAACTTATCGTATTCGTCTAAAAATCGTTACCCGGGGGTTTTTGAGGTCGCTGATTAAGAATCTAATTAAATGAATTTTTAAAAAATTGTTCGATATTTATTAAATTTGATTTTGTAAAATATATTTAAACGTTAAATAAGTTATTAACCTACAGGAAAAGTTAGAACTAACAATTTACAAGTTACCACCATTTTCGCAACTTTTGAATCAGATAGTTCAAGATTATTTAAAATACGGTATACTTCTCTCTAAATCTGAATCAGCGAAATCTCGCTGATTTCCAGCTATAAGTATACCACTGATTTCTTTCAGCGTATATATACTGATGAATCAGTGAAATTTCACTGATTTTTCAGCTAATATACGCTAATTGAAATCAGTGGTATACTTATCGCTGATTCAGATTTAGAGAGTTGATGCATACGGAAATTTCAGAGGACTGAAAAGAAATCGAATACTAAATACTTTGAGTACACCTCTAGTTTTTAACGTTGAGTTTAATTTTGAATTTACTTTTTAATAATTTATTAATTTATTTTTATTTAATTTATTTAACTAACTAATAATTAATAATAATAATAATAAATTGTAATTAATTAATTAATTATGATTATTAGAAATTATTTAAAATTTATTTATTTATTTTTATACATCTATGAACTATAAATATAGTAGTAGAACTAAAAACATAATTAAATTGTTTAAACAAATTGTAAAAACAATGGTTAATTTGAAAAAAGTTGACCTCGGATTGGTAATAAGCGAAACAGAAAATCACCGAGTAACGATTTTCAGACGAATATGTTAAGTTTCTCAAAAATCGTCGGCCATATTGGATCCTCCATTTTGAATTTGAAAAATTTTAAAAACTGACATTAGGTTCTTAATCAGCAACCCCGAAAATCCCCGAGTAACGATGTTTACGAGGATCAATAAAAGTCATCGGTTTAATTAATTTTTGTTGTAATTTAATTAATAATTGTTTTTAACAAATTACGGATAGTCTATTTGTTTCTATAAGCACAATTTCACAAATCATAGAATTGTAAAAGTAAGTTCAAGTGTCTAATAATAAAGAACTACTTTGATTTTAGTGGGCTAAACTTTATTCATATAAAAAATACTTATTCCATTTGTTTGTTTATGTCAATATAATTATTTATGCGAAATGAAAATTAAAAATTCAGTTATAGCAATTTCTTGTAAATTTAATTAGGATTATTTTAAGACCAGAAAATCGAACAATAGTTGAAAATTGTTAGTTTTACGCTATTTTTAGTGATATAGTGTACATCCTATCTCAAAAGTGCCAGACGAATGAGAATTTGGCATTTTTTGTTTAAAAAATAGAAAAATAACATTAAATGAAAAAATCCTTCAGTTCTATCTTATAGAGAATAATAATCTACAAAATATAAGTCTATAGAATAACCAAAAAATAAAATATTTTTTTAAAAAATGTATGCCAGACGAATGAGAATTTGTCTGCGGTCACAACACAATCTCCGTCACAAATTGAGAAATCTTGGTTAATAGATTAGAAGATTCAATAAAACCCGATTGGTATCACATTTAGTTTAGTTTAATTAACAACTACAACGAACAGTCACTTCATCAGAATGTTGATTTTTAATAATTTTTACATTTTTTGCACTGCCAGACGAATGATAACAAATTCAGGGGACAAACTTCGCGAAGATATTTTATAAATAAGATATAGAGAAACGTCATAATTATTTCCATATTAGTAATCTACAACTATTCAAAATTACTAATTCAGTATAAATTTTCCGCAAAACATTTGAAATGTGATATTTATTCTCAATATGAACTGTCATTCTCCCAAAGGGACATGCCAGACGAATGAGAATTTAGCACTATAATGTGTATTTTTTGCAAAAAAATATTTTTTTTCATCGGTTTTTTTTCTGTGCCATAATAGAAACCATTAAGATTTACAATTTCCATTAAAAGTAAAATTATTCTTTCCAAAATTAATATACAAAACATGCTTCAGACATCAAATTTCCTTCTTTTGTAGAATCACCCATTTATGAATCACTTTTTTCTGTGTTACGAATTTAAAATTTAATTTTGATTTTTCCTGCCTTTTCCCTGATTTCCAGACAAAATTTTCACTTTTTCCCTGACCCCTAAAGAATATTATGCACTCTAAATCTGAATCAGTGAAAATTTCACTGATTTTAATTTAGTGACCCAGTTTTTTTTGATGAATCAGTGGAATTTCACTGACAATCAGTGGTTTTCACTGATTCTCAGTGAAATCCCACTGATGAATTAAAGAAAACTGGACCCCTGAATTGAAATCAGTGAAATTTTCACTGATTCAGATTTAGAGTGTGATTCACTCAAAAAATGATGAGAAATTAAAAAAAATACTCAATAACTTCTTTTTTAAATAAATATTTAATCATTATTATTTTTCAATAGAAATTGAGATTTTTGAAAATTTTAAATTCATCCTCTAGAATGCTTCTAATATTCAATTATTATCTAACATTTTAACTAAAATTCATTTTTAAAACAATTTTCATAAGTAAATTCTACGAGAATTCAATTATCTAAATACAAAATAATTGAATCCCAGAAAAGAATTTTATTATTTATCAAAATAATTGAATTACTGCGAAGAATTTTATAAAAACTATGTTTAAATAATTGAATTCTTTAGACGATTTCTAATGAAATTTTTAAGAATAATAGCATTTTTCGAGAAATACAATTTATTAAAATTAAATGAAAATTAATTTAAACTCTGCGATAAGTTTTATTATTTACAAAAATAATTGAATCCCTGAAAAGAATTTTAATATTTATAAATAATATTGAAATTATTACGAAGAATTTTATACAAATTTTTTAAATAATTGTAATTCTTTTGACCAATTTAAAAAATTTTTTTTAAGAATAATTACATTTTTCGAGGAATTTGATTAAGATTGTATTAAAAAGAATTGAAATTGTGCGAAGAATTTTATTATTGATAGAAATAATTATAATTTAATTCTTTGGAGATTTTTTTCATTTTTTTTATTAAATAACACAGGTCCACAAAAAAAATTCGTTGAAAGGTTCCTTCGACCAAACCTGGTGTATTATATGTTTTTGGGGTCGCTGAAAACGAATCTAAAGTCCGTTTTGCTCCATCACGTCAGGATTTTTCCTAACCTCAAAATAATATCAGATTTTACGTGACAAATAAAATTCTATAAATATTGACGGATTTACCTCAATCTCGCTATTAAGGCTTTATTGGGGTTGCTAAATACGAACTTAGAGGCAGATTATCAAAATACAAAATGGCGGATCAAAAATGGCGGTTGGTTTTTTAAAAAGTTCACGAATTTTTACAAAACTTGGTATCAATGTGTTTTTGGGGTCGCTAATTACGAATTTAAATTCAGATTTTCGAAATAAAATTGTAGGATTTAATATAGCGATCGGATTTATGAA
Source organism: Leptopilina syphax (assembly GCA_032872505.1). Taxonomy (NCBI): domain Eukaryota; kingdom Metazoa; phylum Arthropoda; class Insecta; order Hymenoptera; family Figitidae; genus Leptopilina; species Leptopilina syphax. The sequence continues at coordinate 24,371,121 of CM065469.1, read as the reverse complement.
AATTTTTTGAATTTTTACAGAACTTAGTATCTGTGAGTTTTTGGACTCTGACAGATCACGGAATAACTCCGTTACCCGCCGTTACAACGTGGAGTTGCCCTGGATACAGGTCCATAAAAGAATTCCTGGTCAGTGACCTTAAAAACACCAAGATACCAAGTTCTGTAAAGAATCAAGAAATTTTTATAAATCCGACTGCCATATAAGATCCTTTATTTTTATTTCAAAAATCTGACTTTAAATTCGTAATCAGCGACCCCAAAAACCCCTCGATACCAAGTTTCGTAAAAATTCAAGAATTTTTTTAAAATCCAACTTCCATATTTTAAAAATTTCAAATTAAAACCTTTTGAAATTCATTTAGTTATGAAAATTGTAAACGCATCTCTTTTAAAATTCAATTAATTGCTGTTACATTTTTCGACACTTTTTTAAACATTTTTTGGCACATTTTTACAATATTCTTCGTAAAAAGAAATTCTAATTAAAACATTGTATTGATTGAAATTAAGATTGGAATAAAGTCGACAAAGCCTGGTTAAAGAAATACGAGTATAGAATAAAACATGTTATTCCCACGCTGGGATGCTACCAACGACTTTCGCTATTATTCAACTCAATATGTATTACGAAACTATTAGATTCTACCATCTCCGAGATATTTTTCATAAGTGTGAATGAATTTTTCCGATTATTATATAATCCATCCTTTGATTTCTCAAGAAAGTTTCGAATCGTGATAAAGAATTCCATTCCAATGATAAAGAATATTATACTTCTTTATCTAGACCAATATTTTTAAAAGAATTGACAAGATTTATTTGTTATTCTTTGTTTTACAGTCAAAAAATTTCTATTTGCACAAAAAATAGTCGAACAAAGAATATTTTGAATCTTTTAATCCAAAACTCAATTATTACTATTTTTGATAAATCTCAAAAATGAAAAATTACAAAAATAAATTCATTTTTGTAATAAAATTACAAAAATAAAAATTTGAAAGAAACATTTAAATAAATATAGTGTATAAACGATGATTTTTCCGAGTGAAATTCATTATTGTCAAGAAGGCAAAGGAGTAGTCAAATGTTATATTACAATTGATTCAATTCAAAGACTAAATTATTACTAGTGGTGAAAGTAGCTGGTGTGGGACCATCAATATTATAACACCTGTTCCCACTAAATACTGTCACCTGCAACGATCTCTGCGGGGGTTCACGTTGAAAAGGGTATGCTTCAAAGTATTACTGGTAAAAGTATTTTTCTTCTTACAACCTGCTTCAACTAGAATTTTAGACAATCGAGCTTAACGTATACACACTTTTGATGGTATATATAAATTATAGTCTGTCACAATTTGACAAATGCATTACTTTACACCCGACAATGGCACCCTTTCAAAAAAGGGTTTAATATTTCATTCGTTCAATTACAATATACAAAATTAAAATTTATCATAAAGAAACACTTTGATATTGTCGAAATCTGCCAGAGATGAAAAATCCCCACTCCTTTGCAGTCATCAATCAATTTTTATCGACTCAGTTTAGAATTTATTGATTCATACCGATTGTTTGTAGTTGTACTGAAAAGTGAGAGGAAATCAACTTTAATTCTGACATAATAATTTGCTTCAATGAAATACATAGAATCGAGAATAAATATTTACTAATAATAGAGGAAAAAAAGTAGAAATAAACAGGCCTCGGATCGACTTTAACGAGCAAAAAAGTCGTTTATTTAATTTACTGTTGTCACAAAAAAATTATTTATTATTTCCCTGATTCTTCACTGATTTCTAAATACAATTAATCAAAACTCGAATAATTTTGCTAAATAATTATTCAAATACTTCTTATTTCTTTTTTCATGGGAAATAAAATTTAAAAAATTTCCACTTCTGAAATTTATTAATTTCTAAAAATTACAACTATAACCCTTCCAAAATTCAATTATTTTCTACAATTTTGAATTAAACTTCATCAATTATTATCTATATTAATTTTTAATAATTTTCCAAAAATTCTTCGAGAATTCAATAAATTATTTAAATACAAAAATTCAATTTTTTATAATAATTGAAACTGTCCATTTTTCTTTTTATAATAAAATTAAGGTAGAATATTTTTAAAAATTTTAATAAAAAAATTCTTAAAATTTTTTAAAAATATTTCTAAATAATTTTTGAAAGACAATATTTTTACAATTACATACAGTTAAAAAATGCCCAAAAAATTAAAATTTAGTAAAATCTTTAAAAATATAATTGAAATTTGGAAACATCTTTGAAAAATAATTGAAATTTGATAAAATCTTTTTAAAATAATTGAGTTTTTAAAAAATATAAAAAAATAATCAAATTTTTGAAGAATTTTAATTAAAAATGATTTCTCCAAAATTTTAATAAATCTAGAAAAGTAACTTTTAAAAAATTTTAATTTACTTTGTTCAAAGATAATTGAATCTTAAAAAATTGTGATAAAACAATTTGAAGAATTAGTTTTTTATAAAGATTGCAATGTAATTTTTCGAAAATGAATTTCTAAAAAGAATTTTTGTATAATTGAAAAGAAACTGATAAATTTTTTGAAGAATTTTAATAAAAAAATTGTATATTTCAAAAATTTAATTAGAAAAATTATTCAAAAATAACTTTTCAAAGATTTGTCTATAGTTAGGTATACTTTTCACACTATCAAAATAGAAATAAGTTGTATTTGATACTAATTGTGGTATTTTGTTGCAAAATTTGAAAGAAAAGTCGAAAAAGTCGCATTATGTGAAAATAGTCGAAAAAAGTCGAAAAAGTTATAATATTCGAGGCCTGAATAAAAAAATAAATTTTAAATAATAAATTAATTTAATCCACTTGGATTAAAGCAACTGGCGTCACATTTGTAACGGAAAACAGG